>OY365793.1:15032500-20032500 GCA_959347355.1 Napeogenes inachia | reverse complement strand
AAGGACATTATTCAGTTAGAATATCCTTCGAGTAGTTAAATAACTAAATGTTTTTAACATTTTAACTAAAGAGGTGCATCAATTTATATAACATTAAAAAAAAATATTGCCATTGGAAGTGAGTTCTACAAAACTATAAAGAATATGAATTCTTTCCGGGTTTCATCTCTATAATGTTCCGAACGTGCACAGCGTTTTCAATGCACGCTAAGTTGTTGATAAAAACTAGCGATGCGGTGGAGCAATTGGTAGAACGACGGAACGGTTTCCCAGAGGATGCGGGTTCAAATCCTTGCCCATATCGGTTTATTTTTCAATTTAAGTATATTTAAAAATAAAAATCTTAGCAATTAGGACGCGATATGTTTGAAAGCATTACAACGTACTATGAATTGTTTTGTATTCGTTTCATTATTGCTACCAAAATTCAAACTACATATAAAAGTTAATATGCATATAATACAAGATTCATTGGTAAATAACATAAAT
This sequence comes from Napeogenes inachia, assembly GCA_959347355.1. Lineage (NCBI taxonomy): Eukaryota > Metazoa > Arthropoda > Insecta > Lepidoptera > Nymphalidae > Napeogenes > Napeogenes inachia. The sequence continues at coordinate 20,032,011 of OY365793.1, read as the reverse complement.
TTCTAAACGTTACCTTGAACCTTTTTGTTTCTATACTATCTACAAAAAAAGGGTATGATGTTAACGAGTTACTATAACTTTAAAATAAGCCAAAACAACGAATGTTAAAGCAATTGTTTGGAAACTGATATTTCAATTCAATTATTCATTGTACTGGACATATAATCAGAGGTAAAGAAGAATGGTGAACAAATGGTCAAAATGTATTGATTTTCAAAAATAAAGTAAGAAAAGTAGATACACCGTCTAGACTCAAGATGGATCGATATAATAAAGGTTATATCAGGAATGTCTCCTGGACTTGTCTGGTGAAATAGTAAAACGGTCATACTTTAAAGATGCCTGAAAAGAGACAGATTTTGAGGCAATAAAGATTTCGAGTATGTTAAAAAATATATATCAGATTGAAGTATGAATAAAAGCTACGTGCTAAAGAAATATATTAATATAGACATTATCTTAAAGACGTATATGTTTTAAAATTTATTTGTTAAAAATAAACGTTACTTTTATAAAAAAATATACAATATTTGCTTCTTAGTACGAAATGGTTTAGGAGTTTAGAGTTTGAATTTATTAATTTTATATTTAAACTTTATTGTACAAAATTATACAATTGGCAGACTTAATGCTAAAGCATTCTCTACCAGTCAACCGAAATACCATACATAAAAATAAAAACTGCAAGGGTACAATACAGAAAATAAAAAAAAAATGTTAATACTTTAGAATTCATTTATTATATTATGAAGCTAAGTGTGAAGGTATTATTATTTATAAATATGTACTTAGTTGATGTATATTTGACAAAGTTTTAACAAGAAAGATAATATTTGTATTAAGATCTAATTTAATATTTTGGTACAAATCACTCGACGTATTTGTTCAGATGACACGTACTGATGGCGTTGACTTTTGTTTGAGGGATGCTCTTAAAATAATATTATACCTACATTTATTCCTATAGTAAATAACAAAAAGATTTTTTTTAATCATTCTATTAATATTAATAGTTAATTTTATAATGCATAAACGATAAGTATATTTATATATTTTTAATTAATATTTATACATAAAATGCAAGTTGTAATTATTTTTGCGAGTAAGTCAATTTGTTTAAAAGTGTTGGGTGTCTGAACCCTCGCTAATTACCTACAATTGATCAAACTTGCCAAAATTATTCTACACTTAAAACCAGTCTGACATTTGTAACAGGGTTTATTGAACTCTGAACTTTTATGTGCAATAACTTTTTAACCTCTATAAATTTATATCGAATATAGATCTACTTGTATAACTAATAGATCCCGTTAGAATTAAAATTATATTGAACATTTATAATACCGTTAATAAGAGTATACATTTTTTTCTATCCATTCACATAGAGTTAGAATCATTCAAACAGTTATTAAAATTAAATCAGTCAAAAATCTTCGCAACATCCAAATCAATACAATAGATTTTTTTAAGATTTTCAAGAGTTCTTCTTATTGATATATAACTATTTTACGGATTTAGCTCGCGTATAATTAATTATTTTTCAAATTTACATTTTAAATTTGACCCGACATTTCAAATGCTTTGCAAAATTAATTATAATTACATATATAATTTTATATCGACAAATACAACGTAAACAGTTTGTTTTTTCTTTGCAGTTGTCTACTGCGACTATAGTGGGTCAGGTCGGTCCTTGCAGTGGGTTGAGGAGTACGTGACGCGAGAGGTACTCCCTCGTCACGCTACACGATGCTCCGCGCTCTCCGTGACGTCAGGACAGACGGAGGTTTATCGGTGAGTACAGTAAACTAAAGAGTACATACTCTAGAGAAGGGTACTAGTACCTATAGACCGGGCATATCTTTTCCTAGAACTTATTTCGTACGTTCGAGACACATAACGGTATAGACAAAAATGTTATTACTTATATTAGCTACGGAAATATTCATAGCGCGAGTGAGCGTGTCGTTTCCGCACAGACGCGAGCCTATAGATGTAGTAGGAAATCATACATACATCATAGGTACACTACACCACACACACACAATTACACAGTACACTTATAATTGTACCTTTACTTTGTAAGAAGAATACTCTAAAAAAATAACATAGAACATATAAGTTCAATCTAATTGGAAAGGTTGATGGATTGATTTTATTTTGTCTTGACATAATAAAACTTTCTTTGTCCCCAGGTCAGAATCAAAAGAAATATTACGTGCATCAGTCGGAGCTGGTTCTGAAGATGTAGTGGTGATTGGTGCGTCGCTCTCTCGGTTTCTAAGAGCCTTGAGGCCACAAAGAGTAGCTCTGTTCGTGTCCTCACGGGAGACAGAGCTTCAACTGGCTCCATGGAGGGAGTTTGAATCTGAGGTGATGTTCTAGGATAAACATGGTTATATTTTGGTTAACAGAATGAAAAAAAACATCTTTGGTTAAGTTTTGTTTATGACCTCTCTAAATTATTAGGATAATTAACATTTTTTTGTATATTATTAATTTTTATGATTTTTTTTGTACCTAATCCTTATTTTTATTCATACATTTTGAATAAAAATAAGGATTGCACAAATTATCTTACTCGTTTCAACACAAAACGAATACAGTGCTTATCACAAAAACATAACGTAATATAATTTCCCAATAACCTTGAAAATAGCAAAAAAATACACGTTAAATAAAACTCAGTTGCCTCACACGTTATCAATGTGGCTATGGTAGGTCACGTCTAGTGACGTCAGAACTCAGAAGGTTTACCGGCAAATTCCTAGCCTTTATCAGCTATTGCATTGAAATCACGGGCACTGCGACATTGTGCATTTACAGTTGTTGTATATGTTACAGCCAATGTAACAAATCCAGGTATTATGTATACTATCCAGTCATTGTTTGAAAATATCTATCAACATTAAGCTTAATTAAGCCTTAATAAATTTTAAGTAAATAATAAAAATCCAGCTATTATTTATAATACCTTTTATATATGATATATAATTTTCTATAAATTAATAAAACAAGTTTATAGATAGACAATGAAATATTTATAATTACTAGGTTAGGATAATTAAAAAAAATTATAATCACAAGGCTAGGATTAGGTTAGGATAATTTTTCACATTGTCTAGACCAGGAGTGGCCAACTGATTGTTAGTCGAGTAGATTACGTCGAGGCAAAATTTTTATTTTTTAAAATAAATAAGGAAGATGCCACATGGACTCGTTGAAAAAAAAAAACAATCTTATCTTTGATGAAGTTGGCCACTCCTGGCCTAGACAATACTGTTATCATCTATAGTGCCCATCTATAGTATAAAAACTATTATATCACTATGACTGTAACATGTATCTGATAAACTACAAGTGCCTGACATGTGTAAGATAACATACCTGTAGCTTTAAGAATAAAAATAACATTCTGAACATCATTCGATTCATAATTCTAGGATGATTAAAATCTTTCATCACTGCTTTCAAAACTAGTAATATAATGTCTTATACTATGTAGTACTGTGTTATTGATTTGTTAAGAATGTTCTAGACTTAGACTTCTAGATTCCTAGGCTACTATCCTTGACATGGTGACTTTAATTCCTTTATAGCCTTTGATATTTTACCGCGATGGAATAAAAATGTTCTAAACTTTTCTATAATAATCTATAATTCCATTTATCTCGTTAATTAGTATAGTATTAATTTAGGATATTTTTTTTGTACTTTACGGACGTTGTTATAAAAAAGCTTTTCTATAATTATTGAGCACAAATCCAATTATATCCTTGATTAGAATTAATGGCATTTTGCATGGATAAATGGGTGGATTCTTAGATGGATTAAAACATAAATGAATAATTATTAAGTCAAAGTCAACATTTATTTCTATTAGGCATGCATTATCTTTATGACGCATCAGGCTAGTTGCAGGACTTCAAAGGGTAAATCCATGAAGATTCGGGCAGAACTACTTCACAATTATATTAAATAGAAGTATATTTATTATATTATTCTAACAGTGGAACTCTGTAGATAAAATCAGATGTACTCAGCTAGGATTGTGCAAATGCATGTGAGATAACATTCGTATCGAATAAGGAAAATGTAAATGGTCAGCCTATTTTTCTTCACAGCAGCGTAAAGTTTATTTGAAATAACATTTTATTTTAAAAGTGTATAAGGTATAAGGTTCTATGACGTATTTAATAATAATAATACATACAAAACATCAATCAGAGATTATACATTGTATAACATGTTATCTGATTTGAAGGTTGTTAACCTTCTATTATAATTTCGGCAAACATTCCAGCGGTTGGGTATTTTTAAATGTCTGCTTAGAATTTTGAACAATTGATTTTAATTCCACAATATTGTATGACATGTATGTTTAGTTGATTTTTATCAACTGTCAAATATATTGATGTAACATTAGATAAGGGCTTGTATATTGTCAGATACTTAATTTGATTAATATTTTTTTTTTGAATAAGTAATATTATTGAAGAAGTAATATTTTTAAATAATTAAAAATTCTTCTTCCTCAAAAGATAGTGCCTTATTTCTAATGAATCCTTAAACAGCAGCTACACAACCTGAGTACCTAATAGAGAATGGGCATGGTCAGACTACTAATAGAAGCATATCTTTTCAGATAATCAAGATCCCAGAAACGAAAGAAGGCTTTATAGATTTAAACAACTTAGAACTGAGGTTGCAGGAAAATACGGGAACTGGCAAACGGATGATAGGTTTCTTTCCTGCTGCTTCTAAATTGACTGGAGTTTTGGCTGATGATGTGGCGACAACTCTGCTGCTCCATCAGTATGGAGCCTGGTCTTTTTGGGACTACACCTTGGTAGCGCCCACATCTGCTGTGGATATGAATCCAACCTTTCTTGGGGTTGAAGAAGGCATGGTGAAAAAAGATGCTCTATTTTTTAATTGTGAGAAATTTGTTGGAGGCATACAAGGTCCGAATGTAGCGGTTGTGAAGAGAGACATTTTCAAAAACTCGACTCTATATAGCGATGATGTGGAGGTAAGTTTATTCAAACTCATTAAATCCAATATTATTGAATCTGTTCCGTTATTTAGATAACCTAGTTTCAAGCAGGTCGGAATTAACACTTGACTATTTAACGAACCTTGGCAACCTGTCAATAGGTGTTATTGATTCAATCAATGTCATCCAATAACTTATATCTTTGTATGGGATTGGCGCAAAATATGATTAATTTAAATATATGTATTAATATTTAGTTATTTATTAGGTATTGGCGGAAAGGATAGTGGAGTACAAATGTACTGAGGCAGTTAGAGCAGCGATAGTGATGCAAATAAGAGATGCCATCGGCTTACAGAACATTGCTGAGAGACAGGATCATATTACCAGGTAAGTTCTTAAACCTAACTGCAGTCAAACAATGTCACATATACAATACACTGCGAAACTAAGATTCCCAAACTTCAGGACTCTTGAAAGAGGTTCTTAAAGATTTTAACTCATAATTACTTTATTACAAAACACAATTTTTTTTTTCTTTTAAATGTTTATTTTGAACTATATAAATAGCTTGTTTATTTAAATTGAATGTTAATATCGACACAATTGGTTATAAATTATAGCAACTATAAATTAATGGGGTTATACAAGTCAGATTCCTTGGCATGCCGATAGTGACGTATGGCACCACAATATTTTGGCAAGAGAATATAGTGACAGAATATAGTAACAAAATATTAGTGTACACACACTTGATGTTCACTAAGTTCGGAAGTTCACTAGGTATTGTATGTAAACATAATAAAAGTGTTGAGAATACATCCATGTATTGCTTTTTGAATATATTTATTTTTTATATTAATAGTTATTATATTGATATTTCGTACGATTAATTCTAGAAAGTTATAAATAATAAATTATGTTTATAAATTTAGATATATTAATAATAACCTTTAAAACGCAATCGTTTTTGTTGTCTTAATAGTAAATCGTGTTACCAAAAACTTACAAAATAAAAATCAGAATTTTATATATTATAGCCAGTAAGTTAATAAATAAGGTTTCATTGTCAAAGCCTCCAATGTGCCGGAAAGTTTACGACCACAGACTGGGACAGACAGACAAAGAAACTGAGCGGGACTGTCTTTTGTTATTTGATTTAAATCATAAAGTGTGTCAAGAATAAGTCATAAAATACCTACAAGTAATATTATAACACCAACTTGTTTATTGTCGTATCGTTTGACCTCAGCATTAACATATTAGGTTATACACCCACTAACATTGTAACAGGCATTACGAAACTATGTAGATCAGGTAAAAATATAGTTACCTATACTTACAATTACACTTATCTTAACAGATCCAGAAACAGGCAGACACAGACTGACTAGACTGATTTGATTAGACAAAAGTCTCTTAAACATATTTTATGATATTGAATGTAAACTAAAGTGTTACACTTTTTATTGAATCCAAATCAAAAACATAAGCACAACTCATAGTTTAGTGATGAATATACTTATATACTTGAAAAACAATTATAATAAATTACTTGAAAAACAATTATAATATAATAAATGATAAAACGAACTTACCTGTACGTGAAGTTCTATCATTATTATGCGAACTGCTCAATTCTCACGATTAATATTTACTTGTAGTACTGTTTCGTATTTCTCGGCCATTACACGAATATTTTAAAGAAAATAATACATATCTAAAATTTAAAAGTAATGTAATTGATTAGTATATCCCCCACCCAGGCCACCAAGCCCGGTGCTACAGCCATAACATTTTTTCCTCATTAAGTTTAAAGCATATTCTGAAACATAATTTGGATTAGTATATTATCATACATTAGCAAAAAATAAATACAGATTTTTGCTGCTACGGGGGGGTAAATATGGGAGGGTTGTTATATTAATCGTGAGAATTGAGCAGTTCGCATAATAATGATAGAACTTCACGTACAGGTAAGTTCGTTTTATCATTTATTATGCTTACACTGCTCAATTCTCACGATTAATATTTACTTGTAGATGTTTAAAGTGCCAAAAATCTGAATTTCTCCTTTTTCGATTGACATTGATTTTAAATAAAATAAATTTCAATATGCATATATAACTTTTATTACCCAATGTATGCATTTAATAACAAATTATATTTAATTAAATATAATCACAAATACAATTTATGGGTAATATTGGAAAATCCATTGTATATAAACTAAAATTATCCATTTATGATTGAAGAATAGAACGGCCAAAGGAATCATCTAAATTGGATACAATAATATCGCGATTGTAAAATTTTGCAAAAACGGATGAAGACCTGCTCCAACCTGCGGTTTTTCTAATCGTGTCTACATTTACTCCAATAGCTTTTGCCTTTGAAGTAGATGCGTGACGCGTGCTATGCGAACTGAACAAACTTACGTCTATACCGCTTTTTTGAAGCACGTCTTTTATCCAGCGACTTAACGTTTGGCCACTCACCCTTGCGTGAGGTTTCCTGTAACTAATAAATAAATTATCAAACTTTCTTATAGAATCAGTTTTATCTCTATAACATAATAAGGTTCTAGCTGGACAAATTTGAGGTTTTTCATTAAAATACGGTAATTTTAATAAAGGCTGGAAATTATTTGGCCTCGAGGTTTTAATAATTTCAGAAATCTTAATAGATATAGAACTAGATTCAAAAATAATATTTTTAATTTCAATTTTGGACAAAGTTTGAACTCTGTGCGCTGTGACAATAGATAACAAGGTGATTAGTTTTTTCGTTAACATTTCAAGACTTAATTGTTCATTAGGGTACAATTGTGATAAATAATCTAAAACAACATTTATATTCCAAATAAATTCATATTTTGGTTTAGGAGGTCTCGTCCTAAAGACGCCTTTCATAAACCTTGCGATCCTGTCATCGTTATTAATAGTTCGACCTAGAATACAGGAAAGAGCAGATTTGCAAGAATTAAGACTACCATACTGATACCCTGAATTGTAGAGTTCGGTTAAAAAATATAGGATATTTGGAACCGATGCTGCAAAATAATCAATATTATGATTTATACAAAAGTTAAACCATTCCTTAAAATAACAATCATATTGTTTTTGAGTATTTAGTGCTAAAGAATTTAGCATTATTTCTACCGAAGAAGGGGGCACGCTTCGTTTCAAGAAGGCTGTCCGAATAATATTGCTGCAACCAGGGTAAGACTTTTGTGCAGACTGTGTTGTGCCCTGGAATCACCAAGAAATAACAATTCACTTTTAGGCTCAAAGTATATGACATCGGAAATAATTAATTTTTTGAACATTGGAAACCATGGTTGAGTGGGCCAATTCGGAACTACCACAATTCCTATCGCTTTATCCGCGATTATTTTATTTAGGGTTTTTAGAATTATTGCGAAAGGCGGGAATGCGTAGAAGTAATGATTGCTCCATTTCATCGTAAATGCATCGACGCAAAGTGCATACGGATCAGGTTTCCAGGAAATATATTTTACACACTTAGCATTAGATCTACTAGCAAACAAATCAATATCAGGTTCACCGAATTTTCTAATAATTTCTGAATAAGCGTATGGTGCCAATTCCCATTCCGTCTCCGCCTGCTTTTTTCGCGACTCGAAATCTGCAATATTATTGTCAGATGATTTAATATATGACGCATATAGAAACAACCCTTTTTGTTCACAAAAATTCCAAATTTTCCGAGCTATATCGTCTAAGTAAGGAAATTGGACACTGCCCATACGATTAATGCACGATATTGCGGTGGTGTTATCTACTCGAAGTAAAATTTGTACATTAAAAACATCTTTTGCAAAGACCTTTAAGGCAAACAATGCTGCTAGCAATTCTAATACATTTATATGATAATATTTCTCTTCATTCGTCCAGAAACCGTTTGCTTTTTTATTCAAGCATGACGCCCCCCAACCTGTTAAAGAAGCGTCCGAAAATATTTCAATATCGTAGTTTGGATATCGTATAAAACATGACGAGACACGAATATTTTTATACCACCAATCTAAATCATCTCTCACTAAATCGTGATTTATGTTCATTATTTTATCATAGTTTTGACTAGTACCTAAATTTAAAAATTTTTCTCTTTCAAACACTTTCGTATGCAAAAAACCGTATTCAATACCCGGACAAACAGATATTAATAAACCAATAAATTTAGCGAATTTCCTAATCGTGCATTTTTCTGTAGATTTAAATGTTTCTAATTCTGACTTAATACGATTTCGTTTACTTTCTGTAGGTTTCACACAAAATCTTTCCGTATCTAATTGAAAACCCAGAAATTTACAATGAGTTTTTGGAATGATTGAACTTTTTTCATAATTAATAATAAATCCTAAGTTTTTTAAGAGTTGAATCGTACAATTTACATTTTTTGTGCATTTATCTAACGAGTCATCAATGCACAAAATATCATCTAAATATATTGTAGAAATGAAACCATGCAACCGTAAATGTTCTATAACTGGTTTCATGATTTTAGTAAAAACTAGTGGACAAGTATTTAATCCAAATGGTAAACAATTAAATTCGTAACAAATTTGTTGGAATTGAAACCGTAAATATTTTCTATGTTCTAAATGAACAGGTATCAAAAAATATGCATCTTTTAAATCTACAGAAGCTAGATAACAATTCGGTGTTATAAGTTTTATAGCAGTCCTGAGATCTTCCATTTTAAAATGGGGCGGATCGATAAACTTATTTAGATTTTTTAAATTCAATATAAACCTTTTGTCACCGTTGGGCTTATCTACAAGAAAGATATTAGATAAGAAATATCCATCAATTCTACGGCATGGAGATATAGCACCTTTAATTAACAACTTATTAATTTCATTTTGGAAGCTTAATATATCTTTTTTATCTCGTATATCGTTTTTTGGATAGTTGGACTGCATAGGACATGAGGTAAACGGTATTTTATAACCTTTAACCCAAGAAAGTATTGTTGGGTCGGATGTTATCTCACGCCAGGCGTGTAAAAAATATTTTAATCTACCAGCTGTTTTAAATACCTGCGTATCTAATGCTTCCGATTGTTCTTGTACTGGACACTGCTGTGATGGGCACGCGAAGATGATTTGCGCGCCGTTTGATTCCGATGAGCAGTCGACGAAAACCCCGCAGTCCGATGAACCGTAGACATCACTCTCCGGTTCTGAGCATTGGGCTGCGGGTACTTCCAGTTTAAATGATTGTTAGAATAACCAGATTTGTTGTTTCTTATTGCCGGTTTAGGTTTCACTGGGCTAGGTTTTAAACCAAGGCTGGATTTATTAATGGCTTCGTTGGTTTTTATAATATCGGCTAAAGATTCCCCGAATAAATATTTGTCTTGCTTAGACTCTTTTAATGTGTCTTTTAATTTGTTATTCAAAGAAGAAATTAAGAAATTTCGTCTAAGTTTTGTATCAATGTGATGAGAATCACAAAGCAACCTACAGGCGTTGCTAATATGTTTCAACAATATCTGATTGGTATCGGATTTTTCTGTGACCATAATGTCCATTACATAGGAAAGAACTGACAGCACCACTCCAAGCTGTCCTTGACGTGCAGCTAGAGAGGCATCTTTTTTCTGTAAGACCTCTGATACTGCTGCTTTAACTTCAGGATTTAATATCGGTGCTTTGAACAGTAGACAATTACCAGGAATCGGATAGTCTCCTGTTATAATATCTTTTTGTTCTTTTTTCAACCCGTTGAATAAAATATGTTGTAATCTCGCTGCAATGTCCTGGTGAACATTTTTTCCCACTACCGATTCCTCACTTGGAGCATCTCCTAGGAGCATGAGTACCTCATTGTCCAAATGTTCAGACACTGAAGCTGTTGGATCATTTTTACTATCATCAATTTCCACTCCAACACTTGACGTGGATGGTTGTGGTATGAGCTCATCCCTTACAGAGAGAATGGGTGTTATTGTTATGTGGTTTGGGGAATTTCTTTCAAGGTCCAAATCTTGATAATTTATTATACTATTATCCATTTCAGACTCTGGAAAACACAATAAATTGCTGTCAATAATGTGAAGGTAGTGATCCCGAAAATCACTCGCAACACTAAGCAAATTATATAAATTAATTATTCATGTGTAGGTAACAGTCCCGACACGTACTGTTCGCAACACTCATAATTAGCCATACGTATGAATATCTCGATCATACTTGTAGTCCGAATAATATCATACAGTATCGAATATTGTATACTGCCAATGATATTATATTTATGTGAAGGTAATAGTCCCAGTATGTACTATTCGCATCACAAGTTACAACAACTTACATTTATTCACAAAAAATGTGAGGGTAGTTGTTCAAAACTCGACATTAATACGAGTTTTGTTTAAACAATTTGTTGTGAATTGTTGTCTTCTTCTTGCCTTAATAAATCAGTCTACAACTAAATGGGATGATTATTTCACGATAATATGATACACTCACCATAGCTTACTTCTGTACTTCGGGAACTAGAAGAATATGATCTGCGCCGTCGTTTACGTAATTCTCGCTGTAACTTTTTAAATAATCGATCGGTTTCGATATTTCTATCCTTGTGTCTTCGCTTTCTACCCATATTTAAAGTTAACACGTTATTTTAAATTAAATTCAAACTTATTTTAACACTCTTTTAAACACACTACTGCTTTAAATAAAGAACTAACAATTATTTATTGAGTAACGGCCGGTACCGCACGAAAACAGATAATGAGGAAAAAATGTTATGGCTGTAGCACCGGGCTTGGTGGCCTGGGTGGGGGATATACTAATCAATTACATTACTTTTAAATTTTAGATATGTATTATTTTCTTTAAAATATTCGTGTAATGGCCGAGAAATACGAAACAGTACTACAAGTAAATATTAATCGTGAGAATTGAGCAGTGTAAGCATAATTGAAGACATTTTAACAACGTGAAAATTAGCGTAAATATAGTATTTCCAGCGATTTAGGTAATAAACGCTCATATTAAAACAAAACATTTGAAGAGTAAACAATTATTGTAAAACATTCACGGCCTTCGGCTAATAATATAAAGTATAGTAATTATTTACAAGAAAACACATTACAAAATGTTGGTTAAAAAATCGTGATTTAAATTAGTAGTGCCTACCTAATATTCATTTATTTATTCATTCACTAATTATTTATTTCTTTATTAATTTATTTATTATATGACACACTTAATAGTTTGCGACAAGTGTAGTTTAAAATATTGTAGATGATAATAATATAGATCTAGCCGCTTTGCCAAAAATATATGTTCCCTAGGAATAAAAGAAAGTATTGCTTAAAATTTTTGAACTAATTTTTCACTACAAAATAATGAAAACAATATTCACAAACAAGATAAAAACAAAACAAAAAAAAACAGAGTAAAATCTAAATATAAAAGTATCCAAATCCAAAACATTAGTGAGACATATTTAATAGCGCCAACATTATTAAATAAGATTGAATGCGCCGGCGCAGAGTGCGTCACGATGTAGACATGTCTTGATTTAGTGTGCCTCAATTGGATCTCTTATATTAGTTGAATCTATTTTTGATACTAGTTTTATGATTTATAGCGAACTACAGTTTGCTTGGGGTTTCACTGGTTCCCTGGTGTGAAAGGTGGGGAGATAGGGGGCGGAGAACTATATATATAATTAAATTAAAAATTTATAAACCCCCGATACCAAAAGACCTCTAAAAAGAATAAAAATAATATTATTATGTACATATTGAATTCGTGGCGTCGGGGGACCGTTGTATGTACGTTGACGATGGTGTCTCTTTTACGAAGTTAATCATAGAGAATTAAACTATACGATTCTAATTTTTTTTTTTTTTTTTATTTGTTGTGGTAACTTATTTGGATTTTAATTTATTTCTTTATTAAACGTTTCCCCGACGCAATTTCTTCAATAAGTACGTAATAATATTATTATTTTTTCTTTTCAGAGGTCTTTTTGTATTGGGAATTTAATTTTTTTTTAAATGAAGGGATTTAAATTATCCCTAGTTGTTGCCCGTCACTCTTTATGACTACGATTATAAGCCATATAAATATATTTTTTACAGTCTATGTGGACGCAGTCACCAGTTATACCTGATAAAGCACTTTACCTGAGTAAATAAGTGTAAAAACCTTTTAGTATATGTACATAACAAAGCTTATTTTCCTATATAGCGCGGGCCGCTGGGAACAGCTAATTATTGCATAAGAACCTTTGACACATAAAACGTCAATATCTTGGAGACGACTGTTTCTATTTCGACCAATCATAGTTAAGAACCATCTCGACGAGCATAGATTTCGATTAAAAAAAACTGCATTGAAATTCGTCAAAGCGTTTGACCACTATAATGCCACAGACACACACACAGATACACAGATCGACAGACCAAACTTATAACACCCCTCTTTTTAGTTGGGGGTTAAAAACTAATAACTATGGTAAAACATATTGGTTTTGCTCTATCCCCCGTGTAGTAGATTCTCTCACTTTAATTTTCCCGAGGTCATTGTCTTTTTTGTGCAAAATTCCAAACTAAATCATTACCGTATTTTATGCGTGATGACTGAAAAATATTCCTACATATTTTCGTCAACAAACATACGAATGTTATTTTAACGGCATCGTAAAGCATCGAAAAGCGCCAATAATGTCAAGTTGTGACAAATATTAGCAATATGAATTGTATTTACAGTGATATGTGTTATTCTGTATTTTGAAAACGATAAATAAAAACATAAAATGTACCAGGAATTACCATTAGATTGTAAAGAGCTTTAATAAAATAATAATACTATTCATGTTTAATAAAAGGCTTTACCCCCACTTATATTATATACCAATTTTTATAAAAAAATATTACTTTAAGTGGGAGTTGACCTCCCTTCCTTAATGTTATGTTATAATCAGGATATTAACCGCCAACAGAATGAGAAAAGGAAGTTTTAATGGCAGTTTAAATAAATTTTCAGTTTCCTTCACCTGAGACAGCTTCCTAGCCATTACACAGTTATTCAATGAAATGGAACATGATAAAGTTCCTAGTTTAAACATAATTAAAGTTTGGATCAGAAATAATTTCATTTCATCAGCAATTCAGAATTCAGTTACTTTCTTTTCTTTATAATTGCTTAAATATTTCTGGGAATTTTCAACACTCGAGAAATATATAAAATAAACGTATATTTTGAAGCTATTTTATCCTTATTATTTGTTATTTTCTTGGAAGAATTGTTCAGAATTGGGTTTCAACAAGAGTGGGTCAACTAAAATGGGTCAGGAATTGCGTGGACCAAAATAGATCGTTGCTAGCTGACTCTGCGGCGCCTAACAAATAACGATGTACGGTTAGGAAATAAAATAATTACCAACGTATACAGTTTATGGATTCTGTTGGCTGTACCTTGCATAACAACGTTATGTTTGTTCCTAAATTTACGTTTGTTATGTTTTACGAAAGAAACTCTAGGATTTTGATGTCAAACCGGTATGGTTTATATAAACTCATGTACATTATATTTACACATTTTATTCCCGGTCGTAATCCAATACGTGCGTAAATAGCCGCGCGAATATATGCGCAAGCGCACGTATCAAGGTCATTGTTAATTTTTATCCCAGCCGCTTTACACTACTTCCAATATGACAGAAGCTTTAGAAACAATTTAACATGTGTTTTTTTAACTGACCTTCGAAATATGTTGATTTTATTGAAATAGAAAATTACGATTTTTGAACAACATAATATATAAAAACTATTTCTAGATTCTAAGTATGAATTATGTCAGACAAATATATAAAATATTTTTGACGTTTCGGTTCATTGCTCTATAATATGTTTATCGTTTCCAGTGACACGGACAGTGTAGCCCCAAAACCTATATTCACGGTTTTATTACATAAATCTTTTTTTCTTTCACATAGTCGCTGATTTGTTGATAATAAAAAAAAGTTTACGACTTTTCTATCGTGACATTATGGGTTTTGTAAGAATTTTTAAAGTAATTACGGTTAAAATTATGATTTACTATATATTATGTTATTTACTATATATATGTTTTGAGATAAATGGAATTAAATTATAATCAATTGTGGTTTGTTTTTTATAATCATTGTTTAAAAAAAATGTCGTGATTCATAACAATTGATAATTATGTATACTGTAGAGACTGTTGGCAATTTTCTTACTTATTAAATGATTTATGTGAATCATTACAATTAAATGATGAATAGTATTTATTTAATATGTACTTTATATACTATTTATTAACATATTATGAATGCAATGGAAAGCTTTTTAAATTGAGAATTTTATTACAATGAAAATGTTTGAAATGTTAAAATTTTATATACTATTTCAAACTGAACTATGTCTATTCAATCCGTTTTTCGCATGATTTAATATGCTGATTGGGAGTTTAAAAATATTTTTAGTTTTTCGGTAGCGGCTGAGTTTTTTATTATTTTTTGTTTTTATTAATTTGTTATACTTACGTTTATTTTGTTTCACTTTCGTATATCAATTTTATTGTTTAAATTTGACAAGAATTTAATAAATTTCTCTAACTCGTTTAGACTAATTATAGATATAATATAATTAAAAATTTATATTATATAATTTAAATATGATTCAAACTGTGATCTGAACATTACACTTCTTAGACCTGTGTTACATTCAGTGGTAGCTACATGATCTCCTAGTCGAGAAAAGCTAGGTCATCTGAGTTTAGTCTACTGTTTTAGGAATAATGAGATATCACCTCCAGACATGGAAGAGTCTCGCCTAAAAATACACATTGGTAGCTGCCATTGGCAGTCATAGACATACTCGAATTGAGTATTCGAACAATGTAGGCCGAGCTCAGGTTTATTTTATTAGTTTTGATAAAATCTTACCAAATATCGAATTACACCTTTAAAATTTAAAAAATGTTTGTGATACAATTTTAAAAACGTTTGTGATAAAAATCAATTAAAAACCATAAAATAATAACTTTATTGAAATAAATTCATATTGTTTAAGTAAACATGCGGGAAAAATCAATTATAAAAGAAGTGACATGAATTCATTTTTCTATTCAATAATACAATATTCGAAAATAAAAATCCAAGCAATTAATGTTTAAGAAACTGTCTGTACGTTGGAATTATTGCTTTCATTACATTAAGTTTGAATTTGTAGCAATGTGTATCGAAAAATGGATTAGTTTATGCACAACTGTAAACGCTACCTTATTCTAATTCTTTAGAATTTAACTAAAGTATTTTTAGTCCAATTGTTATATTTAACCTGACCTCCACAAATGCAGTCAAATTCATAGCCGCCACAGCCAAGTAGGTCAACTAGAGAGTATAAAGTTCACGGCTAGAGCCATACATGTACTATTAGCAAAATTAGATAGATCTGTTCTCATTGTTTGCTCACAAATTAAAAATATAATTGAATATTTTTTTCTATTCGTGATTAAATATTAAAGTTGAATATTATTGAATTTGGTATAAGAGTCAATATAATAAATATTTGCATGGATTTCGTTGTATTATCACTTTGGAAATTGTCATAATATACCTATATTGCGGTCTAGATGGTTCAAAAGTAAAATTAAAAAAATCTCTAGTGGTGGTTGACATTACCTGTGGGAATAGTCCCACAGGTAATATATATTAAATTGATGGTGATCCTGATAATAGTATCAGAATCACCATGTGCAGTAGGTACTCAAACCTGTGTCCTCTGGCAGTCCATGCCGTCGCTCTGTCAACTGAACTATCATGTATATCTTATTGGGCCTATACCTTACATAGGTTTATCCTCGGTTTTCGGAAAGAAACTATTAAATTAATATTTTTTTATTTGAATCAGAAAATATAAATATTTTTATTGTTATTCAAAGTCAATGACAAGATAAAACATAGATTAGATTAGATATATGATAGCCAATTACACTCGTCTATGCTTTGTATGGCTTCATTAATGTGAAGCTGCATTTGACATTGTTTATAGAGAACGATGACCTCGAGTCATTACTGACTATTTATAGATACACCACCGAACCAATCATGCTTTGACATCAGAAGCCTTACCATCTCTTATTATTATTCATTTGTCATCTATTGATCTATTTTAGTTGTAATTTTGCACATTAAGTATTGCAATTGTGTGCTGTCTACATATAATAAGGTGTTAATCTATATTAATCTAATTCCTTAAAATAATGTCAGTCCTACTCGGTTCAGAATTTGAATGTTACCAACACATTTATTTTGGATTTTAGTTCTACTTGAATGTTTTATTTTATACTTAACAAATTTCTTAATCCATATTACTACAACTTTAGTAATTCTAACTAAAGAAAAGTAGATATAAAGACGAGATATATAGATATGAATATTTAGATACGAAAGTAGATATAAAGACGAAAGAAATACAACAGATACCAAACACTAAACTAAGTTAAGGCTGCAATTACTGGATCTGTAACTTAATTAAGACTTCAATTTCGCTTCGTTAAATTACATATATACATATACGTAATACAATAATGTACCATAAATAAAAATATACAAGATATAGGGTTATTTTTTGACCATTTGCGATCAACCTTGCTCGCTAAAGGTAGCTTTTGTAATAAAGCCTTTAGTAGCGTCGAGGGAGAAGCCAATTTTGTGGCTGGTGTGAATTAGGTACTTGATGTTTCTATATTTTTATGTGTGTGTGTGACTTTTTCTAGGTTTTAAAAATACATATGAAGTATGAATATTATTTATTATGCTAAACCATTAATAATTAATTTATAACTTATATGAAATATCTGAACCGATTAAAATATTTCAATAGATTTGATCTAACAACCACCGACAAACACATACATACACGTAACTTTCAATCGATATAACAAAAAATATGGATTATATTTAAGATTTCTTCTTCAATTAAACAAATCTACCAATTTGTAATGATTACGTACTTACAAGACATTTAGCTGCAAAAAAATAGGTCAATGTCCTTATAATTCTCAAATGAATTCTCGGCACTTATTTATATTGCAATGATTAATCTTAGTGTTAATTGTTTCGCTGCAATATTAATGATTAACACCCGATTTTCTGAAGGTGATTAATATATAAATGATCATTTACTGAGAAATCTCTGGTTAACTCAACCAATCATGGTTGATGTGATGACGATATTTGACCATAGAGTTATTATACATAGAGTAAGGAAGCCAGCCAAAAATGTGCCCATCAAAAAAAAAAGGAAAAGCAAATGAGACTACCTATCTCTCTTTCTTGTTTTTGTAAATTACTAAAGCAATTAATAAATTGCAGACGAGTTACGACCTCAAATCTTCATCATCATTGTACTTATTCAGGTACTAGTTTTTTACAATTATGTAAGAACTAGCAATATAAACTTCTGAATTTCAAATATTATTTCGACAATTAATTAGTAATTTGATTCCTATATTATTGTAAAGTTGGTAACAGTTATAAAAATAACAAATATAATAACATAAGCAATTACTGGATTTCGATTTCAAAGTCAACTTCTCGTATACGTGACTCGTAAAGTAAATAACATCCAAAAACAATCAATTATAATTTATTTTTGCCATCCATTATATTTGACATGTCGAATGATCGAAAACATGAATATATGTTAAGAAAATATCAGTGATAAATTAAGAGATTAAATGGAAGAGCAAAAACTTCAAAAAACTTCTTTGTTTTTTTTTAAACAGATTTTTGTTCCATTTATGAAATGAATTAACCTTAAACATTTATTATTTGTTGGCAATAAATATGATAATTTAAATGTATTAGTGCAAAAATAATATCAATTTAATATATATTTCGGTAGTAAGATAAATATAAATGAGTATACAATAAAAAAAAAACAAATAAATGCATACGGCATTGCATCGTGTTATGCAAGAATTGCTCAGCCATTGCATTATTGATGCATTTTCCTTAACAAAACAATTTGAATGCAATCATTCAATATACTTCATATTCTTGTACTAAATCATGGTAGTCGCCGGTCATAACTGCAAAATAAATAGACCATTTAAATGACTATATATCTGTTGGTTGAATGAAAACTGTATTTACGTAATATTAACCGGTTTTTAAATATATAACTATATGTACTATAATATGTGTTATATAGTATATAGGTGGATTATAAACAAAGGATGTGTTATCTTACATAATCCTGTTAAGTTTATATTTTCTTATTATGTAATTATAATTGCTATCATGCTGTTAATGATATCATTATTGTGTCATGTTTGTTCGTAATAAAGGGTCGACAGTTGTGTCTCTACGTAATATATAACACAGTATATAATAATGTAAAAATAAGTATCTATTATACGTTTAGTTGTAGCATAGTAAAGGATCTCTTGTTTAGTTATCATAATTTTTTTCTTAATTACAAAACTTCATTGTACAATAAATGATACAATTGGTGAACTAAAGCATTTTCTACAATTAATATTAAAATTTTTGATTTTATTTATGTAAGGCGGAATTTATAAATATAAAAATGAATAGATCTTGATCGTTGATTTAAAATCTTAATCTGTTAGGTAAATGCTGATGTTTAAGTTTATTTAAATCTACAACATGGATTTATTGCATTATTATGGAAATTTATTATATCCGCATAATATGACACTATAGCTGATAAAACATCTCCTAACCTTTAAAAGAATAAAAACTATTACAATAGAAATCTCCCTTTAAAGTACAACAGAATGCTTTCCATTCAACAGTGCGTTGGCAAACGATCTGGCTCAGGTCCAAGTTGATAACGACCTTGAAGCTATCTCACACGTGTAGTACATACATGTATTGTTTTGACGCCATTTGCAAATAAATTTATTTCAATATTCACAAATTAACCTTTATTACAGCTATTCATATAATTATTACATTTGCAATTACTTTCAATTATAGAACAATAAATTTATATTAATGTTTTTTTTTCTATTAGCTATGTCTCAATTTATCTTTTCTTTTATGTCAAAAATTTTATTGTTATTTTAAAATTCATAAGGGTGCAGGTGTCATAATGATGTCTTAATAACTTTGAGATGTCACCAATCATTTGACACGCACGTGTTTAACATTATCATTCTGGCACCGATTAATAATGTATACTTGTTTGTGTTGACATTTATGTTTTTTAATTGTGTAAAATAATCTTATAACTTTTTTAATTTCTTATAACTTAAGAATATACCTACCTATTTCATTACTTAGGAAGCAACAGACGCACATGCAACGTTTTGATATATATATTAGTTACACCCATGCCATATAGGTATACCAAGTTAATATTTAATTTGCATGCTTCGGTCACAACGAAGTGACCTTGAAATCATCTTCTTTTCACGTGCGCTCATCCTTATGGCGCCAGTTATTTTATTATTAAACTTCGTTTCTTATTGACTTTTTAACTTCCGTAATAAAAGTAAATCTATTCAAAGCTAATTTAATAATACAGTTAAATCTTTAGTCGCTTTCAATTTTCAGTTTAAGGACTTAACCAGAGATTTAATTTTATCTTTTGACATATAACTATATAATATAATATTAAAATATAAGTATATAATATAATATTAAAGTTATGAAATGGTTTAGGTATATACATATTATATTAACAACTTATTTGTTAGCATTGTAAAATGTAAGTTTTAGAACTTGTTAAATACCTACCTATTTGACAAGTTGAAGTTCTTATTTGAACCAGTGCAGTGGCGACCAACCTTTAGTTTTATCTTTTCTATTTATAGCAGATATATAAACCTCCTCATTATATATACTTTATTATATTTTCAGTTTCCAGAGTTTCTAGAATCTATTTATTTTTGGTATCTGCTAGTCATTATACAGTTATCTTTAGAAAATTCCCTAGCATTTGACTTGAAAACATCTTTAGTAAAATTAGAAATAGGATGAATACCTACGAATATTTTTGAAGTATCAGTTTAAATCAATTGATTAATTTATAAATATTTCTAGTAATAATTAGTGTATTTATAATTAGTGTATTATAATAAGTTCTTTAACCCTAACATCTTTTAAAGCTATTAATTCGAAATTAAATAAGATTCAGTGATAAATAAAGAAAGATGTACCATCATTTTTAGCATAAACTATAATTAATTATAAAATTTTCTTTTCTGTTTTGTTAAGCTTAGTTTATAATGAATGAATACTTTTATACATATTTTTAATATTACCGAATGATTTAAAGGAGTGTTTATATACTTTCGTGCCGGTTTTTCTCCATCGGTTTTTTAAACGTGCTAGTTGAATCTAAAGTCTATAGATTTATAAATGGAATGTCTTATTGTAATAAAACTTTGACTTGTTAGATTTCCTATTTCCTCTTCTACCGTCGCCTCAATGTCTGCGGTAAATAGGTCGGTAGAATATGAGTTTTAAAGTTATATATGTGTGATGTAGGTATCTTCTTGTGCACACATGTATACTTTGTTTAATCAATTGTATAATATTTTATATTTAACAGATGGTCAGATGGTTTTTATTTATAGAATATAGTATCCATTTAATAGTATATGTTCCAAGCCAAGATAGGTTTATTTTGTAGCTCTTTTATCTATCGTCTAGTTTTGGAGAAGTGACGAGGGCTATGCTAGGAGTTTAAAGACGAATATGTTACCAATTAAAAAGTGACGTCATTGTTGACATTAAAAACTGAACCACGTTATTTCTACACAATGCTATATTTAGCAAAGCTATGGGAATAACACAACTGATATACTTACTATCATAAAACATTTTTTTGTTAATATACACTTATTATAATTCATATAAAAACCACATAGTAACGCACAACTTTTTATAACACTTTTAATTTTCATATGTAGGTATCGAACCCACTGTCCGCTGTAAACGTTACATCATTGGCGCCAGTTTCTTCAAAGCGTTTTATTACAATTTGATTGATCAGCAAATTGTTATATTCCAAAGTTACAAAAATAAACGAACTCACTATTTTAGTTTTTAATTTTACATGCACGATACAGCAATTAAAAAATATATATTTAGAATTACAATAATATGAAACAGGTTATCCTAACATGAATAAAAATAAAACCTGTAGAAATATAAAAATAAATTATTTTATATTCTCCAAGACATTTGCAAATATTATTGTTTTTCTCAATGGCGCCCACTAGACTTCCTTGAAGCGTTGCTAAATAATTTGCATAAATTATCATACAAATCTGTTGATATACATAGTTTCAATTTATTTTTTATGTTAAGCAGTTTTTATGTAACTCTGTGTGATAGGTTTATTTACGTCAACCTTACTACAACAGTTCTAGTACGTACAGTTGATTTGATATTAGGTTTTACTACTGTTGATAGTTACATAATACATTAGTAAAAGTGTAGTTTGAAAAATACTATAAAATAAAAAATACAAGGTTACTTCAACATAGGAGGCACTGACACAAAGTAGGCGTTAAATAGGTATTTAAAAATAAAACATTTCTTATTAGGACAAATTTTAGAATAAAAATAATTGTATTATTCTTATCCTTTTTCGTATGTCATTATAGTTTTTTTCTTAAACGTTTGATTTGTTTTCTTTATTATTATTAAGTAGATAATTTAAAATGAGGTTATCTTATATAACTCTAGTCTTTGTCGTGTCTATTCCTCAATTTTCATTGTTCTATTTATCTTTGGTTGTAACAAAGGTACATAATTGTGTTTGACGTAATGTTTACGTGCGTTGTGATGATAATTGACAGACACGTATTTTTCTTATAGCAACAATATAACCTGTTATCATTGTAGGAAAGGTTTATTTAAAGAGTTTATAAGGTTTTTAAAGATTTTTTATGTTCCGTCAAATTTATGAAAAAATTACCTAATAGGCCGAAACATAATAAAAATCGTATAAACGTGATATACAAGAAAAAACAAGCATTAATAAATTATAAACCACTTAAGAATCCAATAACACTTCTGAAACACGATCCGGGTCTTATCAATTCTAGTTTTTATTTGTATTCGATATATTAAATCATATTATTATTTATTCTTATTATTATTTATATATTTATTTATTTATAAAAAGCTGATTTCACAGTTATATACCTATAGAGTACTTTTAATACAGTTTAAGTAAAAATGATGTGGATTAATTTACATTACATTAATTAATTTATTTGTGTACAATAAGTATAAACAATTCTTATAATTTTATGAAATCGACAATTAAAATTTTCATGAGTTAAATGCAGAACATAAACAAACACATCATCAACAAGTTTTTAGAACTTCCGTAATAATTATTATGACTTCATTTGTTTTAATTGCTTAGCATTAGATCCTACTGTACCTCTATGGGAAATAAAAACTTTTTTTTTGTTACAGACAGGTGCTATCTCATATAAAAAATATCCCAGAGCTTATCCTCCTCGGAAATGAATCTCGGACCATGAGACGGCTGCCGATATTCTCTCTCATGGTGAAGCATCCAAGGGGCACCTTCCTCCATCATAACTTTGTCTGTGCTGTTCTTAATGATGTTTTCGGGATTCAGGCAAGAGGAGGGTTAAGTAGTGATCTCAATTACGGATCAGATGTTCTGGGGATAGACGATCAACTGATGAGAGAGTATGAGAAGCTTTTGGATGTTGAAGTGTAAGTTTTTAATTATTACTTATTATTTTTGTTATTAAGGTGATTGATTGTGAAGCATGATAATTATTGAATATATTTTTACCCGGCTATATTCACGTATTATTCGGTATTTTGCTTGGCTAATTTTGAACTCTTTCAATTTTTCAAATTGCCGATTAATTTATTTAAATATGTAATTATAAAACGTATCATTTTGAATTTTGTTTATGACATTTTTTTTTACTATTTATTTTATCATTTTCTAGACAAAAAGAAATAGCTCGAGTTCGCAAGCTCAGTGTTGTCAAATCGCCAGAAGTTCCGATACATAATGAGCCTTTACGGCCAGGATTTTGTAGGATATCTCTTCCTTTCTTTATGTCCGAAAATGAACTAGCATTTGTCCTTGAGGCCCTGAAAATGGTAGCCACTGAAGGATGGAAAATTTTACCACAATATGTGGTTAATTCAGAAACTGGCCAGTGGAGACATCATACATGTACTGTGCTCAAAGACAAAAAATCATTATATTCAATAAAGTTTTGTGATGGAAAAATAACAGCTAATGAGAGAAGAGTTTCAGGTAACAGTGAACAAAATTATTATATTTTTGTGCATGTATTATTATGCTTAAGACAATACTCACTTCTTTTAATTACTCGTAGGCCCAGGAATATTCCCGCAAACATACACCGAATGTTTGCAAACAGCGCGAAATCTTTTTAACAGAGCAAGGAAATTGGCAATGAAATGTTCAACAATTGAGCCCGAAGTTAGTTTTAATCCCAAAATTGATTATTTGAGATGGTTTATGGTGCCAAAAGAAGCTCACGATCTTTTGTTGGGTAAATCTGCAAACGTCAAACATATTGTGCCGTTTGATCCGTCCAGGTACATGGGTGTGAGAAAGAGCCTTCAAGTATCAAGGTCTTCCAATACATCTTCACCAGTTTTAGGCTCTAGCTCCAGACACTTCAGCTTGTCAGCTATTGACGATTGTCATTTATTAAGGTTAAAGCAAAGACAGAAGTTTTATTCAAGAGAATCTAGTTTAAGAGAAACTACTAAAGAAGAAGCGATAACAATGAAGGCGAATCCAGTACAATTCGCCGTTGGTGAATCGGTTTCCCCGTTACGTATAGTTCCTCAAAACGCGAAACCTTTGCTGGGGAGATCTAGATGTTATTCACTGGGATCTGATTTACCACCAGTACAATTAAGCGCACAAGCTAGGTTAAACCTCGGGCTTAAAGAAGCAAGTCCTGGTAGTACTGAAAAAGTAAGCAGTTTCTGTAATTGTGGGAGTCAAACAGATCTGCCGTCACTTGATGATGTAATGTCACCCACTAAAAAGTATCCATACAGCGCACAAAGTAGCACGTCAGTATCCGATTGTAGTCAAGTAGGTCGCATTTCGCCTACTACCTCAGTAACATCTCACACTTCTGAAGATCTAGCTTATGTTAAGGAAATGACGAAAGAAATTGCAACAGAAATAAAAACCGAAATTAGAGGGGTAATCTCTAAAGTAGATGATATTTTAGAAAATTCAGACTCTCTTGATCAGTCAAATTTAAGCATGACATCGATTTCTAGTCAGAGTGATAAAAATTCCGTATCAGTCATAGATGTAGCTGAATATCTAATGGGTATGTCAAAAGAAATGGCGTCTGAAGTTAAACATGAAATTCGAGAAATGGTAAATAAAGTGGACGAAATGATCTCTCCAGAACTTACGGGGTCAAGTTCAAGAAGGAGTTCCCCTCCTCAATGCGGTAGAAAAAGAATAGGTTCTGGACCTGAATTAGGGTTGGATTTAAACAAGGGCAGTTCTTCGCAAGTTTTAAGAAAATGTCCTACTAGTCCTGTACTTCCAGTAGAGTATAATGAAGATGATAATCGTTGTTACAAACATTCACCCAACAAACAATCTCCATTGTCAACACAAACTACGCCTCCGTTCGAGGCGTCTGGGCCAAACAGCATATCGTTTAACTCCAGTGAGACGTCTACCCCCGACACAATTATTCAAGTAGTAACCACGTCTCAAAATTCACCCATCCTTCCAAAGTCGTCCAGCTCAAACAAACTGTCTGACGACGAAATTAGCTGTACAGACCCAATTTGCAGACATTGTTGTAAGAAAAAAAATTGGTGCCAAAATCCGTCAGTCAGTTCTCAAGACAGTGGAATAAATATGACATTCACTGAAACGGATTCTTATATTGATTTTGGTAAGCTTGTAGTATTTGAATAATTTATATTTATTGACATTTCAAGTTTACTTTGTTTCTTGTTAATTAATTAATGTACGTAACTATATCTAGTTTTTACCTGATTCTATTCAGAAACGCATAGCTTCCATTTAAAATAATTGTAACTACTTTATTATTTCAATTGTGTTTATTTCTTAATCAAAAGTTATAACTTTGTTTATCTTGAAATATTGCATTTCGCAGCTCCACCAATTTGCAACGTAGACATTTTTTTCAGTTTATTATTTTGTTTTCTTCAAATAATTACAGTCAAATGGCGAACTTCTTCAGATCCAACCACAAATAAACTGAAGAAGCTGCAGGGCAGATTACGCATGTGTCAAAAGCACGAGAAAAGCGAAGTCCCCGACATCATAGAAGGTGTTCCAGTTTGTTCTGGAGATCACTCCAGGACAACAAAGTCTTATAGCGAAACAGATACAGGACGAGTCATATTCCAAATGCCTGATGAAAGCGAAAGACAAAACCGGTAAGCTATTATTATAGCATATATATAATAAGATAATATTTTAAATATTAATGCGAGTAAACATTATCGGTATGTTTACATTTGCAATTGTCACATGACCTTAATATTGCGAATTTAACATAAAGCCCAGTATAATTGATATATTACATCAACAATGTCTTTTATCTTGGCACAGCTTCCTTCATTACTGAATTGCTGATTTTATTGCAAACGATCTTGGACATCTTGAGTATTCGTGACATTTATAATAGCCGTAAACAGACATAATTTATTCTAGCGGAATAGTTACATTACAAACAGTTAAGATTATATCTTACTATTATATATTATATGCCAGATTCTTCCAGCTCTAGTTGGATAGATAATACGTTTTAATTTTAATAAATATCAATCCAAATTAACTACTGTTTGAAACAAATCGTGATTTTTAGTTAAACATATTCCAGCACATCTGCGCTAGATTCAAAACGTTCCAGTCGATCATCTAATGCTTCTTCCAGCTGTTCCGAACGTAGCTCTCGATCGAGCGGCTATGGAACTGATCAGAGAAGTTCTCATGATGAACAGTTTTACGATCAGAGGTACGATTGGTCCGTAGATGATTAAATTTAAAAGTTTTGGTAATGTAACATTATATACTTGGCTATATGTTTCTGATGAACTTGAAAGTTATTATGGTTTTGAAATTTAAGTATGATTTGCGAAATTAAATTGTGTCATCGAAATAAAGCTATTTTGAACAGATTCCGTGTATACTCCACAAATATTTTGTTAGAAATTGTGTTTATATGAAGAGCTTGGTAATAATTAAACGGAGTTAGAACAATAAATGAAGACTTCTACATTTCTTTTCTTCTCTTTATTTCTAGCGTGGAACGTGTGTTCAAAGCAGACTATGAGGGCGACAGTACCTGCAGTGACGCCTCGCTCACTGACTTCACGTTCGACGATGAGGGCAAGTGGCATTGTCCTCCTAAATCTGTTTGGAAAGCTACTGTTGAGGTGTGTATGTCCTTCAGTTTCATATTATTTGTTAAATTTTAATTTATTTTCGATTGGGTGGACGAACTTTGATTTTTGTTTTGTTTTTAAAATTATTTATAGACAGAAACAAATGATTTCAAAATTCTGTTTTTAAAGACATTGCTGAGCGTAGAATGCTAAGACTTCACAATTGATTGTATATTTTTTTACAGGCAATTCATGAGTACAACATGGTGAGGCCTGGCGACAAAATACTTGTATGTTTGTCTGGTAGCCGCGACTCAATAGCATTACTACATACGATGCACCAATATCAGTTTTACGCCAGATCTAAAGGGATACACTTTAGTATCGGTTAGTATATTTCCTATTACTAAAATTCTTTATCCATCTGTCTGTCTGCAAACTGTATCTCATAAATCGTGATAGGTAGACAGTTGATATTTTCACAGATGATGTATTTCTATTGTTGCTATAAAAAAATACTAAAAACAAAATAAAAATAATATTCAAAGTGGACTCCCATACAAAAAAAAATATTTTGCTCGATTTGAATAACGGCAACATGGTTCTTGAAATATTCACATAATATCTAGTTATATATTCATTTTATAACCAAATCATGAATTTAAAATAGATATATCTTAAAGGGCGGCTCCCATACAACAGTCGTGATTTTTTTATTTTTTTTTATAAACAATGGTCTGTATCCTTCGTGAGAGAGTCCGACTCGCGCTGGGTCGGTTTTATTATAAATATATTGTGTTGTAGCAAAATAAATTTTAATATATTTTTTTTAGGAGCCCTTTTTGTCCACGAAGCTCACTCCGACGTTGACCCTCTTCACCTGATGGCTTATTGTAGAACTTTGGGCGTTAGGTTCATTTACCAGGACAAGATAAACCATGAGGAAATAGAAAGTACGTATATACCTTGAAGTAGTATGTTTAAACATAACATAGTTTAAAACATAGTTTAAAACATAGTTTGAACATATAAATGAATATTTCTTTTAACTACGCCTAGCCCTCGATAACTTAATGTCCTGAACATAAAAAGAGCAGCTATTAATTATTTTGCATTTTAACTTTCTGGTCCTTCATTGTGTAACATCATCTAGAAACATGTAAGACGTCTCTTAGAAAAAAGTCTTTTGTTTCATATTATATTTTATGGGTGATTTTTTCACTTCCATATAAAAAATCATAAAATCAGGTGCTGATGTAGGTATACCCTACACCCTACTTTATTATCGAGTGAACAGGATTTTTAAAAGAAAATCTTGTCTTCCAGGACAAAACAGTAGAGCGCCGTCCTTGCACCGATGGTCATCACATGCGGTGCGTCGTCGCGTGTACGGCGCCGCGGCCGCTCACGGTTACGGCGCGGTCGCCGTGGCGCAGACGCTGGACCGCGCGGCGGCCGCCTTCCTCGCCTCCGCACTGCACGCGGGCGCTTTACGGACCGTGCGGGCGCACTACCGCGTCAAGTCAGTGTCTTAACTGTTTTATAATTGTATTTTAGCTCACCGAGCGTCATAGTTACAATGTAATTATTTACATATAATATACCGCGATCCATTCAAACTCAATTATGTAATCAATAATCTTTTCCTCTACCAGAGAACACAACGTCCGCATCGTCCGTCCGTTCATTTACGTGCGCGCGCGCTCGTTAGAGGAGTTCGCTCACTCGCGCGCACTGCCGGCCTTCGGACATACTGAGAGAGACACGCGACAGGACTGCGGTGATAACAGGTGAGATGATTTATTATAAACATATGTTAATAATAAAAATATGTTTATAATAAAAATATGTTTATATTAAAAATAAAAACATTAAATATGTAATCATATAAAACTAAAATTAATTGGGAACTTTTTACCATTGACCTCATTTTTTAAAGAAACTATTCACTATTTTTTTTTTAATTTTACCAACGAATAACTTTCTCTAAAATCGAATATAACTTTATTAAGCTTAGGTAAGTATGTATATTATCTTATTTAAATAATTTCAGCAAAAAAATCCTAGACCGATCAGTTTCTGTACCTTGTGGATCGTGTCAGGAAGAGTCTTTAGAACAAGAAGAGGTGCATCTATCAGAATCTTTACCAGAGCTGACAGAACCACTATCTGCAGCACAAGAACTTCTAAACACTCAAGAACGCCTGCATCCTTATATATTTAACAGCTTGAAGAGTGCCTTACATCCACTGATCAGTGCCAGGTCAGTTACATTCTTAAATAAATTTAAAAGTTTATTTTTTATACTCTCAAACTTTATAATAAACGTCAAACTTATTTAAGATTTCATAATATTTCTGTGATTACAAGCATCTCAATGAATTGCCAATTAAACATAAATTTTTGAATAATCTAATTTTTTTTAATTATAACTTATATTATACAGGAACATTGAAAAAGAAAGTAGACACAGAAAGAAATCTGTGATACAAATGAAAAATGGCGCCCCCGTATACGACTCTGAGGAAGGGACTGAAGAGGAACCTGTGCCATAGATTACTTATATTACCCGCCATTACCAAGCCATTGACAAATGTTGCGAGTCAAAATCATAATATCGATATTACTACTCATACAATTCACTGTTACAATAATATCGATTTTGTTGATCATCTTTTCTTAAAACAATATGGATTCTATAAATAAATAATTAAAATTCTATCTAATATTACTAATACTATCGATAATATCGATACCATGATATCAATATCGACGTTATATATATTTTTCTAGCGTTATTTTAAGGTTATATATATATCGATGGTGGTGCAACTCCACTATAGACACCATAATATTGTCTATTAAAAAAAAACAAGCTGAATTCATATTTAGTTAAATAATATGATACATTATTTGATATTTTTATTATTTTAATCTTAATGGCAGTTAAGTATGAAAGCAGCTGATTTTGAAAGAAAAATATGTGTTCGATGTTTCTTGTAACTCGATTTAAAAAGTTTGTATTAGTTTTGTTGCAAGGCAACATTATATTACAGAAAAAATGTTATGAGGAAAAAATATTGTTTTTTTATTTTTATTATAAGTCAATGAAGCTTAAATATGGCCTAACATTGAAGTGTTGCCATATCGTTTTTATCTACTGTTTAGTAGTTTATAAAAGGAATTGAGAACTAATTGCATTTGTTAGTCTCGTGTGTTAAACATATATCTACATATTTTTAAATTGTTGTATGTGAGTTTAAATTCTATATATTATAAGATGTTGGCTTATTTATTGTCCAGTATGGAATATGTCTATTATAAACAATATGAGGCGATTGAGATGTTTTAAATGTTTGTTGAAGTACCCTCGTATTTTGATGAGATGAAATATTTTATTTTATTAAGAATATATTGTTCAATTAATTAGATTTACTGTAATGAGTGTATCAAGATAATTATTTATACAAATTATTAAGTAGATGTAGACCTTAGAATATAGATGTTAGTATCAAGTTATTTTTATAAAAATAATTAAGTTTACTTTGCAATTAAATACAATGACTTTGACATACGTGTTATATTTTTTACGTTGGCAACATTAAAAGGACTTCAGTATATTTTGAAAATGGAATATTTTTTTTGTTGTATTGATTTTTATTGCAAAGTCATATTAATTAATTGTATCTAATATATAGAATAAGTTTTATGCTGTGACTTTTCATTTTTAGTACATATGGTTATTTTATGTTTTTGTGACAGGTATGTATTATTGTTTATGGATAGTTGTCTATGAATCTAATGTAAGATAAAGTCCCATACATTGCTTCCATGGTAATTGTAATCATATATACAGTGTCGTATAAATAAAGAATTCTTTTGAAAAATCTTGTTTTATTCTAAATTTAAGCATACTAACTTTTTCGGTAAGAAGTAATATTTTTTTAAAGGAATACAGGCCAAAAATCGTTACCTAACAAAATTATTTTTCAAATTCATAACTCTACGATTATAATAAATATATTCATATACAGTATTATGTTAATGTACAGATTTAACAAGCTTTTGCATATTTGTAGTTAGAAGGTATTCCTAGTGAATAAAGTTATGTCGGTAAATTAAACTTAAGCAAAATATTTAATCGTAATATTTATCCGGATGGACCTAAAATGTCGGTTAACTAGACCTATAAATCAATGGTCGTGGGTTCGATTTAGATACGGTTGTTGTTTGATTTTTTTGGTCGATTCTCAGTATATATCTCTCTACATCATATTATAGTTTAAGTCTTGGTATAGGGATACCAAGCTAACAATAAGGGATATGTATAGGGTATAGGAATAATAAAAAGGATATTGTATTTAGGACTATGCAAATATAACATCAACTTAATTCGTGTAAATTCAATATTTACAACTTAAATTATATATTTTTAACGTATACCTTATTCAATATATATTTATATTGTTTTATGCAATTTTTTGGTTTCGAGTCATATTTTTTATTATTCAATAAAAATGTTCTAGATTTGCTTCAAAAGTCTTATTGTACTTTGAAAGTGACTGAAATATTGCATTTTGTCAAATATTTCCATAGCAAGCCGAGAACCAAATTAGTACAAAAAAAAAAATCTTTATTTTATTAAAATTAAAAGTTATATCACTACCAAATAATAAAATATAAACAATAACCAAATTAACAATTATTTTAATAGAAGTCAAAATTAATCCATTCACCTCATTCTATAAACAAAATATGGTAACAAATTTTCTTTTCTGTTTTAAATGGTCACAATGTTAGCTTTACTAACTAAATCTAAATTGACTAAACTTTAAACAAGTTCCCCAAATAACAATAGATCAAGATAAATCTACTAAAACAGTTATAGAAACGAACATTTTATTTTTATTGTAGTTCATAATTCTTTCCCTTAAAAAAAATCTTCTCTGGACAAAGCTGTAGGTATGTTTTATTTCCTAATTTCTAATGTATGATGTTTAGGAGAAGAAGTGGGAATGGAAACTTTGAACGGAACTTAAGGAAAAAACCCTTTATTTTTTAGTATGTTGGTTTTATTATAATTATGAATATTAATAAAGTGTATAACTATTTAGTTTTTATTATATTCTTAATAATTTAACACAAAACTCTATTATCTTTGCCATATTGTATGTGTGCCGCTTAGTCGAAGAGAAAATTACGTTCAAGTATATAAATGAGAGTATAGCAAGTGAAATCAATTTTTACTTTATTAATATATGTGAGATCAACCTTATACAACTCCAACCTTCTACTAAATCTATAACAAATGAGTATCGAATATATTAATATCTTAAACCATTGAGCAGTTATAAAAGGTTAGAATATTTGACTAAGCCTTGGTCAAGTCTAATCATTTTAAAGCCCTTCTAGAGCCGGGAACTGCTGATTCCAATTCGGAGCATCGATATTTATTTGAAAGGAGGGTAAGGGGGATGCATGACCTGAAATTACAGGTTTATCACAAATTACAAACACATTTTTACTAATCTTTGCAGCTCCAAGACTGTGGATATTCAGGTCTTCATTTTTAATTTTTTATGTTTTAACCCAACCATGATGTTAATATACATTCTTAATCAGAGTAAACATTTGGTTCCAAGGGATATATTCCAATGACTCGAAATTCAGCTTCTTCCTTGCCTATACTTTATTAAACAGATATACTATATAATTTGAATTTATATTTACTTTATATATTTTATATTTATTCATATATATTTATAAAATAAAGAGTCTAATCCTACTAATCCGCATAATCCTACAAAATCCTAGGATTGAAGAAGAAAAAAAAACAAATGGAATAATTTGAGATGCAATTAAGATTAAAAATACCCGTCATCTCATTATATTACTTCTAGTATTATTTTTGTTAACAGTTTTTTGTATATTCTAAGTTTAAGTATTGTTTGACTATATATTTCTTTTCAATAGCACAATCCCGTATTCTCCTTTACTTCGATTTTTTCACCTGAAGGTTGTCTGTCAGAAAATGGTCTTAGAAATCGGACCGCCTTTGACAAATATTTTAATTATAAGAGTGCTTATCTATCTATCTATCTACTTTTGTAATGATTCAGCAGATTAATATTCCATTAATGTCTGGATGAAAACATTTTGAATTTAATAGATTAAAACTAGTATAGTACTCGTCTGGTTCGTAGAAGAAGTTCCGGGATGTAATAATTGTTAAATTGGTGTGGTGAGACCGGACTGGGACACTCCGAAGAGCATTCCAAAGATAATTTCAATTAGGATGAACTGCCTTTATATGAAGTTTTTGTGTAAACACGGGTTACAATGCAATGAAACATTCATTGCTTTATCATTTCATTGTTTCATTTTTTTAAATAAATATTTAAGGGGAGCTCCGACACGACAAACATGATTTTTTGTCTTTTTTTTTTATCTAAGGAACCCGCCCTTCGTGAGCGAACCCGACTCGTACTTAGCCGATTTAATTTTTTTTTCAATATTAGATTGCAGTGTTTGTTGTCTGATGGGATACTAAGTGAAGTTTTAATATATTAAAAATATATAATACAAATTGTAATTATTGAATATACACGATTTTTTTCCTGGATTACATATAATACATATATATGTGTGTGTGTGTGTTTTTCTGTGTTTGTGTGTTTCTCTCTGTGTGTGTGTGTGTATTCATGAGAATTATATCGGATTTTTGCTCGAAGAGTTCCGAACTCATTCGGGGTTCTTTCTCATGAGCTCGAAGTAAAAGTATTGCAGACACGAGCCTACAAAAACATTCTCACAACACAATATCCAATTATATAATAGTCATTATAGATCACAAAAAACATTTAATAACTACTAATAACAAAAATAAGAGAAAACACAGTTTAAAATGTTAATTACGTGGTAGTCATTACAACGACATAGTTTGTATGAACATTACCTCATACTTATAGTTTTTCTTGAAAATAATGCATTAACGTGTTTAGTACCATAGAAGGTTGGTGATATATTAAGTAGATTGCCGGATGGAAGCAATACTGATTCATTTTCAAGACGGAGATAAACAGGAAGGACCAGGATTCAAATTATCTATTAAATTCAATGTCATCTCTAGATGTAAGAGATAAATAAAACCAACGGTAAGGTTACTTACTTTATTCCTTATTCATAAAATACACATGCGTGTGCGCGTGCGCCGATAATTAACTTAAATTATTGAGTATTTCAGTACAACGGACCCATATTACTTCATAGATTAAAATACACTGAATGTGATAAAACTACATTATATTAATACAGTAAGCGATATATCTTTAATATTAAATACATCAAACTTAACCTATATTTATTTCATGACGACACAATATTAGCTTAGAAGAGAAAGCTTAATCTATAGAATGTGATAAACGCCTAAGCTTTATGATGCACGTCTATATCTAAATCTAAGTTGAATAATATATTTCAAATAATACTCCATAGTGGACTCAATTATAATAGGATTAATAATTATTTTTTGCCCTTGCAGCAGGGCTTCTCCCCTGCAACAGAACAGATATCTTTAATAAAAATATATGGTACACCAGCTGCGTAAAAAATACAAGTATATCTTGAGGGTCTTACCACTGGGTTTCCCATCTCCGCAGGCACAACTAGGCCCGCAAGTGCAGGCGCTGCCGCAAGCGGCGGTGCCGCTGCCGCAGGTGCCTAAGACATTAATAATATTGGACATCTTTAATTATAATAGCTTTTAAATTGATTGACGGAGGCATGATTGATGATGATGATGTTCAAAACATTTTAAAGTGGTATAAAAGAGATAGGTATAAATGATCACATTTTTTACAATTACGATAACATATGCTCAGAAAAAATAAAAGTGAAAAACAGGAGAAATGCTCAGATAATTTTATTTATCTTCCTATTCTAAACAAAACGATAATGCTGTAATGTGATATATTATTGATTCGAGTTAAATTTCTTAGTTAATGTTAATAGAGTTCAACGAAATCAAAACAAGTACAGTTAGATCCATGGGAAACTAACACGCTACAAACGTCTTGAAGATCACATTAGTACAATATCAAAATTCATTAAAATAACTTGAATTTCTGACAAAATATAAAAGTTGGAGATTTGAAATATGTAAAAAATATTATTAATTTATATAATCAACTCCAATCTTGTTAAATAAATGTAATTCTTCTTTACTATCTAAAACAAAAGTATTGAATCAGATAATGAACACAAAGAAGCACAAAAGAATGGAGATCAAAAAATCAATACGCAATTACATAATGTTTTAGATGTCGAAAACAAAACAGTCTTCATTAATATGGATAATCCTATTAGTAAATATAGATGTAGATATATATGTATAGATGTAGATATAGATTACTGAGTAAATCTACTTACTTTTGCAAGACTCGCACGGCGGTGGCATCGCGGCTGGGCCTAGATGTGGTCTAGACTCTGGAGCTAGGTTCACTGCGCGCGCACGACTTACATAGACGCCGGTCAATAACTGTTTGGGGGGTACCGCGGCGCTTGTAGGCAAAGAGCTTTTGTTTTTTTATCATTACATATACTAGGTGAGGATCTAGTCTTCAATAAAGTTAAATAAAATATACCATATGATAATACTTTTACATACAAAAATTACCAATTTAATTAATATTACTGATTGATTGTTATGCTATATTTGTACATATTTAAAAGTTGTAGAGCCAAGACGTAAGCAGTTAATAGTGTAATATTGCGGACTGTTTTAAAATTGCAGAAGTCTATAATCGATACTACTAGCTACCATGACGTGGATCTCCTGTTCCTTACATTGTGTACAAAAACAAAACCAAAAAATAGTAAAATAACATTAAAATTTACAATCACCATTAAGCTCTCGTACTATAATAAGATAGGCAACACAACCAGCCAGCTATAATAAAATGATCGGGCCCTAAACAAAAACACGCCTGACCGGTTCCCGTCGGATTGACAACGAATAAAGTTTATTAGTTTTGTTTGTCTGTTGCAATTCCAATGTTTATTTAATAAGTTTCAGGCGTTGTTTAATTCGTTAGGTCATGATATTATTTTGTATTGTTACCCAAAAACACAATAAAACTAGTAGACTAAGTAAAATAACCAAGTAGAAAAATAATAAGGCGTGATTATCATTCTAGTTTTTATTAAACATTTAATGATGACAACAGGGAAAGTCGCGTGCGTCAATAGTTTATAATATCTGGAATGCAATCAATATTCTATCTAATATACTATTACATTTTTTACGCACTTACAATATGAAACCACGCGGAATTATTTCTTATACGATTAAAGTCATTGACCGTAGTCTATTCAAGAAAGATATTTAAAATTATTGAGCATTCAATTATTTTTCACATAAAATGATTGTTTGTAAAAAGACGTAATGCGGTTTTAAAAAAAGAAAGATATGACAAACAAATATTCCTTGACAATTTAAAACAAGATACACTTAATTAAGTATGAGTTAAGTATTATATAAAACTAATGTAATATAGTAACACGCAAAACATAGAAACCAATATTGGGAAAATCTGACTAACAAAATAAAGCATATTCTGTAAAAATAAAAAAAAATCGGCGGAGAAAAGCAACCTACATGAATGAGTAAATAAACTAACAACATACCAAACTTAATTCAAATCTATATTTTTGTATTTTCCACTCAGCCGAAAGCTTTGGTGTTTTTAAGTAAAATTATATTACTTTCCAAAGAAAAACTATGCAACATTCTAAAGCATTTAGAGTTAACCAGACCAAATTTCATCAAAATCCGTCCAGTTTAGTCCCTAGTTTTCTCGTTATGACTGCACAGACAAACAGATAATAAGATATACGGACAAACCTACGAGTCCGTGCTAATTAATAAGATCTCTTTAAGAAACAAGTCCGCCTTTGTATACTTTTAATAATTGTTTTTTACCTTATATTGTAATTTACCGTGTTATTGTGAACAATAAAGAGTTTAAACAAATAAACTATCTTTACATTTTCATTATATACAAAGATATATAACTGTTGCAACTTCCTGACGTAGACTTTCATAATCTTTACTTTATATAAGACTACTAACAAATTTGACAAACGTTTCCAAGAAACTTTTTGACTATACGTTATTTACTAAACTATAAGTAGGTAAAATTATATATTTTTTGTCAAATTAGAGTCGCCACAGAGTTCAACGTCTCTTGACATCATCGGCATAACATTTCTTAGAATTCTAATATATTTGTTATTTGATGTACTCAATAAATAATATACCTACAGAGGCATTTATTATTTAAGAAATAGGTTTTAAGATAAAAAATAAATATTGTTTAGGTACATGTAGTTCATTATTCGTGAATAAATGATCAACATACATTGGCGCTGAATTATTTCTTGTTATATTTTTTTTTCCTAATAACTAAAACTTCTAATTGAAATCAATCTAATTAATCTATTAGTGATGATATAAAGATTAATTAATTATGCAATTACCTAAATAAATATCGAAAATTTATCTTATTTGTACTTACAACTTTTTTACATGTATGTAATTTTAAAAAGTTGTAATCAAATATTGATAATGGAATATCTGGAATACTGTGAATAATGACGACATTGCACTCTAAATTGTCTAAGACAGTTGAACGCACCCCAATTCCCTTGATTATGTCATACGAAGCGTGACTCGACTTCACGAAGCTGCAGTTAGAATATTTTATAAGTATACATTATTGTAGATAAAATAACCATGAAGATAAAATGATGTTGAAGAAAAGATAAAATAACTTTACTAACCTCAAGAACTTTCTATGAGGAAATAGATTATTCTAGATTAATCTTCACCACTTAGTAAACAAATAAATAAAACAATACGTAGAGAGAAAACAGTTTTAATTAAGTAAAGGCTTAGGATAAAATAAGTTAGAGTAAATAATCAATAAATAGGATACAGCATGTTGTTAAATTTAAGCAGTTTTTGATTTAGATTTTGATTGTGTCATTAATCTTCTTAGCACGGAGTAGCAGACCCAAAAAACTAAATATAAACTTGAGTCTGAGCTAACTATCATAAATGTAGCAAATAAAGCCACTAAAATACCGATTGCAGTTACAATAAGACGAAATGGGTTGGATTTGGTTGTTTTTTTGCAACACTCCAGTGTACAAGTTTTTCGACAGTCGCAATTTGGCGGACATTTTTCTCCATTAGTTTTGAATTCTGAAGAAAATAAGAAACATTACAATAGACAAAGTTAATTATTATTATTATCATCTATAATCATATTCACATACAGTTAATAATAACACTTAAAATATTAAAATATCTATAGAATTAAAAAAACATTAGACATGAGAGCAATTAAAATGTTAATAATTATATAATAAAATCTTTATAATTATTTCCCTATAAGCATTTAGGAAACAAACAAACAAATGACTATCCAAAATTGTCTACTTGTCAATACATATATAATAAAAATTAAAAATCTTTTAAAAATAATTGTAATCTGTTCACATTATTGCTCTTTAAAAAACCCAGGCGCTGGTAAATATAAATTAAATGGACTTACCATACGAATATTCATTTTTAGTCGCCATTGCAACACCAGTCATTGTCAAAAATATAATGTTGATTATAAATTAATGTTATGTTTTAAATATACTTCTTTACAAAGAGACGAAGGCTGTGGCACTAAAAACTTAGGAAATAAAGTAAAACAAGGTTTTCCGTAAAGATCAGCAACGCAAATCGTGCGTAAAAATAACGATGTACTTACTAACTCAACTAATTAACTAAAGTGTATACTTATTTTTATATATTTTTTTATATATTTCACACATACTTTAAAGACGAGCGTAATATCAAAGGCATCCTTCGAGACAGTCCTTTAAATACACACATACGTGATAAAGGTCAACAAATAATACTTAATTAAGCATATTGGTGAATGAAATTCAATTAAATAATAAGAAACATAATCAGTTTTTTTTAATGCAATCAATATATTATTTTTATTGTAAACTGCAAATCATTAATCTATACTCTAGAAAGTTCGTAAAGCAAGAAAATGTAATTTAACTGCAATGGGAAGTCAGCTTGCCATCTTATTATATATTAAACGTAATTATGTGGCATTTACATTAGAAACCAATCATTATATAATATATTTGTAAGCACTGTCCCATAATGATTTTATTTTTTATAGTTCCGGTGGAGTTAGTATCTATTGTATAAGTTTTTCAGCCTTGCTCTAGAAAATGGTGAGTTTTTGCACCTTGTAATGGTATAAAACCAAGCAACCAACTGTATAAATGTATCAGTTAAGCTTTGACATATTCACCGTAACCTTTATCATGCCTGCTCCCTGTAAACCCTGTAAAGGTATAATTTTATATTATAATTGGTATTAATTATTTTTGGAACATTAACATATTTAATATATTGATCTCTTATAGATTCTTGTGAAGAAGGCTCCTGCAAGGATAACTGCTCTTGTAAGGATAAAGGTTGCGAAGATTGCAGTTCGGAAGGTAAATTTTTTACTTTTTATTAGATAAAATGAAATCCTGACAAACATTACTTGATCTAATTTCTACTTTTTATCGCTGTAACAAAAATCTATGTTCAAAGAATTCTTGGTGGAATTTCCGATCAACATAAATTGGTAAAAAAATCGTATGTTTTAGAAGTCAGTACCGGAATTTTATTTTACTGTATGAAAGAATATGTCTATGTTATTATTATAATGAGCTCTTCTATCCAACCTTGATAACTAGGTTTCTTTGCTAATAATATAAACTGTTTGTATTTTAGGAGGTTGCTGCTAGCTATGGACAGAGATAGACGAGGAACTCCTACCAGCTCCAAGGTGTCTCGGGTCCTGGAGATCTGCTTTCCCATTATGTTTTCTGTTGTCTTCGTCATCACAATTGTTCTGTTTTATTGCATCATATAAATGTTTTGTTGATGTTAAATCTTGTTTTTGTTTGATTCCTCAACATTAACTAGTTAACTCTTTAGATAGATAGATAGATAAAAACTTTATTGCACACAAAATACAAAAATAGGTGAAATAAAAACAAAATAAACAACAAAAGGGTGCAAAGGCGGTCTTATTGCTAAAGCAATTTCTTACAGACAACCTTTCGGGGAAAGGAGTAGAAACTAAGAATACGGGATAAAGCATTAAAAAAAAAAATGAAATAAGCTAAATGATTACAATAATACAATTAGTATTATGTAGATAGAGACAATACATGAATACATAACATTCACATAAATACATATACTATATATACAAATACATATAATATATTTATATATACATATATACATACATATATATACTTACATATATACTCATACCTATACATACATAGCAAATAAATAAATATGTTATATACATAAGATTAAATATTAGCAATTGATAGGTAATGACTATACAAGCGACTTTTAAAAATTAAAATTGATTTAGAATGTCGAATTTCAGCAGGGAGATCGTTCCACAATACCACCGATTTGCAGGTAAATGAATTACCAAAATAACCTGTGAGCCTAGAAGGATTATGCAAACGGTTGTCCTTGCTAGACCTCAGGTTTTGCCGTTCATTGTGAGAACCGAGAAAGGAAAAACGTTGCTTTAAGTAAGAGGGAGTATGAGGATTATAAAGAATAGAGTAAAGAAGAGTGAGCATATGTATGTACCGCCTAAATCTTATAGGAAGCCACTTTAAACGAGCCCTAAATTCGGAAACATGATCAAATTTTCTAAGTCCAAAGATAAACCTAATACACAAGTTTTGGAGGCGCTCAAGCTTGTTGAGTTGTTCCTCAGAAAGATCAGGATAAGCAGAGTCAGCATAGTCTAAGAGAGGTAGGAGGAGAGAATGTGCTAAGGAAATTTTAGTTTTAATTGGAAGAAAATTTTGCCAGCGTCTAAGGCCACCGATAGTTGCAAAAACTTTCCGACTAATCTCAGCTATTTGTGGGGCCCAAGATAAAGATTTGTCTACTATAAGACCAAGATTTTTAACAGACTGGCCTATCTCAAGGATCGTTGTGCCAAGTCGTATGGAAGGTAGTTCATTAAGTAAGAGTTTATCCAGCTGGTTACGACCACCCAATAAAGCAACCTGAGATTTTTTTGGATTAATACGCAATCCATAGGATTCACTCCAAGTGTTAATCCTATCTAAGTCTCGATTTAAATTTTCGATTGCAATATTTAAATTGTGAGGGGAAGCGGCTGTGTAAACTTGGAGGTCGTCAGCGTAAAGGTGATGAGAAGATGAAAGAAGGTATGTCACAGTGTTAATGTAGATAGCAAAGAGAAGTGGAGACAGGACACCACCCTGCGGAACGCCAGCGGTGATTGGGCAATACGAGGAAAAGACGTTGTCATTTTTTACACGCTGCTGACGCCCGCGGAGGTAGCCACCAAACCAAATAATAGCATCAGAAGAAATGTTAATCGATTTAAGAACACTCAATAGCAGATCGAAGTCAACGGTGTTGAAAGCGTTGCTGAAATCAAGAAGAGCAATGACACTTACAAGCTTGTTATCCATGTTAAACCTAATGTCATCACAGACTCTAACAAGAGTAGTGACAGTACTGTGACCAGTTCGGAAACCCGATTGGTATTTGCTGAGAATATTGTTTTTTGAAAGAAAGGCTTGAAGTTGACCATGAACAATACGCTCCAGAACCTTTGAAAGAAAGGGGAGAATAGAGATAGGTCGATAGTGAGAGAAAGATGTAGGATTTTTTTTTAAATTCACTCTTTAATGTGACTTTAATAGTTTTTAGTTGTTAGATAAACACATACGTTGAAATATCTTTATCAAATCTCAGAAACATTAACTTCGAATACAACCTAAAAACGTAGGTCATTTAAATTACACATTCAGATAATAACGACACTTAAAATAATATATTGAAATAACTATAGATTAAAAAAAAATAACATAAAACACAAGAGCAAATCCTTTAGACGCAGTGTTTCCTTACCCATGTAACCAATGCCAAAGATATTTTTTTCAAATTTCATACTGTTCAGTCTATTTTTATTTGAGAATCGACGATATTTTATTCTTATATTATATTCTAATCAAACTAATCTAACAATAACAGTTAACTTTAAGTGAGAATATATATATTAAATAAAATAAAATAATGACGAGGTAAAATTAATACATAACATATTATAATTTGTACATGTTCATTAGATACATAACAGAGATTTGAAAACATATTTTTCCCTGTCTGTTTTCATGTCCTAGCATCACTTCATTTTTATGAAATTTGGCCATGTGTGAAGAGCTAAAACAAAAATATATTTTAACACCAAAATATAAAACTTATTAGAGTAATTGAGAAACAGATTACTGAGGAACGGTCGAAATTAGTTAATTAGTAATAATTTCTAGTGATCGAACTTTTGTAGGATATATTAAAAACATTTTTTTAGTATAAGTCATTCGGTGGGTGGAGTTTAAAGAATGGGTTGATTTGAGCCTTAAATTACAGACTGATTCATAAAAAATAATGTTAATTGTTAATAGACTTCCGATTCTTAATCTACGTTCCAAACAGCAGTTAGATTTGTAGTTAATAAACCGTAGACTATAGCTTTAGCGAATGGATAGAAGCGTGTTACCGATGGTACCCATGTTACCAGTGTTACCGATGGTACCAAACAGTAGTTTAGTACCATCGGTAACACTCTCATATAAGAGGTCGGGGCTAAGTAGCTATGTGTCATATAGTTAGTGGTTAGTTAGTACCGTTAGCCCAAACACCCTACCTGTCCTATTAGCCTATACCGCTTCCAGAATTGCAACGAGATTTGAACCATCCACACGGAATACCACAACTCATTGTCAGCATGATTCGTTGATTTATTTGCCACCTCGTACTATTAACAATACAAAATATGGATATATTAGAAATAAGATCCTTGATATTACTGAGATATGTCAAAGAACTTACAAGGCGAAGTGAACACTGACCGCACGACACGAATAGAAAAGTGAGAAGTAACATTATCTCTGTTTTAAGTTACAAAGTGACAGTAAGTTTATTATTTATTCTTTAATATTATTGTAGTAACATTAACACTTACTTAGAGAGCACAATATTCCGACCATAACAGATATTTATAATTAATTATTTAATTATTACATTATACAGGGTTATGTTTAATTAGTAGACCACCTCTTGCAGACAGCCTCTCTATATCGATCCCAACAACATTTGTTCTACGACTTTTTAGAAATCTTGATAAATAACACAAAAACTCCCTCTTTTCCTTACTCTGTATTTTGTAAGAAGTACTTACAAGGTTAAAGCTGAAAAATTAAATTAAAAAAAAAAATTAAAAGTTGTAAAACAAATGTTGTTGGAATAAATGTAAAGAGGCTGCCTGCAAGAGGTGGTCAACTAATTACATATAACCCTGTATATAGATAGTACCTATATACTACATAGCTTAAGATTGATGATAGAATAGTAAAAATACTTTTCTAGAATGAATGTTAAAACATATTATCATTCTTATAGAAAACAATACCACCTTTGTTTTATAATATTTAAAAAGCTAATACGTAGTAATTTACTCTAAGATAATGTAAAACGGCTCATTGATGAAGTATCTTACAATATTATGTAAGAAATAAACGATTCATTGTATTCA
This sequence comes from Napeogenes inachia, assembly GCA_959347355.1. Lineage (NCBI taxonomy): Eukaryota > Metazoa > Arthropoda > Insecta > Lepidoptera > Nymphalidae > Napeogenes > Napeogenes inachia. The sequence continues at coordinate 19,987,852 of OY365793.1, read as the reverse complement.
AACATATAATGCTAATTAGTGTCTTTTCCCGTTGTATTTTATGCAAACTTTCTGTATTTGCTTACATTTACAACTTCATTTTACAACTCTCAGTAAGCGGTACGGATTAATAATAATTATATATATGTTTGTGTTTAATTTATCACGGTAGGTATGAAATTGTCACTTCTTTATTTGGGATTGTAAATCATTTTCCTAATAATATAATCGGCAACTTCATGAGACATGTCATAAGGGAAAGTCGCCAATTATGTATCTCAAAAGAAACTATTTTAATTCTAGACTTAATATAACTATAATTCATTTAAATAATTAAAGAAAAATATTTAATCAAAATCTGTAATAATTAAATTTGTCTTATTCGAATTCTATCAACAATTATGAGAACAATGGTGAGACCATTGTTCTTTGACTTAAAGTCTGATTTTTAAACCATTTGATTTATTTGGTATATGTGTTAACATTAAATTTAGACACGCGGTAGCGAGTAAAGACAAGTTCAAGTTAACAAAACTGGCAAGCAGGACCGTATGTAATATTATACGAACCATTTGGAGCTAATTTTGTCCTTTTCATAACTCAAAAACTAATTAGCTTATGCAAGTCAAATTTGGTTCATACATTACGAGATACATATGTTTTGCGAAGTCAGTCTGAGGATTCAATATATTATCCCTTAGGATATTTTTTTTTCTTATATCTTAATATAAGAAAAGAATGACAATTTCTATTGTTATAAGATATTTTATTATATTATAAATAAATTTCCGGAGTGAGCTTGGCACAAAAATTAGATTTCACTTTTTATAGGAGTCTAAAGTCGTTGAAGTAAACAATCAAACCATATATTATAAAGTTGAACTTGGCTCTTATTCACATTTATGTTTCTGATGGAATAGGACATACTTTTCCAAAATAATTTAAAGCGAATTAAATCTAATTAGTAAATATATCTCTGAGGGATTTGCTGCTAATTCAATACTGTCAAGCTTACAAAACCGCTTTTTAATATATGATGAGTTCTAATGAACTTGTACTTATTTTTTTAATCCCCTTGATATGAAAGTATTTAAAAAGATTTAATTGTTTTTTAATTCTAGGTACTAAGGTCATAAAATCATAATACTCAAACTTTCAATATTACTAATTAGTTAATGACTAATAATAATAAAAATAACTATTGCAATCATAAAATGTGTATATTCTCTTTTGTATGAATTTTGTTATCATTAATACCACAAAAAGCCTGAAAAATATCTAACACTAAAAGGAAACAATGTTTAAGAGCACCAAATATTTATTAAATAAGCATACAATCAAACTAAATTATATTAAATCTGAATGCCAATATCGTGCCGTATTCTTCTTAACGAAACTCAGATTCCATTAACAGCAGCCGCCTGGAAATAAAACAAATTGTTTACAATGAAGGCAAGTTGATGTTGTTTTATTTTATATGGTGTTGATGCGAACTTGGTTTTTACCTCCACTTGCAGAGCAATCTGTATTGCAATCTTCTTCACACTTGTCCTTGCAATCTGCATTGTCCTTGCAGTTATCTGAATTATAGGTATACATGTAATAATTATGACTAATAACAATAACGCGTTGCAAATTAATTATTCATAGCAAAACGTAACTGTAACTAAACTAATTTAACTACACACAAGATAACAATATTAATTATTTTATTCGTAGTTACTTACCTTTGCAGGGTTCACAAGGAGCTGGCATTTTAGATTTTTTATTAAAGATGGGATACCGGAGATAGATAAGATATCGAAGAGATACTCAGACTATAATTTATCCTACAAAATTGGATCGTTATATACTATTGAAAATCTGCAAAAAGTACCGCAAGGCTGTAACCTTGTTTTTTCAACTTTGATGAAGTTAAAAAATTGTATCAAAGATATTCTAAAAACCACAGTAATAATAACAAAAACGAATAATCCTTGAATTAAACCAGTCGTGAGAGAAAATAAATAAAGTAGCGAAAAATTCTCAGTAGGTTCACTTTCGTGATAAGATTGTTTTAAATTAGTAACCAAAATACAAGGCAATTTATACTCTCACTGTAAGAGTAATAAAAAAATATCATTAAAAAAATTCTATGTTGTAATACTTGTAATGTATAATTAGTTATTTAGAATCAGTGAAACTAATACTCTATCATTTAATAAATTAAATTTTCGAATATAAATTTAAAATGAAAATGTATCAAGGACATATGATATGTAAGTTTTGGCCCTAATATGTACTAAATATGGTTTATTGGATTTGATTGATTTAAATCAATCATAATTGCGCTGATTGATTCAGGTTTGATTTACTTTTAGATTCCAATCATGATTCATCATCAAGTCATACTTACACAGCCGGTTGCGTTTATGATAATATAAGAGTTAAGGGTAAGATGTGATATATTTCTTTAACTATAATTAGTTAGCCATTTTGATTTTTTTTATTAGTACGTAATAACAACATTCATGGCTTTAACGTCTTAATTTTTTTAAGAACATATAGGAACTCTGCTGTAAACACTCTCGCTTTCTCTGTTTTCTGTCTCTATCTCTCTTATTTACTTCGCGCTAGGGTTGGGTTCTTTTCTTAAAACTTGTTTGATAACTCTGTGTTTATTAAAATGTTTATTTTATTTCTGTTTTTCAGATACGTGCATGAAGTAATTAAGAACGCAATAAAATTTGTTCATAAATTTATACGTTACAACTTTATTAATTAATATTTATCATAAAAAACATTACAATGCTTTTTTCGGTTCAAATAATAATTTCTTATACTAGAAATCTCTTCAAATATTTATAAAAATTCCTATAATACGACGTTTTATCCCATACATGACTGTACATATAATTATTTCATGAATGGAAATAAAAACCATGATAATAAGAAAACATTGCCGGTAATTATACTGAGCAGATTTATAAACGTATTTACCTGTGTATAAAATATTTATTACATAAATATGAGTTTTATTGCATGAATGAGCTTATTAAGAATTATGACATAAATTACCGGTGTTTTTGTTTAATTTATAATAATTTCCTTTATCAGTTAAGTTAAATGATTGTCGAATTCATCACAAATTCTTTTAATCATGAATGTTTATCTCCAGTAAAACAATTGTCATACAAAAAGGTTTTAAATCATGAACAAGCATAGATTAGCATAGACTGGTCTCCGTTATCTGAAGTAAATTACTGTAAACGTTCGTAAATCAATAGCAAATCTATAATTTTATTAACTTTCTAAAAAAAAATGAAAATTTAATAAAACAAAATTAAAAGACAAATACATTTTATTTCATCACTGTTTCTTTTCTATCAAAAAATAAAATTTAATGAAAATTTAATAAAACATAATTAAAAGACAAATACTTTATTTCATTTTTCTCGTTGACAATCTAAAACAGATGTGATAATTATAACAAAATGGTTATCATTATTATATATAATTATAGTATATACTTATGATATATATTTATTATTGTGTTATGTCATCACTTTTTAGTGGTGGTAGTACTGTCGGTAGTGCGCTTGCAAGTGCAAGAGCAAGACGCATCACATTTGCAGTTTTGGCAGCATTGCGATGCCGTGCATTTGCAGTCTGAAACAAAATAAATAGTTTATATATAACAAATAGATTTACTTTATAGTGATCAGGCGGTCATTAGCTCTCGATCTATAACAGATGTTTAAAATATGAACATCCAGAAACAGAGATTGGTACCGCTGGCCAAATTCGTGTTATCGCCGGTACCAAAGTCAAAGTGTTAGATGTATATGAATGGTTTATCTACATTTGCTTATTAAATCAATAATACTAATACCTACTATTAATGATATAATATTATAAGTTACTTTGTAATAACTAATAACAGCTAGGTATTTCGTGTATTTAATATTTGTTTCCTTTTAGCTGTTTAGGATGTTATTGCATTCAAGGTTTTATTGCTGGCACGAAAACAAACAAAAGTGTGCTATTGTTTAACAAAATTTCTGGTTGCTTCAATAACTACCTATGTACCTATGAGATGACTTTATACACGTTACTTTAATTAATCATATTTATTACAATTATTACTACGTAAGTTTTTTATTTTATTGTAAACCTTTATCCTCTTTATTATTATATAAATTAATAAATATTAAGTAAATAGTAAATAGGTTAAGTTTTCCCTATTCATATTATTAATTAAGTAAATAGATTAAGTTTTCCCTATTCATATTATTCACACGTTAAGATATAATAGATATATTAAGGGATTATTGAGTAGTAAAAAAAATCTGCTAAAGACTATTCATAAATTAGGTACATAAAAAAAATGAAGGTCGCAATCATTACTCAACTGATGTCATGATATTATTCTTTATATAAAAAAGCATTTTATTGGCATATATCAAAAGCCACATAAATTATAAATAAGTAACATACTTAAAACCTTGTTCAATAAAACCTTCCAGTTTTTATGAGATAGGTAGTAGGTATATTTCTTAAAACGAAAACTTGGTGTACGAATAAGATAATATAACTACTAACAACAAAATATTTCAAATTGAAATCAACAGAAACCGAAATGAAATTAAAAAAACTTATATTTAAAGATCATTTGTGTATTATTTCCTGTAAGTAATAAGATAATTTTAATTATTAAGTGACTTAAGGACGTAATCTAATCTAAACTTTACACTTATAGGTAAATAAGTACATATTTGTAAGTGCAGAGATTGTGTACACTAGCTATATATACTGTATTGTTGAGTTGATAACAATAATAGAAACAAAACAATGGATAATTAAAACAAATAATCTACTGCTTCTTTGATAAATGTCCTTTCATCAACAAATACATATCTTCAAATATACATATATCCAATATCTAAATTATCTTTAACTAGGTAGGTAGGTATATTATGAACTTGTTAATTTTAAACTCATTATTACAATTTTTATTGATTTTTATTACTTTTAACTTCGCTACTTATTATTATCATTTTGAAAATTGTTAGCAAAATGTTTTTTTATTAAACTTTTTTATATATTTTTAGTTATTTTAAAACTAAATAAAAACTTCTATATTAGTTGCTAAAACATTTGATTAATATAAAGATATCAATTACCATGATTATTTGAATATTATTTTAATTAAAGATAATCAATGTTATTATTGAAATACAATAAATATAACACTAAACTGTACATTTATATCAATATATTTAAACAATTAAAACAAAAAATATAAAAAGTACTCACTGTCTCCACAACCTCCGCAAGGCATGTTGAAATCGATTGAAAATATAAAATATAACAAATATCAGTTCAACTCGAAGATGTCTAACTGAAAACGACGCTGCACATTATGCACTGACATATATACGAACACCGGTCAACATACAAACACACACATGACTCTTAATATCATAGCCATAAGGGATATTAACTAATTTACGTTAGGTTCACTGTACTTACTCTTATCGTTATAGGAATAAGGACTTTTTTAGCCAACCTATATAATGTGCTTAGATTATGGTATTGTCTGCGTGTTTTTCCATACTTCATTTATACTGCATACCATAAAAATATATTAGTGCATCTTTAAACAATATACGTATATTTGTCAGTCTTTGTCAAACATCGTACTTGAATTTATACATTTAGGTAGATATGTTGTTTTAATATTTTTTTAAGCACAGTTGTTACCTACCTAGGTAGGTATATCACTTATTTTAGTGTAATTTCTCTACTTAATATAAAATTTAAATAAATAGTAATGTAAATAAATAATGTAATGTAATTAAATAAATAGTAATTTAAATAAATAATGAACTTCACATATTTAAATAAATATGTGAAGTTCATTAGTTACTATTTGTTTTGCTCATTGCGACTTGACAATTAAATAGGTACCTACCTATTCAATATTCATTTTTAAAGTGATCTTACCATAACTGTGGGAATGTTTCCATATTTCGTTCATGGGAATAAAAAAAAACTCATAATTGCAGGTCTCGTTTCCCAACGAGTCCGTTTACAAAAAAAGCAAACATGTAAACAACACTTTTTATGAATATATAATTTTACTTTGCATTGATCATTTTCCATGGAAATAAATGTATAGCAGTATATTTCAGAATCAGTGTATAACATACATTGCGATTTAATATCTTTTATCCTGTGTAAGGAATGTAATTGCTAATTTTAGTGCCGTGTGCTCCATTTTGTAAGGAGTCGTTGTTTGATTCATAGTCTCGAGTGCATATATTTATCTTGTTAATAAAACTAATTGAGCTAAAAGATACGTGATAGGCATAATACTCGATAGTATTTGATAGATGGAATATTCTAGATCAAATCTATAATGATTTATATAAGTAGTAGTATAATGTATAAAATGATTGCAATAACCACTGCTTTTGTCACTTAAAATAAAAATAAAATAAAATCTTAATATTGCATCATATTGAGAAAATTATATTTTTACGTATGTAACTTAACTATATCTGCCAACGGTTGCTCGGTAATATATATGAAACATTATTTTATTTATCAATCAGTTTTGTAACTACAACAATTGTAATTATTCTCAAGAGGACGCTGTATTACTATAGCTGGTAATACATTTAAGATCTGGAAGGAATAGCCGGTTCTCGGTGATCTATCTAAGGCTTTTGAATGTTATCGGCATGAGACGTTGGGCAATAAATTTTATCACTGTCGCATTAAAAACGATCATTTCATACTTTTAATTTCTTGTTTTAAATGAAACACATTTTAAGCCCTCTTAATTTATTTAAATATACTTCTGTAGCATGTAAAAACGTATTAACAATTTACATATGTGATGGTCTCTCAGCGTTTGCAGGTTCGAATTTTGGTGATTTTAATTATGTAATTAAAAGAAACGATATTGTTTAAAAGAATTCAGAGGGTAAAGGATGCCAGGTTTGCAGGAGATCTTCTGGGGCTCCGATTAGATTGAGTGTCCCTCAGGGTACAATCTTAGGCCCGTTTCTCTACCTTGCTTATATAAAGGATCTACCTATTGTCGTAAGCAAACATATGGGACAGCATTATTTGGAGACGACACTTTTATAATATTTTAAGTAAGACCGCATCACATAACGATGTTAACAAGTGCATTGATTGGTTTAATGGTAACAACATGTTAATTAATTATTATTATATAAGAAATGTAAAACAGTTGCAAGCTCTTTGGAGCTTTGGAGGTCATATATAGGTGGATTGGCTAGAAAATTTAGTATTGCAACATTTTAAATTTTTTAACAGCATATTTAAAAAATATACAAATAAAATTAAAGAAATTTATTATAAAAACAGCGAATAGCTTTGCTATGTATGGGGCAATGTATTCAACAGAGCCCCAATAAAGGTTTAAGTGAAATAAATTCAAAACGTTCAAAAAGTAAAGAACAGTGTGTATTTCTAAATAATTAGAGATGATGCACCATGGGTATGACAAGTGGGTATAAATGTAATGAAGGTTTATAAGAAAATAAAAAGAATTATCCCGCTGAACTTTTGTCGCCAGCTTTTCGCTAGTCTTTAGTAAATATATTTTCAATTTGGAAGTAGATTTTGAAGAAAAAAAGTACAATATATCTTTAACTAGCTGTTGCTCGCGGCTCCGCCCGCGTGTAGGTCGCTTTTCGCGTAATCTATGGAAACAATTTCATAGAACATCATTTTTGCGTAACTTTCACCGTTTTCGCAGCGCACGCAGAATTTTGTTAATTTTTTACACCTTGCGTTAGAATATTCAAGTTTTAGTAATCATCCCTAATTTTTTGAAAATGAATCATAGCCTATGTCACTCGGGAATAGTGTAGCTTGCCAAGGGTGAAAGAATTTTTGAAATCGGTCCAGTAGTTTCGGAGCCTATTCATTTCAAACATACAAAAAAATAATCAAACCTTTCCTCTTTATAATATTAGTATAGATTATATTTTATTAATAATATTAAAAAAACTAGCTGATAGACTTAGTCTTAAAAGAGTAGACTAGTTTTTTTTTATATTTTAAAAGATCCTACAAACAATACCTTTTTGAGAACTTGTAGAGTTGTGTTGTTTTCTTTTTAATTTACTGCTGATGTAAGTACATCTTACATCAGTAATAAAATTTAAAAAAAAATAACACAACTTAAACTAAAACTATACTATTTATATACGTAAACGTTATTGTATAGTCTGTACTCTGTAGACTATACAATAACGTTTATGATAAACGTAACCGTGGACTCGATCGTAATGAGGCATTGGATATATAATGTATTAATTGATCCCTATCCGATTAGTGATACTAAAATTTTTAAATTGAAATTGTGACATTAAATCAAATTTCTGTCTAAAGGCTATCATGTCTATGAACTCCGTTTAGAAAGGGACAGAATATGCAAAAAGAAAAAGATAGCCAAATTTATTATCCATGAATATGTATTTAAAGATTGTAATTAAAGTAAAAATTAAATACTTTTAGCTACCCAGAGGGCTATCTGGGAGATTTTCTAGATAAAAGAGCATTAAAACATGAAACCCAACTTCTAATTTAAAAATAAGTTATTTCAGATTCTAACACAATACTAGTACTATATAACAACAGTAGCTAGAACATAGTGCTAAGAATATTTAAGTCAATAATGAGTTAGGTAGTATTTTTCCAATTATAAAATATATTGTTGCTAGCCCCTGATTAATAAACCTTTATGTAGTTATATGAGTTTGCTCCTTATGTTTTAGAACAAAACTTAGAGTTAGCAGTGTAAAATAAAGCAACACTAAATACATTTATTTATTTCTTTGATAGATAGGTATTTGAAATAAAAAAATAATGAGTAAAATTATATTAAATCAAAATGTTTTCCTATGTTATTTAAATATTAAAAAGAAAGGTAGACTTTGTCTTTTGTGGTAGATTAGGTTTCATATTCTTAAAGTTGAAGTTTATTTTAAAAAGGTGAGATATTGAGAGGTTAACTGTGAGATGGAACACTCCTTTTGCACAATTTAAAAAAAAAATCCGGAGGAGACCCGGGATACTTTAACATACAAGTCCTTGGATACTCTTACAACTTATTTATATATTTTTTTTACAGTAGAAACTATTGAGTCATAGTTATAAATGCGAGATAAAATAGAATTCTAATAAATCTTTGAACCAAAAGAAACTAGAATAGCTAACCACGCTACTAACTAATAATAGTTATATGAAGCACTCATATTTACAAAGACTTAAAGGTTTGAAACTTTAAACTTTCGGAATAACAGAAATTATATATTACCTTCTTTTTAGGGTTCCGTACCCAAAGGGTAAAAAACGGAACCCTATTACTAAGACTCCGATGTCCGTCCGTCCGTCCGTCCGTCCGTCTGTCTGTCACGAGGCTGTATCTCATGAACCGTTATAGCTAGAGAGTTGAAATTTTCACAGATGATGTATTTCTGTTGCCGCTATAACAACAAATACTAAAAACTAGAATAATATAATTATTTAAGGGGGCTCCCATACAACAAACGTGATTTTTTTTTGTTTGTCTATATGTCATGAACTTTTATAGCTAGATAGTTGAAATCTTTACAGATGATGTATTTCTGCTGCCGCAATAAAATCTGATACTAAAAACGTAAATAATATAAAAAATCTATTCGTTAAGTGTGAATAAAAACACAGATGATGTACCTATTTCAGTTGTCGCTATAGCTACAGACACTAAAACAAAATGATAATTATTTTTTTAAATAGATAATAATAGTACGAAACCCTTCGTGCGCGAGTCCGACTCGCACTTGGCCGGTTTTTTTTTAATAAACTTAGCCAATAGGCCACAATTTGGAATGAGAAAATTGTGTAGAATTTTTGGTAAGTTGATCGTCCAATGGGTTTGGCAATGGCCAATATAGTCCTTAGTTTTATAAAATGCGTTGGTCCCGGGTTAGCCCTTCAAAATGTTAATAACAAAAGTCCTAGTATGCATATTATAACTATTAATAATAACAAATATTAACTTAGCAAATAATATATACCTACATATACCTAGTATGTAAACTGACCTAATTTTTAGTAAAAGACTGTAGTTTTAGGAAATTAAAATTTTCGTTAGAAAATTTGGTATTGCAACATTCAATTTTTTTTAACAGCATGTTTAAAAAATATACGTCATAAACATAAAAAATAAAGATCAGAAATTTTTATAGTTACTCAGATACTATAATATTATGTATAATGTATCTCACTTTTTAGTAGCGCTGCTAACAAATAAACTTTTTGTCTTACAAAATAATGTTATCCAAGTAATTTACAATCTAGCTATAAAGATTGTTAAAAGAAAAATTTAAGCATATTGATGAACACTTGGTTGCTGGACAGTATATTTTGGAAACATTAAAATATGCTCAAAAGAATACTGATACTTTTATTAAGCATACAATGGAAACAATTTTCTCGCCTCAAAACAGCGAATAGCTTACCTATGTATGGGGCAATGTATTCAACAGACCCCCAGTAAAGGTTTAAGTGAAATAAATTCAAGAAGTAAACAACAGTATGTATTTCCAAATAATTAGAGATGATGCACCATGGATAAGACAAGTATATAAATGACAAGGGTATAAATGTAATGAAGGGTTTAAATATAAGAAAATAAAAGGAATTATCCCACTGAGCTTTTGTAGCCAGCTTTTCGCTAGTCTTAAGTAAATATGTTTTCAATTTGAAAGTAGATTTTGAAGAAAAAAAATACAATATACCTACAACTATATTTTTTAATAATATTAAAAAAAACTAGCTGATAGACTTAGTCTTAAAAGTGTAGACTAGTTTTTTAAAGTATTTTAAAAGTACAAACAATACCTTATTGAGAACTTGTAGAGTTGTGTTGTTTTTTTTTTATTTTTACTGCTGATGTAAGTACATCTTACATCAGTAGTAAAATTAATAAAAAACACAACTTAAGCTCGTAATGAGGGATTTGATATATAGTTTATAAATCAATCCTTATCCCATGATATTACAATTCTTAAATTTAAAATGTGACAAGTAAAATAGACTACAATAATTAAAATTTATGTCTTTTCTAAATGTCTATGAAGTCCATTAGAGATTGATTTTCAAGACTCCGTTAAGAAAGGGACATGATATGCAAAAAAAAATAAAAATACCCAAATTTTTTAACAATATATATGTATATAAACATTGTAATTAAAGTAAAAATTAAATACTTCTAACTATCCAGAGGGCTATCTGGGAGATTTTCTAGATAAAGAAGCCTTAAAACATAAAACCCAACTTTTAATTTAAAAATAAGTTATTTCAGACTCAAAATCAATCCTAATACTATATAACAACATTAGCTAGAACATAGTGCTAAGAATATTTTAGTCAATAATGAGTTAGGTACTATTTTTCCAACAATAAAATATACTGTTGCTAGCCCCTGATTAACAAAAATATTTCTGTAGTTATATGAGTTTGCTCCTTATCTTTTAGAAAAAAACTTAGAGTACTAGTGTAAAATCGAGCAACACTAAATACATTTATTTATTTCTTTTAAGTCTTTTTTTAATTTTAAGTCTGGGAACAAATTTTACGCTCACTCGTCTCATATGCAATTCATCTTTTAAAATGCTTTGGACGGAGCCATACGAGATGTTAAGGTCTTCAGATAGCTCTCGAATAGTCAGTCGCCTGTTTGAACTAATCATTGTTTCCACTTTTTGCACATTTTCATCTGTTTTTGAAGTGACTGGACGTCCCACACGCTGCTCGTCTTCAACACACTCATTTCCGTTTTTAAATCGGCCATACCACTTGTACACAGTCTTTAGAGTTACTACATTATCGCCGTATACCGATTTTAACATTTCATGAGCTTCTTTAGCACTTTTTTGCAACTTAAAACAAAACTTAATGTTAATGCGTTGTTCGAAATCCATGTTGCGCGACAGACACGATTAACACAACCTCACTCTAGCGGCTCTGACAGCTGACTGACATGTTCAAACGTGATACAACTTGTCCCTGCCTGTGTCAGCGGATCACGCTACTTAACAAATTACAACATATGGCTGTAGCATCAGCTATTGCCGGTATAAAAATTCGTTCACCGTACATATTGATCACACCTCGTATATTTGAAATAAAAAAAATAATAGAAAAAAATATATTAAATTAAAATGTTTCCCAATGTTATTTAAATTTTAAAAATAAAGGAAGAGTTTGTCTTTTGTGGTAGATTGGTTTCATCTTTTTAAAGTTAAAGTTTATTTTAAAAAGGTGAGATATTGAGAGGATAACTGTGAGATGGAATACTCTTTTTGCACAATTTTAAAAAGTAGATCACGGAGGAGACCCGGCATACTTAAACATACAAGTCTTTGGATTCTCTTATAATTTATTTATATTTATTTTTACAGTATTAACTATTGAGTCATAGTTCTTATTGCGAGATAAATTAGACTTCTAGTAAATCTTTGAACCAAAAGAAACTAGAATAACTAACCAAGCTACTAACTAATAATAGTTATATGAAGCACTCATATTTACAAAGACTTAAAGGTTTCAAACTTTAAACATTCGGAATAACAGAAATTATATATTACCTTCTTTTTTTAATAAACTCAGCCATTAGGCCACAATTTGGAATGTGAAAAATGTCTAGAATTGTTGGTAGGTTGACGGTCCCATTGCTATTATACCTAGGTAGTCGTTAGTTTTATAAAAAGCGTTGGTCCCGGGTTAGCATTATTCAAAATATTAATAACAAAAATCCTAGTATGTACTTTATAACTATTAATAATAACAAATATTAACTGAGCAAATAACACATACCTACATGTAGTATGTAAACTGACCTAATTTTAGTAGATGGCTGTAGTTTTAGGAAATTAAGAGTATCTTTAAGATTTACCTAAAAAGGTATTCCAATAGTCACTGTTTATTTTATTTGTATTCTACGTCAGAAGGAATTAATAGAATAGCATCCATTTTACTTACTTATTGATGATGTATTAAATTAAGCCATAAAAAAACATATAACACCAACTTATAACGTCCCCTTGGTAACCTACAAAAGATTTTGGTGCTTTATTTTCAAGTGCTGAACAGCTAAATCAACTGCCACTAAATTTTAATTCTCAGCAGATGTCATTTTACATAGATTTCTAATATCATGTACACCTATTAATATTATATTGTACTTGGACGATTGTTAAACTAACTGGTTAGACGGTCCGTCAACGTTCCAGATATCTAGGCTTAGGTTTAAATCGATAGCAATGAACAAATTAATGTTATTTATGTTAAATGATAGAATTAAGCGTCTTCTTCTGATACTCTCTTCGCTTGACATAATCGGTTAGATAAGTAAGACGTTTGCGAAAAGAGCCTACTCTATCTTGACCTGCTAACAATTTTGATTTCCAATAAACTGAAATACTTTTGTTAATTTTTATTGAGAATCGATATGCAAATTTTCAATCCTCAATAAATATATACTTGTAATATAAAATCACGAAATGTTATCAACTCCAGATAATATTGAGGTTATTTGACTACCTATCATCCAATCAGGAATAAAGAAATTGGTGAAACAGACACAAACGTCATTTTTTGTTTTATGTCATGTAGCTTACAGGCAATTAGTTTACATAAGATACCGGATCAAAGAAGATGAAATTTGTCAATATTAGTTTTGTGGTAAGCAAATAAAAAATGTGTCACTATTCGAAAACGGAGTTCGAAGACGAGCTTGCGGAGTATAAATATTGTTAGTCTACCCACCCGTATAATCAACCATCCCCGGTCTCCCCATGGAGAGGTATTACCCCAGTCAGACTACTTCGTATACTAAATGTAACCTGGCTAGCCAAGTTCCTAAAATCAAATACCAGAGCCAAATGTAGAACTAAAATCTTATGTTATGATTGTATTTTTTAAAATATTAATTTAAAAAAAAATAAACACATCATAAGTAATTATTTAATAATATGTATATAATAATGCGACCATAAAGACTTCTTATGTTTAGATGACGAAATTTCCTGAAAGGAAATGACTTCTTAGTATCTAAAATAATTCATTGATAATCTTGTTACTCATGCCACGAGAATTAATCTAAAGATTATCCAAATAAGACCTTATTTCATAGCACTACAATTTAAATTACAATAAACCGCCGCAATTGGTAGCGTATCTCTGATTCTGAAGTAAACACGGAATATTCAGAATATTTAGAAACTATATTGTTTATCAAAGATTTATCAAATTCCTTTGATGCGTTAAACAAATTAAGTTTAAAAAAAAACAAAAATTAAACCAAGTTTAAATAAAATAAGCTCTAAAAATTTGTTATGGAAACGCTTAATGACTTTCATGATGGCCGCTGCTTATTTCACGTTTTGTATTTACATTAATTTATCGGTAATAAATCAAGCAATTAATAAAATATTTTACTCGGCGTATTCACGTACCTAAATTATATCGGAATTTTGGCCTGACTAGTTTTTGGCCCCATTCGGAGTTCCTAATAATGATCATGACGAACTTACGGCGACTCAAAAACTAATTATCCTATAGACAACATCAATTTGAATAATCAATACCAACTCAGTTTTGGCATTGGAAATCTAATACCGTTAATGGTCAAATATAACATATTTTCAGTTACTCAGACTAAGTAATGCCAACCCTTCAATGACAAAAGAAAAGGTAATAAAAGTAATAATCCAAATTAGGAAACGATGTGCCGAAGCACCCTTTCTATAAACATCGTATAGAAAGTTTTAACTGATGAATCATTTATTACATGTTTTTAGCATTTCATTAGGCTCATGTAACAGGTTATAATTACAGGGGCCCTTAAACAGGGCTGCGAATGACAAAGAATTTGGCACACCCAACGTTCCTATCTTATCATATTTAATAAAGATAACGCCTTGTTATTGAGAACACAAAGTACCCACACTCCAGTGTGTGACTACAATACTAAAGAACCTGTCGTTGATACAAAACTTATCAATAAGATAACAATATCAAAAGGCTAAAAATAATGTGATTTATACCGTGTTAACGAAATAATTATGGGTGTTAAAGTTAAATTTCTATTCTTAGTTACGTTAGCTATAAGTGCAAGTGTTTTAGGACAAGATGCAATTGTAAATGAAAATGAAAGAACGGTTAGTGATAAGGTAGAAACGGACATTTTGGAAAACGTCACCGAAATCAAAGAGAAGCTAGAAGCAGATGATGAGCCAGTCGAAATTCTATCTAGTGACAAGGATATAGAAATAAAAAATGGAAAATATCAAATGTTAAATGACGGTCTAATAGGTGATACACCTACTGAATTGCAATCTGTTGAGTTCAGTCCGAATTATTCAGAGAATGAGCGTCAGATTTTAGCACCACCGTCTACATCTGTCACTAATACAGAATATGGTAAGTCCGTGAAAATAAGAGTTTATGAAAGTCTCTAAGAGAGACGTACGCTCTGAAGGTATGACTGTCATTACTCTGTATCTGAAGAGGTACAGGTATTGACGAAACTCATGAATCATCATCCAAAGTCTAGTCATTAATATACAAACTTGGTAACTTATCTATGAAATAGCTTGATAGTTATTAATTCAGGCCCTAATTAATTATTCGTAACATTTCGTAATCTAGATTATTCAAATAATTATTGACAAATAGAGTCAAATAAATGTAGTATGATTCTATGTTGATAGTTCCAGTCACTATATTTCAGTAATATTAGGCAATATGCAGACCAACTTGATTTAAAATAATGAAATTTTAAAATATAATTTAGTTGTAGTACCACGTTGTCTTCTTGTTATCCACGCTTCAGTTGCGAAATTGGAATTTAACTGCTGTTAAGTAGTTATAGTGTGTGGATGGCTTTAGGTATATGCTATTTAGAAAGCATATTTTTTTAATTATTATTCTTCTTACGGCAAGATTCCTATGACAACTGTTGATATCCCTAAATCAAAGACTTTCTTTACGACATTGACCGAATAAAGCTGGACTATAACTACTTCCTAATAGATGATTAATATAACATCTTTAAAACAAGTAGCCGATGACTCAGAAAATATGACTCAATAATCATTTAAATCATTGTGTAAACAAACGAGTTTGCATCACAGATAATATTAACGGTTCATTAACTTATAAAACAAATAAATATCTTGCAACATGTAAAAACAACTCTGTCAAAGTAATAATGTTCCTATTTCGCCGCTTACTGTATGACCCAAAAAGTTGATCCTTGTGTTAACTACGGTGAAATCATTCTTTAACTATTAAATACTGGTATAAATTTCAAAACTAGGTATGTGTTGTTTATCTGCCCTGATAAGGAATGAGGCCCTTATCAACCTTAATTGGATTATAGCAGGTTGCTGATTAAACCTGCAAGTTTAAATTGTATTTTTTCTTATACGATTTATATTTTTTAATATCTGTTCTATAAATGGTACCATTATACTCTTTTAGGTGCGCCTTTATCGATGATTTACCTCTGATATTAGCTAGTATTGTAGTTTGTATTTCAGATTTTGATCAATCATACAATGACAATTATTTGAATTTATCGATCAATTCAATGTTTCTCTGAATAATTTATTTTCGTATATCGAATGCAAATCACTTATAATCTTATTTATATATATCATAGAGATATACTGCATCATAAAACAAAGAAAATAAGTAGGTACACAGGTGAAACCCTTTATACTGGGAATACTTGTTGAATGATATGATAATGATAAGCTATCATATTATCAGAATCCATCGATATTGTATTAAACACACGAGTGAAATAAATATGTATATCATAGGTTTATGTTAAAGCAACTTGAACGATGAATATATTGTAATAAATAGTATAGTCCTTTGGGATTAAAAAGATTTTCCAATTGTAAACTTAGGACAAGTGTATAGATAAAACCGCAATGTTTCATTCGAAGATGCAATAGAATTGGAACTATGACTACTTTTATTACGTACTGTCTTCAAAAATATAACATCCACATTCAGATAAGGTACATCATCCACCTGCCTGAATCCCAATCCCAATGGGCTCATTACGTCACCCCTCTTTGGAAATTCGTTTTGATGGAAGTTCTGTCACATTGTTTTTTCCCGGGAATATATGCGGTGATCTTTCTGGCATATTATCCAAACAATATATCTGTTATAGCACAATAACTATAAAAATGTATTGAGATTCGTAGATTTTCAACAAAACTTTTCATGAAATTCAGTTATAATTCTAGATCTGTTTTAGTCTGTTCTTGACCTTCATTTATTGTATAAGCAAATGAAAATTCTCCATAAAATAAATAATAAATTAATAAAAAAAAAGTGTGATAAAATTGTGCGTTAAACAGTAAATCAATCTAAGATAACTACTCGAAGCATTTTTTGAAATAATCATTTCACATTTTGACGTAATTTTCATTTCAGCTCACATAGATGGCAGAACACTCCCGGCAACGAGTTACCAAAACAATGGGAAAGCATATGTTGTCACACCACAACGGCTGACCCAAATTAGATCAAACTTTTTATACTGGTTCTATGACCAGGGAGGAAACGACAATATCGGAGACTATCAGAGAGACCTTCATACGTCTACACCGCAAATTCATAAAAACTTCAACTTTCAACTCCCATTCTTTGGATTCAGATTCAATTACACAAGGGTGAATAAAAACAGTTATGATCTATTGTAATATATATTATATAAAATCATTCCATCAATATTGAAATAATTTAGATCTTTTGTATTGTAAAGAGAATTATCAAAAATAAAATAAAATGGAGTTGTCAATAATATAATTTGTTTATTAATAATTATGCATATTTATTTTAAACGTCACTACAATCTGTTTAAATTAAATGTATGTTTCTTTTGCAGCTATCTATGAACGGGTACATTTACTTCAGCGATCCTCCAGATCACTACACTTACCCTTTGTCTTTCCCCGTCAAGGACTGGCCAGCGGTGAATGACCCCTCTTTCATAGGTATTTTCTTCAGCAAATGCCGTATTGGAAGTCAGCGACCGGAGGATCCTGACCAGCGAAGACCTGGTGTCTACTTTAGAATGGACAGAGACTTACAGGTTAACTTAACTATTATAACAAATTTTGTATATTTTAATTATTGTTGGTACTAGAAAGTAATAACTATATTTGTTTTGAATTAAATTAGATAACAGATTTAATTGTCTTTAAAATCCTATTTTTCCTAATTAGACTCGAACAGATCAACTTGGTGTGGAAATGAGAGAACGTTTGACTTGGGACATCAGAGAGGGTGTTATTGGTTCTGAAACATTTTTCCCCAAACATGCTATAACAATAACATGGAAAAATATGTCTTTTGCTGGTGGAATTGACAACTCTTTATTTACGGTAAATATAAAACTTCATTAATCAAAACCTACCAAAAACAACCAAATTACCACAACACATAGGGGAATATATTAACGTTAATTATTATTTTCAGACAAATACCTTCCAAATGATATTAGCGACTGACGAAGTATTCACTTACGCAATTTTCAACTATCTTGAAATAAATTGGAGCGCGCATACTGAAGCTGGTGGTGATACCACTACCGGTGAAAGTGGTGTACCGGCTTATGTAAGTTTGAAAACACTTACATTTTTCATAAATATAATTTATATGTTCTGTAAAAATTAAAACTCTTTGCTATTATCTACAGATATAAAAAACAAGTTAAGTTATTTTGTACTTAGGTAATAAAGAATGCTATCTAATATATTAATATTATCTATTATCTATATCTAATATATTTATATTAATATTATCTAGATTGGATTCAACGCAGGAAATGGCACCAGAAGCTACGAATATAAACCTTACTCTCAGGCCTCTGTGCTCAGAGACTTGACGGGGAGAGGTTGGGCTAACGAGTTCCCAGGAAGACATATCTTTAGAATTGACGAGAATATTCTCATGGGCACTTGTAATAAAGATATCGGTAAGTTCAAAATCCTCTTACTGGTGACCCTTCTGTCATCAAAGAAATCTATATACATCATGTGTTGTTTTTGTGTTTTATAAATGAAAAGATTCATTGTTTATTTATTTTAAAGATGGTGCAAATCTGCCACTGATGTTCGCTCCCGAAAGTGGTAACATGCTTGGTGGTACTGTTGTCAATATCACTGGACCTTGCTTCCAACCCAACGATCGTATTTCTTGTCGTTTCGATACTGAATCCGTAGTGGGTGCAGTTATAGATTTTAATAGAGCTATCTGTATCCAGCCTCGATTCTACCACAATGGTTATGCGAGATTCGAAATTGCGATCAATAACGAGCCCTATAAGTGGAAAGGAAAATTCTTCGTAGGTAAGTAAAGTCGACTTCTGTATTAACCTATAAATCCTGATGCTAGTTCCGTTTATGTACATTTTTAAACTGTACATTTATAATTTTCTTTAGAAACACCTGGAACTGCAACCGAAAAGATATTCTTCCCTGACAACTCTATTCACGAAAGGTATCCGCCTGAAGTAAGAATAAGATGGGACTCCTTTAACTTGACTTCCAATTCAAATATTCAGCTACGCATTAGTTTATGGGGTTACAAGGAAGTCACGATCAGACCTCAGTTAGAGTTCATTGACATGATTGAAACTGGTGTCGCAAACACAGGAGAATACGTAATCAATCCCCAAAACTTCCGCAACAGAGACAATCTTATGCACAACGATATGCAATTTGGATTTATTCAGATTAACTTAACCACCCCAGAAGTATACAAAGATGTATCTATTTCGCCGTAAGTATGATTAACGATATATTTTCTATTAATAATCAATCATTATTGTAACTATACATTTTAATAACTCGATCGTACTTATTTTAGTGTTTTATGGAGTCGACCGATACCGCTGGCCTGGTATTTTGCTCCCCAATGGGAAAGGATGTACGGTCGACGCTGGTCACAATCCATGTGCAACAACTGGCTTAGAACGGATCGGTTCCTTAAAAATTATGCAGCGCAAGTTTCGGTATGTCCATGTACTTTGGAACACGCCCTTCTTGATAAGGGACGGTTTATGCCAGACTTAGATTGTGATAGGGATATCAACCCCACCTGTAGATATCACTGGGGCGCTTTACATTGCGTCAGAAGTGGCGGACCAAGGTGAGTAAAACATAAATTATTGTAACCAATCTAAATATTTATCTTCGATCAAATAAAGTACTTTAATATCCTTTATTTATTAACAGTTCCGAAGGATCAGGTCAACAGTGCTGTTATGATAAAAATGGTTTCCTGATGCTTTCTTACGACCAGATGTGGGGTTCGAGACCTCATCGATCCCACGACTTTGGATTTACTCCTTATAATGAGGCTAACAAGGTGATTTTTAAAATATTATATTATATAGTACAACATATAAAGCTGTAGATATCTGCTAGTAAATTGACAATAATTAAACTAATTTACCATTTTGCTATTACACAGGTTCCATCGTTATCTCACTGGTTCCATGATATGATTCCGTTCTATCAGTGCTGTTTGTGGCAAGAAGAACAGGCTGTTGGTTGCGAAACTTTCAGGTATTACATAGGTTTCTTTCTATGTTCAATATTATTTAATATATGGGTGCTGGGTTCTGCGGGGTTCTGAGTAATCATTATAATTATATAAGTATATTTCAACAAATTTTAGATTTGAGCGTCGACCATCTCAAGACTGTGTGGCGTATCAGTCTCCAGGCGTTGCTGGTATATTTGGCGATCCACACTTTGTGACATTCGACGGTCTTCAGTACACATTTAACGGCAAAGGTCAGTTTTAGAAAAAAATATTCTTAAATTTAGTTTTATAATAGATTAATATAAATTATACCACCTATAAAAAATATACTAATAATTAGTTTGTTATGTTACATTTATATTATATATTTTTATTACTTACATATATCTTACACTACTAGCATGAGAATTTGTATGATGTGTGTTTGTTCAAACAATGTAGTGTCATTTTTATTTAGGTGAATACGTATTGGTGAGGGTGGACCGTCCGCAACTTAAGTTGGATGTTCAGGGTCGCTTCGAACAAGTTCCCAGAAATATTTACGGCCCAGTCAACGCTACCATGCTTACTTCAATTGTAGCTGCTTCTAACAATTCTGTTCCTATAGAGGTATTTTTTTTTCCATTTATTTATCATATCACATTCATATTCATAATTAAATGAAAAATATATGGTATATTAGATAACCCTTGTCCACAAAGACTTTTCCTTAAGACTTATAAGAATGAATGAATTGTTTTAAGGAATTGTTTTATGTTATGTGAATGTAATGCAAAGCACTAAAAATTCATAAAAGGAACGTTATCCTTAAAGATTTTTACTTTTCCCTTAGGTAAGACTCAGACCTCAGCATGCTCAATGGAGGTACCGTCTAGACGTTTTCGCTGACAACAAAAGAATTTACTTCGATCGAAGTGCCCTGAGAGTACAATACTTCCCAGGTAAAATAACTATTAATTATAAAAATAACAAAAAAAAATTAAACAATTTTAATATTATGCAATAGTAAGATACAAACATGTAATCGTTTATTTTAGGAGTCACAGTATACCAGCCCATGTACATTCTCAATCAATCCGAAATTGTTATTATGTTCTCATCTGGAGCTGGAGTTGAAATCATCGAGAATAAAGGTTACATGAGCGCTAGGGTCTATTTACCTTGGACTTATATGGTAAGGAATACTTTAGAACCGTTTTGCTAACTTATGTTGAGCTAGAACAGTTATGTCCTACTGTCCGAAATAACATATTTTTATATATTTGCTTTAACTCCATTCTAGAATCAAACAAGAGGACTTTTTGGCAACTGGTCCTTGGACATAAACGACGATTTCATACGCCCTGACGGAATTATGGCGGCCGTGGATCTGAATAACTTCCAATCTACTCATAGGGACTTCGCCCAAAGTTGTAAGTTTGATTTGGGCTTTTAGATATTTTTAATATTTATAAATTATTTGGTATTAATTATTATCATAACAAATAGTCATAATGATTTAATAAATGTACGCAATTTAATTTGTAGGGCAACTGACCGATCGGGAGCAACCGAATATAGGAGTGGCATTATTCGTTAGAGAATACGGAAGAACAGCGGCATATTACAAGGATGACCTGTTTATACCAAACTTCATACGGGAACCAGTAAACTTCTTACCAGCGAACAGATCACAGGACGTGGAGAAAGCGAGAGAAATCTGTCAGGACTCATACCAATGTCGATACGATTATGGCATGACTTTGAACAGAGATATGGCAGAATTTACCAAAAACTATCTGTCTTCTATTGTAAGTACACTTCCTCTACTCCTTTTCAAATATGTCGATTGGCTTATCAGATACCTTTATTGCCTTTTAGTTGTTTTTCCAGATTCTTTATAATTGTGTTTAGCAAGAATTATATATATGATTATTTCCTAGAATATAACATAGGTAGATTAAAGATGAATCATGGTTCAATCTAACAGTCATGGTGTTATTAATTGTTGGGAGCGATTTCTTTTACTATTGTCTGTTTAATATATGCACTTTTAATGACTAGGCAGGAGCTAAACGTGTGAATACTTAATATTTATGTAAATTTAAGATTCTATACAATACGATTTAAAAAATTAATACCTATAAATATTGCTTCGAATAGAGCAGTACTTTTTAAAGATCATACAATATTTAGCACTAAAGATATTTAAGTAAATAAATAAAAAAAAATCGTGCAAACTAAATGGAACACATTAAGTTCGACCAATATCTTTTTAGTGTCTTGGTTTAGGTCATTTGCCATATCTTTACGTATCCTTTTTTTTTAGGTATTTATTGTCATAAAAACTTTGGTATATAATAAATAGTTGCGTGTTGTCATGATGTTCATTGTTTGTTAATAATGGTGGATTACTCAAGGTCTTAATGAAGGGAACACTTATAGAAAATATTCAGTCTTGCAATAGTTGTTGATAAAAAGCTAGACACACATGTCGTGTAATTAAAAAGATCTATATTTTCTTAAAAAATAAAATTGTTTTTAGACCAATATAAAGGAACAAAATGCCCGTCGTGTGATCAGTTGTGGAGTTTTGGAGACACCCCGCTTTGGACGAAAGAGTAACTTCTTCTTCACCCCTGGAACAAGAGTGAGTACAGTTCTCATTTCTTGTATTTTTAAAAGAGTTCTTTAGAAAATATATTAAATTAAAAATTTATGAAGTTACATTCTGTGGTGGTACCACCTATTCTGTGGTAGAAATTTAAATAAATAATTATGTATAATTTAGGTAAACTTCGAATGTAATCAAGACTTCATCCTTACCGGTGACAAACGTCGTGTCTGCGAAGATAACGGCAGATGGAACTTACCCGACTATGGTTACACTGAATGCTTACGTAAGTAATTTTATTTTATTTATATTTTATTTAATTTAAATTTGCAAATTTTTTAACACATTCAAACATATTTTTTTAATAAAAAAACAATAATTAATTAATCCATTTGAATTCATCTATTAAACACAAGTGGATCACTTATACAATATAAATTATAATATAAAATAGAAGATCAGACATGAGTCTGATCTTCCATTTTTAAATAAGTATTTGATTTTTTAAAGTACCTATGTGATTTGTGAAAAATCACAGAATTCGCTTTTTAGGTAATGTGTGTTTCGATCTTTCCTTTTTTATTTGTCTGAAATACATTAATAAATAAAACATGTTTAAAGAACTAAAAAAAAAACAACGATAACGAAATTTAATGTCTAGTTTTTATAAACAGGTAACCAAGAATATTCACAACGAGCCTTGTTCTTAACCTGGGGCATCATAGTGGCGATTATTGTACCATTAGCACTCCTCATTTGTCTGCTTTGGTTCTGGTGCTATTACAAGCCAAAGTCCGAAGGCAAAGAGACATTCCGCTTCGAAGATATTCCGCGTTCGAAATCAGCTTCGCGTCTTAATCTTAGATCCACATCAATGGGAAATATAACTGATACTATGAAATCTTCCTTACATAGCCAGGACTCGGATGTAAAACCTAAACTTCCCGATACCCCCACAGAAGAAACACCCATGAAAGCTACTCTTACTAGAAGTGCACCACCCCCTCCTGAGCCTTTAGACGGCGAAAGCTCAGGCATAGGTTACACAGATTCTACTAAAAGTGATAAATCTGATAAATCTAAAAAACGTCGCGCTTATGATAAAACTTACAGAACAAATGAGCCTTTGCCTAATGCTCCCGAAGTAGATTTTCCTGAAAAACAATGGGATTTGTCTGAGGAAGACTTATTATCTCTTACTACTCCTTCCGAAACCGAATCAAATCGCGATTCTACTTTAACCCGTCCTGCTAAAGATATAAAATATTTAAGTAGGCCTCGCCAAACCGGTCGACATGCTTTTCCAAGTGATTCTGGTTATTCCACTAAGGAAGGATCGGAAGATCCATATTCCCCGAAGTATGAAGGACAATATAGCCC
Source organism: Napeogenes inachia (assembly GCA_959347355.1). Classification (NCBI taxonomy): domain Eukaryota; kingdom Metazoa; phylum Arthropoda; class Insecta; order Lepidoptera; family Nymphalidae; genus Napeogenes; species Napeogenes inachia. The sequence continues at coordinate 19,963,254 of OY365793.1, read as the reverse complement.
TATACCTTCTGCGTATTCTCCTACCTACTCCGAAATTTATTCTCCTCCAATCAGTCCCACATCTGACATTAGTCCGAGGAATACATATAATAACCCGGGCTTGCCAGAACCCCCCAAGAGCGCTCCACCGACTGAAATAAAAACATTTACCATGCCTCCAAGGAGAGGCAAGTCAATCGAAACATTAATTGATCCTCCTACAACAGAAACGCCAAATTTCAGTCGATCCACTATGGTTTAAAAAATATTTAATAATATATATATATATATTTTTTAATTTTTAAGCTGGTACGACAAATAGTCGTTTTAAATCCCACTGAGTTATATAAGAAAACACTGCCCCTAAAATGACAATTTTGGAGTAAAGGGTCGGGCGTTATACTCCCAATATTCTGATAGTTAATTTTAATTATTTTAATCCTACATAGTATAGAATAGATATTTGCACATATTTTAGCAATTTGCACAGAAAATTATAAGAATTATAAAGAGCTGAATATTTTCTTCATAGTGTCGTAATTTTTCCCAATGTGGTGTCTATAAATTATATATGTAATTTAGATGTAAAAACTGTTATAAAATATATTTATTATTAAATCAGAATGATATCACGGAATGAGGAAATTTCTGTTCTAATCCAAGGTAGAATAACGTCCACTATGGTTCCACATTATTATTATATAAGAAAGCAATTAATTAAGCTACCACGTTTTAATCGAATAGAAATTTTCTCGGTCATGTGATGTGTTACTCATTTTTATCCTAATCTGCTATATTACTTGCTTTCTTATCAACGTGTACACAAATAAATTGGGTCACAAACCTTAACAGGTGGGTAATATTTTGTATTTATTCTTTTACGATAACGAGTTTCATTTCTGATAAGTTTATCTGTAATGCATAGCTAATGTTACAAAATGGTTTTGACACATCTGAGCTAGTAAAACCGGAGATTTAAGTATTATTAATAATTTAAAAACAAAACAAACCATCATGGGTTATTCTAATTATTAAAAATAACTTTGGTAACTTTATTGACCCTTATCTCTTATACAGGAAATCAGGAATACTCAGCTCGCACCCTGGGCGCAACGTGGGGCATCATCAGTGCTGTGATGGTACCTATCGTGATAGTACTCATCTGCATAGGTTGGCGAATTCTGAAAAGAAGAAAGCAGGAGGAACACGATGAAAATGATTTTATGCCGATTAAGTGAGTTATCTTGAATACATTTTAAAAAATATAAAGAGTTGTTTGATTATTTGGTGGCAATGACTAGTGATAATTCTGAAAGAAACCGATTCAGAATTGTCACAATTTTATGAAACCGATTACGGATCATCAATATTCTATAAAATAATTAACCAATTTAAAATACTACTTTCGTCAAACTCAAACTATAAGACATTTATAATAAAAATATTTAAAATGTACTTTGTATTTATTTCAGAACCCGTGCCATTGATCCTGATGAATCAATGAAAATTAACTCCGACGATGATTCCATTCCTTACAAGAAAGACATCAGTGAGGACAGTCCTGAACCGACGGAACCCCTCAAAGTTGTCGACATTGAGAACGAAAACGCCTACCCATACGAACAACAATACCAAGGCGAACAACCCCAATATCAATATCAACCTCCGCAACCATTCCAACAGTTTGAGCAACCGAATCAACAACCCCAACCGTTCCAGCAACCACAAACGAGTAGAGCTTGGACTGGAGAAACGGAAATTAATTAGCATAAAAATTACTAAACATTTAGTAGTCATTTTAAATTAATAATTATTATAAATATTAATAAGATCGCTCTCCCATTATATATTTTTTTTATATTTTCTTTAAAAAATCGTAGATTGGAATTAGAAGCTTCACAAACTTTTTCTACATTTATTAAACAATTTTTAATAATTAAATACATTATTATATTTTTTGATGTAGCTAAAGTAGTAATATACTAATTTTTTTTTATAGTGAGTTAGAAGAGTAAGTTTTCAGAAGATTTTCACTTACCTAATGTGTTTACACAAAATACACTATCGCATACACTAGTATTGAATTAGTTGGGCATTTTAGAAAAGTATCTGTGTTGTATTAAGATAATTATTATAATCCCACCTAGAATATTTCGTGTTTTAATAAAAAAAAGTCATGACAAGACACAAACATGAAAGATTATTTAAAGAGTGTGAAATAGTAAGAAAAAAAAATAATAATTATAAGTTCGATGTAGTTTGGTAATTCGATGTTTTGTACCGACTTTGTTTGTGTAAGTGATTATTAAATAGTACCTATATATAAAATTATTATTTTTTGGATTATTAGCATACTCAACCCAGTTTCGCCAATCTTAATTTTAAAATATATTAATATGAAATTTATAATAAAAAATATATATATATATATAATTTATAATAAAAAAATTCTCCGATCGCCACCAAACCTTACAGAATTATGCGCTGGGTCAACCTAAGAATTTCTGAAAGAGATATTTGAACCATGTAAGACTCCCTATGGATCCGTACCATGAAAGAAAAACGCAACCTTTATAGGATTGTCTGTCAAGGCCTTTTTTTCAAGGACGCGGGGGGTGTTAAACTGAAACTTATATATAATACTTAGGTCTATCTTCCCTTAGAGCTGTGAAGAAATGAAACTTCTAAGCCAAAGCTATCAAAAGATACAGCCGTTTATGCCGCCAATTTGGGCAATTTTTCGAATCTCGTAAGGGAATCAAAATGTACAAGGTCTTCCCCTAAACTCAGAATTTTGAAATTTGATACCAAGCAAAGTCTTATAGCACAGATAAAATATACATATATATTATTATATTTGATAATTTTAAAGTCATACCTCTTTTCTCATACGTTTACGCGTTCGTAGAGCTATTAAATTGAAATTCATATCAAATATTCAGGTCAGCAAAGAAAGAGTAATTTAAGCCGCATAGTTAGAAAACTTGATTCTACTCACTATCAAAACCTAAGGGGTAATTCCCGTCGACCTAGAAGCTGGAAATTTAGCATGAAGCAATCTATTACATTACAAACAAAGGAAAAACTCCGAAAACCTTAATTTTTTAGTTATATCACATATTTTTATAAATAATGATACAGAACCCTTCGTGTACGAGTTCGAATCGCGCGAAGGGGTTTTTTTATTATTAGACTTCTAATATAATTTTTGATATTTTATGTTTTAAAAGTTCAACTACCACCCGCAATTATTGCCATAATACGTTTTAGAAAGAAATATTTCCAAAACACGTATCTATTGTAAACGGCGAATTTTAATTTATTTCAAAACATTTTGTGGAAAAAAATATATTTACTTTTTTTTTTATAAATTCTTATACATATTTTTCATATATGTCATATTGTAAGCGGAGAACTTAACCTGTTTATAGCTGTTTGTAATATTAGTTTAATAGAATCTAAAATTACAATTTATCCCCCAAAGTGAAATTAGAAATGATTAAGTTACTGTGATCAAAATAATTTCACCTTATTCGGGCGGGCTTAATTTGCGTAGTCAAAATCTCTTATAGAAAATCGGTGTAATCTGAAGTAAACGAAAGATCTAGCCGCATTTTGTACTCGGAATGAGAGTGCCCGACGTCCAAAATCTGGATCCCCACTTCTCTATACTCTCTTTCATCTTTGACTGTTCCTCAACGATGGCATTGCATGTAAAACTACAGTTACTTACCAACGTTCCTGAGTGTCAGTAACCAGTTACCATGAGATTAAACCATTTACTTGCCTTCTACTATTATAAAATAACTACAGTAGAAACTCGATAATCCGGCCCTCAGTTATCCGAATTCGTGTTTATCCAGACCACTAAACGATTAAAAAATTATAATTCAGATTATCTTTATTCAAGTATGTTGAAATTTATTTTAAGTTTAAGTTACACACACTTTTAAATCGTCAATGATTACATTAAATTGGTCAGTTTAGTCAGTCCGTGAGTTAGCTACCATCAGCTCGAAATGCTTCTCTGCTGAGAAGAGCAGGTTAGGAACTCAACAGTTGCTCTTTTTATTTGAAATATCACAATGTTTGACTTACAAATCAACTCTGCAAATTAGACGATGACCAAAGTTTCACACATTTCTATCAACTAAAAACTCTGGAAAGCAATTATAAGATTTATTTAATAATATACTTAAGCCGATGAAGGAGTTGTTAACTTCTTGAAGACGAAATTTAGGCGTTACGAGTTTATTTTGATTTCTTGTGTTGATCGTATTTCTGTGGCTTTTATTTATAAAAGTATTTAAATTTTGGCGTATATATAATATGTTACTGAAAATGTATGGAGAAGCGACCGTAAGATTACCAATTTTCAATTACACTAACTGCGAGGATAATTAAAAATTCCCACCATTTGTACGATCTACTATTGGCTAACGTCTGTTCGAGAATCTTAAGCCACATATTGAGTACCTACAAGTTAATTTTCGTGATTCGTTGATTTCTTTAATATGTATGTGTTGTTTTAATAAACTTATAAAATTATGAATTTACATATGCCCAAAACCTGCTTTTTCTCATACGTTCGATTCTCCGGATTTTCGATTATCCGAATCCCTTACGATGTTGTCGTATTAGTCCGCTTAGTCAAGTTTCTAATGTATTCCGATATCCAACGAATCTTGTATTAGTATCGAAGTTGGTCTGGCAACCCTGCCTTGGAAATATTATTGACAAATGACAATTGCTACTATTTAAATTTTGACATAAGTGTCAATTGTAAATTGTATTTTGTGCAAACATGAAAATAAGTTTTTTTTGTTATACTATTGTATTTCATTAATGGTTTAGATGTTGTCCCTTATTTCTTTTTCTATCAATTATATTCTATGTAGTCTAAAAGGTTATATTTAGGAAAATCTATTGTCCGGTAAGTAATAAATTTCGATGCATTATAGACTAATGTTTTGTTAAGTTCATTTAATATTTTTTAGTTATAAACGTGAAATATATCCACTACAATACCTATTTTAAAAATATTGTTGACTATTTTTCCTCGGCAAATGGTTTTATATTTGATATGTTACATAAACTAGGTATATAGTCTTTTTTATAAACATGTATTTAATATTTGCCTCCATAACGGATAATATTTTAATTCGTTCAATAGTTATATTATATAGTTAGTTATAATATTAATATTATCTATACAAACTATAATAAACTACAAGAGTTTTAGTACTATAGAATTATAAAATAAATTTTTTTTTTTTTAATTGTTTCTGAAATTAGAGTGAATTTAAATTTTGTATTTTCTATTTATTTTACAATATAAAATCTTAGTGATTCCTAGAGTTTCTTGACATTGGATATCATGTCTGTTTTTGCCTTATATTATTTAGGTACTGAAGACATTAATTTTATTAACCCTTAAAATAAAAGAAATTGTTAAATATATATTTACCCGGTTATAATCATGTAATTTTTAATCGGAATTTGCCTGACTAGTTTCGAACCTATTCGGGGTTCCTATACATAAGCTCGAAGCATGGCAGATTTGCGACGTGAACTGTGTGCAGGTGCAGCAGTTTGCTAAGCCCGTCATGACGGTGATGGTGGGGGTTGGGGAGGAAGTTTAGTATTGTCTTGAGAGGTTTCGTGCAGGCCTTTATTACTCGTTATGTTCTGTTGTAAACACACTAAGAACTTGTTGATTATATTATTAAGAAAAAAGAAAATAATGAGAGAGTATGTGACACATAAATCTGTTTTTGTTTCAGGATTACGTGAAAGAAAATTGTATGTAAATAAATATAAAAGATATCTGTCAACAATAAACAGATCACTGTACCATGAACTTAAAATGAATCTTACATCCAAAAATGTCTTCACATGTCTATTTTTTCGACCCTGGCTAGGTGTACCGTTGGGTATATGGGTGGCTGTATCTATTGTATACTATTGGTGGCTGATATCACGGATAGATGTACTGGAAACTGAGAATAAAGTTATTAAAAAACAGTTATCGTTAAGTGGTGATAATCAGTTTTTGGATTCTGCTACTAGCTATTCTGTACCTGAGGTATATAGTATTTACTACAATGACATACACTTAGCATTAAGTGACATATGCTTCAAGAATAACATATCCTTTTCTATATTTTAGATTCCTGATGCAGTAGGTACGCTATGTGAAACAGTTCACATAGCGCTTGTATGTATGGGAAAATGTACCCGCAATATAACACCTATGCTGAAGTCTCTCCTCCATCACCGACAGAATCCTATACATTTTCATTTTATTGTTGGTTTTGGTTCTATGCAGACTATTCATACACTGTTTGAGACTTGGGATTTACCTGATGGTAAGTACAAATAGATTTTAAATTACCATAAAATAATCAATTCATCAATACAAACTCAAACCTCCAACCGGTGAGAGTTTGTTCTCTCTGCTCTTCCAACTAAGCCATGCTGAGAAATGACAATTACTCTGCCTTGTTGATGGGAGCATTCTAAATTCAAGGGAAATTCTTAATTACCAAATAATTTTTATATTCATATGCCTTTTGATCTGGGGGTCAATACAAAATTTTCGTTACAGAAATAATGTCAATTTTTTTTTTAATAAATGGTTTTACATAGAAAGAGGTTTCTCCATAGTTGTAATTTATATCATACAAATAATGTTTTCTTTAAATAATTGTGCCAATGTCCTTAGTATAAATCACCCATAATTAAATGTTAGGATTGTCATAAAATCAGAGCTACCAGAGAGAAAACCTAAAAATCAACAATTTATAATACCCGGCAATAAATATTGCACATCGACCTTTGGAAAGAGACAATCGGCTAATTTCGACTTTGTAGAGCGTTATCTCTGTCGCCCGAAAGAAAAACATTCCGGTATCTATTAGGAGCTGTTAAAACAAGTATAATTCGCGTCTTTTGATAATTATTTTTATTCTTTGTTTAAAAGCCACAATTTTTTCTATAAGTGGTAGCTTTAAGTTGGGGTAAAATAAAATAAAAAAAAACATGCTTACATTATGTTTACGTAATTTTTTTTATTATTTAAGAAAATAGCTATAACGGTCTTTTTTACGTACAGTTATTATTTTTCTAAATAGTAAAATACGTAAACATAATGGAAGCATTTTTTTATTATTTAAAAAAAAAACATTTTTTAAGAAATGTGTTATTTATACAAAGAGTAAAAATAATTATCAAAGGAAGCAAATTATACTTGTTTTCAACTCCTAATAGATACCAGATTGTTTGTATTTCGTGCGACAGAGATAACGCTCTACGAAGCCGAAATTAGCCGATTGTCTCTTTCCAAAGGTCGATATGCAATATTTATTGCCGGGTACTGTACGTCCTTTTGGTGACGTCCAGTGTTGCAACCTTATTTCTATATAAACCTTGATTTTCACACATTCAATTTACAGGACAGAAAATTCGATATTTTTTTTAAGTTTTGACATGACATGATTCCCATGGTATTTATTGAAAATAAATATATAAAAAACATGAAATTGGAACCTGAATACCCTCGCCGTCGTTCTTATAACTTAGATATTGTGTCGTTACTCCCTGGATGATTTAAGCATAATGTATAAAATCATATTGTATATATTATAGTTGTTTTTTAAACTTACCTTTCTCTTCTATTGGCGTTATCGTAAACTATACACACTCCCAACATTTCACACAATGTACTCAATATTATTATATACAAATACTGAATTCATAAATATATATATATATATTATTTACAGTAAAATATTCATGTTATGACGCCCAGAACCGTCTCTCTGAAGTCAAGTGGGTACCCAACAGCCATTACTCAGGTGTTTACGCTCTTGTTAAGCTACTTTTCCCCAGTGTATTACCAAATACATTGAGACAGGTGATCGTACTGGATTCAGATCTGACGTTCTTATCAGATGTTGCTGAACTGTGGCATATGTTTAGGAACATGAGTAACGCTCAGGTTGGTAGTTTCTTTTAAAATTTTGTTTAGGTATATTTGTTTTGAAGAAAATGTTACAAATTTTATTTTTTTAATTGGAATAGGTGTTTTACATATAAATATGTATGTTAATTACATACTATATTAATAGTAATCGTAGTACAATTTATACAGCTTTAAATTATAAAAAATCCTTCTTGGACAGTTTATAGGGCTAGTGGAAAACGAGAGTAATTGGTACACAAACCAACGAATAAGATGGCCGGCATTAAGTCGTGGTTACAACACTGGGGTGATGCTGCTTAACTTAGACAAAATAAGGACTCGAACAGATTGGACGAGAATGTGGCATAATACAGTTAAAGAAAATATAGATAGACTGAAAGTTACAACCCTAGCTGATCAAGATGTTATCAATGCGATTATAAAGAAAAATGCACATATTGTGTATGATATAAGTTGCCAATATAATGTGCAAATGTCCACACAAACATTGGCCAAATATTGTTATGGAGAAGATATTAGAAATGTTAAGGTATTTAATATTCCTTATATGGTAGAATTTGTAAAAGACAAACGGTCTGATTCATCTTGGGTATAAAAGTTACAGACTAAAGTTTTATTAGTGATTTTAAAAGGAAACACATATTTTGTGATATTACTTTTGGGTTTAGGAGTTAATTTCGTATAATATTTTTGTATAGTATTAGAAGAAAAACATTCAGTTCTATATGAAGACCTGTTTAAAAAGTCATTAAAGAAATCACAAACTGTTATTATAGACTTACTTCGTCTAAATTACCTTCTCGTACTGTATCCAAATTAGCAAGTTTTAATTCATCCATTAACTTTTTCAAATAATATTAGCAGCGTCCTTTCTATTATATCTATGCTTTCTTACCTCTCTTCTCTTTCTGAATATATCCTATTTCTTTCATAGCTTTTTGTTCACCTTCATTCCACCACCACGTTCACGTACCTCTTTCAATCTTACTTTTTCTTCAGTCTCCCCAACTGAGGATATCCTCATATACAGGGTTATTTGTAGTTAGTTGGCCACCACTTGCAGGCAGCCTCTCTACATCAATCCCAACACATTTGTTCTACGACTATTTACAAATCTTGATAAACAACACAAAAAAACTAATTACAAATGACCCTGTATGAACCCTTATTACAAAAATCGTCTATCCTTATCTCTTGTTGATGTTTTAAATATTTCTGTAAATAAATTACATTGATTTGAACATCATCAAAATCTATTGCCTAGAATAAATCAACACGGTCTGGGATCGCAACTCATAACCAGGTTTCTCAGAGCTAGTAGGTTCAAATTCCTGCCCGTAGCTATTCATTTTTCGTTGTACATATATTTAAAATAAAGATGTATATTTGCAGATATTACATTGGAATTCTCCACACAAATACAACATACGTGTTCCTGATTCAGATCATTTTAAAAACCTTCACCAATCGTATGTTAACTACGACGGAATTCTGTTGAGAGAGAAGTTACATAGATGCACGCAAAATGAAATTATAACATATAAGGTAAGATCGCTTTGAAATAGTTTTATATTATACAAATACATAATTGCAAAATCCTTTAAATCTAAAACTAGCCAGCAATGGTTTTTAACTGTAGATTAGTGGGTACATATAATTTCACACAAAGTTAAAAATTTTTGAACATAATAAAGAGCCCTTATTTGTCCTAAAGATTATCTGTAGATAATCAAACCTGTAACTTTTGGGCCCAAATGCATTTATTATTTTCACCAAAGTGTCCTTCAATAAAACTTTTTTTTTATTTCGTTGTAGGATTTTTAATAAATTAATTAAAATTTTCTTTACAGAAACCAAATTTACACAGACAAAAAGATTACGTTTTCAGAGTATTGATTAACCGAACCACAATTTTTATTAAGAAAAGAAAAATAAAGTAATATTAAAAGTAAAATCTAATAAGTTATTTGTTAATAAATATAGTTTTCTTAATATATATATTTTGTTAGTTAGTTGGAAGCAGGTTTAAATCCCCACCAAATTCACCAATGATGAATTTGGTATAAAAATATATATTTTAATATAGTGTATATACAACCTTAGTAGTAAAAAAACTATCTTTATGCTGTTCATATATTATTATGTATCCATGCCCTTATTATATTTCAGATGAACCATTCAGACCTCTGCCTTAGTTTTCGAGCTGCTCAAAGAGTAAAGTTAAGAACACACATATATTACATGGATTATAATTATGTGAATATTGATAGTTTTGATGTCACTTTGGTTCTACAATTGTCTATGGATAGATTGCAGTTTTTGGAAAGACTTGTTAAATATTGGGAAGGTATGAATATTGTTGCTACAAAAGATTGTTATTTGAGACTAGATAACAAAAAAACAAGATCTTATTACTTCTCCACTGATTCAAATTTTCAAATAATATGAAACATATATGTTATATTTATTTTAATCATGGCTTATACGAATTTGTATTTTAAACAAAATATCATTATTAAACTACAAGTTATTGTATGTACAGGTCCTTTAAGTGCAGCTATATATTTATCTGATTGTGAGGTCACAAAATTAGAAAGCTTCATCAAAGACTGGTCGTCTGCTCTAAGTACTAGAAACAATATTGGATATCATTTGGTTTTTAAACATGATTCGGTAAGAAAACTTCATATAATGTAACATAAGAAATAAATAAAAAATGATATATATTTACTTATATTTTTGCATTATATTAAACTTAATGTTTAAAATCTTATAGTACACTGCAATTTACATCTTATTTGCAATCGCTTAAGGAATATTTTAGATCACACTATCAATAAATACATTATATAATGTGGTAGTACCATTTAGGTATATTAAGACTTATTTGTATTAATTTAAGGTACATTATCCAGTGAACTATCTCCGCAACGTGGCGTTAGAGAACGTTAACACGCCGTACGTGTTCGTAATGGACGCCGACTTCGTGCCCATGGCCGGATTATACGAACATCTTAGGAATTCTATCAAATTGATTAATCCCTATCCACAAAAGAAGGTAACACCATTTATACACACGACATTTATACATAGGACCAGATTAAACCTCATAACTACGGAATCAATTTTCTATATTTTAATTATTCCTTGGCTAAATCATGTCTGTCGATTTATAAATTGCCCTTTGGTTTATTCCACAATAAATATATTTTAAATAAATATAATGAGAAATATCAATCTATCAATACTCGAACCTGCAGTTTTTGTGTCGCAGTTAGTTATATTTATCCTTCTTAATAATCCTTACAATACTATTTATCCTTATTCACTACCATAGTATATCTCTACTCTTGACAATATATATAAACCAGTATCATTTAATTTACGTCATAAGGTTTTTGTCGGATACAAGTATTAATTTATTTCTTCAAAATCTGACATCAACTTCTCACCTTTTAACAAGCAACAAAAATTTCAGTATCTTAAAAACTATAATTAAGGTTAGCTTTTCTTTAATGATAATAAAGTCTAAACGAACAAATGAAACTAAAAAGTTAGAGTATTTAATTGACTTTTTCTAATATATCTTATTAAAAATGACGTAAATTGATGATGTTTCACTCACTTTTAAGGATTAAGTCAAAATTGTTAGCCATTTGCTAAATTCATTGAACTACGCCTATTTTGCATATACATCAAAGACGATTATTACTAGATTATTAAATGTATAAATCGTAAAAAAAAAATGTATCAGAGGTCCAAAAATAGATCCCTGAAAGTGGTAGTGATCTTTATTATTTCATTCTGTCTGTGCATTCAACGATCTATTGTCAGTTATCAAATTATGTTAATCCACAGACAAACATATTTTTTTTTGAATATACGGAACTTCATCATCAATCATCATCATCATCATCATCAATCTCAAAATTTATTATCGATCGTTATCCAATTGTAGTTAGTATTTTACGATATTATCAATGCCCACGATACGAATTGAGTTTGAAATTTAAGCTTGATTCCAAAATCATAATGGACTTAAATACACACAATACCGATCTGCCGATAGAGTTGGCGCGACTTTAGCTACATTTGAATCTCGGATCATAGATAGATTTTTAATTCCAGTGCCTCGTGGTCCCGGCGTTCGAGACCCAGCGGTACCGCGCGTCTCCGCCGCGCTACAAGGAGGAGCTACTGTCGCGGCTGCAGCGCGGCGGAGACGTGGCGCCCTTCCGCGCCAGGGAGTGGCCGCGCGGCCACCGGGCCACCAACTACACCAGGTGGACCACCGCCACCGCGCCCTATGAGGTCTGAGACTTTTTAGATCTCATATACTAGCCGTTGCCCGCGATTTTCTCTGGTTGAAATACCCGTGGGATTTGGGTTTTTTTTAATTAATGCATGGTTTTTGATATTTGAAACTTACATACAGAGGCTTACTACTTAGAAAGTATATGACAACGTAAAAACAGTTCCGATATGTTTTCCATCTGTTTATTTGGTCGGTCATAAACGCACACGCTAAACTACCGTATTGATAAAAATTGGTTTGGTGATAACTTATTGTCTACTATGCAAAGGATTATGATAGTTAAGATTGCAGAACTTCTATTTTAGATCAATTTTAACTTACAGGTAGATTGGCAGTCGGATTACGAGCCCTATCTAGTAGTTCATCGCACTGTGCCCAAATATGATACTAGGTTTTCGGGTTTCGGATGGAATAAGGTAAGATTTTTTATTATTATATTTTAACTAATATTATTCTATTTTCTTTATTTAATTTTTTTTTCGTCCAAAAGTATTACATCCAATTCATTTTTTGTTTTTTTTTTTTGCTGTAGACGCTAAAAAAAAATATTTCTAATTGACTTTTGATTGATAGTGATTCTAAGTAACTAACTCATTGTCCTAAAGTTTAGGTATGAAACGTTTTAAGCTACTATTGATTGTGCTAGAGTTTCAACCTCCAGCCTCAGCCTTCACACTGATAGTTGTATGTGTGAGTTGGTCTCCGCCAGGTGTCTCACAGCGTGGAGCTCCGCGCGCAAAGCTACCGGCTGGTGGTGTTGCCGGGCGCCTTCGTCCTGCACACTCCGCACGCACCCTCACCTGACATCACCGCCTTCAGAGCAGACCCACACTACCGCGTGTGAGTGAAAGAGAGAGGGAGATATATACCTAGATTGGCTGAATGATTGAGTGTGTATAGGTGATTAACTGAGTATGTGATTATAGAAAGAATGAATTCGTCCGTGTGGTTCTTTAATTAATTGAATGAATGTGTGCGTGTGAGTGTTTAGTTTATTGATTGAATATGTGCGAGCGATTAATTGAATGCTTGCGTGTAATGACAGATTACTCAGTAAGTGACCATTTGTAATTAAGAGCAAATACGTGCACGATTTAGTACATTGTATTATCGAAAATTTGAAAATATTGAAATAATGAGAGGAATGTATATAAATGAATTAATGAAAGACTTGAGGAATGAGTGAGTTTGTAAACGTACACTACAGTAGGTACTTAAATAAGATCTATTTAATTTCAGATGCCTAGCACTCTTGAAACAGGAGTTCATGGATGATCTTAAAAGAAAATACAATGTGACTCTCGAAGATAATCCAAGAGAGAAGATTGTCGATTAACATTTATAAAATCATTTGTAAACCGACTGCAACTTAGTACCTAAATTATAGTTCAATAAATCTATTATTGTTACTAAAGCTCGTTTCACAAGTATGCTTTAAAATTATACACTGAATCTATCACAATTTTAATAATTTAACTTATTATTTATTCAAGTTACTTAAATGTGTTTAATCTCATTATTCATTCAATTATAAAAACTATTTATTTTCTAATAACAAATATGTTTCACGTGAAATAACTTTAAGTACATACATTTACAAAAGTACAAGATACTATTTTTTATCACAATAATATTCTAGATAATCACCATTTAGGCCTAAACACAGTGCTTTAACCACATGGTTATAACTTATAATTAATTCAGTTGCTCGATCGTATGTTACGGCCCTTATATATGGACTTTACAATTATTAGACGATTTGTAAGATATTTACAAAGATAGACAGCTCTAACATTTGTATACACATACACACGGTGATGCAATTTTCAAAGAACATATGTATATTTTGTGTTTTCTTACAATATTATATATAAATTAGTTCCAATTGCGTTTCATAAAATGCCTTCTTTTATTTGTATTTGTTATTTTAAAATGTAATCAGAGTTTTATCGTATCATATACATTTTCCTAATATTTAATAAGTTCCTTGATGTACCAAAACATAATATTACCCAAAAATTACAGTAAGGAGAAGTATTTTTATAATTTATTAAGTACACAAATTATTTTAGATTTAAATTTAGTGTATATTTGCGTTATTCACGCTTAACCTATTATTTTTTTATTATTAAAAAAATATTACTGATTTTGTATTTTCTTTATAATAAAAATATTATTTAATAAATCTCAGAACTTGCGAAAGTGGATTCGGCGCCGGCTAAATAATTATTACTTTTAGGATTCTCTTTTGATATCAACAGCCATAATAGAATAATTATCTGAAAATCAAGTTCTTGAATATCTTTTTTAAGTGTTTCCACTGCCTTTTTAGCTGTAACTAACGGTGAGTTATCATTCATAGAGGACCCTCGGGATTCTGTCTTCTGCTTTATACTCTCAACTTTAACTGTTAGTTCATTTAACATCTCTTGTCTCTCACTAACTCCTGCACCAGCTTCTTTATATTCATTAGTAACTTTGTTTAATTCGTCCAAGAGAATTCCATATTCCCTTACTAGTGGTTCGAATTGTTCGTTTAAAATATTTTCTCTTGCACCTATTTTGTCCATTATAGAACTGATGTTTCCGGAAAGTTTGTTCAACTGTGTGCCAGTTGTTTTAAATCTATCAAATAATTCATCTCTATAAGATCTCATTTGGGCATGCCTGGCTCTCCAATCACGTCCGTCAATAGATATCTTGAGCCTTAAAGCTGGAGCTACTCTCTCCAGTTCCAATTTCCACGCTTCCCAATCGTGAACCTTATTACCTAAGTTACTTATGTCTTTTTCTTCTTCCTTTTCCATTTCACCCTCCGATTCTTCTGAATAAACAGCCATTTCTTCCTCAATTTTATCCAAAATTATCTCAGATTCATCTTCAACTTGATCAACTTCATCTCCGGTTTCATCTGTATCGGGTACATCTACTATTGGCTTCTGCCACTCGAAATTTATAATTTTCATAGCCTCATCTGCCAATATATTCAGAATATAACACACCTGGTCTCCAAACCCTTGCTTGAGCTTATGAGAGGAAAAATCTACTGCTATATCTTTTTCTCGTAAGTAATCTAATATGGAGGCAATAATAGAGTTAGGATCGTCTTCCTCGTTGGGTTGTTCAAAATCTTTTCCAGATTTTCGTATGAGCCATGCTGCTGTTGAAGAAAATACAAAAAACTGTTCGACGGGATTCGTAGACGTCACGAAGTAGTATCTGCTCATCGGTTTCATTTTAATTTGAGGACGTAGTTCTGTATCGATTTTTAAAATGCGTAACTTATCCATTATGTTAAGATCCATTGCTGTAGAATTTTTGAGAAAGAGAATAGCCTAACTAATATCTTTTTCAAAATTCGCTGTTTGTTTTCCGTAACCATGGGAACAATGCGTATTTTGCTATTAAAAGAATAATAAACTTATTGCTGTGTTCAAATTAAATTAATAAACTATTATACTATATTTTAATTAGGTATTATTGCAAGTCATAAAAGTTAACCTAACTAACGTCAGTACATAATATTGTTTAAGTTTAAACTGTTTGGGAACGACCAAATACATTTTGGCACCTTAGTGATGTCTGATTGCGAAATATCCATTATTAAGAGTCATACACACTGATTATCATCGCCGAAATATTCGATTTTGTTATTATCTAAAGATTTTTATGGGATATGATGGGAAACGAGTACACCACCTACAGAGGCGTAGCGAGGGGGGGCAAGGGGTGTCATCATGCTCCGGGCGCTAGCCACAAAAGGGGCGCCAAAAGGTCCGCAAAACAAAAAAAATGATTTGTTCATGTTGTATTATAATTATTTTCTTTACTATTATAAATATTATAAATCAGTATAACACAATAAATGTTAATTCGTAAATAAAAAGGGAATAGAACAGGCATGGTGCTGGAAGTCGGGTACGCACACGAAGGGTTTCTTACAATTATAAGTATATAAAAACATAAAAAAATTACGTTTGTTGTATCGCCCCCCTTAAATATTTATTTGATTTTAATTTAGTTATTTATAAATAAAGTCAATATACAACTAAATATTCTGTGAGTATTTCAAGCGCCTTCTTGTTGCGGTTATGAAAATCACGTTTGTTGTAGGGAAGCCCCCATAAGTATATATTTTATTTAATGAGTATATAACTAAATATTCTGTGAAGAATATTTCAAGCATCTACGCAAAAATGTAGTTTGTTGTATGAGAGCCTCCTTCAAGGATTTATTTTATTTTGTTTTTACAATATATTTGATACCTATAACGAGGCTCGCAATGAAAGTAGCTAGAAAATAAAAACTGAGCAAATTAGAAAGTTCTTAAGTTATTTAATATTTTCAAAATAGTGTCCATTTACATCAATATATGGCTACATCTGTGCTAGGGGTGGAGGGAGAGGGGGGGGGGGTCACCAGATTCTTTAATATGTTTTTGTAATTTTGGAGCTGTAATTAATTTTTCTTGAGCATGGTTTAACAATGAAAGAGAAACGCTTGTGATTTGTCTTTGCCGAATCGCGCTTCTAATGAAGATTTTAGACTTTAAAGTGTTTGCCAAAAGTTTTACTAGAGAATTATATTTGTTGTAAAACAGATCTATTACAACTGAAAGGTCAAATATCAACGGTCTAGCTATCCCGATTCATGAGATACAGCCTGCTGACAGACAGACTGACTGTTACAGACAACGAAGTCTTAGTAATAGTTTTTTACCCTTCGGGCACGGGATCCTAAAATACGGAGTTTTCCGTATTTTAGGATCCCTCATCTAACTAATAGTCTAACTCAAACGGTAACAATATATTCCTAATAAAAATGGCACGTGTTTTTTGCCACTGCCAGTTATCCTCTTCAAGTCATGTTCTTCAAGCATAGTCCTTTAAATAGTTCCCTGGGTGACATGCAATCGGTGGTTCGGCTTCATCGGTAGTTTACATGTCTCGGCTTCATCTTGAAGCATTGCGGAAAAGATGACACAAATTTGTAATGTGATTTTCCAAATGCTTTCCAGCCAAGCTGCACTCTTCTGGTGATTTCGCCATTAAAGTTTTCATCAAAATTGCAACTTTTGCCCTAGGTTAACGTACTCCTAGGTATGGTAGATCGTCCGTAAAGTAGCGGGTAAGCAGGGCTCTAGAGTCGCTCGCGTCTGGTGGAGGGCATGTAACTCATACAGATTTACGTAGAAGTCTTCAAAATCAGTAAATACCTCCGGAACTGATGTGACGGTTTCACCATTCGAGGTAGTCATCTTTGTCAGGTGACTTTTCCCCATGTCTTTGTATTTTTTTAATATTTTTTATTTCCTCCTTATCCTTTTGTAGAAAGACTGGGTGAATGACAAAGGATCCCTTTGTGTTTCTCGTCGAAGTCGCTTTAGTTTTGGGTCTAGCTTGAAAGCTGAGATTTCTTATCTGGTTGCTTTTTCCGAAAGCGCATTATTCTCATTTCGCGTACAACTCTTATTCTGACGTTTAAGTCCTCGTCAACATTTGCCGGGGATTCCAGTGCAGCGAATCTGTTTTACAGTTCCAGCTGGAACGCATCTTCTCCCGCTTGGGGCACAGATGGACGAGGAACAGAACCTCATCTTGCGGTTCCGCTCAAGCTTAAAATTAATATTTTGGAGTGCAACTTACAAGTCGGTGATCGCTTCCAGTATTAAACGAGTTGATTACTAAGACATACCTAAATGTGTGAATTCAATCTCGTTTTTATACAATATATATACAGTCACTGAAAAAGCATGTAACCGGCAAATAACAAGTAAAAGAAAATCTATTTTTGAATATAGATACTTCTCAAGGACATAACAAATACAGCGTTTTATCGTTTCTAGGAACCTATGCCTTTATTTATATATTTATTAGGTTGTGAGTATATTTTACATTTAAAATTTTATTGTTTTCAAAATAGGGGGGCGCTATAACGGTATTGTGCCCCGGGAGCGAGATAAGCTCGCTACGCCTCTGACTACATAGTTGATGGTAAATGGAATATATATAGTTTCAAATGTTTTACGACTCTTGAGGAAACGGTATTATATCCTGTTAATATTTATTCAATTGGTAAAGTAATTATAAATTAAAATGTACTAAATTTACTTATCTTTATTAGAGCTAATAAAAAACAAATTATGTACAAAGAACAGAACTAATTAACGTGTTATCTTAAAGACTAAAGGTAATACTAATTCTCTTCTATTTTATTTCTTATCAGAATGTTTGGGGCCATTTTTTACTGATATTATTATGAATTAAAATGGTATATTACAGTAATTAAGAAAAAAAGATAAAATTTGTAAGTACTTACAAATTTTAAAAGTTAACATCACCCAACATTTTGATACTTTCCAAATATTTGCATATTTCAAAAACATCTTGGCCAATTAAGACATCATACAAATTAAATATTGTATGTATTTCAGACCGACAAGTACCAATAAAGAATGCTATATAATTTAATATGTCTGTGTGAACGGCCCTTTAAAACTTTAAGCGGCAGTAATCCAACACATGGTGAATAAGAAAGCTTTGCCAATAACGTTTCAAATTAATGGTTTGAAAAAGCCTTGTATTGTTAGCGCTTTAGGCTTTCAACGCACTCACGACTCGACCTTGGCAACTGTTATCGTCAGGTGAAATCTAATGAGATCATAATTACACAACAGAAAATGAATATTTCATATTTGTTCATGTTTTATACATATTTACATATTGTTTTCGAGGTCCTGCAATTTTATTTTTTTTAATTCAAATAATTCGAAACACATGTTGGCATATGAATATGTTTAAAATGAAAATATTTTTTTTGTTACATACATTTAGTTACTGTAGGTAAACTTTTATTTCTTAAAAACACATTTTTTCATATACCAATATTTTTGCATAGAATTCATTAATTGTTGTATAAAATAATCAATTTAACGCCAGAAAAACATAGTAGGTAGGTTTATATATGTAAAACATTTTCTTTTGAAAATGTACCTATACTTGTCAAAATACATATTAAAAGTTTTCTATTCTGAACTTACTAGCTATAAGTATTTATTTCGCCTTCTACATTATGTCAATTTCTTTTAAGTAGTCATAGATACTAATATATTTTACATGTCACTGCCTTGAGACATATTGTAATTGTAAGAACGAAATATTGTGTACAGGTCCATCTAAAAATAGATATCTTTCATTCCACTGGTAAAGACATAATTGATTCGGAAAGCACTTAGCAATGGTTTTCATACATTAGAAGGCTGTGACTAACAGATATGTGTGAGTATGACGCACACAGATGACACGATTGGCGATCTTAAATTGGTGGAATATTTGAAGGAAAAATTTTAATAACTCATCTTTTGTGGTTAAGATGTAATTTGTTTACGTTGGACGTTGAATAAAAGAATTATTTAGCTAATTTAGTAAATGAATATACAGTTATTTGTATAAAATAACATTTAATCCTACTAATATTATAAATTTAAGTTTGTTTTTTAAGCTTTCATGCAAAAACTACTCAACCGATCATTATGAAACTTCGTACACATACTTTTGGAGGTATTAAAAGTAACATAGGATACTTTTTATTAAAAAAAAAAATGCGGGGGAAAAAAATAGAAAGATAACACATTTTTTGTCAATAAACACGCGGTCGGAATCTCGGGCATTGACTAGTATAGTTATAAATAAAATAAGTTTGTCAAGTGTGAGTTTTTTTTTAAAATTCACATTGCTTTGAGTTAGTCGTACGTACCTTTGTACAATTACATCATATAATAATTTTAGCACAATAATTTTAGCATTCTCTTATAACAATGGTAAAATCTTCACCTTATGCTAAAAACCTTTCAAACAGCGTTAAATCAAATACATATCTCTATATTATTTTAGGATCGCAGCGTCCGTATGTCACCGGCGCCATCGCCACGCCTGTGTTCACCTTGTGCAGTCGGCCTGTTATATTTTGGTGCTTTATTTTTACAAAAATGTAATATTCCACACAGGATGGTTTATGAATAAAAGCGTTGAGTCATTACAAAAGTCTTAAAACTTGACATTCATTATTTCTTTATGTTTACCTTTTGTACTATTAAACCTACTAGGTTTCGTACAAGAAATAGGAACCGAATAAGACGTTTTTCGTCTTGCTATGCGATCAAATAACTCCTATTATTCCTTTTTAGAAATCAACAAAGGTAAAAGCAAAAGCTCTAAAATGGCAAAGTTCAATGGACTAAACGCAAAATTCAACAAGGCAACTGATTGAGCAAGACTATCCAACTAAGAGGCTGTCTGGCCGATTTCATATAAGACAACAAAGTAAACAAAAAATAATAAAAAGTTCCCCAATAAAGAACGCCTTTATCTCGTATTACTGGCGCGATAAAATTAGATTCGCCGATGAACGCCTGCGCAGCGCCAGTCGCCATCAAGCGCCCGCGTCGCTAAGTTGCACTTAAAAACATTGATTTATTTATCGTGTGTTACGAAACATTGTGTCAGTGCTTTTATGTGTGTTTCTTTTTGCGTTTGTGTGTTTTATTATATAAATGAACTTGTGCTGAAGTGCGGTGAGTATTTATACTGTTCGAAAGTTAACTTTTCACTTGTTTTATTGAGGTTTACTTGGAATAAGTTTAGTTTACACACGTTACCGGGTCATGCCTTTATGGTGATATGTAGGCGAGTGAATTGATTTAACATACTTTTCAACATCTTGACCGCATGTTCACTGAAACTCTACAAATCTTTTACAACATTATTTCACTAAAGATATAATAAACCTCTTACTCCGGATTTACCAAGTTATTAGTGTGATGATAAGATAATGTAGTATAATGATAATATCATTAGTAATCAAGTAGAGCTAATAGAATATAATACCTATACCATACCTTAATGTATTTTTAATTCAATATTTCTTCAAAAGAAAAGTTGATGATAAATCTCTACATAATAACTTAGATAACTTGAAGCGTCATAGAGTCCAAGTACACAGAACTGTACAGAAAAGTATTTGTTGTAATTTTGAAATGGTATTATTTTATTTTGTTATGATTTGTCTTTTTTGACTAAAACAACTTTCGCACTACGTCGCTTGATCACTTTTACAAAATATCATTTTTATACTCAAGGTTGGTTGGAAAATAAACGCAAATATTTTTTTATTACAAACGAATATTTTTATTTCAAATTATGTATATGGAGCCCGATAACACGATAGTAGAACATTTTTATATTTGTCAATGAAACATTTATGTGATTAAAAAACACTTAAAATTTAATTAATTTTCATTGAAAATACATTATAATCTCCCCATTAATAACCTGTTTGGTTTTTTTAAGTTACCTATTTAAAGTAATGCAAAGAGATAATAAGATATATAAAGATCTTTCTTCACAAATCTAAAAGGGTGTCATGCCGATACTACATACCTAACATATTCTTATTTTGTAGTATTGAAAATATAGTCCTTTCGTTCTAGTTCGTTCTGCAACTTGTAACACTTATTTTAATATTTATTCAACCAAAGACACAGATCAATTGATATTTTTTTTTGTCTTTGCTATTTGATTTATATATTACAAATCGTATTTCATGGTTGCATATAATGTATATATTATGAAAACTGACGGAAATAGAAAAGTGACTTATCGAACTTTAGCTTATGTAGAAAAATAGATTAACCATATACCTACCTAGGAACAAGAACTTTGTTTTTGTAAACAAAAACCATTGACGGATGAATGACTTCATGACGAATGAATGAATAAATGAATGAATGAATCGTTGTTTACTTGTTCTTAACAGATTTCTCGTATTATTTATCACGCTACATTTAATATTTATGAAGATTTATATAATGTTTTAGGTATAGTTTATATGCATTTTGTACGTTAGGTACATCTTGTATCTAATCAGAAGGACAATTCTCTTTGGCTATTTGGATGTTAGATATATTAAGAGCTTGGCTGTTAAATCCTGAAGAGTTTGGAAAGTAGTTTGGATGTCCATTTAATAGTTTTGATTTACTCTTTCATGCAATAATTATAAGAATAAATGCTGCATTCAAATTATTATTGACGTAATATCTTATCTTATCTGTTAGAAACATGGCAATTATCTTTATTAGTGCATTTTTAATTTTTCTGATGTTTCTTTTTTTGTGAGTTATATATATAAGTGAGTTATAATTTTACTCCTAGCAAGAAGGTAGGTAAAATTTAAATTATAACTTGCCAATGTTAGACACAATTTAATTGTAAAAAAAAAATATTTTGGTTTTATAATAAATTTTATGTACATAGTCTATATTCTAGATTAAAACATTCGTACTAAAAAAATATTAAAGTGATGTAAAATGGCGTCTCTAACATATTATCGGCATGTTTAGTCTCCGCTGTTCGAATTGTCCAAAAATAGCTGCGTCTGGCCTCGAGACGGACTCGATTGACATTTGAATCCAGGGATGCTTAGAATGTGTCCTACCCTTACTAATAAAAAGATTTAAATGAGTTCAATCAAGAAATTTTCAAATATCTGATTGGAAATTACTTAAATTTTACAAAATGATACAAAACAAATTAATTCAGTTACAATAATGAGGTTTCAATCATAATCCCAAGCAAATTTACCATATAACTTTAACAATATATATAAGATTTTTTTTTATTTTCACTATATTTTTTCCAAAATCTTTTTAAAGCATATTAAGTATTCATAAAGAGTCGTTTCGTTTAATCTTTCATACTTAAGTTACCATAAAATGTACCGAGAAGTCGTAAACAAAGATAAAACTAACCAGTTCTTCAACAAGTAACCTATAGAGCCCCAGTTTTTGTCTCCATAATTAAAAAATATTTCACCTACCTATTAAAACAAAGGTGTCTGTCTGTCTGTTTGTTTGCTTATACCGAGGACAGATCTATTTACTTGATTTTTTACAATACACAAATTCTATATCGTCAGGTTTTAACGTAGGTAAAAATATCAAGAATATTATAGATATCGCAATAAAAAACACGCTATAGATTTATATTAAATACCTATTATTTTAATAAAATCCTGTTAAACTAAACTGAGAGATGGAACTACATACTTATAAGTTATAAATGTATTCCAAAATGTTCTAAAAAGTAACATTTATATTCGTATTTTCACATACATTATCAAACACGGGTAATGTGTAACGAGTGTTTATCTCGAACTGGTTTGGAAAGCGGTGTCGTCGACCCACAGCCGGTTAAGTCATATTGAGGTTTTGAAAACGTGACAGAGCATGTTATTTGACTTTTCTTTTCTGCGGTATTGTACTGAAAACTATTTAGAACTAGCTTCACTACCGGCTTCGCTTGCGCTGTTGAGTAACCAGCGTTTGGGCTGAAATCGTAGGAATGTTACGTTTCGGGAACTGTATTTTTTGTATTTTTTTGGGTGAACGATATGTTTTTCAGCGCTCCTTGCAACATGTAAAGATTTATGATGATCGGTTGAGCAGTTGAGGACTAAGTGAAACAAGCAAACAGACTTACTATCTTTATAAAATATTATAACTAATAACTTAGGATGTTCTGTACCTAAAGCCTAATCTGTGGGAAAATTAAAAATATATTGAATGTAAAATGTAACTTGCCACATTTTTCAACTTCATAAAATTGACCTGAAATACTACTTACAATATTATTGTCCTTAACCTGTTTTTTTTGTAATAATCTTCCTTATATTGGTTCAAAATTAATTTAATATGATTATGGTATGAATGACCGTGAAACTTAATTCAACTGAAAACAATAGACCATCATATTATTAAACTTAGCGCCAACAGTATTACGCATATGAAAGAGTCATTTGTACGAACTAAAAACTATATATTAAAATATAAATATTAGCAATATAATTTTTTTATGTGTTACTTTTATATTTTTTTTATATTTATAAAAAGGATAATAAAATAATTGAATATAAAGAAGAATTTAAAGATAAAACATTCTTTTATCTGTGACTTGTTATAGGTTATTATCGAAACTAAGAACAGTTATTAAGAGACATTGCACTGAATTCTGCAGTTACATCAATATTTAAACTGAATCCGCAATTATGTATGTACGTCAGACTGTCTTGACGTTCGTTCAAATTTATTGACACGCGGATGCCAATAGAATGTTAATACGCTAAATAGAAGCTAGTATTACTAATGATGTTAAAACAAGCTGGCACTTCCTTGATTGATATAAATATAAATTTATAATTGGAAAATATTTCAGCTGGCGTTGGATCAGGAAATCAGTGACACAAACTTACATGTTGTTATTTATTTGTTATTAACTTGTCTCTAGTTCTAATAGCTTATTGCATAATTTAAATGGGTGGAAAATCGCATTAAAATCCGTTCAGTAGTTTTTAAATTAAAGATTTTGACAGATTAACAGACAGAAGCGACGAGGAACTTTATAGTCTGTAGTGTAATATTGATTCTTGAAGGCACAATAAAATGATACAAATGGCGGCCAATTATCACTAAACCGAAAAAATATGCGTGTAGCAAAACAGAACACAATATAAATTAAAGGTTAACATGCATTTAACGAGTTTCGTATGGGTTGTTTTTTGAACGAAATGCTGAAGACTGGTTTGACAATCGTTTTTGTTCTTTAGTTCTAAATTCGAAAATTATTTCATTTCCAGTTCAGTTCAATTCATTCACGATATTGTTGTTTAATGACTAACGACACAGATCAAGAAATATATTATATGATCTGAATGTTTTATTTGTAATTTTAGTTCTTTCATTCAATTATTTAAAGCACGAGAGCGGTATTGTTCAACCTTTTGAACCCATTTCAGCTGTCTAACGAGAAGCATTAATTTAAGAATCACTTTTTTAACCACATGTACCTAGGTTATATATATTACTATGTAATATTTCTATACAAACTTCTACCAACGGTTTCGCCTCTGCTATAGGAAATAATAAGATATTGTTATGTAGAATGTATATGCTATCCTCTAAAAATATTTTTATGTACCTTCACTAGACAATGTGTGTGAAGAACAGGTAAATAGTAAAGTCCAGCAAGTGTAACAAACTCACATTACACAAAAAGTTTTAAACACTAAAAGTAAACATTGTGCCAACAAAGTTGCCACTTGTAAATAAACAGGAAGTGAACATTATCGCCAAATAATATTTAAAAACTATCTAAGAAAAACTTATTTGTTAATATTATATAATAGAGTATTGAGTGTACGCATATATAATAAATCTTAGATCTTCCTTTTCTTATTTTTAAATTTAAAATTAAAAGTATATTATCAAATAAATCTTACTAGGGTCATTTCGCCTGTTTGCGTCCATTTAGTGGAGTTGCTGACTTTGAAAGAGAAAATAAAAATGATTTAGCACTAGTTTTGAATAAAAACTTATGTACAGTGTTAATAATATAGTCTTTTTTATATTCATTTAAAGTTTTGGTGGAAAGATATAACGATTTAAATATAAAAGTGATAAATATCAGATTTGGGCGATTTAGCCAGTTTGCGTCCATAAAATCTAAATTGCGTCCACTCATGTCCAGTTTGCGTCCACCAACTTATATATAGAATGTAGGGGAGATTTTTATTAATTATTATTCAGAAAGATTAGATTTTAACAATTTATTGTTTTATGTCTAAATATTTAACTAATTCAATTTTAAAATATTTTTAATAACAAATATATCATCTTATATATTTGTCACAGCCAATGTTTTCTTCGCCGTCTTCATCTACATCTGATATAAGTATGTCATTACATTCAGCGCACTTGTTACTATCCACGGATGGTAAATTTTCTTTTCAGAGTATCAGTATCTACTGTTACTTTAACAGGAAGTGTCTTTTTCCTACGTTTTAAGCAGTTCCTTGAAGTTTTTTTCTCTATTCGTTCTTAATTTCTTTTTCTTACTGCTTTGTTTTTTTTTCTCCATCTGCTCTTTATGTTCATAATACTTTCTCGATGCAGACGAAGATATGGCCGCTGGAGTTCTTTGATAAAATTTTCTTGCTATGCTAAATATTTCAGCCAACATCAGGTGGGTTTTAAATGGATCAAAGGTTTCTGAATGTGAAATGCCTTGAATAAATAATGAAGATGATTGTAAACTAGGAGGCTTTTTTATAGTTGAAATAGATGGTGATACAGTTGATGCTAAATTAATAAAAGCAGTCGGAGGGTGTTTTGATATTTGTTGCTTAGTTTTCTCAAGACTTGGTGTAGTATGAGTTGCCATATCTTCTAGTGGTAAAATAAGATCTCCATCTGAAGACACTATTGAACTAAGCTACAGGTAACTGCCAAAAAGGTGTATAGGCAAAATCATTTTTATTCATGTCATGAGTTTCAGAGTTGCACCTTGATACACTGTGATTTCACAATTTCTAATTTGTTCAATCAGGAGCCATTAATAAATTACGTTAATTTTTTTTATTATAATTACATTAAGATATTATTAATCGTAGGAATATACAATTTTATTAAATTTAAATAAGCTATACATTTTAATTACTTTTATAAATAGATAACAAGAAAACAAAGGTGGACGCAATCTGGTCTGTCCTAAATAATAGGTCATAATATTCGCGTCCACTGCGGACGCAAAGTGGAATTTTTAAAATTTGTATGTACTAGTTTGCGTCATCCTTATTTTAACTGTCAACAATTAAAAAACTTAAGTAAATTCATAATTATGTTTTTCCTTTCTTTATTATTAAGGCCTAGAAACATCTATGTATCCTTAACTTCACATAAAACAATGTAAAACTAACCGTGAGTGGTGTTGCTGCTCACTATTTTTTTACTAACATTTAAGACATTCGCAGTCTTTTGTCCCGTGGCTCAGATAAATTGTTTTTTTAAAGGGAAGGATTGCGCTCAAGGAAATTTTGTTTATGACTGTGTATCTCCTATATATTGAGGTATTGGCAGAAATTACATTTGGTTTTGTTAGAAAGTTCATGAACTTATTTTCGAGTATTTTATGAAAGGATAGCCGTCGAATGGACGCAAACAGGCGATGGACGCAAACAGGCGAAATGACCCTATAACAGTTTTTCGTTGATCGAAATGTGTAGAACTTGGGTCATTGACTCATTTGAAGGTTGATGTTATAATGTATAAATCAAACATTGTTAAATTTCATTTAAAAAGAGCAACTGTTGAATTTCTGGTCAGCTCTTCTCAGCAAAACAGCATTCCGAGCTGGTAGTAGCTTACTTACAGACTGACTATACTGACCAATTTAATGTAATTGACGATTCTAAAGTGCGTGTAAATGCCTGATAAAGATATTTTAAATTTGAATTGTAATTGTATCACTCCAACTTTTATTAATTGTATATCGACATGTATTTCGATATGGGTTCAGAATAACTCTCGCTAGCGATAATCTGATATTTGACACCAACACTCTACTTGACTCCCGGAGCTAGGCTTAACACCACATTACTATAAAAGGCCTCACACACTAGCTCTATGTACACACACATACGTACATACGTGTGTATAACTACCCATATTTGGATGTTCTTATTATTTGAACCCATTTTTTATACTTCGTATAATTAAACTGTTATTTTCTTAAACAATCGGGTTTACTCTTATAACAATGTTAAATTACTCCTGTTACTGATACTTACAACGCTAGTATAGTTATACTAGTAACTGCATTAAATTAGAGTTTACGTACAGAAATAATTACAGTAAATTAAAGAAAAACTTAGTTCCTGTAATTTTAATGACCAAAACACATGGTAAATATTAAAAACAAAACATTACTAACTTGACAGCCATTCTGTCATTTTGACTGACTGTTGGGCGTAGATTCAAAAACTTTATTCGTACATTTTGCGAAAATAATATTTTCGGTGATAATGCCTCAAGTACCGATCACTATTTTTTCCTTAAGTATCGATGATAATGCTGCTATCAAATAAAAAAACCCGATAACAATCGGTTCAGTAGTTCAGGAGAAGAAGCATCAGGAAGATCGCATTGAAACCAACTATATGAGCTTCGCTTAATTTAAACTGTAATTTTATTTATCATGTTTGTTCAAAATCTTATGAACCTCATCTTATGAAGCCTTCCCGGTAAACTGAGAAGGTATTTCTGGATTAAGTTTATCTGTTAAATGGCAAAGTAAAAGTTTTATAAGTCAATCTACTAATCAGTCATTGCTACTCCCACAGTAAGAATTTCACCTTGACTCGAGAAAGCGTAGTAACCAAACTGATGCCAATCAATACATTATATTATATGTCTATCTGTTGAGAATATTGTTTATCATTATTGCTTTCCTTATGCGCTTATATTGATCATTTTAATTTAATACCTTGTTTTATTGAAATTATTTTTAAAACGAAACTCTTGTATTGAATAGCTAAATTATCATTATATTTTACACTTCATGTCATTATTATAAATCCTTATATATATTTTTTTATATTGGTCGTTTTAATTTGATATCTTGTTTTATTTTTTTTTTATATAACAACTCTTTTTTCTCTCAAATTATCATGACGAGCTTGTATTTTTTTCTAGTATATACATACTTTAAAATATTAACACATATAAATAAAATTAAGTTTGTGTGTACCTACTTCAGAAATTTTTTAAACCTATATGAAACAAATAATAAACACATAAAAAATATTATTAAGTTAATGTTTGCTGTACTTACACATAAAGATGGAGAACATTTTGTTATTATTCTCTTGCTAATTAAAATACAGTAACACAGTACATCATATCGAAGTATTTAATAAAAACATGCGTTAAGACAATAAAATATAAAAAGACAAATGAATTTACTCACACAAATACAATCAGACATATATTCTATATTTGCTTATAAAATGATAAAAAAAAATTCAAACTTGCAAAACACGTTGCAGAATGTAGAACAGCGGGCAGACTATATTTGGAAGGTCTGAAGTCTGCGCTAATGTCACTGGACAGTCAACTTTATGATCATAACGTTATATCTTAAACGAGTTTCCTATCTGTGGGATACATATATCTTGTATTAATATAATATTAGTTTAGTAATAAAGTCATAAATATATTTTGAAAAATAGGTACAGGTTTTTTTTACATTATATTTTATATAGAGGTGCGTTGTTTAATTCGTAATAAGCATAAATAATGCAGTAATATAAAAAAGAACCTTGTTAAAAAACTGATTCTAAAACTGACGTCAATTTTCTCTCAAGTCACCGGCGCACGCGCATAAACCCAAATAGTTGACCCAGATGCGAGTTAATTATATAGTAAACTTGGAGACTCGTAAACAAAGAATGTCCTTGAGTTCTGAGCCGGAGCTAGGATAGATAGAGTTGTATATAAATTATAAGTACTAGATAAAGTAGAATGTAGAGGCCACTTGTCTCTACTTCAAAGTTATTGCTGTTTAATGATTTACGAAGACTATTCTCTACCTTCTCTGTAATTAAATATATTAATAATATAGAATAAAATAGAATAAAATAGAAAAAAAAAATATTTATTAATATATTCGTTTGTGTATGCAAAATCAATATGTGACCAAAAAATAAGAAATGTCAAAATTCAAGTCTCTGACAGTAATTGTTTAGATTTAGTTATATTCTCAGTAGTAAAATTGTTAAGATAAGTTATCTATACTCGATAAATATATTAATAAAACATAGAAATATAAATCATGAATTAATTATTGATAGTCGAATACATAAAAAATACTAATATTGTTTGTTTGAGATCCTGAATACAGTTGCTGTTTAATGTGTTGTTTAATATAATGTAGAATTTGTATTTACATATATTTAGGAATAAATATATATTTTCTTCTATAATACTAAAATACTAGTGATAATAAACTACTTGAGTTATTATTACATATTATCTACTAGCTTTAGGTCGTGAATTTACAAAAATACAAAATTTCACAATTGTACTAAAAAAAAATATATCAAAAACTATGTACACGAAATCGCTAAGTTTTACTTCCAATTGTAAATATTTTGTAAAATTTGCTGTAAGTAGAAAAAATCACAAAATGTACTCTTGAACAAATATAAAAACAAATAAACTCACACAAATAGAAACAGACACTCATTTCTATATTTGCTTATAAAATTAAATAAAAAATTTGAATGGTTTAATAATAATGTTGTTTATTTCTTTACAGATCATCCGAAATGATCCACGTGGATGAAACTGATCCGGTTGGAGGTATGTTCAAGTAGAGTTTGACATTTCATAAGTGCTCTGTCTGACTATTTTAATTTAAAAAAATACTTATCATACGCCCTCATGGTCTAGGTATGAACCTAGGTACTGCTGAGCCATAGATCATGGGTTCAATTCTCACACTATTTACCGATTCTTTGTGAACTTAGTCTCGTTTGTTATTTGAATATTTATTTTTTAGGACTACTCCTCGCAAAAGTGGTAGTATAAAATATAATTAAATAGTGACGAGTTTTTTCTTTATGAATAACCGATATTTAAAGAGGCTTTATCTATATTGGTAACAGATGTTAGACAGCCGTCTAAAAGTTGTTTTTACCTGCGGGAATAGTACTTTTTTTCGAGTTGAAGTATACCCTGTCATTTTCATTTTCTGTTCATTTTCTGTACCCCTGGTAATGTGTGTTTAAAGTTTCATAGTAACCGATCGTAGTTAAGTAGTTAATACATAAAAACTTAGGAAACAAACAAACTCACATTTTCCTTTATAATATTAGTTAGGATACAAATAACAATGACAGGTATATAATATTTTTAATACACATTTAATGTTTATACATATTATTTAGAACATGACTGTAATGCTCAAAACTAATTGACTTAATAAAATAAACAAAAACATTAGATTTTTGGCATAAGATCGGAATTCATCTTAATTTTAGACTCGAGTTGACCGCTTGAAATCGTCGTCGACGAAAGGTGTTATGGGAACTGACAAGACAATTTGAAGTGTTCAATTTGTTTGATAGTTCTTATCAACTACGATCACATATTACAAATCTCGTTCTGTAATACATGCGGAAAGAAATATATGTCTGATATATAATATAAAATAAGAATTTTATTAGCTAACATCTCCTAGGAACACATTTAAATAAAACTATTTTGAACGAATTTAACTCGCTTTTATTTTACATTTTATTTTATTACGCATATTATTCTATTTTGCAATGATTTAAACATATACAATATATCATTAGCGTACTCCAGAATCGGAACGAATTTAAAATTCTTATTAGAATTATATTGGTTTGTAAAAATCAAAGATTAAATGTACGTTAGGATATTAATTAACCGATGTAAATATTTTTTTATCCTTATTACGTAGTCATTATTTTAGAATATTTTTATCTTAATGACCCACGAATCCGCGCATCTTGCCAAAGTATCATATAGGAATCACGTAAATACTATCGTCACCTAACTTCTATCTACACTATATGTAGATTGACTTCACTATGTGATGAGTAGTATAAATAATTGGTATTTATACACCAACAACACTGAACACCAATCATATAAACAAGGAAAAAGAGAGGCCCTAAAATGAAACCTAAATACACCAAATCAAAATCTGTAAAATCATATTAAAAAATATTTATATCTTAGATTTGGATGTTCTCCAACATGCGGCTTCAGTAAAAGAATCATTTATTTCCAACAATGACACGTTACGTCACGTCCGCAATTCCTACATGCTATAATTATGCAGGGTGGAGAGCCCATTCATCTTACGACAAATAGATCACTAGTGACGCATATTGCAGACATATTACAAAACCATATTGCTTTTAATAAATTAATTAATTACACTTCAGAAAATGCCTTTCTGTTTGTATGTAACTAGAAAACTGAACTAGCTTCGCTGGCATTAAATATATAAATAGTTCAAGAATGTAAGGAAAATTGAATATTAATGAAATTATTGTTGGCAAGCTCACAAATGGAAGAACTTTTTCCGACTTTTGGCAATTATCATCATAATTCGGTCAATTCATATGATTCATCTTTAATTTGGTTTGAAATCTTCCTTGACAATCAAATGTATAAGCATTGGTGGTATTCGCTTGAAAATCCAGATATTTCATATTAACATAACAGTTTTCTGCCGTTTCTTACTTCTCGTTATAAATTATAATTTAAAATTAATTAAATCTAATAATATTTTGTTATTCTTAGAATGAATGAATGAATATAGTTACCTGATAATACTCTGGTCACTGACCTGTTGGTAATTAATAGATTAATTAGGTTTTTGAAGCATACAAGAGTTGTCCAGAACTTATGATGAAGATAGTAAGGTGTGCCAAAATGTAAATTGTTATAAAATTAGAAGTATTAATAGTTCTAATGCATATATTTTTAACATCGCCCTTTGTACGGATATAAATGGGAGTACGTCTTTCTATGATATGGTTTCCAAATGCTATAAGAATGAATGTCAAAACATACAAATTGATTTCATTTTAGCTTGAATATCTTTCATTGAAGTAACAACTACAATTGAGAAGAGAGCGATTTATCTACAATCAGATACAACAACTGACACACAGTAAAAATAGATGCCTGTATTTCTGGGTTTGGTCGTTTATTAAATATATTCAAAGTATTTATAATGAGTAATTTCATGTATTTGTATCGTTGTTTAACACCCTTAACATAAGCAAATAATTTGCTTTCTTAGGTGTTAGAGCAATGTGGGTTATTTATCTAATGATATTATTATTACATTGCTATAAAAACATTTTCAAGATAGTAATTGAATCATACAATGGTGACATAGACTGATAGGTGACATAGGTGATTTTTTTATAATATATTCCTATTTTATAATCGTAACCCAGAATAACACTCGTAAATAATATGAGCACTGGTGTGCAAAAATAGCAATTAATATGAGCACTGATGTGCAAAAAATATATTTAGTCAGATCTAGATATAAATCAATTTTTATCATGTATCCCACGCACACATACTCTAGAATATATGTACTCGTCGCATGTGTGTACAGAATTTAAATTTCAGAATTTGTTAAAATTGGTGTTATCTAGAATTTCCTCTACCAAGTTCTTTCAACAATTCACATGTTAGAAATACATATCGATAATTAAGGTTTTATGATGATTGTCAGCTGATCTTGTATGACCAGGCTAAAACTAAAGGCTTTCTTTCTTTTCTATTTTTTTAAGCCAAACAACTTACATGACTCAATTGGTAAATGTTTAGGTGTCTTATACTTGAAAGTGTTTTGTATTTCAAATTTGTCCCAAACTATTTTTAGTATTACAAATTTGTCCAAATTTTATCCCAAACAAACATTTATCCCAACTTGTCCTGATCTTTAGTTGTCAAGATATGTTTAAAAAAACTTGACAAAGAAAATTTATCAAGATCCAATATTCATCCTTTTATTTGCTATCATAATCAATACATTAATCATTTTAATACAATCAATATGCATGTCATCAATATGTCTCCCAAATCATATTCAACTCTTAAGTTCCCATACAACTATATCATACAAAATATTTCTACTTCAGTAAGGGCATCATATTAAGTGTAATTTGAAAAGCTCTCTTGTATCAATATTAATGGTAGATCTTGCAACAACTGTTCCCTTATTTGACATAAGTCATATGGAACGCTTATTTTTCACCGTGTTTTATATCAGATATCAACAAGATAATATCTTAGATTGGGTTTGATTAGTGTTGATGTTTTTCTTTATACAGTATACTCAATATAACACACCGGAAGGGAACTAGTAAAAAATCGTTATATCAAGTTATTCTAAATCGGTTGGTCTAAAACTGGCTATAAAGTAAAAAAAAATTTTTTCGTCGTAGGATTTTTGCCAACATAGTTAATGATATTTCACTTTTCTGCCACTAATAAGAAACACATTTTTCGTTTCTAAACCATTGCTAATAGAATCTTTAACATTAGTGACAAGCAGCACTATTTACATGACTTTCCATAAAACGACGATTGTTTTTTGGAAAAAAAAAGTGTCAACAATGAATCATATACTATGGGATTAAGGATCATATTGGTGGGAACGTTATATTAAGCTGGCAAAATTTGTTAGTGAGAGTTATTTATACTTTTTTTAAGAGCTGAAAATTCGTGTTAAAAAAAATCTGCTGTTCGTGAAAAAATGTGTTAATGTAAATGTATATTTCACATTGACTCTTAAGTACAATTCAAAGGAATGACGAAAAATCGTGGTGAATCGAGGAAGTAGTTATGTTGAGGTACTTTAGATTAAGGTTACACTGTAATATAATTTATTTTAAAACAATCAATTAAACGTTTAAAAATAACTATCTATAAAATGTAATTAGTTGAACATGTTATGTTATTAAAACATGGCCCAAAAAGAGTAAACTGTCATAGACTTCAAAGGCATCATCGTCTTACAACAGGCGCCAGCAGCCACTGCAACAGACTAAACAACAATTAAGATTACGGCTCATTGCTCCCTGAAATTCTTGAACATTCTTGATGTCTTGCCAAAACTTGACTTGTCACAAGAAATAAACAGACTACTTTCTAAAACCCGATCATCTAGTTTTTTAGTTTGATCATCGCATCTTAATTAGATTCGAAATGTCAATTGCAATGGGAATATTTAGTTGGAAGTCGGATACGATCTTTAACTTTCATCTTTTAATATTTAACAAAACTGGTCAGCGTTTTGTTAAATATTATTTTAATTTTAACATAATGCGAGATGATCTTGCTGTTTATAAATCAAAAATAACATCCAAATCTGGTTCTTCATTCATATAAATTCAAACATTTATACATCGAAAATTATCATAACATATCAACTAAGAATCTTTGATATTTATTGTTTAAAGAATATTTACATATCTTTCTTATAAACAAATGTTCCTATACTTTGTTTCAGAAATAGAACCTCCTTTCCCCTGCCGCGATGTAACCATCAAGAGGAACAGTGATGTGAACGACTTCTTCGACATGCTGTCGGAGATCGGCCGGTGAGTCACGACACTATTGTCCAATATACGAGTGCCAACGCTTGACTTATCAAGAATGCAAGTAGATATATAATCGAGAATACATTGATAAATCACTGGAATTTAATAATAGATTAAAGTTTATCAAAACAATGTGAAGGGTATTACAAATAGGTTATATTATTTATAATAATTTGTAGGTATTCATTTCTTCAGGTATTGGAATTTCCTATAAATTTGATTTTGTTTTATAAAAAATTGCCGAATTAGTTTAAATTGTATATTTGTTTCATTACTTCAATTATTTCATTATAATTTAACTTCCTTATCAATTCTATAATCTGGTTTTCCGAATATATAAGATCTTTACATATGACTTATAAAATTATATGATGATTCTGAGGAAATAATAAACAATTACAGAGGAAAATTCGGAACAGTGTATCTCTGTCGCGAGAAAAGTACTGGTCTGGAGCTGGCAGCTAAACTTGTGTCTGTGAATCGACGAGATGAAAGACGCAACGTGGAACGAGAGGTGGATGTAATGAGGAGGCTGCGACATCCACGACTCATACAACTATACGATGCATATGAGTGGGGAAAATGCATGTGTGTGGTCTTGGAACTGTGAGTAATTTGTTTTTGATATATTTATTTTTATTATTTTTTTTTATTTATTTATTTATTTATTTTTTTTGGTCAAATGTTGGATGAATCTGTCCTTTGATCATTAAATTTGTATGACTTTTCTATACTGTAAAACGTGTTAGTATTTATCTGAAACGTGATTCTATATGCACAAAATAGCAGAGTATACTTCTGTCAATTCAATCTGTGCCTTTTATGAAGCCGCTAAAGCAACTTTAATATGCTCTGGTACTTTTACTTTGACATGCAAATGGAAAGTTGTTTCATTTATTTTTATATCTATACTGAATTCTTAATACGGATATTACATACATTATGCATTATACTTCAATCTTCTCTAATGTTTTGAATAGCGTTTTGTAATTTACAGAACACGAATAAGTAAAATTACATTTGTAAGAATTATATTTTGAATGATAAAGCTCTTTTTATTTCTCGTAGATTATATTAGAAATTATCATTTAGTAGCTTAAATGCAGCTTTTATTTATCTTCATAACAATATTAGTCATAAATAATACCTAATTAACTTCCTCTAGTAGGTATTTCGGTGGTTAATATAATTTCACGAGAACATATGATTGCATTTGTGGCCAAGAATGCACTGACAAATCTTTCGCAATCACGGGACCTGTTAGGTTCGGCCAAAACCATTATTATTTGATGATATTCTTGGAAAAGTTGATCTGGGTAACAATAAATGTCGAAAATGTTAATATCGTGAGCAGTTGTTCTCTCGCATTCACGTCGTTGCCCAGAATAGAATTGCTACTTTTTTATTTGATATATCTTACAACAGCGACTTATTAAACTGAAACACACGCACACGCACACATGAAACAGCTACAAAAGCTTCTTTTTGTCCTTTACTGTAGCAGAGTCCGTTGTTAGTAGATATTAATATATGACCCCGCGTTTTTCGCAAAATTTAATTTTAATATGCATTTTTTTATTTTTACTGACTAAACGATAACATTATGTCTAGCGTTACTTACAAGGTGCAAAAGTGGTACTAACAAAAAATATATATGTACTAACTATGATGATCTCAATTAAATAAACATAAATAATATCTATACTAAATTTATTATAGGAACTGGACTTCACCGATCAGTCAGTATTATACCCGAAAACCAGATATAGCGCTTTTAAAACTTCATAACCTTTTTAGGAATCTGCTATTTATAAGGTGAATTAATTGAGTCATACATACACACATACAAGGCACTCCTAATTGTTCTGTTAACCGCTTCGCCTTGGATAAATTCATAAACATCTATTTATATTTAATAATAAATGCATGCACATGCCAATGTCATGTGAATTATGTTTATAGTAATTATTTTAAATGTGGGTGTATGTTCCTGAATCACCTGCGCCGGCGCATCGCGAGTAGAATTTCGTTCATTCCAAATTAGTCCGTTCATTCAATCATTCCAACCTCATGTACGTGACTCATAGATACGATTCGGCTTACACGTCGAAAATATTTGGTTGACCAACACTGACGTAGGTCAAGGTATTTTAATTTCTTCAAGGAAATTACACCGTCTTGAAATATACTTATATATATTCGTATTAAATTATACTACACTTCAAGCCCCAAAAAAAACATATAAATTCTAGCACTAACATTAAATACTAAGTTGACAGTCATTCATCAGTCAGACTGGTTGAGCACAGATTCAATGATTTTATTCGTACATTTTGCGAGATATGGTTTTTCGGTGATTATTCCTCAAGTACATGACCTATCCTTGTTTTATTTGTTGCTAGACCATCGATGATAATGCTGCTATCAAATAAAGGTCTTGTATTAATTACAATTACCAAGTTAAAAATGTACGTTCGATCGATTCATAAAGTTATCGATATTAATAACAAATAGTTTAAGCGTAGACATAATATTGAAATTGTGCCGAATCTAGATATTGGACATTATTATTTATGAGAATTTAACTCTGATTGTATTAACAAATATAACTGTCGCTGATGGACACTGTTGTAAATGTTTATTCACAACAACAAATTCTAAAAAACATACAGCAGGTGCAAAAGTTATTCGTAGAACAATTCAATTCTAATTCGTATGCATGTCACGTGACAGTGAGGATGCGTGTCTATATGACGTGCGCAGGCGCAGCGGAAAACTTAACAAAACACCAGACAATGGAAAAGTTGTAGAGACAGATTGACTGATCGTTATGAATCATTGTGTACACTATGCATCATCTTCCAAGTTCTTTTCAAAGCTCTTTTTTATCGGCATTTCTATATTTCCTACAATATAAGAAATCTAATCTTTACTAGACATTCCGGACCAATTCATATTATAATAAAAATCTTCACAAAGAAAAATATTTAAACCTCTTTAAAATGTTCCGAAAACAACTGTTCAAAATTTCTTCAAACAAGTTTGTTATCGGCGTTACAATTTTTTATTAACGTCTGTGCCAAAAATAAATGTGCTGATAAGTCAGGTACGGTAATTAGGTTGCGATGATGGCCGGCGTCAGCTGTTGCCTTTCAACAAATTAATTATAGAATTTTCGTTTTTATTTAGAAGGTTATCCAGGGCTGCTTAACTTAGTAATACGGATAAAAAAAAACCAAAACTAATAGATGTTGCCTCGATCCTTACAAACTTTTATGTAGAATGAATCGAATGGGTAGCGACACAGTAGCTCAATGGGTAGAGTGACGAGATGACTAAAAGCTTAATATGGCTATACCTATTGATAGACATTTACATTCGGCAAAAGTTTCATTCTATATTAATTAAAAAATAAGCTAAAAATATCTGTATATATTAAAAGACATTTACATTGCACCAAATTAGAATAAATGTGTGCTTACAAAATACAAATCTATTTTTAAACTAAGTCTCTACAACTACTAGTAAGTAATGAGAATAAACTGACAATAACTGTAAAGCGAAAAGATAATTAAAATAACTTTTGGGTTGTTTACATTTTACTTAACTTGTTTACAGCTAACGTTAAGTCACCCAAAATTCTAAATTAATCGCAGTTATATACACAGAGATCGTTTGAACTTTCACATTGACTCATGAGCGGATTACCTCAATAACTTTGGTACACTTAAACAGGCATCTACAGTTAGTCATTTGGCTTTCCTACCTGTGGTAAACCGCAATAATATATTAGAGTGACCAAGTGTTTTATAAATTTAGCTATTGTGTTTTCATATAAAAACTTATTACTCATTTTAAAACTCATTAAGCAATATTAGTATCATTCTATAAGTGTCTGTTTCTAACTTCCTTATAGGTTTTCCACACACGTAGTTCATAGCTAATAAATTAAGAAAGAATAATTGTCCCTTCAGACGCTAATGTGTAGTTTCAGATGCGCTAAGTTTATTTCCCAATTAATCACGTTAATGTTCAAGTGCTTCCTTATTTGGATGTAAAGTCAGAAACATGTTTGATTGCGCTATTTCTATTAATGCCTTTTGATTTCTCCTTTTCGGTTAAATAATAGTTAGAAATTAACTTTTATACAAATAGTAAAAATATATTGCTTAAAAAACGAAAAATGTTAGATAAAATAGGATTTTTGATGCTTCTCGACTTTTTTAATAACGTGTTTAATACTTTCTATGTTATTTTCATATTTCAATCGCAATTCTTTATACAGATCTACTTTTTGGTTCCTAATTAGGAGATAAGGTTGGTTTATTGTAATAAAGTTTTAAACTGTTTTATATTTCGTTTATAAGATTCTACAATAATCCTATTCCATCATTTATTTTTCCAGTTTTGATAATGTTTAAAAGTCTAATGTGTAAAATATTATTAATAGTTATTGGAAACTACGCTAGATTTCTTTAAACTAATCGATAGTGCCGACAAATCATTAAACAACATAAATATTTGTACCCACGATACTATTCAATGTTGTAACTTGGAGCTGCGTGATTCTTAGATCAGTTTACGTCAGATATTACGGCGCATAGTTGGCACAACGCCATACTGTCTTCAAAAGTATACAACAGGGCTGCCAACTTTGACTTATTAACATTTTTATACAGTTTTTTTTTAATTAACAATATAATTGATGATTTATAAGAGGTATAACAATTAAACCTTCGTCTTTGTTATATTTATGTGCTGTCATAACAATGGTAAAGGAACATATGTTATTGCGAAAAGTTGGCTCGCCATTTTGTCATAAATTATTGGGCAAGTAAAATTTTATAGGAAATCTTTTTTTTATTATTTTGCAGGGTCTTTTTAAATAGTTTTTTTTTCATGTAACAATATACCTACATAGCGAACCTTAGAAAAAAATGATTCACTTTAAGGAAGAAAGATAAGGAATGAGACTACTTTACTGTACAAATAACATAACTGCTATAAAAAATGATGACGCATAATATTTTCAGGAAAATATTTTAAAACTGAATGTCATATAAATATAAAACTGAATGTCAATTAAATATTATTCAATGATTTCGTCAAATATGACTTGGCCATAAAGCATAGGAAATAATATGGAATTTAATAAAATCCAATTATAAAAGATCACATTTTTTATTATTTGTTCATATCTTTTTTTATTTCACTGCAATCTTTTAAAAGTCGTTTAACCTTTTTGAATTTACAGATATGAACATATTTACAATTGTAAATTTACACAGCCGATCATAAAAAATGCTTACGTCATATGTTTTTGTAAATATTTAACTAATAAATAATACTGACCGAATACAGCCGTGACGTAAATACGTACGTAAACGTTTTAAAGTCAGCTGAATCCTAAAACACGTAAATTCCTTCATTCATTTGAAAATATTTAGGAAGTACCAGATGCATCGAAGTAAACAAAAGTTATTGAGGATACATAATTTTGTACCTGAATAATTAGATTTGACATAAAATTGTTTTTAATGCAGAATTGATAACACATAATCTAATTATTAATATGATAGGTACTTATAAGATATACATAACTGAGAATATCTCAAATAAATTACTCTTATCTCTACTATTATGAACACGGAATGGGAAGAACGACATTATTTATTACAATAACCATTATTTAATAATTAACATTTCGAGATGTGTCGACTTATTGTACCTATACCGAATATAAATGAAACATATAACGTTTACATTATTTTCTTGTAATTATTTTTATGATATATTAAAAGCTAACGATCATTTTCCCTGAATTTCTTTTTTAATTCCAGGATCACAGGCGGGGAATTGTTTGAGCGCGTAATAGATGAAGACTTTGTGCTCACGGAAAGAGCCTGCACTGTGTTCATGAGACAAATCTGTGAGGGGATAGAATTTGTACACAGACAGAACATCCTACATCTGGACATGAAGGTACACAAGTCAAATGATAATAGAAATTTGGTTATTATTAATAAATAAATATTTATGACAAGTTTTATGATACTTTCATGAACGGGTGTTGCCTAAATTAAGGTATTTAGAAATACATTCAATAAAAGCAATAGCAATAAATATGTTGTATTATTCATAACGTCGTTCATATTGTTTTTGAACGATTTATTACGTGAATGTGTGCAAAATAGCAGAGCTAGTTTTATGAGCTGTTGTGGAAAAATTGATGGCAAGATGTTGACTAAAGATACTATAACAATAAAAGTTTGTAAAAACAAAAAGGACAGCTTCACCTCGACACATTTTGGTTCTGATCCAAGTCGTTAATCAGAATCACGGAAAAGCTTGAAGTTTTACGCCATTACTGTTTATTTCAGTGCTAACATTTTTTTATATCTGTCATTTGTATATCTGAATTAACACTCATTTTACTTTAAATTATCCACACCTACGTCCGTCGAATATAGTGTGAGGCAAAAGCGGTTGGACCTGACTCATGATTTAATTCAGCTATCAGTAATTTTAGAACTTTTATTTCGTTCTCCCTATTACTGTCATAACATTGATATTTTTGTTACAGCCAGAAAATATCTTATGTCTTACAAAAGCGGGAAATAGGATAAAAATAATCGACTTCGGTTTGGCACGTTTCTACGACCCAGAGAAGAAGTTGCAAGTTCTCTTTGGTACGCCAGAGTTTGTAGCACCGGAAGTAGTAAACTTTGATCAGATCGGCTATGGAACTGATATGTGGTCCATTGGCGTCATTTGTTACGTTTTGTAAGTTTCTAATAAAATTTTACAAAAAATCAGAATTATAATAAGAATTTTCCTTACGTAACTAGTAACGTAAATCTTAACTTTCACACTTACCAATACAATTCTTGATATTTTTATCATTATCTTTATGATTTTAGACTATCTGGTCTCTCACCATTTATGGGCGAAACCGATATAGAAACAATGGCTAATGTGACAATAGCCAAGTATGACTTCGACGATGAGGCTTTCAACGAGATCTCGGAAGACGCCAAAGATTTCATCAGAAAACTACTCGTGAAAGACAAAGAGTAAGTTAAAGATATATTAAATGTTGGTTTTGCCTGAGTGTTGTAGTTAGTTATTCAAAAGTTGAGTAATTTATACAATAATAGAATATGTTGTTGTTATCATTTTGAGAGTTCATCTGCACAAAAGCTGCATAAACCAGCTTGAAGATAAAGACCCTTGGTACTTCAATTTCATCCAACACTGTTTAAATCCAGTCACTAAAAAATGATTTATAAATTAAGTGTATTTATATGTCGCATAACCAATTTTGATACTATGTGCTAACATTTAAACTAAGTTTAGTATTCAGTAGATTAGCAATCCTAAAATAGTTTGGTGCATCCATCCATATATCCTGGCTTTACCAACCTTTTATGATACCTTTCTATAGTTTCCATTCCACTTGAGAACTGCACACATCAAGGTGTTGGGGTGATAGTAACAAGGGTCTTTGTCACAGGTCACGGCCGAGCGCGACGGAGTGTTTACGACATCAATGGCTCATCAAAAAGAATCTGGCAAAGAAAGACAAACCCAAGAAAAAGTCTCCGTCACCAAAACATGAACTGGACGTCGCAAAGGACAATCTTCGGCTCTTTGTGGAACGATGGAGTGAACATCCTAACTCACCTTATGTTTTTGATATTCAAGCACAAGAAATTCTTTGTCTTGCAAATGGAGCCGGTGAAAAGTCTTCGATCGGAGGCTGTTCACCTTCACCAAGAAGTTCTTTAAGCAGTTCTCCGGACATAGTATTTGATGAAGATGATTTGGATCCTCCTCCACCAAGAGAGCCTAAACTTTCTACTAGGTATAACCCAATTGAAAGGAGAGCTTCTGACAGTAGTTGCTTCTTACATAAAAAGCAAGATATATTTGTTAGAAAAAACTTAGCTGAAGAAATAAAGAAATTATCTGACCATCTCTTCATGCTGTCTACCATGAACACAGATCTAGCAAATAATAACAGTACTAATGAAATCGATAAAAATGTTTCGGAAACCAAAACAAATAGCAGAGAAGAGAAAAAAACACCAAATGGCTTCCTAACTGAAAAAAGAACAACCTTTAGCAAAACAATAACAAATGAGAACGCAAGTAGCAACGAAAAAAAAATATACATGTCAAAATCTAGTCATAAAATAAACTCAAGCTTTCTAACTGAGAAAGAGCCCGTCAAACCGATGACAAGTAAAATGCCATGGGTGAAGTCAACACGATCAAAGAGAGTTACGACCACAAGTCGAGATGTGCCGGACCAGCCAACTGAAAAACGGAATACATTCCTCGAGGAATATGATCGAAGACGTGAAAGAATAGACAAACTTGTCAATGGCTTCGAGAATGGAAGACAAGTACCATACAGACGAGGAGACGAAAATAATGCACACAGGACAAAGGATTTACTTCTACATTTGTTGGAAAAATGGGGAGAAAACGATGGTGGTGAAGGTGAAAGAACTGCTGGTGGCACTTCAAATAG
This sequence comes from Napeogenes inachia, assembly GCA_959347355.1. Classification (NCBI taxonomy): domain Eukaryota; kingdom Metazoa; phylum Arthropoda; class Insecta; order Lepidoptera; family Nymphalidae; genus Napeogenes; species Napeogenes inachia. The sequence goes on along the minus strand of OY365793.1, from coordinate 19,919,391 downwards.
TGGACGACATCAATCTATATCATTCGAATGGTCCCAATCAAATGAACTAGCTCAGAATTCTATGACTAGTCTTCACGCTTTCTTTAAAAGACAATCATCTGATGAGAAAGTTCAAAAGAAAAATAATGCGACAAACATACATTCAAAATGATTTATAATATTATAAATAACAGGGTTTGTGCCATGACATTGTTTTGTTCAGAAAGCCACTTCGCATAAGCATTTATCATTAAAAGGCTTAAATTAGTAAATTAGAAAAACAAAAATTTTGGCTTTTAAAACATGACAACAGTTTGATCTCAAAACAAAACAAATGAGTCAGTTAACGACCATAATCTTTAGAACTATAACTTAAATAAGTCAAACTTCAACTTTTTAAGGTTTTCTGAACAAATAAAGTTAAATATATATACGAATCTAGTCTTCATACTCAAAGCTCTGTGTGGAAATAGCTTGCAGACAAGACTGAGACATATTGAAATTACATTGACAATAGCACATAATTTAGTTTTTTTTTTTGTAAATAAGTATTCGTGTTAATTATATTCTGGCGTATTTTGAACTTGTTCCTTATCTGTACTTAAGTTTATAGTATTGATTTAATAATTATTAATTTATTGTTACAAACGTATGTTGTTAATATAAGGCTTTGTAAAATATTGTTTTATTTTATTTAAATAAATCCTAATATAATGTTAAGAATATCTAGCTCTTTTGTAAGCTTTTTTATTCTGCATTGTCCTAAAATTCGTTAACTGACATTTTTTAATAATTTCGCAGAAAATCATCAGCACATACTATACATTTTGTTTAATACAATATTGGTCTATTACTTATACACTTGCTATAAATATCTAATCTCTTAAATAACTGTCAAGTCTAACATTAAATTATAAAGAATAATTATTATTTATTGGAAATTCTAGGTTCTTATTTCTTTTTTTCTTATATGTCTTTTAATTCTTCTATTAACTGCACTTACACAGGAATTAGAAAAAATCTATAAATTGTTTAATAAAAATTATTATAATTCCCACAGAAATCGTTTAACAGCTGCGGCGACATTGACGCATCCCTGGTTAATTCAATCCGCTTTGTGCACTGAACTACATGTCACAAAAGCTAAATTAAAGAGGTATGTCATCAAAAAACGTTGGGCCAAAGCCGTAGCCGCTGTGATTGCTCTTAAAAGAATGGGTGCGAAGTTTGAAGATGCTCCGGAAGATAAAAATGGAAACAAATAATGCATGATTATTGTCATCGCAATATTCAATATTACAGGGAGGCTAATCTTCATGTATCATTTAAATACTTAGTATAAAAAATAACAGTGTTGTTAGATAAATAAATTAATTATTAATATCACAATAGAATACTCTACGAGGTATACCTATGTGTTTTAAAACATATTAAGGCTGAAAAGGCTATGCTAGTTTAGATAAAAAAAATATTAAGGTCTAAATTTTATGCTGAAGTGTTAATAATCTCTTAAATCGATCTGTTATTTATTTTAATATCATTTAATATATTTATTAATAATTGTTGTTGTTATTTATGAAGAAAGACATTAAAATACTAACTTTAGATAAGTGGAATCTTTTTATTTATATTAATATTTTACATTAATGTTGTAACAAAATAACTACTTTACATAGTTTTGTTTTTTCGAAAGATTAATGTTTGCATTTAATTTTTGTGGTATACGAAATTTACAACCAGTTTCTTTTCTAAAATGTTAAATGATTGTTAAATCATCTAATATGTGATACAATCATGGGCGTACCCAGATTCTGTGCTAGGGGGGTGGGGGGGTTGATCAAGCTAGATTTCTTTAATATATTTTTGTAATTTTGGAGCTATCATTTTAATTTTCTGGACATGCTTTAACAATGAAAGAGAAAACGCTAGTGATTTGTCTTTGCCGAATCTCGCTCTAATGAAGATTTTAGACTTTAAAGTGTTTGGTAAAAATTTTACTAGACAATTGTATTTGTTTGTAATACATAGATCTATAATAACTGAAAAGCAACTTTTCTCATCCCCGACTGACCTTCCTAAGAAAGCATTTGTAAACCTACTTCAATTTTAAAACTGAATTGGTTTTATTTTTTAATGTAAAATACAATTTTAATTTACAATAGAAGGTAGTAGAGATGTATACGATGTCCAGAGGGGGCAGATGTCCCCCCCCTGCCCTCCCTCGGTACGCCAATGAATACAATGTTAAATGATAATTAATAAAAAGCCATTTAACTGTACTGTCAAGTGTCAAGAAAATTGCCATGCTATCAACTTTATACTTAGGTACTGCTCTGTACCATCAACCATTTGAAAAGTTTAACATGGGATGTGATAACATATTATTCATAATTTATTTAACCGCGTTGAAAAAACTGGTTGTAAGAAATTTAATTTTGTAAGATGGACATCAGCCTTATCTTGGCAGTCAGTGTCTAGATTAAAATTCTTATGTTAAGTAAATGTGTTTTATTTTGATACTATTTTATTTTGACTAACTAGGACTTTGCCTTCATCTGCCTTTCCCCTAATTATAACTATCAAATTTAATATTTGGCAACCTTCACCACCTCGCAAACTGAATATTCATAGCACTTAAAGAAGACAACATTGAAATTATTGATAAATACTCAATGGTTAATTTAATTAACTTGATAAGCAGATCACTCAAAGAATGAAGCTTGAAAACAAAGTGTGATACTATATTTGCGTATGGAATTGGGTACTACTAAGTGAAGTTTTGACAATAAAAAAGGTTTGATACGAAACTTATCTTTAATAAAGATTTATGTTTCCATTTGAGTGAGCAGAATCCTACGGCCCGTCAGTCTTGACAACAGGGAGTCTCCTAGGGAGGGAGTTATCTTATGCAGACACCTGTCGAAGTAGCTGTGATCTAACAGGATCGCCTTCCAAAGAGCTGTTCTTCATATGAAGTACTATGAAGTTGATACGTTACAAATTTCCCGCCAAGACGATATTCTAAATTGATCTTAACATCAATTTACTTTAGCGTCATTGGAATAAAATATATGAAAAATTCAAAGAAACAAACAAATAGATATTCAATACTTACATGTACATATAAACATTTATAAAATACCTAAATAGTTTATTCAAATAAGGCTTGTACGAAATTCCGCCGTATAACTTAAATTTTAACTATTGCGTTTTCTTTCTCGACCTCAGAAAAAACCAAGTTCAGATTTTTTCCCTTTCCATATAATAACATTTACGAATGATTTTAGTTCAAATATAAACGTCGCATTGAATAAATAATCTATAAATCCCTTCTCTGATTTACTAAATTAGATATAAATCTACGAGGAAACTTTATTTTTGTGACCGCTAACACCTTTCTTGACACTGCACACAAATAAAACACTTAAGTTAAATACGTATGCATGCTAAAATGCCTTAAAACATTTTTAAAATACGGAGACGACTCCTGCCATATCATAATAGCAAATTATTAGCAACGCCAATAAGTATAACAAAACATCAGGATATTTAATTCATTAATTGAAAAGGTTAAGAAAGGATAGAATCACGAAATATCTCTATAATAATAAGTTTTTTTTTGTACGTGAGCTACACATTCGAATGGTAAGTCACTTATATACCCCAAACATAATGTTCAGGCATTTTATTTGGGTCATAGGTCGGACTTTAAGTCATTATATTATAGTAAATAGTTTAAAGAGTAAAGATTCTAATAACAAAAATAAAGTACTAGAATTTTCGAATATAGTAGGGGTATACTGTCATTTAATTGTGTCCCTGTATATCATTTGATGAGAAAAATAAATAAAAATGCCTCTTTCCCACTGGAACTTTGGAGTGTAGAAATAGCCATTATAGCCTATCATAGGAACCAGCATAAATTTTTCAATCTTGTCAAATATTTGCAGCAGTCAATTATATAGAAGAATGGTTTAATTGGTTTGTAGTAAATAAAAAGATTGACCAATTTTATATTTTTTTTATTTCAAACTTGATGCTATCACACTGATAACAATATGCTTGAAAACCAATGTGATACCACCAAGTAAACCACAGTACTTTAACGGTAAGATTTCTGGTATCTGGCACGGGCTCCCGGACCTCCAAACTTCTTGGGCTCGCAGCGCCTGGGGTCAGCTACCAGCAAACTCCTATCGTATTGGACGAGGATGTCCTTGATTTCCTTCTTTGAAGCTTCGTCTACAACTAAATAAAAATATATAACATTAGGTGTTGGGGAATCATGCTTTGGTAGAGTTTAAAATAACATCCTGAACTAAAATGTATTAAAAATACTATCTTGGATTAATACTGGAATCTAAATTAACATAACTTTTTTATATTATTAAAACAATATTTTCAATTACATTATCAAGCTATCAAATATCTATATTTATTAGCAGCAGCTGTATAGCAGCTGGTAAAAACTTATATGCTAAAAAAGGCAAAGCATTCTTTATTCTTAATATCTAAAGCAATTTTTAATGATATATGTTGTGTACATTTCAAACAAGCATGGCTAGTGAGACACATGCTGTTTGGTAAATGTCACAGTTGATCTCCTTTCCCTGAAATGACTGTCTCACATTGGATGAGACAGCTTTGGAAAGAAAGGGTTGTATTTGTAGAAACATAGAGCTTTTAAAAGTTACCATACTTGCCTTAAAAAGCTTTACTTAAAAAACATATATTTTTTTAAAAGTACATATGTGTAAAAAAATTATTACTGTCATATACTTACATTTCTGGTAGAACGCAATAAGAGCCTTGGAAATGGCTTGTCTGATGGCATACACTTGAGCAACATGACCACCCCCCTTCACAGTCACTCTGATGTCTACACCGGAGAACTTTTCCTATAACAAACACAAACATAATCATTAAAATGAAATATACAAATACTTATTATATAACATATTTTGGAAGTCAGAGCTTATTTATACTTCACATGGAATCAGGTTCGGAATAAGTATTATTCATCATTGAACCAATATCTTGTAAGTCTAACTACAACACCAAGCATTGTTTTTACAACACAACATGATACATACAAATAATTACAAACACACACATACAATACTTCTGATACATAGTTAATAAACTGTTATTGGATAAAGAACTAATTATACTTTTCTACTTATTTGTAAAAACTACAAATACTACTAATTTTACATATATAATAATTAGAAAACAAGTTAATCAAATTATTAAAAAAGAAATAAATTTTTAACTGAAGATTTTTGCTTTTTATTGTAAATTGGAAGGTTGGAACAAATGTAAAAATATATAAATGCCAGCTGAAATATTCACATGCAACTTTGGACCAACTAACTAACAAATTAAATGTTGTACTAAAAATTTTATGTGTTATTTAGGTATTTTAAGAGACATGCCAGTGCAATAATTATTTTGAATTTTATTAGTAATTTCAAATAGCAAAACATCTAAAGATGTTATTAGACATACACATAATACACAGATGATCATAATTGATAAAAAAGAACCTCACCTTGCTGAGCAAAAGGATTGGTTCCTGTAGTTTATATTGGAGCAGACGTGGCTCTACTAGTTCAAGGGGACGACCATTGACTCTGAGGACACCACGACCGCGTTTGCAGTATGCTACAGCGGTTGCAGTTTTCTGAAAACATGGACATAATCATGATGTACTTATAAAGCTATTTGTTTGTAACAAGGTAATAATAAAAAATATTAGTTTGTTCCACTAGTGTTAAAACTTTCAACAAGATTAATACATAAATTTATAAATCTATGTAATATTTTGAATGCTTCTCAGATCACTAATACCTTATGAAATAAAATTATTATATTGTAGGTTAGGTTTAAATTTTATAAGTTGTTATTTTAGATTATTCATAATGTTCATCAAAACAAATTAACCTTAAATTTTATTTACACCACTTCAATCATGGTTTAAAATGGCTGGTGCAACAAAAAAAAAAATATCCTTTTCTATATTAGACGGTAAAACATTTAAGAGGTTAAGCGGCCAAGGCAGAAAACGAAATATAGTTAATTCTTACTTATGTTACTATGTACAATACTTTTAGGGCTATGACTAAATAGTACCTAATTGTTTAGGATTTCGCGATATTTTAAATAAAACTATGGTAAAATTACTCAACACGTGGATGCACTTCTATGAAAACTTACCTTACGTCCGAATACTTGGACGGCCTGAATTGGATCACGTCTCGCCTGAAAACACAAAGAAAGTTAAATTTATCGAAACAATTAATTGAAATCTTCAAGAAATATTATTTTTTCTTAATAAAATGAGCACGCACCTCTTGCGCGGCAGCCATTTTGACAGAAAAAGACTGTTAGTGTTACAGACTATATAAAAGTTAACGTTACAATACTACAGTATATACTAAACAGCATCAGAATAAAAAGTACTAGTAATCTGATGACAATGTAATGAAAAATATATTTAATTAAACGTTTTATTTTGTATGTATTTAACAACCTAGGTTTAAAAAAATATATATATATATAATTAATTAATAATGTTTTCCGTTGCCTGACATCTAGTATCAAAAAGCAAAGCTCCATAAGCTTAAGAACTACTAACCACTAGATGGCGGCTAAGTCTAAAGTGACGTTCTTTTCTATAGATGTCAGTGACTCATAATTTCAACCAAGTCCAACCCACAATGATTCAGTGCACCGTCGGATAACATTGTTTTGAATTTGTATTCGCTGAACGTAACCGAGAGAGACTGGTCGTGTTAACGCACCGTAGTGTACGCGTAATACAATGTGTCGCGAAAACATTATTATCGTGCGAGTGCTGTAGAACTCGATAAAAAAGTGTGAATCAAATTTACTGAGAGATAATTGTGATTTTTTTATTCATGTAATTCTGTGGAAAATATCATTAAAAAATTGACTGGATTACGTACATAAAATAAAACGAAGGTAAGTCAAAATATATTGTAATAAAACCTAACTCAATAATTATTTTTGTTTTCCATTTTTTTTTAATTTCTTTTATTTATTACATTAATACGTTGTTTGTAATCACACAATAATTACGTTGTTTGTCAATTGTTTAAATTTTTTTTTTACTTTATTTAATTAATTATTTTGTACATGTAAGGAAAAAAATATTTTTCTGAGTTGTCATTTAAGAGGTCTACGTGCACAGTTATTTCTGATTTCGAGTAGGTACCATACCACAATATAGATCTGCCTTCGTGACTAATTGGCTGGTACGCGGTAAATGGTGTGTGAATACCACAAAAAACCTACTTAACAATCCTGCGAAGTATTAAATAAATGATTCGCCATGTGTTTTTTGATTTATAAAATATATGCCTATTATTTAATTTAAATTGTTTCTTTGTTATGTACTAAGTGAAACTTGTAGAATGACACAATGCTACATACAGGTGTGCTCCTACTTAATGATTCATGTAGGAATGTGGCCCTTGTACATTATTAAAATAAGATGCGATTAAGAAACCCTTCACATAACTCGATAAAAATGAGAAACATGGATTAAGTTAAGTAGTAAGAGCGACTTAGATATATTGTACAAGGTATTTTATGATCGTAGACGTATTTGTAGATAAGTTTTAAATATACGATACTAATGGTACTAGTAAACTGTATGTAAGATATAAAACATATTTAAAATATCAAATTGACTTAATAACAATTTCGAAAAGATTTATTAGTTATAGAAAGAACTTATGAATTTACATACGATAACAATTCTCAGTTTCCTAATCTGGATCTGCGATTGACAATGATATAGCTATATTTACTAAAAATACAATTATAAATATAGGTACATAATTTTATTAAGGGTTGATCATTCTTTCTCTTACATTTTCAAACTGGCTTTGATTATGTTAAATATACCTACCTAAATAGATGTTGCAAACGGCTTCGTTTGGTCTCTTTTCGTCCCCTTACCTGTCAACAAACTCGTTCATAAAATTCACAGCTTTAAATTTAGACAAATCCATACCTCACAAACACAAAATGGTATCACCACTTTAAATGTATAGAATTCCATGCCTTTTTTAGTTTGATTTTAATTAGAAATATCGCAAATCGTTTTTATGATTTTTCGTGAATACTACCTACTTACACAGTTTTCTGAGCTAAAAATGACCTATTATAGGTATATATATATAGGTATACCAACACCAACAAAATAGGTAGGTTGGTATTACAATATGTCAAATTAGTTCTCAGCTACCTTCCTTATTATTATTATTAATAAAGGGTGTAAATACAACCCTATTATTATAAACCCCTGGGGTCAAACTTTTAAATACAAGAATCCTTTGATATCTTGAAATTGTATTTTATATTATTTTTAGTAGTATTTTATATGCAGAGAAAGTTTATACTTTCAATATGTTGATGCGTTCGTAATTGATATCACTAATTAGATAAGTCCTTAATTATGTATTACAACTTGCAACTTTACATTTGTTTATTTATTACTAGCTGACTAAACACGTCTTGATAAGAACAGCTAGTAACACTTAGTATTAGAAAAGATTTTTACGTATTTAAAATTTTCTTCATGAGAATATTCCTCAAGGTACAAAAAGTGGATAAAAGATCTATAAAATGGTCCAATCGTTCTCAAGTTATGGAATGACCAAAGAAAATAGGGATTCATTTTATATATAATAATCGTACTTTTTATTTACTACTAGGTCTAGGACTTGTCAAATGTCGAAAAAAAAACAAACATGCTCTAGATACCTTCAATTTCTATGCCTACATAGCTTACGTTTAGGGTACTGTTCCTCTGACACAGTTCTGGCATTTTCCAACCTGACAAGTAATCAATCAATCAATCATTCATTGGAAATGATTTGACACAAGCCTATCATTAATGTCAGAGCTCACTTCATTCTTTCTATATTTTTAATCGGGGTCTTGATTCTTGTAGTTTGCTCGTACCGTTTACTGACCGACTCTATACGGCTTCCTGTCTATTAAATGAGAACGAACTAATCTATTTAGGAGTCAACTAGTTCTTGTCATATGTATGTTTTTTAATAAGTATGAGGTTAAAGTACAATTGAAATATTCTATTTAGCATTTTGAATTATTCCTTTGTTTTTGTTTTGTTTTACAGAACTTTCAGACCTAGACATGACAGTCCTATCGTTAATAAAATTCCAATATTTACTAATTCTATAGTAATACATTTTTTTTAATAATCGTAAATAAACAAAAAAAAACACAAAACCATGTAACAAATCCCACTACGATGCAAGGCTATCCTTTAGAATTTAGGTTCTTAAGATAATAATAATACAAAACCTCCACAGAGTTAAACTCAGTAGAAACACAATTAATAGGAATTGATTTATTTTATAGGATAGTCAGTTTATTGGTTAAATGGTAACCTACTTTTTTAAAGATAACGTATTGCGCATTGATAACCAACAGGTTACCGCAGATATGTAGGGTTTTATCAGTGAAACTGATTTAACAAATTTAGTGTTACAGGTTTCTGAAAGTTTTGGATTTGAATCATTTTATAATTCATAAACTATTATGTAGTTATCGATGTATTTATATTACTGCCTTATTGTTTCAATATTAGGACCCAAATTTGAAAAAATACCATGTAAGCTGTCGCGAATCGTCAATGTAAATTGCAAACGTACTTATAAACGTACTAATGTAAAGTGGCAATAAGTAGTTTAATCTGTTTAAATCAATACAATTACTAATAAGAAAGATAAGGAAAAAGAAAATAAATACGGATAATCCACATAACCATAGAGTTCGTTGACAGTTAAAAAGGCGCGGTTAAACTCAAAGGGCGAGACAAGTCGCCTCTGTAATCTATTTGATTGTAATTAGGACATTAGATACTTAGGTAGGTACTCCTCAAGATATTTCCAAATAAAATAATATATCCAATTTTTGGATTATATTACATTCGTCCTTATTTTTTGTTTTTATTTTAAATTTAAGTACCTACCTACAGTTATTTAACACTATAATTAATATATAAGTACACATTTTTAAATAGCCTATACCTATTAGTAAGGGATATTTTACAGACAAAAAAATCTGTAGTTGTTTCACATAAGCTAAATCTGTAGTTGTTTCACATAAGCTACCATATCATCACAATATCATGTGACTATCAAATTGCTATCTTAAGCTTTTATTATCCATATATATACCAGCATACCTGCATTTGAAACTAGTATGTTTCAGTTATGTAAACAATATTTAGATAAGATCAGCGCATCCTAAGTGAGGTTCAGGTTACTAATACTCGGTAATGATGGGTGGCCGTAATATCCGGAGATGATGATATTTGATTCCCGTGGTAATATCCTTTGGTTGACAATAATTTGACAGTTCTATTAAGAGTTGTGATTGGATGATGTCTCAACTAATCAGGAAGCTTAACAGGTAAAACTATCTATATTTGTAGAGCATTTAATATAAGACCGAGGAATTATCATCTTATGAAAAAATATTAAATAGACATTGTAGATGTGGTCCAAAACAGAGTGTCAGTGAGCAGATCAGGATAAAATAATTTTCCCGCCATTTATCTATCAAGACATTCACCATTCCATTTAGAATGAACGAATGAATGAAATGTTTTTAATCTGTAATCAAGAGCATAATACTTTCTATCAGGTGGCAATAGACCCTACAGAATAAAAAACTGAGTCATCATTTTAGATAAGCCCTTAGTTAATGAGTAATTCTTTTCATTAAAATTTGTTTCTTGTTACTATCGTAATTGAAAACGGTGTCACAGTGTAACTGGTTTGTCTGAATCTACATACAATTGTCTATCACAATAGTCAATTTCACCAGCATGAGTTGAAATATCTTTAATAATTTAAATACCAATACCGGCACAATGGCCGTACTTCTATTGTGCTGTTGGTCGTGGGTTCGATTCCCAGACTAGAAAAATACTTATAATAAAATCTTATATGTAAGGTCTGAGTGTGATATCCATAAATGTATGTGATAAAGTCTAAAAAATATATTTATTTATATATTGTTATTTACAAAATAAACAACTTCAATACAGTAAAGTTTATCTCTTTTATTGTGGTTTTCCGAAGTCATCATAACTATAAATGTAAATTGCGTAAATACAAATCAATATGTTGTAATATTCTTTATATTTTCCTATACGTAAAATTATCATAAACAACATAACATAAAACAAGTTTTAACTTAAATATAAACTTATGTAATCACTTTTCCTAATATTTATGTAAAATAAATAACTCTTATATATGTTTCTATAATTAGAGAAAATATTTACATATTTTTTCGCTATAACTGAGCTATAAAGTTTTTAATGTAATCAATATTTAGAGAAATTGGAAAATTTCGAATCCTAACGTTTTTTTATTCTATTAACATTTTCAAAATAAATAATTATTACTAGTTTTGTTTGCTCACAATCTTGCAAGTCTTTTCCGATAAAATATTTTAAAGAAAAAAGTTTAATTCCCTATTCAACCTCTCTGACATTACAAAGTGCGAAAAATAAAAAATAAAATAAGTATTGCCAGAGAATAACTCTCCTCCAATTTATGACATATCTGTGCGTTGTTTCTCAAACTTGAAAGACTAAAAGACTTGATTTTTTTTTGGATTGTTGGGATCGCATTGGAATTAAATAAACTATTACTTCACACAAACATTTCATCTGTGTCACATGTGTGCGTGTTAACATTATATCTGTGTCTTAGAAGCCGTATGTACCTGTTACTGTCATAAGTGCTATTAGGTTTCTTTTAATTAAAAAATAACTCGATTACAGCATATTACGCGATAAAGACAGGTATGTAATATCTTTAATTACATGATTTTTGTATTACAGTTGCTATCGTGCATGCACGATGAAAGCCACAGGTTAATTAAATTTTAATAAAGCAGTATATAATATTTTTTTGTTATTTCACTTTTCTAAAGACATAGTTATCGTTTATTTTGTTCATCAAAAGTTAGGCAAAGGTACAAAGCCATACAGCATTACATAAAGATTATACAGCATAACATAAAGATTAGTCTTTGGTTATATTAAATAAATCATTGTGGAAGAATGTATACGTATAACCGTGATAATCATGACATACAGACAGGTATTTATAATTCATATAGTCCTGACGTTATCCCAATATCGTAATGTAAAATAGCTCCTACATGAAAGAAATGTGGTCCTGGTAGCAGACATTATTAATCATTGTTGATAAATCTAAAACATAATTAAATTCTTTTTTTTTCTGAATCACAAATAAATTTGGCTCAGTGCCATGCTATTGAACTTGGTTCAAGGTTGTAATTTAATTTACTATTGTTGATTGTTGCTGTACTGCGATGTACACTTCGCTAATTTGATCGTGGGATCGTTTTAGAATTATTTATTACATGATTTGAATATAATTATTCATCATATATTTATTCAAAATTGTACAAAGTTACTTAGAAACCACATTGTTATACGTTTGTATAAAACAGGACTGTATCAATATTTTGCTTTAATAAAGAAAAAACATGATATTGATGTAAAATGTAAATTCATACATTCAATTCATTCACTGAACTTTAATTTGACAAAATGAGCAATGACTCATCATAATCTCAGTTCCGTGTAACTTCTTAGAAGCTGACATTCCCCGCGAATGATGAATGAATGACTCATTCGCTTTTACTATGGAGTATTCTACTTTTTGGGTCTTACCTACATGGAATTCATTTTAGGTTTTTGAATTCAAAGATAACTTAAGTTGTTATCATAATGTAACAAATATAAAGTTTATTATTTGGAGTGAATTTCCATAAGATTTTGATGAGGATTTTTTTAAACAATAAAAGTTAAGAACGAGTCAAATAAACATGAACTGAACTCAATAATACATTCAACTTTAAATAACTTTGTTCGTTGATTATTTCAAATCATTGAGACTTCCAAAACTACCTAGATAACATTTAAACAAAAATCTTTAAAGTTAAATTTTTGAATACTTAAATTTCATCAATTAATACGTCAACGTCTGAAGAAAAATACGTAAAAAACGTAAGAAAAATAGCTCAACCTGTCTGTCTGTTGAAAATTGTAATTTAAGTAGTTACAATACAGTCCAAATATCAATTACCTACATTTCAACTCGTTCAAGTATAAGATGAGCGAATAAATAAAACAAATATCTAACTACCTATCTATTACTCATTTGTCTACTACTACTCATTGTCATAAAAACTCAATAAGAATAAAAAAAATAACTCAAATAAAACTATAAAATATTTAGAATTAAATTAAATTAACCTATTTATATGTGGTCGTTTATTTATTTGTGTTTATCTATAAACATGTTTATTTAAATTAATTTCCAATTATAAAGTTAAAAATGTATCTCGCAGGATTCAAACCCCCGAAACTTCTGGGAAACCGTCCGTATTACTACCCGCTTTGATTAATTAAGCATTCTATAAATAATCATCTTTATCAGGACGACATCTATAAAGAAGAAAGAAGCCATTTTACGAATTCGATTTTTAACCTTCTTCATTTGCAGAAGATTATGTTAGGCATTTAAATAGATCTAGAAAATAAGTTCTAGATTACAGACCAAAATGGCTATCTAGTGCTTTGTAATAAAGTATATATTTTTATCAGGCGTACAATACTTACCGGAAGTATTACAACCAGTACAGCGCTTGACAATCAACGTACAATTTGTATGAAAATATATACCTACACATAAATTACGAAAACATCTATTATTATATTTAAATTAATTTACGTTTTAAAATTAGATATAGATATTAGCTCGCTCGTAGTTCAATTCTCAAGGAATATGTGCCTGATGTAGCTATAAAAGCTATTACTCTATTATACAATTTACAGAGCACTATTGGACCCCAAAAATAGCGAGTAACAGTTTCCACCAAGCAACAGCACCAATCGGGAGCCGTAGCTCACTAACAGACTTTTTATAATGCTAAATTAGTACACTTTTACCCAGCGCTTAGTATATAATATAATAAAATAGCTGCTTAGGTTTCGTACAGTGAGTGAGTACATTCTCTGGACAATAAACGGTGTGTTCTTTCGCCTCTTTATGCCTTCTAGTTTCCTAAATCTCAATCCAGAAAGGTAAAAACAACATATCTGCAGCTCAAAATGTTTGCATGTTTATGGGCGACGGCACTTCTAATCATGGTGTAGACCAGGGGTGGCCAACCGGTCGATCGCAGCTGTAAGTTAAGTCAATTGCGACAAGGCAAAAAAAATGTTTTTTTTATTCAAAGAAGTACTCCATTCCAAAAAATAAATAAAGTAGATCCCACAGAGGTATCAGCATGGTGTAGATAGTCTATTATATCGCTATAAAAAACACATTAAAACACATCAAAACTGTGCAATCCATAACAAAAAGTATACAACTAATGATGCCATTATCAAGTACTTGTAAATATAACACCAAAGGGAAAGTGTCATTTACTGGGTGTTTATTGAACACGACGCCTTCTCGTCTTTAATATGCAAATAATGATGGTTTGATGACGGCCGATCGGGACAGGATGTCTGTTCATTGATTTTCGTGTGAATACATCGATTTTTTTTATATATATGATGATTATGTCATTTGAGAGTGACATTCTGTTAGAATTCGTTGTTTTCCGTTATAATAAAAAAAAATTTAAACATGTATAGCCATGCGAATCGTATTTAAAGTTTTAAATAAATATAGAATGAAAAAATGTGGATCTTGGATTCGAATCACTGCCCGTGTCGGTTTATTTTTCATTCTATACTTATTTAAAATGTATAATAATTGACTATAGAACTAAAGAGGTTGGTTACAATGGCAAACTACTTATTAATTGTAATCAATAAATTAATAAACTGGCACAAAATAAAAAGTACAAACAATAATTGATGAATATAATGATCGTGTGCACCATTGTCTATAACCTCGATGTCATAGACAACTTCTTGTAGGCACGACTTAACCGTTACAGGCTGGTGTTGCATAACAATACTTTTTGCGTTTGAAAATTGTGTAAAAATATTAAATAATAAAACACAATAAATTATATAAAGAAGCATTTGAATTTAAATTAAAAAACCATGAGAATTATAATATTAAGAGACAAATAGGATTCTATATTTTTTTAATAATGTTTATTAATGATCATAGATGCAAAATCTTTCAGTCGAAGTCTTAAAATACGAATTCTGTAAAAATATGAAATAATAAAACACAATAAATTATGTAAAAAAGTATTTGAATTTAAATTAAAAAACCTATGAGTAATAGAGAAATCAGATTTAATAATTATCCTGGGGATACCATATAAGTATATCAATTATTACTTCATTAATGCAAATAATTATAATTTATGCTATAAGTTTTTCAATCTAGTAATATTTAAACCAGGCTTCCGTGTGGTTCTTCGGCAGCCATCATACGTGGTCAGAATACAAACTGATTCATCGGAATTCTAATGGGAACAGTCTGTCACAGTATTTGATATTGCGCAGTAAAAATAAGTAACTTAATACAGAGAATACTTTATTTTAAGCCAAACTTGACACTAGTATACAGATAAAACTTAAGTATTAAGTGAAACCTAGTAGTGTTGGCTAAAATTCAAATTAGTTAATTTGTTTAGGTTGTGAACCCGGGACTTGAAGCGTTCAAATACAATGTCACAACTGAGCCAGAAGGTCCCCATACAAAAATCTACTTAACTGAAACGTAAATCCTTTATTAAAGTTGCGAAAATTTTATACTAACATGGGAACAACTACGTTTTATATATTTTAACTTAAATTCCTCAAATGAGTCATGTGTTGTTATAAAATATCATATATATTATAAAATATCTCTAGATAAATTTTATATATCTAGATATATATTACAGTGTACCTTGAAAAATTACTCCTTATAAAGAAATAATCATATATAATAGCTTATACTATTATTTTTATTGGATCAGGTGTTGTAATATTTCTTGTTTAATTTCACACCGAAACAATTTTTATTATCGCAATTATTTGCTCATTTTATTTAATATACTTGCTCATTTAAGTCTAACAAATATATTATTTAGATAATAATAAAATATAAGTAATTTCTTATAATATATCTAGCACTATTCTATTATTAATAACTGCGTCTATGGATCTATTATAATTCAAAATATTATTTATTTACCTCAAATTCACTTTCGTAAATGTCTGAGTTAATGCTTTTCAAGTAGCAAAACTATGCACATGCGATTCTCCAAGTTGCAGATATCTATGGTTTGCGATAATTACCTGGATTAACTTTTCTTTTGACTTCTAAAGCGAGCTTATTCTAGTCTATTAAAGCTCTAAGTTTTGTCCTTATAGTCTAAGTTTATACCTGATTTTAATAATTCAGTTACGCAAGTTGGCGCCAATATCCTATCTCTTCCTTTGAGATCTTAAATAGGTATTAGTATTCAGATCACGGCTAGACTAGCCGCAGGTGATCTTTACTGTATCTAACATTCCTACGAAGTTATCTTGATTTCATTAAACCTATCTATTTTCATTTAATATTTGCAAACTTTCCAACTAGTTTTAAACCCATTCCGGGTTCTTGGTTATGAGTTCGAAATATGTTGGAGTCGCGGCGAGAACTCAAAAATTTCGATTAATTTACTTGAATATTTATATATTGTATAGTTGGCATCGGTTTTAATTACAACACTTATTCTTCTTAGAATATTAATACTGATTAGTTTTTCTATGAAATAAACAACATTATTTACAAATGTATATTTAAGTGAGGGTTTCATTTGCAAATGACGAGATTAACTGTCCTTAATATGATTTTCTTTTAATATTACACTTTAATAAATGAGCTTATGGAAGAATATAGAAATGCTATGACTGTCATATAAATCGTGTTTATTGCACTACTTTACCTAACTTTTTAAAACTTATTTCACTATTTAGCTACTATCACAATCGGTTGACAATTTAAAGATTTTTGTTATGGAAATCTTTTTAATTATTATAAGTTACTTTAATTATTCAGCTTTATATACGATATACCCACACTAATCATTATAATTTGTTTGTATGGAGAATTAATCACTAATGGACCTTGTAAATTAATATTAATATGCATGTAGTTTTAGAATGCTTAAAACCTTCAATATTGAAGCGTTTTCGTAATCTCATCTCGTGTCTGTATCAATGGAGATTAGATTAGTCAATATCTAAAAAAGATACAAGCAAAAGAATGCAAACAAATATCTTGCAAAATAATTTAAGAAAAAAAACTTTCATTTTCAATTTGCCTTATTTCCAGTACTCCTAGTACATACATAGAACTATTAAGAACTCTACATGGACTTATTTAAATAAAACTATTTAAGAATATATTATTTGGGATGAATTGTAAAATGATCTTAAATGATAAAGATGTATAAAAATTTTAACAGATACTGAATTTGTATGTCATAATATTTTTATTTGTAGAGTGTATAATAATTTTATGTTTTGATTTTACGGTTTGGTAAACTGTCATATCATAGTTTTCGTTATGTCAAAATTCGAACTAAGGGTACAGTTCGACCAAAAGTCTATGAATTATATCTAATACCTATGATAACTCTCATCCTTAATTACGTATTAAAACTTTTATAAACCTCTACAAAATCTGTTCGTTTGGTTTCACGCAAGACTATTGCAAAGAGACAATCAACTACAAACTTCAGGTCTCTCGCAATGAGACAACTAACTTAATTGTATTTTTCTGTTTCTGCTGAACTCCCTATCTTAGACTTTTTAATTTAATAAAAATTCTCTGAATTCTGAGTGAGTTAAAACAAGTAATCTTAGGTATTAACTAAATTATACGTAAATTACAAAATATACTCAATAACTCCACTCAATCTGCTACTTCATTTAAAACCTGTTGAAAATCGAGAACACGATGTGCGGGAAAACTAAATGTCTTGAAAGTATACCGGAAATTATTATAGAGTAATAAATCCAGATGGTAAAAAATCTAGACTATGTTGCGAGATCTCAACTAATAATATGAGTCTATGTTTGTCCTTTCACTACGTCGCTGAGTAACATCATGACTGTCAGGTATTACCTGTACCCCAGGTCTGAATCAGGTAAAACGCGTGAAAAAAAATATCGTATATAAATGGGTAAGTAAACGATAATAAAATAATTATCGTTAACTATTACCAATTACTCACATCTAGACTTGGCATTGACACTAAATCAAACGGATCGTTAGACCAAATCGTTAAATCGAGAGCCTCGTTGGTTCATGTGTTCGTGACCACAAGTTAATGTTATCTTCACGTATCTTAAAATAACGATAATCTCCTTCTAGACATAGAAAGTTCGTTATTATAAGTAGCGGGAGAGGAGCTAATGCTTAAACATCCCGAGTCGTTTCCGAGTGACCACATATATTTACATAATGACGAATATTTGTAGGTTCCGTGAAATATCGTGATGAAAATGTTTTCATCACGGATTTATCTTAGAAGGTATTTTATAATGTTCAACCGCTTTGACGCGGCTTGGTGATTTACTCTCTGAGCGTGCTTCATACAACATTTTTTATAAATAATATTTGAGTTTGAACTTTCGGTTCATTTAAACATTTATTCTATAATTAAGGGTTAGTCCTTGTATCTCTGAGTTTTTCAGAACTAAATATTATACGCTTAACTATTTATTATACGCGTGTAGGTATACCCAGATTAAATATATTTCTTTGGACTACTCATGGGCTTGGGCACTGAGGCCAAGATTACCTACTAACGACTGAAGTCTAGACCAACAGTCTGATTCAGTTCAGGTCTACGGTAGGTCTAGACCGTAAAAGCTTAATACTAAATTGGGTGTTCTTTGTCTATAGAATAAATGGATATTTAACTAGGATATTAAAATAAATGATAGAAGTAAGTTACATATTTAGTTACATTAGAATAGCTGAAGCATTAATAATTGCACGTGCAGATTCTTGCCAGTGATTAAGATCGCCATATTAGAAGACAAAGAGCATTCCATACAAGACCTCATATGACATAAGGTATAGAAGTTAGAACTAATACAATCATTAATTGTAAACAATAATTTTAAATCGACACATGTCATTTGAAACGTTAACGCTATTGCCGCTGTTTCCTTTCCAGATTATTCCAAATGTACTTAAAGTTGCAATAAAATATAATTTAATATTATCCTTATTAATTATTTTTTTTTGGTTTAAAAAAAAAAAAAAATATAAATCTGTAGAAATAGTTAGGTCTATAAAGTTAGTTGTAATGACTTAAGCGGTCTATGACATCCAACGGCCAGAGCACTTTGAAGCAAAGCATCTGCCGCTGAAAAATTAACTGCCAATTACACAATTTGCAGCTGCATTCTTAAATGTCAACGGCAATTGAAAGCCAAGGTTTTATTCTATAAATAAGTGAACTATATATGGCTTTTTCCCAACCGCCTTTTTTTATAAATTGCCAATTTGTTTATATTTTTATCCGAATTAAATTGTTTATTTAATTTAAAGTAAAAATATTACAATTCTCTTAATACTACATATACAGTCTAGGCAAATGCCCACGTGTCAGAAGTTAACCATCGACACGCGCTGTTTACCGCTACTTTTTTTATCGGCCATATGACACCAACGCGTGCCCTATGAAAAGCATCAAGGAGTTGCAAGCAGTCTTGCGTAAAACCGTTTTATAAATAAATTAATACCCGAAAAATATATAACATATTTATTATGAATAATAAATGATCATATTAATTATACGAAAGAAGAGATTATCATATTAATGATATACTTATATAGATATT
The DNA here is from genome assembly GCA_959347355.1 of Napeogenes inachia. Lineage (NCBI taxonomy): Eukaryota > Metazoa > Arthropoda > Insecta > Lepidoptera > Nymphalidae > Napeogenes > Napeogenes inachia. Next base: position 19,899,497 of record OY365793.1, on the reverse strand, counting down.
TAATCGTTTGATGAGAAGTAAACGTTTCTCGTGGAATCGTTACGTAATGCGGAGGGTTGAAAGAATGTACCGAGAAGAGACCTAAGTATGAATGTGCATGGTTTTAAGAGAAGCGGCCGAACTGAATAAAACATGGATAGAGTAAGTGAAAAATTATAGGACAAATAACAATAAGTAAGCAAACAAGATATGCACATGATCCGACTCCAATAAATTAGGATAAGGACATGAGGATGATGATTAAATGTATAAATAATATTAGTTTTGTAACAATGTTTTTCACATCACTCGTATCTAAAGGTTAATCATCTGACAAGTCGTCACAATTTACGTAATACGTTACTTTCACTGCACTCGGAAGTCCCAATCTCGAGTATCTAATGTGGAATGGAACGCAACAGTCGAGGGCAGATGTTATAGAACCGGTAAGTTACATTGAGAATGCGATAGACCGCCTCGTTTATACAGACTGATTAGAATAAATATTCTTAATTAAAAAGTTTTTATTCTATTTTTTTTTATTATTATAATTAATTTTAATATTATAAACGTGTTATATAAACACCATAAATTTGAAATATGAAATGACGAAATGGTTTAAATTTATTTTTTTACGCTAATAATTTTTAATGATTACATGATCATTGGTTTTCTATCAGCAATTGCTCCTTGCTCTCTATCCATACATTATTATAATAAAATACATTTGATCTCACAGAATAATATAATAATTTAAAACTGAATCAATGAAGTCATTCTAATAAGAGTTATTATAAATGGTATTATAGGTCTTAATTGATGTAAACGGAATACATTACCAACACCTGACCTGGCTTAAAGGAATCTAAGAAATTTGCATTTTTCAATCAGATATAAGTAATTAGCACAATTGCGAAAATATTGTCTCTAAAATTCATTAATAAATTATTTCTAATAAATAATACTTTATTGTTGTTCCTTTTAATGGTATAGTTGACTTTATTAATATATTTTGTTAAAAATTAAAATATTTTATAACACTCTGTATACAGTAACCATAGCATCAAATGGGTGATAAGGGGCGCCAAAATAACCCCTCCTTTAAAAAAAAGCGGAACTCACACACCTGGCGTTACCATGGAGATCAAATCACTACACGGATGAATCGATCAATATTTGACAGTAACGGTTTTTTGCGCAACTATTTTTGATAAAGATATAATTATTTCTTGTAATTTCTAATTGTAGTATAGATTAAAAGTAATCAATTAATTGATTAAATATTATTAATAAATAATATGTTGTTTTACAGGTTGTAAATTTATTCTAAGAATTACTATTTGATTTTGCGCGTAAGGACATAAATATTTTTTTTTATTCGTATAATTCGTATTAAGCAAGGACGCGTGCCGTACAGCCAAGCGTGGCGTATGGCAGACGAGCAGATGACACGCGACCGTTATGCCAGCTGCACTATGAACGCATTCCTATATTGGTTTTTATTTAAAATACGTTTCGCATTTAGACGTAACATTAAAAATAACTAGTTGTCCTTGTTTATTGCGTCAGGTGCAAATAACTATTGCATATAGCTAAGATATATCGTACGTATAACACAAATGCATACTCAGCCTCTAGTTCTAATGTTTTTCCTTATTAAATCAATGACAATTGAATTCACAGACTTATAATAAAATGGAATATATAAGTAAAACATAACATAAACATAGTATATGTAAGAATAATGAACTGGTAGATTTAATGAAGCTTGACAAATGTGCTATTTATTATGTTCCTTATGCTTTCGTTTCTCGATTATTATTTATGACGTATTTTGCTCTGATTCATAACACAATTACAGCAAAAAACAACTCGCCTACATTTAACAGTGCATCAATCGTTACACGATGGTCGTTAGTTGTTGTTTTATTAACAATTAATATTATAAAAAAATAAATAATAATCAAATATATTTATATATATTAAAGTTATATTTGGTTAATATAAAGTTAAATAAATTTATCATCAAATATTTGTTGATAAGCAAATTCCATTGTTACCATTGAAGCATATCTAAATGTACCAGGGAGACAGAAAACGAAGGAAGTCGGCAAGGGCTTCGCTATCACAAAGTCAAAGACATTGTAAGTGTGATAAAATTCCTTACATATTTTAATTTAAAATTTGTTATCCTATCCGTTTAAAATCTCCTAGTCCTATTGGAATACTAATAATTCTTTCATAAAAGAAACTAGTTCGTTATCCCGCATCCCCTATGTATTTTATATTACCAGAAACCCTAATTTTATAGAATTTTATTCTAAACACCTATAAGTAAAGAATACGAACACAAACAATGAATTTTAACATTCGCAATAATTGATTATAAACTAGGTTAGTAAAACAAAACAATTAGCGCATAAGTTAGTCCTCTGCTAATTCCTGAAATATAATTAACGACTTAGGTATCACTTTTAAAAAGAATAAAACGTCGAATAAACGAATTAATATTTTTCAATAATGCATTAGCATTATTAATGTGAGTTATGAATTTATTTAAATTAGAAATATAGATGATAAATAATTATTATATTTATGGTTTATATTTATAATATATTTTTACCTAATACAGTAACCGATCATGTATTTTTTTGTTTTTTATCGTTAATTTAAGATTGTTTTATTATTTTCCTACACTTCGTTTTGCGCGGTTTCCAGTATTTCTAGACTATTAATTATTGCCAAACAATTTCTCACCCGTTCGTGCAATAAAATTAGCAAATATAATAATGGGCATATCAAAAAATATGTTTTTCGTTTTGAAACAATAAAAACATTAGAAACGATTTAAATTATAACGTGACATACGCACATAAAACAATAATTATTTTCAAATGAAACTTTACATGTCATGCTGTAATTGTTTTTGTACAATTACCAGTGTCTATAATTTATAATCTCTGAAACATATTAATACTAGAACGATAAAAATAAATTCTGAATAAACAATATATGTATATTTACGACCTATTTTTACGATCCTTTTTGGAACCATTAAAAAAAATAACAAGAAATTTAACCGCCAAATTTCAAATCTTAAAATTAAAGCCTTTGAGAGTTTATTACTGATATTTATAAATTAATTAAATATAAAATATTAACAATAAAGGTTCACTTAAATAATGTTTACATAAATAACTTGTCAAAACCTAACTTGATAAACCCAGAACCAATAATTTGCACTATTAGGTATATTAGAGTGAATCAGAAATTGACTCATACAACCGCAAGCGCTACTGCGTTACTTTATTAAACAGACATTGTAATCATAACAATTTTAATCTTATTTTAATATTACTAAAGTTTAAAATTAAATGTTGATCCCAACAATGGGTTTGCACATATTCATAAAACCCGAGTGGACAGAATCCAAGTCAAGTAAGAGGGGTTCGAAAATCAAAGAAGTATTTGAATGCCCCTGCAATTACAATAGAATCTGCAACGGTTTTTAACATCTGCTGGAAGCGTGTGATGTTTCAGCTTTGCGGGTTGCATTAGAATTTGTCTTTTAAATGTATACTTTTACAAGGTCATCCTCAATATTGTTTGAAAATATTTATAAACATGTATAGCCATGTTAAGCTTATTTAAATTTATATAAATATAGAATAAAAAATAAACTGATACGGGCAGTTTCTCAGTAATCTTGGGTTCGAATCCTCGACCGTATCGGTTTATTTTTCATTCTATATTTATATAAAAATCCTCAATATTGTAAAAAGGGATACAAGATATTATTTATTTCATATTCATCAATGTATGTTAGTAACACATTTAAAAATAGAGATACAATGTCATACAAGTAAGACAGTCACGCATCACGCGTTGTGCCCTCTCGAACTCTAAGCAACTATAATGGACCAAGAAATTACGTCATTTGAAACGATCATTACACCCAACGCCTTCAATTTTCCCACGAGTCATTTACCTTTTTGTTTTTGTTCTAGGATGTCGAATTTTCAACGAACAAGAAGCAAGGTCTGGTGGGGTGACGCACCGCCAAATGTTGGCAGTCCAGTGGCGCAAGCCGAGTGGAACCAAAACAATCGAAGAGAGGACCAAGAGTGGGAGCCCCAGCTTCCTCATTGGATTAATCAACCCGAACAAAGAAACAATAGTGCAGACAATTTGGCACAAGCAAATAATGTTCCCAATCAGTGGCCCCTTCGTCACGGCAGTCCCGGCAGTCACAAGAGCCAAGATTCTGGGTTTTCAGATTCAGATACTTCTCCTCCTACATCGCAATATTATTCTTCACCGGATAATGTTGATAAAAATAAATCAACAAATAGTAGCGATTCAAATAACAATGAAAATATAACAATTAAACAAGCCACTGATTTTCAAAACTTACTTCATAATAGTAAAGATGAGGTTGATAGTTCAAGATCTTCAAACAAAGTCAGCGGTGATGCACCAACGCCGAAACCTCGGCTTAGAAGCAGTAGTGTTATTCAAACTCCTTACGACTTGCAAAAGTACTGCGAAATTCACCAGGATGAAGAACATATGGATTTATTAAAGGATAAAGAAGTTGAAGAAATACGTGAAATGGAACCTAAATACCCCGCTACTAGAAATTTAAGTGATAACAAAATAAGTAAAGACAGAATCCATAATAATTTAGAAAATGGATTAAATAGTAAATTAGCAATAAATGTCAATAATAGTGTGGTTAAAAACACGTCTCAAAGTATTAAAAGCAATAAAGAAAATAATCCAAATACAAGTGCAATAGAACTCGATACCAAAGACAAAAATTTAAATAATATTATAAGTCCCTCTAAAAAATATCCAGCTAAGAAATTTGTATCTGGAACTGATAGCGATTGCAACAAAACAATAAAAATTGCTACAGTAAAAGATCTAGATACCAGTAAAAATAAATCTGATGATAGTGTTGAATATATACGATTATCGCACAATAATGAAATTGCTGTAAATAATCAGCCAAGAGTACGTACACCAATAACCAGTGTATCCTATGTTCCCACGGAACGAACTAAAAAGGCCGAATATAGGCGTAGCATGTCCAACGAAGACAATATTCCTATATCTACCACACCTAAATTCCAAAGGAACAGACTTAACCAGTCACTTAATTTTGAAGGACAGAAGTTAGATCGCCAAATATTAGACATTCAAGAAGGTTATCATTCTTTAGGATATATAGACGAAGAAGATTTACCCAATGAGACAATTGTGTATCCAAAAGAGCAATTCCATAAGCCTACTAAAGCTTTATTAGGAAAAAATATTATGGACAGTCTTCATTTAAAACCGACAAAAAAAATAGGACCCAAAGCCAAACACCGAACTGGTGGAAAAGATAAACCTAAAGAGCCATTCAGATTATTTTCAAACAAAAAAGAAAAGCCAGGAGTTGTAGATAAAACCGCCGGAGGTGTACTAAGCGGTAGTCGAGTACCATCTCTTGGATTACCAAGAACTTGCGATCAAAATTCTTGGGTTGTAGTTGGACATCCCCAAAAAGAAATGCTGATTCCTCATTACAATGAAAGACTCGTAGCGACAGATAGCGATATAAATCTTAAAAGTAAAGATGTTCAGAATGAAAACAGACTGACTCCACCCTTAGAATTTCAAGATAAACAAAAAATACCTTACGATTCAAATTCAAAAACTGATAAGGTTTTAACACATGATTCTAAACGAGAGAAATTAAAAGATGATTATATAAACTTTATGGATGTACAGTTAGACCAAGGTTGCACTTCAACACCTAAAATGCTTGCGCCTCATGAGTTCATGAATGGTGTACTAAGCAGCAACAAAAAACCTCGAAGAGGGAATTTATTACAAAATTTTAATAGTGGGTGAGTTGTTGATTTTCGTTTTCGTACCTTTGTCGTTCTAAATTTACGATTATAATGGTATGTATTTTCACAGGTTAGTCTTGAACAATCGCGACGAGATTTTATACAGGGAAAGAAGTATAGATCACACGACATTAGAGCGATTGTGCGATAGGAAATCCGAACCTGTACAATATTGGCTATGCGATTTGGTTGGTTCGTGTGAGAACGAATGTATGACAACTCTGCAGAGTAAGCCTTTAGGAGCGGAGATGAAGGCAATGGTTTCCGCCAGTTCAGCAACTATAACCGGTAACATCAAGAAGGTCCAAACTCACGGACAGATTATTGTTCACCAGCACAGTGACGTTATAAGGTAAGAGATAAATACAATCAATAATTTCGGATTTAAAAAACTTTATCAAAATGCCTTGTGATAATTTTCTTTTTTTTTTTCAGACAAATTGAAACAAATAACACCAGTGAAGAGCAAATATGTCTATTAGTAGCGAATATAAACGAGTTTGTACTAGCCCACAGTATCACACTAAACACGAAACCTCCCGGAGAAACTCCAGAGAGGTGGGATAAAATCAAAATGTCTTTACAATTGTACTTACAAAAGTTAATAGACATTGGAGAAGACGTTAAAGTTGAGTTAAACGAGAGCAAACCGGAATGGAGTTTAGTACAGAAACATTTGGATACGCTGATTGAAATATTTTTAGAAACCACTAAAGCGGTTCTCGTCCAACAAATGAAGGTACATTTTTTTATTTAGTAACATTTATTTTATAAGCGTACTTCATATTTTCTCCAAAGTAAAAGTCTTTCACTGCCCTTCTCTTACAACAACCAGCCGATTCGTTGCGAGTCCAAAAAGTGTTTACGAAACAAACTATGCACTTTCAAATTTATTATACAAATTAGAATCATATCTTTCAAATTTAATAATCTTAAATGTGTGTTTATTATCTGCAACTTAAAAAAGTAATAGTTTTAATCTTCTGTACCTAGAATTGAACTTTAATTGCTAAATATCTTGTATTAATTAGAGTCTGTACATAGATTTATTAGCATAAACAAGCAAAGTAATAAATAGCGGACGACATAATCATTAATTTTGTTTACAATTTACTGCAATCACTACTATTTCATGCTTATAGAATTCTGAGAGGATCATGTTTATGTATGAGGCATGAATTATTTAGTTAATTCCTGTTGAACTTCGCTAGCGTAGTGAATACAGGAAAATTTATTTAAATAAGTAAATACCAAAATTATTCAGACTATTTTACCCTTGACTTATATATTCCTAAATGTTAAATCTAATGTTTGTTTGTTTGTTCTCTAAGCCTCTAATTACAACGAAACTTTAGCTTTGATATTCTATACAAGCAAATTCAAGGGTAGTTAAGCGTTCTATTATTACGGTACTAATAATATAATATACAATTAACAATGAATAATTGCCGGACAACACCTTGTAAGATTATATTTTGTCTAATTCCTTTATTTATAAAAATCACTCTTTTTCCAGACGCTAGTTTCAATAATAGAAGAACCGCCATCTGACATGATATTAAAAAGCACTTTAACATCCATCGGTCATTTGGCGATGCTAACAGAAAACACAGAGAGTTCTCTACATTCAAAATGTGCTGAGATCATGAAAAGTATAACAGAACTGCCATTTGTGGACTGCGGGGTCCCAAGGGCGCTGCTAACAGCGATTATTGAGACGAAGAAGAGTTCTATAAAAGCGCTTTCTCTAAGAGCGCTTGCAACAGTTTGCGTCACAGGCGACGCTGTGAAACAGTTTGAAGAGGTACGTCATTATTGTTTAATGAAATTGAAGTTCAAGCCAATGCCGATCTTTTTAAGTCCCGCAACGACTAATTAATTATAATCTAGTCGACGATATGTTAGTTATTTAGTAATTGCTTTAACCGTTTGACCTCTGCCTGTTAAAGGTGAACCTGTGGATAAATTAAAACGAATAAATACCAATAATTAGGTATTATATCACAATCACATAACTAATAAATATTAAATCAATTATTCAAAAATAAAACCTTTTCTTAACATTTCGATTTTGATATATTATAGCATTGTTTGGTAGATTTAGTAACAATAGTAAATATTAAAAACAGAATTAAATAACATTATATTTAGCATTTCTTGAAATTAGATAGCTTGATAGCTGGACATATTTTTAATTTAATTATTTAATGATATAAGAGTCTTACAACCTATAAAAACTGGTATAGTTTAGAAGAGAATTGTCGTTAAAATACCTTAGAACTCGCCCCGTGGTAGGTTTAGGTACCTACCATTTCCATGTTTGGAAAATTTGTCTAGCTGTGAAACATACAGGGTCCTACAATATAATTGAAAATTATTACAGGGAGGCGGTATAGAGATCCTCTCAGACATACTGTCGGATAGTACTAACCCAGAACCTCAAATGCGGGAAGCCATCACAGTACTCACACAGATCACCGCACCCTGGCTTAGGGGACACTACGATATCACACAGCTACATGTCTACCTCGACACTATTATACAACATATTACTGGTGAGTTCTAATTATATATATTATCAATAATCATCAATGTTATTACTAAATTACTGATCTGTGAAGTTTTTAATTTGACAATAGACATTTATAATATTTAATTATTTTTAATGTTACTTCAACTTACTGATGTTTAATTTTAACTTTAAACGTTTTTAAGTAACACAAATATTATTGTTTTCACATCCGATAAAGTCAAATTCCATTGTATTGTTAAATTACGATAGTACCTAGTGTTAATAAATACGTTATACGCGGTATACGTAATGCATTACATTCTATCTGATTTACTGAATACATATTAAAATTTTGTTTGTTAGTACAGTGACATCTAGCGGTAAATAGCTATTTAAAACAAAATAGACATTTTTGCTGCAATTTTTAATGGTTACCTGTAAATAAAGAGAAAAGTTTTAATAAATTACATTTAGTGGATTTAAAATATATTAGATATTATTAAACTTTTATTCTCAGTTAATGTTTTTGACAATGGTATCGGCGGGAAATAAAAAAAACTGTGAAAAAGGCATTTATTTTTTTTAATTTAAATATTTAAATTAGGACTTAAAATTTATTAAAAAACAATTAAAGGTCAGAGATTTATCTCCATATACTTAGCATAATTAGAAAGGGAATTTTTTATCTATCAGAGGAATATTTAAATCTATAAGATTAGTACATTATTTAAGAAAATAATATTGCCGTAGGTATTTTTTTCCGAACCGAATGCTGCCAGCTTTTACTTCTCTGTACGGCTTGCATCGTCAATCTCGTCAGAGAACTAGAAATCGAAAAGAAGGAAAATACGGGCACCGACATTATAGAGGTGTTAAACAAACATCATACAGTTGAGAAGCTTTTGGATGCTGTCAAACGACGCGGTTCTAATATATCTGTATTCCTACAGGTAAGTCAATAAAAATAATATATAATTTGATATAACCTATCCAAAATTATTCTTTATAACCATAGTCAAAGATCTTGCTTCCACATTTTGGTTATGATAGATATTCTAATAGGAAGAATACATACAAGAAACCGTTAGAAATATAAAATTCTGGATTGTAAAAAAATAATTTGTAATATCTTACAACTAAAACTGTAAGTTAATCTGTCCCTATATACAGTTAAAAAAAACACACGAGTATCACCACCATCATCTTTGGAGACACTTTGGAGAATATAAACTAATAAACAACAATATACACTTATACTAGGAGCAAACAGCGTCGCTTTTGGCTTCATTGTCACGTGTATCCCGCTGCGTGCTGCCGTTGTCTCGCTTGCCGGCCGCCAGCGTAGCGCTCGTGTGCTTCGCGCGCAGCGGTCCGCTCGCACCGCGAGCTGCTGAACTACGCGCACAACACCGACTACACTGTCATGCAGCAGAGGCTATATCTAGGTAGGTCATAATATATCTAAAATTAATGTACTAATAATTGAGATGTATTTTTTGTGCAAAAAAAAAAACATGAGAATTCGCTTGTGTAGTAAATTATAGGATTGGCTAAGAAAGTTACTAGGTACTTAAAATACTAATATCTATCAGATCTACTACCACTACACAAACCACAAAAAAAATATTATCAACAATTTAAAGGATATCAACAAAAAGGTGCAGGAATATCGGGAACTTGTTGCTAGGGTATTTACATGGTTATTATTTTAACATTTATTAATATTATGAATATGAGGTACATATTATAAAGTAATAATTAGCATGACTTTTAAGTTATAATCGGCATGCGTGATATTTGTTCACCAAATATTACTGTTGAAAATAGGATTTGCATCATTAACATGCTTTTATAATATACATAGGTAATATATGTAGAAGTAAAATGAATATACATATCATTTATTATTTGAGTTTTATAAATTACATCTACTTACATACATACAAACATACATACATACATACAAACATACATACATACATACATACATACATACATACATACATACATACATACATACATACAAACATACATACAAACAAACATACATACAAACATACATACATACATACAAACATACATACATTCATACAAACATACATACATACATACAAACATACATACATACATACAAACATACATACAAACATACATACAAACATACATACATACAAACATACATACAAACATACATACATACAAACATACATACATACAAACATACATACATTCAAACATACATACAGACAAACATACATACAAACATACAAACATTATAAGACAAGCATAATAATAAGTTTATAGATATTCAATCCATAATTGAGTTAAAAGTAAAAACAAATATTTTTTATTTTCATTCAGACTGGCAGTAATCCCGGATGTGGCTCACCAAATCGTCCAACTAGAAGGCATTCCTCATCTTATCCGGCTGGTTAGGATGCAGCGAACGCGCCCCCACATAGAGGTCAATCCAGACCAGACTCTCATACACACCCTCAAGGCACTTAGAACATTATACAAACATCACCCAGAAGCTTTCACCGACACCAAGGATGTTACCGAAATGATCAAACCGCATTTGATGGAATCTCTCATGCTATTTTCTGCTAAACAAGAAAGCTATGTTTGAATTATTCTTGTTATTATGCACATTTTATTCTTGATGCAACTTAACCTATGAAACTATGTACTTTTTGAGGGTAGTCGGACTTTGTCAAGTTATTTGACAATAATTTTGAAAATAAAGTTTAAGTCCTATTCAAACTATCATAAAATAGATCTACTTTAATAGGATGGTGTAGTTTTCTCAATAAATAAAGTGAGCAATTCCAAAGATTATTTATTTGCTCAAAAGGTTTATATAAGTACTAAAAGTTTTAATATATAACAACCTGTATATAATGATTTAAATGTTTTAAAAGAAACCAGTTTATTCACTTGTACATTTTATAAAAGAAATGTCATTATTTTGAAGACAATATCTCAACCATTGTGTGATTGAGTTACATTCTATAATACTTAGTGTAAGAACTAAAACTTGTATATAATAAGTGTACTAATTTTATTTTTCCGAGGCCATACTTATATGCTATGCTAGTCTCAGCTACATATTTATAAAATCATTTAGAGGTTTCATTGACTGCAAATGTAATTATATTATTGTAGCTTTAAGCATCTTATTTGCTTATTTATTTTTAGTTTTGAAACCACCTTAATATACACCATGTACTTGTTTATTTAAGAATATTATGTAAACATTTTCACCTCATTGTTATATGTTTGTGAAATAAAGTATATTACTCATTATTGTAACAATATTGTTTTAATTAATTTATCTTAATAATAGTACATAAAAAAATGAACAATAAAAACATAATAAAAATCACAATGCATTATGTAAAATGTGTCAATATAAAAAAATATATTTTATATAAAGATTATTAATACTGAAAACATCAACTATATGACTGTTTAATATTTTTTGAATGTACAATATCTACAGTTGTCTGGTGGCATTGTCTTAAATCCATATCATATACGCCAAGACAAGATTTGTTTTCAGTTGGTTTGAAAAAATCTAAACCTCTTCCTATCTTGATTATCCAACCGGAACTTAACCTGGAAATATCATAAAAATATTCCTTACTTCCATATTTCGGTATAAAGTCTTAAATATAGTTTATATTTAAGAGTTTATATCTAAAACTATTAAAATATACTGCCTACTGTTTGTCATCATAAAGAAATAAAAAATAACTATGTATTCCCAAAAAAAAATCCCAAGAAATAAGCATAAGAATATGAGTAATTAGTTAAAAAAATAACAAAATAATCATTATTATGAGTTAAAACCCCATATCATGTACATAGAAATCAAGTTCAAACATTTTATTAAATTCTGAAGTGACACCTCAACACGTAAAGATGATTTAGTAGACAATAGATGTACTTACAGTATTTGCCTATCATGTAGAGTATCAGAGTAGTTTACAATAAGTTGTACTTGGTACTTGATGAGATCGTTTTGTAGATTGGAGAGCCACTCCTTTTGTACTTTTACAGTTTTATCATCTCTAGATGTCCTTAACTCTACATGCTTCAGGTTACAACAACTTCTCACTAGTAATTCACAAAGACGGAGGAAGTTAGAACACTAAAAAATATAGATATGATTTACATTTTTAAACTTCTATATGGGTTTTCAAAGGTTTAATAATTGCAAAAAGTATTTGGATAACATTCAAATGCATGAGCCAATTAGAAAAGGTACAATGAGGTATGTTAATAAATTATACATATTTTGATGTAAAGATTATTTTTTTCTTATAATTTGATGTGAAATCTCATTTTAACTTTAGAATGCTTAGTTAGATTTTATTTCAAAAGTTTTTTCATAAAATATTTTGTCTGTAATTTATGTCATATTTTCTTATCAGATAAATACCTGATGAAAACTTCTGATATATGGGTCCTCAACTATAACAAATTCTACTTCTTCATCCAAAAACCTTCCAAATAAGGTTTTATAACTGTGGCCTGTCGAGTTATTCTCTATGTTGACTTGCTCGTGGAACTGGCCAGTCTCTTTGTGTTTTAAAACCAACTTTTTTATTGCTTCAGCTCTGTTCATGTATTCCTCTATTTTCTTTCTTAGGTAGTTTTTTGTTGAATCATCAATCTCTCCTTGATAAATAATGTAGTAATTAGATATTTCATATAATAATAACCCTAGATAACAAGATTATTTCTATTGAACTTGACATAGTAAGTATTGACATTATTCGTTTTTAAGACTACAATATATATATTTTAAATGTTGAGTTGTAATTAAAATTCAATACCTGACGATAAAACCTCATACCTCAGACAGACAGACAGACCTCATACTGACAATACAAAAATCGAATTCAATTCCCACCTTTCATCTTATCAACAAGTATTTGTAAGCCCTCCTGATAACACACAAGGGCTTCTGTAAAACGTTTCTGGGTATCCAATTCGACACCTCTTTTGAGAATGTTGACTGCAGCACTTTCTATATTCATGTTTACTTTTTTTATGCACTTCAGGTATTTGCTATTTATTTCAACGATATCATAAAACTATTGTTCTGAACCAATAACTGCGAAATGAATGCGTAATAAAGATTTTTTTACTAATTACAACGGATTATTATATTTTGTCATTAAGATTACAGACTACATTGCTACTAATAGTTTATAAACAAAATCCCAAAAAAGTTATGAAACGTCAACATTGTGATAAAAAGTAACTTCAAAGATTATACTTTAACTTCGAATTTTGACACACGAAGACTAGTGAGACTACAAACTTTAGTATACAAAGTCAAGAACTTGTATACATATTATTAAGAGAATCCCCGACTATAACTTAAAAATGTTGGATAACAATAAAAATAATAAATCAATGTAAAAACCAGAGTCGAATTGAAAAAGTAGCAACCATAAAGCAATATTTATTAAAATTTCCTTTAGCCATCATAAGTGCCCTATTGAACCAATATATTTATGATGTAAAATTTGCAATTGTAAAAAAACCTAGCAGAAATTACATTTAAATTTCTTAACTGGTTTCTTTTTTTTTTAATATTATAAATTTCCAACATAAGGAGATAAAAGCGCCATAAACTTTTTTTAACGGCCACTAATATATTTATTGTTTTATTTTTAGTTGTTGTTTGAGTTTGTTATTTTCTATCCTACAATATAATATACATCGGTGCTAGCTAATAATAGAAATAAAATAAGATAAACTAGTCTCGAAAAAAATACTTTTGACGGCTAGCAACAGTCAATATTTTGGTTCAATTTATAGTTTTGGACAATAAATAGTTAAAATACGCTTACGCTTAGTGCTCAATTTGTTTATTGTATATTAGAAAAAAACAACTTGTAAAATTATAAATAATTAACTTCTTTACAGTACATTTATTATTCTGAGTAAATTATAGTTTTAACCAAAAATTTATCCCATTTTTTTTTATAAACAATGCTATTATTAAGCTATTTATTGAATTGCCTATAATTTTTTTCTGATACTAATATCTTAGAATCATAAGAATATCATATATTACAATGATAAAAATATTTTTTATTATTTAATAAAAGGTACGTTTTATATGCTAGTTTGATACGCTACTTACTTTACAAAATAGAGTCACAGAGTCCGAGTACGATATAACTTACGATAATAATTGATGACAATAATAATAAAACGTATGTTTATAACTGTCAACTGTCACATTGTAATGTCAAATATGTAAACAAATGTGAAATGAACACCGGACAGGAATTTTATATAGGAAGAAACTTTAGGAGCCATGTGTGGGAAATTATGATATCGAAGCGATAGTATTTTTTTACACGTGGTAGCTAATTTATAAAACCAAACATCTTATTTCAATTATTAACTTTGGTTAAGAGTTTTATTTCATAATTACACTATGTCACGTCAACTTGGTCGAGTAGTATCCCAAATCTTACAAAGATATTTTGGAGATATAGTTCAGAAAGTTGGCAATGATCTATTTAAATACGGTTCAAAACCAATTGGTTTGATAGTTAAGACAACAGGTCTTACTAGGACGCAGGTAACCTAATATGTACTTTATTTGATTATATGAATCAATTGTAACTTGAATAGAGGCATACATTTTTTTTTACGTTTATTAGAAATACGTATACGGATGTTATAATGTTTCCAGGTCATTGAGAGTTTACGTACTCTCCTTAAATTCGACCTAGCTATATTTGAAGCCAGAGATGCTATTGTTGATTACAAATTAAATCCTGATAACATTCTGCTACTCATCAGATATCCAAGGTATTATTAATTTAATAAACACTAACATTCATCTGCACAAGACCTTAAATATTTAGTATAATATTCATCAGTATCAGCCTTTTCTATTTAATTCTACTACTACTACTACTATTCTACTGTAAGTCTAGTTTAATGTCAACAAAAATTTGATATGAATAATCACACAATAAATATACTTTTCAGGTATCTGTTACAAATTAAGAGTAAATATGGCAGCGAAGCAGAGATGCTTATTGAGGAGCTGCTACAACAGGCATCTTGCACTGCTACTGTGTTGATGGTCACCGTGATGAGCAAGTATAAGGATGACAAGGTAATAAGCTATATTTTTTTAGCAGAAAATTTTGTAAATATATTTCTTTTTAATTTTTTTATTCCACCAAAACTGTTTCAACATAAAAAATTACAGGAAAAGAACCTCAACCTTGTGAAACTGAAAGATACATTTATCAGCCTTGCAACAGCTGGGTACATCCAGCAAGCTCCAGTGGCTGAGAGTAAAGCTGAATCCATCAGTGACATTCCAGTGCTAGTACCAGTGGCCACTATTGTTCCAGATCTAGATGTTAGGGACTTAATGAATGCAATGAATAGTAACCTCGCAGATGTTAATGACAGTAAGTTGGTTGTTTTAAAATAACTTATGTAAATAACTCTATAAAATATAAGTAACTTTTATATATTTATATGACATGAAAATTGTTGTCTAAATGTTACAGATATTTACTGGAAGGTTAATTATGATAGATTTCATTTGGATTTTCGAGATGAAGTAATGATAAAGGCTATAAATCGTAGAATTGATGAGAATGGTAAGAGTATTTTTTTTTTTTTATTTATTAATAAGTTTTATGTTTAATATACTATTTTATTTTTCATTAGAAAACATATTAAATGATTAAACATGTTTTTAGCAGGTGAATTACTCCGGCTAATGCTTGAACAGATGTATCTATCATCATCAGCATGGGCTACAGAGTCCTCTCCTGTTCCTCTCACAGACTTGAGAGATGGAGCGCAAAGACTAGGCGACAATATGAAGCAACATCTTGAGCAGTATCTCAGAGTTATCGGTACCTAAATGAAGTGGTTATAATTTCTTGCTCTTTTAATGTAATTTTATTATTCATTACATATATTAATATTACCAGCAGTTCTCGTGAGAAAGATTCAACCATAGTTATGCTTCCATTTAGGTTAAAGTTCTTTCAACATCTTTATTGTATAGCTTATTATGAATTAAACCCTGTTCTACATTTCTAAACTTAGTAGTTTTGGTTGTTAGAAATCAAATAAATGTTTTTTTAAGTATATTTGTTTCTTATTTCAGAGGAGAGTGGGTCCGGTTTTATTCGTCGGACGGGGGATGCTGGAGGCGGTCAGTACAGTGTGAAGACACAGCACGCGGCCACGCAGCTGCTGGAAGCGCTGTGCGACCACACTGTCACTGAACGACTGGGCGGAAAAGCAGCTAGAATATTTAGGTACTTCATATAATATTGTATTATATTCCAGTGAACTATAAATGTCATAGTCCATACAGACAATAAAATATTTAGGTCATTATTGTGTGAGTGGACTATCAGCCAAAAATTCATAATTGATTTACTGTCTTCATAATTGAAAGCCATTTTAAAGGTCTCCCTACAAACTCAATCCATTATTTTGACTACTGATAGTTCAAAAAAACAAATAGATATTTCGTTTGTTAGTATCAAACGTTGGTTTAGAATCATTTATTAAATCGTCAGTACAGTGATCTAGTTGTAAGCACTCAGTAAAATAAAAGTTTTCATAATTTAAATATTTTCTAATGTTTGGGTATCCAACCTGGAGCTAGTGTATTTAAGAGACAGTAGCACCACTACACCAGACGGCCTTTTTTATAATTACTATGTTTTAGGTTAATCCGATCAAAAAAGTACATTGAAGAAGACGACATACAGAAATACGCAATGTTACCAAACAAAGAATGCAAAGAATTAACATATAAGCTATTGGAAGAACATTTTATAAGTGTTCAGGTATTTATTAAATTGAAAGTATGTAGTAAACTGTTTTATAAGTAAAAATTGTATATATAATTTTTATTTTAGCCTATGAGAAAAGCAGCTTCCGCAGGAGGAATGGCGAAAGCAGTTTATTTATACAATGTCAAAATACATGATGTGAGTTGTACTACTTTGAATTCTATTAAGTAATAAAATATACATATTTGATTCATAAAAGTGACTAAATTAAGTGGTACATTCCTTTTGCAAAATATTAATAATGACAGATAAATTCGATCTTTATATATTGTTAGCATGGCACTTTAAAGCCAATCACTCAACGTAACGTAAAAATATATATTTTTGTGCAATAATAATTATGATTTAGGACGATATGCAAAATGTTAAAAGTAATATATCCAGGTAGCGCACGTGGTTCGTGAGATGTGTTACCGGTCGCTGCACAACGTGTTGCGCGTGTCATGGCACGTGCGACAGTCGCACGCGCGTCTCCTCGACAAGCAGCGCCGCGTGCGCTCCATAGTGCACGGCATGCGCGTGCGCGGGGAGCCGCAACAGAACATCGATGACGTCAGCATAATCATATTTATTATTTTATTAGGTTACAGAGAGGGGGCAATGGACAAAATTTGGATAAATATATGTTTAATTGTCGTAAAAATAAAACTTAATTTAAACGTCAGCTCTTAATTATTAGAACTTGACACTTACTGTTTACTTTTAGTATTTTTTTCTATATTTAATAAGATCTATTCCTCCAGATGGAGGAATAAAGTAAGAAATAAAACAAATCCTGTATCCCCGCCTGGTTTTTAGCCCGAAATTTTTGGTAACTCGAGAGTCAGTTTTATTTAATATGAGATTTGGGTGTTTTAGCTTTGTTATATAATTTAATAGCTACTTATCGTTATGCAGGGTGTTGCAGTCTTCTGATTATTATAATTCCCATTAAGGGCAAGTCTAAAATTGATCGAACAGGTGTTATAACTCTAAATACATCCCCAGGTGTTGGATACATTGACTCCGCCCGAGGTCGCTCAAACAGCAGCCGCGGAGCGTCGTCTGAACTCACTGGCTGCAGCTGAGATAGAACTAGACCGAACACTCTTCCTTCTCACTTGTTACTTTGCTTACTCGCGATAACACTAGTTATTATTTTTTATATTATAATGCTCAAAGCGAATATGTTATATTGGTATTTTTTACCTTTATTTTCCTGTTATAGAATTTTATCCTCATTTGATTATAATTTTCGGATCCAGTGCTAATAAAATCACCTAGACCAAATAACTTTGGAACTGTCGTCATAAATAGGTAACTTCATAATTTTATTTTTAAGAGATGATTTTTGTAAAACAGTGATACACCATCAAATACTTAATATAATTATTATTATAAGTGTTAAATAAAAGACGTGATACATTCTTAAAATTTTATTTGACCCCATCGAAACTCAATCTTTCATACAACCTATAATGTCCGATTACAAAACCCGCTATCTACAAAGAAATCGGATCGACACAAGCAACTACCCTGGAATCAAAGTCGCGTCAATTTTGTAACCAACCAGTGTCAAATAATCAACAATGTTATAATCATTAATTTATATTAACAAGTATATAATTATATACGAAGTAAACCTGTTATACAGTGACACCTATTATTTGGAATTTATTACATATCTACCGTTGTATGTGTAGTTAAAAACATTTAAGAACAAAAATTTTGAATTATGCATGACATAAAAATATTATATGGAATTAAATAATAATTATAATAAAACAATATATTATTATAATGAATATATGAGTTAAAAATTTAAGCCACATACAACGGTTAAAATATATTGAAGCTAATTGATAATTCTAGATTTGACTAAATAAAAAGATATTGTTATTTACATTCGTCGACGGCGTCTGCCTTACTACCGTCTTTGGGAATATGATGATATATTAAAAAATAATAATAATAACTTAAAACTTTATTATAGCCCTCTAAATAAATGTTTACACACACCAATAGTCCTAATAACCAAAATGGACTATTAAATTTAATATAATTTCTGAGCAATTCTCTTACAGTTTTAAAAATCCCAAAAACGGTAGTCATATACCTAAATATTAGCGTGTAGAAACACTTATGTCTTTAACACGATAAAGTTAAGAGCTAGACTATAGAAATATTTAAAATACGGTGAAGACATCAAACTATATGTCCTAAGTTTATCACCTTAACGCGATCAATCTACTTTTACACCCCACTATACATTATTTGAATGTTAAACACACTTGAAGCGACAACTATATACAAAGGATGAAAGCGAAAATAAAAATAAAACATGCGTGTGACGTTGTAAATTTATTTTAATTATAACTAGGTATTTTACACAACTTAACAAAATACATACATACACAAACTAAACAGTAACCAAAATAAAACTAAAAAATAAAGTAACATTCATACGGTGTCCGTAGTGTTGCCACACTTAGCCTCTGCAATGTCAGAACGAACGTTGGCAAGTATTTTCAGTCCACATCATAAATGTGGCATCACTACGGTTATAATCGACCGAAAGTCTACCACTTAATACTGCTCAGAGAATTTCACTCCGCCGATGGTCTGTCGTAATGTGTAAATAATTTTATTTGTACTATATCACAAAAAATATCGCATCTTATAAAACGACAGGATGGATTTCCGAAGTTTAAATAACATTAATGATTTTAATGAGGAAATTTCCTAAAGCAAGGAAGAAAGCGGCTGAGCCGCTTTTGTTAAAACTTAAGCCAATAAAGAATAATTTTAAAATTCAGCTAAATACGAAAGGCCGATAAAAATAAAAACAGATATACATTGTTAATTAAAATATAAGAAGCTCTGTTATAATTTATTTACAATATGTTATATGGGATTCGGAGACGCTAGAGGCATTATGGATACAGTAAAGCTATTGAAAATGTTACAAAAATAACATTGCCAGCACACAAATTAAGTCAAGAGCGGCCATTTTGTATCTGTGAATATTTCTAAAATACGTCTAATTTATGAAAGAAAAAAAAAAAGTCGCCGTGTTTAATTCTTACAATATCGTTAGCCGCAAAATTTCGTAAAAGCTAAATTCTAGCGTAAGTAGCAATTTTTTCAATATAACCGTTTATTGCGAGAACTTACCACAAAGTAAATAGATAGCCCGTTAACGTTCCCTTATTATAATATATACATAGCAAACGATATTAATATACACCCCATACAGTACTACATAATTTGTCATTTTAAAATTTCCATAAATATCTTCCGTAGTAACGTTAATATAAATTCATGTGATGGCCTAAATAATACTAATTTGTCAGCGGGTTCCACAAGCCAATACAACCGATACACGAACCATACATACAAACAATTTTGATGAATCCTTAACTCTTATATCTAGTAATTTAAACATATGTCGGCAGCATCTATAATGAGCTATAAATTACGCGGTGAGATATACATTCGCTTAGTAAAGCCATTTTTGAATTCATTTTCACTGTGTCGAAAATCTAAACGAATATCTTGAAATATTTTTAAGAGCTCCTTCGGTGTGCGTTTTGCTTATTCGTGTTATAACAGTAGAGAAAGAATGGTGCCAGCGATTTTATAAAATAAAAAGTGTCAAAGACCAAAAAAACTGGGCTTACATGATGCGACAGTACTTGACCTTGCATTGTTAATACTTCCAGATAATTAACCATGTTCCATTCCATGTATTTAATCTATAAATCTAACATATATTACTTCCTTGTTATAACACTTTATAAATTTATCAAGTCACAAACAGCATCAAAGCCCAATCCTACCAACATAAGAAGCGAGTCTTAAAAATATCCCAAGTGTAACACTAAGTTAGGAATGGAATCCTGTCTCTAATCACTGTGAACACATAGATCACCCGTCCCGCTCGCACCCGCCGCCCGTTCTATACCCGTCCTTCTCGCACATTACAATATACAGCACGACGCCGAACAACAACTGCTGGAGCCGCCTTTACTTTTTTGTCGTTGATCTGGAATTGAAATTAGAAGTTTAAGATTATTCTTTATACAATACTACAAATTAACACACAACTAAACTAAATATCCAATATACGTCAGAACAAGTGATACAAAGGAACTTACAATCTTGAAGGAAGGAAGAGGATATGGGAATAGAGAAATAGGTAATGTTATCCCCATCGGACTTCTGCAAGTTGAAAATTAATAAAACAAAACGTCATGTAATCGAAGACTATTTTTATATAAAAAAACAAGTCGATACTTAATCGATAACTTATACAATGTTGCATAATCTTGATTCTTGACCTACATGTAGAAAGGATAAAGAATATTACAAAACTAATATATTTAATGTACATCTACTCTTACAAAGGATGAGCATTGAGTTCTGTTCACGAAGCTGTCAAAGCTAATAACGCTAACAGGATTTGAGAATAAACAAAAAAAACAAGTCCTTTTATTTTCTATCACTCGCTTTTAACATTTCTAATTAACAGGGGACTTACATACTGTTGTCAATTTTACATGATACATATTAAAAACGACGGTTTATTTTGTAGCATGATATTAAAAATATAAAACAAAAGAAGAACTGTTTAATGAAAAGATATGTGAAAGCAACTCACCATGCGAGTTTGGCTCGGGCAGGTGTTCCCTGGGGACGAGGTGCATGACGGTGGTGCGGCCCAGCTGCAGCCCCAGCGCTCCCAGGGTCACGCTGCTGTGCAGGAAGCGACCCTGGTAGATCAGACGAAGGATCTCTGCCCGGGAAACGCACTCCGTCGCCCAATCCGCTGGAATCGTGAGTAGATAAGATCAGTTGGGATTTCATGTTTTTTAATTTAGAAAATAATAAAATGTTATCAATGTATGTAATTAATCAATTTAAAGAATTATATTAAAAAAATAAAATTTAATAAAGTATTATACAAAGATAAATAAAAAGTTAATAAAAATGATCAAAATAAGTTAAAAAAGTAAAAACAGCAAGATATGATAACTGCCCCCAGAGAGATTTGAACTCTCGACCCCTAGTTTACAAGACTAGTGCTCTAACCCCTGAGCTATGGAGGCTGACGACGATGCGGTTGTAAATATCAATGACTTATAG
This sequence comes from Napeogenes inachia, assembly GCA_959347355.1. Lineage (NCBI taxonomy): Eukaryota > Metazoa > Arthropoda > Insecta > Lepidoptera > Nymphalidae > Napeogenes > Napeogenes inachia. The sequence goes on along the minus strand of OY365793.1, from coordinate 19,877,109 downwards.
TGAGCTGCGTATAACGCACGCACACAACTATATTTGCATTTATATACACACACACGCTAATCAAAACAAAATACATCAGCAGAACTATAGATGGCGTTGTAAAAAAAAACATTTAATTATTTTAGTGAAGAATACTTATTTTATATTTAAAGTGAAAAAGTTTTCGTTTAAAATAAATCATGGAATATTTAAATAATATTTAGCAATTTCTAAAACATTTAATGTCTTGCATACAAAAGCCTGCGTACAAACTGGTAGAAATAGGTTAGATGTAATTTAGGCGGTGGATAAGCGGCGGCTATCAGTAGATTTGTGGCTGTGGCTAAGCTAATCGCGAGTGCCCATCTGGCTAGGGGTAATTCACATTTGTTTAAAATACCACCTTTAAAGCCGCTTTAAGGTTTAAATACTGTTTCATTTGTTTAACAACAGTTTACTTACACTACGTAAGACAATATTAAAATTAGGGAATATCCTTTATATGGTAGTTTATATTGTAAATTCAAAATTGAGATAATATAATCATCATTATTGTAGTTTTTAACTTACAACTGTATCCGGTAACAATAATAGAGACTAATCCTTGATTGTTACCCGCCAGTAACCATGTGAATAATTTCCTTGCAGATTCCTTGCAGATTTAATCCTCAAAAAAGTATTCCTATAATAATATAAAAAAAAAACCGACTTTCATGTACGAAAAAAACGAAAAAGCGAATCAAACTACACGTATAATTTTCACGTCTACGGTTTCTGTAATCATAATGTATGGCGGTGTAGACCAAGCGCTAACAACGCCTGCCTCAATTAGCTGAATTTAGCTTAATTATAATAATTTACAAGATATTAACTCCTCACACAGTAAGTTAGAAGCAAGGAGCTCTTATTAAGAATCTAAAACAACTTCCCCTTTAAGAAATACGTCTTAATAATTGCTACTTATAGTTAGATATAATATTAAAAATGCATTTCTAAATTATTATATTAGAAGAGTGTAAATTAATAATAATTAGAAGTTATTAATAATAATTAGAAGTTATTAATTATTAATACGGTAATAATTCTTAATCAATTGGTCTACGATTCGAGTTTGAATGGTTTCAAGGTTTGAAGGTTGGTACTTTAGAGGTTCCCAATAAACTAAATTCACATGTTACTGGAATTATTACTCAAGAATGGAATTGCAATTGCAATGTTTATTAGCAAAAATTGGTTTGATTCTCAATCACCAATTTCGGTCTTATATATTACAGGGTTATTTATAATGAGTTGACCATCTCTTTGCAGGCAGCTTCTTTGTCCCAACAACATTTGTTCTTAAAATAAATAGTTTTAAAAATTTAAACCTTCCCATACAAAATTTATTTGTTGTCTCTGAACTGGCATTAACTCTGAGCGTCGTCGGTATGATTCCCGAGCGTTGACCTTTTGAGTACTTCTTACAAAATACATACAGAGTAATAAGTAAAAGAGGGAGCACAAAATTTTGGTTTCGTTTTTTTTGTGTTGTTTATCAACATTTATAAAAAATTGTAGAACAAATGTTGTTGTTTTTGATGAAGAGAGGCTGCCTGCAAGAAGTGGTCAACAAATTAAAAATAACCCTGTATAATATGTTTTTATATCACTTGGTTCGTCTGTACAAGCTATATAGAATCAGACAATTATGTTATTAATTGGCTGCTGACCTGACTCACTATCAATTGTGTTAACTTTGAACGCTTAATTGTGCTATTTTTCGCACAAGTGGGCTCACGAACTAATGTTAGATTGAAATGGCCAATGGCCGTGAGAGGTGCTACTGACATTGAAAGAGGATGTAACCGTGGGTAGTAAAGATAATGAAAAAATAGTTCCTTCGATAGGTATACAAAATATGGCAAGTCAAGTTTTATTTTAGATACTAATTTATTTCATACAAATATGAGCATGAAGTAAGATAGAAAGGTATTCAAAATTGTATAGAAAAACAAATGTTCTTGATTTCGAGGAAAGTTTGCTCTGAATATACAAAGATAAAATTAGCATAGCAAAAGACTCAAAGCCCCGGACTCTCACACGAAATTAGAAATCAAAGAGAACCAATGCTAACAAAAGATTTTGGGTCCTTTTTCTGATTGGGTACCGTTAGCTACGATACAATAATTAATAAATGTTTCACTATCCGGAAAAGAAAACCATTTCATCACCTTTATCTAGTATTTATTTAAAGTTTTCTTTGTTCTTTATCTAATCCCCAACGTTGCGAGACTGTCATCCCTATTTGCGTGAACTGTCAGCTCATTTTGCAATTCACCTTTATTTGCGGCGACAAACCGGCGGCCTTATTACTTCTTTGTCATCACTTTATTCTTCTTTTGTTCCCTTGTTTAGAATAAAATATTCTACAAATTTAAATATAATACATATTGTATATTTATTATTATAATGGAACCAGAATAACACTCAGAATCACTATAATCTTTGATATATTAAGCTCAAAGTAAATTCCTATCGTTACAGCACTTCTTATTCTTCCCTGCCCGGATTTCATTCCTCTTCAGACTCTGTAATTGCTAACTTTCGGAGTGCATTCACAATCGTTTGCGCTCATTTCAATAAACGAAACGATCTCAATAAAACCATTACACGACCTCTTATTCAAAATAACCCAAGTTACAGACAAAGTTTGTTATTATAGTTATTTTTTATGTTACGCTTCGTTGGTATAAAAACAAGCGGTTTTATTGATAAACTTTGCCTTGGAAGTATTGAAAGGACACATTAACGAACAAACAATATATCCCCACCATATATTTTGAATAAAGTATTTTTAGAAGTATGTATTGTATATCCTATATACAAGACTTCCCTTGGACAAGGTAGGTATAGGATGAGGTGTGTATAGATATCCGTCTACCCGCATTCAAATGACAGACTTCCTAAAGGACCATGATGTATCCCCCTCATTAGAAAGCAGGATGCTTTCAAGTATCCCCGAGTGGCTCGACGAAGTAGTTATGATCTAGGTTCTAGCTTGAAATCTTTTTTTATATATGTTATCGTAAATATTTTACTACTTGTTTGATTTAATTTATTAGAGTGTATTTAAGAAAGGTGAAGTAACGTGTAAGGTAAACACGCAATTACTTAAACGTCTGAGCATCGTTGATAATATTTAAAGGAATTGTAAGGTAAACATTGGTTCGCAATCCTTGAATTCATTTTACGCATCGCTGCGCAATGCGGGAAATATTAATAAAACGGAAGACATTATTGTTTCTGTATTTTTTTTTCAAACTACATAATTTCACATAAAAAACGATATTGAACATTCGTTAAAATAATATATAGAAACAATACATTTTTCGAGGAAACAATAATTTTTGGGTTCGAATCCCTGCCCGTATTAGTTTTATTTTATTTTACTTTTTTTTTTATTTAAATAGTTAAATTAGCTAAGCCATGTTACATACATGTTTATAGATTATACTTTATTCAATTTGAAACTGCTAGGATCTTTATGTTAGTAAGATGTCTCGAACAAATAGAAACTTTATGAGCTAAGAGTGGTCATTCAACGGTACAAAGTCGGTCCCGTACGGCCCAGCATCCGTTCCCGGTAGCTTATAATCGTACTTTTAATTCTACCGATGAAAGATAACTCTTTGTGTCTTCCACTGAACTAGGTCAAGCGAATTTATAGTAAATCAGCAGAAATCCTTCTGGCGTTCAAAACGAAATCGCCGATTTAGAATAATTTAAAGATGTTAGAATTACTTGTTGTATTTCTATTTTAGAATGTCATTTAGATGTTTGATGTATGTTAAAAAAATAAGTGGTTCATTTTAAAAAAAAATATTTGATGAAAATTTGAACAAACATGTTTATCTATAAGTATACAACCGATGTATATAGACGTAGGTGGAAAGTTCTTTGGAAAAATTTAATAAATAATATTACCTACCCGAAAAGAATTTAATAAAATAATATAATCAAAATATGCAATAAAATTTATAAGCAAAATATAGCATCCATTATTTTTTTTAAAACTTTCAAGTGTCAAGTTTTATAACCATCTTTTATTGGGAGGAAGGATCTGTATCAGGGTTCTTTTACAAATAGATTAGTTTACAAAGTAGTGCAATTGGCAATGTGACGGGACAGTTTCCTAGAGGTCGCAGGTTCTAGTCCTTTTGTGGCGATGAATTTGTCTTTCTATATTTAATTTGACTTTACAGACAATTTAGATGTTTATTTCAAAAATATGAGGAGAGCCGATGATTTTACAAAATGAAATTATTAATTAATTATAAGCCTAGATCATTCAAAAATAAAAGCATAATTAGCAACAGAGTCGCATTCAACTCTGTCTTTCATTACAAAAGTGAAAATCTGTGTCAGTAGAGAATACGACCTACAGCTGGCGGCGAGGCAAGGAGTCTTCATTGTCTCGTTCTAAAAGTCAAGTGTTTGCGAACGATGTAAATACACGACAAAGAATTGTAACAAACTAACGGCCGTTATATAAAAGACTGTTGAATATCACGAATCGTGTTCATGTACCAATTTCGTGCCTTTTTAAATTCAATTTCGAGCCATTTTTAAATTCAATTTCGAGCCATTTTTAAATTCAATTTCGAGCAAATCTAAAATAGTTATTTTAATAATGGATATAAATTATATAGGGACCATTAGCGCGACAAGATTTATTCTTTAAAGCGGAATATTTCATCGCACCATTAGTTTCATTACTGTTCTAGGCAAAAACGCCATTATGTGACGGTAGTAAGTGTCGTCTCGATGGTTTGGCCATGGGAAACACGCTCGATTGGGCAAGCTATCTTCAATGCTGTAGATAATGGCCGAAAAGATTCGTATCACCTATTTTTTCGGAGATTTGACGTTGCTTTTAAACAACGATTCAAGGTTTTTTTTATAGATTTTTTATCAAAGTAATATTTTATATAATTTTAAGTTATATTGATAAAAGTTTATGTGAGGCCAGACGTCTTTAATTAGCAAAGCGGCACAACTTTGTTTGGAACTCGCAAATACGGGTATGTATCATCATACGTCGAAATTAATTTTATACTTTACTTAAAAAGTGATACGCGAAAGACAAACAAACGGTATTACGGATAACTAATTAAAGCTATAATAACTGATGAAACTCGAAACTTTTATTAATAAACTTTTCAGATTAATTTAATTTTTATGTAGGCCTGTGAAAAAAAGAAACCCAATAATACTTTTCAAAACAGATAATAAAAATAAATTAATCCATTACATACGATACCATTGAGAAATGAAAGACGAAACATTAATTAAAACAGACAGACATACGACACATTTTTATAAAGTATCTCTGGTTAGTGTTCTTATTAAAGATATGTTAGTAAAGATTTAACAGCAGTCAAAGTTTAGAATCTTGGTTTTATATCTTAGAATCATAATCAGTGATTACTTGTGTACGTCAACATGGAAGTGTCAGGAGGGCCTATTACGATACCAGATCTATCGTAATAAGCCCTTCTGTAGAAGCACTTTCCATCTTAATGTTAAAGCTATGAGGGTTCCAAAGGTTCCATCCTGGTCTAAGAAGAACCACAAAACAAACTCAGCCGGATATATTTTTTGTTACTGTGATCACTGTTTCACAAACGTCAATCTTAAAAGCAATTTTGGAACAACTAGAACCGACGCAATCAATCGGAAATGAAGCCTAATGATTTCAGGCAACGAAAATGTAGTCTAGAATAGAAAATAGAGTCTAGACTTAGGTCCTGTTTACCTTCGGGCCAGTTGTCGTAAACGTGGACAGCAATATCACCAGCAGAGTCGACGGGGCTGAACACGAACTCCTTTGTTTTGCCGGACACTAGAATTAGCCGCAGGTTTATCTGAAACAACAGTTTGGTTTGTTTATACTCAATTTGGCACAAAAGACCGAGTTCAACTTTAGTTGGTAAGTTTGAATTTCCAACAACATTTGTATGGAATTATCCATTTAATTGCAAACTTTATCTTAAAATGTATTATATACCTACTATTCTTGATATTAAAACATTATTTCATTTTGTTAACCAAGATTATTATACAACGAATGAATAACTAATCATTAATTGTCCGAAAATTCTTAACAATTAATCGGGGATTGTACCTTTAATTTGGCATATTTCTGTCAGTTACGTACTTTGTTGAGTACTTGGGATGATGTGTTAAGCCATTCCTTTGTGGGAATGACAAATATTTTAAATATTTTTATGTTCATTAACTATGCAAACCTTATTCACAGTGACAATATTTACATTTTCGTTTATATATAAACGAAATTCTCATTCTGTAAAAAAAACTATAGATGAAAAAAGCTTTATTTAAATATTCAAAATAAAAGGTAAAAGAAAACCAAACCAGGTTCTAATAAAATTCTAAGAAAGACAGAAGCGGAAGCTACAGTAAACATCTCATGAATAGTGTAAACTGTTAAAATAAATAAAACGGTAACAGAACGTCCTCTTACACATTACATGGTCATTACCATGTCATTATCAGGTCATCATCACAAACTAGGAGAAAATCAGAAAACTCTCATGAAATATTAAATTCGACCATAATCGACAAAGTTATTTAGATGATTGTGGGTATTATGGGTATTATATCGATTTTCGAGTATTATTAGATTTTAATATAACGGTCCGACCTTATGGTACTAATTACTAATATCACAGACCAATTATATATATTACCATAATAATAATACTTTTAATAATAAAGGCAAATTAAAATAAGAGAACATCTCGTATAATTTAAAAAATATATAAAGATAAAAACCGCAAACAATTTCATGTATTATTTATTTTATTTCACTATAAATTGATAAACACGATTTACTTATTAAAAACATTAAAATCTTTCTGTATATGAAATCGTAGATATTTTATATCATTAAAACAAGTGCAAATTAATAATATTATGTATCAATACAGATTAATATTGTTAATAAAATGAACTCTCACAATAAGTTTATTATAAGTATGTATTATATGCTACATTTTATAAAATTAAAATAGCATTGAAATGAAAAATATACAAAGGTTTTCAATAAAATAATAAATTGAAAAAAAAAAGCTAAAAGTAAATAGCGACCCTGCCAGGATTCGAACCTGGAATCTTCTGATCCGTAGTCAGACGCGTTATCCGTTGCGCCACAGGGCCTATAAACGCATTTACGAATTATATCAGTATACATTTGGATCACTTTACTTTTTAATCTTTACCTATACTTGAAATATCAATATAAAGTGTAATTAATTAATTTTATGCAAGTGATTATTGATAATATTATAAATAAGTAATAAATATTATTACATTTTTTACTGAGATCAACCAGCTTAATCCGGATTAAAAAGATTATATTAGTATTATTATGTATATAAAAGCTCCTATTGTATATTTCTTTATACAATACACTGTCATATATACAACTCTTGCTGATAATTAAATATAATATATACATAATCAGTCATTTTAACAATGTATTTATACTACCAAGTACAAGAAGAAATAGAAAATTTGCGTGTAATTTTAACAACTAAAAATAGCTTTGTTGTCTACAAAACCGGCGCTAAGGGACGCGTATTGCGGCGGCCATATTTCATTTTTCCCGCCGTCCGGGGACAGCCGCCATTGTTATTCTTGCATTGCGACGCTATGAAAAAATTTCATATTTTCTTCAGTATTACTGTTGTCATTCAACGTTTAGTAATATAATTCCGAAGATTGCAAAGAAAAAAATATATACATGTTCCTATTATATAAAACAAGACATCAATTCTAATTGGTTAAAAATCAAAGCTTTTGATTGAGCGGTAGGTACGTAAAAAGCAAATTGCTACCCTCACCAAATAAAAAGAAAAATCAAGTCAAAGAAATATACGAGGCTGCTTTTATCATTATCGTAAAAGACATTATTGTTTTATAAAATAGGTAAATAAAACGCGGGTTTTCAAAGAGAAATATATCATTTGATAGACTGAGTAGGCGTGGGCGAATGTCGATGTTGGCGTGGCGTGATAATAAAATATATTATTTAGAGCGCTCTCATTTCCTGTTTACTTACAATTAAATATGTATACGGTTTATTTAAAAATATATAATATTACGGTGAACTTGTGAAACATTTAGATCAATACTTATAATGTAAACAGATTTTAGCAATTGTTTTTCAAAACACGATATTCACTGCTTATTATTAAATTTTCTTGTTAACGATTTCGGCAGTTTGGTGCTGTTAGTATTTTTAAACCAGCTTTCCGTGGAGTCAATCAAGATTTTTTTATAGAGGTTATAGTGACGGCTAGACAGGTTCCCGAGGCTGATGTTAGCGGGTAGTGTCAAACTGCCAATCAAAACGTGATTACCTAATCCGGGCATCTCACTGCAATACGTTCAATTGCTCTAACTGGCACGTAAATAGAATGTAGGTCAGGGCGTCGAAGGTAGGAAACAGATATTTTGTGCAAAGTTAGCATTTCCTGATCCTTCCACCAAAATTAATATTACGACATTTTTACGATGACATATGTGAGGTTCTTCGATGTTGACATGACAATCATTATATTGTTTTTAATTTGAGGTCATAAAGAACTTCTACCTTCATATTTGCTTTTTAAAAACGAAACCTTATTAGATATATTAAGTAATAAGCCAATACATGCAGAAGTAACTCACTTCCCCTTCATAATAAAAAACAAATACATAAAAAAAGCTGCCCAAGAACCACCTGCTAAAGCAATATTGTATTCATTTTATACAATTACATTGTGATTCAGGGCTGTTGTTATTTATTGTCAGAATTGTCTAACCGAACAGTTGGGTATCCACGTATTTTGCGAATCATTCCCCCCAACGTTAATATTGTTTACAAATTTAGGGGATGTTCCATGTGATAAATGGACAGTCGGATGACACAAAAAGTACTTGAGTTATTTTTATCGTAATGTTATATCGTTCATTGATTTCAAACAATTTAAACATGATGGAGTAATGACAGGTTGGGTTTTTAGAATTATTTTATTTTTTCAATGATTAATGCTTGTGAACCACCCATAAAATAACGATACAATAATTCATCTATAACCAATAATCATCCAAACTGAACATCTAAGTAACGTAAACGAAACAGCTGTTACTAATACGTGCAGACATAGACGGGTAAGTTGCTGAGTTACGAGCAGAGTTCACCTTGCATGCTGGCGATGCGCCAAGTGGTCGCGAATGCCCAAATCGCAAATAAGAAACCTCTGAGTAACAAGCGTTTGTGGTCGGACTTAAAACTTTTTAACACACATTATATTTTGTAAAAAATTAGCCTGGCTTTCGGTCGGCTATAATCACGACTCAAAATCTCCAGTCCGATTTACATTTACCGATACGGTTTTAGAATACTTTGACCGGTCATGTAAATCATATATCTGACTAGTTTGGCTTAGCAGTGGCAGATTGAATTACACTTAACGATGTCATTTATATATGTAGGTATTACTTGTGAGATATATTGTGTTTTAATGCGATGACAGTCAATATTTATTCAACATTTTAAAGATTTTTAATATTGATATGGTTATTATAAGATGTTTTTAGTTAGTTAACAACTTAAAATCGAAGGTAACTTAAGTAAGAACTGAATATAAATTAATAACCGAATTGGTATTACTTGGATCTCACACATTTAACGGTAGAAGAACTGAGTTGAGAGACTTGTTTTTTTTTAAGTTTTTTTTTTTTTTGGATACATTTGGCTAGTTGGTCTTAGCAGTGACAGATTGAATTTATGTCAAAACATCAATTGGCGCAGTGCGGTCGCTTTACACAGATGCTCGGTCATTTGGGGTACCAGCTGCCAAGGGAAAGGGTTCACGAGAGCATGAAGAACACACTTCTATTGACAACAGATGCCATATAGAAGGCATATAGTACCTAATGTTGCAATTATATTTATTTTATGGTACTATTGAGATATAAATCTAAATAAAGACAAGATAAAATAGAAAAATTAGAATCATTATTGATCATACATATTTCTATTTAAATCTATTAAATACAAAAGATTTAATCAATCTAAGAAATTGTCTTTAAATTACCTTCAGTTAATCTTCTCTTCGTAATCGAGATATTGAATTTAAATCTTTTAGAGTGTTTTATTCATCGAAGCTTTCCCTTACCGATAACAATGGACACTCGAGTCATGAGCACGCGACTAGATAATCACGTTTCATGGCGAATGAAGGCTGTATTCGAGAACTAACCACTGGATAATAATATCACTACGAAGTGCTCTAATTGTGCAGATATTACAATAAAAACGTCTAGAAAAGTAAAGGGTTGGGGGACCGTTGGTTCAATTTTAAATTGAAATTACTTAGAATATGTCATTCTATTAAATTAAAAACAAAAATATTTTATTAAAAAAAAAACTGAGTTTTAAATTGTTATTATTAGAGATGTTATCTCAGTACTTAGAAATAGGCAATGATAATAATTTGAAAATATAAGTGGCATAAAACTATTCAGCTGATAGCAAAATCAGAAATAAGTTACAAAGGAATGGCATCCCGGGGCAATCATAAATCAAGGCGGGCCTAAGCACCTATTGACCCGCTTCCTGTTTTTCGGAACTCATAATTCAACCAATGATTACTTGGGTATATTTTTCCACAACATTTCTCATTCCTCTTGGGATCTAAGCCTCTGGAAACACAATTTATATTAAATCTCCGGGGACTAACTAAAAACTCTTGTTATATTTTCTTTGAATTATTATTTAAGAAATAATAAACAAGCTTATCACATCATCATATAGAAAATTAGAAGAAAAATCTATTTAGATCTTAATTAACTTTTTATGTCATGTATTTTTATTAAAAGTATGAAGGCAGGAAATTAGGCCATATTATTATAGATAAAATACATTAACAAATAGGTTGATGTAGGTAAGTAAAACATTTTAAAATAGACATAATTGAAATATCCCTCCGCGTCCCCAGTCCAGTAGGTCACAGACGTACTAAATATAGCAACGAAAGTAATTTGGTAAAAAAGGTCTCTGGTTAGGTAACTAAATATTTTTTTATTGAGAAAACAAATTATAATAAGGCTTCACACACGAACACACACACACAAACAAACACACACACACACACATACATACATACAGATACTGATAACGTTTACGTATGTATACTAAAATAATAACATTGATATTTAACTTTCATCTTATTTATATTAATAAAAACTAGTCGTCACACATCACATGCATCGTATTCGTGTAAGAGACGAGGATTTTAAATCATTAGCTTAACAATAGCCTGATATGGAAAAGTGCACGCGATCAGAAAATAGCCTCAATGAATGCCACTCAAGCGATAGTTACTGACGGCAACAACAATTTTACGGCCTTTACATATTTCACTTATTGGAGGCGAACAAAATCGATAAGTTCGGCACAATGAAGTCTTGTGGTAGGGTTACCGATTAACTAATTTTATATATTATAAAACATTAGGCTCTGACATACTATAATATTAAAAGTATTCCGTGGTAGAGCCTAGCTGTAACCAAGTTTATTGTTTTTGGCTGCCTCTATCGCAGTACCATGCTATAAGAATAGAGGAAGTACCTGTTGTAGTAATGTTTTGTATGGTTGGTGAACCAGTAGAGAGATTATAAACTACCTTTGCTTTTTCCTACTTTCCTGTTTGTTACGTATTGTTTTTCTTTATTAGTAATATAATGCATGTCTTTAAAATAATTAATTATCAACATATAAAATATGTTTGCAGAGTCAACCCTAGCTCGACCCAATTCCGCAGTGAACCAGTTCAGCTCACCCTGACTCTGAAATTATAATGGAACCGCATAACCTTGATTAGATCAATTTTATGAAGTGCAATTTTAGCACACTTTATAATAGTCTATCTGATCTAGATTACATATCGTTACCGTTACCGTTATGAAGTCAATATATTTATATATTATAACCGCCCCGTTGGTCGAGTGGTTAGCGTAGACGCCTAACGTATAGCGGCTCGATGGGGTTCGGGTACGATTTCCGACAGCGACAGGCGTGTATGTGATGAGCATAGATGTCTGTATTTCTGGGTTTGGTCGTTTATTAGTATTATATTCTCAGTATTTATATGTGTATTTCTATGTATTCGTATCGTTGTCTAACAACCTAAATACAAGCAAATAATTTGCTTACTTAGAGGTTAGATGAATTTATGTAATTTGTCCTGTGATATCATTATTATTATAATATAAATATTAAATAAGAATACAGAGCAAAGCGTATGTAATTCCGACCAGTTTATTAAGTCGATAATGAATATTTAATTACCCATACGACATGAAATATAGGACTGATTAAAAATTCATTAAACCACACAACGACCCCCCGGGAGGTAGGTACCTACTTGACGACTGAAGTCGTAAACAGTATTGCCCAATAAATAAAGCTTTAATGATTGTCGCCTCTGCCAGTTAGAAGTCAAATTTATAATTTGGTATTTGGATTTAATTATTTGCTGTTTTAATTTACATCTTCGCGACTTAACTTGGTTTTACATCTTATTAAACAATATTTTCTTCAAAAGTTTAATTCTAATTTTCCGAATATAATTATTTATCTTATTATTATTTGTTTCTCTCGTTGTTTCTTCTTTTCGAGACTAATCATTTAGTAATAAGTCTGTCAGATCTTAGCTATAATCTCCTTAATACCAGTAAAAGGAACATTGAAAATAAGATCATCTGACTAGGGCTTACCGCTGTTAACACTACTACCTATTAACTGAAGCTTATATATCAGACATAATTAAATATACAATATATATACATAACATAATAATTATCAATATTAATATGTAAATTATAAAACAACATACAATAATAATAAACGAGTTATCAGATAGCAGAACTTAGTACAAACATATTAATATTTAGTAATTTGCAGAAACTACCACTACAAAAGTTTACGTAACTAGAAATCAGAATCCCCTGAAGCAAACTCATAATGAGACCACGTTGAAGAACTTTGTTTAGATTGATGTTTATTAAATTTGCTTGAAAAACAACAAACTGGAAAAACCAATTAGGGGAAATGGAACGCGTGCTAAAATAATATAAAATAAATGTATAAGAAAATATAAGATTTATTTTGAATGTGAAAACATTTGAATGTCTTGGTGACTTAAGTAATTATGTAAACAATGCCAGTATCCATGTACATTCACGCATTCTAAGAGTAGATATTTAGTAAATAACTACAAGTTTAGAACAAGAATTTGTTTCTTAGTCAACATTCTTAAAATTCCTATTAATTACGCGTGTGCGTGTGTTCGTGTGTTGTGTGGATGTGTGTGTACGTTATAATAAATAAAGTGCATAAAACAGTTTTTTGGAATTTAACTAAAAATAAACTTAAAGTATCAATTCCTTATACTAATAAAATTATTATTAGGAGAAATTATGTATAAAAAGAAGTTCAAAACAAAGTGATTTTAAATAAAATAGGTATACCTACATGACACTTATGGAACGTCAGACTTTATAGTTGTACGGTTCCAAAGAATAGTTCCATGGAGAAATTACGTGGGGACGCGGGTAAAAATAGCTTTCAATGCTCGCAAGTTAAGAAGTGATTCTTTTATACACGCACGGTTTAATTGGTGACGAGAAAACAAATAAGGACCAGAAAAAAAAATCAAACACGTTCCATTTTAAACTCATGCAAAAAAAAAAAAAATATTCCATTTTATTATATATATTGAAGGAACTTCATTCAACTGAAATCAATGATAGGTTATGTGTTCTATTAACAGAGGATGCAAGATGTTTTTATATTTAGCGATGCATTGAGCCCTTTGGATCCGAGCAGATGGTTTAGACGTCGTCTGGCGCGCCGCCAATGCTATTATTTCTTTTAATTACGACTTACGTCACACAACTTCTAGTTTCGGTAGTGCTCTTTGTATGTATGCCGGTGATGAAGGTCTGGAGTATATACATTCGCGTATAATACGTGGTAAAACACACTTTTATATAATATAAAAAAAATAATAATCAAGAATTTGGTATAAAAGATCTAAAAGAGCTTGTTTTGAAAAATAAATATCAGATTTATTAGGAGTTTGTTACTTATTAAAAATAATATTAGAAATTTAAATTTACATCGATTTTTGATGAAAGAACTTAAGTTTTTATTATAAATATAAATAAAAGTTTTATAAACAAAATTACAACCTCATCAACGCAATTAAAAAAATGAGCGGTAATCCAGACAAAACAAAAAAAAATCCCTATCTTCTTTCAGGTAATTGTTCAGAGTCAGTGAGGACTGAGATGAATGCATCGCTGTACAGGAATACCGCACTGCGTATAAAGGCTTAATGAATCCTAATCAAAGAATCTACATTTTTTGCTTTTGGCGAAATATGTACGGCCCTTGGTTGGTATCCGTTACTGTATCAGAAATCAGTGAAATTTTATAAATATATCATTATTCCAATAACATTGTTGATATTTGATGACTTGTTAATATATGGAGTAAGTATGTTTATTTTATATTATATTTTTACCACATATTTTCTACACAGAGAAAATTTTAGTGTAGTCAAATTATACGAAACTACAGTAAAAAGTGAGATGCTTCTAAGATGTATAGGCACAGGATATTATTCTGATGCAGAAAGATGTGGATCCTTGGGTCTATAACAGGCTGTTACAACTTATATGTCTTTGACGAAACAGACAACCAGGGACTTATCAATCAAAAGACAAGCATAAGCACCGCCATGCAAGCCGATCAGGAAAACTAACCGGAAACAAACTCATTTAGTTTTCGTAATCTAATTAGTTTCTTAATACATAAAAATAAATAATGAATTGAATGAATTATTTTTTATTTAGTAACAACAAGAAACTATTGAATATTAATTATCGGCACGCGATTTGAATTATCCTTTTTATTTAATACACAAACTGGAATATTTCCTTATTAATTCATTGTTCTCAAATATCACTTAACCAATAACATTAATTAATACTGAAAACCAATACGTTTTTAATAATGTCAAATACCAATTTATTTAGGTTTCCTAGCTTATACCATTTTAATTATTCTATGACATTATTTTTTTTTATCTGTCAAATAAATCGGCATGAATCTCAAAGAATACTAAAGCATCATTATAATATAGATAACGAACTAATCGCAGAATCAAACCTTGGTTATAGTAGCCATCGACGGCGTCATGGGGCGTGCTCAAGTGGCTGCAGTTACATACTACATCTACCCACAAGGTCGGCCCTGCACTCCGCTGAAGCACTTCATAATTTGTTCAGGGTTAAGATTTTTGTAGGTAATTAAATGTCAAATGTTAGTGTAGTGGTTAGAGATATAGATTACTGAGCTAAAGGTAGTGCGTTCGATTCCCATATGGGATTTTTTTTGTGCGATCTACTTTTGTTGTTTCGAGTTTGTGTGTATTTTGTTATCAGTTTTTATGTTAAAATAATTTATTATAATAATCTTTAATGCTTCGTTGTTTTAATAAATAAATATATTTAGTTGTCTATAGTCCTATTATGTACATAATATGATGAAGAATTTCATAACATAAAAGACCCTATTCCTTTTTCTCAAAGTTATTGTTCTTAAAGATGAACATGCTGTAAAATAAAACTAAAACATACAAAATGAAAGTCAAACTTGTAATTCTATTTTCTGGTCTCAGCTGCAGTGTCGGACATTTTTCGTGCAACCCGCAACTTGGGCAGAAACATTACGGTGGCTTTATTTGTGCATCGTGTTTGAAATATGGAGAGAAATAGGAAAGAAAACGTGACCTGAATTTGTAGTTGTAGGCTAATGTGATAGAAAAGAGAATTCTTAAGAGCATAATGTAGAAATTGGAAATAAATCCCGCTGGGATGAAGCCGGGGTACTGAATGTTATCTCACAATTTATCTTACTTCTTAAGAGTTGTGTTTGCACTAACAACACTTTATAATACTGTACGTGGCTCTGAGGATATATGAGATGCTCTTCTGCTGCAAAAGTGTGATAAATCATGTAAGTTCTAATTTTAAATGTTTATTTTTAAATTATAATCTACGAAGTATCATGTTAAATAGGTCTAAAGAGGATTTATTTATAAACAAAATATAAACGTCATTGGATAAATATTTTTTGGTTTATAAACATTCTAGATATCGTCAATAGCCATTTTCATGATAATTATATTAATTGAAACAACTTAATTAATTTCGTTTTAAAAGATTATTAAAACAAATATACTTAATGCAAAAACGAACCACTCATATTTCTGAACTTAAATCAAAGTCATTTCCGCCACACCTCATTAAACTAAGGATCTCCATAAATATAGGTTCTCATTAACTTTCCCCGATGATGGATTCTCCTGTCGTGATGTATGAAGCAACTGAGATTGTTAGAGGGTTCTGCTGACTGTGATAAGTAATTATTTGTGGTGAGAATACGACGATTTGAAGGATTTGTATGATAAATAGTTGTTTTGTGTTGTGTTCTATATATGTATATATATATTAATAATTAATTTATTATTGAAAATATCTTTAACCAAACAGGTATGTACTTGCCCTTTTGAATCGTTAATGATTACATTAAATTGATCAGTATAGTCAGTCTGTGAGTAAGCTACCACCAGCTCGGAATACTGTTCTGTTGAGAAGATC
The DNA here is from genome assembly GCA_959347355.1 of Napeogenes inachia. Classification (NCBI taxonomy): domain Eukaryota; kingdom Metazoa; phylum Arthropoda; class Insecta; order Lepidoptera; family Nymphalidae; genus Napeogenes; species Napeogenes inachia. The sequence goes on along the minus strand of OY365793.1, from coordinate 19,860,351 downwards.
AGGTTAAACCTCAACAGTTGCTCTTTTTAAATGAAATTTAACAATGTTTGCCTTATATATTATAATATCAACCCTGTAAATAAGTCAACAAAACAAATTCCACACATTTTGATCAATCAACAATTATTGAATATTGTAATAAGATTTATTTAATAATATACTTTAAATTTTAGATTTAAAACTATAAAAAAGGGTGATCTAAGATATCCTTTAGAACTATATTAAATATGTACATGAAGGATTTGTTAACACTTTGAAGTTTAAGGCGTTAAGAGTTTGTTTGTATCTTGTATCTATCGTATGTCTGTCACTGTTTTATATAAGTATTTCAATTTTTATGCATATATTAATATGTTATTAAATATGTATTGAAGAGCGATATACAAGCGAATAATTGATAGCTCATATATTTGTAAGGTTATGCATCAGAAAGCTTTTCGGTTTTTGATGAGGCAGCCCTACTTAATATTGTAAGATAAGAAAACGATGATATATGGTAAATCGCCGTAAGACCCTTGACTTAATCCTTAGTATACAGATAAATACAGCAAACATATTGAATACATTATATATATTTGTAAGTACAGAGTATTTTATAAGCCAATTTTTAAAGAACACCAATAATTTGTGAAACTAAATTTAAATAAGATATCAGAATATCCAGATATAATTTCAATTATTTTTAATGTTTGTAAATCAGTATTAATAACATAATAATATTTGATATCAACAAATGTTACATATAATTAAATTATTCTCAATGATTTTCAAATTATTCAGATACATTAAATCAGTTTAATATGATATATAATACTAAATAATTTTTTATCATTTTAAGTAGGTCAATCGTAATTTATATAATAAATGTGAAAGTGGGTTTATTTGTCTGTCCTTCTTCCACGGGCCAATAGATTTATACCGACATTATGCATTGTTGCAAGGTAAACCTTATTACAAATTAAAAAAATATATATAACCCCCTATAGAAAACCTGAACAATAAAACAAGACTGTAAATGTTAAGCGCAAAACATAGTTCGCACCACATTTTTGGCAAGGCATCTCAAAGACAGCAGCCATTACAGTGACGTCACACGTCAGTATTGCCAACTAGGGCACTGGGCTACTGTACGACCCTCGGGTCCCACCACATGCCCTTGTAAATCTTTGTATCAGCATACTTTTATAAGTGTGCTAGAATAGAAGTTCGCTTTTATGCAATACTGGCTTCATTTTCGTGAGAGAAAGAGTTCGAGTGCTTTTGATAAGCTAAGCTTAGTAAGATGTGCATTTTTCTTCTAATATTATTATAGACTTGACTTATAAAGGATAAGTAATGACTAGTGACGTCACAGTACAGAGTAATAGTAACATTAAAGTCTATGTCTACGTTAATCAGTGCAAGTACTACGATGACTCGTGTGACGTTTAATTGTATAAGATAAAAAGGGGAGATAAAAGCTTGGATTATAAATGATTTATGGTTTCAACGATGTAAATATTGCCTCTATCTTTGATAAAGGCCTGGTTATTAAGTTTTAACACAAACAGGAAGTTCCGGAGATAGATTGATGTAACTACATAGTTTCCTGTAAAATCTCTTGCAATTTTTTTAATGCTGAGGAAACGTATTAGACATTTTTTTTATACCTTACATCACTAAGTTAATAGGTTATGTAGCTTATACATATTAGTGTTTCTTTGTAAAATGCATATGACTGCTTTTGAATGTTCTGTTTCATTTTATAACTATTGATGTAAATTATAACATACATATTATTATTAAGAAATAATGTGATTAAAAATATGGTTCCGATTCAGCCTCAGTTTCCTAAATTCTCAATTAAATTGGTAATTTAGTTTTGCAATTATTAATAATATAAGAAATTAAGAGACATTTATAAGATTGAATCTGAATTGAACGGATATTACGAATATTTGAAGAATAAATATAAACAGATTCGAACATCTACCGACCTCTGATTGATATAATAGAAAATAAAAGCAACGATACAATACAGAACAAGAAACTCTTATAATAAACGAATAAAATGTTAGAATGCAATTGTTACACAGACAGACACATCAATTTTATTTTATGTGTATATGTCATATGAAGTGTTCTGAAACACCTGGTACATCTCCGAGCAGAGTATTTTGTACAGCTTTTACCATATCATTATGTGCTATGTGTACACTTGAACTCTATATGCACTGCAATGCGCTATGATAAAATATTTTAAATGGTTTGTATCTCGGTATTTAGATTAAAAATATAGTGAAGATCGTTTCTAAAAGGCTAAGATAATTGAATTTATATATATTACTTACAATATGTATAAATTAAATAATAATAATAATTAATGCTTATCAAACATAGAATGTTATGTCTTTGTATTTGCAACTGTTTATTTAAGATAATAACATATATGTAATATATAGTATATATAGGTGTTACTCACAAAAAATAAATTAATATAAATAAATATAAATTAATATAATTCCGTTATCTAAAATGCAATATATTTTTACATTATCAAAACATGTTATAAAGAAAGCGTAGACAGTACAAGCCTGGGTCTGATAACGGGATATTACAAACCACTCGAATAGATTGAGTGGTACAACGGGACACTATAACATTCATGGGAAAGCGGCCCTTTGATGACTATAGAACTATCATTAATAGTACGACTTCTGTCCTGCAATCATCACTACCAAAGAATTAATTGAATTTATGTCAAGATGGTATTTTTCATTCAAACTGTTTATAAAAGCAAATAGAATAATATAATAAGCTTAAGAAACTAAATGGCCTAAGAAGTTTATAGCTTTTCTTATTATATATTTTTTTTCATAGTATTAGTTGAGTTTATTTAAAGTAAAGAGGTAATAATTAATAAATATTGTAAACGGCAAATTAAAATAATTATTGAAAAGCTCTTAATACAGTACTCAAATAAATAAATCAAATACACTATAGATTGATTTATTATTTTCGTAACATTTTACGAATAATGAATTACATGACGTGTGCAAATTTCAAGTGTTTCAAAATCCAGGCATAAAAAAAAATACATTCAAATGGACTAATGAATAAAGCTTTTACACAGTATAAAAAAAAAACTAAAATAACCGACATCAGTTGTTTTGAAATAATAAAAAAAAACAGACAAAGCCGTATAATGAAATATTATTTATTGCGTACATTGACACGTTGAAGGTTAAATAAGTAATTGGTTAGAACAATGGAACATCTAACGGGGTTATCGAAGATGCAAGGCGTTGTCTGATATCTTAATTCTATACTTAGATGAGCTCCGATTAAATTCCTTCAGTATATTACTTGCAGAGGCTTTGAACCTTTTAAGATATTGATTAAGGAATTTAGGTCACTGATCAATTCCACACAGGGTGGTGTTTTATATATAATGGGCTGATTTTCCTAGCGATTTCTTGTTGACGACGAGAATATGTGTTAACTGCAACTAGATTTCTATTTCCATCACTTTTATAACTGTATATATTGGTTAGATAAGTAATCAACTTCCCACTTTTTAGATTATCATAATAATAACTACAGATAAAAATACCTGCTGTAATCATTGAAATACAACTGTAATATTTCTTACAATGAGAAGATAAAAACCAGGAACCTCGATATACCTGAAAACAAAAAAAAGCAATCAGTAATCCATATAACGTATTATCAAACACCAGTAGTAAGTAACATTTTATTTTATTTTTTTAAATAAAAATGACCGAGGACGTAGTTGAGAATTCAATTTTCGAGTCCAATATTTGTAATGTCGAAAGCGCTTGCGACCAATCGCACTCGATATGAAACCGAGACGTGGTAGAAATACTTCAGGAGCTTTCGAGTGAATCAACTAACATCCTGGAAACGAATGCAAATAGTTTTAGAATTTGCCAAGTCGCGATTCATCTGAGGAGATTGTGAATACGTAATCCTTCAAACGCTGGGTATATCATATTATAGTAGGAATTGATATTCCAATGATTTTGAAACACTTACTTTTATTATTTAATCATAATAAAATTCATAGTTAATAAATACAAATATTCATGAATGCATGTATAATGTATATCATTTTGAGTAGTAGTTATCATATCAATGTTTTCTTGATCGATCGGTAAACATGTAGGTAATGGAATTAGTTGTTAATATTTAAAAACTCTATTATTAGTTATATTTTTATTTCAACTGTTTCATCCGAAAATATGTATACCAGTTACACACAATACATACATACATATATATCTTTATATATACTAATATAGTGAATCTTTATGTTTGTTTAAGAGAGCTAATATCTGGATGGATGCACTCGTAGGATTTAAAGAAAATATTCTTGCATATGAATTGTGGAAATTTACGCTATGTTATATAAAACTAGGAGTCTTGGCATCAGTATTAGAAAGAGTCTTCCTTGAAATATAGCAAGTATTCGAATAATGATATTTCATGCCCGGCTTCGATCAGGAATTTCGAACGTGCAATCTTCATCTTTAGAACCCGAAGACGGAGTCGCGGGGCATACCTAGTATTTCATAAGTTAGCGATTTTAAAATTGTACTATTAATTAAAAGTCATATATACAAAATTAATTTTTCCACATTAAAATATTAATTATTATAAATGGTGTTATAGTTTTTGTTTCTTGTTTACGTTTATTTTCAATGTTAACATAATATGATAAAGTCATCCTTTCAAAGCATCGGGATAACATTCCTATTTAAGTTTTAATACTTTAAGCAACATTGCCTTCTCTGGAGAGCTGCCAGGAGCAGATTAAAAACTATACTCAATACACACAGACTACAGAATTATGCATGTATGCAGACTGTTAGGAATATTTCAATTTATTGTTTTTGATTTAAAATGTACAATTTTATACTTGTTTTTGTTCTTCGTAAAAAAAAATATATTTTTTTTGAATATCCTACAAAATATCTAATGGAAACTCTTAATAAAAAGAAAATCATATCATATACTACAGTTTTGACCAGGTTTGTAAAAAGTACGGAAACTACCAAAAGTATGAACTCGAAACGTTAAGTAGGTAGGTAGGTACTACAGCCTACAATGTATACCAAATTCGATAATAAGTATATTTGTTGATATATTGTAAATATATAAATTTAAATTTAGAAAATAGGATTAACGTATAAAGACTAGTTCACATTTGTACAATTTTGGTGTATCTATGAATTAATCTCCACTAAACGCATATCATTATTACTAGTTCGGACGCAATATTATAGGCAATTATGTAATACGCGGTAGTGATACTGTATATAGAGGCTTTGTTCACTTGTTGTCTATTTTATACGATCTGCTTTAATGTTCGGAAAATAGGAAGAAATTGTATTGGTCACTTACAAACAACGTTATACGAAAAAGTGGTACAATACATTGTCGGTAAGCATGATGTGTTTTTTTTTTACCAAACACGGTAATATGATATATCTGATTCTGACACTGTATAGTGATTCAAGATCGTCGTTTCATACGGTGAGTGATAAAGCCGAAAGTTTTTTTTTCCTCTTTTTCATTCCCCCTTATTTTTCAAGGGTGTAATCGCATTTGCAACCATCCTTATTGCAAATGTCTATAGACGACGATAATTACTTCCAACCCGGTGGTCAATCTGTTCGTTTCTCAGTCAAATAATGTCCTTCCTGATATTATTATTACAAAAGTGTACACAAGGCCTAAGTTTTGAACCCAAGTTTACGGATCCCTGAAAAGGTAAAGTTTGCTATTGCTAAAGTTTATAAAGTATGTATGCATTTGAATATAAGCAAGGTTACAACACGAATATGTCAAGATTTTGTATAATTTTGTAATTTTGAAGTAAGGTGTGTTCATAAATTTATTCTTATAATAGGTTAAGTTATTCACCCCTTGAAGTTTTTGAATTCGTATAAAATACACACAAGATGGATCTGCTTTTATCACCTCAGAACTTTTTACTTAAAAGAAAAAAAAAAGTATTCTTTTGATATATTATTAACATCAATATAATATACCTCAAAATATTAAATAATACAAATAAGGATGACAATATCAGCATTGTTAAAATCAATCAAACAAAACCGTATGCATACACAGATTTTTTTATTAACGCAAATGCCAGACGTGTCTGCATACTCAGTACGATGCCTGCAATTCGCCTCTTGCATATAAAATAAACTCATTGTAGAGACAAACGGGCAGATAAATATAGTTTCCATTCTGTAAACAATAAGTTACAAATTTCCATGAACATAAATTCGGATTTGGATTCCGTTAGTGATATATAGTAAGGTTTGTTTTGTAGTCTAGAGCGTGATCAAGGAAAACTCACAGACGATTAGATTCAACATGATTTAGCATATGTGAAGTACTGTTATTGTCTATTTGATTCACTGCGGGTAGTTGTTATTTTTCTAAGCAGTAATAAAGGAGGATTAATAAAATATATCTTATTAATTTTTACTGTTAATTTAATAATAAAACTTCTTATTACAAAAAAAATATCACTTTATACGAAAAAACTGAGAACAAAAAAAAGTTGATATTAAAAATCAGAATCATTATAACGCACAAAAGAAGTAAGTACCGGGTCAGTTCGTTCATACGATTTAGGCCGTATAATCGGCCTTTACCTCGATCTCGAATTTCTATTAGAAAACAGTAAGAAATCGCTTTATTAACCGCAGTTGGTAAAAAAAGTTACTCTTGAAACGTGCTGATAGCTATGGTAATAACAACTCTTCATTCTGATAGATGACATTAATCTATGAGTATAGATGAGTTCCCATTTTGATATATATTCCTCATTTACAGTCTTTTTTTCTCTTGGTAATCACCTAATGTTACATTTTATTGTTAAAATTGCTATTAGAAATTTGTTATGATTCTAAGGTTTTGCTCTAATCTTCGACACTAAGAATGATAATTTGCCTTATATAAGTTGGTAAAAAATTCGTAAATTTAAAGTTTTTGTCAAGAACGAATTAAAAGAATAATAATTATTTGAAAACCATAACAGGTTTGTTTGTGTGATCATTAAATTATTAAAAAATATATAAAATAAAAATTACAAGGTATTTTTTTAAATATGAATTTGAACTCCATCAACGAATAATACAAAAAGTCAATAATTACAGTTAATGTTATTATAATACATAACATCATAAATTTGACAACCTTTTACATAAACTTTTCCATCTATGTTTATTCTTATATGCATCTGTTTCATGATACCAGATAAAGGATATCCCTGTAAAAGAAATGCATTGCTAAAATACTCCAACTCTTGAGTAGTGCAATACTTAATCCAACGAGGTTTATTAGGGGCATTTGAGAGCAAATTAAAAAAAATATTTTTTACCCTCTCATGTCTGGACATAAAGGGTTGCTTGTACCCTTTGATGGTAATGTTTCAGTCGCTCCACGTACTCTAGTGGAGTGCAAGTCGAGTGTTTTGATAACAGAACGCAGGATTATGGTCTGTTTTACCAACTATATTGACCCTCCAATTACTTTTTAAATTAAATTGGGCCCTTATCAGACTTTTAAGTTTTTTGTTTGCTTTACTTTATATATTGTATCATAACAGTTAGGCATAACGACCGGGCGGAGGCGTATCAACCGATACGATTCTAGAATATCTGATGCATTGAAATGAACAATCTTCAAGGAGTTAACGGATTCTGGATAATTTGGTTAAGATGCATTCATTGATAATTAGATTCAGATGGATCCAGTGTTTACGTCAAATGACATAACAATCTTGACTGACGGTTTACATATATAGTAGCTTAAATATATTATGATGATGATTTTACGAGTATTCCTACCACGTTTTCCATTTAACTTTAACGTGCATACAATTATCCTTTTAAGGATTAGTATTACTAAATAAATAAATATTTGTTTTTAATTGTACAATAAAAATAACATTAATATTAAACTAATTAGGTACTTAATGAATAACATATAACAAATACAAATAAAAGCTTATTAAAAATATTGATAGTCAAATGAACAGGAAAATCGGTTTATAATACCTAATTAGCAATTATTCAGTGAATACTTAGTCCTGGGATGGTTTTGTCTTTCCTTATTCAATGCTTAGTTCAGATGGGCTTAGGTTGAATAAAGTAACCGGCTATCCTTATTGAGTACTTCTTAATTACGCTCAAAGTATAAAAGAATAATAGAAAACAACTTTTTAGAAAAGTTCAAATCCTCTTTTTGTTTCAAATATTTATGCAAAAATAGCAGTTAATTGAAGATATAATTATACTATATACATACGTAGGTAGGTAGGTGTATTATGCTTTCGAGTGACGCGGGAAGACAAAGTTCAAACATATACAAGAAGCAGACCAAGTCTAACTCACTCCAAGGTATTAACATAGCAGTAATTATAATCCCGCATTGAGGAAGCTTTAACATTATAAAGGAAACTTAGCATATTATGAGGGTGGCACGTGTTGTGCTTCTCAAAGACGCATCTTCTAACTTCTTAATAATATTTTTATATATAAATCCATTTATTAAAAAAATAATTCATGGTTATATAAAAAAAGCTCTAAGTGAGTAGGTATTTTTATTTTATTTCTTTTCTCTGTTCTTTTATATTGAAAGAACAGAGAAAAGAACGGCCTTTTGAAATAGCCGACGGTCATTCAGACAGCAAGCAAACGACTTCGGATGCCAATAAGTCCTGTAATTTTCCCTACTTTCTGCTACTCATTATTTTTCAAGTGGTTTTTATATTTCGATGGTATAATTTCTCTTTAACCCTTCAACTAAACTAATACGCTTTTAGCAAAGAGCCACTACCCACTGCAGGAGTCGAGTGGCGAGAAATTGTTCATATGACTCAGACTTGACTGAAAGGGTCTTGGAAACCCAAAAGGGCATATAAAAGCCTCCATCGACGTCGATAGTTAATGACCGCGTACATTTTTAATAATAATTTAATATTGTTTTTAATGGTAATTACATTTAAAAAGATATATATCAATAATGTGAATTTATTATTATTATTTATGTTTCCTTTATTGCGATTTTTTTGAGTATCAGTTTTACAATATCCATATATTTGTTAATATTCGTTGCGTATATCAAGGTATGCATGTAATAAGCTACATCTTATGTGTATTATGTTATTATATAATACTTCTAGTGTTCTGTCCGAGTTACTTATCGAAATCAGGAAAAAACTAAAAATATCCAACGGTTGTAGTAGAAGACATTTTCAAATATTGCGACTATAAATGCGAAATAAATTTCTCAGATCCGTTTTTCCAGAGATTAGCATCTTCAAACCAAACATCCGTTTTAGTTTTGACATGAAATGGAGATCTATCTTATTTAGGTATATGATCAATGTAGCTATTAATATTTTATATATTATGTACCTACAATGTTTTCGCCATTCATTTTATTATCGCCAGTGTAAGGTTGTCTGGTAGAGATCACTTCTTGGCATATAGACCGCGCTATTGTATAAACAGAAATCGTTTTTCTTATTTTTTTATTATATTCCCGACGCTGAGAAATGTGAGATAAAGTAAATATAATACAAAGTTATAAATTATAATATTTTTACACCAGTACGGAAAATTAAAACGAAATTATATTATTGGATAACAATCAAAATAGGTAAATGAAGAATTTTGTTCTATCCAATTTACGATTCAATAATCACTGAAATGTAAAATTAATTCACCAAATCAAATATCAATTTGTAATAACCGAAACCATATAATATCACCATCAACTTTCCGGCACTATAAACAAAACTACTTTAATTATTTAAAAGTTTCTTACCCTGAATCATCCCTTGGGAAACATACGTAACATGGTTCTAGTCGATAGTAAGAGAAAATATTAACCAAATAATATATATTTTTGATAAATCAGTATTATAATATATAAATCATATATTATGCTTTATGTGTTTATTATTAGATCTGGAACCAAAATGGCGTGTGACATTTCGAAAATAAACGTTGTCGTGCCGTATTTGAACACACCGGCTACCCAGGTATACCCTAAGGTAATCACCAGAATTGATGATATATAAACCTGTTACAGTGTAAGAGTATGAGGGTAACTGGCAATACATATTTACGTCCGACTTCATAACGACCCACAGTGCTATTGTCTCCTTTCCCCCTTTATATATCCATAATTCGCCGGTTTTTAGTAACCGAATCGCCTTTTATTCACGTATTTGCTTTAAGTCCTTACTGTTCTTTTTTATATCTTTGTTATTACGTTTCCTTGTTCATTGTTATATGTTGCGGGGTTGTGTTTGGTTGTATGGGTGAGTTTTCTGTAAGTATGAGTCCTGACATTCTGTACGTTTAAGACAGAAATAAAGCCTTCGATGGAGTTTTCATACAATATTTTTTTAGTAATACAAAATGAAAATTATATATTCGTAATAAAATAAGTAATTATAAACGGTTTAAACGTAAAAAAATACACATTCAAAACAATGAACTACAAATAATTTTAAAGTTTAAAATTAAATTTATTAATTACAGGTTTAAAAACAGTTTCTAACAGCCGCAATGTAAATTTAGATATAAAACCAAAATGCGTCCTTTATACCCCTCATGTATTATTCAAGCGATTTCAGTTGAATAGCCTTTTATTTGTGTCTACATGAGGTGAATGGTTACGCCGTTTTACTGTATACCCACAAAAATTTAATGAAATAAAAAGAAACTGAAAATAATTGTATTAACTGACATAAGTTCTTATTATACAAAAATAAAAGGTCAATAATTATAATTATCAGCGAAAATGGAACAAAGACTCAATTGAATTATATATACAATGTATATTTAATATCAATAAAAAATGGAAATACATCATTTGAAATCATGTCAATCTGTATGGTCGCGTACAATGTAATAACTTTAGAACCTATTTAAATTTACATTATAGTAAATTAATTATTCTATGGTACACTTCACATGTACTTTCAACTAGCAATTACTGAAACAATATTTTAATTACAGCATCTCTCCATAGTTGAAAACACAATAGATACAGGTTTTGTTATAGTTTACTAGATAGGTTTTGTTATACTTTGCTAGCTACTTTAAAAATATTGAAATACTAAATTTCAATATTGTTAAAGTATTCAGAATTTTTATTACCGTGTTTTAAAATATCTATTAACATGTATTATGTTAAGCTTCTTTTCATTATAATAATATAATAGTAACAGAATGCAAAATTATTACATTAAATTAACTTACGCTATACGACTACTATTGCTATGAGTATAGAAATTTTCAAACTTAAATTTTGGTTGTGACATCTTTTCAATGTTTAATCTATACTTCAACATTTATAAAGTTTTTCGAAAAAGTCCTAAAATGCTAAATTCATCGAAGCGGGTGCAGAGGTACGGTAGCTCAATTTGTAGAGCGACGGAACGGTTTCCCAAAGTTCGAATCCCGTTCGTAACTATTAATTTTTCTTTCTGTATTTATTTAAATTTCATTTTACAATTTATTAAATACTTTCTTGAAGAAATGGTTTAAGCAATTTGCTATTGATATTGAAGTCTAAGTTCCTGCTAAGTACAAGTTAAGAAACTTGTCCCTATAATAGAAAACTTCATTTTTTTTAATAAAATCATTACCGTTGAGTATGTAAATGAAATTCGGAATGTGTAGGAAGACTTCCTTGAATAGCCATTCTCTCAGGCTATCTCGATGCAAATTCCCCGCAAAGCTCTCTTCAATGACTATACATTAGAATTTTTTACTTGTACTTGGACTTTCAATTTAATGAAAAATAGATAAATAGAAGTCGTTTTACTGTTATTAAATTTTATTTATAAACAGTATGTAACAAACAGCATTGAATTACTAAATTTAAATTGAGTATTATTTTGTAAATAACCAAAATAAGTATCAAACTATTGGATAATAAAAAATACATAAAACGTACTAAACAGAATGGCAACAACAAACTCATATTTCGACTTCACATGCTAGCTTGTTTTGGAGTTCGCTGCGGATGTATGTACATACATAATTAATCCGCTAGTGGAATATCGAGCTGGCCATTTGGTGCACGCATCTTGATATACATACAGAGAGGAAAATCATTATGCAATGTCGAAATTTTCGAATATACAGAGACTTCGAATTTGAAGGATACGTTAAAAATGTTTTCTGTCGAAAATTTACGATTATGCTTCCAATAACTGATGTAACTATATTGACTTTGATTACATCATATCGCAATAAAAAAAAATATATATATATATATACATGTTACCAGAAACAATAACTTTCTACAAGATCTCAACAGCTTACCACAAATCCATTCATATTAGATCCTTTATCGTTGCCTCTGAAAGCCAGTGGGTTAAAGTGAAAGCAGTTTTTATGTTGGCATCATTGTGACTTTGAGTGAAAGTCTGACTGGTTCGTGTTCTTTGTAAAACAAAACGTTTGTTTTACGTATTATGACGATTGAAATTGCAAAACTATTACATCACATTTTGTAAGTGGTAATTTTTATATCTGGCTCGAAGGACCAGTTTTACGGTTTATATATTGTTGATATTTTCCTTTTAAACATACAATAAAATCAGAAATATGTCTGATTCGACAAATAATTGGTATATAAAAGTTGTTTCACAAATTGGTAGTGCTTATCATTTGTTTCGTTTTTGTCAAGTTATTTTATCGAACTTGAAACTGATTGGACAAGCTAGTTAAGACTCGAATATTTGGCAATGGCTACCAGAAAAATACTTAATGTTCCCCGACGATATAAAAAAGCAAACATATCTTGTTAATTATTGTTTTTGTTAAAGTTCTTCTCATGTTTAAAATAAATTGGAAATAATTCTAATTAATAAAAAATAGTGTATTGAGTAGATGTTCTAAATTCTATATATGGGTGATTCTACAAAAATTGGGTAACTCAGTGTCATCAGTCGATAAATATGATATAATGTTATATTTTATAGATTTTATATTTTATTTTGAAATTATGAAATCTCGTCTAATTAGTCACTCAATTTTTGATATTTACATCAAAAAGCAATTTTTTTAAAAGAAAAAGTATGCCCAAAAAGTCAGTCCTTTGGCTTGTCACAAACCCAAAAACACTCAGTCAATCGACTGTACATTAAATTGTACCATTAATTTAAGAAAAGTCAATATTTGGTAACAATCTATAATGTACATAACAATGTATATTACTTTTTTTATAATACAATAATCTCTACATTGTTTTTTTAAAAAAGAAGAAACTTTGTCTTTAATTTCATTCGTCAGTCCTCTGTGTATTTTTCAAATTTGAAATTTGTGCCAAATAACAGGGATTCAAGAGGATAAACCTGTTAAATTTTAAATATTGGTAGTATTATTAGCTTTGAACCCAGGCATTTCCTGGTAATCATTACAAAGTCAATGCTATTGGGTCGGATATGACGTACTCTTGTGCCAATCCAGTCAAAAAATCAGTACTGTGGTAAATCATTATTTCCTTATAAATTCTTAGTTTTATTCTGATTTTTAAAAAGCGTACTATAATTTGGTTAAATGTAACTTGTTGATATTCAAAAATACGAAAAGAAACATTAACTTTAATGATAACCTCAAATTTATGCCGTTTTCATCAGTCCGTTGGCATAAGTCCTTTGGCGCCACATCACACGATATAAGGACTGTGTCCAGGGTACTGATGTTTTTTCTTTTTTTTATCACTTCACTTTCACCCTTTATTTTATTCAGTATTAAAAATCATGGCGTTTATAAAAACAACAAATTTGACTATTAAAGATATTATATAAAAGAAAAGAGGAACTGAAAAGGCTCGCTTGACGAGAATTAAAAGCGACCACATCAAATTATCTGCTTACAAGGAAAAACATGTATATTTCACCTTATATACTAAATCAAAGATAATAATACTTTAATTTCTATTGTTTGTACATTATTTATACAATGTATATACTTTAAAGTAAAAGTGCCTAAAAGTAAAATAATGTTATTAAAAATGTCAAGACTTTTATGAATGTTGTGATGGTTTATTTCTCATAGTAATACTAAGCATTAGCATAGCATTTGTTTCTAAGAGATTTAATAAATGTCATATATTTCCTATGAATTTGTGTTTTTTATCAGAACTGTGTCACCCTCGTCAGTCCTCTGGCAGTCAAATTCTGAAAAATCTAAATATTTCAGAAACTTCTCTGAAAAGTGACTGGCCCGATTCGCAACAATATAGTATGTATATAGATTACCTATGTTATAAACCCAAATTTGTATAATTTTAACATAAAAACTACAGTAAACAAAAAAACCCTAAAAGTTACCCAACTTTTGTAGAATCACCCATATATATATTTTAAAACCTATTTGATACCGCTATGATTTATGATTTGGATTATACTGTCATTTAAGCCGTCCTTTGACAGGACATGTCAATACAAATACAAACAAAGAAGATCATTAATAACTCCAGGACAAATTTCCGTCACGGCAGGCCCTTGGGGCCTAAACATTAATTCTTTAATTAACCCTGTACCATTGGGGTCGTGAATTAAAAGGAATGGCCAGAGATAACTCGTCGGTTCATTTGTCTTTATCCCACGGAGCAAGATCGCGGCCAATGGAAGAAAAGTAATTTTTCAAGACAAAATCAAGAGAAGTTGGTCTTTTAGGGACGCATCCGTCAAGCGTAATGCGAGTTGGGAAATTACTTTCATCAAAAATTTTGCAACTATGTATCGAGGGAACTGAATGGCCATAATCTTGGACGTAAAAATAATGAACACATATAACAGCCAATATCAACTATGTGTTGATACACATAGTTGATATTATGGCTATGATGGCTTTTTATGATATAAAGTGTGATAAATTTATGAATCATACTTTAGGAGTTAAATTATGTTTGGAATTAATAATAGTTCAAGCCATTGAAATCAATCTCCAATCAACTTCCTATAAACTATACGGCTTACTTATTGGCAGTGATAATTGAAGAAACGAATTGAGATTTCAATGTTTAGTATTAAATAAAGATCGGTTAGTCATTGTACAGTCATATCTCAAATAAGTGGGCCGAGCCGGATCTCAGTAGAACTAGGTCAAGTGTAAGATATTTTTAGCTTAAATTCTGTAAAATCCGATTAGATTAAGTATGAGTGATTCAATATTTCATAAATATATTATGTACGATATTTTCATTAAATATTTTAAGTATTTTTTATGTTAGAATCATTATTATACTTTTAGAATTTAGTTGTAGTCGGCAATTTCAAAAACTAGAGACATTTGTTATTCGCTTCTCAACACAACAGACCATAAGTCAGTCAGTCAGTTTCATTTTCAGTTCGCTACTTCAACCGCGCCCGCATCCCATAGATCGCTTGGCAAATAATTGTCAAATGTTGGGAACACACACACACACACACATTTGTATACCCATATGTTTGTTTCTCCTTTCCCACTGTTTTATTTACGTCAGTTTCTAGCTCCAAATTACAGTCACCAAACTTATTTTTATAGTTATTTATATATTCATTACATATATTAATAACGATAAATTTCTATGAATTCAAATAAGACTCGGTTAAAAGATTAATTATGAATCAAATTATATTTTTATATATTTTAAAATGATTATAAACTTGTTAGTAAGTTATCATAATTGGTATATAATTAATATGCAGCACAACACTGAGGTGTTCCTGTAGATTATAATTAGAAGCCCCTGAAAGGGATAAGGGCCTATTAGCTGATATATTAGCAAAACGTGTTTTAGATCGGAGTCGAGGGTAACTACTTTATGGATGGTGTAAATTTTAATACCCATTTAATGAAGCGATTTTAGTTGCATGTGATTAAAGTCTACATTCTCGTAAATTTTATGTTGAACTACCAACTATACGTTAGGGATAATTTTATAAGGAAATAATAAAACATTAACAACTTGAAATATCTAATAATAACAGCTTCCAGAGAAATTTAACCTAATTTAAGTTACGGGTTGAGACTCGCTGCGTTTAAATGTGCTAATATTTAAGATTTCGAATAGACGGCGAGAAATAAATCTAAATACATTTAGAACTATATTTATATAACCAACTAGTTGGTTAACCAGTTCACAGTCTGGAGATAAAAATAGACTCGGTTAGTCAGTCAGAAAAGTTAGTCAGAAAAATCTAAAAAAAAAATTTTTTTTAAACTAGATCCTGTGTAAAAAAGTTATGTTTTTAATCTATATATTTATGTTGATATTCATCTAAGTATCTCATTGTGTAAAGAGGGGCAATGCTCTATTAACCAAATGGGCTCTCAGGAAATAGGCTGTGCAAGCTTAGTCCATTACTTTAAAAGCCAAAGCACGCTATAACGGAATCGCAGGATACATATTAAACGACTGACCCAGTGCATAGCAAGTTGGTTAAGAAACGTTGGTTAATTGGTAAAGAAATAGCATAGGTTTCTTGTAAATAGAATTATTTAACGCTGTGTTTCTAACGTTATGTTCTGTAACAGGTTTGCATGTTACTAAGTCTCCTGAACAATCAGGTAAATACATTACTAGGTGACAGCCATTCACACAGTTGAGCGCTGATTCAAAAACTTTATTCGAACATTTTTGCGAACATTCTTTTTCGTTCGATTATTCCTCTATTACATGACCGTTCACTGATTTTTGATGCTAAAACATCGATGATAATGCTGCTATCAAAACAAAAAAACCCGATGACAGTCGGTTCAGTAATTCAAGAGAAGGAGTTCGCAAGGAAGTCAACAACATGAGCGTCCTCTCTGTGCTCAATAATTTGGTAAAGAAAATAACGTTTTAAAACTTGTTCCTGAATAATACAATAAAATGTAAATGTAGTTTAACTAATAGTTGTGGCGTGTCAATCAAAGGTTGTCAGATTAAGGGCTGAAAGCTCCCCCAGTCGGGTGTCAATTAATGGTAGATTGCTGATAACATCGTTTCTGGGGTTGAATAGTTAAGGGTGAATTGAAGCAACCGATTAGGTCTGTTTTGTATATGCCAGTAATATAATGAACATTTTGGATAATTTTATTATTAGAAGATGTAATGTTATTTCTACCAATTGCCTTGTTAGGAATAAGTAGAAGTTTTCTATCACAAGTTTAATATAAAGTTTTTTTAATGTCCTGTTAATGTCAATCATATTGCGTGTAATATTTGTAAGTAATATGAATAACGAATTCATGTACTATAAAGTACCTAGTTGCGTGCTGTGGTGTCATTCTGTCTCGCCGATGCCGACTTAGTCATTACAATCCATTATGTGATTGGAAGCGAAATAGTAGGTCGTTTCGAAAATATCGTTTTGGTTTAATTTTGCAAATGATAATTAACTTTCAATTAGATACTATTTTTTGTTAATTCATTCTTTTTAAAATGTTATTATTCATAAAATTTAAGACGAATATAGAATAGAATAGAATTGTAAGGGTTACTACACAGCCGGGGCACTATCGGATAGCATTGTCTTGCTCTGAAAACAAATAAAACTAGAATCTAATTACAGCACCACCTCGCTATGTCAAATGGATAAAATTTACCTATTTAAGGACAAAAATATACTTAAATCAGTCCCACTGTTTAAAATATGCAAAATTTGCGACAAACCAAACTAAGGAATTAAATGTTTAAAAATACCTAGAAACATGTATAGCCATTTTAAGCTTAAATGAATATAGAATGAAACTAAACCGATACAGGGACGGATTCGAACTTGCGATTTCTGGGAATAAGGGAACGTACCCAAACTACGTGACCTATATTTTTCAATTTTTCGACACCGTCCCCCCCCCCCCGGTGACCATCCGTAGTATGTGATAAGACCCCCCCCCCCGTCCCAAATGTTACGTAGTATAGCAAAGGTAAATTTCAAAAATCATCCCAAACGCAGAAAATGAAACAAATAAAAATAATGTTTAATTTTTGTTACTATTGGGACGGCATTTATTGCACAAAAATGTATCACACGACTTCAAAGAACCCTGAAAAGCAGACTTTATTAAATGTTAGTAGCTTAAATTGACTTCTCTAGAATTCGACTACGTGACAATAATCAAAATCCCCCCCTCGCTTCTGTGACACAGCGTAATATTTTAAGGAACCCCCCCCCCCCCCTCCATAAATAGGCCACGTAGTTTGGGTACGTTCCCTAACCGTCTCGATAAAGACGATCGTATATAGACTGCTTAATTCACCGAGACGGGTGGTGATACGGTAGCTCAATTGCTAGAGTTTACACAGAGTTCGCGTGTTCGAATCCCTGCCCGTATCGGTTTATTTTTCATTCTATATTTATTTAAAAGAAGAATTATATTTAAAGATAGGTAATCAAAACTATATGAAATACAACTGAATTGTTAGTCATGATATGGATTAATACTGAAACAGCTGGGATACATCACGTGTGCAAGCGAAATTCATATGCAAATTCTGATGCAAATTCTGAATAACTCGAGCAAGTTTCATACAACCCACTAAGTTGCCTGTAATCCTAAGCACAAACTTTGTGGGGTTTCTATTTCGTAAAGTTATATCCCGCTAAGGAGTTTGTTATTATTTTTATTGCACAATAACGAATTTAAAAGTTATCTTTTTAGAGAATTCTAACTGATGTTTTTTTATGCTTGTTCTTTGTTATATAGACTATTTTATATTTTGGATTATATTCTTCATAAAAGCATAGTAATAGTTTGCAGTTCCATTAACCAGTTTGTAATCATAGTAATGAAGTTGAAACGCTTAATTGTATTTGATGCTAGAAGCCATTTTTTGTTATTTGACAATGTTTTAACCTTATTCTTTTATAGATAAGTGTCTTTTATAATATGGAGCACTTTATGGCCTCTTGATATTTTTTATGGAAGGCTCATGTATACAAATATTTTAATTACTGCGATAACAGAAAAGAACTGTTGTTTTTACCATTTTCTTTATTAATTTAGTTTTTATATTTATTCTATGACAAAGTTTAATAGACAAATTACAAATAATTTAATGTGCAACGTATATCACTATTATATTTTACCATTTAAAACATTTAAATCTAGGTTAGTGGAACATTTATAAATTCGATAATAAAGTAATCCATGTAAAGTTATTTTTTTATATACTTAATGCACAATTCATCTAAGAGGGCAATCGAACTTGCGTCATTTAAGATACCGTTCCGTCGATTCGACAACTGAGCTACCGTGTCGTTACCGTTCTTGACGAATTTATCATTTTATATATAGATCTTTAACGCGACGGAAACGAGAGATGAACATGCTCTAAGATTACACATTAATATATAATCAGAGAAACTTCGCAATTGAAAATTGGTGTTACATAATCAAGGAACGTTTAAATATTAACAGACGAAGTAGACCTAAGTGGTATATATATCGCTTATTCGATCACTCGCTACTGATGTGCTCTAGGTTGAGAAACAAAATAGGTTTATCTAATGTAAAACTTATTATACAGTAGGTACACAGTCTTTTGTAACGGTTTAAATTGCTCGGATTTCGATTCCAGATTCTATTCTCGGTTATGATCTGGACTAGAGGAAATAACCATGCAATTTTAAGGCGAAACTACATGATTCTATGTTTCATTGTTTTCTTTTTCTACGAAAAGAAAAGATATATCATAATATTATTCTAATGGTTTTTATGTTATCAACATAACAAATTTCCTTAATTTTTTTTTTTTATTAAACAGTGTACACATCCCCTTATCTTATCAAAGGTGATTAACCCACACATAAATTTACTTATACAAATTTGTTAAGCCCCATAAGTTAATCAATTTCAATCAGTCGTTTATCTAAATTGAGATTGACTTGACTTGGCAGGGTCGATCGCCAATTATAAGTTTTCAGATAGGTCATCGTCTCTGAGTCACTTCTTTTATTTATTTATTCATTTATTCGTATTTGTAAATATTTAGGCTTCATATTGACATTTCGTTTTGAATGTCTAAAAGCTATTATATAAAAGTTATTATTTATAATTAGTGTATGTAAATGCCTACTTCAATAAAGATATTTTGAATTTGAGATTTGAATGAATGTGACCTTAAGATAACTAAAACATGTGAAAATTATACTTTTAACTTTTTTTACTGCTTTTCACTTTGTTTTTAAATTTTAATTTTTCGTGTATACTGTTATTCATTAAGTTATTAATAATTTATTTTTGTATTTAAATATATTTTTTTAATTCTTGTAAGAAGCTAGGCTATATCAGTTGGTTAATTCTTAAAACTTAATAAACAGAGACAGGACTCAACTCTAAGTAAACCTTGTTTATATAATATAATCTTCTAACAAAACGAAGGCGATATCTTTTCGGTTTTTTTCGAAAATCCAAGCCAATGATTCTAATCTTGTGCATTATAGAATATCACGCATTGAGTTCAGTATTGATGTATTTTTAATTCTATATTAAAAAAAAAAAACAACTAAATAAGTAAGTAAAAAAGTAACTAAAATGGGAAGCATTATAGCTTGTCCAATGTCAAAGCGCATTACAAAAAAGGAATTTATGAAATCAAAGGCATCTTATATATTTCATTAACATACCGACATACTTAGAAAAGTATATATTTTCATTGTTATGTTCGCTTAAACCACAAATATATACAGTGGAAACGACTTTATTATGCAGATGGTTAGTGCTCATAAAGATGTGTTTTTATTCATACGGGAATGACACTTTTATTTTTATTTTTCCGTTTTGCTACATCTCTACGTTCTAGTCTTACTGGTGTTTACTTAGCTGTGAATTTTTACGTTTTAAGTTTGTAATGTAGGTAACTTATTATGACTGCTAGGTAAACATAGCTTGCTTGTTCCAGTCTAACACAATTTGATAATCTATACATAAATACGTGAATCAAAAACTTGGACGAAGGAGTATGAAATTTGGCATACTTATAGTTTATGTGTAGGAGAAGTGTACAACGCTAATATTGTTCAATAATAATGCACTTTTAATACATTAAATCAATTTTAAAACATTACACACACTACGATGCGAAACATTACACACACTACTTTAAATACTATTCAAAAATAAATATGCATAGAGGTTTTAATCCAAACTTTCATAAATATTAACAATTTAGATAACGGTCGAATTTCGGCCGTTCGGCGATCACTAGTGTACATAAATAAAAAACAACTGCAAACAACATTTTTTGTTGTTGTTGTATGTTTTTTAATTCTCCGTTAAATTAAGTTAATCAAAATGAAATTAAATAAAACATAAAGTTATTTTGTAAAAAACATCAGATTGCCTAGTTCTCACTGAAGTAATAACAGACAATGCACAACTTAGACCATTGGATGCAGAAACATTATTAAATAATTATTTTATATGTGGTCATTCGCAACCTAATTATCTTTACTAGAATTCGGAAAGACTCGCTAGTTATACATAGTTACAATATTTCTATTCCATTTTCAATTCCATTGTGTACATGATCTTGAACAGTAAAAACAAAACAAAACTATGTTATATAAACTCTCTTACCACCCATAAGTACTCTGACAATTGATAACGATTATGTACCTGAAACAAAAAAAATATCACTTTAAGAAAAAAACATCTAAAGTATCAATACTAAATGGAAACGTCAGAAGAATTCTTTGACAGCCTCATACGTTATGTGTAAGTAAAAGTAATATAACACCGAGTGTTTTCTACAGGCGGATATTAAATTCATAAATGTATTCAAAGAAGCAAAATGGATATCTCTAGACTACACTGGAAGTTGAGACAACTTCTCGAATATTTTAGATGTTCTGATAAATTGCGTTCGTTCGAGTAAACGAGGTTTCTTGTTTCATAGAACAAACATTATTAAGATCGCAAACTGTCTCATTTAATTTATCTAACACGGTTAACAGACTAAGACTTAGTGTTAGTGAAGGGATTTAAATTTTAATTGTACCGCTGGATATTTTAATATATATGTAAAAATATTTTAGTTTAGACTAATTTTGTAGTGTTTAAGGATTCATTTACAGTCCAAGAATAATAAAGGTTTTGGTAAAAAACAATATATTCACACCATTAAAATTCATTAGGTATATATTATTCCCGCACTATACATGCGTAGGTGTGCGTAGTTTAGCTTTGTCAATGTAGTGATACGATTTGATACTGTTTTGGAAACGAGTCCCCAAAAGATTGTAAATATTATTAACAACGTTAAAAACATATAAAACTAATAAATAAAGAAAAATAATATAATAAAAAAACCTGTAGTAACCACCTATCTAACTTCTGAAATTGAATAAAGCGTAAAAACACTGAGTATTGTTTTCTATAGGTATATAGTGTACGAATTACTTTTGAGGAGACAAAGCTTCGGTACAGATACATTTCTATTATACGTCTGCTTCCAGTCCTACTTTGTTGTTGACTCTGTTGGAGTTGCATAAAAACTTAAACCCATCATGTATTAATATTTTTATGATAATAAACTTCTACATGCAACTTATTTGTAAAAGCTTTTTAAATCGATCGATATAGACTTCAATGCAAATTTAACAAAAAATTCAACAATAAAGTAGAACTTGAAGAAGAAGCCAGTATAAAATACATTAGTAGTACCGGGAGGCGATAAAATAAAATTTGTATCAATAACAAGCGGGTAGTTGCGAAAATGTCACGAAAACTACAAAAGTTTCGGAAACTTCCCTCGTGCTCAGTAATCACTACTCACTGATGACCCAAATACGGATATAAAAATATATAACGTAAAAGCTATAACGTATACCAATGCCGTATAATTATAGAATCTTTTGTAATATTGGTATTAATTTCCAAATCGATTATGAATTATTATTAGAACTTATTTTAAGATCATACCCACTCAGTTATAGTTTATTTTTTTATAAAGTTACGTACAAATAGTTGAGTTACATGCAGATAAATTTATATTAAGTAATAAATAAATTAATAGCATATAATACACCTACGTGACTCATGTATGCATAGATTATAAGAAATGTAAATTTACAGGAAATAAAAAGGTTTCACTGTTATTATTATACTTTAGGTATCTTATTAGGATACAACTAAAAGGTTAGATGTCTTAAAAGCTAGCATAGAAACAGTCGGTTAGATCTAAGCTGCTAATCAGGGTGACCTCAATTTTGTACCGCATTAAGAATAAGACATTTCTCTTACATAAATTCTTACATGTCGCTTTGAATTAGATATTTAACTTCCAAGCTTTATACCTGACCTCGTTTTAAGAAATAGAATCTAAACGACTTTAGTCTCAAGTCGCCCTAAATTTTGTACGGGAAAGGAGTTATATCCCTCAAGTCATCAGTGGCACGAGGGAGACTTATCGAAGTATATCCGGATTCTCCTTGAACCAAATAACTTATATTTGACATATATTAAAATTCGACTATGTGACCTTTATAACCCTTAAACATTATAAGTCACCTTGAATATGATTTGAAAGGATTTATAAATTTTATTGTAACCTAAATCGAACAAACAACCCACCAATCAAAACTGATTCGATGGTATTCATAGAATAGCAAACAATGAACATGCTATAGTTATTTCGAAAATCGAATTGTATTTAATAGTATCAAAATATATATACTACCTACTGCATTGCGTCTTACTTGCAAAAGTAAAGAAACTGCTCGTTAGTCGGTATACGCTTACATGACTATGGACAAAATAATTCTTCGCCTTCAAATGTTTTCAGTGCACTTGACCTGCTTCGTAGGTAGAAAATAAATTCGCATGTATGCTATATACTGGGCTCTTACGACCTGGTTTGGTCTCCAATAAAACGTCAATGTGAGCTACATTTTTTAATAAAAAATACTTTTTGATGATACCTATTTACCTGAACCATATATGTATATACAAAGACATATTATATATGTATTTACGACGTACTCATATTTATGTATACGTAAGACTTACACTTTATTAGTATAATAACATTACTTCTGAACGGATATCGATTAAATTAATGAGTTTTATACAATATATAATACCTAATACGTTCGAAAGTTTTACCATCATATGATAATGACCAATACTATGACAGTAATTGTGGTTATATCCTGACCCTTAGTCAATATGCGGCTACATAATCATTACAGGTCAGACAAAGTTCAACTAACGTCGGTCATTAACACTTTCGATATACAAGAAATTACAATATACCTACTCAATGCTGACCCTTGACATAATACTCATACACATGTTAGTATTAATTTACCTAACAACTCTATTAGTGTAATATATATGCTCTATTGATTATAATGAAATTCAACATTGTATAGCTCCAAGTTCCATAGCTTCTACAACGGTAGGTACTTCCATGTTGCGAACTTACTTATATTATTTAATTATATCTTGCGGTCTGTAATTGTGCATTTAAATTAATATGAGCAGTTCACTGATCCTCCAACAATAATAACTGCGACATGTTAAACAACTTTATTTTAATTAGCACCATCTGATAAAACTTTGACATTTAATTAAACCGTATAACATGACATATATTTATAAATATTGATCTGAGATTGAGTTTAAAAAATAATATATGTAATATATAACTTTATCGTATAACTATGTGTAGTATTATATATATATATTATATTAATAAACCTACCGATCTGATATCGTGTTAAAATTAATAAATTAAAATTAATATATGTTTAAGCTGGCACAACTTTTCAGAGAACCTTGACACTATTTCGTTAACAAAGATCGACTAAACCATTAAAAACTGAACACTCTTTAAAAATTTATAAAATAAATATAAATAAAGTCTACCTCTATAGAATTATTCATGAAACTAGTCACACTCGCTGGGGCGTGCTCAGCGCTTACATTTTTATCACAAGTGGATTATACGCTGACATAGAACGATGGCACTAATGAAATCGTACGGGCAGACAAAATATCCAGACAAACTACCAGCTATATATAGATTTATTTATGGATAATATATCTCATACATCTAACAGAAAGTTTAATGACAGAGAGGAAATATTCGACTGTTGGAAAATATTTATAAAAATGTACAGCCATGTTAATCTTATTAAATATTAAATGAATATACAAAGTAAAAAAAACCAATACGGGCAAGGATTCGAACTCGCGACCTCTGGGAAACCGTCCCGTCACTCTACCAATTGTATCTACGGTAGATCAATTGATTCCTATTAATTGAGCTACCGGCGACGCGCCGGTTTGCCAGAGGTCGGGGTTCTAATCCCTGCCTGTATTGATTTATTTTTCATTTTATATTTACTTCATGTTTGAAATATTTCCAGTAAGCTCTGACCTTTATAAAGGTTAGATATTTAATACCGTCTTGAAATATAAGCGACCTATCAAACGATAAAATTCATATAAAATATTAAAAAAAAAACAATTACGTTAAAACAATAAATTGGTAATCTTATATTACAAACAATTAACAATAATATACCAGAAGGTGTAAATTTTGGAGTGAGGCCGATGTGATGTCCTTAATTTACAAAGCAAAGTACTGATAAACTTTATAATGTCAGGGTAAATATATTATTCGCCTTTCAATGTGGTGAAATATAGTAATTGCAATGAGAGATAATGAAATTGAAGCAACCTTACATTGCTAAATCCTTGGTTTTTTTTTACAATAAGAAACAATAGTTTTAATTTTATATACACTTTGTTTCATAATCATTTAAGAGCTTTTCTTTTAACTCCATTAAGAACTTCATTTAATAGATCTTACATTTTTTGTTATAACCTCTTTCCAGTAGTTCAAATAGGCAATTTGTCTAAGTCAGTCGTATTTCAATTGAAAATTTTCTTAAAGCAAAAAAACACACAAATGACCCGAAATAATAATTCTCACCAAAATTAATATAGAGCATCTTACTGTATATATAAGTATGGAAGCTTGTGTGGGCAATTTACTTTTTCGGCACTTCAACAATAAATATCACTGAGAGTTCTTCTTAACAAATGATCCAAATTTTATTAAGATTTATTGATCTTAACGACGTATTTCCAAACAATATAACAAAACTATTTGGAGACGCATTAAAAAATAATGAGCTAACATTATACCCATTTGTCGAGACGTCCGAGGTCAAAGCCATGCAAGGTTTAGTACTTACAAATCCTTGCCAGACTTTAATGTTTGCCACTTCGTTTAACAGACTTGGAATTTCTGGTAATTGATTTCTTGGATATAAAGAAGTTTTAAAATAAAAGGCAAAACATTTTGTTTTGTATGCTCGATATATCCGTCTCTTTTATTTATCATTTTTATCTTAATCATTAGATCAACATTTTCTATCTCAATCATTAAATAAAACAAAATCCGGATTATAAGCTGTCCTATTCATTATCGTCTTCATCTTTAGTTTTAACTATAAAGTTCCTTCTATAACCATGTAACAAATTAAAAAACAAAATTGTATATGTTGAACAAAACATATTTCATACCTAGTTCTCACCAAGGACTTTTGAGGCCGTTAAGAGAAATAAATTATTAAATGAAACTGCAACTAGAAATTCTAAAGTTAAATTAACTTGTTCTGTTGTCTTAAAACGAGCGATGGAAATTAATATGGAAAGTTATAACAGCGTCATAATTTAAGACGAGTGTGCATTTTCATACGAATGCAATAAGTTGTTTGAATAACTTAAACTATTGCAACTTGTAAGTATGATTGTCTAAGTAATAACGATGTAACTTACTGATTTATTATTTTAAGTATTGGGTAGTTAATACTTCAATAAAAATCAGAAATACATTTAGTAAAAAATAAATACTCATACATAGAAGTTACCTTTAATTAGTGTATTTTTCAAATGTTAAAAATCTGTTATAATATTAGTAATACATATTCAAAATAAGGATAATATGCTCCTGATGGTGAAAAGATTAGTAAGAACATATTTTAAACAGATTACGAGCAAGCTGTAAACTCTCAAAAGATATTTTATAACAAACCGAATTCTCTTTGTTCGCAAATGAAACCAATATCTAAGAGATTGATCAAGAAAACCGCTTGATTTATGAACATTATTTATAAACCGACTTTACGACTTTCCTTGTTTAAATTAAAATGTTGTTTCATAATCTTTAAGGACAAAACACTTTTAATAAAAACGATATTACTTTTTTATATCTAAGTGAAAGCGTGGGCTGACGAAGTCATATATATTAGTCTCTTTAGATATATTTTACACATTGACATGTTTTTAGGGTTGTCCAGATATTATTATAATACCATGAGAAAAAGATCTTTAGGTTCTTTGGGTCAAGCCAAGGAAAGTCGTCTTGAAATACGTATGTAATGCTTATATGAAATATTCTTTAAGATTCCGCATATCTTAAACTTCTGCCTTATTTTGACTGCACAAGGAGGATCTTATAGTATAAATAGTTGTTTTTCTTAATATATTTATATATTATTTTATACAAGTACAATTTTTATTCCCATTTATTTTTAAATAGCAGTAACGATTACCGCAGCTGGGTGCGCGTGAATCAATTCGTAGCATGTATTGGCTAATTCAAAATCTAGGTCATTGCTTTAAGTTTAAAAGCCGGAAACATATATTAAACGTATATTTTATGTATATCAATATAAATATTTTTAATATTCGTGTAAAACTAGTTTTGTGTCCGGGACTTTACAAATATCGATATAAATTAGATTTTATTGTGCAGATTATAGTAATCTCAGATGTTTTAGTTATTAACTAAATTATCGTAAGATTATCCGATGCCATATTTAAAAATAAAAACCTTCCTTATTTTATCTTTTTTAAACTGAACATATTGCGACATTGTTTTTGCGTACTTATAACATTTATTTCTAAAATAATCCTAAAGTTACTGAGCATTGTCGCTATATGTAGATTTTTTTTTAGAATAGTTTAAGGGAACAATAAATTGTCTTCTATTACTTGTATTGAATTGAATCCTATTAAGGTCTTCTTTTCTATTTTTTTTTATATTTTTAATACAGGCCATTACACGTTTTTTGACCAAATAGTGTATAGTATTAGATTATACCCATGTCTGCTTGTCAATTACTGGAAGGGCACAAGTTACACAGGTGACGTGGGTACAAAGAATGAAGGGATTTGTGATCGCAATGAAAAATAAGATTATTTTTCACCCAGTTCTGTAATTGAGGATCTTTTTAGGTACGTTTAAAAATTATATACCAATTCAAAATTTATGGCATTGAAATAAAGTGTAATACATTTTATAAAATCCGTTATAAATTAAAACACTTCTAATTTTGCCACACTGAAAATTTTAGTATAAATATTTTAAAATCCATAATAGCTGGTAAGAATCTCACATTTAAGTACTTTTCGGTTGATATTGTTTGAGGAGGTATTGTCATGTGCCGGCTATTTGTATAGGATAGTCGTTGAGCGCTCGCCAATAATATATTTCAAACCTACGCTACGTTTACAAACTAGCTCTTAATTGAACAACATAAATTTGTTGCGGTTTCTATTCCGATGTATTTTAGTGCTAGGACATGTGTGAACTATTTGTATTGTATGTACATTTTATATTTCTTTAGTGCTATAAAATAAGTAATAAAAAAAAGCCATTGGATATACAGAGGTAGGCTAAAAAAGGAATATCATGAGACTTAAATACCTACTTCAAATATTTGTAAAGGAAATTGAAAAAAATTGTTTGAATTTCCTTATTTCAAAAACAGAGTGGTTTTTATAATCATTTATTAATATAGAATGGATTACAGTTATAATTACTAAAGATAATAATATCACAGAGATTTTGATAAATTACACATCAAAAATAAGTCAAAATACAGGTTTAACACAGAAATGCGCTCGCGCAGGTCTTCCCGAACACACCCTAAATGAGTCATAGCACGATGACCTATCAAGCGCGTCGGTCGTGTAAATGATTTCAATAAACACGCCACTATTACCGGTTTTACGCATCAAGATACATAGTATGGTAATTAATGCGATTTACCTACATATTATGTAGACATTTTAATACGATTGTTTCTTTCTTCATAGAAACAGTACATTAGGTACTTTTAAAAATATAATAGACAGAATTATTCCATCACACGAAAGTTACAGTTAACATGAATGTTTAGATTTAAAATTAAAAACGTTTACTTTGGAAATTCACAATAATATTAAGTATAGCAAAGCAGGTGACTTGACGAATATTTTAAAGTTAGTAAAAATAGATTGTCTGGGATAACTAGGTAACAATCAATTAATGTCATATTTACTAACGATGTATGACAAGCCTGACATGACAGATGACTCCCATGAATTGAAACTTCAACCACCGATGAGTGAAGGGTATTACACCTCGATTTTATGAAAAACATTTTTAGATTGATGGTAATTTTTTTATTAATATTATCAGAGAATTTCATTCATTCTTGCAAGTAAGCTTAATATTCCTGGAGCCTAATATTGTCTATATAGAAAGTGATCTAGATTACAGGGAGGTTAGTCTACCTGCTTTCTACTTTTAAAAGCCTTTTGTTTCTATACTAATATTATAAAGAGGAAAGGTTTGATTATTTTTTTGTATGTTTGAAATGAATAGGCTCCGAAACTACTGGAAAAATTCTTTCACCGTTGGCAAGCTACACTATTCCCGAGTGACATAGGCTATGATTCATTTTCAAAAAATTAGGGATGATTACTAAAACTTGAATATTCTAACGCAAGGTGTAAAAAATTAACCAAAAACTGCGTGCGCTGCGAAAACGGTGAAACTTACGCAAAAATGATGTTCTATGAAATTGTTTCCATAGATTACGCGAAAAGCGACCTACACGCGCGCGTAGCCGCGGGCAACAGCTAGTACGAGATAAAAAGTGAAGAACATATGTACAAAATATCACTTTTAATAGAGTAATGTAATAGGCCTAGGACGACACGATAATAACTAAATAATGTTTTAATAAAAAAAATGTTTTAATAACACTTTGAACTTAATATTTGATATAGTGTTAGTTACATTAATATTTTAATCTTTTTGTACATAGGTACATAGTTATTTTAATAAAAAAGCTTGTAAAATCTTTTCAATGTTATTTTATACTGCAGAGTTATAAACATGTTCGTAGGATGTTTGAAGGAAACCTAATGAATGTAGCTTCCGGCCTGATAAATATGTTTACCTATATATAGAATACTTAATTCATCATAGCGGGTATTGAAACAATACAATACAATGATAGTTCAGTTAGTAGAGCGTCTTCAGTTTCCTGCAGGTCGCAGATTCGAGTCCTACCTGTGGATATTTTTTTTGATTCCAGACATCATTCCAAAATTATGTTTCTAACAAAGGATGAAAGTAGACCGCACAAGTTGAATCGGTGTAGTTAAATTGATGAATCACATAATTGTCTTATTGAAACTTGCTGGGGAACAGCTCCCTGACGTCCGGGAGTGCTGATACATTATCAAACATGTTTAGACATGTTTGGTTCAAGCAAAAGGAGTCATGTATGTATAAGTTATAAACATACAAATGTATGAGAAAAATCTTTGTATATTAAATGTACATATAAACAAAAAAGCGTTTTAGTTTGTCTATAACCTATTTCGTACCAATAAATTTAATGATATGCCTTAACCGACCGACAAACTATTCCAAAACGACTTTTATATCACCATTAAAACTTTTCGAGGCGAAGTCAAATAGACTGCAAGTTTTTATTTCCTTTGTCTTCCGCTAACCACATTATACGTGAGGAGTAGAAACTTTCGATGGACAATTGAATTTTCTTTTAATATACTTTAATATGATCATGGAACCGCAGAGGCAACTTTACACATATTGTTTTTTATTATAATTAACATGCATGTACTCTTAGGTCCAACGATACTCCCTTTATTATAATAATTATTATTGTTTCTGACATTCCACCAGTACACGCCCTCATAATTTCTCGTGAAATGTACCGACTCGTGGAGCACATAATAATTAATTAGTAATATTGATTTCTATTTTATTAACTGAAAAACTTAATGTTATGGTGAAGTAATTATGAACGAATAAAATATTCAAAAAAAATTCACGTTTATAATTAACCTTCAATTTGATATTCTATCAAAAAATCTTTATTAAATAATTTCATCAAGGTCTTATTAGGGAGATTGCCAACAACAACTCGTTTAAAAAATATTTATTAAAATGGTGTAAGAAAATATCGCTAAGATCTTTTTAAAAGTTTAATAAGAAACAACACAAAGGATAAAATCTACGTCCTACGCGATGTTAACTCTATAAGCGATCTGTTTCATCGGGGTAATTGACTTCAACACCGGCGAACAGGTCACATTGCCAGCCGGGGGTCAAGAAACGTGACCCTAACTAAAATTATTGAACCTTGAATAGAGTAAAAAAAAAATATTTAAGTTAATTCCTTTACAATATTTGAAAGACATTTTTCTTTTATCTATCAAATTAAAACAATCATCATAAACCTATTTTTATAGGGTCTGCGCTAAAAGTCAAATTCTTTCAAGCTCTTCTATGATACGACATCTCAATGGGGAATTGTTCTTTTTCATATATTTTTTCACACACTCTATGTCTCTTTCGGTCGGTTTATTCCCTTATATTCATATTGAAATATATAATGCTTGCTTTTATTATTATCTAGTAAAATTGATGGCTTTAGTCTACAAACAAAAGTAATTTATTATCTTTTTCTTCCAAACTATACAATGTCTATCAAAGGGTCACAGTTGGGAAATTGATTTCGAAGATCATAAGGACGTTATGAAAGACACATGATCTGCAATAACTTTTCGAAATATAATGTATACAAAATTTTACGAAATAAACTATCGTGAGCCAAACTATAAATCCAGGATTATGACTTGATTTTTTTGTGCATCTAGTTTGACCTCATGCAAGTTTAACCATTGACGGGATTTTTTTCTATTATTTCTAATCCTTATTATTTCTAACATAAATTTAATCTTATTTTTATAAAGTGACATATTTATAAATTGATCTCTATTTATAGTTATAACCTGACCTTTAAATCTTATATCTATAGGAATTCTACGACCATTTATAAGCCGTAGACGGCTTAATATAAATATCTAATAAGCTTAGCCGTTGAAGCTGTTTACAAAGTTCATAAAAGCACTCGCATCGAGAAAGGCTTCGAAAGCAGCACGTTTTGTAAGCGTGATGCAATTAAGGCTCGGAGGGCGAACGAAGTGAAAGAATATTCCATACATTTAGGGTGCAAACAAGTATTTTTAGAGGTTTCTATAGAGTTAAGATTTTAAATCAAACCTTCATATATTATGACCAAATACTACTAAAACCATAGAATATGTTTATATAGTTTTTATAATATGTATAATTTAATATAATGCAATTTAAAAGTTTCGTTGAAAAAAAAAATATATTTTTGCAAAAAAACCACATCTAATGCTTTTATCCCTGCACTAACACTAAACATATTGTAAATAAAATAAAAATACAAAATATACTTCACCGTCTCATAACATATTCAAAACAACACAATGCTTTCAAAGGCTTTATATCATGATAGAAACAGTAAGGTGTCGAGTAAGCAAAGGAAACTTTATCTATTTCCAGTTTGTGGTCAATTTGCACCCATTGTATGGACTTGCGGACGACGAACTTACGTTGCGGAGTGCAGTAAGTGATCTGCTGTATTTTGCACAGAGTAATAAAACTAGCATTCGATATATATAATAAAACTTTTTGCAATAAAAATTCTTGAAAGCACATTAAGTTACAGCCGGGTATTTTGTTATAACTTCATTAATTTTCCAGGATTTATTCAGATTCAAATTTTTTAATGATAGTACCTATAAGTAAATACGAGCAGTACCTACCTACTAAGTTATTTGTGACTAGTAAAAAAATAAACTTTTAAAAAAATTACGCCAGGCTAAGCTAGCTACTTAGTTAGTGCTATTTCATAATTTGGCACAGTAAATGTAACTTATATATACTACGGTAAGAAAATATCAAGATTCGTATATAATTGTCTATGCTCTGTGATTATTTAGTTAACGCATCCCGCTCATCTCCAACAAAGGCAACGAAGTGTCAACGTCAGGAGGACGGTGACAACTTTATCTGTTCAGCATTGTTCGGGCTCTGTACTCTGTGAACAACCAACTTACACCGCAGAATGTTGCACTTTTAGTTACAAACACACTACTCAGTGAGTAGTGTGTTTCTATTGTGTTAGTATTCACACAACACTAACACAATAGAATTTTTTTCTTCAATTTTTATCCAGATTCCTTAAGGTTGCCTGGAAATCATTATAAGACGATAAGGCCTATTGTACTTCATATGTGTAATAATACTTATGTATGTAGTTCTTTTGTGGTCTACAATAAAGAATATATAAAAATTTTAATAATACTTTTACTGTTATGTTTATCTAATTATTAAAATAAAAATATGTGCAATCTCTTATCGTTATTCAATGTTTATGTATTTAAGATAATTGTTTTTAGTTAATCTTTTTATTTGAAGTTTTTTTTTTGTATAGATAATATAAAGTAATTTCAGATTAAAAACCATGACGATGTTCAATAAAGATTGTCCTTAAATTTTTATCACTTCCTAATAGCTACTTCCTTGTTACAGAATCAACATATAATCACAATTATAGATTATTTAATATTATCACTTTTCACTACTTCTTGTATAATATAGATAATTATAAAATATGTGTCAGAAACAATTTTATGACACAATCAACGAAACATCATAACTGAATTCGAGTCTCTACTAACGCTTATCCCTCAATGGACTTAATTTGTGATAATAGTAGGGGATTTATACCTCAATAATACAAGATTTCAACTCATTGCATAGCCGCGTTGAAATGGTTCCGGACATTTCATCTACGTGATCCAGGCCTACCCCGTGAATTTAATTAAGCGCCAGCTAGCGATATATCTGCAGGGATGTCAGAATTCGGGTTGTACAGGGCTGCGAGGATTTTAAAATAGTGTGGCCATATCTTTTTATATATATATTATTTTGTATGTTTGTTTGACTCCTAATATCTTGGACCGATTCTGCTGTAATTTTTTGGGTTGTAGTTGAATATCTGGATAGTCAATTATTTAGATTTATAACAAGACCCGGTATGGCACTGCTGGTTCAGTTTTTATTTTTGGGACAGGACAAAATCGTCCACAATCACTAGTATAGACAATAGACATATATACAACAGCCGCATAAAATTTGATCCTCAATAATTATTCCAATAAAGAAACATTGATTTTGTAAATTAAATTAAAAATATTGATAGATAATATTATAACGGTTTCTCTTAACAGGCGGTACCAACCTAATAATGCATTAAAACAGCTGAATCTACGACGGACAGGACGCGTGTTTCATTGCGCAAAAGTTAGCTCTGACGTGCGGAATGGCGTTTCAGTATTCAAAGGGAAATCGCTTGTGAAATCACGGATTACCAACATTCATTAACTATTGTTGTATATTCAACTAAGCCTTATAATCGGATCTGTGAAATACTAAACGTTATATAGATAGTAACGTTAAATGAGCAAGAGCTCTCAAATATATTTACATAATATGGTAATGTTTATATCCTTTCAGTTTAATTTAATATTATTTTATGTGGGTAGTTGGACTTTTAGTCGTAACTTATAGAATAGGGTTTCCTAATTGTTTACTATATCTGTTAATAACATTTGTTGTTTTTAAAATATAAGTTTTTTAAAAACAAAAGATACCTACATAAATCCTAAAAAGCTATGAGAATCTATAAAAAAAATAAATAAATTATACAATTGTAATACTAATTAGGAACTTAGTTATCATATACATTGTGTAATTAATACTACATTTATTAATAATAACTTATTTATTTATACACTTCCAAGTGTATGACATAATTTAGACAAATTTGTATCATTGCTCAAGAGTCTGTAGATATTTTTTTTGAGATCATTTTTTTTTTTATTTTTTAACCACTTTTTATTTTTGTTTTTATTTTTTGTTTGACAAGAGAGCTGCTGTTTGTTGTCCCAATAAAATAAAATTAATTAATAACTAAAGCATGTATTTTTTAATTCTGTCTATAATATAATATCACCCATTATATAAAGTGGATAATACAAGTCCGTTACGTATTCAATTGGGTGCTACATAGGATTAAAGCGGTAAACTAATGGCTTTTCTGAATTGATTACAATGGGCAACTGCAGCCCGATATGCTTGTACTATGTAGATTCACGTTTATGTTTACGATTTATGTTTTTTGCAGCTTTACGGCCTTTATTACGCTATTTCGGTCGTTTTATTATTGTAATTCGTTCACTTGTTTCTAGTTTGTTTTAGCAGTAATAGTAGATTTTGTATCATATGTACAAACATAAATTACATTTTTGTTTTTTTTATTCTTTCATCCAGTAGAGATTTTTTCAAATATCCCTTCTAAATTCTTACGTAGATAAAACCATATACAGTATATAAACAGTTTCAGCTGATATATATATATATATATATATATATATATACCTTTTGATCAAACCAATAATGACCGTTGTACATACGTCTTCCAATAGTAAAGCAATTTTGAGAATTTTGATAGTTCGATCCATAGCGATCCTAACAAGGAATTTGTCCTATTAGATTTATTGAACATAATTGAACTGTCATTTATTATTGATAAAGGTATATTCGTTTATTTGTCTTTAGTAAATCATATTTTAGTCTACTTTTTTATTAATAAATAGCGTTTAATTTTAACAAAACAAAAACAATCTTTCCACTATTACAAAATCAAATAGATCATAAATCATATATAAATTTACATTGTAATTACAATAATATGGTTATTAGTATTGATGACTATATTAAAGATAACATGAAGTTAAAGAGTATAGTAATATTGAAAAACAATATACAAACAAACAACCATGAAATAAAAACAATTTGGTATAACAAAGAATACATAACATTTCTTCGACTGGTAATTTCGCACGCGCCATAAAATGTCGCAACACATTGTGTTGATTTAAGCCAAGTAGTTGTTAAATAAGTTAATTTGAACCTACTTCCTTAGATCATAAGGTTGTCTGTTGAATGACATTGTCAGTCACCGTGGACGGTAATGAGAATGAAAGTTGTGAAGCAGGAATTGCCCCACGTTTGATTTGCAAGTGAAATGAGAGTCAGTTCCGGTTTCCTATTAATAAATAATGTATCTTATATAATATATAAAGTATATAATTTAAACTAATTATCCTTTGACATTATAAAGTAAAACATCTATCGCTAGCAGCTGTGTTTCAAAGTATTAAAAAAAATATAAACAAAATGTTTCATAAATATCAAATAAGAAACATTGACTAATATGAAAGTACATAATCAATATTCATTCCAATCAATTATTTTGCTTCAAATACCGCTACTCTCAATTACATCTTAATAATTTCTGAATACTTTAGTACTATTGTGAAAACATGTTTGACCATGTTAAAGTAATATATTTTTTGAGGATAAAAAATCATCAACACGGGGAAGATTCGAACTTGCTACCTTTGGAATACGTCCCGTCTCGGTGCCAATTGAGCAACCGTGTCACTGCATTGCTGATAATTCTAACATTTTGAACATAATCATATAATATAAATTTAACATAATAATAACCGATGTTTCTAACTGTGTATTAGATATAAAATAACATTGAAAAGTTGCCACTGCCGAAATTATTCATACATTAATTGAGGTTGTAAAAATGTCAGCCATGTTAATCTTATTAAAAAAAAGACATTATATATATTTTTTATTTGTTTATCTATCGGTGGTGGTCTATCTGCTGGAACGCACGAATCAAGTTTCTCATATTAAATTATGTAATTACTGCATATTCATAAAACCCGTTCGAA
Source organism: Napeogenes inachia (assembly GCA_959347355.1). Taxonomy (NCBI): domain Eukaryota; kingdom Metazoa; phylum Arthropoda; class Insecta; order Lepidoptera; family Nymphalidae; genus Napeogenes; species Napeogenes inachia. The sequence goes on along the minus strand of OY365793.1, from coordinate 19,823,314 downwards.
CATCAAGAATGAATCTGTTTTAAAATTAGCCTTTTCTAATACTTTTTTGCATATTTAATCACTGATCTGTAATGGCTCATAAATATGTATGTGAATGAACCTAACGGAGAACGCATCGCTTAAAGTGCTTTAAAATTCAACCAATTAATCTTACTATACACTAGAAGAGCTGATAGTCTTTATATAAACCTTATAGATATATCTACATAATATAAGATTTTCTAATGTATATAAATATTTTTGTATGCAGTGTTAACTTATAATTTATATATGAAATTGTAATTCTTTAATCGTTACCTACTTCTGAATGATAAATTGATATAATAACTAATTTTTTAGACAAACTTTGTTATGCAGTTAACGTTCCAAATTGTTATGAAAAACAACGGGACCGAGGGACTTGGCAGCATTTTACATTAATATTTAAAATTGTCTACAAACTTCTTAATAATGTTAAGCTTACAAAATTTTATACATAGAATGGAAAATTCATCAACACGAGCAGGATTCGAACTTGCTACACTTGGAATACTTTATTCTATAGGCAAAACCGTGAAAGATCTTATGCAAATTGTTTAAATAATCTAAGTCGAGTACAAACACGAGAGCTCAATTGCCAACATGGACTGCACCCTAGAGAATGCCGGTTCGAGTAAACTTTAGCCATTTTTTTTTATTCCAATTTTATATATAACATGATACAAAACGATTTTTATTATAAGTAAAAAGAAACATTAAATTATTATTTAATATTTATAAAAAAAAAAATACGTCGTCATTTATATCGATAAAATTTAATCTGAAGATGTCACGACCGCGGATACGGAAAATACAAATAAATACGTATCCGGATACAGGCAATATCGCTAACCGAGTACAGGATAAAATAACTTGAATCCGATAAAGAAATATCAGACACGTCACAATTTCACGTGTATCCGGATTGTTACATTTTCCTCGTCACGTCGCGTGTCATACCCGGCATTCGTCTCACGTAAGCAACGTGACGACTACGTGACGACTACGAGACGACTACACGTCGAGGTGACATAGGTTTATTGATTCGCCCTCTCGCTTCGCCTCTGTAAGAATGCTTAGGGTGAGAAAAATAATTTCCCTGTCTTGAACGATGGTGCCGTCTTCAATTACGAATACCCACCCTCTTCTTTACTTAATACTACAGTTAATATCTTTTGTTTATCCATAATATATGTACTGTTTAATTAAATTACAGGAATTACCCGAGAGACAAAGGATTAGTATCAAGGCCTAGCATAACAAAGTAAATATATTCAGGTGATATATAATTAGATTTAGCGTTAGTATTACCTAGATAGGTGTAATATTGTCCAACGTAGAAATCTTTACAAATGTTTTAACTTTACTAAAACACATTGCGTAACCGATAGAAACTATCTTAATAAAAACCAACATACAATAAAAATGTCATATGAATTGTTTTTATAAAACATTAAGTCGACCTTTGATGCTAATAATTTAATAATTTTCTTTCAAAACATTCAACATTTATTTATGGAGTTATCGGAGATTACTATAATAACTTACATAAAAACAAACCTGCAGTTAAAAACAGGTATTAATTAACGAATGAAAATAACAAAAAAAAAACAACAAATAATATCCGTATTTCCAGTTAAAGTAACAAAAGCTCTTAATTAGTTCGCAACAATTACTGAATATAGCAAAACTTGTCGAGATTAATTCTGTAGCAGAATAAAGGGGGAAAAACCTGTTTAACTACAGTAAACAGAATACTGTGGTCGGCCGCAATCTCCGCAGTAATTAAAAACTGAACGGAGACGGGAAACAGGTCGTTTGAATACCGATACTGACCAGTCTCATATCTTGTCCTGATCAATCTACCATCAGTCTTCCCTATAATAGCAACCAAAACTTTGTCCACGACTTATATTTCAAGTGCTTTGAGTGTAGTAAGTCACTTTTACTACCACTTTATTAAAATCAAATTTTAACTGTTAGGTATTAAGAGATTTGTTGTAAAGTGTGTAATAAGATGTGTGCTGTGTTATTTTTAAACTGAAATTAAAAAGGAATTCAAGCTCGACTTATTAGCCCTTAACATTAATGTTTCCTTCTCACTCCTGTATAACGATAAATGACATCGCGATTTCCTTTTTAAAGCTATTACCATTCATAAACCTTAGCAAGGGCTACATCGTCGTAACTTTAGATGTAACATCCGCATAATTTCCGTACCTGAAACAGAATAATATTTTGGGTAAATAACCTAATTTATCAACCGAAGATGTAGTTGTAAAATAATTCTAATTTTAAATTTTGATGTTCGAATTTCTAAATGCAAAAGATTATAATTTCCATTATTTTAAACAAATATCCCAGTTTAATACGATCTGTTTTGCACACTGGTATATCGTATGATACTTATCGACAATGCTTAGCACACCTCGTTGACCTACTGACTCCAATATTGAATAATCTTACAATTACCGTTTGGAGCTCAGTTCTAATAGTAACAAACACCACTACAATACATGACTGCACACATACATAGGTGTTGGGATTTATATTAAATAAGGGAATTATAAACATTTGCGATATAAATATATAAAGTTTCGAGGACTAAAATTAAGCTGCACATATATTAAGAATAGTAAAAAGCGGCAACTGAAAATTAACGCTGGACTCATACTGAAAAATCTAAATGAAACTCTTGAAAAACGCCCGTTCCGGAAGTCACTATTAGTTTAATAATAATATAGAATTTTTTGTGTATATTTAACTGAGTTCAGCAAAGATTTTTTTTTTTAATTGAAAATGATATTTTTTTGATAATCCCGGGTAAAGTAATAACGAAATGGAAACAGTAAGCGAAATAAAAATCCAATAAAATACAACATTACACGAAAAGCAATCAAAAGTATCGGGTGATCCAATTCCTAAATCTCGACGTTACAACAAAATTGTCCCGAGCTTTTGCCCGAAGCTCACCGTAATTTCCGTTCACTAACAACTATTCAAGACGATATTGTTTGATATCTCTTCCGAATTTCTCATGTTTTTTGTTATATAAAACTATGAGCAATTCTCGTTTCGCTTTCCAAATTAACTGTTACGTCATATATATATAGATATGTTTTGTAGCTTTGGAAACAAATAAGAAATCACACATATCATGCTGAAATAATTTGAAAATAATATTCAGGCAATCCTTTGTTCTTGTTAACACAAAAAACATGAGAATCTTTTTATACTATGTTAATAATGAGAAAATATTCTTTGTTACTGTTTGTTTGTGACAAATCGCAAAAAGAAACATAATTCGAGAATAATTTCGTTAATCCTAAACGAAATAAATTAAATTTCCTATATTTACTTCTAATCCATTGGTAGTGAAATTTTATTTACTAAATTTGTAATATAAAAGAGATTGGTTATAGGTATCATGAGGAACCTCGGCCAATGGAAGTCGTATACTAAGAGCTGAAGTTATGGAAATTGCTTACAGGGATTCGGCTTGTTGATTTGTTTATAGACTGGTGCAACAACAAGTTGGTCGATCAACTCAACTCTACTTTATCAATACTTGGGTGTATCTCTCTTGCTTTAATATTTTATCAAGAAGGTAGGCGTAATGTTAAAAATAAACAATGACATAAAATAATAATAAAACTTGAATTCTAAGCGACAGCAATTGAAAATAACAACAGCTTTAGTATGCTTTTCATCAAAAATGAACACACTTGACGAGTTCCCAGATCGGTCCGCCGACTGAAACTGAATAGACTGACACTATGACCTATTTCCGAAAGGGGTCACCCGTGTACTTCCACGTACAGACTGTCCTAGCTTTATCTATAACATTTGAAAAAGGCAAGTTATATTGGACCCTACTTTAAGTTGTATGAACATCACAGATTATTGAAATCGTACCACTTTTTAAATTCAAGAATGTATAGTACATTCAACTTCAAGGTCACATATATCGTGATATTCGTAATTAACTAATGTATTTTGACATATTTAATCGACTTATAAATGAGGGACAAATTTACCTTTTTGGTATTACTTGAAAGGTCGACATATAAGACAATTAAGGAATAACAAACTTGTATTGTATTTGGCGGATTCCCTAAGGTTATATAACATTGAGAAATTGAGAACTGAGAATAATTGATGAATTTAGGTTGACCGTATTTAGTAATGTGCATTTAATTGTCGTATATTTATTTCCAGTTTATTTACTCCCAATATATTTGTACCTTATTCTTAGTACAAGATTGGAACTTCCAATTAGGTATATATAAAGACATTTTTGGGAGAGTGATGCCTGGATAGGATAAAGGTCATACATAAATACATACATAGGATAGGTCATCAATACATGTACTGATAATGATACCTATATTACAATAGAGGCTAAGTTTGAATCTATAGGAGATACTAAACAAGGAATTGTACTGGTTACTGAACGTACACAGTTTTATCATTCTGTACTACAAAAGATTTATTCAGTAGGTACCTAACAGCTTTTTATCAAAGACTTTATCGATTATAACAGATATAGCGAAACACGTATTTTAAATGCCACATGATATTTATATAGAATAGAAGTTCACATTCAAAGGAGTCTATAACGTATTGATATACCTATTTTAAGAGCAAACAGATTTTAAAGTAGGAATTCAAGCAATATTTATTTTCTTACTTCGTATATTAAAAAAAAACTCAAGAAGATTTGCATAAAGTATAAAACGATATAATTTAATTCTTTTTATATGAACATTATATATAAAATCTAAAATTATATACTTAACCATTTGAATGAACAAAACTGTTTTCCGTTATAATTACATTTAATTTATTTGTACCATAATCACGAGATCGAAAATAGATAGAATTATTATAGTTCACATACCATTTTATTAATTATATGAATTGTAAAACATAACTAAAGTTATTACTTTATTATTCTGAATATTTCCAGATTAATAAAAATTAAATAAGTAGGTACTTATACTGGATATTTCCAGATAAGGTTATCTTTTATTTAAGAAGAATGTTAAAGATAACTAACTGATTTACTTTTCACTTTCTCACTTACAAACATCAAATATGAAAACGGAAGAAAAGTACTGACTCATTAGTGCACTTTGAATGCGAACCTTTATACTATAAATAGAATTATTGTATCATACAATAAATGTATTATCTTAGTGAGAGGTAGTTTTATCTCCATTTCTAATACCGACGTCAACACTGTGACCTTGCGAGTCGACCCTTGTCCAATCGATAACGCGACTCAGCACCAAACATGTTAGGTATAGAATTTACAGATTTTCTATATATATAGGTTAGATTATAATTTTCTTATACCTTCATAAATGTAACAATGAACGATAGTTTGTGTATGTAATATGAAAGAGGAAAAACCATTGGAAGTTATTATCACTGAATTTGTAGGAAGTTCCTTCGCATTAATAATGTATTATTAATTATAGATTAGAATTTCCTGATGGTTTATTCTATTATCGGTAATTGAGTGCTATCATCACGACATTGGGTATGATTAAATAATTAAGTTAAAAGGCCATTTTATTTATATTATTTATTCCTAATATAAAATTTAATAAGGTCAAATCAAATTTTAATAAGCTTCACGACATCTTATTTTCTTTATTTTCCGCTTAAAATATATTTTGCAGTCGTCAAAGGAATAAATTACTTATTAAGTTAACAACCGTCAGAAGTTCCTTATTTTTCGTTTATACTTAATTTTTTAAATATTTGTATTTAAGACCTAGTAAATCTTTATTTAGAAAAAGTTTCGTATTTCGTATTCTCCGTTCATAATTAATTCATGAGTCCACATAGACGTCCTGCTGGGGTGGGAGTTTATTTATCTTGGCTTTAAATATATTTAAGGAACCGAGGACCGCTTTTTGCTATGTAAAAACATACATCATTGTCCATGCAAACGAGCAAGAGTCAAGAATGAATATACATGTACTATGTACATGTAACATAAACATGTACATGTAATGTAGACATTGATGATTTGATCTGTTGAGACGATGCGAAAATATTTTTACTGTAATAATTTGATAACTCACAGAAAACTTTGAAGGTGAGTTTTGAAATTATATTCGAAACAGAATGACTATAAAAGTAATAACTCCAACTCCAGCATTTCTAGTGCTTACAATTGTTAAAGAAAGTTATGTACAGTTAGACGAAAAGGCTTCAATAACTGTGACTCAACAGGTACTGTAACTTTTAAGTATCTTTGGATACTAAAACCCACATTTTTAAAACAAATAACTCTTAATAAAATGGTGCTCTCAAAACAACAAAAACGCAAAAAATAATTATAATGAATGATACAGCAAAGTTGGAACAATTTTGCAGCTGAAAATTACGTAATAACATATCCACCTAAAGTTAAGGTTACCCTAGGGTAACCATATTAAAATGGTAAAAAGGACATCTCTATTATTGTGGATTATTATGAGATGAACGAAATTTGGTAATGTCGCCCCTATAATATCATTACTATTAATAACATATATTGAATAGCTACTAGTTACAACTATCAACAATATTTATAGTGAGACTCAATCCAATTATCGGAAATTGTAATTAATTTGTAGTACAACAACATTAATGTAGTTGAGTGCGTGTGTAGCTTTAATAGTGTTATCCCAAGGAAACCAAAACGTATGGCAAGAATAGTCTTGAACTGACCACTGGAGTATGGCATTTATACTCAAGGTTGTTCACACCAATTGTTACAATTCCTTACAGTTAGGTTGTGATTTAACCTCATTTTGAAACCACTTTAGATTTCACACGAAATTTTAGTATCACTTGGTATTTAGTTCACATGATTGTTTATAATCTGAATTGTCAAGATAAGTTATTATTACTTATTGTTTAATAATTATGCAATAAATTTAGTGATGTCTAAAATATGACAACTATGAAACTGGCATGCTTCATTAGATACAATAAAAGGTTCAACTAAATCGACACCAACATCCCTCTACAAGGGGACGAGACGAGGGTCAAAGAACACGTTCCGCATACTTGGATTTAATATACAGACCCACGAGATGTCATTTTGGTTGTATCTAAACGAATTTAATATTTAAGAACATATTGGATATTCACTTTATTAAATTACTGGAACTTTAGAAATAAAACATAAATACTCAGGCGTTTTAAACACGTGAGAGTAAATATATTTCTCATATTGAATTTTTAATTAATTTATTAAAGAATTTTACGTATATCAATGACGTATATCAGTGACGTTGCTACAACAAACGCCAGCTCCTTAGTATTCATGAGAGGCTACAAGTTCTCCATTTCCCTGATCTTTTCGAGAGTAGTTTCGGATTAGGCACTCCGGAATTCGTTTACGTACGCTGATCTCATAAGAAACTTACACCCTGGTATATTGTATCAGATGAGTGCTATTGTTAAGAGATGAACAAAAACCAGTAATGCTGTATTTTAGAAATAATTTAGAGTTAAAATAACTTGATAAGAATGTATCATTCTGTAGAACAAAAGTTTAGTATCGGTATAACACAATCTCTTTCAAGCTTCCAATACGTCAATTATGTTCATTATGGTATATCTAATAATAATTCGAAAGGAAACCAATTAAGCTAATTACCATAATATTGATTTCATTGGAAGCTGGTCGATAGCAACCAAAACCCGTTAAACATCACGTCGATAAGACAGGAGATTACATGACTCCCGCGAAAGTACCATCAATATTCATGAGCAGACAACATGTCAATGAATAGTCTATGAGTGTGAACGAGTTGTCGCATATACATCCTGGATAACTTTCCATCCAAATGTCACTAACTCTTAGTGTATTCTATAAATTAAAACAGTTTTAGAATTTTTAAATACTAAAACTTTTCATGAGTCTACGCTTTGATTGTTGCGAATTTATCAATCTGTAATTGTCTTGTCTAACTTTGAGTTTACTCTGACCTTGTTTTAGACTTAAGTGTATCCAAAGATTTGTTTTGGACAAATTGGGTATAAAATACAGAAAATAGGTTGATTAACGAGCCTTGACCTGGAATTGCTGTCCATTAAAGCAATCCCTCCGCAGCTGGTCACATTAATATGCAAATGTCTCGTGTTTCCCTCGTGTTCTGACCGTCTATAAAGTCCAGGTGCTACCGTTATACCAGATACACCGACTTTGTTGACTGTTTTATAAACAAAGAACTGATTTAATAATTATTATTTATATGTTTCATTATTATGCTCAATATATGACGGAATAAATGATGATCAATAATACTTATAATTTTAAGGATTTCTCTATATGGAGACCAGAAATAAGGACAAAGCGACATTAACAACATAAACAAGTTGACCTAGATTTTCAATTCCACAAAATTTTCGTTCCAATTTCAAACCACTTTAATTTTTTTTAATCTTTATCTGCGCTTGGCTAACAAAACAATGACAGGCTTTAATTAATTATTTTAATAATGAGAAAAAAAAAAACAAAAAATTATGCCAACAAAAAAATATCGTTATAACGTTACACCTTCCACACATATTTTAACCATTGAATTTCATAATAGGTAAATCATATAAAAAGCACAGAAGCCATCGATCACACAATTAACTTCGACTTGTATGAAGGGGCATCCATGATCTATCAATGTCTATTCCACTCTGAGGGATGAGATTGATTATGAAATTTTTATCAGGTACATGTATTTGGCGCGTATTCAAGAGACACCATTGTTCAGAATATTGGCTTATGGTATCTCTTACACCAAGCACTGAATCATCACCACATATAGATGATGACGGCACTATTCATATTTTTGTAATTAAACTTTCGTGAAACATGATGATGATTAGATATATATTTAGCCGGCTATATTCACGTTATTTTATTGGAATTTTGCCGAACAAATTTCGAACCCATTCAGGGTTTTTAATTCATGAGTACGAAGTATGGCGAACTAGCGGCGTGAGACCCCGTATAGGTTCGAAACTATTCGGGCAAAATTTCGATTAAATAACGTGAATATAGCCGGGTAAATATATATACAATAACTATTAATAATATTAATAAATTCACAAATATGATACAGAAAGTACTTTAGGACTGTTTTGTATAGAATGGAAATCTAAGGATACCGTTAGAAAGTCTGCGATTACGCGTAGCGTAAACAATTGCCAGGTGAGGTGAAACATCAAACCGTCTATAAACAAAACAATCATTTTGCCGGACCGGCGACGCGGTTTATGTTTTATTAACCTCGTCACATAACCAACTGGTTTTCCTTTGTTCAACTTTGTTTCTTTTTAACTAAGTATAGTTAAAAAGTAGTTGAAAAGTCCGCATAACTACCGAAGGACACTACACGTTCGATATATTAGTTCTAAACTACTATTACAACCTGTGAAAGGTACTTATATCATTTGATATTTAGTACATAGTTGTAAGGGACGTAGTGTGACGTAACTACGGTTATACATATATAGAAAGATATGCGTTTTCAAACAAAAACCTAGTTCGTTAGCTTTATTCTTAATATTATTATAAGTAGATAGAAAGTCTTACATGTACATAAATTGTTGACTACGATTTTATTGTATTATCTATACAACATACAGATAATTTAGTTAATATGTATAAAGACTATAAAAGGTGGAGATTAGTAATTTTTAAATACATGACTGGCATTTAATCGTATGTTTTATCGATACCACTATTAAAATGGCGACAAGGATTTTTAAACATTAAGATATCATTGTTATTGTTAACTGAAGCTGAAATATGGTTTGATAAGTTGAAAACAGAGACTTTAAATATATGAAGTTTTATTGTGTATATAAGTACCATCAAAACGGGTACAGCATATAAAGATTTTATTCATTTGAAATGCTAACCTAATTTGAAATGTTGCATAGTTCTTATTTTAAAATTCAGCTCTTTGCTAATTCCAAAGATAGATTTAAATATATATATATAATATGTGAAAATGACATAGCAAAAGACAATAGAAATCCATTACCAACGCCAACATACCGTGATGACACGTGGGCAGTGCTACGATTTACGGCTCCACAAACACGTAACGGGAAATATACCCGTTAAAATTGCAAAATGTTGAGCCGAATTTTACCGTTATTCTGGCATGATGACTAAAATTGCTATGCACGAACTAAAATTACCCATTTCAAAAATCACACTAACGAAAACAAGACTGACACTAGTTCTAAAAGCTGATTTTGGAAAGCTTGGACTGGGAGTGTATGAGCATTAAGCTGATGTCGAGGAGTAGTTTACCTCAAATCACATTTGAATTCACATTACTGACATTTAACAAACTTCTCTTATATACCTGTGTCTATGTCTGGTTAAAACTATCAAATAAGCTGTATATTTTCTATATTTCCAACGCAGAAACTTAAAATAGTATAAATAAGTTAGGTTTTGCATATATAAATAATTATCTTTATTGATATATTTTTTGGCGAATTAACTTCATGGCATAGTACTATATTTAACGTCTGTTCAATATTTCAGTTCAAAAATATATTTTAAATATAACATTTTAACGATTACTTTTTGATACAGTTGTTAACGGTTTATTATTTCGATAAAATTCTCCAATTCATATTCATGACATATTATAATGATATATTTAAATTATCCCATAGAAGACTCAACTTTACATTTATTCAATAGATGTTAAATTCCAATTATAACGAAGGAATCTGTTGGTACAGGGTGATAATGAATTAAACAGACCCTAACTCCCCTCTGTTTGCAAACCATTTCTATCGAAATGAAAGGTGGATTCGATCAAAATTGTAACCATTAAATGTTACTTATAATTTAAAAGCAATTTAGAAATTGAACCAGGTCTATACCTATTATATACTTCACAACATAGTATAGTTAACAAACATTTCTCATTATAAATACTTGGAAATGGTTCTAACTAAACAGTATGACGTTAAACATAAGTCTTTTGTGTTACCAGTTCTTTGTTTACAGGGAAGAAAACTAACAGATACATCTTTATTTAGTTACAAGTAACTTTCCTGTATTGAATTACCAATGTTGGTGTATTTTCTTTTCATTACTGTTTTCTAACTTTGGCAACAAGCTTGCATTATTGCGTCTTATCTTCGCTGCCAGATAAGTTCCGGACCTAATCAGAGTGAAACAACCGCCTCAAGATACGTGTATTTCTGTAATCGAAATTGAATTGTGGCCAATAACGACCTCTGAACAAGCTAGTCGTTAAACTGATGAATACTCCAATTTATAAGTAACGTTTTAATTTACCAATAGGTATACTTCTTGTACGAACAAAAAATAACAAACGATAAATTAAATGTAAACGAAATTGAAACTCCCAACTAGAAACCGTTAAGAGGAAACTGTTTACAAATCGTTAAATAACACGAGCATTGTTTGTTGCATAATTAACAATTAATTAATTAGTTAACGGTAGCAATGTTCCTTTTATAATCTTATTTACTCGACCCTAATTCTAATTATTGTTATACATTAATATCGTTAAAGGGACCTATTAATAGTAAATTATTAGGAGCAATTGGTGTCCATAGCAATACCATACCAAGACTGGAGTACCTAGAGACAATCTATCACAGGGTCGTTGTACGACATCTTTAGACAATTACAAAATGATGGCCGCCATTTACTGCCCTAGTTGTTATGTTAACTGTGAACTATTTAACAGTAGATGACGATGTAGGCATAGTACTTAACTGTTTTATTATATTTTTTATGTTAAATAGACCTTGTTTATTTCTATAGCGTAAATCGTGATATAGAACTAGGTTTTTTAATTTATTAAAGATTTCTTGCGAAAAGCGAATTTAGTTTCGTTTCAAACTTACATATTATATGCAAGGCTCATTATGGAAAATTAATATTAAGAATATAGGAAGATATTAATTTGTCATTAGAAAAAAAAATCTTTATCACCATCCTCAAATAAAATAGTAAATATTTTTTTTTAGTTTTTACATTGACTATTTCTAATTAAGGTACCTACTGGGAATGCTCAACTAAGTATACCTAGTCTACTTGTTATTTAGTACTCAAAATCTTTAATTATACCAAGTGACAACTCTCATTACATTTAGCAATTGTAATCAAGCAATCAACCGTAAAGCGATACCAGTAATAAACATTACACAGGAATTAATTCAACACCAGGCCTTGAGTGCAGCCAACGAGATGACAAAGAGAGCATTCCACTAATGAACAGCATCCGTGGTCACGAGCTCTTAATTTGTATGACGCCGTTATTCTGTTTAGGTTTGATTCACATCCGTGACCCTTATCTATTACAGACATACGTCGCCCTACTGAAAGACGAAACCCTAAAACTGAATTATCTAGGTATAAAAGCAAATTTTAGTCCTTTTAAGTATTGATGTTTTAATATTTAACCTTACATCTTATACTGACAATTCCTGTTTATGTAGTCTATGTAACTTTTTTTTAGCAAAATATAGATATACTTAAATTTTGGTATATTTGAAAAAAAACTTCTTTTTCGGAATCATTTATTAGGTATTAAGGGTAAGTTACTAAGGTAGGTAAGTTCGTAACCAAAAACAATATTAATTAAACATAGCGAGATTATTCTACAAACATGCTTGCTTTGATGTCTGTAGATGTGAATCGAACTAAATTCATTTGACGCCGATGTGTTGATTAATGTACAGCGACGCCTATACACGTGTATGTATGTATGTATCATGGGTTATAGTGTCAATTGAATAATTTCTACATTACTAATATCTTGGTTCAATTGTTTTTTTCGTCTAATAGCAATTAACTGTCTGTTAGACTTTAGTCTAGTGCTTTGGATACACAAACAAAATAAACGTAAAGTAAAATGGTATATATTTTATAATAAATCGTTTTAAATGTTTACATAAATTGTTTTATGATATGTTAGGAACGAACGGATGCATCACCCAGATCAATCCAAGTTACATAAACCACGTAGGTACCAGTTACGAAACCGATATCAATTACCCATTCTAATTTTACAACTACCCGCCATGTGATATGGAGTTAGTGATCATTAATACTTGGTTTGAGCTCTGTTTGGACGTTGCTCTGTAATTAATTATAATTTTAGAACTGAATCCAGCCAATCGTTTTTAATTACAAACAACATTCATATCATAATGCATATACATTATTATATTTTAATAGCAATAAAGACTTTGTGCATTCAAAAGCTGATGCATTAATCTCTTAGTAAAATATGTAACAAATGGAACCTGTTCAAAAGCCAACCGGTTTAGAAGAGGTTTCGTTTCGAGCGAACTTGACGCCTGAAGTCATTTAATGTTAGCTTCTATTTGAAAAGAAAATATAAAACATTTAAATGGGTTTATAGCTAGCTTCATTTTAAATGTCATTCGTCTCAATGATTATAGAGTTCCACTTTCTTTTATTTATTATTTTCTTAGTTCCGTGTAAATTTAATAACATTAATTAATGAGCTTTAATATAATAAAGATAAACAAAAACATAAGTTTGGTATTGCTGTTAAAGTTTCGATCTAGAAGCACAGCAAGAAATATGAAATGCGACAACCTTCACAAGTATCTATAAATTTACTTATAGAGGAAATACAGTTAATTCAGTTACATTCCATATTGAATACAACATTGATCTATATAAAACCATATAAAATTGTATGGAGAATTCAAGATCGAACACATGATCAAAAATGAATCGCATCTCTTTGTACCAAATGCTATACGTATAAAATATACATTCTCAAGCTAACAATGCTGATATTAATATGACTGACAAAGTTTATCTTACATAATGCAATCCATAAACAAAATCGCTGAACAAGTTATGTAAATAATATAAATTAATATTGGTTTAAATCTATACATTTGTTAAAGCTTGAGTGTACTTTAAGTTTAAATGTTCAATAATAATCATAATAATATCCCAGGACAAATTACACACATTGATCTCACCCCTAAGTAAGCAAATTATTTGCTTTAGTTAAGGGTGTAAGACAACGATACAAATACATAGAAATACACATTATAAATACTTTGAATATAATATTTAATAAACGACCAAACAGAGAAATACAGATATCTATGTTCATCACATACATGCTTGTCCCTATCGGGAATCGAACCCGAGCCCCATTGTGTCGCTATAAGTTAGGCGTCTGCGCTAACCACTCAACTAATGGAGCGGTTAAATATATCTTTGCAAGTCAGTTATACCAGCAAAGACATATATTACATAGAAAAGTGAGGGTATTTTATTCGAGTCGTTTCCACGACTTATTCAAGTAGGTTACCTTAATCTGGGGCAGAGTTGATTTAAATCGCGAACGCCTTTCTATTAAAACTTCGCTATGTTAAATGAAAGAATTCGTGTAGCTATTTCTGTTTAAATGCTGAACGTTAATTATTCAAAGAAAAGAATTTTATGAACGTTAAATAATTTGTTTGATCGTTGTAAGGTCGATATTGATTACTTTTTTACTATAGGTACAACAATATTTTACCTTTCCAAGTGAATATATTTTTTTATATAAGTACATATTGGTTTTGACTATAAATTTAAAAAATCCAAATTCTTTGAAATATTTTTAATCTGTATGTTTGTCTTTGTATCAAAATCGCAGAAACAAAATTTTGAAGAAATATAATATTTCTCATAATACTATATAATATACATTACAATGGTACATGTGAATATAGAGCTCCGTTCAGGAAAGACTCGAGGTCATATGTATGAAAGCAACACACTAAATATAGTAAAACAATTATTTACTATCTATAATATACAAGAATAAATCAGAAGTCTATAAATTTATATCACAAGCTGATTCAAAGTTATGTTTATCAAACATAGAACTGAAATTCAAATATGAACTTCCCACATTTAACAGAACGTTACCAACATACAAATATAATCGATTTAACGAGAACTATAAACAAACATGTTCTCGAACAAACGCAAGAGAATTTCTCGATTCAATAAACAAACTGCATCGGATACGACAGGATATTAAAGCATTCTTACAGGGAGTGGATCCGGTAAAAAGAAATAAAACACCCTATAAACGATATATTGTTTGTATAACTACACTTTTAAATTAAAATTATACAACACTATCTTTACTCTAGTAGGAATAATTTATCTATTGAATATTAACTTTCTATAAAATGGATGAGAAGAGTCAAGTCGATAAAAAGTATATAAATGAGACTCGGTAATAAGTACTTTCCTAGTTAAATCAATAGTATCACAGCACTATATTTTATTACGATTAATATTATAACATCTGATATTACTATTTGAATAATGAATAGGGAGGAGGTGACTTAGTTTTGAATATAGTTGCGTAAACTAATAATTTCTCATAAATGTGTTAAGATCAATATTCAGTTATGAAACCAATATTACAGGCATGTTTAAATTTAGATAGTCCCTACTGGATACATTACATTCGCAAATACATTATATGAAATCTAGGTTAATTCTCGTCTGTCACTGGTTTAACAATAAAATCAAAATACCAAATCGAGATAAAGCTAAGAGAAAAACTAGCATTTAATACAGAATACTAATTAATATCGTTTTTTTTTAATTAGCACTTGGTTTATTTTATGTTATTTTTCGTCTATCACCATAAAGGCTACTTGGCAAAAAATTACAACAGGCATTAAGTTCGCCTTTTGTTATAGTCAATAAAAGATAAAGTTAAAACAAATCAAATGAAATATATAATTTAAAAATAGCGTGACCGGCCAACCCTAGCTATAATTTCGCGTGATACTTTTGAGAACGATCTGCAGACCTTCGTAGTTACGATTGCAAAGGCGAGATTTCGCATTTAATCTCGCAATCGACCAAGGACAAACCAGTCTACGCTATGCCTACCACGCGTTATTGCGGTCCTAGTACAAAAACAGACCGCCATTTTTATTTACGATTTGTTTTATCTTACCGCTGCATACTTAAAATCTCATGTTTTATATTTATTTTCATACTTTAGCAGGTCCTGTTTAATAATAGGATTACCACATCATTAGCTTGTATGAACTTTTCTACAAGAAAATAATTAAGCCAACCTTTGTAAGGTACTTCTGTTAACACGATGTTTATTTAGATATTGATACTTTAACAAAAAAGGGCGTTTAATTTAATAAATTATAATACAACTTATATTAAACATTGAACCCAAGTTTATAATTCTTTATAAAATTAATAGAAATCTAAGTGTGAACTGCCACACTGTCACGTATAACGAGCGACATGTGTGAACCTCACTTAACAGCGGTTAGTAAAAATAAAAGAAGTCTCAATGAGTCGTTCGGAGAAATATTTTTTTAGTATCCATTTTACACCTGCGCTCCACAGCTACAGATGTTCAAGTATGATATTAGATATTTAAGAGGCAATTTCTTCTTTTCGGCAAAATAAAGGTATTTTATCACCAACTTTTTAACATGACGTCATTTTGATTAACAAAATAAAACTCTTCAGTAATGCATTCACTTTTACTTTTTTAAACATATAATCCTTGATCTAATTGGATTACTCAATAATATTAATTTGTATTTTTTGTTTATTTGTACAAACAAAAAAAACAGTACAAGAAATAGGAAAAAATATATAAAAGTATAGTGATAAAACCTTGTAGTAGATTTATAGTTATAAATATAATGAAGTATTATATAACTAAATACAAGTGTATATGTTGTCTTTGTCGTAATAACATTGCAGTAAGTTATGTAACGAGATCAGACACTGCTAATGGATATCCTATTATTAACAACGTACTAGAATGTCATATAACATTCATATAAATATAAACACATTTATTCCTCTCAAAGTCAATAATATATTTAATTAATAGAAAATTTCTCATTATTAACGAAAGACTTCAGGTGCCAATCACGTATCGGTTCAACATTTAATATTATCAACACATGTTCCTTTATTAAAAACGCCATAAATAGACTCCCCTAGACGTTTTATCGTCGATAAACCCACATGGATCCCGTCGCATCGCTTTTATGGGGATAGTTTTTTTTATGTATTTTTACAAAGGACGATTCCTAAGCAAGTTTTATGATTGACTTTTACATAAACATTAAACATTTCTAATTAATTACATTCCTTGATGAATAAATTGTATGATTTAAAAAGAAAAATATATTGTCAATAAAAAGTAAAAGAGATAATTATACAAGTTAGGCTTAAGAATCAAATTAGTTTAAAAGCATGTTACCTAAAAACATCAATACTACATTAAGAAATTAATTCACAAGAATAAACTACAACTAATTCGTTATACATCATCTTTAGAAGAAATTGTCATAGTGAACTGAAGACAAAAATCGTATTTAAAAAGAGCCCTAAACCAACATAGAAAAGGCGTTAGATTTAGCCTCAGACAAGACAAATAGACAAGATTTATATCGGGGCGGTATGGGAGCCATCGGAGAGATTTGTAACTCTACACGCAGAATAGGGCAACTAAAAAGCTGTTTTAGTAACCGTTTTCTCGGAATAGTGGTAAGTGGCATCATTTGGAATAGTTTGAACGCTTTTGTCTTTAGTACCTACCTATCTTTTTTCAAGATTCGAATACATAAATATATATGAATAGCAAGCAAAATGTATATATCTAGAAAAGGGTCATGCTATATGTGATACAAATTTATATAGATATGTGATATATAATTAGAAAAATAGATAAATAAACTACCTGAAAACCAAATACAAAGTTCCTTGAACTGTATTAATGGAACACATTGATGGGAGTAGAAAAAGTAATCCCCGGGCTTTTATCTGCAAGCGCATCTCGGTTAGATTAGCTAAGCGTGAATCAGCTCAATTCAGCCATTACCATAATCCTGCTTGAAATCAAAAGACCCCTCCGTTACACCCTCGTCCCTTCCATTCTAAGCACAACCTCAGCATCTTGGGAATTAGGTTTTTCTACATTCACGTCACTCCCCAAGGGAGTGCATGTCATACTATGTAATAAAACAGTAATGTTATTAACTTTATAAGTTAAGAGGAAATTCAGTTGAATTTCTATTACTTATTTTTTTAACATACTGGATTTATATAGAAGATCAAGTACATATCTAAATTTGTATCTTTTGTTAAAATACACATAAATTTAAGTAGCTATTACGACTAAAAGATTTAGTAAACGGCACCAAAGTAAGTGTTTGTTATTTAAAATAAATCTCAGCACAAAAGCTCATATCTACGTACCTTCCGGCTTAAATCCTAAAAGAACCACCTGATTTAATGCCTCCTGTCGGCGATAACGGAAAACAAGTTTCCTACTAGGTCCATAAAACTACCCGCATTTCATTGAAGATAGCTATCGCTTCACATCTCGGCCGCAGTCTTACGCCGTCAGCAGTGCGCCGCGGACGCAAATTATGTAGCCATTACGCTTGAGGGACGACTTGCAGCAAATCTGATAAAATTCCACTGAGCTATTGTTCGATTAAATACGTGGGGAATTTTTGTACGCCAAGCGATTTGAATGCATTCTTATCAGAGGGCATTGTTACACCGAATGTTGCAATAATGTACTTTTAAGGCATTCAGATTAAATCACCAGATTAGGTAGCATCGAACAAAAAACAAACGTATCTGCCTCATTAAAATATTAAATGTTCACGCTCTGTTTTAAATCAGTATAGTTTTCATACACTACATAAATTAAACACGTTACTTTTCAATACTGTGTGTTGAAATTTTACTCTTTTTGTTTAACATACATTATATATAAGAAGATTTAAGTTATAGTAAAAGTAAGAAATTCAAACGACATAAGGAAAATTAAACAGAACCCAGAATTGTACGCGACACTCGAGCAATAATCTTTTATTGCTCCAGCACTTGAAAATGCACCCTACTATTGTGAAAGCTTTGGAAACACCAGTGATGTGGCAATGTGAATAGAGGTGAAAATATCCAAAGGTTCTTATAAAATACATACTGTAGAACAGGGAACCCCATATCGCTGGGGATTATTGGTATATCTCTTCACAAAGCGGTTTCCTGATAAGCCGACCATAATCTTAACGACCCTTTTTGTCTGTATTGTTAAGTGTGTCGAAATCGTATTTGATCAAGTAATCAATTGCAGTTCAATAATTACACGGCTTTTGTTCAATATACTCACCTAAAACCTAGCATATATATATTTCTGTGTATGTACATACACATGTATGTACGTATATTATAATGTGTATTTCTATGTATCGTTGTCTAACAACCTTAACACAAGCAAATTATTTGCTTACTTAGGGGTTCGATCAATGTGTGTAATTTGTGATATTATTATTACATTAATTCAATACCCTTATAATATTATGACATTA
Organism: Napeogenes inachia; assembly: GCA_959347355.1. Taxonomy (NCBI): domain Eukaryota; kingdom Metazoa; phylum Arthropoda; class Insecta; order Lepidoptera; family Nymphalidae; genus Napeogenes; species Napeogenes inachia. The sequence goes on along the minus strand of OY365793.1, from coordinate 19,803,856 downwards.
ATTCAATATGTTTATAGTACTTATATCACTGAATTAATCATAATATGGTTAGATAAAGGCCGTATAAAGAAACGTTACATATACTGTTATGTATCTTGAAACTTAATAGTCTTGATGGTATCAAAGTTCAGAAGCGGACAATGTAGTAACGGTCATCTGGAACGTTAATAAGTAATACAGACAACCCTCCCTACTCGATGAGTCAGGGATAGACAAATGACTTTGCATGACAACGTTACATGTCCCTTGTCAATTAGTTTTGTGTCGAATTTCATGCTTGAACCGGCAAAGAAATTTCGCCACACATGTATTCACTTAGAGTATACGTTTTACATAAATTAGAAACAAAATACTGGCCAGAACAAAATATATTATATATATATGTTTTATTTTAGAAGGATAGAATAAAAAGATTATCTTATATTGCAAGGGACATATTAAATAACACACGATCTGGTTATATAAGAGAATACTGTACGACCAATAAGATATAATCGGATTACTCGTCTACAACGAACGTATTCTTGAAATTCTGGACAACTGTTTCGAAATTAATACTAAATTAATGATTTAAGATCCACAACAATCTACCGGCTCATGGTAACAGAAAAAACATCAAAATTCAATTAGTATTATTCAAATTCGAACGCTTTGCTGAATGTTGATTTTATTCATATTGTAACAAAGCTTTTTTCAAATGAAATATGGTGGAGCGTTCGTTGTTAGAATGTTTTTCATGTGCTAGATGTGGAGATTTAGTCCAAGGTTATTTCAATGACATACAGCTCCGCATTGTTTATCGACGAATTATGCGGTCTAACTTATGTTTATACAATATTTAGGATAGCTTATAAAATTCCGAAGTCATCAAGGCTCTTGCGTGACGAAAATGATTGCAATTTTAAATATAGAACAGCCTACCCGTCGCTATTTTTATAACCTGATAGTATAGTTCTAATTATGTATAAGATGCATGATATTTATTGTGCAAAATAATACCATATAGACGACTAAACATGTCATTAGTATCGTATATAATGCTATAGATATTGTTAAGAAAACAAGAGCATGCCACGTTCGCGCGAGATAACAAAGGGTGGTAAACTAACAAGGGTGCAATATTCTTATTAACGGCCTGTCAAAAATATACCCCCATAATCCCTAATTATTTATAGGTTTTCCCGTGCTATCGAATATCGAACCCATTGTCTAAGAAGAAACATTAGTTAAACGACTTTTATAGCTGGCATTTAAATTATCATCAGAAGCAAAGAATTTTAAATTAAATTCACAAATTTGTAATACTAATGTTTTCCTTTGCCATCCAAAGCGGAAGCGTTGCCATTAAACAGAAGACAGTCTAAATTAAATAAAGTTTCTCCAACAGTTTACCAAAGAAAAGGGTTATTTCACTTCGAAGTTGTTTAGAAGAGTGGAAGTTGAAATAATGGAACCTTTCTAACAAAGAAGAATATCCGAGATCAATCGATTCCATAAAGCACTAAGCGGGAAAGATTTTAACACGGGTGTTTTATATTTTTTATTATTTTATTTTAAGCTTTCACATATATAAATTTTACTTTTAGTTTTAATAGATATATTCATTCAATATTGGTTACATTATTATTTAATAATTCAACAAAAGACTTGACAATTGTTTTGTAATATTAATTTTAAGATTTTTGTTACTATTGATAACTAACTATAAATATTGCAAAATTTATTCGAACTTACATTTTAAAAGTCGTCATATGTTTAAATGAAGTAATTAGTTTCACTTTTATGATAAGTGATAACAGTTACGAGAAACCGTAGAGCAAATAAAAAGTGAAGGGACATTTTGTTCAACTTAACAAACAAGGAAAACTTATATTAATTATAATATATTTTATAGTTGTATTCTATAAAACGTTACTACAAAGGTTTCAACAACAGAATTCTTCTAGACATTTTTCAAACGTTTTACACATTACCATCACGATCTTTAAGGAAGGAAAAAGTAGCCAATTTATTGTGTTGCCGCAAGGTGAGGGGGTCGGAAAATCTCCCGAGTGGGAGTCTCATTCCAGGAGGCCTCCCTTCGCAAACACTTTAATATAGCACCAAGCATTCGTCCGTCTATTTTGAAGAAAAAGGATGAGGACAAATATGATGCATTCGAAGAAACTCTTTACTTTACTTGCCTGCATCGAAGGAATGTAAATAAAGTGACTGAACATTTACATATAACAGCTTTGCTTTAAAATTCTTATGTCTACTCGTTAAACTTTCGAAATATTTTGTTTATAATTGAATTATGTTTGTTGTATGTTTTTAAAACAATAAATAAACAACAGTAAAATTTATAACAAAAATAAACTATGAATACCACGTTCTAACATGTAGGATCATTTTGAAAGCTTTACAGATAAGATATAATATAGAACGATGGATAATAGAAAATATATTTTATAACAATATTATGTATATGTAAATAAGTCTCACATTTTCTCCACTCTATAACACTCGAATGTTATTTATTGATCACAAGTACTATAAAAAAAACTTCTGAAGAGCGTACGAATGATAACAATTGAACGCATCACAAGTACCTACGTGCATTGTGAACGCATTGTGACCCCAGTGTGAACGCCCTGCATCAATGACCGTGATAATGAGTCGGATACCATGGGCCCACCACTGTCACTTACCTGTCTGTTGTGAAAGTTTTAATGCAATTGACAGACCTGAGCCCGAGCTCATTTACATAAGGATAAATTGCGCGATTTAAAGTATCAAACAAGTTTGACGATAGGTATTTTGATTAATCGTTTATTTGACTAAGTCGAAGTGGTTATAAGATAAGCGGGAGACGAAAAAAGATATGGATGGAGTGTCGGAAAAATTATATGGGGAAGAACCAAGTCCCCAGTAAGTTGACGTACGTTATATGAGGGGAAGAAATGCGACACATTGCCCCCCAATTGATCGGGATAACGACAGGTTGATGATTTATTAAACTGATTATGACTGACTGTATTGGTGGCAAAAATATCAAAATTTGTTAATCTTTGTATACCAAACAGTTTAGCGTTCGTTCGTTGTTTGAAATCAATTTTTAAATCTTAACCACGTTTATTGAATCCGTTCCACAGTCGCGGGCAAAACCATTTGATAACATTTTGATTTCGTGGACACACATGACACAGCAGTGATACAACAAAATAATCGATGTAAGCACAAAATAACAGTGCCTTCAGTTAACCGCTACATGATTTGTAATAAATAGTAGGTCGCCGTTACTTGAGATCGAACTTACTGTATCAGAGATTAAGAATTAAATTTTAAATTTAAATAAAATATTTTTAATTTAAATTAACTAACTACTACTAACATAATAAGTATTTAACGCTAGAATGTATTTCTAAGTGAACATTTATATTTAAGAACTTAAGAATGTTAGTTTATGTGATATGTTACTTTATGTTAAACAAGGCATTAAAATATGCTCTGAAAGTTGTAAAAGTAAACGGAAACGTATTTACAGTCAAAATTAATAGACCGTTGCGTCCTTCCTGTCTTTTTGTACACTTCTAGTACTTATCGTTATATTTTAAGATCTAGATACCTACTTAGGACTTACTAATGAACAAGCAAACTTAGCGGTAGATTTTAATCTAGTTGCTTTAAAAAAACATACACAACATTTAATTCCATTATCTTACAAATAAATGAAAATATTTTAAAATTTTACAATTTTCTCTTTTCTTTTTTAAATTTTATATTTATTGGAACAGAAAATTCTGATAGAATAATTCATCACTCTTCAATTCACGTTCAATTCAGAGTCAGTTATTTATTAGAGAATTCCTTTAAAATTTAGCTCCAAAGGAAAAATTATTTCATAACAATAACTACAAATATATAAAATAATTTGAGATGCAATTAACATTATTATATACCAATAATGATTACACAATTTATATTATAATTAATTAACTACGACAATATCATACTATGTTATTCCTTTATTCATGAGGAAATTCAATAAAATTTATATTAACTTCGTATTATGCGAAATGTACCATTTTACAAGTTGGCATATGTCTAAAAGTTAGGAGGTAGAATTAAAAAAAAAAACACCAAATCATGAGACATTGGAGATATTAAGCCGGCAGTCATATTGTTTGAACGGCTTGTTTCAACTAGAACCATCTCATTAGCTAAGGTCATTAACCTCCATGCGGGTCTCTATCGAGCGCTAATTGGCAAACGTTATGATTATATTGGATATTGGTTTTATTATTATATATTGATTACAATACCGTTTACATATCGAGTATCGAAACCAAACATTTTCGATGTTTCTGTGTTGACTTGGTCGGGTTTGAGTCGGATACGCAAATTATAAACTATTTCATTTCCGTCAGAAATTTAAATAAAAACAACGTTCTACATTCCTGGGTACAATATTAGAAATTAAGACATAATTTACGTCAAGTCCAATAATGAAAGTTAAATTATGTTTTATTTAAAAGCATAAGTGTATTTGAGATAACAAACATTTCTTAAAATATACAGCAAAATAAATTAATCAGCAACATACCAACCCATCTTAAAATACACTATTATTTTCTTCACTCTCCATGCATGAAGTTGTAAATCAGTCAGCTAAGAATTCCTTGGCCCGAATAAAAATGTTACGTTTTTATGAAAACTAAGTAGAAATAATTATGCAACTAATACACCGTTAAATTAAAAATAATTTTGTTCAGCGCAAAAAAAATAAGCAGGTATCCAGTGAATACAAACTACCTACCCTTGATTTATTAAATCAGAATAGTATTACATAATTTAATGCCGTGAAAGCATATTGTATTATATCAACTAGTAAGTAATCATGATGATCAAGTACATAGTAACAAAAGCACACACACATATATATGTGTGCAAAATACCTACTACAAAATCTACAAAAACCATGGAACAAATTAAATAATCTTTTATAGGTACTTCACGAACAATTTAATATATTCACTTCACGCGCAGTAAACGAAATTAATGATCATGACTAATATGTTTTTCAGTAATGGTAAAAGGGTTTCCAGTTAAATGTTTCAACGATTACCTAAGGGCTCCTTAGCTCTAAGTATCCCTTTAGTGTTCAGTACATCTGATACGAGTTTTCTCTAATGATAAAACTATGATAACTTACGAAATCATCGAATTAAAATCTGATATTTAAACAAATTATGTTATAAATTATATTATTTAGGATGACTACTATAAATCATTCGATTTCAAAAACTGTCATAGTTTTCGTAACTTCAAAACTCCTACTAGGATGGTACTGTACAGTATTTGTACTAGTAGAGTACAGTATACGGAGTATAAAAAAAACTAAATAGGTCAACAGAAAGTATTATTATGTAATTACATTAATATGTAAAAACCGGATAACATCTGAAAATAAATCAGGAAAACACTGACAAAGAAATTAAACACGCAATTTCTGTACGTATAATAGATCTATTTCAAATTGCTGGGCCGACAAACGGTCAGTAAATTTAAACAATTTCGGTGCGGTTCTTTGCTGATTGCTTATGAACCGAGAGTGAGAAATTTCTCGGTTGAAATGTTAGGAAACGTTTACTGTGGCTAGTTATTAAGGAGATCGTTGCGGACCTTCAGTTGATTGAAGTTGTATTGAGATCACTTTATAATTAAAGTGACGAGAAAACTTACCCTTTTATAAAGCTCTATAGATAGATCTATATAATATATAATATGTATATAATACTGTTTTCCATAAACATGGAAAGGATGACCTTATATTTTATATATGTGTTTATTTATTACCTGGTCACGTTAATGTTTAAAATGTTGACGAAGTTAATTACTTCTGTTTAAATATAATCTAGTATCGTCATATATTAAGTATACAATTTACTTCTTTGTCTTTTCATACAAATACTAGATTTATTGCTTTTTAAGATAATCATCTTACAGATGTAAGTTCCATATAAATTTTAGTAAGTAATTAACAATTCGACAAAAATGTAGTGTATGAATGTCTTGATATATTTCTCATGAATTATACAACCCTATGAAATCGAACGACATCGCCCTTCCGATTGAACGCACTGGTGAACCTCTTTACACCCATGGCATATGCACAACGATTGTCGCCGAAAAATAGTAATGTGGATGATATTATCTTAAATCTATGTTCTATAAAGTATTGTGTACAATTACTCATGAGAAATTTAAAACAGACCGTAACACCTCATAAGTTTTTTTTAAAGGACAAAAAGCATTTCATTTAGGCAATTTAAGACTAATTTAGTATATTAAGTCATCGAAAATAAATTTAATTGGTTATAACAGGTATAGGTATGTTTAAATTCAGAATTTCATATTCCTACCTATACTTTATAAAAGCATGCACTCATTCTAAAAGAGAAGTGCTTAAGAAAACAAATCTTAAATTTCAGAATCAAATGGAATGTTTGTGAAATTAGAATCAACATTTCTTTGATGTATATTTATTGTTACCTTCAAATTCAAAGGCTTCAGTGCAATCATAGTTCATTTACGGACCACCTTTTGTTTGTTTTCTTTTTCTAAGATTGCAACTTTTATGAATTTTTAAGGTTTATATATTTATGTTCATAGGATAACAAGAAAGTTAACGACTTTTTTTATAATTAATTGAGTCTAAAGCAGGAGACAATACTCTGAATTTTAAACCCGTGTCATTTTATTATTCATAATAAGACATTATCATAAGAACAACTTTATTTTTATCAAACATCTCATACAGCTCTTAATATTTATCTTTTTAGAAAAATAAAAATATATCTTAATGTTAGGTATGTTTATCATACCAAGTTAATGTTTATTACACAACTATCTAGTCTAAATGCTTTTAGTGTACTGGATTAAATAGAAAACTTTTATCATGTTTTAGCATTGAACATTTTAGCTTTAAAAATAAAAAACTGAGTAATGTAAGTATTTTGGGCAAAATCTTTTAAAAACAAAAATTTAAAAAGTATCCCCTAATTTTAGAGCATTATGCATAAATAATTATTTATTAATTTCTCCAAAAACTAATTTGTTTAATTATTTAAGACTAGTTTATTCAGTACTTCTTTTTTACATAGCAAGGTTTAAGCCTGAGTATGTTACTAAATATACTCAACAGCTAGTATTTTTGGGGCAGTCCACGCCTCGCCAAGAGAAAGGAGACGTTATAGAAACAAACAAAAAGACTGGCTTTCGTGATCTCTTTGAAAAAGTAACTGTAAATACCTTGTCTCCAGGAATGTTTTTCGCCGACATGGTGCGTCACCTTCCAGTTCTTTTATTCGACGTCGTCTTGAGGACGATTTATCCAAAGTAAGGAGCTCAATGTTGCTGCCAGCCCAGCATACGACACAAAACACTTCACTTTATCAATCACTCGGCCATCATCACAGATCGAACGTTGCATTAAAAACACAAACACAATAATTGAGCCATCGTTTGGCGTCGTAATCAGCACGATTTCCCATTGAGATTCATCTGTACTAATAATTTTTCATATCACAACACACAAACACAGCGACTGACAGAAGCTAACTTGATTGAGGTTGACGGAAAATGGCGAGGGATGGCTTCTGCCCCCCTCTTATGCCGCGCATGCCATATTACTACGGTCCTTGGTTGTTAGTCGTCATTTTTTTACATTTTGTAATCTAGATGGCAGTCCTGGACAAGATTTTGATAAAGTTTGAATATTGTCTAATCATTAGTACTCTTCTAAACACACAGATGGGTCTGAGGACAAAAAAAAATTATTTAAAACTTAGCAACACCTAAATAAATATATTAACATGTGGCAATGCCAAAATTTAAGAGATGTACTAAGTTTGGAACATTATTTAGACTAAAACACCGGTTTTTTAAATCACCGCTAAATTTTAACTATAGTTTTCGAACATCTTTCAAAACCTAGATTCTAATCAATAATCAATGCTATTACATTTGGGATATAATGTAGATAATTATTAAAAAAATGGCCCTAAGAAAGAAAGAAAGAAAAAGAAAAGTTAGCATATATTTTTTATTACAAACAATAGTTTAATGCCTTAAGTAAGATTTGCTAAACGTTTAATTTTGCTTTTTGATAAATGCTTTTTTTTTAAATTAAAGAGGTAAGGAGAACCGAATTACGATAAGTTATTATTACGTAGATTTATTTAATACTTGTTTATGTTTTTGTTTGTCATTCTGTTATAAAGTTATAATAATATACTGAAGTGTTTGATAAAACAGCGATAACATGTAAAAAAGTTGATAGAGAACAATAACATTTTTATTGAAACACGTATACAAAACTAAGAACTATAACTAAGTATTTACCATCTAAAAGGGGCGTTAATCGTAAATATTCAGGGTTATTTATAATTAGTTGACCACCTCTTGCAGACAGCCTCTCTGCTTAAATCCCAACTACATTTTGTTAGCTTTCCTATAATTGGAGGGTAGGTTTTGATAAAAAAAAAAACTTGTGTGGTTTTATGAAACCACCGTAAAAGTGAAACTTTTTTTCACATTATACACATTTAACTAAAAATTTTCGGAATAATATTCCATTAAGGGTATAAAAATTGCTTCATCAATCTTAATTTTATACTTAGAAAATGGGAATGATAATGGGAAATGATAAAAGTAGACTAGGTCTCCAACTAATATTTTTATTGATCTCTGTGTCTTAGAGTACGACATACATAATACTTAACAATTATTTAGATGATATACACATATTAAAACACTGAAAACAATATTTTATAATCGTTGAGTCATTTTGATCCGTTTTTCAATTATTTTCAATCATTCTATTATCAATTCCATCTTCATCATGAATTTCACAGTTTATATATGTAACCAATATTTTATGGTAACTAAAATACGTGAACAGTGACTTACATTCGATTTTTTCAATGTATCTAGTAAAAACCGCATCGATACGAGCGCCTTTCACTTTATCCCTACTCCGCGGCCGACCGTCACGCGACATGCAACACACAGACGAAAAAGTTTGAGACGATGTAATAAAAGTTTTACTTTAATAAAGATATCAGTTGATCGTATGACTAAAACACCTAATGTTTGTATGGAAATTTAATTGACTAAATAAATAATTGTAATAATTGACACTGATTTGATTAAAAGTGGTGTATACAGGGTTATTTGTAATTAGTTGAGGGCAGCCCCTCTACATCAATCCTAACAACATTTGTTCTACGACTTTTTAAAATTAATAGTTTTAAAAATTTTGTTTTTCCCATACAAAATTTATTTACTGTCTCTGAACGAGCATTTAACAACCTCGCAACCTTGAGCAAAGAGAGGCCACGCACCTTGCGTAGGCAAAATACGTGCCAAAGACACGAGCAGCGGGGCGCGGGGTGGCGGGTGGCGGGGTGATGCAGCGGCGGCGATGCACGTTTGAACTTGATCCAGTCGTTTGTCACGGTCAATTAGATAAGCGTGTGCCGCGCGACCCGCTAGCTCCCGTTACCCGGTAACCGAATTTCGATTAGTGAAAACAGTACTGTGATGCCGTAACACAAATATCGAGTACAACAAGATAGTGCGAGTGCTGGCTAAGTGTGGTAAGAGGAGTCGGTGAACAGTTGATTTTTAGGTGTGGACTTTGTGTTGGACATGAAGGGGACTATTTTGTACCGGTATCGACGAGATATAAATTGAAGAGGTAATTTGTAAATATTGAATCCTTTTGTAAATAACACATTGTATTATTGTAAATAATCTGATTCTACCTTGATTAATTGTTAACAATTTTAATACACAATACGAAGATTGGGTAATTATTACATACTGTTTGAAATAAAACAAAAATAATAATAAGTTATAATAGTATTATGTGCGCGGTACCTTACAAATTTCGTACAGCGCTAGACTGCCGCGACCTATACTTTAGACTGCTTACAAAATACAGAGTAATAAATAGTCGAGGGAGCAAAAATTTTTTTGTTTCGTCTATTCTGAGTTATTTATCAAGATTTTTTAAAAGTCATAGAACAAATGTTGTTGGGATTGATGTAGAGAGGCTGCCTGCAAAAGGTGCTCAACTAATTAAAAATAACCCTGTATATAAACCGTCTCCCAGCTAAACGAAGGCAGTTTGGGATCGAGAGACTAAGTTGTGTAACAGAAATAGTACAATAAAGTGATAGTAAAGAGTTTAAATAATATACAATTTAGGGTGTTTGTTAGGAGTGTTAAACCATAAAGTTTTTAAAGATTAGAACGACTGTTATCAGTGATTTTTTTTGCAGTAAGAGAGTTCTAATAATTTTTTCTATGACTATTCAAAAATCTTGATGAATAACACAAAAACACGAAACAAATAAAAATTTGCTCCCTCTTTTACTTAATACTCTGTATTTTGTAAAACCTTTTAAGCACTTAAAAGTTCAATGCCCGGGTGCCATATCTATGCTCAGAGTTTATGTCAGTTCAGAGGCAACAAATAAATTTTGTATGGGCAAACTCAAATTTTAAAAACTATTAATTTTAAAAAGTCGTAGAATAAATGTTGTTCGAACTGTTGCAGAGAGGCTGCCTGCAAGAGGTGATCAACTAATTAAAAATAACCCTGTATTATAATACGTTAGAATTAATATAAATAAAAAAAGAGTAATAAATTTTCTTTACATAGGATCAGGGTCGAAACTAAAGATACTTAATTACTGGCTTAGCAATAAATGTAAAAAAAAATATGGTTGCCTGTAAAGTCGGTTTTACGGGCGAAGATTTACGTGACCACGTCTTTTTCTCGGTAGAATATTTATTGATATGAATATTATTAAATTGACCATATTTTAATAATTTGAGTGATTTTGTTGAGGATAGGACGATGAAGACGTTGTCACGTAAAATCATTTTATATATTATTTATTTTATATTATATTATTGATGTTATTATTTTTTACAAAATTTATTTACAGACTTTTTCGATACATCAATTAGTTGCGGAGATATCGATCATTGAAGTTATTGTTTGCTACCAGTATTTTATATATTTATTTTTTTTCAGTTATAAAAAAATACTATTTCCAATTGTGTCTACCAAGTATGGTCACATGTAATGGCCTACATATTAAATAATAATAAGTACAGATAATGTTATTTGACGTCACTTCTGATTTTATATATTGTAATATTTTTAATTTTAAAGAATTAATTTGAAAATCAAAACACTTATTCAGATCGAAGGTTCAAATTTTTGCTAAATAAATTTGAAATTAATTAAAATTTGTAATTGTAAATTGTTGTGGGAGTATTTTGGTTATGTAAATAACAATCACGTTATGATCCACATAATATTTTATTAAAATCAAAACAGTCCTTTTATATCCCTTTTTACATTCTTAGTTTGAATTTATTTGAATTTTATGATTTTTACTTTTTTACAAATTACCACAAAGGTAGAGTGATGTGCTAGTGGCCTATGTATTAGTGGCCTGTATAAAGCATGTACACAATTTCAACATAAATAATGAAGTTGAAAATTAAAACATTTACTTAAATTAGATGTTAAAATTCTTGCTCAACACATTTTAAATCAAGTTTTCTTATATCTGCCACTTTTTCTTAATGTTTGTAATTTTAAAGAATCAATTTGAAAATCAAAACATTGCTCGGCGGACCGATCATGTTTGAGTGGGAGAGAGACGCAAGGCATTCTATGTGTGTGTGACTCATCGTTACGTTACCGGGCGTTACACTTTTTCATAAGTGACTCCCAGCTTAACCTAACTTAAGACGTTGTCACGTCAAAAAGCTGTTATTATAAAAATACTTTTACAACAAAATAGCAAAGACATGAAAGAATGCGTTTATCATCTTATCCTATTTCTTTGAATAGTGGCTAAAATTAGAAGTAATAAGACCTAACTCTATCCGACAATTGTGGAATGCTGTCTATAGCTAATGTTACAGCATGAGTATCACGTACATTGGAATGAGATCCTGATTGGACTAATAAGAGTGCAAGTAGTGCCATGAAAAAAAAAATCTAATATCGGAGAAGAATAATTTTAATGATGTTTTCAAGGTTATTATTACGATTATAGGCTTAAATCCCTTACTTAATACAAATAAGAGGTATCACCTCGGTGCAAGCTGTTTGGTTACGCCATTTTGATTGTTTCTGAAGCAAGATAAGGATACAGAGTGGAATGCTAAAATAAAAACAATTAAGGAAAATAAAAACCTGAAGATTAGGTAGAAATTTTTTTAGTATGGTTTGAAAGCATGCAATACATGTAATTAAAGTTATTTATATAGACTCTACTTGTTTATAAAAAAAAATTAATACCGTTCCAAGATTTTTCTTAAGTGATAACGAAGTTTTTTTTATACATAGGTATGAATCGTTAAAATCGAACAAACGCTTAGCGCGTCACTAATTCCTATGAAGTTAGGTGCGGTTTCAAGGGAGCGAGCCGCCAAACAACAACTTGTATGAAGCGTCGGACTCGCCGCCCTGCGTTGTTTTAATTCGCAAAATGGCGGATGGAGGTGTGGACATAGATCTATACGCCGATGATATAGAATCTGATTTTAATAGACAAGTAAGTTAATTAATTTCATTATTATTAGATGAGCATGTTTAAAACCATATTTAGACAAAATAATATATGTAATACTTTTTATAACACCTCAAAATCAATGCCGCTTTCAGGATGACTTTGGAGGGGAAAATGTCGACTTGTACGACGACGTAATAGCAGCTCCTACAGTGAAGACCGAGGATGGAGATGGGCCGCCGAACTCATCAGCTCAACAGCACTCTCATCCTCCCGAGGAGACCAATGGTTCTGTTCCTTACCACAACAACGCACCCAGTCACGGACATCATGGCCGCCGCTTCCAACTTTACGTCGGCAATCTCACTTGGGTTTGTACTTGATTTTCTTTTAGATAAATATGTAAATATAGGTTTCAAACCTTAAAATCAATATCTGTTATATTCAAACAGATATCTTGCGGACTGCCATCTTGAATTTCATTTTAAGCTATGGTATATTATTGATTAAACTTTAAACGAGAATAAAAAAGCGTAACATTGTTTTACATTACTTTTATATATAATATATAGATTTTGGGAATCTTATCGTTTTAAACATATTCAATACCTATATGATTGAAAAAGAATCTGAATTTTTTAGGTTATAGCTGATTCTCATAGAAGTTATTTTTAACAATAAATTTAATAGCAGCCGATTATTTATATTGTTACATATTAAAATTTTATTATGATACACTCGGACAGATGGCAGTCCTGTTGATATATAACCAAATGAACATGTAAAATTGTACATTTTATCAATAGGTGGCTATTGTAAATAAGTTTCTATGTTTTTTTAATAGGAATATATACACATTATGTATATAATAAAATGATCTAGAATGTTAAAATTGTTTGATATTTGTCTCCATTTCATAAGATTGTTTCTTTAGTATTTTTTGTAAATATTTTTGGGATAATAAAGAAATATAAAGATGAAGTCAACATTTATATAACAAAATTAAAACAATTATGTATTAATTTTAATTATTAAAAAATTAAGTGTGTAGTTCTAACACATTAGTATTGAAATATGGAAAGAATTATTTTAATGTAATTTCCTTATATTAAGGGGTTTTATTGTAAAAATACTGTTCACATAATCTATTGACTGTGTATTATAAACATAAAGTTAATTGATAAAATGATTAATTTGTAATTTGGCTTTTAAATTTTATTAACATTGAACAAATATTTTACAATTTCATTTGGTTATTATCTAAGTAGAAATGCTACTATGCCTTTTGTTTTAACTCTAAAACATAGTAGCATTTTATTTGGCAAATATTTGGCTATATATTTACAATGAAATAGGCTATATGATACTATTTTATATCCTTGATATAGCAACATTATTTTACTGTATTTTTAACTAATAGCATAATCTTAAATTAACATAAAATAAATAGAACTAGAAATGATAAACTCATTTATTGTGTAATATGTATTTTTTATTAATTGCTGCTGAATAATTGTAATTAGAAATGCTTATAATGATGCTATGTCAATATTTGATAGCAAAAACAAGTAAAAAAATTGGAAGTAACAATATTAAACTCTCATTAGTGTCTCTTGTTAAATTCATAAACTTTTTGTTTTTTAAATTTTTACTGCAAATGTGTAACTTACTGTTGCTTATTAAATAAATACAAGTTGCAGTAACCTAAAACTTGTTTTTGCGTTACAAACTTAGAAGTTTTACATATAAATTAGATAAGATTTTTTTATATTTTTGTTGTCTCATATCATACATAACATAAATGATATTTGATTAGTGAAAAATCTCTAAACAAAACTAGTCCTTACATTTTATAGTCAGGTATGGAAATTTGAGTGTTTTGTTTATTATGCCTTGGTGACAGTTTACATTAGGTGAAAAAAATTATTTATATTATTTTCACTATTGTCAGTTTGTACCAACAAAGATGAATACCAATAATTTCTAACTGCCACTTTTCAAATTTAGTATTGACAAAATTATGCTATAAGTTTACTGGAAACTTAAATAATAATATTTCTCATATTTATGTATACCAATTATTATTATTTATTTATTGTAAATCTAATCTAATATGAACTGTCTCAAGAGATAAATTATGCACTTACAAACTCAAAAACTGATTGCGTTATTTGTGTTAACATTTATTGTCTTGTTCTTTATTAAAAAAAAGAGATATTTATGTATTTGTTATGTTGATAGTTTTAGTTGACCTCTATGTCAATAACTTTTTTTAAAGATTCTTCTATAATTTACAATATTTTTTTTATAATAATCTTAGAAAACTTGAAATATATTAGATTAAAAACCATAAATGTAATCATAAGAATAATTTATAATATGCCTTACTAGAAATCAAAAAATTGGATAACTCATTAGTAGATAGGCGAGTAGTTATAGAATTGTAAAGATTATAAGTATTTTCTTTGTTTTGTATTTAAATATCATAAATATCTCTTAAATAATAATCATAAAATTGTGATTGAAGTGGTAGTTTTGTTTGTTGAAAGGGACGATTGATAAGAATGGCTGCTTGAAAAATATATACATATATGTATATATATAGTTACTGTATATTAACTTATCATTATATACTGATTAATTATTACTTCATTTAAGAGAACTTTGTTGATTTACACATGTGGAAGGTTCGGCAAAATAATGCAGTGTAATTTTTACTATAAAGTTGCATTATGTGTTGGCACATGAAAAATAAACGGCAAATTTTATATTTTTTCTATTTATAAACGGTTTGGCAGGTGTTTTGTTATTTTTTATGTGATTTATAAAAATACGCTTTCAAATATGTTTATCAGAATATTGGATGGAAAAAGCATGCCTCAATAAAAACACCAACATTCTGATTGCGTTGTTATTCATTTTTACTAATTTGTTTTTTATCAGGTTTTCAAAAAGGTAAGGATGTAAGTTTTGTAAGTGTAGCACTTTAGATTGTACTATGTTAACAATTATATTTTATCTGTTACTGTTACATATTCCTTACTATTCGTGTTCTCACAACAATTTCAAATAATGTACAAACGGTGTATTATCATAAAAATAAACAATTTATATAAAAAATCGGTACCGCCTTAGAAGTCGTGAAGGATTTATAATATTTGTAGCTTCGTAAGTGGTGTTGAATTGGAATGTACAGAAAATATATGTACAACTTTCTGTACTACAATTGTTTTGATAAATGTTTTTTTTTGGTCCTGTAATTTGATTTAAAATTTCGCGTCGCTTTAACTTATGTTCCATCTTCATTATAATTTTTTTATAACAATTTTGGTAAAATTTCTTTCTACGTTGTATGTTTCTTGAAATAACCATACAAAAAATTAAAAACGAATATTAATTGTATGATATTGAAACTCTCATGGCTTTATTAATAAAATTAATTGTATTTGATTGAATGTTACAAAAAAACCTCCAATGTCTTACTTAAATATATAATACACTACTAATTTAACTAAGTCTTTTAAAATGCATTTATAAGTTTGATTTAAAAAAAAATCTCTAATCATAATTAATGTTAGTATAAATAAGTGTATTGTTTAATATTGTTAAATAATAATAATTCCTTAATGTTGAAGGAAATCATCCGATATCTTAAATTAAAAGAGCACTGCAGTATGTTCACTGCTTTATCTGCGTTATAATATCATAAAATTTTTATTGACTTATGTGATATTGAAAATAAAGGATGGTCAAAAATAAAACTGTTTCCTTTTCACCCAACGTTTTCCTAACGTGGAAAAAGATAGGTTAAAAAATCATTAAAAAAAGAAAGAAATATTTCGAGAGGGAATAATGATATTTAAGGGTGTGACATGAAAGATTCAAATACACGACACGTTGATTTAGGAACCATAAATATAGTTAGAACAGCGGGATCAAAAGCCTTATTTAGGATATAGTGATACATTATCAGTCTTAGACAAAAGATTCGAGGTACGAAAAACAAGCACAGAGTCAAGTATGTATTTTATATTTCGCTTCGCATTTTATGTGATAGCGTTTCCCTGAGGTTTGGATACGTATTTTGCAGTGGGCTACCGATCAAGATATAGCAAACACGATCGCTGATATCGGCGTCACCGACTTCCAAGATGTCAAGTTCTTCGAGAACAGGGCGAATGGACAGTCGAAGGGATTCTGCGTCATTTCTCTGGGTTCTGACCAGTCTATCAGGATGGTTATGGACCGGCTTCCCAAGAAGGAGATCCACGGTCAACATCCAGTGGTGACCCTTCCCACTAAACAGGTATAATTAAAATTAATTGACACTGATGACTAAATTCTTAATGCCTAAGTATCACTGGGTTGAGAAATCCACACTGGGTTGAGAAATCCACACTGGGTTGAGAATCTCGTGGTACCTTTAAGCACAAAGATATTCCTTGTGGCATGACATATGACCCCTGATGACACATTACACATCAATTACTGAAAAAAAGTTAGTTTAGTTTTATTATTTAGTGTAAAATAAATTATAAAATATTAATTAGTAATAAAGAAAACCATAGATCCTCAGACTTAAACTAAATGGGATGTTTTGACAGTTTAGGCTAAAGATATTTATCAAATCTTAAAGTATTTCAAAGTTATCTTAAGATTGAAAAATCGGCATTATGTGACTAGTAGACTTTTAACTTAAAATGTGCATGATGTCATTATTTTTTTAGGCGTTAAACCAGTTTGAGAGTCAATCGAAGACACGATCAACTCCGCCAGGTCCGAACCCCGGCATGCGGGGGCCGCACGGCCCCGGCGGACCACCAGGGCCGCATCCGGGAGGTAAAATAGTTTAAATAATGTAACAATGATAATATTTTTTATAGTTAAATATTTAGTCTACATGTCTTGACAATTTATTTGCCAAACTGACTCATAGGTATAGAATAAAACGTATTAAGTATAAAACTAAATCTTTATATAGTGACACAGAGCATGTATAACAAATAGATAAATAATTTCATACTATCGAAAACGTAACTATAAATCTTTGTTAGAATTTTTTGGAGGAGGACCAAACGGTCCAGGTCCAAACGGGCCCCGCATGATGATGCCAGGTCCAGGACCTCATCATCAACTACGAGGTCCGCCGCCGGGACCTCATGGACCTCCACCCCATCACATGCCCCAGCACCAGGGTCCACCTCCACACCACATGCAGCCTCACCAGGGTCCTCCACCTCATCAGGGGCCCCCGCAGCATAGACCACCAATGCAGGTATGTATTGGTTTTTGAAGTATTTGGTCTAGTGCATGGAAAAAGTTTATATGTATAATGTAGCTTCAACCTTATATACCTCAGTTCCAAGGTCCGCCGCAAATGCAACGTGCAGGTCCAGGAGGTCCGGGTCCGGGCGGTCCTGGGCCCGGGCCAGGCCCCCGCGGCCCCGAGTGGCCCCGGCATTTGCCCCCCGCGCCGCAGTATGGTCCTCCACAGCACCAAATGCCGCACCAGATGCCGCCACCGCATGCTGTAAGTGCTTATTCTAATGAGTAAAATGAAAAAGCGACACTTATATAATCATTCAAGTCATGGTGATTAAGCATTTCAATCACTATTAGCTATTGTGTTTGATAGTTAAGGTTAAAAAAATACAACTCTAACTAATATTATTAAGTATTAATGCTACACGTTCTTCAGCAACTGGGACAGGGAATGCCGCCGCCGCATCATCAGTTGCCGCCACACCAGCAGGGCCCGCCCAGGGGGCCGGCGCCATTGCCGCAGCATCCGGGTTAGTAACATGTTATACTTATGATTTCTACTTCTGCCAGAAATAAACAACAAGTATTCTATACTATTCCATGCTAACAAAAGCAATATGTAATAATTGATGTGGAAACTATTAGTTCCTTATTATAAAATACCAGATAAAGTTATTTGTTATATGGGAAAGTTATTTTCCTTCACAAATTTCATGTATCAAAATGTACAATGAATATAAATTAGAACAAACATATACAATATTGTAATATTAAGATGTTTAATTTGTAGACTTCATTAATCATTCCTTAGGTGTAGGCGGAGCCCCGGCGCCGCACGTGAACCCAGCATTCTTCAGTCAGCAGCCGCCCGTGCAGCCGGCGCCCGCTGTGCAGCCGCCGCAAGCAGCGCCGCCAGGTACTATAGGTATAGGTAGGGTACCTATTTACATAGGTATATACAGGGTTATTTGTAATTAATTGGCCACCTCTTGCAGGCAGCCTCTACACCAATCCCAACAACATTTGTTCTACGACTTTTAAAAATTAATAGTTTTAAAATTTTCGATTTCCCCTTACAAAAATTATTTGTATCATCTGAACGGGCATTAACTCTGAGCGTAGATAAAGCGCTCGGCCATTGACCTTTTAGTTTAGAGTTTTAACAAAATAGTCATAGAACGAATATTGTTGCAATTGATATAGAGAGGCTGCCTGCAAGAGATGACCAATTAATAACAAATAACCCTGTATATGAACTCCATCTGACTGATCTGATCTATATGCCTCATATTGACGACCGATAGATAGCTATTGCTGTCAAAATGCCATCTGGACTGAGTACTCAAACACACTAACATCACATAATCTGTCTATATACTATGTATGTATGCCCCGACTTGATGACTTGTGGCTCCGAGATCACAATGCTGTCTTTGGTGCCACTGTTAGTTGAAATGATCCTTACTTTGAAAATATATTCGTTTGATTTGATGAAAACTTGTCATTTTATGATCTGAGTGATTTATATATTTCATATGTCTGTATTTTATGAACCAGGTATCTGGTCCTCTTACTATATTTTTTGTTTTGCATACCCAGATTATTTAATACTATTTTTTGTACAGGTCCAGGAGGACCCTATGGTCATCCAGCACACGCGCCTCCACCTACCCAGGGACCTCCACCAGGAGCTAGACAGCCTTACGGAAGACCACCCGCTGTGAGTAATGTTACATAAAATTAATATTGATATACACAGGCATTACATAGGCATACATTTTATTGATACATAACAAAATGTAAGCTATGTTTTGTTTTTACATCTTTGTTTACAGCTTTCTTAAATTAATAATTTCTTGTTTACTATAAATTAGCTTTCTATTGTATGTTTTCTTGGAATAAATAATATTCTGAACGGTATTAGAACGACCCGCGGAATGAGAACCATAATATTTAATCTACTGTTATTTTTTGATTTGTTTTCCTATGTACAATTATTTAATTGGGTAAATTGTTTATATCAGATATTTTCTCTTACCGAGACAACTTGTAACACAATAGCGGAGCAATTCTAGGGTCTTATTTTTAATGGATATCTATTGACGCCGCAGTTTCTAAGCATATTAATATTCAAATCCCTAACTAGCAATAATATTCCAGAGCTACCCTCCTGCGGACGCCCGTCCCGCTCACCATGCGGCGGCGCTGGGTCCTCTCCCGCACGCGCCGCACGTGTCTCTGGCGCCGCATGCGCCGCACGCACCTATCAGCGAGGCGGAGTTCGAGGAGGTCATGAGCCGCAACAGAACGGTGTCCTCCAGCGCCATAGCGAGGGCAGTCAGCGACGCCGCCGCCGGAGAGTACGCCTCCGCCATCGAGACGCTCGTGACCGCTATATCGCTCATTAAGCAGAGCAAGGTAACCTAAGCGTTGCATTAATAACATAATAACATTCCAATAACCCTAAATCTGGGTTACTCTGTGTTATCGCTCAAAGTCGTTAATTTGACGAGAATTAAAGGTATAACTGTAGACTTATACCTAAAATTATCAAGTTTTCAGTACATATTGCTACAAAATCAAACTGAATGTAATTAAACCAATAATTGAAACGGTGTGTTTCTTTATACTTAATCTCTTCATAAAAAATCAAATATGGTATTTTATAGTTGTTAGTACACTACATACTTGTGTACATGCTTAGTCAAGTGCTGCCTGTTGCTAAATCGATTTGAGTTTTTTGTACGTGTAATCTATATAATAATTTTATTATCTCAGGTGGCACATGACGATCGCTGCAAGATTTTAATATCATCTCTGCAAGACACACTTCACGGTGTAGAGACCAAATCCTACGGCGGAGAGCGACGACGGTCCCGCTCTAGAGAGAGGGACGCTAGAGCCCATCATAGAGCCCCTAGACGTAGGGAGCGATCCGCCTCTAGATATCGGGATAGGTCGCGGGATAGGGACGATCGGGATCGGTGAGTCAGTATTAGTTAGCATAAGGGTACTAATGTATTGATGTGATTTGAAGACGAAATTAGTGTCTATAATAAAATATTTATTTATTTGTAATATATTTGTTGAAGTTAATTTTTTATTTTATTGTGTGATAAGCCAACACTTTTTCCTGTATCCTGTAGTCTCGGGTTATATTCATGACATATTTGTTACTAACATTTATTTATTCTTTTCTAATAAATATTCTTAATCTAAAACTGTTTTATTATTAACATTTTAATACAGAAACAGCATTAGAAAAAAAAGTTTGAAAAGCTTGAAATTACACTTAACTTCATTGCTAAGTAAAGTCTATCAATAAACCAATGTGGTTTTGGAGAAATTAAAAAGTAATCACTTGATTACAGGTACAGGGAAAGGTCGAGGGACCGCGATCGTGAGCGTGATGCGTAAGGAATAGATTATTGTATTTAACAATGCAATTAAAGTTCACCTTATGAATATTTCGGGGTTTAGAATTTGACAGGTTTATATGTAGGTCGTGTATGATACTTTCTAAGATGTTTAATGTATCTATATGTTTTGCAGGTATTATAGAGATTATCGGGAGCGTGAACGCGATAGGTCCAGATCGAGGGAACGGGAGCGTACCGACCACTATAACAGAGGGCACAGTCGGGAAGAGAGGTAAACATAATATTTTACAAATTATAGTTAAATAAAATAATAGTAAGTAATCAATTTATTTTAAAATATTCCATTTCTTAGTTATATACGATTCCTTCTCTTATAACAAAGTTATCGTTGTCTTGAAGGCCCCGTAAGTCCCCGGTGGAGCAAACGGCGGAAAGCGGCGCGGGCGACGCGGCGGCCAAGGGTCGCACGGCCGCGCCCTACTACGACGAGAGGTATCGCGAGCGCCGGGACCGCGAGCCGCCGCCGCCCGACAGGGACCGCGACCGTGACCGCGACCATCGTCGGGACGCAAGACACTAGCACGCTTCTACAACCCGGGACCGGTCGATGTGACGTCACAGCTGCCTCGCGGCCGAACGGTGTGATGTCACAGCTGACTCGCCCGGCCCGTGTGACGTCATAGTTGCAGTTCCGCGTCCGGCAGCTGTGTGGCGCCACTCGTAGCTGCGCCGTGACCGTACAGTTCGTGAAGTTACCGTCAGCTGTGCCGTTAACTACTACTGCTCTTACTGGCCTTAATTGTAACTTAGGTTACTTTTATTAAGTTATCGGCGGTTTTAACGACCGTATTTAATAACTTATTATAACTTAGCGGGTTAACGCTAGTCGAACGCGGTTCGGTTTACGGTGTTACATACATAAGTCTGTAGGTACGTTTGTTTTTGTATCAAATCCTTTTGAAATTGTTACGGCTACAATAATATTTGTTCTTGTACAATAGTGTGCATATATCTGTAGTTTTATTTATCTCGATAAAGATAATTTAAAAAGTTTTTTAAAAGGTACAAAATTGATAAATAATTTCACTGCAATAATTAGATGTATTTTCATTAATTTGGGCTTTGATATAGTAATTCTAGTTGCGCAACTAAGGTGTTGCTATCAATTTAATTATTTATACTAATCTTACTAGGATTGTGCAACTGAAGTTGCAATTGATATTTTTTGGTACTTTGAATTATTGAAAGTTTGGCTTTTCTTTTTTCTGAATGTCATTTAAATGTATTCCTTATAAGAAAATCTATCACAAATGCATAGTGAATGAATCTAATTTGTGGGTCTTATTGTGCAGTATAGAAAAATATATATATTACTTTATTGAATTATTTCATATATAAAAAGTCCTGTATCAAAATTCTGGAAATGCACACTTAGTAAATTTTTAATGGAATTTTCCACATTCCATTTTTCTAGTTTCATGAAACATTTTATAGATTTTGGTATAAGAATTGTAAATCTATATTTCTAACGAGTTATGTTCAATAGGAGTTTGATAAGTAAAATTAGATTTTAATTAGGACAGTAGTTTTAAGAATGTTTGATTGGATTTGTTCCATACTGATTGACACTGATTTTTAGGGCTTATTTTCCTTAATAAATTGATGTATGATAGTAATGTTGTTTTTATTACTCCAATTTTGTTACTCCGATGCAGTTTATTTTTTACAATTGCCCTACACATGTAGTAGGTATAGTACACTTTAGTACACTGGCAGTAACCCTTTTTTTAAAATATATTTGTGATAAAGAAGACATAAAAAACACACTGCAGCCTACTAACATTGCGTTTTTTTTATCGAGATGGTTCTTATCGAAATACTTCAGCAAGTGAAAATTTATATGTCCGTAGGTTAATTTAGAACAATAATGAAACCAGTGACATAACTTTAAAAAGCAAAAAAAAACACCAATACGAAAATATCGCTAAAAAGATTAAAAATAATATTATTATGTACTTATGTAAGTCGTTGCGTCGGGGGACCGTTTAATAAAGGAAGAAATTAAAATGCAAGTAAGTTATCAAGGTAAATAAAGAAATTACGATATCGAATCGTATAGTCTAAGTCTTCATCGATTAATTTCGTAAAATAGACACCATCCTCAACGTACTGTTATGATAGATATTTCCAAATAAAGAATGCTGATCTAAGTCCATTAAAACCTAATAAAAGCGGTAGCCGCCACGCGGTCTGAGAGTATAATAATATTATTTTTATTCTTTTTAGAGTTATTTATAAATGGGGATCTTTTAATTTTATTAATTTAATAGTCCTAACGTATTTGAAAATACATGTGTTATGACAAATAGTTATTTCATAGATATGAAATATCAAATTATTATATTTATAACGTCAATAAATTAAAATACATACAAAATCGCAATACATTTTGTGTGCAATAATCTGTAATACAATACTTCTAAAAAAGGTAAATAACCTTAATTCTAAACTTTGTTTTACTTTCTTAAAAGTCTAATATAATAATATATAATAAACTTTTTTATAAATATTTTTGTTTTTACAAAATAAAAACACGCTACTCTAGGACATTGGTACGAAGTTTTTAATTTTATAATAGACTTGTTTAATTATTTCTTTTTGTTCACATATTCTACAAAATATAGGTACTACCACAATTATTACTCTTCAGCTTCACTTTTACATAAAATTGGTTGAGAAAGTAGATAGGAAAAAACAGTCAAAAAGTTAGGTAGAAAGCCAAGTTTATATATTAAAATACTTGTATAGAAAATGTTTTTTCTGAACATATGAAAATATTTTTCGTTCAATTTTCCAATGCAATGCACGGTAACACTGGGTAATCCCTTCCAGAGTCTTGTAGCTAGTGTGATTAATGATTTATATTTAAAGTCATTGCGACTTTGCCACCAGGAATTTTAAATATGTTTTTAAAAAGATATTTAATAGAAAGTGATTTAAGATGCGATAGCCCTATTTGAAAATATGATCTTATTTAGGAAAGAAAATTAAACGTAGCTATACAGTTATCAAAATACGAGTTAGTTTTTAGAAGAAAAACATTAATGATAGCTTAATTCACGTCTACAAAATCAATGATCAGAAATATGAAAAGTAACAAATGCAATTTAGTGTTTCTGGAAAAAAACTTCTTTATAAGAGTTGGCAATCAAGAGTTGGTTGGCTAAGGTAACTTTTTTGCAGGCCTCATCATGCCTCATCTATATATATAAAAATGAAGCCCGTTTTCCTTGGTCACGGCATCACCCGTGAATGGCTGGACCGATTTCACTAATTCTTTTTTTGTTGTATTTGTTATTATTAGGAGAAGGTTCTTACGGAAAAAAATATTAAGAAAATCTCTCAGAAATATTGAAAAATGTACATTTAATTTTGCATATTTTAAAAAACGCGAGTAATAAATGTCAATGTCATTCACAGCCATAGATTATATTGATGAAAGGGCATCGTATTGAGCTTAGTGTTTAAATAAAAATGCAAAGTTGTTCAATAGCGATTTGTAAAAATATTAGTGAAATTATTGAATCCTAAGAAATAAACACTATTATGTTTTTTATTTAATTAAAAATTAGTAAAGTCATTTTCAGGAATAGCGAGACCAGGGAATTATGGATTCATTTTTAAATGGAGGATTCAGTTCAAATTGAATAGGTACTCATACCTAAGATAGGTCAGCTATACAAAATAAAGTAGTGCATCATTGCAACGCTAAGGCGGTACGAAGTTCGCCGAGTCAGCTAGTGATTGATATTTTTACTTAACGCTAACACAAAAGCTCAAGCTAAAGTTATTTAAACATTACTTTTGTTGAACCCATATGACTTAATGTTTATTCATCATTTTATTTGAATAATATAAACTAAAATTGGTGAGCACATGATTCTCAAATCAATATCTATACATATAATGAAATTGTCACTGATCGATTTTTGTACATGGAAAATAATAAAAAAAATTAATGGCTTTTATAAGAGCAAGAGAACACAAAACAATGGTTTTTCATTTTGTCTGTTCGTCTGTATGTCTGTATGTTTGTGCACGCTAATCTCAGAAACGGCTAAACCAATTTGCGATTTTTAGGAATATATTGAAACAGTCTTCACTTAACATTTGGTGTTTATTTTCTTGGAATCGGTTAAGAAATAAAAAAGTTATGTCAACCATGTAATAAATACCATGCAATTTTTCTTATAAATGTTTAGGGAAGTAGTCTTTGTACATTAAAAATAATTAGCGAGGATGTAAAGGGATAGCTAATGGTATAAATTTCTATCATTTTTGAAATTTTTATCTATTTAACTGTTTTTCTTTTAGCTGTGTACGCAACACGACAAAAAAAAATAGCTAATGTAAATAACTTTTATATATAGAAATTGAGCCTCAGTCAATCAGTAACATTTCGTTTTTAACTATCATTGCACTCTTCACTCTATAAAAAGATATATGTATTTAAAGTGTTCAAGAAATGTATCTTTATACATATAATGAAACTGTAACTGATCGATGTCTGTACATGGATTTTTTTTTCAAAAATCCTAATTTTGCAATTGATTATATAGCAAGAAAAGCTAAAACAATGCTTTTTCGTTTTGTCTCTTCGTCTGTATGTTTGAACGTCTATGTCTGTATGTACGTGCATGCTTATTTCAGAAAGGGATTAACCGATTTGGATGAAGTTTTCGGGAATATATTGTCATGGGCTTAGTAGTTTTATACTTCGTGATGGGGGTATAATATATTTTAGATGTATAGCTTCATAAATGGGACATTAATTTATAATGTATTTTATTTAATATACAGGGTTATTTGTAATTAGTTGACCACCTCTTGCAGGCAGTCTCTTTACATTAATCCCAACAACATTTGTTCTAGGACTTTATATACTACTACGACTATCTCGTCGTATTGCTGGTAGATATTGATGGTACATATTGATAGTAGATATTGATGGTACATATTGATGGTACATATTGATAGTACATATTGATAGTACATATTGATAGTACGTATTGATAGTACGTATTGATAGTACGTATTGATAGTACATATTGATAGCATATATTGATAGTACATATTGATAGTAGATATTGATAGTACGTATTGATAGTACATATTGATAGTTGATAATGATAGTACATATTGATAGTATATATTGATAGTACATATTGATAGTACATATTGATAGTACATATTGATAGTATATATTGATAGTACGTATTGATCGTTCATATTGATATTACATATTGATAGTACGTATTGATAGTACATATTGATAGTAGATATTGATAGTACATATTGATGGTGCATATTGATAGTACATATTGATAGTATATATTGATAGTACGTATTGATAGTATATATTGATAGTATATATTGATAGTACATATTGATAGTATATATTGATTGTCCTCGCGTCAGGAAATAATAATAAAATTTTTCAATAGAAAAGTTACATAATTGACCTATCTACTCATTAAAAAAATATTTGTGATTAACAATAAAAAAATATTTAAATATAAACCAGAAATACTGCTACACCCAAAAACTACTTACCGGAGTTTGATGAAACTTTGAAGGGGTACGTTTTATCGAAATAAGAATCTATGCGTACAAAGTCGCAAAGTCTTTATTTTATTTATTCATTTATTTATTTTATTTAGTCTTTATTTTAGTTATGCCTTACTAGTAGAAAATAAAGTTATACCTAACAATGTTTTATTAGGCAAAGGAAACTTGTGACATTTTCTTTTGTTGGTTGTTATAGTTAACTGTAATTATTTTTCTATTAGGTTTAATAAGTAAAGCGTTTATAACTTTTCTGATTTAAAAGTATTAGAAAGGTAAAAGAAATAAATAAATAAATATAAATATATGTATACTTATATACATAAATACATTTACATGTATATAAGACTGATTACCCATAACATAGGGAAGAAGTCGATAATGAACCCAACTAAGTCCAACTTTATTAATGACCTCTCCAAAACACCGTTTAAACTAACTTTTTCCTCTCTAACAAACTTTGACTAGGACTAACAACCAATTTGTTATTAATAAATACAATTAGGCACATATGTTAACATAAATTACAATATATACACCTAGAATTGTATCATATTTTTGTATATTTAAATACAATTATATCTGAATAGTGATTTTTGAATACATAGTTATATTTGCATCATACAAATATCATTTTTAATACCCAACCTCTTCATATACATATTTAAACAAAGCCGTACCTTCATTTGTTGATAAAAGATGTTTTTAAATTTCCTTCCCATAATTAATACGTCACGAACTACGTAATCATTACATAAGTTACAAAAGTTCTCACTTTGCTTTTGTTGCTTGAAATTTAATGACGTTATTTTTCAAGCTCAAATAAAAAGGCTTTCTATAGGTGTCGCAGGGATCCAATTACGTCGTGGTTCTCAGCTCTTATCGATCTTCATTCATAGTTCTACCGTCTGCAATGCTCTTGTAAGACCAAGATCAATGTATTTCAATTTAAAAAGGTAATCTAAAATTAAGTGAGTTTTAACACTATTGATTGTATCGAACACAACTATGCTTTTATACCTACGGGGTAAAATGTTATTTATCATTTAATTTTAAAACATGTATACATTTATTAGAGATATCTATGCAATATTATAAAGTCTATACCTAAGGTATAGACTTTTTTGTGTAACTTACAGCTCATACAAAAGATAGTTTTAATATTTTATTTAAGATGTAATAAGTACTTATCTAATCCTATCACTGATTCCTTTGATGTATGGTAAGTATATGGATCAATCTCCTGTCTCTAATCCAAGAATGTAATTTATCCATTTACTAGACTCAGGCTTTGACGCCAATATCCGTTGCTTTCTAGTATCTTTCTGATATTTAAGTTTGTCATATAAGTGTTGTAGAGTTCTATTTCTATTACAAAACAAAAAAAAAATCTTTATTAGTGGTATTAAAGACAATTCCAATTTTTTTTAACTATATTAGGTATAATATTTTCTTATACGTTATAAGTTGTACAAAGTGTCGCGAATCGTTTAAATTTAATCTCAGTTTTGCCTGTAAATGGTTTAAAATAGTTGCTAAATAACTAACTAATATTACTAGTTGATAAATACCTTGTGAATAGTAAAGTCCATCTGGATTCACTAGCTCTTAAAGGGCAATCCTGTTTATGACTTTTTGGAAGTCCATAGAACTTTGGGGGAGTAGAATTTATTAGACGTAGGTAGGTAATGGTTTTAAAAGGTTATTTACCTTTTGAAGAACTTTTAGTTTATTTGCAGTTTTGTTAGTAAGACTGTAGTTTACTTTTTAGTAGGTGTTGCGTCTGATAATAAATGTATTATTTTGTTTTCATATATCTCCATATCTACAACCATTGTATCATTTCCTTTGTCCGGTTATATTAGAATATCGTGATTGTTTTGCAGTTTTGAAAAGCAACTTTATCCCCTTTGTTTAAATTTGAATTAGACGGTGAATCTACGTAATAACGCGGCTATGAATTATCTTCAGCTCTCTGTATCGTTAGTTGAAATTGAGTTCCTAAATAAAGTGTCGTCTATACCACGAAATATAGTTTCTTTAGGTATTGAAGATGTGAGGGGGAAATTAAATCCTTTTGACAATACTTTCATGTCAGTATTGTTAAATTTTATACTATTAAATTAGTAAATAACAATTGAAAAATATGTTTTTCCTGAAATACACAATGTACCTAATGAAAATTTGGAGGTTCTATAATTAAAAAAACATTAATGTTTAATGGTTTTTTTTAATTAATTCGTTAGTTCTTTTTGATATTATCAAAGAGAAAAGAAAAGTAGCACCTAGTAATTCAAGTTGACAACGAAAGTTTTCTAATTACACAGTTTAAATTAAAAAACCTTCGGCGGCGTAAGGCCTATCATTTATAAAGCGTTTCAAACAATCCCTTTAAAATTAAACTTAGTATCTTCTCGCTAAGGAGCTACTGTCGAGTTGTTTGAGTTCCTCTAGCTCTTTGTTAACATCTTTAATATTTTTGTGTGCTAGCTTTTTTTATACTAGTTATATCCAATCTAATATGGATTAGATTGGGCACAAAAAGCAGATATCAGGATTAACAGTTTATCACAGATTAATGACTAATTTTAAAAAATCGGTTCTATTACTTGGTTAAAATCAAAGTACAAAAGAACAGCTAGCAAAGAAATGATTACTTTTAAAAGTATTTACCCGTATTCAACGAAAAGTTTGCTTGAAAAAACCATAATCGGGCCGAGAAGCATTTATAAAATTCAAAAGAACTCCATTTTACAATAAAAAATAGGTATATTTATTGATATGAAGCGATGGAATCTATTACCATTGTTTATTTTATTATTATTTATTGTTTATTTCTCTCACAATATTTAATGTAAGGATATTAATGTCAGTTCGTAGGTATTTTCTCGATGGTTTCAACATTCACAAACATTTACAATTATTATGTGTTATAACAATTTTATAATAGTTATTGTAATAGGACACGCATTTATTGAAAATATGAGATGCATAGACATATCTATATTAATATATATAAATTAGGTATACCTACCTACTTATGTTAATATTACATTGAATATGATTTGGGCGAGGAATATTCTGAATATTAGTATATTTGAAAATATCGTAAATATAATTAAAAAATTAAGTTATTCTATTGAATTTCATATTTATGATTATTTTATTATATATATTGTTTTATTTTTTTATTTTGCTTTCGATAATTTTCCATTTTATTAGAAAGAAACCTTACTGACAGTATAAGCCTATTATATCTTGTTTGAGTTCTAAAAATAGTATGTACAAAGTTACTTACAAATTGTCGTTTCAACTTACTGAAAGGGCTGTGAAATCAAGAAACACCCACTTGTTTTAAAATTAACTGTAGAATGTAAAAGGCTCGCCATTTATTTTAGACTTACTCTGAACATTGAGGCGTGAAATGTTCAAATTCGCTCCATTTATTTTAAGATCTTTATCTTCCTACCTAGTCTTTGGAAGTCAAGCGACTGATAGCTAATGAAATAAGTTACGGTTTCTCATAAAGTAAACAATAATTTACAAGAAAGTTTGAACAGGATACGATATAATTAATTTTCTTAATATAAATATAATAACCATTACGTAATTAGTAATTATTAATTGAATAATGTTTTTATTTGTATGATTTAAATGTAATTAGTATGAGTTATTGTTTAAACTTATTCTTATTTGAAAAGGAATGTTTAACAAACGGTTGATAATAAGAATGTTGAAAAGAAAATCTGTTTGCAATACTTTTTTATTTAGGCATATTAGAACCGTTGTTTACTTTTATTATTACAAAGTCAACTGGCGTAGGCTGTAAAATTAAACGTCAGATAAAAAACTCGTTTTAGGAGAATCCAGTTTCAACCCAATTTACTATTTCACCACACTGTATGTTAGGGGTCTGCATAAACTGGCCCAGTAAAGCTGCATAACTGCGGCAATAAGTAATGTATGTTTTTAACCAATATATCAGACATTGTTTCTTTACAATTATAAAAAGAAATTGCTACTGTAGTGCAAGCATTGAGTAGAGAATGTTATTATGATATTATTTACAATATATCTATAGTCACACAGACCATTCTAAGCCTGTAGAGGGTTCGCGGTCCAGTGAACTTTATTAACGCAGTTCCAACAACCATTATTGTCTCACAAACTTCAGTTCTCATCAATATCAGTTACTTTATTAGTTTCATTTGTTTACGGTCCTAAATACGCTCTGGATAACTTTTGGTTTGGAAATGAAATTCCAACAAATAATTTCACATTTCTACATAACTCAATCTAGCTCCTAAGTAAGCAAATCTTGAATACTAAGCAGATAACTGATTGATTTTTTTCAAAACCATTATCACTAGCACATTAGTTGAAGAAATATTTTATGTAAAATAGTTTGGTTCAAACGTTTATTAACAGCGTGTACTTAAGGTTTATTTTAGGGATTATTTGCATATCAATTATTGGTTTAGAGTCTAGACTTATACGTGACAAGTAACTGGCGTAAAGTGTATACAAAATTTAATTAAAATAACATTTCAAATAATTAATTAGTCTCATACTTGACAGCAATTATGAACTACGCAACAAGGAGCTTCAGATTGCCTTGTGTAGTATGGCTTTATATTGCCGATTAGGATCAACATATACAAAAATAAACCGTATGCCTGTTACACAGGTTTCAAATTTGGATAACACGATCGTCAATAGTACGGAAGCACTCAAATCTTCAATACTTCGTTATCGATGAATATATTCCTTTTAGATCTAAACGTTGCGTTCAAAGCGAAATAAAGAAAGGATTCGAATACCATTATTTTTTGTATGTTTTGTTTGTTGTTTTTCCCGTGACTGTAAAACTGTAAATACAATGTAAAAAGAAAGTAATTTTCTGGATCAAAAGTTTCTTTTGAGTATACTAATTTGATCTTTTATGTAATAATTAAACTCGCAATTGTACTACATTTGAGTTAAGCTATGTTGTAATTATGTTTTAGCTATTCTATAACATTTTAACAATTGTTGGAGAAAGGTTGTCAAATTACCTTCTGTAATATTTATTGTATAGATCAAAAAAGTCTGTTATCAAAATTGCGTGTTTTCTTCATCTATAGATATAATAAAATTGTCACTGATCCATTTCTGTACATGGAAAATATTAAAAAAAATCATAACGGGCCTTTATAAGAGCAAGAGAACCCAAAACAATGGTTTTTCAGTATATCTATATGTCTGCATGTTTGTGCACGCTAATCTCAGAAACGGCTTAACCAATTTAAATGCGGTTTTTAGGAATATATTATTACAGTCTTCACTTAACATTTGGTGTTTATTCATCTAAATCGGTTAAGAAATCTGTGGAGGTATAGTCATTGTACATTGAAAATATAAAAAAAATATACCAGGATGTGAAGTGATAACGAACCGAATCGATTTTCAGCATTTTTAAAATCTCTGTCTGTTTATCTGTTTCTCTTTTAGTTGTGCACACAACGGGAAAAAAAAAATCTAAAGTTTATACAGGGGACCTTTATATAAGCAAGAGAACCCAAAACAAAGTTATTTCATTTTGTCTGTATGTTTGTGCACTCTAATCTCAAAAACGGATTAATCGATTTGGATGCAGTTTTCGGGAATATATTGGCGTGGGATTCATTTTGCATTTTGTTTTTTTTTAACAATCGGTTAACAAATAAAGAAGTTAATAATCTCTTATTGTCGTACCAGTTTGAGATACCAGTTACCAGTTTGAAGGTTTATAGTTTTTACATACATTGGTAAGTCCAAGGGTACGTTTTATCAAAATCGAAATAGTTCTTAATATAATTTAGGATTGAATATGAAGAATAATTACATTTTCGTAGGTATATGTTTTTTTTATATAATAACAACAATAATTCAACTGCCATGGGCACGACTCGAACCTGTGAACTCAAGAAAACCATTCCTTCATTCGGTCAATTGAACCACCACGCCGTGATTCTTATAAGACATCCGTAATGTTGGCAGTATGGAATAACATTAAAAAGATGTCACAACCGAATTTAATGTTTGAATGGGTAAGGGCAGAATTCGTGATACTCGAACATAATAAAGATATTCAACATGATACAGATATACAACGATATTCGGAAGAACTGTATGATTTTTTTATTCTATATGTAGGTACACAAGGGATAAAAACATAACATGGCTAACCATGTCTATGGACAGTTTTAAACAACAATGATGTTACCATTCATTATTTTTTCATAGCATTATAGAAAATAAATTAATTCTGATGTATTTTTTCTTTTACGCTAAAAGACTCATTTCAACATTGCCAAGTTAGCCTAAATACGTATCGTCTGTAGATATGTATCAAAGTATTCAAATATTCCGGGAATACCTTGTAATTAATATAACTTTTAATTGAATTACCGTAGATTTAAGATACTTATACCCGGGTTCGCAAATCGAATTATTGTTAAATCCCGTGTTTACCTTCCCGACTGGAGGAAGGCGTAGCGTGATATCCAATCATAACTCTTAACAATTCAGGACAGCTACTTAATAACCTTAATGTTTTAGTTTTTTCAAAATAAGAAATCCGATTGAGAGATATAATAAAAACAGTTAAATTAAATTATACTTCTATCTCATTGCCTCCTATTGGAGGAATAGATAAGCATTCGTTCATTAACGTCACTAAGCAGGAATAAGACAATATTGTTTTATAAAGTTTGTGGTACGAATCAAAGTAATATTATTGTAATTTTGCTACAAAACCGTTTAAAACTATGATGGTTTTTAAGAGTTCATGGTAGGCCCCAATTTGTCATGTAATTTAATTAACAGTTTATACCACAATTATATACCACAATTGTCATGATTTCCAATAATTTATAACCTAATTAATATAACATCAGTTTACGATATAAGCATACAAATGAAATGTATTATACATTCCTAGAACGGAGTCTCATTAGCGACAGCTCATTTTTTACCAAATATTTGAGTCTGTTTTTATTGAATGGACAAAAAAGAATGGAGATTATTAAGTAGTTAAAATAAATTTAACATTAAGTAGTAGTAGTATTAAATTTCACATATGAAGTTAATATTTAATTAGATCTATTAAAAAACAGAACATTTTTTTGGTTTTTACTCTTTATTAATTTTTTCGTTTTTGTATTCAAATAATATTAGATATTATTAAAATGAATTTCCAATTCTTAAGTTGTATTTCGTTCAGTAAAAGCAGAAAAGTATCGACACTACTTAGAAATGTATGTGAATGGAGTCGTGGCTTAAAGTAATATATAGTCGTAGTATTGGTACCTATAAATATTTATAAATTTATTTTTAGACTAAAGAAGTTTCCATTGAATGATATGTTTCAATAACGTTTGTAGTTTAGCGCTCTTGTTTCCAATAATGAAGGATGGTAGTTTCGAGGCCAGGTATGTACAGTCAATCCCTCAGGTATAGTAAGGTTTGATAAAGGTTATAATTTACGTAATTTTTTTTGTGAATCTTGTAATTACACTTTTTTCATTACGTTTTATAAATGCGATAACTTAAAAGCTCAAATTATCATTTTTATTAATTACTTAACAGTCGATAAACAGAATATAGAAGAAACTAATATATTTTTTATTATATTAAATAAAAATCATAATACATAAGTTTGTAAATGGACATTTATAAATGTTTAAAACTTTCGTTCAGATCTGTACTATAAGTTATAGCGCCCTTTTCATAACTCCTTATTTCGTTAGCTTCGAGGGCTTATTAAGTGGCTGATGTATGAATTCTCCTTTGTCGATAAAATATTTATTTCTATAGCTTTTATACAAAAGAAAACGTTGAAATATTTATTTAAATGACCAAACACACTTTCAACTTACCATCTCAGAGATTAAATTAAGACACTTGAGGATATTGACAAAACAGTGTATTGAACAAAACATGCATGAAATTGATACGTTTTATATTTTTTAATATAATGGCGATAAAAAGTAATGTGAAACCGAAATATACATATAAAGGGTTCCTAGAGTGCTCGGGCTGAAAGGTAAGCCTAAGCCGCTGAACTAGAAATTGGAAAGGATTATCTATGAACACGTGCCCAGGGAAGGGGTTTTAGAATCCCTTCGTGTAAGTAAGGGGTAGAAAAAATAGTATTTTTAACGTTCAAGTTGATTAATATTTGAATAAAAAATATAAAAAATAAAAGATTGATATCTAAACCACATTCTTTTTAACTGATGTGATACATGTACTATGTATATATAAACTAGGGTTGTATTATCTGTTTGTGTAAGTTGTAGCCTTGGTCACATTGGCTGGCTCTAGTAGTATTTGCTTTTATATATAAGATTGAGTTACTTTTTGTCCTTCGGTACTGCTTTTATTTATCTTGGTGAATGGAGTATATGTTTGTTTTATGTTTCAAATACAACTGTCCTGTTGATATACTACCGTTTGGCGTACATTGATTGTTTGGAATCTTTAAAGTTTTCCTATAGTCATGTTTAAAGTGTATTAGGTTATTGTTATTTGTTAATCTAATAAATTTACAAGTAACTAATAAAAATATTAATTATTTGAATAAAATGCATATAAGAAGATAGGAAAATATTGTAGCATGTGTAAAAGATTTTTTGAATAAGGTTGTCCGATTTGATTTGACGAGGCTTATAAGGAATTACTTTTATTAATGGTCTACCAGATAATTATCATTCCATATCCATATTGACTTTTTTATCAATATACATGTGACAGTACAGTTTGACAGCATTTTGACAGGTAACAGGTAGCTTAAACCATATAGAAAAATTATGAAAAATATATATGTAACCAAACGCATAATATCATTAGTAAATTTAAGTATGTACGATAAAAAAATTATATAATAAAATGATACGATCTGCACTAATATATATATTATTATATTATATTCTATAAATATAAGATAAAGTTCACTAAGGTCCAAGTCAATCAAACCTTCATTCTTTTTGCATCGTCACCTGTCTGGAAACTTTTAAATTAAGATATTTAACGTGGCTAAAGAGGATAATAGCTTGATCGGGTCAAAACAACTATGATATTTCTACTTTGTGAGTTTTATATTTTGTTTGGAAGTTTTATACACAATAATTATTTATATGAACATTTAACATATCTTTAAGGACACTACATATATTTACATATGCTCACGTAAATATATTTTTATCTAAACATTATCAATTCAATTCTTTATAATTTATAATGAAATTTTCAATTTAAATTGAATTATTTCCAAGCGGTATTGTACGTGTAAGTGTCATTTATTCCCTATTCTATTTCTCGTAGATGCAACTAGCCAAGCGGCAACTTTCAATCTACTGGCGATACTTTTTCTTTTAAAATAATGAATTTTAAAATTGTTATGTTTTAGGTATGTTGTCTTCGCAATTGTTTTATGAATATTATATGTATTTAAAGGGTGTTCCCCTAACATTCTGAACGTCTCAATGGGTTTCGTAAATGAGGCGTGAGAAACGTGTCTGATGTGTTTTATTTTCGAGGGACATAGAATAGACTGTTAAAAAACAAAATGGCGTAGGCATTTTACTTCTTATTTAATTTATTTTAAATATCTATTTTATAACTGAGTTCATTCATTATACATGTTTACATAATTTAGTAGCTATATTATTGAATAAAGCAAGTCTAACTATAATTGTGACAAAAAACATACTTAATAATGTACCTAATGTAAGATTCTTAGGGCTTGCTATAAAAGTGTATTGAGGAGTAAATAGATTTATCGTGCTAACAACAAGGTCACTTGGATCCTTAGGAGAGTGTACGAGATAATATAGTGAGTTAACTGCCACTGTACCACTACTTTTATGGTCCAATCTTGGTTGTATGCTTCTAGTATTTGATAACACGAACAGATGGTATATTTTTTATCATGTACTTAAATATATATCACCTAAATATTGTTGTAATAGATTTTTATTAATAACGAAATATCAATAATATTTTAGATAAAACATTGAAAGAAAAAATATAACAAATAATTAATCTTAGAAATTAGTTTTAGTTTTAGTTGAAATTTTACATAGGAGTGAAATAAGTATTATTTCGATAATATTAAATAACACGTATATTATCTTTATATTTATAGTTGGATTAAAAATGATTATAGTGAACTTTATGACGGTAATAACTGGCTTAATGCTGTCCTGAAAAGCCGCTGTAATTATAATGTTCCACAATACACATGGTTCTATTATATACTAATGTCATATTAAAAACATCTGTAAGCTGTTCCGGTTATACATTTAATTTAATCATAGAAAACATGTTTAAATTATAATTTTTCTATCATGTTATAGTAAGCATATTATATGAAATAAAAAATAAGACACATAATACACAATATATATACATAAAATACAGTAGACACACGAAGGGAACATTGAGTTAGAACTTGACATCTCAAGGGATTGTAGATTTGCTTGTGTTGATTCTGATATTCAATATATATTTTTTTATATATCATATTATTTCTTATTTTACTCTTTAATAAAAACACTTTTAATGCTACTTCATGTTTTTAAGTATTGTTTTTTATAGAAGGAATTTATTAAAGTAATAAATAAACCTGCAATTATAAAATATATCTTTTCACCTAATTAACCAATTTCAGACTATAAATTTTAGGTTTTAAAAAGCAAAAAGCCTATAATTTGCTTCTAGAATAACGTATTTGCGAGATTACAGAGATACAAGAGCATGTCATCTAAAATAAACTTTATGTACAGGTAATAAGAGCCGTTTTGGGGAAGAGTTCTGATATCCCAACTTCAGTATGAGTAACAAAACCAACTGTGTGAACAATTAGCCTCTGTTACGAATATGAACACATTATTTGGTAATTATACACGCAATGTATTTAAACAAAATAAATTATTGTTTAGTTTAACATTTGGATGATGATAATTGGAATTCATATGTACATATCGACACAGAAGATACTTCGATTCTGGTAATGGAATAATGGAGCAGTTTTATTGTTAAATAAAACCGCAGCTCAGCAGCCTGTCAAACACAATGTGCATATTTATTAAAAACAAAATGAAAAATATTTACATTTATATAGGTACCAATTCATTATTGAAAAACTATACAATATAATGGAATCATGTAAAAACAATGTTACTATAATAAAGTTTATTTATAACATTTTCCAATAATAAATCTGGAAGAACCAGTGTCACTGAGCTATAAGCATCTTTGAGTTACATCTACATTGTAATGAAGTTAAAGGTCTTGTTACATTGGACATCAGATTATTTGTATTGTACGATTGGTATTAAATATTAAAAAGTTAAAATTACTGCCATATTTGTTCAGTAACTGTTGTAATAGACTTTAAGCTCGAAACTTTTTTACTTGCTAATTATACAATTACAAAACTTAGCGCAATTCTAAAATCAAACAAATAAAAAGGATAATATAAGCACGTTACGTCGCGTTGCTACAACGCCTACGATCTGCTACGCCACTACGAGCGCCTACGGTTCCTTCATTGCAATCGACAGCGCGTGGGTTAAAACAACTTCATGTGATATTAACACGTGAAATCTTTTTATAGTTATCTATAATCTATTTGTTTATTTATTGTTTTGTTATATTTGGATTTCCGCCTTTACAACTCTAAGAAGCCATTATTTTGCTACACTTCAAATCAGTACATTATGTTTGGCTTTTGCTGCATATTTTGCTTAACTGCCCGATCTGGGTTTTAATACTGTGGTTTTTCTGGAAGAAGGTTCGGAGTATGGTACAGTGCTGAATTTTGTGTATTGAAATATTGTTTCAGTTACTAACTATAGAACAAAGAACAAAGAACTAGTTCTTTTGTGAAAAAGTTTCTTACTTTTCAAATCTCAATGTTAAATAATCTGGGTTTTCTCTACCGGAGAAATGTTTGGATGGCCATATTGCAAACGTCAAGGCTTTTTATTTCAAAATAATTTAAATATAAAAAACTTTTTGTTAATTAAATTAAAATATCAGCTGTCTCCTACCAAATGTCCCCAAACACCCGCTAAGACGTAATTTTTTAAAAGTAATATTTTTAATAAGAATTGTATGTCACCTAATATCTAATATACTTGTTTCTAATAAAAAAGTTTTTTCTAAACATTGAAAGTTTGCACCTTTATGTCGTAATATAAACAAAGTTGTAGTGCGATAAATGTTAGTAAAGTTCGTTATTGCACTAATGTTAGCCTTATGACTCATATACTAATGGAAGCGCAAAAAGTTTTTGTTATTATTTGCGTGAGCTTTGTTTCAGGATTTCAGTAATGTTCGTCTATGTATATAAAACATATTATAATAATAAAATATAAGGATTACTTTATACTAGCTTCTTACATTAATACGATTGATTTACTATTTTAATAACGTTTAAATTAATTAGATAGTACACAATAGTCTATAGAGGTAATAAAAAATTGTCAATAAATAACAAGTAACTAGTCTGTTATGAATAATATAAAAAAAATATCTGATTATACTAAATATTACTTTTGATAAATTATATAAATCTATTCCAAACACTTGACAAAAAACTAATAATAGTTTTTTTTATAAAATCAATGTTGCTTAAAAAAATAAATAGTAATAATATAAATAAAAAAAAAATCCATTTATTTAAATAAGAAACAAGAATAAAGATATAAATAATAAAACAGCGAATATTAGAACTAAAATCAAAATGTAAGATTATATTAGAACAATGTTCTTCTAATCAAAATGTTTCAAATTTCGTCTTACTTGTAATACATCGAGAAACTTAGTCCAAGTATTAACGGAGAGGATTATATTTATCCTAATATTACCTGATAAATTACATAATCTTTAAAATTTATTTTAATTTTTCTACTCTTCCTTCCCTAATGGTTTAACGTATTCTTTACACATATAAAATAGCTGTTTAAATTTGTAATAAACAAATATATATTTTTTTTAACATCCAAATTATATAAACACATGTTTAACTGAACGTAAGTGATGAATAAGCTATATGCGTTACATAAATTTAATGTTGGTTAGCTTCTAATAAACTTGAATATCATACTTAATCAATTAAAGCTAATTTTAAATCCTACACATTTAACCGACAAGAGTAAAACTTGTGTCGGTAAGTTGTTTCGTTGTATCGATTTTGAAACTTTCCAGACTACACCTGATCATAATGTACTGGAGCTGTGTTGCCTTGCAGATGTTAACAACATTTTATTTTGTATGTTTAATTTAATTATATGAAAAATATATATTTTTTAGGATATCACACACGACATTAAATATAAGTAGCAATATTGAATATATAACGATTGTAATACCTTTTGTAATTATTTAGGGTTTTTTAATGTCGCATTCTCCTTAACTAGTCCTTTCACCAAAGGTAGTTTCTAAGAGATTGCTTTAGCAATAAGACCAACTTTGCATGATTTTTGTGAAGCCAATTTTTTTCACCTACATTTGTTAAAATTTAGTGTTTTGTGTGTTCAAAGACTTCATTTGTCTATGAGTAACATATCATATTTTTGTCAAGAACAAATATATACATGAAAAGTCAACAAGGATGTAAGATATAACTGTAAAACAATTAATTCTAAGACTTGTTGCATTGTCCTTGAGCCATGAAATGTCCCAATTAGTTTTGGCAATTCAGCTTTATGATTGACGTTTCATATATCTCAGCTTGTTGGATACATTTATATGATGTATTCTCTCATTTAAAAGAATTTTTATATACGTTACCACCCAAACTGTAAAGATACTAAATAATTCTGATAGTATCAGAATGTGACAAATAGCAGTCAAAATAGGAATGCCCTTCTCCAATAAGGAAAAGAAACACCCTTAAAATAAAAAGAATCTAAATTATAGAAGAAATTGAATATACATGTAAAGAATTCAATTGATTCAAAGACGAAAGCTAGACGGATGTAGGTCGGGAATGGCATATGTCAATACTATCCCGCTTCACGGAAATAAGAAAAGAGGAAGTGTCATACTTTCATCTCTTAGAATTTGCTACGAGAATTTATGTTGAAATGTTCAAAAAACTTTTAGTTTAAAAGTTCTTTGTGTTCGCAAACCGTAAAATGTAAGCAATAAGTTAAAATATATCATTTTCACAAGATCGGAGGAATTGTTTCCAAGTTGTTTTATTACAAAGTAAAAGGGGGAATTCTAAGTATTCGGTTAGAAGTCGCGGGCAACACCTAGCTCATTATAAAAACTTTTATAGTGATTATAATATATTGGAATAAAATTATATGCTTATATATACAACTATAGTAATTTGGCTAACTGGTATAGCAGAGTCAAATTCCTTCTTTTAATGGGGTTATTCTCATTGAGAATGGAAAATTATTTTATCAGATGCTTATATCTGACCATAACCGACGATAGAATACATTATGAGGAAAATTACATAGTTTGGAAAACGTGTTCTTCCTTTATGACTTGGGTTAAGTTCAATAATCTTTTTATAGTACTAAACAACGAACCTGTATTAGACTATTGTTTCGGTTTATTGTTAACTTTAACATTGGAAGTTATAATGTTTCCTTAACTGTAACACATTTATACATTAAAGAATTTATACTTCTATATAAATGTTTAAAATTTGGAAATAAGCCTAATGGACGTCGCCACTGTCGATTGAGACAATTATATATAGAATGCTAGAGTCATCGAAACGGGTTGTCAAACGATAGTTTAATTCGTAAAGCGGTTTTTCAGCTTGAGGGTTCAAATCCTGACTTTAATTATTTAATTTATCAAATATTACACAATTTTTTTCAGAGTAATTCAAATATTATTTTTCTATTATCCGATATGTTTAAAAAGCAGAAAAACCCTTACAGTAAGATAACTTTTATAATGATTACTGTAATAAAACATCTTTCCCAATTCAATCTTGTCCTTTTAAATGTCTAAAGGTTCGTATTCTGACGCAGTGACCTTGGAAGATGTTCGCCAAACCGGTTTCAACCGGTTTCCACAATAATAAATCTATAATAATAATGATATTGGAAACGAAAGGTAATATTTTACGTACTCCATAACATTTATCAATTTACCAGTTTGGTGATTTTTATTGAAAATGATTTGAGTTTGTTATCTTTCTCTCAAATTTCGTTATTCTTTGGGCTAAGTAGGTAAAAGTATTTTACATTAAACATGTTCCTAGAAATACAATTTTACCAAGAACTGTACTGTTATACATTTTTCAGGTGAATCGATTGATTTGTTGATGATACATGCGGTGTAGATGGGTTAGTATCGTTAGTATTGTCTTATACTTGACATTTAAAATAATTTTGTTATTTGAAAATAGATTTTAAAAAATAATGATTCTTTCAGTGGATGATCAGTATATTAAAAATAATGGTAATATATATATATATATATATATATATATATATATATATATATATATATATATATATATATATATATATATATATATATATATATATATAACATTAACATTATTTTTATCATCCACTGAAATATTTTATTTTTTTATGAAATAATCATGTATCCATCATTTATCCACTTAAATAATCATTTATTTATAATACACAGTTCCAATATGTTTATTCCAGAAATCCATATTATATAATGGAGTATTTTAACTTTTTTTTACGATCATTAGGTTTGAGCAAAAGGATTCAAAAATTTTATAATTATTCAATTCCTTAAAAATATGTTTAATGGAAAAAAATATTAGTAAGTTAAAGTAAAAGAAAAGCAAACCTAAACTTGTTAAGCTGCGGGGCATGTTTCCAACATGTCCTAATGAAAGTAAACATTTTTTTTTTTTTTTTTTCAATCTATACTTTATAATTTCCCCCGGTGACGCTGTAATAGCCAACAGGGCTAACAGCATAGACAGACAAAAAAAAAAAAAAAAAAAAAAAAAAAAAAAAAAAAAAAAAATACTTTATAGTTTAGTTTTTGTTAAAAAAAGTTTACTAGTCTCTTACTCTTACTCTCTAACTCTTACAAATGCTTTGAAGCCTTGGTAGACTAAAATATATAAACTTCAAATATTCCATTGATTTATTCTTTTAATTTTCAATATGAAGACAAATCAGATTAAAGCTTTTCACTTCAAAGAAAAAATCCTATGACGATGGTTAATATTGAAAAGCTAGTTCATGAGACTTTTGATTCAGTATTAAAGTAAACAGAAGTCGCTACGCAGTGTAGCAGAGCTACGATCGTCGACAATAGTATGCTAGCATAATTACACTTTATTCAAATCTACTACTTTAAAATACGCATTAAGGACTGAAAAGATAATAGTTATCACTATTAACATTACATTTGCTATTTTATTTATTAGTTTTTAAATAATAAAATTTTCAAACAGACAATTCCGAATGTCCCTAGATTTTTTTTAATGCAGTACATTGGTAATTTTCAGCCAAGGTCCAGCCGGGGTTACCTGTAGTGGCAGTTGGCACGGGTAGGTTCAGCCATTCGCGCCCAGACCGCCGGCAGTGATGGGCGTACCGCGAGTCACTAGCACCGCGCCAGCCGAGCTGGGGCGAGCGAGGCGACCCCACCTGTTGATTGTCGACGACTCGAGGGAAGCGCGCGCTAGCGAAGGTTAGTGCCCCGTGATTTTGTTCGTTTTTTTCAAAGAGGTTTTATATCATATACATACTTATATTTTCGAAGAGGTTTTATATCATATATATATATATATTAATAGATCGTTTTTAATAATGCAGCTAGGTTTTTATCTACGTGAATAATATTTAATTTTAATATGAAGTGCAATTACATTTTATTCAGCCGAAAGTTAATTAACAATGAATACTTAACAAAGGGATATCGTTGATTAATTCTGCCACCTCAGAATTTGTTTATCATTATTCGATTCAGTGGAAGCTCTTGGTGAAATTAATTAATTTGGGCATGTGTAGCGTTTGTTCCGCTTTAGCGGTAAATGTTTTAATTGGCCTGCATTATCATCTATCAAAGATAAACAATTATTGAATAAATTACTGGTTATTTTTTTTCCGTTGCCCTGTCAGTTGTCAGTTTTACATTTATTTGTACATTTATACAGAATATGGGCATTATATCAGACATTATGATTCAATAAAGTATATTTTAATCAAATATATTTTAAGTGTTTTTATACGCAATATA
Organism: Napeogenes inachia; assembly: GCA_959347355.1. Lineage (NCBI taxonomy): Eukaryota > Metazoa > Arthropoda > Insecta > Lepidoptera > Nymphalidae > Napeogenes > Napeogenes inachia. The sequence goes on along the minus strand of OY365793.1, from coordinate 19,759,767 downwards.
CAATTACATGTTATAGTTCATTAATTAAATATAAAAACTAGAAACAAGACGTTAGAAAATTTAATAGAGAGTATATCAAAGAAGTTTCAAATGGAATTTAATTTCGGTTTCTTATTTTACTATTATGTATTGATTAAGACAAAAACTATTTGGTACAATCTATAAAATATAATTCATTAATACGAATACAAAACACAGTACAGTACATATATAGCTATATAGGAATTTATATTAAAATGAATTTAAAATACGTTAATTTTGATTAATAACTATTCGGAATATGTTGTAAATCTTAAGAGTTATTTGTTTGTTTTAAATACACTACTCCCTGGAACCAGCGTTTGGATTTGAGAAATTAAGTTTTTCATTTGGCATCCCTTTTATGAGGTATTTTTATAGGTTGATGTTGTATTATCACAATATGACCATTACGAACAGTAGCCAAAAAGTGTCTTTAAAGAAAAATACAGTTATTTTGGAAGTTCTGTTTTATTTCCGATAAAACAGCTACAACACAGACCTTCCTTCCGACAGGTCTCATCAGTAAGTCCAAACGGCCTTCTGTTGTTCAGGCGAAGTCGCGGGAAATAGCTTTATAGATTTTTGGGATAATTTACGGCTACTAAATATTTTTGTTTTGATCTAAATTTGTTTGTGGTTCCCGAAAATTTCTTATTTAATAAATGTACGTAGTAACAAATACCTGGCTTCTACTTAGCAACAAGCAAATTAATTTATTTAAAATATAACTTTTACGTATTTGGTATCTCTCATCTTTTCCAATATCTAATAAGAGAAAACTTTCTTGTTATTCTGTAAGCATCTTGTTTATCCCGTTTTACTGGTCTGGTCTTTTCATCTAAATGATCTGACAGACTTAAAATATATATTATTCGTTTAAAATGAACTGGCTTATTATATAAAATAAAGCTACTGTTACAACAAAATGGTTACCACCCCAAAGAAGGTTTTAATGATTAACATTTTGGTAGGTAATAATTGTATAGTAGCTCACCCATAATGAAGCTTCATGTAACATCGTGTTTCTTGCTGAAGATAATTTTCGACTGAATTCCCTGAATCTGTTGCAGTATTTTGAGATAAATTTTGTCCGAATGAAAATCCAATGTAAGTTTAAAATTAAAAGCCGAATGCATAATTAATCAACTTACTGTCAAAATCTGTTCTTTATTAAAATTTATAACTTTTAATCGTATTACAGTATTTATAATAAAGGTATTAATGAGTTTTACGGTTTCTATTATATTTTCTTTGTTGAGAGTTTCTTATTGTTTCTTTTATGAAATAGTTTGTATAATTAAAATCTATCTTCTTAGAGTAACGAAGTACAAAGGTTTTAGACAAATTGTCGTAGTGTCGAGAAAATTGTCAATTACGTAGTTGCGTTGAAACATAGCGACGTACGTCCTAATTAGGGACTTTGTTTTTGTTGGATAAACAAATCTATCACATTGTTGTTTTTCCTCAAATATCTTGTTTTAATACATTTTTAAGTATGTACATAATAATTGTATTTAATTTTGATAAATAATATTTAATTTATATTAATTTTGGTTCTGTAAATCTTCAACATGAAACAAAAAATCTATACAATATTTTATAGTTATTAAACTAAATAGTATAAAATGTGATATTTACGGAACTCTGATAGAACTTATCCGTCGGATATGTACATCCTGTGCTAATGTGAGAGTCGAGTTGGTTTTTATAACTCTATGGGCTTTTGTACGTGCAAGTTGTCTGTGTTTAACGTTTTGATACAAAAGTAAGTATCTGCATTTATTTTGCTAAAAGTGTAGCTCCTATATTAACATATTTATACTTTCGGTGTATATATTAGATACTTTAAAGAATATACATGTATCCATTTATTCTCTATAATGTGTTATCATGGTGTCATGATGAATTACTGTATAGTAATTTCAAAACAATATTTATTTTGTAATATTAAAACGGTATAATATAGGTTGTGTTTTTTGTGTGAATGTTTTTTTTATTTCCAATGTATTTTTTATATAATCACGGCACAAGCCTTCATTATCGTCTATTGAAGTGGACAAAGCGGTATGTTCTAGACGCGCCTCGAAATACAATTTTGAACAGAAATATTTTCATTATATTTATTTAGAATTGTCAAGTTTATAATAGAAGCAAAATGTCATATTCTCATAGAATTATACATAAAATTGGGGAGTCATAGCTGTCTATGGCTTCGCTAGGCCTTTGCCTATGAGTGTCAGTGTCAGACAAATAATAAAAGTGACAATATGCTAGACCGATATTTATCTTTATCTAACCACACATGCTAGAAAGGGAGACCTATAGGCAGCCTCATTCGCTCTCTCTTTATTTTTGATGAACTAATTTCAGGCTCGTTTAATAACTATGTATAATAAAGTACTATGTATAATAACTTTATGCATATTCCATATGTAATTTGATAGATCTTATCTGACTTTGGCATTTAGTCTTAATCAGCTTCTATTTAATTTCTCGGTTCACTTCCTCTTTTATATTGTTACTTGCTTTGAAGTTGCTTAATTCTGAAGAATAAAACTGACGTCCCTCGAGGCTTTCATTGTTAGTTCATACTGGAAGATAATAAGTACGAGAATTATAATATTTATATTATATTATAAAACATCAAATATTTGTAGTAATTGTATGGTTATATTTAACGTTTCTCAAGGTTTGGTATATCGGTTTTGGTATAAATTATATTGAAAGATAAAAACGTGTATATATATCTTATCCTTCATTTTAAATAACAAATAAAACCATAAAAAAATAGGAACAAATCTTACGTAAAATTTTAAAAGGTTGATAATTCAGTTATAAACAGATAGAAGGTTATATTTACAAATAAAGCTATCCAGACATTGAACGTGGGTGTGGCTGGCGTATTGCCGGGGATCCCTTGCCGGTAATAAGCACTCCGTTTCATTTTACGTTAAACATAAATGGAGGAATATGGGTGGAAAATGAGCAAAGTTTTTTGGAGTTGACATTGAAAAATTCTCCCTAAGTTTTTAGATACAATAAATATATTTGATTAGAAAATATATTATGCGAAGTAAATTTTTTTTTTATTTTGATTACCAGTTGTTAAAATGTCTTCAGCTACTCGTATTTCTCTATTATCTGATAAATTTTATTAATTCATCCAAAAACAAGCGATATATTATTCAAGAAACATGTCAGTCTTAAAATAAAATACAATCTGTATAAATTACCGTAACAATTTAGGGAATTAGCAAGAATTTGGGTTCAACATATCGACAGCTGTTTTAAAATTAATTGAATTCTTTTTAAGCCGTGGAATTCCAATTTTATATAGAAAATAATATATTAAAACGTGGTAGGCTCTGATATTTTATAATTTATTGCAATTTATTCAAATATATGTTTTCATTAAAATGTTCTGCTCAAAATATGTTTGATATCTGTAAACACGTGTAACCAAAAAAGCTGCATTATTTAAATTTTAAATAAATATAGAATAAAAAATTTATCGACTCCGACTGGACTCAAACCTACGAAATTGAAACCTCTGCGAAACCGTCCTGTTCATTCAGCTTTATTGTAGCGATTTTCCTCGATGAAAGAAGCATTCTTTATATAATCGTCAACATTTATTAGGCTTCTTTCGAAAACTTCTTCCCAGAATGTGCCTCATCAACAGGGATCAATTTTAAGAAAAATCTTATTCAGAATTTAGTTCTAAAACTCTAAACGTGAACTCCTATATATTATCATACAACTCTTAAATATGTTTATTTCTTTGAACTTAATTAGTTATTGACATAAGTATATTCAAGTAATATTTTTATAAGAGGGGCTGTAACTTTTACTTAAAGGCACTAATTTATTAAGCGCACTGACTTAACGCTACTTTAACTGATAGAGTTGACGAAGATAACAGTATAATCTAACTACCTCACATCTCCTGGAGATGTAATTCTTGAAAATATTTGTTTTCAACAATAAAAGCTTAAATCATATAAAAATAAACATTATTAAATTGTCAAAGGTTCGAATCCCTGCCCGTATCGGTTTATATTTCATTCTATATTTATATAAATTTAAATAAGGTTAACATGGCTATACATGTTTATAGATATTTTTAAACATTAATTTCGGTAGTGGCATCTTTTCAATGTTTATCTATACTGCAAAGTTAGAAACATTGGTTAGGATTTTCGAAAGAAACTTAATAGATGTCACCACCGTCCCGATAAATACGATCACATATAGAATGCTTAATTCACCGAGACGGACAGCGATACGGTAATTCAGTTGGTAGAGCGACGGGACGGTTTCCCAGTAGTCGCGGGTTCAAATCCCTGCCCGTATCTGTTTTTTTTTCATTCTATATTTATATAAATTTAAAAAATTATTAAAGCTTACTTATAAAAGTTTTGGCTGTGAAACCTTGCTATCTAGTGCAAGGTTGCGTTTCGCGGGAGGTGACCTGTTCCTGGGTCAAGATCAGCTAGAAGATGACGTCACGCGTTTGCGCAGTGAGACAGAATTATTTTGAATGAGTATTGTTTTTGGTTATCAGGAAGAGGAGGGAGGGGAGATGTGATGCATCCATTTTATATCAAGACTGGAATTATTTGTATTTTACCTAATAACTGCAATCTTTTGAATCGCAAACCTAAAGTATTTTAAGAAAGTCAAATTTAGTCAAGAATAGAAGAAATTGTTTTAAATAAAAATTCACTTAACATTCCACCCTCCGTAAATTAAATGCAGATAGAATAATTCAAATATTTCGCGTGTAAATTCCCTGAATAATTTCTGAACATTAATAATACTTCGTGCATAATATTCTTTTATTATACTACACGCAATCATTTTAACAATATAAAAACATAACGTAACAAAAAAAAAATACAAAATGTAGTGGTTCTTAATAAATCATTTTGTTATAAATTATTAAATTTTAATTTATAAATGCCTAATCTTGTCCATTTTTTTAAGAATCCTACTTTGATATTTCAATGAATATCGTGTAGATTCCCTAGAGACAATCAAAAAGAGATATCATCTTCAGTCTAGATCTATCTCCGGACATAAGCCCTCTCCTATCTCTGTGGTCGGATTCGTGGCGACGCCACTTAATAACGGCTCACCACAATCTGGACTGATGGTTTTATTATTATTATATTCAGTACGTAATCTATCTTCAAACGTTCATAAATATTCCTTGAATAATATTTATTATTTTTACTTGGATTAGAATTATTGCTTTTTTGAGATTTCAAACCTTTAGTTTGTTTCTTATACCCAGTTATCGTGGTGTATACATTAAATATAAATGAACATAAGCATAATATTGTACTTAAGCTTTCAAGACAAAAGAAAATATAAGAATTCTTTAACGAAATATTCAAACAAAAACAATTCTTATCCGTTAAATTTCATTGAAACCATTTGTCTGAAATCAAGCAATAGAACTGTTACAATGCGTTTAATAAAATGATTTCAATGGTAAAAATCTTACAGATTAGATTTTTTCTTTATATAAAAATCTTAATTTTAATATCTTTAATCAATATTTTAATATATCTATATAGAGTTATTCCTAATATACAAAGCTTTTTAAGTTTTTTACAATACTTTACATTAGGTACAGAATTCAATAAAACTTTAAATAAAATTGTAAAAAAGGAATCTTAAATAACATCCAGATTTTCATTATTGAAGCCATTATAAATTGAATAAAAGATTGAGGTTTAATTTCTTATATTAGTGGGTAAAGTCTGAGAAACTTTGTTAATATTACAAATTATTTAACATATGTACTTCGTGGAATAAGTTGAATCGTCTGCTCTCTTAACGAACTAATTGAATCACGTTTTCAACTAATGGTCTAATCCTAGAACTGCATTAGGTTTACTGATGTAGTTTAAAAACAGGATAGGTTTAGACTTTTAAATTATAATTTTTATATAATGAATTATTTAAAATATCTTTGCTCGTGGCCTTATTATTATAGAACATTATACGATTGACATTTTTGTATTTTACAATTAACTAGATAATATTTTACACAATTACACAAACCAACCACATACATTATATTTTTAATAAAGATTTTTCGGGTATCATAACATCCGGGTGACGCCCAATAGAATATCGTTAAAACATTCCTTATATCGGTAATCCAAAAGTATATTGTTATGGCTATCAAAATCATGTCTTTCACACACAACGAATGATACGAAAAATTCTTTCAAGAAAATTCAGCTGTAATAAAAGATATCATTATTCTCACGGATTCTGCGAGGGAGTGAATGATGATACGTCTTATATAATTAAGGAAACCTTTCTCCGACAGTATTTTTTCTTGTCAAGCATTTTTTAGTAGAAAATGCTTTCTTGTATCGGGTCCTTATTCAATTATCATACAGTATTATAGACGTTTTTTAAATATGTATATATATATTTTATCTACCAAAATCTTTATATGTATAAACTCCCTTTAATATAACACGTGTAGCTTTGAGTACTTGTTACTGATGGATTTACTGTTTATTAATTAAATGAAGTATTCGTTTAAGATTAAAAGGATCTTGACTTGTAATTAATTCCAGTTAAGATACTGTTGAAATACACTTTAATCATTTCAGTTATATCTTTTGACTTGATGAAAGCGCTAATATTTACAAAAGAAATTATTAAATCAGTAGTCAAATATTATCGTTCGTAAAAAGAAATATTATTTAAATATTTGTAAATATTTTTAATATTTGTAATAACTTTTAAAAATATATTAAAAGAATGATTGCGTGAAATTAATGTTGCCTAATTAAATTAACCATCTTTTAAAATAGAGTTAAAATATTGGTTTTTTACTCGTTGCTTCTATTTTTTGTAACGTTACTCAACGAAACCTAAACGGCCCGGTTTATATCACTGTCAATTTGTTATTCGGTTAAATCCGGTTAAGTGCTGTCGTTAATCATTTGTTATTTATATTAAGTAATGATAATAGTCTTATTATGAGACAACGAAAAACATTGTGAAAATTATCTTATAAGAAATATATCTTTTTATGAAATCTTTAACGTCTTCTCCTTTTTAATTGATAAATAAAAACGACAATATTTGCACACAATTCTATTGTACGTGACAAACCACGAAAACAAAAGGGTAAGGCTGTATTTACATAAAATATTCCCTCAATAAACTTTTCAAACCAACAATATAATTAAAGAAGTGTGGTTTTATTAAATTCCTTTGTAGGCGTTATTGCTCTGTGGAGCATTCTCGCGGTGACCCACTTTCGTGTCACGGCCAACCGGTTGACCGGTTAATTATTGACGTGACGCACATCCGGTTATAATATATCTATAATGTATATAAAATAAGCTCTATAAACAAACCATGCAGGTAATTTTGTGTGTTTAAATTTTTTATATAATTTTGATCTCGATATATATTTGTTATTCATTTTTATTAACTATTAGTTTCTTTTATTTCACGTGTGCTCTGTTTCATAAAATGTGATAGCTAATGTTAATCGTCTGCTATTTTATTAAGGAAACCTGTTGCTTTACTGAATTACATTAATGTAACTCCTTGGAGTGTGGCTGGGTCAGCTTGACCCTGTAACATGTCATGGTCAGCAGTCCGGGATGCGCGCGCACGCATCCTATGAGATATACGAGGAGATAAAATACTGGTGTATTAAAAGCAATTTGTAATAATTAAATTATAAGTTAAAGTTCCAACTAAACGTTATGAAAAGCAACAAATCTAACTTATAATTACTATTATAAATTTAATCAAATTGTATCTATTCATAACTTAAAAATATTTTTATCCCCGTGGGATATCAAAAACTGCTTCCTACTACTCTTCTCAACCACATGTGTTTCTCAATTGCGCTTTCGTCAGGTATGACGTAGGTTTGACCCATTTTCGTGTCATGGTCACCGTTCACCGGGTGTAGATGCGCGCGCACACCCGGTTAAAGTACAAGCTATACTTTTAAATTAAATGTGGTAAACTTAGAAAATACTACACAAAATATAATATATTTAAATTTATTACATAAAAAAAGATAAAATCTGTTACCTTGAAATAATAAAGTAAATAAGATCCTTGTAATTTTTGTGGGTACTTCGTTTGACCCACTTACGTGTCATGGTCATACCCGGGTGCGCCAAACCAGGTCAAAATACGGTTACTCCTGAACACGTTGTACCCGGTTAGGGATCCAATTGACGTACGAATTGGTTTTCTATGGTTGAATTATTGTTTAAATATATGTATTATCTTACCAAAAGATTTACTGTTTGTAAATTACAAGCAATAACTCGATGTATGTGTTTAAAAAAATGTTTCTATGTCGAGATAAGAAACTTTTATAGAGTGGTGTTATAGATGTGCAATATAACAAAAATCTATTTAAGTGTATTGTTAACACTTTTATATTTTTTATTAGTTTAGCGCCCTCTAGGACCTGGAGGGATCACTTCGCTTATACTTATTATTAAGAACGTTAATGACAATTGGTAAACTACTTCTTTTGATATAATTTGTTTTACCTTTACAATTATTATAACTGTTTCTTACTAATATTGATTGATTGACAGATAACAAAAGTAACCATTCAAAGGTACGATTTGATAATTAATTATCATTTAATTCGTGATTTATTTTAGATGTCTTCATAAATATCGTAATTACATTATTGTTTCAGTCTATTAAACATCTTATATGTATCAATTATATCAGCATGTTTAGCTGAAAAAATATTAGTACAGATTATATATTGTAAAAACTTTATAAGTAATTACTAAATGGTCAAAACACAGTTTCAACGGTTATTGTCCCAGGCTACTATTCCTGAGACCTTAACGATGTAACAAAGTCCATCAATCAACTCAGATAAAAGTTTCGCTAACTCAGCTGAAAAGTTAAAGAATCCATCATTTAATTAATTATTATTTATCATTTTAATTAAAATATAAACTTTTATTTTATTTCTCTAATCACTTTAATAATCTTAATACGAATTACATTCATAATCATGAAGGCAATATAATTTTTAAATTAGTACAATTTAATTATCTCTATCTAAATGTAGAAATATTAATGTTTTATAATTTAAGTTTCTTGCTTTCATTCCAAGTAAGCTATATTACATAATTTAACTAACTAAGAATTAAATTATTAATCTCTGAGAACAATGTTTTATGATATCATTTGTTTTTCTTATTATATTTTTAGTACATTACATGAATATTTATATAAATATACTAAGAATATGAGTTTTATATCTTTGGTCTTAAGATCCAAATCCGCTGTTCTAGACTACATAATTATAATTTTAACAACTTTATAAATCATATAGTGTTAGGGTACAAACGGAATCCTGTTATTAAGGTTTCGCCGTCCGTCTGTATGTCTGTCCGTCTCAAGGCTGTATATCATGAACCGTGATAGCTAGACACTTGAAATTTTCAAAGATGATGTATTTCTATTGCCGTTATAACCACAAATACTATAAAACTAAATAATATAAATATTTTTTGCTCCCATACAAACGTCCATTAAATTTTAACGTTAAATTAATTTGGATGATTTAATAACACAAAAGATAGGCACTTGAATTATTCACAGAATATTTTGTTTAACATTTCCTTAAAAACCAAATAATTAATTTAAAATTAAATAAATATTTAAGGGCGGCTCCAATACAGTAACCTTATTTATTGTTGTTTTTTACAAATAATAATACGAAATCGGGAAGGTTAAGAACAACTTTTATAAGTCGCGTATAATATGATATCAAACTTGCAACATAATTAGTTGTATAATATAAAGTCAATTATGTAATAAAATAAAACGAATAATTTGCCACAAAATAAAAACACAACAGAAATAATAATTTAAAAAAATATAAACAACAATTATTTTATTAGTATTCGTTTAATTAAATTTAAAGATACTTTAGTATTGTAAAGTAATTCCACTGAATGTTTCGTTGCGATATAAAGGCATGACAAGGGCGTAACGGGAGCCCTATGAATATTCATATGTAGTTAATATTCATTCAAGCCTTAACATTTATTTAAAATAAAAGTCAATTTCATAACTGTTATCCTGTTATTGGAAGGGAAATATTTGTATAGGGAATCATTTTAATTTTCAAGTTAGTTGAACAGCGTTTTCTGCTTTTTTAATTGTTTTTCAGACTATTAAATTATACAATATTATTATTATATAATAAATTGAACATTTTATTAATTTATATGAAATAAGGTATTTATTTTATTTATTTTTCCATTCGAGTTCGTTTTTCTGTCAACAATATTCGCATTATGAAAATGTTTATATTTTAACTTGAACCAGTGTAGGTATTTATTTATTTTGATTTAATATTAATATTTAAGTTCAGAGTAAAGAAACATATAAAATTACCGTTTAAGTAATGAGGTTCTTGTATTATTTATTATAATGAAAAATAATAATTTTTATGTTGCCATTTTTTGTTTACAAAAATCTAGTAAATTTAATTAATAACACATTTTTAACTGTTTTATTTATTCTTTACACATACACACACATACCTATGTGAGTAATTTTATAAATATGAAAAAAAAAATGATAACATATAAAAGGAAGATAAATATTGTTGATAATATTAAATAAGTAATACATTATAATATCCGTAAAAATAATAAACGTCTTAAATCTTGACAGTGATAAATTATATCTTATTTACCATACTAAGGTTAAATTATTAACGTTTGAGAAAGCTCTGACAGCGGGTGGAAACCATTAGACCATTGTTATCATAAAAGGAGGATTATCTAGTTATATCTACTATTCAATTCTTAAAAGATTGACGCTTTTATCAATCTCAAAGAATATAAAAGATCTGACGTCTTTAAGAATTTGTTAGGATAAAGATAAGGGATGATAAAATTAATATATTACTTCCTTACAAATCTTTGCAAAGAATTGTATTATATATGGTCGTGATAGTTGTGTCGTTGGAAAATAGATACAGATAATAGGCCCTTGAAGTGATTTATTGAATATCTACGAAATGAAAGTCCCCAAATGTCGCTGTTATAATATTTCGTCGTTTAAGGTCATTCTGTAGAAATTTGATAAGAAATATATTTTATATCTTGGTACGCTCGAGTGTATATCATTTTTTAATATTTTTTCACGTAGCCTTTGCCTGTATAAGTCAGCATAAATATATATATATATATATGCTGACTAGGCTAATAACGCAGACATTATAAAAGTACAGGCAAAGGCTACGTGAAATAAAAAATAAAAAAAAATTGTATAACTAAGTTAACCCTTCTTTTATCTTATTATCTTATTTCACTATTTATTTATTATGAAATGTAACGTAGTTTCGAAGCTTATAATTCAATCAAACAAACTAAATATAAAATACTTTATTAAAATATATATTACTTTATTAATCAACTTATAAATCTACTTGATCAATATAGCGAAACAAGAGTAATTATTCAATATAGCAATATAATAATTCATTATCAGATATCCTATTAGTAAATTCACGAGAGTGACGCAATTTGTTCAATATATGGCGCCATCGCTTACTCAGGCGTCGGCGATGCTGGAGTATGTAACAAGGGTGTTTATTATTGATACATTATTTAAGATGAGTTCGAATTATATTTTACGTTTATCAACATGCATGCAGCATCATGCAAGCAACGTTATACATGTAGCTACATGCATGTATGTTATATGCAAACAGCATCATGGGTTTTTTGTCTACCGTCTTTACATACCCAATATTTAATAAACATATATGTATACATTTGTTTAAAATTGGTTAGAGATGTTTATAATAAATTATATTATTAATGTATTTATTAGTTCATCTGATTTCATCAGTAATTTTTTTTTTAGTCGGCGGTTTAAATAAAACTTTTATTATATATCAAAAATTACTTATAAAAAGATCTTAGTCTTCCTAACCATGCTATCCAATCTTGAAATTGAAATCAACAATCCGACAAATGCAACAATTGAGTTTGTTTTACATTATGTATTAGGTTGTGATAGCACTAGTAAATAATACTATTTATTTTTGAGCGTCGTTCTAACGATTATGTCGATTATAACGACGTAAAAATTTAATATTAAATATTGATATGATATAAGGATATGTATAAAAAACTGAATGAGGAGAAAATATTTAATTTATTATTATAGTGTAGGCCATCTATCTCCGTATATGTTGGAAAGTAATTTCTTATCTCAGAGTAGATACGGTTTTCAATTTGTCAAGTATTTTATTTTAAGTTCTTATAAATTGTATATATTTTACAAAACATTATATCTAAAACAAAACCAATCTTCTGATATAAGTATTGTAGTACTTTTATATAATTATTGAGATTATATGTTATATTTCTTATTGAACGCGACACTGAAATATATTTTATTTGTTACAATGACTGACGGCATTTTAATGGACTATTCAGTATGATACTTCTATTTGGACATCTTTACTGACGTTTATTGAATTTCTTTACTATTATATCTTACATATTCTGTCAATATTATAATACCACACTACTAAAAATTATATTACCATATTTTATTATACTGGGAGTCGAACTGATATTTAAAAAAAATGACCTAATCCTGACAAGTATAGCGATTGACAAATTGTTGATTGATACTCGTGACTTGTTAGTTGATGCTCGTGACTTGTGAGTAACTTGTTGATTCACACTTGTGACTTGTTGAACGTTAAATAAACAAGTTTCGTGATCTTTACGGAAAACTGTTATTTATGTTAATTACAAATTTCACAATTTAAGGGCTTTTATGGACTATTTTTGTTAATATTTTCTATTAATAAAAGGAGTGTTGAATTTTTTCAATAACTTCTTTATATTTTGCAAACTGCTTGTTGGGATCTAACTGTCTCCGTACATCTCCTTTACTTAATCTTGAATCTTGACGGTGTAGCTTTGTTTGACAGAAACATGTTTTCTAATTACAAGTTGTAAAAAGTGTCTAAATCAAATTTTAATTGACATGTAGCAATATTTTTTTACAAATTTGTGGGTATAACTAAATATACAACAGCTCATGGAACCGCAGTACTCTACGAATATCATACACTTTTCAAGCTTTATGTCAAAAATTTAAAGAACATTTTTACATACAACCATTTTGGTGGTTAGTAGTCATGATTATTTGCTGCCAAAGGTCGTGCGTTCGATGTCTACACGTGACAATTCGAATTCTTTATGTGCGTTATTTCAATAGTAGACCCTCCGATACATTTCTCTCTAAAGAGGGAGTTGTTATATGAAAAGAATAAGTTCTTTGGTTGTGTTTTATAAATAAAAGAGAAAGAAAAATAGTTCTTTCATTGTATATATTGTTATATTTTTTGCGAATTATCTCATTGTTGATAATTCCCAAAAAATATAACGATATTTGACGTAAAATAATCTAAATTTGATTCAATTACGATAAAGTAGGTAGCTTTGTAAGCAATAGTTTAATAAATTGACGGCCATATTTACAATTTCGCCTACATTCAGGTGTTGTAACTAACTACATTAGTTTCAAATATATTGTAATTCTATATTGTTCCATCAAAAAATATATATTTAATACTTTTTTATCTGTACTCTTTTTGTAATCATCTCATTATATTAATATATATATATATATATTTATTATTATTTAAGAAATCAGGAATTAACGCGTAAGAATAGGTATCACATACCTTTTATATGCCTGACGTTTCGACCAGGTTGCACCGGCCGTGGTCAGTCAGCCTGTGACCACGTCCTGTATATTTTAAATTTTCCTACACAAAATTTATTTGTTGCCTCTGAATTGGCATTAACTCTGAGCGTCGGTATGGAGCCCGAGCGTTGACCTTTTAAGTACTTCTTACAAAATACAGAGTAATAAGTAAAAGGGAGCAACAACTTTTTTTTGTTTCATTTCTTTTGTGTTGTTTATCAAGATTTGTAAAAAGTTGTAGCACAAATGTTGTGTGGATTGATGTAAAGAGGATGCCTGCAAGAGGTGGTTCATTAATTAAAAATAACCTTGTGTACCTTGTGTGTATATATATACTTATATATAAATGTAAATAATTATATTAACTTCAATATTCCTATTCGTATAGATTACTATAATCAACATATTACTTACAATTTTGTTAATTTTGTGTATCGTAAATAAGAATATTCAGGGATAAAGTGGTATTAAATCCATAAGGTTAATAATAATATTATGTAAAATTTCAGTGCATTACCAACATTATCATAACCATTATAAATGTGTTTTCTGAAAACAAGATATATTTGTTTTCAAAGGCATTTCCTGAAATTTCGGCATTACACTGAAAGCTTAATCCTTAATGGATTAAAATACTCTTTAGACGTGTCTAATATTATTTTATATAAAAATATGGTATAAAACAATATTTAAGAAATAAATGTGAGATTACCTTCTTAATGGAATCTGAAAAACTATAATACAAATTTTCAAAAATAATTTGAATAACATAGAATTTAATTTAATTTTTTTTTTTAGTTTTTACTGAATTACTGTAATAATTGTCAAAAAAAATCCATTTATCTTTCAAACAAAATAACTATAACTGAACCAGTACATCAAATTTGGGAGCTATATTGCCACATGCACACACACACACACATACACAAGTTTATCCTCGGTGAAGTAGATTTGAAATAAGTGGAATTAGTCGAACAAAGAAACATACCAAATACACAAAAGATTCTTTGAAGTCAAAGTAAAACCTGTCTGATAATTTACTTCAATTTAAACAAACTTTTACTACTGCATATATGTTTTATAATAATATTATTTAATTAAAAATCTGGTGTATTTGGCAGATTTGTTAAAGTTGATCGTTGTGCCCAAATTATTTAAGAAGTGAAAATAAATTCTCTATGTTAAAAAGAAGTTTGTAAAAAAATATGAGAAATTTGAATAGATTTATATAAAAAAACTTTTTTTTTTGTTTTACGATGATATTTAATATTGAAGTAGATACTTATCTCAATAAATATGTTGTTATTTATTTACTACAAAATACTGACTAATATTTTCTTAAATAATGTATTTTTAATATGCTATTACCCTTGTTTATACACAAACAAATAAATATACAAACAAAAAGGAGTATTCATAATCTGCTTACTAATGATGCCCAGAAAGTAATGTGTTTTCAATGCATTTTAAGAACATACAGAAGGTTATCCGAGTTTAATATTATAATAAAAAGTAATGATGTTACTTTTCTACCCGCAGAATTCAATAGACGGTTTTTGTTGTTTTGTATTATGTACATTAAAAGAACAGATTTTCATTTTACAAATGTGCCTGAAAATACATGAGTGTATCAAACCTGAATAACAATTGCTATTAATGAATTCCTAACAGCTATCGTCACAAATCTGTGGCAGTGACGAATGACGTCATTTGGTAAATCTCCAAACATTCGTTATGTAACGGGTATTGTTTTGTTGTCTTGTTACGTTGTCCGTTGTCACAGAGATGTCTTATCTAATGGAAAAGTTTGTGTTATTGTACACATCGTTACTATCGTGAAAGTTTATAACCTTGTTTCATCATATACCTAAAATAATACGTATTAAGAAAAAAACATGATAACATCAAATTATTTTTAGTAGATAAGAAATAATGAAATTATAAGAATGAAATATTATTTTATATACATTTTCCGATTCATATACACGATAGTTTCATATGTTACGTTATAAAAATCTGGAAATCTGTAATATGTTATATTTGAGTTATTACATTCGTGATATTAGTTCTCCACGCCCTTACAAAGCTTTCAAATTAAATGAATTTCTGAGGCTTGACACAAGTATCATATTACACCATCATTTTGTATGTAATTTACACGCCTTTGTATTTTTAGTGTCATTTTGTCACAAGCTGTTGTTTCTGCCCGTTTCTGGAAGTATAAGTAAATTAAAAATGTTTTAGCAACATTCCAAGACGAGTGATTGGCTACTTACCACGCGATTAACCAATCAGAACGATTATCACAGGATCTGAGAAATTAGTATTTTTTTTTCTTAATCGGTTTTCCGGAAACCGTGAAAATCAAAACGTTATTAATATAAGATGATGTATCATTTCAAATCCCTTCTATTGTCATACCGGTCACATTTTTCATTATTCGATGTCTCTAACACCTTTCTTTGCGACATTTATCTCTTTCCTTAAATGCAATAAATCTCTGGTAATTCCCTTACGTGCCTTTGTTATAAAGATTGTTTTTTTCATCCCTAAATCCAGGATTCTGATTATATATAAATTGTGACCCTAAGCCCTAGTTATTGCTACTAACTTTGTTTTTATGAAATGCTCTATAAGTTTTTAGAACCTACTTTTAGTATCACTTGTTTGTTTTTCTTTATATCTTCGATAATTTAAAAAACGGTAATTCTAATTTAGAATATATAAATCATTTTAATCAACTCTTGTTGTACTAAAGTTTATTTAAGATTTTAATAAATGCTAAAGCTATAATTTTTTTCAGGTTTTAAATGTAATTTAGAATACTTAACTTTATAATTATATAACCTTTAAATTTAGCTTTTATTTAGCCTTTATTCTTAAAGTGACATCTGTAAGAATGATTAAAGTAAAAATGGTTTGACAGTTCTTCATTACCTAATCACGAACCAATCGGAAAGGTTGAAACTGGATTGCATTTCATTAAAAAGCCAATAGAAACCACGTCTGCGTCAGTAGTTCTTCCAAAGTATTTTTGAATTAGGAACATTTATAATCATCTTGTTATTCTGTATTCTTATTTTGTATTGTGTTCGGTTCTGAGTTTCTTCTTTTTCTTTTTACGATCTTTTGTTACTTTGTAACAATTCTATATAATTTATGACTACCTAAAAGGATAGCTTTATATTCAAAGCGATAATACCAAAGATTATTACTTTTGGAAAAGAAAATTACCTTATTGCTATTATATGTTCGAACAAAATTCAACCTAATTTTGTTCTCTACAAGACTAATATTTCTTCGTTCCCATTTTTAATATGTGGCTGTTTGAATCATCTTTATGGTAGAAACGATACAGTTTTGTCATAGAAAATCATTTTAATGATATCTTATATTACAATAGAAAGTTAATAAAGTTTCAGTTTATGAAACTATCAAGAAATATTTATTAAAAAACTTCAATTGTTTTTACGGCTATATCAAAAAAACCATTCATCCTATTCGCCTCTTACAAAATACATAGGTAAAATTTTAAGAGCAGGATTTAACAACATTTTCTACTAAAATATTCTCTTAAAACGAAGTTTTAACATTTCCATAATGCTGATACTGTGAGGAGATAAAATTCAAAATGTTTAGATTTTGGGATGTTTTAGATGAAACATAAATTGAATGCAAATCATTGTTTACAGAATAGGAATAGAAGCTCGTGAGTAAGGTAAATTAAAGTTACAATAAAATGTATTTAAATTAATTAAAAAAAAACAATGCTAAAATATTGTAAATAAATTAATTTCATAATAGAAACGTTGGTTAGATTTTTTGAAAATGTCGCCTCCGTCCCGAAAAACACCATTAATGCTATATTCATGGAACGGGCCTGCGTGTACGATAGGTCAAGTGGTAGAGTTACGGGACGGTTTTCAAAATGTCCCTGGTTCGATTACTGTCATTATCTATAAATATCGATTAATTAATGTCCAAACAGGTTTATAGACAATTCCTAACATACATTAATTTACGTAAAATGCCCATGTTTATACAACATTCTAAATATAATTACATTTTGAATGTGTCTGTTACTTAGGAACTTTACCATTTCGCTACACTTGCGTCTACAAATCTGCAATGATAAATATTACTTTAGTCCGTACTAAGTATCAAAACCAACGGTAATTTTGTATAACTGTTCAAGTTGTGGTTGAATGTTCTTACTAATGCTAGCGTTTACAATTTGGTATAAAACGCCGCGATTTTAAACGAACAAATCGCCGTGTTCTCTGTTAAACTATTATTGCAATACCAATTACAAATTTTAATCGTCATTGTATAATCTGTTCAACGTAACTCGTAGAATAACTACAGGTAAAATAGCATTAGTCTCTACTTATAAATGTTGTTCGTATTAAACTCATTTAGTTACATACTATTAATAAAATAAGCTTTCATAAATAAATTAATAAGAATAATTCAAGTAAGCTTTTGGGATTATAAAAAATATTAATTTGAACAAAAAACGCTGCGATTTTATTTCATGTGTAAATCTTCTCAAAAGTTAAGCTTAAGTTTTAGTTGAACGGACTCGTAATTTACAATGGCACCCGCCGTTTTGGTTATAAATGGGAATAATTTTACAAGTTTCAGGAACATTGTACTTTTTATTTGATTTGTGATGGAAAAAAGAAAATAAACATTTTACGGTAACCCAAATTACTGTAACACAGTTATTTAATTAATTGAATTTACTTCCGGTATCATTTAAGCTGATAATTAATTCATATCCAAAGTTTGATGAACATTTCAGAGATTTTTGGGTTTCATAATTTAAAATACAAATCTTTTCGAACTTAATTAAAAGGTTGACGCCGTAGCGTGTTTCATTTATTTATAAGTGGAAATGGTTTTTTTTTATTTATTGTGACATGTTTTGATGAAACAGAGAGATTCGTCCTTAATAATAACATTACTACAAAGATATTTGTAATTAATTTCTATATGAAAATACTTTTGTGTGTGTACGTGTGCATTGGTGTACGTATGTTGTGTGCGTTTGTATGCATGTGTATGTGTATGTATGTGTGTGTGTGTGTGTGTGTGTGTGTTTGTGTATGTGTATGTGTATGCATAACTATACTATATAAAACTCATACCATTAATTAAATAGTAATTATACTTAATTATAATTATAAATGGAAATTTGATCATGAATTCAAAACAACCTTGCTCAAGTTAGGTTTTAGTTATTTGATCTTAATATTAAATAAGGTGAGAAAATATTAAATTATAAAAATTACACAATTAATTATCAAGAATATAATTGGTTTAATTTTACGTAATATATTATATAAAAAGATTTTATGATGTCGGGAGAGACAAGTAAAGTAGCCATTTATGGTCCATTTATGGTATGGTGGTAGTAATATTCTATATAGTGGGCTCAGTCAGGTCGATCTTAGTTTGGAAACGTTTCTACCCAACATCGGAGGGCCGCAGCCTCCTTGCCGCCGGTTATACGGGAGTCGGGAGTCCTCACCGTAGATTCCAAGGCCCTTCTGTGTAGCACGCAAAGGGTCCTAGTGGTGATCAGGTGGTACCGTGCGGTGTCATTTACTGCGGCCATACTCTTAGCGGGCGATCCGCCTTGGAGATCTATAGGCGGAGGTGCTCCCCGGAGTGTATTGGCTTCGGGTAGAAGCCAGGGCCGAAAAGGTTAGGATCGAAGGGGCTCGGGTCAAGGCTCGGTGAGCTAGAGCCCTGATCCAACGGTGGAGTAGAGACTTGGGGTCCCCGTTGGCCGGTCTTATGACAGTGGGAGCTATTTCCCCCCACCTCGATCGTTGGATCGGCCGGCGTGACGGGACCCTACCGTTCCGTATTGTTCAGGTGCCCATGGGGTATGGCTGCTTCGGTGAGTACCTGCACGAAATTGCACGCAGAGAGGCGGCCCCCTACTCCCCCACTGTGACGAATCCGTAGATTTGGCTCGTTACACCTTGGTGGAATGCTCAGCCTGGGACCGTCACCCTATTGAACTGGGGGCCGTGGTTGGCAGCGACCTCTCGCAATGATCGGCGACGAGAGGTGCTGAGTCGCTATGGCTTCGTTCTGCAAGCAAGTAATTGTCGCGAAGGAGGCTGCGGAACAGGACAGGGAGACAGCCTCCTCTGAATTCAGAGGAGGAGACAGGGGAAGGATCACGCCTACAGCCTCCTTCCCCAGCTGTAGTGCCAGAGCGGGAGAGGGGGATGACCTCTCTCGCCCACCATAGGCCTACGCCGTGAGTAATGCGATGAGGTCAACCGTTGGTTATTTAGTTTGAAGCCTTAAAAATCTCAGAGTCTTCTATGCTGCCGGGTAGTCCTATATAACCCCCGGCCTGAATAGTGTACGGAAGGAACGCATTGGATGGACTGTTTTTGTGTGAACTTATGTTGCAGGCTTGTTCAACCCTAATTATTTTTTATATACCTACTTACATTCTATATGTTTCTATGTTATGAAACTCTAAAATAGGCGAACTCAATGTAAAAAAGCCTTCTCTACAAGCATTCTTTAAAATTTTCACTATTAAAATATTGTTAAAAAAAATCTAAAAAAAGGCACGTTGGGATTATAGTTTCAAGTAAAATTTTTTTCTAAAAAATAAAAAAAAATAAAAAATTTTTTGATCAGGTGCTCCAAGAATTGTATGTGAAACAGACACATTTCTAAAGTGGTAATAATATTGTATAATAATTTTATACTAACTGTATTGGGTTGTCAATTTATTTTCATATGAAAATTTATGCCAATTTCCGGTATAATACAATAAATATTGAAGCTACAATTCTGTCTTATCTGTCTAATAGGCGTCTATCCTGTATTAATTGACTAACTGTAAGGCGAATAGCCAAAACCTCCTTCGTTAAAATCGTTCGAATTAACAATTTTCGGGTTTCCTTCAAACAACATAACAGGGATGTGATCGGAATAAAATGAATAATTTAACATTTATTGGAACGTGTTTTGGGATTCCATTTATTCGACACACGTTGGTTGTTAGGGTTACGACGTACTGATAGCGAATGTTTGATACGAATTCAGGTAAAGGAAAGATTTTGTTTTTATATTTTACAAAACAAAAATGTTTGAATCACTATCATCACCAACCTGCTCATATACCAATTATTTTGGGTTGGCACAATATGTCTAGCATTTTTCAAAAGATATTGCAAAGCGTTTCAGAAAGACCACCAAACTGTCGTCAGTGTTCCTTGAAAATGGAATGGAATGTAAGTTGGATTTTCACCACGTTACGGATAAGTGGTGTCCATTTTCATTTTTGTTCCTAAAGGCACGACTTACGAGACCCTCGGTAAGATATGAGCTGGTTCCATTCTAAGACGACAACACAAAAATCTATAGAAGTATAGATAGTAGGATATTCACCTGCTGCCTGCCCTGCATATAGACTACTTCTTATAGGTCATAATACTTTCATAAAAAAGAATAAAATAAAAACCGATTTGACCTAGAACTACAAACAATATAGTAAAACTACAAAATTTATTTTTATACAATTTCCTGTAGGGTTGGCCTACAGACCAAATAGCACTTAATAGTTAAAATAAATAAATAAATTGTATATATTTCTAAGTAATTATTAATTTGGACGCACACATGACAATGATATTAAATGTCAATGATATTAGAGGCCCTAAATTAAATTAATTATTTCAGTACACGTTGGTGTAACGGCTTATCGTTAATTTAACAAGATAAACCCTAAAGGGTATTTGAATACTCTTTGTTGGTAATTGGCGGAAGTGATATGAGATCTTATGTTCTAATTATTAAAGAATATCCATTTTCATATTATGAAGTATATTTTCACAAGTCGATGTAACAAAAGTTACATAAATATAAACCATTATATCTTAAACTATTAAACCGATTTTGATAAAACCATTTTAAACTTGCTTAGTTGGATTATTTGTCCTAATAAAAAAGGAACATTGCTATAGGTCAGTAGCTTCTGAGGTACGAGGACAAACAAACATATGTACATAAAATGAAAACAAATTTTGAACATTTACTTTAAAACCCCAATAATCTTTTTAAAATTCTACCTATAGCCTCATATCAAATACAATTAATAATTGTACCTGTATAAATATTTGTACAGCCAGTTGATAAGAAACAATTACGGTATTAAACACTATGACTTTGTTTAAATCGATTTTGTTAAGGTATCAATTTACAGCCAAAACTTTTATCTTTGCAAGTCAATAAGAAAAATAATGTTTTCTAACAGATATAGGTCTTTGAACCTGTTGCTGATAATTAATATTGATAATTTTTTACGGTCTAGTACATTCGATAATTTTTATCTTTTTCGTCGGAGCTGTTGAAATTCGCTACTTTAAATTAAAATATATTCTATTGAGAATACCATTTAATGATAAATGAAAGTAAATTAAATTTATTATGTCTATAGCATAATTTTTGGAAAAATATATATCTACTAGTTTTAACCTATGCTTGTATATATTTTGTATATTTGATTTATATACTTTTCATTGCTAAAATAATAACAAACACTTAAGAAGAATACTTTGGGATTTTAAAATTACATACATTATGAAAATTTACTATTCTGTTTATAAAATAAAGTAATTAGCAACTTGACAGCAGATGATTAACGAGCTGAAACACACTTTGAAAGTAAACTTTCGTAGATTATCGGATTTCAATTAAAAGAATTAGATAATTATTCTTATACTTATTAGGAATAAGTAGAAAGTTAAAAAAATATTAATATTTAATCCTATTTGCTTAAAAATAATGTTTCGAAAACGGATTAGGCTCACTCTTTTATCCCTGACAAGGACTTAATTATTTTGCCCTTCAATTTAAAATTTGATAAAAATTTATTGGATTTTAAGTATACAAATGTAATTAAGTTACTAATAGAATTATCTCGAAATGGGCTGTTTATTACAGATTCTTTAAACATATTTTAAAATGTTAAGGTATTTGGCGTTGCAATTTAATTATCAACATAAACATTTGTTTTTAAGGTTCCCTGCAAATGATTTATTTCAAAAATATTTATATTGGAATATAAGCAGACAATTCATGAAAATATCTTATCATAGAAATCTGGCCTCCTGAGGGTCTAGAGCTGCAGACGAGTCTACGCGGCAGTTCGGTGGACTACGCGGCAGCGTTGATGCTAGCAGCGATGGCTGCTGTGCTGCTCGCTGCTGTCGGCTATCAATGTGCTGCTACGTGGAGATGGATTATGGGAAGGTTGGTACATGATCTTGTATATAGGACTTATATATACACGAATTTATATATAAATGAAATAAATGTATGAAGGTAAAAACAATGCAAATTTTTCTCTGTATTTAGTTCAAAACACGTCATGATTTCTATAAACTTATTATCGATAAACCGTTTCCGAGCTTGTCAAACGGAGTAACGGTTGGATGATATTAGAAATAAAAATGCGACAGATTTAATTTAAATTTTTAATGGAAATGTGTATTTATGTCGTATTCTTGAACTTGAAGCGTTTTTCCGTTTTATTTCTCACTTGTATTTTCAGCTTATTTTTGAAGTATTGAATTAGTTTAACCTCTGTCTTTCAAAATACTTATTTTAACTTTTATCAGAACTCGTCGAGATTCTGAAGACAGCAACTGTGACTCCCTCTCTCGTCAAGCAGCGATTCGAATCAGCCACTCTCTCCCAGATCTACAGACGGAACCCTTGAAGCAGGAGTATGTACAAGAGCATAAGGATGCTGGAAAGAAGGTAATGTATCATATTTATCATTCCTAATACGGCTTAATGATCAAAAAATCCTCAACAACAAATTACTTCCTTTCTTCGTTGCGAGTACAATTTATGAACTCTGTCGCTTGTAGACTATTTTGTAATTACAATATAGTTTACAATTACAAAATATAGTTACGACGTAAATTTATTCTACATCTATAAAGTTATTAGATTATATTATAATAATCAAACATTCTCACTTTACATAATAACTAAACGTACCTTTTAGCAATAATAATAATTAATCGTAACCACTAACCAATAGTTTTTGTTTCATTGCTTTAATCATTTACACTAATTACTGAACAGATTATGATGAAACTTAGTAAGATAGATAATAATTTATTGATTGATGTTTTGTTGCAATTATTTTTTATTATTCGAAAATTTAAAAATTTATAACCCGACAACTACGATAACATTTTAAATTTAAAGAGCAAATTGTATCACGTTAATAAACGAATGATATTTAATTATTACGGTACGATAATACTAATAGTAAAGAGAAGATAACTAAAACATTAAAAAATATATATAAACGTGTATCAAGTAATTATGAATTGATAAAAACATATAAAATCATTTAAATGAATTAGCATTTTCTAAGACTTTCATGAGTGCTATTAATTATCCCTGACAGACAGACGTCTCATATCTCGTTTTACTGTGAACACGATTACCGCAAAATATTCGAAACGTCGATTTAAATATAAAATAATTATATGCGATTTTGATCCGTAAAAACAGTTTTATTTCAAAATTCAATTAATTAGACTCTGTTTGGATACTAAGTTGCTGTTAAAGTCCACTTTCATTAATAAATAAATATCTAGTTACGAGAGTATTTAAGATTCGGATTGTATTGAGAGTTGCTTAAGTAAAAGAAAATGCAAAGTTTACATCGACTATACATTTACTTTTATTTTATTTAGAGCGATAAAATTGGAGGTTTTTACACTACAATACTAAGTAACTGACTTTAAGTACATATTATTGTTTTTATTTGTTCTGTATTTTATTGTTTATATATATACGAAAGTATTATCACAATGAACACCTTAATATATGTATATAGATATAATTTTCCATAATAGATAAACGTACAAAGATATATTCTTAAATACATATTTCTGAGGCTACCTTTTGTTTTGCGTCCCGGGTCGTTAGACTTTGAACGTATATATTGTCTGCTGCGCCTCAAAAACCTGATATAATACTGATCAAACTGAATAGTGAAATTCCAAAATGCATAGACCGTGATAAATTGTCTTAGACATATTAAGAACATATTTATTCTTAAATATATTAAATTTTAATGCATTAATTTATTTTAAATCATTCTAAATGAATCTTTGTGATCAAAGTAATTTAGTTCGATGGCAAAGCCACCGAAAAATCTTGAAACATTTGTGGGGACGTGGTAAGAACCACGAACCACTTATTAGGGACCTTCTAAATAGAGGTCAATGCTCGCGTCGCCGCGATAAGGTATCACAAATCATACGGAAAGCGGTTAGTCTCTTGGTAGAAATATCGCGAAATGGTATAATATTAACAAAAATTCATGCTTTTCTATTTCTATTGTATTATTACAATAGCACAAACTTTGTTTGTGATAATTTAAATGAAAGGTATCTTTGATGTTGACCGTGTACGAAACTTACAGCTAACCCACATTTTATCAAAGTATTTCCGATAGAATTTGCGTAATAGTCTTAAATGCTGAGTTTGATATTAAAAAAAAAAAACTTGTGTGGTTTTATGAAACCACCGTAAAAGTGAAACTTTTTTTCACATTATAGACATTTAACTAAAAATTTTCGGAATAATATTCCATTAAGGGTATAAAAATTGCTTCATCAATCTTAATTTTATACTTAGAAAATGGGAATGATAATGGGAAATGATAAAAGTAGACTAGGTCTCCAACTAATATTTTTATTGAACTCTGTGTCTTAGAGTACGACATACATAATACTTAACAATTATTTAGATGATATACACATATTAAAACACTGAAAACAATATTTTATAATCGTTGAGTCATTTTGATCCGTTTTTCAATTATTTTCAATCATTCTATTATCAATTCCATCTTCATCATGAATTTCACAGTTTATAAATGTAACCAATATTTTATGGTAACTAAAATACGTGAACAGTGACTTACATTCGATTTTTTCAATGTATCTAGTAAAAACCGCATCGATACGAGCGCCTTTCACTTTATCCCTACTCCGCGGCCGACCGTCACGCGACATGCAACACACAGACGAAAAAGTTTGAGACGATGTAATAAAAGTTTCACTTTAAAATATTCTCCGTTTATCTTAAGACAAGTTTTTAAAACCATCCCTTAATAAGTTAAAGCCGTTGTTCTTGTATAAAAATCTTATATTTTATTCTATTTCTGAATTGGGGGAAGTAGTAACCATTTTTTTATTACCGGTAGTTCGGTACGGTAGTACGGTAGTAACCGAGAAGCCAGTAGGCAATAAAATAGCATAGGACCATATTTTAACCAAAAGTGTAATATTCTTGAAGGAAAACATTACGTCGCTTATAAGAAACAACTCGCTACAACAAAAAGCTTTTATGAACTATGTTACTTTCTTACATAAAGATCACAGCACTTCGAAATAAATAATATATACTTGATTTATGATATGACATTATAATACTTTTAATTATTTTTGTACAGAAACATAAAAAAGGAATCAATCTTAACTAATATTATAATTAACGTTTGTAGTTTCTATTTTTTACGCGCACTATGGGGTTGTATACACACTTATACTTTTTATCCTAGCAAAAGCTTTTATCTTCTATATCTTCTTATAATAGACAACATGTAAAAATCTACTGATGCCACAAAAAAGCACTTTCAAGACCTATCATTCTTGTCGTTTGATGTTTACCGAGATATTTTTTTTTATTCAGTCTAGCAGTAAGGGAAAAATATGTATTTTACACTTAGTGCTAGCCATTCATATAGGTCTAGGTACAGGAATATTTATAGTAGATTGTAATAAATTATAACTGTAAAGTAGACAGACATGTTGTAAACATGTTTCTCTATCAATCTTAGGTTGGGATACAAAAACAACAAACGGTTATGGGTTAACTCAAGGTTCAAATGGTACCACTGCCACAGTCTGTTAGCTTATTCTTTTAAAGTTTATCCTGCTCTTTATTATTTTTCCATGCGAGTGCAGTGAGAGGTAAAGACAAGTGCACACTAAAAATCTATGTCATCATTTTTGTAAATAACAAGTAGTAAGTATTAAAAGAATGAGATTTATTTTATTTTACATTTTCTGATTTAATTAGAACATGAATATAATTTATTCCGATTTTAAATATAATTAAATCGGCTCTTAATATATTTCAAATGTAATTTACACAAGGTAAAAAGATATCTCGTTAAAATAATTAAATTATACTCCAAATGTTTTTGTGGATATAATAATATGTATTAAAAGAATATTTTACATGGAGACCTATGTTTTTAATAGTGAAAAAGGTGCTCTGTAATCCTCACAGAGCTATTTAATCTTTAAAAATATGTAGGTTTTCACAATATCGACTACAGAAAAGACCGAGTCGAAGTAAAACATAGTAAAATTATCTCAATAATTAGAATATTTCAAGCACTCCAAATTAAAGTAAGCAGAGATAAAGTAAACGTAAAATATGATATTTTTTTTACATATTTTAAATAATCCTGAATTAATTTACAGGTATTTTAATATTTATTTTTAGAGACAATAAAGCTTAAAGTACTGGCAATAACGCAGGTCATTGATATGATCAAAAAGGTTTAGAAGGTCAATGTTTTGACAAATATTTGACTCCTTTAATATATTCTGTGATTTGATCACTATTGAGTTTGTAAGGTCACGTCTCTGTCACATCTTCGTCTCTTGTAGTCAATATTTAGCCTCTTATTATTCAAAGATTTTATATCATTTCCTTGTTGCCTCAATTTCATAAGTTTGATTGATTAGCTAGTTTATATTTTACTATTTAACCAGGAATGAAGGCGTCCGGAATAGGTATCACATACCTTTTATTTGCCTGACGTTTCGATTTTTTAAATAATAATATATAATGAAACGCGATAGTTTAAAAGTTAGTATAGTTTATATTTACCTGCTAGTTACATATTATTATATACAAAAAAGCAAGTATTATTTTTAACTACGTAGACCATGAGGGGAATGAAATAACACTATATTGCTAGAATAAAAAAAAACAATTATCTATGATCTTATATAAACTAATGCATTAAAATAATATAAAGAATTAAAGTTTTGAAATAAAAAAATCTATATATTTATGATAATGATAATTTGTTATCATACTTTTTTTTTATCGCGTGTCAAAGTTGTATTTAACAGTAACTATCTTAAAGAACTTAATTAGCAAGAAAACTGAGTACTTCGACGTCATTTGTAATCGACTTATAAAAGAAGTTTTTTCAAATAAAACTTTGCTCGGATGTCAAACGTACTCTTTTATTAAAAGAAATAGCTGCTACTAGTTAAGACATAATTATGACCCAGGCATTTTAAATTTCAGTACATTTTCCTGTAAAGTTTTCTGTAAACTTAATATAATATAATGATTAATTACTTTTTTAAAGAAAAATGTGTAGAAAACGTAGTAATTTGCATACTCAAAAAAAATATGTGTAGCATACCTATTCGTGCTATTAAAACAATATTATATAAATTATTCCATGCATGCACTTTAAAATTAAAGAAGTTCTCTTCTTGATTTCTCATTTGTGTCGTTAAAAGAATAATTTCTTATTTTTGATAGGGTTTCACTACACTTTACAAACGGAACCAATGATGGCATTAGGCAACTTTGACCCCTGACGACCTCGCACTTGCAGGGGGCATAAACAGTTTTTGTATACCTACTATGTAGCTTCTGTAGAAAGAGTACAAATCTAAAAATGATTACTTGAAAATGAGAATCATCATAAGCCAAGAGAGACTGAGTGTCGTTTATTTTGACCTTATAATGTAGGTTGGTGTAAGTTGTGACATAATTTTGAAAACAAAACCAATGAGGTTTATAGCCATAAAAATTGTTTTTGTTAGCAATCAAACTTAAACATAAGTCTATTAATAATTTTAATTAGTCTAATTTGACTCGTCTTATGTACTTAACGTTCTTTTTGTTTTGTCTATCAATACCACTGAACAGTTGCCATAGTCAACATTTCACACCATACAGATTGTAAAGATAAATTATAAATTTAATCTCTATGTAAAATAGTGTAGTAAAGATTAAAATCAGAATATTTATGAATAAAAAATGAAAAAAAAAAAATAAACAGTATCAATAAATAAAACATTTTATAAGATATCAGTTGTATTTTACATAATCTTGATTTTTTCACACCTGTTTCAAAATCATTATAGTTCTATAACAACTGTCATATCTCTTACCCATATATCTGCAGATTTATACTGCATACCAAAATGTAATCCGCTTTCCACGTGGTATATGAAAATCATATAAAACGGATTTACTAAATCCCTTTTTTATGATATTATCTCATTAAAGTGGTAAAGTAAAATTAAACTACTTGCATACGTGAAAATTAGTATATTTTATATTCTTTAATGTTAAAATGCAATTTGAAATAAATGTCATATAGGTAAAATAGTCTTATTATATTTTTAACCATTCAACTAGCGGTTGCCTGCAGCTTCATCTGCGCATTTCATTGAAAAACACCACAATCTTTTCAAAAATTACTTCTGAGGATAATAAATTTATCAGTATATACGTTATATACGTTATATTTAGTATAACGATAACTAAAACAAATTTCATCAAGATCTGTCCATTACGTTTTGCGTGATCATTGTACCAACAGAATAACGGGTAAAAAATCTAAAACTATTATTTATAGAAACCCAATCGATGTACTCTTGGTATTTTCTTGTTACATGATTTCGCTTCTATTTTATTATGAGTAAGAGAGTAATATATTTTTTTAATTACCTCCCAGGTTCTTCGTCAAACTACGCTGCCCATTGTACCGGATCGCCACCAGACGTTCCAGCGGCAACTCTCCCACCGCCTGGACTTACCATCTATACAGTTTAGCATTTGCAGCTTGGAAAGAGCGGACTCTTCTATCGGACTTATAAAGGTAATGTACCATATTAATGATATAGTTAAATGTTAGGACGTTTTGTTTTATTGCTCTTGGTTTCGAATAAAACTGGTGATGTGTTTTCTTAAATAACACGGAAAAAATCATTTGAGTTCTTTATATTTTCAGATTTTATACTTTTTAATAACTTTTTTGTTCTAAATAACAAATATTGTTTTTTTTTCAAAAATGATATGTTTGTTTTTATTTTTAATGTTTTATGTAATTTTGATCACAAATAAGTTTACACAAGAAATTAATGCAAAATTAGCATAGTCATTGAGACATGTTGTAATGAAAAAGTAATTAGAATTTATTGGTTTCTTTGCATGTACATTTAGTTTGTAGACTAAGCTATTAGTTACAGATCGAAGTGATGTCACTGTCTCAAGGACAAGAGTCCGTGACCTATTGGAGTTGATTGGGATTGCCTTTTATATTTAAAGTTGACATAAAAGATAAAGTGACAACTCGTAAAATAAGATATATTTCATACTTCACCCAAAATTTCCAATTTCAAGGCTTAAGTTTAAAAGCTTTTAAAAACTCTAAAATAATTTCAACAGGAAAACTCGTGAACATAAAAAAATGAAATAAAAAAGCAACATAAAGAAGGCACGAATGCTAAGTTCTGTTTTATTTTTTGTAGTATTTCTTTTTGACAGTGAAATATAGAGAAGATATTACAGCCGCTTTTTGTGCGGTGAACCGGAATTACAACCATTTGGACTTCTCCCTCTGTTACTCCCTTACCGCCCTTATTGCTCTTAAATACAATCTTACTAATGGCAGTAGCGTGTCCAAATCAACCCTTAAAATTGCAAGCCATGGGTAAGCCATTAATCATCAATATTTACATTTACGTACTAAAATATAAATGTATAGTTTCTACGTTTAATTACTGTAATATAATAAAAAAGCTGTAATGGACTTGAGCTTTTTTACAGTCATTTACCTCTAGAGTGCTGTTAAATTATTTTGTGAAACGGCATACTGTTATTATAACTCTTATAAGCTTAGACAATATGACTAGCTGTAATTTTCAAACTAATATATGCATATTTTTATAAAAAATGAAATGAATATTTTCCTTCCTTAATCGGCAAGCGTCAGAAGCGCTGATTTATGTTGTGTATTTTTATACAATAAATTTCTCTGGTATATAAAAGTCATATTTTTTATATTTTTTATACTGTTATACATTATATACTTATAATTGTATACTACACATAAATTAATTAATTGGAATCGACTTTAAGTTTCTATCACTTTAAAAAAAAGTAAATGACAAGCCCGTTGGGATGCTCTCGCAAGCTTTTCTAAGGTCTTATCAAAGAACTTTCAAAAGTGTGGTAGCTTACAACATTTCAGAAACTATTAACATAGCATTGGATTTGAACATAAGAAGGTATAAACATTCTATCTGTGACATTCGAAGGAATATTTCTGTTCCAATTAACAAAGACCTACTTTTCTATTTATATGATGGAAATGAGGCTAGTAAGGGAACGGCGTTTCAGACTGCGTTCTATAACAGTTAGTTTCTTAGTATGTGTTATTTATTATATATGTGATATAATTTGTATATTAAATTTACGCAGATTTTTTGCATTACACGGATTGCAAAAGAAAGAAGTGTGAGTGAACGCGTAGTAGACACTCTTATAAGGGATGTCATGTGTGAGTGACGATTAAACTATGTCTACAAAATGTAAAAAAAGATTCAGATCAAGGTTTTATGAAAATAAATTCAGATTATGAATTTTCTATGAATCTGTAATTATTGGCATATAAACTTATATTCATATATTCCAAGTACGGTATAATCCCTTTGTTATAAAGGGTCACAAATATAATCCCCTTTTACATATCTAAATCAAACAAAATCCTAAAACAAATAATGGCGCTTGAAAGTCGAACTGTCAAACCTTTTTTTTGTAAATCATGTAAACTACTATATAAATCTTTATTACATTTTTACGATTTCTTTTTCGTAATAATTCTTGATGAATATTTGTTTCATGACCCATCAAATTATATATTTTTTCAGTATGTAAGATTCTCTATAACTTTATAACAGTACAAAAATCTATAAACTGTATACAGCAAGTCACGGACAAAACCACCGGCTATTCAAGTATACTATATAGTCAATTTTGTCAAGGTTCAAAACGTCAATATGCGATCGGTCGATATGTCTGATTAATGCATGAAAATAGTGCTGAAAGAAACCAATTTCTAGACGCAATTACATTAATTATTCTTTACTTGGATCATTATGTAGTATTTCCTAACGATGTCAAAACTAGACTTGACTAAACCTTGTTGGAAGGCAGAGTAACATTCTTTAGTATAACGATGTCATTTGTATCGCATAAAATGAATAGTTCAAGAGTTATGATGACGTCTCATAGGTGTCAGAATTTATGCGAAATTCTTAAAGATATTTTACATTTAAATTTAGAATTATGGAGAAGTTTCGTTAAAAACCACGGTTCTAAGAGTCGCTTATAGATAACAATTTGTTCTTTTGCTAGGTTCGTTTTCCTAGTTTTTCTTTCAACGATAAAAAAAAAATCATATAAATCCTTTTCCAAAATTGACCTGGATATTCAATAATAGTTTTGAGATGAATCGATTATTCAATCAATTCAATCGATTATTTCTTTTGAAATCTAGCGTTACCATCACCAAATGGTGGTATCAGCAATGCAGCCAACTTAACATAAATTAATCAACCAACGTGATATTATTCTAATAATAAGCAATTTAATGCAATAAAATTATTTGTTCTCAGCCGGAACTTTACAAGAATGAACTGGTTCGTCAATCTTCAACAGATAGCGGAGATCTTGAGTTCTGTGGAAAACTACACTTCGCGGTGAAGTACGATCAGGAAGTGGAAGCTTTGGTTGTGAAGGTGACATTAATTAGATAGTCTATGCTGGTTGTCAGCTTACATTTATATGATAGCAATGTGTATGCCTTTTTTAAATTTATTTATTTTAAGTACTGAATTGAATAACAAATATCCATGGTTTAAAACAATATTGCATTATTAGCGTATTAGTATAAGAACCATAAATTAAAATTTCGGCAATATTTACAAAGTTACCCTATTACTTAGTTACCTATAAATTCATAGGTTTTCAAACTTTATCTTTTTATGGTCAATGCTAAAACATGCCATAGAATATATTAAAATGGAAATTTTAAGTATTTTGTCAATATTAAAAGAGCACTTAACATATAGGATTATGTTTTAACAGTAATATATATATATATATATATATATTATATGTATTGCTATTTGTAACGGTATTATTAGTATTAGTTTATTAGGTATTAATTTAAAACTTCATCTATAATATATTTTGTTGAATAGGTAGAAATAAATAGAAGAAAACAGATTTTTTATATATTACTTTGTCCCACAAAAATTCATATCATAAGAGTTAGGTAAATATTTTAATTTCTAAAGGTATTCAAAATTTGAGATAACCAAATAGGTGAAACATCCGTGAAGTAATTACATTTTGGGTTTTCCTCAATCATTGCTTCCGGTACGAGTTAACTCGAAGCCACAAACTTAGATACAATTTGTTAATGTCGTAGAAACGTTGTAGAAATATATTTTTGTATCTTTAACATCTATGAAGTTATTAAGATGAATAAAGAATGTTTGACTGCAATGATTTTAAGAGTTGGACATCTTAAAAAGGAAGAATGATAAAAGAAAATTGTTCCGTAATAACTTTTGAAGAGGCCATTAAAAATACTGAAAAGATTTATGAACTATGGTCAGTGTAGATTTTTATTTAATAGATATTTGAAGCCCGGGATCTACCAGTGAAGGATGTGTCAGGAAGCAGCGACCCTTACATCAAGGTATTCCTGTTACCAGACCGCAAAAAGAAGTTCCAGACCAAAGTGCATCGGAAGAATTTGAATCCCGTTTTCAATGAAACTTTCTTATTTAGGTAAGTAACATTTTAGTCTGTCAAAAAACTAAAAAAGCAAAACTAGCACTAACTAAAAAAAAGATTTTTTTAATAATTGAATTAATTTGAACCTTTTGTGCTGAACTTATTTCTTTTTATTTTTCATATAATTGAAATATAAAATAGTTATGTCAATAAGTAAATAACCTTCATAGCAATGCTTAATGGGGTAATTGATCGCTACAAAGTAAACATTTCTCGCCGGAAGGTCGTAGCGCTCGGTCTCCTGTGTCCTAAGGGTGGCCACGTGGAACATTAATTATTTACCTACGTCGTAACCCTTCCTATAAAAACAGGTTCATTGCTTCTTGTTAGCTGCAGACATTTGTTATATAAAAAGCTTATATTTGACATAGGAATAGCTCATGTATATTATCTATTACTATAAGTAGATATTTTTATATTATATATATGTAGTTATAATTTTTATAAATTATTGTCAACATAATATATTGAAAATAATTTATAAATTTCATTCAATAATATTAACTGTATTTATAACGTAGGCAAAGATAATCTATTACCATAGTAATTTGAAAGTCTAATAGAGTTTAGATGGTTTTGTTGGTTTGTCTGTCTGTACCGGATGCAAATATTAGGTAAATAGACTTCTTGCGCCTCGGAAATTACTGAAACAAGGATAAATACGCTGAAATAAACCAACTCGTAACGGTTTGATTTGTGGACTATTATTTAGAGATTTTCTATCAAACATAAAATAATGTTTAACTAACATGATAAATAAATATCCTACGCTAAATGATTACCTCCATCTATAACAAAATAAATTAAAAGAATTTATTTCTTAAGGAACTTTTAAAAATAACATTAAAAGCAACGATATAAGTTTAACTGTAATCTACGATTAAAATCTTAAGTGAGAATTGTTGGAATTAGTAGGGCTTTGTGAGAATTGCATTCTAGAATGAGAGCGCTCTGGGATTACTACATCTTATATACATTATTAATGGTTATATTATCATTAGTTATATTGCTTTTGATTAATGTTTGAAATTTTCTATATTATTAAGCCATTCATATTTCTATTCTATTTAAATAAATAAATGTGGAATGAAAAATTCTTTTTTTAAAAATTCAAAATTCATCTCGTAGGATGGTGGGAGAGGTCACAGTTTGGATTCCTATTCGTGTTGTTGATTTTAGGGTCTATATTTATTTAAAATTCTTCTGATTAGTTTGATGAAACTGTTATTTCAAATAGCGGTCCTTTGAAGATGAAATAAACAAAGATTTGAGTTCTCTCGACAATAATATTATAAACTTTGGTTAGATTATTTAAATTATTTGATATCTTAATTAGAATAACTAAAAGGATACTGGGATATTTTTTTCTTTTCCCGTTTTTCTTCTTTGTTCAATTTAATTTAGCTATATCTTTTGTCATAGTGTCCCTTATGAAGAACTTCGTCAGCGCTACCTTCAATTCTCAGTGTACGATTTCGATCGCTTCAGTCGCCACGATCTGATAGGTCACGTGGTTTTAAAAGGACTCCTAGAATCCGCTGATCTTCATCAAGAGATCGAATATACTATGAATATATTGGCACCACCACAGGTGAGCTTATATACATATCTTGTTTGTGATGTAAATGGCTTAAAGTGACAGATGGTATATAAAACAACAACAAGTGACGGTTTTTCAAACTGAATCACTGGCTGCGACAGTTAATATACAAAGTTTTTTATTAAAAAAATAAATTTTGTTGACACTAAATGAGATATATTTATTATGAGCGTGAAAAACAAAAATCGAGCAGAAACTGAAGTTAGAAAGAACTATTATATCGGAAGCACTGTACTTTCACTGTCAATTTCAGTCGAGCAGATTTTCTTGGAAGCCAAGATAAAAAGTTAGCGAGTATTTTATTTTCTTATATAAAGTTCTTGTGACTAATTTTATTTCTTGGAAATGTTTTTCTTATTTATGGTGTTATCGTATATTATTGTATTTTTCAAAGACGGATATAAATGAATATTATGTAATTTAAATTGTCATTCTCTGTTTATGAGGACTCTACATTATTACGTTCAATAACAGAAAAATATATAACTTTAAGATTTATAATTTAGTGACAATAACTCATTCTATTACTTTTAATTTATGATCTTTCTCCAAAGAGATTAATTTCATACTTATAAAAAAAAATATTATTTTAATTATGAGTTCACTAACTTGAAATATCCAGTTACCGTTCACTGATTTATATTTCACCTCGGAGTGACGAAGGTATTATCCTAAAGAGGGATATTGGAGTGATTAATGATTATGTAATACCCTCATCACGGCGTGATTCCTGTTTTTGTGAAATGTACCTACTAATGACATTAAAGAAATTTGAAATTGACATTGATTGTTAGTCCATTGATAAGAATCTAATAGATTTTTCTAGAAGGTTAAAGTGTTCAAGAAAATGAATAGTAAATTTTTAATGAATTTAGAATCAGAAATGCCCGACTGGCTTCAAAGTTGAAGAAAATATAAAAAATCTTATCTTATATAAAAAATCTATATTTTTGAACAGGTATTGTCTGTCTGATGTTAAATTCAGTGAAAAGAATCTAAGAGTTTATGAACTACACTCTTTTGTGAAGAATTTAATATTGCCTTCTCATTTGTATCAAACATTTCAATACTTTACATTTTTTGTTTAGGAGAAAAAAGATCTCGGTGAACTGATGCTTTCACTCTGCTACTTGCCGACTGCAGGCCGACTTACTGTGACTGTCATCAAAGGAAGAAATCTTAAAGCAATGGATATTAACGGATCGTCAGGTATTACATTCATTTGCTTTAAATTGACGAGTACACAAAGGAGCAGCCTCGCTTAAGCAATGGAACACTTTAGAACCTTTGTAAACTTAAAACCAAAGCGATATCAACTAAGTGCAGTTTTCGAGTTACATTTTATTTTCACTAAAATGAAGAATCCTTTCAAGCATATTAAGTGTCGTCTGTAATGATGCGAAAGTCCCTGACCTACTTCTTAATGTAACGAAATACGAACTCGAACAAGAAATAAACAAGTTGCATGAAGGAGTAGGTTTTACTGTCTTTTATAATGTAAATTGAGTTATACATTTTGTAAGATGAATACATAAATAATTTAAAGAACGACGATATATGATTTATGTAAGATAATCTGTAAGATAACTGTAACTTAACTCAATAACTTCAAAGTGATCAAATAAAATATAATAAAGTATAGCAGCTTAATTAATTATGATTTGTACTCTATTCTATTATATTCAATGTTGTGTAAAATAATTAAAAAAAACAATTATTTAACAGATCCGTATGTCAAAATCTGCCTAAACTGTCAAGGAAAACGAATAAAGAAAAAGAAAACTACAGTCAAAAAGAATACCCTCAGCCCGGTGTACAATGAAGCGTTAGTCTTTGACCTTCCCGCAGAGAACGTGTATGATGTGACTCTACTTATCAAGGTCATTGACTACGATTTGTAAGTTACAAATTTAATATAGTTTACAGAAGTGTTTGATTTTATTTACATTTTCTTGTGTTCCATATTTGAATTTTATTATATTTTACAAAAAACCATATCTTATTTGTAGCTTTATTAATTAACATGTTGTAATTAGTCTCGATAATGACTAACTTTCTCTAGATATGAAACATAAATCAAACTTTAAAAGGCAACTTCAAACCTCGAAAGGTTAATTTGAAAAGTTTTATATAGTGAACGAGTATCAAACGGCTTTATGCAACTAACTTGATCGCTTTTTACGGATTATCCTCTTTTAACGATAACCGACCCGTACTAAAAAAGCTTTGGGTTTAGATTTTTACTTACATAACAAACTTAGTTTTAGTTTGTTGATATCGTAGATGTAGTTTAAGGGTTCTCATTAAGCACATGGATTTTATATTTAAGAAAAAAAATGCAATCATTTTAATGATTTCGTATCAGTCGTTAATTAATCTTATTTATTATTTACATTATTTAATTGGTAATTCGAAAACAATATGTTAATATTCGTATAATTTAAATGAGTTAAATTAATAATTCAAAATACATTGTAATCAATTGTTGAATATTATAAACAAATTAATAAAGTTATAAGGTTAAATAAAAGCACTGCTAAATAAAATTATGTGATATTTTTTTTTGTAATAAAACTTTTATACAGAAAAGTTAAATATAAAAAAGTTAAAAATATTTGCATATCAATACATGGACATGCAAATATTTTTTTTATTTTATATTAGTTTTTACATTACTTTTAACTAGGATTGGTCCCAATGAACTAATCGGCTGCACGGCAATCGGTTCTTCACTGATTGGCATCGGCCGTGATCACTGGCTTGAGATGCTGGACAATGCTCGGAAACCAGTAGCACAGTGGTATTCTCTGAACAAGAGCCCACCAACCAACATTAACCTACCAGCCAATGAACAACAGAATGCGCCACTAAGTTGCTTGAATTCAAGGTAAATTTCTAAGTTACAGTATTTTTTTTTGTAATTTTATCTAACATGGACTATTTTCGATTAGAAATCACACGTTCTGCGTATGCTTTGCATTATTCATTTCTTTCACTGCTGAAACTTAGTTTCTTTACACGACATTACCTTTTTACAGATGAAGAGATAAGTTTAAGCTGAAGATGTTTTAAATCAACAATGAGCGTTTATAAGAGGATATTTTTTTGAGAGAATAGCGTTCTCACGATGCCAAAGATTAGGGATAGATAAATGCTATTAGGAGGTTACTGGTTTGTCCATTGACTTTAGAAAGATTTAGAAAGATATTAATGAATGTTAAGTGATATGAGAAGAAATTTATAATGTATCTGTTAATATAATCGTAGATAAATGAATTTATTCATTATATTCTGATTATTTAACATAAGTTACAATTTCATACCCATATAATTTGTAGAGGTATTAGTGGTTATATTTAGCGTTTTATTAAATATATAATTGTATAGACTCACATTCATTGCATTCTGTCCTGTCATTTGTTTCTTATCATATCTTTATTATATATTTATATAGAGATGTGTTATCATGAACTGTATCTTTTATATTTAATAACTTTGTCTGTAAATGTAAACGCACATTTCTAATTCAAGACTTGATCGTATCATGTACATATTGTAAGATGTAATAAATATTAATGTTGTAAAATTGTTGTCTTTTGTAACTTATAAAAGAAACGTATCTTATTTACTATTTATATAATCTCATATCATATGTTTAGTCGACGTAAAGTGAATTTATTGTAAATTTATTGAATTTTACACTAAAATCTTAATCTGCAACTTGTGTTTTTTTTGTTAAAAATATCGAATGTTCCAAACATTCTTTTTGTGTCTGACAATAAGTAGAAGAATGAGATGCAGAATATTTTTTTCATTACAAAATTTCAAAATGAATTGTAATGTAATTGTCGTTCATATCTATATAAGATGAAAATGAAGCTTTAAATTGTGGTAAAGTAAATATAATATTTTTTAAAAGTATCTATATGTATTCATATATTAATATTTTATAATATAATAACAACTTATTATGTAATATAATTTTAACGTCTCTCAAGTCTTGTAATTTCATAAGAATATTATAGTGTTATTACGTTACATAAAATTAATAAAGCTTGAATTTGTTATTACGCTTCAGCGATCAAAGTAGTGTAGTTTCTTAGTTGGTTTTATAATTAATTTATATGATATTATTTAATGAAAGCATCACAAATTTATGAGTAAATAAATAAATTTTATGTAAATTGCTTTATTTATTCGATAACAATGTATCAGAACACAAAAGTCTAAAGTTTTGTATATTGTAATAAATCATTAACGTATCAAAACTGACATATTTAGGTTACTAAAGTAAATACAAAGTTACTTTATAACTTATTCTGTATATACTATTGGGAGTACATATGTTTTATATATTGAATTCTACGAAATAATTTTATCCATACATTTGCTATGAAAATGATGTACTTTGGTATGTATAAGACGAGGCAACAAAATATCCTCAAAAGATATTATTAGAAGTAGTTTTTATGAAAACTTCAGTGCTTCTACAAAATTTTGAGAATTTTCCTGTGTTTACATTCAAAAGTATTATCGATTTGAAGATTCATCTTGATGTACAGAATTCTTTTATATTACATTTCCATATATATTAAAAATACATTCATTTATAATCAGATATGTACTGTGATCGTATACTACTTGACTAGTATTCATACATATTTAGAATTAAACCTGTAAGTTTGTTAGAAAAGAAATATTTATTCATATCTGTTATCATCAAAGTATTTGTAAGATTATCTGTTATCTACGGTAATACGAGCTCTTGTCAAATAGAAACATATTAAATAATGACTGTATCATATAAGTAGCTTTTGTGGTTTATTTCTAAATTCCTGTTTCCCACAATACATTTGAAGATTTTGGGGCGAACAATGGATTTGAGCAAGATATTATTTTTGTATGAGGTAGACTTCGTATTTAGTCTGTAAACTGAATCTGTACTGTAGTGTAACTTCTACTGGTTTATGAAATAAAATGTTGAAATATTTACAATGTTTTTTTTAACCAAAAATTGTTACAATAAATTAAGTTCACGTTAACGTAAATTGTTAAACAAGGCTGACTTGGTTCAGGTAATGATATGATGAAGTATAGAGTAATGTACTTCAATTATGAACAATGTCACACCTAAAATAGAATTTACAATGTTATTACATGTCACAACACGTCTTGTGTAACAGC
Source organism: Napeogenes inachia (assembly GCA_959347355.1). NCBI lineage: Eukaryota > Metazoa > Arthropoda > Insecta > Lepidoptera > Nymphalidae > Napeogenes > Napeogenes inachia. The sequence goes on along the minus strand of OY365793.1, from coordinate 19,719,185 downwards.
TGTTAACTCATATTGCGAGCGTTTCATCACATCAATGGAGGTTTATAATAATGTATATGTATGTATAACATACATGTTCATAGTAAATTGTTTGTATGTGTATAATATATACATGTATATAAGATATAGTTAGTAAAAATGCTCTAAATTTTTCTACTCACTCATTCATATTGGATAGTAATAAACGTATAATATTTTCTTTTATTGTTTGGTATGTAGTTTTTAAATGATTGTTTTGATTATATTGTGAAGTAATTTTAAACAAATAATATCTAAAATTGGAGTACAGAAAGGGTTCACTATGGATTTTGTTTTCCTAAGATAAATATGCATATAGCATAGGATAGAATAAAATGTCATAAAACTAAGGTAAAGTTAATTTGACAAAGATATATAAATATTTATTAGCTATATGCAAATATTTAAATTGTCGTATATATGTCGCATATTTCTAAAAGAGATGCAGAGAGCTGGTTGTTTTTTGGAATGTTCGTAGTTGGTCTGGACAAGGTTTGTATGAACAACCATTTTATTTAAATCTACCGTGATTTTAAATTTACCGTAAATAAAAGCAGGAACTTTAACGCTTTTCTTCCCTTTCCTTGTCCCATACTTTTTGCATCCACCCATTTAAAACGTTCCATTTTTGCAGATATTAAAAAAGAAACATACTTCATACTTCAAACTTTTCCTGTCATATCCTTTCTTATCCATCTCGCTGTATTACGTGAACAAACCAACAATTACGTACCATCTTTTCTATCATCGCTAATTTCAAACTACCTCCCACTACTATAAAAAAAATTATTATCATTATATTTCATTATTTATTACTCTGAAATATATCAAAATATAAAAAGGCTATTAAAATCATTTTACAATGAAAACATAAGAAGTAACCATTTGGACCATCAGTAATTTTTCATAAAGTACTACAATTGTTGACATTGTGAAGAGAAGTAAAACAAATTAAAAGTTATTATATTAGTAACTTACTGAAATGAAAGGTTTGTAAGAAATAACAACCCGACTTAAGTAAAAGCTTTCACCGTAATAGGTTTTATTAGAAATTACTTCTTTCTGTTTATTTTCATGGAGCGAAAGGTCTCTTGAAACTAGACTTTATTAGAGAAAAATATTGTAAGTGTTCTAAAATGTCTTTATTTTATGGAAATTTGATAACTATTTTATCAAGTAGTATCTATTCTTTCAGGCTTTTCCTGAACTACTTTATTAGTCCAGTTTTAAGATCTAAGTAGTCTTGTATGTTCTCGTGGTCGCCATAAAATTTTATCGTAACGGTGAGAGAGAAAGAAATATCTATTCTTAGTAAAAAAAAAAAAATCCTTCGGGTCGATTCTACTCAAACGTAAGGGAAAGCAACCATATTTAATATTCACACATTTGTCATTCTATTCGATTAGCATTATTCGATATTAGATCATTATTCGATACACACACGTTGGCATTGTAAAAAATTCTTTCACTACCAGGGACTGAATGATGGCACAGATGCTGAGTCTACATTTTCGAAGGTATATTATCGATAAAAAATGTAGATATATAAAATATAATATATGTTGAAAATTAGTAAGATTTTTAATAAGAGAGTGAATTAGTCATAATTCTGGAATTAGTTTTCATAAATTTGAGAAAACGTAAAATAATATAAAATTAAAGATGCAATGACCTGTAACAAATAGAAGTACAGGTGACGAGACATCATAAATTCTATCTCAAATAATATCACTGGTTATGAACAGTATTTATGATATAATAAAATATTCGAACATCTTTTATTTGTTTCTCTAATAATGCATCCATTGTCATCTCGTATAATTCTGTTGTCTCCTTTCATATGCTAAAACTGAATTTCCATTTGTCATTTTATGATCTGTATACAGAAATAAATATATAAAGTCTACAATAGCTATGTTCATATTGGTAGAGTAACATTTCTATTGTGTTAGAAATAGAATAGGTAGAATAACAAAATATACCAATTGCCACTGGGCTCTATATATATATATAGAGCCCGGTGGTAATTGGTAGAGCAACAAGACGATTTCCCAGAGGTAGCGGGTTCAAACTCTTTCCGTATCGGTTTATTTTTCATTATATATTTATTTAAATAGTTAGCGTTTCAGTGTAAGGCTATGCATACAAAATCTAAAGTACAGAAGACTTCTAACAATATTAGGCAATAATAATCATGCGCTTTGTAATAAAAAGGAAATATAGCTAGTTATTTTAGACATGGTTTTTGTGATATTACTGTGAAAAAAAAACATATTTCTCAATTAAATAACTACTACTGGTAAGCTTGACAAAAATTAAAGAGGTGAAAAAAAAATTGTAAATAATAATATTATTAAACAAAAAAACAAAAAAAATCTTCCAAAAAATTAGTGGAGAGCTTTTCAAAACAATGTTGAAGAACATTGAATTGCTGCCACTTCTTGTAGCTATGAATGTTAAGCGAGAGATCGTGTGTTTGATTGACCCAGAGATGTTAACAAGACTGTTACTGTTAGTATTAGTGATAGTGTTAGTGATAGTATTAGTGATAGTTTTGGTGATAGTGTTAGTGATAGTGTTAGTGATAGTGTTAGTGATAGTGTTAGTGATAGTGTTAGTGATAGTGTTAGTGTTAATTATTAGAGAGGGAGAGAGAGATACACTTATCCGCAACTGCAGCCAGCCAATTAAGTAGTTCCATTGAACTAAAAACACAATGAATAAAACTATACAATTGCCCACTTAAATAAAGCTATTTTTATTATACTGAAACGCTTTTTATTCTTATCTTCCGTTATTCGATTTATTTTGTGAGCTTATGATTTGTTCGTTCCGATACGTGTTTTCAGTCATTCTATCAATAAATTATTACTATTTTTAAAAACTTAAAACTATTCATTGGATTTCAAGTGTGTAAATAGATTTGATTGATATTTATTTTAGCGCGTGATGTAGAATTCTATTTATAAAAATCATATTATATATCTTGATAGCTACCCGATAGATTCGGCTGGTGCCGCATGTGGTAGCGTGGCCGAGCGGTCTAAGGCGCTGGTTTAAGGCACCAGTCTCTTCGGAGGCGTGGGTTCGAATCCCACCGCTGCCAATATTTTTTGTGTTAGATTTTATTTTATTTATAAGTGTTAATTGTTAAAATATTTATATAGTTAAAATATAAAGATAAAATCAACTTTTACCTTAACGTCTATTAAACTTTTTGTAAGTAATCTTTCAGTTTTACACTTATATGGACTGAAATATACGAACAAATTGTATAAAATATTGTTCGAAATTATTACAGCAGTTTAATAAAAAAAAAAACATTTACAGAAAAATATTTAAAACTAAAAGGATAAATATAAAATCAACTTGTAACTTAAGAAATAATAAACCCCTTTGATGTCATCTACATTTTTAAATGTTATATGAACTGCAATTTCAAATAAATCGTGTAAAATATTTCACAAATTTCGTGTAATATTATATAAAAAAAAAAACAATAAAAAAATATACAGCAACAATTAATATTCAAATATCAAATAGTATATTCCACGTCTAAAATTATAAAATAATGTTTAAAAAGAGCCCCTAAAAATACCCAAAACACCAATATTATCCCAGTTAATTGGTTCGCCTAATTGGAACGTAACACAATAATTTAATTGCCCTCAACTAGTACCACGTGAGAATATTAACAGCGGTGAGTTAGACAAGCCACGCAGCGGGGAAATTGGTTTTGGCACAGAGTAATGAATGACCAGACAAATCCAATAATATTTTTTAAATTATATAAATAATATCTCAAATACTGCCAAAATAGAGAATTGACAAAAAACCTTGATTCGTAGCAAGGTTAAGAATTAAAATGTTGTTACTGTTATAATTATAATAGAATATTTTTAAAATATATTTATGTTTTTTAGATATTACGTTTTTGTATATTTTTACGTCGTTTATTTGCTTGGTTTTTTTTTTATTTAGATACAAAGTCCTTAAATTTAAATATTACTTACGTTCCACCGTCTTGATATCATTAATAGATATCAATAATATTATCGTAGGGCAAAGGTGGCAACGTCAATGTTTTCTTTAATAAGATATACAATTATGTAATATTTAGTCTGTACTTTTCCCTCCTATACACCTACGCTATCACGACTCATTTGACATCTGAAATAGCTCAAATGTTTACCGAGCCATAATTCACATAAACTGCTCGTTATTACTTTGTAATAAGGTCTATAATTTATTAATCGAATAGCACACACAATCTTGTAAAGCTACGTGGACACATAATGTCTAAACATTAAATGATATCGCTTAGTTTTTATTCTCATAGCTATAAGGTTGAAATTTGCTTGTAAATGTATCAAGTTGAATTGGTTTGACCGCGTTGCCTTGTTTAGCCGCTGAATGCTGATGACATTATCAGTCAATGTCAATTTCACATTTTCGACGTGCACGTGACGATCACGTGGTCACTCTTGTAGAATTCATAATTGATTTTAATTGATATAAGATCAGTTAATAGCTTCATCTCGTTTTAACCCGCTTTAAAAAACCTTCCTTTTTTTCGCTCATATTTAACTACAAACTATACTAATGATTGTAGTAAAGTTAATTATTTTGTAGTACTAATAATTACGCAGAAAACCTAACGAGTACTGTTCTCAACCACAAACATAAAAAATAATGCGCGAAATTTTTTTTTGAATGCTCTCTAAATTGTTAGTAGTTTATTGTAGTGAAGAAAAATACATCTTAAATCTATATGATCCAAGAAATTAATTATTATTAGTAGTACAAAATAATTATTAGTACAAAATAAAATAACTTTACTACAATCATTAGTATCGTTTGTAATTAAATATGAGCCAAAAAAGTAAGGTTTTTTTTAAGCAGATTCCAGCTTGTTGGAGCTTCAGTTAATGGCTTAAAGCTACCTGTTGCATATAAATTGGAGTTTTTTTTTATTATAAAATTTTTAAAGTTTGTTGTTTTTTACATAGATATTTTTATGGGGTGGCAAACAAACTGGTGATAAAGTGGGTAAGGCACTTACCATCAAGAGTGGCAATGCATTTGCCTGCGGTTCTCGATCGACGGCACCATCTACCATCAGATGGACAATCTGTATGTTTGTCACTGAGTAACTTAAAAAAAGCGATTTCGTCCATATTGTGTATGTAAGAGAGATGCAGTCAAATGACGTCAGCTAGACTGTATTTTCATTTCAAGTGTCTTAAGTGAGCTGACAAGGATCACCTTCTAACATCGTTCTACCTTTCATAATGCAAATTTAATTATAATTAGATTGAAAGACGTTGTTGACGTAGTATTAAAACCATTTTGTTTTTCCATCGTATACAATATTGTTCTTTTTTTTTTTTAAATTCAAATATTGCCAAAGTTTTCTTATGTATTTCATATAATTAAGACCCAAGTTTATATTTATAATACTCCATTATTATTTTTTTAAATATTATTTTTAGTTTTAATATTTTAAGTACGTATCAATATTACATATCTACATCACTATTTACTATGTGAATAATATTACCTATAACCTCGGTTTCTAACGCGGAAGTATCTCATTATCCAAACAATTTAAATTCTAATTAAATTCCATGGTCTTAATAAATTGAAATTCTCATGTTGAATCCATTTATAATTTAGACTCTTTTGTTATTAAATTAATAAGTTTTTTTCACTTTATTTGTGTCTCTTACTTAAAGTCATTACCAAACAGATAATTATCTTACGAACAAATACTTTAATACACATTAAACTTAGGTGTTAATTATAATAATAATTAAAGTTGTTTTAATGAACCTGTCATTATAATTTAAATGAAACAACGGGACTCCACATTCAGTGAATGTATTATTGTTAAAGTTTCTTAGTATAAAGTTTAACTCTTAAACTAATAGAAACTACGCAAATTATAGTTCCGTAAGTTTCATTACTTTGGTTTTTATCTCTTATTTTAAGCAGCGAGAGCATTTTATTACATTTTAAAAATAAATTTATCAGGTCTGGTAATAACCTATTATCAGGTAAAGTTTGCGATACATCGGAAACCTGAATTTGATGAGTGTTGCATAAATAAAGATACGTATTACGTACTTTCGATACGTATACGTAACACTTCTAAGACTGTCTACTTGAAATTACAATATACAGATGATTTATAAAACGTCAAACTAGTTTCAATTTTCAGGTATTACGATTTAAAATTCGCAGATACTATTGTACTTTTTTAAAATGATATATTATTTATTATAGAGGAAAAAAAAAATCAACTAACCTAACCTAAAATTAACTCTACCACAATAAAATACATCTGTGAAGTAACTCTCTCTGGAATCTCTAGTCTTTAGTTTACAAATAGCCCATATAGCTGTTTTTTGTAAAAAAAATATAGAAAATAATTATGATAGTATTGCCACATAGTAAAAATACTTTAAGACAAAATGCTATGAAAATAACGAAAATGAACGACGTATTCACGACGTATAAGAAAGTCGTTAATTTTCTTCTTTTTTTAATTCCAAAGACGGCTGAGCTGTGTTTACCTGCGAGTGGGGAGAGATGGGGGTTACACTGGAGCTTTTTATCTAAAGTTATCTAAAATAAATTACGATAGTAAAATGATTAAACATATTAACAGGAAATAATAGCGATACTATGTTAGATGGTTAATAAAATGATGTTTTTCAATTTTGATACATGCACAAAGTATTCTTATTGTAATTTATGTCAGGGTATTGTCTGGTGTAAGTATAAAGCCTAATTTTGTTACTCTCATACTAAACATATTATTCATTCAACATTCAGAACAACTAATGATGTTATTAGTCTAAGTCTATGATTGGCTATCTTATTTTTTCAAAGAGTTTTTGACACTTTTCTGAAAGAAAATACGCCCCTCCAAAAACGAATATAATTGTAAAATATAATATTTTAGAAGATGTTGAAGGCTATTCGAATGCATTAATATTATAATGGAAAAATCCAGACAGTAAACAAAGTTTAACATCAAACTTATTATATATACACATTTACTGTAACTTTTGTATTATATTTACGAATATGAGATTAAAAGTTAAATATCTTTTAGTCGTTGAGGGATAATCTTTCATCCTGTCACCCGGGACTTTACAAACAGAGGTACAATCAGCCCCAAAAGTAGTTGACAGAAAACAAATTTCCACATAATTTGTACAAGAATTAAATAAACATCGCAGAATTCATAAACTATATTATCACTTTTAGAGTTTAAAAGAAGCAAAACAATATATAAAAACTATAAAAACTGTTCCGGAGTTTCTGCAGTTAGTTAGTTTTCAGAACCCAAGGTCAGCGACGTCAAGATCCTATACAGATATAGGAGTACTCGGAGTTCTTCGAGGGTAACGATATCCGCCGATTCTTTCACCAAGCTCTCAACTTTCAAAGACAATACGTGTTAGGAATATTTTTAACGAGAATTTGTTAACAAGATCCGGAAGTCGAAAGTAGAAACCATAAAAATTAACAAAATGTTTATGATACAAACTAGCAGAATAAATTGTATACAGCTTCTTCTCGTAGGTGCGCCCACCAAACTTAAAATAAACAACGATATACAATTTCCTAACTTAATCTCGGAAATCTAATTTACCAGGTATTAATTACCAAATAGATACAATTTAGAAACCAAAAAAAAAACCGCATTTCTCTAATTTATTCACCGGAAAAAAAAGTTTATTAAATATATTTTTATTTTTAGATTCTGATTTAGCAAACTAATATTTTTTCCTACTAATATTTTGAACAAATAATCGAGATTTGAATTAACTTGATATGCAAACCGACTCTTAAAATAATAATACGTTAAATAACGTTTGTGACGTAAGACGGTAACCTATTATCGGATCCAAGAGTGATCAGGTAATTTTTGGATCTGATTTTTGCTTCATTTGTAGTTTTATGCTCTTTATCAGTTCTTGTACGTGTAGTGACTTTGTATGTCACGGTATACAGCGGTTTTGGAAATTTGAATCAGTTTAACAACTTTTGGGGATGACTGTACGTGTTGGATCGAGGTTGTATTGATGTACCTGTAACAATGGCGAGCGAATTATCCGGTGGAAAGATTTGGTATATGTATATAGTATTTTTCAAAAGATTTAATAAAATATTTCGATTTAATAAAAAAGATTTAATATAATATTATCATTACGGTATATGGTAGCTCAGTTGGCAGAGCGACCACGACGGAGTCCCAGACGATGCAGGGGTTCTGCTTCATTATTTGATTCATATTTTGTTAAATGTTATTAATCTTGGTTATAAAAATTTGTTAAAAAATATAAAGTCTCAATAATTTTACAAAATAAAGGAAGCTTTTACAAGTCATAAAGATTTTCCACAGAAGCTATGAATCAGACAATGACCTCTTCTTGTCTGCTTTAGACCTTTACTCACGCAGCAGATATCATTCTGACGACGTCTTTGATCCATGTTAAGATTGAAATCATGTACTTAATATATTTTTTACACCGATGCTTATCAAATATGGCTATTTCCTTTGTGAGCGCTGCGTCCCCAATGAGCTATAAGAGGCTTAGGGTTTTTATATAATCCGAAAGTAAGCTTAATGAAAAATTAATACGGCGAGATTAATTTATTTCATTTATGAATTATGTTGGGTTGGATATTTTATAGACATAAAAGTAGTTTTCGGTCCTATATACATTTTAAAATCCAATCAATATCTCGTGGAGGTCAAGTTCAGGCCTCCAGGGTGACCGGTTCTAGCGATACAATGGCGTGTCACACGCTAGTACTAATATTTTGATTTGATACTATTTTTGGCAGTACCGTCAAAAAAAATAAGAAATAAAATCACTAAAAATATAAACCTATTTGTTAAGAAAGTATAACAAAAAATAACGAAGTAAAGTAGATATTAGCACAAAATAGAATTTCAAATTAGGAAGCTTTCTGCAACTCAAGTTCAATATTAATTCCCGACCTGCTTTAGTGCCCTTGGCCTATTTGAGGATAACAAAAACTGTGAAAGTCTTGATACAACACTGATCATAATAGGATTATTCTATACATAGTCTTGTCATAAAGAAAAAATAAATAAATTGCAAATAACATTTATTACTTTTACAGTGTCTTAGTTTAATACCCATATATAAAAAAAATTAAAATATAAAAAGCTTATTCGAAATGGGGTCCATTGGTCCTTTAAAAGTCCTTTAAAAATTGAGACCAGTTATCAATAGAAGCACGCGCTCTTTCTATGGGGAAACTCTTTACTGTCAATCGTATGGATTATTTTAGGTACTCCAAATTATCATGACGTTTAGAGCAAGCTATACTTTTGAAGATAGGGACTAGATGATAGGCAGTCTTCAGGTCTGATGAAGTTCGAGATGTTCGCTTCCAACCAAGACTACGTGAACCGAGGTTTATGACCCCGCGCTGAGTCTTGCTGAACCATACTTGGTTATCGAACATGGTGTTATTAAGGGGCTTAATTACCTTTTCAAGAATGGTATCTTGATACACTTGTGCCGACTTTTTGATACCTTTTTCACAAATATATGGCTTTCTCAGAGCTTTGAGCATAAATATGGTCATTTTGTTTGTTAAAATGTTGCTTAATTGTAATTTTTTTCTCATCTGTGAACAAAATCTTTAGTAGTCGTTTCGATTTTACCACAGTTTTCATTTTTAATTTATCAGTTAAGAAATGCTATCTTCATTTCCCGAGATCTTTTGCTTTCGGACAGAATTTCTTCAAATTCTTTCCCTTACTGCTTTGACCACTTTTGTCGTACGAACTGGACGGCCAGATCTTACTCTATTACAAACAGAGGAAGTACCTATTATTAGCCCATGAAAAAAAATGAAAAAAATACCAAACATTTGACTAATATCAAGTGTATGGATAGTTTTAAAAATTGCATTTGGATCCATACCTACTTTGTGTAATGCAATCACAGCGATTCTGTTTTTTTCATCACCTCACTCCATTTTAATATCGCAAAATATTGTACAATGTATAAAAATGACAGATTCCAAATTCAAATGTATTTTTTTTTATTTTTAACTGTAACAGTATTTATGGCCGGACTAATGATTATTTGAGTATTATGTAATAATTCTATAAAAATATTTGGAGACTGAAACTATTCATGTTTTATTAAAACCAAAATTATAATACGATTTTAGAAACAATTTATTTCCGATGTGATAACATCCCTAAAATGTTACCGATGACGTTAAAACATAATAACTTCAATAAAGAATAATAATTATATTATAAAAGTTTTTTTTATATCGCTTGTAAGTTTTGAAATGCGCATAATCTTAAATGATAGTATAGATGATGTAATGACGACACACTTTTTAATTATGTGCACTGAACTTTTTGTATCAACTTTGATTTTCTAAGAATTTATAGGTATCCTATCCTATCGGTTGTCCTCGTCCACATTTTTCATATTTTAAACATATTACATATTGCGATTTGAACTGTGGTATAATTCTAAAACTCATATTGATAGTTTCTGAAACACTGTCGAGATGAAGACAACTTGGTAAGAAGTCATAAAGACGTTTCTAGAAGTTCGTGTTGAGCTTAGAAGACTAGAAACTTTTGAAAAGTTAGTATACTCTGTAAAACAAGTTTTATGAAACTTTCAGTAGTTTTATAAGACAAAAGAAACTTTTCTTGATAGTTTTATAAATCATTAGTTTTGTTTTATATGAGTTTTAGTAATGAATTGCCTCCCTCGAGATATTGGTTCCACGAAAATCAGGGCACTTCTAGAGGAAATGATGCATTTTATAAGTTATGATCTGTCAATTACCGTATGAGAGTTAGGTACTTTTAATAGCTATTTTACGCTAATCTTCTAAATTAGGTAGCAACCCTGGTCACCTTTACTATTTTTTAATAACGGTGAAGACGTACATGACGTGATTGAAATAAAAAAAAAAACAATAATATAGAATTGAATTAATTTGTGACAATACCTGGGTATTGGACTATTTGTACAGCTCACAGAATGGTGATACCTTCTGTGACCAATGTTCCTGAACTTGAATTAAAACGTTTAGAAGGTACAAGTAGATATTATGCATAATTTTTTTTTTGTACCGTATTAACAACGATTATAATAAGGAATTTATTTTAGGAATAGTAAATTTTAGATACGTGGTGTCAAAAAGAGAAGTCTATGAATTTATGTGAAGACAATATTCCTGAAACTTATGTTCAGGAATATTATTGAGTCTATCAATTGCACGAAAATATTTTTTTAAATATTGTATACTCCTGTTAATTATTACAGCTGTTAGTGTGACATTCAGAATGTCAGTTTTTCAAAGATATTACGTAAAAAAAAAATTATCCTCTGCAACAGATGATTACTAGCTACTTGGTCGCATAATTCTAATAAGTTTCATTAGTAATATCGCTTTGTAGCCTAATACAAGTAATGTAAATTATTGTAATAAGACTAAAAATACATTTCAAAAATGATATTTTATTTTCTTAGGTTTTTAATGAAATTTCATAGTACTTTTTTTTATTTATGGCGGGTAATAATAACGAAACTAAATATTATAAATGAAACTAAGTAATCCTAATCCTGTATAATTATCACAGTCTTATCTAGGTAGCAACATGTTCCATCTGGAAGACATTATTACCTGGCAGTATTATACTTTAATCATATTATGTAGCATTTCAAAATCAATAATATAAACCTGGACAACGGCTTTTGAAATTATACTTTGAAATTATTTAAATTAGGTAAATAAAAATGTTGCATGTAAATCTTATATCTCAATAACTAAACAATTTGCAATCAGATTTTTAGAAGTTAGTAATGTATATCGAAAAAAAAATAAATAAAAAATTCCATCACAAAGGAATATCTCATTTGTTTTTTACTAAAATAGCTGTAGTTAACGTATATACGTTAGTATAAGTATATTTTTTAATTATGCTAAGTATATAAACTATACCTAGACTTAGAACAAGAATCTATGGATCTTGCGAGAATTCGATTACATTTTATATAGTGTAATCGAACCCACGACCTTTGGCCTACCAGTCAGGGTCACTAACCACCAGATTACCAGTCCAGAAAAGTTTATTAAAACACGTCGAGTTAACATTATATTTTAATTAACTAAAACATTTCCATTAAATTTAATAAATAAAGAGATGAATTTAGGGTGCATTTAAATATTTTTCATATGTCTTCAAAGAATAAATAAATCCCTAGAATTTAAGTTCAAGGGATATTCAAGTTAAATAAATATTATTTATTTAACTTGAAGTCTTTTTATTATCTTTAGATCATTTTAATTATAGAATTCAATATTATTGTTCAATCCTTTGATAACTTTTTATTAAATATTTTTTATACCAACATGTGTTTTGTCTAGTTAGCGAAATACTAAAATGATCACCCTAATATATAGCTAATTTATTTAAAAGATATGTATATTAATATTCATACGAATAATATTCTAGTTTGAAGTCAATATATTTTTATATAATTTTACTATTTCAGATTGTTCCAACCTAAGCTAAATTGTTCTATTGTTTTTCACATTAAATTCTGTCTCGGTGTTCTCTCTCAAATAATGAGCAAACGTGTTCCAATAATTATCAATAATTATCTTTTACTTTCTTTTAAATACCTATGTTTGAACTCTACTGATAGTTGTTTTAATTCTTCCTTTTGATCTGTATACGCTTTTAAAATTTTCCTTCATTTTTTTTATGACTTTACATTCTTCTTAACAATTACGTTCTAATAAATATCTTTGATCAAAATTACTTTTGAACTCTATTTATTAGTGAAAACTATATTGACTCTTGTTTTAGTTATTCATTTTGACCAAAAAGAGTTACATGCTCTAACTTGTATGACTCTACACACAAGAGAGGTATCATTAAATCATTATTTAAGTAAATAAAGACCTGTGGCAAAAAAATATAGTTAGGTCCGAGAGAATAAGAAATATATAATTTTAATAATATAGTATATAAATTTAATAATATTTAAGTTTAAAAACCTTACTATATAAAAAAATCTTTGGCATTGACATGGTGATTGTAGATTGAAGTCCTAAAATTATTTCTTTTAACAAGGATTTCATCAAGAAAATATACATATGTTACAGACCTACGTTATCCTGTTTGTCGTACGTAAAAGTATCTAACGTAAATGAAAGGGAATTAATAATTAATTATATGAATCATTATATGTAGCTAGACTATTAAAGTAAAATTCATTAAATTGTATTAATTTAGGAAATTAAATGTTCATAATATATAAGATAAAAATTACATGACAAACAAATTCGGGAGTCATTATTAGTTATTGTATGAGACTGTTCTCGATATAAAAGAGTAATCAAGGGATATGTTTTCATTTCTCTCTTATTGTTAGGAACAATAAAAGCTGAAGATCAGTCAATAATATGAGATGATAGAACTATAAAACTACTAGACATACCTTTGTAATAAAATCGTTATATTCAATATTCGATAGTTGTAAAACTCCTTCACATTAATATTGTATAAATTATAGGACAATAATATGGGCTCTGAATAATTTACTTGCTATCTAACGGCATCGCTTTCGTTAATAAATAAAATACATTATACGGTATGGACTACATTTTTATTTATTTGATTTCATTGTTATTATTATTTTTATTTATTTTATTTAATTATCGTTATCTTTAAGCAAAAAAATCGTTCAAAGTATACTTTGTAGCAAGCGAACTGCATATTGGTCTTAAAGTTTTAGATTTTACTTTTTATTATTAAAGAAAGATGTATAATAATAATTGGTTAGTAATTAAAAATAAATAATATGTTAATTATCTGTAAAAACAGCTGCACTCGAATTGCACTTAAAAGATTATGTTTCTTGAATCGAATTTGACCAAATTTAATTTAAATATACTTGAAGATAAAAATAAAGCTACTAAATGTGCTTACATATCTTAAAATACTAAAAAAGTCATATTACAGTACATAATCTTTGACAGGAAAATATATTAAATGAATTTTAGTTTATAACTTGGTTGAATGAGCAATTTTCTTACGGATGTTCAAAACTTTTTTCAACTGTAGCTCAAAGAGAACTACGTAATAACGTGACCTAATCCTATTCAATTTCAGAATATTTTCTTACTGTATTACTTGTCACTGGTAAAACAATTAACGGTTGAAGAACTTAAAAAAAAATGTTTATTATATGTAGTGCTGTTACAATTGTTAACAAATAATATATAATATGCCGTGTCTGATTGTTGAAACCAGATTTTTTATATTTTTTTGTTGATCGTTGATTTCCTTGGAGTACAAAATAATGAAAAAAATGGTTCATTTGGTTCATTACATTAGATTTTACCAATAACAGTAAATTCTTTAGTTTAAATTTGTTATATTTTTGTTGCCTGTAGAATCCAAAATACTGATTGAAATTTTAAAAGTTTAAATTTTGTGCATTTATAAGTGCTTATTGAACAAAAAAGCCTTGAATTATAAAATTTTTATAAGGATATTCAATTTCCTTAACAGTTCTAAGCCATCTCACGAAACATGTCGCTAGTTTCTTGAGTGTAGACCAAGCAGGTTGAACTGATTCTGAACAGCAGATTACATAAAAAATAATGTAATTTATATATGAAAAAAAAAAATAATAATAATATATAACCCTGTTATATTATTATAACCAAAAAACGTTAGATTCTCTCTGATTTCTCATTAGAATCTTTGATTTTTTTCGAATAACGAAGGAACGTGTTTCCCTTGTAAATTAGGAGAAGTTTACAATTACAAAGTTTGAAAGTTTGAAGTTCTTTGCTTTAAAGCATCTTTCTTACAACTCATTATCTGACTTAATTAAAACATATAAAATTTAATTCACTAATAGAAACGGAGCTATTTAAAGTTAAGTTTTATTAATGTTGTTTTCATGGTTTATTTTAAATAACTTTTAAATTGGGGGCCATGTAAAACTGGCCACTATTATACTCAATCAAAAATGATGTTTTGTATATTATATATAGAGTTTAAAAGATTATATAAACATTAACTTTATCATTATTGAATACACTTAGGAACTATTACAGTTAAAAGATTATATATTTTAAATTATGTACAACAGCTAATTTTATTGTCATCAAAATGATTTCGAGTATGAACAGGAAAAAAAAAACGATATTCTGTTAAATTGTTTATAAGAGACGTTTTTTATTTGGCTTCAAGAACAAATTTTTATTATTATAACTTATGTCAGGATATTACATTGTGCCAGCGTAAAAGCCTAATGTAGTACGTTATCCTTACATAAAGCCCATTACCGAAAATAGTGCTGGGGTTTAAGGGATTTAGAATACCTAATGAAACCTTGTTTCTTAAAGAATTTTACACACTATTTAGTGAAATGAAAGTGAAAAAAAAATAGGTCTCTCAAGAAAATCTTTAATTGAAAAATGTAATCTTGGAAAATATTTATCAATACTAATATTTTAATGGAATAATTAATACTAAAATTACCATCCTTACATACATCAACTTTATAAAAAGATATTAATAACTATTATAAACATATTAACAAACTTATTGTTTTATGCCATTTTTTTTTATATATACCATTTTAGCTTAGGTTGAATTTATCGTATTTCACATTAAATTGTACTTCCTTTTTCTTTACTCTCAAATAACGAGCAAAGGGTTTTTTTTGGGTTTATAAAGGAAACTCCTTAAAAACTTACTTTAATTTAATAATTATCTTCTACTAAATACCTTGGTTTAAAACCATTTTTGCACTTCATTTATTGGTCAAAACTCTACTGATAGTTGTTTTAATTATTAATTTTGATCAAAAAGAGTGAATTCAAAGGAACTAAAAATCCTTTGTAACTTACATGTCTTCAGAAACAAGAGAGTTATCATCTAAGTAAATCATTCAAGTAAACAATGACGTGTGATATATAAATAAAGTTAGGTCCAAGAGAATAGGAAAAACTGTTACGCACTATATTAGGATTGTGGATAATAATTTAAGTTTAAAAGACTTACTGTAACAAAAAAAAATGGCATTGACATGCTGATTGTCAATAGAAAGCCTAAAATTATTTCTTTTAACAAGTTATTGTTGATTATTTTTTCAGACGTAAGTTGACAGTAAATAATAATTGAGAGTAATCAAAATAATGATGTTAAGATTAATATTAATATCGATAAAAATGGTAATGATAATGCTCATTATCTTTTTAAATATTATAAAATTATTCCACATAAGGAGATAAACACAAACCCGCATTGCTTATTTTCTATTATATCCCATAAACACATCATCATTCGCTCTATCTAATCACCCAATTTCATATACTGGCTGGGAGTAGTTTTAGATAAAGAATCTTTTAATCGGTTCTATGGTTATAGATTTCAGCCGACAACTGCACTTAACGGCTTGCCTGCTATCATAGTCTTCAGTAGGAGTGATCTATGAAACAAAGTTATTCACCTATTTTTTTTAATACTTGTTCTATATTGTAATCAGATTGTAAAAATCCTATTACATCTCATAAATTCTTTAAAAGGCCATAGTCTAAAAACCAACGCCCAAACAGAATAAAAGTTTCTATTGAACCGGGCCAAGGCCTCTATTCTTTTTCGGGATATCATTTATGGATATCGCCCGGTTTAGAAAATAGCCAGGATGGGTTGGTGGAAATTGCTGGTAAAGAGAACGTCATAATAGTAACTAAAACTTAACGGTTATTCACATGGTATTCATCGCACGGGATTGCTGTTAGAGTTGCCAATGGTCCTAGAGGAAAGACACCACAGGTTTTTAATTTGACTTTTCTTTGTTGGATTTAGAACTTAACAGTTTGGAGAATGGATCAAATTTGTAATACTATAATATGTAACGTATGTGAAAGGGTATTAATAATTAATTATCTGAATCATAGTAAAGAATTAGACAATTAAAATAATATTTATTAAATGAAATTTACTTGAAAAATTAAATGTTTGTAACATGCATTACATAATATTATATAAGATAAAAACTACATGACAAACAAATCCAGGAGTCATTATTAGTTATTGTATGACTTTCCTCGAAATAAGAGAGTAATCAAGGGGATGTTTTCATTTCTCTCTTATTGTTAGGAACAATAAAAGCTGAAGGTCAGTCAATAATATGAGATGATAGAACTATAAAACTACTAGAAATACCTTTGTAATATAATCGTTATATTCCATATTAGATACTTGTAGCAGTCCTTCACATTAATATTGTACGAATTATAGGACAATACTATTGACTCTTCATATTGAATAAAGAAAATATCTATGTATGGTATGGTATGCATACCGTATATTGCTTTGTTATTTTATTGTTATTACCTTTAAACAAAAATCGTTGAAACTGCACTTCGCAGCATGCAAATTGCATGTTGAGCTTTAAGTTTTAAACTTAAATTTTTATTATTAAAGAAAGATTTATAATAATAATTTGTTAGTGATTACAAATAATGTAATTTTTGTCTTGGAAGCAGCTGTACTGGAATTTTACTTAAAAGATTATTGTTTCCCAAATCGAATATGAACAAATTTAATTTAAGCACAGGTACTTGTAAATAAAAATAAACTTAATAAATATGTTATGAATAATAAAAATAAATATTCGGTAGATATATTACACTGTAAAATCTTTGAAGGTAAAAAAAATACATTAATTTGTGAAAAGTTCATAATTTAGTTGACTGAGCAATTTTGTTACGGATGTTGAAGATTTCTTTACAATTGTAGCTCAAAGAGAACTACGTAATAATCCTAATCTTATTCAATTGTACAATATTTTTTACCGTATAACTGTACATTGGTAAAAAAATGTACTGTTTGAAAAACTTAAAAAAATAGTTTATTATAAAATGTAGTGTTTTTGCCTGATAACTCAATGTTTTAGAAATTAAATAAGTATTATTGAGTGATATGAATAATGCATTACTTAGGGAGCAGCAGAAATTTGGACTATATATACTTTTTATTTTATTAATAATGAAAAAATGTTAAGTGAAGGCCATTACTACATATATCCGAAAACTTCATTCAAATCGTTTTACGTTTCTGAGATTAGCGTGCACAAACATACATACATTTGCAGATGAACAGATGAACAGACAAAAAGAAAAACCATTGTTTTGGGTTTTCTTGCTTATATAAAGTCCTTCCCACCCCATAATGAATTTTTGAAAATATTTTCTTTGTACAGACAGCGATCAGTTACAGCTTTTTGTATTGTATATATATTTTATATATTGTATTTTGGGTTCTCTTACTTTTATAAAGGCCCCTTATCATGTTTTTTTTTATTTTCCATGTACAGAAATCGATAAGTGACAATTTTATTATATGTATACATAAAATGTTTGTTATTAATTATGTGTTATTCAATAGATTTTTCAATATAAAATAATGTTAAGAAATAATGTATAATGTGCCGTGTCTGATTGTTGTTAACTCGCTTTTATTAATATTTTTTTGTTGATCGTTGATTTCCTTGGAGTACATATTAATGAATAAATGCCTTTTTTGGTTTTAACAGTTACTATTTATTTTTAATATTGTTTTTTTCTTGCATCATCATCATCTCTGTATCACCTGATTGAAATTTTTAAAGTACTTATGTTATTCGTTTATATTTTATGTTTTTTTTAGTGCTTGTAGAACTAAAAATCCTTAAAATTTATTATTTTTCAATTTAATTAAAGCAGGTTGGACTGATTTTGAATAGAAGTCTAATAAAAAAAGACTGTAATATATGTTTTTGTATTTTTATTAAATATCTAATCCTGTTATATTATAATAACAAAAGAATATTGGATTTAACTGACTGAACGAGCGAAGGAAATTGCTTCGAAACTCTTAGCGAAAAATCTATTGTAATTCTCTTAATTCATACATATTTGGGCCTATGTAAATGTACTAGTGTGGGGATCGCATATCTTAGTAAATTGCCATGAAACTTTTGATTTGTGTCCAATAGTTGGCACTTCGTCGGTAAAATACGTGCTATATAGTGCATAGGAAACAACCGGAAAAATCAAGACGAAATCTCTAAAATATCTCTCATTTCTGATCTGATTTCTCATTAGAATTTAAAGATTTTGTCTTGATTTCCGGTTTCGTAATGACGATCGTTTTTCATTTTGCCAAATCAAAACGAAGGAACGTGCTTCTTCTGGTAATTGAGTGAAGGTTATAAAAACTAAGTTAGCAGTTTTTTTGCTTTAAAGCGGCTTTCTTACAAACTCATTATCTAACCAATTTAAATTCTAATAAAATACCTTGACTTGATAATTTGGAAGAATTAGAAACCTGATTTGAAAACATTAAGGATAGTTCAAAAATGATTGTTTGATTAACTTTTTGTAGATCAAATCATTTGATGTATACATTACAGACTTTCTTATTACCTAAAAAATAGTCAGTTATTAATTTTATTTATGTGATCTTCTTACTGTAAGACAATAACAAACAGATAAATATTTTAAGAAGAAATACTCAATACACATTTAGTATTGACTTTAATTATAATATTAATTAAAGTTATTTTAATGAACCTGTCATTATAAGGTATATGAAACATCAGGGAGACCCTACATTCAGTAAATGTATTACTGTTGAAGTTTCTAGGTATAAAGTTTAACACGTAAACTAATACAAACTACAAACAACGTCTTGAATGCTTAATACACCGAGACAGATAGCGATACGGTAACTCAATTGGTACAGCGACGGGACGGTTTCCCAGAGATAGCGGGTTCGAATCCCTGGCTGTGTCGGTTTATTTTTCATTCTATATTTATATGAATTTTAATACATACTATGCATATTATAGCTCCATTACTTTTATTTGTATTATTTTGGACAAGGCGAGGATATTTACCGCCTCGTTGGTTTAATAGTTAGCGTTGGCGTCTGCACGCCTAACGTATAGCGACCCAATGGGGCTCGGGTTCGATTCCCGACAGGGACAAACATGTATGTGATGAACATAGATGTCTGTATTTCTGGGTCTGGTATTGATCGTTGTCTAACACCCTTAACACAAGCAAATAATTTGCTTACGTAGGGGTTAGATCAATGTGTGTAATTTGTCCTGTATTATTATCATTATCTTAGTACATTTAAAAAAAAAGGTAAGGGTTGGGTGATACCTATTAGCATGTTAAGTTTCCCACCCATCAGAAACCGGACGTTGATGACTGTTCCATAATTATTAATATCATCGAGTAGGTATCAATTTGATACCTATTTATACATGCTGGCTCCACTAGATCACATCAAAGACTTATAGTATATGTTTATTTTAAATTAGAATATATAGTCTTTATGAAATGATAAACTCGTTTTAAGGTAATATGGGCCAGTCATGGATGAAGGGCTAGCCGTACCCACGACTCCGCCAATAAGGCGAGGAAGGAGCGCCGCGGGGTTTTTAGTGGGTACACCGTTTTCGGGAGTCCCACACACGCCCCTCGCTTCCCCCGCGAAGGGTACGGTGCGTAAGGCATTTTCCCCGCGGAAACAAAAAAAAAAAAAAAAAAAAAAAAAAAAAAAAAAAAAAAAAAAAAAAAAAATAAAAAAAAAAAAAGGTAATATGGGTCATGTAAAACTGGTAGCCTACTATAGTACTCAAAAATGTTTTTATAGACTTTAAAACATATTCAAACATTATTTCCACCATAATAAAATAGTTTTAGAATTAGGACATTTAATAAGATCTCAATTGTATTACACTGTAGATAAAATTACAATAAAATAATGTTTCAAAGTATTAATAGGAAATAATAACAATACCAAACAAAATAGCGTACCAAAAAGAATTAATAAGAAAGATATTTATAAAATTATCCTTTTCATTTTGCTACAAGTACAACGTTTTGTTACTGTAATTTATGCTAGCGTATTGTAAGGTATCGACATAAAAGCCCAAAGTAGTACGTTATCCTTATATAAAGCTTATATATAATGTTACCTTTGTTTGTAACTCAAAATAGTGTTGGGTTTTAAGAGATCCAGAATAACTAATGATGTTGACACTTTAAGCTATGATTTGCTATTTAGTTTTTTTAAATATTATAAGAAACTTGTCAGAGAAATCTGAAAGTATATACTCCCCTCAACAAAATATATAATTGGAAATTACAATATTTTAGAAAATGTCGAAGTTTAATCAAATGTATTTAACAAATCTAGACAATGAAGTTAGTTCAAAAAATCAAACAGATTATTATATTAGTATACTGAAACTTATGTGTTATATTTTTGGTTATTACATTGAATGTTAAATATCCTTTAGTCGTCCAAGGGATAATCTTTCATTCTGTGGCCCGGGACTTTACAAACAGAGGTACAGTCAGCCTCAAAAGTAGCTTACAGGATCCAAATTGCCACAAAACTTATATAATATTTCACACAAGGTATAATAAAAAGCCACATTTATTTTATTGTATATGTAATAAAACATTTTTTCACCAAAGCTTATAATATTTACTGAATGCCTTTAAAAGGTAATATCTCCTTGTAAAAAAAATGATTGTTCGGATATTTGATAATGATAAAATAAGTAGTAGTTTGCAGTTTTATATATATTTAACCAAAGGTCTGATTGATATCTCATGAAGTCAAGTTCAGGTCTCCAGGATGACCGGCTCTACCAGCTCTACTTTTGCCAATAAACTAAAAAAAATATCACTAAATATTCTCATATCATATAACTAATCATACATCACACTACTTCTTTCTCATATCATATAAAAAAAAATACCGTGTCCGACCACCCAAGCCTACAGCACAATATCGAAATCTTCGAATTTATAAAAACTTTAACTGGGTTTCACTACAGCGCGGCGGGACGATTGTAATATAGATTGGAGTATTATATTTGATATTTCTTGTGTTGACTCAAAAGTAAAAGCTTTTGACTCAATTATAACCAAACTTAACGATTGCCATGTTCCTGTAAAATGCATCAAAATAGTACACATTCCTGCACCGTGGCTTACAAGTGAACTAAGATATTTGTTGACATGGAAATTTTTAAAGCCTTTCGGAATTGGAAAAACGCCTGTCAGTTCTTGTAAGGATTTTGATTTAGATTCTCTCAATGACCATTTCTCTCTTTCACCTATACCTGCCTTGAGTGAAAAAGCGAGTACTCTTCGTGACTTATCCGCTTTGTCAACACCTAACTTGTTCGCAATTTCAATTAGGCGTTGTTATTGAACGCGACGCTAAGACTGCCATACATTCAATTTCTTCTAACGCAATGGGTAATGATCAACTGTGTTCCAATATGGTCACTTCCACTCTCTCCATTACTCTTCCAATTCCAACGCACATTTTCAACTTTTCTTTTTCCACTTCTACCTTTCCTTCGACTTGGAAAATGGCATATGTCAACCCCTTCCTGAAGTTTCAAATCTTACTTGTATCTCACGTTTCCGACCCATATGTATTATACCTTTTCTATCTAAAGTTCTTGAACAAATTGTTCATACGCAGTTATCTTCATACATTTTTTTATCACCCCCTACCTTACCTTACCCTTACCAGTCGGGTTTTCGTAATGGACACAGTACGGAAACTTATCTTTTAAAGGTTACAAAAGACATTCGTTTGGCTATGGAAAATAAGTATGTAACTGTTTTAGTACTACTGGATTTCAGCAGCGCTTTTAATACTGTTGACTTTGACATTCTCCTTGGTATACTCAGATTCATAAACCTATCTTCTTCTACAATTACTTGGTTTGATTTTTAAATTCGAGATCGCTCACAATGTATTTGCCTGAACTCATCTTTCTCAAATTGGGCTCATCTCAAAGCCAGTGTGCCTCAAAGTGGTGTTCTTTCCCCGTTGCTTTTTCCATTTTTATCAACACTGTCACTAAAGTAATTTCTTCTAGTTTTCACCTTTATGCTGACGAATTGCAGATTTACCAACATTTTAATATTGTTGATGCTGATCAGGTTTTAGCTGCAATTAATATAGATCTTGAACACATTAATTGTTGGTTTAAATCTTATGAACTAGTACTGAATCCGGTTAAAACTCAGGCGTTAGTTTTATGTACGCGACATCAACTTACTTACTTACCTTCTCTTGCACCTTTAGTTCTTAATGATACTCCGATCAATTACTCTAACTCTGTAAAAAACTTAGGAATCATTTTGGACTCCTCCGTATCTTAGAATACCCAAGTTAACGAGGTGAGCCGCAGGGTACATTATACATTTCATTCGCTGAAGTGTTTACAAAATTTCCTGCCTTTAAACACAAAGATATCCCTTACTCAAACTCTTATTCAGCCTATTATCGACTATGCAGATACCAGTTACTTGAAAGCTACGAAGGAGTTCATCAATAAACTTGAACGTTGCCAAAATCACTGTAATTGATTTATTTTTGGATTAAAGAAATACGACCATGTTTCTAATTTTCGTAGAAAACTCAAGTGGCTCCCAATTCGCTTTCGAAGAAATACTCATTTTATGTCTCCTTTACAATATTCTTTAAAATCCTTCATTCCCAGATTATTTGTGTGATCGTTTCTCTTTCTTACACGGTCCTGAATCTTCTTGTAGGCCGCACCTACATATGAACCTCAAATTCCCTATACATAAAAGTAAGATTTACTCTCATTATTTTACAGTTCAAGCAGTGGGGCTGTGGACCCCAATACCGTATACAACACGCAAAATCTAAATCAATATCTTTTTTTAAAAAACTAGTAATCGATCACTACCACTCCATGTAGAATGAAACTTAAAGTTTGTATGTAATAACTAATACTTTTAAATTAATTTCTCACGATTTTCATATGGAGCGGCGCACATACCTGCTATATACTGCGACTGCTATATACTGCGACTGCTAAGCAGTATACGCAGTATGTATACTGTGACTCATTTTTGTACTCTCCTTTCACGGGTCTGCTGGAAGAGATTTTATTTTGAATGAGTAGTGCCTTTGTACAAATTCATGTTAAAATATTTTTTGTCTTATAAGATTCTGTGTGTATATAAATGTTAAATAAATAAATATAAAAACTTATTTGTCGGGTCATGTTAAGAATGTATAACAAAGAATTACAAAGTAAAGTAGATATTAGCACAAAATTGAATTTCAAATTAGGAAGCTTTCTGCAACTCAAGTTCAATATCAATTCCCGACCTACTTTAGTGCCCTTGGCCTATTTGAGGATAACAAAAACAGTGAGAGTCTTGATATAACATTCACTGTAATATGATTTTTCTATATACATTTAAGATGTTTCAACATCCTTAGAATAAACGTTCAAACATAAAACACTTAAAAAAAATAAAATAATAAAAGATGTTTTTATATCGCTAAATAAAAAAAGGTTATGTAATTATAGTACAGATAATGTAATGATACTTTTAAATCGATTAATTTGCATCGAACTGTTATTTTTTTTTAAGTAACTATATACGTATAAGTATTCGATTTCATCAGTCGGCCTTTTAATATATGGCGAACTCCTGGCCTCAAATGTAGTCTAGGTTTTCTCTATATGGCCAAATGCACACGTTGCTTCTAAAACTTTCTGAAAGCTTAAAGTTTTTCATTTATGTATATCGGGTAATATAATGGTAAAGCTCTATATTTCAATGTATAGGAGAATGGAATAAGACGTAGTCTGTGTGTTGAATGGTGAGACTCTACTTTCATTCTATTTATAGGTAATAAGCGAACTTCAATCGTTCGTTCCATCGTCATCGCTAAGAATGCATTCTTAAGATGCAATTTTAAAACAAACAATATTTTTAAAGCTTAACAAAATCTTTGTAAATGTGAGTTATAATAACTGTTTATTCGTTTTTTTAAATTAATATTTGCCTTACACAAAATGATTGTGTGAGGCAACTAAATAATTGCAATTTAGAATAAATATAGAATAAAGTGATATGGACAGGAATTGGAAACCGCGACCTTTAATTTAAACGACCCTAACATGTATAGCCAATACGTACTTGTATATATTTTCAAACATTATTTCCAGTTGTGGTATTCTTTCAATGTTTATCTTTACGGCTTAATTAGAAATATTAATCAAAATTTTCGAAAGAACTCTCATTTACATTAATATAATCGCTTAAAGCGATCTTATATAGAATGTTTAACTCATCGAAGCGGGTAGCGGAACGTTAGTTTAATTGGTAGAGGTCCCAGAGTTCGTGGGTTCGTATACCTGCCCGTATCGGTTTATTTTTAAATAACCTTAACATGGCTATACATGTTTATAAATAATGATTAATGTTATATTTTTCCAATTCGTTACGGTTAAACCAATTCATAGACCATTACTATTTTTATAGCTTAAAGTTACATAAAAAAAAATGTGTACTTGTATTTTATTACTATTTTTTTGAGGTATGTAAACTATACACAAATTGTTAATGTTTTTTAAAATAATATATATTTTTACGTTTTAATTATATTCAATATTGCGCTGTAAGCTGTGATATAATTCTCAAACTCATATTGTTAGAGTTTTTGAAAACACTGTCGAGATGAAGACAACTTGGTAAGAAGTCATAAAGACGTTTCTAGAAGTTGAGCTTGGAATTCTAGAAACTTTTGAAAACATAGTTTACTCAATAAAACAAGTTTTACGGAACTTTAAAGTAGTTTTAAAAGACAAAAGAACTTTATACCTTATAGCTTATAAATCATTACTTTTATTTGATACTAGCTGTGCCTGCGACTTCGTACGCGTAGATTACGATCTTGATGAACGGTGCCCTTTGTATATAATAACTGTAATACTCAAAGTTTCATCAAACTCAATCAAGTAGTTTTTGCGTGTAGGAGTATTTCTAGTTTATTTATGTATATTTTTTTAAAGTTTAATCACTGGTAATCACGGGTTTAAAAAAATGGTTGATGTATTAAAAAATATTTAAAATTAAATTTTATCAAGCAATAATTGCCTGCATTCGGTTAATATATTTAGTTTTATAAATACATAAGATAATGATGCAATGTGTTAAAATGTCCAATTATTTCTCCAAGTTTTGTGTTTCCTTTAGGAATCTGATCATCGGGGATAATAAACTTATTCCTTTGTTTCCTTATCAACTGTGAACTAATGTTAGTGTCAATAAGATATATAAATCCAGAATGTTTGTTATAAAGAGTCTAAGAAATTGGCGAAAATTGAAATTCAGTGACGATAATTTATGACGCCCTTGATGGTTACCAGGATTCTGATATATCCTCGCTTTTCTCTGTGGTGGTAAATTAATTAAATTTTTACATAGGCTATGAAAAAGGACACAAAGTTATATCAGACATAATTATAACATTATTATTATACCACTTTATAATTTACTATATTGTAGACGTGTTTAGAATATGAAGTGAAAGTTGAAACTTTAAGCACAAAATGTTAACACTGCGTAATTTAATATTTAGTTAGACTTAATATTACAAAATCCATCACCGTCACTATCATCGTTTTTTTACATTACACATATCATAATATTTGTTTATTTAGTAGAGTATTATATTAAATCTCTCTTAATGAATTCATGTGGTTTGGAAAAACATCACTAATTTCGTAAAAATTGTAACATATGTTATCTACCACCTTCTTTGGTAACTACATTTATTTTTATAATATTACTTTTTAATCAATTCTAAGTGTTCATAATATGATAATTGTAATGAAAAAAAATCTTTAACAATTGCCCCATTACTAAGACTTCGTTTTCCTGTTGTCTGTCTGTCTTTCTGTCTGTTTCCAGGCTGTGTGTCATAATTGCTAGACAGTTGAAATTTTGACAGATTATGTAATTCTGTTGCCGCTATAACAACAAACACTAATAAAAAACCGGCCAAGTGCGAGTCGGACTCGCGCACGAAGGGTTCCGTACTATTATTATCTATTTAAAAAAATAATTATTATTTTGTTTTAGTCCCACAGAAATAGCGGCAACAGAAATACATCATCTGTGAAGATTTCAACTATCTAGCTATAAAAGTTCATGACATATAGACAAACAAAAAAAAATCACGTTTGTTGTATGGGAGCCCCCTTAAATAATTATATTATTCTAGTTTTTAGTATTTGTTGTTATAGCGGCAACAGAAATACATCATCTGTGAAAATTTCAACTCTCTAGCTATAACGGTTCATGAGATACAGCCTCGTGACAGACAGACGGACGGACGGACGGACATCGGAGTCTTAGTAATAGGGTTCCGTTTTTTACCCTTTGGGTACGGAACCCTAAAAACTAAATAAAAATAAAGTACTCAAATCCATAAAAAGTATTTTTTTTGCTCGATTTTAATAACGGTTACAAGTAAATACTTGAAATAATCACTGAATTTTTAGTTGTATATATTGAAATAAAATAAATATTTGGGGGATTCCTATAAAAGAAACCGTTTTTTAAATGTAAACGAAAATTCGTGATTTTTTTTTTTTTTTTTTTTTTTTGATATATTGCGGGCAAACGAGCAGACGAAGCCATCTGATGTTAAATGACTACCGTCGCCCATGGACAACTGCAACACAAGGGGAGTTGCGGGTGCGTTGCCGGCCTTTAGGGAAAAAATGTCTATATACTCGACGTTTAAATACCTCCAAATTATAGCTCTCAGGGAAAACCTCTGGAGAAAGATCATCACATAGTTTGCATGTGCGCGGAAAGAATGAGCGTGAAGCTCGCACATTGCTTGTAAACCAAGCATCTAAGTGGTGCGGATGATATCTAGTCCTTCGGCGAAGAGTGCGATGGTAGAAACGTGATGGTGGCACTATATCTAAGAGCTCTTCAGAACACTCACCATTGTACAGTCGGTAAAAAACACACAGAGAACCAACGTCTCTCCTAATGCTTAAAGGTTCTAAGCCGTTTGTGAGTTTGGGATCGTTGACAATGCGGACTGCCCGATGTTGTATGGAGTCAAATGGGTGGAGTTGATATTGCGGGGCACCAGCCCAAAGATGCGAACAATACTCCGCATGGGGACGAACCTGAGCTTTATAAAGCAATAGCCGATGTCCCGATGTGAAGTACCGGGCCGCCTTGTTCAGAACCCCGAGCTTTTTTGCTGCCAATTTGACTTTGTTCTCCAAGTGACCTCGGAATTGGACCACGTTCGTAATGTCAACTCCGAGGATCCCAATACTCTTATTGATGTTAAGGGCTGTGTTCCGAAAGTCCGGCGCTATAGTGAAGGGGGTCTTCTTAGCGGTGAATGCGCAGACTTGTGTCTTCGAAGGATTAAATTGAACCTGCTCCAAGGAAGTCTCAATTTCGGACACAAGTTGTGATCTTCTCTCTTCCACTTCCGTCCGAGGGATATTAGCACGGCCAGTGTATAAACCATCAACGGTATTGTCATCCGCATAGCAACGAACGTTGCAGGTTTGAATCATGTCGTTAACATGCAGAATAAACAGCGTAGGTGAGAGCACTGAACCTTGGGGAACGCCAGCATTAATAGGCATGGTTTCAGAGCTAACTCCGTCCACAGCGACCATGATGCTTTGCCCATTAAGAAAGTTGGTTATCCAATGGCTTAATCCCTCGGGGAGACTGTAAGATGGTAACTTCGCTAAAAGAGCTTTATGCCAAACCTGATCAAAGGCTTTCGCGATATCCAGGCTGACTGCCATCGCTTCCCCTTTGCTTTCAATGGCGGTTGCCCAGCGGTGTGTTAGGTACACTAAAAGATCTCCAGCGCTGCGACCACGACGAAAACCGTATTGTCGATCGCTTATGAGCTGGCGATCTTCAAGGTAGCCAAGGAGCTGCGTATTGATAACCCGCTCCATCACTTTGGAGAGCAAGGAGGTGATCGCGATAGGGCGGTAATTGGATGGATCAGTGCTGTCACCCTTCTTGGGAATAGGGTGGACAATTGCTACTTTCCACGAAGCCGGTACTATACCAGTGATGTATGAGAGTGAGAATAAACGCGTTAGAGGTGAAGTCAGTTCAGGTGCACACGTCTTAAGTACAAGGGCCGGAATACCATCAGGACCACTGGACTTCTTGACGTCGAGGGAATGCAGAACACGACGAACGGCACTTTGATTAAAGCGCACGTTACGCATCGTTTGCCCACAATAAGGGATGCTCGGTGGTACTTTTCCCTCATCCTCAAGTGTTGAATTCGCCGCGAAAAGAGTGCAAAGGAGCTTCGCTTTCTCTTTTTCTCGGAATGTGGCAGGGTGCCTTCAGGTTCGCGCAATGATGGTAGCGAAAACTGACAAAAATTACCTTCGACAGCTTTAGCAAGAGACCAAAAGGCACGGGTTCCACTTGGAAAGCCCAATAGTCTCTCACCAATTCTGTGAATGTGTTTGAACTTTGCCCTAGCGAGTTCTCTCTTGCAGGATCTAGAGGCCGCGTTGAATTTCTTTTTCAGGTTATGCATCTGCGGGTCCCCCGCTTATTTTGCCGCAGCCCAAGCTCGATACATTTCCAGCTTGGAGTTGCAAGATCTTTTGCAAGAGGCATCGAACCAGGGTCGCGACGCGCCACCGACACGAACAACCATGTTGGGAATGAAACATTCCATTCCTTGCAAAATGGTATCCGTGACGGCTTCTGCAGAGATTGATGGGTTCCCTGATGAGAAACAAAGCCGCCCCCATGGGTAGGATGCGTAAAATTCCCGCAGACCATCCCAATCCGCTGACTTGTAGTGCCATACTCGGCGACTTCCAGGTGGTCGGGGGCGACCGGTTTGTACTACAGGCACCTGAGAGTGCACCAGACAGTGGTCGGATGAACCTAAAGGTACACCAACGGTCACCTGGTAACCCTCCGGACGGGTAGTCAACAAAAGATCAAGCAAGGAAGGAATCTGGTCATCTCTATCAGGAATTCTGGTATCATCTGATACAAGTTGAGAGAAACCATACGCCTGGCCAAAGTTGTATACGGTTCTCCCAGCGTAGTCTGTGATGCGTGAACGTAGCCAGTCCACATGGTGGGCGTTAAAATCACCTAGGATCACCACCTCCGCGCAAGGGTATCGGATAAACAAATT
Organism: Napeogenes inachia; assembly: GCA_959347355.1. Classification (NCBI taxonomy): domain Eukaryota; kingdom Metazoa; phylum Arthropoda; class Insecta; order Lepidoptera; family Nymphalidae; genus Napeogenes; species Napeogenes inachia. The sequence continues at coordinate 19,689,010 of OY365793.1, read as the reverse complement.
TTCTGTAGTCTTCCCGACGTGCCCAATGAGACGATTGACTTCCGCATCACCACTATGAGACCTGTACAGACATGCGTAGAAACGTGTGACGCCACTAAAGTCTAGACGCACCCATAAAACGGACAGATCTCTGACGCCGATTGATAAATTGTCGAGTCGCTGATAACAGATATCACTCCTGACGTACATACACACGCCGGCCTTCGGTAGGAAGGTGTGCTCAAAATTGTACCCTGGATAGCACAGGTACGCAGTATCTTCAGGAGTAGATATTTGTGTCTCAACAAGAAAGAGTAAGGCCGGTCTTGCCGTCGCAAGATAATTGTGGATGGCATTCAAGTTGCTATGAAGGCCCCTTATGTTGCAGAAGTCCACATCAAATGTGGAAATAGGAGCCGCTGTGGAACCGTTACATATTTTATCATTCTTAGTCATATTTGCGAGTTTATAGAGGTAAAAGGGGCAAGAAAGGAATACGTGATGGTTCCTGCAGTCTCGTGGGCGATAAGTACACCAGGCACTAGACAGTTTCGATGATAGAGAGTAGTGTGTCGCTGGCATGGGGGACGGAAGGGCCCCCGATCCAACCCGTATTCAGTCACCGTATTCCACACCGGTCTCCATTTCCGGCACGATGATCAGAAGTCGGGCTTTTTTCGGTGGCGGTGGGACAGCCTCCCAAGCTGGTATGGCCTGGGTTCGGGTCCCCTACGAACCACCGGGCGGCCAGCGGTGAACCGTTTCATCGGGTCTCCCTGGACCCCATGACAGCACCACACGCTCTACCGCCTGAAATGCCGCGCTACTGGTGCTGAACCAGAGACTGAAAGGAACGACACGTAAAGGAAAAGGATAAGGTGGGATAACGGAAACTGGCTTACATGCCATCGAACCGAAACACATCCGAAGATACTTTGCGGTTCGGCTTTGACATGATAGTGTCAAATAGTGGTCGCGAGCCAGGCGGGGGAATCCATATCCACCCCCTACCACCAAAAAGTCGTGTGCAAGTCCGACTCGCCCCGGGCTGGTTTATTATGGTTGTATTGATAAATTCATCGGACACTATCAAAAACATGTACAAAGTAATATATCTACAATTTTTTTTATTATGTATATATACAGGGTTATTTTTAATTTGTTGACCAGCTCTTGCAGGCCTCTCTACATCAATCCCAACAACATTTGTTCTAAAACTTTCTATAAATCTTGATAAACAACACAAAAACGGGCGCCATGCCGACGCTCATAGTTCATGCCAGTTCAGAGACAAAAATAAATTTTGTATGGGAAAATTTAAATTTAATAACTAATTATTTTAAAAAGTCGTGGTCAAATAACACTATATACATATATAAAACTATAATTTGGAGTACGATAAGATTATGTAGATCACTTAATTAAAAATATATAATATTACTATTAATATTAATAAACTTATAGCTTCATGTCAAAATATTATAATATATTATCATTTTAGAATATGTTGAAGCTTATCTTATTTCACATTAAATTCACCTTCAAATAACGAGCAAACGAGATTCATTTGGGAATTAATTAGAATAAGCTTTTAAGACCTTACTTTTATTTTTCTTAATTACTTATTTATTGGTCAAAATGCTATTGATCGTTGTTCTTATCAAAAATACTGACAAAAAAAAATGAAACACCTTTCACACGCCGTAACTTATATGTTTTTACAAACAAGAGAGATATCATTAGCTACTTATGTTCCCATGCAACGAGGGAACAACTGAACAAGAGATGGTGCAATACTTTTATCATATTTTAAAAGAATCCAAAAATTGTAACAATGAAAAAGCTAGAATATCATATCACATAAAAAAAAATTTCTGTATAATTAATTTTAAATGTAATTGTATCAGAATCCCAGAATTGTAACAACGCAAAAGTTGGAACATTATTTCACATAAAATTGTATTTCTTTATAATTAATTTTAAATATAGTTGTATCAAAATCTAAGAATTTTAACAATGAAAAAGCTGAAACATCATTTCATACCAATTGTATTTCTTTATAATTAATTTTAAACATAATTGTCACTCTTGAATTCTAATATCGAGTCAGCAGCGTCATCTTAGTTATAATTTAAATTGTAATTTTTAATTGAAGTGTTATTCAAACTTAGTTTTTTTTGATCCTCTGCTACCACCGTAATCATTTTGCTCATTATTTAAGTATACAATAACCTGTGATATACAAATAAAAAGAAAATTGGAAAAACGGATACATATTGTATTCGATTTTTAGACAATAATTTTAGTTATAAAGCCGTTACTGTAACAAAAAAAAACTTTGGCATTGACACGCTGATTTTAGATAAAATTCCCAAAAATATTTATTTTAACAAGTAATGGTTGTTTATTCGCTTCATGTAAGTTAAACATAAAAATTGAGGAAAATAAAAATATGAAAGTTACAATTTATACAAATGACGATTATAAATATGTTTAACATTTTTACACCTCTAAATACTTTTGAAGTGTTATAATAATATTCTTAAATATTATAAAACTTGTACCACACAAGGAGACAAACAAACCCACGTATCATATTTTGAACCATAAACCATACAGATCAATAAACCATACAGATCATTCAGTCAATATTTAAATACTAAATTTTTCATTTACTAGCTGTGATTTATTTAAGATTCTATGTTTTTTTTTATTTCAGACGATTAATTGCTGACCTGCTATCATAAAAGCCTCATAACGAATGATTTTGACACATTTGGACATACAATGAAGTATCGTTCGAATCATCACGTTGCATCGAAGAAAAAGTGCTCCTCTAGTGCCTTCTCCCTTAATGTTGTACAACCCTAAGTAATTCATTTAATTTAATCCCGGGAACTGTTTCCATTGTTGAATTTCATGCAATCAGTCTGTGACTCTTCACTCCTTCTTTATTTATTGTGTTCTTGAGTCATGCACGTCAAAAAATTAATTAATAAACATTTCGAGACTTAAGAAATCGTGTTAAACGGCACTTATACCTGCTCACCATATAAGATGAAATTTAAATATTTGTAATCAAACTTTCGTAAACCAAGATGAATATTAAACTATTAAATATAAATTTACCTGTCTGTATTCATGTAAACTGTCGTTTTGTTGTTATTAAAATCTTTATTTCTTCAAAAGAATATAATGAATATAAAAATAGGCAAGACTTCGTTTTTATTTTTAGGTCATCAAGTAAGGCTGATATTATAACGAGTTATTTAATAATAGTTTTTATGTAAAACAAATTTATTGTTTTTTTTGCGACATTGCAATGGTGACTACCAAGGATTTTTTTTAAATAACTTTTTTACGTATTCCGCTATACTCTTAAAAAGTTATCCCTATATTTTTTATAATACTTGTTTTGCATTATAATTAGCTTATAAAATCTTTTTACATTTTATAAATTCTTTAAAAGGCCTTAATGCAAAAAACTAACGCTCATTATAAAAATAAAAGCTTCTGTCGCCCTGGGACATGGCCTCTTTTCTTTTTTGGAAAATCCTTTACGGACATCGCCCGCCTCAGGAAAGACTAAGGATGAATTGAGTTCACTTTATTGGATTATGAACTTTAATATTTTGAAGAAACACATTTCTAATACTACGAGTATCATAATATATAAAGAAGGATTTTATAAAAAATATATACTATGTTACACACGTTATTCTATGTTTTTCTAACGTATAAGTATGTATTTTATGTATTAATAATTAATTATATGAATAATATTAATTAATTAGATAATTAAAATAACGTTCATTAAATAAAATATATTTAGAAGATGAAAAGTTCATATATGCCTTACATAATATATAAGATCAAATGCACATAACAAACAAACGCACGACTCATTATTAGTTATTGTATGAGACTGTTCTCGATATAGAAGAGTAATCAAAGGACATGTTTTCATTTCTCTCTTATTGTTAGGAACAATAAAAGCTGAAGGTCAATAAGAGATGATAGAACTATAAAACTACTAGACATACCTTTGTTATATAATTGCACATACAATATACATACAGACTACAATAATATGAGCTTTGTATTAAATATTTGATATTTGTAGCAGTACTTTACAACAATATTGTACTGTTTCATTACTATACTATTATACTACTTTACTACTTAAGCAATATTGTTAAGTTATATGACAATAATATGAGCTTTGCAAATATTAGTTCCTGTCTAACGGTTCTGCTCTGGTTTAATAAATCCATACTGTATTTATTACATTACAAGCTGTTGCCCGTGGTTCCGCCTGCTTGTAGGTCGCTTTTCGCGTAATCTGTGGAAACTACAACTATCCAGACCTATAAAAGACTTATAGTTAATTCAAGAGCATCCTATTGCCACGGGGCAATTTTATACATATAGGCAATACATTGCTACGATATCAAACAAAAAATAATAACATACATACACATCACACACACACACACACAGACACACAGAGAGAGAGGACATTATGCAGATATACGTAATAAAGCATATGAATACAAAATATTTTTTACTAAATATTATGTTCTTGAGTTATGTTGAATCAAAGAATTTCTTTGTAGATTTTTAAACTGCTATACCATATGCGAAAACATAATTATAGCGCGTTCTAAAGAAAATCAGCGGAAAATCTAAACTAAATTTAAAATGATCTCATTTAATTTGTTTTTTTTTTTATTCAGATAAAACAAAGTAGAAATTCTAGCTTTATCTAAATTAAATACATTTATGTAAACCGCATTCAACCGTCTTTAAAGGTTTTGAAACAGTGCTTGAAGTTAATTTACAATTGACCGTAACTTCTTTTTCCCTTAACTAATTTTGACAACGCTCTAGATTTTATATAATCCACCTGTGAAAACCGCGTTTAAATCCGTTGAGTAGTTTCGACGTTATAACGTACCAGACAGACAGACAAAAATTAAAAAAAATGATTTTTTGGTTTCTGTTATTCGTCTTTAAAATTGATAGGGATCAATTTTTCAGAAAAATATTTAATGTACAGACACTCGATTTTTACTGTTATACTTATTATATTATTTGCTATTACTATTAAAAAAACATTGAAACTGTAGTTGTGCATGCTGGGCTTAAATTTTTGAGTTTACTTTTTTATTATGAAACATAAATATATAATAATACTTGGTTGCAAAAATATAAAATATATCTTTTGCTGAATCCATTTTGACCATATTTAATTCAAGTATACTTAAACGTAAACTTATATAAAAATGATCTTCGGAAATGTTTTTATAAATCTCAGAACCTTAAAAAAAATATTCGATAGTTATGTTATACTACATAATCTTTAAAGGAAAAATAAATTAAATGAATTTCAGAATAGTTCATAATTTGATTGAATTAGCAATTTTGTTACGGATGTTCAAAACTTCTTTACAACTGTATCTCAAAGAGAATTAAGTACAAATCTTAATACTTTTAATATTTACGAAAACTTCTTACTTTATTATTTTTGATGGTAAAAAGTGAGGTGTTTAAAAAAAATTTTCAAAATCGTTTATTATTAAATGATTGATTTTAATAATGCATTACTTCGCGACATGAAAATTTTTACTAAGTTAAAATTAGTCATAAGTTATAAAATAGGAAATAATTTTAATATCTTATGGATATCACATACATCTTTTTAGGGGACCGCTAAATAAAGAAACGAAAGGAAATGCGAATAAATTACCAAACAAATAACGAAATAGCATTATCATATCGTATAGTCTAAGTCCTCATTAATTGTTTCGAAACTTAGTGAAATATACACCTCGTGCAACGGTTCCCCGACGCAACGACTTCAATTAGTACATAATAATATTATTTTTATTTATTTTGAAGGTCTTTCTGTATCGGGGTTTTTTTTTTATTTTATTTAAATTTTTTTTATTAGTAAATTTTTTATTACATGTGTGAAATACTTATTAATAAAAATAGTTACGCTCAGAACTAAGTAACTGTATTATTACATATTTAATCACAGTTTTTTGCTAAACAACAATATATATGATTTAAAACATGAGAACTCTTTAAATTATGATTTGATACGAGTTTATCTGAGGAATATAGATAAACAATGAAGCAAAGTTACTTGCTATCTTATTTGGCTTATTGTTTGTAGAGAGAAAGATGGGATGGAAGGTTTCCCAAAAGTCTACACTTTAATGTAAGAAACCAGGTCTTGGAGGTTAAAGGGTTTTTTTCTTAAAATCCCTGTCTTATACTTCTTACTGACACCATGTGTTGAAGTCTCGAATATTGTGACTACAAATTTTATTTTTATTTTTTCCGGTGATCTTTTGTATATAAGTAATTATTATGTAACAAAAAATATATAGTATCAATGAATATTAAAGTTTTATTTATAATAAATGTGACATTTAAACTCGCAGTCTGTGAAACTGTACAAGTTACAACCCTTTGACACAGAATCCAATCTTCCCCAGAGCAATTACTAGCTTCATAATATCTAGTTTAATATGTAGCATAGTTCTGAATTAATTAATATTTTCGTTAAGACTCAACCTCTTTATATGCTAATAGATAAGTTTCTAATCATTTACAAACATAAATGTGTTATCATAACATAATATTGAATATTAAATTGATGAATATGTTCAAATTTTGAGATTAATTTTTTCATATATTTAAAAAAATCGTTTTTCATATGAAAAATTAATTATCGCTTTAAATTATATACGTTTATATAAATCACGTCTCCATCTGTTTAACCGTTTGTGCTATTTGGAACCAACAGAAAATATTCTGGATATTTCTAAATTTAATATTGCAAACAGTAGTCCATGAGCTAAAAAATAAAATAGGCTTAATTACATTCGGAAAAAAAAATCTTTGAAAAAAGGAGGCCATCAGAAAACATCAAGGGCACACTTCAAAAAAGTTATAGATAGGTATATATAGATATAGACAGAACCCTAATTTTCCACATTAATTTTCTCTATAATCACAGATGAAGTTTTGGAATTTTGGGTACCTTTGCCCACCTGATGTAGAGTACCCGTGACCCTTTATTACCGATGAGATAAGTAGACACAGGACAGGTTATATTAAACGTAATTATGAGTTTATCCTTATAATATACACAGATTACTCTTTCATATTGGCTTCTTGTGTTGTTTGTGTAGAATATAGCAATTTTACTATATTGTATTGTAATGACGTCTTGTAACATTGTATTATTGTTGTAATATTGTAACTATAGGAGAGGGAGCCACAGTGCCACGGTGAACATTGTGCTCGTGTATAAACGTATTTAAAAAATATACAAGTGAATTAACAAGTACGATAAGTGGGAAATTTTAAAAATAGTGTATTATTAGACTTAGATAAATATAAACAAAACAGTTTTCAAGCAGTGAATTCTTGTAAAAGTGAAAGTGAAAAAGTCATTCGTGAACCATCATCAAACATCAACAATCAACTGGAAAGAATTAAAAAATATATACATGTATAAACCATATTGTGTAATCAATCATCAGGAATCAAAGTGTGTACTGTGTAAAGTGTTAAAAAGAATAATAATAAACATTATCATCATAACTTCAAAAGTGCAAGTAACGATCCTCTAATTACTTCAAAATAATAACCAGTAACGACATCTACAGCAATCATCTGAGTTTAATCGTCTCAGCGCCGTCTATCAGACCCAATGAGATACTGCTGACTTTATAGGATCGAATTACCAACTGCCGCCATCTAGTAACCAAAAAAAAAGCAGATAGAGGTCGCTTGGTGACATATATTGACACATTATGGAGGAAATAAGAAACATGTTAATTAACATGCAACATGAATTAAAGCAACAAAAACAAGACATGATCGAAATGAAGGAAGATATAAAATCCACGATAAACAACAACATTAATGAGAAATTTAAATCTTTAGAATTTAAAAACGAGATTCTGGAAAATAAATTAGAAGAACAAAGTACAAAAATAAATAACTTAGAAAGATACATAAGACGCAAAAACCTTGTCTTCTTCGGCGTAGAAGAGCGAGAAAGATCCTATCCCGATTTAGAAAAATCTATAATCACTATAATAAACACTTACTTTAATATATCTTGCGACACTAATAACATTGAAGCAGTCAGAAGACTAGGGAAGAAAAGTGACAAAGTCAGACCAGTTGTGGTATCGTTTACTACAATGGGCATCAAAATAAAAATACAAACAACGAAAAAATACTGTTTACAAAACACCTCGTACTACATAAAGGAAGATTATCCCCTAGAAGTCCTTAACAAACGTAAGGAATTGCAAATTCAATTACAGAAGGAAAAAGAGGCAGGCAACAACGCTTTCATCAAATATGATAAACTCATTTTATTAAACAATAACAATACACAACGTAAGCAACTAAACAAGAGAAACTTATCTGAGTCTCCGGAGGCATCACACGCCTCCAGTCATGTTTCTAAGCATCTCTCTAAACAACCGTCTAAGAAAAATAAAGCAACAAACATCAAAGATTACATCCTACAAAAACCGAAATTAGCTCACACTGATAGTACTTTAAATAAAACGAAGTCAACACATCCGAACGTAGTATAGCAACCACAAATGGACTCCCTACTCACCTCTAATCTCCCAATACGGCTGGTCACCGCGGGAGAGTACGACCAAAACCCTCCAAGGAAAATGAAGAAAATTAATTTACACATTTGTACTTTCAATGTTAAATCACTATCATCTGCATCAAAATTTATAGAATTAAAAGCAGCGCTACAAAACATTAAACATGATATACTAGGTTTAAGTGAAGTCCGTCGACTGGGAGAGAACATTATCGAGGATGATGATTATATTATGTATTACATAGGAAAAACCAAAGGTCTTTACGGGGTGGGCTTTCTAGTCAAAAAGAAATACAAAGAATATATTCAAACTTTCACTGGTATATCGGATAGAGTTTGTATATTAGAAATTGAACTGGGAAACATTCCTTTCGCAATAATACAGGCGTATGCACCTACTGAATGTTCGTCGCAGGAAGATATTGATAAATATTATGAAGACCTTTCTAAAGCTCATGAATATATCACTACAAAATATGTTATCTCTATGGGCGACTTCAATGCACAGATTGGGGTACCGAAAGAACACGAACATTTAGTCACTGGAAAATATGGCTTTGGGAACAGGAGTACACGGGGAGAAAGACTCATTCAATATGCATATGAATACAATTTAAAAATCACAAATACCTTATTCAAGTTGAAAACCCATAAAAGGTGGACATGGATCTCTCCAGACAAAAACACAAAAAATGAGATTGATTACATCATGACTACAAAACCCCACCTAATTTCTAAGTATGAAGTACTCTCATCAGTCCCTTTTGGATCAGATCACAGGATGGTAAGAGTAACCCTCCAATTAAAATCAACGAAAAAAAGTAGGCGTAACTTTTCAAACACATTAAATACATTGAAAACGCAAGAAGAGCAAGATATCTATCTTAAAAATCTAAATAATTATGTACCAGAACTTATAAAGACACAAGAAAACTACAAAGCTGATAAGTACTACCAAAATATTATACAATCCATAATCAAAAGCTTAAAGAATACTAATAATAAAAAAAGGTGCAATATACTATCAGACGAGGCTTTAAAGCTTATGAAAAAAAGAAATAAATTACAAAACAAACAAAAACTAGACAAAAGGGACAAAGAAATTCTTAAAAACCTTTACAAAGCTACAAACAAAGAAATAAGGAGATGCTACGATATCTATAGAAGTAATATCATACAAAGATATCTTGAAAAAACTAGATCAACTAAAAAAGCATATAAAGAGTTGGACAGAGCAAAACATTGGATCACAACTCTTAAAGCAGAGTCTACCAAATCAGAATCACGAACAGAGGTAATAAATATAGCTACTGACTTTTATAGAAAACTATATAGCCAATCACAGTCAGCAACACCAACTAGTACGGGGCATCAAGATAAAGATACTTCCCCCGTTTTACAGTTTACGGAACCTGAAATCCTGAAGCAGATAAGGAAGCTAAAACCAGAAAAAAGTCCGGGTCACGACGGCATTACAAATGAATGTCTCACACTGGCAAGAACTTTACTACTTACACCTATCACAATTCTATGGAACAAAATATTAGTCGAAGAAATTGTACCAGACTCATGGACAGAATCTATAATCATCTTATTGTATAAAAAAGGCAATCCAGCTGACATAGGTAACTATCGCCCAATTAGCCTTATGCCGTGTTTCTACAAACTGTTTGCTTCTTGTTTACTTGATAGAATTACTTCAAAAATTGATATACAACAGCCCATAGAACAGGCTGGTTTCAGAAGTGGTTTTGGTACTCAAGATCACATACAAGTAGTTGACCAGGTAATTGAAAAATATTTAGAATTCCGCAGACCGTTATATTTAGCTTTCATTGATTATAAAAAAGCTTTTGACTCTATATCACATGACAGTATCTGGGAAGCATTGACGACACAAAACATAAATAAAAAATATATAGACATACTAAAAAACATCTATGTCAATAGCACAAGTAGAGTCAAGCTAGACAAAACTGGTTCAAAAATTAATATACGCAGAGGCGTGAGGCAGGGTGACCCGATCTCTCCCAAATTATTCATAGCCGTCTTACAACACATAATGAAAAACTTACCGTGGTCAGAACGAGGAATTAAGATAGATGGAAAACACCTAAGCCACCTCAGGTTCGCCGACGACATCATTATATTCTCAGAAACTCCTCAACAATTAAACCAAATGATAAGCGATTTAAATCAGGCCAGTATTAAAGTTGGATTAGAAATGAACCTAGACAAAACAAAGGTTATGACAAATCACCACAAGATACCCATACTTATTAACAGCATTCCTATCGAGTTTGTAGAGAAATATGTTTATCTAGGCAAACAGATTTCTTTCAATAAAAATAGAAATATTGAAGAAGTAGACCGACGAATAGCAATCACCTGGAAAAAGTACTGGGCTCAAAAAGAAATATTTAAATCTAATCTCCCTCTACCGTTGAAAAGCATATTAATGGATACAATAATATTACCAAGTATTTCTTATGGTTGCCAAACATGGACGTTCGATTTCAAAACTAGGAACAAAATACAGACTAGCCAGAGAAGAATGGAAAGAAGTTACCTACGCATAAAACTAAAAGACAAAGTCAAAAACGAGACCATTCGGAAAAAAACAAATATTATTGACGCCTTAACTTTCTCATTGCAAAGAAAATGGAAGTGGGCTGGCCACGTAGCCAGGTATAATGACGACAGATGGACCTTTAGATCGGTAAAATGGTCGGGGCCAAAAGGCACTAGAGCGCGAGGTCGACCTTGTGCTAAGTGGGCAGATGAAGTAGTAGGGGTAGCAGGTCGAGATTGGATGACTACGGCAAAAGACCGGGAGAAATGGCAGTCCTTGGAGGAGGCTTTTACCCAAAGGGGGTCCATACAAAAAAAATGACGACTGAAAAGTCACTTATGTTAAGTTTTTTTTTTACCTCATTTTATACATATATATATACTTTTATTATTACTTTACCATTACATTTTGTTATAAGCAGAGTTAAGATAAATACTTTTTTTTTTTTTTTTTTTTTTTTTGTATGGAACTTTAAATTTGTTTTTTAAATTTAAATAAAGCTTTATTATTATTATTATTATTATTATTATTATTATTGTAACTATAATGACATGTTTCATTGTGATTGTTATGTAAATAGTTGTTGCAAGGGGCAAGTATGTTAAAAAAGTAATAAAAATTAAAAAAAGGGCACCATTACAGATTTCCACGTATTCCTGTGTCTTGCAAAACGGGTCCATAACGAACCATCTATTTTTTTAAGTTCTCTTTCTATCTTTTAGTTTGTCTGCCTTTATTTCTTTTGCTATACCTTGGATACCATTCTGTTACTAGCTTGGTCTATTTAACTTTACTTTCCCTTAACATACACCCCGTCCAATGCCATTTATGCTGTCTGTAGACTGTGTGTGCATTTTTAAATTTTGGTTTGTTTTTAATTTCTTGTAATTGCACTCTATCTCTTGTTTTATATCGAGAGTACTCATTTCTATTGCATTTAGGAAAACTTTTTTTGTTATAGAGACATGTTTTTAAAAAATTGTGTATAAGGGTAATGTAAATAGTTTCTCTATTACTATACAAATAAAAGATTTTAAGTTGTATATACAGTTGAAAAATACGAACCAAAAACGTCTCATTTAAATATTGTTCTTATAAAATATTTTTGAAAGGCAAACTCGTGTTTTGATCTCTGTTACATCTTGAGAAGATGTATTTTATTTTATGCAATAGATGAATATGTCATAAGATGTCTTCCTCGATGAACGTCACTGGTTTTGTGTAGTCTTTTACTCAAATGGTGACATTTATAATATTATGTGCAAAGACACAAAAAAATGCATCCAAAATTAATCTTGAGTCAGATATACAAGGTCTAAATTTAAGTGATGAGTGTTTCTTGCTAAGGAATCTAAACAAAATTACTATAAATCATAATAGAGCGATCGATGTATGTAAAATACAACTAGTACGTACGTGCGTACGTAGTAAGTACTCGTTTATGTAATACAATGAACAGACTTACATTTTTATCAATGCACAGACGAAACGCTGTTCGTAGAAATATGAAATATTGCATAGAGTTTCCCTTTGTCATGTATATAAGAAATGGATTATTGAATATAACATCTCCTAGCCTTAAACTATTTGAAGATTTTTTGTAAAGTTACATTTATTTAAAAACTAAAAAAAAATAAATAATTCATCAAGAATTTATGAAATATTAAACCTTGACAGGGAGAGTAAACTTTTGTATAAAATGTGAATGATTATGATTATTTCAGCAATAAAAGTTTAATATTATTAAGCCTGTACGCTTTCTAAATAACATAGATAGAGATGATAATACATAGATATATAAAATTACTTATCTAAGTAAAAAAGGTCAGCAGTATAACCATAGCAAATGTAATTTTCCAAGGAGCTTTTATGAAATACATATTAATATACATAGTTATGTTCTGTTTTTTAAATGTTTATTTATTCTCATTTAAGCCTAATTGAATTAAAATTAAATTAAATAAACTTTATTTGGACATGACATATATGATTATAAAACAATACAAGATACAAAACACTAAAACAAAGAAAATGAAATGAAGTAAAAACAAATAGAAAAAATAAATATTTATTGCGACATTCAAAACGGATGACCACTCAGCTGTTGCTGGAATACCTATTTGACTCCAGCGCTGATTTTCAGTGGCCGCCGTGCTATGGTAACTAACACTAGTGACAATTAATTAACTTAACAAAATTACTTAAACAACATGGACAATCAAAAAAATATATAACATTAAAATTCTATATAATTACATATGAGATAAAAATACAATTAAACAAGAAAATTTGCCAAAAATGTTAAAAAAAATAATTCCATCGTCACCCTATCCAAAATAAGAGTGGGATGGATGATGTGAGCTTGCGACATGTTTCAGTCGTAGCCTTACACGTGGCTGAGTTCACCCGAACCCGTTCAGAACCCTCGAAGTTCACTTGGACCTCACTCGAGGAAACTATAAAAACTATAACGAAATAAGATGTATGAATATATAGTATAATACCTATAACATTACTTCAAAATAGATTTACATGTTTGTATGTAATAAGTGACATATATTTAATTTGTTTTCTCATCATTTGTTATCATACCTTTTTTATCATACCTTTCCTTTCCATACCCTTTTTATTTGGTTACTTTTTATCTCTGATATTTCCAACCTTGACTTAGTAAAATGGTCGGTCTCATTTATATCGAAGGGCTCAAGGAATTCTTGCTCGAGTAGTCTAACAGTACGAATCTCCCTAAAAGTTGTAACGTGGCCTGTTAAATATATAAAATTATATATAGTTGTGAAGTTTTATTTTGAAGATCTAATAATGAATCATCACTAAGAGAAGGCTGTAATTCTGACGTCACACTTTTTAAAAACAGTTCGGTGGTTTATTCTATTTCATTTTTATAGTTAAGTCAAAGTAAAGTCATTATTTTTATTATTATTATAAGCAATGCAAATTTTAATAATTTATGTTTGATTCAACAGTTCATTTTAGTGGTATTCGAGTTTTAGAAATGACAGAAGAAAAGACAGCTTTTTTTGTTTGTAATACAGCAAAAGACTAAAAATTATCTTCGGAGGTTTTTTTACTTAAAGATTTTTCGTATGTCCTTGAAAAATATTGAAGAGAAGTAAGTTTAACTTCCGGCTCTGTTTTTCGCCTGTGCACAATGGGTACTTCAATGTTTACAGAAAAACAAAGGTCTTTCTCTGTCTTTGTTATTATACACCTAATTATGAACACACATGGCTAACATACATGATAACATTCTATTAATATAGAATTGATAATTCAAATCAGTTCGATTGAGAACTGTCACTACAGTAGGTACACCTATATTATTACATTACGATTTACAAAGATTCCCTACAATGTTCATTTTCATCTAATTTATGTAAATATATTAAGTTACAAAGCACTAGTTACGATAATGATAACATTTATTATATTATAAAATATATTTATAATATAATTAATTAATTATATTATAATATTATTTTATATTATAAAATATAACTTAATTTCTATAAATTTAACAGCTTTAACTGTTAAATTTATACAAATAGTAAAGACATTTAAAACCTTTCATATATTAACTGAAAATCATTACCGAAAATTTGTTTTAAATCCGCTACACCTTGAAATTGGAATTGAGATAATATCAATAATAATAATAATATCACTGGAAAAATTACACACATTGATGTAACCCCTAAGTAAGCAAATTATCTGCTTGTGTTAAGGTTATTAGACGACGATACAAATACATAAAAATACACATTATTAATACCGAAAATATATTTAATAAACGACCAAACCCAGAAATACAGACATCTATGCTCGTCACATTCGTGTCTGTCCCGGTCGGGAATCAAACCCGAGCCCCATTGCGTCGCTATCGTTAGTTGTCTGCGCTAACCACTGGGCCAACTAGGCGGTGAGATATTTAAAGACAGATTCATCTTCTTATAATAATAGCTCTTAGTAACTTGGCAAATTAAATAAATCTCAATTTAAATAATGTTTCTCTCAAATCCACAAAATAATGAATATTAACAGTTATCTTTACTTTATCATCTTTATTTTTCATTTCTTTCTTGCATAGTTTAAATTATATACGTATTATGTTACTTCATACGCTAATATTTTTTCCTCATTTGAAGTTTTTAAGGCATCAACGAGCTAAATTATATATTTTTTAAAACCCCCGTTATAAAAAAACCTCTAAAAAGGTTAACAATAATATTATTATGTACTTTTTTGAAGTCGTTGAGTCGGGGGCCTGTTGTTAGTTGACAATGGTATCTGTTTTGCGAAGTTTTCGGAGCTATTGAATGAGGACTTAAACGATTTTACATTTTTATTTCGTTATTTGACTTGATAACTTACAAGTATTTTGATTTTTTCTTTATTTAGCGGTCCCTAAAGGCAACGATTTTAAAGAAAAAATATTTTATCAACAATTATTACTGAAGTCATAATATAATGGATCTTGGCGTTAACGAAGCATTTTACTAACAAAATCGACAATTCATTTGTTAATCATCTCCTCAGAGACGGAAAAATTATAATCATAAATTTTGGTCTAGATCATGAGCAAAGAGAGAACTTTGCCTGGAAGTAAATTGATACAAATCGACATAGCAGCTTTTGAGATAGTCAAAAAAATGTGGTACATAAAGATAACATATGGAACTAATTTTTTTGCGTGTACTGAGCTTTCAAGTCACTATTTTTATATTACATTTAGGCAGCTTAATATTGAATATTATTATCAAGCCACTTAAGGTTGAAGATCACTGTCATACGAGTGGCATCACCTTTGGTCT
Organism: Napeogenes inachia; assembly: GCA_959347355.1. Classification (NCBI taxonomy): domain Eukaryota; kingdom Metazoa; phylum Arthropoda; class Insecta; order Lepidoptera; family Nymphalidae; genus Napeogenes; species Napeogenes inachia. Next base: position 19,672,974 of record OY365793.1, on the reverse strand, counting down.
CCTAATGCACATTTGCTTTTATGGACTGACGGTGTACCTGACTTTCGCAAGTTCGACACATGTATGTAGCACACAAAATAAGCCTATGATTGGCTTCAAGGTATTGCTGTTGAGAAAGCAGTGGTTGATTTGAACCGAACCGAATTTAGCATAGGTATAAACTTATGCTAAATTCAAAGGATAACCTTTGTTTCACTTTCAACAGTCAAAACCATCACGGGTTTGCCGAGAAAATTCGATTGATAGTCATGATGAGCAGTCAAATTGGCGTAAAAAGCGTGCAAAAAAGGAACGATTAGGTACTCTAATTCAATAATAATGAGACTTTAATTTAATAATAACGTTTGATGCTAATAAAATGAATTGGTAAAACTTAGTGACGTATTCTACATCGCAGAGTAAAAATACATGGATTGGTACCAAAAAAAATGCTTTAAATATCTAATGCTTCTTAATATTCTTATATATAAAACAATTGATTAAACTCACTCTTTTAAGCATTAACAAAATCATTATTTTTGTTCCATGCTGTGAGACCCAAATACTTTGAGGATTTCATTGAAGTTTTTATTTCGTTTCTATTTTTCCACAAATAACCCTGAACACTTTCTCGAAACTCAATCCCGCTTGCGTGGACTTAGTTAATATTATTTTATTTATATTAACTTATGGTATATATATTTTTAAATTAGTTGTACATTCTCCTAGGCGTTCGTGTAGTCGTTCCTACAAAGTGGGTACAACAAATGAAATCGCCGTTTAGAACGTAGCGATTATTGTTGATGTTAGAAAAAAAGATGTTTCAATTTATAATCGAACTTCTATAAGCTAAATGGATTAGAACTCTGTTTCTGCAATTAGATCTTAATTAAATTCGTAAAGTTAAAATTACTTTTTTTACGGCGGCTTCTAAACACCTATTTAATAGAATATTTAAATATAAGCCATCATACACCAAAATTTAAATAATAATATCAAAAACAGTGAGAGACATAAGATAAATACCATAAATAGGAATAAACTCGTAACGCCTAGATTTCGTCTTAAAAAGGTATAAATCGTATGTGTTACTAGAACCTGCTAATTTGGTAACAAAATACTTTAAATAAATAGTGCAGACTTCAATTCAGATCAGGTTAAGTCTTATTGTAAATATGAAGATCATAGTCCGAGAAGTATTTTAAGATCGTTCGTTAAAAGTCGGTTTTTAAATCTAAAGTTACAATGAGGGTGAATTCGCAGGAATATATATAACTATTTTTACTAAGTTTTCCCACAGTTACCTATAACTAAAAGAAAAAGTATAACATGATACTAATAAGAGGAATACATAAAAATATTTGTAAATATTTATTTTCTTTTTAAAAGTGGTTCTACTCGTTATCTTAGAATAAAGTTTACTTCATAGTTCTTCATTTCAAGGCTACTAATTCTTTGGAAGTTGGCTTTGATTAATTTGTCTTCATTCTAAGACTGCTAACGTAAGGTATTATATATTTACATAGCAAGGACTTTGGATATTTTACCAATGACCAATCAACATCAATCATCAAACGGGCTCTAAAAGTTTATATTCATATTATAAGTTTCCTCAGAACATAAGAAAACGATTCCAAGGAAGACCCAAGGATAATTGTTTTAAACTTGTGTTCTAAACTTTCTCTGAATTTACAAGCTACAGATATTAAGCCAAAATTATTAGGGCTTCTCAAAATCAAAGGTCAGTAAACCAATTGTTGTGGAATTTAAAGGTGTTTCTATTAAAGTAAAATACATTTTAAGTTACAAAAAATAAAAAAAAAATCAAAGATTTTTACAGCCCCTAATCCATCCATCACCCAATTTATATATCAGATTTTAATACATTTTAATACAACGGGTTAATACCTGTAATAGCAAAATAATGTTCTAAATGGCACTTGATTTTGGAAAATTCTGTCTGTTGGAATGTACGTATACGAAAATATGATGGCTCACCGCAAATTTTTACAAATTTCGAGAAAAATCTTTTAGAACTAAAAACGCTATCAAAGTAGTAACTCTATAGAATAAATTTTTACTGAAACTCTTTGTATTACTAATAATAATTTGTTTATATTCATACTACTACAATTTGTAACTATAAAATAAAACTATCATGTATTCTTTTCAAACCACTCAACTAATGATTATTTATGCACAGCCTCTTTATTCAACATTTATAATGTACATTTAAACTCATTGATCATCTATAAATTGAAACCTACAAGTTACATAATGGACTGCTATTTACATATTTTGCAAATGTGAGTTAGTGTATTTGTTTATTATTCCTTAACGGCTTTACTATTCAATTGATCGTCATAAATTATGGATTCATAGTGGTATGGAAAAAGAATTGGGATACTTAGTGTAAAAAGTAATTTAAAGGAGCAATGGAGAATAAAACTATAAAAAGTTTTGCCAAGATAACAGAAATCCGCGGGAAAAGCTATTATAATAAGTAATTGATTTGACAACTTACTGTTATATGGTATACATATACAGTCTACTCATGATAATAAGAAATATGTCTATTGTTTTGTGAGAAGCGAAGTAAAATAAAAAAATTTATACCAAGGATAGAAACTTTATTTACATTACTTTTATTCCATTCTAATTGAACAATACAATGTACTTTATTTAAAATCGTGTAATTGACGAAAAACTTAATACCAATTAACTTTTAGAAATGTCGTAAGTGCTACTGTATTATACATATCAATAATGAATGTAATTTTAGTAAAAAATATTTTTTTGTTTTTTCTTAGTTTTCGATATGAAGATTGGCGTTGCAAGTATAACATTGGTTATCATTCACAAATTCAAATTGACTTAAGGCGGATAATAAGTTTCAATTTTCTTTTTATTTAAACAAAATAATTTAAAATAAAAGACTAAAGTCGGAAACAATAAAAAAAAATGTAGTTAAAGTACTATACGATTTAGTTTTATTGTTTTATGATTTTTTTTATCAAATATATTGAAAGAATAAACCTATCAAACTTAACTACGGCATTTATTACTAAGCTAATGAACTACTATCTTGTTATTATAAATATTGAAGCTAAATATCTTAGTAAAGCAAAACTTCATAAAACTAACTCTTATAAAAGTTCAGACAGAGTCAGCGCCCACTTTCTTAATCAACGAATGGAGGATGTTTATATTTTATTTATTTTGTTTGCTGTGCTTGTCAATTTTTAAATTTGTATAAATTTAATGACCCAGATTCATTATCGGTCCTAACAAATTATTATCAGCAAACCGTCATTCGAAACAAGTAAAACGAAAATTCAAAACACGTTATTTTGATAAACTAAAATTTTATGCGATACATTTTATGACTTTATTTAGCTGTTATCATCAACGTCATTGTATTGTTTATCGCAACATCTGATTTTAATATAGATTTCGTAATAAGATAAACTAATGCGCAATAAATAAATACGTAAAGCAAAAACTTTGTTCTTCTTTTTACGAAATATACGCGGTCGTTAGAGTATGACAATTTGACAATTAAAGTTTCTATTGAGAAAGTTAATATTTTTTTATAATAAACATAAGAAATTCATTAAGTAAATGAGAAGACATTACACACATTGCTTCATTGTTTACTTTGACAGTTGACATCAAGTATACAATATTAGTCTGATGTTATCAAATTATCGCAAAGAATTATTGTTAGAGGTGTAGATTCATATTCTCAAACTAAAACTTAAAATTACGGTTTAATTTTGGAGCCTGGGTTAATATTATTATTAGTTACATATATTTGATATGGCTTTTGGATTTACAATTTTGAAACTGTCTCTTAAAAAGTATCGACAAATATTGGGAGTGGGATTTCCAAAAATACTACTTCCACCAAGAATTCGATCCCTATGTTTTCCAATATTCTGAACTTATGTGCCAAATGAGTATATAATTCTAGTTAGATGTAGCTGCATGATTATTTTATATTCAGTATCACGATAATTTACACAAACAAAAACGTTAAAAATAATTTAATTGCATTGAGAATACCAAAGGCCTTCCAGTCTTCAATTCTTATAGTCATGTAATGAATTAATAGTTTTCCAACTGAAAGGATGGATTTATTAAGGACGTTATCGAGATGAAGAAAACTTTGTGAAAGATAATTTAGTTTTGCAGCTCAAATGTAGGAGAAAAATTTTCAATGTCAAATTTAAAGAAAAAGAATAAGATTTTTGCCACAATTCCGTAAGAAGTGATTAAGACCTTAAGATAAATGTTCGTGTTATAGTTGATGTTTTCGAAACTCGTTTTAAAAACATTAGTTTACAGTAGATGTACAATTAACAAGACAATGTATACAGTGAGATATTATTGACGATTAAATTTCATAAAATGTATGTATTATCATGTACATAGTATAAGTTTTTAAGTAGATGTTATACGCGTATTTTTTACGTAGTGTCAAAAAAAATTGTACCAATTCTATAAAAACTATAATATATAATATATTATAATTTAAATTTGTACAAATAAATAAATTTAAATTAAATTAAATTAAATTAAATTAAATTAAATTAAATTAAATTAAATTAAATTAAATTAAATTAAATTAAATTAAATTAAATTAAATTAAATTAAATTAAATTAAATTAAATTAAATTAAATTAAATTAAATTAAATTAAATTAAATTAAATTAAATTAAATTAAATTAAATTAAATTAAATTAAATTAAATTAAATTAAATTAAATTAAATTAAATTAAATTAAATTAAATTAAATTAAATTAAATTAAATTAAATTAAATTAAATTAAATTAAATTAAATTAAATTAAATTAAATTAAATTAAATTAAATTAAATTAAATTAAATTAAATTAAATTAAATTAAATTAAATTAAATTAAATTAAATTAAATTAAATTAAATTAAATTAAATTAAATTAAATTAAATTAAATTAAATTAAATTAAATTAAATTAAATTAAATTAAATTAAATTAAATTAAATTAAATTAAATTAAATTAAATTAAATTAAATTAAATTAAATTAAATTAAATTAAATTAAATTAAATTAAATTAAATTAAATTAAATTAAATTAAATTAAATTAAATTAAATTAAATTAAATTAAATTAAATTAAATTAAATTAAATTAAATTAAATTAAATTAAATTAAATTAAATTAAATTAAATTAAATTAAATTAAATTAAATTAAATTAAATTAAATTAAATTAAATTAAATTAAATTAAATTAAATTAAATTAAATTAAATTAAATTAAATTAAATTAAATTAAATTAAATTAAATTAAATTAAATTAAATTAAATTAAATTAAATTAAATTAAATTAAATTAAATTAAATTAAATTAAATTAAATTAAATTAAATTAAATTAAATTAAATTAAATTAAATTAAATTAAATTAAATTAAATTAAATTAAATTAAATTAAATTAAATTAAATTAAATTAAATTAAATTAAATTAAATTAAATTAAATTAAATTAAATTAAATTAAATTAAATTAAATTAAATTCATAATTGTGTAATATATGAATTTAATTTCATTATGTCATACAATTCAAATTACATTAAATTAAATTTAATTTAATTTCGAAATAGACACAATTAAGCAACCGGTAACTGAATTATTATATAATTTTATTGAGCCACCAATTAGTATATTCATAGTCAATACAAAATGAAACATCATTATAATTTACCAGAGTTATAAAAGAAATATTAACATTGAAATGTGTAATACGTCGCGCTTCTCAAATTGTGTACATAAAAGTGCTTACCAATACATATTTAGTATAAGTTAAATAAATCGTTTTGTTTTTCGCATAAGAGTTTTTTAGAAAATAGATAAATATTTGAAAATATCTATAAACATGTATAGCCATGTTAAGCTTTTCGTTCGAGGGTTCGAATTCTTGCCTGTGTCGGTTTATTTTTCATTCCATATTTATAAAAAAATAAATAGATAAATAAACAAATAGATTAAGAAACTCTATTTTCTGGTTTTCATCTGTTTATGAAGTACAAAGACGCAAAGTATGCTTTACAATCAAAGTATGTTTCTAAATATTGAACAATTTATATTGTTTTTAAGAGCTTTTATTAAAAACATAATATTATTATAATTATATTCTGTTTACGTTAAATCATTGTTCTCTTAGCAGAATTATTTGTTTACTCTTATTTAAGCCTAATTGCTATAAAAGGTATTATTATACCTCTTTTAATTTGCTACTTTTTTAGCTCTCTGATATTTTTAACCTTGCTTTGTGTAATTGTCAGTCTCATTTATATCAAAGAGCTCTGCAGTGATTAAATCCAATGTGAAATATGAAACATATAATAATAAATTATACATTTTAAGGTGATTCAAAAAGCTTCTAAGTTCATTTTAAGTTTTTTATTTGAGTTATTTAATATAACCCTGCAAAGTTTTTATTTATTTCATTTTATAGTAGTACCCTATAAATATTTTTTCCACACTACTTGTTGAAAGTTATCCATCTCTTTTAGTTGTCTCCCTCGTAAAGGCAGTTTTGAAGAAATATTGAGGAATAGGGAGTTTAGTTTCTCTCTTACTCACCTTACACAGTGGGGACTTCATAGCGTACAAGACAATAAAGGAATTCTCCGTCTCATGATTCATCAAAACACTGTGTTTGAGAACTATTCTGTCAACTACCTACAGTTACATTTATAAAGTTTTAATATATTTTGTAAGAATTCAGATACATTTTTTTTAACAAGTTATTGATTTGATCTCTGCGGCACACTCAATTTTACAAAATACTTTTGTAGAGAGTGTAATGAAAAGTGAGAGTTATTAAAATACTTTATTCTTTTATAGTTTCAATTTTATAATTTAAACAAAAAATATTACAAAACTCTTTTTATCTTTATATCCTTCAATTGGATTTTATCTTGTTTACCCTAGTTTTTAATACAGGCCAAGGATACTAGAAGTAGGTTAGTTGTAAATGTTGAACATAGGTTATGCCAGCCTGATCTGAACTTTCAGCTTTGTATAAAATATTTACATTAGTTGCCATAAAAAAACATATTGCACATTAGATATTCTTGTAACAGTTACTAGAAACATTTTAAAATTGTTCTCTCTATAATTTAAGCCCTTAAAAGCCCTTTCTTGCCATTTATTAAATATTTTTCGTAAATAAAAGAAATTTGGAAACATGATAATAGAAATCTTGGATATAAGATTTGTGTATTTTATACAATTAGTCAAGATACAAGCCTAGGTTTTTTCTCGTGACTTCGCTTTATAATTATAGATACACGTAGAAAGAGGTTGTTCGTTCGGAAAATAGTTCAGTACAACTGATTGAACCCGGCAAGGTAGACAATATTGTCAAGATTTTACCATTAGTAATACTACTTCCAATATTATAGTAAATATTTTCAAGCGGCTCTGTAAGGATCGTTATAAGGATAAATTAAGGGATACTCAAATGTAAGAAGAATTTCAAATCTAGCTAGAAGCTCTTCCATTCCATCGGCTGACTTCGATTACCCGACTTTCATTGTCGCAATGCTAAGTTAAGTGTTTTCGCGATGTTAAGTGTATTTCATAATTATATAAGCTATTTTCCTTTAGAAATAATGGTAACTCGTTCAAATATCATCCTTATTGCAATTTATTTATGAAACAAAAGAAAATAGAATGTTACTAAATACCACAACTTGTTTTTGGTAGAAGTTTGTTATAAGTTTTGGGAAACGATACTAATGTCTAGTAAAAACAAATGTTTTACATCAATGTTGCTTGGCAAACGTATTTTACATTGTAGATCCCAATTTAAATCGTAAGCAGATTAAAATGTAATTATTATTTTTTCTTTTTAATCGAAAGCTCTTTTGAATTCAAGTCTAGTCCAACACGCTGGGTGACTTCTTCCGTGAATATATTTTCGCTCTTCCACAACTTCCTAAAGGTTTTGATATCAATCGCATAATTATGTTTGACGACATAGAAGACAGATTATTTTATTATTCAGACAGTATTTTTTTCTTCTCCATTACGATTGCTAAAATTATTATTATTAAAGTGCAAAACACCATAGAAAGAGTCGCGAAAAATGCTGTATATAATTTTGTCTCCGTATTGTATACTTGAATTTTTAAATTTTGTTTAATTGAAATATTTAATTGGCTAGATAAGTATGTTTTTTGTTGGTCTCTTCATCTTAAGCTAAGAGTCGAAATGCTCATTCCTAGCCTAATTAGGCTATGTTTGATTGTTTAGTTTAATATAATAATAATAATAATAATAATATATCAGGACAAATTACACACATTGATCTAACCCCTAAATAAGCAAATTATTTGCTTGTGTTAAGGGTGTTAGACAACGATACAAATACATAGAAATACACATATAAATACTGAGAATATATTTAATAAACGACCAAACCCAGAAACACAGACATCTATGCTCATCACATAAATGCCTGTCCCCGCCAGGAATCGAACCCGAGTTTAACAACACCTTTAGCTTTTCTAGATTCTTTGTGCGTTTATGTGATGAGGTATGATATTTTATCAAGATGTTTTCCTTGATCAGACTGGGAAAAATAGTGATCATAAATATGTTTGTGTTAATCTAATAAGTCAACTACTTAGTAGATTCCTCTTAAGACAGGTTCAGAAGAAACAGAAAAATGCGTTGAATCCAAAGTCACACCTACTTAATACCTCAATGTTATTATTACTTGGAATCTTACATACGGTGAAATAGAAAAAAATAGAAACATTGATTTTAAAATAAAGCAAGAGTGGATCGTAAAAGTTACAATCTGTCTCGCAGTAATAAGAAAAAAATACCAGTTCAAGTGACTAGATATGCGACAGGAATAATGTTGATACCTAACTTTATAAACATACGTCATTATATAACTTTTATTATTATTGAAACTTATTAGGCTCTCAACAACAACGACAACGACAAAATTCTTATAGTTATTTTATAATTATGGAAGTCTTACTAAATATATCAATGCATTTATTTTATAGGTGAATTTAACTTCTGAGGATTGTTATTATCTGTATTTAATTATTTTACTGTAGTAATGTAAATATTGTAGTAAAATATTTTATTGTAGTAATGGTAAAAAAATATTTTGTTTATCTTTTATAAGCCTATCACTGAAATGAATAGGATTTATTTTGTATATATTGACTACAGACATCAATAGGAGACTAATTGGTTTTTAGTAGGTATTCAGATAAAGCTTTATTTTTAAGTAAATATGAATACATTTGTTACACGGTGATAGGGTGCGACATGTGTTTTTTTTTTTTTTTTTTTTTTTTTTTTTTTTTTTTTTTTTTTGTTTCCGCGGGGAAAATGCCTTACGCACCGTACCCCTCGCGGGGGAAGCGAGGGGCGTGTGTGGGACTCCCGAAAACGGTGTACCCACTAAAAACCCCGCGGCGCTCCTTCCTCGCCTTATTGGCGGAGTCGTGGGTACGGCTAGCCCTTCATCCACGACGGGTGCGACATGTGTAGAGAAACATGAATAGTAATGGCCATGTAAATGACTGGGTTTCATCAGATGAAATCAATATCACTTTGTTTGATGAGATTGCAGTACTAAGTAACAATGGTAAAGTATTTTATTTAAATACCGCAACTCCACTGTTTTATTATGCTATATTACATTACTACACGTGGTTTAAAATAACAATATCTTTTTATAATCACATATTCAAAGAAATGGTTTAGTTTCATTGCTTACACGAGCTTTTATTTTAAATCAGTAAAAGTTACGCTAACTATGATAATGAAACTAGAGTCCTGTAATAACTTAGAATTTGTTTCCAAAATCTAACTTCTAATTAAATTTAAACCTAGATTAAGAACCTTTTGTCGAATAGACGACGTAGGTTTAAAAAAATCCCGTAAACTTTTGTGTGCGCGACCGTAGGTGTTTCGTATTCTGGCTAATCTCAGTCGAAAGTGTAAGGAGACCATGAACGGCGTTCCGGGAACCATGGCTCGTCGCATCGACGAAGGTCAGTCATGACGGAACTTTTTATATTTTTTAATACGAGTAATAGAAGTTTCTTTGTTATTTTTACACTTATTTTATTCAAACTCAATTTTATTTATTTTAGATACAATTCGACAGCTATTACTACAAGATGAAGGTGACGACTAAAATTCATCAGAGAGTAAGAGAGAAGATTACGTTAACGTTGATACAGCTTATAAAACGGTGGTTAATGAAGAGGTTTCTATTTTGACCCAGCCGCTCACTCCAGATCAAAATGACCAGGCAAGTAGTAATACATCTCGCCAACCATCTAATGAGGTCCCGATTCAGGCTTAACAGGTTAAAAATAAGGCTTAAAGCATTCTTTAATTGTTTCTAAAACGTGTAGTTAGACCAAATTCTTATCCTCTGAAATAATTTAACCAAAAGAACCGAACCTAGATAAGAAAAACTAAATGGCAAATGGAGAAAAGTAACAGACATACCAGAGAAAATTATACTATATTTCTAAATTCAAACCTTAATATGAATAATGTTCATTGAAAATATTGTAATTGTGGTTAACGACTAATACTGGTTTGTACCAGTTTGTAATAGTGGTTTGTACTGGATCTGCGACACATATTTATTTAAAGGTTTAACGTACATTATTTATTGTCACCCTAACGTCAGAATATAACTGGACCCACATTTTATAATATTCCCGCTGAATAAATCTTTACATCTTTTGCAAAAGGTGACCAATTGTTCCGTATTTGGATTTTGTTTTCAAAGAAGATTTGTGCATTTAACAGTTTACTTTATCTATCGACTTTATTTAATATTAGATATCTTTCCCAAGTCAATTCTTAGAAAAAGATACGAATATAAATTTTCACATTGACACACTTTCATAATGAAGTTTAATTGACTATGTAAATAATTGTAATATTAGATACTAATTTGATTAAGAGCTGTGAATATATAAATCGTCTCCCAGCAGAGGAGTCAGTGTGTGATTAAGAGACTAAGTTGTGTAACAGAACTGGTATAATAAAGTGTAACAGTGATAGTAAGGAATTTGAATAGTCAACAGTTCAGTGTGTTTGTGAGCCACTGCTCACTTAATTGGCACTCCAATAAAGTGTTTTAAAGAATAAAACGATTGTCGTTGGTTATTCTTTGCAGTAAGAGAATTCTTATAGAAATAAATAATATTTTTATTATAACTTGATATTGTAATAAAAACTTTACATTATAATTAATAAATGGTGATTGTATATATTCTAAAACCATCAACAAATTAATTTAAAATCTTACACAGACAAATTTTAAACAAATACATAAACTTAATATATGGTTTTTTAATCTTGAAAAATTACAAAGAATAAATCACCATAATAAATAAAAGTAATTTTGTAACAATAAAAGTATTTTATAACATAAGAGAAAACTTGAACAGAAAAAGGAAGCGTTCGTCCATAACTAAAAGACGATTCAGCAATGGAAGGCAGAATAATTATTGTTACGTGTAATATTTTGTCTTCTTATTATATATTTTCAGAATTTATCTTATAAGTTATAAGTATCAGTGTAATAGTTAAAAATGATTGGAGGAAAACTTCTCAACTAAGGCCACAACTACTTAAGAAAAACGATTATTATTAAAGTTACAGATACTAGCAACGTTTAATCGTCCTCCGGTCATGAATGGTCCGATCATGAATTACTTTATTTTTATAACTTTTTTAAGATAACAAGTTTTAGTACAAGGTGTAACTGGTGACAATCCAAATGTCTCCACAAGTGGGTTGTCATCGACGATTCCTGTAAGGATTCAGATCTATCTATCCGACAGAAAAGACTAGAAAGTAGTGTCCAGGCTGCATTTGGGTGCAGGGCAGCCGTGGCTGATAAAAGCAACAAAAGTTATGTAGTCAGCCCTGATTAGTCTAGACCTGGTTGGTTTTCAAATCATGCCTCTTTTTTGCTTATGGAATTAATCACCATCAGTCTGGGTTTATTAAAATTCCAATTTTTGGGTTGTTGAAAATTGCGAAAACCGTAAATTTTTTGTTACGTCATATAATAAAAATATTTTAATAATTTTAAGCTACTACCCTTTTCTCATAACCGCGTAGAGGTATTAAATTGAAATTCCTTTAAATAATCAGCAATTTAAGCCGCATATTTACAAACATTTGTTTTGTTCTATTTAGCCTACAAAAACTATGAACAGGTCTCGATTATATTTTATTATTCTATGAAAATTATGAGGCAATTAAAATATATATGTATACTCTACCTCTCAGATAAATTTTATTGAAATATTCAAAATATCGTTTTCTAATGAAAAAACATTCTTACTTAAAATTTCGAAGCTTAAGCAGCGAAAGGCAGTAAAGAAATGTACATTGTGAAGTTGTCAGAAAATGAATAAGATTCTGTGCAAGAGCACAATGCCTTGAGAAACGATTTGCACAATGCCTTAAGATGTTGAAATAAATGCTCCTTGTATATTTGATGTTCTTCGAGGTCGTTCAAATAACATTAGTAAGGTACAGATACACAATTAAACAACAATATACAGGGTTATTTGTAATTAGTTGAGCACCTTTTACAGGCAGCCCCTCTACATCAATCCTAACAACATTTGTTCTACGACTTTTTAAAATTAGTAGTTTTAAAAATTTAGTTTTTCCCATACAAAATTTATTTATTGCCTCTGAACGTGCATTAAACTTGAGCAAAGAGAGGCCACGCAACTTGTCAAAATATGTGCCAAGGTCACGTGCATCGGGGCGCGGGGTGGCGGGGTGACGCAGCGGGGTGATGCACGTTACAACTTGATCATATTCTAAGGTGTAATAAAAAATAGCATCTTTTTCCACTTTTATTTATTAAAATATTTTCTACAATAGTCGAAACACATATTGTCTAACTGTTTAAGAATCTAATGAAAAAACAAAATCTCCAATAGAAGTTGTCCACAAGTTGAATGTCTCAATATTTTTATTTGGTTTATGAAATAAGGGCACTGTAACGAAACCAAATAAATATTATTTTTACAAAACAATAACTTCTCTTTAACTTACTTTATACATATCATATTATCTCGTTTGTTAATATTTATATCATGACAATAAAACAATAAGTTACTTACGAATTTCTTTAAGATGGCGCGTAACAGAAAAACGTCATAATTTTCATTAATATTAATTAATTAAAACGTAAGAAGTGAATCGACTGTTTCTGACGTATAATATTCTCATAGAAGAAACACATAGGTAAGTACCATAAAAACAGACAAATGTACACAATCCACTTTAAAAATAATAACTTTAGGCTTCTTAACATGTTGGATCGTCACTATATCACAAATAAAATTATTCCTCATCATGGTTTCTGCTGTTTCGAGTTGCTTTTCGTTCTAGGTATAGCAAAACAGACCTTGTAAAGATCAAGACCCCAATGCTCCATTTCTCAGCCAAAACTCGTATTTCTTTTCATTCTTACTTCTTCTATTTCAGACAATCAATGTATTTTAAAAATATTATAAATTACATTTCATAATTTCTTCTTCATGTTATAATCTTGAATTTATTTATTAGTTTTAATAGCAAGTCCATAAAATCGTATTGTCCAGTATGTAATTACAATTCATTATTTAATTATAAAACTCTAATCCGATAATTTTATTTTTGGTTAATGTAAATTGTGTTTTGTAATCCACATACTTGTCATTTTGATTATTTAGTATTTCCATAGCAACATGGTGTAAAAGAGATGAAGCTATACGAAAAAAGCTGGCGCGCGCATTTAACAGTTTCTGACTTTCGCTAGCCTGCCGCGACCTATACTTTAGACTGCTTACAAAATACAGAGTAATAAATAATCGAGGGAGCAAAAATTTTTTTTGTTCGTTTATTCTGAGTTATTTATCAAGATTTTTTAAAAGTCGTAGAACAAATGTTGTTGGGATTGATGTAGAGAGGCTGCCTGCAAAAGGTGCTCAACTAATTAAAAATAACCCTGTATATAGGGGCCATAAGTAATATTTAAATAATTTAAAAAATAAGTAACGCTACATATGTACTTTTAGTAGGAGTTTTTGATTAAGTGTAATAATCATTTAATAAAATAAAAACTGAAAAAAATATAATTATTGACGGAGCGACACAGACACATAGGTCGCAAGGGTTGTTGATTATTTAAAGCTTTTAATTATTTGTAAAAATTAAACGACTCCATATTTCATAAGCCATATTTCCTGTCATGTTTATTTTTTTTTTGCCTGAAAATAATATTTTACAATCGGTGGACTTAATGTAGCATTAATCTTGATCTTTGAAGATAGTCATAAAAATGTAGGTACATTTTATAGTTAGTCATTTTTGGATCACCACATGAAGAATTTGCACAACTTATCTTTTTTGCAGGTTTTTCGATTTTATAAGTAATTAGTATCATTTCTTATTTCTAACAGATAATTTTTCGTTTGTAGTTAGGATAGAGACCCTTCTTTGAAAGACCTTAAAAGCCTAAAGAAAACCTTCGTATCTTGGAACAGCTTAGAGATATGAGATTGGACTCATTTACTTTTCCGAAAGCAGAAGGGACCTTCTTAAGAGGGTACCTACTACCTACCTACGGTCTTCATGGACGAAGTTAAGTTCAGATAAGTTACAACGTGTGTGTGTTAAAATTATTGCAAGTCGTGTCGTCATCAAAGTCATAAAGAACTGACTTTGAAAGAAAAGAAGAATTCCTTCCAAAAACTCGAGTAGCTAAAAGCTAAAATAAGTGGGTAAGTAAGTAGGTGCTGGTCAATTGAATTGTCAGTATAAAAAATACATTACAGATCAGGTCAGTCAGGCCCATTTTTTCGTCTTAAAATAAGCTAATTGTCATAATCGTTTATTTGTATATAGAAAACTAAGAATTTATAAACTGCCTAAAGTAACTTCAGATTTTTTATACTTCGCTAATGTGTTAACAATATTACAAATAAGACTGGTTTATTAGTAACATTATTTAAATAAAGATAACTGATTAAAAGGTAATTAAGGATATATATCAAAATAATGAAATAAGTTTTATAAGAGCGTAAGCTAAAGTAAAAACGGTTTTACACTTCGTCGATTACTAAATTGAGATTTACATCTATATGAGCCATCCTATCACTACTCCGACAGTTATCATGAAGCACAATACTAAACTATTAACTCTAATATAAACTAAGTTCCCTTTCTTTTATGACGTTCAAAAGATTTTGTATATCTTAAAATAAAATATTTACCTTCAAAAGGATAAATAATACATGATTATCAAGAATAAGAGAACAATCAAGAATAAATTGTTGATTGTGTATATGTAGATTAGTAAAATGATCAGACGTAAACGCGAGAATAATTAACAGGTCGATAATAAATTACTTCTGGTCTGTTAATTTATTTAGTATACACAGCATTATTTTAAGTGAACAGTAACTGGATTCATTAACATAATTAAAGTTTGATGAATAAAATTATATGTTTATTGTGACGATAATATGTTCGCAAATATTTGATTTATTTCTATCAAATTTGTAGAATTTTCAAAAGTGTATTTCATAATGTTATTTATTTGGAAACTAAAACTAAGCAATCGATTTTATTCATATTTGAGTATTAATAAAAAGAGAACTTAGATTTCTTTAAAAAATAGTTTTAAACTTAGTAAGTACGTTTGCACATCCAAAAAGCTTAAATTACGCTACAGCAATAACTTATCCACACTGTACAGATATTTCAACCACGGAGAATTTCTGTTACTAATTTTAAGAAGCGAAGCTACGTACCATTTTTGAACGTTTTTTCTAAATCAACTATTGTTAACAAAATGTACCAGGTCGTACTGTACAAGCATCCGTCGAACAAAATATCTTAAACACAAAGTTGGAGTTATTGTTCTTTCGTTTTCAGAATTTATATAAATATTAAAACTTAATGTACACAAAGTATTTATGTTATGGTTTTGAATTTTATCAGTTTTACTATTTACTTTTATGTTCGTAAAATGTTCTGCTGAAATATCTAGATGATTTTGGTTATCTTTATCTTATCGCCTACCTACCCGATAAGAAAATTAAATTACGTAAAAAAAAATAATAACAAAAAAAAACACTATTCTAAAAAAATTAAGACCGGAAAAATAGAATAAAGATTTTTGTACAGATTGAATGACCAATATACTTTAAAAAGGTACTTTTTTATACAAAGTGACGTCACGCATTGGCATACTCATTGCAGTAACATTGCTACACTTTTTAGATAAAAGAACAAATAAAAATACTCAACATAAAACAACAACTTAACAAAAAATAAATAAAAAACATTCACATACATTATCATTTCGTTTCGCAACAAGCTTCGTTATAACTATGCTTCTAATTATAAAGTTTGACTTTTGGAAGCTGAGATGTATCTTTGTCACAAATAAGTCGTAAGAAAAATAATACAATTTTCAAAAACTGTTTTTTTATAAGGCACGTACACAGGCTCATACGGATTAAGTTGCATTATAAAGGATTAAAACGAAAAACTTTATATATATTTTTTTATCTTTTGGAAGTCACGTTAACGTCGCTAGTATTAAAAATTATGAAAATTTTCCTCAAAATTTTACTGAATATGACGTTTAGTGTGTTTATATAACAGACAGTGATATTAATACCTTTAGTCTCATATAACCAAAATCATTAAGGAATGAATGTTTTGACACCACTGCACTGTCAAGATTTATTTCTAGTTGACTACCACGTCTATTTAATCAGAGAGGTTATTTGGCAGGACTGAAAATCTATTTTTTGTTGCTTGTTAGAGAGAAACCTCACTATTCTATCAGTTACAGCGTTAGAAAAATGTCTTGAATAGTATTTTATCCAATTATTTTAACAATACCAGCTTTTAGAAAAACAATTTGTTATTAAATTATATTAATATAATTTATATTAATAAATTATGTTAAATTAAATATTAACATTCTCTTATGTAAGAATAGTGGTAAACAATTTGTAAGGAAATAATGATTACTACTTTTAAATATTGAATGGATATAAATACCGAATTAATTTCCCCAAGAATCAAGGATAGGCTTCTGGAATTTGGGGTACCTTTTAGACACCTGCTATCTCTAATAATAATAAGCGTGATCTTTTAAGTCCGATAAGTAGGCACTAGACAGGTTCTATTGACCGAAATTATGTGTTACTTATTTATTTAATCTTTATTGTCAAAAATAAATTAGGTACAATAGACGGATTTAATGCAACAAGGCATTCTCTACTAGTCAATCCGGAAAAAAACAATTTCTTAATAGGAAACTATGCAATATATCAGACTTAATTTGACTTTGTTAGCATTGTAATGTAACTAGATTATTTTTATTTTTTTGGAGAACTACTATATCCAGGGCTGGAAATTGAGGAATCGACTTCGGACCTTGGAGCAATATTACTTAACATGTTTATAAAAAATAAAAAAGGGTAATTTAAGTAGTTTACATATTACCATATAGATAGAAAATTTTAATTCCCAAAATGCTCACAAAGTAAAAGTTTTACGAACCTAAAATATACTTTGTAAAATATATTCATATTTTGTATATTTAAAAAACAAAAAGGTAAGTTAGGTCTTATTCCTTTGACCTGGCTTTGAAAAAATATTTTACTTTATGTAACACCTGAATATGTTATAAAATGTCGTAGTGAATAAACGTCACCCGTTCCGTCTAAGTATTTACTAAAATGGAAAAAGTAAGAATATAATTTTCAAGGACACAAAAAACAATCAAGATGTAAATAATAGTATTAAGAGGTAAAAATTTAAGTGACTGAATTTCTGTGCTGGGAAAATCCAATAAAATGATTATAAATTGTGTTAGAGCAATATTTGAAAAATATTGAGTGGCAATATATTGTATATAATATAAAAAAATATCTTTTTTACGTTGTTATATTTAGGTAATTATTTACTGGCCTTACTTACTTGTTTTCGTACTTATCAACGCTTGGGCCAACCATTTTTGGTTAGAAATCCGAAATTTTGCAGTGCCTCCCTTTGTAACGTATACAAAATATAATTAGATATTATTAAAGATTTCATCTCTAAGTATATTTTAAGAGATTTTAGAATATGTTTTATTTAGAATTAAAATATGTAATTTTCCTTATAAAACCAAACCTAGTGGAGAAAATATATATATATATATATATATATGGACACCATGGATCACGTAAAACATTATTTTCCATTTATTAGTTTGGTTTTTTAAGAAGGCGTTTTTTTATTTTATATTGACCTTTTATTTAATTTTCATATTTTAGTTGGATTTTCTATAAATTTTATTTTTTTTTTAGTTTTTTTTTAAATATTTTTATTCATATAATTTTAGAGTTATATAATATTTTTAATGAATAGTTTATTTATTGTTGGTCGCGTATTCTGTATTTTTTCGCGAAGCGTAGAAATTTTCTGAATACTCTTATGAATAGTCCTATGCTTGCCTCAAAGATCAAATCTTGTATATCTTTTAAATATGGCACTTTTGTTTATTAGATCAATTTACTAACATGTTAAAAAGCTATAGTTCACAATATTTTCAATATCCTGCTATGAAAGTTTATGTTTTTTAATAAATTCAAAACATATTGGATCTTATTCTAAACTAGTAACTTATCCGAAAAATGGGCGATTTGGACGCCAGCTGCCTTCCTTTTATGAGTTGCAGTAACTAAGGTTAATTTATTTCTCCATTTTATTCAAACTCGGTAACTTATCCAAAGAATAGGCGATCTGCATATGTTTATAAATTTGATGTTCACAACACGAGCTGATGTTCGACCCTTAATACTTTTCACAAAAAAAAACATTAGGGGGTAAATAAATATGATTACTCTGAAAAAAAAAGTATATATTTATAAGTATTCAGGAATCATATTTTATGTTTTTTTTCTAATTAGGAAGAATTCGAACGATGTGAGGCAGTATAAGAAATAGTTGAATTACATCTAATATTATACAATTAATTCCGTTTCTACTATATGAATAATACCATAATTATATTCTGTTTACGTTAAAAAAAAATTAGTCTTCTTTTTTACTACTTGCCTTTTTTGTCACTCTGATATTTCTAACCTTGGTTTTGTGAATTTGTCAGTTTTCATTTGTATGAAAAAAAAAACACAACAAAATGTTAAAATTCGTTGTGAAATATGAAACGTGATAATGAATTATACATTTTAAAGTTCAGATTCAAAGAGCTTTTAAATTAATATAGTTTGCATTTGAGTTTTTAATGATATGTTTAATGGTATTTGTGAAAATATTTAAGAAACAGACACATAAACAAACGGATATTTGGTGGGAAAAGAACAGAATGCTTTTATTTAAAGTTACCCTTCGTCTTTATACGTCCTTCTAAAAGGAATTTCCGACGCACCTTTGAGAAATATTGAACAGAAGGGAGTTTAGCTTCCGGCTCTCTTACTCACCGTATACAAAGGGTACTTCGTAGCTTAGAGAACTACAAAGACATTTGATATTACATTAACATACATTATTGATTGAGAACTTTTACCACAATACATTTATTTACTATATTATTTCTTTTTATTTACTTGTTATCAATAGCTAATAGTAAATATTTTAGTTATTGTTGCATTGGACAGTTTTATTTTTTACTTAGGGAGCAGCTATGGATGGTATAACGGCTACACTTGTAAAACCACCTTCAATTCATTTATCAAAAATCATTGAAGTGTAGTAAATTTCCATCATTTTGAAGAAAAATCTCTCCTTTGTTATATTTAAGAGTACAATAAATTATTTTTTATACCTTTTAATAAATCTACAAATAATGTATTTATATTTCGTGCTTGACTTTAATAACTATTGTCACAACATCGACATTTTCAATGATAAGATTTAGTGATAAGTGTTTTTAAATTTAAATTTTGAATAGTTTTGACACGTTTTTTGAAACGTTTTCATTCATTTGTATTGCAATGTGTTCTAATTTCAGAGTTTTGATTATTATTTAGTTATAAATTTATTTTGTTTTTTGTTGCAACGTATGCTTTATTGATGATTTTATAATATTTTTTTGATGAATGAATAAATAAATAAATACATTATAACTACCGTATTGTAAGCTTAAAAAATATCTCACTTGTATTTATTAAGTTTTTCTGTATTCAACAACCTGCGACTGATTAGCATTGCAATGATAGAGATTGTCATCAGAAATTTGCACAATCAAAAATCCAAAAAATGTTTCTTTGTCACAAAACATTTTGGAAAACTATGCACTTAAATCACTACAATAAATATAAAGTAACATTCGTAACTATAAAAACATGTAAGCATAAAGAAACAAAACCTTAACAGAAGAAAAGAAACTAAGAGTCGGTACTAAGAGTCGACTTCTTCAACAAAAGAGTACAGTAAGAGCACGACTCCGGTAATAAATACTATGATGTTGTCTTCTTATTCAGTTTTATTGTTTAAAGATTTATATATTCTAATCTTGAAATAAAACTATTTTTATGAATTTAACTTACGCGTATATTGAATTAAATTTTAAATTTACATTTTAAATCTAGGTTTCGAATGCTTTGCAGCAATCGTGTTCACAGTAAGACGAGATGGAGGTGTCTGTCAGTAAGTCAGTTAATTAGTCATCTATCTCCAACGGTTTCTAAGTTTTTATTCTAATCTTATTGCCAAACCATTGAACAAAAATCTTTCATTTGTTAATTACTTACCTACTTTTGGCTTCAGTTAGCTTGATAATTTCCAAACTATCATTCGAAACAAATGAAAAACAAATTAAATTTTTTAAAACAATTTATTTAGATAAAGTAGAATATTATGCGACACATTTGTGTCGCGAATATTTATTTAGCTGTTATCATCCTCGTCACTGTGCTTTGTTATTGCCTGATTATTAAATGGAAATTAATAATGTAGAGTTCATATCCATGTTAACTTATGTATAAATAAATTATTACATGAAGCAAAAACTTTGACTTACTTTTAATTAAATAAACGCGAACGTAGTTGTAAGATATTTAGCACAGTTGAGTGTTTATGGGGAGGAAGCGCAAAAAGCTAATATTAAGATCACAAGATACTTATTTAATTAATAAAAATAAATATTACACACCATATTGCAATACATTACACATTAAAACTTGTCAAGTTTATATTAGTCTGTTGTCAGATATTCGCAAAGGGATATATATATGTCAGATATGTCAGATATATACAAAACTCGTCCTAAATTCAAAATTGTAGTGTAATTCCGGGGACTAGGTTACAAATAGAATTACTTAATACTGGTTAAATAGAATTACAATTGGGCTTAGATAATAATTTATCTCATTTATTTTTTTATCGAGGAAACTTTTAGGTCATCAAACATGACAATAGGAATTGTAAGAAAAACAGAAAGTGTGTTTGGGTTTTACAAAAATAAAATTTAAGTATTCGATCAGTAGTATTTTTGAAATAATAATAATAACTTTCATGTTAACCTTAAAGGAAAACATGATAAAGTGTATTTGAATTGATAAGTTGATTTTCAAAGATATAAAGCAATATTTTAGCCTGTCTACCATATTTTTGGAAATAATATATTTTCTAATAAATATATATCGCAGATATATAGACAGTAAAAAATAAATTTTATCAACACGTTCAGGACTCGACCTTACGAACCTTGGTGTCAATTACGTCACTCTATCTGACTGACTTATTGACGCATTTTCGACTCCTACTAATATTGAAAAAATAAAAAATAACTCTTACAGTGAACACAAGACTGTCATATAATATATACCCCAAGAAAGCAAAATTTTTTTTGACAGACGTAAAGACATATTTATATGTTTTACAAGAATTCCCTTATTGTATTTAATAGAACCTGCCCTTTGACTACTTATCGTTTCGGTCATAAAGGACCACGCGTATTACCCCTATTAGAGATACCAGGTGTCTAAAAGGTACCCGCAAATCTTTAACCCTATCGTTTATCATGAAAAGAGGTAGAGAAATCATGAAGCTAATTAAAATTTTGCTAACAAATAAGTTGGTCTCTTGCTTATTAATGACATCTTTTTCTCTGAAACATCGTGTATTTTTTAGGGATATAAATAGGCTTGTCATTTTTTAGGTGCTTTTTCAAGTGGTTTTAAAATGAGAGGTGCTAAAGCGAATATACAAACATGTTTTAAAATGGATTAAGGAAAACAGCAACATTAAAAAAATACATATTATTACTGAACGAAGATATGTTTTATTTAACGAAAATGTAATTATTCTGAACTTATATATAATTATTAAGTTGTATATTCTATCTTTAAAGTGTTTTGATAGCAAGTGCGTATTTATGTGTATAGAATCTTATCTTATAGCATATTAAGAGAGTAACTCAAAGAAAATACTAATTAATCTAGAATGATGCTACTAGATATTAAACTAGATATTAGCAAGCTAGTAATTGCTCCGGGAAGATTGGATTCTGTGTCAAAGGGTTTTAACTTGTACAGTTTCACCGGCTGCAAGTATAAAAGTTACATTAATTTCAATAATATAATAATTCTTTAATGTTACATAGTAATTCTTTATGTAGCTTTCAAGCTTTTCCAAAAAAATAACGCCTAAAATTAAGAAAACTTAAGATTTGCCATCACAATATTGAAGATTAAATCAAAGGGTAAATAAAGAAATTATATCTAAAAACTTAATTGTTAAATTAAATAATTTTTATTAACATTTTTATATTTTTATTATTTTTTTAGGTAAAAAAAGTTTAAAACTAGTTTTTAAAAAACGAACGCTTTAATATACAAAATCTGTATTTTTTAATCATTAGGGTTAGCTTGTTGTATAGTTTATGTAATGTTTGTATAGAAGTTTAAGTGACTAAATAAATAATTGTAATATTAGATACTTTTGGATGGATTTGTTTAAGAGTAGTAAATATGTAAATCGTCTCCTAGCTAAGAGAAGGCAGTGTGTAATCGAGAGAGTAAGTTGTGTAACAGAACTAGTACAATAAAGTGTAACAGTGATAGTAAAGAGTTTAAATAGTAAACAGTTTAGTGTGTTTGTGAGCAGTACTAGTAAAGTGTTTTAAAGAATATAACGACTGTCATTGCAGTAAGAGAATTCTAATATTAACATTGTTTCAATCATTATGAAATATTTAAAACAAATTAAACATTAGGAGATTCTTGTAAAATTAACTTGTATTAAACCACAATTAAAAACATTGTCATGTTTTCAACCGCATTTATTGAAAGTTGTTGCTAAGTGAAAAATGTGGTTAAATCTGCAGTTAGGGAGATACGACCGCTGAGAATAAGTATCTTATTTTATATAGGATAAGACTTATAAAAAAACACTAACCTACAAAAATATATCAGATATTTGAAATTTTGAAAAATAATATAGTTACATTTTTTTCCTCAGAAAAACAAATTCATGTTATATGAAAACTGTAAAGAATTCGTGAATGAAATCAAATCATTATCATTTCTTATTTACTGTCTTTTGTCATCTAGGATTTTACTCTTCCTATGTATATTTGTTTTGGAATTAACATAATGAAAATGTTAATATATTATGTTTTTTTCAATAGTGACGTATAAATAGCATATTTAAAATATCTTTTGCACTAAAACCTTTTTCAAATAAACCAACACGTAATAGAATTAGTGAAGTGTTAAAAAATATAATTAAATTATCTTTTTTTTCTTCCTCGTTTGTCTCCTTGAAATTCAAACCAAGTCTCGTTAATCAAAGAAATTAGATCCGTCAAGTATCGGTTTTCGGTCTTTACTATCAATTTATCCGCTTTCGTACCTTTATGTTACTGGAGCTATCTTATTATCTTCTTCAAAAGAAACACCGCTTATTTGAATATTAATATAAATTACGTTTAGTATGTTGTTTATATTTATAAATCAATTTAATCGAATCTATATATTAGCGGTGTCTATACAATAGCATTCACAATACGACTTTAATTATTACTTAACTTTATTTTTATGATTTTTAAATAAAAATCAACAATTTGTAATAAGATATTATACCAATATAAATATGACTGTAGATTGAATAGTTTTATAACTCTATACTTTTAATATGTACATTTGACAGACGTTCGCTTCTTCATTACTTTATTTTGATTAAATTATCTGGTATCTATAATAATCTAGAACATTTGTAATGTAGATTTTAAGTTTATGTATGGAGTTTTATCTTATTGTATTTTATCGTATTTAAAAAAATATAAGTAGTATGTTCTAACCTGTTTTAACCTCATATGGATTAGAAGCTAGTCAGACACAATTCCAATATAACATATTCAAGAAGTTTTAATTACTTTATGATATTAAGTTATTGCTTTGCATTTGGACTGAAGTAGTTGTTTTTCAAAAAGCATAACAAATGGATATAATTATTATAACATTTACTTAAAACTTTTAAATTATTTAAAGGTTAATCATGGCCACTATATACATTGACTGTTTAATTGTATATCTGTACATTACTAATGTTTTTTAAACGAGCTCGGAGAACATCAGATACACCAGGAGCATTTATCTCAACATCTTAATCGCTTCTTACCGCATTGTGGCAAAAATGCTATTCATTTTCTCGCAATTTCACAATGAACATTTTTTTACAGCCTCTACCTAGTTAAACGTTGAAAGCTTAAGTAAGAGTGATTTTTTCATCCGTAAACATTGCTATAAATCATTCAATAAAATTTAACTGAGAGTTAGTTTTTTTTTTCGAGTAATTTGCATAAAATAATAAAATATAATCGAGACTCTTTCATAGTCTTTGTAGGCTAAATAGGACGAAAGACACAAAAAGCTAAATTAGGTCCCATGTCACCGCATAAACTAGTCAGGAAAAAAATACTTCATAGAAAAGGTCTCGGAATATACTTGTTATGAGCGACATATATATAGTGTCACATATAGGATTAACCATCCACTTTATATATATATTATTATATTAGTTAAGTTTTATCTTAGGCACTAATGGGTTTTTTTTATAAAACCTAAAACCTATTAAATGTTAAAATGTTATGAAAGAAGTTTGATAAGTAGGAACTTAATTTATCATCCATAATATGTAACTTTATTCACCAAATCTTAATTATGATAATAGTTTCAAGTTAAGGTCGGTCGACTGTAACTTGATACAAACAATTCTTTACAACAAACAAAACAAACTAAATAAATATCGAAAACCAAAACGTGATTTATGGAGTTATTAATTTAAAAATCCAGAGTATCAAATATGTATGTACATATATTATTATTTAAGAAATCGGGAATTAACGCGAAAGAATAGGTATCACATACCTTTTATTTGCCTGACGTTTTATGTATGTACATATTCAATAAAAAGCTAAATCTACTCTAAGTTCTAATAGCAAGATAACCTACTTTATTTAATAGTTTAAATATTGTACTCTGTGAAAATTTACGAAATAGTCATTAAATCTCGTATATACCTAGATGTTAATCTCAGGTTAGTCGTTGGTAAGATGTAAAAAGGTTTTTTTCTATAAATTACAACTCGGGTAAAACTTATTCATTCTTGTTGAAATCCTTAATTATCCTTCACAAAGTTATCTTCATCTAGATAAAATCCTTTATAAATCCATCGTATTTGTTGGAATAGTATTGATTCATTGACTATTTTAAAACTCTGGAACGCTTTGAGTAATATAAAGGCATTTAACAAATTCTTAGTTTTTAATTTGTTGTAATTGTAATTTTTCTCACATTCAGCTTAATTTTAGGAGGAAAAGTGGGCGGTCTGTGCCTTATCTGTAGGGTATTTCTATTCTTACAATATAATTGACATGTAGTAAGGAGTAGTAGTAGTAGTAGAAGTAGTAGTAGTAGTAGTAGTAGTAGTAGTAGTAGAGTAATAGAAGTAGACTACTACTCCTATTACTCTACTACTCTGTACTCTCTCTCTCTACTCTCTACTGCTCGTTGCATGGTTATAGTTATATATATAGTTATACCATTGAGTGTTCACGAAAATAATGAGGTATAGTATGTAATCATTAACGTTGTAGTGTGTTTTGTTTTTTCCATTAAGTTAATGTATTTCTAATGCTCTGTTTTATATAAATATGAATTATTTTTCAGCACTTCTTTACCACATATATTTTAAATAAACCAAATTTCTTGCTTCTACGTTTTTTATATACATATAGTAAAATAGGGGTACAAAGTTTTTGTTTCACGTATTCATTTATTTATACGAATTCTAAATTAATAACAATTAAAATTTACAATAGTTAAAAAACGTCAGTAAACGTATCGCATAATATTATACTTTATTTAAATAAACGTGTTTAAGTTTCCGTTGGATTTGTTTGGAATGACGTTTAGCTGAATATATTCCGTTAGGCTGGCGGTAAATCTCGGACAAACAAACATAAATTTTATATATATTGAACTATTTGCAGGGATACTTGAGGCCAAACGTTAGTAATAAGTACAATCTATACATATAATAAAATCGTCACTGAGCCATTCCTGTACATGGAATTAAAAAAAAAGAAAACATCATAGGGGGGCTTTATAAGAGCAGGAGAACCCAAAACAATGGTTTTTCAGTTTGTCTGTTTGTCTGTATGTCTGTATGTCTGTATGTTTGTGCACGCTAATCTCAGAAACGGCTTAACCAATTTTAATTCGGTTTTCAGGAATATATTATCACAGTCTTCACTTAACATTTAGTGTTTATTTCGTCTAAATCGGTTAAGAAATAAAAAAGTTATGATTATATATGTCAATGACGTAAAAGGTACCATGAAAATCTTATTTCATACATTTAATAAATCTGTAGAAGAGTAGTCTTTGTACATTAAAAATATGTAAAAAAAATATTCCAGGACGTAAAGTAATAACTAACAGAATCCATTTTCAGTATTTTTAAAATCTTTGTCTGTTTATCTGTTTATCTTTTAGTTGTGCACACAACACAAAAAAAAAATCAAAAATTCATACAGGGGGACCTTTATATAAGCAAGTGAACCCAAAACAATGTTTTTCCATTTTGTTCGTCCAAATGTCTGTATGTTAGGGCACGCTAATCTCAGAAACGGATTAGTCGATTTGGATGCAGTTTTTGGGAATATATAGTCATGGGATTCACTTTATATTTTGTTTTTTTTTTTAACAATCGGTAAACAAATAAAGAAGTTAATAATCTCTTATTGTCGTACCATTGCTTCTTAACCGGTTTGAAGGTTTATAGTTTTTAGATACATTAGTAAGGGGTAGGTACTTTTTATCAAAATCGAAAACTACGCGTACGAAGTCGCAGGCACAGCAAGTTACATATTATAAAGCAAAGTCGCTTTTCGCGTCTGTATATCTATATGTATCTTTAAAACTACGCAAAGGATTTTGATGCAGTTTTTTTTATTAATAGATAGAGTGATGATGCAAGAGGAAGGTTTATATATATTATAGCATGCTTAGTATATCAGAGAACCACTGATAATTTCAAGATTTCTAATGCGAAGTCGTAAACAAACACTTTTGTTTGAGCTTACAATGCAAACGCTGGTTGAACTCCACAAGATAGATCAAAATAATGTACTAAGTATTGTATACCTTAAAAAGTTCTACAAGAAAAACCGCGATGGTATATGTTTATCTCTTAGGGATTACCCACAATAGCAAATTTTTATCGTTATTTACGAAGCGATTATAAGAAATATAGCTTTAATCTTTATATAATTAAATAACTTAAATACATTTTACATTTAATATGGAACATTATAGCCCTTTACAGCATCTAAATTTAAATAAATATTTTCGAAGATATTACAGATTTAAAATATAGGGTCTTCGCATTTGCGGCGGTACAGTCGCCGGCGCACTTTGGTATGGATCCGTGCAAACCGTCTCAAAAATGGCTTTTGTGAATGTTCAGTATTGAAAATGTTGTTAATGCAAATAGCTAACTGAATTTTTATCATTTAAAATAGATTTTTTTTTAATAAAACTAGACCTGCAAGTTGATGGTAAAAATAACGTCGATTGCGTAGCTTATAATTCCTCAAGTTTACATGGTAATATTTTGATTATGTTCAAAGAAAATTTGTTAGTGTTATATATGGTTATAATGGTTATTAAGAACTCCGTTTAAGAAGTATTTAAATGGACGTTTTAGTAAAAACAAGAGAGTTATAAAAATAATTACAGCACCTAATATTGTATCCTTATTAAAAACTTTAAATATACTTTTGACAGTGAGCGATGTCTGCCGATGTAATAATTTTGATCGTACCAATTAAAATAAGTCATATAGAAGCCAATACAAGAAAAGGGAAGTGGGAATTGTTTTACTACGAATTTAAGGCGTGCGAAGCCGCGGGCAAAAGCTAGTTTAAAATATTCTCCATACACTAGAGGACTTCGGCGATGACTCTGTTTGTACTTTAGTAAAAGTTTTTACTTAGTAGTTTGTACTTTAGTAAAAATTTTTTTATAGTCTTGATCAATTAAAAAATTATTGTCATTATAATTGCTAGATTGTGATTAACTAGCTTCGTAATAAGGATATTGATTGAGTTTTAATGAAAAAGAAAGCCATATAATAACAAAACTGAATATATTTCGTTAGATTAGGATAAGAAGATACAATCATAGTAATTTTTATACGAGTCATGCCCTCTTCTGAAAAAAGAAATCTTTTAGTACCGAAAGAACACTTCCTTTTTCTCTTCCCGTTTTGTTTCTTCATATTTACGAAAATGACTTTATACGTATTTGTTATAATGATTTATAGCTAATAATTTTTCAAAGTGATTTAAGAAATAAAAATATATTATATAGTATTTCAATATGTGAATGCGTGGAGGTCAAGTTTATATATCCGAATTTTTGAATTTTTATTATCTGCTCTTACTTTAATACTATATATATAATTTTATACATGAAATATAAAATATGACAAGAGTGTTAGTAAAAGAAGTAGTTAGTTCATTTGAAAAGAGCAACTGTTGAGTTTCTAGCCGGTTCTTCTCAGCAGAGCAGCATTCCTAGCTGGTGGTAGCTTACTCACGGACTGACTATACTGACCAATTTATTGTAATCATTGACGATTCACAAGTGCGTGTAAATGCTTACTTGAATAAAGATATTTTGAATTTGAAATCGAAATTATAAATATTGGTTAAGACTAGTGATTGTACCCGATAATAAAAAAGTATATTTGCGTATTTGCTTATTAATTTTGAAGGATCTATTTGGTAACCGTAAGGGTTGTAGTGTAATGTTATTCAACTTTTTTGAAAATGTATAAATCCCAAAAGTGATCTCATAGTTACTTCCTGTACCTACTAATACATAGTTGCTTACTTGTAGCTTCAAAAGATTTTAAACAATCCAACTCTCTAGTATTTTTAACCAGTATAAACATTAGATTAAAGATAGGAAATAATATACAAATTACGTAACATTTATACATTTTACGTAAAAGTATAATATATCTTGTGTAAACGTAACATTAAGAAGTTTAACCGTTTTCCGTGTCCCTTTTACGCTGTTACATGTTTTGTCAGCAGCTCTAAAAATGATACTCGGAAAACTAGAACTTTATTCAAACTAAATTGTAACCTATTGTTTCACAATAAAGTTTATATTAGAACTGACGTCATTGTCATTTCAAAATGTCAGCCTAACTAAACATTTACGAAAATTATGAAGTTATATGTGTCACATATAGTTCAGGAAGAGTGGTTCAGAGCATTTATGATACATAATAATTTAGCTTTTGGGTTGTCAAAAATGTATGTTGACTGAAGAGCTTTGATGAATGCAATCTCATTATACAAAGTGTTGGAAATTTATTTTATTTGATGAAACCCAGTCATTTACATAGCCATTCTATCTGTTATCCTTTACACGTGTCGCATCCTATTAGTGTCTTATAAATCTATTAACCTAATAAATTAAATATTTGTTGTTGAAAATAATTTTCATTTAATCATAACTTTATTTAACTGATGAAAGTATTTTTTTAAATAAAAGGAGGGATATTAATAATCCATAGAAGTTAATTTCACGTATAAAATAAAGCCGCACACTAAAATATTCTCTAAAAAATACTAGAGATATTAAATAATTAAATGAATTTTAATGTCTTTTTTAAGATGTAAATGATAGTTTAATGTATTATAATAATAAAAAAATATATAAAACGAGGTGTGTATATATATATGGTCACTAGCTATTGCAAAATTGTATTTGCTATTTTTTACATCTTGTCTTGTCACGATTCTATTCCAGAGGGTCCAAAGATTTTTCTGATTGGGGCTCTCTTTAACTTCTCACTGCATAGCAACTTTAACGTTTCACTATTACTTTTCTTTTAAAATCATGGTTGCTATTTTATACTTTTCTTTACAAATTAGGAAGGCCATTTTTATTTAAGCGTCCGAACTCTACCAGTAGGTAGTTTGACAGTCAGTACGAGTCAGGTTTTAAAAACAACATTTTTATCTATTTTTTTAAGTACACTAACTACAACCATCCTTACAATTACAAAGAGATATTTAAACAAACTATTTTTTTACTTATCTCTATAAATCATAATGAATAGTAAAAAAAATATCGCAGAATTTTGATAAATAGTATTATTATCAAAGTGTGTTCATGTAACAACAAAAGCCTTTGTTTTTCTGTGAAATGTGAAGTACTCATTGTGTGAGTAAAAGACCGGAAGCTAAACTTCCTTTGTGTGGTAGATGTCTAAAGGCGACGGGTAACTTTCAACCAGTGGACTCTGGTCTTTTCCTGCCTTATAAACGAAACTTGTGTGTTCGTTTCTTAGATATTTTCTGAAATACCATTAATTAACGATAATTAAAATTGTACATGGTTGTGTTACATACATTTTATGCAAACGTCAGGACCCATATTTGTTTAAAAGCTTTTTGAATCTCAACTTTAAAATGTACAATATATTTTCATATGTTTCATATATAAATGAGATGACAACTACATAAAAGTAACCATGAACAATTTAAATCAAAGAGAGAGAAAATATCCTTTAATTAAACACTTTATCACAATTTAATGGCTTAGTACATTTCTGTATATTTTTTAGAGACGGGCCCTCAAGTATATGTATATGTATGCGTATGCGTATGCGTATGCGTATGCGTATGCGTATGCGTATGCGTATGCGTATGCGTATGCGTATGCGTATGCGTATGCGTATGTGTATATGTATACGATATTAAAGTATTTACTAATAATCGATCCTTCCATCTTACTAATACAAATTCTGAAATATTCTTTATTTTCTTTATTCCAATTATAATAAAACGACATGACTGTTATAGCCAAGCTTCTTTATTGCCTAGTCGCTGACTACAAAACAGGATGATTATGCCGCTGTATTGACAGGTCAGCTACTAATTGGCTAATTCCTAATATCTTTTCATTGTATTGATATGGCTGAAAATTTTTATTTAAATTATGTTGCTACTTAGAAACAGTAAAGACTAAGCAGATTTCTAAATAAAAACTTACATGATTCAAAGCCTGTTCTTTATAATATATACATATATATTGATTCTTTTTATATAGCTCTTAAGATTCACAATGATTTTGTTAGGTTTCCGTAGCAAGCCTTATGATTATTGCACAAGATTTATTTCCAACACAATTGCTTTTATTTTATTTTTTTATATCATATTCTGTCATCATTTTAGTAAAAGGGTAGATAAAACGGGTGACGTTCATCAAATAGGACATTTTATGACATACACATCTATTACGTAAAATAAAATATATTTTCTATGGGTCAGGTAAAAGGGATAAAAACTCACATACCGTGTTTAAAATATTAAGTGCAAAATATAATTTATTTATTCATGATTAGAGTTTTTTCTGTTTTGTAATGTCAAGTACATTATAAATTATAATATTATTATTTTAAGGTAATGCTTAAACTATCTACATGGCCCTCATATAGAATTTTCAGTAAAAATCTTGACCATGCTATAGTTATTTATGTAGTTAGAAATATAAAAAAACATTAATACGGACAGGACTGGCCTTTGCGAAACCATTCCGTCGCTCTAACTAATGAACTAAAGGACGCAGCTTGTAGTTGCAACCTACATAGTATTATAAGAAGAATATCATAATCAAGTTTCATAGAACCTATTACCTACCTACATAGCACCTACTTATCGTTTCTGTCATAAAGGATCACGGGCATTACCCTTATTAGAGATACCAGGTGTCTAAAAGCTCCCCAATTTCCAGAACCCTACCTTTGATCCTGAAGGAAATTAATGTGGTATTCATATCCGTTTAATATATTATTATATGTTATTAGCTTTTGTCTGCGGCTTTGCTCTAGTGAAAAGGGACATAGCAAGCAAGATGATTAAAATGATCACATAACTTGTATCAAATATATATATTAATTTTAATTTTAATAAAATTCATTAATAATGTATTTCACTCTCTGAAAGTGATAATAATTATATTAATGGTTTAAGTAATTTAATACAAATGGTGACATTATTGTTAAATTGTTATTCTTAGTTTCTAACAAATTCATTAAAAAATATATTTTAACTTCAGATTATATGTATCTTCCGTAAGTGTAAGTAAATTAAGTATTAGTTATAATTGATATCTATATAATAATTATTATTATTGTTTAACTATTTATTACTAACACCGAATAGCCTAAAAATAATATTTTCCTTTTTTATCAAAATAATATAATACTAATATTATTCTTTGCGTGTGTAGAACTCCTGTGTCTAAAGTATAATCTTTTTTGAATACTGTAAATTATATGAAGTAATATTTGAATTTTTGTGTATGCTGATTTAAATAATAATCTACTAATTGACTCTCCCGAAAAATGTAACCTTGTTTCTTTCTTCACATTTGAATTATATAATATGTATATGTCATGAACCTATTCGATTTACAGAAACGTCAACTTCCTACAAAGACAATATTTTTACTCATTCTGTCATATAGCAAGCGTATCTTGAAGACCTGGGATGACTAAATGGATGGCATTGGTTTTTTATCTCGATTTGAACTATAAAAAAATATTTGAAGAGTTTGTAATGACGCTACATAAATAAAAAAAAAATTAGGCTTAGAATACAGGTTCTGTAATGTTTAACCCGATCCGAGCGATGTTTCTTTGCAGACGATAGACATATAATATGAAATAAGGTATAATATACATATAGAGTTTCAGTATATTTTAATAGAAGCTTGATATTATTTAATATTTTCAAAGATTGAATGCAATCGTAAAACTGGAATAAATTGAATATAAATGTGTATATATATTAATTGTAGTTAAATTGTAAAAAAATAATAAACAAAACATTTCAAAAACTCTACTGTAAGTTTTCCTACTAAATGTTTATAAACATATAACGAATCATAGTACGAAACAACATTATTATTAATTATAAGTCCTGTAAATCCTGGCTTTGTATTACTATTTACTACGAAATCTTAGAATACTTTTCTGTGAAACAAAATATAAACATTGCAAATTAATACTGTTATACGAAATTTTAAGATGTTTGTAAAAATTACATACAATATTGCTGTCACACTTATATTATGCATATAGTGTAAATACGAAAAACGAGAATACAATTGACAACTTCGGTTTAATTTTGATATGTGCTTGTTCCTGATACTTTTTAGTTAGTTTAAAATGTTTTAAGATAAATTTAAAAAATAGAACATTGTCACCAACGAAATGTCATTAACTAAGAACGTTGTGATGGTGGAAAAAATAATAATCATAAGTTATTGCGATAGTGAATTTTTTATATCCTTTTAATAAAAGTATTCTCTTTCTAATACTATTCTGTTTCTAAAGCTGAATGCACTGCAGCACTAGCTTTCATACTGGGCAAATTATACGATAATTTCGAAAGTTTTTGATTGGACTCCAAGTCAGTGAACGCTGGTGTTCATGTTTCTGCTGTGTACCAACGATATCTCGGATACACCGAACATTCATTATTATGCGGATGACGGCATCGAGGATAATATTTATTCTGGCCACGCACTCCTCTCTCGGGAACACGTTGACCTAGTACCTATAGAAATTTGTGTAGTCTACTCAGACTTCCTTAGGGAAGATTTCGGAATGAGTTAAACTGATCAGTTTATTCCCCAGAAGACACGTTTGTACGTTTTGTAAAACAACCTTATTCATAATATCAAAGCACTACGAAAAGGCCCCTTTAAGTGCCGGGCAAGTAACGGAGTACTAGGGTTCTACATTTCCAGTAATTGTCAGTTTCGAGGTCACTCGAAGAGTAAGGCTAATTTAGCCTTGAAGAAACTGGGACTGATCAACAGAACGAAGCAGTAGTTCATACTCGCTCTGCATAAAGCGCAGGTCCGGTCACACATGGAGTACGTTTCTCGTCCTTATTCCAGATTGCCTCCGGGGTCATTTCCAACGATTTATCTACAATACGAAATACGATGGTTTATGGGAACTCTACCACATACATTAAGGAGGGTCTTCCGAAGAACTTTTTGACCTGGTTCCTGTCGCTGATTTTCTTTATCGCATTTAACGCCTCCACCTATAACTTTACCCCTGCCACCTGGATGCAAAGAGTTCTTTTATAGAGGGGTTCTCGAGAAACTTTTTAGCACTTTAAAAATGGAATGAACTTCCGTCAGCGGTGTTTGCGGATCAATAGGACCCGAGTACTTTCAAAAAATTGTTTATTTCTATCACTTGGGCACTTAGAAGATAGGTTTTTTAGAAGATTCTGCAATATAATTAGGTACATTCAAAATATCATAAAGTATTACTATCTTATCCTATTTTCTCTATCCATACCTGGGCAAATATAAGTTTTTATCATAAAAATATGTTATGTCTGGCGAGGAACGAAGGGACTTGACAATTTAAAAACTTTAGTACCGTTTCCCAGACGATAATAAATTTGGGCAAGAATATTGAAAAGAGCAGGCGCTATATCCAATTTGAGTTTATAATGTTTGTAGAAATGTACAAAAATGAATATAAAAAGGTTGATAGTCATACGCAATAATGTTAGAACTAATCTTAAGAAGAACAAATAAATTTTCCGTGTGATACGAGTATCAAGAATTAATTCGAACTTCTTTAAGTGTAGGTACTCAATGCTTGTTAATAATAAATTTAGATTATTTTAAAAGATTATTATGTTGTCTGGGCACGTTTATTATAATAACTCAAATACCTAAAATTCACTAAAAAAAAAGCTAAAGTTACTTGTTTAAATTTTCGAGGATTAGCTTAATGTCCGACACGTAATGACTGACAGTACGGATTTCGGCGAAATAGGTCCACTGGGGACCTTCTACTGTAAACTTCACACATTATAGGCGAGGCCATCGAGAGGGACGAAGAAGCGGTCGCCGTTTCTTTGGACCTCTCGAAGGCATTTGACAGAGTCTGGCATACAAGCCTTCTAAGCAAGCTTTCAGCGTACGGCATATCTTCTGGTCTGAACGGCTGGGTAACGGACTTTCTGAGCCAGAGATCTCTTCGAGAAGTTGTCGACGGGTGTTCCTCGGAACCTTTGACAATAAATTCCAGAGTCCCTCAGGGGTCAGTTCATTCTTTTTCTGTTGCACATTAAAGATCTGTTGAAGCCCGGTATCTATGGATACACAGACGACAGAACAGTTGTATAAAGATATCTGCCGAGTTTTCGGGCTAGTAGAGATCAAGTAAAGTCTGAAAAAGAAGTCATGGTGCACCATTGTGCACTTCTCAGTATTCTACAGGATATATTTTGGCGAGTGTGGGCAGGAATTACACGACTTAATTCCCCCGTGCCCCTTTCAACACCGGACGTTCTGGCGGTATCCATACTTACGTTGTGGACACTCCACCTGTCCGAACGAAGCGCTATGCTGCTTCTTTTTTAATGCGTACAGCGAAGGACTGGAACAGCTTGCCTGCGTCTGTATTTCTGACCAAATACAATGTGGGTGTCGTCAAGAGAAGAACGAATAGGTTACTTAGTTAATGCACCTTGCCACTTTACATCAGGTGGAATGTAGTCAAGCTTTGATAGTATAAAAAAAAAAAAAAAAAAAAAAAGTTGGCAATGTAATTTTATAGATATGTATACAATTAAAAATTATATTAAATTGCAATTACACGAAATGTAAGTCTGTAATGTAATTATATATATATATATATATATATATATATATATATATATATATATATATACATATATATGAATATATATATATATATATATGAATGTTCTTGGGTAACGTCCAACCAGATACATAAAGGAAAATATTTATTGTATATCCATTAAATATTACAACATTTTTTGTGAACCTTGTTGTGATGTGTTATAAATCATTTTTATTTTTTTTTGATGAAAGGATTAACAAGAGTAAAATAATTATTCAAAAAAACCAGAGTTAATACGTTCAAACTCAGAACAATTTCCGCAGCTTTATTGATTTTTTGTATATCATTATATACCTATGTTGTACTTTAAGGTATAAAATTTAATAATATACATAAATTAACATTAATACCAAATCCATATCCTTTCCTATATCGTTTTTATTAAAAGTTGATGAAAAAATAGTTGATATAACAAATGGAATAGTGTTTATATTAACAGTTTAAAAACAACGTCAGCGAAATGAATAGCTTAATATATAGTTCGCCAAAATAAACGTGTTTTTTTTTATTGACTTGATTATTTGTTATATATTAAAATTATGACTATTTGTTATTTATATCTCCTTACAAAATGTGATTTATAATCTAATTCCAAAAAAATCCTTTAAAGTTGCCAGGGGTCGCAGGTTTGAGTTTTACCTATGTCACTTTTAATTGTATTTTCATATATTTAAATAAGTTTAGTACGGCTAAACGTGACTAATAAATTTGAAACAATGAATCCGTCTTTTCTTCATATACACACATACATCAGAAAAAAAATATAATAGTTTAAGAAATACATCTGTCCTTTTCTCTGTTCATATTTTTCATTCCATTTTTTTTTCTTCACACATATTAATTTGATAATATATTATTCCGTGTCGCGGGGGGTCTTCTCAAACATACAAATAACGGATACAAAATACACCCAGACTCGGAACTACAATCTGTGGATCACACAAAGAATTTTTCCGCGTGGGAATAGATCCCACAAGCTTTGGTTGCAGTCAGGGATAGTAAGTACCACACCAAGAGGTTGGTTGATATGAACACCTTTAGTAAGATGATTAAGAGAAATAATATATATTCGAACGAAGTCCTCGTCCGTCTAGTCTATATTCTCGATTGTGAATGCTTGTAACTGTAAAACTAATTATAATTGCAATCTTCCTACAATATAAGAGAGGTTCTTCAATGTAATGTAAATTTGCAAAGCAACATTGAAGTAAAACAATTGTATGTTCCCAGACACGTGTATCGTTCCACAAAATGTTTTCGAGACACAAACTGCTAACAAATAAACAAGTTGCGGTACTTCGTAATTTTCTCTATTTGACTTTGTTGTATAATCACGATATAGTGCAATAAGATAATCAAATGCAATGATCAGATTTTTCTATTTTGTAATGACGTAGGAATGTGTAATGAATTCAGGTAAATTGTTCTTTTTTCCACATTTGAATATTGCATTGCATTTCAATTATTGCATTGCATTTCAATTATTGTTTCTATCAAAAGCCAGGCCAGGTTCGGTTCTGTGGGTTGTATAACAAAATAGTTTTCAGACGACAGACAAAGCTTCTTAGCAATCCATGGATTCACCGTGCGGCTACCGGGCCCATCGCGTTGCAAGGAGAGGAGTGCAAGCAGTGCCTGGGACTTGCGACCCAGGAGTAGGTTTAAGGGGCCCTTTATTATGCGCAAAAACGCTCACCTTCACCCTCTACACTCCTCTCCCTACCTAACCAAATTTGGAAAGAACCTACTAATGCCGCCTTTGAAGTACGTTCTAGAAATGAACCGATGCTTGTTCTAGAAAGGCCAAGATCTTTAAGTAGGCTATAGAGAGATTTTGCTGTTATACCTCTCGCTCCCACTTCTACCGCGTACAAACTAACTATAAATTTATTCCTGATCAGTTCGTTGGTTAGTTCGTAATACTTATTGAGCTTGAATGTGTGATCCCTTGGGATGTTTGTTTCCCAAGGAACAGTAAGCTCTACAAGTATCACGCGCCTCAGATGTTTCGAATACAGGAATAAGTCCGGTCTGGATGACGAAACACCAACATCCCCAGGGATTTTGTAATGCTTTTCACACGTGTCCATCATGAGAGTCCAATCAGGAGCCGCGCCTAATATTGAATAAGGCTTCGCTTTTCATTTTTTGGAGGAGCCTTCTTTTACGAATTCTATAGATCGTTTGGTGGTTGTTATACCCTTCCGCGCTCTTGCTACTGAAAGACTAACCGCTTCCCGTATGATTTCTAATACCTTGTCGTGGCGACGCGACTATTGACCCTTATCTAGAAGTACCCTACACCCTACTAATAGTTGTTTCGCGGTTCCTATTGCCTCCCCACAGATGTTGCAAGACTTTTCGATGGCTTTGCCCCATCTTACTAAATTACTTTGATCTGGGAGAGTCATTTGGAATGCATTAAGATAGAATTTTAATAATTCTGGGGACCAATCATAAATTAAGGTGCGCCACTTCAAAGCTAGTGGAATACAAAAATCTCCTATGGTCACCCATTCGTTTTGAATTTCTAGGCTCATCGCGTGGAGTCGGTAATTATCGTTTTCGTCTTATAATTTTTACTAAACAGATTTTTTTTGCCTCAACCGGAGGAGAATCCGGGACAAGCACTCATCAACTAATTTAAACATATACATAAGTGTGCAAGAAGTTTTAATTGAATTGAATTTAGTTGAATAAACCATGCAGAATTTTGATTCTGTAATTAAAATTCCTAGAAAGCAATGAATAAGCCAATAAATCTTAAATTCTAAACCATATACTGACTTATTTTTTTAAATGTAGAAGATATTTCAAATTTAATTATATGTATTATGAAAAACATATATTTTGTTAGTTAGGAAGTTAGAATATTATTTGCTGGAACTTTGCTGAAGTTTAATATTTTGTCAATTTTACAACTACTTTACTATTACCGTACACACATACAAATACCTGCAATCCCTGGGCCAGACGGGACGGCGAGCCAGTTAGAAAGAAACAATCTAAGAAAACCGCATGCTAGACAAGGACAGACTAGTGATATTGACCTTGCGCTCCGTGACGTCATTCGCGACCTAGCTGCAGCATCCATACTTTCTATACTGGTGAGCGTGAACCAGACCCTGAAATGAGAATGTGTGCGAGGAATTCCGTTTCCTGTACATTAAACTTGATGTAAGTTTCTTCGGTGTGCGTGTGTATTTGTGCATGCAACAGGCTTGTTTGTATGTGTTCCTACATTGATTTCCTCTATAAAAGCAACAGGCGTCTTTGTGTTACGTTTATGCATTGAAGTGTTTTTTAAAATGACAATTATTGTTATGTGTATCTCTCTTTCTGTCTTTTATGGTTATATAATATAGCTATTTGTGAATTATTTCGATTGTATAAAATAATGCACTAGTTTCGTTTTTAAATAATACTTGAAGTTTTGTTACTATCAAATATTAAGCAAATAAATTATATGGAAACTTTAGAGCGCCAAAAGGCTTTCTGAAAAAGTTATTTTTTATTCACACAAGACTCAAATTGAACGGTAAATAAAACACAAAAATCTTGTGACATTATTATTATTTGTTTATGAAAATACGTTATTTACAAAATGCCTTAAATGAATCTTAAATGAAAAGTGTACACAAACAACATTTATCGCATACACATTTCTTAGTAGCTACGACGTATATTAGTATATTTTCGCATACCAAGTTACAACCACTTCTTTTCTATATCACATTAATATTACAATTAAAATATAAACGGTTTTAATTTTAAAAACGCTATTTTCTTTTATAAAATAGGTTTAAAACTATGACAAAACTACCTACTAAAATAGGGTGTAACTATTTTGTATTATTGTCGGTAGATGGCGCTGTTTTCAAACGACCTCACGTGAATTAAATTATTTGTAAATAATTATGATTTATCTTATAATATAACCTTCTGTAAAAAAACAATTACAGAATAAATGTATATAAAATTATTGCATCTAATTTATGGCATACTGTTAAAGATAAGTCTTAAGAAAAATGATGCATTAAACTAATTATATAATTAAGAAATATTTTTATTAACAGACTTTCAAATCCCGTATCGTTTCAGCACCTGAAAAATATTTGATTCAATAATCAACCTTCTTGTTAATTACGATATTTGTATTTTTTATACCTACCATACTAAACTACTTGTTTAAAAGTAAGTTCTTAAGGACTACATACTGCTTCTTTTGAAGTAGTATATCTACCTTATAATCTGAACTACGATAGAAATTCTTTACAATATACATATATTACTGTTAAACAAACTAAAAAAAAAACATATATTAAGTACGATAGATATGCAATGACGAAGCACCTTTTTAGAAATAATCATAATATTGTTATTATATAATGAATGATATTCAAGCACAACAAATTGATTCATTAAGTACAAAGTAAACATAGAATAACACTTAAAACTGTAAAATCATCACTTCTGCTTCCATTAATAATAGTGCATATTTCATGAAACCAGACAATTTCATTTGACTACTAAATTAAACTACATTAGAACTTAATAAGTACATATTTAAGGCATTTATGTAAATATACACAACACAGAATATAGAGACATTTGCATAATATCATAATGTTGCTGAAATAGCAAACGCGCATATGAATAACAATTCTAAAATAAATGTTGAAAGAGCTGAACACTTTTACTATAAAAATATAAAACGTGCGCTTTTATTATTATCACCATTTAAGCGATATTTTAATTAAAAATTAAACTTATTTAAGAACGAGGAAATAAAAACTTCATTCATTCATCGCTAAATGTTCATATAAATGAATTTTTATTGAACATTACTTCAAGAACATGCTTCACATCTAACAAGACCGACTTCATCGCAATTCATACACTTGAGTGCGACGAATTCAGCGGTGAAATGATTTCTATGTAAGCTTTTCTTGGATCCTTTACAAATCCTACAGGGTAGGAGACGGAACCCGCCGCAGACTTGACACGTGTTGCAGGCGTCTGCACTCTGGAAATGAAAACGTAAATTTGAGAACCTTAAAATGCATAAACGTTATAGCATTTCTCTTATTCCTTTTATTATTTTTTCACGAACATGCCATTGAACAATTGCTATTGAGGTCATATTCAATTATATTGATTTTGGGAACGAATGTTATTTGAATTATTTTATACATGTCGGGGCATAATACAGCGGTCTACCAGGATTGTAGCCAGGAAATGTTAATTTTTATACCAACAGCTCTAGATATTCACTCTGTCTTCTCTTGCACATTGCACTGGATATTCCATTAATTATGTTCTAACGATAAAATAGAATGGACTACACAAGATTATCATGTAGATTCATCAAAATAAATATCACACATTATGGCTAGGTATGTGGCCCTATTAAAAAAATAATATTTGAATACGGGAGGGACTGGTAGAAGCCGCGAGCGAAGCCTATTATATTATGTTATATAAATATAAATCTACTAATATTATAACGAAAACAATTGAATATGAAGATCCAAATAATAATAATTGATATACTCTGCTCTTGTAACCAAATTATAAACATGAAAAAGTGAAGATAATTGACATATTACAGTAAATTGAACACAATAATGAAATTTCCAAATTACTATAGAAATCATATTTTTTTATTTAACTATAATTGGAAAATGATTTATTGCCGTCATTATTTGTCATTACCGCATCAAGTTTGCTTTCAAGTCGTTACGATACATGAACGAATAACTTGAACATTTATTCATTATTATTCATTATGATGTTTAGAAAATAATTTTCTTCGTAGATAATAAGTAATATATTAATAGCTTTAATAATAAGAGCTTTTGGTGGTGTATTATATTATACTTAAATAATATTAGGTTTTATTTATTTTATTCAAAACCTGCTTTTTAATCCTAACTATTTTTTTCTAATCGTGAAGCATAATAAAGTATAATAACTTTTGTTGTTAGTAATACTCTGATAATATGATTTAATCACCGTCACGAGCGTTTGACTTAAACGTTAATATATTTTTCTTCTGATATTTATCTGACTTTCTCCCAAATCATGTTCAAGGAGAAAACATCTTATGATTTATTAATATTGCCGGCGTTTCTTAAGTTGGATAAATATTCACTGCGTAAGTATTTCTCTAATATGTATTAAGATCCTTAATGTAATTGAAGCAATTACCTTGTAAGGTTTCAGCATCTTTCTTAATTCACCATTTTCGTTGAGCTTTTCCACGGTTTCAGCATCCTGAAAATTAAAATTATTTTTGTTATTAAATTTATTTATAAGAATATATTGTTTTATCCTAGGTAGGCTTATTTGTTGAAATATGTTATATCTACACAAGTGCTCATTAGGAATCTTATTCACGTACGCAAACCTTTCCAATTTACCCCAAAAATGATCATAAACCCTCAAATTTTATACGAAATTTGAGGGGAGTGACATAAAAACGTGGAAGGTTACCGTTTGGTGCGTGGGTAATTTGATACCATAATAATATGACTCGTTCACATTGCAGTGGATTACTCAGCATCATTTCTCAAAAAAAAAAATTAATAACCTTATGAACTCATCCTAAAGATGAGTGTTAATTAAAATATAACTTTATTGAAATATAAACTTTAAACCCCTGAATATTTAATTACACTCAAGATCTA
Organism: Napeogenes inachia; assembly: GCA_959347355.1. Classification (NCBI taxonomy): domain Eukaryota; kingdom Metazoa; phylum Arthropoda; class Insecta; order Lepidoptera; family Nymphalidae; genus Napeogenes; species Napeogenes inachia. The sequence goes on along the minus strand of OY365793.1, from coordinate 19,629,956 downwards.
GATATTAAAATAATTAAGATCAGAGTTCTGGGAATAACTTTTATAATTAAATACAAATATAGTTAGCAAGTAAATAATATTTTACTGAGAACCGCTTCTTTCATCACTGTGTGAAAAATATTGTATATAGTATTTTATGGGCAGCTTACGGCAGCCTGTTTTTATCAATTCTTTTCCTTAAAGGTCATTGTATCTGTTTAGGTCGGATAATGACTTTAAACTTTTGATTTGCGAATTTCTCACCATAAATGTTTGTTTACACATATATTATATTTAACTGTACATTTACCGTATATAAAATATTTATCTTAATAGTTATAATTTAACAATGAACAATTAATGTACGCTTCAAATGATAATAGCTGTCTGTAAAAACGCTGTGGCTTTCTCACAGGTCAATCTATTGTTACTATCAAATGGCGTTTGTCACTACAACCTATAATACACTTTATTATATATGTGTTTGTTTGTCGTTTAATTGTTAAGAATACATTGTTTATGTAATAACTGTGCATAGAACCATTATGATAGCTTCTACGTGTGAGTGATGTTAATTATAACATTATCGCGTGTAAGGTTGTTTTCTATAATAGTTGTAGGAGTAAGGTTAGTGATGTTTTAAAAACCATGGGAAATAAAGGCGGGCAGAACAGAGAGAGGGGTGGTGCATCTATCTTTCTCACTCGCAATTAAAAAAGTCTTCGTGAAGTTAAAAAGATTTTGCAAAGAAGAAACTCTATGGCTTGTCTATTTTTTATAGTCAAAGATAAAGCCTAAGTTAGTCAAATTTATAGTATATTTTTAAGTCTATTGATTCATACCTACGCTACATCATGCTACAAATATTTGGAAAATTTTGATTTTTTTTTATATTTCAAATATGAGACACATGGAGTTCAGTAAGTAATATGAAGTGGAAAGAAAAACTTGTTTGAATTAATGAATAAAGATTACAATATAGAAGAAAGGGAAAACGAGGCCTGAGGCCTTGCAAAATAAATACTGACGTGCCTTTTAAACATTATCCTAGAAAACACAAAAGCTTATTATTCAGCTGGTGTATTTGCTTTATTTCGTAGTTCCCAGAGTACACATAGGTTGAGAAAAGTTAAACTTTACACACATGCTACTTACACAACTAAATACCGACCATATGAATTAACCACGAAAATTTTAGACACACCTTTCAAACGAAATTCCGTTCCCACACAATGACATCATAAGTTATATTTGAAAAATATATTATGGTACCTATTTTAATTGCATAAGTTCTTAAATCGAAGAGAATCATCCCAAGGTGATGAGACTATGTTGGCTAAGACATGACGAATGACCAATTTTAAATGACCTTTGATGACACAACAGTTTCTTCTTCTTTGATGAGCATGAAGGATCTTTTTCGAGTGGTGTTTATTGTAATTGTCTCCTGATTTCAAAATCACTAAGTTTGTTGCGTTGCTATTTACAGTTACTAAACTTCAATATTCCATGAATGTTTTTAACCGAAATATTATGAGAATTAATGTAATATAGCGAATAAAAAATATTAATTTACTCTTAATATCACTTAACTAAAACCATGTTTTGTAATTTAATAAAATTACAAAGAGAAAATTATAAATATGTATATATATTATTAATAAATGAAATTCATCATACCTTGTTATTTAATTAAATTATTTTGTTGCGATTGTCATATAAATTTTTCTAAACTCTTGTTTGCTACAAAATATGTTTATCATTTTAGTTATCAAAGGAAAACTTATGTTATACCCGTAATTATGATAAACATTGAAATATATGCAAGGGTTTATAACCTCTATTATATACAAATACAGTATATAGTGCCGTGAGCTATTTTATATTTTGCCACTGAGTGGAGTATCGACCAACAATGCACGGGTTTTTGCGATAGAGGTCATAACCTCCCGGAACTGAGAGTTTTGGAATTCGATAACAAGATTGTATTGTCATAATCATCCCTAGATAACAAAGCTATTGAATTTTATATTAAATTTATTTCTTTATATAACATTATACTGGCCCTACTGACTGGGCTCATCTTAGTTGTTTGTAATTATCAGAATATTGTTCGTATCAAAGAATACTTTTACTATATCTCAACAAATTTAAAACTTCGAATGCACACTTACAATTTATTATTTTCATAAGTAAATGACATTCCCAATCCGTTGTTGTCGAGTTTTTGTGGAGAGTTTTGATAAAAGAATTATAATATTTTTTTTTAAATATCATTTATTTTCATGTTTAATGTATATTATTGCTTTTTGAACAGCTAAATTAAAATTTGCACTTATACGCTGAAATAAAACCTTATAAGTTTAAAGAATCATTTTATTATCACATATTAAAAATGCATGGTAAATGAAATATTTAATTTTTTAATAAATATGTCTTTTAAAATGAATCAACCAGGGCAGGGCTCGAACCCGTAGCTTCTGGAAGCCCGTCCCCAATGGCTCTCAAATTGAGCTATGTCGTTACCAGCTAAATTCATCACAAGATTTGAAGTACATTGGAATACTACCCTTGTTCATGTTTGTTTTTCCTTATTTAAATTTGGAATAAAATTTTTATTTAAATATACAAAAATATATTTAAATAAAAAAAAACAAAATGCAAAATAAAAGCTAAAGTGTAAAATGTCTTCCTAGTTTGTACACAACAAAACATGATTTTACACGGAGACAGTATGAGGGCAATGAGATAGATCTATCATCCTGGGAAACAAAACCCGAAGTTTCCAAGTTTCTGTTACAGCTGCGTTTCGTACAGTAAGTGAGTGAGTGAGGTCGGAACCCAACCACACCCTGTGTCATATTTCCCGTCATTCTTTGTTGTTTCTCAAGGGTGCAAAACATAACAATTTGCTTCATAAAACAAAGCCCTTCAATCATTATAACAATGATCATTAATCGGTTTATTCAGAAAAATATAGTTATAAACAATCAAAAGATTGTAACTAATAATAATAGTAATAAAAAATATAGGTATAATTAAGATTATTGTTCACAGCTTTAATGTACACATATATTGTATAAAGTTTGTCAACACAATGAAGCCTGAAGCATTTACCTCCTAAGTAATATATCGAGAAGCTTAGTATTGATGTAGGATTTCCACATTCTAAACTAAATCTGGATTTTATTTATAAAAAAAAAAGTTGTTGCATAATATATTTAAATTTTATCCAGAATATAATTTTATTTTTAATTACTTGGGCCATGACTTCGGAATTATTAACACCGTTATTATTCCAACAGACATAAAATTATACACTCTGTCCATCTCTTTCTCCCTCTCTTTTTTTGTTTCTTTTGGCTTTTTTGCAGTAAAAATATTTGACGTGACATCGATATATACGTAATTATGTACTTAATACCAGTAATCATAAGTAATCAGCAAAAGAAATGTTTTTAAATTATAAATTTATTCCAAAATACTGGAGTCTCTATTATAAGATTGCTTATATAATATTGAAATAGTCATAAATATCTACAATAATTTAGGCCTCGGACATGTGGTTTCTGGAAAATCTTAACATGATTCTTATGTCATGGTCACACCTGGCATTAAAATGTATTCAACTCGAGGTAATATTGTTATTCCAGCTATTCAATCTTGTCATACCTGTACTCAATAACGAATATTGAGTCTTAATGGACTGTACTGATATGATATTAACGGTAGCTACTGCTCTTAACAATATGGGTACTTATTAGTTTATTGTTTGAGCATTAATTTGGTCTTATAATTTTGGGCATTATTGTACAATTTAGTACTTTATATATAATTTAGTAATTTTGACAATCGGTACAAATAAAAACCCTCTGTATATTTTATTAAAACTATTTTTTTAAGTTATGTATTGTTATAATTGATGATAGAAACTTTTTCACGTTGCATGTAAAAACCTATGCTCATATTACAATAAAAATAAAAATCAGTTTGAAAAATAGGGAATAATAATTAATTACTTATTTATTGATTTGGAGTTTAAATAAATAATGAATTGTCTTCAAATACTTAGTAATTATTTCGAAAGATCCGCATCTCAGAATAAGCTATGCTATATTATATTAACATCAAGATACAAAAATGTTAAACATTCTGTATGATGGATAGACTAAAAGAAATATTAAAATTTGTAAAATATTTTAAAATTCATAAAACATTTTAGCACAAAACCTATAGCGCGTTAAAGGAAATAGCTAGAATTTTTTGCAATTTTCACATTGCGATGCTATACACGTTTTATGACGTTTATAATCGCTTTCATATTGCATCCAGTAGGTGACACCTTAATTCATTGACATAGGGACTAATTTACTATAACTTTAGGGCACATCCTTTCCGGTCTTCATTAGAGAAGGCATGACGTGAGGTGCTTTCATAAACTTTCATGGTGCAAAGAAAGCTAAAAGAAATTAAATTGGTATTTAATAACATAATCTATGATATCATTTTCTTTGCTTTGTATTTTGTGTTACCTAGATATTATAGCTACCGAAATTAATAATCTATCTTAATCCAATTTTTGTTACTAGGGACTGAAATAATAATATGTTTTTTGATTCAGTAACAAACCCCGAAAAACCAATCTAAATAAAAAGTACTTTTAAAGATTGATTTTAAATGCCTTTTTCAACCCTTAAAGAACATATGATTATTAAATTTGACTATTTTTGATTAAGTCTATAACCTAAGTCTGCCCTTTGATAAGTTTCTATTATTCAATAACACTGCACTGAGTTCAGAAAACTGTCTAAACATCAAAACTAAAAATCTATTTCTATTAGTACAGCCTCAAGTCATCTGATAAAATGATATTCGTTTTAAGGTTTCCCGTTTACCGCAACTTCACTCACGAATTATTGGAGATATTTCTCTAATATTATATCTGCCGACTTTTATATCATGGACAGAATGGCGAACAAACATATATATTGACCTTAATTATAAGTTACACTACATAAATAGGGGAGAGGTGGCATGAAAGGGACACGTATTGAAAGGGACAACTCAAATTACCCGTAAAATAAAAAATATTTCCAAACATCATTATTTTTGTCGTATGGCAACCTTGAAGCAAGTTCTTTCGCGGCTAACTTTATACTCCTATCATTTCTTACATGGCGGTAAAGTGCGAGTGTTTTTTTTTGTATAGAATTGTATTTTTTTTGTTATAAATTGGAAACGTTTTTTTGAGTACTGCGATTTTCTTATTTAAGTGTGAATCACTGTTTAAAACAGCTTGGACATTCACAGAAGCAAGAACAGAAGGTTAGTAAAATTTAATTTAATATTGTAGATGTTATGGTTAAGATGAAAATTTTTGAATGATATTTATGAAAGGGACACAACAAACGGTTATGAATGGGACGTCCCCTTCATAACTGTCCCTTTCAAAACTGCTATTTTGTACCAGATTTGTATTTTTTTTTTACTTATTTTGCAGTTTAATAATGCCACCTAAGAAGCGAACGCGTGTCGTTGCTCAGAAAATTGAAGAGGTAGTTAATGAAGTTATACAAAAAGGTATTTCTGTAAGACTGTTGAGTAAGTCTAAGTCTTAAAAGTTATTTTAAATTGTTGATTCGTTCTTAATTTTATAAAATTATTTAATTTCTTGTTATTTACTAGTAAAACGATTACAAATAAATGCCTTGATAAAAGATATTAATAATTGTTAAATTCAATTTTTCTCAGAAAAATATTTTAATATTGTTGATTTTTATTTAGGTTACATAAAAAAGTTTATTACTAGTCTTTAAGATTTATACAGTAAGATTTAACAACGTTTATTATTCTAGTGACTGTTAAATTTGATTTAAATTATATCTAACTAGTTAACGTTACACATTTACTCGAAATTGGGCACTGTCCCTTTCATAAATAACTGTGTCCCTTTCAATACCGTCCATTTATGAAAGGGACAAAATACAACTTTTTTAAAGATGCAAAAATAAATAAAAAAATATATATTAATGACAATTATTGCATTTCATTTCAATTATTTAATAATTAACGTTTCCTATTCTATTTCTTTCTGTTCTAAATATTGTCTCCTTCACTTACTAGGACCTTAAATCCAAAAATGTCCCTTTCATGCCACCTCTCCCCTACAACATACAAATAATCCATATTACATTATACATTAATAAACTGCATCCTTATAATCATATACTCAAAAACATAACTCGATTAAATGAAATATCAACTCGAAATAAGTCACAGACATTACATTTCCCCACACTGGTTACCTATTACGTCCCTTACCACTGATTCTCTCATTGTAATTCAACTCACATTTGTGTCAGACTGTCAATCCGTTACCACGGCGTACCGCATAAATTCCATCCGCTCTCTGTATTGAGCACCTGACATTGAGTTCTATTGTTAAATTTATCCCGGTATAGTTGATATTTTGCATACAAAACTTAACTGGTATATTCATTTAATAGAACTATAGTAATATCTAAGATTAATATACTAAGATAGGTTAAAGGTTATTAGTGAAATACAAAATAAAACATTACAAATGGTCATAGCACAGTCGACTTTCACACGAGTGCTACTCTACAATAGTAGTAAGATATCTATAACATTATTTTTATGTGGGTATCTTTATCTGTGTGAGTGAGCGCGTGGATCGCCCAACAGGTAGTGTGTATCGATTCGAAGTTAAACGCTTAAGGCTGGGACCGCTTTGGATTGCAACTTTATACTTTCTATGTACTTAAAATGGTAATAAAATTATATCAAACATAATATAAATTTGCTAAAGATTTATTAACTTGCTATTTTTGTATCCTTAAGGCAAATAAATTTTTGTAAAATATATTTTTTTACAGAAGTTCATAGACCTCATAAAGTTTATTTAAATTTGATCTTTAAGAAATAATCAAATTAGAAATATATATGGTTATTGCTATATATTTGGTAATAAAAATGATTTTTATCTCAATGTTCATTTACTTCAATAATAATATAAGAATAGTATTCATGGGAACAGCATCTTATCCTTCCTATAAATTTCAAGGAAGCTTGCATCTGTGGAATGTCAGTTGCGCCACACCACATGTTCGATAGGGTTGTCAAATATATTTTATAAAACCTTACTCTTCATAGTTATTAAAATGTTATCTCTGCTTTTAAGAACGGCTGTATTATTTGTTAGAAGTTTTATCCAATAACAACTTAATAAATTTCCATTTTAGATTTAATAAACCTCCAAATTTTGTTTTATGGGATATTAAAAATGTTTTATATAGATTCTTAAAGAAAAAAAGTATTAATTTAATATGCTATCTGAAATATTTATTTAAGTTTGAGTGCCAACGATTTATACTCAGGACAGTATGCTTGTGTTACGTGTATTTGTTTGGATAAATTATTATGTAACCTCTTATTTTTTAAGCTGCCCCTTCCCTTCGTTCCCTTTACATTTTATTAATATATATGTATAAAAGTATTTGTTTTGTTTCATTTAATATTTCAAGATTTGAAATTAAATGAATTGAGAAATATATTGTATTGTTTGCGAATGTTTTTTTTTAAATTAATAAAAAAATATTAGGGAATGAAATTATTTTTGTCACATTATATTTGTAGAAAATAGTTCATTAAAACAAGACTATAACAAATAAAGCATCGCCAACCCTAGGACAAGCGTGGCAGCCGAGTGTGAAACAGACTTATCAAAGATAATTGCGACAGATTAGTGTTTCTGTTTTATTCAATTAGTTTTTTAAAAGCCTGATTAGTATTGAATACGTCTAGATACATGGCTATAAATATGCTTAATAAAAATAGGTGTATCATATATTAATAACTTTACTATTATATCAGTGTCTATTTTTTATTTAAGATGAAAAATACAAAAATATACATTATTATTAAAAAAAAAACAAACAATATTATTACAGAAGGGATGGTTTTTCAAAAAAAAAATGAATAAGTTACTTTATATCTTTTAAGTGTTTTATATTCAAGAAATGTTTATTTGATTTGATATAGCTAATTTTAACTGTTGATTGAGAATTTCGGCAATCAGTATTCAAAACAGTACTTATAATATATATAATTTAGGGTTAAATATGTATATAGATATACAATATATGTTTATCTTTGATAACTCACGATTTAAAAATCTTGATACTTGCCAGGAAAGGTGATTTAAATGTCAAAATTTAATAACGTTGACAATATTTACAACCTTACTGACTCGTAAATTAAGATTAAAATTAAATGTATTATTGAATGGCTGGTACAAGTTGGTACTAAGGTTATATTTTCACAAATAAAAATACTAGTCTAAATAATATCCGAGTCTCAGGTGACAACATTTTTAATTGTTATTTTTATCACCGTTATTCTATATTCTTTAAGAAATTTCTATTAAAAAAAAACAGCTTACTATATTTTTTATTATCTAAAATATTATGCTAGTTCATTTCAGAAGCCGATAATCTATCTTGCGGTTTGAATTCTTAATTATTGAAGGCGTTAAATCTTGCCCTTGATTTAGGATCAGGGTTTTAAGATGATTGTAATTTAATCTGTTACCTTGTATTATGAATATTAAACAAAGCTTATTTCTATACACATATATTAATATAAAGTTATTTTTAATTAGTTGATCACCTCTTGCAGGCAGCCTCTCTACATCAATCCCAACAACATTTGTTCTACAACTTTTTACAAATCTTGATAAACAAACAACACAAAAAGAACGAAACAAAAAACTGTTTGCTCCCTCTTTTACTTATTACTCTGTATTTTGTAAGAAGTACTTAAAGGGTCAACGCTCGAGCGCCATACCTACGCTCAGAGTTAATGCCAGTTCAGAGACAACAAATATATTTTTTTTCATAGGAAAATTTTAATTTTATTCTAACTACAAATATCCCTATATATACCTATTATTTTAAATTAACATATACATAGTATTACAATTTCAGTGTATAAATGTTAGTAAGTAGTAAAATATAATTACAACTGCGAATCGCTCGGGGGATATCGTAAGTGCCTTCACTGCACCAGACCATTCGAATTAATGTGAAAGGTTGGCATTGAAAATCAGATTTCAACTCTCGTATACAACTATATTATGAAATAAGTGGTTCAGTGGAGTCTAAAAGCCTATTGAACGTTCTAGACTTAATTTCCGGACACAAAGCATGTCCTAAAGCAATTGTGTTTCAGTGCATCATATTCTAAATTAATACTAGCTCTTGCACGCTACTCTGTTACTGATTACGGCTATTTTTTACTAATACCAAACAATAGTTTTGGAACAATGTAAATGAGAAGAAAGCACTACTATCAGCATTTGTGATATCTTTGGCAAAAAAAAAATAATTTACATGTTAATCGATTTGTTAAAAGAAAATATATTTAAGACTTTAGCATAACTCGAGAAATTGTCGCGTACCTACTACGACAATTTTTTTAAATTTCATATACAATCTTTGGTATAACTTCAATTTCATTGGGGACGAAAATATGGTTCATCACTAAGCTAAGGATTCCGCTCGAATTAATAATTATAAATATTCGGTTGAAAACTTTAGTATAATATGTTTAATATTTTTCCATCTCAAATATTTAATCCAGATATTACAAACATAACTAGTAAAAAAATGTATGAAATGAAATTGTTACCATATTTTTAAATGTAAATTCAATGTTGACGTTTTAAAACTCCGTTTTGAAAACGTTTGGAATAATAATATAGAAATGAATCCATAATTTTTAAAACCATGAATTATTTATAATATTTTTCTATAAAATATCAAAAATACAATATAAAAATTATATAGTTTTTATTAAAAAAACATAAGTAAAAATATGTTGAATTTGATATTGTTGACTTTGTTTAATGTCTACAGACTTTTAATTATCTTGCAATCGCAGATAATATTACCTATTTGTTATAAAATTAATTAAAAAGGGTGTATAGTTTTGGGCTATACTATAGTTACTGCCGCGACATGAAACAGTCACAAATACTATCTTGTCTAAAATAATATCTTGCCTATTACCTTTGCCTAATCCTTCATTAGACTTACCTACCTATTAAGACTATCTAAAGGATTACACTAAAAATAATTAATTTACACTTAGCATGTAATTTAAATTTGCAGGTTTATCAAAAGAATAAAAGATCTTAAATGTATATTTTAAACAAATGAAAACACAAACATAAACATACCCCAACATGTTGGCCTTCTATGAACAGCTGAGGAACCAAGATATCCTCGCTTCTCATACGATCCCGGATCTCGTCCTGGTACTCCATGCTCATAAAGACGTCCCGCTCTTCATACTTCACCAGTAGGTTCCTGAGGATCTTCTTCACCAGCACACATCTCTGGTAGGTGTTTCGTACGATTCCCATCGTAGTTGTGTATAACACCACCTTACCCGCATCTTTTTCTTTGTAACTCTGTGGAAACATTTACTTTATAATTAAAGGTTCGAATCTAAAATTTAATGATTTTAAAATTAATTCTTAAACTTTTTATTAACTATATTTTAAATTGCTGATTTTTTTTCCAAAAGTGGGATAAAATGCATCGACGAATAAAACAACCTCCATAACAATGTAACTTAAAAATATCATAATGCAAATTAGCTATAAAACAAGAAGCGCACTGTTAGAAACTATGTCAATTACAAGGATTATTGGCCATTAAGAGTAGGATGTCGGGATTCAAGGCAAGTTAATTGTGCATAAAACCAACTTAGACCATAACTTTGGACGACACCAATTAATATTAGGATGAAATTCATGAATATGGATGAAAGTTTAAATGGTGAATTAAATGTGATATTTTTTATTTACGTGATACAATGTACGTGATTTTATAGAAACATTTACTAAATAGTTTTTAATTACATTTCAGATCCGAAGGCTTTTTTGTTAGAAAATTGAATCAGCCAACGCCATCTATTACAACATTTAAGTACTACAAGATGCTACATTACCATAATGTTTAAACTTCAGATTCTATGTTTTAGTCTATTTTATGAAGTTTACCGAAAGATGGCGTACTATTGAATGAAATAATTGTATCTGTATTTTTACTGGTTTAGGATATAAAAAACGCAAGCATTCGAAAATAAGTAAATCTATAATGAAAATAAAAGTAATTAATTATTTTTTTCAAATTGTCAATTTAGCACACGTTATATTTAACCTTACATAAGATGTATAAATAATAGGATATCACAATTCTAACACTTTACACCTCTTTGTTACAAGTGGGTCAATTTCACAGATTTGTCGTCAAACTCCGCACCGCAAATTTACACTTCTTGCGTATACACTTTGCGTAATTTCCTGACTTCACAGTCGCTTTAAGCTCGATAACGTTTTTTTAAAGTTTGACCACCTTATAGGTACAAATGTTACGTCAATTATTTTGACAGATAAACCAATTGCAAATGTTTAAAATTATTTTTATTAATTAGTTATTATTATTTTATCATTAATTTTCAAACAATATGACACTATTCCTCATTGGTTACCAATTGACAGGTTCTTCATGGGTTCCAGATTAAATAAAAAAAAAAAAAAAATGTTATTTTTATACATCCATGATTTTCTCCCAAAATTATTACTTATTCACATATACAATTTACGCTTAACCAAAAAGGTATTAAACCAAATAATACAACAAAACATCTAATACATACATAGATTTCAGACAGTTTATTTGTATTGCTAAGGAACGCTTGCATTTATAAAAGAAACTAAAGAATTTAAAAGCATCGTTAGATGTTACATTTTAAATAGCCCAAACCTTCATCAATTCTAATAATTTTATTCATAGTCAACTAAAGAGACATATAAATTACGCAGATTATACAATACGTAAACGCACGCTTGCAGACAATATTACGTGATATGAATTGACAAACACTTTGACGAGATATTTGCTATCAATAATGAAGTATAAAAGGTCAAGCATTACATATTTTTAAACTTGTTACACCTGACGACTTCGGATGCGTGAACTTTCAAAATGGCTTCCCAATGAGCCACGAACTTTGCCAAAGTTCACAATGATTCACTATAATGACTTAATAGGTTTGCATCAAATAATATTTTCATTAATTATCTGTACAACAGTGCACAGTACATATATTTGTGATAAACTACTAAATGTTCATTAAAATATCATTACTCTTCCTGATTATATTGTGAAAATTTGCCCTAACATGTTAGTTACATTATAATAAATTAATTACATAAAATTTATTTCATGTAAACGTAATTGCATAAGCCATATATAAACACGTAAAATACCACACGTATTAAAACCACAAACATATATATACTTATTTATTTAGATACAAATAAATATAAAATAATTGTAAAATCGTTAAACGGAACTTATAAAATGTTTTAAATATTTATAATTAAACTTTCGTGAAAGTCGGGCAAATACCAATTTACGTGAATACAGCCGAGTAAATAAGCATTTAAAGTACAAATTAGTTTAAATTATATCATAAGTATAATTAAATATATTATATTTTTAATTGACATCGCCGCTGGAATATTATTTACAAGCATATAAGGTATCGTCGTATTGCATTTTGTCATATAACGTTATAAGTAGACAAAAACGTGCGAAATAAAATATATTTTACACAATAATAGCGGAGACTAACATCGCGTGGAGGATTTCTTCATTTATATACTTTACACGCTAAAGTAAATAAACTGTTATGTTGCTAAAACAATTTTACCCGCTTAAAATACATTTCGCAATTGAATTGAAGGGTATATACATATTTTTCAATAGAATCCTTTTTTCAGTATGTTCCATTCGGTTTGTTCTTTATCGCAAATATTTAAATGCACCTTGGATATTACTCTGTAGGTTTTTTTTTATTTAAATTTCTTATTTTAAATAGGCACTATGTTTGTAGTGTCTATTTAAAAAAAAATTGTCATTGATATAAATATTTTACGGGACTCTTTTGTATATTTTAAAAGTATATTTTGTTCTCACAGACATCAGTACGGATTATACGAACAAATTAAAACGACAGAGAATTAGAGAAAAAAAAATACTTGTATCTTCTAGCGTATCTGTCATACGCAAAATGCTTAAGTGATTCTTATACGGAACGTACATCAAGGTTATACATTCTATTATTTATTCTTAAAAATTATTACGACTTAATTAAAAATAATCTAAGGTTTAACATTCCTAAGCTATTTAATTATCTGAACACAAGAAAACATCTACCTCTCTGTTAAAAGATTCTCGTTTTGTTGTAAATTACTAATGACATCTGAAAGTCTACAGATATAACTAGAAACTGTTACAACATTTCGCATTTCACTCAGACCTTACGAAACTGAAGACAAATTACTTTACGTATTTCTTGGTAATGATTGTTGTATCTTCATGGCTAATCATTACGTAGTGATAGGTGTCCCAAATACAGGTATCATTCATATAGATTATGTGGTAAATTTTGTAATGACATTTAGAAATCAGAAACAGCATTAACAATAACAAATATTCATACTGTATTGTACGTTATTACAATAATGTATTTTACAAATCCCTATACAATTTCCTTAAATATCGTCATTGTGATTGAACTGTTAAAAGTATTTCTCAAACACATCAGCATTAAGTCTTACAAAATCAACAAAACCATTAGGTTACGTGTTTTCTCGAGTTAAGGCCGGTACGCTTAACCGTAAAATGCAAACAACCTGGTTGCTTCTAATCAATGGACGACAACTATGCCATTACATTGAGACATCTTTTTATGTTGCGATACGATACACGATGTATACGGTTTGTCGTATCGTATGGACATAATTATATAAAATTACAAAATATATGGAAATTGCAGATTAAATATTATTTAAATTGATCATTTTATCGTTTATTTTTTAACTTAACGGTAGCAATATTTTTTAAATTTACAATTTTAAGAATTTTTAGTGAGGTGAAATAAGAAATTTACGTATGAGGAACAACCAAATTTAATTTGTTAAAAAATCGATTAATTCAATAATTTTATTAATGGGGAACAAATAGACGCAGATGAGTCTGAAATGTATACTACATTATTTACAAATTACATAAATACTTTTCATTACGGAAGTTTAAAAAAAAAATATTAATATTAACAGATCAATTAAAAAACCGTATCGCGTCTTCTAAAAGTCCCACTATCAGATCAGTACAGTTATTTAAATTCACGTTTGCCGCACTTGTTATTCACAAATTACACTTCATCGACGAAAGATTTATTGCACTAGAGATGTAGGATAAGTATTTTAATAGCAAAGGTACTCAACTCAACTTAATATGTATGTAGGTTTAATGCATATTAACTGTGCATTTCCCAACGGCTATATTATAATTTATACCATTTACCTCATATTTCTTTTAGTTACTATCTATAAGATAATAAAATAGTAACGAGAAAATAATCGGTACTTTTTTTTTTAAATATTGTCTATTATATTTATGTTAATAACGCAAATTTTACACATATAAAATATTTTTGTATCCAGAAAATAATATTCCTATTAAAAAAAATATTCAGCCTCCAGTATGTCTAAAAGTCTTAGTTAAATATATAAGGCATTCGAGATCGTATAAGCGACACGTCTATAGACAGTATAGAGGTAAAATGACATTTTCGATAAACCGGTACCTCGCTCGCCTTACAAGGTCGAGAGCTTCGTGACCAGACATCAGATACACGGTATTGAAGATATTTATGTTATAAAAATTCAATATATTATATTATATATATAATTAAACATATATATTAATATGTGTATCAGATTAATTTTTTATTTTGGGTTCAACTAGGATAAAAGAATATTTTAATTTTTATTTGCTGTAGAAAGCCCCAAAGAGAGTTTTTATTTATTGAATTTATTTATATCATAATTATACAAATAATATCTACTAGTATTATAATAATGCATTATTTAATACGGTTATTGTTACAATAACTATAGAATACGCCATTATTATAATGTTATTATAGAGAAACCTACAGAGAGACTGTATTAATGAATAATTAATTTATATTCATAAGTGATCTTGATCAAGGAATATAAGGCACAATTAATAGCAGACTGTCAAGGCCTGTTTTGATTTACAATAATCAAACTGAAGGTAATTTATAAGATTACAGAGATTACAGATTCAGTAATAATTACAATATTGTCAACTACTAATTAACATGCAATAATGTATATTAATGTCATAAAAACAGTTTATATATATTCTGTTTGTTAGAAAATAAGGTTTTCATGACTATAGCGAGGTCAAGTTTTGATTGGCAATTCAATCTCATGTATATGAGTTTGTAAGTTGATATTGACCAATAAATTTTGTAATAACATCCAGGCGTGCTGGTTATATCGATAGTAACTGAGAAATTTTTGAAAGTTTCTCTAAAATTCATTCAATATACTTTTTACTAATAATAACTTTCTCTCATAGATTAGTCAAGCTACCTGGTCTTGGTTCCCCTGGAAAGATCATATAGTGTAAAGTTTGTTAGTTTGTTAGTTTTAAAAAACAAGTAATAGATTAGTTAACAATTACAAACGTTCACTCTCACGCTTTCAATCTGATAGATTCCATGGAATCCTAACTAAGCTTCGTGTTTGAACTACGTATTCATCAATTAAACGAATTTAACAAGATATTTTAATAAACAAACAAAACAAAAAATCTTATTTATTATATATAATAGAAAACAATACAACATTAAACCAATTTACCTATCATTAATAAATGTTACTTATCCTAGAGTATTTCCCAACAAAAGACTTCAACGCGTTCCAAAACCCATTTTAAAATTTTGCACAAATATACACAGATATACTATGGTCAAACACATGTTTAGATAAAATAGAAGCTTGTACTAGAATGCAAGGTGTTAACACTACCTTGAAGCACCCACTAATTAATGATTTTCAAATGACCACTGTATTTGTCTTAATTTGCACCTGCAGTTTTAATTGTTACAAAGTAGGCTTCAATAGTATTTGTAAATAGGAAACTGTAAAGCTTGATATGATTTTTATAGATATATATATTCATATATTTATTTGATATATTTAAATATATCTTAATCCATAACTTTAATAAATACCTTGCGAATATTTTTTACTGATTATTATTTCAAATAATAGTAATATTTACTTGTTATAACATTTATTTATTCCATTGTAACAATACGAACCAAGTTTTAATTAATACCTGACTATATACAGTTCTGTTCACATTGAATTTATTTTATGTTTATTTAAAACATAACGTAACATAGTTATACGTGTTCTATCCACAAAAGGAGTTTATTTTGTATGTCGCAATCTCAGCATTGAACTCCTTGGCTCAACCTCCTTGTACGTGAACGAGATATTAAATATATTGCGATAGAGTGCTAAAGAAATAAATTACATTTTTAATGGTCATTTAATTATAGAGTCAATATATGTAGAGCCTAGTGAAGCTTGCAAACCAGTCATATGTTATTGCGATTCAACTCATTTCAATTTAGGCTTTCGTTGCCTCATATGTTGATGAATAAGATTTTATATAAAGTAAACATTACGTCTGCACAACATATGGTCTTAGAATTATAAATAATTAATTTGTGATTCACTTTATAATGGTAATAAACGATTCATTTTAACCTCATTGCATCAACATTGAATCATTAACTAAATGAACTAAAAATATTACTGCTATGAATATTAAATGTATGTCCATATATAATCATAAATGACTTTTCACTTATTAATATTTTGTATTCGCGTGTATCGCAACTGTGGCTCAAGATAATTTGTATGACAATACGCTCTTTGTTCGTTGTGAAATTTCTCAATACAAAATATTGAGTCGCATGTCGTGTTTATTAAAACTCAGAATACTGACACCTAACACGTTAATCTATTCCAGTACATAAAAATTTACATTTAATTTAACTTCATTATAAATTAATAGTAAGATATAATAATACTCAACGCACACTAACTTAAGTAATGAGCTAAGTAAGTCAGGTGAGTGTGACAACCACCCAATTTTAGGTAAACTTTCACAAAACCGCATTATTTGAGGTTATTACCACAGAGTTAATACTTTCTTAACGTATTGTGTTTGTAGTAAAATCTTTCTAAATATATAAATAAATCTTTGAGTTTAATCGTTGATTTAAAAATGTGTATTTGAATAATAAAGTGGGTATGTTATATTTAAACGGAGAAAACAATGTAATAATATTAAGTATTATACAGTAAGGTATCATAAATAAATATTCAAATATGCACGGTATGTTTAGTAATTAGTAAACAAGTAATATCTGATATCCACAATAGTGACCATAATCTATATTGACGGTAATATTCCATAAATTCCTTATGATATATTAGAGAAATATCTAGTAAACAGAAAACCAATGCAATGGCAGACCTTCCGCGTTCTTGCAACTACAATGACATAACACAACAATAATATGTATTATACAAATATATTATTGTTGTATAAAGAAATTTATATTTATTTTAACTTAAAATATCAACTTATACATTCTGTTGGAACTTTAAATAATATTTAACGGTTATGTCTTCAGGTATTTAACAAATTAAGAGATATGTCCAAATATCGTACATACGAGTACTTTTATTTTTTATATCAAGTCATCAGTTAAACTAAACTAATGATTGATGGAATACAAAAATATCTGCGTCTTATAAAACTTGTACAGTATAGATATATATATATAGTAGATCTAATAAAACTTATAATACTATTTTAATAGAAGTAAATACTAACTTTATATACATTTAATATTATGTATGTATAAATAACATATATTCTACACTACTTTGAATTTTTAAAACATTAATGTTCACAAATATACTATAATTTTAAATTACTTTCCACATTATGACAAGTATAAATGTATCACAAATCGTTTCTAAGTATGAGAATCAAGCGAATGATCTATGCCAGGGTTGAACACAAGGCTTTAATAAAAAGTTTTCGAAATATGTAGTATTTTAAATACTAAAGTGCATATTATATTTTGTAAATGATATAACAAAAAATTTACAGGTTTCCGTTTGGTATTTTCAAAAATATATACATAGGTATATATAATATTTGGTAATGATTATCTACTTAGAATACTTTACGAGAATATAAGATAAATTTAAAAAAAAAATCTAAACTATTTTGAGCTTGACACTAAAAATATAAAATTTAATTTGGACAGCCCTGAACAAATCTATGGAACCCATCATGCTACCGTTACCTGCAATCTGCGCTTACCACCAACCTGTTACACCTGAATTTGACGATGCGTATCGAGTGGTATCACATTTTTAATCTATCAAATAAATAACGTACATTTAAAACAACTTTATATTTTTATAGGCGGGAGTGGGAAGAAGGGGAATTAATTGAAGGTGCTCATTCAAAACTGTTCGAGTTAGAGATCTAATATAATATTAAATCAATACGTAGAAAAGCTTTAAATCATATTAGCTCATCAATTTCCATATAAATGTATAGGTTTATTTATAAAACTAACTGTTAATAGTTTGTTTTTATTCTGTCCTAGAATTAAAAAGCCCGATAGGCGTATCCCGGTACACGAAAACTAAAAAAGAGGAAACATATTTTTTCATAAATTACATGACCCAGTGAAAGTTAATCAATATTTAGAGATATGGTTATCAATGAAACAATGATCTAAGGAAGCAGATAACTCTTCCTATTCTTAGAAGAACTGATTATATAGTCGGTAGTTAATTACGAACATACGTCATTTTAAATGAATAGTTACGAAACCAACTTGTAAATGAAATGAATGGAAAAAAAATCAAGTAATTTCCTTAGTTCTTAATAAAAGTGTTAACACGCTTACTTACGCGGCACTTTCTGCTTTACTTTATTGTTTGCATACTAATAATAGAGTGGTCTACGATGGTTTTAATTAGGTTTAAGGTAATTACAAGCCATTTTATACTCTATTTCTTCATGAAATAGAGTATAAAATAGAATTACGTTGATTATCTAGTCAGGAATTTTACGCCCTCATCATATTATGCGCATATTTGTACAAATATTAGTTAATATGTTCAGTTTAGTTAATACTTCAATTTAGTTTTTTGTAAGAATTTTGTTCTCGTTTGTTACTTTAATTAATATCTCATTTATTTATTACCAGAAATTTGAAAATTTTGAGTTTTTAATAATTAACTGTGTTATTTTATAGTGAATTCGTAGGAAACCCACACTAACACAAACATTCACACATTACACAAACATACATATAAATTTTGATTATGACTTATGTGGAGAAAACGAACCGGCTACCAGAAAACCAAATAAGCTGTTTCTAAAAAGCAACAGTTAACAGTCTTAAGGTAAGAACAATATGTCTTATAATTCAAAATAAATAAAGATTAATCATGTCGTTTATACTTATATAAATTATATAATTCTAAATATAGAAAGTATATAATTTTCTTTGATAAAGTAAATTTAAAAATCAATATGAAATCATTTAGTAAATAAGCACGAAGACCTGAGCCGAGATATTTTTCACTTTCTTTTTAAAAAGAATGCATAATATTACAATAATTAATACATTAAAATCAAAATTAACGACGTGAACTAACTGGGTATTGGAACCGGAAATAATGAGAATATCTTTTAATTTTATTGCTTAGTTCAGAAAAGTCATGTTTTATACCATTTTATGTTTAATATTTAAATTATCAAGTTAATATATTATAAGCATTATACGAATTCAGTTTTTTTGGGTATCAATTTATAGAGATAATTTTTTATTTAAATTTATCTATTAACATGCTGTCATGTTATGATTTTTAAATATTAATATAGAATAAAAAAAAATACGTTCTCATGTCGCAGACGCAGGTTTGAGTGTTGCCTGTTTTGATAAATTTTTCATTGCTTTTTATTTCTATTGGCTGATTCCGCTTACTGTCCGACACAGTCTGTTTTAGTATCTTAAAGGAAGTTAAAAATACAATAATTTACTAAAAAAAAACCAGTCATGACAAAAGAGGTAACAAACCATAAATTGGATATATTTTAACGAAATTGGGGATGATTCTGGATAAATATACTTATAGAATATTTCACTATGAAGATATATGAAGACATATGAAGACTAAGTTCATTAATATAATATTTTTTTATTAAAAATACTTGAAGATTTTCTGATTAAAGAATTGTTATTTCCTTCAATAAGAATCGTGTTAACGCGATTTGAATACATTTTTTTTATAATCAACATTTTTATCTTAGATAAATTAACCTTCAAGAATCAATGTTATTTGGTTCTTACTAATTTGTAATTAAAACTTCTCTCAAAGTCGTTATATATATTTAATCAATTGTATTATTAATTGTAATTTTGAAAATACAAGAAGAATGGAATGTATTCAAGTGTTAATTATCGCAAAAAAAAAAACTGTTATTTAACTCTTACTTTTATAAAAATCTACAAACTTTGCAAAAATAAGCCTTGACCGCTTAAAATACATTAAGCTCTTACAACATACTTGAAACTTAAATAAAAATAACGTTTGAAAATAAATCAATATTAACTTTAATAAACAACTTAATTAAAAAAACGCATTATTGCTTATAACATTTTTGATTGTAATTACTGATACATACTACATATTGTTTTTATGTTTGTAAGTGAATGTTTAATAAAACAAGGCTACGAGTATTATATTTCTTTAGTTGTTCCCTGTAACTTCATTCGCATCCGCATTTTTTGATAACTTTATATTATCATCTATAATATATAATTAGTATCTTGATTGATCTCTGATAACAGTTCCTAGTCTCATTTTTATAGAACAATATTATTGTCTATGAATGTATGTTTTTTTATTGAACATAACATATGGAAATTTCTAGGTATAAAGTAAATTATATCTGATAAAGATCCTTATAAACAGTATAAAAAAGTATTTTTTGAAAAGAAAGAAACTTTGACTGAAAAACTGCATTTTTTAAAGTTTTTTGAAGAAGTTTTATCCTGGTTTTATCTGCAGGTCTTTACTAAACTAATGTGTCTAGTTCTAGAAGTTAATTTAATTTCTTTTTTAAGTTAATTTCTGTAGTCTAGCAATAGTTCTAGAAGTTTCTCTATTCGGATGGCGTCTCTGTTAATAACAAGTATGTATGTATGTATGTCAACGCATTGCTAGGGAGTAAATGTTTTTCGTATTTTTTCAAGGTTTTTCATGATTCAAATATTACTTTCACATTCAAACGTACTAAATTAGGATTTGATGTTTTATGCAACACGATAATGATTTATAGCAAATATTACATTGATTACCAATTTATATCATTCGTCAGTGAAGCGAGGATAACGACATATAGACCTTTACATTTTGCGTGTTGTAACTGTCTCATAATTTATAAGTCAATGTAAAGTGATCTAGTTTTTTAATATCTATAAATGATTTGTGCGAAAAATATAGACCTACTTTTAAAAATTTGAATATTTTATATTCCCTTTTTTTAACAGCATAAAATATTTTGAAATTAACATCAAATTTGTTAAGGATTGTACATATTTATTTGCGTACTTGAACCAATAAATAATTGGTCACCAATTCGTCAAAAATCGTCCTTAACGGCCATATTTAATTCCTAAGTAGAAAAATTTTGTAAATTGTATTTGGTTAGGCAAATATAGTATATCTAAAAAAGATAATGAAAAGTAAATGTTAATTAATTAATAATAAAGTGCAAAAAGTCATTAATCAAGATAGATATCATGTCTTGAAGATATAAAAAATAAACCACTGGACCAGCAATAGCTAATGCGAGATTAATCTTGACTCGATATTTCTATTTTAAATGATCCTAAAAAGGTGTCTCAATTAGAAACTTAATGTACATACGATAAATATAATACTTTTTATATCGGTTTCTATATAATGATATTAAATGGCTATTATTATTTTGACTTTAAAACGAATAAACATACATACAAATGACGTAACATAAATACAAACAAATTATTGCGTTGAATGACACATTTCTAGAACCATAAATAGAACAATGATTATACAAAGTTTGTTTTTATATTGACTTTCCATGAAGAATTGCTCTTTGAATTGATTATTCTTCCGAATGAGCGTGGGATTAGGAAATGACACTTTTACCGTAATTAATAGGAAAGCGGAATATGTGCCAGCCTTCAAGCTTTTTCTTGTCATTAAGATTATATTGGAACACTTTGGATTAAAAAAATATATATTTTTGTTAATATAACCTTGGAAATGTAGTATTTACTAGAATATCACGAGTGGTTTACTAGAAATAAAGATATCTTTAATAAATTAAACTCACGTAGAATTAAATTTAGATTTTAAACTTTAAATTTAATGTAATTTACGGTTTAGACATTTAATTTAAATACAAAATATAAATTTAAATATACGAGAGTGTAAACCGTTAAAAATAGTTTTATTTCAGCTTAAGAAATGCATTTGATCGATATATTTTTTCTTGTATTTAGTCGGCAGAAGTACGTTTCTATAGAATAATTTATCTAACGCTTCAAACGGTTATTACTTAACATAATTAGAAAATGTAAATTATAAAATTTAAGGTACTTAATGTACATTCACCCTTATAATGACAATTGGCCTTTGTTGTGCCGCGAAGAAACCTGACCGTCCGTTCATAATTATAAATACAATTAAATGTAATTGTTGGTTCTTATTAGTACATTTTTGTATCCATTGTTTGCTATTGTTCGTATATATACCATGAAGGATCGGATTATATTTCAAAACAACGTAATAGGTAAATTGAGGAAAACAATGCGTCAGGTGTTACGGTTAAATAGTCAAAAATGATTTTTGTGTCTGGAGAAAAATAGAACTTGTAGCAGATTTTTTGCTCACATTTCATAACAAATTTTATAAAATTAATAGCCACATTTATTGTTATCATTGCCGGAACACATTAGCACCCGAACGCCATTGAAATGTTTACGTTAAACACTAGACGCTCGCACACTTTCAAACTACTGTGACCTCTAAAATCAGTACGTGTATAATGAGACAGCAGACTTTCAGATTTATAATCGTTTGCTAGTTATCTTTATAGCAACTGTCGCACTTTTACTTTGATTCGGTTGTTTTATTGGTGGCGTGGGTCGTTAAACATGTAAAGATTTAAATATTAAAATAAGAAATTTACCTTAGTTGTGTTTTGTATTTGAAGAAATGTAGCAATCCCAGCTCTGACTCGGTTTTTGACACCACGGATAGTGCCTTTTGAACTTTTTATTGTTGATGTTGCTTCTTCATTTTTATAATCCTTAATACCGGCAAAATATTCCATATCCGATAATTCATTACACACATTTTTATTTTCACTTACACTTTTCACCGACACATCATCGAACTCTTTTTCATTTAGGTGGAAATCGTAAAATTTATCTGTATCAAAATAATGACTGCCATAACAAATGCTTTGTTCTTTTATTTTGTCTAATTGTTTGCGTTCTTCATATGTGCTTTCACTGATTAAGGGAACTTTGTTCAGGGTCGTAGCCTCTAGCAACGACTCTGAACTATTATTCATAACTTCATAGCTCAATTGAGAAACTAAACGAAACGACGTCAACTGCGCGCTTTCTTTTGATATATTATCATTTTCATTAACATTCTGGCTTACTTCGGTGACATTTTGCGTTTCAAGAAACTCACTTTCAGTTTCAATGTAGTTGAGTTTAGCGGAACGGTCTCTTATGTCTTGCAGGAGACCTTGAGGTAGAAAGCTGCTATCTTTATTGTTCGCTTTAGCTAGCGGCTGCAGAGCGGTGTCGGAAGACTGTTTCTTTTCTTTTTTACTGGCATCGTCGCTGTGACTTTCGTCGGCGTGCACGCTTCCATTTAAATCACTACTATTTAGCGAGTCACACGATATATTAGACTCGTTATCTTCGAAATCGACCTCACTGTGATTTCTTATCGAGCTAATTACCGTAACGGAGACGGCTTTCTTTGTAGAGCTGGATTTGGATGTCTTCTTTTTTGGCAATGGCGGGGGTGTTCCATCAAGGTCGCTGCACGTCCCTGAATCCAAAGTATCACTTGGAGAGCACTGGCCACTTGACATCACCATATTAGACATTGTGTTCACGTACGAATTGCAGAAGATGTACGGGGGCTTATCTTTGGATAAATCTTCATTATCAAAAATTTTTGGGCCACTATCATCGACATTGAGCCTCACTAAGCTGCTCTTTTTGCTGGTTTCATTGAATTTAAATGAATCAAAGTCCAAGTCACTTTTGAGGTGAACGCTGGATATTTTTGGGGCTTTCGGCTTATCAGCGTCGGTGTTTATTCTGATAGTCACCACATGAGGGCCGTTGATAGTGGGTGCGTCTGCGCTTGGCGTGTTCACGGGTCGCTCTGGCTGGGTCGCCGCTACAAATACCGTTGTTGTTGGTGTCTTAGAATTAAGGACAAGAGAGTGCATCGAACTTAGAGAGTCCATTTCTGACCGGCTTTCTGCGAATCCGTTCACTCGGAGGCTAGAATCATCGTTAACTATTTGCGTAAAAGTAGTCGATCCAGTCCTTTGCTTGGCTTTGGGGGGGACAGACGGTATGTATTCTACATTCGGGCGCGTGGTCACCTCCTCCATCGTGTTACAGGTTAATAAATTGGCATAATTAGCTAACGGTGTTTCCGGCTGTTATTCGAGTCAGGTATCGGTTTAGATTGTTGTGGTTGTATAAGGCATAATGGTTCCGGTGGTAGAGAGGTGGTACGATTCTGGGTCAAGCCGCACGAATGGCCTGTTTTGCTTTGTGTTTTTAATTTACCTGAAAATATAGAGAATGTAATTAATATCTTGAACTATTTTTTTATATTCGGTGTTGATAATAATGTTATTATCTTATATAAATATAATTAAACTTAACTTAATAAAGTTACTTAGGTAAGAAGCTGAGTTTTGATACGATAATATTCAATTATTATCGTATCAAAACTCAGCTTACTCAGGACTCAGACCCAAATAAATACAGATTTTTAATATAATTATTATAATATAATATTATATTCATTAACGATTCAGTCTTGTACATTTTATTACAGTGACTTTTATACTTAAATATATGTATATACATAATATACATATTACATATATATTTTAAAATATGTTGTATTGTATTTATGTGTATTACAAATAAAAAAAAATAATAATTACTAAATTAAATATTAATTTATCTTACTATTTCGTTATAAATCACTAATTATTATTTAACTATGCATATAATATATAAAAATACCCAAAGTCCTAAAAATATACACCTTTTTTTTAAAGATATTTAACGAAGATTATATAAAAGACAAGACAGAAAGAAAGACAAAGATATCTTTGTCTTATATATTTTTATCTTATCTTAATAGAAAATGTTGTTGTTAAATAAAAATTATAAAAGCTTACTTATTAAATAACAAAGAAATTCTACTGGTTACTTTATTAATGAACTGTGATTTGAAAACCACAAAGTGTTGATAAATTTTGTAAGAGAGTTGCGTCAAAGCTTGTAATTCTTGTCGAAGCAATGTTTAGTTCCCTCTTTACATAACATTGTTTCTATAATACCGGTTACAATTCAATGGCTTAAAACTGCTAACAGCCTTAAGGTAACATTAATAAGGTTTTGTGGTTGTTATGTAATGTAATTACAGGTATCTTTAACTTTATAAGGCCTAAAGTAAAACTTAGTTAAATATGACTATAAAGGTCTCTCTTGCTTGCTTGTTTATAACATATATTTACTTTGACACCATGATAAAAACGAATATATAAATAGTTATTTAATATTATCATTAATAATAGCAAAAAGTTGATAAAGCAAATCCAAACTAATATTGAGTAAAACAGAACGAATGAATGATAAACGGTATAAAAAACTTTCCTGAATAAATGCCAGAACCAATTGATTAATGTTGGCACTGATTACTGATTTGCATCGAATACCACGGAAGTTAAGTTCTTTAAAATTTAGGAGTATTACTTAAGAATTACAAAAAAAAATGATTTATTATCATTAGTAAGCTATATCAAATTTAAATTAACTTTAAGAGATGATGGTTATTTCATATTTAGTAACTTTTTTATAAGTTAAAATCAATTGTAATATTTTAATTGCAATGTTGGCAACCCTGTAGAGTAGACAGCTATTAATCTCAGTTAAGTGATTAAGTAAGTAAGTAAGGAGATAGTAACAACAGAAATTCTATTAATAATAGATGATCTTCTGATTTGCTGGACTTTCACTGGTCGTATGTTATTTTGCGTTTCCTTTAGTAAGTGTCGGTAATAAATCATGTGACAAATCGTAGAAGGAAAGTAAGGTCAGGAAAATATCATAAATTACAATCCGACATTGTCGTGCATTCCTAAAGCTAGTTACAAATGTAAATAATTAAATGTTTTTCTTTATACATTTTATAAATACTATAAAAATAAATTAATCGCAAACAAAGTAAGTATACAAAAGATTAGTAAGGATAGTAGTGGTCGAGTACATACACCTACTGTATGGACTGTTGACATTGGTTGCCTACCATCATATCGCAAGCTAATCAAACACTCAAGGTGCCAAGTCGTAGGAGGAGCCAGTGGTAAAGAAATTTTAAATTGATATAAATAAATTAATCGCTAAGTAGATGAGTAAAAATTAGTGAAAGCTTTAGTTGGATTTCACTCTTTTCCAAAGCATGAGATTAGTTTTAAGTATGTTAATGTATATTATTTATACTGTTAGTCATATTTATTTATAATGATTTAAATGGTAAATACATTGGAATTTACATGTTTTAGTTCATAAGTTTCAACAGTAGCGCCACCTACATAATTAATTATGGAATATTATTTAGTATTTACTGTTAAATGTTTTAAGAATTAGAAGCATAGAATATTTTAACATAATGTTTAATCTTTTATTAATTATTAGAACTTATTATAAGGTATAAATAATATCATCTGTAAGTTGGTTATGAAATTGTAAATTACCCTCGCCTAAATATTATAGTGTTAAAATATTATAAAACGAGTTGTAAGGGCTGCTCTCGCCCATTCTATTACAAATGGTTGGATATTAAACATTGAAGTGCAAGTACTGTGTATTACTGAAACAAGTCTTAACAAGTCAGAAGTGTTCGACCGCTGTAGTATTACGCGCCACGTGTCGATATACACCGTTCGCAAGATATCCTGTCCAAGAATGCTGATGAAGATGGGGTGCTGCCACTGCCGTTGAAAAGCCACGAAAATAAGAGACGACGTTAAAGTTACGTCTAAGAATGCTGATGAAGATGGAGTGCTGCTGCCACTGCCGTTGAAAAGCCACGAAAATAAGAGACGACGTTAAAGTTACGTCTAAGAATGCTGATGAAGATGGAGTGCTGCTGCCACTGCCGTTGAAAAGCCACGAAAATAAGAGACGACGTTAAAGTTACTATTTGGGCCTTCTCCGAGTGCTGCTGTAGTATCTTCGAGCGATAAGGAGTTTTAGATTTAAAATAATATTGCAAGTGCGTAAATTTTTTATTATTTTTTTTTCTTAATACCCACGTTTTGCCATCTGCTTAACAGACTGATTATCTAGCTGGTTATACGGCAGCATGCTCAATATAGAATATTAATAACTTTGTAGCTTGAAGTTAATAGTACTACTATTAAATTCTATTTATCATATATATCATATCCACTATTAATCATATTCTGTTAAAGTTCAATCATAAGCGAAATACAATAGGAGCCTGAATATTTACCAAAACTTTACAGTGTTACTAATACAATATCTCTCCATACATGTTTACATCGCTTGGAGCCTTTGGTGAAGACATACGTCGGAGATGGAAAACTCTAAACTACTACTTGACTGCTAATCTGGAAGGGAATTCGTTGCTGTATTATGAAAATCAACAACATATCAACATCACCTACAGCTACTGGAAGAAGAGGTCGACCAAGTACTTTCTTCCTGATCGTAAGTCCTGAGTGCAAGCAAGCAGCACTATACAACGATGGCCCTGAATACAACGACAAGGTGACAGACAAAACTTTATTATAAGAAACTAGCCCTAGAAAAGTTTTGCATAATTAAGTGACCATGCGATTTATAATATTATTGTTACTACGTATACCAACTTTCAAAGCTTTTAAGACCCAGTTGTAGGTAAGAGACGCGATTTTTTTTTTTTCTTTGCTTTTATTAAGTTACTAGCTGAAGGCCGCGGCTCCGCCCGCGTGTAGGTCGCTTTTCGCGTAATCTGTGGAAACTACAATTATCCAGACCTATAATAGACTTATAGTTAATTCTATAGTATCCTATTCAAGTGAAAATTTTATCTATATAGGCATTACATTGCTACGATATCAAACTGAAAATAATAACATACATCTACATCACACACACACGACCAGGAGATTATTCAGATATACGTATTAAAGCATATGGATTCGAAATATTATGTTTTTGACAATATAAGTATAGATATAACTGACGCGGTAGTTGAGACTTTGAGACTTGCAATATAAAAGTAATGTTAGTATTTTAGATTACGATTTAGGCTTTAATGTCTTTATATATGACATAGAAGTGAACACTCTCAATGAAGGGGTAATATTCGGTTTACAAAATGTATGTAGGTTATTTAAAGAACGAAGAGTATATATCAGTCGTAAATGATTAAAATATAAAACCCAATATTAAACAAAAAGAAAAGGCATAACGTTAGATATTTTATATACATATATATATATATATATATATATATATATATATATATATATATATTTTTTTTTTTAAAGTAAAAGCACTTAACATCATAAAACCATTTTCAAATCGTAATGATCCTTTTGTTTAAGATAGTAAGTAGTTCCTTATAGTATACACAATATGAATAGATAAAGTATAATTTTAATTTAAACAAATTAAAATGTACACTTGTCTCCTTTCAGAGAAATTAAAATTCTAGAATTTCTTATAGATAGACTTAAATGAATATGACTCGGTAAATATTGAAACTCTATAAATTTGGTAGGATCAGATCTAAATGGCCTTGAGGACCGTATGGAAATATTTTGCCAATGCTTTGACGCTATAAGGGGTAGATTTAGATATGTTTACATTTATTTAATAGGTAAAGATTTGAATTCACGATATTATTTTATTACTTCTGCAACTATATTTTATTTTGTTTTGCTAAAACTACTCCATAGATCTTAAAATATTTATATTTAATTTTGAATTTGTAAGTTTAGCATCGGGTTGCGATAGACGTTCGTTTTTAAAACCAAGTTGGATACTTGGTTATCCACGAGGATAGGGTTATGCCATATCATGTGGAGAAATTAAATTTTATGGAACCCAATAATATCTATTTTAAGAAGTTTCATTGGTTACTTTCATAAATCAAATTTGCTTTGAAAAGACCATTTTTAGGTGGGTAAAAATAAAGTTTAAAAACGTTTAAAATCTGAACCGGTACTGTCTAAATATAATCCCGAACTAAACAGACTAATTCAATAATAACGCGTATGAATATGAAGCAATGATACTGGTATTTATTACTAAAACATATTTCTATTATCTTTTATTTGACCGTTTAAATTATTTACTGAGTGTTAAGTTCTCAGTAGTAGGTATCCGTATGAATTTATGATCCTTAATTTTGAATCGATTATTGAAAAGGTAAAACGCAATAGGTATTCCGAAATAAATTCGTTAGAATCGATAAATTATTTCAGAATGATGATAATATAGGTTTAACATTTAGATCGATTTTAAACTAAACCAGTAAACGCGTACCTACATTTCGTATTAAATTGTAAAAAAAAATAGAGCAAGCAATTAGGTCTTCTAAATCCCTATTAAAAGAAACTTTAAACGATATGCGTGGCACTCGATTATTTAATTTTCGATAGTATGTTAAAGAAGAAAAGAAATAACTACGATGAATTATCGATCGAGTACGATGATAAATAACACGCGTTTTTGAACTGTCAAATCGAGGAATTATATAAATCCACAGTAAAAGTTATACTAAACAAGAAATAATTGCATGCCTAAACAATATACCATAATTGACAGTTCAGACAGTTCAAATTAGGTATTTCAAATTGATGAACTTTAAAAAAAATATATAATTTTCTAGATTATGACTGTTTATAACTTAAAAATAGAATTATTATAAAACATGCCTCCTAAATATTCTTATTAGCAATATGAAACATAAACACGTTAGACTTAAAGATTCTGGTAACTTGAACTCTAGACAAGAGAAACATAAGAAAATTAGCAACGAATATGTATTGTCGTATCTTAGGGTATAAGAAGTAATATTATATATGGCACGGCCTTATAAAACCCCAAGCCCCAACCCTCTAAATTTCCAAGAATCGTATTATTTTCAGTATAACGTTTGTAAAATTGAATGCAGTTTAATTCTATTAAATAATTTATACTGTAGATAATAATAAAACAAAAATATAAAATACGTTTTGAATAATTGTGTCATTCATTGTTTCGATTATATAGTAAACTAGGTGTAGGTATACAATGTACAAAATTACGATTTCAAACTCGGAATAAAATTAATAACACTTTTATAAGATATGAGTGAAAATTTAATTGATTTACGTTTTAATGCTTTATAAATAAATTAGTGAATCATTAGATTTAGTGCAAATTAGAACAATTGGAAATAATAATATAAATAGTAAACTTCTAAAGAAATATGCTTGGCTTTATAATGTTGTCCAATTGTATAAAAAGTATAGTTACATCTTCAAAATAAAAAAGAGGACTACAAAAATTTTCTATTCCCACTAATGATTATTTTTATTTTTTTTAGTTAAGAATATTTTCAATATTGATACGGACAGAGTCAATAAAGAATGTAAAAATATGAATTTTATTTATATTTATTTATAAAATCTTTATTATACAAAGAAATTTATACAATTGGCGGACTTAATGCTATATATAGCACTTGATGCCTACTAATTATCTAGAAGTACCCTCGACCCCTAACAATATATTACAATTTCTTAAATAAAAAGAAATATCTATTTTATTTATTTTATTTTAAAAACTTATTGCACATACAATTATTACAAGAAATTACAGTAGTAGGATGTTGATACAGTAAGAAATTTTTGTGCAAAGGCGGTCTTATCGCTTAAAAGCGATCTCTTACAGACAACCCTTGATGAGTAATGAATATTTACAAGGTCATAGGACAGTGCAAGCATTCTACAACGAGAATAAGAATTTATACATAAGGACACAATAAAAATAAAAACTATCGTTTTTTTTTTTTTAATTATATAAGTAATTAAATAATAACGATTATATATAAATATACACATACGCATATACATATACATACATATATCCGTATATATAAATAAATAAAATAAAATAGATAACC
The DNA here is from genome assembly GCA_959347355.1 of Napeogenes inachia. Taxonomy (NCBI): domain Eukaryota; kingdom Metazoa; phylum Arthropoda; class Insecta; order Lepidoptera; family Nymphalidae; genus Napeogenes; species Napeogenes inachia. The sequence goes on along the minus strand of OY365793.1, from coordinate 19,598,380 downwards.
TATATAATATATGGTATATACATACTTATGATAAAAATATATATTGCGTAGATAAATAATATTGCTTCAAACGATTTTTGAAAATTGACAGTGATTTAGAAGTTTGAATTTCTAACGGTAGGTCATTCCAGATTAATATAGAGAAATATATATATAAATATTACAATTGTCGTGAATTTTGAATCGTGTTATGGTTAATAACTAAATATAGCTTCTTTATTAACTACCGTTAAAGTATTTACATTTCTAAATTCGGGTGAATGAACATTTTCTTAAGATGTAAAATTTAAAACTGTTTCGATGAAATCCCACATCATTTAAAATTCATTTTTCTTTAAAAAAATATAAAGAAACTAAACAAACATAACAAAACAAACGTAATACAAAGTAAAAACAACCTGCTACTTCCAACAAAACCCATGCATAGTATGAATTTCAAAGTCGTATATCTCTGTAGTCTGATCATTAATATAGCCTAACAAAATGAGCTTGGTTTGCTTTTATTAGTTAAAGATTTATTTGCTTAGAATGAGTTTCAAAAAGTTAAAATTAAATATATGTTCATAACAATGATATTAATAAGTAAATTATTGAATAATGTGTTGTTTACCAAGTTGGTGTGTTACGTGGTAAAAATAAATGTAAGGTACCATGTTGGTGTAAAAATGATAACGTAATAACATGTTTGTGTGTCCCGTAGTAAAAATAAGAAATTGATGCCATGTTGGTGTGTCCAATAGTAAAGGTAAGTATGAAATACCATGTAGGTGTGTCCCGTGGTAAGTAAGTGGTAAGTAAAAGTATAAGAAATATCATCAATGGGCATGTCCCGTGGTATAAAAAATAAATAAATAAGAATAAACTACCACATGTGTATGTTCCGGTGGTAGTAGTGAAAGTATAAGAAATACCATCAATGGGCATGTCCCGTGGTATAAAAAAATAAATAAATAAGAATAAACTACCACATGTGTATGTTCCGGTGGTAGTAGTGAAAGTATAAGAAATATCATCAATGGGCATGTCCCGTGGTATAAAAAAATAAATAAATAAGAATAAACTACCACATGTGTATGTTCCGGTGGTAGTAGTGAAAGTATAAGAAATACCATCAATGGGCATGTCCCGTGGTATAAAAACAAAAATAGTAAAATTGAGATATATCCCATGTTGATGATGTGTGTCCATGGGCACCAGATCATAACGGCATGTCCGTTGATCTGGCTTTTCGTAAGCAGCCTGGTTTGTCCGGTGCAAAGAGAACAAGTATTTATGATAAAAACGATTATTATTATATATTATTATTATGATCATAACGGCATGTCCGTTAATCTGGCTTTTCGTAAGCAGCCTGGTTTGTCCGGTGCAAAGAGAACAAGTATTTATGATAAAAACGATTATTATTATATATTATTATTATATATTATTATTATATATTATTATTATATATTATTATTATATTAACGAGTATTTATGATAAAAATTATAATTATATTACGAGGACGTAATAAGATGTCAAAACGGCCGATAGTAAAGTTATATGTTGTATAAATGTTATGTTATTTCGCACATTAAAAGTATAATTGGATGTTTTTTTTTCTTGATGCATTGTATTTCTAATGATTTGTTTTTCTCTATAACATTGTAAGATCCTTAATTCAGATGACCATTTGGTCTACCGGTTTCCAGAATGTTTATTAAATTAGAAATTAGTCATTTAATATATGATGGTTGGTAATTAAAGAAATTAATGATACAATTACGAGGTCGTAAGATTACAAATCAGGAAAGGCCGAGTGTTAGTCATATTTATTTATAATGATTTAAATGGTAAATACATTGGAATTTACATGTTTTAGTTCATAAGTTTCAACAGTAGCGCCACCTACATAATTAATTATGGAATATTATTTAGTATTTACTGTTAAATGTTTTAAGAATTAGAAGCATAGAATATTTTAACATAATGTTTAATCTTTTATTAATTATTAGAACTTATTATAAGGTATAAATAATATCATCTGTAAGTTGGTTATGAAATTGTAAATTACCCTCGCCTAAATATTATAGTGTTAAAATATTATAAAACGAGTTGTAAGGGCTGCTCTCGCCCATTCTATTACAAATGGTTGGATATTAAACATTGAAGTGCAAGTACTGTGTATTACTGAAACAAGTCTTAACAATACCTACTGTTAAAAACGGATGACACTTAAGGACGCAAGTAAATTTTACCGAAAATAATCCTATATTCTGTACATATCATATAAAATCAAATCTAAGGTAATAAAATTAATTTTATTTCTTCTTTTGTAATATTGTTTATTAATATGAAATAAAAACAATTTTTGTTTGTTTTACGTTTACCGCCAGAATTTATGGAGTAACCCGAAAATATCTTCGAAAATAGGATGGGTGCTACTGGATCTCCTAGACGAATAGACGAGGGTGCGCCGAGCTTGGCCTCGTGTTGTTAGTTTTGCTAAGCTATTACCGTCAGACTGTACGTATTATGTACTATGTATGATACATGATGCAAAGTAAATAAACCTAGTATATAATACGTAGCAGATATATCAAATGTGACGGTTAAAACTTCAAAAGATCTTATCAAGCTATTTGAGCTGAATTGTGCATTTTCTGGTCACAGTATTAATAATAGGTACCTTTGTCAAGAATCATATTACATGTATAACATTTGCATAGTTGTTTAAAACAATAAATTCAAACTATTAAGAATTGCTTTATTCGCACATTATTCCCGCAATGTACATGCGTACGTTTACATGCGTACGTAGTCTAGCTTTGTCAATGCCTCTGTGTGTGCGATTGTATACAGTATCTGTTTTTGAAACGCATCCCTAATATAATTCTATACGTACAGAAAAGATCGGTCATCCAAGGACATACTATACACACACACAGTTGAAGTTTTGTTTTCCTTTTATGACAGACCAAAGTCCAAGAACATTCGCAAAATTGCAATAAAGAATACGTATCGTTTTATTTTTTATAAATAATATTAAACGTTTACCTGTAATTCTAAGAATCATATATTATTGCTGTCCTCCATTCTTTTTTTTGTATTTGGGTAGCGTCAGCAAAAAATGGTTTGCCTAATGTCTCAAATAATTATATTTAATTTTGTATCTCAAATGCATCATATAACAATATAAAACACTTGATGATATGAATTTTAAATAAATCAAAGATAAATTTAAATATTACACTTTCGAATACTATAAGATTCTGTTCGGAAAACTTCTTTTCGGATTTAAATTACGTAATTTTGGGAAAATTTCACTTTTATGTTCTACATAATATGTTCATAACAGTCTACAGGTGATTATTAATTAATTTTACTAGTGGAGGGACACCGCTCTAAGATTTATTATTTCTTGTTATGACGTCTTCGGTATAAATTAAAAGTCATACAAATATTTTACGTATAAAATTTAACTCGAATTCTGAATTATTTTTATTTGATAGTTAATATAAATGTTGACTATAAGCAAATAAATGCTTCCATTTTCTCATATTATATTAATATATAGGATACCTAATATGTAAGTTATATATTTTTTATAAGATACGTTTTACATAATTTTATTCAGTAGGGTTAAAAGTATTTAAAGTATCTACCTATATTTGTAACATTGATCTACATTTTTTAACGAATATCATGCTTTTAAAAATATAGATCAACTAATCTTTTTATCTAAAATAAACATTGCTCTTCTTCAAAGTGATATGAAACTTTCTCAGGATTACTAAGAAAATGAGGTTAAACAATTTGATAAAGTGTTTGATGTTCTCGATTGTTTGTTTATTTTTATAAGATTTAGTGATAATCTTAGCGGTTAATATAGCAATATATAAATTATGACTAGACATTTTAAGATATATATTACTATAATTGGTACTACAATTAGTGATTGAAACTGAGAGTTGAATTTTACATATATCAAAAGTATTTTTAAAATGTAAGATTCCATTAATCGCGGTACTACAATACTATAATACATTTTTAATGAACTAAATATTTTTAAAATGATTTTTTCTTTGTATTTTATGTAAGAATATCAATCATAAGATATCTATTATAAAATAAGTTTTAACTGACTTTCTTATTGAGTTTGAATTCAAGAACCAACTTATTTGTTAATAGTACTATATGCTTATTAAATATGTATACATACAAGCTTTTGTGCAAAACAATATTATTTACTGCATTAAAACATTTATTAAGTAGTAAATTATTAAATTATTTTTAATTGAAAATATATTTACTTCGAGTAACTTTCAAAACATATTTAAAGGACGCAATAAAGTATTGCGTAGACTATTTAGCCAGCATACATATATTTAATCAGTATTAATTAGTTTACCAATAATTTAAAATCTAAATATATGTTTTTCTCATGAAACATGTTCAATTAACGCACTAAAATATTGCATTTCCTAAAAACCACTTCGTTGTTCTAAGTTATTAATTAAAATCTATTTTCCTCTAACCATTTCCAAAGAACGCTCACCATTTTCAAACTATTTATCAACATGACAGAGAATCTACAATACTAAAATATTGCCCACTATATAAAATGTGATAACATTTTACATAATACTATATACGCAAACTTACAAATCAATTATTATGTTTTATTATTATTTGTTAATAATAATTAACATTGATGAGATGTACCTACAGTATAAATTGTTATCATAATGCCTTCCCAGAAGGTTCTGGTGCTAAATCATATAACCCTACTATAAATACCGATTGCGTGATCTTGTAAGAACGTAATAAAACAAAAAACTGTCCGTTCGGCTCCGGTCCGTTTTAATATGTCCAAATCATATCCCAATACCATCACCTACGACCTGGGTCACAGTTATTTCACCACTCGTTCACATATGATGTCGTAACTAGGCCATAGAAGCTTCTGTTTGAACTATCTTAAAACACATCAAACTAGAGCAGTGGGTGTCTTCAAAACAAAACTAAAATAAAGTTATCTATTATTTTTGTAACTTACATGTTATTATAATTACACAGGTTGTATAACTGGTTATCATTATATGATGGTTATCTATTTACTTTCAATTTAAAACCGATCTCAACATTTACTTGTTCAAATGTCTCGCAGTCAAGGCCGTATGAAGATGCGTCTGCGCATGTTATAGTTACGTTCCCTTTGATATAAAAGTGTAGAAAAATTGGCATATGTCAATTGATTGTAAATGGTTGAAATTATAAAGTAGATTGACCTCCAAAAGGTTTTTTTTAGTAGCAATGAATTAAAGTTGAGCTTGTTAAAGTATTGCAACATAGACATTAAATTGCACATTAAGTCTAAGTAAGTCTTACTTTGAAGGCTTTTTTTCTAGATTACTATAATTAAAAAATAGACCTACAATTTAAACTTCCAGGTTATTTCCATAGTATAATCTAAGTCAACTTTCAAAATATTCGTTATATGGATTAACACATTATTTTGATATAAGTAAACGTTGTATAAATTTTCATTGATGAATTCAGAACTGTTAGCCATTTGCAAGACATTTTATTCCACAATGACTTTTGACCTTTGAAAACATTTTCAAATTAATGTAATCATATACTAATTTAGTGATATAAATATCACGGTCACACAAGAAGTATAATTTTACTAAACATATCGAAGGATGAAGATCATTATATGTTTTTTATTTAAAAGGTTATGACAATAAGTTTTTTTCCTGTGTTTGTTAAAGATTACAGACAGTGTGCACTACTCTTAATAATTCTAGTTCTAACGGATGTACAAACGGACCTGCCTTGACAAGTTTCTATATTTAGCATCAGTTACACTAGACTTTATTTATATGCCTATCATAAGATGCTCTGTCAGCGATTAAATATCACAAGGACAATGTTCAGTATTTTTTAAAATAAATACATCATTATTTTATATATGATTTGGCATGCACTATTTGTCATTTTAAAAAAGTTCCAATAAATAAGTATTCCCAAAGTGTCTGTAAGGCATTCATTGTCATTCAGTATCATTTTAGAGATATCAAATAAAAAAAAAATACATTCTTACATTTACCTATCATAAAAGGTGAACTAGGTACCTACTTACCTCCCAACTTGCACGTCAAGGACATTATATATTTTTATATTTTTTTATAATTTATCAATTTAAATTAAATAATGCAAAGTGTATTTATTTATTCCAACCCATCCTAAAAAACATAACAATAAAATTATATTTATGACAATGTGTCAACCTATAAAGAAACTACATATAAATTTTATTGTTTTATAACTTCCTTCTTAGAAAAACGATTCTTATTTTATACAATACCCCTTGATACAAAAAAACAGTTCCATGTAATGTTATTTAAGTAGGTATATAAAAACTGTAGTCAAATTGTTATTATAAGTTAACATGCAAGGTCTGTAAAATACCATAGAATATAAAAGAATTAGCTACTAATATCTTGATGCTTTAAACAATACAATATCATCTCATAAATTAAATATTATTATTATTATTATTTAATATTAAATAATTCTACATTTTATATAGAGATGTTTGTTTCTTTTCATTCACGTACACGACCTACACCGGCCAATCGTTAGTTTAATATTCAAATATTATTTTTCAATAATTTCATAATGAATATGTACCTACTTTTTATAATATTTGACAATTAACGGACAAAATATAAAAGTTCTCATAAGGTTAAATAAAAATGTAGTCACATTATTGAAATATTTATAGCATGTTAATTGCTTGAAATAAAATAGATTTTAAAATTTTCTAATAATGACATACAAACGTGGAGGAGAACACATCAAGTCTTTCATTCCAATCTCATCGTCTAAATGAAATAAAATCAATTAAGTGTGCGTAGATACGTCCGTTCACGCATTGGTTACAACTGTGTGTATCCATGAATGGTAGACACACACAAACATAACATCGATTACATGTTATTACACGAAAGTGACTTTGTATAGACGTATAGATTGTCAATCAGTCTTGATATGTGTTAATTTAACGTGCTACTTTACGAAGAGGTCAATTAAATCTTAGTTGTAAAGAATTAGGATTATTTTTAAAGTATTAAGATTATTTAATAATTGGTGTATCTATGATTTTTTAAAGTTTTTCTTATATATGCTAACTTCATTTTAAGAAAATAAATAAATAAGGCATTGAATAATTTGTTACAATTTTCGTTTGGCACAAATTATCAAATATTTTAATTATTTATTTTTAATATTGAGTTCAAATCAGCTAAAATAATAGTAATAAATATTGTTTGTGCAATACAATTTAATGGACAGCAAATTGATACATAAATTTTAATGAAAGCTTTATTAAAGTCATTATACAAATACTTATTATTTAAATCATTACACTTCTACTTGATATTATATAAAAATCTGTTTTTTTTTGTTGACGCTCTGTTACATGAAGTATAATTATTAGAGGGTATAATAATGTCATACAAAATATATAATTACATACAACCCTAGCTAGAATTTTTTATACCGTAGACGATTTATATCAGCTGAGAAATTCATGTCGTGTTAGTACCGTTCACAAAACAGTTATACACATAGTAAATGTACACTATGAATTATATATAATATCTAATTATTTGAATTGTGCTGACATTGTCATTTATTATCAGAGATTATAAATAAAATAACAGTACATTTAAGTAGTATTTATAGATATCATTTAAATGTGTGTTATAGTCCGGTATTTTGTAGTGTATGACAATTATTGTTTACAAAGTCAGTTTATATTTTTTTTATGAATTTTAGCCAAAAATAAAGATAAGTCTTTTGACAAATTACACACATTGATCTAACGCCTAAGTAAGCAAATTATTTGCTTGTGATAAAGGGTGTTAGACAACGATACTAATACATAGAAATACACATATAAATTCTGAGAATATATTTAATAAACGACCAAACCCAGAAACACAGACATCTATGTTCATCACATAAATGCCTGTGCTCTGCCGGGAATCGAACCCGAGCCCCGTTGCGCCGTGACACGTTAGGCGTCTGCGCTAACCACTCGACCAACGGGGCGGTTATATCAGATCATTTTCAACCTCGTGTTTTAAAACGAATAAGTATATTAAGATAATAAAGCTGAAGAAAGTAAGCAATTAGTGTTAAAAGTTCTATGTTAGATATAACATACCTTTATTAAGATGTTACATTAAACCTATTACTAAATTGTCCATAGAACAGTCTGTTCAAACACAACTGACGAATCCGTGAGCATCATTAGTGCGCTAGTGTGTATCACACACACAGACGCAAGTTACCTTAATAAGTACGTAAGTTCCTAAGTAAGGCTTGGAACTTGAAAGTAAATTCATTGACAACCAATACAAATGGCGTCACGTATTGCTTTCATCAACTCTGACCGATTTGTGCTTTGCTTTTTGCTCTGAATGAAACATTGGTCTACCAAATTTAATGGGATCTTGGTAGAAACTGGTCATATTAATAAGAGGAAAGATTGGTGAAAAACAATTTGGATCAAAGATTTAATAGTTTTCTATTGGCTGTAGTCATTTGAATATATGTCATTCTGAATTGATTGGAATTATAAGTGGTAAAAGGCTGTTTGCTTTTTAAATACTTGCTATTTGTTTTTACAAAGATATATAAAAAATCTTTACAAAAACCATGTATCTTCTCTACATTATAGCTATTACAAACCTTTGTTAGGATACTTTTTGTTTGACACACCTTACAAAAAATCCAGCACAAAATATGTCGTTGAAACTTAAACATTTAAGGAGTAATAATATGGGTGATATTTGCTTAAAAGTTTTGAAAAGTGCAGGTAGTTTGCGGAATGTACGTATAACAATGTCCTGGAAAGTATGGCCAGGTAGCGTTTCCGGTCCATTACTCACTGCTTAGGTGAATACAAATATGTATACAAAGCGATTATAGTGCTGTCGATTGCGATAAGATATTTATTCGGAATTCAATCAAGCGGATAAAAGCGATATTAATGTATGAAAAGTATTCTAATTTAGCATTCCTGGTTCCCTTAAATTGAAAAAAAGACAATATTTTATGTTATTAAAACCAGTAATAGGTGATGATGAAGTTATTAAAGATGCGAATAACATTTTTTAATATTTGAACTCTTAAAGTTAAATATATATATTCTTAGATAAAAATCCAACCGATTGACAATATTCCAATATTCGGGTATCATAAACTCATTGCGTGATATTTCCCAATGAATCGAGTTCTCGTATTGAAACTTTCTCCAAAATCTGACCAGTCCAGAAACAAGAAATCGATTATACAACATTGATATGAATTTTGAGAACATTAATGACATACTCGATAATTATACTTAATTAGTATTACTTAATACTAATACACGTTTGAATTTAAGTTACCCTGACAATTATAATTAGTCTAAAATTATAAGAACATTTCGCATATTTTGTATCAATAAAAGTTTTACTAATTTTCTTAATGATAATATATTTATTAATTACCTACTTGTTTTTTTTATATTCCACGAAATAAACTAAATTTACTGTTCTATAATGACACTTCCAACAATGTCGAATAAATAATAAATATGCGAAAACATATAAATGAAAACCATGGATAATGTTAAATAAAAACATTAAGTTTTGTTATTTTATTGACTAGGTTAGTTTAAGAGCTAACATTTATGAAATATATATATTTGTTTATATATTAATGAAAATTTGTTTATTAAAATTAATCTTCAGTTATCAAAAAATATAGTGAAGCTATAATTGTTTTACTATCAACGATAAGGAAGTGACAAAGATATGAAACAACAAATTGCTTGATAAAAAAACTAATAACAAAAAACGTTAGTATCAGGAATTCATTTGGGTAAAGGCCAATGATATATGTTATAACAAAAGTAAATGTCTTTATGTCAGGCAGCCATATTTAAAAATGGCATGATTTTAATTGACTTTTTATTGTTAATATATGCACGATATTATTATTGACCTTCTGTAATCGTGATTGGTTCAAGCTTATAAATAAATTGCGGATATAACAACTGTGTGTTTGTTCATGGGGAGTTTTGAGTGTTATCAAAGTTGGTACTAACTTTAACTAGTTCAGTAGCTTAGAAACTCAAATTTTAATCGCGAATTGTATGCTTGATCTGATTGGCCTTTATTATTTGATATTTTTCTTTAAATGTTATAGTAAGAAAACACAGCTTTTGCAAAAGTTCAGTGAACATCTCAGCAGTTATTCTAGTATACGCTTTAATTGTTGTTAAATATAATAAAGTATTGTGAACTATAGTCTGTTAAATAAATTATTTATAAATTATTTAAATATGAAATAGTAAATTAAAATTTTATTAAAAATATCCAATTTTTTTTATATCTTCTCACATATCATTTTTCCAAGCATACAATGAATGCGAAAAATGTTTTACCCAGGTTAATAATTTAGATTTAAATACGACTGCGTTAATTGTATCCATTTAAATATTTTTATTCATCACAAAACTTGCTCATACAAATTGGCCATAAAAATATCTGTGATTGTATCAGATCATTGAACTATGTAACAAACGCCAGAATTCATTCGTTAAATATAGTAGGTACCCCTTATAACTTAATAACTTTGAAGTCTATTTGTATGTTTGTGTGAGTTTTGTATGTTTGTGTGAGTAGTTAAAAATATTATTACAAAACCATGTTTGCTCCTTAAAGCTGGTTTTATGAAATGGCTTTTGAATATATTTATTCAAATCGAGTTAATAATTTACATGTGGTCAGGTGTTTTTCATTTTTTGTATACTTTCGAGTTTGAGATGTTGTTTTTTTTCTATCGGTTTTTTTATTTTATTTAAGTAATATTTTAGTTATGGAATACATACGTTGTTATGTTTTTTTTTAATAGTAACGTTATAAGAAAGTTGAACCTATCATATTAAATTCAATTCGATTTGCACCGTATTCGGTCAGTGGCATGTCAATGACCCCACGTCTTCGAGATGTAGAATTTGCGAGCGTTCTTGACAATTTGTCTAAGTGTACATCGGTACAATGATAAACAAAAGTGCAAATTAATATTTTAAAATCAAACATAAAATAATATTATTAATAAAACTTTCTTTATTAGAAAAAATGTGCTAAATAATTGTCTCTCTTCAAAGAGAGATGAGTCATTATTTTAAATACTTTTATCTGTGACTGTTTCGGTTTCTAATGCATTATTGAGATACTACTCCTAATAATATTTTATTTATAAAAGTTTAAAGTATTTATCATGATTGTCATCACCAGTGTACAATTTTCGTAGTCAATACAAAAATAGGATTTATACATACAGATTACAAAATAAAAATGAGAAATTATTTTACTTTACTGATAAAGTCTTAAATTCTTTTGAAAAAAGGACTAGAGAAAACAATAATATTTAACATCTCTTTGTTAAGCATCTCATATACTTATACAAATTATGTTTTTGCGATGACTCAAGTGTTCTTAGAAGCCGAGAAACTCTTTAGAAGGGTATTTTGAAATTTTTATGACATCATTCGAAAATATAATTCATTAACAAGAGACAATATATAATAATTAAAATGTTCTAATTTTAAATTAATGGAAATTTAATTTGTTTAAATTTAAGGAACGAAAGATTATTCAACTTAATGCATGGCGTGGTTTAAATCAAACCCTTCCGTTCGAAATGTATAACGTAATTAAAGTGACAAATGCAGTCAACACGTAAACAGAGTTAAAATTACGAATAGAGCACTTTCACTGAAGAAGCAAATAATAGTTTTGGTTCATTGGTGCGTAACTGGTCGTTATAAATTTGTTTTAAATAATGCTACATTTCTAAAACGGTTTTAACATATTTCAAACATAGAATATACAAAAGGTTATAACTGAATATCATTTTATATGATCTTACAATAATTATTTACATATATGCTGATTAAAAATACCGCATCTATATTCTCGTACATTAATGTGGCATCCATTACCATTTTTTATTATCGGACCCTTAAATTGAGCTCCGGGATACTAGGGTTAACAACCTCGGAACCTGTTGTTCCAGAGTCACTTATAAAAATAACTGGTATCTTATATATGTTATTTTACGAGTTTCTAAGGTATTTTGAGTTTTAAAACAAATATTGATAAATATGAAAAATATATACTAATTTAAAGTAATCTTAATATAGACTTCTCATAATATACTCATAGCTTACTAAGTACTGATTATACTGAACATTTTAATTAATCATTGATGATTCAAAAGTGCGTATAAATTCCTATTAGAATAAAGATATTTTGAATTTGAATATAAAGAGTGGGTCTTGAATTAAAATTAATTTACCGCTCTTACATATCGATCATAATAATTATCAACCTTCTTAGAAGGCAGTTAAAAACGAGTTCATCAAAAAAGCAACATGTCTCTTCAATCAGTTCGTTAAGTACATTTTGGTTGCACAAAATAAAAGGTGCGTCGTCAACAAAAATTTCGACATTCGTGTTTGATCGACCGAAAAGAGGGAAATTTTCAATGGAGTCATTGTAAACCACATCAGCATTTGGAAGGTCTGCTTACATGAATTTTAGATTAATATTCCACAAATCTGTCATATTTGAATTATGTTTATGAATAAACAATCTGATATTTACAAATGTTGATGTTGATTATTTGTCTACTTCAAGCTGCTTTGCCTAGATAATGATTGCTTTAACGTCTGTTGTTTAGATGTGATCTCCAGATGCATTAGCCATTTCCTAGAAACTAGCATTTCTCTTAATACCTTTTGTTTGTATTGAAAAGTTTATAGTTTTAATATAATTTTTAAGGAATCAATTTGTATAGTTTATAAAAGTCACAAAAGAATATATGAATAGACCGTCCTGTAAAATTTGTTTGAATGGAAAATTTATTCAGTTAAAAGTTTTGTTGAAAAATCAAGAACATTATTATAACTTATCTGCTATTTGTATAACAATAAAATCCCAAAAGTTGCTATCCTCCAAATAATAGTAAACCACATAAATATTTTATGGAATGTTTCCAAATTATTCAAATTCTTGTTGGACTCGCCTCAAAACAGTCTTGTTTTAGTGTATATTATCAACATACCACAAAACCTGATTGAAATTTGCAAAACGCTTGGAGAAACGCTAAAATAAATCCTTGTCCTTGATTCAGGCCCTGCGGCCACGAACAGGTTTAAATACCCATAACTTTAAGACGCTATTGACACAAAAATGCCATAATATGGATATGTTTGGCATCTTTTTTACGTAAAATATTATACTGTATTTATATATTTATATCAGTAATATATAGCTTGTTGTATATTTTGTATAAAGTATATATAGGTACTATGTGTATAGTACCTATTGTTCCTTTAATTCAGTGTGTAATAAATATTTTAATAAAATTAAGATAATATATTCAGTGCCATAATAATATGAAGATGGTGTTAGTAGTTACAGTTAATTGGTATTATAAAAGAAAAGGCTGAGAAAACAAAAAAAATATTGAATATAATGTTACAATTCTATTTATGGTAATAATTACATTCAAACACTAAGGTTGTTGACATGCAAAGGCCTGCTCGATGCGCTAAATTATCAGTCAGATACTTACTCGTCTAAGTCCTGTGATAAATTTAGCAATTCAAATAGGTTTGACGATGCAAATCTTGTTTTCTCGTGTGATCTTTTTAAAACACGTATATACATAGCACCCCGTTGATATCATTATAAATACATACATATGTTTTATGTATTTTTTATTTCTTTTTATTTTAAGAACATGAAGCAGAAACAATATAAAATATGTAATATCCAATAATAACAAAATTATAGCTCCACGGTAAGAACCAAGAAAGGGCGGTGACTCCGGAGCCTTTTTTTATTTTTCATTAAAATTCCCATCGAAACCCTTAACGCTGACGGACCGAGACGAGTTCTTTGTACCTATGTTATTGATTACTTCTTGAATAATCACGTTTTTTAATATATTCTTATATTATTATTCTTCGTTTTGTTTGAATCGAATAAAATCATTTAATTCATACTGCAAAATAATATAAGAATACAAAAATATGTGTCGGTTAAAAACAAAAGAAAGTGTGTAAAGAGCATTATATTGTTTTTTAAACAATTCAGCGTTAGTCAAGCCGCTGATATGCCGATAAAAGGTGCTATGATACCGACAGGTGACACCTTATATACATATGGACAAACATATAATTTTATTTTGTATAGATGCTTTCCTATTTTACAAAGCGTATTATTAATAATATTGTCTAGTGGGTCACTGTTTCACCTCGTTTTTCTTGTAATGTAAGTTATTACGAAGGCTGGTTTCACCACAATATTGACAGGAGCATATTAAGTTTCACAAATGACTTGAGTATTATACAGTGTGTTCCGTTTTTAGCACAATGTATATATTTTTTTTGTTTAAGCAAAAAAATCATTAAACTTATTTCTTATAATAACTTTAATGTTACAAAATCTTTTATTTGAAAAGCAAAAAAAAACTCATATTTTGCTTATAGTATGTACTGTATGTACTATATGCAAGTATATAGTACATATTATACAAGTACATGATTTAAACAACTTCTAACATCTTCTGCATATAACAAGAGTTTTTATTTCGTCTAAGTTTATTAAAATTGCCGTTACCAACTTTTCACCTGCGTACGCGCAAAACCCGAGAGTAACTATGCAATTACCACTATCCATAATTAGAACTTGACTTAGCAAATATAAATATATGTATAATGTTAACCAGAATTACAAGTAGCTATGGTTTAAACCTTTGCTTAATGTTAAGAAAAAATAACACTACCTTTTTTAAAAAATAGTCACGTATACAGAAGTAGAAGTTTACATAATATTTTCCCAATGCATTGTATATTTTTATGTAATAATTAAATATTTCTAAGCAAAATTATCACGTATTGGTGTCAATGTCACAATTACGTTCGGAAATTAAAATATTATAGATACTTTTTATTACATATTATAAATGTTATTTTTCAAATGTCATATGAAGCTATTTTAAATTCTTTCTCACTTGACAACAGAATAACTTTATTTGTTGACACATATTATGAAGAAAGACTACAATACATCAGAATTATTCCCTATATTAACTGAAGATATGGAAACCCATGATAAATGATATTAGAATAACTATTTTGTTTCAATTAGAGAGTTTGATAAAACAGCCTTTCTCTTCTTACAAATTGTGTGTTTCTCGTTATTTTTCTGTTATGTGCTTGTTTATTACAAAATTTGCAACTTATTTTTATGTGTCAGAAAATTAAATTTTTGATAAAACTTTCTCGCTTTATTGTCTCTTTGATGTTACCTACTTTTATTATTTAAACATTGCTGATTTCAATCTTTTAACAAAGATAAAAATCGATTATGGAATGTGATAAGATCTTAATAGATTTCTTCACACATCAATAAGTGTATCCGGAATTGTTATGATTGAATAATGATTTCCGATAATGAAATTGAATCTACATCGGCCAACGAAGCGTGGTTGAAGACAGGTAGTGAAAATACCTAGAAGTGGAACAGGTGTATTATAATAACTAAGCTTCCTATTGTGGTATTTCCATTTGAAGTGTTAAATTAATAACTTTCAGAAAAAAAACACTTGAAATATACTAAAAATGAAGTAACGGCTTTTATGCGTATAATTCTACTGTCAACTGAGTTTTTTACTTAAATAAAAATGATTTTTAAAAGGTTGTTTGGTATTCATGGTTAAAAAATTATGCATCAAATAATAAGTTTGCAGACAAATGATATTAGCAATAGACAATAAGATCTATTAGTTAATTAGCAAGTAGATACGTAGATAATAAACACATGAACTGGACACCTTACATCCCTTTATTGTGAATGATGTTATAATGAACGATAATTGCCATAATGATGTGACCTCATCATTCAAAGACGCTGATAGAATAATAATCTTATTATTAAATCTTGGTATGCTAAACAATATGTCCTTGAAAATTATAAGTTTCATCTAAATGCCAGCAAACGGATCTACTAACAATAATATCGATAAGTTTTATTTTAATAAATATTCATATGATCTCACTCATATAAAATTTATGAGGGTATTTGCATATTATATTTTTATAAGGAAAAAAATATAAATACATTTTTATAAAAAAAAAGAAGTTAGAAAATACTTACTAGATAATGTGAAAAAACATCCGAACTTCTAGAAGCACAAATATCATAAACAACGGATTTCAATGTCACGAACACATCACTAACGGGACACACTGTGTATGTAAAAGTCGCGAATAAGAAATCGAACGATCATCGAACGCAATTGGCCGGTCGTTTTCTTTAACGTTCGTAATAAAATTCAAACTGGCCAGTGAGGTAACAGCGCGCACGCGTGCGTCATCCACAAGTGACAGACGCAGACTGAATGGCTTAAGCCGTTTCCTAAATGACGATTAAGTTTAAATGAAGAACCTTCTCCATTAAAACCGTCAAGTGATATGTCTGTGACTGTCAATTATAAACCTTGAGCAAAGCAAATAGAATGTTTTATGGCCAACAAATGAATTGCCTTCGGTCGTTTTAATCACGTTAAAACAACTGCCACCTTGGTCGCCTTCACATGCGCACGAGTTGATTTTTTTTGCGGTAACTTGTTCGTTTTAATTTTTTTCACTTGTTTTGTACGTTTGGTTCTTTCGAATAAAGTTTCAATATCAAATTTTGCAATACGATTTAAATGTAATATGATTTTAATTAAATTATAGCTTTAATTGTAAAGTGCATTAGTTAATCAGTTCGTGACGAGATATATGAACAAGTGAGGTAGATACATACTTAGAAATTATGTAATTACATATTTAATCTATTGTAAGCCGGGTAAATGAATATCATTATTCTAATACAATACGTAATCTTTATTTAATAGAGAAGTTTAAATAGAATAAAAATAAATATTCTCTTCCTATGATTTTCCTCACACGGATGTTGTAATGAAACGTCTTACACTGTTATTAAATTTCTTTGCTTTCATTTTACTACCTTGAGATATTAACATAATTTAACACGGTTGAAACTGTGAACAATAAAATTTTCATTTTCCTCATAATTAAATTTTGCTTACGTTGACACAGATAAAATAGCTTACAAGAATCTTTAGTAAAATATTGGTAAAGGGACGGCATCAAAAATAGATCTACAATCCGAGAATGAAATCAAACTTTAAGGGATTTATGCTGCATTAAGGTTAAATTATATTTATAAGCATATTATCTGCCAATCAAACAATACAGAAAAAGGAGAACATAATATATTGGATTAAATATCAATAGGCTTATAATCGAAAACATCCATTAACATGTATACTCATGTCATTTAAATATATATAGAATGAAAAATAAACCGATACGGGCGAAGATTCGTATGCAAACCCGCGACCTCTGGAAAACCGTGCCGTCGCTCTACTAATTGAGCCTTACGGTTCAATTGGTAAAGTGATAAAGCAATATTTTTGGACGTATTGTTTTAATTTTCATTCTGTATTTATTTAAGATTTTATTTAAAGTGCAAAGGTAATTCAAATATAAACTATTTAAGTTTTAATATTCGCGTTAAGTGATTAATTACCCTAGTTGGATACTCGTGATAGATAACTGATTTCCTGATGAAATACACGCGTTATCCGATGAACTGTTAAATAGACATCTATATTTTGTATTGCCGTCCACATATATAGCAACTGATAACTGCAAAGCAATTGAAACCGCGTAGATAACATTAAATTGCAACCAAAAATACGCAAGTTACCTCTGTAAAATGTTTCATTTAAAGGCTTTTTACAAATTTCATCCGCAGGCCGGTATTAGCATTGATGACTCAATAAATGCATTGTTATTTCATTCTTTGGTAGCAAGAAGTGGACAGGAATAGATTATTTATTTTCGTTTTTAGTATGCTATTTGTGGGAAATGTACAATAATTAAAGTAATGCCTGAGTAGTCTTGAACAAAAACAAATCTGAAAAAGACGTGATATCAATTTGCTCCTGTGTTGCTGAGAGTTGAAACCGACGTCTTTGTAAATATTTATAATATTCACAAGAAACTTATTCCGTAGCTTGAGATGTAAATATGTGTATAAAATTATCTGTAAATATGTAAATTGTATAAAGCTTGGATCACTTAATACAATGATGTCATGTACCGGCCGGTACCGGCTTAGGTAAGCGTCCATATAAAACTTATTTGAAATTTCTATAACTAAGGAGAGAATAAAATTTTAGTACTACATTGAGTGCTGCGTGCGCCAAGTAACATTTATTAAGTGAAGAAAAATTGCAATAGTTTGTGAATTTTGTCAAATGGTCGTTTGAAATGAATTCTCTAATAACATCGGAAGGTGACATACAAACTTTGACCGCAGTCCGAAAAACTGTTAATGAAAAAAAATCACAAGGAACTCGTCAAACGTGTGCCTTTGAGTTTTGAATATCGTTTTTTTTGGTACCTGTGCTAAATTCTTAAAAAGAAAGAGACAGTATTATGTGAATCTTATTTGTATTTTTTTTAACTGGATAATTATCTCTTGGTTTCAGAATAAATCAGTTACACACACTTCATCAAATCTCTTTATAACTATTGTTAGTATTAAAAAATATTCAGCACTGAACTCTACTGATGTCAGCTCTACATCTGTTGTAATAAAAAAAAAAATATTTTAGTTCGAACATATGAAAAAAAAAATAATAACAATCTTAAATATTTTTGCTTAAATTCAAATACTTTTTACAGTACCTCATTCATTTAATTGTTATTTAAATACACTTCAATCTCAAAGTTTAAATTCACTTCCTAGATTTGCTTACATACAATAGGTAATTGGTTTGAGAGCTACATACAAGCTAGGTGTTAAAAAATAATTAATGGATCATTAAAAAACACCTAGAGTTTATTTACCTTTCCTTACAAATCATTTATTCCATGGAATTCATGTTTTTGTAGAAACTGCTTTACAGAATGTTTTTAAATATATATAAATGTTCTGGAACTTATTATTTAATTATTATAATTTTTTGTTATAACAATGGAAACAAACGAGAAACTTAAAGCAATTTGAAGAAATTAAAACATAGCAGTAAGATATTTTTTTATACAAAATTTAATTAAATACATATTATATTTATATATTTTTCAATGAACTAGTTTATATTATTTATTTGATTAGGTGAAGAATTATGATTTAAAAAAATATTAACTTTGCTTTGTAAAAGTTATTAACTTCAAGAGAAAAATATATAAAATAATAGTTTTGTTGATTCACGTATTTATATTTAACCGGATGGTAGAGGCCGTCTGTCCACATTCCATGTTTGTGTTTGTAATGCCGTTGAACAGCCTTGCTTTTGAGTTTTATGCTTTTAATACGTGCTATTTCTGATTATGGAAATTTTAATGTATTTTCTTCAATACTTTGTTAACATTCATATAAGCAATATTCATTTAATAAATAAAAGTCGCAATCTAAGTAATTAGACATTTATTACACAACCACGTCTACACATATAGATTTTGAAAATTATTTCTTCAATATGGATAAATCACACAAAGGCACAAAATTAAAATCTACTCTATAACAATCTGAAACTATAAAACAAAGTGTGGTTTTTAAGAATATCAAACAACAAATAAATATTTTAAATAATCTAGATACATATAAAACAATAATAAATAAAATGTAAATGACCTTTTATTATTATTTAATTATAATTAATACTGTTACGGTAACTATTATAACCCCAAATGTAAACTTATTTAATGTAATTATATAATAATATAAATAACTTTCAGTATACTCATTTTAGATAAATAATGCATATATTTTGTACTACAGTGATACTGTCTAGAATATAAAGTGATAGATCTTTATTTATTTATTTTTTTAGGCCTTTTATGAGGCCTGTGTGAAATTGTCAAGTGTATTATGATATTGTGATAAGTTATTATATTATATGTTTCTGTTATGTATAATAAAATATATTTAAGCGTCTTTTCTAGTTAAGAACCAAGTCTGCATCGGCTCAGCTTTCCCCTTCATCGAGACATGACCGCGGTAAGTCAATTCAAATTGTTCGTCGTGGTTGTCATTGCGCATTAAATAACTGAAAACATATGATTTATTTTATCTTTGACTATTACAAAATATATGTATATTTATATGATATTAAATTTGAAAAAATGAATATAAAAATTAACAGTACTTATTTATTTTAAAGTGACAAATGTTATTAAGTATTTATTAATTTCAACATAATAAATTAACGTATAATATGTAAAGAACACAGGATGTTAAAAAATATTTTTCTAGGGCTTCCCAACAATGCAACCAAAATTAAGTAGATTTCAGCACTTATAAGTTTTCGTAGACGCTGACAGGAAAACAAATACTGATTTAAACCTATTACTAGACCAGCTGTCGTTGCAAGCACATCCAATTCATAGGTCGTAAATAATAATATAAACTTGACGAAAATGAAGCCCTTTAACCAACAAAAAACATAAGCTTTCTTGTCAAAAGTGTTTAAAATAATTTTGCGAAAATCACTTAAATTATTTGTACTATGGATTCGTTTATGGACTTTTATTTTGAGGAAGTTTTTGTTAATATAGATCGTGATGGTCTTAACAAAAGATATAAGAGACTGGAATTGGTCGAATATTTCCACACTGTGATTGCTGGATGTGCAAGAGGTGATAACTTTTATTTCAACAAATATATTCGTGGATATTTATGTAACACATTTTGTTTTAGGACAAAACAAATCAGATAATGAGACATGTAAATCGTTTGTGTCGGCCGCTCTCCGCTTCCACAATCGCTGCAAATCTGCCAATGGTGACGTTTGTCTAATGGGAAAGTATCATAATCTTCTTTATATTGCTATGAAGTTGGCCTTTGACTGGAGTCTTCAAGACAATGGAACAGTAGGTGCATTGTTGGATGAATTGTATGCTTGTGAAGGCACGTTCGAGAGAATATTCCTAGGTAAGTAATATACCATTGTAAGGTATTTAACGTTTAAGAATTTATTTATAATCAAGTAGTTTGTAATTACATAACAAAATAGTCATTACTTTATAATGATTAATATTTTATACTCCAGGCGCAATTTTTGGCACATCTGCTCCATATTTCTTGGCTGGTTGGAAATCTGACTTTATGGATAAGGAAGAAAATGTTCATGCTCTTGTCTTTTTCTTAGACCATGCTACTAATGCTGGCTTGGAATTCAACGACGGAATCAAGAAATATCGCTTTATTGATGTGCCCTTAGAAAGTTGTGGAAAAGCATCTCCGGTGAGAGTTGTAATACAAATGGGAGCAGCAGAAATGTTAATGATACTCTTAAGATTTGGTGCCAAATTTACATCTGACCACGTATCCTCAAACCCACTTGAATGTATCCTTGACAGACTCAAAGAATATAATAGAAAATATCCTTATGAATTAGTTACATGTCTTAAGCTAGCATTAAGAGCTATACCAAGACTAGATTTTACTATTGATAAATCAAAATTAAAACATTTGGAGTTACCCGATGATTATAACTATCAACGTAAAATTGCGTTGGAGAAATACGGTGAAATATTGCAGGATCATTTGATACCAAGCTCGAGGTGTGGTTTAAAGCCTGTGGAATTAAAACATCTTTGTAGATGTCAAATTAGACATATGCTGTGGCAGAACTTTGAACTACCCTTCGGAATTCAGAAGCTCCCTATTCCCACAACTCTTAAAAAATATTTGGATTTGTTTGATGATTAAAATAAATTCAAAACTAATGGTTTTATTTTCTTGTGATATTTAGTTAGCTACATCAAAATAAATATAAACAAATTGATGAAAATACCTGTAAGTGTCTTCGCTGACGTTTATAGTGCCAGGTACTCCAGTTGTTTCGCAACGACTTGTTAGGTTTACTGTATTACCAAAAAGACAGTAGCGTGGCATACGATGTCCTATTACGCCTGTTACAACTTCTCCAGAATGTATGCCGATAGTTATTCCCTAATAATATCAAAATTAAAGTATTTTCTATGTTTTTAAAACAAAATCCAGGTAAATTACGATGATTAAACATACTACTGGTTCTCCATCGACGGTAACAGTTCTAGAAAGATCCATCATTTCAAGGGCAAGCAATGAGATATGTTTTGCATGCGCAACTTTGTACTCAGGTAATCCTGATACTGCCATGTACTTATCACCAACGGTTTCAACCTGAAATGCCAATATGGAAATTGTAATTTTTTATTATTTTTTACCAGTTAGTCTGGCCATAAAATCTGTGACAATTTAAAACCTTGCGAATAATTTATCTGGTCACAAAGCATGAACTACCCAAGACTGGCTGACAGCCAACGATCCGGATTTTGTAAGAGCCAAAGACGATAGCTTGTTGCCAGACAGAAAAAAGGCCTTATATAAAAGCCAAAGGTGGCAATTTAAAATATATGTATATATATTTTTTCTCTTTAGACTTGATTAAATATGTACACGTACCTATAAATTTTGTTTACATTACATTCCATTAATTTATACATATTCAAAAAACAATCAACATCTTACGAGTACAATTTATGGCTAGTCTAGGTTAATTTGTAAGAATAGTTTTTAGTATTAAAGTTTTTTGTATTAAAAGAATGATATTTATTATTTATACCTTGTAAACATCAGGATTTCTTTTAGGATCAGTAAGGACATCGAAAGCAGTGTACAAATCGTTCAACATTTTGACGATTTTCATAGCTCCTTTATGATCAATATTACTAGCGCAATAGTTAGCAAAACCCACGATGCCGCTGAAAAGAAGAGTGACTGGATCGTATCGACGAGCTGGTACGGGACGGCGATGACGCAATTCTGTTGCTACGCTGATAGGCAGAACGGAGTAGAGAAGACTGGAAGAAATAAAAATAAAATAAAAGTATTGATTTCTATTAATTTTTAATAAATAGTTGTAGTTATTCACTTATGATTTTTATACTTGTCATCATTTTTTTTAAGTACCTACTTATTAGATTTAATATCAAAGACAGGATAGATTTGAAGCCTGATCATAGAATAATTTGCATTACTAGTCCAAGGAAATTCTACCAAGGATTAAAATGACACTTCGTTTTAATGCCGATAACCAACTTATGTTTGAAGTTTGAACTAAGCAATTGAAAATTGATTTCTGTCTAGGATTGTTGATCGCTTATTAATTTCAGCTGTTAGGGTTACTTACCGATCTGTCTTTTGTTTCTCCGTTTCCAACTCACGGAACGTCTGCTGCAGTTTATCTGTCAAAACTTCTAGGTTTTGAGTTAGCTTGTAATCAGCTTCAAACTGTTCTGACATGAGCACTAAGTCTCTAGTTGCATCGTGCAGAGGTATGTCAGAAATACAAAGTCCACGACTGTAAGATATATACATATAATTAATGATTTTTACAATTATGCCCTATTTACGTCAACGTTTAAAGATATATGTTTATCGGATGAAATAAGCACGTTAAAAAACCAAAATATCTGTAATTATCAATTACTTTACAAGGAATTAATAAGAAATATTAAAACATGGAAATTGAGAGAAAGGATTGCATACTTACATAGATTAGAATACTATAATAAATAATTTTGACTAACCGTGTCAAGTCGTCAAGGTTGGTAACACTGGGGTAGCATTGAAAAACCACTACGTCGGTATCAGGAATATACAGCATTTGACCCTAAATGCATAAACATTTATGATATATCTAATCAACATCATTTTTTTTAATTACAATTTAATGAATACCTTTAAACGCAAAGAAGCAATTTCCTCGTGAGGATCAGTAACTTGCATCTCCTCAGATTTTGTTTTGAGAACGTAAACTGTGTTGATGTGTGCGAGCACGTTAGCGAACGTCATTTCCAAATGCGGACGAACCTAAAATCAATATTGTTATGTTGACATTCAATGCATATAGATTGGTTATTATTGGTGTTTTTGTTTAAAAGCACATTTAAAAGTGCGATTATGAAAAAAGTTTTAAGTCTCACACTTTATGATCTTTACAGACAGAATTACTAAATTCTAGTGCCTTTAAAAAAGTATTGGAAATGCATATAACGCTGTTTCCTTCCTTGGTTATATAACTAACTAACTTTTCCTCGCAACACCGTCCTCATGCACTACAGAAAGGCGTTACACAGTAACACGGAACATTAGTTCATAAATACTTAGTTAAACAACAAAGTTTTCTCTAATTCGTAGCTCCAGAGATTGGAATTATTATATTAAAAAATATTTGGATTTAATTTTGCTATGCACAAATGTTCCAAACGCCAAGCGAGCTTCCTTATTCCACAATAACGGGCAGCTATTAAAAATATAAAGTTTGTTGTCATTTTTATGGCAGTTAGGTAAATATTGTTTTAGAAGTACTCACTGTTTCCACAACATCAGTAATCTTGCAACCAGGACGCGTCACACGCGGCAATAGACGAGATACGCTACGACCAGCTTGCACGATCTTCAGTTCACGATCGAACATAAGATGGAATGGAAACACTCGACAAAATGTTGCTGGACTGACTTTTGGTTCTATAAAGTAATTATTAGAGTATATGAGTTTTTTAATTTTGCTCGAAATACAAGTGGCTTAAAACTTTTTTTTTAACACCTTGATGATTAGGATATCACATTTATGTAGTTACGATTTTGCTATAAGTGAATCCATGTACATTACATATCTAAAATCTTAACCTGACTGACAATTAACAATAACAGTTATAAAGAATAGCATTATTTTTTAAATAGCTAGTATATTTAAATTACCTAGTGACAATGTTTCAATTTCAGCGATCTCGGGAATTGAAACTCTTCCAGGGGTTGATGTTTCCGTAATAAGAAATTGCACATGGTCGCATTCTTCCTTGGTTTTAAGAATTTCCACTTTGACTTCTGTTTTATGAAGCTTACTTGTGACGGTCTAAAAACGATGGACATTGTATTATATTTGTTTAATATTTGATGAGCACCGAATTAATTTGATACTCCTCCTGCAGCATCTTAGTAGGTTTTTCATAAATCAGGGATAGAATTTATAAAGAATAAAAGTATACAAAAAGCGAACACTAAATTTCACAATCATAATATTTAGTAAACTAATAAACTGGGCTTTTATATCTTTTAATGGGTGTGTATTTACTGTTTTTGACCTAAACCAGTAGAAAACCAGGTTGTCTTTGTTGAAAATGATACTTCCATACCTTGACAATGCCAATGACTATATGCTCCAAGCCAGGTCTATCTGAATAGTAATGTAGGACCAGTGCTCCGTCTTCAGGTCTTTCCGTGCATCGGAAGGAAGGAGCTCGCATTCCTGGATATAGTGTTCCCAAGTGATCATGAAGGCCGTCTAAATTCTGTCAAAAAAAAAGTAAAAAAATCAAATGAACATTCATAGAAACAATCTTCATACTGATTTTTAATAAGAAAACAATGCTTACTTGCAAAAAATCACGAGGTGTTGCGCCAAGTACTTGTAAAATTTTATCATATCCAGAATCTTGACAGAATTCGAAAAACGTCATCCCAAATAGCTCCAAAATTGCATCAGCAGGCGTTTCTGTAATTGTTTATGGTTAATGATGTATTAAAAAACTGTACATTTTTTTCGTGCTCTTCTAACACTTTTTTATTTTATTTGTACTTGTGCTCTAGATACAAAGAACTTTTATCTAATATCGGTAGGTATCAAAGATAGAGAAGAAATTCTTGAAATAATGAGAAGGCTGCAAAATTCTGACAAGTATCATTATAGACTATAGATTGTATTTGTAAGTTTAGTTTGAATATTAGACACGTTCGTCAAGAAAATTCACGGCGAAAATTATTCGAACCAACATCAATGATTAGAGAACGAACCGACATAAAATAATGTTCTGTTTGATTCTAACATACTGCAACTTTTTAAA
The DNA here is from genome assembly GCA_959347355.1 of Napeogenes inachia. Lineage (NCBI taxonomy): Eukaryota > Metazoa > Arthropoda > Insecta > Lepidoptera > Nymphalidae > Napeogenes > Napeogenes inachia. The sequence continues at coordinate 19,572,290 of OY365793.1, read as the reverse complement.
TGGATCTCTATAGTAAATATTTAGTACTCTACTCACCAAGAATTTCAACAGCAGCGGTTATCAGATTATATGTTATCTCGTCTTCGTATATCTGACGGACCAAGAAAGAACCTTCCATAGCAACTTCTGCCTTTTTCCTAGAGAGATAATGTTACTATTAACATATATACATACCTACACCTTATAGGTATATCGATCTCTTCATACATCAGTTATTTTTATTCTATATATCCAAAGTTACTGTGTTATTGTTAAAATACATAGTTTTATTAAAATGCATTGGTTAAAATACATAGTTTTTTAAATATGTATATTAATATAAAATATATTAATAATGGACAACATAAAATATGAATTATATTTTTTATACGAACTTGATTTTTTCCCATGTCTCCTCACCGTAGGTCTTCGTCACCAGCAACTCAAGGGCGTAATTAACAAAACCGTACTGTAACAAAAGGATTTGCAAATAGTTTTTAAGAAAATTCCAAAGGATGCATCGTTATCATGTAGAAACATTTTTATTTCTGAAGTTTAAGGCTTTATAAACTAGAAAATATTTTCAAAATATATTAAAAATAAGACCAAAAATAGCTAAGTATAAGACTGATAGTAGAAGCATTTTCACCTCACTGTTAATAAATTAAATGAAAGGTGAACAAAAATATCATGCCCCTTTTTAGAATTGGACTTTATAAGTAAGGTCAAGGCTTAACGAAGCCATTCCTAGCAGTATTTGATTTTATAACTACGAATAGTATTTTAAGACATTCAGTTTATTAACACATTTTAATATTTATTATTAACACATTTTAATAATAACTTACCATTTTGTATTGTTTTGACGGTTCCTGAAACAAATGAAAATCAGTGAGAAAAATATAATTTAAATATACATATTTCATATATATTTTCGTTTTTAATTTCATACGAGCCGTATGAAGTCATATTTCAGTGCACAAAAACCTTATTTCATATCCATTCCACGCCGTTACTTTGGCGCTTTGTTTATTTTTCATTAGTGGAATTCATTTTGTTCTACATTACTTTCATGTTGCGGCAGACAATATTGCAAGTTATTTAATTTACGGAGGATAAAGATTCCTTTATTCAAATTATACTCAAAATCATTCGAATTATAATGAAATATTAATTTCTATTACTAATTTGGAAAGACAATTCATTTAGTCAGCTATTCATAGAAATGACAAACTTTTTAACTTAGTATTTTAAAATATTGCTATTTGTATAACTAATATTTTGGTCATTAACAAGCTATCATAAAAACGACATGTTATTGGTGACAATAATTAAGTATAAGAAAATATATTATGACCTCTACTTTTCTTTTCTGCAATAAAATTATCTGAAGCGCCACCTATTATCATCAAATTGCACTTTATTGTTGTGTTAACTTTTGTTAGAACCTCAGACAGCTACTACTACTGCTCGACAGATGGCGTTGTATGATTAATTATTAACTAACTATTTTCAATACAATTTATAATAAACAATTCTGAAACCGATTAATTTTATTTATTTTCAGCCAATTTTTTTTTATTCAATCCTTAAACTTAATAACAAAAATAATTTTAATATACATAAGTATTTACCATGCATGCATTCTTAAAAAGTAGCTTGGATACAATATAAAACTACATGAACATGAAAATGTATATGTAAATATAATATTCAAATATCTGTGCTAAAAGGATATAAACAAAAAAAACGTATAACTAAAGCGTATATTTAATTACAATTTTCATAAAATTAACTCAAAACTATTTATACAAACGGTATATTTCTTAAATAAATCTTTAAGCTAATTACTCACTTTTACGCCCCGATTACAAGAAATGAACTTTTTCTAAATGTTCTTCACTGAAGCCATATATTTATAGTTACGTCGTGTTTATTTTTTTAGGCCGAAGAAAACCGTCACATAACTAAACGCAACTAGAGTTCGAAGCACACTGACGTTTAATATTCGTATCAACATTGAGTTCTACTGCGCATGCTTAAAAATTAAGTAGTATGTTTTCATGTTTCATAACAAAATATTTACAGCTAGTGCTATTATAATTATTAATTATGTTTTAAATTGTTGTAATTATTTGAATATCTGACTTTATGCATTGTTTCAGAAATAAATAAACAGAGACATCTAGCTGATGTTTTTTTACTTCATAGTTGCACTACTGCTTAGTAGATGTCGCTAGAGGTTCCTATTTTGATTCTAATTTATATTAACTTAGTAAAAGAAAAACAACAAGTGCGAGAGTAAAAAAATACAGCAAAAGATCAGTGATATTATATAAAAACAAACTGGAGCTTAACTAAATATGTTTCTTTTGATATATGTAAGTAAGTAACTATATCAAAAAAAAAAAGAAAAATATTAAGATTTAAGAAAGTTCTTATACCTAGGTATATAATATTAATAAATATTATTTGTCAATAATTAGATAAACATTTCTAAAAAATATGTTTTGTGTCTTTCATGTTCCAGAAATAAGTAAATGTTGTATGGTAACCACTACTATAATAAATTGTATATTTAAGTAATTCTGAACCTACATTTCAATTTTACGTCTAATAAAAATTAATAGTATTAACGGGCAAAACATCTACTAATCGAATATCTATCGAATTTCACTAAACTGTCGCTATTCAAAATAATAATTGATAATCACGTATTGTATGAATTCATAGTGTGTGGTGTATATTATTATTATCAGACATATAGTTTTATGACGGTTAATATTATGTTAATGGCAACGGCCTTTGTAGCGACCCTCATGAATTTTTATAGTGCACAATATCATGGACTGTATTAATTTGCAATAAAATTGATATATATTTTTTGTAGGAAATGTGTTTTAGGTATAAGATTTTACATTTAATTTCATTAATGTAATAATTTGTTTGCTTACTTACATAGTACACCTAAAATATTAATTACAAGTATGTTAAAATATGTAAACAACTATGAATTCTGTAATTATGAAGCTTGTGTTAAGTCAACACGCCTTGCTCTGGATTTGTCACGCCATTACGTTATTAACCACACCTTCGCAGTATGAGGATGAAATGACATTGATGTTGTTAATTTTGTGTAACAAAGTCTAATGGCGCTTCTTATTCCCTTATTAATGAATGTGACGTCTTTTTTTAATGTGTACTGTTCATTATTAAATTTATTTTCGTGCAATAACTTTGTACAAGTCGATTAAAATATTATTTCATGATTACTCATAATTTGTTTTGTAATAAAATATGATTATATTTCTTATTGATAGGTTTCTTATGAGAATTTAGAAGTTCTTTTATCTATTCGAGTGCATTTAACTCAGTGTGTTTTATTTTTTCATTTCTATTTTCATATTTAATACCTTAAGTTCTTAAGATGTAAACATATATTATTATTATTTTCAAATAACGGTCAAATTTATAAGAAAATGATCTTATTTTATATAGATATCTATATTCTATACTGGGCCGAACGAACCTCAGACAACTGAATATTTTATTTCCTTTGTAGCTTTTTCAATAGATAATTTGTAACAAAGAATTCTCCATTAGAAGTAAGCTTTACTCGTTTGAAATTAATATAGAACGTAAAATAAACCCTCAACGGCAGGGATTCCAACCCGCGAACTCTGGGTTTTTAATAATCCTAACACAACTATACATGTGGCTAAAAAATGTATAATATTTTTAAAAAGTTACTCAAAGTTATCTTTGCGTTTTGGGAAAAATATTCTAGACTTTAAATTCGAAAATTATAAAAGTGGAAAATATTGGTTTTCCGTCGGCTTATGTCAAAATTTCAAGAGAAAATATTGTGGTTGCCAGCCAGCTTTATTAAAATGCCAGAACGATCGGTGGTAAATTTTAAAAGTTAAATATGCAGGGATAAATATAGAATGAATGTGAAATTAAGCATATTTCATTTTATATCAGCCTTGTCAATCGAATTGACATCGAAATGTTGAAGGTTTAAGCTTTTTATTTTTTTTAAATCTCACGCATTTTATTATATCCAATATTTACTGAAGCTATAAAAAAATAGTAGACCTTATCTTTCATGAGATACATTACCGGACCGGGTTTCTCAGAGGTGGCGGGTTCGATTCCTTATCCCGATCGGCAATTTTATTTTATTTTCATTCCACATTTATTTAAATTAATTACATTTTAGAGAAATGCGGTCAGCAACTTGCACCTAATCCGAGTGTTAGTTATTAAAAAACAATATTTTGTATTTCCATTTTGATGCAGTTACTTACGTTCCTAAGTGTTATAATCACATAACGCGTATAACTGGTCCACTAAACGAGATAAACTGAAGCGTAATTCAATACTATTACAGCTTCGTTCGGACATCGCGCTGCATAAAATAATTCAATAATGGTGCTTAGAACGCGTCCATCCGTTTATAGTGTTATCGAATTAATGTTGATACCGATAGTAATATTATATTAAATATATTAGTCTACCAAACACGATAACAATGATTTTTGAATACATATGGAATTAATACACATGTTAATTGATATATATGAATAATGGAGATAAAAACCATTCTAACCTTTTTAACCCAGATAAGCCTACTGTCCTATATTTAGGACAGTAGAAATAAAAAAAAATATCAGAATACCCTCTTTATCTAAGATTATTTAGTCTTATGATTTGCAGTAAGAAACGTGTCAGCTTTATTAGAAAAAATAAAAAGACAGTTATTTTAACAGTTTTTACCTTATATTTTACCTTATAAGAGTGTAATAAAAGTGCGTTGCAGACATGGCAAATTACAGGTATGTATAAAAAGTTATATTTTACTCGTGAGTTGTTTTTTTCTGTGTTAATATCTAATTGATAACCTTAACTTTTGTACTAAATAAATATTCTAGCAAAATAATATAAATAAATTACGTATAACTAGTTACAAATACTAGAGTACTATATATAGGACAGTAGGATAATATACATGATTTTAGTACAATAATACAACTTTTTCTTTACAGACCGTTAGCTGCGCATGAAATTTTAGTTGCTTTAGAAAATGTTTCTGATAATGAAGAAGATTATAGAGAACGACTGATATATATTCTACCTCCTCCTGTTGATCCTGACTGTCTCACTGACGAAGATTCGGGTGAAGAAGATAATGTAACTTTGAATAATTTGCCACGAAACATTCTGCTTCAACCGGCTGAAGTAATGATTCAAGGGCAGATTATGGTGAGTGATACAGAAGAAGAACCTTCTGATTCTACAGGTCGAACTAAACGTAGGCGTACCTACGCATGGAGAAAACGGGACTTGGCAAAAAATCCCGTGAATTGGCCAGATGTTCAAGGCGCTTGCCAAGATAGGCGCCCAATTGAGTGGTTTGAAAACTTCTTAGATGAAGATGTTATTTCGTTGTTGGTGTCAGAGAGCAATAAATATGCTGTCAAAAAGAATTTGCCTGGAGACATAACCACTGAAGATATGAAATGTTTTATCGGCATATTGTTGGTTAGTGGTTATTCATGGCTCCCCCGTAGAAGAATGTATTGGGAAAACTCCCCTGATACAAAGAATGAATTGATCAGCTCGGCTATGACTAGGGATAGATTTGACTTTATTTTTCGCCACCTTCATGTCAATGATAATCTGGATTTGCAAGACAAATACACAAAAGTACGCCCCCTAGTTACACTTCTAAATAAAAAGTTCTTAGAGTTTTCTCCTCTTGAAGAGCATTACAGTGTAGATGAGGCCATGATCCCCTACTATGGTAGACATGGCTGCAAACAGCACATAAAAGGTAAACCTATTAGGTACGGGTTCAAAGCTTGGGTTGGTGCTACACGGTTAAGGTATGTTTTATGGATGGAACCATACCAAGGTGCTACAACTATGTGCAATCCAATATATAAAGAATTGGGGCTGGGTGCAAGCGTTGTTCTCACTTTTTGCGATGTGCTGATTTCACGTGGCTTCGACCTTCCTTACCACGTAGTTTTTGATAATTTTTTTACTGGGACGCCCTTGCTGGAAGAGATAACAAAGAAAGGCCTTCGTTGCACTGGGACAGTTCGAGAAAACAGGACATCTAGTTGTCCTCTGATTACATCGAAGTTACTGAAAAAAAAGGAACGTGGTGCTGTCGATTACAGAACTACACATGACAACACGTTCATTATTGCTAAATGGCATGACAATAATATATTCAGTATTGCTTCTAATGCTGTAGGAATAAATCCTAAACAATCTGCCAAACGCTTCTCACAAAGTGAAAAGAGAAACATTGTCATAGAAGAACCACATATGGTGTCCATCTATAACAAATATATGGGAGGAGTGGATCGGTCTGATGAAAATATTTCACATTACCGAATTGGTATACGAGGTAAGAAATGGTACATGCCGTTGCTCACACACATGATTGATCTTGCCGAACATAATGCATGGCAGTTATATAAAATAAATCATGGAAAACTGGATCATCTTGGCTTTCGCAGAAGGGTAGCAATTGCTTTGATTGAATCAAACAGAAAAAATGCCAAAAGAGGGCATAGCCGACCCTCCCATCATGAGCATGCTGATAGTCGTAAAGACCAAATGAATCATCTGGTTATTCCTCAATCGAAGCAAACACGCTGTCGTCAATGTCACAAAAAATGTTTGACACGTTGCAAGAAATGTGATGTTGGAGTGTGTGCCAAGTGTTTTGAAACATATCATTCATAAATAGTGTTAATCTAGTAAATTACATATAACAATGGGTAATATAATCAATAGTTATCTAATAAACTACACTTTTTGATTACATTCTGTTTTGTCATAAATGGTCCTTTATTTCCTCTTATTATCCTACTGTCCTACATATAGGACGGCTGTTTCCCTGAAAGCCTTACACTTAATTTTTTTTTTCATAATTTTTTTATGTTGCATAAGATCTAATAAACTAAATAATGTAACTTTTTTCAAAAAATTCAGAAAATTTTAGTTTCAGGCTTATCTGGGTTAAAGTTATCCATAAATAAGTATAACCATGATAATTAAAATTTTAAATAAATATAAAATTATTACTCCCCGTATATGTTTATTATTCATTTTATATTTCTTTAAATTTTCTTCTATCAAGCTAAGATGAAGCGGTATCATGTTCCTACAACATAAAAATAACAACTCTTTACTTTACTTAATTTAGTCCCTGATTTTGTATATGTATGTAAAATAGTTATTTTTTTTCCAATTTAAATATAAATAAAAACAAAGTATTAAATACATTTTATTTAGGAAACTGCCATTAGAAAGGCTATATGCCCTGCTATTTGTGTGTGTGAGTGATGCGGTTTGCACAAATTATATAGTTTCTAATATTCTACATTTATATTGTGTCCACATAGAGGGTCCGTTAAAAATATTTAAAAAAACAGTAACAATCGTATTATAACCATTTATTATTAGTCATATTATAACAATTTATTTATTATTAATCATATTATAACATTTTGAATAAGTTTAGAAATAACTTATGACTTGGCTGAAAGACGTTACGACTGGTTAGTTAGTTAGTTAATTATTAGTAGTAGGCTATACTAAAAAGTATCTTATGACAAACCATAAAATTTTTCAGATAAAAAGCTAAACAAACAATTACTTTAAAATATAATCTTGACTCTTAATTTTTTAACATATTTTCAAACAACATAAATACCATATGGACATTATTATTATGTGAAAAATGGTAGGTATATCTGTAATACGACCAAATCTTAGGTATTTAAATAAACTAAACATACATACATACATATAAGATCTCCGTAAATAATAATATATGAATTATTTATATCAGAAATCAGAAAAAACAACATGTCTAGACAAAGCATTCTATTAAAATGTTAAACTTCACACACGCCCAGATATTGTATGAGAAGATTGTATCAAATATTCATGCACTTTACAATATCCATATGGATATTGGATTTAGCACTTGTCTATAGAAAAGATTCGTGTGTCAAAAAAACAATGGCTTTTGATGACGATCTTCGTATATTATTCACTATATAGTTACTTATATTATCTCGTTTTATGACGTATAATTTATTTATTCTTATTATAATAGCTACAGCAATTTACGGCATAGCTTTATTTTGTACGGTTAGTAAATTAAGTATTTCTAGGAATACAATACACTTAATAGTAAAGATGAAAACACAACATTTTGATTAGAAATAATAGTAACTTATATAAGTAATCTATTTTAATATTAAACCCCTGTTTAATTTTATTTAAACATTTTAATACCAGTATGTAAAAAAATGGGTATTGGTGTTCCCAGTGTCAAAACAGTTAAAAAAATCGTTAAAATAGTAAGTATCCAGACAAGAATCTACAGAGTATATTCTCTTGTTATCTAACTTACTCATATTATCCTTATTTACACAGTATGTGGTTATAAGATTAGTATACATAGACGGCACGAAAGGGCTGCTGCTGTTTGTTAATAGAAATGATTGTCTTGACGTCTTGTTTGTTTGTGTATAATTTACATATTTTGGTGGCTTTAGTTGCAAATTAACTCTGACCCTCTATTAGAAAATGGGTGCAAATAGCAATTACACCTGAATCTGTGTCAGTTAGTAAGAGAAATGGGTGCTAAATTTCCCTTCCCCTCTTTCTCTTTAAGGCCTTCCAATTCCTTAAGGCTGGCATATGACAATCCTACCAACTATCAAAATTTGCATGTGTACATCACTTGGCCTATAGTAAGAGTAACCACTTTACATAATTACCTTCAAAATGTTAATTGTTTTTAAAACATGATTTTTGTCAATCATCAGAGATTTATAAAAATCATCAGATTCAAAATCATATACTATAGTTTAGTATTTTATTTAATAATACTTCATAAAATTTACTATTTACACAAATTTACTTTTTAAATATTTTTAGCTGGAAATATTTTGTCATACCAACTTTTTTATCGGAAAAATATACAGTAAAAGTTTATGACGAAACAGCTGTAGCGTTCAACTGTTACATGTTTATTAAAACAGAATTCAATTTTCAATACAGACTTGATCCGTTACGGCCATGAATCAAAACTTTATTAACTATTATGACATATTAGATGAGTTGGCGCAGAGGCCATCGACATAATACGAAGTTGTCGCTGTATTTGCGTTGTGAGATCCTATGCATAAAAATATTTATTTCCTTCTTACATCTAAACCTAAGTTCTGCATATCTCAGAAACCTATAAAATCGAGAATGTGAATGTTTGACTCTTGAGTTATTTTTCAGTGCTGATATCGAGTTCATTTTGGAAAAAGTTGTTTCACCACTAATATAAAAATATAAATGACCTAAAAAATAAATATTCTCTACATTTAAAACTGAATATCGCAAACTGATAAATTATGAAATTCCGGCAACTGGGGCTTTGGGTTCAATTTAGCGTCGGGGTTCATATTAAGGATCGGACTATATTTTGCGAAATTTAACTTAAGGAATTTAAATATTGTTGTACGGAGAAACATTTACGTTTTATTTTAGACAATTAATAAAAAAAATATATACAAGCATCAAAAGAACTTAAGATGAGAAAAGAAACCATTATTTTACTAAATGTAAGCAGTCAGTATATTATATCTGACCAAAACCACAGCATACAGCTCATGAATAATAATTTAAGCTTTCAGTTATTATGAAGAAGGGAACTAAATTATTTCGTTATTTATCATTACATATTAATCGTTTGCTATTTGTGACAAAACTGACTGTATTTTATTCGTTCTTATTAGGTCCTTACATATAAAATTGGCGTTTTGTATGGGAAAAACAAAAAGTGAAATGTTTTTTTAATATAATGTATTTAATTAATTAAAGTATGAACCATAATTTTCTATGCACTTTTGCCATTTTAGCACTAAAACACCAGTTGGACGGGAATCAATTAATAAAATCTTTGAAGGTAATTTTGACCGCCCCATTTTAAATTTTTTCCCTAGCAAGAAGATATCCAAATTTTGCTATCAAAAATAGTGATCTGTTGAAGCAAGCTCCGGGGAGAACGGTGAATGTCTTAAATATTCTAATTAAAGCTCTTCTGATTTGGTAGCCGTCTCTTGTCCAGTGTGTGGTATAGGGTTGTCGCGAAGCTGCAAACAGAAAAATACAGAAGAAAAAAAAATATTTTATCAATATTTATAAATAATGTTACATTCATTGGATATTTATGTTACAAAACAATGGAGTAGAACAATTAAATTTGTTTTTAAATTTTTGGTTAATGTGGCTTAAGAATTATAGAAAACCAATATTTGTAAAAAAAAGTATATTTTTTTGTAAGAGTTTACTATAGCACTCATTGTTGTCAGCAACGTCAACTGCTTCCCCTCCTCTCTACCGGATGATTAATTGACATTTACTAAATTCATTTTTAGTTTTATTGTTATTTTAATTCAAACCGTTTTTGGGAACACCCGTAAAAAGATTAAAGTTGGATACAATAAGTTATAAGAACATAAAATTTCACTAAAATCTGTCATGTCGCTTTCTCGTTGTGTAGAAACTGGCACAGACTATACTAATTTTTATAATCGTGAAAAAATACGCTTCAACAGATACACATAATAATAAATTTGTTATCAAAAGTAAAAAGAGGAAACTCTAGTGCCAAAGCTCCTAATTAAGGCGAGTGGAGAATTTGTCGAGTTGAAGATATTACAAGGATTGTAAATTAATAGAAGCCTTGTGTGTTTTTTAATGATCTATTTTCATAACGTCCTGTGTTTTTTGTTGTTACAATACTCAAGTATATATTTGTTATTTTTACTTACCAATAATAAATAATAAGAAAACATAATAATAATATTATGTATCGATAAAATATAGAAGTATTTATATTTTGTATTTAGGTCACTCAAAAAGTAAGCATTAATCCGTATGCAAGTCTTAAGTAAATATTTTATACCGGAATTCTTTTTTTATAAGCGAGTATAATGTAGTGAATAAAAATAAATCTTAAATAGTTATTTGTGTCAATTCATTATTTAAAATCTTTAGGTAAAACGACACTCAAGTTTCTAAACAAATCAAATTGCTATCTACCATCAAATGGCAGTACTTTTAATATTAATATTAAGATAAATAAAACTAGTATACAAATTAAATTATTTATATATATTTATATATAATACTATATCGTATATTTAATTTTGAGTTTAGGATATAATGAGTAACATTATTAAAGTTTTAATAATTATAAGGTACACACTAAAATAGGATATACCTAATTCATAATTTTGTCTATATCTTTTAAGAGATACAATTGTAAATAAAATGAGTAGATACTTAAGTCTAATGCAGTTTTATACAGAAACTTATCTCAGCCGTTGGTTGTAGCTACAGGAAAATGGTTAGCTAAAAAATGTCCCTGTAATTTTTTGCCTGAAATTTGATATTTTAAGTAATTGTTGACTCAAAAATTTTGTCTCATAGTAAGACTTTCAAGATTCTTTTACGAATTAAGGAATAAATTTTTATATTTTCTTTTTCATTTTATTCAAACTAATTCAAAAGTTTTGTTAAAAATGAGTATATCTAAGTATAAGTTATCACAGTAAATTGATTTTACATTTCTTCCAAATGTATATGTTTTTGTAAAAGTTGATACTTTTCTTGTTGATACAATATTTTAAAAAGTAGTCATAAAGATTAAAATAATTAGAAGAAATTAGGATAATGTTATGGAAGTCATATTACAGAACAATGGAATAAGTTATTCGAATTCGTAATACCTTCATAATAGAGGTCACATTTCTACTTTATCTCAATTAAAACAATCTTCTAAGAACTATTCTTCACCTCTCTGAAATTCTTTAACAATTTACGTTCATCATATGAATACCAGACTGTTCTTGACATTTCAATAGACAAGTACGTCTTACGGAAAACAAAGACGAAGAGTCCGTGAAAGCTTCGTAAGCATATCGAGCGTCTTCTAAGGTATTTTCACTACAGAGTTAATGAACGTGCGGCTTTTTAATTACATAATCTAAAGAATATTGAAAGAAGATGACACTCTTGTCATTATTGTATAATATACTTATATAGGAATTCTTTTCTGTATTAATACGGCAATTAATGAAATATTATATTCCTCGATCATGTAGTGAGTGAAGTTCATCTTGAGGCGAACATCTTTTCCGAACAACATTATTAGAGTATTACTTACATAAACTGAGGAACGCTGAGTTAGTTCACGGTAATTTACACGTTAAGATAGTGATGTATGGAGTCTTTACAATTTTGTGATTATGTTGTTATATTGACATACCTATAATAATTTTGTAATTAACTATTCAATTTGTCCAAATCCTATTATGCATAAAATTGTTATGAAAATATACATTAAACAAATTAGCTTTTACTATAATAACATCTGGAATTAAAATGGAAATGAGTATAGCAAGGACTTAATTGAATATGGAGTGAATACCACTGTGTGTTAATGAGGTCACTAATGGAATACTTTACTTAATTCCCGTTGATACCAATCAGTCTAATTAATTGACCTCGTATATTACTTTGACAGTATGATTTTTAAAGTGAAACTTTTATTACATCGTCTCAAACTTTTTCGTCTGTGTGTTGCATGTCGCGTGACGGTCGCATAGAATTAATATACATAGAATAAATAGGTGAGCCATAGGTATTCGTATGAGCGTCAGTGACAGATAGTTAAAAAAAGATGCAAGACGTCACACTGTTTGTCTTTGTCTAATCAGACATGCGCAAAGAAATATTCATGACGCGTTAGTCATTTAAATACTTTGACATTTTTAAATGTTTGAGTTTTTTGACTATTTTATTTCGAAAGAGTTTGGTTGATAACAATTTTTAGAAAGACTACATTGAGTCAACACAAAAATTCAAATATTAGTATATTCTAGCTTAAAACGAAATCTATACTTCTATACTAATATATAAGAGCGAACTAATAAAGAAGTGCGAATGTTGTTTGGGTGCTTATTACTCAATCACGCCAAAACTACTGAATGGATTTTGATGCTTTGCAATATTGTAGCTTATGTACCAGAATAACACAAAGACCATAGAAATACTAAGCTTTGCGTGCTGTTTTGTCTATGATATAACATATATCGCGATTAGGTAGTTGCCACGGGAGCTCCTGTTTTTAATCGTTTGATTCACTGAATACATAAGTATTTGTGTTTTATGCTAACAACCAAACCCATTGAGGAGCGTATCAAAATAATTGGCATTAAATACTTAGTTAAATTGCATGAAATAAAATTTAAATTGAATCAACATTTAATCACTGCAGTTTAAATCAGATGCATTAATAAGAATTCAGCAATATATCTATTATCTACCTATTACTACCGCATACTTATTAGGCGGACATTTATTTACGTGAAGTGTAATAAAACATGTTTGGAAGGAGCATTCATATTTTTATTATTACATACACCTATGTGTAGGTACAGAAAATACCAACATATTTTTTATATGTATATGACAATTATAAAAACAGTATAATTTTATAAATATAAATTTCTTACTTATGAAAACTTCGACTATTGTCGAAAGGAATAGGTTCTTTTTTACACAGAATACACGTTATTGTCATTTTATTGACTCAAAAAATATACTTTAAATTAAACAGTATATAATTTTGTATAATTTGTAATCCAATTTTATCTTACGTTGAAATATTAGATTAGCATTTCAGTAAAAATGACAATTGGTCAGTCAATTTACGATTACGAATTACGCACGAGACGACGACGACGAAGCACGATACGACGACGATGAAGCACGATACGACGCCGACCAAGCACGATACGACGCCGACGAAGCACGATACGACGCCGACCAAGCACGATACGACGCCGACGAAGCACGATACGACGACGACCAAGCACGATACGACGCCGACGAAGCACGATACGACGCCGACCAAGCACGATACGACGCCGACGAAGCACGATACGACGACGACCAAGCACGATACGACGCCGACGAAGCACGATACGACGACGACCAAGCACGATACGACGCCGACGAAGCACGATACGACGCCGACCAAGCACGATACGACGCCGACGAAGCACGATACGACGACGATGAAGCACAATACGACGCCGACGAAGCACGAAATTTCGTAAAAAATAGAGACGGATAGGGTTTTTCGATCTACCTATCTCTTTTAAGTTCGATGGCCACATTTTAGGCTGGCTTCCCCACTCTATGTATAATATCTCTATGGACGGTCGGCCGCGGAGTAGGGATAAAGGCGCTCGTCAGAGCAGCCGAGGCCAATATGGCGGCGCCTATAGTTCGCATCAGCTGACCGTGTAGTGTATAGACTATTACTCATTTGTGCCAGTGCTCCACGCCATTTTGTTTGTTTTTGTCAGTGTTTAATGTAAATGTTGTTATTTATTCATTATTATGATTAAGATATAATTAATTTTAATTAAATTCATGATGAAGATGGAATTGATAATAGAATGATTGAAAATAATTGAAAAACGGATCAAAATGACTCAACGATTATAAAATATTGTTTTCAGTGTTTTTTTTAAATTGTGAAGATATTGATAAAGTCTTGAGTAAATTTTATGAGATAATTAATATTATAATTTCAAAATACGTGCCTCTTAAAAACTGTTTGATACTAAATATACACCTTGGTATACTAAGTCTTTAATAAAGGTGATTACCGAGAAATTTAAATATCACAAAAAATGGAAAATTTACAGATCATCTGATTATGTAACTTTTAGCTACTTGCGCGTTCGCCAAAAGTGCTATAACAATTATATTACTATTGCTGAAAGAGATATAATACACAATAGTAATTTTTTTTTGGTCATTTGTTAAATCTAAAAAAGTAAAGACCTTCCAGATGTTTCTGAACAATAGACATTCTTATAATGGTTCGGGCAATTGTGACTTATTCAATGACCATTTCAAATCGTCTTTTGAAATATATGCAGGGAGGGATTTCCTTAATATTTGCAACTCTCTGACAAGTGATACTACAGCAATAACTAAGTCTGTAGATATAAGCTCAGTTGATACATCTTTGGAATGCGCAACTAAGTACCTGAAAAACCTTAATATAAATAAAAGTGCTGGTCCCGATGGTACACCACCGATATTTTTTAAACCGTGTTGTGAAAGCTTGGTTTTGTCGTTATTTTTATTATTTGATCAATCATTCAGAATTGGCAAGATCCCTATAGCCCGGAAAAAGTCATTTGTACCACCGGTTCATAAATCTAGTGATAGGCAAGATGTTAAAAACTATAGTCCTATATCTAAACTTAATACTATGGCCATGATCTTCGAGAAAAATATTTATGATAATATACATCCTCTTTTAAGACCTATCATTATTGAACAACAGCATGGATTTATTGATGTCAAATCCACGGAATCCAATCTTTGTATTCATGGCAATCAGCTTCGCTGGCTTGAATCATATTTAAGAGACCGAAGTCAATCTGTGTCTATAAAAGGTTTTTGTTCAACATTTGTGCCAGTCACTTCTGGCGTCTTTCAGGGCTCCCATTTAGGGCCATTACTTTTTAATATTTTTATTGACGATATTGGTGACACTTTCAGAAACTCTAAAATATTGCTATATGCAGATGACATAAAAAATTTTACGCCTGTAAAGTATTACAGTGATTGTTTATTTTTATTAGATCGATGGCAATTTATTGTGATTTTTTTTAAAGGTTCTGGTAATGATTTAAATCATTTGTATCCGTCATGCGTCACGGTAATGATAAGGTTACCATTGAAAATCAGCACTGGGTTTCCTAGCCCACGTCGTTGCTGAATGGTGTACCTATTTGGGGCACAGCACTGTTGCTAGGCAATAAATTAAGGTGGTTTTTATTTGCATATTCTATTATTTTTAAAGTGAAACTTTTATTACATCGTCTCAAACTTTTTCGTCTGTGTGTTGCATGTCGCGTGACGGTCGGCCGCAGGGTACGGATAAAGTGAAAGGCGCTTGTTATATTATTGTAGTATTGCTACATATAAGATTGTTATTATATAGTAATTTGGTTTGTAGGTAATATAAATATGTAATTATTTATTTACCTACATAATAACATTAACAATAAATATTGTTGTTACAATTAGATTTACGAATTAAGATCTATATATCATTGTTATTACTGGTATGTTATAAAAGTAGTAAAAGATATTGATTTGACGAGCTATCGGAAGTAGCCTTAAGATATTAAATGTTGTATTTACATATCTTATTAGGTAAGCCATAAATGTGTGAAAGATATAATATTGTTATAAATATGCTTAGGCATTTAAAATGGTTATGTACTATTATATTGTTATTATGATATATTTAATGATGTTTAAAGTTGTGAATATGACTTATCTCCAGAAGCTGCCGTTGGCGCTTCTGTCGATGTTGTTATGTTATAAATATGGCTGGAAGCCTCTATTAAAGAAAATCTGTATTGAGAACGGGCAAGAGGACAAATAACGCCGCCATCGCGATTCGGCGTCGTCATGGCGATGGGGACCGCGCGGTTTCATTACCGCAGCCATGCCAGCTGAGTCTGCGGACCCATTATGGCTCTCGCCGGAGCAGTGTCGAGCCTGTGATGCACCGGAAGGAGAATCGATAAAAAAGCTGAAGCTGATTGAACTGGAGTACATAAAAGCTGGTGAAGCTTCTAGGCGATCACAAAGGCGAAACGCCTAGCTGAGGGCTGAGATGGCGTTGATCGAGTCTCTCAAAAAGGATTCGGAAAGGGGAAGGTCGTGGCAAAACTTATAAAACGAAAAAAAAAAAGCAGTTCTACATACCTTCGAATCGGTCGACTTTTATTGTGAGTGTGCTTGAAAACAAAAAGTGATTGTGTTGTACAAAATTATGTTTTAGTAAATACTAATTCTTTGAATTAGTTTGTGGTAGTATATCGGAATACCAAAATTTCATCTTTAGTAGTTTAAATATTTGGATATATGTAAAAGTAATTTGCAAAAGTCATGATACGTTTTCTAGGTACGTTAATTATGTTAAATAGCGTAATATTGTGTCAGGTAGGCCGAACAGGGTATAAAAGGTTTAGGCAATTAAAGGAATCTTGTTTTCGAAAAGGAAAACCTCGTTATTGGAGTAGGTGGATAAAAAAAAATGTTATTGTGGAAAATTAAAGTTGTGAAAAAAAAATTTAATAACAAGACAAATATTTATTTATTATTATTATATATATTTTTTAAATTGTTATATATTTAAATATATATTCTATCTTACTTTTTGTATTACATATATAGTTTACTGGTATATTGTATATATATTGTTTATATATTCTATTTTTTTTTTTATTTAATGGGATAAAAGTTGGTCGATTTGTAACTCGGCATTAGAGCAGGTCTTAGTTATAAGATCTTAGATTTCCGCTGGTCGGTCTTTTGCTTGGTGCAAATCTAACTCACTAGCAGCGGGTGAAGGGATTTGACACGTCTAGGCAACTGACAAAACCTTAAAAACAAAATGTTTCCGCTGGTCGGTCTTTTGCTTGGTGCAAATCTAGCTCACTAGCAGCGGGTGAAGGGGATTTGACACGTCTAGGCAACTGACAAAACATTAAAAAAAAAATGTATGTGACGAGTGACAAAACATAAAAAACATGTTTATGTAAAGGGGTTTGACGAGTCTAGGAAAATGATAAAATATAAGAAAAAAAAGGAATGTATATAATATATATTATATATATAAAAATATATGTATATAAGTAGGTGTGTATACTTCGAGAGCGAAGTATATGTCAGGCTGGCCGTGTTATATTATTGTAGTATTGCTACATATAAGATTGTTATTATATAGTAATTTGGTTTGTAGGTAATATAAATATGTAATTATTTATTTACCTACATAATAACATTAACAATAAATATTGTTGTTACAATTAGATTTACGAATTAAGATCTATATATCATTGTTATTACTGGTATGTTATAAAAGTAGTAAAAGATATTGATTTGACGAGCTATCGGAAGTAGCCTTAAGATATTAAATGTTGTATTTACATATCTTATTAGGTAAGCCATAAATGTGTGAAAGATATAATATTGTTATAAATATGCTTAGGCATTTAAAATGGTTATGTACTATTATATTGTTATTATGATATATTTAATGATGTTTAAAGTTGTGAATATGACTTATCTCCAGAAGCTGCCGTTGGCGCTTCTGTCGATGTTGTTATGTTATAAATATGGCTGTAAGCCTCTATTAAAGAAAATCTGTATTGGTGGACGGGCAAGATAAGTGATTCTTATACTTACATTGTTTATAATATGTGTAATAACTATTGTGGGTATTTCACCGTATTGAGTTATTGGTAAATGTGTCTAAATAATTACACAGTAATAACTATATTACTGTATTTATTATATTCATGTACCGGGAGTCATTTTGTTATATTAAATGATATATTTGTTTAGCTCTTTCTTTTCTTTAAACTTATCCAAATAATGCATTGAAATATATTATCATATTAATAGTATGAAATAGCTCGATTAAATAATTTATACTATATTAATTCAGTGGTTTTTAATTATAGAATCTTATAATATCTAACACGCTCGTATCGATGCGGTTTTTACTAGATACATTGAAAAAATCGAATGTAAGTCACTGTTCACGTATTTTAGTTACCATAAAATATTGGTTACATTTATAAACTGTGAAATTCATGATGAAGATGGAATTGATAATAGAATGATTGAAAATAATTGAAAAACGGATCAAAATGACTCAACGATTATAAAATATTGTTTTCAGTGTTTTAATATGTGTATATCATCTAAATAATTGTTAAGTATTATGTATGTCGTACTCTAAGACACAGAGTTCAATAAAAATATTAGTTGGAGACCTAGTCTACTTTTATCATTTCCCATTATCATTCCCATTTTCTAAGTATAAAATTAAGATTGATGAAGCAATTTTTATACCCTTAATGGAATATTATTCCGAAAATTTTTTGTTAAATGTCTATAATGTGAAAAAAAGTTTCACTTTTACGGTGGTTTCATAAAACCACACAAGTTTTTTTATTAATACATTTTATTTAATTCTCATTGTTGAAATCACAACTTCACCTTACTGGAAAGGTTTTTTTATTCATTCATCACGAATCGAAATAGATTAATATTTTTTAAATACAAGCTAAACCAATGAGAATCTTTGCATGTTTCCATATTTTAACAAAGATAAATAAATAAAACAATAAAATATGTTTACGTGTACATTTTATTTAATTTAGCAAATTACTAACGTATGAGAAGTACATATCATATTTTATGTTTGTTTACATACCTTGATAATATTAGAAACAAAAAATATTCGACTACTACGAAATACTTACATAAATGGAGACTCAGTAGCGATGTTCATTTGCAAGGTTCTGAGGTAATTTCTTTTTACGACTCACTTAGCTAAACTTCAAAGAGGAGAAAATTGTACATGTAAAACGTTTCTAGGGTTTCTTTTTTAATAATAATAAACATGAATTTCTTCAATAATGGTATATTTCTATATTCACCTAAAATTTGTATTATATAATGGTCACTGATAATGTGTTGTGATTAATACATTAAAATTTAATGCTCCTGAATATTTATTTTTAAAGTTTTTATTGAATAAAACTACGTACTTTGGAGGGTATTTTTATTTTAAATATAATAAACACCTCCCACAATCTAGTAACATGCTAGTTATTTGTCTACACTCTGTAGTATCTGCGTCTTCATCTTAAGTAGTTATGAATTTATAATTAATTTCGCACGTCAGAAAAGCTTAATTAATTGTTTTTAATAAAAAATTATTTTGGGTAACTGGTTTTTGATGACGATAATATTAGGTAAAAGAACATGAAGCTTTTATCCTTTTTTAACAACATGAAGTTCTACAAAATATTTTTTTCTTGAATGAATTGTAAATTAGTAATAATAACCAAAGAATATATTAATTATTTGATATGGTATTAGGACATTAATAAAATAAATGTATAGGACGCTCTTAGACGCGGTCACTGTTTAACAGTGTAATTAAGTGTGATTTTGTTTATACGAACATAAACAAAATCTAACGATAACCATTAAATTATTTCACAAAACTGTCGTAATATTGAGAACATTCAGTGGTTTATTAGAACAAGTTACAACAATTATTTGATGGAAACCAATTGGAAAAAGACATAACATACCTATTAATTATTCGCACAAATATTAAAATCAATTTATTGCTTGCATAAGTTACATGGGCAAATATAATTTTGTTCCGACGTATTCATAAAAATAATAAAAAAAATTTACGAAAATATATTGAAAGGTCTATGCTCAAGGTTTAATTTAATTTATTGAAATTTTCTCAAGGAAAATAATTTTCCTTCAAACATGTTTATATATTCTTGCTTTAACGCTTTAATCAGTTATTATATTAAATATTTCAGGAAGTTAGCGAAAATCTTGTAATCGAGACTATAAATAAAATTTACATAGCTTACTATACTATTTACTTACCATTTAAAAACAATTTTAGATACCTACAAGTAGAAAATTACCGTTATAACCAACTAATTACATCTAATATAAACTATTAATTTTATAGTCTATGAACTATTTTAGAGAATTTTGTATGTGTGTTTAGAGTTATTTAAATTAACAAATTGAGATTTTTAATATTTTACTGAAGCGGTACTTATCCTGTCTCGAAGAAACAAATGCGTTGTGCTAAAATGACATGGGCCCAGATTTTAAGTTTAGTTGATCTAAAGATAAGTAAGACAGTGGATTATACATTATTAAATATTAAATAGTATTTTTATTTCTTGAAGATAATATTTTATGATTAGAGACTTAATGTATGAGTAAACGCAATCATGAAAGTAAACTTAGAAAAGTATCACTGAGTTTGCATTAGGTCATCTTAATAGGATTTCATTACTTTGTATCTGACTTTTTTTTAATAAATATGAGAAAGGTAACCATTAAGCAACAGTGACACAATTGTGTGTGATATTTTTTCTTACGTGGGCTATAATATAAATATATAATGAATATGGTACCTTGGATATTCTGGTACAATAATTGTATTAGTTATATATATTTTTATAGTTATAGTAATAAATTAAAACATGACCGACAGATGTTTAGACTAGTGAACCGAGATTCCAGATTAAGCGAGACAGATTTGGAGATGTGCAACATTTATTAATCAAACTCACTTTTACTACAGTCTTCCTCTGCTTCCCTACAAACCCACACATTTCCTGTATAATAGATACATCTTGTTTCATTATTGTATTGTAATTCCAGTCATTTAAATTAACAGTGTTTTAAATATTTAGATGTATTTTATGATTTGCCATGGGCAATAAATACCACACTTAGGTTTATGACCTTTAAATTTTTTGTGATTTTCTGGACAAACAGGTAAACAGACAAAAACTTAAAAAAATATTGCGCTATTGCTTAAATCTTGACTACTTTGTTTTACATGTACTAATAGACATAAATACGATATTTATATTATTATCATATGCACAGAGTAGATAGTATATATGTAATACATAAACAACCTCTTTAACTAATAATATATAAATTATTTATAACAGAAATCAGAAAAACAACATGTCTAGACAAAGGATTCCATTAAAATGTTAAACTTTTCACACATAACCAGATATTGTATGAGAAGTTTGTATCAAATATTCATGCTCTTTAGAATATTGTATATTGGATATAGCACTTGTCTATCGCAACAATTGGTGTGTCAATAAAACAATGACCCTAAATGACGGTCTTCGTATATTCTTAGCTGTTTTTTTTATTTATATAATATCGTTTTATAACTTATAAAATATGTTTCTTGTGTAATATCCACTACAATTTACCACACAGCTTTATTTTGTACAGTTAGTAAGTTATGTATTGCTTGAAAATAATATACTTAATAAAACAGAAAATATTGATTAAATAGACTATCATGACTATTATTACTTATATATTAATAATTAGTAACTGAATAGATGTTGTTGTAGAAACCATGAAAGCCGTAGAAAGTGTGAAAGCCGTGACGTAACGAGTCACGTCATCGGAATTGTTTGAAGGTAGTGATGGTCAACTCGAGTTGAATTCTTTCCAACTCGAGTTAAACCGACTTAAGTCCAACTCGAGTTGTCTCGAGCTACTAACTCGAGTTGACCATCACTATTTGAAGGGTTGTTACATTTTAAATATTGGATAGCCCACTGTCCTTGAAGGTGGTATTCGTTAGATAGAGCGATACAATGTGGACCCTCCAAAAGGGACCTGTGGTAGTAGTTCCTAATTTGTGATTCCTGATCACCTACATATAACTGATCAATTATCATACTCTACAGCAGTGAATACCTCAAAAACATAGATACCCTGTAACGCCTCTATAGTTCAGGTGGATGAAGTCGCGGGGAATAGTAGATCTTTTATTAAATTCAATAAATATTAAAACAGTTTCACATTTATTTTCTCAATTGTATCTTAAACGGCTCAATGTCAAATAAATCCTGAAATAATTAAGTTCAAACGACGCTTTGTTGAAGTTCTGAATTTAATAATTACCGAGTTTTGTAACCAATTATTAAAGTAAAAGAGAACGGTTCCTCGGAGAATCGCTGCTCAATATAATTAATATTTGGAAGTCTGGTATTAATAATAAATATCTCAAAATACGATTCGTTATAAGAAGTAAAGTCTTTAGTCAAAACGTAAAAATGTGTACATCATTTGACGATAACAGGAACCTTACCGTCAATACGTACCTACAAAATGTTTATCATTTTTAAAACATTAACTGGCAAAGAAAAGTAAAATAAATAAATCTACATATCTCAGAAAAATGTTGTAATTTATTATTAAAGAACTTACTATTTTATAGGATACAAATTTTCTTTTTAAATGTGATAATATTTTTATCTGGAAATATTTTATCATAACACCTTTTTTATAGAAAAAAATATTCAGTAAAATTTTATGATGAAACAGCTGTATCTTTAACACGTTATATATTTATTAAAACAGAATTCAATATTCAATGCAAATTTGATCTATTACGGTTATGAATCAAAACTTTATTTAACTATTATGACATAACAGACAAGTTTCGTCAAATAAATGAGTGTAGTTAATATTATTTTAAACACAGTCATCAATCATACAGTCAAACCATAATTAATTTATGTATTCCATTTTGGTTATTGTTTGGTGTAAATAACGTTAGTTTTAAAAGTTTAAAAAAAATATATAAAAAAAAAGTTTTTATAATAACATTCTTTATTATTATTATTATACAATAATACTATAAAAGACAATACAATACAATACTATACAATAATACTAGTAAAGAGATATTCAGATATCATTAATGATAAATTTTCTATTATATAATTTAAGTTCTAAGCTGCAGGGCCATTATCATTTACCCTCTGTAAGCTGTCTGGGTCGGAGATGTAATAAATTATATTTAATAACCTACCTGGGGCGTCGATCTTACTACGAACAAAGGGGTTAAACAGGTCAGAATGTTAAATAAATCTTCACCTAGTTAATAAATCAGATTTAGTTTCAGTACAGGGTAATAAAACCGTATAGGGATTCATATTTTAATTATAATTCTGGTTTCAATCAGGAAATCTTATGTATATTATATATATTTAAAATTAATATACTTTTTCGTGTCTATTAATATTTCATTCGTATTGTATTCAAAAATTATTAATATTATAATCATGTTTCAAAAATTATAGATTTTTTAGAAATATACAATTCATTTAAATTAATTTGTTATGAATTAAACCTCACATGTATTGACTTATAATAATAAAAGGACTTATACTAAATAGACTTAGCGGTAGATTACTTGAGACAAACATTACTCGAAATAAACATACTACTAATAAATAGAATTATTATTGAAATTTTAAATTATTTTATTAAGTTCTTTGGTGCCACTTCAAATGGACAAATGAAGATTGCCTCTTGTTTATCAGTACAAGAGGATGGCAGTCAAGCATATGTTCTTCGATTATTAATAGTAGTGCTCGAATATATCAAGTTGTATCACCCGAAATCTTCTTTTGTTGGCGCTATAGAAGGTCAGGGAAATATATAATATCAGGATTGACATTCAGGTGACATTCAACCAGGAAACGGAATACTGGGACAACCAGAACGACGCGACGCCTCGATGATCCAAGACTACCAACGATATAAATATATTTTCGCCATATCTAAGTCACGAAATAAAATTCTAAATTATAGAAATAAGCTAGCTGTGTTGCTATCCATAGAATTAATGCCAATGTAGGTACATTATAAATATCGACCAAAGAAGATAATTAAAAGATTTACCGTGTAAAAAAGTATTACACAATATAAAAATAAAATTACTTAGACTGCATATATACTTCTGAAAAAAATTACAGCTACTTAACAAATAACGTTCAACAGTACGCTATCAGTATCTATTATATTTTATTAAATAAGTAAAACAATTTTTTTTCACTTCACACCACAAGAGTGGATAATTTAATTTCCATTTTTTTGACAACTTAGGTAACGTACCCTCAAGCTGACAACATTCAATTCCTAAACCGTTACGAAATGTCATGGAATAATTATGTCTCGTTAATTAAAAAAATAATAATTAACCTTAGATTTTTTTTAATTATCGGTAAAAGATAATTAATTAGCCAAACAAAAATAATCTGAAGACGATTAGATGAATGGCAGACAGTAAAAATATGATTACTTAAATGATTTTTTCAATTAATGTCTTAAAGGGATATAATATCATATATAACAGCGTCATATATCATCAGTCATAATAGCATACACTTATCTTACAGAGGGAAATATTAATATATATCCTTATTGCATGTTGTATTATATTTATATTTTTTCTATTACAACTCACGTAAGAAAAATATATAAATAAAAAATTGTTGAGTACTCATGTTGTACTACAATTTAGTACACATGTTATCACCTAGATTTAATAACATTTTATTGAATGTGATGTTCCTCGGGATATATTAATGTTGTTTAAATATATCAATGTCTCATATTTTATTACAAAGAAGGTTATATACATCAATATCTCATATTTTAATACAAAATCATATACCAAGTAATGGAACATGACATATTAGGAACAAACTTAGGTATTAACTAACATTTATACATATTAAAAAAATGTTATGTATACCTATTGATATTCTGCTGCTGACAAAGACTGTCTCGAAACCACTTCTAGTTAGTTGTTGTATGTAGTTATAAATAATCACTAATTGGCAATTATCGACCAATCTATACCTGCAATGCATAAAGGAAAAGATTCAAGTTTGAGGAAACCCGCTGTTCAAATAAATATTGTTAGACTAGTTTAGTTTCACAAATGATTATACATATATTATATTGAATGTACCGGTGCTATGAAGTGAAAAATTTGGCCACTCATCGAATTATAATATTTAAACATGTAATAAGTCTCATTAATTTTATTAGTGATAAGAATCTGACTTTTCGGTCAAGAATAAATGAACCCAGCTTTCCTATCATTACTACATACTCATGAAGTAGTCCGTACTGTATATACCGAAACTTTTTTATTTCACTGTTAATGTTGTATATTCTTATAACTATATTGAATATACAACATGTTCATAGTTTATATATGAAAAATAAACCGATACGGGCAGGGATTCGAACCCGTGACTACTGGGAAACAGTCCCGTCGCTCTACCAACTGAGCTACCGTATCGCTGTCCGTCTCGGTGAATTAAGCATTCTATATGTGATCGTCTTTATCGGGACGGTGGTGACATCTATTAGGTTTCCTTCGAAAATCCTAACCAATGTTTCTAACTTTGCAGTATAGATAAACATTTAATGTTTCATATAAATTTAGATAAGCTTAACATGGCTATACATGTTTATAGATATTTTCAAACATTAATTTCGGTAGTGGCATCTTTTCAATGTTTATCAATGTTTGTAAGTTTATTTTATTGATATACTTGCGAAGTTGTTATATATTTTGGTATTAAACAAAAACGAAAAAACTCGACTTTTATATAGTTAAGAAATAAGGAAATGAATACTTTTATTGTTAGCATTAGTCTGCCTGTTTGTTCAAATTTAAAAATTTATTAATAATGAAATTTAACAATTTAACGCTCTTTTTTATCGTAGTATATTTTCTAAGGTTGGTATTACGTTTTTTTTTTGCAGAATTAATTGTTATCTAAACAAATGTGGAATAAATAGAAATGGTAAAATATGTATATGTATATATAATTTTATTATATAGGTATTATAAAATATATTTCCTACATTTTAAATAAATTACTTAGTGGTTTTTTACATTTTTTTTTAGAACCTAGTGGTTATTAAAACAAAACTTCATATTATTTTTGTCCAACCGGGTAACTAAACAGATTTTATTTTTTTAATAATTTATCAAGCTTAGCCGACTTGTGAAATTCGTTTTAAGTTCATAGCTGCTTAAGCTGTAGTGTCATCTCTAACAGTATTATACCGTAGACAGAGAATCCTATCTTTAGTCTATACTCTTTTATAGACGAATAATTTACAGGGTCGCACTTGAAACAGAAATATTTCGGGACGTGTTATCTTTAAAATGAAGAATACTCTCAAAGATACATAGAATTATTTAATAACAAAATATAAAAAAAGACATTCAAAGAATTTAATTTTATGCCAGTGCTTATGACTACTATGACAATAAAGTACTTCTTGAATGTGAATACAGAAAGATACCGTTATTAAATAAATTCATTATTATCTTATAACTTAAGAAAAACCCCAGAAACGTTTTGCATATAGGTACAACTTTTTCCCCTTTTAAGTTTAGTTAAGTGAGTCATAAAAGTAAATTACCTCAGAACCTTCCAAATTAACTACGCCACTGTGTCTCCATTTACTTTTTTTCGTGGCAGTGATTTTTTTTTTGGTATAAAAATTAAGAAATGAATAAAATTTTATTTATTTCTTAATTCTTTGCCCAAAAAAGAATTATAATTATATAAATTTAAATAAGCTTAACATGGCTATACATGTTTATAGATATTTTCAAATGAATAAAAATATATTAAAATTTGAATTTATGCAATTTAAATGCTATTGGTAATTTAAAGGGTATCGAAATGATTGTGTGATATGATAGTCTCAAACATAATAAATAGTTAGTCTCAAACATAATAAATAGTAAATAGTTAGATAAAATAGTAGATACACGTGAATATTTCTTATTTTTTTATCCATATAAATATATAAACGTACGCAAAGGTTTTCATTACCTCAGCTTGTATATAAAAAATCTTAAGCTATCTCGATCTCGAATCATGATGAATGAATAAACCAAACCTTTTCTTTAAGTGCAGTTCTGAAAGCGACAGTAATCAATAAATAAAATATATTAATTATAAACCACCTTGTCAAAGTAATATACAGGGTCAATTAATTAGACTGATGGGTATCAACGGGAATTAAGTAAAGTATTCCATTAGTGACCTCATTAACACACAGTGGTATTCACTCCATATTCAATTAAGTCCATGCTATAATCGTTGAATATCTATTTGATTATAATTTCAGATGTTAATACAGTAAAAGCTAATTTGTTTAATGCATATTTTCATACAAATTTCATGAATAACATGATTTGGACAAATTGAATACTTAACTATAAAGTTATTATATGTCAATATAACAACACACCCACAAAATTATAAAGACTCAATACATCAATAACGTGTATATTTCTGTGATATTAGTCAGTGGCTGAGTGTATTAGTTTATGTAATTAATACTCTAATAATGTTGCTCGGGTAAGATGTTCGCCTCAAGACGAACGTTGCTTACTAAATGTTCGAGGTATATATTATTTAATTAATTATTATATTATAAAAGGAAAAAGCTCCATACATAAATATAATACACAATAATGACACTTAATGAATCTTCTTTAAATATTGTTTTGATTATGTAATTAAAAAGCCGCACTTTCATTAGCTCTGCACTAAAAATACCTTTGAAGACGCTCGATATGCTAACGAAGCGACCCGTTTTTCAAGAACAGTCGTGAATTGATAAAGAATTTTAAAGACGTGAAGAATAGTTCCAAGAAGATTGTTGTAATTGAGATAAGGTAGGAACGTGACCTCTTTTACGAATTCGAATAACTTTTACTGTTGTTCTGTTATAAGATTTTATAACATTATCCTTAATCCTTCTAATTATATTAATTCGTACTAATACATTTTAAAAAATTATATCTACAAGAAAACTATCAATTGCTAGAAAAAAAACCTTAATAGAAACCGATCCCCACAAAAACCAAAATAACATTAATGGAACAACTGTACCTAGATGGTACTAAGAACATCTGATATCATAAATGTTTCCTCATACATTTGGAACAAAATATGTAACATGAATTTACTTTTATAACTTATGCTTATTTATAAAAAAACTTTCGCAGTAGTTTGCATGAAATGAAGAAGAAAATATAAAAAAAACTCTATTTAATTTAAAAACAGAATCTTGACAGTCTTACTACGTGACAAAATTGTTGAGTCAAAAATTACTTAAAATATCATATTTCAGGAAAAAATTACATGGACATTTTTTAGCAAACCATTTTCTGTAGCTACATCTAACGGCCAAGATACATTCCTGTTTAAAGCTACGTTAGACTTAACTTTTTACCTAAATACAATTTAATATCTTAAGCTTATATAAAAATTATGGCCAAAATTTAAAAATTATGGCCAAAATTTAAAAATTATGGCCAAAATTAGTTACATCCTATTTTAGTATGTACCTTATAATTATTTAAATTTAAATAATTTTACTTATTATGACATTCACTTAAAACTAAATATTAAATATAGTGAAACAGTTTAATTTGTATAGTAGTTTAATTTATATTTATATTAATATTAAGATTACTGCTGTTTGATGGTTGACAGCAATTTGATTTGTTTAGAGACTTAAGTTGTTTTTACTAATGATTTTAAACAATGAATTAGCTCATATTATGTCTCAGTATATCCCCAGGTTTTATTTTTATTTACTACATCTTACTCACTTATCCAAAAAGCTCCAAAAAGCATAAAATATTTAATACCTGCATCAAATCATATGGACTAATGCCTATTTGTTTACTGACCTAAGTATAAAATACAATTACATATATACTCTATCCATACAAAAGGTCATACATATTTGTTTATTATACGTTAAATAAAAATTATTAAAATAGACTTGTATATGATCAGTTGTACTTGTATCTGTAACAAATATACATAGGTACAACCGCTTATCAACGTGGACGTAAAAAATTAAGCCATAAAAAAACCACGACACTTCTAGTAACTCAGAATCTTTGTAAAATATTCAACTCGACAAATTCGCCACTCGACTTATAATTAAGTACATGGGCACTAGAGTTTCTTTTTTGACTTTTTATAACAAATTGGTTATTATGTATATTTGTTGATGCGTATTAGATTACGTTTTGTTGAAATTTTATGTGTATATAGCTTGTTGTCTTCAGCTTGAAACAACCAAACTGAAAATGTTTAATATTTATACATTTTAATTAGTAATTAGGTTTTTTATATGAGGTGGGAAAGAGGAAGGAAGGAAAAACAAATTTAATTGTTCTATTCCACTGTAATATAAAATACAAAATATAATAAATGCAACAATATTTAAACAATATTGTAAAAATAAATAAATAAAACGAGGTCAATGAGGATATACAACTATAAATAATTTATATAAATTAATTATTTTGTAATATTCTATATGCTACAGAAATTAGAAAACTTCGTATAAAAACATTGTGATTTACATAAAATTAATGTTTTAATTAGAAATAAAAATAAACTTGCAATGCCCAAGACTAGGCTCCATAAAATAGGTAAATCCTTTAAAATTTATTATATACGTTTTTATAAAAAGTTCACAAATGAAGTCTAAAGTTTATCATTAAATAAATTTAAATTACATATAAAATTAAATTTGGTAAGAATATACTATTATAGTGTACAGGATTACATTAAAAGCATTAGATGGCGTTAGGCCATGGAATGAATTGTGTTAAGTTGCGAATAACTAGTTATCTCCGCAATTTGTTTGTCGTAGTGGATTAATTTGGTTTTATCAACCGGCTTTATATCACACCGATCCCTTAGAAGTTATTACTCGCGGTAGCGTCGGGAGTCGGGTTGCTCTCCTCCCTCAAATATGGCCAAGAGGGTGATGACTGGCTCTTGCGTTATGCTCGTGAACGGGTGCTGCTTGCAGGTCAAGGTTGTTGTGTTGCAGGTCAAGTTTTTACTACTATTTTTTTTTTTTAATATTCAATGGCTGAAATCATAAGGCTTCAATTCTGATTGTTTGAGACAGTTCAAGTTCTTCGAAAATTTCTCTTAATATTGATGTTTGTGAAAAATTAATGACAAAAAAAAATATTCGGCTAAGTTTATTGTGTGGTACTTCTCAAATCAAGTCACTTTTGGAATCTTCATGGCTTTAACAAAGTGATAGTGCTTTTACAGAAGTATCTAGATTTACAGAAGTATATGAATCTGGTATCGAACTAGGCCCTCCTGACACTTCCATCTGACGTAGGCAAGTGACCGCTGATATTGATTTAAATAAATAAATCTAAATTTAAAATAATAAAACTGTTACTGATCGATATTTGTACATGAAAAATAAAAAAAAAACATTAAAGAAAAAGTTAATGGGGGCCTTAATAGGAGCAAGGTTCTCTTGCTCAAAACAAAACAATAATTTTTCATTTTCTGTTTCTCTGTTGTTGTTCGTGTATCTGTATATTTGTAAGTGTGTATGTTTGTGCACGCTAATCTCAGAAACGGCTTAACCAATTTGGATGCAGTTTTCAGGTGTTCAATAAAAACAAACAACACAAAAAAAAGAGAATTAAAAGATGAAAATTTATATCCCTCCGGATTTTAGATATATTCATAAATGTTTGAAAATATCTATAAAACATATATAGCCATGTTAAGTTTTTTTTAATTTATATAAATATAGAATGAAAAATAAACCGATACGGGCAGGGTATCGAACCCGCGACTGGGTAACCGTCCCGTCGCTGTACCAACTGAGCTACTGTATCGCTGTCAATCTCGGTATTTTTTATTCTATATAAATGTATAAATTTAAAAAATATATTCATAAAATTAAAAATATGTATATAAATTTAAATACTCTCTGAGAATTTAACTAAATTTAAGTGTAAAGTAAATGGAGACAATTAATAGTTTATATATAATATATTAAGTAGGAACTAATGGTATTATTTCTTATCCCCTTACTAAGGTGATTCAATCGTCTAACACCATTTACATCCTTTGTACTAAGATAATACTTTCCATTTGTTCGATAATTATGTTTACTCGATCCCAATTCCGCTTCAAGCTAGAACTACAACATCAGTGTAATATATTTTAAACTTTATAGTACTGTATATAGAAGTTACAATTCTATAAATACTTTTGTTTCCCGGATCACAATACGATTCAAACCAATCCTATGTATCAATAGTATTGGTGTTATTAGAAAATGAACTTTATCTTTTTACGAAAAAGTTTAACTATGGCATGGTTTCATACAAATTTTACAATCGAGGCGGATTATGCAAACGTTATTTTTCATCCTCTATCCGTTAGAAATACAAATTGGTATGAATAAATTTCACGAACACTTACAACCGACGTGCTACTTATAAATATATTTAAGTTTTACAGTGCTTAGTTAATATATGTATTTCACATTTACTTGCAATTTATTCTGCAGTTAAATCGTATAGTAGTAGGTATGCCTTTCCACTTTAAATATGCATTTCCCAAATATTAGAGGCTTGCAAATCGTAAATCCTGTCCACTATGGTCTCGAATTAGCAAAAGTGGCTTCATACTTTCTAACGACAACATATTCATTATAAATATGGCAACTTTTTTTGCATCATACCCTCTAGGGCAAGTTTGTCTCTCTTTCAGAATTCCTAGAGACTGGTCCGCTTCTCTTGTCTGAATAATACTACAGGGATTAGATATTCTCATATATTATATACCACACTCTGTGAAGGCAATAGGTGACAAATCGTCGTTCTAGATCAATGCAAGTGTTAGAGCAGCTGCTACTTCCAAACGAAAGAGGTTTCAGAGATAATGCACTTGTTATTAAAAAGCCAAACTAAAGGGTCCTTAAGACATATTACACCCATGTCTCTAAATTTTTCAAACCGCAAATTGCCAGAGCAATGTTCAAGTATGTCTTCATAATTGGTGAACAGCTGGAAAGCCATCCGTCAGAGTGCTCTCAAAGGCTAACTTCTTGGCAATGGTTTTATTTAAACCTGATTATGGAAGACCATGGAAATGCATTCAATTCTGGACATCTTGTTCCGAAAAAGAACTATGCGTAGAACACTGTTTATATTGGACTTCTTTAGAAGAGCGGGCCGGATATAATTTGACAATCGTGCTTCGAAAATGTGATCCTTAATTGACTCCTATACCATTGATTACCAGTTTTATGTATTTTATATATAATCTTCTATATCAGGACTAAGGCTACCTCTTTTAAGTTTCCTTCCAAAATCCTAACCTTACAAACCTTTAAAAGCGACTGAAATGTAGACCAGTCTGCAAATTATTTGAAAAGTAACTTCACATGAAGCAATATTTATTATTATTATTACACTGATTCAAACTCTTGTTTTAGAAGAAACTTTTTTATTGTGTTTTTGCACGAGTGTCGTGACATTGAACATTTTTGAATCCTATAAATATTCTTTTTAGATCGATCAAACACGATGTTTGAGTCAAAACATTAATTCTTGTGAAATTAAATTTAATTAAGATTTAATATGACTGACCGGTAATAATTGACATGCTCGTAATAAGATATATTTTATTGAAATGGCTTGATGTCATAACTTTCAGCACTGACCTTTGGGCCCTTAAAGTGATGAGTTTAGTTTTGGATGCTTCATCCCAAACTGGAATACAATGGGAAAGAACTAATTTTCAAATGAAGCAATAGACCGATTAAAGTAAATGCATCGGTAGCACATTCCGAAATTTTTAAAATATCCAGATACATTTTTTAATACGATTGGCTATAAAAGTAATATGTAAAATCCATCAAAGCTTTTCAACCTCGGCGTAATTATTTTATAATAATATTAAAAAAAGATTTTTTTACGTAATATTTTCTGAATATTAATTTCGGAAAATTATGACAGTTCTATATTTTACATTTAAATCAAACAGTGTGTATTAATGAATACAAATATAAAAAATCATGTCTCTTAAATTTTTTTCGATGTCTAATAAACATAAATTACCCTGAAATACCTCGAACGTAATTGAGTTAGCAACTGTGTCACTTTACTTTGATATTGCGGTGTCTTAATTATAGTAACAACTGACAAAGCTTGATCCACTAAAGGTAGACAATAACGTTATACAATAAAGTTATGCAACATATGCAAGTGACAGTTAATTCATTCTTAGGTTATGGTTAATTATTTACACTCAGACATTGCTGAAAATATCTTTTAGTTTAGTTATTTGTTTGATTCTTTCCTTTTTTTAATCAACTTCGTCCCATAAAAACTTACATTATAATTAATTTTTAAATCTTGATTGAAATAGTGTTTTATTGTCTAAATTATTAATGGTATTAATGGTAATTACATTTAAATGTTATCTATACCATAGCGGTATTTGAAAATCTTAAATGCCCTTTAAAAAATGCATTGTTTCATTATTTTTTTAATAACCATTATTATCCATTTATTAAATGTCGTGGTTTTAAATGTATTTGTCCTTGTCCTTGTCCATAGTATTATTAATATTGAAAAAGTTGCAGTTTTTCCACCTCAGTGACTTCCATTTCTTGGATAAATTATGTTAGATATAACTGTACATTAAATATCATTATATTTTACTGAAAATTTTATTACATTATTATGAATTTAATCTGAAAATAAATTAATTATTAGTTATTTCCAGTTTGTAATATTACTTAATATAATTACTTCGAAACTCATTACTGAAATTAGGCTCCAGGAAGATGTGATGTACCCAGTTAATGAGAAGGCGAAAACTCACTTTCCTCCTGAAGAGTATATCAGAGAAACATCAATGATATCACGTCCCTTATTTAGATATATTACTTATATTTTTTAAGTTGTTGTTTTATATTGTCTTTAGTTATACAATA
Organism: Napeogenes inachia; assembly: GCA_959347355.1. NCBI lineage: Eukaryota > Metazoa > Arthropoda > Insecta > Lepidoptera > Nymphalidae > Napeogenes > Napeogenes inachia. The sequence continues at coordinate 19,537,874 of OY365793.1, read as the reverse complement.
TTTATTTTTCAAAACTTAACTTTTTTAAATTTGAACTCATTATTAAAATAAATACAAAAAAAAAACTTATATACAGAATAATATATGTATTTTAGTTTTAATTTAAATCTTAATTTTAATCTAAACCTTCAGATGTATGTGCAAATCAGAATGGATCTTCCAAACGCCATTGATACCAATAATTCCAAACTACGTCAGTTGGGTCTATGGTCGGATCCACATTGGAATTTTCGTTTATTCCGATAAATGCAAGGCTATAGTCATTGAAAGCTCGAGAGTGCTACTCAGAACTGATTAAGAAAAACTGCCAACAATTACATTTAATAGTAACATCACTATCGAACAGGCAAGCAAGCAAACAAGCAAACACGCAAATAAACAAACAAACAACCATACAAACAAACAAACAAGCAAATAAATAAATTAATTACATAAATAAATAAAAAACGGGGCACTTGTAAATAGTCAGCACGGTTATGCAACTAGCTAATCAAACCACACGGTTTAAATGGATTTATTCATTGGAGAAGATCTGGCAAGTTTTTTATTTTTCCTCTTTACTTATTTATGTTTTTTTTTTGTCTTTTTTTTTATAGTGCATATTTACTGTTGCGCAATAGTAATAATTATTATGTGAGAATAAAAGATTTTCTAAGAGAAGTCTGGCAACAAAAGAAAACTATAAAAACGAACCGCGCGACTACTAGTACTATGATACTCTCACATTTACAATGACTCCATAATTTCTAAATATAAACATTCAAAATAGTATGTATATTATGTTACTGATAATAAAGTACGGTTTTAAAAATCGTATTCTCTCGTATTAGCAAGCGATGGTGATGATGATGGTATTCATTTGACATGTTAAATTTATTTAAAACTACACTTAAGACGAAATACTATTTTAATATTTCAGCAAGTATTTTTTTTTGGGTAGAATATATGACATGGTCATATACCATATATTAAAAAGTTATCTATATTATTGGATTGTAGTAATTATACCAACAAATTTATCCAATATATAAGTTACATACAAATAGTAAAATTGTTACTATTTACATGTTTAAAAATGTACATATATTCAATCTTATAGGTCTCACCGAAGTCAAAGTTATTTAAATAATTAGTTAATTGCTGTTAAGTGCTCTGGGTGTTTTCAATTATCATAGAGACAAATGGAATTTCTTATATAGTCTCTAATTACGTTAGCCATGTCAAGTAAGCGTCAACTTTCATTTTAAAACAGCCCTCGAATCTACAACCTCGAGTTTTGTTCCTGTCACATTCAAAGTTGTCTGTCGAATTACACGGTCGAGTCACTCGCTTAAGTAATCATGACGAGTCCGACAAGTATTAGAATATAAAACAGGGAATATTATTATAATCTGTAAGTATAGTAGGAATTTTATTTTAATATATCATGCCAATGGTGAAACAATATTAATGGTAAGGCTTTAAATAAGGATAACGACAGAACTTTATTATAAGAAATATAAAAGATGTGACGTCATACTTTATTTCTAGAATTTTAATTACACATTGAAGTACGTATTCAATGTCGGTACTTGTATCGAATTTGTCATAAAGATGAAGTAATATTTTCCAAGTCGATATTAAATCAACAAAATTATAGAAACATCTACTGTCATACAGTTGATCTATAAGGTGAGGGGTACATAATATTAAAGCTGTGAAGCGCTGGGTTATCTACCAAAAAATGTTAATGACTATGGAAATAACATTTAAATTTATTTCAATGTAAATACAAGTATTCATGTTTTTATATGATTAAGGGAACACATAATTGTGCTGTGAAATTGAATTTGGAATTGTTAAAGTCTATTTGCATTTTTTGAAAAAGGAAATATTGAAAAAAATTACAGTGAATCAATTTGTTTATTACCATAATTTAAAATTATTTTTAAAATATATTGCAGTAATAAACGAAATGTTGTAGAGTTTCATTTTGCGAGTGAAATTTATCTTGGGAAGAACATCTTACCGGTGCAACGCCATTAGCACTACAGTCTACACTACTTTACTAAACTAATACACTCTACCAGTGACTAAGATCACAGGTACATTATTGCTTTTCTATCGCTATACATGTAGGTATTCAATATTAGCAGGTATTAATTAAATATTAAGGCGAAAAGGCGATTTTTAGAAATACATTTTATTTATTACCTACTATAGTAATCATAACTGTGCTTAACAGAATAAACTTTTTATTTCTGTATCTAGCACATCTGTCATACCATAAAAAATCATAATGTTGAACAAAAACAGAATATTACATAATACGAAATCATTTCTTTTTGAACTAATTCTTTTAATTTATTACCCAAACGAGCGTCTACAAGTAGCTTTATCTTTTCCAATGAAAATGTTTCATTAAACGTTATTGATTACACGTTACTAATTAAAACTGTTGCAACAATTTTGTGCATGAAAACAAAACGGACATACTGTCACACTTTCTTTATTTAATACTAGTTTATCGTAACATGCTGAGACCTCAAAATAGATAAATATTTTGAAATAAAATAGAATGACAACTTTTAAGGAAAATTAGTTAAGAAATAATATATTATTCATTTATTTATGTATTAAAAATATAAATGATATATGATAGAAAAATGTTTTTCGTTGATTAGATATTCATTATTATATTTAATCCTCGATAACTTTTATTTCATTGATTACAATTAAATAAAAATAAAATATTGGACCGCTAAGAAAATCTTAAGCTTAGTCACAGTTACGAAGTTCATTTGAAAGGTTCTGAAGGATTTTTTTATGACTGATTTAACTAAACTTCAAAGAGGAGGAAATATTGCTTATGAAAAATTTTTTGGGGTTTCAGATTTTTGTTTTGAAAACAGTGTCTTTTGTTCTAAATACTCATTAAAACTATACTATTATGTATAATCATAATTTTTTTATAACAAAAATAACAAAACAATATACGCTCTTGTTAATATCGTAAAAAATATTAATTTCTTCTCGAAATAAATATAAAAAGAAACATTTATTAACATGGACTAAATTTGAATTTGCAACAGACCGCCAAAACAGCGTTTCGGTGTCATTCTTCTCGTCTCGATATATTTTTTTTATTCAATTACTCGAAAAGGGGTCCACATGTTTAAAATATTCATTGACAGATTACATAACCCTAATTCATCAATAATTAAGTAGTGTTTTTCTTGTCTATTTTTTCTTGTTAATACATCAGAATTTGTTACTTAATATTTTTTATCACTTACGAAATATTTATACTTTTGTTATTCATTTCATATTATTTTTTAAACACATTATTTTTTAATATATTATAATTAATAATAATCAGAATATATAAGAAAATATGTATGTTCAACAAAATTTTAAAAATATGCATCATTAACAGTGAATTAAGATAAGTTTCTGTACGTTTTGTGTAGACCTCTCGTCTACTTACTAATGAGAGGAAGATTGGCCTCATTTATCATTGATTAAAAAGAGTCAGTTTGTTATCACTTGATAAATTAATGAGACTTGTTATATGTTTTAATTATTTTCGTTTAATAAGAAAAAATTTTCTTGCTCAGTATGGATACAATATGCTATAGTTTTTATATTTTATTTAATTTTCCAACTCTTATCTCTAATAAAAAAAGAATAAAATACCTCGTCTCTACTAGTCAATCTTATGATGGACAGGAAAGAACATTTGTAATCGTGTAAAAAGTTATGACTATATAAAAAATAAATAAAAAAAATGTATGTTATGTAAATAATATATTTATTTTACAGTTAAGTTTTATAATTATATTCTTCATATTTCTTCATCTTAATTCGTTTTTTAACATATCTATTTTTTTTATTAAATATGAAAAAAAAATGTATTATTATAACATTATTTTGATATATTAAACACAGAATATCTTTAAAACGACTTATAAAAGCATAGAGACTAGCAAAACCTTACCCTCCTCCCAATGACCTTATCTTCTGGTTGGCGCAGCATATAGGGGCGCACTCGGTTCAGACACTTGGGGACTCACACTCCTAAATCACGATAACTTATATGCATTAGTCGTAGAAGTAGTTAGTGGTATTTTCCTTGCATCGACAGAATACGGCTTTAGAGTTAATAGTCTAAGCTGATTGCATTGGATTGTGATTTTACATTTTAAATATATATATATAGTATATGTTTTTATTTATTTATTTGCTAACACGTACTCTTAATTAAACAATTTTCTATTACTATTTAACACTGTTTGCTAGCACACACTTGAAAACACAAATAATAATCTACTACTATTTATTTGATCATCTTATATTCTTATACTTTCTTTTTTTATTATTTTTTAATGTTGCTCTACCAGAAAAACTGGGCTCCGGCAGTAAATATTTGCTGCAAAGGCAATGCTGAAGCAGAGTTCTGATTGGCCTTTTGCTCCTTTTACTTTAATACTTGTATTTTTATGTTTTCCTCTAATACTCTCTTATTTCTTGTTTAAATATATATATTTTTTTCTTATTTGTTGCATTTCCTTTCTTTTCTTGTTTCTGTCTGCTGTCTGTTCCGTTTTAATTTATAAGTAGGAACGAACCTAAACAATAAATACGTATATTGTTTATTTTTTAATTAGCATGTACTTGATATATGGCCAATAAAGAGCTTTTTCTTTCTTTCTGTATTACAATCTCAAATATATAATCTCAATATTATTTATAAAAAAAAGATAGACAATAATATTTTTTTTGTTGACCATACGTCTATAGAACGGGGGCTACTTAAAATAGTATATTAGTAGTACTATAAATTTTAAGTTAAAAATTTAAATATAAGCGAGCTTAATCTAATGAAAAAAGTTTTTATTTGAAAAAGTTATAACTAGCTAAATAACGTTTCAAAAAGTTTTAATTTTCTAATTCAGAACATAAAAATCGTAAACAGTTTTAAAAGTTTGTTTCGATATACTTTGATTATATTTGATGGAATCTGTAGAAGAATTTATATATTTTATAATTATCTTCCAAAAAGCTTTTTTCTTGTTTTTAAGTAAATACTCCAAAATCGATATAGCTTATAATAAAAATAATACATAAATTACACACTATTGATCTAAATCTATCTAATTGATCTAACCCCTAAGTAAGCAAATTATTTACTTGTGTTAAGTATGTTAGACAAGGATAAAATTACATAGAAATACACATTATACATACTGAGAATATATTTAATAAAGGAAAAAACCCGGAAATACAGACATCTATGCTCATCACATACAGGTCTGTCCCTGTCGGGGATTAAACCCGAGTCCCATTTCGGCGCGGTACGTTAGGCGTCTGAGCTAACCACTCGACCAACGAGGCGGTTAGCTTAATAGTGACACTAAAATTGTTATGAAATGTAAATAACTGAAATCATTTCCTCACGTTCTAGGTTTTAGAAATATTAAACTGAAGTAGAAGGTACGCAGCCTGATGCAGATATTGAAAATTCTTTATTTTGAAATTTATGTGTGCTTTTGAATTTCGAAATTGAAAAAGAAGAAAATTTATTTTTACTCCAACCAAGTCGAAAGTTTTATTAAGAATAAAAGTAAATTAAAGTTTCCTTTCTTCCGAAATGTATGGGGAAACTTTTTACGGTATTAGGTTTTCTTAGCACCTTCTCTAAGCACAGATGTTCCTATAAAGTTTTTTATTCAAGAAAATCGATTATCAAGAAAGTTTTTTTATTAAAGTTTTCTTGCTGGTGGGTATATTTTTAAGGATTAAAAACATTATCCAACAAAACAGTAGTAAAGGTTAAACTAAACTATTATATTCTCTGATTAGTCCAATTAAATATAAATGTATATACATATATCCAAAAGGGAGTTAAATTAATTATATGTCATTGTCGGTCAGTTATAAACCTATTGTAAAATCTAAAGCAGTTATGAACTTCATATAAATTTAAACAAAGCTCGATTTAAGGTTTTACTGCTAAAGAGGATTTATATCATATTATAGTTCAGAATCACATAACAATGAAGTTAAAACTTCTCATGTAGAATATAGGGATAGAGGTAACAAACTTCGTAATGGAAGCTCCAAAACACGTTCACTGTTTGGTAGTGTAACCGAGTTTATGCGGACATTACCTTTACCTAATCGACCGGTAACAATTATATTACGTCACAAAACGTTCAAAATATTGAGAATAGTTTAGTGATGTATTGACGCTTGTTACAAAAATATTTCATAAGATTATTTGAAGTAGTTTTAAAAAAGTTGCAAGTGGCATTTTTTTATTACTAATTACACTTTTAATTATTCTTAAACATTTTTTTTTTTATAATTTCATGTATATAATTATTTACTCAACAGTACCTATTTACATTTAATTTATCCATTTGCCCGATTAGTATCGAACGCATTCGGGGTTCTTATGCATACGCTTGAAGCATGGTAGATGCGCGGCTTGAACTGTTTGGTTTATTGATTGCTTCAGTAAAATTTACATACACAATTCAACCCTGCTGTACAAATATATTACGAAGTTTTCGAAAAATGTATGGGCCTACCCTATGGATTATAAAAAAAAATAATTTATAAATATAAAATACTCTAGTCTTTTATATTTATAAATTTGCTCACGATATTATAATTTAATTCATAAAAATTTTCGTTACAAAGTTAAACCTTTGTTGGAAAAATTTTGAAAATTTAACCAAACTTTTATTTTAAATACATACTTTTGATAAAAAAACAAATTTTAAATGTAAAGATACAGTTACCGTTACCTATAATATTAATATGAATTTAGAAACTATACTGACTTTATAACTAATAAACTATGAGTAGCTTAGCTTACTGGAATAATGTTTTGAGTTATTTGAGTCAAATATACAGAATATATATTTTATACTAAAAACTAAATAACTTGAATAGGAAATAAATATGTTACCTATTTTTTTTAATTCAAGTGGTAGCTTGTAAGTTCCCAAAAAAAATATTCAAACCCATTTTCTATTTCAAACGAGAGTATGACGTTTACGTTTACGTAAACCGATAAATGTTTAGTTTTTGTCAGGTCACGTAGTAATTGAACTTTTTACCAACAAGATAAAGTTCTTCCTCGAGTACCAATGACATGCTTGAGATGTGTCTTTGGTTCAAAGCATATAGCTATCTGGTAGACAAAGACATTGATTTAAATGTAGCTCTTACGTTCAGCATTATAAGGGTTTCATTATATATAATAATATTGCATTTTTAGCAAATCGGAATCCTCATCGGCTTAACATAACTATCGAAAAGATCTATCGAGCTATTATTTCTGTATAAAAGTAGAACAAAGGGTGTAATAGGTGTTAGAAAATTAGAATAACTATAAAATCTTTTAGAAAGAGATAAGATTTTCATAGTCTTAGTTCCTACTAAATACATGTTATTTGGGTGAAGTCTTTAAGACTTAATTATATAATACATTTTTAATAAAATAAGTTGTCTAGAACATTTATTTACCAATATTTGTAATAATCAACAAATAAATGGAACTAAAACATGTATATTAACTTTTACATTACAAGTCGTGACGTCAGCGTTACTGACTGACTGATCAGCGGCTAATCAAGTAGTGACTCGGACTGTAACTTCAATATTTACGAGTATATCCTTCTTTCTATATACCTCTATGTTCAAGTAGCAAAAGCTGAACGTGACTATTAATCACTGTGTCACTGAAATACATTTAATTAAATGTTATTTAAGATGATTTACTCTTGCAGGCTTATAACCAACTTGTGCCATTCGTTATGATTTCATTCAGTATAATTAACAATGAATGTTACATTATAAGAAGCGGGATGTTTTTACATTACCTTTAATTTATCAATATATGTTCGTTGAAATACACTGACAAAGAATTTTAATAACTTTTTTATAATATCATTGACTTGAAAGCATAAAATAAAAATGTCATTAACAATGAAATAATATTTTTTTTTAACAATGAATATATGTATATTTTTTAGCGGCAGTTGTGGTTTCATCATGTATACATTATATATAATAATTCACGTATTAATAATATTTTTTTCTATAAAAATAAACCAATAATTATATATTCACGCTAATTATGTATTAGTATAAAAGAAACATAGAATAAATTTGAAGGATGATTATGAAATACGCAGAGGAGTAAGTTACGAAATGGGTTTTGTCACTAGAACACTTTTGAAATGAATCCGCAGAGTATTAAAATATATCATCCAAGCACATCCGGCTGTAAAATGCGAGAGTGTAAACTAAAACCTACACACTACTCTCTATTAGTAGTACGTAGTAGTAGTAATATATATATTTTTATATATTCAAATTTTTATTTCATACATCACTATTTATGTTTTCTTATTCACTATTAGTTATTATTATTATTTGTATTAGTGGATATAACTAGAACAAAGAAATTGGAATTTTAGCCATCTATACCTAAATAGGTTGTTAATTATATTTATTTGTTAAATGATATGATGAACGTTTAAAATTTAATTAATTATTATATTATCTGAATATAATTAAACTATAGACATCTTAATGTTGAATGTTATATAATATAATTATTATCAGCTATATACAGTAGTGAATGCAATAAATTATGATAAGGGATTTCAAATCATTGATTCTGAAGTGTTAGAGAAGACTATAGACGATATTACATCACTATTTAAAAAAAGAAATATATAATCCTAAACGTTTTCTCAGTACGTCTCAGGGTATCTCATATTTGATGTAAAGGTCTGTCTATCTATTTTACTAAATAAATCGATATCTACTTTATTTACTGTTTATAATTTTATGAATGTTTTGAATGCAAAAGCATTATTCTGTTGCTAATAGTTTAGATTTCAAACAAGGGTAACCAAAGTCTTCTTTGTGATATTGTATCGGTAAATAAAATTTTATATATAAGGATGATAGCAATGTTTAATATTATGAAAATGCAAGGATAAGCAGAAACGATTTACACAATACATTATATAATCAGCTCGTGTATATATTATATAAATGAGCACTAATTTTTTAAAATTTTTTGTTACTTTATAAATTAAAAGGTCAAAGTTATTTGTGTTAAAAGTTGTTCATAATTATATTAAAAAATGTAAAAACAATAAGAAATTTTAAACAAATACAGAAATATAATATAAGCTAGGTAAATTTATGTATCCTAAATGCTATTTTATGTAATAAAGTTGATGTATAATCATAATAATATCAGTTACGAAATGAAGATATGTATGATAAAAAATAAAATGATTTATTACCTTAATTACAGCCAGAATTTAGGCTACGAATATACAATTTTTAACCTTGATTATTTACATATGTAGAGCAGCATAAGGGACAACTTAAAAAAACTTAACATATCTGCATTTCTTACTCATTTAATACTCAAATATAAATTACTTTAGGTAATGCTCCAAGAGGATTTCAAATAAAGTAGGCTTGTGACCCGCTTTCTATTACTTGAGCTTTCATCTCTGAGTTCTTCCGGGTGTAGTTTACTGTTGAAGCTTTTAGCTTTCTTTGCTATTGTGACGATTGAATAATTTAATGCACTCAATGAGTATTTGTTATTAAGTTTTGAGTATGCTTCATTTAATTACATTTAAATGTTACAATTTTATTCAAATGAATTAATATTGTTTTATCACTGAACCCTGACTAGGGATCCGCTTTCACGATCATTTTTTGCGGGATTATATGCAGTCTCCGGTAGTCGGCGGGGTTTCAATGGTTTGGTACCGCTGTGAAACTCGTACTTGTAATGTGAGATGTTGTATATTAAATCAAAATCTAATGTTTGGAAAAGAAATGACTCATAATGATTTATATTGAGTTGATCAGAAGATTTTTCTATGCGCGTTTTGCTTTTAAGTTATAATAAAAATGAATACAGGATAAAGCAGTTTTATGATATTAAAATATTTAAATTACGCATTTATATACACTTTGAGATCAAGTATATAATTAAAAAGAGAAAACGCATTTTCTCAAATACTCATTAGGTTCAAACAAGCCAGACGTTTGGTTGAAAACTATATCAAATTGAAAATACTATAACTATTCTGTGAGCTAATTATAGTAAAGTGTTATAGGCACATGAAAAATATGTAAAATAAGTAATAAAACATACCAAATTAGTGTTATTAATTGAAAATTAGTAATATAAATAGAATATTTTAATAATAAAAGGTAAAAATATCCAGATCTTATAGATTAAAGATTCCATTTATAATAGAAGCATTATAAATGGCACCAGGTGATTCTAAGGCTATGGAAATAAATCTTAAATAACATCATTTAATGAATCGGATTTCTGTGACACAATGATCAACAGACTTCGTCCTCTGCAGTCTGAAAAAAGATTAATAGAGAATGTACTACTAGAAAAGGTAAAATAATTAAATAACGTTTCGAGTAACTACGTGTGTAGTGCACTGTCGTCAGTATGTATATAATAATAGAGTATAAATAATATGTTTTTTTGGAAGGTGCTGTTACAAATACTATTTTTATAACTTTTAGATCTGTTTAGGAGGACTCAATTTATTTAAAATGTATAATATGTTTAAGACTTACCTACGTCATCCATTTAATTTTATATTTTGTCGTCTGACATTGATTCAACCCTTTATTCTTCTACTGTACTTTGGTAATTAATACCTTGCATCTGTTTGATAAATTTGTTTATTTCCAATTCCGTCTACTTAACACGAAAATCTCAGTGAATATACCAATTTGGCCGTAATAGTGCTTTATAAAAGAGTTACATTTCCATCAAAGTTTTATATCACGAATTATACACTCTACATACACATATCATATCATTTATATATCTATTAGTAAATTTCATTTTGTATAAAAAATATTACTCTACATGGCGCCAATATTACTAATCCATATACATAGGTAGTAAATAGGTGTAAAATATAATTGATTTATATGTACTATATTCTGTGTTTATTACACTATCTCGAACTAGTATTCCATACGTTGGTACTTTTTTAATAAAATAATGTTTATTAAATAAATAATAAAAAATTTGAAAATCTTACAGCATTACCTACAGTTCTAATACTTTAAGCCCCTATAATTAGACAAAGAATATACTAACGCGTAACATTAAGTAATATTACAATTATGTATATGTGCAAGTTGAAGATATGTTTGAAACTGTAAGAGATATTTAATGGGTTTTATCTATATTTTTTTTTAAATTATGATTTTCATGCTGTTACAAAATTAAATGTTAATTTTAAGAACATATATTTTTCACAAATTTGAGAAACTTTTAGCCAATTTAGAATCTGATTTGCTACAAAAATCTTTTAAATGTTTTGTATACTAAAGGTTGTAGTTATGTTGTGGATGTTTTAGTAAATTTAATTAAATTGTATGTGAATTACAGAAAAATGTTTTAAGTTTTAGAAATAGATAAAAGAAACCTTGTTTTTTGCTCAGTGAAGTCAAAATATAGTCTATCATCTTCTAGAAATCTTCTAGAATCTATGACAAAGGTTCATATAACTAGAATGTATATAGTAGTGTATGATAATACCAATTTATGAATGAATAACGATGTTTGTTTCGAACATAAACCAAATTGAATATGAGATTTAAATGGGTGATACCTAATATTTTTTAGTTATTTATAAATAGTTTATCAATAAATTTTTAATGAATATTAATGATGAAAGCCGAAAAGTGCCTTTATGTAAAATCTTATCACGTAACTTCATATAAAATATAGATATCGCTTATTTCCTTTATTTTTTTTAAGCCCAATAAGAAAATAATGAGACTATTGCTAGCTGGTTTATCTTTAGTTCAAAATTAAATAAAATCTTTTTCTCTTATATTGAAAGAGCACTAAGTTCACTCTTTCAAAGCCAGCGGTTAAGCCTTGCACAATCTTATATAATCCAACACTTCCTCATTACCTGTGCGACCGCATCTGCTTAGTGCACGATTTAAATCTCAAGAAGATTTCAGAAATTCCAGCAACATTTCAGAACGAATTTTCATGTTATAAAAGTATATTGTATGCTCTATTTTCAGCAACCGTGCAAAGAGATTGTAAATCTTTCCACCACAAAATTCTAAACCTGTTTCGTCTGTCAATGTATATGTGTTAGCTTTAGATATAAGGTAAGAAACTTTCCAAAGAAACGTTATTTTTTTTTCGATTAAAATTTTGCTCATTTTTATTTTTTTTTCAGAATAAGTAGTCTAATTTCAGATTTTTTATTGGAAAGGTTATAATTATTTCCTCAGGGGAGGACCACTACTTCAATTTTGAAAAAATAACTTACTACAAAGGTACAAAAATTTGATAACCGATTTAAATAACAGATAAACGCGAAACGAAAAAAACCGATGACAATAATAGCCATCATGACAATAAGAATATTTAAATAGCCAAGGTACAAACCAATATTAAATTTAACTCATATCGTTATAAATTATATATTATAAATTTAAAATTTAAAAAACCCCCGATACAAAAAGACGTGTAAAACGGATAAAAATAATATTATTATGTACTTATTGATGTCGTTTCGGAGAGGGCCCATGGTGTTTATTTTATGAAGTTTTCTGAAGTAATGAATGAGGACTTATATTATACGATTCGATATTGTTATTTCGTTATTTGCCTTGGTAACTTACTTACATTTTGATTTCCTCTTTTGCTTAGCGGTGTTAGTTAAAAGTTAATTATATGTTAGAAAAAAGAAAATTATCAAAATCTATCATTTTATACATTAACAATAAACAATACTAAAAATAAATAAGATTCACTCATGGACTAACTCTAGAACAAAAAAAAGCCAAAAATAACAATGTTTGATAATGAAGACAATATTATTAATAACTTAAAGAATAAGTATTTAACTCGAGACGTCTTATTTTATTTATTTAGAATATTTTTTTTTTATTGTTGGAAAAATGCGTTACGCATCATCCCAACCGGAAGGAAGGTGATGGCCGTGGGGGTATGTGGGACTACCGCCGGGTATGCTGCCGAGCATAGATGACGCTGCCATTTTTAAGGCTATTCACTAAAAACCAACGGTCGACCTCATCACCTTAGTGGGACGCCACAGGATCGCTTTCGCACTCACCGTGACACCCCGGCGGAACCCCCTGCGAGGGACCCCGATCAACTTAGGGACACCCTCACCTGTTAGACCTATAATGGGCGGGAGAGGTCACCCCCCTCTCCCGTCCAGGCACTACAGCTGGGGCTGCAGGCATAATCCCGCCTCCTTCGACCCAGCCCACCCCGACAGAGCGGCTGCCTCTCTGTCCCGCTCCGCAACCTTCTTTGCGACAATGACTTGCTCGCAGAAGGAGGCCATAGTGACCCAGGACCTCTCGTCTTCGAGTATCGCGGAGACAACGCTCGGCAACGAGAGGTCGCTGCCAACCATTTATTTCACGAAGGTATTGAAGCAAAACAATAATAAACAAGGCTAACAGTCAAATACAAATCCAAAGATCGAAAGTATATGATCACGTACCACTATTTTTGTTTACGAATATAACTAAATAGATGTTTATTAAAATTCATATAATACGTTATTTTCTTAAACAATTTGATAATATTTTTTGGTGAACTAAACTACTCGTACTTGTTCATGTACTTCATTTACGTAATTCCCTTCTTCGCTTATTCGAAAAGTAACATTAACAGCTATATTATAACGCAGATACATAATTCATTAAACAAATCTCTCATTTGACTTAAATTAACTTGAAACAGTGTCTTTCATGTAATAAACTACAAGATTCTTGGATCAAGTATAATAAAAGAGAAAAGTTTGGTGTTGTACGTCTATCAAGGTACTCTACATTATATGAGAGCATTAAAAATTTTACGGTGACATAAAAAATGTATAACACATTGTGTTACAGGTCAAAGAACATAAAAATGTCGTCTCCCACGTAAGGATATGGATATAATATTCGTATAAAATTGTTTTTATAAAATATTTGTATTCAAAATAACTCTACACAAAATTAACAATTATTCAAATTAAAAAAAAACCTTTATTTGATTTCAGATACATTTTAATGTCTTACTTAAAATTAATATGTTTGTAAATATTTTTATACGGTGGCTCAGTTGGTAGAGCGACGGGACGGTTTTCTAGTAGTCACGGGTTCGAATCCCTGCCCGTATCGGTTTATTTTTCATTCTATATTTATATAAATTTAAATAAGCTTAACATAGCTATATATGTTTATAGATATTTTCAAACATGTTTTAATGTTAAGCCATCCCTCAACTCGCTGTCCTACTCTTTACCAGGTTATGACTTGATCAGGAACGACCGCGTTGGTAAGGGTGGAGGTGGTGTTGCCGTGTACTTACGCAGTGATATCTCTTATACTGTACTCGCTTTGTCGCCGAATCCCTATGCTGCAACGTGCGAGTACATTATACTTGAGGTCATTCTGAGGGGTGTCAAAGTCGCGCTTGGAGTTGTTTATTGTCCTCCATCCACCAATTATTTCTCTAGTCTTGAAAATGTCCTAGAATCTTGTTGTTCAGAGTACACACACAATATCATAATGGGTGATTTTAATACTGACATTTGCAATAACTCATTGAAATCGGCCAATCTTCTCAAATTATTTAATTCACTCAATCTGTTCCTCATTTCTTCAAACCCTACACATCACAATATTAACTCTAATGATACATGCCTTGATTTAATGTTTACCTCCTCTATCGATCATGTCATAACACACGGCCAACTACTTGCTCCTGGGTTTTCCAGGCATGATCTAATTTATCTCACCTACAAAGTTAAAGCTCCTAAATTAAAACCAGCAATAGTTTGGTTGCGTAATTTTGCAAAGATTGATCTGCCGTCGTTACAAGCAGATGCAGAAGGCATTGACTACTCCACCGTGGAAACAGCATTGTCAGCAGATGATAAGGTCTCTGTTTTAAATAATATTATATTGGAGCTATTAAATAAGCATGCGCCACTCAAACCTGTGAAACTTAAACGCTTGCTAGCTCCGTGGATTACCGCTAATGTTAGGATGGCAATGACACGTCGTGACAGACTGTTTCGTCGTTTTAAGCGTGACAGATGTGAAGAGAGCTGGAATCTGTATAAAGCAGGTCGCAATAGATGCAACCAAATGGTAAGGTCAGCAAAACGTCGCTATTTCTTTGATAGTATTTCCAATTCCTCTCCTGCTGATATATGGAAGTTTTTACACTCGCTTGGTATCGGAAAAACTTCTCCAAATCTTGCTTCTGGCTCCTTCTCTCTTGATGAATTGAATAAGCACTTTTCTTCATCTTCTACTCTTTGTCCTCTTATCAAGTCTGAGACTATCTCCGAAATTGCCTCAATTCCTAGACCTGCTATTGAACCATTTTCATTTTCATTAGTTATTGTGGAAGATGTTAATAAAGCTATAACTTCTCTTAAATCAAAAGCAGTTGGCTTCGACAATGTGAGTAGAGCAATGATTTTTCCAATTCTTTGCTATGTGTTACCTGCTATTATTCATATTGTAAATTTTTCGTTACTTACAGGGTGTTTTCCTTCCATTTGGGGTAAGGCCTATATAACTCCTCTTCCTAAAATTTCTAATCCAAATCAATTAAATCATTTTAGACCTATTTCTATTTTGCCTTTTATGTCTAAGGTTCTTGAAGCCACTGCTCACAAACAGTTAGCCTCTTTCTTTCACACTCATAAACTTCTTTCCCCGTTTCAGTCAGGTTTTAAACCAGGTCATAGTACTACTACGGCACTTCTCAAAGTTACTGAGGATATTAGACACGGCATGGAGAAGAGACTGGTCACCATTCTAGTTCTTATTGATTTCTCTAATGCCTTCAACATGGTAGACCATGACATTCTCCTTGCCGCCCTCCATCACAATAAAGTCTCACCCACAGTGTTGGATTGGTTTTCCAGTTACCTCCGTGGACGCCAGCAAGCTGTTAAAGTTAACCATGTGATTTCTGAATGGTGTGATTTGAAGTCTGGTGTTCCACAGGGTGGCATTCTGTCCCCATTACTTTTTTCTATTTTCATTAACCTTATTACCTCTTCTCTTGACTGTTCTTACCACTTGTATGCAGATGACTTGCAAATTTATACACAGATCGCTATCTCAAACATTGATCTTGGAGTGGAAAAAATAAATAGCAACCTGTGTAAAATAAATTCTTTGTAAAATAAATTCTCTGCTAAATTTGGGATCCTTGTGAATGTGGCCAAATGTCAGTCTATCGTCTTAGGTAGCTCAGGTCAATTATGTAAAATGGATTTGGGATCTGTTCCACCTGTGATGCTTGGTACTACGGTCATACCATTCTCATCATCGGTAAAGAATCTTGGTATCCATTTAGATTCAACATTTTCCTGGTCTACACAAGTAAATGAAATTAGTAGATCGGTCTTTGCAGTTTTGCGATCCCTGCAGCGTTATAGAAATTTCTTACCCATCACTACTAAAAAGTATCTTGTTGAAACTCTTGTTTTTCCCATTCTTGATTATGCGGCTGTGTGTTACTCTGAAATTAATGAAATTCTTCTTAATAAACTAGATCGTCTCGTGAACTACTCAATACGTTTTATTTTCTGTCTACGTAAATTTGACCATATTACCTTTTATCGTCGCCAGCTCAGATGGCTTCCAATTCGCGAACGTCGACAGTCTCTTATGCTCAATCTACTTTTCTCTATATTATTCAATCCGCTCTCCCCTGATTACTTAAAAAGCAATTTTCATTACCTCAGTGATTTACATGAGAGACGCTTTCGTTCTCCTAATACTCTCCGCCTAGCCTTTCCCGTTCACCGCTCTGGATTCATATCTCATTCTTTCACGATCCAGTGTATTCGTCGTTGGAATTCTCTTCCCAATGACGTCAAGAAATCACGCACAAAGCTCATTTTTAAAAAAAGAGTCTATAGTCATTTCTCTAAGAAACTTTTATATTAGATTTTTATACGAATATGTGCTTCTTTAAAGTTATTTGTCTATTATATTTGTGTATTTTTTTCAAATTAGTTATATGAACACGTATTTGTATATATATATGTATATATTTATATATGTTTATATATGTGTGCATGCGCATGCATGTGTATCGTGTTGTGTATGTGTGTGCACATATATGTATGTATGTTTGTGTAGGTGTATATGTGTATGTCCATTTCTTCAATTCCATATTATTTTCTGATTTTTATTTATTTTTTTTTTATTATTATTTTTTTTTTGTTTTATTGTACCGTCTTTTAAATCTCTGTACATCCCGAAGGTTGACTGTTAGAGAATGCTACCTAGCATTAAGTCCGCCAATTGTAACATTTTTTGTTGGAACAATAAAGAATAAATAAATAAATAATAAATAAATGTTAAAAGCTAACTTTACTATTTACTACTGACAGTATTTGCAATTATTATTAAAGTGTTGGAAAAGCTTAAATTGAGGTATTGTGCATATACAAATTTCATTTAAATGAAACTATTATCATGTATCAATATTTTATAGTTTTAGCTTTGTGTCGGTAAGTATCAGATTTGCTTCGTAAGGAAAAATACGATTAAATTAAAATGTTATTTCTAATAAATTGATTATATAAAGCTACCCTTACTCAATGGAATGTAACGCGTATACTCGCTATCTAAACTACAAAAAACTTTTGACAGATTATCCGCCAAGCTATTTTGGCTGCATTTCATATAGTGAGTGAGAGAGAGCAAGATGCTCCAATCTCCTATTAATATTTTTCCTCTATCTTACAGTTTTACCGCCCTGTTCATTAAGCCTCGGTCGCTAACCATATTTGTAGGTATTCATTATGAACGGCAACGGCAACCATTTACCCTAAACTGCAAAAAGCACCTGCATATCTTCTAATAAGAAATACTGCATCAATAGAATTTTCCACAAACCATAATTCAATTGATCGGCCAACACATAAAGTTATCTAGATTATAATGGGCTCCGAAAAAAGCGTTAGCTGTTTAATAGTGTACTCAAGTTTATTTGAACATTACTTAAATCGAACAATAATTTTGTAACTGCGCTAAGCGGACGTTAGAAAATAAACCTCTAAGAAATAGCGAGATTTTATTTACTTACAATTGTCCAATTAATGAATTGGTTCATTTTTATTTTGTAAATGTCAATTGTAAGAACAATGAGATTAGTTAGTAAAAGATTAAACAAACAGTTTTAACGCTTTCAAGATAATGGATTGTTTTCTTTGTGAGAAAAACATTTTTAAGCAATTTTTTTGAGAAAAGTGTTTTAAGGGAACGACAAGAAACACTAAAAACGTTTAAGAAATGGAGATCTAGATTTTAGTCCAGAGAACATATTGATAAATATGTTTGACGATATATTTGATCGGAAAAGCGAGAATAGAATTTTCAACTCGGTTGATAACGATTCATAAATGATGCATCACGAAGAAAATAATTATTTTATAAAAGTGTAAATGTGAAACAAAGTAATCGCTAATACGGTAAGAAATATAAACATTCTATGTTAATTATCCAATTTTATACGTAATTACCTAAATTTATAGTAATGGAAGATAAGTATCGCTAAAAGGCATACAAGTTACGAAGTTGAAATGACTACGGCTAGTTTCTTCTTAACATTTTTGATTAAAATTTTGGCACAAAATAAATATCGGAACAGCTCTGAATCTTACAATTACTCACTAGATTTGGTTGCCCCCTTGAAATTCTGTGAGCACACTATACATACAATATTTCGCGAGTTTGTATAATCTATACTAATATTATAAAGCTGAAGAGTTTCTTTGTTTGAACGCTCTAATCTCTGGAACTACTGGCCCGAATTGAAAAATTCTTTTTGTGTTGAATAGTCCGTTTATTGAGGAGGGTTATAGGGTATATATCATCTCGCTGTGACTTATATAAGTTGAGCAGCAATGAAAAATGCTGCAAAAACGGGAAAAGATTTCTTTTTTGAGAGCTTTCCTCGCGTGCGCTGAGGAAACACTAAGAACCGCGCGGACGGAGTCGCGGGCGACCCCTAGTATTGTTATATTTCAACATTTTTCTTGTATAACTAGGAATTTAGGCCAATACCTAGATTTAGTCTGGCCAAAATTTGTCAAGAAGTTTGGAGAAAGCTTCTATTCTCCCAAGAGATACTTCCGTTGGTTAACCCTAAATCAATTACGAGGTGTTAATATACTTTAACTTTTGTTCTATGTTACCACTAGGGAATAAATTATACCAAACTGTTAATTACTAAATATTTATTAAAATCGAATAAATGGTTTTATAGGATCTTAAATCCATTTTATTAGTTTTATTTATTACACAGCGGCGAGTTATCAATAAATCAATCAATCGATATATTTTTAAGCAATCTTTCTATATATTATAATAAATATCGTCGTTCGTAAATAAATTCAACTACATAATAAAATACTTATGTGTTTTGCTTTATAACTTAATTATTTTTTATTTTTAATGTTTTTAGAAGTTATTTATGTTAAGGTTTTATTAAGTGAAATTTTACTATAATTAATCAAAAGTTTGCTAATAGTAGGTAAGTTTCATTCTTAATTTACGCATTTTATGGCGCTTTAGTGCTCTTACAGCAATCTTACACAAAGAAAAAATGATTAAAAATCCAGTAACATATGAACAATTCTCCATATCCTAGTATTAAGCTACTTAATTAAAAAAAAAACGAAATTTTATAAACTATTATGTGTAAATTTTGTGCCATTATTTCTTAAAAGTAAAGTAATTCCGGCATATGTTGACTGTTTATAAAAAAAAAATCTAGAATCTATAACCAAACCCAACACCCCGGTCCAATTGTAAATTTAAGCTATTTGGGGTTCTACTCAAGCACACCTAAAACAAAACACTATAATCACCATAGCGGTTTAAGCGAGTTCTATACTATTTATATACATATGTGAATTAGAAATTTTTGCAAGCATTGAAATACTAATAATTACTTCTTTATATATTTGATCTCAATAAAAAATACTGCGAAACACACTTTTTTTATCTTCTTATTGTAATTATAATGATGATAGACGAAAAAAAAAAAATTCCTTTACATGTTACAAAAATATTCATCCTAAGTATACTGGTATGTTATATGGATACATACAGACAAAGGCAGCCTACAAAATGCCAGCTGACGCTTAAGGCTGTTCTATGTGTCCGCACCATTACTTCTGTATAGAGTTTATTGTACTACACTGTTTCGGACTTTTACTGTTGGAAATTGTGTGTTTATTTTCAAGACATATATGGTTTGTATTATTCATTGAATGTTTGGTTCTTATTTTATGTTATATGTGTGCTGTGTATTATTTATGTTATATGGTGCTATTCTTATTTTAGCTGAAAGGAAATATTTGTTAACATTTCATACATTGTATGAAACTACTTTTTTAACCGACTTCTTCAAAAGGGAGGAGGTTCTCAATTCTGCCGGTTTTTTTTATGTATGTACACCGATTACTCCGAGATTTCTGAATCTATTTACGTAATTCTTTTTGTTTGATGCGGAATAGTTTCGAATTGGTCCCATAAAAATTTGATTCAGGTAGGCCCAATAGTTTTTATTTTATAAGCATTTTTGTCCAAGTTTCGAATTAGCTCCTCCAGAAGGAAATCAGAACGTGCTGTGAATAATGACATCTATTGTTTTGGATATGTGAAGTCTTTAATAGTCTCACAAGAACGTTAAATTGTGTTTCGAAGAGCTTTTTTACGGAGATGACTACTTTTATCTGTTTCCGTTTCTTGAGATTTGTATTTTTTAAGGCGCGCAACACCTTTTGTAGGTCTACCCATGGCTAATTGATAATGTAGCAATAAACTAAAAAGGATTAAATAAAAATAATTACGTTAAAAAAAACCGACTTTAAAACTAAAAAGTAACAAATAATGAAGATTGATTTTTTTTTATAATAATTATTCTTAAAAAAAATATTTTTATAGAGAATTATTCTCTACCTTTAAATTAAAGGTAGAGAGTATATTTATAATGATAAGTTGATTAAAACTTATTATCAAAAACATTAAAAACTAACTAACATTGAAAACACCAATGACAATAAATAACGTACCTAAATTTAATTGAATATTAAGAAATGCCTTAGAAACTATAGAAATATTTCTAATAGATTGTGGTTCCTATACGTAACCAAAATATTTTTTTGTGAATAACCTAAGATATATATATATTTTTAATACAGAGGGAGTAAATTGGCAAAATATAATCTGCTTATATAAGAGGCGCTCGCTTTTCAGAATTATTTATAAAAATAAGGAGCTTTTTCAGTAAACTCTTCCAATTAAAAAATATCGTATCATGAAAATAATAATTATCCAAGAGTATTTGGGAGCTGTGTTATTTTCATTATTATTTACAGCTTAACATAAAATAAATGTAGAATCAGGATTTTAATTCAGCTTACAAAATATTACAAAAATATTTAAGCTCTCATAAAGCATAAATTAAACACCATACAATTAATAATTATGAGGTTTTTATCTAGTGACTGAAAAGTATTAAGACAACATTTTATTCATAAGCGGTCACATCAGAACAGCAAGGTCACTGAAAATCAGTAGGTTTTTGACCATCGTATTGTGAAAATAGTCGCCCCGGCGCCTTGCGTCAAATAATTTTTTTCTATTTAATACGTTTCGGGCGCCTTGTAAGTTTACAAAAATAACATTTAAGGCGGCGCTTCGGTGAACTTTTGATTGTAGGTTAATACTACCTATATGTTTAAATTTTTTTTTATCTCGTCATTAGCGAGCCTTATCACTTTTTATTACGTAATAACAAAAAATAACTTAAGAGCTTATGTATAATATATGTATAAGCTTCTGTATATTGAATTCTAAAATAATTAGATAATGATTAATACAAGTTTTTTATTTATACTTTTAAATTATCTTGAAAATATTTTTTAGGCCAATGAAGCCAGAAGAGCACCGTTAAACATCTTCAACCGTAAAATTTACAAAATGCTATTCAAATTGTATCTTCTTCAGATATAAACTTTCAGTACGCTTAGGAAAGTTTTTGAAGATGTTGAATACGTGATTGTCTATTCATGTCTCATTTTGACAGATGTCTGCCAAAGCTATTTGAATTCCGTTTAATATCCCCGTTTTATACAAACACACCAAGGAAAAATATCAAGAGTTATTCATATAGAAATTGACGTTTTTTTCAAACGGCTGGATATTTTTTTAAACGAAATGAAAATATCATGTGACGTCTGTATTCGTAGGTTTGGCCGTTTATTAAATATACTCAAAGTATTTATAAAGAATATTTATATGCATTTGTATTGTTGTCTAGCACCCTTAACAAAAACAAATAATTTGCTCAGTTAAGGGTTAGATCAATTTGTGTAGTTTTTCCAGTGATATTATTATTATTTTATCATATTTCCTTCTTATTTTCTAAGGCAAATATAATAAAAATAGCTGAAAAAATTTTGGACTAAAACTAATCAACAAAACAATAAAAGTATTTCTTTCTGTATTTTATTCTAGCTTAAAACAGAACGTACAGGACTCGAAATAGATAAATATTTTCAAAAACCATAAGACAACAAGCCTATTGGAACTTACATATATTATTATTTTATTCATATATTATTGTGGGTCTGTACATCTCAAAATTAACTTAGTAGCAATATATACATATTATTTCATTTACCTTAAAATACAATAAAAGCATACGAAATATGAAATCTTGTTTTGTTGATAAAAATTCGATAATTGCTCCTACATGCATTAAAGTCTAAATTCTCCATTAAAGTCTAGTCTAGTTAAACTATTATTTCATTAGTTTATTAAACGAACATAAGATATTAGACCACTACAAATATCCTACATTTTTAAAATTCATATGAAGGGTTTTGAGAGACTTCTTTTTATGTGTCACTTAAGTATGCTTAGGAGGAGGTTTTGCAGTTTTTTTTGAGAACCAAAAAAGAATAGTATGTTCCTTAAAAATAGTGTATTTTATGTATACATTTAAGCTGTACTTATATGTTAAGACATATATATATATTTAAGCTGTACTTATATGATTAATTCAAAGAGAAATAGTATTTTTTATAATATTGACGAGATGGTATGATCTTATTATGATCTTATCATACCATCTCGTCAATATTATAAAAAATACTATTTGAAAAAAAAAATGGGCAAGATTCGAATCCTGTAACTTATTATTGACATATAGCAATATTATGTTGTGTTAACTCGTCGTGTTATTGTTATTTGAAATACGACATTGAGCATTGTGAAAGTGGCCCTATATATTTATAATAAGAAACGCAGCCATGGGATTCGTTTAAAGTAAGAGAGTGAAAAATAATGTTGGGACGATTTGGGCATCTAAAGCGGATGGACGAGAGAAGAACAACAAAAGGGATTTATAATCCCAATGTGGATGGAAGAGCCTTAAGAGACAAACAAAATCTGATCAAATCACGATGTCCTTAAAAAAACTTGGGGTTTGAAGAAGCAAGAATAAAAGGAGACGTATGAGAATGATTGTAAAGTTTGGGCGGGAGAGGGGGGGACCTCTCTCGCTCATTATAGGCCTACGCGGTGAGGGTGCCCCAAATTGATCGGGGCCACTCGGGGGTTCCGCTGGGGCGTTACGGTGAATGCAATCTCGTGGCGTCCCTAAGGCGATGAGGTCAACCGTTATTTTTTTAGTCGGTAGCCTTAAAAATGGCAGCGTCTTCTATGCTGCCGGGTAGCCCCACATATCCCCTCGGACATCACCTTTCTGGTCGACGGGACGATGCGTAACGCATTTTTCCAACGCTAAAAAAAGGACAAAGTAAAGTTGTGCTCCATAGTCTCTGTCTACCCCTCTTGTGGGATAGTAGTGTAAGTTCTCTGTAAGTAAGTATGTATATCTGTAAGTTCTCTGTATGTAAGTATGAATATCTGTAAGTTCTCGGTATGTAAGTATGTATATCGAATATTAAATAAAACATAAATTTATACTAAAAAAGTAAATCTAATTATACTCGAGGTAAATTTTTTGAGAAAACAGTTATAAGTAAGTAGCTTTAAAAACATTTCAAAGAGTTTTAATTTTCTAATTCAGAATAAAAAGTTTCTTTCGATATATTTTGATAATCTTGGAATATGTGGAAAAAATAAAAAAATATATCATAATAAACTTTAAAAATGTTTTTTTCTTCTTCTTAAGTAAATACTCAAAAACCGATATAGCTTTATAGCAACTACACTTCGTTAAATTTTTCCTGTCATAACTACAGGAAAAATGTAAAGAAGTTATAAAAAACATTTCTTAACGTTCTAAGATTTAAAAATATTTAACTCAAGTAATAAGTAGTTTAAGTAAGTCTGTCAACATTTTTGGTTTTTAAATTTACTTTGAAATTTTAATACACTCATTTTATTTACACTCGATCCAACTCGAAAGCTTTTATTAAGAATAAAAGTCATTAAAGTTACCTTTCTTCCAAAAAGTATGGTGATTTTTTTAATATATTAGCTTTTTCTGTAAGTAACTTTCTCTAAGCACAAATGTTACAATAAGATTTTTATTCAAGAAAATCGATTATCATTCAGAAAGTTTTCTATATAAGTTGCTCATTTTCTTGTTGGTATATATTTTAACAATTAAGGTTATTCTGAAAAGCAGTTATGAATTTATATTAATTTGTAACTTCTATAAAGCTTAGTTTAAGGGTTTTCTTTAAAATGGGATTTATATTTATGATAAATACCTACTATAACACCATTTTCTTTCAATTATACCTAAACATTCTATGTTTAGAAATTATTGAAAAAATATTTTGTTTGTAAAAGCATATGGCTGCAATGTCAAAATTTATAATTTATTTTATTTATAACAGACAAATACAAAAGGTAAGTATTTTTTATTTTATTTAGTTTAGTCACATAACAATAAAGTTCAAACTTCACTTGTAGGATATGGGATAGCAGTAACTAACTTCGTAATGGACACTCTAAAAGCGTTCATTATTTAATAGCGTAACCGATTTTATGTGGACATTAACCTAATCGACCGATAACAATTATATTATGTCACAAAATGCTCGTTGTATTAAGATAATTTATTTATTTATACTGTTTATTGCACACCACAATACATGAGAAAAAAATACATATAAAGAAAATACATTGTAAAGTACAAAATGCGGCCTTATCGCCAAATGACGATTTCTTTCAGGCGACCTTAGGGTTAGGAACTAGAATACTTACTAGTAGTACAAATATATCATTATATAAATTAAACAACAAAAAATACACTAATAAATACAAGAATACATAAAAAATAACAACAATAGCAAAAGATTAAAAAAAAAAAGAAAAATAAAACGATACGGGGAGGGATTCGAACCCGCGACTACTGGGATACCGTCCCGTCACTCTACCAACTGAGCTACCGTAGTCGCAGTTTAGAATCTCTGCCCGTATGGGTTTATTTTTCATTCTATATTTATTTAAATTTAAATAAGCTTAACATGACTATACATGTTTACAGATATTTTCAAACATTAATTTCGGTAGCGGCATCTTCTCAATGTTTATCTATACTGCAAAGTTAAAAACATTGGTTAGTATTTTCGAAGGAAACCTAATAGATGTCATTACCGTCCCGATAAAGACGATTACATATAGAATGCTTAATTCGAGACGGACAGCGATGCGGTAGCTCAGTTGGTAGAGCGACGGGAATATGAGAGCGTAAGTATATCGCTACACCTCCTCCAATTTTATTAATGTGATCGTTACGTATAAGATTAAATCCTGGCAGCGTATAGGCGGATGTGGATAAACATGGTTTAAGCCAAGACTCAGAGATTAGAATAGCATGAATATTGCGAGATTCAAATGACGTAAGCATGTCGGGGTAATGAGCCGAGACACTTTGGTCATTAATGTGAATGATATTGAACGATTTCAGAGAATCTGAGAAACTGGAATTGAGGTGATGTTAAGGGGTTGATCTGATGTACTGCGAAAACTTTCATCACTATACGATTTATCAATAGACGACATTGAATAAAAGTTATTACTACTGTAACTATCTATTGAAGACATTTAAAAAGTTAATACACAAGTAAAAAAAATAAAACAAAATAACAAAAAATAATAATAAAATTTATCCTTAAATAATAATAAATAATATGAAGATAAAAAAAATACACTCTATATATAATATAAATTATATCCGAATTATTAATTATTACTTTAAACCTTATGAATTACCAAGACCTTCTAGCCCGCCAGCTGTTTAGAAAAATATTTACGAATATTTAACTTAAAATTAAGAAAAAATTGCAATAGAAGAAAATGTATATATAAAGTTACAATGAACTTTAGAACAAGGAATTTAATTAGGATAGGCTGATTGGCCATTAACAACATCACAACAGTATTAATTTCTAGACGCTAGCCGTCATTAAACATTAATGACAGGACAGAAAATTCAGCTGTCAAATTAAATAAAAATAAATACTATGTAATTGGTTTAGGTTTACCCTTTCAAATTCAAATTCAAATTCAAATTCTTTATTGTTTTATATATACATGTTTAACAATGTAAAAAATTTATCCCTTCTTTTAAGTGCTTAAGCACCTGTGCCAGAAGGAACCACACTTAATACCTAACTAAACTATAAAATATGTAACTGACTCTGGGTATATTATAATATATAAACAACATACATACATAGGTTATAATATATAAACAACATACATACATAGGTTATAACATTTTAAATTATATTACCATTCTAAGTTTCAAATATAATTCTGTAATTTTATTTTATAATTCTAGACATATTATTATTACTTTATTGTAAATTATTTTTATTTACAAACATTACTTATTTACGAACTTATCTGTAAAGTTAGATTGTTATAAAGAACCACCATCTACTAAGTTACCTACATTAACACTATTTTTCTTACATTTTACACTTTTATATAATGAAGTATCCTTTCAGTTTCATTATAATCCAGAGACTTTAGCCAATCAGTCAAGGACCTTTTGCACTCATGATACGACATCCTATATATATTAAGTATTTTATTAACACTATTGTAAAGATGAGTTGACTGATGTATATATTGATTTTGGGCAAAACATGTTCTGGTTTGGAGAGGTTTAACAACAAGATAATTTCTTCTTTTGTTTATATATTTCGTGTTAAATTTAATTGACATATGTTTTTTTAGTATTACATTTAGAATATAAAGTTTTCTTACTGATAACAGATTTGATATTTCGTATAGGTCACTAGTACTAAAACCACGTCTTTTGAAGTACATGACTTTGATTAATAGTCGTTGCGCCCTTTCAGCTTCTAAGTAATTTGTTTTATGTGCTCCACCCCATACAGAAATACAATATATTATTAAGGATTGTGCCAATGAGATATATATTTTATTAAGTAGCGCTTTATCTGTAACATGCCTAAGTGTTTTGAATATCCATATTAATTTTCTCATTCTTGTTGCGATTGCCTGTATTTGTAAATGCCAGGAAAGTCTCTGATCTATCAGAACCCCCAGATATTTTGTCGAACTAACTTTGGTGATTGAAGGGCATGAACATTTTAAAGAAGTTATGTTGTGACAGTCGTGAATTTTGATGTCATATGAGCTATCTGGTTGAGTATTATTATAGATGGTAAAACATATAAAACTAGTTTTTGTTGTGTTCAGTGTAAGCAAGTTTGATTTCAACCAGTGTGCTATTTGAGAAAGTCCTTTTTCAGCTTCACTCTTTACATTGTCCCAAGAGTTGCCAGTAAAAACTACAGCGGTGTCGTCTGCGTACGAAAATATATCGGTATTATTTATTTTAATATTGCACAACTCATTAATATACACTAAAAATAACGTAGGTCCTAACACAGATCCTTGCGGGACGCCATAACTCACATTAGTGTCGTCACTGACAGTTTTTCCTAATTTAACTCTTTGCCTTCTGTCGCTCAGATAATCTCTGAATAAATTTAAAGGTGTACCCCTTATTCCAATATTTTCCAGTTTGTTTACTAATATGGTAACTGAAACGGTGTCAAATGCCTTTTTTAAATCCAAAAATACGGCCAAACATTTTCCTCTATCGTCTAGCTGATTTATGATTTTAGAAGTAATAGCCATGACCGCATCTTGTGTACTCCTACCCCTTCGGAATCCATATTGTGAATCTGACAAAATTTTAAATTTATTAAGATAGTTTATCAGTCTGTTATTTATAAGCTTTTCCAATATTTTTGATATAGATGATAAAACGGAAATAGGTCTGTAACAACTAACATCTTCTCTGTCCCCACCTTTAAATACTGGTGTTATAATTGAGCGTTTTAAAAGTGACGGAAACACCCCTTTACTGAAGCAAAGGTTAGCTAAGTGAGTAAGTACCGGAACTAATTCACATTTAGCTAATTTTATAAAATTGGCAGTGATATTATCCCATCCAGAATATTACCCTTTACTATATATTAAAAGAATATTTGAATAACAATTAGCATTGAATATAAATAATAACTTATCAAAGGCCATGACCACCTAAAACTTAAAATAAAATAAAAAAAGAAACATTTAAATAAGGATTGTCATACATTTGGAGTCTCACTTCTTTACCATTCTATTAGCTCGAGTGGCAATTTTATGACATGAAACAGGGACATGAGGGACTGAGCTGGAGTGGATATATCCTTTAACTCAGACATGCTTATGATTCGTTGTCTCGTGCCATCGGGTGTTTCGTGCCATCATGTCTCTTCACTAGAACAACATCATCTCTAGTCCAATAGTTTGTTACCCCGAAAAATAGCTTATAAAATTAGCTTATAAAATATTTTGGGCAAGCTAATTTATTATTACTGTTTTCAGTTTTAATTATTATTACAATCTTAATTTATTGATTATTACATATATATTTATTCGACTGTATTCACGTTAATTTTATCAATTTGACCTATTAGTGTTGAACGCATTCGTGCTTCTTATGCATACACTCGGAGCATGGCGGATGCGCGGCTTGAACTGTTGCGGTTTATTGATTGCTTCATTCATATTTACACACACAATTTAACCCTGATGTAGTAACGTATACAAAAAGAAGTTTTATGAAAGTATATATATTCCATAAGGTAGGAATAAAAAATCCTACCTTTTAGTTTACGGTATTATTTAATTTATTAAAATTTTCATAAGTCAATTGGACCTTTGTTAAACTGAACCATACTTTTAATTTAAATACATATTTTACTTACAAAGACTAACTTAAATATAGTGAAAAATTTTGCGTAATCGTAATCGTCATCGTATAAGTGTAAAGAGATGTGATTGGTTCGAAATAGTTATCAGGGAAACAAGGATATTAACCTAAACGTAACTCTTACATAGAGCATTATAAGAGTTTAATTATATTTTACTGATATCGCACTTTTTGCTAGCTTAAGGTGAAATCCTGATTGACTTAACATAATCATAAGAAATATGGAAGCTATTATCTCAGTATGGAGGCAGAACAATGGAACAAAGTAAATTATTCATATAATACATATTGAATTAAAAATGTTGTCTACAACATTTATAAAATAATATCCCGTAACTCTAACAATGGTACTTCTGTATCGCTAACCGTTTCAGTGAATTAAGTATTCTATATATGATCGTCTTTTGAGGACGGTGGTGATATCTATTAGGCTTATTTCAAGAACCTTAACTAACTTTGCTAATTTTACAATACTGATTAATATAGAAAAGGTGCCAAAACCGTAATATTTTTATAACCGTAACCATTCTTACGTTCTACGGTTACCCGTATATATTTTAAGCTTTTTTTAATTTTTAAATTAGTTTTGATAATAAAGTAAAACGTAACGATCCCGGATAAATATTATACTTATTTGATGACTATTAGTTTCTTTATTTAAAATTTTAATAGAGTCTTTGATCACTGGAATAATGTTAAGATCGTAAATTAAATACTTGAATAACAAAAAGTGCTTTACGACTAGTATGTGTGAAGACATGATAGTCTTAACACATAATAGAAGTAAATCACATATATTTTTGTAAAAAAAGTGCTCCAAAAGCAAATGTTTATTGACAGACGCAATACAAATCCTTTAGGTTGGATTAGATACCAGTTTGGCTTGAATGATAAAATCTGCTTCATTGCTTATAATAAGAACTGCAATAATTATGTCAGTATTTTAATTTTATAGAATTCATTTATTTATGAGCATCGAAGGCTACTATAATAACTAAGTGGATATGAAATCATACATTTATTTTTTGTTCTTTTATTTCAAAGCCTATTATGCCTATTATATATGTTGTTTTAATAATTTTATTATTTTCAATAATGAAACATATAACATCTTTTTGTGAATTGTAGAATAAATTTGAAAATATTCTTCAAATTATAATCAATCTCTTCTTTTAAATATTTACGATACAATTTAAAATAAATTATGGTTCTCAGATGCACTATCCATTTTTTTTTCAAACGCTATAAGACATTATAGTGATGGTAAATAAAACAACAATAGAGATCAAGATTTTGTTTCATTAGAATGTCCATTGTTATTTAATTTACATATATAAATTGATGTTTAAAATATTGTATATTGGGAAACTTTGTACACATTGTTTTTTTTTTATATATAATTAACAATGTGAAACTAAATAAAATATTACTATAATTGTTGATCTTATTTTAAATAAAGAATTTTATTATTTGTATTTCTCGTATACTAAAATAAAATTTGTCACATAAAAATTATTTGTCAAATTGCTATTGATATTATGCATCTAGATTTAATAGCACTCTGAACGCGATGTATTTCGGGAATAGAAACGAATTCAGGTGTATTTAATATTTATAAAATATTAATATTTTATAACAGTTATTCTTAACTAAGATTTTAAATATTATTTTAATATTTAATTTATGAAGTTGACTAAAAAATAACTTAATTTCCAAAAGACGTATGATTACAGATCTTATTTAACGTATTTGAGAAAACCCCTACGATTATCATAAGTTTACTTTGATTATTTATTACATTGATTTAACTACTTGACGTTTGTGACTACAAAAGTCACCTATACACCTTAAGCACGCCATTCGTAAACTCAATTAAAATCTGTTTTCTTTATAATTCAAGAAATAAAAAATAATTCAATAAATATATACATAATTTTTGTTTTATTGTTTACATATATTTCATTTCAGTAGGACTTGAAAAATAAACTTATGTCCACCCAACAATAATCAAAAAATGTTTAACAATTAAATAGTTTTATTAATTAATTCATTTTTTTTTGTAAATTGATCCATACAAAATATACCGAAACTATACATATGTGAATATTATTTAAAATATGGTTTGACAACCAAAATGTTTTCTCTAATCAATTTATTTTCCTACGAAAATTATAATAGAATTTGTTTATTCAATTTAATAATGTGACATGAATGATCAATAAAGTATTTTACAACTTTACAATTTTATAGTACGTAATAAAAAAATAATAACTTAATTTAAACCAAATCACGATTTTGAATATACTTTCTTTTTTTTTATAAAAAAGGTTAAAAATTAAGTTCTGTCTATTTTAGAAAAAAGGTCAATACCTACTTTACTTACTGTCTATACTGTTTCGAATGTTTACGTCCGTATTTAGTATACTTGTATTAAATGTGTCACTGTAAAAAAAGTGCAAAAGGTTATCAATTCTATGAAAATGTAAAAACGAATTATATTGCCATGTCAGTTGATCCGTTACGTAATGCGTAATAAATATAACAGCTATAAAAAGATGATACGTGTGCCAAAAATGAAAATTATTTATGACCTACATAACAGTCAATGTTATGGTACGAACATACAAATTTTAATATCGACTATTTACATATAACTGCATTACGTAAAGGAACACATTACTAAAAACTTATCATATCTTTATTTTTATATTTTAACGACAATAGTTTAGGCAAAGCTCCAAGTGGATTAGAAATGAAGTAGGCTTGTGATCCGTTTTCCAACTACTTGAGCTTTCATCTCTGTGTTCTTCCGAGCGTAGTTTATTGTTGAAACTTCAAGCACAGTGTGACACGCTGAGTTGAGTTACTACTCAACGTGTCAAAATGTTGTTAAAGCATTTGTATTTTGTATAGAGCTTTAACAACAGGTTACACGGAGATCGCTAGAATTAAAATAGGGTGCTAAGCAATCTATGGATAATATCCAACACTTGTAGAATAATATAATATTAATGATGTCACTGTACACGTATATAACTTTTTGTTTTATGATCGAGTTCTGGAGCGGAAAAAGTTTAATTAAGCCAGCAAACCTTTTAACCTTTGGAAAAGGTTTTATATAAACAGCAAAAAAGCGTCCCTACTAAACATTGTTTATATTATCCGTGAATAGTACAATTATTTACAAAAATATAATTAATTTTAATTTAGTTTAGAAATATTACAATATTTTGATTTGTTTTTCAGTATTACTGTGATACCCTATATATGCAATCAGTTTTTAATATGAAAAATAAAACAATATTTATTATTATATTTA
The DNA here is from genome assembly GCA_959347355.1 of Napeogenes inachia. Classification (NCBI taxonomy): domain Eukaryota; kingdom Metazoa; phylum Arthropoda; class Insecta; order Lepidoptera; family Nymphalidae; genus Napeogenes; species Napeogenes inachia. The sequence continues at coordinate 19,505,166 of OY365793.1, read as the reverse complement.
TAAGCAGAATTTACATTTTTGTGTCTACTTTTTAAAAAAATATATTAAAAATTTCGGTTTTGAATATATTTTCTTGAAAGAAAATGTATGGATTAATGATGCGGTAATCTCTTGGAACAAGGTTCAGAAAGTATAAGTGTCGGAGAAATTACGGTCTCAGTTTTTTTAATTTAAAGATAGTCTGTCATGGAATGCAGAGACAAGCGTAGTGTTCAGATAGTGGTCGAGAACAATTGACATGTCTCAGTTATTTAACAACTACTTTTTCTATTATGTTGGCAGTTACTGACAAAACAGCTTTGCTGCGATGGTTTGTCCAGATCTTATAAAACGGAAGCATACTGAAGTCTATTTCCAACCATGACGTGGTTTGATGAGGGATCCGCTTCCACGATCACCTTTTTAATCTTCATTATCAGACGGATATATATAGAAATTATGTAGAGTGACCGGTCGTCGGCGGAAGAACTCTTACTTGTATTGCAATATTGTATAATAAATCAAAATCTAATGTTTTGAACATAAATAAATCATAAACATTTTAAACAGAAATGAGCAATTCTAAAATTAAAATTATTTTGAATTTAGAATATGTAACGAACCAAAAAAACCAAGATCAAAGTGATCAACTTATCACATTTTAGTATGTAGGGACCTAAATAAATATTACCGTTTTATATTAAAAAAATTTCTAGCCCTTTAATAAAAAAATTGAAGATCGTTGATATATAAAGTGTTTGTCATTTTATCACTTACATGACATTTGACATTGAGATTTATCGTTCGTATATCTGTAAGAAATATATTATGTTTAAATCCAAAACAAATTCATATTCTGCAAATAAATAGCTAAGTATTATTTATATATTTTCTTATGAAAATAAGTAACTCATGATGAACTTTTACATAGTCATATATCATTTTGAATCTGTACAGTAAAATCCGTTTACTATACCTTGTATTTTATCTATATTCAATAGCAATGAGACGAAAGTGTATGAAAACTTTTATATGTAGATAAGAAAAAAATGTAACTTCTCTTATTATTACATTAAAGTTTCAAAAAGTTTTTCGTCGACTTTTTTAATGTAAAAAATATTTGATTGATATATATACTGATATATTACTGAGTGTTACTATAACTGGCTGACTAAATGCAAACTGAGTTATGGCAATTAAATTTCAGAAAAAATAAAGAAGTCACAAAATAAAGTGAATATTTATAAATATTTTCGTTTGAAGACGTTTATAAAACCATAATTAATACTTTCATGTCATGTGTGTTTTGTCTTTCAGCAAATGATTTATTGCAGCAAAAGCAGTTTAGCTGATAATTTAAGATTGTAAATTTAAAACAACTTCTTATGAGAACGCAAAGGAAGTCATAGAATAAATAATCACTTGATTCTTGAATTTTATTTTTAAATTGCGTTTTAATAGTGGAATATCTCCTTAAACTCTATGGATGTCTCTAGTCAACAGAATACAACGTGGATAATATTTGACATCAGTAATGGTTTGGTGTTAGCTATCAAAGTTACTCGAGAAGATAGTTAAGTCTCTTTACAAAATGAGTTCTGATCCTTTCAGTAGGATTTTGAAACGGATCTTGGCCATGATAATTTGGAGTCTTGGAGTCCCTAAATTCTCAGAATTCAATTACAAGAGTACTTAGGCCGATTTTGTGTTTTTTTATTATTATTCCCTGAGGGAAAGACCACCATTTTAATTTAGAAAAATGTCCTACCACGATGGTACGAAAATAAGATATAATAAACTCTTAATCTTAATTTATTAACCGTTTTAAAAAAAAAAAACGCAAAGTGTAAAGTGCAGCCCATGACTATATATTCCCGAAAATTGTATCCAAACCGGTTAACCAGTTAAACCAGTTCCGTTTCTTAGATTCGAGTGCACACATATACAGACATAAATATACATATATACAGACGAACAGACAAAATGAAAAACCATTATTTTGGGTACTCTTGCTATATAAAGGCCCCCATTATGTTTTTTTTTATATTTTTCAATGTACAGAAATTGTTGTGTTGTACAGTTTTATTTTATATATAGATATAAAATATGAATAAGTCATAAATACCTTGTCCATTTAGGATAAGTTAACTAGGAATTAATACTATATTTATTTTATCGTTCTAACTAAGGCAGTTTAATTGTCCTACACCGTTTAAACCTTTTGTTCTTCCACTGTACTGCGATAATACCTTGTTCGATCAATTTGTTTACTCTATCTCAATTCCGCCTGGAGCTAGAACAACAATGCCACTGAAAACTACACTTTATAGTAATTGATATTAGAGCTACATTTCCATCAAAGATTTGTTTTCCGAATAACTATACATTTCTAATCAAGATGTACCATTTTGAAATAAATTTCATAGTTAAAGTTTAGGTTAAAATATTTCTAACGTAACTTACATTTGCAATATTTTCCATATTTGATCATATTTCTATAAAATAAATCACATATAAGTTACTGTTTGTAAATTATCGGCAAGTTGAGAAATAGACGACAGATTATTATTTCAGTTAAAATTGTATTTTATGATATTTTATGTATAAAAATAACGACTATGTTTATACAGAACTTTCATTGGTGCCAATCTTAATTACAGCCATGTAGGTTTAATGCTTGTAATACATAACTCTAATGTTTTGTTAATTCATGACGCAGCTTTCCGTATTGCAACTTCTAAATAAAGAAATAGACTTTGAATTTTATAGATTGTCTTTTTAAAATTAAATTAAGACGAATCTATTTCTCTATAAGAATATAAAATATTGCAATTAATACCTAAAAATATGAACTGCGCTAATGAGAATCAACTTTTTTTTTGAATTATTGTATGTTTATAATTATTAATTATTATTGAAGTGAAACTTCTTTATCGGGGTTGGAAAAAAATGTAGTGTAACATTTTTTCGTTACGCGTAACATTTTTCCGTTACGCGCCAGCTTTTTTCGTATTATTTCATCTCTTTTACACCATGTTGCTATAGAAATACTAAATTATCAAAATGACAAGTATGTGGATTACAAAACACAATTTAAATTAACCAAAAATAAAATTATCGGATTAGAGTTTTATACAAATTATGTATGTATTATGTATTTTATACAAATTATGCAACAAAATATAAATAAAATTTGCGTTTTTAATAAAATATTTAAAAAAGTGAATTACCAAAATGAATTAAGTAGGATTAAATTCGTTTCACCTGAAACAAATCCGCAGAGAATTAAAATTTGCCATCAAAAGCTTATTACGCTTAAAATGCGAGAGTGCAAATTAAATATATTTTTCATTACAGATTAACAGTAATTAATTTTGTATATTCGCATTTACGTATTATTAATTATTTTCATTTTGTAATATTTTTTTTTACTTTACACGATTCCGATAACACAAATCGCTAAACTTACAAAGTACCTAAATAGGTGCAAAATATAATCGATTTATGATTTATTTAATGATTATTAAATTAATCATAAAAATATATAAAATCTTAGAAAATTACATACAATACTTGACCTTAAAGTCTTATTACTATCATTTTCAGATTGTATTAATTTCATACTTTATAAATAAGTTGCTTTTATCGTACATTATAATCTCTTAAAAACAACAGTATTAAACATGATAGTTTTACAACTATATTATTATTAACAATTTTATGCTATACGATCATTAAGTTTCGTCAATAAGTCAGAGGTGCAGCGTACGTGGTTAATCATGCAAAGAAAACGGCATAATTTAAGTATAATAATTATATTACAAATAGATGAATTAATTAATGTACCTATATAAATTTCCCAAGTGGATATCAGATCAGCAAATAGAGGGAAATAAAATATATGCCGTAAATTTAATCTTTAAGATGATTGATAAATAATATCACTTAATGATAATAATGCCACACTGATACCGTTAGAAATAGAAATATTCTAATTACACTGATATATATTATTAAAAAGACGTATCGCTTCTTCTTAATAATAGTGCATTGAAAATAACTTAGAAAGTGCTCTAAAGGCATTCTTAATGAATCAGGCTGGCGCGAGCGCCCCCTTTCGACCAATGTGAGCTAACATATGGAACCTTAAGCATAGTGCACGACGCTGTGGTGAGAGAAGAGTTATGTTATGAGACATATAAGAACGGTTCCACGTATTGCTGTAATTAAGATACCATTAGTAATTTATGGATGCTTACACCCTTAAGTATTAATGAAACACATAATATTTATTGTTTTAAATAAACCTCCTTAATATGGATTTATTCGTTCTGGTTATAATTAATATTTATAACATATAATCGTAAACAACTTACATTCCTACAAAGTTTATACTTTAAAATCAACTAATATAATGTATGTAATGTATACTGTGTCATACCTTAATTATATGATTCTAGATTCTTATTGGTAAGGTGATTGAAGTAAAATAAAAACCTTGTATTTCTACATTATTTGTAGATAATTAAAATAAAAAGAATTTGCAAAACTTTAAACTGCACACAATTAGCACAGTAAGTGAATGTTTTTTTTTAAGTGTGGCATTTTAGTTACCTTTAATTGGAAACAGTCCGTACTGAAGTCTATCAAATATAAATTTCAGAAAAAAATATAATTGCAATAAATGAGTTTAATTAAAACATTTGTGAATTAATTTCTAAAAAAAAATACCTTTAGAAATGGAGTTGGTTAAGTTTTCTTACAATTTATTTTCTTCAAGTTTTAAGTACTCGCTTGGGACAGATTTGGTATTAAGTGATTAAAAATATTACTCGTACCCTAAGACAAAGAGTGTAGTAACGTTATAATTATGTATAGAGGTCTACTCAAAAAGTATCGCGAATTTTAGAATTTTCGCACGTCACTTATATTTAATTTTGATTTTCTCCAATTTTCGAAATCACTCAATTTCGACCAAAAACAGCAAGCATCGCGTTAACATTGCTCAGGAGATGTTGATCCGTGACGAACCAAATGTGTTCCAGAGGTCCATAACTGGTGATAAATCATGGGTTTATGGTTATGGCTAAAACAAAAGCTCAAATTTCCCAGCTGCCGCATGAGCCAAGACCGTAAAAAGCACGCCAAGTTCGTTTAAACGTGAAGGTTTTGCTTATAGTTTTCTTCGATTGCAAAGGCGTAGTTCATCATAAATTCTTGCCAAAAGGTAGTACGATCATTTAGGAATATTACCTGCAACGTATGCACAATTTACGCGAAGCAATCTTTCAGAAACGCAAAGATTTATAGACGAACAAAAACTGGTTTTTGTACCAAGATAACGTCCCTGCTCACACATCATAACTTGTGCGCGAATATTTGGTCAAAAATAACACAGTAATGACATGTAACTTTTTCCTGTTCCCAAAACTGAAGAAGTCCTTGAAAGGACGACGCTTTGCCACGATTAAAGAGATAAAGACGCTATCGAAGGAGGAATTGAACAAGATCACAAAAAATGTTTGATTTAAGTGCTTCGAGGATTGGAAAAAACGTTGGCACAAGTGCATTGACAAAATGAATCATGAATACTTTTAAAAAATTTTACGAAACTTAAATTTATTTTTGAATAGATATTGTATGTATGTGTATTTGAAGACCTGTTTAAAACTGTAAGAGATGTTTTATAGTTATTATCCATATTTTAAAAAAATGACATTTTCATGTTGTTACAAATTAAATGTTTATTTAAAAATATATATTTTTTGTAATTTGAAAAATTTTTGACCAATTTTGTTGCTAAAAAAATATTTTTTGTTTGGTATGTTAAAGATCATACTTAATGGATGTTTTTTAAATTTAAATATATTTTGACGTGATTTACAGAAAATATTTTCATTTCTAGAAATAGATATAACAAAAACCCTTGTTGCTGTATACAGCGAAGGCAAAATCTAGTTGATCATAAATCTTCTAGAATCTATAACAAAGATTTATGTAACTAGAATTTATGTACAATATTACCAATTTATGGATGACGGTCTTTGTTTCAAAGATTAATCAAATATATTGGGTATAATATATCTTAGTTATTTATCTATTGATTTCAATGTATATAAATGAGGTAAACAGCAAAGGGCCTTTTACATTTTTTTAGGTGTATTTAATTGTATATACAAAAAGGGAGGCTTATTCGATAATTGTTATGCCCAATAAATTTAAAAGTCATGAAATTATTGCTAACTGGTTTGTCATCGGTTTGAAATAAAATAAAATCTTTCTCACTTAGTCAAAACTGAAAGAGCACCAAATTCACTCTTTCAAAGCTAGCGCTTAAACCTTAAACCATTTAATATAATCCAACTCTTCCACATTATCTGCGCGACCGCTTCTGCTTAGTGCACAAAACTAACTCTTAAGAAGATTTCAGCAATTCCAGCAACATTTCAGCCATTGCAGCAACATTTCAGAACAAATTTTCATGTCACCAAGAATAATTTTTATGCTATATTTATAGCAGTTTGAAGGGAGATTGTAAATCCTTACACCATACAATTTTAAATTGTTTCATTGATGACATGTTGGTATTCATTATTATGAAATTGTTACAGCAGTTATATATATTTAACCTGATCGTGTATTGGTAATATGTGACAATAGTGAAAGAGCTCGTGATAATCATTTTCGTGGTGGGTTTTGGTTTTTTTAGATACTATAGCTTTCATAATTTGTATTTGCAGGTTGTATATTGGACCAAGGTACGATTTACATATTCTACCATAGCTACTCAGACCGTAAAATATGTTTGTTTCACCCAAAGCTTTATATAAGTTTAGTAGAATTTTATATAAAATTTATTTTAGCCGATTGTCAATTATAAGTCCCAGATATTTCTGTTTATTGACTATTTAAACAGGCTTACATGAACAGTTTTGAAGATCAACATGCAGACATTGGTGACTTTGTGCTAACTGTTTTAAATTAATATGTTGCTTCCTATTTTGGATAGAACTGAAGTGCATTAATTTAGTTTTATCGGCATTTAGATCAAGTCCTACATCATAAAACCACTTTCACAAAAGGGTGAAACCTTTTTATAAGTCTTCCAAAACTGCATCTAGATAATTTTTTGCGGCTACAAGACAGTTTTTTATTTATGTGGTTAAAAACTTTGTTCAACGGTTGAATTAATGAAACTTGCAAGTGGTTCTGCAATTTCGTTATTTATTACTTTTAGATCCTGTTCTTTTATCTGTACCTGTATAAAACTCTTCTTACATAATTTTAATAAATTCTAATAATATAATTACTTTAAAAATCTATAAAGTGAAAATAATTTATTTTACGATTGTATTGAAGAAAATAATAAACAAGGCTAACAGTCAAACTACTTTACAAACGAAATGATCGAAAATGCATGTACACGATCACTACTTTTGTATACGAATATACCTAACTAAAATAAAATGTTTATTGAATTTATTTTTTCTAAAATATTATCAAACTTTACACGAATATGACGTATATTTTTTTAGACTTTGATAATATTGTTGTTGAAAAAACTATTTGTTGAAGAGATCAATCTAAATGGTAATACATGTCATTTATTTTGATCTCTTCTTAGTTTATACGGAAAGATAACATCAAATTTAACATGTTTATTATATAAAGCAGATACATAATTAAAAAAAAAGTGTAACTTGACATGACGTGACTTGACACATTGTCTTTTATGTAATAAACTGAAAGATTCTTGGCTCACGTATAATAAAAAGAAAAGTTTGGTGTTGTACGTCTATCAAGCCACTCTACTTTATATGACAGTATTAAAAATTTTACGATGACATAAAAATTCTATAACACATTGTGTTACAGGTCAAAGAACATAAAAATGTTGTTTTCAATGTGATGGACATAATATAACATTGATTTTAGAAACAATTATATTAAAAATAGCTGCATATACAATAAAAAAAATCATATATTGAAATAAAACTATTTTTATGGATTTAACTCGCGTGTATTGAATAAATTTTAAGTTTACATTTTAAATCTAACCCATCGTTTCGAATGCTTTGCAGCAATCGTGTTCACGGTAAAAGGAAATGGAGGTGTCATTTAAAAAAAAAATAAAAATTAATATGCGCAATTTAAATTCGTAAAAATAGTTTTATTTCAATGTGTAGTACTCGTGAAAACCTTAGGAAATATAAAAATATAATAGAAAACACTATAAAAATATATGGTTTCAGTTACATTTGAATTTACTATTTACAATATACATGTTTACTAAATGAAATGATTTTTCTTTTGTGCTGTTTTAGCTTTGTGTCGGTATACTTTTTATATAAATTCGGGTTTCATACTTGTGTTAAGAAAAAAATTTTCAAATGACGATAATATTAAAGTGTAATTTATCAATACATATATATATATATATATATATATATATATATATATATATATATATATATATATATATATATATATATATATATATATATATATATATTCTAAGGATTCATGTAGAAATTTAATTAAAAAAATAATAAGAATTCAAAGTAATTGTCAAATTCACGTATTTCATGCTATTTAATACTACGAAAGCCAGATTACGACGTTATAACTAATTTAGTAATAAAACTATGACATAAATCTACCACAGTAATAAAACGCAGGATAAGCTACTCAAAGATCACATCGACAATCACTATTCACACCTGCAGAGCTTCCGCTCTCAAACGACTATGACACGATAATTAATAAACCTAACACTTGCTTACTAATTTATAGGAGTTGATGCCTACTAATTATTTAGAAATACCCTCGACTCTAACACGGCCTCTCCTGACAGGAGGTCGGCCTCGACCTCTATCTTTTAATCCTGAAGTTTTATTTTTAAAACTACCAATGAAGCTTCCAAAAATGTTGTCTCCTAATGAGACCTAAGGCTACGTAGTAAATTCTTCTGGATTCCTATGTACTGGGTATGCTGGGTCGTAACCCATCACCGACACGAAGGATTACGAGACTCAGCAGCGCCAGCTCCGACCAGCAGCGCCAGCTCCGACCAGCAGCGCCAGCTCCAACCAGCAGCGCCAGCTCCGTCCAGCAGCGCCAGCTCCGACCAGCAGTGCCAGCTCCGAGCAGCAGCGACTTCAACAGCCAGCAGCAACCTCAACAGCAAGAAAAAGAACTTCTCAGTTTTTTTTTTATAAATCTTCCAGTTGACCCAGACCCAGACCCAAGTTGGAGAGAGGTGCTTGTAAGATGGTCATTACTGGTAAAGGATAGTCTTCAACCGACCCGTTCATCATCATTATCGTCCGGTCCGACTCGCCCATCCTGATTATCACAAAAACAACTGAAAACTCTCCTAAACAAAAGGCATAAAGTTAGAAAAATGTAGTAAGATGTAAATTTGAGATATAAATTTAAGTTTTTAATAAAAATTTAAGAGATATCGTTGCTCTCGGCGCAAGCGTGCACTCAAGCGTCCTCAAGCAACGATTTCAAAATTGTAACAAAGGGATCAGTCTTTAGTGTTTCAAGAGATGTAATGTAACCATTTGTACATGTTGTTCGATTGGTAAGATTCCGGACTCTTACCACTCGATAGATTGTGATATTAAATAAAACTATATGTAGCATAGCACTCATTACCGTAGTGCTTCTCACGATGCATTTAGCTAGCAGCTCCGTAAGCCAGCAGTGCCTTCAGCCAGCAGCGCCGTCAGCCGGCAGCGTCGTCAGCCAGCAGCCCCGTCAGCCAGCATCGTAGGGCGACGAACGCCATAGTATTGCGACGAACGCTGAGGTACGGCGACGAACGCCAAGCATATTTGCCTGAGTGTCAAAGCACACGATACCTCTCCAATTTAGGCGGCACACGCCAAGGTACGGCGACGAACGCCAAGCATATTTGCCTGAGTGTCAAAGCACACGATACCTCTCCACTTTAGGCGACACACGTCAAGGTACGGCGACGAACGCCAAGCATATTTGCCTGAGTGTCAAAGCACACGATACCTCTCCACTTTAGGCGACACACGCCAAGGTACGGCGACGAACGCCAAGCACATTTGCCTGAGTGTCTAAGCACACGATACCTTTCCACAACAATCGATTATCGGTAGGGTACAGCGACGAACGCCAGGCTCTGAACCTGTGTGTGTGTGACACATATACCAAAAACAAGGATTAAGTATGCACAAGATACCTTTCCACAACAGTCGATTATCGGTAGGGTACAGCGACGAACGCCAGGCTCTGAACCTGTGTGTGTGTGTGACACATATACCAAAGACAAGGATTAAGTATGCACACGATATCTTTCCACAACAGTCGATTATCGGTAGGGTACAGCGACGAACGCCAGGCTCTGAACCTGTGTGTATGTGACACATATACCAAAGACAAGGATTAAGCTTGTGTGAGCATAACACACAAGCTTTTCTCATTCAGATTTCACAACTTTTCCCTCTCTCGATTCATACACTAGTCATCCATCCTCATGAGAAGTCTCAACACTCATCATCTCCGCAAAACACAAAATTATACTAACAGTAAGTAGTCAGTCAATTATACAGTCATTCAGTAAATACGGGCAGTGACCGCAGTATGCACAATGGACAGTGACCGCAGTATATCCCAAACGCAGTAACCAGCCAGTGGCGGTTGCGCTAGCAGCCGTCTCCAATAGCCGTCTCCAACAGCCGTCTCCAACAGCCGTCTCCAACAGCCGAGGCGAGCCGAGCTGAAACTGGTCATCCGGAGTCAGCTCTTCGCAACAGTTTCAGGCTCAAACAAATTAAAACAGCAAAATATAGCCAACTCTCTCTTTTGTTTTACTTAAGCAGTCCTTCTAGAAGATCCACATAGAACGCGATAAGAGCGCTGGAGCATACTGGGATCCAATTTACTTGCTAACTAAGTACTTAGTTCTGTAGCTCGGCCTAACCTTACATTTACTTGCGAGCATACCTCCTGACAATAGATCTCCATGTTGGTGATATTGGCCATCGAAGTTGGAAATGTAATAAACTTTATTAGATCTTACCAGTACATTTGTAAAACGTATCGCGTAAATGATACGGTTGACCACCGATACGGTTGACGTAGTCCGCTGAATCGCTGAAGTAAGGACACGACCACTGCACTGGTATCATCAGCTCTGCATACCTCACATTACCGAGTATAGTGCTAGCTCTCGAACTCTGCGACACATCATTTTCGCCTCCAGCATCCCATGTACTGGAGCCTAAGAGCCCCACAGGATACGCCCGACGTGACGTAAGCGATGCGTCGAAACGGCAAGCCCAAACCACATTGACTCGGACTTAAAGGCCCGCGCATCCAAGACTCATCCTTGGAGCTGTAGATACCGTCGACCATATAAGCGGCGGCGTCCTTATCTGCACACTAGGCTCCCACTTTCGAAGTGGCAGCTAATACTGTTCTTCCAATGGAAACAGCCGTTCTAGAATTTATTTTATTTTTAACAGTTAGAATATTAAAAGGAAAGTTGTTTTATCTGCTACGCTTATCACGTTGTAAGCCAACTGCAATTTCATGAGCGACTCACTACTACTTCAATTAGTACCAAAATGGTTTAAACAAATTAATAAATAAAAGGGTAGTTTGTTGTAACTACCAAAAGTTACACATGTTATATTCCCATAGATCGTGGGATCGCTAAATAGACATTTATTATATTCCCATGCATCGTGGAATCGCTGATTAGACGATGGTGCAATATATCAAGCATTCTTCATAAGAATCCAAGAGCGGAACCCTAAGATATCTGAAACCTTTGTTTGTCCCGCTTATTATTCTGTAATTCTTTTAATTATAATTTCAATTATTTAAATCAGTCTTGTCTCCAACTTTGAGCAAGTCACACGTAGCTTTGTAAATTAGTTATACGTATTAAATTTTAAGTCAAGAAGTTGTATTATTTTGGATCCTCCGGTTGTGACCGTCGTAATTGGCGCAGTCGGTAGGATAGCCGTAAATTAAAGTCAGTGAATCGATCAAGGACGTCGGCTATCTGGAACCTACACCGTGTTGCAGCAGGAGGAGTTTCCAAAAATCGAAACACCAAAGGTACGATTTTTTTATAAGTACTTTAGAATCTTTCTGAAGTTGCTTCCATTTAATTCCTAAGTTATTCCTTATAATTATCCAAGATTTTCCATCCACGGCAATCTGGGACCCCTAGGTTAGATAATCATAGGAGAAATCATATTTTAGATCTTAATAGAGATTTAAATTATAGTAGTGTAGACAATATGGCTGATTTAGAGAATATATATAAAGCTATTCGATTGATCCCGGAATTTGACGGGAACCCTAATATTTTGACCCGATTTATAAGAATTTGTGATCAATTAGTTAACGATTTTATTAGTACTGAGCCCGGTCAGCAATTAAGAAACCTAGCACTAATAAATGGCATTCTAAATAAAGTTACGGGGCCTGCCGCCCGAATGATTAATTCCAACGGTATTCCGGAAAATTGGGCAGGTATCCGTAATGCTTTAATAAATAATTTCGCGGACCAGAGAGATGAGCCCTCATTATATAACGATTTAGCTCTGTTAGTTCAAGGTTCAGCAACACCTCAAGAATATTATGAAAAATGTCAAAATTTATTTAGCACTATAATGACCTTTGTCAGTTTGCATGAAACCGTACCTAGCACAGTAGATTCAAAACGAAAACTATATCAAAAATTAACTTTAAAATCCTTTTTACGTGGCCTTCGCGATCCTCTAGGGTCTAGAATACGGTGCATGCGACCTGACACAATTGAAAAAGCTTTAGAATTCGTTCATGAAGAGATGAATACATTATATTTACAGCAGCGTAACGAAAATGTTCCTGAAAAGAGATCATTCCAGCCTAATCATCAGGTTAGTGTATTTCCTAAATATTCTTTTGGCCATATGCAACCGCCTTTTTCAATGGGAGCCTCAAGACCGAATTTTGCACCCCCTAAACCTTTTAATATGCAAGCGTATTCAAGGCAAATAGTTCCACAAAATCAACCTGTACCGATCTGGCGTTCTCAGGCACCTCAATACCGTGGGCCTACTAGAACTCAACAGATATTTGGTGCCCCTCCACCAAATTATAGACCCCAAAGTAATGTATTTAAAATTGCACCCCCGAAAAATTCTTTTAATAACAATAATTCACCACAGGCCATGAGTGGTATAAGCCATTATGTACCGAAACAAATACCGAATCGCCAACCCTGGGATTGGTCCAAATCAGGCAATCCGTCTCCTTCAAATTATTTTAAAACTAGAGAGGTAAATTTTAATGAGTCTTACGACCCCTATAATGAATATTATCAAAATGACTACTACAATGACTACCCCTCTACTGACTATTATACTGAGTATTATTATGAGCCACCTCAATGTACAGAAACTTATACGATAGAAGAGACAGACAATACTAGCCCCAACGAAGCCACCCCCAATGAGGATTTTCAGGAGGACCCCAAATCAGACACATTAAAATAGAACTTAACCTACAGACACAAAGACATTTACCGTATATACAAATATCAAACCCGCCTCTGAGATTATTAGTAGATACAGGAGCTAACCAGTCTTTTATTAGTCCTGAAACTGTGCAACGTTTTTATTCACATTTAACTTGTAATTATGATCCATTTGAAGTAACGAATATACATGCGACTACACGAAATGAATATTCCATTACTATACCTTGTTTTCAGGAATTTAATGAAAATGATGATTTAACTTTATATATATATAAATTCCATGAATATTTCGATGGTCTAATTGGTTATGATTTACTTGAAAAACTAGAATCTAATATTGACTTGAAAAATAAAATGTTAATAACTCGAAACTCTAAAAATCCTTTAATAATGTATGACTCTCGAAATTGTAATTTATATGAGGATATTATTCCTGCAAATTCATCAAAATTGGTTCGAATTCCTATAAATTACCATGATGGCGATGTTTTAATTACAGAACAATACATTTCAGGTTGTGTTATTGCTGATTGTATTACCACAGTGAGCGATAACCGCGGTATTTTACAAGTGACAAATCCCACTCGTCATGATTTAGTTTTTTCCATGGACCGACCTGTAGACGCGGAGTTATTTAATATTCAGTGCACGCGTACTAAACAACTACATAATCGAGTTAAGGAGGTGTTGTCACGTTTACGCATGGATCACTTAAATGTAGAAGAAAGAGCTAACTTAGAGTCATTATGTTCACAATACGCTGACGTTTTTTATATAGAAGGAGAGCCACTTACATTTACAAATCAAATTAAACATACAATAAAAACTACTGACGAACAACCAATTTATACTAAAAGCTATAGGTATCCATTTATACATAGGCAAGAAGTCCAAGACCAAATATCAAAAATGTTAGAACAGGGTATCATCCGCCCTTCTGTATCACCATGGAGCTCCCCTATCTGGGTTGTTCCTAAGAAAAAAGATGCATCAGGTAAAACAAAATGGCGCATAGTTGTTGACTTTAGAAAACTTAACGAGAAGACAGTCGACGATAAGTATCCTATCCCTAATATAAACGACGTACTAGATAAATTAGGTAACTGCCATTATTTCACTACTTTAGATCTTGCAAGCGGATTCTACCAGGTTGAGATGAATCGTGAAGATATTTCTAAGACAGCATTCAATGTAGAGCACGGACACTTTGAATTCTTACGTATGCCAATGGGCTTAAAGAATTCACCGTCTACATTTCAACGTGTGATGGATAATGTACTCAGAGGTCTTCAAAACGTTGTTTGCCTCGTATATCTTGATGATATAATTGTTTTTAGTGTCTCATTGCAAGAACATATAGTAAATTTAAAGAAAGTATTTCAAAGATTACGAGAATCAAATTTTAAAATACAAATGGACAAATCGGAATTTTTAAAGCTAGAGACGTCATACCTCGGGCATATAATTAGTAAAGACGGCATTAAACCTAATCCTGACAAGATTAAAGCTATAGAAAAATTTCCTATACCAAAAACTGTTACAGAAATTAAACGTTTTATTGGTTTTTTAGGTTACTATCGTAAGTTCATCCCTGACTTCGCTCGTTTGATAAAACCTATGACTCAATCACTTAAAAAAGGATCAAAAATAAATATAAATAATGACGACTACATTAATTGCTTTGAAAAGTGCAAGACTTTACTCAGTAACGCACCGATACTTCAATATCCCGACTTTAATAAGGTTTTTATATTAACTACGGACGCCTCTAACTTTGCTATTGCTGGAGTATTTTCTCAGGGACAAATAGGAAGTGACAAGCCTATAGCGTACGCATCTCGAACCCTAAATACTAGTGAAATAAATTATAGTACGATTGAAAAAGAGCTTTTAGCTATCGTTTGGGCAACTAAATACTTTCGCCCTTATCTCTATGGTCGTAATTTTAAGGTCGTAACCGATCACAGACCACTTCAATGGGTAATGAATTTAAAGGAGCCTAACTCACGTCTTACCCGGTGGCGACTTAAATTAAGTGAGTACAATTTTACTACAGTTTACAAGCCAGGCAAATTAAATACCAATGCGGACGCCCTCTCTCGAATAGAAATTAATATTGAAGACGTTAGTTCTATCGTGGTTAACCCTTCTGAAAAACCACGCTCGTTAGACGGATCCTCCACTGAAACAGCCCATAGTACGTCTACTGAAACAGCCCATAGTACATCTACTGAAACAGTCCATACCAGTGTCGAGCACCCCATCTTAGAAGTTCCAATTTCTGACGAGCCCTTGAATAAGTTTAGCCGACAAATATGTTTTGTAGTAGTGGGAGATATAAAAAAACGCCCGACAGTAACAAAGCCCTTTGAAACGCTCACTAGGACGACTATACAATTATCAGAATCTAACCTTGAAAATGACGTAATTAATGCTGTTAGAGAATACATTAACCCTAAATTTAAAACTGGTATTCTAATAAACCCTTTTCCTGCTATGTACAAAATAATTCCAATTATTCAAGATACATTTAAAAATTCTGCTATGAATTTAGTCCTTACAAAAAATGAAATTGAAAATGTTAAAGAGTTTTTAAAACAGCAAGATATAATAAAAAAATACCACGAAGGTAAAACAAATCACCGTGGCATTAATGAATGCTACCGCGCCCTTTCCGTTAAATACTATTGGCCAAAAATGAAAGATCATGTAACAAAATATATCAATGAATGTAGTATCTGTGGGCAGGCTAAATATGATCGGAATCCCATTAGACAGCAATTTTCTCTAGTTCCACCCCCAACTAAACCTTTTGAAATCATTCATATGGACCTTTTTACTGTACAAAATGAAAAGTTTCTTACCCTCGTTGATGCTTTTTCAAAATATTCACAAGCTTATTATCTTCGAGATGGTACCGCTCTTAGTGTGATTCAGGCATTTTTAAAATTTTGCACTCATCACGGCGTTCCATTCACCGTTGTTACTGATCAGGGAACGGAATTTACAAACGCTCTTTTTTCTGAATTTACCCGACTTCATAAAATACAGCATCACAAAATTCTAGCACACACCCCTAATGAAAATGGCATTGTAGAAAGATTTCATTCTACAATACTTGAACATTTAAGAATTTTAAAAATAGAAAATAAAAATGAATCTATTATTAATTTAATGCTATATGCATTATTAGCCTATAACAGTTCTATACATAGTTTCACAAATTGTAGACCTATAGACTTAATTACAGGACATTTTGACCCTCGTGACCCTGTAAACGTTAACATGACTGAACATTTACTACAACAATACATTCAAGACCATAGACAGAGAATGATTAAAGTATACGATTTTATAAATGGGACTTCTTTACAACAGCGGACTATACTTACTGAAAATCGCAATAAGAATCGTGAGCCTGAAAGGGAATACACCCCTAATGAACAAATATTCGTTCGAAATCCTATGGCGAGTAGGCAAAAATTAGCTCCACGTTACACACAGGACGCTGTCCTAGCTGACCTTCCTATACACATATACACTAAAAAGAAACGCGGTCCGGTAGCTAAATCACGCCTAAAAAGAAACCCTAAAGAACCCGTATTGTTACAGGATACTACTAACGTCTCTTTTTTTTTTTTTTTTTTTTTTTTTTTTTTTATCGTTGGAAAAATGCGTTTCCGCATCGTCACCCAGGCCAGGAAGGCGATGGCCGGGCGGTATGTGCGGCACCCGGCGACTGCCATTTTTAAGGCACCCCACTAAAAAACCAACGGCTGCCCACGACGCTGCCATGGGACGTCACGGGATCGCTTTCGCACTCACCGTGACGCGTGACGCCCCGGCGTAACTCCTCCGTATAGGGGTACCCCGGGCAACCAGTGTATCACAGAATGCAATCGGAGTGTTTTGTGATTTATCTAAAGCCTTTGATTGCGTGGACCACCAAACATTACTTTGCAAACTTAATCACTATGGTGTGCGTAGTGCTGCGCTTGATCTTATTGCCTCTTACTTGAATCAAAGAGTTCAGACGGTTGATGTAAATAATTGTAAATCGGTTGGATCTCACCTAAAAATGGGTGTTCCACAAGGATCTATTCTAGGCCCTTTCTTATTTTTACTCTATATTAATGATTTGCCCTTTTACGTAAAAGGACTATGTGACATTGTACTTTTTGCTGATGATACCTCACTTATTTTTAAAGTTGATCGTAATAAACCTAATTTTGACAAAGTTAACTGTGCTCTGTCACGTGTTCTTCATTGGTTTGAAATTAATAATTTGGTATTAAATACTAAGAAAACTAAATGCATGGAATTTACACTTCCTAATGTAATAAGTCAAGATTGTAGTTTATTCCTTAACAATGAAGTGCTAGAACTGACTGACTCGACAACTTTCTTAGGTATAACTTTAGATAAAAAGCTCCAGTGGAACCCCCATCTCTCGACACTCGCAAGCAAACTTAGCTCAGCTGTCTTTGCAATTAAAAAAGTAAGACAATTAACAGACGTTAATACGGCTCGACTCGTTTATTTTAGTTATTTTCACAGTATATTGTCTTACGGTATCTTACTATGGGGCAGCGCTGCCGAAATTAATTCTATATTTATTTTACAAAAACGAGCTATACGGGCTATTTGTAACTTAAAAGCTAGAGACTCCCTAAGAGAAGTTTTTAAAGAAATCGGTATTCTTACGGTCGCTTCTCAATACATTTTTAATAACTTACTATATATACGCCAAAATTTAAATGACTATAAAAAAAACAGCGACAGACATACTACCAATACAAGAAATAAAAATAGGCTCGTAACGCCTAAATTTAGACTTCAAAAAGTTCAGAAATCCTTCATGGGCTTGAGTATACGCATATATAATAAGGTTCCACAAGATATCTTAGATCTTCCTTTTCTTGGTTTCAAATCTAAAATTAAAAGTATATTATTAAATAAATCTTACTATAACATTCAAGAGTTTTTGGTTGATCGAAATGTGTGGAACTTGGGTCATTGTATCATAAATCTTGGGTCATAAATCTGTATTGTATTGCGAATAGCTAGTAATCTCCGCAATTTGTTTTTTGTTGTAAATTAATTTTGCTTTATCGACCTTCTGCATCACACCGATTCCTTAGAAGTCACTACTTGCGGTAGCATCGGGAGTCGGGTTGCCTCCCTCCCTCAAATATGTGCGAGGGGGGTGATGGCTGGCTCTTGTGTTATGCTCGTGAACGGGTGCTGCTTGCGGTGACTGGTTGTGTGGCAGGCCGAAGATTTATATATATATTTACTGTTATTATTATTTAATTTTCGTTGCCTGAAATCATTGGGCTTCTTTTCCGATTGATTGCGACGGTTCTAGTTGTTCCAAAATTGCATTTAAGTTTATAAAATAAATAAAATTGACTCATTTGCAGGGTTGATGATATAATTTATAAGTCAAACATTGTTAAATTTTATTTAAAAAGAGCAACTGTTGAGTTTCTGGCCAGCTCTTCTCAGCAGAACAGCATTCCGAGCTGGTGGTAGCTTACTCACAGACTGACTATACTGACCAATTTAATGTAATTGACGATTCAAAAGTGCGTGTAAATGCCTACTTGAATAAAGATATTTTGAATTTTGAATTTTGAATTTTGTACCCCTACCTCATAGACCTAGTGCAATGGCGAGAGAGGTCGCCCCCCCCTCTCACCTAGGCCTACGGCTGGGAAGGAACGGGCTGAACCCTTCTCCTTCGCAGCCTCTCCCGCTGAAGCTCGATGTGACTATGTCGCCATAGCCACAGCCGGCTCCGTGCTGGGCTCCGCGCTCGAGGGTTTCGCACCAGGTGCTAATCCTCGAACTCGCGGAGCCTTGCACACTCGGCTCCCCAATAGGTGGGTCGCTTGAAGGCCTCGGTCCGCACAGACCGCGCACCGCAACATTCCGGTGCAAGTGGCTCGGGTATGCCCCTCACCACCGCACCGGAAACAGGCGGCGCTTCGGTCGACCGCGGACGGGCAAGCCGCACGCACATGCCCAGGTGCAAGGCACCTGAAGCAGCGCAGCGGCTGCGCCTCCAACAACTCCACCCTGGCTGAGCTCCAGCCCACCAGGACTCTTTCGGCGTCGACGAGCGATCTCGCCGCATCAATGGGGAGGCGGGCAAAGGTGACGCCCATGTCCCCATAACCGCCCCGACGGATCTCCCCCACGAAGAGGGCCTCGCCAGGGCAGTTCGTGATGCGGCAAATCGCGTCGACCACGTCTTCTTGTGTGACAGAGTCGTCCAGGCCTTTAAGCCTTACGGCCACCCGCCGAACCGGCCGGACGACATCTGCTACACCCGCTAAAACTGGACGGATCTTCTCCGCCAGTTTTTTCGCCTGTTCTGGAGTGCCCTTGGGCAACTCCAGAAGTCTGGCACCCGCCGCTGACCGGCGAATCTTAAGCCCATCTCTGAGGCCGATGTCGCCGAGATTGACCATCTCGGCGGCACGCCTCAGAACATGGGCATAAGTCACCCCCGCAGCTGCCGCCTCGTCCTGCAGCTTGATTAAGACTGCAGGAGAACGAGGTTTGGGCAGTTTCGGAGGAACCGACTTCGTCCCGTCCGCCTTCGCTTTCGCCGAAGACTTCCCCTTCGAACTGGCCCTGGGAACTACTGGCATTTGGGGAGGGCCCTTCTTTTTCCCCTTGCCTTTACCACCCCTACGGACAACCGTGGACCAAGCCTCGGTCGTGCCGGGGGCCTTGGAGGACGGTATCTGCAGGATCGGCGATTGACACCCCTGCAGATTGTCCTCTTCAGGAGCCAAGCTCGACTCCTTCCTCCTCCTGTCCGCCGCGAGCGGCGGCCGATGGATCCGCGCCGGGAGGAGACGCTCCTCAAGTCCTTCAAAGCGGGAGTTAATTAAAACTCCCACCGAGGACAATACAGAGCGCCTCAACTCCTCGATCGCGCCTTGATCCACCGACCTCGATCCGGACGGCAACTCCCTCGAAGAGACCGCAGGCCGAGGCGAACCCACCGAGCTCTTAAACTCTGCGAGCTCATCCCGAACCTTAACAATCTCTTCCCTGAGGAAGGACACCTCACGGCAGAGTCGGGCGTTATCCGCCCTAATCCGCCGCGAGTCCTCAGGCTCTCCCCTAGACGCCAAAACGTCTACCACCTCTAAGAAGCTGCTCGCCGCTTCTTTAAGAGCCTTCACCATGGTGCCCTTCAGGTGGCCGCTCTTTTTGCAGACCTCGTGGATCGAGGCTGCACTCCTCATCGCAACGGCGCGCAACTGCTGCGCATCTAAAGAAGAAGAAGGCTCCATCATGGGAAGCACCTCCAAAGACAGTACGTCGTCTTCGGAAACCAGCGCACGCCCAGTTGGAGCCTTCTTCTTCCCGCGGAGGGCCCGAGCGCTCAGTGCGCGCTCAAACTCGGCCTCCTCCGCCTCCTCCTCCATGGCCCGCAACTCGGCCCTGGCCTGGGCGAGCCCACTTCCTCGTCCTTTGGGCGCACCACGTCCACGCCGAGCGGTGCTGCACTTAGCCACTGCAGCACCGTACTCGGGATCGGACTCTGATGCAACCTCGGGGGAACTTCGGATAACCCCATGGGTCCGCTTCCGTCCAGCGGACGGCTGTGGTTCTGACAGATCGTCTGAATCTGTCAGAACCACAACCGGACTCTCATCACCACGCCTCACACTATTTTTGTTTATCCTGGTCGGTGTGGTGTCGACCAGGGCAGGGACTCCTGCACGTGAACGGTTCTTGCCCCCCCCAGAGTACGAGGGGCAGACGGCAGCAGCGGCCGTGCGGGATTCAGCACCCGCCTGGGGACTCATTTTAGAAACGTTCTTATCCATATTGTGTTGGGCGCCCTCGTCCTTACACGGTCCTTCGGCAGACGCCGCACCTCCGGACCGACACGAAACAAAGAAAAGAAAAGACGCAGAACACGACGAAGAAGAAACAACGACACAAAGACAGCACACGACAGAAAAAGGGTGATTTTTTATAGAGGTTGTCTTCCTCGCAGCCAGACGAACAGAGCAAGCTCCGTCCGTCCAGCCCTCGTTCCCGCTCAGTGCGGGCTTCCGAGATCTTGTGGCCGTGCAATGCTCGCTCCGAAAAGCAAGCAGCCACATTTACTAGTAGCTGTCCGCGCCGGCCGAAGCCGGTGCCCCCCATATCTGGGGGGACCCCCCCCTATCCGCAACCCGGGGGACGCGCCAGATGGCGGCACTAGCGACCGCACACTGGACTACTAACGTCTCTACTCCAACTGACACGAGGACAAGAAGTAACGATTAACTCATTAGAATCCGGTCCTGGCTTACTCCCGTTTAAACTTGGCGAAACAAAAATCATATCTCATTATCATTCATTTTTAAATAACATTGACCTTGATGATGTTAACAACCAAACCTTATTAGTTAAATTTCAAATATCTAAAGTTAAATCAAATTTAAGTAAAATAACATCTCTTTATGAACCTCACCTTGATTACCTTAATACTAAATTAGATAATTTAATTGCCCTGCTTAAAACCTTTGAGCATAATCGTAGTAAACGAAGACTCATTGATGGCCTTGGTTCCGTTATTAAAAGTATATCCGGTAATCTAGATTATACTGATGCCATTAAATATAATAAAGCAATACAAGCTCTTCAGAATTACGAATTAAAATTACAATCGAAACTCAACGAACATATTAGTTTAAGTAAAGAATGGTCATTATCTTATTCAAAAGTCTTAGACAGCATAGTAAAAAACCAGGATAATATCACTAGAGTACTAAACTCTGTTATTAATAACGTTTACAGTAAGGAAAATTATGCCCATATGGCCCAATATCTTATGATATTAGGCGATAATATAGATATTCTATCGGAAGAACTGCATAAGCTAGAAAATTCTCTCGCTTTTATACGTGCATTGAGCACACCTCATTCTATAATTAGCTTAGTAGAATTAGACAAAATATTAAGAAAGCTAAGGATTTTATATTCAAAGGATGAAATCCTAAGTTTAGAACTTAGAAATTATTACGATATAATTAGAATAGGTTATTTCTATGTAGGTAACCAAATAGTTATAGTTTTAAAAGTACCCATTGCCGTACCCTTATCCTATGACCTCTACCGATTATCGATTGCCCCTAATAAATTTAACCAGGTCCTTTTACCCAAACTACCCTTTATAGCAATTTCTAGTAAGAATTCTATGTACATAGAGGCTGAATGCCCGAAGATAAACTCTCTGTATCTTTGTGAAGAAAATACTAACTATATAACCCGAGATGAACCTGACTGCATCCGCAACCTGATCGAGAAACAAGAACTTGATTCAACCTGTAAATTAACATCTGTTATCCTAAAGAATGAAGCACTGGAGTAATTGGACGAAAAACACTACATCTTAAGTTTTCCCTCTCCAATGAAAATTAAGATATCTTGTGGTCAAGAAATATATAAGACACTTCAAGGGAGTTTCCTAGTATTAATCCCTATTAACTGCTATGTCAAGACATCTTCATTCACCGTTGTCAATTCAAACGACTACATAAAAGGATACGCTTTGAGGATAATAGACTTACCTAATCTCGTAGATCAAGAAGAAACCAATATTTCTCCTGTAACATTAAATTCAATTAATCTTCATACACTTCACTCAATTAATTCAAGAATATCCGAACAAACTCCAGTCAGACTTACTTCACTCCAAGATAACAGCATGATCTATCATACAACGATTCCTGTATACTTAATGCTAATCGGAGCAATCATTTGCTGTATGGGTCTGGCGTACAAAAGATATTATTGGAAACGTTCTAAAGGAAACAATCCCCCTGAACAAAAGAATACTGAAGTCAAAAACGAAGTTCATCCCCACGAGATAAGAGTGGACCACGGCAACATCTCAGCAACTCTCTCGAGGAATAGTTGCTGATCTGCGGAGGGAGGTGTTATATTCCCATAGATCGTGGGATCGCTAAATAGACATTTATTATATTCCCATGCATCGTGGAATCGCTGATTAGACGATGGTGCAATATATCAAGCATTCTTCATAAGAATCCAAGAGCGGAACCCTAAGATATCTGAAACCTTTGTTTGTCCCGCTTATTATTCTGTAATTCTTTTAATTATAATTTCAATTATTTAAATCAGTCTTGTCTCCAACTTTGAGCAAGTCACACGTAGCTTTGTAAATTAGTTATACGTATTAAATTTTAAGTCAAGAAGTTGTATTATTTTGGATCCTCCGGTTGTGACCGTCGTAATTCACAAACTGTACCAAAAGTGTTTAAACCAAAACTGTAGTCTTACCACAAGATTTGAACGCGTCTTACTTACACGCAAACCAAGAAATTAATTTTAATGTGTACGACCAAGTTAATAGCAACGAGCCAACGACTTTGCACGATATTTTCGCGAACATTTAGGAGACTACCACGTGAATAGCGATGCTGGGGTGATACTTTCTATCATTTGAGTATTCGGAAGTCTTTAGAACTTTTACTTTAGAACAACTAAATAAAAATAAAAAAATAAAAACGAAAGTGAGGGTATGTTTGATTTCTCCAATTTGACCTACTTTCGATAGCCAAACCGTCAAGGCAGAGAGGCTGGGACAATCCCACTTCTGATCTAAGGATTCATGTAGAAATTTAATTAAAAAAATAATAAGAATTCAAAGTAATTGTCAAATTCACGTAATTAATCAAATTCACGTAATTTGTCAAATTCACGTATTAACAACAATATATATATATATATATATATATATATATATATATATATATATATATATATATATATCCCTTATGACATATATATCATAAGGGTTTCTTTACCCATACGAATGTAACGCGTATAATGAGTATCTCAACTACAGTAGTTAAAACTTTTCTATTTTCTTTTATGTTTCATAAAGTGAGTGAGAGACAACCATCTTTCAAATTTCCACAAACTAATATATAATTGATGGACAAACCGATAAAGTTATCGGTATTTTACTGGTCTTTGAAAAGGCGTTAGCTGTTTAATAGTTTACTTAATTTTATACGAACATTACTTGAATCGATCAATAATTCTGTCATGACACTAAGCGGTCGTTATAAATTAAATCTCTAAGAAATAGCGAGATTTTATTACTTATAATAGTGTAATTAATGAATTGGTCCTTTTTTATTTTGCAGTTTTAAGGCTTTTTGAGATAATGGATTGTCTTCTAATGGAGAAAAAAACATTTTAAAGTTATTTTTATTCATCGTTTTATGAGAAAAGTTATTTTAAAGATACGATAAGTAAAAACGTTAAAGAAATGATCTCCAGATCATTATCGAAAAAGAGGGAATAAAATTTCCAACTCGATTGATAACGATTCATTAATGATGCATGACCAGGTAAAAAATTATTTTATTAAAATCTAAATGTGAAACAAAGTTATAGTACCTAAATATATGGTTAATTACCTAAAGGGCATACAAGTTACGAAGTTCAAATTGATACTACTAGTTAGTTACCTTAATGTTTTTGATTAAAATTTTAGCGTAAAATAAATATCAGAACCGATCTTACTATTATTCACTAGATTTTATTGCCCCTTGAAAGTCAGTGAGCAAGCACAGGATACACACAATATTTCACGAGTTTATATAATAATACTTTTTTATTTCAACATTTATTTATTATAAGTTCAACATATTGATTTACAGCAACTTAGAATTTAGGCCAGAACCTGGATTTAGTCTAGTCGAAATTTACACGTTTCCAACGAGGCAGATTAATGGTCGAGAACGTGTAAAAAGCTTATAGATAATTTAAATCTTCTTTATAAATTACCAAGATAATAATCTTTTAAACGGTTTTCAACAAAATCGTATATTAGATCAATTGTTAAGGTACTTGAGTACAAATTTATAGGATATAAATAAATGGAAATTCCTGAGTCTGTATGTTCTTTTTTTAAATATTTTATAAAGGTACATTATGAAAAATATATATTTTTTAAATATATGTAGATAATGGCTGTCGCATAGTTTGTAGTCAGAGATTGGAGAATTTGAGCAATTTACATCCCGTCACGCTTCAAAAATCAAACGTCATTGTTCAATTTAGAAAATATATATAATAACATTGGATAATTAATCCAAAACTAATTTCTATACTAAGGCCTTAAAAAAGATTTTATTTACATAAACTATAATGTAATGTATAGATTTGTATCCATTTAAAATCGATCTATTCATTCATTCAAACAAACTCTCATATTGAGTATGTTATGTAGAGTATGTTAGAGAAGGCTATGTTATTAGTTCATAAAAATGTGTGGAACTTGGATCATTGACTCCTCTGTAGGGCTGATGTTATAATTTATAAGTCAAATATTATAAAATTTCATTTAAAAAGAGCACCCGTTGAGTTTCTGGCTAGCTCTTCTCAGCAGAAGATATTTTGATTTGAATTTTGGAATTTATCGATAATATAAGTTATTGAAATAATATATATATATATATATATATATATATATATTATATATATATATATATATACATATTTTTATCTTCATTTTTAAATTATTTCAAGTTTGATTTTATTTTCAAAATATTTTTTTTAAGTTTAAGACGAGCCAGTCAGCTCTTTTATAATTATTGCTCATTCACGTATTGATGTTTCAAAATTGATTAAGTAATAATACATACTTATTTATTTTACAAAAAGTAAGAACATATGAAATTTGTAAACTTTTTTGTTTGTTGAGAAATCTATAACATACCCACATGAATATACCCATTGAAGTCTCTATAACTTTTATTTCGTTTTTATATATTTTCATTTAAGTTAATATAAAATATTTAAAACCGACGAATATCGTATAATGAGTCACATTTTCAAAATTCATTTGAAAGGTACTGCGCAATTTATTTTTATGACTCACTTAAGTATACTTCAAAGAAGAGGAATTTTCTTTTTAGGTTTTTTTTTTTTTTAGACAAAGTTAAATAATAATGTTCTTTCTATCTATACATTAAAGCTGTGTCTTACACTATGCTGCTGTGTGTGTGTGTGTATGTCTCATCGTTATCTGTTTATAATAACTTAATAACCATGAAAATAACAAAATAATATCCTCTTGTTAATATGGTAAAGTTATACTCATTTTAATCAATACCAAAAAAATATTCTGGCAAGGTTCCAATCTACGACCTTTAGAAACCCGTCTCATCACACTGCTACCTAAATTGTGGTTTCCCTGGTTATCCTGGCCCTCACGTCAAAATTTGTAAGAATGAAAAATTAAATATTCAATCATAGATTTCATGACACTGATTACTTAGTTTAAGAGACTATATTAGAATTTGTAACTTAGTATTTACTAAGTACGATAATGTCAATTATCGCATAGTTACAGTTATTTTGTTTCGTTTGTTCATGTCACGTTAGTCATAGAAATAAACAAATTATCCTTAAATAGATTTTGATATTAATTACGTTATGTACGTAAACTTCGTAGAAATTTACTTTTACTACATATAAAAATCAAAATCAAATATAAAAAAGGGAAACTACATCGTTCACACACGTTCAGACTATTAAAATCTATCTGATAAAATCTACACTAAATTACGCAACTGAATGTCATCATGTTTTACTATGGTCAACTTTTAAAGTTCTTTATATAAAATAAGATAAATTATTATTATAAATTTCTCATTGGTTAAACGTTTGTAAAACTGGGTGTACTATTATGTGTGTTACGTTATCAAA
The DNA here is from genome assembly GCA_959347355.1 of Napeogenes inachia. Taxonomy (NCBI): domain Eukaryota; kingdom Metazoa; phylum Arthropoda; class Insecta; order Lepidoptera; family Nymphalidae; genus Napeogenes; species Napeogenes inachia. The sequence goes on along the minus strand of OY365793.1, from coordinate 19,477,907 downwards.
CTAATAGTGAATAAAAAACGATGTTGTATACAAAGTTTTTGAATACATAGTCGTCAATATGACATATAAAAAAGAATTGTGATGTCTTTTTGCCATTGCTATCAATATATATTCATAGCCAAACCTTATCTTAATAGCTGAAACTTACTGAGAAGGTCACGGAGTGTTGGAAATCTGACTGTAATTGACAGGATTACTTTTCGGCGCCGTAATGTCTTATTGCGTCTGTGAATAATATAGATAGTGCATCTCGGAAGTATAATACATTTGAAATAATATTTTTTAGAAGGCAGAGTGGTAAGAAAGTATAACATTAAATAATCCTTGCAACTTTTCAAAAATGCATTTTGAGTTTAATTATGAAAATATATAAAATATAAGCTATTTAAAAAAGTTTTCAAGGTTTAAACTATTAGGCTAATTTAATAAGATATTTTGATATATGCATGTATGTTTTTTTAAGAAAACACTTGATTAAGCAGTTTTTTTTTTCATAATTACTTTTAATTTCTATTTTTTTTCATTAAAAGTTTTAATTCATATTCCTTGTGATCAAAGGGTATTAAAATATCTATCATATATTTTTCAGGGATAGACTAAATAGAAGATATAAATTTTATTTTTAAAGTGAGATTTATCAAATATTGTAGTTACATCCAATCACAATCTCATTCTTACAAATACAAAAATTCTAAATAAAATAAATTAATTTAAATATATACAATTAACTGATTTAAATTGAATAAAATGAAAGTGCGACTTAATTATAAACCCGTAGAAATAACGTTCCATATACCTGCAGCGGCAACATATAGCTCCTGCATCTTGAACTAGAAATATTCGTAGGAGGATTAAATTAATAGAGGTACGGTCCGAGAAAGTACATGTGTAGCCGCTGACGCTCTTAAGTGCTTAAGGGTAATGTAACCGAATACGAAAAACGTATTCTGTAACCTCCATTACAAATATTGATTATAAAATTGTTCAAGGTAAGCTCTTTTTTTAAATGTATAATATGATTAAGTCTGAGATACTTTATCCGTATAAAATATATTAATTAGGAAATAATACTATAGCTTAGATTAGTTATAGGTTAGGTTCAATCTTCTAACACTAATTGCACTCTTTGTTCTCCCTCTGTGCTAAGATATTATCTTGTCTTAGTTCGATAATTATGTTTACGCGATCAGGATTTCGCCCGAAGCTAGAGCTGCAACACTAGTAAAACAAATATAGGCTCTATAATTCTCTACATTAATGTAACAATCCCATAATTGTCTTAGTTTCACCGATAACTATACACAAAGCAAGCATACGTCTTAACAGTATTGGTGTTTTTAAAAGATATACTTTAAGTTCGTATGAAATACAAAATATCTTGATATATACTAAACAACCGAGGAAGTTAAAAACAACAAAGAATCGTTATTTTCTTTCTCTATCCTATTTATGTTAGAAAAATAAAAGAGATTTGAATAGATTTTGCGAACTTACAGTGGATTGCAAAGCAAAACCTTTTTCATATCTCTTATTATTTTGACAATACATGACGCAGTCTGCTGTTAATTAACTTCAAGCTTTGAATCTCCACTTAAAATAATACAGTGATGATGGTCAAGAAGATAGGTTATGAATTTCATTGGATAGCATAGTTCTATTTAACATTGAATTTACTTCAACTATAATTCTCTATGAGCCTAACAAACTTTTAAGTTTTTTATAACCTTAACATAAATGTGCAATGTGAAAAGTATATTCAAAAAACTACATAAAAATAAAGATATGAAAAGATAAGATATTTATATCAGCTTAATATGTCGAATAAATACAAATAATAACAATAATTTACTTCTAATATCTTAATAGAACAGTAAATTTAGTAACATAGTATAACTGGTATCAGTGTGAAACTGGTGAAAAAAAAACTCAGAATAGAACTATTAGTGCTGTTAGTTAGTTTTTATAACCTTCTTTTGATATCTCTCTATACTTGAAATGTATAAATAATTAAGATAAATATATTAAGAGCTTTATAGGTCACAGTACATCTATTAATCTAGCGAAAATTTAACAAGATAATATAAAAGAGTGCTAAGTTCAGGAGACGGGAGACTTTAATATAGATTTAATTTCACGTCGAAGTTCACGCGCGCGGAATCTATAATTATTTTGAAAAAGAATACAAATGTTACAGTATTTTCTTATCGTTTTATATTCACCTAACCAGAAATGTATCCATTTAATAAAATATGAACTAAGCAACCTATACATGTGTGAAGGAAAAAATATATAAATGTAGAAAAATCTAAATAAGAGGATGCCAATTTGCTACTTCAGCAAGAAATAGGAAATGAAACCATATAAATATATTTATTTAATTATCATAACAATACATACTAAATTGTGGCTTCGCCAAACTACTGAGTAGTTTCTATGAATGAGTTTGCAGTCTCGCATTTTTCAGCCAAATTAGATTTTGGTGGCATATTTTATTTGCTGGGAATTCATTTAAACTGCGTGTTTTGTTTTGTTAATTGAACAGAAACGTGTTTACTAAAAACTCAAGTAAATCATAATACTCTTAGAAGATGTGATTGGTTCGAAAGGTACAGTTGTCCGGGAAACGTAACCATTGGTGTAAATGGACTCTATAGAATAACTCTTATATGGAGCATTATAAGAGTTTCATTATATTTTACTGATATTGCAGTTCTTATTTCATACGGAATCCTGATTGACTTAACGTAATAATTGAAAATATCCAGGTAATAACGCGTTATAGACGGAGAAAAAACGGTGTGGTTAGTGTAAAATAATAAAAAATCTATAAAAGCGATAAGATGTTCATAGTATTAGTTGCTAATAAATATATGAATGATTTTTTAAAGTCTTTATCATATTTTACATTGGTAATACGAAGTCTAAAACAATATTTGTAATAGCCAACCAATAAATAGAACTGTTACATAAAATATGTATTTTAACTACTGTTACATTATCCTTAGGTACTGACGTCAAAAGGTAAGCAATTAGTTACCCGGACAGTAACACCCTTATTTATAACCTCTTGAGGATATTTCCTTCACGTGTCTATGTTCAAGCAGCACAGGGTGTACGTGACTGTTAGTCACTGTGTCGCAGAAATATAGGAAAATAAGTGACATTAAGGGATGATTTATAACTGCATATAATTCTAATATGTGTTGTATATTTTTGTGCATATATATATACATTGTATCTTTTTGTATAAATATTTACTATATAACTTTGTCAATAGTAATTACTAATTTAACACCTTACTAAATAAGTACCTTACCTATAAGTAAGTACCTTGAAAGTTATTGCAGAAAAATAACATGTGTGAGATATATATTCCTTAGTATTGTAGTAGGCTTATTATATATATGAACTCGTTTAATGTGAGCGTTTCATTTCTTATCCTATAGGTCGATGACAAATTTTGACAAATTATTGTGGAAACGAATGCCATTATTCAAAAATGAATTTTTATAATATTTTTGAGGGTCAACATTTAATAACTGCTATTATATTAACGTATATATCGGCGCAACGACAATACTTCAACAATTATAATTGTTAAATTAACTAATTCATTGATTAAATATAACGATGATTATTTATCAGTGTAAAAATCATCATAAATTAGAGCATTTCTAGTTGTGTGGTTTTAAGAACATAAACAAAATGTTACTTGTAAAATCTTGTAGCGACAAGCACGTGCGACGATCCCTACAAATGAGCCGCACAGAAATTAATACTTGGAAAAAACTTGTAGCGACATGAACGTGCGACGATCCCAATAAAGGAGCCGCTCAGAGAGGGCTACGGCAGTGTTGCCAGATGGGGCTATTTAGCGCCAATGGGGCTATCTCCCTTACCGAGTGGCGCTAATATTTTATCCGCTGGCTACAGGTAGCCGATTCGGCTATATTTTTTTTTTCACAAATATTTGATTAACAAATCATTTTTATGCAAAAAAAAAGGACTTTGATAGCAATAATCAATAAACTCATTAATTTATTTCAAATTTCCCGCCTGAACAATCTGTGCACCATGATGGGGCTATCTCGGGGCTACACGCACGCTCCGGCAAGGCGATTCGTGAAAAAAATATTCTGGTAACACTGGGCTACGGGCATTCTCGCTCAAGACGTCGGACGGTGTGGATTTCTATAAGGACACTGTCATGCTGCCAGTTAAATAAATGAAGCTATAATTATTCGTGATGTTTTATTTTGAAGAAGTAATATTGAACAACCATCACGAAGACTACAATACAGTGACGGCAGCAATACTGACGTCACACTTTTTAAAAACACTAACGGAGGTCTGATCTCCGATATATACATTATTAATATTATGCATGTCGCTTTTACTATTATATATTAAAAAAAAATCGGAACACACATTATACTTTCTTAGATTTAGAGTGATGAAAGCGTTAATATCGCAGATTCTTGAAAAATAGACTTAACTTTTTCTCGAAAACCCATGTTGTATATAGCTTGAGTGGCTCTCTTTTGTAAAATAAAAAATGATTTAACATCTGCACTCCACTGCAGTAAGGTAAATTGTCTAACCGTATATATTGCTGAAATTTAACGATACTAGTGAGTAGAATGTGCATTGTAATTTTTAATTATAAGATGTACAAAAAATATGGATTCATTAATAGTTACCTTGCTGTCAATAATTTAATTTAGGCTTAATTGATAAACATTAAACTTTGTCATTTTGTTTCATTACTAATAAACAAAATATTCAATTTTATTTTTTATTCTAATGTTTGAAATTGAAAAAAAAAATGTTTTTCGAAACATTACTTTTCTGTACTTAACTTAACTGTATCGCCCCACTGCTGGTGATAGGTCTCCCCAAACTTTTCCAGGCACCCTCGTGGCCTCCCACCATCCGCTGTCAAAGGAGACTAGGTCGTCCCGCCAGCGTTTCCGTGGCCTGCCACGATGTCGCGTTCCTTCCGGAACCCACTGGGTGGTGATGTAGGCCCAGCGCTCTGGGTTAAGCATCAAGGCTAACATTGTTAAATTTTTAAACGGTAAAATATAAATTGTTTTTTACATTTAATACATGAATAATTTAATTTAAACTTATTAAATTTTAGATCACGTGTACGTTGTGACACGTGTTGTGTTTAAGTTATCTCAAAAATTAAAAAAAGGCTCTACATTTAAGTATAAAACAGTTTTGACAAAATTGTAAAGGACAATTAAGATATTTACAATTCTCATCATCGTAAATAGTCACATTATGTTAACAACTAAGCATCGTAGAAATAAAAAATACTTGAGATATATTTTTGAAGAAATATTTATTAAACACATAAAATCTTAATGAAACCAATGTAGAATTAATGGCACTAAGATCTGTCCTTTCGCTTGAAAGTTGCTAAATAAAAATAAACCAGGAAATAGTCAGTAACTGATTATTATATGCTAAAATATTAAATTATTTCGAGATTTAACTAATTAATTATTAAGACCGTTTAGTGACAAGAAAAAATGATCGACCAATTTGGTTAATGTTCGCATTAACTTGATTATACTATTAAACAGCTAACGCGTTTTAAGAGACCATTACAAAGTTTATATTATCCGCACACCAAAAACAGGTTAACGTCTTTATATTATAATTTTACAAACAATCTAGTTGACTTTATCGATGGGCCTATCAATTGAACCTTTATTTATGGAAATTATAAGTGATGCAATGTTTCTTATTAGGATAGCCATTTTTTTTTAATAAGAAGTGTGTCAAATATGCAGACGGTACAGTTTATGGGAAATGATAGCCCTTGATAATGGATATCTAAAAAATATGGGTAGTTGCAGATACGTTGCTATTGTTGAGAAACAGCAAGCCCAGAAGTGTAAGATGCAAGAAAGGGAGGTCAGGAGATTGGAGCATCTTGCTAAGTGACTAATCTGTCAAAACGTAGTATCAAAAAAATAAATATAAAAGAATTTATAAATCTTATTATCATTATTTTCTTACATAAAAAACAAACAAGAATTTATATAAAACTTAAACAAACACATCACAAAGCTAAAATTATAACCCATTGAAACAAAATAATAATTTTGTTTCGTAGTTTCCTATGTACTTTTCATTGCACTTAAAAATTGCTGCAAAGTTTGCAGTTTGCCGTCAGTTAGGAAAATTTAAATTATTAAACAAAGTATACGCTCAAACATAACTAAACTAATCTAAATCATAAGGTTTATAAGTATTTGAAAATTACTATTTTTATCATAATTATTTTTATAAATCAATGTTATACTGCATCTACACTTTTACATAGGAGATGGATTTTTTTATGTTTTTTCACACAATGTGTTATAGATTTTTTATGTCACGGTAAAATTTTTAATGCTCTCATATAATGTAGAGTGACTTGATAGACGTACAACAGCTACTTTTATTTTTTATTATACGTGATCCGAGAATATTGTAGATTATTAAATCAAAGACAAGCGCTTTAGGAACACGTGTAAAGTGACATACTTGCTTAGTAAATTAAATAGTATCTATGTTATTTAAGGAATTCTAATTTGTTGTTATTTTTCGTATAATAAAGAAGAAATCATTATAGAAATTCATGGAGATGAAGTAGGTACATAAACTAATAGTTTTTAAATTTATACATTTTTATTTTAATTATATGTTTACCCGGTTATAATCGTGTAACATGAACGGTTCACGGAGGTCGCCATGCTTCGAGCTCATAAATAGGAACCCCAAATGGGTTCGAAACTAGACGGACAAATTCCGATTAAAATTACATGCAATCATGTAATTTTAACCAGGTAAATATATATTTAGTAATCATCATGGTTTACGAAAGTTTAAATATAAACATTTTAATTATACTCGTAAAAAAAGATGTGGAATGCGTTAATGCATATTATGCATATACATATGTTATAAGATCATTGGTATAATTAAATTTAACTGTTGTTCTTATTTATTATTGTTTGCTTCAAAACAATTGTCCAACAAATGATGTTCTTGTTAAAAATATTTTGAAATAAAAGAAATAATCGTATCTGTACTTTAAATTTATGAAAGCCCGGTTCAAGCACTAGATCAAAATGTTAAAAGATCTACACATGTAATTTATATAATAATGGTTAAGTGCTTAAATATACTAATAATCACACATTTCAGAATATAAACGGTTACAAAGAACTGTAATAGTACATATAAAGGATGTAATAGTTCAGTGTAATGATACAGAAGAGGGATGTTATAGGTGTAATTAATGGGTATGGTAAAAAAAAATCTCTCAAAACGAATAAATTATGATTCTCGTAATCGCTAACTTATGTTATATTAAATTGTTTAGTACACTATAATATAAACATTAAAAATTTTATTAATTAGAATATTATTAGAATATAATTTAATTATAACATATTTCATGTTTGTAATTACACATAATATAATTACTTTGAAACTCAATTCTAAAACTTGACTTCGGGAATATTTGATAAACACAATTAATGGGGATACGAAAATTCACTTTACGACTTTACTTTAGGTTTGAGAAGCCTACCGATAATATTAATTATTTAGACTTATTTTATCCTACATTTGAGATCGCTCACAGAATTTTCTATTCGATTTTGTGTCAAGTTAGCTCGAAATAAAAAAAATCCTGTCCCCGAAACTTTTGTCGTGGCTTTCTTTGGTAGTGTTGCGTTAATATATTGATCAATAAATGTATATGCTTGTGGGTTTTCAATTCAAACCTTATATATTTCATACTAAACTAATTAAATATCATTTTATTATTTCAACAAGTTATTTTTGTTAATAGAGTTATTTTATATGTTACAATATTAAATATCTTAGAGCTTTAACAAATTAATTATCAGTGAGAAGAAAAAATCATCGACCAATTCGGTTAATGTTCGCATTAACTTGATTATACTATTAAACAGCTAACGCGTTTTAAGAGACCATTACAAAGTTTATATTATCTGGACACCAAAAACAGGTTAACGTCTTTATATTATAATTTTACAAACAATCTAGTTGACTTTATTGATTGGCCAATCAATTGAACCTTTATTTATGGAAATTCTAAGTGATGCAACGTTTCTTATTAGAATGGAGAGTTTTTTTTAATAAGAGCGGCGTGTTAACTATGCAGATGGTATAGTTTATGGGAAATGATAGCCGTTGATAATGGATCAAATATGGGCAGTTGCAGATGCGTTGCGAGAAGTGTAAGATGCAGGAAAGAGAGGGCAGGAGATTGGAGAATCTTGTTAAGTGGCTAATCAGTCAAAGCGTACTGTCAAAAAAAATAAATATAAAAGAATTTATAAATCTTATTATCATTATTTTCTTATATAAAAAACAAACAAGAATTTATGTAAAACTTAAACAAACACATCACAAAGCTAAATTATAACCCATTGAAACAAAATAATAATTTTGTTTAGTAGTTTCCTTTATACATTTCACTATATTTAAAAATTGCTGCCAAGCCTGTAAGTACCCACTGAAAAGTAAAATTCGTTTTGAACATTACAGTTTGTCGTTGGTTAGGACAATTTAAATTATTAAAAAAAAAATACACTCAAACAGAACTGAACTAATCTAAATCATAAGGTTTATAAGTATCTGAATATTGCTATTTTTATCACAATTATTTTTTAAAATCAATGTTATACTACATCCACACTTTGACATAGGAGATGAAATTTTTTGTTTTTTCACACAATGTGTTATAGAATTTTTATGTCACGGTAAAATTTTTAATGCTCTCATATAATGTAGAGTGACTTGATAGACGTACAACAGCTACTTTTATTTTTTATTATACGTGATCCGAGAATATTGTAGGTTATTAAATCAAAGACAAGCGCTAGTAAATTAAGTAGTATCTGTGTTCTTTAAGGAATTCTAATTTGTTGTTATTTGTCGTATAAAAAAGAAGAAATCATTATATTGTTAGTCATATTTATTTATAATAATTGAAATGGTAAATACATTGGAATTTACATGTTTTAGTTCATAAGTTTCAACAGTAGCGCCCCCTACGCAATTAATTATTTAATGTTATTTAGTATTTACCGTTAAATATTTTAAGAATTAGAAACATAGAATATTTTAACATAATGTTTAATCTTCTATTAATTATGAGAACTTATTATAAGGTATAAATAATAGCATCTGTAAGTTGGTTAGGAAATTGTAAATTACCCTCACCTAAATATTATAGTGTTAAAATATTATTAAACGAGTTGTAAGGGCTGCTCTCGTCCATTCTATTACAAATGGTTGGATATTAAACATTGAAGTGCAAGTACTGTGTATTACTGAAACAAGTCTTAGCAATAAATATTCATGGAGGTGGAGTACATAAACTAATAGTTTTTAAATTTCTACATTTTCATTTTAATTATATGTTTACCCGGCTATAATCGTGTAACATGAACAGTTCACGCAACAAGGTCGCCATGCTTCAAGCTCATGAATCCCGAGGAACCCCGAGTGCGTTAGAAAGTAGTCGGGCAAATTCCGATTAAAATTACATGATTATAACCGGGTAAATATATATTTAACAGTCATCATGGTTCACGAAAGTTTAAATATAAACATTTTAATTACACTCGTAAAAAAAGATGTGGAATGCGTTCATGCATATTACATTATACATATGCATATATTATAAAATCATTGGTATTGTAATATAATTTAACTGTTATTCTTATTTATTATTGTTTGTTTCAAAACAATTGTAAAACAAATGATGTTCTTGTTGAAAAATATTTAAATAATTTTAAACAAATAAAACGATCGTATGAAGTATCTGTACTTTAAATTTATGAAAGCCCGGTTTAAGTACTAGATCAAAACGTTAAAAGATCTACAAATATGTAATTTATATAATAATGGTTAAGTGCTTAAATATACTAATAATCACACGTTTCAGAATATAAACGGTTACAAAGAACTGTAATAGTACATATAAAGGATGTAATATTTCAGTGTAATGATACAGAAGAGGGATGTTATAGGTGTAATTAGTGGGTATGGTAAAAAAATTACTCTTAAAACGAATAAATTACGATTCTCGTAATCGCTAACTTATATATTATATCGTTATATTAAATTGTTTAGTACACTATGATATTAACATTAAAAATTTTATTAATTAGAATATTATTCGAATATAATTTAATTATGAACATATTTCATGTTTGTAATTACACATAATATAATTACTTTGAAACTCAATTCTAAAACTTGACTTCGGGAATATTTGATGAACAGAATTAATAGAGATACGAAAATTCACTTTACGACTTTACTTTAGGTTTGAGAAGCCTACCGATAATATTAATTATTTAGATTTATTTTATCCTACATTTTAGATCGCTCACAGAATTTTCTATTCGATTTTGTGTCAAGTTAGCTCGAAATAAAAAACATCCTGTCCCCGAAACTTTTGTCGTGGCTTTCTTTGGTAGTGTTGCGTTAATATATTGATCAATAAATGTATTTGCTTGTGGGTTTTCAATTCAAACCTTATATATTTCATACTAAACTAATTAAATATCATTTTATTATTTCAACAAGTTATTTTTGTTAATAGAGTTATCTAAGTCATGTATTTTAATTTTAGAAGTATTATGTTATAATTATATAATATAATATATTATTTAAAATTGACAATGGAGTTATTGAAATAAATAAAATAATAAGTTACAAATAACTAACACTTTACAAGTTTTATTGTCTTTAATTTAATATATTTTTAGTCATCAACGTGTAATGCTTGGACCTGATTTTATTAATCACACTTAATTAAGCTTTGCCTACGTGAGGAATTAATATAAAGTTCATAAATGTTTTAGGTGTAAGTATCATTTACAACTGACAAACAATTTGAAGAGAGTTATAATTCGTTTTATGAATTATTTACAATGTTATTTGTAATTAATTTGCTACCTCTTTCAGGCCCCCCTCTCTACATAAATCCCAACAACATTCGTTCTAAGATTTTTTACAAATCTTGATAAACAACACAAAAGAACGAAACAATCAAATTTTTGCTCCCTCTTGTACTTATTTTTCTGTATTTTTTTAAGAAATACTTAAAAGGTCAACGCCCGGGCGCCATACCCAACTCTCTAGTAATACTCAGAGTTATTATCAGTTTAGAGGCAATAAATATTTTTTATATGGAAAAACGTAATAATAAAAAAAATTCATTTAAAAAAATCGTAGAACAAATGTTGTTGGGATTGATGTAGAGAAGCTGCCTGTAAGAGGTGGCAAATTTATTACAAATAACCCTGTCTGTATACGTTAATTAACTTAACACTGAATTTAATTTTTTTTTTTGATTAATATAAATAGGATAAAATATTTTTTTGATTTTATCTGTATTGTTTCTAAAAACAAAAAAAAAATAGTAATTATTATAAGATTACAGCTAGTAAAAAGTATATAATATTATATGAAGCTACCGTTTTTAAAGAAATTAAGTGTTTTCTTTTTAGTAAATGCAAGTAAAATATTCGGAAGCTAAATTTTTCTCCTCTTTCAAATTATTTAAGTGAGTTATAAAAATAAATTACCTCAAAACCTTTCAAATTAACTTTGCAAATAAGGTTCAATTTAGGATATTCCTAGCGTAGAAATCAAATATTTGACATATTTGATTTCGTCAATCAATGCTTATGTCAAAAATCGGTACCAAAAAAATATTTAGTCAATAATTAATATATATGAGCAATTATTATTTTTTGTTGTCAAATATAAAACAATTGGATACGCATTATACGCACGCATATAATAATATAACTACCTACAATAATTAATTGTATAATTTATTTACAGATATACAAGTTTACAATAACATATAAATATTTATAAAGGCTACCTTCAGATGAAATATTTTTGAAATATTAATTTAAGACCTAAACATTTATTTTTGAAATTTGTAAAGGAATTTTATGACAAATCAAAAAATAACTTCGTGAACATGAAATAAATTGATTTCTAAACTGACCTACTCCTTGTAGGTAAAACAGTAAATATTTAGTTATTATATATTTAAATTTCAACTAGACCGTACCACTCAATAAGTAAGAAATATAATTCATTATAACTTAAATTTATTCTACAAAAATGCAAATCACTTTTGATTTTTTTAGGTTTAACACCTTTTTCAAAAACAAAAAACAACACATTATCACGTTGAATATCATAGATATAAATTTATTTTTTGCTTGGAACAAATCATTGTAATTATTCGAATCGAATTTTTTTCGCTGCTATCTTCGAAAATGCTAAATTCGAATCTTTCGCTGCTATCTTATATAATTTTAAATAATTAATTGTTATTTAATATAAAACGAACTACATTTTCTACTAGTAATAGTACCAGAAAACCTTAATGTTTTTAGTGATGTTAATTTAGATTTTTTTTAATTTCACCAACATGCATAAAAAATATAAATTAATTGTAATAGTTTGTATTAACCAACTTTATTGAAAATAATTGAATGAAATAGTTTTTATGTTGTTACAAAGGCATGCATATATTATTAACCCTGTCTTAATTACAACAGTCTACGTGCAACTATTATTATGCCTCTCGTAAAATACCTCAATAACTTACTACTCAGCTCAACATATCACGCTATGCCTGAAGTTTTAATACAACACTACGCCTGGAAGAACATAGAGATGAAAATTCAAGTAAACAGAAGACGCACGACAAGTCTGTTTCATTAAAAATGCGCCTGAAGCATTTTCATTATAAGGTATTTTAGCGGGAGTATTGAAGTACAGATTTGATATTTCTTTAAATTATGTATTCTTTAAAAAGAGCAGTTATGTAACAATTCATACTTGTACTAGGATCCGGCACTTGTATATCCGTCTCTTGTATATATCATAGAATTCTTTTGTATTGCGTATATTTAACAATTCAGACGTTATATTCCACTACATAACAAATGCCTTAGTGACATATCGTTTTTTAGGTTCTCTTACATAAGACAACTAGCTTATCCCGGCAACTCTGTCTGCGGAAGTACCTCGAAAGGCTTTTTTTTTTCATTCATGAAAATTTTTAATTATTTTAATATTTATATCCATTAATAAAAATACAAAGGATTTGTGTATTCGATCAATGAGCGAATGTTACGAGCAACATACAATTTTCCTAACAGCAATTATAGTTTTCCTAGCCAAGATACTAACGATGTACGGTTTTGACATATTGACGAAAATTAATGATCTTATAGAATAATATTCTTAATAATGATGTGGTCCAGCTCACGTTACCAAAATAACATGTTTGATATTGTTATTTTAAAGAAGTTACATTATATTTATTTCAAATAACTAACTCCACAAATAGATTGTAAACCACCTATGTATATTATATGGGATTTATTTTTATTTATTTATTATTTATTTATATTTATAAGGCTAAGTATTTAAATGGTGAAAAAATCTTAAAGTTATGATTTATGCAATGAACAGTTTTCTATAAGAAAATATTCCTACGTATCGTATACTAGTTCAAGGTTAAAAATGTAATAAATGTATAGTACCATATAATTCAATTATAATTTTGCCCCTATTACACTATGTACGTTTAGCGATTTGTGTTTTTGGAACCATGTAATCCTTTTTTACAAAATGCAAACTCTGAATATACTCAATCGCTAACTGTCAATCTGTAATGAAAAAGATATTTAATTTGCACTTTGATGGCAAATTTTAATTTGTTTAAGTTGAATCGAATTGTAGAGATTAATCCATTTTGGTAATTTACTTTTATACTTATTTCATTATCAGCGCTCAAACTTATTCAGAATGTATTATATAATTGTATATGGGGAAATGTTTATTAATTTGTGGTTTATATGCACTTATAATTTAGATATAAGTTCTTTTAATTAACCAGTAACATGTGAAATTAAACTCTTACTTACGCTGGTAACAAAATAAGGCTGAGAGTCAGCCAACGATAAAAAAACTTTTACAATAATTAATAAAAAATCTAAAAAACATTACTATATTTACAAATGAAATACATACACTCAATTAAAAAAAATACCACTAGTAACCAAGAGTGTTGGTTCGTAAAACGTATTCAATTTTATTAAAACCAGTTATAAACGTGTAACGCCACATAGTGGTCCAATACTGAGTGTTGAATTTCAAACCTCAGTGATATGAATTGATCGGATATAATATGGAAATACGTCATTATTGAGTTAAAGTCTGCAACCTACTTTACGTATTTTATTGAATAAAATAAGAAAATGTATACCTCATACGAGGAATTATAAATAAATTGTTTTGTGGTAGATACATTTAAGGTGCATGATGCATGTATGATAGATGGTATAATGCTCTATAATTTAAAAAAATGGATTATCAGTGCCGCAGTGTTTAGACTTCTGAGCGTATTTTGATATATGAAAAATTTATCATTACATTAAAATAACATATTTTTCGTGGTTTTGTTGTTCACAATTTAAGTAAAACACAATTTGTGATAGACAATTATAACAAATCAACAGTGTGTTAGGCTGATTGGGAAATTATGATTTTTCTCAACAAAATAATTATTAACATAGACCATTACAATGGAATCTACGGTCTATAACCTGGACTTTCAAGTTTTATTGTACATTCAAAGCTTTAGTAAAATGCAACACCTCAGACTGTGTCTTGAACTCTACAAAACACTAAGAAGTATGACAACGGTTCCCCTACATAGTTGTAATTAAGACTAGGTTAAGGGAAAAAATATCTTTTATATGAGCTTAGTCGCTATTTCAATTATGTGAAATACTTTATAAAACATCTCTCTTATATGAGCTTAGTCGCTATTTCATATATCACGTGAAATACTTTTCAAAACATCATGAACAAAAATAATAGTCTGTCATTAATTTCGCTACCCTCCAATAAGATTTAAACACAGAATAATTTATAGTGAAAGTATAATTTTTTTCATATTATTTTAAAATAAAAAAAATAATAATGTCGATAAAAGCTATTTCAGGATTGAATAACGGCCCTTACTAACCAGTTACCCTTACTAACCACCAAACACTCTTCATGCAAAATATATATTTTAATTAAAGGTTGTGAAACTTTTTTTTCTGATATATATCTTACATAGCGAAATTTATTTATATCTACATTTTATTTCTTTATTCCCTAAACCTTATTTTTTTATCGTCTATCCATAGATAGAGAATAAAAAAAAATGTTTTGCACAAGCCACGTCGAATGTTCAGTTTTTAGCTAAAGCGTTATTGAGTGTTATTTTAACAATATAATAATAACATCAAAGGCTGTTGAGACATGTGATTGGTTCGAAATGTATAGTTATTCGAGAAACTAAGCTTTGATGGAAATTTAACTCTTATATCAAGCAAGTTAAAGTCTAAATTTGTTTTCATTGGAATTGTTGTTAGAGCTCCAGGCGGAATTGGGATCGAGTAAACAAATTTATCGAACAGATGCAAGGTATTATCACAGTACAATGGAAGAACAGAGGGTTTAGTAGATGTTAGACAATTAATTTACCTTTGTAAGGCGTTAAGATAAACATTCTATCAATTCCTAGTTAATATATTTTGAATAGATGAAGTACTTAAGACTTAATCATATTATACATTTAAAATAAAGAGTTATCTTGATCAGTTATAAAAAAATAATACTAGTAATTATAGAAGAATTTATAATTTATATTATGTTACATTACTCATAATGACGTCAGTACACTACACTACACTACACACGTACACACTCAAAAAGTTACGTCATTAATTTATAAATAATTGAAAAATAAAACGTTTGCGAAACGGGACCGTTTCCCAGAGGTTGCGAGTTCGAATCCCTGCCCGTATCGGTTTATTACATTCTATATTTATTTAAAAGTTTTCATAAGCTTACTTTGGCTATACATGTTTATAGATATGGTCAAACGTTACTTCATTATATTATTCTTTCTATTAATATACACTCTATTAATATATTTTCAGAGTGCAGAGAATAGATCTGACTATTAAACATTTAGTGACTGAAATCTAGCGACTTAAATGATATTTAGTATGATATATTCCTACAGCGTTAATACTTGGCCCCATTGGTTATATTTTCATGTAGTTAAATTAACAGTATCCATGTAAATTTATTAAGTATGTTTATTTTTTTATAATAATATAACTTCATTTTATGTTATTGAAAAATCTTCTATATTAATCTGCACTGACCTATATTTTCGCATTTTAATATTTATTTGATCTGATTACATTATTTTTATAATTAATAAAAATAATTTGGTATTTCTTATAACTTTTTGTATATTAAATTTCCATGTGCCTATTACACTTATGCAATAAGAATAAGCATTGTATCGTCAATCTGATATAATTGATATCAACTCAATGCTTAAATTTACCTGATGTACGATTAGAAGAAATACGGTCTCGGTTAAATGATATATTTGGTTGAGTATATATTTCATTTTAAAGCAGATGTAGGTTCCTAATTTCAAATATTTAAAATAATTACAATGTCTTTATTCTATTGTATATTGTTTGTTTATGTTTATATTAAATATAATAGGAGAAATACAACAGGCCGGAAATAAACCAACGTTATAATTAAGTGGTTTTGAATGGTGTGGAAAAGTGGAAAAACTATTTTTTAACTATTATAATAAATATAATAATTAACTCACTTTAGTAAATTATGACTCTGCCAAACTACTGAGTATTCTGTAGGTATTAGTTTGCACTCTCTCATTTTCCAGTTCAAATTTTTGATAGGAGTAAATAAAATCTAAATACAATATTAAAATGAATATCCCTACAATGGAATCCAAGGTCTATCTCCTTGGCTTTCATCTCCGTATTATTCCAAGTGTAGTAGATTCATTAAAAGCTTCAAACAAATTGCAACACGGCAGACTGAGTCATGTCAAAACATTAAGGGGTCTGACAATGGTTCAACCTACATTGTTGTAATAAATAATAACATAATGACTCAACCTGACTAGGTTGAGTCATTATGTTTATGAACTCCTCGTTACGAAACGCCACTAAAGTTTTTAAAAACATCTACGTCTACGATTACGTAATTTCGGGGCCACTGTACTTGAAAACTGACACTTATGTTTTTTGAAAACAAGATTTTCATGTGGGTAGATTAACTTTTTTTAATAATTAACAAAATGTATGATTATTTATATTTCTCAAGCCTTCACTAAGACTCAACCACATAAAAAATTGGAAGCGACAGTTTTTTTTGCAAAATTGAGATAAAATATAAATTTAGTACTGCAGATAAGAAATATTTTAGTTTGTAAACCGCCCACACTAATATGAAATTCAAATATTATAAAACTTTATATATACTTTTGCTTCTATATCAAACTGGTACATAGCTTATTTTTTTTAACTAGAGTATGAGAAAAGTAAATAACGTTATCTAGGAAACATAAGCATTGATAGAAATGTTATTCTTATGTAGAATTTTGAAAAGGTTTAGTTATTTTTTACTGATATCGTAGGTCTAGCTTCAGGCACAGTTCTGATTGACTTAACAGAATCATCGAAAATATCCAAGCTCTTGATATAGAGGTGAAACAAAGGGTGCAATCAGTGTTAGGTGAAGAGTGAAGGGTACAATCAGTGTATAAGATTAAACCATCTTGGTAAAATATATATTAGATAACCATAATATCAGTTCCTACTAAATATTTTTTATTGGATGAAGTATTTAAAACTTTATTATACATTTTCCATAAAATAAGTGATCTAGAACGTTTATAAAAATAATATTTGTGAAGGTTAACAAATAAATGGAAAGGTTTTTGTCTTCTTGTGACTTGTTGCTCGTGATTCGGACCGTATTTATATCCTCCTAGAAATATTTCCTCTATGTTTCTTTGTGCAAGCTTAAGAGACTACTATGAGTATTAATCACTGTGTCATAGAAATATAGTAAATGAAATGATATTTAGGATGATTTATACCAGCAGTCTTATAACCAGCTTGTGCACTTCATCATGCTTTTATTTAGTATTATTAAAATTAATGTTAAATTATAAGGTGCTGGATGTCCCCACATTTTTATCTTTAATGTATTTTTTTATATTTGATAAATTATACTAATAAGGTGTATAAAATTACTTCTGTTAAATTAATGATATTTTTATTATTTATAATATATTCAGTTTTCTCTGTTTTAAAATATAAAATAATCCAAGACTGTAGAAATATGTACATACAGATTCAAGAAATTACTAAATACGAACTAATATTTTCCCAATCGTCAAAGAATAATTAGAAATATATTAATTAGTTATTTATATATTCGAATAACAAAACCTGGTTTATCATGTGTTTGTTTTGTATTTGCGGAAAGAAAAATAGAAATCCTCCTCAATCCCAGTTCGACTTACATGAAAAAAATTGCTACATTGTTTTCAAGAAAATATAAAGATATAAGTATTTTGATTTTATAGAAAATATTCAGTCATTCTTTATTATAAGCATCGAAAGCTACTTATAATAATCAAATAAATATGAAAACAAAAAAATATAATTTCTATTTTTTTTGACAATATCTTTAAACATGTATAGCCATGTTAAGCTTATTTAAATTTATATAAATATAGAATGTAAAAAACGGATACGGGCAGGGATTCGAAGCCGCGACTACTGGGAAACCGTCCCGTCGCTCTACCAACTGAGCTACCGTATCGCTGTCCGTCTCGGTGAATTAAGCATTCTATATGTGATCGTCTTTATCGGGACGGTGGTGACATCTATTAGGTTTCTTTCGAAAATCCTAACCAATGTTTCTAACTTTGCAGTATAGAAAACATTGAAAAGATGCCACTACCGAAATAAATTTTTGAAAATATCTTTAAACATGTATTGCCATGTTAAGCTTATTTAAATTTATATAAATATAGAATGTAAAAAACCGATACGGGCAGGGATTCGAACCCGCGACTACTGGGAAACCGTCCCGTCGCTCTACCAACTGAGCTACCGTATCGCTGTCCGTCTCGGTGAATTAAGCATTCTATATGTGATCGTCTTTATCGGGACGGTGGTGACATCTATTAGGTTTCTTTCGAAAATCCTAACCAATGTTTCTAACTTTGCAGTATAGAAAACATTGAAAAGATGCCACTACCGAAATAAATTTTTGAAAATATCTTTATACATGTATAGCCATGTTAAGCTTATTTAAATTTATATAAATATAGAATGTAAAAAACCGATACGGGCAGGGATTCGAACCCGCGACTACTGGGAAACCGTCCCGTCGCTCTACCAACTGAGCTACCGTATCGCTGTCCGTCTCGGTGAATTAAGCATTCTATATGTGATCGTCATTATCGGGACGGTGGTGACATCTATTAGGTTTCTTTCGAAAATCCTAACCAATGTTTCTAACTTTGCAGTATAGATAAACATTGAAAAGATGCCACTACCGAAATAAATTTTTGAAAATATCTTTAAACATGTATAGCCATGTTAAGCTTATTTAAATTTATATAAATATAGAATGTAAAAACCAATATATAAAAAGTTTATATAAATATAATTTCTATTTTCGCAATCTAAAAATATAATAAGATTCTGTTTCAATAATATAATTATTTTCAATAATTAAACTTATAATTTCTATTTATAAATTTCTGCCTCTATTTGAAAATGTTCTTCAAGTTGAGAGCACTTTACGTTTAAAAAAATAAATGTTATAACTTTAAATGTGTTGTTATTCTCAGATGTACTATTTATCTTTTTAAGTGCTCTAAGACATAAAAGGCGCCGCAAATTAATCCTTTCATTTACTGACAGCTCGTTAACCCTTGCGACCTTTTTAATAAGTTTTAGCATTCATTCAGCAGCTATAAATGAATATTAATATTAATGGCAAATAGAGGTCAGGATTTTATTTCATTCATTCTTTAATTGTTCTTTAGTTTACAATTATTTTATATTGACGAATATGTGAAACGAAAGAAACAATTCACACATAGTTTATTCTCTCAATTATGTGTTTAGCAATTCCTTTAATTATTTGTTTTACACAATCTAAAATCTGATTCAATTATTGATATTTTTTATATACATTTGTAAACTATATATATTGGGGGCTAACGCTTATAGAAATGTGGCACAAATCACGTGACCTGTCAATTTACTAACTTTGTGCTATTACAGAGTCTAGAACATGGATCGGGGCTGAAACTACAGACACTTATCTTGTGTAAGTCGTACAGTGAGGTCTCTCAACTAGAAACTTTAATACATTTCGTTAAAGTTTAGTAGTGTACTTAGTGTTGCTTTTGTGTTACAATGTCTTACACACTGTATCCTTCCCTTCTGCTCAACTACTCTAGCTAGCCTACAATATATCTAATAATGATGCTGGCCATTCTATCCACATCTGACATATATATTTGTTCATGGTGTAAGAAAAATGGTCTTAGACACTTACTTGCCATATTGCAGTACACATTTTGTTAAATATATTTAATAACACTCTAACGTGATGTATTATGAAACAATATATCTATTTCGATTAGAGTGTGAAAATAAAGCAAGCTAAATAGGTTTCGTTGTTTTAAAATGATGTGTCACTCTATATTATAAATTGTAAACTCAAAACTCTATCCAAATAAACTAGTCTCTTTCGAGACCACACTAGTTTATGGATATAAGATAGTATTTTTCATCTTTTGATATTATTGAATGAAGTAACTTGTTCCTATATTGGATATTTGTTTTATATTTATAGTATACAGGGTTATTTGTAATTAGTTGAGCACCTTTTGCAGGCAGCTCCTCTACGTCAATCCTAACAACATTTGTTCTACGACTTTTTAAAATTAATAGTTTTAAAAATTTAGTTTTTCCCATACAAAATTTATTTATTGCCTCTAAACGTGCATTAAACTTGAACAAAGAGAGGCCATGCAACTTGTCAAAATATGTGCCAAGGCCACTTGGATCGGGGCGCGGGGTGGCGGGGTGACGCAGCGGCGGCTATGCACGTTAGAACTGGATCATTTTCTAAGGTGTAATAAAAAATAGCATCGTTTTCCACTTTTATTTATTAAAATATTTTCTACAATAGTCGAAACACATATTTTTGTATAATATCACTTTTACGAAATAAGCATTTAGTATCTAATTACAATATTTACACCTATAAAGGTTTAAATTGATTGAAATATTGTCTAACTGTTTAAGAATCTAATGAAATAACAAAATCTCCAATAGACGTTGTCCACAAGTTGAATGTCTCAATATTTTTATTTGGTTTATGAAATAAGGGCACTAACTTTTTCTGATCCTGCAAATATTTACGTTATTATTAAAAAGTTTCCCACCTAGTAATAAGAACTACTTTTCTATGTTTAGAATACTGTAATACTTGATTACATTTATATTTATTTATATTCACTAAAAACATAACTATACTATCACTGTAGTAATTTAAGAGTACTTTAAAATGTATGCAACTAGTTTGATCCCAAAATTATTTTGAATAGTAATTAATACAGCGTATTTTCTTTGAGAATTCGATAAGAAACCAAATATATATTATTTTTACAAAACAATAACTTCTCTTCAACTTACTTTATACATATCATTTTATCTCGTTTGTTAATATTTATATCATGACAATAAAACAATAAGTTACTAATTACTTACGAATTTCTTTACGAAGTTCCTAGAAATTGCAGTCAATCACAAATAGAAGCGTCGGTATACAGAAACAATCCAGATAGTTAATAAAAAATATCAGTAATACTACACACTTTGATCACCATAAATCTCACGAGACAAATGAAATATCAATTATCAAATAACAAAGATAATAATATCAAATTACAAATTACAATATCTTTGGAGTTTGGACACTTGGTACTGACACCAACTGTTGGTGTTACCATTAATTAAAAACATCACCGTAAAATAATAACAGTATTTAAAATGGCTCAATCTTGTGATCCCAACCATAAACTTCATTCAGATATCCGACAAAATAAAATATAAAGAAACACCAGGAGGAATAATAGGAAGTTTATTTAAATTATAAGTTTATATTTGAGCTTATTTTTCCTAAGTTATAACACCATGCTCAGTCCATGGTGTTAAAACTTTGAATGAAGTTTTTGCTCCAAGCTCCAAAGATGGAGCTATTTTAAATATTGTTATTTAATATTTTACAGTGATGTTTTTTAATTAAAACTTAGTCACCAACTGTCTAGGGCATTGCGATCAATTCTTAAACTTATCCAAGGTATAACAAATCAAATAACGAAAAATCGTGATAGCTTTGATCGGGCAAAACATGAAGTAAACTTTGATAAAAATCCTTTTAAATACTCAAAAAACATTTTTAAAGATCAAAAAGGTAAGCTTCTCTTGACCAACGAGCAAATTTTCGACCATTATAAAAGCACATACGAAGTGCCAGAAAACCAAAGACTATATGGGGATCCAAACGAACACAAACCTGAGACTCCTACTGAAGATTTTCAAGCCAACCCACCAACTTTGGAGGAAATCAATAAAATAATTAAAATGAAACCATCTAAGTCAGCACCAGGTCCGGATGGTATCCCTTATATAGTTTACAAAAAATGTCCGTCGCTCCATAAACATCTTTTATATATATTCGGTAAAATCTGGTCAAGAAAGCAAATACCGGTATCGTTCGGAAAAGCCCTTTTTGTCCTCATTCCGAAAAACGACAATGTCAATAATCCCAAGGATACTAGACCGATAGCCCTAACAAATACAATTTCCAAAATATTTTTCTCTTTTTTACAAACTAAAATGACGCAATTCATGATTAACAATAGATATTTCAGGCCTAATCACCAGAAAGGGTTTATGCCCGGAATTTCTGGATGCCTGGAACATAATACGTTAATATCGGAAAGCCTTAAAGATGCTAGAACTAGCGAGAGACAAATTACGGTTTGTTGGATAGACTTAGAAAACGCCTTTGGGTCGGTACGACATGAACTAATGATGTTCGCGCTTAAATGGTATAACTTTCCTATGGTAGTTCGCGACATTATTGCATCATATTATTCAAAATTAAAATTCTCAATAATTTTTAATGAAAACCATTCAAAACCACTTAATTATAACGTTGGTTTATTTCAGGACTGTTGTGTTTCTCCTATTATATTTAATATAGTTATTAATATTTTAATAGACAAATTAATTAGAAATGAAAAAAAGTGGGGCTATCGGTTTAAGTTCAACAACAAATACACAGAATCCATACTAGCTTTTGCAGATGATCTCGCGATACTGACACGTAATCCGAAACAATGTCAGGTACTTTTAAATGTAGTTGAGGATTTCTGTACGTGGACGGGCGGATTGAGGACAAAACCAAGTAAATGTTTTAGTCTGTGTCTGGGTAGACGGAATACCAAATATACCTCTTACGATCCGGGTCTTATAATAGGCGGTCGGTGCGTTAGTACGGTTACGGAAGCGGCTCCGTTTAAATTTTTAGGTAAAAAAATCGATTACCAAGGCCGTACTCCATCGTTGGATGTAATAGTCGATAGCTTTTTAAACGATCTAAAAAAGGTAGACAACCAACCAATAAGTAACGTCAAAAAAGCTTGGATTTACGATAATTATTTAACATCACGTCTAAATTGGCCTTTCCTCGTGTATGATATAAATAAAACCCTTTTGTCAAAGTTAGATGCAAGCGTCATAAAGACATTGAAGTTATGGCTCGGGTTAGCGCACTCAGCGGACTCTTCAACCTTATTTAGAGACCGTAACAACTTTGGATTAAAATTAAAGAAACCATCGGAGCTTTACAAACATCTAAGAGTTACCAAAGACATATCATCGGAAAATCTAAAGATGATACTGTAACTTCTCTCCCAAAAGACAAAGTTGCCTCAGAGCTCGAGTCACGACTTCAATTCCATAAAAAATTTATGATAGGTGCTCAAACAAATAAAGTAGGGCTAGGATCAAGTAGGAAAGTTCAAGACATAGACATAACAAAATCTTTTATTCGACAAGACGAAAACGATAATTACCGACTCCACGCGATGAGCCTAGACATTCCAAACGAATGGGTGACCATAGGAGATTTTTGTATTCCACTAGCTTTGAAGTGGCGCACCTTAATTTATGATTGGTCCCCAGCATTATTAAAATTCTATCTTAATGCATTCCAAATGACTCTCCCAGATCAAAGTAATTTAGTAAGATGGGGCAAAGCCACCGAAAAGTCTTGCAACATCTGTGGGGAGGCAATAGGAACCGCGAAACACCTATTAGTAGGGTGTAGGGTACTTCTAGATAAAGGTCAATACTCGCGTCGCCACGACAAGGTATTAGAAATCATACGGGAAGCGGTTAGTCTTTCAATAGCAAGAGCGCGGAAGGGTATAACAACCACCGAACGATCTATAGAATTCGTAAAAGAAGGCTCCTCCAAAAAATCAAAAGCGAAGCCTTATTCAATATTAGGCGCGGCTCCTGATTGGATTCTCATGATGGACACGTATGAAAAGCATTACAAAATCCCTGGGGATGTTGGTGTTTCGTCATCCAGACCGGACTTATTCCTGTATTCGAAACATCTGAGGCGCGTGATACTTGTGGAGCTTACTGTTCCTTGGGAAACAAACATCCCAAGGGATCACACATTCAAGCTCAATAAGTATTACGAACTAACCAACGAACTGATCAGGAATAAATTTATAGTTAGTTTGTACGCGGTAGAAGTGGGAGCGAGAGGTATAACAGCAAAATCTCTCTATAGCCTACTTAAAGATCTTGGCCTTTCTAGAACAAGCATCGGTTCATTTCTAGAACGTACTTCAAAGGCGGCATCAGTAGGTTCTTTCCAAATTTGGTTAGGTAGGGAGAGGAGTGTGGAGGGTGAAGGTGAGCGTTTTTGCGCATAATAAAGGGGCCCCTTAAACCTACTCCTGGGTCGCAAGTACCAGGCACTGCTTGCACTCCTCTCCTTGCAACGCGATGGGCCCGGCACCCGCACGGTGAATCCATGGATTGCTAAGAAGCTTCGTCTCAACACTAATTCTCCAAAATTATTGTAATTTGACATTATTATTATTGACAATGTGTGCAAAACCTGCTATTGAATATTCCGGTGGTGGTTGGTGAACAGTTAATTTTTAGGTGTGATCTTTGTGTTGGATGCGAAGGGGACTACTTTGAACGGTATGTGCGTGATGTCCAACGGCATCCGCGAGATTTTAATTTAAGAGGTAATTTGGTAGTAGGTAAGTATCGCGACGTTCTTTGGTCTTAGCAAACTTACTCCTTTAAATTCATAAATTGAGGTGAAATGTAACAGTCTGAATAAATTGTAAGATGTTATTAATTTACTAGTAAATTTAATTTCAATTTGACCGGCTAAGAAAAAAGCGCGGGGAAGTTATAGTAGGTATTGTACATTCGGGTATAAAATTGTTTAATTGAAAATAATAGAACTTAGACACAATATTATTACAATATTATTCGAAATAAAACAAAAAAAAAGTTATAATAGTATTAGGTGCGTGGTACGTTACAAATTTCGTGCAGCGCTAGACTGCCGCGACCTATACTTTAGACTGCTTACAAAATACAGAGTAATAAATAATTGAGGGAGCCAACATTTTTTTGTTTCGTTTATTCTGAGTTATTTATCAAGATTTTTTAAAAGTCGTAGAACAAATGTTGTTGGGATTGATGTAGAGAGGCTGCCTGCAAAAGGTGCTCAACTAATTAAAAATAACCCTGTATATTTAAATTAAATGTATGGTTCAGGATAGATAAAAAATTCCAATAGTTTAAGAAAATTTTAATAAATTAAATTATAATACCATGCCTAAATTATAATAGCCTAACTTTGGAAAATATATTTTTAAAATATGTCTCAATATATTTGCAACAACAACAGAATTGTATTGTGTATGTAGCTGATAATAAAGCAATCAATAAACCGCAACAGTTCAATTCGTTAACCGGCCATACTTGGAGCTCATGACTAAGAACCACGATCGTTCAAAACTAGTTGAGCAAATTTTGATACAATTAAAGTGAATACAGTAAATATAAATATAATAATCAATAAATGTAGTTTTACTGTTTGTATGAATTATTGAAACTATTATAAGTTTTAATATGTTGATACAATAGCTACTAAAAACTATTTTTCCGAACTAATATTATCGTTGGTAATATTATTGTAACTTGTATCAATAAATCACTAAATATTCTTAATACTATCACCGTTTTGTGACGTAATATAATTGTTATCGGTCGATTAGGTTAATGTCCACATAAACTCGATTACGCTATTAAACAGTCAACGCGTTTTAGAGTGTCCATTACGAAGTTTGTTACTGCTATCCTATATCCCACATGTATAGTTTTAACTTCATTGTTATATGTATCTAAACAAAAAAAATACTTCACTTTTATATATATTTATATATCTCGGTTATAATTAAAAAAAAAACATAAACTTTTACATTACATTAAAATGCTTGTATGTTGAAATTAGAACTTCATTTACACAAATAAATATGACTTTCTAAAATTATATTCTCCAAAAACTATAGACTATGTAGATATAATTAAATACAAATATAAGATAATAGCATTTATCTAAAAAAAATACTTCGGTTTTAAAAAAACGCAAGCATTACTATTTTTGGCAGATAAAAAATAATAGAATTAAATTTTATTAAAAATACCTACGTAAGCTTTGTCGACGTTAGAAATGAATTTAAAGTTCATAACTTTAGATGTTGGTATGATTTACAACAGGGTCATAACCGATAAACAATGATATATAATTATTTTTACTCCCTTTTGTAAATACACATTTAATTTGAATAATCAAAGAAATTTGGATTTAAGCTGACTAATCTTAACAGTTGTCCTGCAGGAAAAGTTTTTTATTCTTGAACCTCCAGAAAATGAGTAATTTACGCTGAAAACTTTTTCGCTGACTTACGATTATTTCAAAATCAAAAAGCTTTTTTGGAACATCTGTGCTTAGCAGCTTCTAAGAAAACCTGATGACGTAAAAAGTTTCCCCATTCATTTTAGAAGAAATGAAACTTCAATTAACCTTTAAATTTAATAAAACTTTCAAATTGGTTGGAGTTGCGCACTTGATAAAAAAAATACTAAAATTTAAACTGTTGAAAAGCGTTTTTCAGTTCATTTCTTACCAATGCTCCTGTAAAAAAATTATAAAGCTAAATAATATAAAATATTTTCTCAAAAACAATAAAGGGTTTATTTTTATAGCTAACATTAATATGTATTTAAATTATTTTAGAGAATCCTAAAACCACAAAGAAAATATATTTGTCGTAGATCACGATAATTTAACAATAATTAGTAACTCAATTGATATCATAGTAACAGTGGGGTGTGAACATCGTGACGTAACGAGTCACGTGACCGGAATCGTTTGGAGGGTCACCGGAGACATTTTAAATATTAGAGAGCATTGAGTCGAGGAGGAATTGATTAGTGAGAGCCTTACAGTTCGGACCCCCAAACGGAATCGGTAGTTCACGCAACTCTGATAATTGTATACCTACTAAGTAATTTGTGAGAATTGATTACCTACATTTAATACAAGAATTGTTATATTGTGTGTGTGGTTTAATTGCCTGAGACCTACGCCTCGGATCCTGTACCAGAATATTCCATCAAAAACGAGCAAGTCACTAATATGCATCTATCTCCGACATCAGAAGTGGGATTCACTCGGGCATCAAAACCACCGACTACTCGCGAGATAAGTTTATTGAAACTACAAATGACGTCAAGCAAGAAATGAAGTCATTTTATTATTTGAAACGCACACTACAAAATAATAACAAAGAAGTTCCAGAATCAATACAATCAATCAATAGTTGATAATCAATGGTTGTAAATCAATCAATCAATCAAAATAAATTTATGTTATCTCGAAACTTCAAAATTGAAATCTACCCACATGAAGTTTTGATGAAAGAAGAAGTCGCTGCTGATGAACAAAGAAAAGAAATGAGAAATTATGGCGGTGACGACGCGGCGCGAATGGCGGTAATGGCGCGATGCAGATGGCGATGATGGCGCGGCGCGGCTGGCGGTGACGGCGTGGCGCGGCTGGCGGTGACGGAGCGGCGCGGCTGGCGCTGATGGCACTGAAGGCGCTGATGGCGCTGATGGTGCTGATGGTGCTGATGGTGCTGATGTTGCTGATGGTGGTAACGGCGGTCGTGGCGATGGCAGCTATGGCAGCGGTACTGGTATAGTACGGTACGAGCAACGCGTTGAGGTCTGCGCAATTTATCCACCATCGGACACGTCACAGCATAAAGGTGAATTCGTTTCGATTTACTTCCAATTTTTGCGTTAAATACTCGCTAGTTAAAGAAAATTAAGCGATCAAATATGGTGGTAAGCACTTTATTATTGTTATTGCAATGACTGGTATTGAGATTAGCAATCAACCCTCACGATGTTTTTTTTGATCGAAAATTATTTTACTTTAACTTAACGTCCCTTTGCTAGGTATTATCATAAGGCGAGATATTATTTTATCCCGGATTTTCGTAAACTTGAGTGCTACGGATAATTAATTTAACAAAGAACTTTGTTTTAAATTCGGTAAATAATGGTAACGCGATAACTCTAAAGATTTAACCGGTTAAGACCAGTCAGGACTTAAAAAAAACTGTAATTCGAACATTATTTAATTAATAGGAACATTTTATTTCTTATCTACCTACATGTGTAGTAATCACGAACTTACAATTATTAATTAATCGTATATTGAAAATGCATATTATTGCCGATCAATTTCCTTGCCTTGACAATTACGACGACAAAGATTTAGATTCAGACTGCAACAAAACTGACGAGACGAGCTTAGGTGATCACGGAGGGGATGGACCTTCGTGTCACTAGTTGTGACATAGTATGCAAGTCGCTCAGATGGCATGCATCTCCATGCCATTCGTAGCGTAGGCGTAAAATCGGGCATTATAACCCGTCGCAGTGCGGCCACGACCGTGAGTGGCTTGCGTTTGGTTTGGAGATGTAGGCGGTCGTTGTGTTGCCGGATGGAGGCAATGTGTTGTGTTAAAACTGAGTCCTGGATGGAGGGAACTCGGATTGCCGGATGGAGGCAATGTTTTGTATTGGAAATGGGTACCGGATGAAGGTCACTCTGGTGATTGCCGGATGGAGGCAATGTATTGAGTTGTAGAGTATTGCATACTAGATTGACTAACTGAACTGAACGTTTTGAAATTGACAGACTGTTGGACGATTGAAATGAAACTGTTTTTGATGACTAGTATAGCTAAGGGCAATTAATAGCAATTTTTATAGACTATAGACATTGTATCGAAATAAAATTAAAACAAACCTTTGTTTTTGATATATAACGATGCCAGAGGGTTAAGTACCACTTGAAGTAGAGGTTGTAGTAAAAGCGATTGAATCTTCGAGTAAAAGTGATAGTAGTGAATCTTAGTTCAATTGGGAATCCGTGGGACTCGGAATTAAATGCAATGCCATGAAATAAACAGGAGGTTTGTTGGTAAAGCTTAGTGAAAAGCCATATGTGACGAATAAGATTCATGCTTTGTGTTTCATGATGTTTTTACAATACATTTTTGGTTTAAAATGTAATGAAAAGTGGTGCTTGATTGCTTTAGTCTTTAATTGAGTGGCCATTTATTTTGATTTATGATGTTCAACTTATTATAACTGCTTTTTCCTTTTTCAATAAGTAGTAAAGGCACAGGTGCAACAGGGGTTCGAGTAGTTCTGATACAGTGCCAGCGACAGGCAGTCACAGAGAAAGAAGGTTTGAAGTGGTCATGTAAGCTACCTTAACGGTACTATAGGACTTTGGTGAGTCATTTTCATATTGTTTTTATTCTTGTGCTGAGAGTTCTCTGATCACAGAATGTGTAGTAAACAATTTTTGTGTAACGTTTAAATAACTCGGTAATTCTAACTGGCAACGATCATAGTGTCCAGAGTACGTTATAGATCTTATCAGAGGTTATGATTAATAATTTTCTATTAGAAAGTCTATTTCAAATCATTCCGATCACAAGGTCCCTCAGGAACTAAATGTTTTAGTTGAGCAAAGTGATATTGAATTCACTACAGATAATAGCTTGCCTACTCATACTCGTTGACCGCACCTCACGTGTGGTGTAACACGTGTAGGCGATGGGTCTGTTTTGTGATTTACATGACCAAAGGACTGGTTCATGATAGTTGTTTGTATATGATCGATGGACTGTATCATATTGCAAAAGTATTGAGTTGAGCTGAGTTGAGTACGCAAGTCTGGTAAAATCATGATTGATTTTGTTAAGAAAAGTGGTGGATCTAATGATCAGAGTAGTTTTTAATTGTTGTAAATAAGGTGTAGTGCACACCTTGTGTTAAGAATGTATATAGAGTAAAAACCTGAGACGTGAAATTCACTGGTTTTGTCAGAATAGCCGAGCAAGTTATCCTTGGAGTTATTTGTTTTATTTCAGACCCTACATCCCAGGACAACCGCGAATCCTAAAGCTACTCGATGGAGGTGGCGTGGTTATCGTCACTCAGAGGGGACATAGTTATTGTCACTCAATAGAGATACATGCACACGAGGACGTGTGACTTGTCAGTATGGCCGTGTCGTAGATCACGATAATTTAACAATAATTAGTAACTCAATTGATATCATAGTAACAGTGGGGTGTGAACATCGTGACGTAACGAGTCACGTGACCGGAATCGTTTGGAGGGGCACCGGAGACATTTTAAATATTAGAGAGCATTGAGTCGAGGAGGAATTGATTAGTGAGAGCCTTACAGTTCGGACCCCCAAACGGAATCGGTAGTTCACGCAACGTATACCTACTAAGTAATTTGTGAGAATTGATTACCTACATTTAATACAAGAATTGTTATATTGTGTGTGTGGTTTAATTGCCTGAGACCTACGCCTCGGATCCTGTACCAGAATATTCCATCAAAAACGAGCAAGTCACTAATATGTATCTATCTCCGACATATTAAAACAATTTCATAATATTATGAATATATTTTTATTATCTACTGAATAAGAACATTAAAACTTTTAAAAAGTTTTGTAGCTTGCAAACTTTTTTATTGAATGAAATTACGTTTATGATATTAAGGTCCCGTATAATCTGATTTATATTTTTAAAATTAATTTTAATCTGACGTTTCGGTTGCATTGTAGCTTGTTCAATAAGTTCATCGAAAGTTCCGTATTTTCATCGGTTCCTATAAATTCCGTACGAATTCAAGATGCTCAGAGACCTCACGTAAAGTATCTTGAGTTTTGACACTGCCGTCAAAGACATTCGATTTTAAATTGTTCACGAGTGGTTCCCAGGTGTTTCACAGTCTCTAACCATCGTCTCTATTAACATGAGGATGTTTTATTTGATAATCTATATGTCAAATAAACTATAAAATAGTTTTACTTGAGTGTGTACCATATGACCTCCGTCACTAGGCATATGATATACAAAAGTAATTATTTAATTCATATTAATTCAAGTACAATTCAAGAATATTATTCCTAAAGAAATATATTTTTTTATAACATTAATTATTTCCAAAAATGTGGCAACATGTATGTTTATGATTAATATTAAAGTATTAAGGACACCATCATAACAGATAATATTTTGATTGGTTACAAAATTTTGTTTAACTTAGACATATAATTATGATTTTGAAATTATTAAGTTCTTGGGAAATGTATTAAGCAAAATGTAAACTACATTACTACTACTACATTTTGCTTATTACATTGCGTAGATTCGCTTTTGCTTTGCTTGCTAACTCGTATTATATAATAAACTACTAGTATAAGATATTCCTAAGTAAAATTTACTCACATCATATCTGAACCACAGTGGTACTGGCTCGATTGGAGCCAGAGAATCCGTATTCGAGCTATCTTGCTCGGGCCGTTCTTCGTATTCTGTGCACAATTTGCACAACAGCAATTCACTCAACAATTCGTTCTTCGTATGCAGCAATAGGGGTTGAACAGTTGTCATTCCTTTTAATTTTTTTACAATTTATGACGCAGTCGACAGACGACAGATGCAGCTTACAGCTTTTAATGAATTTATTACACTCTGAATAATACACAGATAAAAGCCAAGAAGATAGAACTGGGTTTCCATTGCAGTGATATATCATTATAATAATAGGTTTAGAACCATCATAATTCCTCTATGAGCCAAGTGAACTCTTGTATTTTTTTAATATTTTATCATTAATGCTGTTTAACAATACCGAATGCGAATCTTTAAAAAAAACGGTTCAGTACAGTGATTTAATATTAATAGTACTATATAGTATTTATTCAGTTCAGCGATAACTACTTAGTTTTTTGTTAATTTTTGATCAAACGTCTAAATAATGCGTTAATGAAAATCCACAATAATATAATTACAATTATTATACCTATACCTAACACGTAAAATGTACTACAAGAAAACTTATGTTAATTACTGCCAATATAAACAGATTATCTGTTATCGTAATATTATTTTCCATATTTTGTACCACATGTAAAATATAATATGATTATAATGTTATTTATTCAATATATTTATACAAATTGAGTGTTTATTTCACTAGTGCCTGTTATTTCAATATTGACGCATTTCCTTTATATATTTGATAAATTCGTACTACTGGAATTTTAATTCTGATTATTCTGCGACATTACGTAGAATTAAAAAGTGAAGCCTTTAAAATTATTATCATCATATTATTATCATATTATCTTGATTTTCAATGGCAAGGTTAGAATTTTGAAAATTTTGACTCCTTTTTAATAATAAATGCACCAATGAAGCCTTGTTGAAAATGAGACCTTTCTACATAATAAAAGAGAATAAATATAGGTAAGAAACACTTAATCACTGCCACTAAAATAAAAAACTCTTTTCTGGCTTAGTTCATTTGGTACTACTATTTAACTATATTTTAAAAAGTATTGCCCAAAACTATATAAAATCTGTGCAAAGAAAATGTTATGTCACACAGCTGATCTATTACGTAATGCGTGATATAAGAGCTATAAAAGGGAGATATGCGAGCCAAAAATAAAAATGATTTATGATCTAAATTACAGTCAACGTTATAGTTATGACATACAAGTTTTCATCTTTTTTATTTACGTATAACTGTTGGATGTACAGAAACTCATAAATAAAAACTTATCGTAACTCATTTTCAATTCTGCAATGAAAATACCTTAGGCAATACTCCAAGTAATTTCCAATGAAGCACGCTTGTGACTCGCTTACCAACTACGTAAGCTTTCATCTCTGTGTTCTTTCGCGCGTAGTTTACTGTTGGAATCTCAAACTCAATGTGATGACGCTGAGTTGAGTAGTATGTTGTTGAAGCATTTTATGAGAGTTACACGTAGATCGCTGGAACTAAGACAGGGTCAATAGCTATGGATGATATGATATCATATATGTTTGACACCTAGACAGTATAAGAATAGTATCGGATTAATGGTTTCACTGTGATTATTCTGATACAATGTGTTTGTGTAACATAGCCATACGTACCCTTCAATAGCCATCGATGCTATGCTGGGGTACGGGTATGGATATATGACACGGCTTATTTTACATTCGTGTTCTCGGGAGAAAAAGTTTAAATTGATAAACTCTTAAAACTAACTAACTAACTTAAACTAACTTAAAAAATTACAACAAAAAGCGCCGTAAACAGTTTTTGATATTATTTTTTTTTTTTAATAATTTATTATTTTTAAACATTTTATTTCAACCTATAAGCAAATAAAATAAAACGATTACATTTAATTTTAAATAAAATATTTATTTGATGGGTTTCAGTTAATTGATGCAATACTTTTTGAATTTTTTCAATTTGTTTCAAGGGAATTAATATTATTTTATAACTTACATTGAAACCTGCTTTGATTTAGCTTGCGATGGATTCTGTAAGTGCTATATGTTTAAATCCTTAATAGATTATTATTATGAAAATACTAAGAAAAACTATTATAAGCAATCATATATTATTGTCTACCTTAAAATAAATTAACAAATAAAACATATTTTACGTAAACCGTCTTTTTTAATTTAGTTTCAATAACATTTTAAAAACTGTTATATTTAGGTTACAAACAAAACAGTAATTGCTCTTTAAAGTTTCAAAAACATTTCTTTTTCATTAAAACATTCTTAAATTTTTTAATATGATAAAATATTTGACAATGAATTTCCTACATTGCGAAGTTCATTTTAAATGGTCTTAGGTAATTTCTTTTACTTACTCTTATATATATTTAGGTGTATATAGGTATTTCTTTGTATACTTAAGTAAACTCTAAATAAGAGAAAATTTCGCTTAAAAAATATTTATGAGGAGTATCTAAGAAGTTATTAAATTTCTTTACAAAACTGTTTTTTATATATAATTTTATATCTAATAATGATTACTAATTGATACTTGTTATGAAAATTACCAAATAATTAAAAAACATTTAGGAAAACTATATAAACAATCTATTAACTTTATATCTCGTAATAAATATAAGAACAAAGTGTGGACCTTAATAATTGGTAGAGAATATATGATGATGTTATAGCTTTATGAAGTATTTCAGATAAATTTAACTGCATCGTGTCTAGACTTATTTGGGCTAATAGATTTGTCAATAATTTGACTACAACGCTAAATGTCAGCTCTCTACACAGCAAACATTTTGTGGGGATATAAAGTCAATAGTTTGTTTTAATAAACTTTTCTGATGCCATATATTTTTATTTTTAATTCGTTGACCACCTCTTGCAGACAGCCTCTCTACATCAATTCCAACAACATTTGTTCTAAGACTTTCTAAAATTAATAGTTTTTTTAAATTATTTATTTATTTATACATATAATAAAAATATTAGGTTAAAATTTTACTGTAATTATACAACATTAAATATTATATTTATAAGTTTAGATTTTAGGAATTGTGATTTATTTTGAAATAAGTTTAAAAATTCTATGTGTACTACTGTAAGTATTTTTTTATATGACTTATTAACCTTGTCGAGATGTAAAGTATGTTATGTTTAAATACATTTTAATATAATTTTTTCAAAAATAAAGATTTGTAATGCGCCTTCCACTTACTTGAGTTTTCATCTTTGTGTTCTTCTGGGCGTAGCGTTGTATTGGAATTTCAAGCAGAGTTTGACACGCTGAGTTGAGTAGTGAGTTATTAAGGTGTTTTATGAGAGAAATAAGAATGATTCCAAGTAGACTGCTATAATTAAGACAGTGTCGTTAGTGATTTATGGATGCCTTCCTTACAGCATTAAAAATGTCTTATTCAATTATTTTTTAAATAAATCATAATCTGTGGAAACTACAATTATCCAGACCTATAATAGACTTTTAGGTAATTCTGTAGCATCCTATTCCCGTTCATATAGCCATTACATTACTACGATATCAAACTGAAAATAATTACATACAAACACATCACACACACTCACACACACATAGCCATGGCATTATTCCAATATGCGTAATAAAACATATGAATACGAAATAATTTTTACCGTCTATAACAAATATTATGTTTTTGAGTAAGAAGAATTTCTTTCTTGACAGCATTAGTAGTTCTTCTCTCAGTGGCTAATAGAAATAGATTTTCGGCACTACTGAACCGCGAGCAAGCCACATACAGTTGTCTGTGCGAGAAACAGCTTGATCTTAGCTCGAAGCCAGCTGCTTTTAAGGTTTGCCCCTGCGACTTTTGATTGTCATAGCAAAGCATACAGCTACTGGGAATTTGGTCCGTTTAAACTGAAAGTGGTAATAGTTGTTGATTAGTGGTATTTTAGGTATGGTATACCGTTTCGCCTGTACCACACAATGAGAGAAATTCGGCCTGTATGAAGTTTCGCTGCAAAACCGTTAATTTTTGTCGGGTCCCGTTGCATAATTTAAGTTGCATATTAGATTCCTGATATTTAGCAAGCTTTCTGCTTTTAGCTTTTTGGAACGATGCGAGAGATAAGACCGTTTTTCCTAGGATTTATTTTAATTTAAATAATTAGAATACGTTACGACACGACCGTATATTCTGTCTAAGAGCAACTAAAATGACTGGCTGATTTTATTTTTCAACCAAACTGACATGAAAATAACCAATCAATTTTAATTACCTTACCACATAACTAAAGGCCAATAACGAAAGCAACTTATAGAAACGAAACCAATACAACCACATTCACAAATAACGATTTTTTTATTATTAGGATAATTATCGTAAGGTAAAATTACTATCTGCTATACCATATGCGAAAACAAATTATAGCGTGTTTGAAAAAAAGTCAGAGCCATCTATTGAGATTTTATGTAACTAAATTTTAAACATGTTAATTTTTTTTAATATGTTCAACATTTTTCATTATTATAACATAAACATTCACCAATGGGTTGTTAGTAAAAAAGACATTATCTAAGCTCTCTGTTTTTCGATACATTACTGTCCTTGTTAACCCTTCTAGAGAAATACATATTCTAAAATGTTGAAATTATACTATTAAATACACGGTGTATTTAATGGTCTGCCTGTTTTGAAATCTTTAATATACTTAAGATTCAAAAATAGTATACTCTAATACCTACTATTTATACAAATGCTTTATTTGATAAAATTGTAACTATTATTCTAAGTTAGATCTCACTGGATTATTTAGTTCAAGATTAGCTTAAATCTGTAGGAGCAAACAGAATTATCGAAAAGATTTAAGGAGTGGACTGAAGACTTTTTAATGATATTTGTATTAAAGCCTTACTAAATCTTAATTCTAAATAAAGTGGTTAAGCTACATTTTTTTTATATAATTAAGTGTATTATTACTTTTTAAACAAATATGCTTTCTCACATTCTCTTTCAGTAATTGTTCCTCCATTTTAACTAGCTATCCTCATTCTTACTTCCCTACAGATTTGCATCTTAAATTCACTCACTTGTTCCTGATGTGACTACCCTCGTATGTATCGTCCTTGCCTCGGGGTCTGCGGCAGGCTGCTTCAACCCTTCTTAGAAATATCACTGGCTTAATTTGAAGTAAGGACAACGGTGGACGTAAAGATATCTTGGTGTGAAAACATCTCAATTAATTAAATCGCTTTTTACGAAACCTTTCAAAATTAAAAAAAAATCATAATATCTTCATTCAAGTAGTCATTTAAACGCACTTTTGAATCTTTTAGAAAAGAGATGAGAGTAGTCCATGCTACTCAGTTGGATACTACACGACAGAAATAGCAGAATTTTAAATTAAATATATTTCTGATTTATTAAGCGCTATAGTTTTAATTGATTGTCAATTGCAAAATGTGTTTTATATTTTAAAAAATATATATTTTCTTATTTAAATAAGGGGTAAGGTAAAAAATTAAGTTTAATTAAATGGTCAAGACATCTTTTTATGGACCTTACAAATATGAATGAACTTTCTAGAAATGTATGTATGTAATGTAAAGGTAATGTATGATAAGGTCTGCATCAAGATAGTTTTGTCATAAATTATTGTAAACAAATTTAAAGAAAAAAAAATATATGACCACAACGTATAATTAAAATAGATTTATATTTTCGAAGTTTCTTGAAAATGTTTTGAGGTAATATTTTTTATACTCACCTAAGTTATTTTAAAACAGGAGAAAAGTTTGTTTGAAAAGTTTTAACATTTAGAAATGCCAAAATAAAAATAATTTATTTATTGTAATAAAAACTGTTATTTTATCTGATAATAATCGCTAATTAATGTTTTAAATAACAATAAAGATAAACAAAAAATAATATGCACAACATTAAAAACTAAATAAAACACTCAATTCTACGTTAACATACTCAATGTATATAATTCTAAAGCTGTATAAAACTAATTAAAACTCTCTCTCCGTTGTTTGTCAGTTATAACTCTACATACTATAAATGGTACTTACACCTAAAACAGTTATGAACTTTATATTAATTCCTCACGTCGGCAAAGCTTAATTAAGTGATATTAACAAAACCTTCTTCGTTACTTTGATTTGCTACAAAAATTAAATATAGTACAAAATTATCCAAGAATCTATTTTAATTTATTATAAATTCTAAAATGACATGATATATTTTTTTAAAATAAACAAGAAAAGTTTATTCAATTCAAACCGATTTAAATTTTTTACATGTATAAAGCAGATTAATGTTAGAAATATAAGTTTTATTTTCCTTTGTACCGAGGTATAAAATAATATTTTTTTTTTATGTATACTTTAGACATGTATAACAATTAAAGTAAAAAAACTTGATATGAGTAAAATAAACATATTTCATTTAGAAATGTTTAATTATAAACATATTTCATATTAGCAACAGATAATAATATAATTATTTGGAAAATCAATTCTAAAACTTGATTTAGGAAATATTTGGAGAATACAATTAAGGAAGATACGATAATTTACTTCATCCTGAAGAGTTGATGCTCGAGAAAATTATCGATGATATTAATTACCTAATATTTAATTATTTATAAGATTCATTACATTTAAGATTAATTACATGATTTTCTATTTCATATCTCGTAAAGTTGCTTCAATATTCTATATAAACAAATACTATGAATATTTACACGTGTTTTATACACTTAAAGCAGTTCAATATTGACTTGAAATTAAATCTAAACGTGTCTCTCGATATAGTCATCAAGGTGATGAAAGGATATTTTTATATTATTTATAATAACTATATATATATATATATACATATATATATATATATATATATATATATATATATATATATATATATATATATATATATATATATATATATGTACTACATACTACATATCTGTGGTATGTGTACTGAATATTATATACGTCAATGTTAATTTCTAGATTCTTAATTAAATATTGAATTAATTAATGTTCCTGCAATAAACGTATAAATAAATATTTTGGGTGATTGGTATGTTATATAAATCTATATCAAAGAATGTATACCTATATCAAAAGAAGTCTATTTTCATCATTATTAATAATATTTTCGTATGTATACTAGAAGACTGTTGTGCAATACTCATTTTAAATATCACTAAATCTTATTTGTAAGGCGATTTAAGGAAAAAAAATAAACAAAAAGAAAAGCATATGAACCTTCACAGTATTTAAATTTATTTGTAAATTATTAAAATAAAAAGAATATTGTAAGGCTCTTTTTGGGTGTGGGCTAGATTGAGTAGCGTGAGTGACTAAATATAGTCGACATTGAAAAATTTCAGTTACCGCCTTAATTGGAAACAGTCCATGCTGAAGTTAATCGAATTCAAATTTCAGCAGAATATATTATAAATACAATAAAGTCAGTACAATTAAATCCTTTTTTGAATCATCTTTAAGGTAAATGTAACTTAAAACACGGGGCAGGTTAAGTTTTCTTATAATTTATTTTCTTCAAGTTCTTGAATACTCACTTGGGACAGATTAAATGTAAAATTTTTAATGAAACATTTAGACAAAGAGTATCTTAACGTGAGTTAACATTTTCAACTTAAGTACTTGGAGATTTTTGTGAAAAAGTAAGACATGTTTCATAAACTTTCATGCTGTTACATAGTTATAAAACATACATATATATGTATGTTGTATTTATAATTACATAGTTATAATTGTATAGTTGTAATTGTTTATTAAAAGAATAAACAATTACAACTATACAATTATAACTATGTAATTATAAATAAATTTTATCGGTCTTAAATTCGATAAAATTTAGTCTGGTCTGCTACTATAATCTTTTAAGTATTTTATGTGTTGAAGATTATAGTTATATCGTGTTTTTGTAAATCTGAATGATTTTGAGGTGACTTTCACCGGCAAAGAAATTACAAAAACAAAGCAAATAGTGTAACAGATTTTTTTACTTCAAATATTTTATTATATTTATTAAAAATATTATACAGTAAATATTTAAATCCTACTTGTCAAGTATTGTCTATTAACGCATTACTCACAGTTTTCGACTGCAAGCTGGCGATCCATTTATTATCTTAATTTTTTTTTATAAGATATATAGAGAGATATAAAGAGAACATTATTTGTTTCACGTTTGTTTTAAATGAAGATTATAAAAAAAAGCTAACAGTTAAATATTATTACAAATCCACTGATCAGATATGCATGAACACGTTAAACTATCCTAATTGACTTGTAATTAAAAGGAAACATTGATTAAAATTTTATTTCATTAAGTACACGTCATTTATTTTAGAGTCTGGTAATGAAATTGGTGAATAATTTATTTGTCCATGTACCTACTTCATTATTATTATTATTATTAACGATGATCTCTTCAAAGATAATCAAATTCAAATTTAACATCTATGTTTATTACAGATACATAAGTCATTAAACTAATGTCTCACTTTACGTGACATGTTACTTAATGGCTTGTCTTTCATTTAATAACCTACAAGATTTTAAAATCACGTATTACAACGTCGCTCTACCAACTGAACTACCGTATCGCTGTCCGCCTCGGTGAATTAAGCATTCTATATGTGATCGTCTGTTTCCCAGTAGTCGCGGGTTCGAATCCCTGCCCGTATCGGTTTTTTACATTCTATATTTATATAAATTTAAATAAGCTTAACATGGCTATACATGTTTAAAGATATTTCCAAAAATGATTTCGGTAGTGGCATCTTTTCAATGTTTATCTATACTGCAAAGTTAGAAACATTGGTTAGGATTTTCGAAAGAAACCTAATAGATGTCACCACCGTCCCGATACAGATGATCACATATAGAATGCTTAATTCACCGAGGCGGACAGCGATACGGTAGCTCAGTTGGTAGAGCGACGGGACGGTTTCCCAGTAGTCGCGGGTTCGAATCCCTGCCCGTATCGGTTTTTTACATTCTATATTTATATAAATTTAAATAAGCTTAACATGGCTATACATGTTTAAAGATATTTCCAAAAATGAAGTTATCGATAACTCTCAAAAATGAAGTTATCGATAACTAATTAACTCCAACTAGTAAACGCTATAATGTGAGGATAATTGAACAGTAAAAAACTATGAGAATTTTCGTTACATGTTACAAAATTATTCATCTCAAGCTTATATTATGAAGATACATACAGATAAAACCAGGCTACAAAATGGCTGCTGACGCTTGGGGCTGTTCCATGTCTTAACCATTACTTCTGTGTAGAGTTTATTATGCTACACTGTATCGGACTGTTACTGTGTATTTAGTTTCAAAACATATATAGCATTATTCCTTTTATATTTGGATTATGGTTTTTGTGTTAAATTATGTGTGTTGTGTTTTATAATGTTAATAATATGATTTTATATCTGTTATACTTAGGTTTAGGTGTAATTCTA
Organism: Napeogenes inachia; assembly: GCA_959347355.1. Taxonomy (NCBI): domain Eukaryota; kingdom Metazoa; phylum Arthropoda; class Insecta; order Lepidoptera; family Nymphalidae; genus Napeogenes; species Napeogenes inachia. The sequence continues at coordinate 19,436,317 of OY365793.1, read as the reverse complement.
AAAGTGGATGAGGGAATATTTTTGAAAAAAAAACTTATTCTATATTTATAAATCGCATATTCTGATCTTGTGATAGATTCAAAAATACAAAAAACTATATGAATATGTATTTATTATTTATTTATTGAAAATATTCCTCAATGTTATATATTGTATTTTTTGATATGCAGCAATTGGTACGCTTCTTTAAGAATGTAAAACTTTTGAATACCTATATAAAAGCAAATAGTATATTTATTAATAAGTACAAATATATAAGTATAGGTGAAAAAATTTCTGCAGTTTACATTCGAAATGAACAGTTTCACTACTCGTAACTTTCGTTTTGAGTCGCACTTATCCAACGGAATATTGTCTAGAAAACAGAAAACTTCGGAAACTATTTACTTGTATTGTTTTCTTATTATAAAGTTGTTACAAAAAAGTTACTTCAAGCCGAGTAAGAATTTAAAAAGAGAATTTCGCTCTTACAACTTTAATACTCAAGCATTTTATATTGACTCTAAATAAAAATTAACATAAAGTTCAAATATTCTCTAGCATTGGTGAGAAATATACTGTGCCGTCAATTTATCTCAATGCGCTTAACTAGAGCTTAACATCATTCATTCTTGTCCTCCATTAATTCTGTGTGATTATACAGATTAATCTAGTTACGCCTTAATACTTATAAATATTTGGTCACGGCAATATGAACTACAAAATTAGATGAACATATCATGTCACTATAAGCAACATACAAAAATCACTTAACATAATATCTTACAAATATTGAAAAGGAAGTCATAAAATGATAAAATATTAAAGGTCTCACAATAATCAGTAAGAAATAGTAAGTAAAAAATCACTTTGATTAACGTATGGTTAACCTCTTAAAAAATAATTCTTACATAAATGTTACCATATTTGTGAGGAGTAAGTGTAAAGTCAACATTTATTTAACTAATTATGGTTACTCATTTTACAATTCACTTTTTTAAATTATTTTTCTTAAAATAATGTTTTTTACATAACGATAAATAAACTCCATAAATCTCTATACCTTCACATATGCCTTTACCCATCACTTACAAAATATTCAATTTTCATTAAAACGTTGATGAAGCTGTCCAAATCCAACTAATTAACGTTGAGTAAGTGTATATATATATATACTGTTATAATATATGTTAAGCGTGTATTTAATTAATTAATGTATTTTATATTTATCTTTACTCCAAATACCACCCTTAATTTTTTACCAACCTGTTTATTTAATATATAACCAACCAATATATTTCCTCTATTTTTTTTTACAAAGTAAAAACACAAATTGTTGTGAATGTCATTGATGTCTTTCAAATTTATGTAAAATAGGAAATAATGGAATCACAACATGATTCCATTATTTCGTATGCTACTATACTTTGCTTTTATGTCATATATATCTCCACCACTCAACGTCATAGATCCATAATGTGTTGCCGATATTCATACCCTATGAGTACATACGTAACGTACATTACAGATCAGTACTGACACTTTACTTATGGTAATATTATTGTCAGGTTTTTTATACGTCTGTTAAGATTACTGAGAATACTGAGCTTCAACAACGTTTGTGAGATTATTTTGAAATAAAATGGCTTCCGCTTCATTAGTTAGTTCACACGTGACACTATCAACCGAAATATCCTTTATTTAGTATTTTTTTTTTATTCAAAACCACTGACGAAATATATCCACTTAATATGATATAAATAAAAACCAATAAAATAAATAACTGTTTATTAATCTATAGACTAGAGTTCTATTATTATATTAGTAATAAAACGATTATATAGAAGGAATTTTCTAGACACCTTTATCCATATTGTTACTTGTGCAATTAACTTTGAATAAATAAATTCAAATATAATTTATTAGATTATTCATAAGGGATTTATAGTGATAGTTTAAATGATAATATTACTAATTGATGAATGAGATTCAATATTTATTTTGGATTATGAATCGGAATGTTAAGGATAATAAATTGATAAAATAGCATTTATAGAACTAATTATTTTGAAAAGTAATGCATGAAATTTAAGTGTCAAAGAAATTTATTTTTAAGGAGACATGGTACTTATAGAGCATATGGTTTTATTAACACGGTCCCAAGAAGGCAAATGAATGGCCATTAACCTGTAAAACAGCTCATGGGTACTTTAAATCTTTTGATAAATTACAATTTAAAAAAGTTTTCGCCGAATTTCAACGAAATTGCGTAAGAGTTTTAAACTGAAATATACTATGCTACTATATCAACATTTATAGCAAATAAGTTAAAAATAAAATGTTTGTTGAGATATATGAGTATGAATCACGTATATACGTTAATGGATATTACGGAGTCTGTCTGTTCTAATTTTAAAATCATATTAAAAATTAAGAGAAATATATGTTAAAAATATAATTATGCATTTATAAATACAAGTTCATTAAAAAATCCATGTTTAACTTGAACTCTATCAAAAGAAAAGTAAATCAAGAGCCGTTGGTTGTTAATAAACAATAGAGTAGTCTATCAAAACAAATATAAAATGAAAATAATGTTTTTTGCACTGGAAGTTTTGTTATTAATTAATAAAATAATCTGTTAATTTCTAATGCTATAATATTACCAAGTTACTTTTGTGAGTTAATTTAATTACTACCGGACTACAAGACTTATTTCGTCGTAAATTTAATTACGTTATTAAATATTGATAAAGTTCGGAGCTCGTTTCCATAGTTATTTCATTCGAACCTAATCAGGAAAAAAAAATATTTTTCTATTAATAACCAACGACTCTTGTCTAATAAAACGAACAAACATACTAATAACAGACAATGTACACCCAAAATCGGAACAAGAATTAGTGCATCACATTAGTGGTTAGCGCCGACGCTTAACGCAAAGGAGCTCGGATTCGATTCTTGGCAGGGACAGGCATGGATGTGATGAGCATAGAGGTCTGTATTTCTGGGTTTGGTCTTTTATAAAATATATTCGAAGTATTTATCTATATGTATCCTTGTCTAACACTCATAATACAATCAAATAAGTTGCTTATTTAGGGGTTAAACCAATTAAACGTAACTAAAAATCCATTAAAAAAATACTTTAAGGTGTAAATTGAATCCATTTTCCAAACTGCTAGAGCCCAATCTAACCTAATCAGCGGCCAGCGGACTTACTATATTATTAGCTATATGTATTTCAAATAAACTTTTTTCAGAATCTTTCATAATTATATTTAGCACAATATGATTTAATATATCAAAATTTTAAATCATAATGGAGAACTATTCTAAACCCTTAAGTAAAGCTTTTATTCCAAATTATATGTTTATTAATACTTATTTCCGCGAGCGAGGAAAATAAAAATTTGTCAGAATGGAATAGAGAGAAGCACAATAGGAGTTAAAAGAAAAGACCGAGTTAAACTTAAAAGTATCAAAAGCAAAACAAAATTTAATAATGCATACAAAACATACAGGTGCTTAAAGTGGAGATGGGCTGGGCATATGATGAGGGAAAAGAGGGAAAAATGGACGAGACTAATAACTGAATGGCAACCACGAGATAGCAAATAGAGGTAGATAAACTAGAAGATGGGAAGACGACATCAGAAAAATAGCAGGTCCAATATGGACCCGCATAGCGAAAGATAGAATAGAGTGGAAATCTTTGGAGGAGGCCTATGTCGAAAGATGGCCATGTAACTATGGCCTATGTAACGTAGAAATTAACGTTTACCAATACCTAAATTATACAAAAGACAAGAAACTGATAAAGTAAATATATTTGTAAGATAATATCATTGTAAAAATAAGTTCAGCAATAAAGGCTCCTTGCCCGTATTGGTTTATTTTTCATTCTATATTTATATAAATTTAAATAATCTTAACATGGCTATACATGTTTATAGATATTTTCAAACAATAAAGGCTATTTTATTTTATTTTATTTATTTATTTATTTTAATAATTATTTCCAATAATATTAAATTGTAAATTAATTTATAAACAGAAACAAAATTTTTTATTTTAGATTTTAGGAATTTAATATTTTAATTTTTGATACAAAAGAAATTAATTGATGGAAATTGAAAAATATGATCCGGTTATTCGAGGGTCGCGCGCTTTACAGATTTATTAATATTTTTAGGAACCTTATCCGCAAACTCTTCCAATTAAAAAAATATCATATAATGAAAATAACAACTGCCAAATGGTATAAGAGTTGTGTTATTTTCATTATTATTTACAGATTAAAATGAAATAATAAAATAAAAATGATATTAATAAAGTATAAAACATATTTTGATCGTATTTAAAAAAAAATATAACTTCAATGACAAGAGAATAACGATCAAGGGATTTCACCCCTGTAATCAGTATGAGGATTTCACTTTTTATTTCCACATCGATTTTTTAAACGTAAAACACTTAATGTCGTTAATGACAAATGACCGGAAAATCACAACCGAGCTATATTAAAACAAACCCCTGTAGTCAGTATGCGGATTTCACTTTTAATTTCTACATTGATTTTTTTAAAGCATAACATTCAATGTCGTAATCACATTAAATGTGTTTTTAAAATGTCGAGCAAAATGATTTTTACCAAAATATATTATATACAAAGCAAGATTTCATTCATTCTTGTGAAAATAAGTAAAAATATAACCTTTCTTATTTTTTACATTATTAATCAGAATTTATTATACACTATTATTTCAACATTTAGTGTACATCAATAGTATGAGATCCTTACTTATAAATAAAAGATATTTTGAACCACGCCGCAAGGATCGCAAAAATATATATATATCCCGCGAACGAAGAAAAATACTGTATAGTAACAAAAACCATCTGATATTAATTTTATTAAAATTTAGTACCCATAATAACTTATATCTAACCGGTAATAATGTCCCATCAAAAACATAAATGTGAAATGAGAGCCAAAAACAATTTTATAATAAATGCTTTGGTGTTGATTTCAACGACCAAAGAAGTGAGTGAGATCTAAATGGATACCAAGTCAATGGTCAGTCAATTTATTTTTAATTACTTGTAATATGTTATAACAACATAAACATTATTTAGCTATAATTTAGGATAATATATTGAAACCTAACGTCTGACTTGGTTAGTTTCCATATACTAATAGTATTCGCAAGTTCTAAAGCTGTAAGTTCCAATTTTATTCTTACAAATATATTTAGCTCGCTAGTAAAAACTAGCCATAGTATATAATCTCTTCCATGACTTCTTAATAGTTCTAGTAGCTCCATAAAGTTACTACTTATATATAAAAGGTTATTTAGTATCGTCATGAGCGATAAATCTTTATAACATTTTATAAAGTAATAATAAATAAAATCTAAGAGATTTTTGAAAATATATAATATCCGAATATTAAATTGAATCCAGAGAAGCACCATGAAATAGTACCATAAAATCCGCTAGTAGGTACTTAATATTATTATGTCTTTGGTAACATACAAAATGTACAAAATGCTATTCAGATTCTGCAGTAATAAACTTTTAGTAAATTTAGAACAGTTTTAAAAGATGTGATACGATACGTGACTGTATATTTATGTTTTATTTTTTTACCAAAGTCCTTTGAATTCTGATGAATATCCACTCTTTATTCAAAACACACTAAAGAAAAACAATGAAGAGTTATACGTATAAAAACTTGACGTTTTTTTCAAATGACTGGCTATTTTATTTTAACTAAATAAAAATATAATGTTATATTGTTCCGGTGGATTTTACTTTGACAGCCATATAAATAGAGAAAGCAAAATATTATTTATTTTTAAATTGTACAATTGATGTTTCAACTTTATTCTATAAACAATAAAAAAATATCAATTTTAGTTGCCCAATAATTTAATTACCGTTAATAAATAGTCGCTTCAGATTGTAAGATAATACCACGAGGTTGCTAATGTTCTTACTCAGCAAGTAACTTTTTATCAATTTATAAAGCACATACTTTTATATGTTGGTAGATTCTGGTTAGTATTAATTTTGTACTTTTTAATTAAGTAAGTAAAATTGTAAACGACACACCTTGCATATCAATTTCATAATTGGACACTTTATAGTCGTTAAATGTTCTAGCAATTATTGTTGTTGTATTAGTATTTTTTACGTATATTAAGATTCCATATGATGGAAAGTGGAAATGTAGTCACATATTCGGTAGGGCGCATTCACTAAGTAACCTATTCACTGTTCTCTTGAAAACACCCACATTATAATCGGATGGAAATACCGAGGCAGGCAAGCTGTTCCAGTCCTTCGCTGTATGAACTATGAAAGACGAAGCAAAGCGATTCGTTCGGACAGACGGAATGTCCACAACATACGGATAGACACCTGCCGTGCGTCTAAATGTCCTGTTATGGAAAGGGATGGTAGTATTAACTCATGTAATTCCTGCGCACACTCTCCAAAATGTATCCTATAGAATACTGAGAGGCTAGCAATTTTTCAAAACAATTTGTTAACATACATATTTCTTACATTTTAAACGTAAAAAAAAAGTTTTGTTGTCACATTTCCTTGGAGATGAATAATTCAATATAAACTTATTTAATTTTACGTTGTGAACTGTAGCTATATTTTATTTACACTGTATAATTGTTTACTGTTTTATACTATATTTATTATATTTTATTTACACTGTTTTATAATATTTTAACACTATAATATTTAGGTGAGGGTAATTTACAATTTCATGACCAACTTACAGATGCTATATTTATACCTTATAATAAGTTCTAATAATTAATAAAAGATTATAAATTAAAAAAAAAATTTTAATACATTGGAATTTAAATTCCAATGTATTTACCATTTAAATTATTATAAATAAATATGGCTAACACTATTCAATTTGAAAATTAGTCACTACTTATTTAACTTCATAATATGTATCGTTCAAGATACAGTATATGTTTTTATCATAATATTATAAATGTATAGTAATTAAGTATTAAAAGTATTATTATTTAAGTATTATTATTAGAAGTATTGATTTCAAATGATTGTATAATAAGGATATTGAATACGAAAACATATAGTTCTGGCTGAGTTGTACTGGCATACAAAATATTTCAAATTACCAGAGCTTACAGATTACCTAAGTACTTCAAGCAATGACAAACGATGAGCTCTCAATGTCAAATTCTGTCAAGTTACAGATACTCAACTGTGATTTGCTAATTAGCTAATTAATAATGAGAGAGATGTCTGATATTTAATTATCTCAGATGAGTTGTGATGATGGGTTAGGATTATTGTTCTAAATATATTATAAAGGACACGTAAAAATAAATGATTATAATGTTTAATGCATACCAGTTACATTAAAATATAATGTAAAACTGACCTTTCGATGTTCAGCCAAATCGATATATAAATGAAAGTACCTTTATATTTTCATATTTTTATTTTATAATTCACTATTTTTTTTTTATGGAATAAAATAGTAAAATTCATTACAAATTTATGATACATGAATAAGCGTATTTGGGACTGTAGTGAAAATACCTCGGGAAGCGATCGAAGTGCATTTCTAATTAAGAGGAGACAAGCTCGCTACCTAATTAAGTTTTCATCTCTGTGCTCTGTGGAAGGTTGTTTCCTCCTTGAACGTTCAGAACACTGTTACTAATAATCTATGTAGTGATATAAAAAAAAAAAACAAAATATAACATTATCTCGAAAATTATTTTTGTAAGGAATATAAATATATTTAAAATGTTATGATCAATGTTGCTTATTGTTTTAAAATTACTTTTAACGATTTATAGTATAAATATAATTTTATAAGGAATTGAGTTTAATTTTGAAATCCCATTTCAATCCACATATAACACAAACGACGTTTTTGTAGGTCAAGTAAAGAGTACACCCTTTTTGGTTATAAATAAACGCTAAAATGCACAAAACATATACATATTGCATTTAACTACGGAACAACATAAAAGTAGTTTATAAATTTAACAATTCTATAATATTTTAAACAATTTTAAAATATTGTATCCACTCTAGTTAAATTAAATTATAATTATACATACGATCCGCAATATAGTTATATGTATACATAAATATATATATATATATATATATATATATCATGTATAACTTTCAATCATAATTCGTCATGTATGTTATTGATAAAAAATTACCCCATGGACATATTGCATATTGAATCGTTAAGCTGCCCTGGGTTTCTTACAAAGAATATTTATTATTTAATTACATCATGGTAAAAAAGCATACTAAATAATAATTTAAGTATTAGGGGTGAATTTTTTCACGCAATGAATTTATTAAAAGTTATTATTTTAATTCAGTGCCGCCTTATGCTCTGTATATAATAATTGTATTAAATATTTCTTAGTTGATGTAACTTGTCTTGACTTTTTATTAAAATTGTTGTTATTTAGCTCTCGCTAATTGTGTTGCTTGGGATTTCATTTATTGTTATTTCAGCCTAAACATTTTTTTGCTATTATGTGAAATCATTAGAATTTACGGAAATAGAATTATTTTCTAAGAAGATTTGAATAATACACTTTTTCTCCTAAAATATATTTGTTTTGAAGATTACATCCCGTTATATTTGAAACCATTTAACATCTGTAACAACTCTGATAATTTATATTGTTATTGCCAATTAGAGATTTTTTTTTTTAATAGTTTGTACATTTTAAAACAATATATTTATATCAATATGTAGTATCTTGGCATATACATTTTTAATTAATAAATTCATATTAATAATTAGTTATCTATATTCTATAATCTGCAATTCTTGATATTGATAATAAGGATTTATGATCTTTAATATTTGTAGGGCTGAAGCAAGTTACAATATTATTTCGATTCAAGTGTTCTGCAGTAGTGGGAAATTTCTTCGTAACCATGGATATACTAGCACTGGAAACAGTCATAGAAAGTATTTTATTAAAAAGAAGAAGAAGAGAGAAAGTATTTTAGTAGTTTGACTGAAAAACCTCTGATGAACAAACTTGAAAAAAAATTTTTTTATACTTGAACTATTAAAGTTTTAATATTTTTTATTAAGTTTTGAAAAAAGTAAAAAAAGAGAATTATTTGATATGCATACTTCTGTTGTTTTTACTGTTTACGAGAATATACCTATATTGAGCAGTGAACTTAATTGTGAATAGTGCAACACCCCAGCAAAACCAAAGCTCTCGCTAATTGTGTTAATTGGAGATATGTTTTGCTGATAATTAATAGGGTTAAATAGAAATAGGTACAGCTTATGGGTATGTTTAAAATTAACAAACAACATTATCGCGAGTTCGAATCCCTGTCCGTATCGGTATATTTTTCTTTCTCTATTTATATTAATTTAAATAAGCTATACATAGGCTATTTATGTTTATAGATATTTTCAAAATATTTTTAAATTATTTTCAATTAAAACTTATCGAAAACCTATAAAATAATACACCTCTTTAAATCCAAACTCTCGATGGAGAACACATAAAGTAAGAAATATATAACCAAACTCAAAAATATGTATAAAGTTAGCAAAGAAACTTTGGTTTTCTTTTTGGACAAAAAGTTATAGTCAAGATTTAGTTATTTTACTGATTCTTCCAGTTATATTCGATCTTTGAAATATCTTCAACTAGATACCCAAAGGGATTATTGGAACGTGGGGAATTATTACGGATTCTAAGTTTCCAAGCTTAATTTTTAATTACGGTTTATTCTAGAATTTATTTTTTTGCTAAAAGTGTATTGGTTTGACTTTTTAAATGTATTATTATAGTTTTATTATATGTATATTCTTCGGTATAATTCAGTTTATTCCTTTTTTAGAATTAAATGTGAAATAAATATTTTATATTAATTAAAATATATAAAAATACAAACAATATATAAAAACTTCTTGAAGTATATTTAATACATATTCCATGAAATAAATGAAGAGTTTTTCAACAAGCTATCGGGATACTTAAAGGATCGCCAGCTGATAATTGAACAGCTATATGGATTTCGCTATGGACGATAAACCCAGTCCATGAAGGCTCGTGTTACTGATATTACATTCCCCAAGACTTTCACTTCTGTAAACATAGTATATTATATTGATGATAAGTTAGAGATATCCAAAATTTATTGTTATGGGAATAACAGTACTAGGCATGTTTTATATCCCGGTCGAACAGGACGCTCTCACCGCAATGAGTGCCGAAAGTAAATTGTGTCTCCTATTAAGATTTTCCTTGGGCATGTTTTGGAACGGAGTGAACTAAATATTTTTCACTTTAGTCTCCAGAAGACTTATTTTTTTGAATGTAGCATCCAAAAACTAACTAGTATATGTATTACCGCACTTGAAAACCCCTTCAAGTAACTTTTTTGGTTTGAATGGCTCTATTATCATTTGACGATATGCAACGATGAGCAGCTTGAGCTGCCAGAGTTGACTGAGAAATTGGTGTAAGGGTTGATCCTTAAGCATTGCGGGGGTATATTTTATCTTTATGTGTCGTCTATTCTATTGATCAAAGATTTTTTATCTGTTTGATGCCGTTTATTTTCACTATCGCAAAAGTACCATATTTTCCGATATATGGAATTAAAAACCGGTTGCTGTGTTTCCAGGGCGATACAGCATGGAACTTTAGTTCGCTTTTGCTTTTGTAATTTTCAACCCTAAATCATTTAACCCGGCGTGAATGAGGTGAGTAATTGTTACACCAACTATGAGGTGGGTATGAGATACCCAAAACTTTAATCTTATTTTTTTTAAACAGACGTTTAATTTGCATTACATATAATAAAACTATCAAAACGCAATTTGATACAAACAAGATTACAAAAAAGAAAAGAGGTTTAAGTACAACCAGTTTTAATGATTATTAAAATAACTATGTTAATAAATATTCTATGAAAAAAATACAAGTTTCGGTGGTTAGTTAACTTTTTGCATAAAAATCTAGCAAAATTCTAACTTCTTTGTAAAATCAACATAATAAGGCTATTTTCTAACTATTCTAACTCAAAGAAGAACTGAACAATCTTATGAGATCATGTAACATGTCGCTAAAGTTACACCTAAAAATCAGCACAATGTCTGCACACAAAATTCGCGTGTTCCATACATATTGGCTTTATACATTTAGAACAGCAATGTTTTATCATTTTATTTCTTTTTTGAGGACAGCCATACCATATCTAACATATTTGCTAACCATTTTTTGGAAACTGCTGGTAAAGGTCTCCACAGGTGATTGGCAATTCTCTTTCGTATTTCCCCTGGAAGAAAAACTTAGTTTGAATGTTGCAAAAACTATCTTTTATTAGGTTCAGACTTCAGACCTAAATTACGAATATAATCACGGTGCATAATGCGTTTTTGGCCCCATAAGTGATTTTCCCTGTAGATTATGGTAGTTTATAGTCAGTAGCGGATTTAGGCCTAGGCCCGTGAGGCCCGGGCCTAGGGCGGCAAATTTTGAGGGGCGCCAAAATTTTTAAGATGACTAAAATTTAAAATCGATTGGGTTTTCTGAAACTATCGAAACATAGCCATCCATCCATCCATTTTGAGGGTTGAATTTCTTTGTTAAAATAATTAATCAGGCAAGTCCTAAAAGTTGTTAAAAAAATAAATGTTTAATTTATACCTGAATTAGATTTCTTATTATTATTGTTATTATTTTTTACACACACATATATGTACATATATGTTTATATATATACTGGTACAAAAGAAAAAGGGCGCCATATCGTCTCGGGCCTAGGGCGTCCTCAAACCTAAATCCGCTACTGTTTATAGTAGCCATATTGATTATACCATATAAATCAAGTGGTTATTTCCCTGCGTATAGCTCCAGTTTGAGAATGTAAAACTTTTTCGCATATTGAGCTTGAAATTTGAGTCCACCTTTGGTCGATTTTGTTAGGAATTTATACATGAAACGATAATTACATTTCATCAATAGTAAAGTTCTCGGAAGGCACATAAGGGTCACTAATATTGTCAACTAAATTATCTATAATTATTGCAGCTAGATTGTCAACCTTCTTTCTCTCGTCTCGGGTATTTATTCCGGTGTATATTTTTTTCATAATACATCTTGATAAATCTTAAAATAACTCACAAAATACTAAAAATAAGAATAAATTATAAACTTACTAACACTCAAAATATGTGACACCAACTACGAGGTGGGGTATGTCATACCCTGGCGAAGTTTGCAATCGTATATTTCCATTCGCAATTGGTGAATAACTAAACTGGATGCCGAACCTCACCCTACACACCCTTACCTCCAGCTACTGCAACGGCGGGACTTGCATAGCAACAATAACATTAAACAATTTGCGTTTTAAAACTTCACGGGTATGAGATACCCCACCTCATTCACGCCGTGTTAATATTAAATATTTATTTTTTTACTATTTTTAAATGTTATCAAATACATTTTACAAAACTACACTCTACTCAAATAAAATAAGTAAAATTTTTACAACACTCGTTTTAAAATTCAAACGTACCAAATAAATGTTCTAAAAAAAACTCAATTTTCCTGCGGAAATTAAAGCAAGCGATATCTTTGCCGTTATATTTTAGTTTTTAAAGGTAAATCATATTTTACATTGTAGGTCTTTTATAAGCTTTTACTATGTTACAAATGTTTCGTTGTACACTCTTTTACTTTAATAGTGTGATTAAAAAAAAAGTAACGTCCTAAGAAATATGATTTATGATTCGAGAACAAATAATTTTCCTTTTCCTTTTTTCTATTATATGTACATAAGTTTTTTAGCATTTAATAATTTTATAGTTATATTATTTTATAAGCATTTCAAATGTATAATGTTCATTATGTAAATGTTTATAGAAACAATTTACTGATCTAAGTTAAAAATGGCATATGTGTAATTATGTATGTGTGTAATTGTAAAATTAGGAATAGTGTAAAAAAGAAAATAAATTATATATTTGATTATTTTATTATTTATGATTACAAATTTCAAGATTATATTTTTTAATAGATAGAGATCGATGTTTCCACTTAGAAAATATCATTTTATTTAAACACGGTAACTTAATTGAGAAATTTTAAATGCACATATCTCAGCTCTTCTCTTAATACATTTGCTCAAAGATACTATCGGGTAAAGCCGAGTCGATACACGACTTTACATACAAATAACATGGATACAAAAAATAAATAAATAATAATAACAAATCCTGAATATTCTAGTAAAAATAACGGGACTAACTATTTAAATTATTTTATTGTCATTGCTCCTTCATAATTATAAAGTTTTGAATGAATTCAACGTTTAAAAGTAGGTCAATATCATATTCAAAGTTTCCGTAACATATGCACAAACTACGATAATAATATAAGATACAGGTATGTTTTAGATTATAAAAGCGTGTTAAAAACTATAAAACCTATATTGACATCAAATATGCATATACATTATTTAGTAAGTTATAAATAGTTCAACTAAAATATTTTAGATGTCTGAATTAAAATTATTGCTTAAGGAATAAAATTAGTTGAAAGTAGTTCCACATTGGTTGAAAGACTCTTGTGAATTAAGAAGAGGTTTTAATTAATTTTAGAAGGTTGCAGGGAGAGAACGTGGCAGAATACCCTATCAAAATAAAATTATTAAACTATTTGCTTTGCTATTTTACAGATTGTATTAAGAGAGAGAGAGAGAGAGAGAGAATAGACATACTATAAAAGCTGGTCTTTGTAATTATTTGAAATAAATCGATCGTTAATTTCATTCCATTGAAAAATACAATAAAACATAGTTATTACCTGTAAATTTATTTATTGTTTTCATTTAAATTGTTAAAAATTGCCTCAATAGGCAGGCAGTATAATTTTTTGATTAAAGTATTTAATTTTATTTATTATTATATTATATTATAATTGTATTTATTTTTCTCCAACTTCCAAAAGAAAACAAAATAGAGAAAATCATTACCCTATTTAACACAAAATTTATAACATTTGGTTAATAATATGATGTCATTACAAATCTACAGCAAGGCGTGTAGACCTAAAACAAGGCTAATATTTACAGCTTAATTTAGTCATAGTATATTCAAAAAAGTAGTAAAAGTACAATCTATTTTGATATTCTAAAATAAAATGTACATATTATGTTTGAAAATATACATTCAAACATGTAAGCCATGGTAAGCTTATTTAAATTTATATAAATATAGAATGCAAAATGAACCGATACGGGCAGGGATTCGAACCCACTACTACTGGGAAACCGTGACGTCGCTCTACCAACTGAGCTACCGTATCGCTGTCCGCCTTGGTAAATAAAGTATTCTATATTTGATCGTCTTTATCGGGACGTTGGTGATAAATATTAGATTTCTTTCTAAAAATCCTAACCAATGTGTATTATATATATAGATATATACATATTAGGTTTCTAACAATTCTTAAGCTGGTGCCGATCTTTACTATGCTATAGAATTAATGAACTTCGCACCGACGCGCCCACGGCAACACTTGACAGTTGTTAAAGTATCCTATTAATTTTATAAATGCGAATGTTATTTGTTTATTACGCTTTGATGCGAAAACTACTCAACCGATCATTTTTAAAGTAAAAACCATTTAGAAATATAAACATTGTTTGTCAATAAACTTGTAAACGAAGACGAGGGCAACAGCTAGTATAAATATATAAATCACACTAATATAAGTATATATATATATATATATATATATATTATATGTATTTTCATCATACATTGAGTATTTTGACAAACATGTTGGTTAGTTCGATCTTGTGTTTGTATTATATTTTCTGAACCTTATAAGAGTAGAAGTAGATATACATATCGACATCATATATTTGGTTATAAATATGTGATGTGAATATGTGTAGCTTCTTCATAACCGTACTATTCACGTAAACTCAAGGATTTCCATTTTATATCCGATCGACTCAAAAATGACTTTTCGTATTTCTCAGCAAAGCATTTTACATTTTAAACTAGTTTTCCATAAATTCTGCAAACTGATACACGTAGACCAAAATATTTAGATATTACATATATTTTCCATGTGTATTTTATGATATAAACCTATTTTATATACCTACAAACGGTGAATTTGCATGAAATTCACACATTTTTTTTTACTTTAATTTTAAAATATTTTTTTTTATGACCACCTTGACGATGATGGTAATGATTTTTCTATATTGTTTTTGTTTTAGTTGAACCTGAATTGCTTTTTTAACATTACAAAAGAATTTACTAAGAATATTAAAATGGGGACACAAAATTATTGAAATAAATATTTTTAAGGGGACAATATCAGATATCTCATTATTACGCAAACTGAGCACTGAGTGAAAATATTGCCAAATAAATGATTTATTATGTTCATTGGACAATAAAGTATCTATTATAAATATTTGAAAAGCTGTAAATTTTTCTAATTAAATTAATAATTGAGAGATTTGTTTTTTACTTTATGAATAATTTTCCCAATATTTAATGTAAGACTAATATTTAATGTAAGTATTTCTTTTTAATTGTTTAATAATAATCTTCATTTAAATACTATAAGAATAATATATTATTTATATTTTTATTTCAGCGATCTTTAGAAATACAATAATAATACAATGATAATTAAGCAATAGTATTTGAAGCAATCGTATAATCATTAAGCCAATTAATGGATAAATAAAAATGTATTATTATATTGTTGTAAATATACTAGCGGCCAATATAATAGCTACTTTAGGAGCTGGGTTTCTTTATTTGCTATATTGTCTTATTGGTCAATTAGCCACAAGTAGCTCGCCCCGTAGGTCGAGTAGTTAGCGCAGACAATGGGGCGGACAAAAACAGTCATGTATGTGATGAGCATAGATAAATGTCTGTGTTTGATTGTTAAAGTATATGGAATACATCTAATAATCAAAATATTTATAATGTGTATTTCTATATATTTGTATCCTTGCCCTTAACTCGAGCAAATAATTTTACTTACTTATCAACAGTGGATTTGTCCAGTGATATTATTATAAATATTATTTAAAATTTCTATAATCTACATGTAACCTACATTGATCCTTACAAAGAAATTAAATACTATTATAGCCCATTAATTATTTTGTCATTAGAAATAAATCAAGAATTTATAAAACTATATATTAAATATTGTATAGGTACGAAAGCAGAGTTCTTGCTTAGTAAATTTTATTTTCTCCAGATAAGATGACTTATGGAGCTATACTTTGGCTTTTGAAAATTAGCAATGAAAAAAAGCTGTGAAAATATTCTATAATAGCGTAAGTGCACCGTGATGTGGCACCGGTTCTATAATATCTACACTTAATTTATAATTCAGTAATCATATTTAATCAATCAAGACATAAAATTAGTTCAGTAATTATATTCAATCAATATAAATCAATATAAACTTAACACTCAGCTCAGCGTTTTATACTATACTTGAAAACTTCGCTTGGAAATAAACAGATGGGAATACTCTCGTAGATGGAAAAGCGAGTACGAAAGCCTGTTTCATTAGAACTGTGCTTTGAGTGTTTCCTTAGGTATTTTCAGTGCAGTATTAATTATGCAAATGATATACGTCTTTTAATTATGTTCTTTAAGGCAGTGTAACAAAATACTAATGCTTTACGTTGAAAATATCTTTGTTGTCTGTCTCTTCTTTTAAATATACATAAGATATACTGTTATATATCAGAGACTACTCGTATAAGTAAGTCTGGGTATGTATGAATAGATAGGAATGTTTTGTGTTTAATTATAAGGTATCTTATTCAATTATAAAGGTTGATGAATTTACGTTTAACTAAACCTTAATTCTAATTTATTTATAACAAGTATTAGGTTTGGTTACAAAATATTTTTAAAATTACTCGTTCCAACTACAATTAATAAAAGTGTTGACGGACGGTGTCTGGCCGACGATTGACCTACAATTTCTAATTGATTTTATTTTACTATTAAAAAATAAAACAATGGTCTAAAAACTTTCTTATTTGTCATGTTTTTGAATATCTGAATTGAAAATTGGATATCCACTATTGATCTCATTGATTTCTTAAAAATAGGTATATTTGTACATTAAGAAACTGTTAATGATAATAAACTTACTTACTTAACTTTATGTATATTTTCGTTTAAATGTATGTTACGAGCAACATAATATAGTTAGCTCTGCCAGGATACTAACAATACACGCTACGCTTTTGATAAATTGACGTAAATTAATGATATTATAGAATAATATTGTAAATAATAAAGTAGCTCAGCTTACGTTATTTATCAAAGTAATGGAGTTCGATATTGTTATTTAAAAAATATATAATTTGGTCTAAAAATATGTACTTAATTTTTTTGTAATTTATATAAATTATAAGATTTTTAAATTAATTAGGTAGGTGTGATATTGTAGCAAAAATTTTGAAGTAATTGTGTTGTAAATTACGTTAGTTATATGATGAGAGATTTTTAATAAATTGTTTATATTTAAAACGTATTTATCTATAATCATAGGTTAAGAATATAACAAATTCAAACTATTATTCAATAAAGCAATTTAAATTAGTAGCAAATTTCTTTTTTTTTTTAATAAAGAAAATAAAATTCAATAAAGAAATTAATCTATTGGAGACGTAATAACTTACTGTGTAATTATTGTTAAGATTTTTTATAATCTCATATTATAATGCATTAAAAAACGTTAATAGTAAATAAATAATATCTAAATCTGCGAATATTAATTGAAAAGATAAATTAATAAGCGCGCTACCACATTTTCTGGCTTAATTCGCTCTAGATGGCCAATTTTAATTCCCTGTCGATTCGTTTCAATTCTGTTCTACTAATTATTCCATTTCTGATATTCACTTTTCCACATACTTCATTGCCGTCACTGAAATTTATCCCGAAAAATTTTGCATATTTGTACTATTGCATGAATATAATGCCTGGATATTTAGATGAAGTAGCATATTTGCATTAATTGAATATCTTAACAGTTTAAGGAAAAAGCTATAAATATTTAATGAATTTAATATAAAAAAACACTATCTATTTTCTTTTATTTGTTTCATTAGCTCTACGTACATGGCTCGGCCAGCATCAATCTAAATCAATCAATCTTCCCTTATTACTTTGGTGTATATTAAAAACACTGAAATGTTTGAAATAATTATTGAGTGAAATACTGGTAGTTTATATAAGAAGTTTTAATTCACTTTTATTCAATTTAGAAATCTACCTCAGATAAAAACTAACTTTAAAATGGATTTATTGGAATTTAAAAAGTATATCAGTGATTGTTAATACGTGACAACTGCTTAAGAATTTGAAACCTTTAATATTTTTTATGTTAATAATATAAATATAATCCTACAATTAAATGAAATGTAAATTTATGAAATGTTATTGTTCATACCAAACTAATATAATAATAAAGTATTAAAGAATTCTAAAACATCGAAGTGGACTACATACACTTTGGACTGGATACACTTTGTACTGTGTTTTGGTGCGATTGAATTTGAAGATTGTAAATTTAAATTAACATATGCCAAGTATTTTTTTTAAGAATGTGAAATTATAGCTGTTGACACTTTAGAAGTAATAAAGATCGTTAGATAAAGACTTCCAGACCTACTTCGTAACCTTCAATACTTACTTTTAAAGTTTTAAGTATATGAAAACACGGCAAAGTTCCGCCTGCATTGCTGTAGTTAAGACTGTTAGAAACTAATGTCGATTGTATAATATAAGCTTATTTTAAGAACATTTCGTCACATTTTAATATATCATAAATCAAGCTTTGTCAACCCAAAATATATATACTAAAATTTCCTTAATTAAATAAATACGTTACATTATAAAACTTTAAATTATTTTTTTATAAAAATCCATAATAATCTCACATGAAATTAGTGTTGAAATTTTTGGTCTGAACGAAGCGTACAGTTATCAGGAAAATAAAAATATTTATGAAATTGCTAGTTTATGTACAGCGAGATAAAAGCCAAATTATATTTCTCTGTTAGTTCAGTTCTAGCTTGAGGCGGAATTGGGGTCGAGTAAAGCTAAAATTATCGAACAGTTGCGACTTATTATCCTAGCACAGAGGCAGAACAAAGAGTGCAATTAGAGCCTCACAAAAGATACTTAAGTAGAATATACTTAGTTGCCATAATTTTTATTTTATGATATATTTTTTAACAAATATTTAAATTATCGTATCCAATATCGCTCTACCAATTAAGCAAATGTATCCGATCCGATGATACGGTAGCTCAAATGGTGGAGCGTTGGGACGATTTGCCAGAGGTCGCGGGTTCGAATCCCTGCCCCTATCCGTTTATTTTTAATTCCATATTTATATAAATTTAAATAAGCTTAACATGGCTATACATGTTTATAGATATTTTCAAATATTCAAACCTTTTTTTATTAATATTATTTGATTTTAATAAAGTATGTATGTTGTCCTGCACATTAAAAAATTTAATACTTTAATAATGGTTTTTTACTATTATACTTGTACTACAAATACTATTATAAGTTATACTCGTCTGTCTTTTCTGTTGTAACAGCGCTTTCGTAATATTTACATACTTAGAGGGTAACTCCATCATTTTAATCCTCCTAGGAGTGGATCCTCTACGTGTTTATGTGTTCATGTTCAAGCTGCAGAGGCTAAACGAGGCTATTAATCAGTGTGTCACTGAAATATAATTAATTAAATGATACTTAGTATGATTTATTTTGACAGGCTTATAAGCAAGCACCTGGCACTATTCGTCATGCTTTCATTTAGTTTAATTATAGATAACTGTTCAAGTATATATCTTTAATTTCATTATAGAATCTTTAATGTACAAGATTTGAATGGCTCTACTTTTATCTTTTACATATTTATTTATTATTGTTATTTCAACTCTTTTTTTATAAAATTAAACTTGTTATATTTAACTAAGAGCATCTAGTAATGCAATTATTAAAAGAATATCAGTAAACTAAACTTAAAAGTGTTAGAATATTTAGACATAGTCTTTGATCATCAAGAGTTTATAGCAATAAATAACGATTATATTTAACATAAGAGGAATAATACTATCATATTACTGAATATCTTTGAAATTTTATAAAATATAAATTTACATAATTAATAACATAATTTCTAACTATTTTTCGATTTCAACGGAAACTTTTATTGGATTACATTGTTGTCCGTCCGTCCGTCCGTCCGTATGTTCCTTTTTGTCAGGAATACGTGGAGGTATCAAACTGAAATTTATTTAAAATACTAAAATACAAGCAATCTGTAGTACATATAAATGAAAAACCCTGAAAGTCTAAAGTTTTTACTTTCATCAAATATTTTTTACGTATGGTATTAATATTTTTGTAATGGTACGGACCTTCTTCTTGACCTTTTTCACTTGGCCAATTTTTTTTGTTTACAATCTATTATAACTTTTCACTCGCTTGTTTACACATTCAACAACAAAACTTTTACAATCACATAATGAACAAAAGAAATTTACATTTTTTATTTGTAAAAATCATATATTTTTCTATTGTCAGGTCTTAAATTACTCGTATCGTGCTCACAAAGAATAGTCGAATAATAAAAACAGTTTGACCTTCTGTTCATTTTTGTCAAAAAGGAAGACTATATCCGATCCGCGGGGAGGAACAATTTTATTGACTCGAAAAATACAAAGACGACAGGATTGTGAACGAGAAAATTTTCCCCTTTGTTTAAAAGGAAATATCGTGGAAAAGACAACGATTGTGTCGATATTTTGATTTATGTTTATATAGTGCTACTGGAATAATAAGTAAATCCTTATAAAATGCTTCTTACTGTTTGCTAATTAAATGTTTCATGAAATAATATTATAAGATGTACATTATTCAAATATTCATTGTGACAAATATATTGTGCTAACAAACATGAAACGGTGATTAAAAAAAAATAAACTGTGCGTAAAAGCCGTGGTTTGAGGCGGCAGACAACTGTAAACAAAAGTTTGTTATTAACAATTATAAAAGAACACAAATACAATTGACGGTTAAACATATTTTTTTCTCAAATGCACAATCTATCTCTTTCACAAGCGCTGTAAGACATAAAAGGCACCGCAAACTAATCCTTCTAATTACAGACAGATCGTTAACTCTCGCCACCTTAACAAGTTCCAGCATTCATTCAGCGTCGGTGTATGTATGTAACGATTGTGTTTCATTTAATCTTTTTATATAACATAATGTTTAATTTAAATAAATTATTCAGTTATATAAGATACAAAGTTTTGTTTGATTTAAGTTTTTTATGAAAAAAGCAAATTATATATAAAAGATATATGACAAAGTTAAAAGTAGGTAAGTTTTTGAATTTTACAATTTATGTATGTATGTAAATTTTGGTTTTCTACTGTTTTATTATTTTTATTACCTTATTGGTATTTTAATTTTTTTCCCCATATCAGAATAATTCTAGGTTATTCATCCAGATTATGCATAATGATGTACAAGTATACAGAAGCTGTGTCAAAGGCTTTTAAACATTAATAAAAAAGCTAAGCATAATCTACCACGATCATGTAATTGAAGCTAGTTTATTATTTACATGTTCTATTTAATTATTCGAAGTTAAATTATTATCAATCTTTAATACGAGGTATTTTTCACAGCGTTTTTGTTTCAATTGAATATTGTTTATTGTTAGGGGTGCTTGTGGTAGTATCACTTTATTTTTAGCATTAAAAAATAAGTAGCAAGTTTTTAAAGTGTTAAGTGTCAGGAGATTGCATTGAAACCAGGTAGATAAGGCATTTAAGTCTTCTTGAGTTTGATAAGAGTTTGAATATAAATTGTCCAAAATAGAAAATACAGGTATCATCAGCATACAGGGTTATGTGCCCATGTAATCCAAGTTATTAAATATTATTAATGTAAATCAGAAAAAGTAATGGTCTTAAAATAGATCCTTACGGAACGCCACATATTACAGGCAACGCTTTGCTTTGACAATAGCTAATTTTAACTACATGATATTTCCATTAACGCATTAAGAAACCATAGTTCTTATTTTTTCAGAAGTAATTCATGACTTACCGTATCAAATGCCTTTTTTAAATCTATAAATATTCCTAAAAGTATATTCTTGCTATCGATTCTATGTTTAATTTTAGTGATAAGGTTCAATGTTGCGGTAAGTGTACTACTTGTTGGCCTAAAACCATATTGCCGTTCGGTGATAAAATTAATTATATTAGTGTATTTATATAATCCAAAACTGGCAGCACAGAAACAGGTCGGTAATTACCTAGGTCCTATTTAGCTCCGGATTTGTGAAAGGGTGTTACATTTTCAGTTTCTTGGGTATCTGGGACTGTTCCTTCTAGTAATAATTTGTTAAAGCAAAGTGTTAGAGGACTAGCTATTTCATTAATTACACATTTTATTACTTTAGTACTTATACCATCTATTTCTATACTGAAATTATTATCGAGGTTTGTAAAATTTTTTGTTATCTTACTTACTGTATCAAGGGTAGACAGTTCAGAGCTAGTTCAGAGGAGTAGATTTTAGGTAAGACCAAAATGTTTTATTTTATTGTTGGCTAAATTATTACTAAAGTTTCACATTTTTTTTCGGCTTAGGGTAACATTTTGCGAATTCTTTGTGATAGTAGCTATTTCTGTGCTTTGAATCAATCTTGCTACATATGAACGCTTTGTCTGAAATTTCATTATTAATATTTAAAATTATTTAACCTTTTTAATATAACATTATGAATTTGAAAGATTGTCGTTTGTGATATAAACATATTGTACTTAGTGTGTAAAATAAATGTGTTATCGAAGTTTTTTTAACAAAATCTTCATCTCTATTTTATGCATATTTTTTTAACCATATTGATCTGCTAATAAGCCATACGGACACATAAATGAAACAACTTATTTGTTCTTACGGGACGTCCCAATTTTTTATTCGGCACATTCGAAAAGTCAGTATTTGACACAATATTTAAATAATATATATATTTATAACTCATAACTGATTTACAATACTCTTTTTAAATTGAGACTTAAAGTTGGCATAAAATTACAAAGCTTGCGGGAATAAATAGATTTAAAGCGATTAGTTATTCGATCAAGACAAAATGTAACTATTTCTTAATTGGAAACTGGCACGAAAGATAAATGTTAGCCAAATAAGCATCGTGAGCTGTTCTATTATAGTATTATATATTCAATGAATATTCGCATTACTACGTCTGCTTTGTGACATAACATAATTGTTATCGGTCGATTAAAATTATGTCCACACAAACTTGATTAAACTATTAAACAGTGAGCGTGTTCTAGAGGGTTCATAACAAAGTTTATTTTACTAAAATTCTATACGTGCGAAGTTTTAACTTAATCGATATAAGTTGTAGAAGTATACAAACTTCCAAAAGATATATTCTGACATTATTTAATCACAAAAACAAAGATTTTTTTTAGTTATTATAGTATACCCTTGCCTTAAATGTATGTGCAGCAAAACTTCTCATAATATTTGTCTAAGAAAAATATAACCAATTCTTCAAAGCGTTTTCGCGTTAGCTCAATTATCAATGCGGGGTGAAAGGTTTCCTAAGGTTGCGAGTTAGTGTATTTGCTAAGGTTATCAAACGTTTATCATTCTTTTAATTTAATTTGTTCATAGTTTAATTACAGTAGGTGATTACATCATGACGCACAAAGCAGACAGTTTAATACTCTACAATACAAAATTCTAAATTGAATTTTTAATACAAAAATAAAGTTATATCTTTATGGTTACTCTATTTCTATCAGTATTTTCCAGTCCATTATGACAGCTACAGATTAAGTTATATATATATACATGAACATACATGATGTGCTCTCAGCGAGACTCTCGAGAGAGGTTCTCGACAAGTAGGTATGTACTGGTGGCATAACAGGCGTTTATCTTTTATGGAAAAACCACACCTTTTGTTTCTTTTATAAGTTCGTACGTTTGTGTCGGGTTCAAGTAAGCTTTTAATTTTTTTTACTTCATCAACCAAATTTTGAAATGTAAACTAGAATGAGGACAACGGTTAGTTGTCCTCGATAATTACAATTGGTACAATTAAACGTCATAAATTCATTATTACTACAATTTAAATATTATACCCATATGATGTACATATACAGGGTTTTTAATTAATTGGCTACCTCTTGCAGGCAACCTTTCTACATCAATCCCAACAACATTTGTTTTACGACTTACATTTATTGCTAGAAATTGTTTTTATTAAGATAAGGTATTAAGTAAAAATAATAGTTTTGTTTTTATGGTCAAATAATATCTTTAGGAAGTTTGTATATTTCTAAAACTTATATCAATTAAGTTAAAACTTCGAATATAAAATTGTAAAATAAACCTTGTTATAAACCCTGTCGAACACGCTCACTGTTTAATAGTTTAATCGAGTTTGTGTGGACATAATTTTAATCGACCGATAACAATTATGTTATGTCACAAAGCAGACGTAGTACTAAAAATATTCATTGAATATATAATATTATAATAGGACAAGTTACAATGCTTTTTTTGACAAACATTAATCTTACGTGGTACTTTTTTATTAAGGAATAATTAGTTACATTTTTGTTAAATTTATATTACTTATTGAAATTATTTTTTTTTATAAGACGTCTATTTAAAGTTATGATGTTATGTCTTTATATCTTTTTTTATAATGTTTATTTATTCTCTTTAAATTGAGACTTCTTAATATAATATAATATAATTAATATAATATAATAATATCAGGACAAATAACACAAATTGATCTAACCCTTAAGTAAGCAAATTATTTTCTTGGGTTAGGGGTGTTAGACAACGATACAAATACGACGTTAGACGTCTGCGCTAATCACTCGACCAACGACGTGGTTAAACACTCTATCACTATCAGCACTCCAGTAAAATATTTTAGGAGACGCTTAAAACGTATTTCGAAAAAGGTAGCATGCGACTCATTTTCACCTACATGAGTTTTTATATCTGTACTTCCAGACGTAGCTTTTAATTTTTATGCCACAACAGAGTCTTAAATTGTTAAAAATTTTAGATAGGTGAAGACTATATTTATTTACCTTTTGTTGATTTTACGAAAGGCAAACTTAATGCCTAAGGGAATTCTCTCCCAGTTAAAATCTGAGTATGGTGGGAAATTGTGGCTTTTAATAAAATAATATTAAATATATACATTTATCTATATACATTTAGGTCGACTGCCTATAGAAAATGACTATTCACTGACACTGGTCTGTCAAGATTCGAGAAAAACGTATTACTTTCATATTATCAAAAAGCACATTATGGCTAGGTAAAAGCCACTGCTGTAGCACAGTGTAAAGTACATATACTCGTAACTACCGAATGTCTTCTTAGTCGTCACACTCTTGCCAGAGTGGTCGTGGTCGTCACTTCAGGGTTGGTGACATGCTTCACAATTAGTCGCCACTCCTCTCGCATCGTTGCCTTTCTTGTACACTCGTGGAGTGAACCATCAAGTGCAGCCTTCACCTGGTCAATCCAACGCATAGGCGGCCTGCCACGTGGTCTTATACCTTCATCTCTTCCCTGTACTACAAGGCGTTCTACTGACGTATCCCCTCGACGCAAAACATGTTCGAAATAGATGAGAATGCGACCTTTGAATTATGTGTAATAAGGGCAATAAGAAGATAGTTGCTGCATACTTTTGTAGAGCCTTTTTTATGTAAAGGAACAAAGACAGTATGACACCACTCTTGAGGCCAAGTACCTGTCTCCCAAACTTTGTTACACAAAATGTGAAAGACTTCAACGCCATATTCACCAACTGCTTTTATGGTTTCTATTGGTAAGGCATCTCTTCCTGTGGCTTTTCCGCTTTTGAGGTCATAGCGGCTCGAACTTCATCTTTCAAGATATCAGGCTCCTTTTCGTCTTTTTCAGGCTCTGTTGAGAGATAACTGTGCGCGTGTGGATCGTTAAGCAGTGACTGACAGTACTCTTTCCAGGTCTCGGATATTGCGCTTATTTCAGTCAATGTATCGCCCCGCGAACTCTCTATAGCCCATGTTTTAGAAGAGAGAGTTTTGGTAATAGATCTTATTTTAAATTTATATAAATATATCTTATTTTCTTATGTAGATCCCCCGTTTCGTGTCTGTCTGCGTGAACTTCGACTTCACCACATATGTTCTGTAGATAAGCATTGCGATCTCGTCTACACGCTTCTTGCACCCGAGCAGACATTCTATTCAAGCTCTTTATGTCAGCACGAAGGGCTTTCATAGTTCTTCTCTCCTCGACAAGGGCAAGGGTACCGTTGGTCATCCATTGTGCGCGCTTGCGAACCACTGTGGTTGGCTTAGATGCAGTAACAGCTGTTACAAAGAGATGTTTTGCCTGACCCCACAGCTGATCTGGGGATGCCGATTGGGTATTTAAGTTAATCCACTGAGACCAATCCTTTTCGATTGCAGTCAGAAATTCAGACTTATCCACTGGTAACAGTTTCCCCGGCTTTTCAACTTTTCTAGCTACTCTCAGTTTGAGTTGAACTTTAGCTACTAAAAGTTGGTGGTCTGATCCGCAATCGGCACAGGGCAAAGTGTGAACATTCCTTATGGAAGTTTTCCATCTTGATCCAATCAAAATGTAGTCTATCTGGTTACGATAGTTGCTATTAGGTGATACCCGTGTAAAGTCTTCTCGGATGGTTTTGGAAGAAACTGTTCGCTATCACGAAGTTGTTCTCAGCAGCAAATTGTATAAGGCGTTCACCTCTCTCATTACGCTGGCCAAGTCCAAATTTGCCTGCACACAGGCTTAGCTGATTAGCATGCTTTCCTATCTTCGCATTCAGATCACCCATTAAAATAAGCAGTTCTCTTTTTGGGATTTTAGCCATAGTTGATTCCAGTTCTCTATAAAACGGTTCCATGTCAGCGTCATCTGCTGCGCTTGTTGGTGCGTACAGCTGTATGCTGTTTAGGTTGACCGGTTTCGCCTTCAGTTTTAAACTCAGCACTCAATCACTAATAGCTTCATATCCCATCACACAGTTGTTAACTTTCTTTGGTAAAACTAAGGCAACTCCATTTCGGCTGTTGTCGTCATTTCCAGAGAAGTAGATAACACGTGTCTCGGATTGAAAATGTCCATTACCCTTCCAATGAGTCTCACTAAGACCACAGATGTCCAGTTTGCATCGCGCTATTTCCTTTTCCAGAAAGTCAAGTTTTCCTGGTTGAAGCAGACCGCGCACATTCCAAGTGCCTATCATTTGGGTCTGACGCATCCTCATTGTGAAAGAAATTCCAGTAGCCCGATGTCCATGTGGTGCCTGGTCTCCTACACCATCAAGGCCGGTAGCCAATTTCACACCCCGGACGCAAATCGGCGCCGGTTGCTAAGCGGATCGCATGGCCACCTTTGATTACTTTGTTGTACCTTCATGACGACTTTCTTTGGGAAAATAGTGCAGTAGTTTCCCCTTGCTTTCTGCACTAGACATTTTAGTGGGTATTTAATCCACAAGGCCGCTGATGCCTCTTCTGCCCGGTTGCCCGGCCAGGTGTATGGTTATACCGCCATTGCTCGGTGCTACCGAATGTAGTCCAAGCCAAAATCCGAAAATTCTTAATTCCATGATAATGTTTTACATTTTGTTTTCTAAGGCTTTCACGAGTACTACCCATTAAAATAAAAATATTTTTACGGATTTAACTCACTTATAATGAATTAAATTTTAAATCTAACCCGACGTTTCGATTGCTTCGCAGCAATCTTGTTCACGGTAAGACGAGATGGAGGTGTCTGTTAGTAAGTCAGTTATATACAGTATATACAGTAGTTTTACATTTATTTTGACACGCCAGAATGAAACAAATATTGTAATGATAAAAAAAAAACAATTTTGACTTCAGCTCACCAGAAACTCCCGGCAAAGAAATTCATAAAGTCATGGCCACAGTGGTTAGATGCTACCTACGCATGGACCCGGTAATTAAAACTATGAGGGACACTAACAACAAATACTTACATTTAACAGTGATATAAATTACAATAAGTTCAATGTGTACACTATTTATTATAACGACGAGTGGCGAGGAACTGCATGAGACTAAATAGGACATCACATCTTCCTTAACCCCCCAAACACTTTACGTTTACGATACGACACCAAGCTTCGAGCCCATGACTGGGGCGACATGGCTGGCATATGTAAATATATTCGAGGAAACTTCCGGGGCCTACGCCTCCGGGAGTTCCTCGGTGACAGTGAGCGATAACAATTTTTGTGACCGCTAACACCTTTCTTGACCCTGAACACAAATTAAACACTTAGGTAAGTAAAATACATATAGATGCTAAAATGCCTTTATTTATTCCGAGTTTTTAATTGATTGATTACAAGATCAAAAAAGACAAGAAATGTCTTAAGTTTGTGTCCTTGAGCTATACATTCGAATGGTAACACACTTATATACCTCGAACGTTATGCTTAGGCATTTTACTTTGGTTAAAGGTACAGATCTTAAGTCATTCTTCTACAGTAAGGATTTAATAACACAATTTTCTATTAATTAAAAAGGTATTATAGTTTATTTAATTACAATAAAACTCTTTTTTTTTTTAACAGCCATTACTAGTTGATAGCATTTATATCCTTACAGTTAATTGCTTCTTCATTGACGTAAAGATAAGTTAAAATAATATTATCGGATATCGCTAACAATATATTTGCTTGGCAAAAGCTTAAAAATATTTTTGACTAGGTAATACTAAAAAAAGGATTTTACTAATTTTGTTGTTGAAGCCGAGGCCGAGTTGTAATCTAAATAGATCTCGTAATAACTAAAAAAAAGCGTTTTTGTCAGGAATTTGTTTTGACTAGTTTTGTATTTGAAAAGCCGAAATGTATTGTCCGGATTGTCAAAATCTATCCCTATGCTTAACAACCACTCTTGTGGGATTAAAGATATCGTACAGAAATACTAGATTTTATATTTCATTCAATACATAATATAAATTGTTACATTTAATATTTATAATTGTATTAAAGAATGTCTACTTCAAAATATAGAGAACGTGAATATATTTAATATATATTTTAATTTAATCAAGATATATTTTATTTGAACCTATGTATGTGGTTAATATGCAACCTCATAAACCTTCTACTACAAATGTAATAAAATAAATTAAAATAAAATGACCAAACAGATGCATTTTAAAAAATGCATTTGATAATTATTTAGGAAAGTTTGCCTGTTATACAACACATAAGTATTATCTTTAGGACAACAATTAGATAGTGCCTTTTATAATATTACACGCATATCGATCGTATGCGAGTGATACAAACCTACTCATAGATGAAGCTATCTCATTATTATTATTTTTCTATTTTACATGTATTTATGGAGAATAATTATAATAAATAATAACAATATTATAATATTTTATTATACTATAATAATTATATAATACCTTATTTTTAGCAGACTTATTATTCACAAAAAAACGAAATAAAATATTTATAGTGCCTGTAAACCTTAATGTTGTAACTTATTACGATTCTGTTGCAAATACATGTAATATTAAAGAAAGAAATTCCTTATAATTATGATTGGGCCACTTATAATATTCTGGTTTCTAGATAAAATCCACAATATAAAAGCTTTTTTCAAAATTAAAATACGTTCAACTTTTATATCTTGGATTTCTATTAGGAAAACAATTTTCAACTTCTCTTGTGAAATTCTCGATTGCAGCTTTTGGAGGTCCTAATTTTAATTTACAAAAATGTGCAAATATTAGCTTAAAAACTTTTCAAACAATGTTTGCTACCTACCTACATTTTACCTAATTATTTAATTTCACCACAGCCTATTTTAGTAATGTGACTATAAATACTATTAATAATACACTCTCATAAATGCTATCTACCGTTATAGTTTACTTAATTCGCACTATATCTTCTATTTTCCATACTATTTCTGTTCATTATAACATCAGTAAAAGTATAAGTATCAATTGAAATCGATAATTAGTTTTCTGAACTATTTTTCTGTATTATTATGGTTAATAATTTTTTGTTATATATTTTTATGGTTTACTTAGTCCATCCTAAAAACATTGAAAAATTTAAAATAATACAATCTAGCGTATTGATATCAACAGTACCTGTAAATTAAGAAAAAAATTTAATCTGTGGTTCAATGCTCGGTCGAATTTAAAATATTTAATTTATTAAACCCTAGTACCATTTAGCTTTATAACATTTTAGTTGCTTGCCCAACTCTGAATGTCTTACATACTTAATGTAGATATTGCAGTCCCTCGCAAGTAATATGTCCAATCGTATTTGAGAATTATATCAGGGAATACGTCGATACGAATATTACCCTACACACACAATGATACAACTTCGAACATTCAGAAGTAAGTATTGAGCTGAATGTCTCCTTTATGCCTTTTACTACTGATTGGATGCTTGAAAGAGATCTCTCTTTAGCGATAAGACTGTCGAAAGTGTACTGTTTTTTTGACGTTATTTTGTAGAAACAGTTAAATACATGCCACTTGCGAACTTTAGGTTGCTAGTAATTATTATTAATTACTTACTAGTAGCTATTGCGTACTAATAATTTTATCCATTATATATTTAGCATTTGCTTTGAAGTATTCTTATAACATTTAATTAATAATGTCTAGTATTAATTATATTTTTACTCCTGTCATTATAATTATTAGAAAAACTTTGAAATGGTAATAATTACAAAACGCTTCCCAGATTTCATGAATTTTTAAATTCTTTAACTCATTGTTAATCAAGTCTATTTTTATGATTGTATATGTTAGACTTTCTTTTGGTCTAAAACATAAGTCGACAGTAATTTGATATGCAATAATAGCAATTAGAAGCTTTTTATTTATTATGTTATTGACCTTTAATAATATTTTATTGTACTAAGAAATGAAAACAAACGACATGATTTCATTTTTTTATTGTAGTGTCTATATTGTAAGTCTAATTAAACACGATAATAATAACGGATGAATAAAATGTTATGTAACCACTAATTACCGGTACGTTACTGGATTAACCTGTATTATGAAAATTAATTTAAATACAATAATGATCATTATTATAAATACAATATTGCCTATGGACTCACAGAGCGCTATTAATATTAAAATTTGTTTATATGAGATAGATTATTCTGGTTTAAAACGATTTACGAATTATCTGAACATTGAATAAATATTAATACTATGCAATACTTTTTGAAATGATGCTTGCAATCAGGATCATATATTACAAGTTACAGAAAAGGGATTGTGCCTTATGAAGTAGTAGAAATTAGTTTTGAATAATATAAAGTTAGATGTAACGATGTAATAACTGCATTGAAATTGGATGAAATCTTATATTTTTATATGTATGTAGCCGTACATATAAAAATATAAGATTTCGTACAAGGGGACTAAGTGCATTGTGGAACTACTTACAATCTTGCCCTCTAACTATGCTTTTGACAGTCTCCTTGAGAGACCTAAGTGGACCCCGAGTAACGGAATCGTCACACATAAAAATTCAAAATTGAGAGAGATAGAAACAATGTCCATTTAGAGTCGAACTGGAGAAGAACCGGCGACTCGAAGGTACTATAGATAATAAAGGCAGTGCTGATGATATTTTGCGAGGCAGTATAATTCCCGCTAGTCTTGGCGGTACATCAGCTGACACTATGACATTATGAATAAGGCGATAGAAGAGGATGACCCCAAATTAAAAATAAACAAAATATTCTGCTAATATTCTGCTACTACAGAGTCAGACCGATGAACTTAGCTACATAAAAAGACTACTAATGTAATAATGAACTTTCTTATGAAAGTTATACACAAATGAAATGTAGTTATGACAGCTCGTGGTGTGAATATTTATGTAACCACCGACCTATATCCTTCAACCGCAGAATATTTCAAGGAGATTCCTTATCACGTCTCCTATTTTGTGTTGAGATCAATTCTTTTTCCTAAATCTTAATTAATTATCAGCCTAACGAGAAACTTCGATAAATAAATGTTATATTATGATATCACATACCAACAAATTTAATTAATGTTAAATTTTAATAATTATTTAATGTTGTTGTAGTTATATAATATCACTGTTACCTATTATCTTTACTTCTACAACGAAGTGTGTTATTTATTAGCAATACTTGTTTAGCGATAAGAGGATAATTCAAAGTGACACAATTAATGGGAACTAATTTGATGCAACGTAATTTTTTTTTAAACAAACACAAAATGTCATTAGGAAGTTATTGTTTATTTAGGTTTATTATAAAATATAAAACTTTGAACGAAGAATTGCAGAGTAAATTTTGTAAGATCTGAAGTTACCATTCTGTATGTTCAAAAGTTTGATTATATACATGTCATAATCAGAAGTTTCAAAGTATTTGCCTATTATTTTATGATTTCTTACAAATTTGTTTACATGTTGTTTTGACATTTGACATTTTCCTTTATTATTATATTGTCAGTGTTTTTAATAAAGCTATACTCATAGCATATTTTTATAATATCCGTGGCATCATCTGCTCTTTCTTTATAGAAAACGAAAAAGCAAATATAAAATCATATAAACTCATTGATTTTTAGTTTTATTATATTTACAGAAAATAATACTTTTATATTTTCTGTTTTTTTATAAAGATAAGGGAACTTTTCTCAAATAAAAGCATAAATAAGTGATAATTACTGTATTATTTAAATCTAGTTTCTGGTTTTTCAGTAGATATAAAAGAACTCTCATTTCATTTTAACTAGGAGACAAAAAACCTGTCTAATACTTTTTATGTGATGCGCAAACCTACAAAATATGAAAATTTCAATTACTTCTTATTGTATTGAGGTCAAAGTATATGTACTTAGCAATTACTAACTATTCGTAAGTATTTTTTAAATGTAGTCTCAAGCATTAAGAGTAAAATTAATATGATCAATCGGACGAAAAAGATGACATCGCACTGCAAAACTTATGCCATTTTTTACAAAGTCATATAAGATCTGACAATTCGTTTTATCTCGAAAAAGATAAATGAACATAGTGGAATAAACAGCTACCTCTCAGAATTAGGCCCTGGAACGCCAATATTGTAACTGAGTCTACAGGACTTACTGAAGATGAACCATCAACCAGCCTAGCAAAAAAAATAGCACTGGGATCGAGCTTTTCAATCAAATGATTAAAATAAAATGTAAGCCAATTTAAATGTAGTACGATATCTTTAACTATGACTCATGATGAGACTTGCACACATTCAATGTTTCAACTCAACAAATGTAATAAACAAGGCCAAGGTCAAATTAAATATAAATAGCTATCGTAAGTATCCCGATGGCTGCAAGAACGATTTATGAAGTTGGTGCCATTAATTATTCTTCTAGGCTATTTCATCGCTAAATCGCAAAAGAAGCCACACATGACTAAAACTCAGGGAAAGATAAGCCAAGATTGCTTACTCTAAATGCAAAGAAAATGCCAATGAAATCAACATGTTTTTCATTTGCCAAAATTGTTATGCCAGAAACTAATATTACTTGTTATAGTTATTAGAGATTTTATTGTTAGTTTATGTAACATTGCTCACTATGTAAGTTTACAGATATTTATAATGAAAGTGTAACTTGTAGGTGTATATTGTTTTATTTCTATAAATCTGAGCGGAGTTTCGAAGGCCCTACGCAACTACTTACGTAATTTTTTAGGCGCAAGTAACTAAGGATTAAGTAATAACATGTAAGGTTGTGAGATAAAGAAGATAGAATAAATGAGTAAAAGAAGGCTGGATTTTGTCAGTTTAACAGTATGAATTATTCAGTAAAATGTCTATTATATTTGAAAACATTCTAAAGTAGAAAATTTTGAAATATTCTTTTATTAAATTAAATTTAAGCAGTACATACTTAGTAAGAACTAATGATAATAGAATCGTATTTCTTCCATATTTTTTTTATCAAATATATATGAAATCAAATATCACCATAAGATATCACCATCATAAGATGTGGTTTTTTTTAATATTTTTTGCATTAAAAAGATATATTTATATGTATTATATTTGTAATCATAATAAAGCAGAATGTAAGCAGCCTAGGACGAGGCCTATAATTTTTAATACATACAAATGTACTGTAAGAAAAAAAAATAGATTTTTAATTGCTAGAATGTAGATAAATAAATAAAATATATTTAGTAAATAAAATAATGTAGATCTTTACAAAAATATGGTTTCCATTTTATCTCGTTACCCTTGAAGCTTTAAATTGAGTTATTTACATAAAAACATGTAATTTACACTTTCAATTAAAATGTTTTTAGAAATTACAATATTAATGGTAAAATGGAAATAACATTTATGTACCATCTGGATTCTTTAAGTTAAAATACAAGTAGGCACATTAGCTCCTATTCGCAAGACATGAATAAATTGGTTCCCGGCATCTTATCGAGCATAAAACAAGATTGCGGTTGAAGGTAAGCCCGTAAACACGTCATGCGGTGATATATTTTATCTTTTTTTTACAAATGCAAAGAAAGAGCCTCTTTTCTTAAGAAATACAAATAAAATCCATTTATGGTCTTTCGAGTAGTCATGATCAGTTTTGACAAGCTTTTTGGGTAACTGTTTATTTATTTACAGGTCTGTACTGTGTAAGACTTTTCGTGTAATATTATATGTTCCATGTTTCCCATAATTATATAAATAAAAGAAGAATAATTTAGGAACAGTATAAACTCTAGAACTTAGAATTACTTATGGGGATATCATATGGTTATATTATTTTGATCCGATTTACGTTCAGTCAGCGTAATTCATACAACTATATAAATTAAAACTTATACATTAGCAATTTATGAACAAATTCAGTGTCTCTGCTATCACTATAGAATAAATAAATACGCCATGTTTAGATATCTCAGAAAATAAATGGCCTTGATGATTTAATGTCTTGTTTACATCCTATTATTGAAAACAAAAGAAACACATTCTTTTGTTGTAATAAGAGGCTTCAAAGAATAGTACGAAATGGTAATTCAAAAGATAATTTTTAAACGATATTTACACATATTACGTTCATAGCCTATTTGAGATTTAATTCTTTGATTAACCCTTACCATCTTCTCTATTAAAATTAGGATGTTATTTAATTTCAATAGCTTCACGAACCATTCTTGGAATGTAACGTTGTTCTTTAGCCAGGATTTTGGGTTTATCAAATTTTATATAATGATAGAGCTTGTCTATGGTATGTTCACACCGATGCTCCTCTGTTCTTTTACCGATGCTTCTCTTTGTTTGACCTACCATCATGTGCAAAACCACCAAAATTGTATAACCATGAGGTATGGTTATGAACTGGCTAAATACGTTGATGGGATACTGACACCGCTCCGGGGACATACACAAGCTTATGTCAACGATTCTTACCAGTTTGTTAATGATATTCAACAAGTAAAATTAGATAACGACGACATTATGGTTAATTTCGATGTGCAGTCACTATTTACCAGCCTTCCAGTGAGTGACTGCATTGAAATTGTCAAGAGAAAAATG
This sequence comes from Napeogenes inachia, assembly GCA_959347355.1. NCBI lineage: Eukaryota > Metazoa > Arthropoda > Insecta > Lepidoptera > Nymphalidae > Napeogenes > Napeogenes inachia. Next base: position 19,400,512 of record OY365793.1, on the reverse strand, counting down.
AAGGATAACAATATGCCTGTAGAATGCCCGCAGAATTACTGAATCATTGCTTAACATCTGGCTATTTGATATGGAGTAATGAATTCTATGTACAAGTTGATGGAGTGGCAATGGGTTCCCCGGTCTCCCCCGTTGTTGCCGATATATACATGGAGCATTTCGAGGCAAGGGCCCTGTCCTCTGCACCGGCTATACTGAAGATCTTTAAACGGTACGTAGATGACACCTTCACAATACTACCCATGGATCAAACATCTGCTTTTCTAAAACACCTTAATTACATTAACAACAAAATACAATTTACAATGGAATTGAAGTCAAATAATACTTTAGCTTTCCTTGATATTCTTATCATCGAGAATCCTATTCTTATTATCAAGGTTCAAGCACATCACTTTTTACTATGTTTATTTAAAAAAATTAAAAAATAATAACTAGTTAAAAATAAGAAATATAAATGTTTAAGCATATGAAGCCTATTATTTTTTTTAAGAAATATGGAATGAAAAATGAATCAGGCGGGATTCAAACGCGTGGCCTCTGGGAAATCGAGCCGACGCTCTATAAATTTATCGACGTATAGCTACATGATTCGATGAATTTCGCATTCTATAAATTACCTAGGTAATGTATCTGTAGGTAGTGTACAGGTCTAAAATTTCTGTCTTCTTTTTCTGTTTCGTTAGTAACGGGCTTTATATTCATGTATTAATATTTTATTAGAAACGGTATGTTCGAAATTTTGATAAAAATATCACTATTATATATTTTTTAAATTTGCTCCATGTTTCTATCTCTTCATTGTTTACACCATCTTAGCGAGTATCATCCTAATCGGAATAATAAAAGAAATTGTAGAGACATTGCCTCTCTTGAAATAAAGGATAGGGAGGGAATGAATGTAGAGAAAGAGTAAACATCGTACGTACGCAACCGTGTTTCATATGGGCAATGTCTGCAATATCTTACTAATACCTTGGTTGCTGATCACCTACCCTGGGACTTTCCTCATGGGGTCTCACCTGGCTGGTCTGAATGCCCAGGTAGCAACCGGCTCATCTTCAAACAACCGGGACCTAATCCTAAAACCTCAGCATTTATCCCTGATGCTTCTTATAACTACTGAACTGATTGTTATCGTATATTTTATTATACAGCAGTATTATCATTGACGGCTTAGCAACAAAAAAATCAGTGATCGGTCATGTGGTTGAGAATAAATCACCTAAAAACTAAATTTCGCAAAATGTACGAATAAAATCATTGAATTTGCGCTCAACCAAAAGTCAGAATGGTAACCTAGTAATTTGTATTGTTGAATCTCAAAGGGATGTAATGAAATTGGATATAGTTTTAGTATAAATCAATGTAGTTTAAAATTCGTAAACTCGAAAACAGAAAATACTAGGCATTGAACATGTTCTTTTAATTGACTTATATTGTTAATATAATGAGGGTAGACAATTTTCTTTCTTACCTATTTTTTTATAACGAACGTTTTACCTTTTTTTAAGAGTTGGCTAAGGTTTTTATAATTGTAGGCCGATAATTTGTGAAATAATTGAAGGCCGATAATTTGTGATTTTTTTATATTATAACCAGCTGCTATAGGTATTGTATATTAATAATTGAAGCCACACTTAACCAATTGAATGCTGTATTTGTTTGGTTTTCAATATAGGTATCAAAATGTATGACCTTAATTTAATTACTAAATATAGACGCAATAAATATTTTATTAGTATCTAAATAACATTATCTTAATGAACATTTTTATATTTAAAGCATATTATTTCAATCAATAATGACTTCAGTTTTTGACTCATTCCATGGCACGCGAGGTAACAATATTTGTATCTTTTTTTAAATTTTAAATAGACATTTTTCTTAAAGCCATTGACATTTCAGTAGTAACGGCATTCTCAGTGCCTAATCTAAAGTATTTAAACGTCCTCGCATATGACATTAAATAATAAGGGATAAATCTAAATATCTAATTATCTATATATATAATAAAATTGTCACCAATCCATTTCTGTACATGGAAAATATTAAAATAAAACATCATAGGGGGCCTTTATAAGAGAAAGAAAACCCAAAACAATGGTTTTTCAGCTTGTCTGTTTGTCTGTATGTCTGTATGTTAGTGCACGCTAATCTCAGAAATGGTTTCACTAATTTGAATTCGGTTTTCAGGAATATATTATCACATTATTAATTATCACATTATTAATTATTATATTATCACATTATCACATTATTATTATCTTCTCTTAACATTAAGTATTCATTTCATCTAAATCATTTAAGAAATAAAAAAGATATGTCAATTTATGTCAATAAGATTTGCATGGTAACTATTACACCATGCAAATTTTATTCTATACATGTAATAGATCAGTATGTAGTCTTTGTACATTGAAAGTATAAAAAAAAATACCAGGATGTGAAGTGATAACTAACAGAATCCATTTTCAGCATTTTTAAAATCTCTGTCGGTTTATCTGTTTGCCTTTTAGTAGTGCATACAATACGAAAAATCAATATTTTCAAAAATTCATACAGGGGGACCTTTATATAAGCAAGAGAACCCAAAAATAATGTTTTTTCATTTTATCTGTTCGTCTGTATGTCTGTATGTTTGTGCACGTTAATCTCAGAAACGGATTTTACGATTTGTATGGAGTTTTCGGGAATATTTTTTTTAGAATTGGTTAACAAATAAAGAAGTTAATAATCTCCTATTGTCGTACCATTGCTGCTTACCAGTTTGAAGGTTTATAGTTTTTACATACATTGGTAAGTACAGAGGGTATGTTTTATCAAAATCGAAATCTACGCGTACGAAGTCGCAGACACAGCTAGTTTTTTAATATTATTACCTTAGGGACAAGTCGTTACGTTACCTTCCCGTGTCTATAACACATATAGTAAAACATAAAGGAATAAATTAAATAGCTAATTATTAGTCGACATAGCAAAGATTATTTAATTTTGCGTACACCACATTTTTAGTAATAGGTAAAACAATAATATGGGATTAATTTCACAGCCTTATCTGAATTGGAATGCCACCTACGCGGTATAAAACCGCGTTGCCGAAGGTAATTTGATAATATTGTAAATGTTAGCTTTTAATATATATGTTTAAAAAATATTTTAAGTAACTTCAAACGTAAATACCATATTATATAACCTTAACCCGGCGTGAATGAGGTGAGTAATTGTTACACCAACTATGAGGTGGGTATGAGATACCCAAAACTTTAATCTTGTTTTTTTTTTATACAGACGTTTAATTTACATTACATATAATAAAACAATCAAAACGCAATTTTAAATAAATAAGATTACAAAAAAGAAAATAGGTTAAGTACAACCAGTTTTAATGATTATTAAAAAGAGACGAGACGAAGCTTCTTAGCAATCCATGGATTCACCGTGCGGGTGCCGGGCCCATCGCGTTGCAAGGAGAGGAGTGCAAGCAGTGCCTGGGACATGCGACCCAGGAGTAGGTTTAAGGGGCCCCTTTATTATGCGCAGAAACGCTCACCTTCACCCTCCACACTCCTCTCCCTACCTAACCAAATTTGGATATGTTAATAAATATTCTATGAAAAAAATACAAGTTTCGGTGGTTAATTAACTTTTTGCATAAAAATCTAGCAAAATTCTATTTTTTTTGGTAAATCAACATAATAAGACTATTTTCTAATAATTCTAACTCAAAAAAGAACTGAACAATCTCATGAGATCATGTAACACATCGCTAAAGTTACACCAAAAAATCAGCACAATGTCCGCACACAAAATTCGCGTGTTCCATACATATTGGCTTCATACATTTAGAACAGCAATGATTTAACTTTTTAATTCTTTTTTGAGGACAGCCATACCATATCTAACATATTTGCTAACCATTTTTTTGGGAACTGCTGGTAAAGGTCTCCACAGGTGATCTGTAATTCTCTTTCGTATTTCCCCTGGCAGAAAAACTTAGTTTGAATGTTGCAAAAACTATCTTTTATTAGGTTCAGACTTTAGACCTAAATTACCTTGAGTGATTTTCCCTGTAGATTATGATAGTTTATAGTAGCCATATTGAGTATACCATATAACTCAGGTGGTTATTTCCCTGCATATAGCTCCAGTTTGAGAATTTAAAACTTTTTCGCATATTGAGCTCGAAATTTGAGTCCACCTTTAGTCGGTTTCGTTAGGAATTTATACATGAAACGATAGTTCCATTTCATCAATAGTAAAGTTCTCGGAAGGCACATAATGGCCACTAATATTGTCAACTAAATTATCTTTAATTATTGCAGCTAGATTGTCAACCTTCTTTCTCTCGTCTCGGGTATTTATTCAGGTGTTTATTTTTTTCATAATACATCTTGATAAATCTTAAAATATGTCACAAAATACTAAAAATAAGAATAAATTATAAACTTACTGTCACTCCAAATATGTGACACCAACTACGAGGTGGGGTATGTCATACCCTGGCGAAGTTTGCAATCGTATATGTCCATTCGCAAGTGGTAAATAACTAAACTCGATGCTGAACCTCACCCTACACAGCCTTACCTCCAGCTACTGCAACGGCGGGACTTGCATAGCAACAATAACATTAAACAATTTGCGTTTTAAAACTTCACGGGTATGAGATACCCCACCTCATTCACGCCGGGTTAATCTTACAATTAACACAATCTTAATAATGATCTATAGTAAGAATAAATAAAGTCACTTATTATGTTATCAAATAGATTTTTACTTGTTGTTGGAATGTTATCAATGAATAAATAAGATTGATTAAATATTTTCTTTCATAAATATAAATAAACAATTATATAAATATAAAATGTAAAAAACCGATACGGGCAGGGATTCGAACCCGCGACTACTGGGAAACCGTCCCGTCGCTCTACCAACTGAGCTACCGTATCGCTGTCCGCCTCGGTGAATTAAGCATTCTATATGTGATCGTCTTTATCGGGACGGTGGTGACATCTACTGGAGGTGGTAGCTCAGTTGGTAGAGCGACGGGACGGTTTCCCAGTAGTCGCGGGTTCGAATCCCTGCCCGTATCGGTTTTTTACATGTCTTATAAAATCTTATTTATAGATAAAGAAGCAGCTACATCCAACCGTGAAAATAGTCGGCATATCTTTGTACTGTCACTTGATGTATTTCAATTTAATTATACGTTGACCGTTGGCTTTGGTTTGAAGTCGATATAACTTACATGAAAGGAATTATTTTAAAACCACGAAAGAAAATCCTTCTTTACATTTTATTTAAATCTAATTGAAAAACTTAAGAATACATATTCGATATTTTTATAGACGTTATTAAATATGAAATTCTTTCCTAGCGGGAATATATACTAAATTCTGCAGATATTAAGAGGACGCGGTGTTGGATAAAGCTTTTATTTATACTAATTAATGTATTTCACAAAGTATTTTTTTTAGGTATAAAAGCGCAAAATCATACTTCTAATAAGAGATGATAGTTCGGGACACAAAAAACAATATATATAAAATGAAATATAATCTAATGTATGGACAAACGATATATACGTACATACATACATACAGAACTGAGAGAAGGGGACAGTGTTCTTTAAACAACCACTTGAAGGTGGTCATATATATCTTTCATTAAAACACATGTATGTGTATCCCAAATGATCACATTAATAATATTTTTTTATATTAAAAACCTCTAACGTTATTCCTTTTTTTTTCACGAAAATAAAAAATAATATCCTTATTTTGTAATTAAATATTTATTGTTCAAATTTAATATTATTGAACTCATATTAATTTAAATGCACTCTTTCAAATTGTCATCAATATAATAAATGAAAAAACGTCGAAAATTGCTTTGTCTGTAATGGCTGGACAAATGCTTGTTATGAACTTAATTCAGAATCAAATTAAATCTCAAAAATAATTTCCCCTTTTTTCGTTATTATTATAATTTCTTATAACCATAAGAACTCATTAAAATATTAATATTTCTGTTTGGTCTATTTTACTAGATATGTACTAAAGAATACGACACCTTAGGAACAATTATTTCTATTTTATCCAAATCTTTAAAGATAAAGTAAATCTTAAGGAAAGTGTTCTCTTCGACAAACTTAACTGACGTCTTGAAAGACGTGAATTATAGATTTTTTTATTCTTGCAAGAATATTGGAAATAGATTATAGAAAGAGGGAAAATAGACAGTAATATTTACGCTTAAATAATATAAAGAAAAAAGTTTCCACGGAACTAATTTCCGACAACCTATCTTTTGTATACACAAGCCTCTCTGGAAAACGTTCCCATCGCAGTTTCTGTTGTAAATCGCGACCTCGAGTTAATATTCGAATGGAGTAAATGTTATGGAATAACAGTTGTAGTTTGCCAAAATATAATATGTTATATATTTTTGCGGCTACTTAGGACGTGACATGTTAAAGATTTAATTCTTTCTCAATATCTGATTATAGAATTAGCAAACAAACAAATGAAAATTGGAAAGGCAGATGAAGACGCAACAGCTGATACGTACTGAGTTATGATTGTACTTCAATAAGTCAGGTATAGATAAAACAAGTTATATTTTTTGGAACGTAGTTTCTTATCGTCCGTTGTGAAAGGGGGCTAGACAGTAAAAATTCTTACGAAAAGGTGGCACGACATGTTTTGCTATCTCTCTCTCTCTCTTATGGAAAGCAAGCGAGATATTTTTATTTATATCATTTTTATTATTTGTATTATATTAAATTTCTTAGTAGTTCTTTATTTTTTTTTGATATTGGAGTTTGTTCTTTTAGAATCAATTTGCAAATAAGACAGTTTAATTGAAAATAATAATACAAATTTGTGATCAAATATACTCGTAATGTTTTGTAAAAACGCCATCTATTTATACCTTAGGGAAACATAACTACATCTGTTATATAAACATATCAGTACAAAGTGAAACCGCTAGGTGGCGGGACAATAACTCATGGATTTATTGATTAACACTTTTTAATTTAGTTATTCATTTTATTTACATTTATTATAAATTATCGGCAAAATACCATACAAAATAGTATACAAATATTACTCATTAGCATATTAGCTTATATTAATAATTGAATACCATAAAAATTAGAAATGTATAATTCCCTACTTGGAAATATAAGCCTTAACTTACCTACATTACAAATAATAAATATTTTAGGTTTTAATTAATTATTTTCATTAGTATTTTTTGTATTTTATTAAATTGCTTAGTAGTTCTTTATTATTTATTTGATATTGGAGTTTGTTGCAAGAGTTTGTTGCAATTTGTAACAATTATTACTAAAATTGAGCCTACCGATTAAGTTTTTAAGTATTAGTTAGTTTTTTAGTATATTTAATAATAAAAAATGTTATAATAAAAACAATATATATTATTATAACTTTAAAAAAAAATATTACAATTCCTTCAAAAAGTAATCGAAAGGAATTTCGGTCCATCCGGGTGTCCCTTCACACCTCTTACTTTTTGTAACTAATTAAACTACACAAATGGAAATATTTTATACTATAGTACATAAACTGTCAACATAAATTAGGAAAAGATTTATCGCCTTAATACTTACAATATATATATTTACGTACGATGAGCCCAGGTAACAAAGTTAGAAGAACATTATATTGAGAAAGAAAAAAGACAGTGAAAACATCAGTCCCTTACTTCGCTTAAATAAACTTTTTAACTTAGATTGATGTACATTGTATTATATGTTTTTTTATTACATAAAAAGGAGTATCATCTGGCATGTGGGTAATCAGGTGGTTAGTGATCACTACCGCCCACGGTTTTGTAACACTAAAGGATGCTCAAGACCTTCACCTGCCTTGTAATGGTTTTTAACATTTACGCACCTAGTGTTTTATAAGGATTTCTCGAGTAGGTACTACACATTGAAATAAAACTATTTTTACGGATTTATCTCGCGTATATTGAATTAAATTTTAAATTTACATTTTAAATCTACCCCGACTTTTCGAATGCTTTGCAGCAATCGCACCTAGATTTAGAGAATTCCTTTATTTTGTTTTTTTTTATGTAAATATAAATATTTTTAAAATCTTTTTTAACACTTTTGCTTATATTCCGCTTACATTTTAAAAATAAAAAAATTATTTCGTTCCAAGAATTTCTTGTAGATGAATAATTTAATTTAAGCTTGTTTAATTAAACGTTTTGAACTAAAATGAAATTGTATTTAGATAGTATAATTTTGCAAGCTCTTGCTCGTACATAAAACAATTAAACCGCTTCTACTTTATTAAAATGCAGTTTTTAATTAAGATACGAAAGCTATTTATATAAATATTAAATTGTAAGCCTATTATTTTAATATATAGAAGTATATAAAACGTCTTTTAATATATTTGATTACAGAAGTCGTCTTATATTAAATAATCATTTACTTTCGTGTCAAATATGCGCTAAATATTAAAAAATATATATGTATATATATTTTTACAATAACCAACAAAAAAAAACCTCTTGCTAATAGAAAAAAAAAATATATTATGTTGTGAAACTCTTTATTTTTAAATAATTATACTATTTATGGTATTATAAAACGATATTACTCAATAGTAATAATAATGTAAAATCGAATTAAAACTTTTTATTTGGATAATTTATGTAAGTACAAACTAAAAATAAAGTATTTAAAAAGATAACCAAAAATGACCAGTAAATTAATTTACAAATAATTGAGTGTTTTTATCCAAAACTCATACGCTTATGCTGAGATAAGAACCTATTCTCAGCACAGGTATTTTGAGGCTGCCATTTATCGAGCTACGACGCGCCGTGAAATATTAAAAAACATTATAGAGCGGCGCGGCGAGACGGTTTCGGGGGGTCGCGGGTTTGAATCCAATCCCGTATCGGTTTATTTTAGAATAAATAATTTATTTTATAATTGAATTTTAAATAAATAAAAAGAGTATAATATTAACTACTTCTAATATTATAGTTTAGTATAAGTTTTGTTTAAATCTACTTTTTTTATAACGATTAGTGTTTACATTATTTAGACAGGTTTCGTGGTTAATAATATGAATTTTTGTCTCTTTAATAATACATCATTTATTGATTTAAAGTTAAACGATATTCTATGAAGAGTTATAACAATGGAAACACAATTAGGAACATACATATCATATTTAAAAACATTATTTTCGAAACCAAAATGAATAAAAAATGCTTTCAAGCGTTTCCGCCTCCGTGGATTTTTGAAATGTTATTCTATAACTTCACGTTTTTTATTTTTTTTTTTTTTATATTAGAACCAGTATATTTTCTGATCCTTCGAAAAGTCAGTTATCAAAATAGCGCCCATAATGTAAACAACGTTTAAATTTATGAGAAGTGAAATGTTTTCCGTTAGGAAAAATACCTCAAATCAAAATGATTCCTAAAACATGTGTTATATATTTTTATTTGTGTACGCGTGTGAAGAATATAGATTTGTCAAACAATCGACAGACATTTCAGAACAGCTGTGTCACCTACTCACGATTCCTCATAGTATTTACGGTACTCCTATTGAATTTTTAGAATTCAGTTCGCATCCACACCTACATTCAATAAAGGTGCGGGCTTGATCAACGTCAAGCCATATCAACTGTAAGGTTAAACCCAGCAATCTCTTCAATATATTGGAAAAGGTTAACATTATAAAAGAAATAAAGTCAATTGTGTATGTATTTTCTATGATTGTAAAACTTCCCACAACACAGATATGTAATTTCTTCAAAGCTGGAGTTGATTATTTAAATATGTACGAGTATGTTTAAAACATGTCCATAGGTTTAATAAACTAGTAATCTAGTTTATTAAACCTATGAAATATATAAGGCAAACTTTTGAAATTTTAATTTAAGTCAAATCAAAACAAAGGTTACTTTTTGCTAATTTTATGTACAAATGAAATCAAACCAACGAAAACTGTATATCTTCTACGTATATGTATAAAAAAAAGTTCTATTCATCTAAAATTTATAAGGAAAATAAATATAAATCTTTTACCGTGATTCTTAAGATACGTGAGGTAACTATGTCGATAGTAATACTATAATGACGTCATTACATAAATTGTAAATATTATATAATACCGTAACGTTATAATATGATGTCATTATTGTGAATAAGTCACATAACCTAAGGATCTCTTTATTAATTGGTTACAATAATGATAATATAAAAAAATATAGGCTTGAAAGATTAACATTTAAAAATTTATAATAGCACATATAACCTTGCATGGTATTAAATAACTTACAGCAGTATATAATAATGCAAAAGGAATAGAAGCTTGACCTACATTCATTTTATATTCATAGCCTGACTGCTAAAACTTAGTAAGAAGGTCGTGGGAGTTAACGATCTGTAGGTGATTAAAAGGATTGTTTCGCGGCGCCTTTTATGACTTACAACGCCTTGGGGAAGGAGTAGAAATGTATTTGAACAAAAAAATTACAAAAGCATGCATTAGTAAAACTAACAATACAAGTTAATTTTCAAAATTATTATTTTTTTTTTTTATAAGGAAATAGGACCAAAAGAAACAAATTACACTAAGTGCAAAAAATCTTGTAATAGCTATTTTTGTTGACAAACTATTTGGATAGTAATATTGAAAAGAATGAAGACAAGGGATCCTCCTGTGCTAGTCTTCTATATAGGTTGTTTTACTTGGGTAGAATAAATATTATTTTCATATTTAAAAAAATGTGCTATCGGTCCGAGTTTTACATAAGAGATAGCATTACGTTAGCTTTAACTTTTTTCGGGTATCTTAATGGTAAGAGTAATGAAAAAAAAATCCTGTTAAAGTCTAAACATAACATTAACAACGCTATGACTGGGTTGTCCCCTCCCTTAATTGTGGAAAAAGGGATCACGGCTGACCCTTGTATTATGCGTGTTTAATGGTCGCTGCTTGCAGTGACTGGACATCTTACTGGCTAGGTAGAGATTATATATATTATATTTAACTATTTTTTTTTAATTACAATTTTTAACTACCTATACCTATCATTCACTAACCACTAAGCCTGGCCATCGAATTGATTGCGATGGTTCTAGTTGTTTTTAATTTGCTTACTAAATATTGATGTTTATGAAACAGTAATCACTATAAAATATACCCTGAGTTTGTGTAGTACTTCTCAGATCAGAGCGCGCTCTTTAAACTCTCTTAGCTTTAATTTAAAGTTGGGGAGTGTCTTTGCAGAAGGACTTATCTATTAAAGCTCATTAAGTATGTTACCACAATAGGCCCTCCAGTCATTTCCATTTGACATACATACGAGATCAGTAGTATTGATTGTATTTATAATAATATTAAATTAATATGATAAAAACATTGCATACTCTACTTCATTGTTTTGCTTTATTGCATCGATAATACAAATGAGTTTTTTATTGGTAAGGGTATAAATTGTTGATAAGTACAATTTTATAAATTTTATTTTTATTGTAACTAATAATAAATAGCTATAACATAAATAATAATATTGGGACTTAATATTGTCGTTTATATATTTTTATTTATAATGTGCACTGCTTTATTTTTTTATATTGAAATGTCACTATGTTAAAATTTTTCATATACTACATTATACCTCAGTGTGTGTACATGTCCGGTTGTGCGCTTATAATTGGACCATTGACTCAATTTACATATATATTACTATCGTTTAGCTTTGGGTTACGAAGAATGGTATAAGTTATCCAAATAAACAATTAAGTTTATAAATAAGGAAGATCCAGACGCAATTAGTATACATAAAGATACATCTTTATATTATCCTACAGGATGCTAGAGCAGTTGAGAGTCTTTGGTTTATCAAAGATTATAAATAAACTCAAAAAGACCAAAATTATTTTGTCATAATTCATAATTGATTCACTAAGCAACTTTACTCATAAATATGACCTCATGGCAACTTATAGTTATAATAATAGTTTTTCTTCAACTGAAATTTGATATTAGTAGTTAACAATTTTAGAAATCTTTTATGAAATGATTCCTTTAATTTATTATATTTAAAGTTTTTTTAAAAAGTGTTTGATTTCTAAAAGAAACTTTCAAGAATTACTAAAAGCAATTGACCATAAATACATTTTTACATGGTTGTTTTATAATATAATTATTTTTTTATGTGAGTATGCTATTTATAGTACTAGGCTTAGGATAATCGTCTGTTTCACAATCTTCAATTAGAAACTAATTTACATTAAACCGTGAAAAAAGGAATTATGATACAAATTGTGACACATTTTTTTTCCATTTTTTTCCGTATTCGTATTTACCATTTTTATTTATTATTATTATTATATTTTTTTTATTATAGCACAATAAATATTTGTGCCTATTTGTGATATTATATATTATAAAATAAAAATACACTAAGCCATATTTACGTAACTGATTTTAGTATAAAAAAAAACTGTGCGTGTACTTATGTACGCGCGTAAGAAGTTATACTTCTTTGGCATCATTAAAAAATTGTTTTTTTTAATTGCATGCAAATAATTAATTACAATGAAATAATAAAAGGACTGGAAAAGGATAGTCAAAACAGTCAATAAAGTTTAGTTTAAATTTGAAAAATTAAATAAATAAATGGATAGGACATAATTTGTACTAAATATTTTGAGATTCTAAATTTTAAATGTTAATTATTGATTATTTAATATTCTTAAAGTAAATAAATAAATTTAATAATAAATTAAAAAATTGAATTTAAGTTTATTTAAATATTTTTATTATTTTCTTTATCTAATATTCACTTTTCATGTTTGTCAGATCAACAAAACCATCTATGGTGTCTTTGTGTTTGTCATATGTCAAGGCAGCTTCCAGAGCTATTTCATCAAAAAGGATTGAGCAATATTTCTTCTTTTCTTCCCAAGTATTCACCTAAAAGCAAATTACTAATGTCATAAGTCATGTTTCTATAATAATAATAAATAAAAGTCACGCAATATCTCTTTCGGGTTGGCAATACATTGAATTAATGATAACTTTTCTTTATATTAGAGAAATATTATTGACCCAACTTGAGACTTTATTTTTAAATTGAACAAATTTCCCTTTTGGTGGTTTTGGGAATGAATATCATATAGTTCAACAGAATTCAAAAACAAATATTATACACACAAAGTGATATACAGGCACATTAGCTAATTGCACTCTTTTTATTATATTATATAAACAATTATATATAAACTCATACATTCATATATAGCCTATATAGTTAATGGAGAATTAATAGATTTTGGCACAAAAATATACAAGCATAGCATTGTTTAAAGGTTTAATAGTTACCTCTTGTTTTATAGCTACAAAGATTTGAGGATTGATCCCTGTTTCAATGTTTAACTCAGAAATAATTTTATTAAGAGTGCATTTAGATGGCAATATAAATATCTTCTGTAAAAATTTGTAGCATTTTGGGCTTTGTTTAATTATAGACAGTGCTATAAGTTTATCTTCATAAGAGAACCGTCTCCCCTTAGATACAATAGGTACGATACGTATGATCCTCATGCCTCCTTTTCTTATAATAGTCATGGTCATGGTGTGAAGTTTCTATAAGATACATTAAATTTGATTATTATGGATTCTAAGTACTCTACTAAAATACAAAGAAAATACATAAATGTTTATTATATATAGCCTAGGGCTAAAGAATAGACAAAGGACACATTTAAAGAGCTGGTTTTAATTTTAAACCTTTGAATGATGACAAATACTTATTTAAAACAATAATTTTAAACTATTTTTTATTAAAATAAAGTAATGGTTATCAATATGTAATTGTAGTTCTAAACAATAGATAAGTAGGTCACCGGTTTAATAGCCACCACCTGCATTCAAGATAACTTGAGCTTGGTCTGTTTTTAAGTTAATTCAATTATTGTTTTTTTACATTTCTAATAATTACATGAAGTAACAAATTATTGTATCTTAAAATCTGTCCTTTGTTTAGAAAATGATGATGTATATTCAAAAGTTACAGCTCATATTGTTCATCATTTTTATTAATAAAACAATATTAATACACATGTCTGATCTACTTCTTTTATATAAAGTATTTAATGGACTTCTGGACTCAGAGGGTTTGTTAAGTTGTTTGAAAATCTACACTCCATCTCTGCTTCTTATATTTAAAGAAAATCGCATTTGGGTACTCATTTTAAAATAAATCAAACCTGCGTGGTTAATTTATCTAAAAACTTATGTCCAAAATAAACTAAACATAGAAAATTACGAAGATATGTTCATAGGAATTACATACTTTTGTTGATGACGGTGCGAGTGGTTTGAGGGATACCACTAATAATTTCATCTTCTGTAAACAGTGTAGGATAAGCGCCGACACGAAGACGAGATCTCAACGACGATGATGTCAGAAATCTTTTTCAAAGTGCTTCCGACACACGAAATGCTTGTGAATCGGTCGGATAAGCTCCGTAATCTATCACAATCAATAGTCTCTAACCACTTTTTGAGACCATATTTTGAGTTCTTTGGAAAAGAATAAAAGTTAACGTCCTTTCGTATACTATCACAACACTTCACAACACAATGATTATACATCGTGCAAGCTTTAAGGATATTATTACAATAACAGACACTGAGAGGATAAGAAACGGAATAAAAACTCAACGCAACTTCACTCGATCAACTCTGAAACTGTAAATTGTAATAATGGCGATTATTTCATATTCAAATAATACTGTTACAGTATTACTGTACTCTGTCAGTTCAATGTCAGCGAAAGAGGGGAAAGAGGAGAGGGGGAAAGAACTGTCAATTTCGATATGTGAGCCTTTTATTAATGCGAGTTTTTATGGTATGAAGTTATCCACCCGTGCTTCATACTGTGAATTTCGTGTCACAGATGCGCGCGCATCGTAAAATTTCACTCTCATCATTTTTTCATAACGCGCCTAAAGAAGTATAACTTCAAAAAATTTTACAAAACTACTATGTGACCGTTTACTGTGTACTTTAAAGTTCATGTTTCACGTATCGTGGTGGGGTTGTTGGTTGAGCTCATGATTGAGATAAATAAGAGCTTAATACATTTTGATGTTATATTGTTAACCATGATGTTTTAATAACCTAGCTGTTACTTTGTGTACCATAATAATTAAGGTAGATTTTTTTAGTTATTCTCATATATGAAAATATTAAATTTATTGCAATATTACTAATAATGTTTCTAAGCATACTTTAAATATTTTTATTTCCACTTCTATTTATAAGGACCTGAATTTGATATTATAAATAATATGAAATAGCTAGTACTAATGGTCATTGTTATTAACTCGATAATTACTATAGGACTCATTGTATTTGAGTTATGAGACTGAAGTGAAAAGGCGTATTAAAATGCAATTAACATCGTACATACAAATACAAATGAAAAGAGAGTTATTACCGCATACAGACGCATACAAATTTAAACCGGGAAGTGTATAAATGAATTCAGTGCGGCACTGCTGGTTTTTATTCATAATGAAGAGTTTAAATATTAATTTTGACGTACAGTGGTTTTTCACAGTATTATGCCCCTAAAAGTTAAGTTACATAATATAGGAATGGATGAATGTCTCCCTAAAGACTAGTGAATTTGTTGGAACAAGGAGCAAAGACTAAAAGAAAAAGCGTAAAGATTTATTTTTGACGAACAAACGAACTGATATATTCTTACTTAGAAAGGTCCAGCCTCCAAAATCTTTGTGAATGTAAATATTAACATATTTGGCTACGCCAATATGGCCAAATTACTGAATTTCGTAAAAAAACTATTATTACTGTCCAATATTATCAATATTATTTGAAATAGTCTTCCATTACAAGAAAGACGTGCTTGATTGTCAGAGGTTTTCAAAAAACATGTCATTGTATATTATCTAGCTCCTTAAAGTCCCTCCCACTTTGTTCGTGAAAAGCAAAAGCACAAAAACTGAAACACACTACGCGATATTATACCAAGTTGTTGACGGCAATTTGGAAATTTTATAAATAGTTAATATTACAAAAGTTGCAAATGTTATCATTATCAATGTTATGCAAATGTTATCATTATTAATTTATATTGCAAATGTTATCATTATCAATTGCTGTTAAAAGCCAACTTTTTATTTATACACCATTTCATTCAGAAAAGTATAATCACATAGATTAGTATTTACGTTGAATTGCAATCTAGATAAATAATCATAAATTAATATATCTTTAGAATATGAATATGTTTGTACTATAATTTTGATATTAATAAACGTAACAATATATCATATTGTAAGTCTTAATAAAATTAAGGTCACAACTTTAAATACTCATCAATTCAACTAATATTATAAATACTCAAGTTTGTAATTTTGCATGTGTTTTTCTAACCTAAAACTTTAGACGATTGAAGATTGTAAGGATTTTTTAACAAAGATAGACTAGGGACAGGTCCCTTCTACGAGAGCCAAGTCGATGACATTAATGGTTTTTTTATAACTCTAGAAGGCTCTGTATTATTGTAATTGTTATATCAATTAGCTACGGGAACGAAATTTAAAAATTTACGGCACACAGATGATGCATGCAACGCTTTTGACATATTGACACAAATAAACGATATTACAACACAATACATATTTTTTATTAATGATGCACTCTGCTTAGCTATTTATCAACCAAATCGAGTCAAATTTTGTGTCTTTAAAATATAATAAAGTCAATAACTTGGGAAAATATTATTAAAAGCGTCAATTTATGTTAATATTATAGTTAGATTTTACGTTAGAATTAAAAAAGTATAAGTTATAAAATATCGTTAAATCATTATTATCACCATCCGGAAGTGACTGTTAATATATATATATATATATATATATATATATATATATATAATAATATAACATACTGTATATTAAATACAGTAAGATACTACAGTTAACATATTGACATTTACCCTACAAATCAAAAGATATATCCTATTATTTGTCTTTTATTTTGGGATACTTCAATGGGTTTATAATAATAAATGTTTATTCGAGAATCGAACTATGAGTGTAAATAGGTATATTTTAAATCTACACGCACTCTTCTGAAATTGTCATGTCACCGCGTTATTATTAACCACATGTCCACGACAATGAACTTTTATGAATGTTTATAATTTTCTGTGCAATAGTTTCATAAATTTCTCGTTTTGTTAATCTTTTGCAGGCTAAAAAAAATAATAAATATAAATACGCTTATACATACATATTATCCAGTCTTATGTTACATTTATATTATTATTTTAATAAATGAGTCTTGTCTGCAAGATATACCTATCGTGTTATAGAATTCATATCACTATATGAAAATTGAATAAGAAAATATATATCTGTCGGAGATATCGAGGTATATTCGATGGCTCGTTCGGTCTTGATAACGTCTTCTTGTACAGGATCCGAGGCGTAGGTCTCAGGAAATTAAACCACACACACAATATGACAATTACTTGTATTAAATGTAGGTAATCACAAATTACTTAGTAGGTATACAATTATCAAAGTTGCGTGAACCACCGGTCCCGTTTGGGGGTCCGGACTGTAAGGCTCACACTCAACAATAATCCTCTCGTCTCGATGCACTCGGATATTTAAAATGTCTCCGGTGCCCCTCCAAACGATTCCGATCGCGTGACTCGTTACGTCACGGCGTTCACACCCCACTATTACAATGATATCAATTGAGTTACTAATTATCGTTAAATTATCGTGATCTGCGACATATCTTTTCATAAGATCACTTCTTGAACCTACAACACTTAATAATTCATAATTTTTAAACATCTATAATTAATTAAAGCGTTGACACCCAAATTTGTTGAAAAAAAAAAAACAAATTACAAATGTTAACAAAAAAAATACTTATATAAAATACAATGTTGGTTGGTAAATAATTAATTATGGACATCGATGAATGAAATGAATGAATTGAATGATGAATCATTAAGTAATTAAAAACAAAGACCGCTGTCGAAAACGCGAAATCTGCTCATAAAAATGTTTGTGGTAACTAAGCATTTGTTTTTTCATGTAAAATCAGAATTAGAAATCATCACTTGGTTTTTATTCCAATATTCAGTAGCGAGTGCATGTTACATAATACGATCAGTATAATAAAAATGTTTTTTTTTATATACATAACTTAGTAAATTTACAAATAGCTGTCATTTTTCACTTAGGTAAATATTTTGGTAGGTACTAAGTGAAATTTATACCTTTGACATGCTTATAAAAGAATATAAGTTTTATACTTTTAAATGTTAAATCGTTTAATGGGTACACCCACCCGAAAAAAGTATAATAACTTTTTTCTTTAATTACTTGTATGGATTTGTTTATAAATCAAACTATTTAATTATATACTAAACCATATGTTGTGTAACAAACGACTTATATCTTGTAAAAGCTTAGGAAAGGTTTGAAATGTTTTTTATTTATCTTTACAGACAGGTAAAAAATATATAATGGCTAAGGTACCCTTGCCTTAATTTCCGCAGGAAAATTGAGGTTTTTCGGGGAAATACGTTTTGTACCTTTGAATTTTATAACATGTGTTTATGGAGTTTTTTTCCGTGTTTTAGTATGTTGCGCTTATTTTAAAATTTGTACATTTACATTAATAGAAATTAATAAAAGTTTTAAATCTGGAACTGTACTCATTTAATATTAAACGGCAACTGTTTTAGCAGCTAAAACAATATAACTAACTATATTTAAGTAATCTAGTAGGTAATTATAATTAAGTATTTTTTCTTAATAAATCCTCATAATATGCCTGAAGTAAACGAGGCTTACAAAATAAACAACAACGGGTGAGTGTTCAACTTGGCATAGTCAAAACTATATACCATAAAGGGACGTGAGTAGTATAAAACAATGACATCAGTAGGATAAAAAACTAGGTGTGCAGCTATGACGGTTCATGAGATACAACCTGGTGACAGACAGACCGGTATGTGTCGCCGAGCATGCTGTGTATTACTATAGTCAGCATAACAATGACAATTGGGTGTATCTAACATAGAAGATGTAGAATTTAGAAGCAACAGTGTTGATAAAAGCACACAGCTGGGGAACTAGGGAACTCCAGTATTCACTGGCTTGAAGACTGAGGAAAAGCCGTCAATAATGGCCCGTATGTTTTGAACAATTGTAAAGTAGTTGATAAAATAGCTAAAGTCGAAGAAGCATAAGCCTAAATATCACAAGAAGATAGCTTCGAAAGAAGCGTCTGGTACCTTAAAACTCGCTTGCTTGCCTTGCCTTAATTTCAATGACCGCAGCCCATCAGTGTGTTAGGTACATCAGAATATCTCCCGCTGATCGACTATGGCGAATACCGGTCATCAATTAGTAAGGTAAGTCATTATAATAAAATATTTTTATCGCATAATTTAACCGATTTAATATTCCAAAACATCAGGAATGTTTTTGTTTAATGTATTCTGACGCCCAATAAAGTTTTCTATTATTATAATTGTGCGATAGAGTCTGCCTTAACTATGTACTATAGTCTGGTATAATTTAATTTGATAGTCTTTATTAATTATAATTATAATATTTTGAATATTAAACTAAAAAGACGAATAAATTACGTAAATCAAATATAGAAATAATATTTTCAATACTATCAGAAGCTTACAACTTAATTTACCTAGCGTGAATACATTTCAACCGTTACAATTTCTGTTGGAGTAGTAGTTTGTGAATTTGAAAGATTAAAAAAAAAGAGTTTCCTTTGTTTAACTGTAAATAATCAACTATATTTGTGCCAAAACTCATTATAATCGATGAAGCGGTTTACATTATTTATACAAAGTTTTACCCCCTTTTTCTATCCTTTAGAGGTTCATTTTTGAAATAACAATAGCTTATGTGTGACTCAATCATTTTCATTCCGAATTCCATTCAAATCGCGCCAGTGGTTAAGTGGAGAAAAAGTAACAAACAGGCAGACTCACTTTCGCATTTATAATATTAGTTTGGATAGTGTAGATATTACTGTATTTATTATATTCATGTACTTGTACAGTATAATATGACAAAATATACGGGGTATTTTTTCATATTATAATTATTGTGTATTTACTTATTCCTTTTCTTTTAACTAATCCAGATATTGAATTATTATTTTATAATTGTGTAGTGTAAAAAAGCTTAATTAAATAAAATATACTGTAGTAATTTAGTTATCTTTTTTAGTAGTCTTATTATTATTATTGTCCCGTTAAGGCTGTAAATGAAACTACATATTAGCGTAGGCATCACTCACCACAATTCAAACGTATGTCGGCAAATTTTGTCAGTTTATTAGCATTTGGATATAAGGGGTAGGCCAATATGCTATTTTACCATTCTCGTATGTGTACACTTATTCCTTTTTTATTCCGTTCACATTCCATCAAAACATGTTGTACATCATCCAATACACCGCAGTCATTACAATTAGGTGATGGTACTTTTTACATTAAGTATGCGAACTTGTTTGATGGGATATGTACGGAACCCAATCTGAGCATAGTTTTGAGACTACTTCTATTCAAGGCGACTTGGTATATCCATGAGCTACTAGGAATCTGTGGTTGGATAGTCCTGTACCATATCCCTTTCTCTACTGAAATACATTAAGCTCTAGATTAAATGTTACGTTGCTTATATAAAACATTAAGATTAGTTATTCGAAACCATCATCATCTCATTTTTAAATTTAATTATATGAAACATCATAATATAATCATAATGAAATCATCATAAATTAATTCTAATTAAGAAATCACATTTGCTTATCTGTAATCGTGCTGATTTTAATTACTTGCAGTATTTGACTATCCCATCGCTTCGTGACTTAACTAATCTATATGTTGCGTTGATTTGAATTATTTAAAGATGTCAGTGTAACTGAATGAACTCGTTTTCTCATCCATATATTTTTTTTATTAATATATTTCTTATTCTTTATACCAATGTCAAATCTTAGTTATTAATTTTATTATAAAAAACATTGTGTTTTATTAAATTTTTGCACATTATTATAATATAGTAAATGTTGTGAAGAATATTACATGCAGAATCCAATCGCCAGAAACAATTGACGATACTATTAACATGTTTTTCACTTATATATAAAATGCGAGATCGATATTTTTTATGGCTACCAACAATCAAGATAATTTCATGATTCTGAATTTGAATATTGCAAAAAACCAAAATAAATATCAAACTTTTTGTGTAGTTCAATAAAAAAAATGAAGTTTAAAAAAGGAAGCGTAATTATTAAATATA
This sequence comes from Napeogenes inachia, assembly GCA_959347355.1. Classification (NCBI taxonomy): domain Eukaryota; kingdom Metazoa; phylum Arthropoda; class Insecta; order Lepidoptera; family Nymphalidae; genus Napeogenes; species Napeogenes inachia. Next base: position 19,379,098 of record OY365793.1, on the reverse strand, counting down.
AACGTACTTCATTTATATTGGTTGCCTGGAAGAGATTGCTCTGTAGCGATAAGGCCGCCAAATTTGTACATTTTTTTCTGTTTTATTTATATTTTTTGTTATTGTTTTTTCTGGGTGTACAATAAAGAATATTTATTATTATTATTCACCTATCCTTCTTATACACAAATTACGAGTGTTCGAAATTTATTGATTTACTAAAAACGTACCATTTTAGGAGCGAAATACCATTTCAGGAGTAGCGGTTGTTTTAACATCTAATCTTAGAAAGAAATAACCTTTATAACTTAAAAACTAATTCCTAATGAGGTAAAGTTCCGAAATGTTATATAGTGAGATCAAAAATAGGTATTAATCTTTTTTATTTTATAACATGCAAGTAACAAATTTAATACATAGATTGTTACGTTATGGTGTAATAGAAAGCAGAACTGTGCTTTAGAAGATACAAAAAGCTATAATAAATATTATTTCCCTCTAACTGAAAGTTGGTAATAATTTTATTCAAACTTTAGGCCTCCTTGTTGTACCTTAAGCTAGATTCTAAAGTAGCGTAATTATAATATTCATTGTGTGACGTGGATTCCTTCAGGTAATGTTGTTATTACAACTTTTATCTCACATTTATATAAATTATATTTATAAATATTTTTGAAGAAAATGTTGGTTTTATTAATTGTTACTCACAATAAACAATAACATATTTGTATCGCTTATACTGTCAAAGCTCCGTAAATGAAATAATAATTTTATACATTTTTTCTAGCACCAACGTACAAAATAATTACTGCTGTTCGAATATGTAGTCTCGTTGATAGGATTATTAAACCATACTGGTAGTATTACTAAGCAAGCTTGAACTATTATTTTCATACTATTATGTTATAGAAAATCTTAAAATATATACAAAGATTTAATATTATCTATATTATCTCCACACTAATTAAAAAGAGAGCTACCTAATGCAAAAGGTTTAAGTGTACTTAATTATCTTTCTCTAGTTAATAGTTGGTACCTACATTTTTTTTTGTATACAAAGCTACTCAAAAATTTATTGTTTTATGATATAATGAAAAATGTCTTTGTGTTTTTAAAAGCTATAAGATGTAAATAAGCATGGTCCGCTAACGCTTTTAGGTAGAAGAGAGACTTTTATTTGGGGGTAGGTTTTCCTACAGCTAGCCTTTAGGCTACAGTTTAGCCTTTAAGTTTTGTAAACTACTAATTATCCATATTTAGGTCCTGACAGTACAGCATGTAGATGATGTACTAATTAACATACTTTTGCTATATTACACACTTTTGCTATATTAAAAACATGCAATATTAAAAACAAATTAAAATCACTTTATTGAAACTCGATTATGGTTAGTTAACTAGAATTAGTTAGTTTTTAATACTTAATGTGACGGTAGATGTGAAAACCTTATTAATTATTCAGTAAGGGATTACGATATTGTCTGATTATATATCTAAGCTGCTTATATCACAATAATATACGACCATGTGATTATAAGGTAATTGATATATGGTTGACTGACTTTTAGTAATTCTAAATAATAGTAACAATTTTCCATTCGAAGTGAATTAATTACTTAAGTGATTTATTTTTATTATAAATTGTTTACATGTTATTATTAAATGGAATAGTTGCAAGAAGGAGTTCTAAAGTTAAAATTAAATTATAACTATTTTTCACTTAAAGATAAATTATTTTTATAACCCAAGAGTTCCCTTGAGTTATAAGTAATAAAATAAAGTTTTATGACTACAAAGTCATTTTGTATTTATCTCATAACTTAACAAGTATAACTAATTTCAAATAAAAGGTGGATCAGGTTTGTCGACAAAAAATCTTGTTTCTCTTCCGGTTGTGCTTCCTACATGTTGCGCCACGTTATTTATTCTTTATTGAACAATTTAGTATAAATAAAAAGTATACAAAAAGTTGCCATTGCTACGTTTGTAAAGCTGGAAGTCATCGGCGTAAAAACTAAACTGACAATTGAGACTAGAGATAAGAATTGAAGACAGTGTTTTCTAAGACTAACGAGTAATGAATTAAATTTTAAATCTAAACCGACGTTTCGAATGCCTAACAGCAAACGTGTTCATGGTAAGATGAGATGAAAGATAATTTCAGATCTAGAATTGAAGATAATAAGGGACAAGAAAAATAACATGAAATTTTATGTCATGTCATTTTATGAAATGTCATGATCGACATCGTTGAATGCGTTACTGAAATCGATCAGAATAAGAACGGTTATGTTTTAGTTGGCCATACCTTGTCTGATGTCTTCTTTAATTTTGAAAAGCGCTGTAGTAATGCTATGTCCAATACGGAAACCGCATTTCATAAACACAAACGAAAATTGTGAATGTTAATAACAAATATTATCTTTCGTAACCAATAGACTTACCTAAAAAATATACGTACAAGTAAATTCAGTTAATCGTCCTTTAATGAATCGATTATAATCGCACATTCGGACACACACACACAGAGGAACGTTATGTGATATAACATAGTGTAGTATTATAATAAAGAAAAATGAAAACATAGTAGCAAATTTAAAGAAAAAAAAAATTCATTGCGTAGCTTTTCAAAAAAAAAATATTTTAATGAAATCAAAAAATAAGAAACACTATTATCTAACGTAAAAATGTTTTATTTACATCTTTTCACTTGGATGCTTCGGACGAAAACTTCATTCTGATTTTGGTATGATAATGATATGTTTGAGATAAATAGTTTCAATACTTATATTATATTTTTTAATAATAATTTAATTGTTTGATAATTATATGAGATAAATTATATCAATGTTATGGTGTATATACAAACTTATATATTCTATTACGGGTTTGTCTGAAAAACGACTAGACTGCTCATCTTATGCCAAGAGGTGCTGTCGCCCAAAAATGGTGCTAAAAGATTTTCTAAATGACAGCCATAAAAAACTAAGAAAGACAGATGAAACTATGGCATATAGAAAAGAAAGATAGTTAGATAGACCCTCTTAAATTATTAAAAATATTTGAACATAAAATAATAATATTTATAATAATTATTTAAACTTAGAGCTTAATATGTATTAATATTCTACTTGTGTTTAAGTTAAGTTCATATATATTTAACTCTTCAACTAAGTATGGTCTGTGCATCTAAAAGTATATAACCAATTAGACGCCTTACGTTGCAGCGCCTTTTGGGCTAAAAACGCCTGCAAAATAAAGATAATAGTCCTTTCTATTTAAACCATCAAGACCATTCATACTATTAAGATCATTCTCTGAAATATTTTAAAAACCATTACGTTGATAAAATAATATTTTACTATAGAAGTTAATTTAAATTATTAAAGCTTACCCAATTTATGTAATGTTACTTGGTGAATTAAAATAAATATGTAATATTCAAAAATAAATATAGTGTAATAATAATTTTGATTTTTTGTAAATAAAATAATTTAATGTTTGGTTAAACTAACAAATTATTTTTCGTAAACGAAGAATCTACAGTTTAGATTTTTTTAAATGTTAATTCCTTAAACTGTTAGTATCTTATGTTAAATCTAATTATTAAAAGGATAATATTTATTTAAAGATAAAGGTATATGTCAAACCTTTTTTGCAAGTTACTAGAACCCAAAATGCTTTTCCAAAAAATAATTTTCGTGGTAGATAATCTTCAGAACAACAGAATTAATTTTTACGGGAGTCAGATTTAGGAATTGCGAAACTAGTCTTTGGACTACATTTTATCTCCTAAAAATTAAGGGTTTAACTCAGAGTATTTCAGTAGTAGCTAAAAAAAAATAAATTAATAAAAACAACAAAAAAAAAATAAAAAAAATATATAATACTTGATCTGTGCAAAAGATTTTCGTCCAAATGTTCTTTGTTTAAATGAACAAAGAGGAATGTTTTCCACTTGACAAAAACAGACAATCAAAAGTCTTGTAAGACGCTTCGCTAACCAATAACATTTTAATAATTTATATATTTTTATTTCATATAACATCATGGATATATTTGATAAGATATGACACGCTGAGGAAACTAACATGCTTGAAAATATTTCCATATTATTGGAAAACCAATTTAACATCTAAGTTAGAAATTCATTTCGATTTCGTGGATCAATAGAAAAATATTTTCATTCTAGTCTACATAATAGGCTATAAACAGAATTTATTAATTATAATTTGCGAATAGTAGAGTTATAATAAGGTTTAATAAAGTGAGCGCAAAAGATTAGAAGAGTGTTTAAAAATATATGTATTTGGTTTCGTTTCATTATCATAGCATATATATATTTCAGCCCGGTGTGTCCCACTGCTGGGCAAAGGCCTCTCTACTCTCTTTCCACGTCTCTCTGTTTTGTGCTAGACAGGGCCAATCCTTCCGGAAGGAGTCCAGCTCATCTCGCCATCGCCGTCGCGGTCTGCCACGTGGTCTTCGTGCATTCTTGGGCACCCACTGATATGTGATCTTAGCCCAGAGATCATCTGACATGCGGCAGACGTGACCAGCCCAGTTCCATTTTAAAATAGCAGCCTTCCGTGTGACATCTCTTATTCCAGTTTTGGAGCGTATTTCGGTATTCTTAACCCGGTCTATCAATTTGATACCAAGAATACTTCGCTCCATGGATCTCTGGCAGACCGCGAGGGTGGATCTCTGTTGAAGTGTCAAAGACCATGTTTGGCATATGTCAATATGGGGAGGATGCACACGTCCATGAGTTTCCTCTTAAGGGATAATGGTAAATCACCCTTCATAAGGTCTTTCATGGCCCAATAGCTTCTCCAGGCGTTTTCGGTGCGTCGAACAACTTCTTTATCTTGTCTTGCCCGGAAGGAGATTATTTGGCCAAGGTAGAGGTACTCATCGACGTATTCCAGCCTCTCGCTACGAACGGTAATTGGTTGATGAAAGGTGTTGGTCATCAACTTGGTCTTCGACATGTTCATACATAGGCCCACCCCGCGGCCCGCTGTGCTAAGGTCTTCTAGCATTAGAGTCAATTCGGACGCTGAAGACGAGAAAAGGACAATATCATCGGCAAAACGGAGATTAGTTAATCTTTTGGTGCCGAGGATTATACCCCTTTCTGCCCAGCTGGCTGCTACTTTTCTAAAGACTTCCTCCAATACGGCTGTGAAAAGCTTCGGTGATAACGGATCTCCTTGCTTCACTCCTTTTTGTATGCGGAAGGCTTGTCCTGTGGATGAATGGATTCTGATTGCGGCTGTACTTTGGTTGTAAATATTCTGAATGAGTTGTATGTATGTGCTGTTTATCCCTTGACTATGTAATGCAGAAAATATTGAGTTATGTGAGATACTGTCAAAAGCTTTAGAGTAATCAATGAAGGCTAAGTAGAGAGGTAGTTGGTATTCTGAGTGTTTTTCAATTATTTGGTTGATGGAATGTAGGTGGTCGGTGGTGGAGAGGCCGGGACGGAAGCCGGCTTGTTCAGGCGGCTGATATTTATCTAGAGTTCGGGCAATTCTGTTTTCAATAACCTTTATAAAGGTTTTATATAGATGTGAAACAAGACTGATGGGACGATAATTATTGATATCAGATTTTTCGCCTTTTTTATGTAGCAATATTATTTCTGAGTGACAAAAATTTGTAGGTAAGCTTCCAGTATTTAAAATATTATTGAAAAGGTTGTTGATATGGGGTAGGACTGCTGGTTCACCTATTTTTAATTGGTCTGTCGTAATGCCATCAGCTCCAGGACTTCTGTTGTTCTTCATGCTAATAAGTGCACGATGTATTTCGGAGTCAGTAATCGGCACTATGTCGTTCGAGCATGAATATACAACAAGATCCTGAGGCTGGCTGTGGTCATCATTACTATATAATTTAGAAAAAAAGTTTGTGCAAATTTGAATTATTTGGTCTCTATTGCTCTGTTTCACTCCCTGACTATCTTTTAAGGACGCTATTGATGAGCGGCCTACGCTAATTCCCCGTTTTGCTGTTTTTAGAGAGGTGTTTTGTTCGAGGGCTATTTGTATGAGAGAGGTGTTGTAGTTACGGAGATCCTTGCGTATATTGCGTTTAACTGTCCTGTCCTTAAGTCTATAAAGGGAACTATGAACGGGTATATTCTGCCTTTCCACAATTAGGGCTTTGGTTTTACTGCTTAATTTGCTGGATTTGCTTTTACTGGGCTTAATCTTGTTGTTGGCGGTTTTAATTGACTTTTGTATATTGTGATATTGTGAATTTACGTCCTCGTTAATGTCTATGTCTAGCTCCAGTGCACTAAATGTGTTTTTGAGATCCAAGAGAAATTGATCTTTATTTGCCAAAATATGCTGCCTATCTAGTCTTTTAATAGATTTCTTAATCATCTGGTAACGTTGGATTTTTAATGCCAGTTTTATTGATATTCGGAGAGGTCTGTGGTCAGAGTTAAATTTGAGATTGTTTATGACTTCAACGTTGGTAACAATTCGTTTGTGTGATGAAAGGCAGAAGTCTATTTCATTTTTGGTGACGCTGTCCGGAGAACACCAAGTCCAACGTCGTTGGGATTTCTTATAGAAGAAGCTATTGCTCACACTCATGTTTTGCCCAAAAGCGAATTGTAGGAGTCGCGTACCGCGATCGTTTCGCTGACCGAGTCCATGAGGTCCAAGAATATGGTAGTTGTCCTGTGGTTGTCGGGGCCCTAATTTAGCGTTAAAGTCTCCTTGTACGAGAGTCCATGTACCTCTGTTCTCTTCGCACGCTGTGTTGAGGAGATAGTAAAACTCTTCTATTTCGTCGTCAGAGTGACTGGATGTTGGTGCGTATACTTGAATTAATGTTAAAATTTTACTGTCATGTATTTTAAATTTTAATATGGCAATCCTATCTGAGTAAGCTTTGAGTTCTAAAATATTATTTTTCCATTTATTTGCAATGAGAAATCCAACTCCGTTACGGCTATTGGACCCTCCACTATAATATAAAGTATTTGACTGTCTCTCTAATGTATCTTCCCCGTCTCTCCTAATCTCTGATAACCCTATAATATCCCAGTTAACACTTTCTAATGCATTTTCTAATTCCAAAAGTCTTTCCTCCGTTCTTAAAGATCTGCAATTAAAGTTAAAGATGCGAAGCAAATCGGAATCCGTTGTGGTTGCATTGGTCGTCTGGCATAGATAACCCACCCGGGGATTTTGAGGCCCCTTGGCACCAGGGAGAGTCCGCCCTCTGCCAGGAAAGGCCTCGGCTCCGCTGGAACTAAAGCCGGGTACTTGGGGCGCATTCTTTGTGCTGTGTGTCATGAGAGTAGAGGTTTGGACGTTGAAACCCACCACGCTTGTCCGGTGCGGGTTGGTGGGTGCACAGTAGACCGCCTGACCGGGTCCATGGGTGCCGCCGTTGATGTGCAAGACATTCCTCCGCCGCCACCCTGAGTGGACATCCTGTGCTGATGCCCACTGTCCCATCGAGGCCTTTTAGAACAAACAGTAATAAGCCCTCAGATGGCTGTCTACATCCACTCCGTGAATGCACGACAGTTTAACGTCTTATCGAGGACTTATCTTATCATAGCATAAATAAATATTATTTATAAATTTTGATAATAGTTTAATATTATGAATGCTTATATATTCTTAAAAGTATTATTTTATACAAGTACATTTCTATCTACTCCTTCCCCAAGGCGTTGTAAAATATAAAAGGCGTCGCGAAACAATCCTTCTAATCACCTACAGATCGTTAACTCCCACGACCTTCTTACTAAGTTTTAGCAGTCAGGCTATGAATATAAAATGAATGTAGGTCAAGCTTCTATTCCTTTTACTTTATTATATACTGTCGTAAGTTATTTACAAACATGTTAGCCATGTTATAAGTTTCCAGATGTTGATGTTTCGAGATGTTTGCCAAAGAGTGACTTACGCAGTCTCGAGAGACTTAGTGTCATATGAGACTTATTATTAATTCAGAAATATGAACAATTTTTAATGTTTAATTTTTATTAACGAACACTTTCCCTTTGGACTTTTTCATTCTTAACATGTTTTTGTTATGTTTCAATATATACAATTTGAGATATTTAGATATATTAGTGAGTCCTTTTGCACAGTTAAGATTATAGTTATCTATACTAATATTATAAAGAGGAAAGGTTTGATTATTTTTTTGTATGTTTGAAATGAATAGGCTCCGAAACTACTGGACCGATTTCAAAAATTCTTTCACCGTTGGCAAGCTACACTATTCCCGAGTGACATAGGCTATGATTCATTTTCAAAAAATTAGGAATGATTACTAAAACTTGAATATTCTAACGCAAGGTGTAAAAAAATTAACAAATAACTGCGTGCGCTGCGAAAACGGTGAAAGTTACGAAAAAATGATGTTCTATGAAATTGTTTCCACTGATTACGCGAAAAGCGACCTACACGCGGGCGGAGCCGCGGGCAACAGCTAGTTATGATATATTTGTAATATATAATAATGTACATTTATTTATTATTAGATAATTATAATAAATAAGGATCTTTTTGAATTATAATTTTATGTTGTGAAAATAACATACACGTACAATATTATTTTAACACATTTTCGTGAATAATTAACATCCACGGATATAGTTTGCTATTATTTATTTAATTTTTATTATTTAATAATGTTTTCCTAACCTAACTCTAATTATTTTTTTCATTCAGCCCGAGCATGGCTTCCATGACTATCTAGTACCTGTCTTTTATAGCTATTTTGGTTTTATACCCTATAATTTTGTAAGGTGTCGCTTTCATAATTCGCCTGATAAATTCCCGTCACTTCGTCTTCGTTGTCACTAAAATATACATCACTACTATACTCTCTATATATTACGCGATACTACGATCGTGTGGAAAACGCTGTAGTGCAGTTTCGTCTTAATCCTGGTGATAATAAGAATAGCAGAGCCAAAAATGAATCCCAGTACTTCTTTTATAATTAGAATTACACGAACCTTCACCTGTTTTTAATCCACGTCAGACAATGTTGTCTTTACTTCTAGAAAGTGTACTAAAAATAAGGTATTTTTATAGGTTCGGGGTAAGTTTGATCGTATGTAGATTGGCATCATTAAGCACTGCCACTCGTTTCTTAGTTTAGTGTGCTGAGAGATTTTTTCTCTTAAATCTTTAGCTGCCTCGGTGGTGTAAGTTACGACGATGTCCTTCTTCGCGTCCAATCGTGTTAGTAATTATTAGTAGTTTTATTGCACTCTATAACCCAACTGATCCAGCTTACTATTGGCCTGGTCCAAGCGTCGAAGTTTTTTATTCAAATCCAATAAAAAAACTTTATTTGGACAGCACACAAACCAAACAGACGACAGACGAAGCTTCTTAGCAATCCATGGATTCACCGTGCGGGTGCCGGGCCCATCGCGATGGAAGGAGAGGAGTGCAAGCAGTGCCTGGGACTTGCGACCCAAGAGTAGGTTTAAGGGGCCCCTTTATTATGCGCAAAAACGCTCACCTTCACCCTCCACACTCCTCTCCCTACCTAACCAAATTTGGAAAGAACATACTAATGCCGCCTTTGAAATACGTTCTAGAAATGAACCAATGCTTATTCTAAAAAGGCCAAGGTCTTTAAGTAGGTTAGATTTAGAAATAAATAATTTATTCTGTAAAAATTATAAAAATATTTTTAAAAAGTAACTAAGGTAAGTAATGAAGGAATCGCTTAAGAAGTCCTACAGACTATTATTTTAATGTATAAACATTTTTTACCGAAATAGATATGTATCCAAAGATCTCACTTGACGTAACATTAAATGTCAGGTAAGTTAATTATATAATAAACTAGTTAAGTTTTAATGAAATTGATTATAACCATTGCTTAATCTATAAATCTGGTAAAAACAATTTTAATTTCAATATAAAAGCATTTATTGTTTTAGATGACGTAAGGGTGGCGGAAGGTTATTCCAGCACTTAGTTGCAAGGTATTTGAAAGTGCCTTGAAAGACAACCTAGGCATACTAAGCATGTATGACAAAGCTCTTGGCTGATGAGTAAAACGTGCTTCACCGTCCCGGTGGTGGCCTGTTATATTTAATGCTACCGAATAATAAAGAAGCAAAGTGAAGCTGTCTATGATAGTCCATTTTCAACACCAGTGACTTATTTAAACATGGTTTAATGTGTGATCGCGGCAGGATCTTAAAATAGTAGATATCTTGCTTATGCCACCGACATGGGGCTGATTGGTTTTCGTTACGTGTAGGTATTGAAGTTTTTTCCTGGTCTGTGTAAGCCATAAAACCATAAGCCATAAACTAAATAAGGAAAGAAACCCTTATTTAGTTCTTGATTGTCTTATTATAGAGGTTGGGATTTGACGTGGAGGTTGCGTCTTGTTGTTTCTTACTTTGCTTTCTTCAATAATCTAACCACTTTTTATTGCTGGTTCTGTGTGTCTCCGATTGCCTTTACGGTTGGTTGATTTTATAGTATGATAATCTAAGGTATTGAATGTTTTCCGGTCTTCGTACACTACTATCTCGTTGTGATTAGTGGTTTTTAAACTTCAGCTTTGTTTTATCCGAGCACCATAGCAACGCTGGGTGTGGTTCCATAGCTACGGTAGTAATGGTTACTTTTTGTGACGGTTCTCCAAGTTTCGAGAGGTCATTGAGCTGCTTTTGTAACATTTGTAAGTTCTACCATGGTAACGCAGATAGTTCTGGTAATTTCACTGTTCAATCTCCAGATCACCTTTGCGGCGCCTGCTAGTTGTTTTAATATTTCCGCAGCAATTCAAGGTGAAGATGATGTTTCTATATATCACGAATCCCAGAAGTTATATTTCGTTTAAAGATTTTTATGGTTAAATAAAAATTTATTCCTTTCCATGCTATACAATATGAGAAAAAAAATTGTTTTCATGATTTTTTTTTTTATTTAAATGTCTTGTAATTTATGTATGATCTATGTAAATGTCAAATTAAGATATTTTAATAGATATTCATTTATTATATTTCGATATTTTGAATAAAACAGTTATGTTTTATTCAAAATATCGAATCTCGAATATTTTATTTATGAGACCAGTATTTTAAATAAATGGAAATCTTACGTCTTAATCTTCTTATCCTATTACGTCTACGTCTTATTGTTTAGTAATAAAATTTATTTGTCTTTACAAGGAGCTGTCTTTTATACTGTCTCAAATACAAGTATATAATATATATTTAAATGAATGGCTTTATTTAGATTAAATCTTGATAAATATTTATTTTATATAACAAAATCGTAATATTTTATATGTTTATCATTCTACCCGTATTAAATAAATAATCCTTGTGTCATCCTTGTGTTGTGTCCTTGGATCGTGGGCTTACACACATACACATAACATTTTTTATTTTTTTTGTACTATATAAATTTTCAAGTATATATTTAAGAGATTTGTAAGTTTAACGTTACAAGTCGTATGGCTTGACGCTCATCACGCCCGCGCCTTATTGAATCTTGGTGAGGATGTGAACTGAATTCAATAGGAACACGAAAAATAATATGAAAGATTGTGAAAAGGTAACATACCTGCTTGAAATATTTGTTTATTTATTATAATAAAACACATAAATGGATACACGTTTCCATTTTCTCTTTAATTAAGTTTAAGATTAATATTATTTTTTTCTTCCATAAAACATATTAGTCCACACACAATTTAAGTATTGTTTACATAATTATTATTATTTTTTTATAACAGACCGTTAGAACGATCCGAAAGAACCTGTTTATGTTACAAGGAAAAACATGCATTCAGTGCCGTATACAATCCTAGACTGCAATTTTTAGTAAACAAGCCAGCGAAACAATTACGTCATCTAGGAGATATTTTAGTAGACTAATGTGTTTGAACCACACAATTCCAGACGTCAGTTTCGTTCAAACTATTCGTCAAAACTAAAACTAATAGAATATTTATCTTCAATAAGTCCACAAACCTACACCTACATATTTTTATATCAAAATTATTGGACATTTTCTTTTAGTTTTTTGGTAAAAATTCTATATCCGTTATAGTCGCGAAAATAGAAATTTCAATGATTCACGTCATTCAAGACGTCAGTTAAGTTTGTCAAAGAAAATTATTTTTCTTATTGATCATTATTTTGAAAGTTTTGGTCGAAACAAAAATAATATTTATTTTGAATGGGTTATATTTTTCTTAAAACATTTAAAAATATATTCTTTATAAAGTGGTAAAAGGTTAATTGCTCAGTAAAATCATTTAGCACCTCGTGCAAACTGAAGGGGCTTTGTTCATTGTTACGTTCATTAAATATAAGGACAATAGGGGTATTCAAAAAAAAATATTATATTTCCTAAAGATTTATTTAGTTAAATTACAATCAAATTTATAAAAATAAAACGACGATGGAACATCGATGTCTTATCGGTTATCCAAATTTATTTTTTTTCGCTTAACAAATAGTAACTTAGACGCAAATATATATTATATTAGTAAACTTAATAATTAAAAGAACGGTTTTCTATCTTTCCACGAATAATCAATATTGATTGAAAATATGATTTAGAGAATTAAGTCATCATAGAGAATATTTGTTTCTCTGTCGTAATCAACAAAAAAAATGTTACGCAAATTATCTTTTTTAACATATAATACTACTATTAATTAATACCGAAAGTATCCCCATTCAAAGTTAAATAATAGGTGCATGCTCAAAAATAAATTTATTTAATATGCATACAATAATATATCAATTAGTGTATTGCTTTACTAGTACCTTCAGTGTTAAACATTCATTTTCTAAAAGATAAATACTTTTCTGACTTTGAGAGGCTAGTTTAATTCAGGCTAGCTTTGCTGGATTTGAATTTAATTATGAAGAAAATTTCTTATGAATCGAACAATCTATTTTTAATAAAGGACAATTCTAATAGCAGTTTCTGATATAAGCCCGACAATACAGGTATACATACTATGCATATTAACACGCATATATAGTTACTCATGTAGTTAAAATTATCGAGTTTAGAGAATTATAACTAAAAAAAATGTTAATGTCGCAACTATCGCGTATTTAATTGCTTTTTGATACGCTTTTATTAGTTTCAGGTGTATATTTGCTTGTTTGTTTGTCTTTCAAATGTGATTTTATCTCATTTCCCACATACCGATCTTGTTTAAACTTTGTAAACATAACAACCGATAGTCACCTAATATTCCGATGAGATTATCTTATTATCCTGATTAGGATCTCCAGGATTACTAATTATCGTTTGTCTCATTTCCCACAAACCGATTTTGTTCCAACTTTTTACACATATACAAGACCAATAGTAAATTAATAAGTCGATGAGATTATACCGTTATCCTGATTAGGATCTCCAGGATTAATAATTATTGTAACAGTAACAAAAATAACAGTAACACTTCAAAGGTCTTGTGGCAAAGAGCAATCTTTTTCAAACATTTAATAAGTATCAAAAGACATAAAGAAGATGTTTAGCGCAATATTCATTTCAGAATGTTCGAAGTGGTATCATTGTCAATGTAAGGTAATATAAGAATCGACGTATTCCCTGATATAATTCTCAAATACGATCGGTCACGTTACCGCTTGTAATGCTCCCGGGGGAATATGAATCCAGACTAGAATATTGTCATTATGTTATGCAGATATTGATATCTAGGCAAGTATCTATCTCATAATCATTATATAATATATCTAAGACAAAGTTCTTATAATTAATTTATTTTGACTACACTTGATATTAATTTCAAACAAAGTAATTTAATATAATTTTATATTAATATGATATTTCATATTAAATAAGTCAGTTAATAAATTACTGGTTTGATGTTATATATAACATCTATTTTAATTGTACGGGTTTATACATTTTAATACTTAGAAATAGGATACAATAATGGTACTAAAAAGGTACTCTTTATTCTTAAGCAAAAGTGAAAAATGAACATAAGGTTGAAGGGAAGTAATGAACAATGAATGTTTGGTGGTACCCTCAGCATAGGACATTTACAGAAAAATATATTTGCATTAGCGTTGAGGAATTAGGAGAAAGGAATGAGGAAAAAACACGTTTAGTAATAAACAATATATTTCACATGTCACAACAAATATGTTGTAGCTTTTAATAAGCGAATACAAAGATATTTTGGCGCTATATTACACAAAATATATTTCATTGTCAATTCATCCTCATACTGCGGAGGTGCGGTTTAAAACGTAATGGCGTGACAAATTCAGAGCAAGGCGTGTTGACGCCTAATTAAACAGAAACTTAGTCGTTTGTTAAATATTGTAGTTTGACATATACATAATATACATATACTCATTCTAATAAATAAATAAAGAATATTGATAAGTTGTTCATAAATTAATATAATTATTTTGTGCGTGTAATTTTTTTACTACTCCGTAAGACAACCGAGACTTTGAATAATAATCAGAAGATAATACAAAAAACTATATCGTGTGGGAAGCGAAACCACGACATTTGGCTGAATGCCGACATATGAACTGAAATATTTTTGTGTATTAGTTTTTCTGTAACCATGAGGGCATACTATATATGGATGTTATAATAAACCTTACCATACTTCAAGGTCTTTTCATAAATACTCAAGGCATACAATTTAAAAGCAATTTATGTTAGTATTTAAAGAAATGTTTAAAGAACAAACATTTTTTGTTGTCCTTTGCTGCTGAACTTGTAAATAAATGATATTGATTTCCCGCATTGATCAAAATTCAACCTTTCTATTATTATCTTTTTCCTTGGTATAAAATCTGTGAAAATATTATCTGTATTAATAATATTAGTACAAGTAGAGTCAGCTATTCTAGTGGGCTCTAAGACGAAATTAATCTGGATCTAATAGTAGTAAACGAATTATATAATAAGTTTATTAATATTAAAATTACCACAAATAATAGTATTTTTAACCGGCGACCCTAAAAAAGGGGTGTTATAAATTTCTGTCTGTGGCAACGTAGGCACCAAACGCGTGGACGCATTTGAATACGGTTTTTTGAATCGAAAAGCTTCGTTCATCGAAATGGTTCTTAGCTAGGTTTCGTCGAAATAAAAGCAGTCGTCTCTAAGATATGGATCTTTTATTTGTGAAGGTTTTTTATTGGACTGCAATATACATAAAAATAATATTTTTGTTCTTTTTAGAAATCGTTTAGTATCGGGGGTATTTTAAATTTATTTTTTCATAAGATGCAGACTGTTGATACAGAAACGGTACAGGTACGGGCTATTTCAAAAGTCCGAGAGACTCTACAGAGAGGCGAACAATATCTTTAAATTCTTTAAATTAAAAAAAAAATCTTGATAAGTTCGAAAAAGCCACCGTCTACAGTATTCACTGTGCGGAACGATCTAATCAATCATCTCAAAATTAAACAAAATTTCATGGTTCTTTAACCAATGCTCTATGACATAAATTATATTAATTTCATTAGTTTTCATAATCGTTTATGAGTTTTAATTTCGCTTTCTATAGTCATTATTCTTTGAATATTCTGATGAATCAGGTATATTAGTTATTAATATTATTATTGGCACTACAATGATCAGTTGATGGAATGTTTTCAAATAAAAAAATAAAATATTGCCAGAAAATGTTTCTTTGTCTTATTTTATAATTTAAATCAACGTGTTTATTTATTATTATTAAAGTACTAATTTTAATTTCGTGTTTCAAGTCTACCGACATATAAAAAGTAAGGTGTTAGTTAAGTAAGGCAATAACCTTATTTAAACTTTTACTTTATATGATAAACATATCTGACTTGGTACTAAGCGATCCTGAATACTATGAATAACCCTATTTTACAAACTCTTTAAAAGTCAACAAAAAAAATTAAAATTAAATATTAAATTAAAAAAAAAACACATTTCTGAATATTTTTTTCTAATTATTATATAAATAAGTGATTTTTTCTTTCATAAGCTTTATTGAAATTCACAATTTTTATTTTAATAAAGCCTTCATTTTTATTAAAAAAGTCAATACTGACAATACATAAAATATTTGTCGGTTAAATTAAGTGCACTCGAAACAGCCATTGAGATTTTCGCAAGTGCAGTTCTAAAACTTTCTCGTTATTTAAATCAAAGGATTAAAAGTGGAATTGTATTTGGATTTTGGTATTGCCAAAGTGGAAATTTTATGTCCTAATTTTATTTATGTCACGTTATTATAAGATGTCGAAAATAAAAAAAAAAAAAGTTGATGAAAAGGCCTAATGAATTACAAAAGATTATTTAGTTTCTTGTGTTTTATATACCATCATTAAAATTTAAATTACCACATTACAATTTAAAAGCTATTAATACCAATATTGATTAGTCAAGTTAATAAATTAAGCATTTTAATTATTAAAATGATTAACATTAACTTGACGAAACAGAAAAATATTTATCAGAAATTTCGGAACTTAAACATTACCAACCAATTATTTTAATTAATTACTTGAATGTGTATTTTAATTTAGTCTGGAAGAAATTATATTACTTTGAAGTGATAAAGTCCTTTTTATGTCACCACCAGAACCAGGTTCACAGAAGTTTGTTATTATTTCTCTTTATCTCCTTATCTGTTTGTTCGTATATATAAATACTTATTAATATTTAATATTTCCTAGAAGCAACGAATACCCAGTCGTGAAAGTTTTTTTTACATATTGATTACTTACATCTTTGTTGTCGACAAAGGAATATATTACAGCAAATCTTTCTTTTTTCTTCCTTTTATCATAGTCACATTTTTAGTTACTTTAGCTATAGAAAAAATGATCTAGCGGTAGGTAAATTCTTAAATTGTCGATTTATGGATGAAGTAAAGTTCATACAATCAATAACGTTTTAAAATAATTATTGACACAAAAGGATGGCTGCTGCGTCGTCCTTTGATGTAATATCAAATTGGCTTAGCCGAGATAAAAAGTATTAGAGTAGTGTATTATACTATTCTGTTGATTTCTTTTCTTCTTTCAAAAAATAATAAAAGTAAAATTCATGTTTGAAATTGTATACCTATTTATTTCTATAACTACTCCATTCGCTGTCAGTTAAGCAGAAATCGCAAACCTGATGCCCGTTATGATAATAATGTTATTTTATAATTATTTTTAATTTAGAAAAGGGTTTGAACGAAACAATACCTAATCTTGATATATAGTCTGGTCACCGAAACCTCGGGCTAAAGCTAAGCTATATACTGTTATTGAAAAGGATGTTACTAGACAGTTTTTATAAATATAACCCCTAAGGATAACGGGCAATTTATATATTTATATTTATCGCAAAAAAAAGGTTTTTTTTTTGTTATGGTTATCAAGTATATGGAAAATTAAGGTTAAATGGCAAATGGTTATATCAATTATGGTTATAAGGGAAAAAAATACGGACGGACTCAATTAATTTCTTATGTAAAGGATCAAGAAATCGTAACGTTTTAACATTAAACTAACAGTTTGGTTAGTTAATTTGTAATTCCGAATTAGTTTACGTGAATGAATCTCAACAAAACCATATTTCTAAGACAGATTTAAGTTCTGTATTATTTTGTTATAAATTTACTTATAAGATCTTCTTTTAGATTTTGAAAATCTTATAACTATTATCAGATTATTCTAGTAGGTAGATATGTTTTTTGTGGTACGATAACCTACCATGGATCTTAATTCTTGTATATATAAAACTTATCATATACGTAGTTAATAAATTCTTACTGCGAAAATGTCATTTTGCTTACTTTTGACATTATAATTCTGGGGGTACTATTCTACAGCAAGTACATCTCTAAAAATTTCAAAGATATCATAATCATAATTGTGATATTATAGATTACTGAGACCCTAAAACTATATAATATAATATATTAGACTTTAGAGAATGAAATATAGTACCTTATAGGTATTATGTAGGTATCTATTGTAGAAATTAGGGTTATAAAATTATTAACACTTTATTGGTTTACTCAAAATTAAATTATCCTCGACGTCCATAATAATACAAATTTTCATAGTTAGGTTTTGTAATTTAGGTTTAGTTAGTAAGGATGTGTTCTCTAACTCTTTTACCGATACTCCTCTTTATCTGACCTATGTATGACAAACGACATTCAAGTTTATAAACTCCGGCACATTGTAAAGAAACATTAATTATAATTGGTCTCTCTCTGTGTACGGAATCTTAAGAACTGTTGGAAGTAGATGAGTTAACTGACTTAGTTACAGACACCTACATCACGTCTTCCAGTGAACACGACTACTGCGAAGTATTCGAAACGTCGCGTCGATTTAAATTTAAAGTTGAAAATGTAAATTTAATTAGACGTTAGTTTAATCTGTTAAAAATAGTATTATTTCAATGATTAATACTCGTGGAAATCTGTTCAAATACTATGTTATTGTATGTTCTAATGAACGTGTATTAGTATTGTTTTCACATTATTATCATGTTAGTAAACTCAATTCTAAATTGAAATGTTTAAATAATTAATGATTAATAAAAAAATATTTATAGTCTTACAATGATTGCAATCTAAAACAATGTTCATTATTTATCAAAGTTCTTTTGTAGATCATTTTACCCCTTGTTCTCATTTCTATTACTTCCTTATTAAAATATTACTTTATAATAGTAGGTATTAAAACGTTATAGTTACTTATAGTATTGATTGACCGTTTGAAAATTGAGATTAAGATATAAGTTGCGATTATTAATTGAGATAAATCAATTAGTTAGTACATTTCTATATGTATAGAAATATAATATGTAGTGTAGAGATAAAACCAGACAATGTTTTTTGGCTGACAATCATTTCAAATACGAAACGAGAATGCTTTTAGCGATTCGCTTGACAATCCTGCTTTGTATTTTTTCTCAAATTACGAGATTCCAATTCTGCCTCGAGCTTCAACTTCAAAAAGCAGTGAAACATTTTCTAGTTTCTACCAAACAAAATATTCTTTTTTAGCTTTTGCTAAGCCAATTGGGTTTCAGTAAATCCGATGTCCAGAAGCGGCGTCAATTGCTTAGCAAAATATTTTTAAACATGTGTTAAAAGTTAAATTATGCATTTTCTTATTATTTTAATCAAGTTTTTTTTTATCTAAGCCTACAACGTAGTGAAGACTAATGCAAATTTTTAATTCTGGAATCTTAATTATGTAAAATAAAAATAATATTATCTGACTTTGATTAGAAACATGACTATTATCACAGGTTTGAATGTAGTAGGCAACTCATATATTCTGCTAAATAATTATATATGCATAAATAAAAAGAATGTTACTGTTACCAACCGAGTCTTAATTTCACCCACTTATGTGAAGTTATTCTTCATTATTCATTCTTAAAATTTTAATGACTCACGACTCCGCTCATTACGTCAGAATATTCTAAAGTTCCAAGACATAACTACGTCCGGAAGAAAACAGAGATGAAAACTGACGTAGGTGGGTCGCATTCAGTTTCATTAGAAATGCGCATCGAGCTTCTCCTAAGGTATTTTCACTATAGTATTAATAAAGAAGGAGCGGTTTGAATTACGTGCCCTAAATAATTAAGTATTAAGATGATTTAGTATTCATATAATTAAAATAAAATTTAAGTGATCGCATCTTTTTCCGTAATGCAGTTTCATTATTAGAATAAGTAAAATGAAAATGGTTTTTTTAAAGAACTATTACTGTAAATGAAGTAATAATAAGCATAAGCAAATAGGGAATTGTTATAATTTGGGGATCAAATCAAAGAAAGGAGAGCCGAATACAGGAAAGAAAAAGTAAAGGTTTGGGCATCCGTCTCTTTCACTTAACATTCAAAACTTAGTCAATAAAGACAGTTCACATTTGTCATTTTGAAGGAGGTGGCACTCGCAGTCAAACCAGTCTGTTTTATGTGTTGCTAGGTTATACATGAGAAGCAAGCATTTAGATGCAAACATAAATATGCATGTGATTGTAATTTTGAAATAAATTTTAGGAAAATGTATTACAATTTATATTATTGTTTATTCTATTTATTTATAATAATATTTTAATTATAAGTCAAATTACGACACTGCATCCAAAAAAGAAAAAAAAGATATTAAGATACAAAAAATATATACATTGATAACGACATTGAGACACAAATAATAATAATAATAATAATATAATATCACAGGAAAAATTACACACATTGATCTAAGTAACCCCTAAGTAAGCAAATTATTTGCTTGTGTGAAGGGTGTTAGACAATGATACAAATACATAGAAATACACATATAAATACTGAGAACATATTTTAATAAACGACCAAACCCAGAAATACAGACATCGATGCTCGTCACAAACATGCCTGTCCCTGTCGGGATCGAACCCGAGCCCCATTGCGTCGCTATACGTTAGGCGTCTGCGCTAACCACTCGACCCACGCGTACGGGGCGGTACAAAGGCAACAATATCATGACTGCGATGTGATAAGTCAAGTTCCAGCCACCAGAATTTCTCAAATTCAATATTTATGTAAATAGTAATGAGTTGCGACAAAGCGGAAAATGAACGGTTTTATTATTCGATCACTTTGCAAGTGAAATTTTCTTGAGGCGAAAGTCTTGCCGGAAGTCAAGGCTATTAGCGCGACACTACTTATATAAACTAATACACTCACCCTAAGATTATGGTAATATACTGCTTTCATTATTGCTTTTCATTACAATATTATATTTGTGTACGATATATTTATATATATACAAAAAATAAAGCTAAGCATTCAAGGTGTCCAAATATTTAGTATAAAACAGTTAATTTTTTTTTTTAACAAATTACTAAACTATCCATTAAAGTGGCAATGAAATGAATATTGTACGTATATACTATAGAATTAGTTCACCATAAAAATGTGGAATCAATAGGAATTAAGTAAACTATTCGTATAGTGAACGCATTAACACATAATTTTACTTTTAAATCGATTATAATGTTATATTATAGGAATAAAAAATGTTTATAATAATATTTCTTTTTATAATTTGGGCATCTATTTTATGAATTCAAGTTGTTTATAATCTCCTTTGCAGACAATTTTACCACCGTGTGAAAACACTACGTCGTGATGTAGATTTTATAATAAAATATAGAATATACACATTCTTGTATGTTGTATGTTTTTTAAGTAATTAATAAGGGCGTAGAAACGATTATTAGTAAATCAGATTGAACTAGCTAACAATTATAAAATCTCTTTTCATCTCATTATCATCTCATGTATTTGTTTATTTGTAGATAGCTACTTCAATCATGGTAAATAACTTTCTATTTACTATATGGACCATAATGGTACATGCTGGGTTTACTGTGTGTTTTGTAAAAATAAAAGAGATAAAGTAAAATAAAAGCGATAAAAATACTCAATAATAAATAAACTTATACCTTAAATGAGCTATTTACCATTTGGTGGTGTTAAAATGAATGTGAACAATGAGTATGAAACAGGCTCCGGTCTTTTTAAAATGTTGTCTCTCAAATTTAAATTAATAATTTTTGGAGTTTTAAAATAAGTTTCTGCTTCATGCTTCATTAGAGTATTACCTATACCTATTTACTTTAACTATTTTTCACAATGTTTTTTTTTTTAATAATGTATCCATAAACTATGTATTGTATTTGTAAAATTTATAAACACGAAAACAAACCCGCGGCCTCTGTAAGTCTGTGGACATCGCTTTGACAACAATTGTTAAGAAATTATATTGTGGTTGAAATTTAAGTACTTCCAAAAAATAACAATGGAAACATAACTCCGCGAGTATAGAATATGAATACACAAAATGTTATAATGGACGCTCTCATATTAGTACACAGTGTTGTGTTAATAATGTAATTAACACAACATTTACGGATTTTATACGGATATTATCGGACGGACATTTATCGACCTACAACAATTGTGTTATATGTATATTATTTATCACAAAACGGTGGCACTACTAAAAATATTCAGTAGCTCATTGAAACATGTTGAAATAAGAATGCAAATTACTTACCACTTACATTACTTTAAACGTATATTTGGCTATTGAAAACTTGAAAACCACTTGACTAATTTTAACCAAAATTGGCACGCATATCAAGGACGGGACTGGGCTTCTACTTCAAAAAACAGAATAGAAAAATATTGTTTCGTTTTAAAGATATGGTCAAAAAACTTAATCTCCCATAGACTTAAGCTTAACTTAACCTGCGCGCGCTCACCAACTCCCGCTTTGTGGCGGATCCTAAAAAGGTTCCTATTTGTAAACTAACTGTTTCCAGATAAGTAACCACCGCGAACCTTGTAATATCATACCTTGTAAATTTTTAATTAAAACAACATTAGATTGAATACCAGCTAGAACATCATAAAAGTCTTATACTGATTGCTAGGTCTTGGACAATTCGAGTGAATCTCTTTTTTTCTAGTTTTTTCATGGTGGTCCATAGCCGAGTTTGAGCCAAAAAAGAGAAAATATGTTTTATCTTTATTTGTTTGACAAATGTTTGGTAAGAAATAGTCACAGCTTTGAGCTTATTAGCTTCTATCGATCGTTCTTTTTTTATGGTTAGAAAAATGCATTACGCATCGTCCCATCGACTAGGAAGGTAATGGCCGAGAGGGTATGTGAGACTACTCGGCAGCATAGAAAACGCTGCCATTTTTAAGACTACCCACTAATAAACCAACGGTTGACTGCATCGTCTTAGTGGAATGCCACAGGATCGCTTTCGTACTCACCGTGACGCCCCAGCGGAAATCGATCGATCTCTCATACAACCTCTTTTAATATATTTTTTTTTACAAAATATGTTTTATCTATATTTGTTTGACCCATGTGTGGTAAGCAACAATCACAGCTTCGAGCTTATACACACATTGCAAAGGAATCCCAATTAAAAATTGCCCCCCTTTTTATGAGCTTATAAGCTGCTTTTTAATAAGTCACTGATACATACACAGACATATCTATTCTCTTTCATAGAACTCTATTACTTATTGCGTATAATTTCAAATATGTACAAATAAAGATTGTAATTGAGCGCGGTGAGGAACAAAGCTGTAGTTGGTTACATATAATGTACACTATATAAAATATGTTTATAAAAATAAAGTCCTTCTATTTGTTTGGACTCGCTCAGCTCGGGAAATGCTAATTGGGTTTGAAATAAATTATTTTGTATTTAAAGTCTACTAAGACTAAATAACATCACTATACGTTAGTTAAAACTGTTATGAAAAGTTCTTTAAAACTGTCGTCAATATGTGTAACTAAATATTCGTAATCCATGTGAACAAAGACGCGGTAATAGGTATTTTATATAATAAATTTAATATATCATTTTATAAAAATACGAGCAGAAAAGATACATAACCTCTATACATATTTTGATATAAATGTGTCAGTTTGAAAAATGTATGGAAAACGAGTTTAAAATGTAAAATGCTTCGCTGGGGATTACCAGTACCCATTTTCGAGTCGATAGGATATAAAATGAAAATCCTCGAGTTTACATGAATAACAAGTTAATAAAAGAATATTTTAAATGTAAATGTGATAGTTTGTTAGATTTCGTTAGATAGTCATACAATTTTAGGCATTGTGCTCTCATGTGATCTAATTAATATATTGTCAGTGATGAAAATATTGATTTTTAACTGTATAAACATAAAAACATAAAATTTTATTTCCGTATTATTTTGTGTTAAAACCTTATTAAAACTCATTTAAATTTAAAATGGATTTTATTGTAAAATAAAACAGATATTTATTAACGTAAAAATGATGTAAAGGTTGTATAACAGTTTGTTGTCCGAGGGTTCAGTGTTTGAACAATTCACATCCCATTACGCTTGAAAACTCAAACATTACTGTTGAGATTTGAAACATGGTCATAAATGTGATTTTTTAAACGCGTTTTTCATCAATGACGTAACTGACAATACAGAAAAAAAAAACCTTAAATATGTGAACTATTTTAACACATTAAATACTTTTTGAAATACTACACTATGTTTAAGAAGACATGAAAAATAAAGAAATACTAGTTTAAATAAATAATAACTAAAAAAAATTGTTATAAAAAATATTGTTGCAAAAAGCAATTTAATACGAAAATGTCGTTATGCAATTAAATTTTTCACTGAGTGCTAGAAAGGTGTTTACGGGCTTTGATATTGTTTTAAATTATTTTACTGCGTTGTTTCTTAATGGTAGGTTATAATTTATCTCGCTATATATTCCTCATTCTTACAAAGTCGTTACATTACAAATTTAGAAGGAATTACAAATTTTTGTAAGATAGATTCATTTAATGAAAATATTGTTCTAGACTCAAGATTTTGAAACTGGCTATCCTCAACTTTTTCCTTAATTTTACTATTTTCAAATTTAAACCTTAGACATACAAGCAACACATTTTTTTATAATATTTTATAACAGTAATCAATAACTATATTTTGTCAATCATATATCGTTATCAATGCAATGTGAAATTAACGCTACTTTTCAACACACGTATAATTTATAAAGTAGGTCGATTTAAATACCTTAAAAAATTTACTTATCAGTTCATTATGCCATATGCTGGAAATTATAACAAAATAGAAATATAGGGCCAAAGAGTTAAGCGCCATTAGAACTGATTTTTGAACATTTGCTAAGACATTGGCAATGTAGCATTACTATTACTAATGCACACGTCTTTTAATTATTTGTGGTTTAAATTAGGAAAGAAAAATAGTAATGTTCATATCTTGTAAAATATCTCGGTATTTATTTTTTCTTTTGACATACTAGTGGTTAACTAACGCTAATAATTGTCTAAGCACGTCAATAATGATCTCTTGTTAAAGTAAAGGGATTCATTTGTTGTTACGTAAATGAAATTGATGTGGTAATCATTTAAATATTTCTTGTCACATTTTTTTTTAATACTTTTAATAACAGCTGTCGTTTTGTAAGGTTTGCTCGAGAACTATTAATTATTAGGTTACTAGCTTTCCGCCCACGCAATGAATTGTGTTCACGTTTATTTTATTAAATATTGTATTTATTATTTTTAGAATGATTTATCTTTTATGTTTAGGTAAATATATAATTTAAAATAATATCAGCGAATAATGTTGTTATAGGTGTTAACTTGTTGCGTTTTTGAAGTTACTTTAAGATTACCATAAACTTTATAACATGGACTACACACTTAAATGGAATGATATTTTTTATAATTTATTTACGTTTAACATAACAACTTTCATGTACTGAAGTATTCAAAATATTGAAAAAGCAAATATTAATTCAATGTAATATCAAACATTTTAGTCCTTATAAATATTTTATTACAATTGTTACAATATTTATAAAATTTTGGTAACACTTTTTTCAATTGAAAAAAATGTTTATGAAGCGAGAAGATAGTTTTTGTAACAACAAATGAGTATGTGTTTGTGTCATTATTGTGTATATTGTTAAGACTTGTTTGAGTAATACACAGTACTTGCACTTCAATGTTTAATATCCAACCATTTGTAATAGAATGGACGAGAGCAGCCCTTACAACTCGTTTTATAATATTTTAACACTATAATATTTAGGCGAGGGTAATTTACAATTTCATAACCAACTTACAGATGATATTATTTATACCTTATAATAAGTTCTAATAATTAATAAAAGATTAAACATTATGTTAAAATATTCTATGCTTCTAATTCTTAAAACATTTAACAGTAAATATTAAATAATATTCCATAATTAATTATGTTGGTGGTGCTACTGTTGAAACTTATGAACTAAAACATGTAAATTCCAATGTATTTACCATTTAAATTATTATAAATAAATATGACTAACAATATATATATAAATTATTTCCACACATCTTAGATATTATTTCAACATTTAAAAATAATTTGGTATATTAGTAATAAATAAGTTATGTTTAATTTTTTTTCAGATTTTTACGCGTTAAACACAATCTTATATTTCGTACCTAAATTATATATTTTTTTGTTTTATTATTATTGGTATTTTAGAATAAATGAATGTTTATTCTTTGTGCAAGTTCTGTGTATAATTATATATTCCCCTTGTGTAGAAAGACAACATGGGAAGCTTGATTCAATATACAATAATGTACAAGGGTAAAATACACCCGGCCACAATGACGCAGGTCAAAACGTTTCTCGTGAAATATTGAATCATACAAATACCATTCCATATTTATAAATAATATCATATTTCTCTATTGTCACGTCTTAAATTACTGGTAAAAATATTTACACAAAAATATTCGAATAATAAGCATAGTCTGACCTTCTGTTCATTTTGATCAAAAACGAATGGTATATCGGATGCGGGGCGAAGAACAATTTTATTTACATATACAATACAAAGATGCCACTTTGGCATGTGAAAGAGAATAAATATTTACTCCTTTGTTCAAAGCAAAATATCGTAGGAAAGACAATTACAAACAAGAACAGAAAGATATTTTGATTACATGATTATATATTGATACTAGGTTATATAACAACTAAGTCTAGCCTCTTAAAAAGCTAGCTACTGTTTTCAAAATATTTTTATAATAGAATTTTATTTTAGATACGTTTAAATCGTTTAATAAAAATATTTCTTGTAGAAAAATTTATATATGTATATTACCATTACGTTTATTTTTATAATTAATTGTAGTAAATAGTTATGAAAATTTACATCTAATTAGTTTGTTATAATATGTCAAAATTTATAATTTTAATCGTTCCGTGTATTTGAAATAATAGTTCTTGTACTTATTGTAAACTAGGAGAGAGCCACAAGAAAAAGCTAGTTATTTATACTTAAAAATAGAGAATAAATATAATTTAAAATATATTATTATTATCAGATGCTCTAATCATCTCAATAACAAGCGTCGTAAAATCTTAAGGCCACGTAAAACTAATCTTTCCAATTACAAAGAGATCGTTAACTCTCGCAACCTTCTTGATTGTAATTATTTTTTACCAAAAAAACACAAACCGTTCAGCAAAATATGAATTATCCAATATCCCATTAACGTACAACAATAATAAATGATTTTTTAGGATAAAAAATGACAAACTTAACTTAATAAATAATAAACCAACGATGTTCAAAACAGTAAAGTTTGCTAAATATTATACATAATACAGAATATACATATATAATGTCTCCAGAAGAAACGTACTCTACATTTTTTTTGCAATTCTATATTTATACTAATAAAATAATTATTTATTAGCCTAGCATAAGCTAAAAATATACTTTCTTTCTTATTTCTTAAAATACACAGTTATATATAAAAGTATTATTTTTTAACTGTAAAAGACTTTTTTTTATATATTTACATTTTCATATTGTAGTACAGCTGACAGTCTCAATTTGCGACTTTTTGATAGACACAAATTGATTGATGCGTTCGGTCTTTTATATTACCCAAAAATGTGAATTTCTTGCTTTTTTATCGAAATCAACATTCAAAAAAAATTCAAATGAAGATACAGATCAGGGATAATAAACAATTTTTGATGGTATTAGGCAAACCACAAACAGTTGTTTGACCATAAAAGCTAAGTTAAATCACTCTGTGCAGCTCTAACATCTAAATTATTTAATACAATCATAAGGACCGTTATAGAAGTTGTGAGAAAAGCTTTTTCAAATATAATAAAATCGCTAATAATCTATCAAGATCACGTTAAAATACACAAATGAATGAGAAAATAAAACCAGTATAATATCTTTGATTGTCATACTTATAATCAAATCATTATTATTAATATGAACGTAATTTATTTTGTGTATAAAATAAATAGTATTAAGCCACAAATTATACTAAGAAACCTATTTTTTTGTTCAAACTTTTGAAGTTACATTGATTAAATAATTTATTTACAGATCATGACTTAACACCTTAAAATTAATAGTTTTAAGGCCAGGTATCCCTACAAAACACATTGTTAGAATTCGTTTTTGAAATAGTAAACATTGATATTTAAATCTAAAAAAAATATTGTTAATTTTTAGGATATATTGCAGGGAATGTACCCGATGAAAACATGATTTAATAAAATTGGCTCGATAGAAAAAAATCACAAAGTTACCTCTTTTCCGTCTTTTTATCTCAATTTTTTCGGTTTTATTTCTAAAATAAGCGATTAAACATTATGGGTCTTTTACCAAAATAACGTTCATTGATTTCTCGAGGCATTTTACCCGATAGTTTTTTTTTATTCAATCTCTTATTTTTTTAATTAATTGTTCTAGCGAAATTCGGTCCACAGAGAACTCGTCAGTGTCTCGCGAGACGTTGACAAGGTAAGACGTGTATCAAAATTTTGCAGATGCAATTGTGCGATTATCATGACATATATTATGTCATTCCCTAGTTTACCACAGTCTAGCTTTTTCAGTAGGTCCAAAGAGAATAATAAAAATGTTAAAATTGAAGACGTGTCAATCGAACATTTTGCAAAATCATGAATAACTCTCAAAGTAATCGAATTAAAATAGTAGATCATTTGAGACGTGGTTAGTTTACAACTTTATATCACTAAAAATTTGTATAAACACCAATATACACTCCGAGTAGGAATCAAACCCGCGACCGCAGATGCAGCACACGCACCATTAGACCATAGTGTTTTCTGTAAATTACATATGTTGTCTCTCTGACTGTCGATACATTCAACGTAAACTGGCTGTTTAAGCAGATACATCTAGTGCGCGACTTCGTGGTCACGCACCAGATAGACGTCCTGTTAGTACAAGAGACCTTTCTGAAGAAATGATAAATGATAACGAAGGTTTTTTCCAACCTGTTACCTGTTGATGACAATTACTTTTTAAGAGAATTACAAGAGAAAGCACGCCACAATAATTTATTTAATTGTAATGCAAGTAATTTATGCTTAGTCGATGAAAGAAGAAATAGACTGATATCGTCTTTTAAATTTGAATGCAATATGTGTAAAAAAAAATATATAAATATAGAATGAAAAATAAACCGATACGGGCAGGGATTCGAACACGCGACTACTGGGAAACCGTCCCGCCGCTATACCAACTGAGCTACCGTATCGCTGTCCACCTCGGTGAATTAAGCATTCTATATGTGCATTCTATGTGTACTACCAAGTAAAAGGCCAGTTACACGTAACAGAACTACAAAAGTGTCTTTTGGCAATATGGGCAGACGAGAATGAGAAAATATACACACAGTTCATTGAAAAAGATGATTTATTTTGGGACACTAATATGAAACCAAAATTATTAACATTTTATATAAATTGCTTGCTGCCTGAAATCATAGACAGTAGAATTGCAAGAGGTATGCCCATACGAGACATATCAATTCAGAAGGAAAATATGACTGATACAACTAACCGTAAATCTAAAAACCCTGATAAGGAATCAATACCGGCACAAAATATACGCCGATTAGATTTTATTCAGTTTTAAATTACTTTAATTAAGAGTTACCTATTTTATTGTGATTGTACATAATCATAATTTAAATTAAATATATAATTTGTTTTATTTTTATTCTATATGTACCACTTACACTTTATTTATTTACGAAAATCAATAACATTATTAGCACATAAAAATTTATTAAAAATACATTAATAATTTGAAATGAAATAAATTATTAAACATGGTTTAGTTCTAAGCTGTGGCGACAGGATGACGTCACGTGGTCGCTATGTGCAATGCCCGCTGCGAAGGCGCGATGTACCTATATTACGCGGGCGGGGGTTGCACTGAATGCCTACTTTTGCAGGGATACCTGGCCTTAACGTCGTAATTTATTGTCTGATAACAAGAGAGGTGGATGAACTTCCGCTTAAATAATTAGCTTAGCTAAAATGCAAACGTTCTGTGACTACTTACAATGTACCTCATTAATAATAAAAACTGATTTACTTATTATCGTCACGTAACAAAAGTCTGAGTTTTAGTCTTGTGACGTCATAATTTGAAAATAAATATAGTGAGATCCACATAATATTCAGTTACTAATAAAAATAGAATAAGTTGCTAAAACTCTGTAGAAGCTAATACGCGAGTTCAATCAATTAACTACTAGGCCCTAAAAGTCTCCATTTAGCAAGAGATATATAATATGTATTATTTTTCAAACATTCTACTAAAAGTTATCGTTTTGACATTACAATACTTTATGAGCAAGTTATAAGTAACACGTAATAAAAAAGCGCCTCGAAATAGTATTATATCGAGCCATTTAATTAGACTGATTGGTATCAACGGGAATTAAGTAAACTGTTCCATTAGTGACCGCATTAACACACGGTATTCACCGTATTTAATTATTCCATGGAATACTCGTTGAATATTTATTTTATTAACATTTCAGGCCACTTTCGTAAAGCTAATTTGTTTAATGGAATTATTATTTTTTACCAGAACTTGGATAAGATTTGGTAAAAAAATGTATATTTTATTGCCTAACTGCAAGCTTATTATGTATCAATATATTATATATTTATATATATATTTTCGTAATCTTCGTCTCGTCAAAATAAAGTTCACTTGCAAATTAATCGAATAATGTAACAATATATTAAAAGTGAGATAAATTTTAATACCGTCAAAAACCAAAAAGCGAAATGAAAGCCAAGTTTAAATTTATAACATAGGCCGAGGTTATTGACTTCAACGATAAGGGAAGTGGGATCTAAATGAGTGTATTGTTTAATGATCAGCTCTGAACCTATTTATAAGAACATAATAATAATTAAAACAACTTAAAATTTAATTTCATCCAACTTTTATAACAACTTAGCCCCTTACCGCATACGAAACCATATTTGGACGCAGAAGTTTATGATTTTTTTATACGCCAATGATATATCTCATTTTAAAAAAACTAACTTTCATTCTAACCGGAATGTTGTCGTTAAACGAAACGATAATAGTTTAAGCATTGCAAATGTCACCTGTAATTTTTTTTGACGGTTATGTGCAGCGCATACGACGCGCAGGGTAGAAGGGAAAAAGTGCTACTTTGTAAATTAGAAATAAATACTAAAAAGGTTAGTAAAAGCATAAAAAAAATAAACTTAGATTCTTTTGACTTTCTAGAGTATGGGAAAAGTTTGATGTTTGCTTGATTCTGTTATTGCATATTTCAGAAATGTGCCCAGCACGCTTTTACGGCATTGATAAGCATGTTAATATTATTCTTGGTGATGGTAACGTGAGCGATGGTGATATTGATTCAGATCGTGATGATAATTATGAACTAAGCTCAATTCGTTTAACTCCAAAATGACACATTATTCTACCCGAGTCTGAATCTGATTATTCTGAACCAGATGACGTGCCTTTGATATTACCGGCAAACAAGAAAGTATTGGTCTAAAGAAGTAGGGCAGTCACAGGTTTACGAAACTATGACCTGTAACAGATTCGAATCTATCAAAAGATTTTTACATTTAATTAATAATGAGAAGTGGAGAAGACAGGCACGACAAATTTTTTAAAATTTGGCCTATATTGAATATGATTCGTGAGCGTAATGTTAGTCCCTAAAGAAGAGTTTTTAGATGTAGACGAACAAATAATCCCTGCCAAATGTCGTCACAAATTAAAGCAGTATAACCCAGCTAAACCTTATAAATGGGTTTACAAAAATGAAGATCTAAGTGGCGTTAGGGGCTTTAATTAGCCGTCATCTTTGCTGGTGACCAAAGCAATTTGTACCCTTCAGATGCGCCAGATCTTGGTGTAAGCTCAAATGTGATCACTCGATTGACACCCACAACTTTAAATTTGTACGACATCAAAACTTTAAATTTGTATTGATAACTGCTTCAATAGCCCAAATCTTCAAGTGTATTTTTACAAAAAAAAGGTTTACTTCCTTCAGGAACTATGGACTAAATCATGTTCCAAACTCAAATATGCCTTCTTAAAAGGAACTTAAGTAGCGAGGACGGGGAAGCATGGAAGAATAAGTAGCTATCATAGACGACGTAAAGCTAGCTGGGTGCATACGAAGCCATATATGGCGTCTTTTAATAACTTCTATAATTTAAGTCAATATATATTTTTTTAATTTGATCTCATCATTTAAGCTTCAATAAACACATTTTCGATAAAAAAAAAAATTTAGTTCATCTCTGTAATAATTCATGCAGTAAGGGGTTAAAATATAATTTCTTTCTGTAACTGGCTCTATAGAGTTTGTATAATTGTACATACGGCAGTTTGTAATGTTCACCAGTTTTTTAGTTTGAACATGGCTGAACACGCTACCGCGTGTCTAGAACATGGAAAGTTCTAGTAACTCAAATTTCTCATTACATTACAGTCACAAGAAAACCGTCTTTGTATCAACAAAGATGCATGAAGTCATTGTTTAAAAAACAGATTAATAATGATAAATTTAAAACAGAATTATTTGAATTTATAGTAGACCATTCTTAATAAAATAATATCAAATAATTCATATATATAGTTGTAAGAGCTCGTTTTATTAAATGAATCTACACAGGAAAATGATGCGGTTGCTAAAATTATATTTTTATTAATTGAATTCTCATTTCTGTTAAATATAACTTAGATCGCAATTAAAAGAATGCACCTTCATTATTAGGTAATACTGCAGTGAAAATACCTTAAGAGAAGCTCGATGCGCATTACTAATGAAGCAGCATGAGACCCCGACCTGTTTTCCACCTACTTTATCTCTATGTTCTTCCGCTAGTATTTTTCTCTTAAAACTTTAAGAACGGTGTTACATTCACTTGGTGATCGGAGTAGTGAATTGTTAAAACATTTCAGAGAGAAAAAGAATAGTTCCACGGCGGTTTTTTTTTTAAAAGAGAGTTGAAACGTTATTATCCTTGTTTTTAGAGACATTATGGTTTAGGTATTTATTGACATTTAAACTTAACATTCTTTTCGATAACAGTAAATTTATTTTATTAATTTTAACTTTTTTTCATTATTATTAGTCAATGAAATGGACATTATTATTTTTACATTTTGACTACATTCACATCTCTGTATGACGTTACTCTTTATAATTCACTAAATATAATAGTAGTTGCCTAGTATATTCAAAATGTTAATACAGTGGCTTCACGTATTAATTTCAAAAAATCTTGGTTATCACAGTCAAAAAAATGTTTCTGCCTTTGTTTTCTCTTCGTCTGTTTTACTTTTTTTTTTTGACCGCACTGCTTTTTATGATTAAAGAAAACTCTCCACCCAAATTAATACAAGTCGGGAGAGGTATATTCCAGTCAAACCATGTGACCATTTGACATGGAATGACCCAAAAACAAGATAAAAATGTCAATAAAATTAGAAATATGATGCAGTAGTTGCAGTAGTGAAATAAATCATCATAATAAAATACAAATATCCCAAAAACAAAATACAAATATCAATAAAATTAGAAATAAGATGCAGTAGTTGCAGTAGTGAAATAAATCATCATAATAAAATGCATCACAAACGCATTTGGAGAGGTAGAGCTTTGTTTATACAAATACAAAATATAAATATATAATTTGCCTTTGTATGGTTTTGCTAAAACAAAATTTTTTAGAAGGTGAATATAATGGTGTGAAAATAATGTGAAGGTGAAAATAATTTTGCTCCACCTTTCAGAAACAAGATACCAACGTCCTTGGTTGGGTTTATTAAATATAATTTATTGCTTTCTTTGACCTCGACCGCTTTTATTAAATGGTAATCACTTTGTTGATTTTTAATTTCTCTTAATGAGAGAATCTTAGTCGTTTCTCTTATTTATTCTTTCTATAAATTAATAAATCTGTTGAGGTTCTTAATTTTAACTTTTAGTCATCTCTCACTTTTTTTTACTAGGGGGTGTCCCTCAATACAAAAAAAATAAAGATTGCTTTCGCAAACTAAAATTATGATCAAAAAATATGTTACCTGTTCAACTTAGGGTTTGAATTTATGGAACTGTTCTTAGTTCCAGTAGCTTACTGCTAACATGCCCGTTAGACCATAAACTTTTAAATGTTAGTACTTAAATAAATGTTGAAAAAATTAATATTTCAAAGCAGGGTTTTTCTTGGATATAAATAAAACAAATAAACGTATAATTGGATTTATGTATTACATGTAAAATGAAAGGAAAACTTTAAAATCTCATAACGTCAAAAAACACATCGGCTGAAAAAAAAAATCCTAAACTTTTTTATATCTTCTAGTGTTATAAGTAAATATAAACAAAATCCAGTAGATTACTCATTTATTATATAATTTAAATCATTAAAAAGACGAAAGCATAAACATCATTAAATTATAATCCCAAATTGAATAAGTCTATTCGTCAGCTACAAAGCTATAATGGTTTCACGATTCACATCTGGGTCCGACTTCACAATTGAAAAGTTCGTAAAAAATAGGTGACATTATTTCTTTCTGTGTTCTAGTATTTGCGCATTATTTTAAATTCACGAAACAAATTGTCTTTACATGTGTAGACAATTTGTTTCGTGAATTTAATATATGTTTATCCATATTAAAATTGTATTTAACTCATGATAAATATGTGTTTATCCATGTTAAAATTGTTTAAATTGTAAATAAATAAAGGATTACAAATTCATTAAAACAGGCAAGCTGCAAGCGCGCGACTTTTGCTCCATTCGCAAAGCGAGAGGTCGTTATACATCTTCAAACACGAATCGAATGGGCCATTTTTTTGTCATTTGTCCTAATGAAAGCGTTAAAATGTTGGACGCAATATTTTTTTTCACATTTCTTTAAATTTCATTAATGCTTAGCAATCGAAGGAATACTCGGAATTAAAACATCTTTATCTATGTACTTCCGTGTCAAAATCGTGGTATCAATGATGTTATTCTATAATTTCTTCACCACAAGGTAAGTGATAACAATGTCATGGCTGGTTTATTTTCTGCGCAATAATTATTACGATTACCGAAGATTCCTGCAATTTCAGCGAACTTAAGAATTTCGTTGGATATTTTACAGCATCGTTTTGGTAAGGGACAGAATTTGTCTATATGTATTTCATCACACCCGTATCACTTCTTTTCTTTTCTTACTTGCGGATAAAAATTGCAATATTTTAAAGGGTATATTTACAGTGTTCATTTTATTATGAATAACAAAATTATTAACTTGTACCTACCAGTGTAAGTAGTGTTTATCTCGTAACATGAAATATTATATACAAAGAGTTTAAGTAAAGTGTTATTACCATATTTCTTTTATAACCTTTTTCAAGATGGACGGCAAAATATATAGAACAACTAAACAAATAAGACACCTTGATGAAAGCTGTTAAAGGCATCATTTAGGCACTATTGAGAAATAGGAAATCATTTTTGTATTATACAATTTAAGTTCACTAGTCATTGTTGTTATTACTTATTCAAGGGATTATATGTCGATTAATTGAATAAAGCCATAAAAAAAATTACTAATCAATCAATTATTACACATGTCATAACAAACATGTCATTGTAATTGTTCATAAGTCAGTAAAAAGGAGCTTACTACTACTTATTAGACTACGAGTATGTTACACAAGATTAACAACATCAATGTCATTTCATCCTCATACAGTGAAGGTGTGGTTAATAACGTAATGGCGTGACAAATCCAGAGCAAGGCGTGTTGACTTAACACAAGCTTCATAATTACACGAAAACTGAAAGTTTTTGATAAATTTTCATAAAAGCTTATCATGTACCGCATAAAAAAAAACAAAATAATAATAATAATAGTTTTTTCTTTAAAAAATCTTAAAAACTGTACTTTCTCATTCAGGGTACATAGTTAAATATCTTATGTTGGCAAATATCATGTTTTATTTATTATTTATATGTACTATAATATTAACATTAATGTCTACTATTGTCTACTAAGCACCATCTCCTTCATATCACAAGATCTCGTTTTCTTTACTCGAATAAGGTTGCCTAGAAGAAATATCTACTTAGCAATAAGGTCCCTTGTTGTACTTGTATAATTTCTTTTGTAAGTATTTTTTCTTCTTTATTTTACTGCAATGTGAACTACCTACAATAACAGTAGTATATTTTTTATTTTTTAAAATATCAACTAAACCTTATTAAACGACAAACTACACAATGCTACAAAACTTTCTCTAATATTAAAGGTCTTATTCTAGTTTTATTTACTGATGTAAATAAATATAAATAATAGGTCAACCTTTGCAGTACTTTCTAAAATTTTTTTCGTTTTCTATTATTTTTAATGCGTTAAGTTGAAATATACTATTATATTTAAGTAATGTATATTTCTCTAGCTATTTGTTTCTTTTATTAACTATTTGTACAATTCTTATATAGTTTTTTTAAAATATCAATACTTTGTTTTTATTTTCTAGTTTCAGTTCTAAGCCAAATCCACTGTGTCCTGTTAGAATCTGAATCAAGATGCCAGTCGGTTTTATCTGAGACGTGGCGTGAAATCCCATAATATACTTTTCTCCATTTTATTTTTAGTTGAGATTTGTAGTCAATTTTTATCTTACAAAACAGAAAAAAATATGTTTAGCATTTTTAAAATGTTAACTTCTATTATACAACTACTACAAAAACTTGTAACTAAAAAACGCCCTCCTCGTTTTCAAGAATAATTTAAATCACACATCTTATTGTTTATAGTTTTATGACATTTCTACTCACAAAAAAGAAATACTGCAGTGTTTGACGGACAAAATAAATTTAATCAGAAATAAGAGTCTGATAAGCGTGAATTTTTGTAAAAAGAAGTTCTTATTAAGGACATATTAAAGAAAATAGCTAAAACCCGATTGAGATAATATAAAGTAATTCAGGAAATTTCAATTCCATTTAATCTGAAAGATATTATATACCTTTATATCTTATTTACGTCCTTACGATTATCTAAATCTTTGGAAAAAAAATGATGATATTTTTATTTATGATATGATATTATTTATGTGATCAAAATGAACAGCAATTTGTTAAATTGTTAGAAATGTTTAAAAATAAACAGGTCACTATCTTAAGTCCTCTTCAAAAGCTTGTATATTATTTGTGACAACGTTAAGTTATGATGCAATAACCTCTATTCTTTCTTAAGGACCAATTAAAAAAAAATATTCCGTAATTTACGCATTCAGGACTCAAAATAAATGTAAAGTCGAATACAGCATAATGGAAAAATAATTATTTGCTACAGTTTGAATTTTCAAAATAAAAATTTTGCCAACTCAAACTATATTTGTTTAGTTGCAAGTTTGCTATTGTAACGGATCATGATCCTTTAAAGTGGGTTTTTAACCACAGCGACCCAAGTAGTAAATTATAACGTTGGCGTCTTCAACTCCAAGAATTTGAATACGAAAATGAACCTATATATCTCTCTGTCGCTATCCTGTCAATTCTTCCCCAAAATTATCGATACTAAGATAATAATAGATAGTAGTAGCAGTAGATCTCTGAGCATTAAATTTATTTTCAATTGGGAAGTTACTGATTTTAGTACAGAAGATGTATCTCATTATCACATGCTAATAATATTTTGCTCCAGCGTTTATACCTGAAACTCTTTATCTAAATCCCGAATCAATTACAAACCTCGACCTTTTGTTACTAGTCAAGCTCATCACTAGTATATTAGTTTAGAATAACAACAAACCTAATAATTATGTCAAAAAAAAGAAAAGGACATAATAACATTTAAATGAATTGATTAAAAGGTTTTGAATCAAATTAACAACCATAAAAAGACTTAACAATATTTATGTCTTTAATTATTTCGACATAATTCCAAATTACTATAAGTTCATTTATAACAAAGTATTTTGTTGAAAAGTAATATATTAATCATAGAAAAGTAGGAAAGTAATATAAAAACCAGAAACGAGGTCAAAAATCTTAATTAAAAAGTCTTTTTCGTCAAAGGTTAATTCTTATCGTGGAAACTGCCTCAGCATTCCTTTTATAACAAACAAGTCTTCATTATTATTATTACACAAATCTAAAAAAATAAGATTTTTATTAAGTATCATTATACCCTCAATGTACATTAAAATAAATAGGTGAATAAACATAGTGTCGTAAACATTAATAAAGAAGTTTATTTTTAAACTTACAAAACGAAAAATATTTATAATAAGGGCATAAAATTATTTTTACATAAAGAAAAACAGAGGGAGACACACTAAGTAAGATAAAGAGAAATTTAGTAAACTAATTGAAGTAACAAAAAATAAGTAAAGTAATTCTATCTGATGAATATACAGTAAGGTCCATACCGGTCCCGTTTGATATCATAGACTCGCAGAGGTTTCAATTTTATATTTTTTCTTTCTAAATTAAAAAAAAATATTTACATGGCATGCATGTTTATGATAAATTTAAAAAATATATCTGTTTTATGATAATGATATTTATTAGCGGAAATAACCGCAAAAAATATTTACGTGATTATAATGACGAGACCACAAGTTTGATGTCCATTTAACTGTAATTAAAACCGTTTATTTAATCAAAACATCATATTATTTCATGGATTTAACTATTATTTTATACAGGTACTTATAATATTTTCTTTTTACTTTTGAATATGTTTAGATTTAAGACGAGTGAATTAATTATAATTTATTTAATACAGTTCTTATGTAGACAATTTAAATGATATACCAGATATTTTATTTTAGAATTTATTTGTATTTACTTATTTTATGTTACTTGAATAAGTTTAAATTCAAAAATCTTTTTTATTACGAGAATCTCCTCCTTAAGAGGCGCATCCCGAAGCAGTATAACATCACCCTGAGAAGCCACTTCTCTGATTTTATTTACGTAAATATTTACATATTTAACTACTTCATAACTCCCAAATGGCGCATTGGACCATAAATTTAATCGAGTAAGTGCTTAAATTTATGGTTCTACGTTACATGCCATTTTTATCGGTAGGTGATTCCGTTAAATTCAATATACGACTTGTTTATTGCCATAATTAAGTATTAAAAACCTAAACCATCGTTTAGAAGTTTCACACAAACGAAGTTGTAATAAAAATTTTAATTGAGGTATGAAATAAATATTTCAATTCATTTTGAATTTAGATGGTTTATTTTTGATTCTTGACTTGATTTAATAGCCCTTTCTCGCGAATCTTTTACTTAACTCTCAACATTTAAACCGGCTTACATTCATCGCAAAATTAATTCAAGAACAACCTCTAAGTCGTCTAATAAAATAAATCTTTTCTCTCCTACAAGTCATCTAATTTAGTAAAGTGTCTCTCTTATCACTTAAGCCTAATTTATTTCATGCAAAATAATTCCTTTTGGAGTTTACTCCTTAAGAATCGATTTTTGTATATAAGGCGCCCGGTATGAGAAAAATATGAGGAGTAAAATCCACTGAACGATGACCTCGTTACGTTTTTGGTGCGCAACCTATCGTGCGCAACTAGTTTTGCCATCTATCGATAATTAGCAGAACTTTTAATGATTTGAAATATCACGCTTGTCTCTTTAGTTCACCAACTCGCCTCTAGGGGGCATAGGTTGTATCAGCGTTACTGCGCATGCGTAATCCTGCATAATACTTGTACAAATATACTTTTTTCATCAAGGCCTTTAATTTAAATAACTTGCTGTTATTGTGTTACAAAAGACCCTAAGTACAAGTACTTAACAATCGTAATTGTTCTTTATTCACAGAAATAAGATTGAAAATAGTTTTAGCCGATATTATGAACCTTTTTATGATATTACAAAGCAGTTAAACTTCTCATTTTAAATAGGACTGTTGATAAAATATGTATGGAAATATCGATATTATTACTAAGAAATATCGATATTTATTACTAATACATTTTTGTACGATATATCGATACTTTGATATTGAAATTCAGGTATCGTGGTCGATATTTATTTCAAATATTTTTAAGTTATTGCATAGGTTATATCGTGGGATTGGAGTGCAGCGACCGAATTAAGAAATTTCGTACCAAAAAAACTATATATAATGAATTTGTAATAAATATCGATATTTCTAAGTAATAATATTAATATACATCGATATTTTATAGAGCTATTCCTATTATGACATGATTATATATTATGAAATTATTCTATTCCTATTTAAAATATAATCAGTTAAATAAGTTAAATAAAGTTCAATTACGATTGTTAAATTCTTGTACTCTGAACTTTTGTAAAACCATAACAGAAAGTCATTAAAATGAAAAGGCTTTTTGAAAGAAATTAATTTGTACCAGTAAAACATTTATTTTAAAATAAACATTAATTATTATTCAATAAAGATCATAATACATATTATCAACTTGGCGCTTATGCTATTTTTAAATTATAAGTACACAATACTGGTGTGTTAGGTTATTTTCGTTATGGAATTTCTGGATTCGGTCTCCATACTCAAGGCCCGCGATAGAAGTTAAACAATAGCGTAAAAACTTGAATTAACATCAATAAAAAAAAATACTTCATAAATAATTATAATTGCAATAGTTGATAAAAATGCTATGCAATAGCTTTACCGCGGCAGACAACAAGTGTCGCACGTTTTTTTTTTTCATTTAAACTGTCTTATTTGTAAATTGATTCTAAGGGAACAAACTCTAATATGAAATAAATAATAAAGAACTACTAAGCAATTTAACATAATACAAAAATAATAATGAAAATAATTAATTAAAACCTAAAATATTTATTATTTGTAATGTAAGTAAAGACTTATATTTCCATGTAAGGAACGATACATTTTTAATTTTTATGTTATTAAATTTTTAATATAAGCTAATATGCTAATGAATACTGATAAAAAAATATCAATATTAAAAGATGCCTTAACAACATAGTCAGAACCATACATATTCATCGTATTAATAAAAGCGAATATGCTCATGAATGTTGATAAAATCAATGAAAACATTAAATGTGTGTATAGAGTAATGTATATGCTGCAAAGCGACTATATCTATATGTTATTGAGCTTGTTTATTTCTATCAGTATCAATTTACTTATGTTGCTGTTTTTGTTATATTTATCAATAATTAACATTGTTATTGTGAAGTTATAATCTTTATCATTATATTTGGCTAATGTGAAATGCAAGTATTTCGAAATAAACTATGGCAGAAAGGGGTGTAGATAATATTATATAAGGTATCAATCTTTTTTTATTTTTTTTCCGTCTGTTTAGACAATTATACTTAAGGAGTAAACTCCAGTCGTGCGTCGGAGCTGACACACAATTTTTTTTCTTTTGTTCGTCGAAAGTGACTTCATTAATATTTTACTATACCGTCCTATTTAAATTTATGTCTTAAAATGTTTTTACTGATTGCTGATTTAATACCTAAAAAATATTTAGGTTATTCCAAAATAGTGAAAGTTGAAATAGATTATTATGAAATCGTTTAATCATTATTAGCTATTTTTAATCAAAATAAAAATAAATAGGATCCTTTTAACCGTTTTATTTTGGCATAAATATCAGCAGTGAGTTGTATACTTAACACTTTTTATAATTTTATAAACATATTTAGTCATATATAGGTTTGAATTCGTGGTAGACAAGGTATAACGATGTTCTGTTTAGCAAAACTTGCATAACAATTATTCAAAATTCCTGTTTATATTGTTGAAGCGATCTCATTAATAAGACGATGCTTCTTAGCATTCCATGAATTCACTGTGCGGGTGTCGGGCCCATAGCGTTGCAAGAAGAGGAGTGCAAACAATGCCTAGGACTTGCGAACCAGGGTAGGTTTAAGGGACCTCTTTATGATGCGCAAACACGCTCGCCTTCACTGTCTACACTCCTCACTCACTCCACTCCTAACCTAACCTAACCAAATTTGGAAAGAACCTACTAATGCCGCCTTTGAAATACGTTCTAGAAATGAACCGATTCTAGGTCTTTAAGTAAGTTGTAGAGAGATTTTGCTATTATACCTCTCGCTACCACTTCTACCGCGTACAGGATAACTATAAATTTATTCCTGGACAGTTCGTTGGTCAGTTCGTAATACTTATTAATCTTAAATGTGTGATCCCTGATGTTTGTTTCCCAGGGCACAGTGAGCTCCACAAGTATCACGCGCCTCAGATGTTTAGAATACAGGAATAAGTCCGGTCGGGATGACGAGACACCAACATCCCCTGGGATTTTGTAATGTTTTAATCACTTTTTATTCATGAAAATATTTATTTTCTTATTAATCTGTTTGTATTCTCATACTTAGCAAAATATTACCCATTAAATTAAAAATCAAATAGGAATCTTTATTCAAATGAAATAAAAAAACTGAAATCAGTATTTTCACTACCTAAAATAACTGTTTAATAATTCATCTTTCCCAATTTATATATACATACTATGTAACAGCGACGGAATATTAAAATGAATGTTTTATGACTCCCTTGTCGGTAGAAATAATGGTGTTTATGAAATTGCAAAATTTTACTCATATTGTATTATTAAAAACTTTTGTTTTGACCTTCCAAATCTTTTATAACAAAAAAGTAATGAGTTCTTTTACTTCATTGGATTATTTAAGTTCCAACGATACCGTTAACATTTTACAAGTTATCAAACTTTCTTACTAACAAATTTTCACTTAACAATAGTAGTTTCTTTTGTATAAATTTAAATGTTCTTAGGTTTATGTAAAGGTAATGTCTTTTATATTATAGAGTCTTCTTATTTTCTTCAACAAAAAAATAATATATTGTTAGATAAATTCATAAAAATTACAATACAATATAGAGATATTTTTTTTAATGACTGTTAAGTATATCTTGTAAGTTGATCAAAATAAAACGATGTATATGAAAGAAACGTTTTATTTCAGTTTTTCTAACAGTGCATTTACACTTTTGACGGCAAGATCTTTAAAACCGCATTCACAGCGTAGAATTTCATGTACAATAAATAGTGTTTAATCTAATAGTAATACATCTAATCTAAGAAGGCCGATACACATAAATAAATTCACATTAATTTTTATTCTAAAACATTCACCAAATAAGATATCTATACAGCTATACATCCATACAGAAGTTTACTATTGTCCCTATAACGATGACTTGCCATATTATTTATAATTTTAATAACCAAATATGATTTAAAAATAAATTACATTTAGAGCGAATTTCTATAGAAAAGTTAAAGCTTAGGTATTCTGTACCATGTAGAGGTAATATTAATTATAAACAACCATCTACCTATTTACAGCATGCTAGAAATATTATGTATTTAAATGGATTAATCGAGTTTGAAACTGGATAATCGATTAAAATAAGCCCGAATTACTAAATACAACAATTGAAATTAGGGGCAGTTTTTTATCGTATAATGTTTACGAACGTAATGTTTTAAAATAATATTCACAATACAATCGTTAATATAAATGTAGTATCTATTGAACATTTTGACCAATAACTTGTGCCTCAATTGATATATAAGCGACAAATAACAAAAATATTGACATGAAACTACACTCGAAATCCGTTATTTGTTTTGTGTATATGATAAATACTTATATAATAATTCACAAAATAATTATTAAGTGGTTTTTTGACACTTATAAATTTACAGAAGAATATTGTGAAGCCGTCTTTTATAATATTATTGTCTACTAATAAGTATATTATTTACTACGTGACTACAACAATTTATTGTGACTAGATGTTAACAATTCTAAGCGATATGTAATGATAATATCAAAGCGATTTTTATAACATTGGTTTAAATATAAACTATTATTAAGTGAAATATTTTATTTACAATGAAAGATTATAACTAGAGATTAGATAAGTGGTTTTTTTTAATGTAGATAAAATTTCGAAGTACAGTAGATCTGCGATACATATTTGAATTTATAGATAATATATAATAAACGTTATCGCAGTAAGCTTTAACTACTTTAGAACGTACGCTTTTTCTTTCATATATCAGAATCCTTAGTTGCTATTTACTTTATAAGTATAATAATAACAAAAGACCAATGTAGCAATTATAAAAAAAAACATTATTATATTAATAGTAGGGACAGTCAGCCCGAAATCATAAAAATGTGAAATCTGTTAAGATAATGTTTATTGGTCCAATACCTGTGAATAATAAAGAAGGACTTTATAAAATAACACGAACTAAATGAAATGACGTCACGAAGTCACGAATATTTATTCTTTAACGATTATATAATATTCATTAAAGTATTTTATAAATTCGTCTTTAGTATGTCCTGCACTTGGTACGTGGTTAGTTTTTAGCTCAGCTTCTCGATCCGTATCAAGATATAACATGGATCAGATTTGAAATTATACCTCCAGCAATTTACTTATAACAATTGCATTTAGTACCTTATAGTATTTTTATTTGATGTATATGTATATAATAAACACACAGTCAGACAGACAACCAACAAATCTGAACATAGAGTTATATTCTAATTCCATAAGAATAAGCCGAGTACATACTTACTATTATGTAGTGCTAACAGTGCCAAAAGTGATATCTAAACCTTATTCTACATATGACTACAGCAAATGCGTTATATCATTAAATAAGTCGTAATTATCCCAGATTCAAATATATTTACAAATCCTTATAGTCTTTATGATAAAGCTTCCTAGTATTACAACTATTTAAGACTGACAGCATAAATAAGACTAGTTCATTATAATTTAGTACAATGTAAAGATTTTAAAGAAGAAACA
This sequence comes from Napeogenes inachia, assembly GCA_959347355.1. Lineage (NCBI taxonomy): Eukaryota > Metazoa > Arthropoda > Insecta > Lepidoptera > Nymphalidae > Napeogenes > Napeogenes inachia. Next base: position 19,334,276 of record OY365793.1, on the reverse strand, counting down.
TACAACATAAAATAACTTTAAAACAATCAACATAATATTGGGAATTGTAAAAAGATATTCATAGAAATACAATAGATTTAAACCCAAAGCTATAGTTTTCATTTAAAAAAGACAAATACATTTAAGTAAACCTCTACATAAAAATAATAATAAAATTATATCGTGTAAAAGTATCTTAATTTTTCTGTGGATTTGTTAATATTCTAAAAATAATACCATTAAAATAGAAAACTTTCTTTTCTTGTGGATATCATTATTTTTTTTTCATATACTTCTAATAAATAAAATGTAAACATATATTTTAAGTAACATTATTTTATACTTTATTATTTTATCCTATATTATTCCAATATATTATTAAGATCAAATATTAAAATTATTATTACGTCTAAACTACAGGCTGAAAGACACAAGGATTTCTACGTTTTAGTTGTTTTCAAAATAAAAAAAAATATAGAAATTTATGATTTATTTTTTTATACAAATAAACTGAGATTTTCAGGACGTATTATTTCATAACAGTCTAGGTGTGTTATTTTAGTGACTAAATACACTCGTTGTAGGCCAGTGGCCTAAATTTGACTGTAATTTAACGTTTAAAAGTTTATGAAAGTTTGGATCTAAACTTTGTATATTTTCTGCTTATATTGACACTCAACATTTTACGATAATTTGATATCAGACTAATATATATTTGACACTGCCAGTGTCAACGTAAAATTACGTTAAATACATGGTGTAATATATCACATTTATGTATGTGTGACGGTTTTTTTCTATTATTTTAATGTATTGAAAAAGCATTATTATATAATTATAGTAAAATAATAGTAGCTTCCTGCACTCTAAATAAAGTTTATCATTTTTAAATTTCATACTTTTCCGTCTTCGTTTATTTTGTAAAAAAGAGTGCAAAGTTTTACTTGTTAATATAATTGTATTAAAATTCTTAGTGTGAGTGAGAAGACTAAAGTTTGTGTTTTATATTTACTATAGAAAAAATCAAAAACGTTAAACTCGATTTATTTCACAATAAAGCAATGTCCTGAAAAAACTTGTTTAGTAAAATTGTAACAATACAAACGTTTAAAACGCTTGAAACCAGAGTAATTGTTTACAAATTGAAGCCTTTATTTTGATAAAGAAAGTTTTAAATATGTCGGTCGGCACTTCCCACCTGTGAGTTTTATAGGCCTTTGATGTTGGGGTTTCAGTGTATTTCTAATACTTTTAGGTATGTTTGTTTACTTTGATATTTCTATAGAACTATTTGTAATTTTGTCTTGAAATTTAATTCAAACATATGTTTATATCTACATGCTTGTGATAATTTTAAGCACTATAATACGTTTAGATTAAGTTTTATACAAATTAAATTCTAGTACTATATCTATTTACATATCTCTCTTTTTATTGGAATGTTTTTATAAATATAATTTCAACTAAGTCGGTTCATCGCAATCCACTTCGGTTGTCTTTCCTTGTCCTATTCCGAAATCCTTTAATGCGTCTTCTATATGTTTTTCCTGTTAGAGAAAAACATAGAACATTATTCTATAACGTGAAGGTTTTTGTGGAAGATTTTTCAAATTGTCGAATAACTGAAGCGAAGGAAAACTGATTTATCTTACTTAGAAAAACAACCTATAATTCATATAATAACTATCGTGTATAGGAATCGAACCCACAGCCTTTAGCATAGAGTATTGTGTGTCCAACCACTAGACTAACAGTATTTTGTAATATTTTTCATTGTAAATTAGATATATCTGTTTATCATCAGTATGTTATATTAGGTTTAATATTTAATGAATAATCGGTTTTAACAGTTGGTTTCCACATGTGTATTAATTATTAAAATACCTCTAATTATCTAGAGCCACATATATAAGTATGTAATGAAAGAGGTAGAATATTCTAATAGATTATAATATATATTAGTTTATACTTACCTCAAGTTTAATCAAAATTAAATATGAAGGGAGTATATCTATGGAACTATCATATCTTGTTAATGAAGGTTCGCAGTATCAGATTAACCCAGGTCAAATATGCGCAAGGGTACCGGTCGGTGCGAATTAATATACCACAGATATTTTATAGTTATATATTATATTGATTTATGAGGGTTAAATAATTACTGTGTGTTATTAAAAAATGCAAGTAATGTAAACACAATGAAGCGTTATTAAATTCTTACCCTTCATTATGTTTACATTATTTGCATTTTTAAATAAAATTTAAGTATGGGTATAAAATATATGCCAATTCTATCCAGATCTATATTCAATAACTTTTCAAGTTAGTGTGGTTGTGACCATAAAAAATAAAATTAAAAATACATTATAAAATGCTTTTAATATAGAATTCCATTCGACTCGTAAATGATTTTTATTTTATAAAAGACTATTTAATGAAATTTATTATATTTAATATTATAATGCCTTGTAGTAACAGCTTTATAATTTCGATGAACTAAATATCAAACATCCTATATCGTATTATATACCTGGGGCGAGTCCGTTTCGGTCCCCGGATGGCTGTACTTATGTAGAAAGTAACACGTCCCTGGGATGTCCTTGGGAAAGGAATTCGGCAAGCACGAGCGGTCACGAGCCTCCATTTCAAATCCCGGAAACTTTATTAGCCACCTGCGTGAGTTATCAATTGTATAAGGGTAATTGTATAACACATTTATGGTTTTATTAAATTATACAATAAAAAAAATCGTTTAGGTTTTAGCCTGCAGCTTCATAATTTTTTATCATTGCTTAAATATTTCCAATTAATAAATAGGTTAAGCAAACGGACGGACACCAGGTGCGAAATAAATTATTTCGAGAATCTTTAGGCCATTACCGTTAATACGTTATTGCCATTAATTACCTACAGATAATAAACTTAGGTGTGTTTGAATATGTTTACTCGAAAATCAATAAAACAATCCTACGGTTTGAACCCGTGTACTGAATGTGTGTGTAAATCTTTAATGAATCACTTATAAATAATATATAATAAAATGTGTATTACATTTTATTAAATTATAAATATAAGACTCTTAATTTTCACATAAGTATTAACAGCACAAAGATAAGATTCAATAATGCTTGACGAATCTCAAATACACAAAATAAATACAAAAAGTAGGTTATTGTATAATCAAATGAAAAAAATAATAGCTAACAAAAGTAGCGGGCTAATAAAATACGTTTTAAAACTAGTTATATTGTAAATGTATACTGTAAGTTGTCACCCATGTTTTCTAAATATAGAAATTTATAGCGTGTCATACATAATATACTTTCTCTAGTCATTTCCATTACAAGTAATGTCATAAATAAAACAGACATAGTTCGTATCACATTATATTATTACAAAAAATGTCGTTCGTGTGCCATTTTTTGTTCGTCATCATATTGCTAAAGCGACTTATTACTTAAAGTAATATCAAACACAATTTGTGGGAATGATTATTATATCTATGCACGGGTTTGTTAAACTTAAAAAGTTTATTTAAGATTCACTTACTCATATGTAGTAGGGCTGACGTTGATTTTTAAAGGTTCGGAGCCGGATTCGAATTTGTTAGCCAGAGTCACGTTATGACCGAAGAGACAATACTTCAACATTGTCTTTCCGACTACACCAGCCAAAACAGTACCAGTGTGAAGGCCGATTCTCATCTGATAACATACATGAATATAATATATGTGTATGTGTGAGCGGGATCATGTTTTTATTGTCTAAAACAAATAAGATTACCTTAATAGGATTTCCTTCGTGGGTGAGATGTTGAGCACAAGTTTCTACCATCCGTAGCGCCATCCAGGCTATTTGAGGAGCGTGGGTATCAATCTTACGATGTAATCCGCTCGCTACGCAATACGCGTCCCCGATGGTTTCAACCTTAATGATATAAATGATTTGAATTACAAATTCTCCGAACTGGTAGATAGCATTATCTTAGAATAAATTAAAATATAAAAGATTTCGTTTACGATGCGTTGTAGAATTTCGTAACAAACGACGCTTCTTTCTGAATACGCTCAACAAATCTTGTGCAAAGCCAGAACAGACAAAAGCAATCTCGATAAGAACACAAAAGGTTGAAAAGATTCATGGACCTCAGCTCAAAATCATTACGCATATATTTTAAGATTTGGCAAAGATTGCATTGAGACTTTGCCAACATCAATAATGTTATCTTACACGTAATTGTTGGTAATATTATATTACACATTATAATGGAGGTAGATAATATTAGTTATATTTAGTTAAAGAAAAGAAAATAATGATTATTTTTACGGCTACAAAAACGGTTGCGAAGGAGATAATAACGAACGTAAAAATAGCGTTCTCAAATTTCAACCACGTTCAAAATAATAAATATTGTATTACAAAGTATCACTTATCATTAGCTTAATAGTACTTAGATTGCTTTTTATCTTTACACTTAACACATTATGAAATGAAGTAAAAATAATATCTCAACAAATATACAACTAGATTGTGATGAAAGTCCTTACCTTATAAACATCCAAAATCTCACAGAAAATATCAAAAACGCTATACAAGTCCTCGAGCATAGCAATCACCATCATTGGAGTAGCCGTTGCACATATCGATGTAAATCCCACTATGTCACTAAACAACATCGTGACGTCATCATGGCTCTTGGCTTCTATGGCTTCTCCTATATATTTTTATTACTTAGTGTATTTTTAAAAAATCATATAATTGCATAAAAACGATTACTTAAAATCGTTCATTCAGTTAAATAAATTTTGCAAAGCGTGCCAATATTCAATATTTAAATAACGGATTTATGGTAAAACTAAATAAAAGTCATATTCAATCTCTTTTGAATGTTATTTCTATAATAAAACGGTCTTCTGGACGTAATAACTATTCGCTTTTAACAATACGGTTTTAATAGTGTTGAAGAAATTGGTTTACGTAGTTTCATAGCCCCGTAAATTCTTATTACGACATAAAAGCAAATTTATAAACGATTGCATCACGCTTCATTTAGTAAAGGAAGAAAGAAATAAGTAAAAAAGTACGCATAATTTAATTTATTAAATAGTAATTGAAAGCAAATAATAAGTAAAATTAAGAACTGATTTACACAAAACGGTATTCCTTTATGTGATATATCAACGAAACAGATATACACCCATAGTCAAATACATACATACATACTATACGAATTGGTTTTTACGGGGATTATATCAATATAATAGCGAAGCAAAAAAGCGTTTGGGATGGTTGGATGAAACAACTGTTGGATGAATTAAAAAATAGTTAATGTTTAACCCACCTAACCAAAGTCGCTTAGCAATATGCGGGGGGAAAATTAAATGCAGCAGGCTGACATTTTTTTCTCTCTCCTTGTCAACAGAATTGCTCGTTTCAACTATTGAATTTTTCAGTTTGTCCATCCTCTTGCGTAGGCCGTCCTACAACAGAACAATTGCGTTGGCGTATTTTTATATATGCATTTGTCTCCATGTGTAAAATGTATCAATATAAGTTTTAAGTAACACATCAATATTTTTGCCATTACTATCGCTCTAATAAATTTTACATCAAGCAATAATAATAGATCGTATCCTTAAGAAATTTCAATGTGAATTATAATATCAATATTTTTTTTAAATTATCATATCTATTTTCTTAGACAAGGTCAACCTTATGAAAGTTTGAGACTTTTAGTGTTCGTTTTTTAAAAACCGGTTTAATTACAGTGTAAAGATTGAACGCCATCTCTTTAGGAAATATCGAAACAAAAACAACATTGCTGAACGAATCGGTATTAACGGTATTACGTAAAATATTATTTCCCGGTATTCATTCAATCTTTTAAATAAATATTTTTAAATATTATTAAATGTTTTAATAATTTGGTTATTGTTTAAGCCTTTAAAAAATGTTAATCCGAAATATGACCCATAAAAAGCCCTATGAAGCCATATAAAATATAACTCTTTACTCGTACCCAAAAGCTTCCTGAATATAGATTATCTCCCGCTGCAGCGTTATGTTAAAATAGAACGCTCTTATTGATTACAAGTTAAATAACATATATTTGTTTTATCCAACATTTAAAAAAATATTTCATTAAATTAATACTGACGGATAATAATAACGGAAATGATGTTTTTAATCAAACATTCATTTCATCAAATATCGAGTAATCGGATATTTTAATAATTGAATTTGTTATAATAACCCTTATAGTTAAGGTATTTTATTTATTACTTTCATGAAATTTATGTACAGTTATAATACGCTTATATGATATACTCTGAAGCTGAATATTATACTTACTTGAAATGTCACGATATTTTATTAAACAATTTTATTTTAAAATAGAAACTATTTAATATATTTCGAAATGTTGCGCGAATATTTACATGGAGCATGTCAACTTGTGTTGTGTTATTTTGTTAAATAGTTCAAATATTTTAAAATAAAATTTCTGTATATTTTAAATACACAAACATTGAATACACAAAGTCTGTCCATATATAGCATTTCAATTTAATGATTCATTACGATTAATGTACCATAAATATTTACAGAAATATTAAAAAGAATAGACTCTTGTTATTATGACTCGTTATTTGAAAGGAAAGCTTAATAACAAAAAAAAACACATTTCAAGATTGAACAGTCCCCTTACAAAAATGACGTTTTGTTCCCAAAATATCTATAATGACAATTTGCAAATGGAGTGAAGATAAAGATAAGAGAAAAAAATACTAACCTGGGCCCTTGTCTGTTCACTGACTAAGATGACGTCTCTAGTCGCATCATGTAATGGAATGTCTGATATAAATAAGCCTCTCCCAGTTAGCCCTTCGAGGCCATCAAGAAACGGCGAGCCGACAAAAAGTAGGGAATCCGACTCAGAACAGAAAACCATCTGTCCCTTTATTTCAAGGCCCTGGGGAAAAATGAACAATGGTATTGTCTGAAATATTTTGAACAGCTTGTCGACTTCAATTAGGTTCTCGATAAGATAACATTTATATTTTCATTGCGGCTTCAATAGTATCTCTAGGTTGTAGGTTGTTTAATAAAAATTTACATTGTAACATTATAAAAAAATATTTTCTCTTATAAAGGAATTTTAAAAGTTTACTTAAGCAAAGGCTTATATAAAAATTGTTCGCTAAACTTGTTCTCGTAAAAATGTTGGTAATTTATCTAAAGTTTATAAAATATAAATAAGTAAGTTTTTTCCAACACAGCGCTTTGCTTATATTTTATGCGCATATTCTTTACTACGTTCTAAATTTGAATAATATACAATTTATTTACAATTAAACCGAAAATGCTAATCTTCTTTTTGTAACAAGAAGTTTGTGAAAAAGAATAATGAAACAAATATTATAATAATATTTCAAAAGCCGGTTTCAGATCCATTGTCGATCAGTCGAGAGTAAATAATGTGAACAGGAATCTTTCGCACGACGTGTGTCGACTTAAGGTTTATTGGATTTATTATTTTTGGCAATATCGAGATTATATTAGATGGGGAAATATGGATATATTTTATCGTGCGTGAAATTTTTCGTAAAAGCTACCATGATTATACTGAGTCTCATGGTGGTTTAGCATATCAATTTATCTAAACAAATATTACGAAATTCCATTATTCACAATAAATATTTCTTATATTTTTATTAAATAATCTGGTAAACCCAATAAAACTTAAATGCAGCGCTTAACAATTTCATTTGACAGTGGCGAGACAGAAGCTCGTCTGTCGCTTATTTATTCATTTGTGTCGCTTTAGTATTTGAACAGCGGTGATATTAGATTTTTCTATAAATAAATATATGACAAATATTTTTATAAAATATACAATCATTTATCACATTTTTCCAATTAATCCCCGTTTGTTTCAAGTTAATATAAGAAATGAGATATGTTTCAGAAATTTATAAAATTTATTTATTTTTAGATTATTTTAGTGATGGCATAGTAGATGTAAGTAAAGGGAATTCCTTTGTTATAGAAATTACTTAAGCCATGGTAAGCTTACTTAAATTTATATAAATATAGAATGAAAAATCCTTACCCATGTCGGTTTATTTTTCATTCTATATATACAAATTCATTGAATTTTATTGTTATGTGTGTATAAATAATAAGTTGTTTATGAAATAGATTTTTAAACTAAGATATAACACCTATCTACCCCAGAAGCTTCTTAGGAAAGTTGAATTAAGACATAATAAAAAGGCATGCATTTTTAAATAAAAAGAGTAACCATTTTTTTTAATAAAATGTTTCTCGATTTACGTTTTAAATAATGGTATTACAGTTAAGCAAATATACATTTAAATATTTAATATATATTCAAGTAAAAAATATATTCCTACCCTAAGATAATAAAAACCAAAAGTAAGATTCTCATTAGGAACAAAAAATATTTCTTCATACTATAATTGAAATCAATATTAAAAGTTAATAAAAACACAAACAAAAAGTATCAATTTCAATCCATTAGTTGCCACGGCTACAGTGAAAGCCTGTCCAAAAAAATTATTCAATCAAGTCTGTTTGTTTTAATTGTTTTGATATTGATACTAATCAAACAATTAGGTAATATTATGTATTATTTTTACGAAAAGACTGAAAATTAGATTAGTGAAACCGTTATAGTGTAGATCAAACTGAGTAAAATCAAATATATACCTCTAAGTTTCATAACCTAGCGTGCTCTAAGTAACACGAAAAATTTTTTTTAAGGAAACACTGGCAATAATTACCCTCATTACATACTGCATTACAATTTACTATGTTTTCTTTTTTTGTCCATTGTTCTCACACATTTTACTTTGCATAGAAAATACAAAAGAGTATTTTTATAGTTCCTTCACCTACGTATAAGATGAATACGAATTCAATTATCATTTTTATTGTCATAAATTTCAGAGTGAATATAAGTATAAGCGATACAATCAAATAAATTATAATCGCCTGTATAAATTATAATCCACAATAAAATATATCCTACGTTCAATTTGTTCTCTTCCCAGAGAATCGAGTTGGTCAAACATAGTTAAGGGCCTTGCAAACAATGAATCTGTTTGCAATCCCTTACAGATCAATAGTAAACATTCATTCTATCCCAGATTTTATTTTCGTCATGTTTATTTTATAATCAATATATTACAATATTTACATACATTTTAATTATGACATGGTTAGAATTTTTTATTATATACGCGACATTAAATATATTTTGGCGTACAATGCAATACATTTAGTTTCTATACGATTTTTGATAACGGAAAGTTGAATCGTTGAGTTTCACAAGACCGGTTAAACACTAGATTCTAAACCAGAATTCCGATTGTCAATTCAAAGAAAGTATTTGCTGATGTATTCACAAGTAATTCATTCAAGATCCCTCTATTGTGAAATGGTCCCCTCCATTGTGTGAGTGGACTTCAAACTCGCTAGCAATCTGTGCCACTTTACTTAACTTAAGTTGGATTTGTTTTAATCAAATTAAAACTTATATGTGAATATTTTAATATTGTATTAGAGCACAACAATTTTAAAGTTTGTGAAATACCAGTGTAAATAATTAATTAAATACAAATTAATGAACGTAAAGTTTTTCCATTAATTACGTTCATAATTCATAGGGTGTTACAAGCCATCAGCGAAAAGGGCATTAAAGATAAGACCTCTCTCTCTTTTCACTCCTACAAACCAAAATATATTTACTTGATTATTATAATGAAAAAAAGTTACATCTTCCTTAAATTTTATTTAATTTGACATAGAAAAAAATTCTAACCTTGCGTACTCTATGTTATATATCAAATATATCTTACTGTTTTCCCGTGTGCGTACGTATAACGTGAAATATACATTTTAATTCATAAATTTTATTAATTATATTTCGCATATAATGATAGTTAATAATTTAGATTTAAAGCTGGTTTGACCCGCAGAATTATGCCGCATCATTTGGCCTCCTAATCGCTTTGAATAATATAGGTTAATTGGACTCTATTTTGAGGTGAAAACCCTCTAATGAGGTTTTGAAGCGTGAACCATTATGATTGCTTTTGGAAACCGTTATTACTTTTACGCTGGCAATTTTACCAAGTGGATTTTTTAATAATGGAATTTTTCTTTCTCCGATTTTTTATTACTTTGAGGCACACTTTGATCGTAGTCTCTGATATATATTAATTCAAATATTTAGTCTTTAAATATTGAAATAAAAAGACCGTGAACATTAAGGTTTAGGTTTAGAAGAATAGGTATTAATCATCAACACCTTTATATTATTTTTATTTCTTTAAAATTAAGTCTTAAATAAAAATTACCTCAGCTGAAGAAGCAGAGCCCGGTATCTTCAAACAGAACATAAATGGTGTGTTAAGTCGCTTGAGGATTTCACGGAAGTCCAAAGGGACTCCTCTCGGTCTTAACAACCTGAAGTAAGTCCCGAGTGACGACCCATGTGAAGACAGATGCGTTCCAAAGAGACGCATGAAGCCACCACCTAAAACACGAGTATAAAGTTACACATCTAGAAAACAATGGTCGTATTTCGAATATTTAATATTTTTCTTTTTGGATTGAGATATTACCATAATAATATATATGTTAAGCTGTAATCGGTGTCTATCGAAAACGACAATTGTATTTGACAAATGTAATTGTAAATTTTTAAATTTTAATCGGTGTATACTAAAACTGAGAGTTGTAATTAGTGTGTCTGTATTCAAGTATTGAAGCTATTTCATCATATTATTTAATCATTTTTTTTCTAATTTATTTTGCACCAAAAGTCTAATTATTAAAAATCATTTTTATTTTGTAAATAACAAAACTACGTCCCTTATATCAACTTTTAAAAATTTTGTGCTGGAATTTTCAAAATCTTTAAAAGTAATTATGATTTAATATGAACAGTCATGGAAAGTTTTAGATTCGTCATCCTTCCAGATAACATTTCACAATTAGTCAATGCAGTGTTATTTCCCTTTCTTTACATATATAGTTTTCATATTTATTTATCTTTTAATATCTTAAAAATATGCAACTATTGCACTTCTCTTCTGCGGTAAGTAAATTAGTGAAATTAACTATTTTCAAAGTACCCGTTTAATGGAAAACATTCAACGATTTTTTACTAAAGGAAACGTCAAACAAGCTCGCTGATGTAATTAATCACTGGGGCTTATGGCCACTATAACAAAGAAATCTCGTTTCTATTCCTCCATTGGTCTCAGAACTGAAATTTCTCATAAATTTTCTATTTCATTACAGAATATATTACACACAAGTTATCTAAAAATTCTTTTGATTTGATACAAATTTTAATGTGCTATTAATGTGTATAATGTTTTAAATCCAAATAAATAAAGGTTAACGAACCAATTCGATTTGAAGGCAAAAGCAATGCCCATTCAAACGTCGGTATTAAATCAATTAACAGTTATTATCTGCAATAATTCGTTAATATTATCGTTAATTAAGTTAAGTAATCTATTATGTTATTAATATATATGTTCTTTGTGTTTTGACGTGTCGTTTTCATTTTTATAATATTTTTTTCATAAATGGTCCAAAATAATTCTTTTGTTACAAAATATAAAAAGTAATTTTATCAAAATGATTACACATGCAAAATTTAAAGGCTTTGTGGTTAACCTGACGCGATATATATCATGGGTAAAAACGTTTGACAGGCGTTGCAGTTTTAAAAACCAATTTAATCTATTGTCATAGTTATATTAATATGAGAACTAACCCCAAAATACTTCGATGAGACAAAATGACTAGATCTCTATTTTTAATATTATACGTTCAATATAAGACGATGCTTCTTAGCATTCCATATATTCACCGTGCGAGTGTAAGTCCATAGCGTTGCATGGGGAGGAGTGCAAACAATACCTGGGAATTGCGATCCAGGGGTAGGTCTAAGCGGCCCCTTTATGATGCACCCTCGCTTTCACTGTCTACACTCCTCTCCCTACCTAACCAAATTTAGGAAGAACCTACTAATGCTATTTCTAGAAAGGCCAAGTCTTTAAGTAAGTTATAGACAGATTTGGCCTTTATACCTCTCGCTACCACTTCTACCGCGTACAAACTAACTATGAATTTATTCCTGGACAGTTCACTTTTCAGTTGGTAATATTTATTAAACTTAAATATGTGATTCCTGGGGATGTTTGTTTCCCAGGGCAGAGTGATCTCCACAAGTATCATGCGCCTAAGATGTTTAGAATACAGGAATAAGTCCGGTCTGGATTACGAAACACCAACATCCTCAGGGATTTTGTAATGTTTCTTATACGTGTCGATCATGAGAGTCCAATCAGGAGCCGCGTCTAAAATAGAATAAGGCTTCGGTTTTGAATATACCATTATGTATTTATATACGTAACCTTTTAAATGATAATACAATTATGTCTTTTCTAGTTCTTTCTATTTCATTTCAGTTACAAGGGTAAAAATAGAAATGAAAGGGTGATTTTTTCATTAGGGTGATTACTTCATTGGGGTGCGTGGTTATTTTTCCGAGGTCTAATTGAAGCTTGCGCCTAATGCTTGAGTAATATACTATAGATCTTATATAACTGAGTGGCTATATTGGTAAAATTATAGCCTTTTCTTTGTTTTATTGTAATAATGACGTCATAGATAGTTTTAAAAATGTTAATTCTCCAAGTCCAATATCAAATAATAAATGTCTGTATTTTTGGTATTTCTTCTTTTCTTGGTTGTCATTTTAATTTACAATGTTACATTGTCACAATAAAATTATCAGTCGATCTAAAATCACAGTGCGCGCTAGCACTTACAACGAATTTAACAAGAATATTAACTGTGACGTAGGTAGGTACTACTACCAGCTGTTTTAATAAAATATCATGGTGGAATTAATTTCTAGCTTTTTAAATATTCTTTTATATTATTATATAATCTTAATGCCGCTTTGAAATAACCATCTCAATTTACAGAGGTGTATTTTTCTCTACTTTAAAATATAGGTACCTAGTACATTTTATTCTATGAATATAAAATGTATATTATGTTCTATATTTTTTCTAATAGTATTTTTTTATTTATGTAAGATTGTTATATTTTTAACAATATTAATTGATGTATTCTTGGAGCACGTGAAATTGATAGGATATATAGACGTAATATAATGATATAGTAACTAGGTTACATATTTTGTATATGAATCCTTACGCTTTCATGCCCAAACCACTGAACCGATGTTGATAAAATTCAGTATGAATATAGAACTGAACTTGAGAAAATACATAAGATACTTTTTATTTTGAAAAAAAATGGTAGAAGGGGTTGAAATAGGGGATGAAATTTTGTATGGAGGTTTCTTATTGTCAAACATAAAATCATGTTAGATTGTTTTGTTGAATTTTGACAAATAGTCTAGACATATAACCGAAATCACCGAATTCCACGTGGGCGAGCCCTGGGGGGAAAGCTAGTACTAAATAAAATGTTACTTGCTTAGTTCAAGACTCGGAACTCACAACAATCGTTATAAAAAAATGTGTTTAACTTACCACTGGATAATTTCTCATTTCCACGTAAAAACACAAAAAATGTATATGCTATAATTTTAATATACTTAAACTCATAGAATTAATATATATATGTGTGTATAATATCTCTATGCTTAAACTACTAAGATTTTTATGATATTTGCCATAGTTTAATCAAATTATCTAAGTTAACATATGACAGTTGAAATATTAGACAGTTTTCACGCCTTTATAGTTACTAAATTTCCTAGCTAAACTTATAATAAAATATTTAGGCTAAAAATATTAATTTTTCTAAATTTTGGGTAGTAGATTTCGTACGTTTGAAGAAACAGAGTAGACAAAGTCAGTGTTCTCACATAGGTTTAGTAGGTATAAAAATATCTCATTGTAAAATAATGTACATATTCTTTATATCAAAGTGAATTGAAAGTTTATCTCTCAAAAGACTTCTGAATAAAGCAATTTATTATGCTTACATTATGCTGTTATGAATTTTATTCAAATTAAATTAAAAGCAATCAGACTGAGTAATGCCGAAAGAAGCAATAAAAAATATTGTTGCATTCAAAATTAAAAAATCAAGTTATTAAAATTTTATGTAATTCTTATTGTTTTATATAAAACAAAAGATAATAGGTAGTAATAAATCATAACTACTTTATAAACCAAATTTATATAACTATGAATAAAAAGTGTCTCCAATTCTAAGATAAAAGTACGTTTTCGTAAAGAATAATCTTGGTATTAAAAATATAAATATTTTTTTAATATTTTTTTTTTCTTTAACGTTAAATTTGTTATTATGTCCGAACATAAAGTAAAATATACGTGAAGGTTTTTTCTTTAATAATTAGTTTTCTTAGAATAATAAAGTTATTCTCAAGATTATAAGATTAGGTACAACAATTCTTAATTTATTTTCTCTTTTTTGTATAACATTGTTATCGAGTGGCATTCCTCATTCAGGTATTTTTTTTTTAAATTTTATATGTTGTTTCCGTTTTTTTAAGTAAATTACCTTATAAATAACAAAGCAAGTATTATATAACAAAACGGAGAAATTGTAGGTCAAACGAGTCGCTAAAATAGAACTTCCCGTTTTATACTGTCTGAATTGATTTTAAACTTTAACTGATACTGAAGTCATGAAATATGGTAACATATTATTGATCATAAATAACATATTTTCCTTTTAACTGATGTAATATTTTCTTCTAAAAATGATTATTACTCCATTATAGAACTGTATTATATTATAAGATATAAATGTGCACTAATAATGTGTTATGTGTGAGTGGATTGTCCAATGTTGATTTAGCGGTAGGAATAAAAAATATTTTTAGTTCTATTTATTTATCTGAGTAATATCGGCTTTATCAATCAATCAATCAAGTTTTATATGAGAATGGTCGGTAAAAATTCGGCATATTTTTAAAACGTCAATCTTCTAAAATTTAACCTAGTCTAGATATAAAAACTCTGAATGCGATTTTCACATGTGCAGGGTAACTAAACAGTATATAAAAGCTACCCACTTTTAATTGTTTTTGCTCTATACCCACCCCAATACCTTCTAATAATGAGATCTAACGTGCAAGTGTGATGCCACTGGTAAAACTGGCCAAAATAATTTTCATATTTTCTTATACCTAGTAAGATTAACTAAATTATATTATTATCCATGAAGACACTATAATAAACCAACCCCTATTCCTTCTAATAATGAAATCTCACATGCAAGTGTGATGCCTCTGGTTAAACTGGCTAAAATAATTTTCATATTTTAAATTGTATTAGTATTATATATATTATATACATAATGACACCATAAAAATAATCATTCAGACTTACCAAGTTGCACAAGTTCTAATCGCTTATCAGTAATGAAGTGCCAAGGGAACGCTTTACAGAAACTTGCGACGCCGATCCTGAGATCATTCACTTTGTTAGATGACGCAAGTATTACAGCATCGCTCGTTGCTTGACAACTATCTTCTTTCAACCTTTGGTGTAATGGGATCGCACTTATGTCATACCTTAAATGTAATCGAATAATTCAAACAAATTCCAAAGCTATTATATTTATTTTTATTATATTTTTTATTATATTATTATATATACTAGTAATTTGGTTGTTCAAAGCCGTCTCTTTGTTTAAATGTAGAATTATTAAATTGTATTTGCTTAGTTAAGCAGCCATTTTTAGTAAAATTATTTATTCTAAAACGATTTGACAAGAATGGCAAGAATTTTTATAGACGATAACGCAATCAAATAATTCGAATGATTATTACGGAATTTGAATAACTAGTTTATTTAAATATTAATAAGCCTCCAAGAAATCTTGTTTAAATATCGTTGAGCAATAAATACTTATGTATGAAATAATAAACACTTAAACTAATACAAAGTTTGAAAATTTTAATCAATTTTCTTTTTATAGCAACACTTTGACAATCGAAGTCTTACTAAAATACTAAACAAGAAAACATACAAAATAAAAGGCTTACCTAAATCTTCTTGGATCATTTGAATAACTCATCAGTCTTATATCTGTCTGCGTATCATACAATTTCATAGCAATTGCTGTAAGACTTCCAACAAGTAAGTATGCGACTGGTTCAGTTTCGGTAGTCAGGTGCAATTGTATTCTACCAGCATGGGATGTTGTACATACAAAAGCTGCCTCGTTCTCTGGTGATTCATCTTTTAGAGCATCATCCTAATAAATATTTTAGCATTATTTATAAACAATAGCTTATAAGCTAAATGAATGATTTCTTGCCATATATTGTTTTTAATTGCTTACCTGATCATGTAAAACATCATGAACACTATCCAATGTAGTTAAAAATTCTGGTAAATTAGACCCTAAGCATTTAAAAGCTCTTTCGTGTCGACAATTATGTGAGAATGCTGTTAAAATTAAATATTCGCCTAATTTTGCCATAAAGTCCGTAGTGGAAACACCTGAAAAAGATTCAAAATATAATTTATAGAAACAATAATTAATTTTACGTAGGGAGAATATTACATGTTTCTTGTGTGTTTATAGACAATTTCAAATATTATTATCAGTTGTGGCACCTTTTGAATACTATTCCAAACTTCAAAGTATTGGTTACAATTTTTAAGAGAATCTTAGTCGAAGTTGCCTCCGTTTCAATAATGATAGATATCTATTAACACGGTAGCTCAATTGGTAGAGCGGCAGGAAGATATTCCAGAGTTCAAAGATTATACTATTATACTGGATGGATTATTATTGTTAAAATATAGTATATTTATCTAAGAACATCCCATTTATCCCCTTTGGTTATTATTGTCTATGTTTTTAGCTCTATTAGTTGAGAATTTTTCTCGAGCGGGGGTAATGACAATTAGTTGAATTGTATATTTAATTTGTCAGTGGTGTCATTGAAAGTAAGAATATTGTTGAATCATCAACTGTATCATTAATCTTTTAAAACCAAAGCGCAAAAAAATCAAAACAATAGCTTGATAAATCCTAACAATAACATTTTGTTCTTAATATATCAAATACTCTGCTTCATTTGTATTATTTAAACAAAAACAATTCACGATTTCTTAAAATAATATTAATAGTCATAAAACGTAACATTTACTTAACAAAACAGGTTAAAAGTTACTTAACAAAGTCAACAAATAAAATCAAACCCTAATATTCCGCCTTTTTTTTGTTAGGAACAAGGGCAACATTTTTTTATAGAAACAAAAGGGAAAAAAATCTTGAATTGTTTACTCGTCCCGTTATTAGTATGAAAGAGGTTGAGCTCGAAATGTGGGTCACAGATGAGAGATAAGATAATTGTGTTTGAGAGTAACTTCTACTGATACGATTCTTTGAAGAAAATTAAACGAAGTTAAAATATTTTCTTTTCGTGGACATATTTTTTGGTAAGCAAGGAATAAGACAGCAAGTTTAAGGCAATAGTTCATATTTGAATCAATATCTTTTATCTAACTTTTTATTTATATTTAATAATTTTATTTAAGGATCAGATGTTATCATTTTCTAACGTCACAGTCTTATAAATAAACAAGATATTTAAAATCTTTTTCTTGATATTAGAAATTAGAACGAATTTATTTAAGTTTAATTAAACCATCTATCAATTAAACAGATGGCAGTGTTTATTATACAACAATTAAATTGTTTACATAATTCAAAATTTGGGATTACTTCATCAGAAAGAAAATATAATAACCGCCTTGTTGGTCCAATGGTTAACGCAGACATCTAACGTATAACGCAATGGGACTCGGGTTCGATTCCCGACAGGGACAGGTATGTATATGATGAGCATAGATTCTGTATTTCTGGGTTTGGTGGTTTATTAAATATATTCTCAGTATTTATAATGATTATTTCTATGTATTTGTATCGTTGTCTAACACCCTTAACACAAGCAAATAATTTGCTTGCTATGGGGTTAGATCAATGTGTGTAATTTGTCCTGTGATATTATTATCATTATTAAAAGTACAATTCTATTTATTAACTTAGTAATAAAATATACATTGAAAATAATCATTTGTAATGATAATAATTATGAAATCTTTGTTTCGAAATATACTGAAGTCTAAAAGGTAATTTGGTCTATTACAGAATAATAACTTCAATTGATACGTAAAGTAGAGTTCAGACATTTAAAAATAAACGAGCTACTAACATCCTAAATACAATAACAAACAAGTTCTAACAATAATAACGAGGAATCACATTAGGGTTAAAGGTACATAGAATCTCATTAAACACTTACTGTCAGTTGCTCGGACTGCATCATATATTTCTTGTAAGTAAGCATAATTTCTACAAGACCGAACATCATCTGGTAATCTCCGTCTGTAGAAAAAAAAAACAATTATTATTATAAAATTAGTTAAAAAAGTCATTCACATCCTAGGGTATAGAAGCTATTTTAAAAAATATAATTTAATAATTTTAATCATTAAAAATGAGTTACGGTACAGTACATAGACATAATAGTATATAGATAAGACTTTTTTAGATATCTGGTTTTAATTATTTTATTATTACTAGGTAGATAGAGTATTAAATCGTTAAAACGTTATAATAGTTTCCCAAAATTGGAGTTATTGGTATTGCGAAATTAAAACTATGTAAGATGCTTTATGTCCTAGGATGAGGTTTTTCCTTTATTAAAATAAAGTTCAATTAATAAAAATATTACATTAACGAATCCTCATTAAAAAAAGAAATTGTTTGAAACTGAAACGCATGAATCTTGTCAAGAACCTTATTCTAATTTGAAGACCCTGTAGATGGAATCAATATGTATGGATTTTAATAAGAGCTTTTATCAACCATTTCTTTTGATTTCCTTTCGTAACGGAGACACTTGAATGATTGATATAGATTATGTCTGCGATGATTAATGTTTATTTTCATTGGATCAATGCAACGATTCAAAAGAGGGGAAGAAAATTTGTTTCAAATTTGATTTTAAAAAAATAATCTTTGTATGTGTGTTTTAACTCGCTATAAAATAATGTAAACTTTTACTTTTTTATTCATCCAATTTGGTTTTGTAAATTTAATTGTAAACCATCCAACAGAAGCCATTTACCAGTTTTATTGCCAGACGGCTAAATTATTCTGTTAATTGAATATAATCTGGGCGTTAAGACAATTACGACTTAATGGTGCAAAAGAAATTAGAATTTTATTGTACTCACAGACAATTGTATTTATCGTAATGCTCAGCTTGGTTCTTCGTTAATGACGTCACTGCGGCGTGAAGGCAATCATTCTGCAAGGAAAATAACACTTAGAAATGTTGCTTTATTGCAAATAACAAAAGAATAATATTCACGTTAAAAAGCAGGTACAAAATTTTATAAATTCTTGTAACAATGTTGTTATTGTTACAAAAAGCTTTTACGTTTCCACATTACATTTCTTGTAGAAGATATATATTTATCTCATATTATACAAACCATAAATTTATGCTCTCTCTTATAGCTTGGGGGTAACATGCCAACGATTTTCTATTACATAATTCACTTTCATATGTCAGAATGATTTATATAAGAATCTTTTGTGTCTCATTGTTGACAAAGGCTTATCAACATTTTGAAAATAACTACGACCAATACTCAAACAAATGAAGGATAATTAAATAATTAGATAAGTTTTATGCATTCATTCAAAATGTTATACACAGAATTAAATTCTGTACCTAATCTCTAAGAAAGAGTGAGACCTTATTAATTTTAGGTTATTTTAATTTTAATGTTAATTTTAGGAAGCATTGAAATAAGATATAAATAGGTATGTTATATTATTCTGAAAATAATATTGATCACTCTAAAAATTAAAAAGAAATTTTTTTATATTAATTTAACAACGTCAAAGCACCCACATCAAACACCTTGAGTTCTAAAAGTTAGTATACAAAGTTTGTTTGAAAAGTTGAAATATGAATTACCGTGATTAAGCATTTGCTTGTTAAATCAATGTTCTATTTTGTTTACTTGAAATGAATCATTTGTCAATAATCGGCATTATTTTAATAAGTATCATATCATACAATATATTGTAAAATATATACTATACATGCTTAAAGATATTTTCAAACATCATTTTCGGTAATGGCATCTTTTCAATGTTTATCTATACTGCAAAAGTTAGAACATTGGTTAGGATTTTCAAAAAAAATCGAATAGATGTCACCACCGTCCCAATAAAGACGATCACATATAGAATGCTTAATTCACCGAGACGGACAGCGATACGGTACCTCAGTTGGTAGAGCGAGGGGACGGTTTCCCAGTAGTCGCGGGTTCGAATCCCTGCCCGTATCGATTAATTTTTCATTCTATATTTATATAAATTTGAATAAGTTCAACATAGCTATACATGTTTAAAGATAATTTCAAACATTAACTTATGTAAAATATAATTGAGAGCACTAATTGGTTTAACAGAAAAATCTCTGATTGTCAGTTGTAGGTAGGCTATGAAAGACATGCCTCTGAATATGAATGACGTCAGAGAGAAGCCGTACTAGTCGACCTATTTTACCTTGTGAATAGTTGAAACTGAATTAAGGAACTCGGCTTCTTCCAATTTTATACGTCGAGCAAATATGTAGAAAATATAAAAGAATTTGTGATGGAACTATAAAAATATTTTTTGTTATATCTAGAGTATTTTTTTAGGTTAAAAAGGTTCTTTAGGCAATACTATATAACCTCTATTTTTCAGTTACTATTGAATACTCATATGTTACATAAGTGCCTTCATTTGTTTTTTTCCTAACTCTACTTTTTCTTTGAGTTCAAAATCCTCTATCTCCTGTGCGTAATAGGATACCTTAAGTGATGAAGCAGATCGGATGGCATCGATAGCGTACGATATCCTATATCCAGTGACTAATGGACAAGATAACGAACAATATTTTTGAGCGATGAACAAAAAGGATAATTTATGATGTTTGGTTAAGATTTTCGGTTATCCAAGAGCTTTTTCGAGTTACATAATCATTTATATAAAAGGAATTGGCTTCACTTTATTACTTATAATAAAAAAAAACATATTTTTTTTTTATCTAAGAGGCGTTAAATGAATCTAATTCAATTACTTTTAATATATCCATAACGTTCAAGAAACGTAAAACTGATACATTTTAACTATATTATCGTTTCCTATCCTAAATCAAAATGTTAAAAAACCTTGGCTCTCAAAATGTTAAAAAATATATATTGAAAAACAATATTGTTTATTAACACTTGGAGGGAATTAATAGTGTTTTTATCTAAATTTGAAATAATTTAGGTATAATTCTTAAATAGGGTTTCTGTGTTATTCCAGTTAAATGTTTTAGAAATAAATTTAAACATCCCCCGATTATTTTTATCCTTTTGAGAGCTCTTTTTGTATAACAGGTTATTTTTTTCTGCTTTTTAAAGTTATGTTACGGGTTTCTAAAATCTGGTAAACAAACCTACGAACACAACACTTAATAATAATAATAATAATAATATCAGGACAAATTACACACATTGATCTAACCCCTAAGTAAGCAAATTATTTGCTTGTGTTAAGGGTGTTAGACAACGATATAAATACATAGAAATACACATATAAATACTGAGAATATATTTAATAAACGACCAAACCCAGAAACACAGACATCTATGCTCATCACATAAATGCCTGTCTCCGCCGGGAATCGAACCCGAGCCCCATTGCGCCGTGACACGTTAGGCGTATGCGCTAACCACTCGACCAACGGGGCGGTTAACTTGTATAGGTTTTTACTATTAATATTGCACAATAACTTTTCAGCAGCTCCAATAAATGCTTAATTTCTTGAAAACGACATTTCGTCCAAACAAAGCTAAGAACTATCTCTACAAATCAGGATTTCGATTAAAAAAATACAAAATAAAATTCGTTCACTCGTTTTGCAGCAACGGGGCCACAGATAGACACACAGATACACAGATACACCTGTCAAACTTATAACACCCATCTTTTTGGGTCGGGGGTTCGGAATTGGTCTCCTACATATTAATAAAAAAATATATATTCATGTAAAAAGTCCTGGTTTATTGTCAATACTAGGGCATCCCTCAAACAAAGAGCATAGATTACGGGTATATAAAAGATAAAAATATTAACTATTCGAAATTAATAGGCCATAGTCCTTAAAGTCCAAACGGTACTAACTATGTTCAAGATGACAATGTAAGTATGAAATAATATTACAATTTATTTATAAAACTATTTTACCTAGATTCGTAATTACTTCGCCATCGTTAGGAGAGATATTCCATTAGTAAGATAATTTTAAAAACAGAATTATGTTTATATTTTAGGTATATGATAGATTTAAAGTCAATCAATCAAAATTCAAAACCTTTTTTTTCCGTTAATTATTATTCAAAATTGAAAATTTGCCTCTTAAACAATTTAACACGATTACAATCGTTCAATCACGTATTTTTTGTTACACTACTCGTAATTCTAAAAAGTATGAAACGAGTTTCATTGCATGTATAAGTATATATAATTATTTATTCAGGAAATAAATAAAGTAAGTCAAAAGCAATTAAAATATTAATCAACCTTTTGCTTCGACCCGATTTGTAAAAATAATACTTAAAGTTATAAGACTCTTTGAATATTATTTCGTGGCTTTAAATTGAATTCCAGAGAAGACATAAATTCTTTAACTAAATAAATCTTGCCACCTGGCTTGCTATAAGATTATTTTAATTGTACTGTTCAGATTTTATAACTTCCAAATTCAAATTTAAAAGGTTTGTATAAAATGCTTACATTGCTATTTTGAAACGTTCCATTTATCCTAACCCATGGTTAATGTGGAAACCTTCACTACTGCCTATGGAAACCTTTTGAAATCTTTTAATTTTAAAAAATATATTGCATTTTTTTTTGGCTAACTTTAATTGTTCTTGAGAACAAATTTGATTTTTTATAAGAGAATGAATGCGGTCAGCTAGATATTACAGTCCATAAACGACGTAAAGGAAGTAAGAATTTATGTCCGTATACAAACGAATTAATATCTAGGCTATAAATCTATCATAAAAAAGTCGTAGTTCTAAAAGATATATGATATTTGCGTATAAAAACATGATGTGATGGATATGGGCAACCAAAACAATATGCAGACTCATCTTTCAAGGAAGGGGTTAGAATAGTATATTAATTGTGCAGTATAATAGCTGGTAAAATATTTTATCAACAAAGCTAGTACATTTAAATGAAAATATATAATTAGGATAAATAAGATAAAACTGATTTATTTTACAGTTTTAGAATTTAATATCTTATATAACTCAAGTAATTTATTATGAAGATAATATATAATCTATTATTGAAATCAATAATATAAACCATTAATCATAGTAATGGCATATTGGACCATTAGAAAGCCATTATTGCTTGAGGATACGTCTCGTAAGGGGTCTCGCAGAGCTATTCATTTTTTTTGCTTAGATTTTTTATTCCTAAGAAAAAGAATAGTGTTTTTCTTCTATATAAAAGATTAAACCTATATTATAAATGCGTAAGCATGTTTTCCTGCCATTTAATTCCCATGAAACAATAGGCTAAATATTGATTTCAATCTAATATTCTGAAAGTATGTCTAATATTCTGAAATTTGTCTGGAATGCACCGAATCCTATTCAGCCGATAAATCTGGTGATTGTGCAAAAGGTAATTGGCTATTTTACCAATGCAAGAACTGTGATTCTGATTCAGAAGAGTAATATGAGAGTCAATTTAAATAAGTCTTTAATTAAAGTAGATAACATGAGACAAGTTTTTATATTTTTTATATATTTTATATATTTAATGTTAGGTGATATTCTTCAAGACTTAAGACAAGACAAGACAAGACAAAACATATGAGACTGATTTTATATTTACCTAAATAAGTTGAAGAAACAAAGTTTTATGTTTTAATAATTTATAATATTAAAACATAAAACACTCTACACTCTCTTCAGACTTCACCGCTTTTAGAACTTTTATAGTTTCGGCGCTAAGTACAATGCAACGGCAAATTGAGTTTCTCGCCAGGGAAGTAGACCGTCAAGAAATGCGCAGCAGAAGAAGAATGCTATTATTGCATGGTGTTCCTGATGACAAATCGGAAGATCTCTCTGCACGAGTGACTTGTCTACTCTCGGATCATCTTCATGTTAACCATTTTTCGAGCTCCAGTATTAAGTCGTGTCACCGCCTGGGTCGCCCGTCCGAGAAAAGAGTAAGGCCTATTGTGATCAAGTTCACTGAGGCTGCCGTTCGTGACAAAGTGTGGTTCTCAAAGTCAAAACTTAAGGGTACTGGCATAACTCAGTCTGAGTTCTTGACCAAACCTAGACATGACACCTTTCTTGCTGCAAGACAGCGCTTTGGTATCAACAAATGCTGGACCAGAAATGGCATAATTAATATCATCGGTATTGATGATAAGCTACACCAAGTAGAAACTCTGGGCGAACTTAACGCAATCCCGCTTACCCCAGGCTCAAAATCACCAACAGCTTCACAAAGCGTTCCTGTTTTAACGAACACAAAAGTTGTTGCTTCTCGCCCTAAGAGAATTGTTAAAAAATAATCTTGTGAATAATTTGTAAACATCGTATATGAAATAGTGCCGACTGCCCTCCAAGTTATTTTTATTTAATTTTGTATAATGTAACGCATGTTTAACGTTTTACCATCTATCACATTGGGCCTTGTGAAATGTCATTAGTTATGTTTTTTTTTTTTTTTTTTTATTATTATTTTATTTTATTTTTTTTTTATTATTGTTCTTTTATTATTTAAATTATTGTTATTATTTTGACTTTACTATTTCTTATTGTGCTGCATTTGGTGTAGTTTTTTGTTTGTATATTATCTGAACTTAAATTTTTGTTTTATTGTGCACATCATTAACGTGATTCACAAGGTCATTAACGTGATTTTTCGTTGCTGTTACGTATAACTTTTCTTGTTTTATTTCGGTTTTGTATTAGTTTCGTATTGTTCATCATATAAGTTTGCTATATATGTGTAGCTATCAAACTGATCAGGCAGCTGGCTGGTATATGGACTATGTATTGGTCATTGATATTATATTGCAAAAGTACGTATTTACTATTTTGTATTATTAATTCATCGTATTAAGTTATTATACATATATATATATAAACATATATTTATACATAAATATACATATATTACCACATAATATTTTGTTTATTTTATTTATTTATTTTTCATTGATTTGAATTATACATTTTTAATATGCCATATGATTCAGATGACATTCTACTAGATGATACTTTTCTTTCCATAACCCCTACTCGAATGAATTGAGCAGTAATGATAGTTATCTTAGTATTCCCTCACTGAATGATAGTTTGCTTTCCCACTTCTCTGACGTTCCGAATAATTTTAATGCTATTCACATCAACGCACAGAGTATTCCTGCACATTATCTCGATATGTTAACTTCTTTTGAAAATCTGAATAT
The DNA here is from genome assembly GCA_959347355.1 of Napeogenes inachia. Classification (NCBI taxonomy): domain Eukaryota; kingdom Metazoa; phylum Arthropoda; class Insecta; order Lepidoptera; family Nymphalidae; genus Napeogenes; species Napeogenes inachia. The sequence continues at coordinate 19,308,658 of OY365793.1, read as the reverse complement.
TCATGCAATTTTAGTTTCGGAGTCCTGGTTAAAGCCATGTCTGCTGTCAACTTCATTTTCTCTTCCTGGTTTTGATTTAATTCGGAACGATAGGATTGGACGTGTTGGTGGCGGTGTAGCTATTTACCTTCGCTCTCATATCCCAGCTAAGATTATTAGTTTTTCCCAAACCCAGACCGGTGGAGCAGAGCACCTTTTTGTTGAAGTGTTATTTGGCAACACTAACTTATTGTTGGGGGTATACTACAGCCCCAGTCTTACTATTGACTATTTTTCATCCTTTGAATATTTGCTGGATACGTTCACTCCACCATATAGCCACAGCATTATCATGGGTGACTTTAATACGTGCTTACTGAAAAATGACCACCGGTCTGCTCACTTAAAGAATGTGATTGATAGTGTAAATCTAAACATACTTCCTTTAAATGCTACACATACTTTTCCCAACTGCACTCCTTCGCTTCTAGATTTAATTATTGTCTCGTCCTTGGAACATGTTGAAAAACATGGTCAGTGTGCAGCCGATTCTTTTTCATTTCATGATCTCGTCTTCCTTTCTTATAAGATTAAACCTCCTAAAGCTAAACGTAGAGTCCTTCACCTACGCAATTTTAGTGGTTTGGATTTAAAGAAACTGCAAGAAGATGCAGGCCAACGAGATTGGTCAGCGTTATACGACGCTTATTCTGTGGATGAACAAGTGGCTATTTTTAACAATCTTCTTACTAAGCTTTACGATGTACACGCTCCAATCCGACCTGTTCGTATTAAACACCTTCCAGCTCCGTGGCTTTCCGATGAAATAAGAAAGTTACAAGCTAAAAAAAATTCTGCCAAAGCCACATACAAACAGATTAACAATGAGAAAAATAGGGAAAAATACAGAAAAGCTAGAAATCATTGCAATAAGGTGTGTAGAGATGCACAACGACGCCACATTTATAAATCTATCATAGAGGAAGATGACTCTAGTAAAGTTTGGTCTTTTCTTCATTCACTTGGAGTTGGGAAGCCCCGTCGAGATTTTAATTCGCATAACTTAGATTCAAACAAGCTTAACAAGCATTTCTCTAATATTGTTGCTATTGATAATGCGACTAAGTTAAATACTCTTAATCATCTTTCTGAAATATCCACTCCAGACACTCAACAATTTTTCATTCCTCAATTTACTGTTAGTGATGTTAAGAAGAATATATTAGCTATCAAATCAGACGCCATTGGATCCGACAGCGTTAGTCGTAAAATGATTCTCTCTATCCTTGATCACCTCGTTCCCGTAATCACTTTCATTTTTAATAATTCCATAAGCACCAATACATTTCCAGCTATATGGAAAGATGCACAAGTAATTCCTTTACCAAAGAAAATATCACCTTCTTTACTATCTGATTTTCGTCCCATATCTGTACTTCCTTTCCTCTCCAAAGTCCTTGAACGCCTAGTGCATCACCAACTCAGCACTTTTCTTTCTGTCCATAAAAAATTAAATCCTCTCCAATCCGGATTTCGTACCGGACATAGTACGACTACTGCTTTGGTGAAAATAACTGATGATATAAGATATGGTATGGAAAGCCAAAAGCTGACGGTTATGACTTTGCTGGATTTTAGCAATGCATTTAACATGGTGGATTTTGACATTCTACTTGCCGTTCTGAATTCTATTAACATATCTCCTGCAGTACTTGAATGGTTTCATTGTTACTTACATGGTCGCCGCCAACGCGTACTACTTTGTGACTCTTTTTCAAATTGGTCTAACATTAAAGCGTTCGTACCACAAGGTGGCGTGTTGTCTCCTCTTTTATTTTCAATATTTATAAACCCTATCACTGAACATATTTTTTCTCTCTACCACCTTTACGCCGATGATCTTCAAATCTATGCGCAGTCAAGTTTAGCTGATTTACCCAAAACAATTATTTATGTATATAAAAACCTCGCTCAGATATCGCAATGGAGCAATTCCTTTGGATTGACTGTAAATCCAGGTAAAACGCAAGCAATTATAATCGGCAGTCCTAAACTTTACGCGCGTATTAATTGGGAAAAATTACCACCTGTGACTTTTGATGGAATTCATATACCGTATTGTGAAAAGGTCAAAGATCTTGGTATAATTTTAGATTATCATCTTTCTTGGACACCACAGATAAGCGAAGTGAGCCGAAAAATGTTTTTTTCTGTAGGATCTTTACGTAGATTGCGTAATTTTCTTCCTATTTCCACTAAAATTGCGTTAGTACAAGCTATCCTCTTTCCTATTTTTGACTACGCTGATGTTTGTTATTTAGACTTGAAAGAGGAGCAACTTAATAAACTTGAGCGCCTCCAAAACCTATGTATACGGTTTATATTTGGACTACACAAATATGACCACATATCTGAATTTCGTAAAAAACTCAAGTGGCTCCCGATTCGCCTTCGCAGGAATACTCATATCTTAAATCTCTTATACTCCATTCTGTTCAATTCTTCTCTTCCTCCCTATCTAAAAAACCGTTTTAAGTTCCTAGGCGAATGTCACGACCGCAACCTTCGCTCTGAAAACAACCTTTTACTAGAAACTCCCGCGCACTCCACTTCTTTCTACTCTAATTCCTTTACTGTCCGAGCTATTCAACTTTGGAATAGTCTTCCTTTACAAGCCAGACGTGCTCCAACTCTGACTGTTTTCAAAAAACTTGTCATTGCATACTATTTAGCTCTTTGAAGTTCCTCTAATTTTTATTTATATATTTATTTATTTATTTATTTATCATTATTATATTTACTTATTTATTTTTCTTTTCTTTATTCTATATAGATATATGTATTTGTTTATTTATTTTTATGATTATTATTTATTTATTTTATTTTTTATCTATTTATTATTAATTTTGCTAATTTTTTTTTTTTTCATAACATATCCTTAACCTTAAGGTTGCCTGGCAGAAATCGCTTTTCAGCGATAAGGCCGCCTTTTTGTGTCACCATGTTTTATTATTTGTTTTTTTATTTTCTTATCATTGTTTTATATTTTCTGTTTGGTGTGCAATAAAGAATATTTATTATTATTATTAATATTAGATACTCACAAGTTTGTTTTTTTTTTAATCTTTAAAATAATATAGTTATAAATTGTTACATTTATTAAAAATCTTTGTGAATGGAGATTAGATCATTTTGGGGTTTTATTGTATACTTATCCTCTTTAACAACCTACCCCATGCGTATGGTCAACTTACCCCGTCCATGGTGTAGGTTGGCCAAGCCTCAGGGGTTTACAATGTCGGCTTAATAAGTATTATAGTGATGATTATATAAGTCATACTATAGTGTTTTAGGTACCTGAATAGTTTTTTATCTATAGCAGTTGTTATGGTCATATTAAGTTAAACATCAGAGATATATGAGTTTAAGTCAAAAGTTAGTCAACCATCCCCGTTAGTCTCCCCCACTGTTATGAAGTTGGACAAACAAATATTACTGTTTAATATTATATGCAATTCAGATATTGTGGTGATATTGTTGTTATTATAATAAAAGTGTCATGAATTATTTATGTCATGTATGAATTGAACCATTGAATATAATTAGTGTTTGAATTTCTAGAGCGTCTTCCTTAATAAGTCTCTACGCCGTGAAAGGAAGTAATATTTAGGCTGTATGTTGATATATGAATCTGTGCTGCTAAATGTTTTGATTTACATATTTAAACGTAAAACATTCCTTAATAAAGTACAGTCTATTTTTTAAATAAATTTCAAGAAAATGTACTATCTCTTCAAATATATTTTTTACTCATAGTAGCACCTAATTTGTATTAATTATATCCTAAACATTATTTTAATAAATGCAAAAAAAAAACTATATATAGTCAACATTATTTTTCTAAGAGGATATATATATATATATATATATATTTCTCATACATATCATATCACGTCACTGTTAATGCAAACAAACAAAAAAGCGTTTAAACATCAGGTTAATTCTATCAGAATTTCCAATGAACAAGTAACTTTCAAATTTTATCCCCATATAAACCTTCTTAGGTGGGCAACTCTTAATTCCTAACGTCTAATAAATCTTAAGATTTTAGTTATTGCAGTCGTCTTATACTTTGTCCAGATATTTGTTATGAGAACGACTCAGTATGTTGGTATGAGTCACTCATCAAAATGGTCATCAATAGAAATGTCAACAATTGATCATTTATTACAGTGACAATGGCGCCATTAAAATTAAATCACAGCGCCAACGGAAGCCATCTGTTAAATACTGTCATTAACAATGATTTATAACTTTAGGATCGAATTAGAGCTATATAAAGAGCAATGTAACTTGGCTAAAGATTTAAAGGTATTATTGAAAGAAGTAGTAATTGATATTGTTTCGAAGCTAATACATAAGTCAAAGATTTTTTTTTTCATTAATAATTATTTTAAAAGTACCAAAAGAAATCTATGATTTATTTATAACTAGCCTGCCTGTAGTTTTACTCGTGGTGTAGGAAACAGAAAATTACTATAAAAACTTTGAACTAAACTGTAAAATAAGAAAAATATATAGCACAGTCAGGACAAACGTACAAACTACATACTACCTACTAGTACGTAAATACTGCGAATAAAATAGTCTGTTTTTCATGTTTGACTGAAAACATTTAAATTTATTCTTTATATATATATATAATATTATTAGAATTGTTATTTTAAATTAAGTTTCCATTGAGTCGTGAATTCTTAAAATTTAGAGAACTGCTGTTGTGGTATTCGACAATTCAATAATGTTTATAGCACTCGGCTTACATGAATATTAAATTTTAAAAGAAATAAACTTAACTTACTTTGGTAATTAGTTCAAACTGTTGCTCAATTATTCTTTTATTTAACATAAGATTACAATTTTTTTTATAAGTTTTTTATATGGATAACGGATCTCCTCAGATAATCTTTTTATTGTACGTAATTTAGGAATCTTACACAACATGTCACAATAAAAACGTATTTCTGTTAATGAAATAAATAGTCTAAGACAATACATTATAGTTTATACGATAAAGATGTTTCAAAATATTTAAATTTTAAAACAAGCAGAACAGTCGGCTTACACAACAATTTAAAAAACTATGATAAACAAGCATAAACCAAACAGCTATTTGTTATTTCAATATATTCGAAAAGCAATAACTTCATGTGACCCAGATCGTAACATTGAGAACGGGTATTGAATTTTGTAATACAGTACTTTAGAAGCGAGAAAACTGCACTCGTATATCCGTTGGGTGTAAATATTAAAGCCTTGCTTCCACAGAGCTAAACATTTTATTTTAACCCGTATTGTATGAACTTTTACCTTTGAATTTTCACACAGAATTTCTGAGTGGATTCAGTGTTGAAAGCATTTAGGGTGTTTTTCATATCTGGATATCGAGAAGGCAACAATAAGGTTTTGTTTGAAAATACAAGTGAAAGAAAAAATATTTTGTAGTTAATTTAAAAACACACAGAAAAAAAAAATTACATATATAATTTTGTACAAATATACATATATATTTAATGCAAAAACACTCAATTTATTTTTTTAAAAGTATATTAATCAAAACTCCGTTGTTAGAGTTGTAGAGCACGTTCGAAAACTAATTAACTTATTGCAATTTGGTTATCACGCTACGATTACAAATTCGCTTAATTTGTTTTACTAATGCAAGAGGTAAGTCAAATTTATATATATGTCTAAAACATAAATATTTAAGGTAAAGGCATACTTATCTATTTTTATGGAAACTATGGACAAACGAACATGAGTCATGTATTATTAGTGATCACTAACGCCCACAATCTCTTGCAACATTCAAATAGAATTAAAAAAGTTTCCTATTCTTGTTGAACTTGTAAATTCCCTTTTGATATTCTATCGACCTGAAGACATAGCTATGATAAGTTGTGTTCTATTTTTTTTTGGTAACAGTATGTCTAATACTTTGATAAAAAAATTAAATACATAAAACACTATGCTAAATAGAAACATATAAATATTTTTAAGAAATTCCCCGTTTCAAAGATACAAAAAGACACAAATCTTAAGAATCATAAAATTCTGACAAAGCTTTTAACATTCATCTTTCTTGTAAACAAGGCCCTTACACCCCGTTAATAGGAACATGTTTTAACAAGAAATCCAAGGTATTTATAAAACGCTGGTTCAAATATAAGCTTGTAAGTAAACTTCTTTGTGTAAAGTGCTCGGGTTAGAATGATGGATTAATAGGTACACAAAGAGTCCCATTAGCGGTATAAGAGAATTATGTGTTACACGAAATGTTTAACTAAGATGTTTGACGTCTTTACAATCACTGTAATATTTTTAAACTGGATCGTGATTTATAAATGGAGTTAATGGATACGTTATTTACCGTCTGATTGAATGTAATATTAGGAAACAAAAATATTAAAATTATATATTTTTGCCATTATCGAAATAAATAACTTTGTATTTTATTTTTTGTTTTTGTTTTAGTCTTTATAATATTATATCAATCAATATTCTTATTTTAAATAAACCTTATATAAATTAAAAAAGTCAAGAAAGTTACCGACACAGATGGTCTATTAAAAGTTTAGAAGCAATCAAAAGTTAGCAAGTACAATGTTCTCACATTCTAATCTTATTAACGAAACTGCGAGTTTCGAAATTACACAAAATTAATTCGTTAGTAATAAATTAATATGGTTTTAATGTTAAAATTCAGGTACTCAACATGAAAGTTTGCTTATTTTTTTGTTTATTACGAAAATGTAATAAAAAATACTTATGTGTTTCGATTCTTCTAAATCTCTAAATTCTTTTATTTTCCCCCCTCTTAAGCTTTTCTGTCACGATTTTTAGCACTTCAAAAATGTTTTATATATAAAAGAAGGGTCTTATGGGGACTTATAATTTAATAGCGTCATAAAGTTGTGGGCATGTACGCTTTACAGCTATTCCATGACAAATCAAATTTCCTGCACACGCTTTTGTTATCAGCATGCAAACTTAAGTTTCATGTGATGCTACAACATAAATAAAGGATGTGTAAATTTGTTTTAAATTCGTAAAAAATATCAATATAATGTAATTTGTTTTGAAGAATTTAAATTAATCTAAACAAAGTTATGAATTGGATGAAATATCCATGTAGTTTCTTACCGGTTCTTTCCATGTTATATTATTAGTGTTGTGTATATACTTTATACAAATCTATGTTAAAATATATTTATCTTATAAGTTTTCTGTGTTTACATAAATGTTAAATAAATAAATAAATACTTGTTAATAAACCTAACTCGCCTTGCCTTTGTTGAATTTTGCTTAAGGTATAAATTGTACTTAGTATTTAAAGTAGTAGCATAAGTAGTAGTAATATTTACAGTAGTCACCATAAAACATACTATTAGCATTTTAGTCCCTTTTATTAAATATAATATTTAACGTGACATAAAACTTCAATTAACGTTACTGGATTTTAATTTGGACATTGGAAAGTGTGTCAAAATCTAGCTACAAGAATTAACTTCGACTAACATTGAAGTACACTCACTAAGTAAAGAAAAAAGATTTTACCTTCTTATAACAATGATACTGAGAGAAAATGTAAAGTCAATTCAATATAATAGAATAAAAGTTATTTAAAGCGACAGCTGGTGCCGGAATCATTATCGTTTCGATATTTTATCTTTTAAATTTCCTGTACTGCACCTGGGTCTATGTACCGACATAAACTCTATTGTATAGTAAATCTGTATGGAGCTATGTACTTTTATTAGTTTAGATTTAATTTTGCATGTTATCCGATCTGTTTTCATTTATGAAGCTAGATTAATAAAGTACCCACTTATTTTCATTCTATTTATTGTGATATTTATACTAATAAAGTAATATTTATATTCTTAACATTATAATAAGAATTTTTCTACATTACATACATAGGTAAATTACACACAGATGAACTTTTATATGTATCAATAAAGTTTTTAAAATATTTGATTTTATCTAAAAATGTGTTTAGTTGTGTTAAGGCTTGGGATAGAGAAAGTATATGCTAGCTTAAATCCTATCCGTGTCAATACATTTTTCTATCTTTATTTTATTGAAAATGTAATAGTTTATAAAATGGTATAGGTAGGTTATACGTTAAATGTTATGTACAATACAATACGAATGCATAAGATTCTGAATGTTACTTCTTAATTGATAAAGTTACACTAGCACGGATTGCCATTATTATATATATATATGGCATATTAACAAATAAAAAGATAGTTCAAAAGAAATTTCAAAAGAAGTTGTACATGACAACCAAAATACAGGATCACGTGGCTTTCAAGTTTAATAACAATTTGAGGAATGGATTTAGTTACAATCCGTTGCCTCTTTCTTATATGTACAAAAAGTTCAAATTTGATTTTATTATCCTTTTATGACATAAACATTACAGTATCTCTAAAATTCAAGTTAGATTTATACGCCTAATTTGTGGCCTGTTTCTTCGTGTTTTTGAAACAAACAAATGAAAACATTATTGTTATATTCAATTAAATCAATGATTGTATAAATATTTTCGTTATATATTGTTGTTGTTAAAGGTCTAAGAATACGAAACATTAATATTTTATGTTTTTTACGTAATAGTTACATATTATCGATAAGTACTATGGCTTATCAATGAAAACTGAAACCTCAAACCTCAAAACGTCTTTATACTAATTTAATCATTTGTAAGACTTGGGCTATTCGATTATTATCTGTCAGCCTAATTGGCCATTACAATCGAAATCACCATCTAAATTAATTGTCAAAGATGAATGGAAGTTAATAGTAACATTAAAGATATAATCATAATATAAATAAACTATTGTTAATGGATTTAAATCACGTATTGGTTCACCGTTTTACTTTAACCTAATCGTAATACCTAATTTTCTTTCAAAAAAGGTTAAGGTGCCTTAAATAGGCAATAGAAAAAATTTTGATTTCTATTTGTACTTTTTTTTTAATCTTGTAAAATCACAAATTCTTATTAAAATGATGACCAATTTATCCTTTTATTATTATTATTTTTTTTCAATTTATCCTTTTATTATAATTTTCCTTTTTTTATTTTTTGCCTATGAATCCTTTAAAATGTGTGTTCCCACAAACACTTACTGTCGGAGCTGTAAGGAGTTTTAACGCCTCACTCAGATGTTTTAATGTAAGGGTGTTCTTCTCCCCCTCCTCCTCTTCCGGACCCGGAAGGTGAACTGACGACTGCCTAGGCCGAAACTCCGGCTTTTTACCGGAACTACCTCCATTTGCAAATTGATGCTGGGAAGAGGCGCGACGGAAGGGGCACGTCATGTTCACTACAATTTATGTTCTGATTGTCAAGTCATAGTAGTTTGTTGACACTGTTTGCACTGCACTGTTATCTGAAAATAAAGAAATTTTTTGGATATAAGATAAAATATAAAGATAAATGATAAAACAGTTACAATCATTAATTTACTACTATATTATAATTAAATGATGACTCTGTGTCATATAATGTGACTACAGTAATCAGTATGGTGGTGATATTTAGATATAAAATGCACCAAGTATTTTTAAAATTCCGATTGAAACATATCTTTATATGTTGCCACTAAATCTTAGTGCCATGAGACAAAAATGACACATCAATATAAATCTTTATTAATAAAACGTTAATTACCATAGTACTTTATTATTATTTTTGCAGTGGATATTGCAACCCTTTAAATTTCAAAGGTATTTAAGTTAAAAGATGACTATTTTGAAATTGCGTTTAAATCCATAAGAATCAATATTATGTCACAAGTAAGAAAGTTTATTTTAGTGGCTTTAAATTATTAATCTGTGCTATATTTAAAGGTAATAATTAAGTAATGATTGTCGAAGACAATTTGAATCTAAAATATTTAGTTTTAGTTCATATTGATCAAAAAAGTCTTTTAAAACATTTAGTTTGGTAATTTTTTTCCCTATCATTGGTTATTATAAAATTTGTAAGTTTATGTTATAAGACTGCATAAAAGTTTATCATATCTTCAGTAATAAAATATATAAATAGTTGTAAAAGGCGTCAAATTAAGGGATTTTGATAAATTTTAGTTTAGACTTTCTTCAGAACTAAGTGAATAATATGTTTTTAGCGCACTCTATACTTTCTACTGTATTTACGGGTTGATTGGTAGAGAATTCTTTTCTAGATAGTTATCTTGTTGTGTAAGATAATTATCTTGTTATAAATTATTTATATATATCTTAACACATAAACCATCTCGAAAAACATTGAGACACACAGTTAAATGTGGTTGAGATTTCTTGATCTGTTTTGCATATTTAATAGTAAGTAGTCATTACTATATAGCAACTGTTTTAAATTGGTAAATAAAAAAATATATTCATAGTACTCTGATTTAGAAAAAAATGTTACACGTACGATCGCCAAGTCCAGCAAATGTAAACGTAGTTTTTTCAAAAGGAATCAAAGGAATCTCTTTACAAAGATATACTTTTAAACATGTTTCAAGTGTGTACTTGAGTGGCTTAGATGAAATTCGAATTGAGAAACGTAACCTTGACGATTTATACTTGTTTTTTTTAAGACAAATTAATAACTAATCCTTTAAAGCTCTTAACATAATATGATAATACATTTGGTATGTGTTGTGCTTTTAAAAACTGACTTTAATATGCACGATACCAATTTGAATCCAATTTACCTTGATAAGAGGTCTCACTCTGAATCAGGAGTCAAGTGTAAATTGTAAATTTTAATCGGTGAGTCCTCTTTAAAGCTAGCAGGTTTTTAATTAATATAATTTTGATCAGAAGATTGTAAATACATGTTGTTGGAGCCGTACAATCACAAAACTGTAGGTATGTGTAAAAAGTGAGCGATGATAATTTAATTAAACTAAATGGATATTATAATTTAATTAAATATTCTCTTGCTGAATGAATATAAATGCTCTTGCTTATGTAGTAGTGTAATAATTTTTACGTTAGTGAAGAATATTCTATTATTCTCTCCAATTATAGAAGAAATGCACCCCTACATTTGCTCTGCTAGAATGGTCGGTATCATATCTTCTTATAGTTTAACTTACATCTTCATAAATTGTTTTCTAAGATATACAACTACTTAAACGATATTTTTCTGAACAGACGGATTGAAGATATAGAGTATATATCAATGACAGAAATATTTCGTTAATACGTTTGATTACTACATCATCAATCACTCATTAATTCTAATAAATCATTATCATTAATTCTATAAAAGTCCTATATTTAGTCCTTTAGTCCTATTATTCTTAAAAAAATAAAAGATGTTAAAATACCTATATAACAACGCACTAACCACATCAACTCCATATGAACGACGTAAGTAGACGATGACTAACAAGTAAATAAAGTTATGTATTTCTAAAAAATATATAGGTTATGTTTGACTAAGAAATTAATCCTCATATCATATATTGTATTTAAATAACTAGGTAATTGTGTCACGAAAAGATGTAAAGCGTCTAACGAGAAGAGTATAAAGAATGATTGTTAGTTTTTTTATTATAAGAAAAGAGGGTAACCGAAGAAGATATGGATGAATTGAGTGAAAATGATACACGAGGAGTCAAGTCTTTACTGAGATGACGTAAGATAGAAGAGTGTAGAAGAGATTGACGTATTGTTAGATCCTGAATAATTGATGTAAGGGATACTTGACGGAGATATAATAATTCATTTAATTAATCTTAGTAACTAGAATAACACTAAATAATGTATAACTCCCGCGAGAGTTTAATTATGCACTGTATTACTGCATGCGACCACTTTTATTAATTTCATTAAATTTATTGGGTTAAACATGTCACCATGCTCTGTAAAATTGATGCCTTGGTTCGTTATTTTTATGAAATGTAAAAACACACATAGACTCACATTATCATGCATGAATATGTTTCCAAGTTAATATATAAATAGAAATATAAATAAATTATTGATATATATCTAGAACCACAAACTTCGCTCTGCAAAGTGTTGATATTGCACTTAATCCGCACTGCAATATTAATTAATATATTATTATTCTAATAGCTTGAGAGATATCAAAATACAAGATCCCATATATTATAAGGAATTATTAATGTTATTAGAAATCATTGACTATATATACTATAGTAACTTTACTATGGAATTAAATTAATATTATGTTTATCTTATTTTTTTTTTAACTTTGGAACATCCAACATATAAGATGTTGAAGTTGCTTTTACTTTTGCCTAATTTAATAATGAAACCTCGTCAATAACACTAATTTTACGAACTTGTAATCTTGTAATTTTACTCCTTTCATGCGTAAACCATTTTATTACTTTTATTAACAGATTAACATGACTGGGAAGTTGTAGATGTACAACAAAACCTAATCTTAAACACGTTCATTAGGAGAAGTAATACAAAATGATCAAAGAGATACTTGTAGAGACTAAATCAGAGTTAATTCTCTGTTTAATTTAACTGAAAGCGTAACATAACTGATTCGAATTACATTTAACTAAATCTACTCCTAATAAGTCATTTGCAAGCGATTTTGTATATCTTCTTGGTAAATACATTATTTATTTTATTATTTTTAAAGGTTTACTGCTACACAATCTGTTAATCGTTATTAAAATTGTAAAAAAAAACGATTGTTGTAATTTTTATTGTTTTTTTTCTGACTGTACTAAAAACGTGATTAAAAACTACATCATAAAATTTTTGAAGATGAGCTGTGGAGATTTGTTTAGGATAATGCAGAAATAACCACAGATGTAAGTCTTAATATTTCAGAGCCAAACTTAGACACGAGTGACCTCGTTTTAAATGTGATAAACTCAATTCACGAGCCAAGAGTCTCTGTTTTATCTGCATAGTTATATCTGATTGTACGGCAAACTGCGTACTATTTTTTACGCTGGATGGCAAAAATATCAGTAAATAATTTAATTATCTACAAGACCAAACTATGTAAGAACAATTCTACACGAGTAGTAGAAATACGAGGCATAAAACTTTGAGCAGAGTTTGATATTTTATTAAATTTTACTTATAAAAATAACGTTATTGTAATAAATTATATGTTAATGCTTAATGTATCGATTAAATTACCAACACATAAAAATTCTTCAACATCTTACATTAAGTAGGTATATAATTAGGATATTGAAGCTATTGGAATAATAATAATCACTATGAAATATGTATTCAAAACACCTTAAGGATATGTTTTCATTATGATATTGTTCACAAGCGTGTCTAAGTCTGTTAACATTGCGAGTCTAAGTCGTAGTCAAAGGAAATTAGATTCATTGGTTGCTAATAATGTATATATATTGTTGTTAATTATAAAACGATTATGTGGCAATTATTACAATATTATACAATTATAATATGACATTATTCTTTATTAACACTATCATTTATATAATTAAAGTGATGAATAATAAAACCATAGTATAACAATTTTAGATATAAATAAAATCACGCTATTATATTCATATTATGTAATCATTTAATGATATAAAATGATGTAATCTTTTGTTATTAAATATAATGTGAATATTATTTATAAAAGTCAGATTTATAAATAGAGAACTATAACAAAATTGAAACTATTTGTTATTGTAACCCATATAGCTCTCGTAATCGACTTAGCGATGCTGTTTCCATTGCATAGCTAACACCACTTTACTTGTTAACAGTTAGTCAATATAGGTCTGGTATTTAGAACAGGGTTACATGATATGTAAATCATCTTCCACGCACTTTAAAAATATGTTAGTATTTGAATTAAATAATGGGAATTTACTTTTCAATATTACATTTAATCTTATTTACATTTACATATATTTTTTAACTCTTTAAATATTTATCTTAATATACGATCACGGAATAGAGTAATGACGTATTTTTATAATAGTTACAGGCTTGATCATGTTCCAATCGGTATGTTAAAAAAATACTTCAAAAATATGTCATATAATGTTTGTTTATAATTTTTAATGAAATGTGTACTACTTTATATGACATATATATAAATATTTTCGTTTTATTGAATTAATAGTCTACGTTTATATTTATAGCTAAATATTAAACTACGGTTAGGTATATGTGTTAAATTTATCGAGTAATTTCTCAGCAAATTTAAGATATAAATACGTTAGATGTGAAATTAAAATCGTGCTCGGAACGGTGACGTCAGAAGTGATTTAATCAAAATAATTCCCATGGGTTCATATAATGTAGATGAGTTTCTGTAGTCAAACATTTATGCGTATTTAATATTAATACAAATTATTATTAATAAATTCTTAACGCAGTTTATTAATAAATAAACATATTATATATTTACTCGTAATCAAAGATCAAATATATTTAGAATTAGTTTTGAATATCCACGAATAGAACAAGTTTCCGCAGGAATAGATTTAAACCGGCAAAGATAAACAAATAATCATATAATTTTCGCTTGGTAAACATAAATTGTGAAAATTACTAAGAAATATTCAGTTGCTTCGTTTTGATTTAACCCATACGTTGAAGAAATTAGTATTATAATTATATGTATCTAATATTATATAATATTTTAAACGTTAAAATAATGAACATGATGGAAACATTAGACATATTACCATATTGTGGATAAATTTCTGATCTATAGATATCATATACGCTGGCACTGTATCCTTAGAAATGCCAATAACTTTAATTTGCCGCAATGTCCTCATTGTGTCTTAACGGAATATTATTATAAGTTTTTAATGATCAAGTAAATACGTTATTTTGAAAGTTTTGCAGAAGATGACTATTGTTTAATATAAAGCACAGCTTTTTTTTTTTTTTTTTTTTTTATACAAAACTAGGTTAATGCTTGACTACATTCCACCTGATGGAAAGTGAAATGTAGTCTTAGGTGGTAAAGCGCATTAACCTAGAAGCCTATTCACTCTCCTCTTGAAGACACCCACATTATATTTTGCCGGAAATACCGACGCCGGCAGATTGTTCCAGTCCTTCGCTGTACGCACTAAAAAAGATGAAGCATAGCGCTTCGTTCGGACAGGTGGAATGTCCACAACAAAAGGATGAAAACCTGCCGTGCGTCGGGTCGTCCGGTGATGGAAGGGGGATGGGGGAATTAGGTCGTGCAATTCCTGGGCACACTCACCAAAATGTATCCTATAGAATACTGAGAGGCTGGCAATTCTACGCCTGTGTTCAAGGCTGTGGAGTTTGGCGTCAACCAATTTAGGGTCGCCAATAAGCCTCTTTGCTCGCCTCTCAATTGAGTCCAGAACCGCAAGATGAGTCTTTGCGGCACCAGCAAATATGTGGCCACAATACTCTACACACGACCGGATCTGTGCTTTGTATAAAACAAGAAGCTGTCCCGGTGTAAAGTACTGTCGCACCTTCGCAAGTACGGCAAGCTTTCCTGCAGCTGCTCTTGCTCTGGACTCAATGTACCGACCAAAGTTGAGGTTCGAGGAGATCTCTAAGTCTAACAACTGAAGCCAGTCACTGTATTCCAAGGATACATTCTGGAAAGTAGGAGCCAAGGTGAAGGGGCTCCTTTTGGCGGTGAACAAACACGTCTGCGTTTTGGTGGCGTTGAATTTGACAAGATTGGCATTGCCCCATGCGGAGACTGCCTGAAGTTTGTCATTCAAACGTTGCACCATGGCTTCTCTTTCAGATTGTACTTCATCTCTACTAGCCCGAGAACTTGGCAGATATCTTTCTACAACTGTGCTGTCGTCTGCATACCCATAGATACCGGGCTTCAGCAGATCGTTAATGTGCAGCAGAAAAAGAGTTGCAGAAAGAACGGACCCCTGAGGTACTCCGGCATTTATTGTCAAGGGTTCCGAAGAACACCCATCGACAACAACACGGAGAGATCTCTGGCTCAAAAAGTCCGTTATCCAGCCAATCAGACCAGGAGATATACCGTACGCTGAAAGCTTGCTTAAAAGGCTCACATGCCAGACCCTGTCAAAAGCCTTCGAGACGTCCAGAGAGACGGCGACCGCTTCTCCGTTCCTCTCGATGGCTTCGCCTAAAATGTGTGTTGCGTACGCTAGAAGGTCCCCAGTGGACCTATTTCGGCGAAATCCGTACTGTCGGTCACTGAGGAGATCGTTACCTTCTACGTACGCTAGAAGCCGTGAGTTCAATACACGCTCCATAGTCTTGCAGAGTATGGAGGTGATTGAAATGGGCCTATAATTGGCAGGATCGGCACGGCTGCCTTTTTTGGGCACGGGTTGCACATTAGCAAACTTCCAGGATTTCGGCACTATTCCAGTCATGAAAGAGAGACGATACAGACGTGTCAATACAGGAAACAACTCAGCCGCACATGTCTTGAGCAGAATGGCTGGTATACCATCAGGACCACTGGCTTTATTCACATCTAAACGACACAATGTTCTCCATACCTCTTTGTTAGTGATGCGGATTTCAGGCATCGAAATACCGCAGTGAGGAAGATGTTCTGGAGAAGCATTGCCAGTGTCTAGATGCGAATTCTCAGCAAACAGAGAAGCAAATACATTCGCTTTCTCTGTTGCTGTTTGGGCCAGGGATCCATCAGGCTTCAGCAGAGCAGGCAGTGAGGGTTGGCAGAAGTTCGACTCGATCGCTTTGGCAAGAGACCAGAAAGCTCGACTGCCAGTTGGTCTGACAGAGAGCTTTTCGCCATTCTTAACGATCCGATCAAGACGAGCCTTCCGCAATGCCTTTTTATAGGACTTGGCACTTTGGTTAAAGGCTCTCTTCTTTGTACTTACATCCGGAGTTTTGCGGCTTCGAGCATCAGCCCAAATGAGGTATGCCGAATGTTTTCGGTCATGTGCATGACGACATTCGGCATTAAACCATGGGCGAGCTTTGCCACCGACGGGTACGTCAGCAAAAGAAATAAAATACTCCATTGCCTGATGCACCACATCGGTTATAGCATCCGCGCAACTCGACGGATCCAAAGAAGAGAAGCAGACCTGCCGCCAAGGTAGGACGCAAAAAAGTGCCGCATCTCATCCCAATCTGCTGACTTGTATTTCCATACTCGCCTAACACCATGTGGTTCGAAAGCTGGTGGGGAATATGTAAATACAGATTTCACCAGACAGTGATCGGAGGTTTCCAAGGGGGACGTGACCTCTACACGATACCTGTCCGGATCAGTTGTCAGCAGAAGGTCCAGGCAATTTGCTGTATGGCCTACCACATCTGGTACCCTTGTCGCTTGCCTCACCAGCTGAAAGAGGTCCAAGGACAACGCAAAGTTCCGCGCTTCTCTTCCAGCATGGTCGGTCTTCTGGTACGGGAACAGCCAGTCCTGATGACAGGCATTAAAGTCCCCCAGAAAGACGAGCTGCGCCGAAGGGTACTGATACAGAGCCATATCTGCAGCCTCACTGAGATACTCAAATAAACGAGTTGTCTCCTGGTCACCGCTGTGCGAACGGTAGACACAGGAATACAGGATTTTTTCGTTTCCTGTGTCCACTAAAACCCATAGGGAAGAAAAAGTGGGGTCTTCAAGGTGACGGAGACGCTGAATACAGAGGTCGTTCCGCGCATACACACTGACTCCGGCCCGTGAGCGAAAGTTGTGCTCTAACGAGTAACCGGGATAATCCAAGTATGCAGCGCTCAAAGGACATTGTATCTGCGTCTCCGTCAAAAAGAGCAAGTGCGGCTGCTCTGTCTCCAGGTGGTGGTGGACAGCTAAAAGATTTGAGTGCAAACCCCTGATATTAGTGAGGTGCACTTTATATGAGGAGGAGTGCAACCGCTGTGTAACCTTGTTCCTTTTTCTTAACTTTTTCATAAAAAAAATATATATATATAAAAGTGAATAGGGATGGGAAATGGCAGTTGAACGAGACGGCACGTATCGAACCCGACGTCGAAATTGGTGATGTCTTGCCACTGGGAGGCTAGTCTGGAGACTGCGGGGACGCCCGAACCCCCCCAGGGATCGCCATCGGGCCTCCTCGTCTGGTCGCCAACCAGCACGATGGAGCCACCCTGGGATTTTTCACAGCTGGCGGGGTAGCCTTTCGTGGTTGGCTATCCCACTAATTGGGCCCCCAACTATCTGCGGGCGGCCAGCGGAAAGCCGTCGCTTCGGATCCCGCTACCCTCCTCGACTAGACACCCGACAAAACAAACACCAACCCGACGTCAGACCGGTTCGCCAACGCACCGCAACTGTTCAGACCCATTTCCCATAAACGGTTTCATCGAGCAACGTGCCGGAACACGACTAGGTCGCTTTGCGGCACGATTCTGCCCGATGGGTGGTAACTTTGCCGGCGACCGGATGTTATGATCTACCACCAAGAAAATATGCCAATGTAAACTTAAGTTTTCATCTAATTTAGCTGCTCAATAACTAAATTAACCTAATTTACTTATTATTGTCACTAATTGTTAAATAAACTACACTACAGTCTCTTTGCATTTAAGTTTTCGCATAGAAAAATGTATGCTGTTATTCAAAAATCATTTAGATGTGCATGTGTTATGAAAATAACAATTAGGTATTTGATCTCATATTCTATTAGAATAAAATTGCTAATAGGTATTTATTACTAATTGTGTTGGAACGGTCCTGAATAAGCCGATAAATAATAGGTCTAATTCAAACCGTTTAAATTTCATATGATGTGATTTTACACCTTAAGTTATTCTGACTTAATAAGGTGATAAAAATGTATTCGAGTATATAAATGTAAATAAAATGTCGCTGTTATGTTAATTACTTTGTTCTAATTTAACGAATGTATGTCTCTTATTATGATATACTAATTAAATCGGGTGGACTGAACCGATGGGTGTTCAGCATACTTATACATATAACGAAACATAATTATGATCCTTCTAAATCTTCTTTTTTTCTGGTCTTCTATGAAAAGGTGGCGCTACCTCGGTTCGTTAAATTTTTTTAGTCAGTCTGGTTCGTGGTAAACATTTGACAACAACCTACATATGACAAATTCATACATATATATGAATTTGTCTTTGAACTAACACCGGTAATATGTTACTTACTATAAAATAAGTTTATCAAAGTTGAAAACATCTCTCTTATCTATCCGAGTTAAATATTAGATACTGAGGAAATCAAGTATTAAAACCAATGAACTAAAAAACAAACAACAACAATGAACTAAAAAACAAACAAAATCCCAGGAAGTTCTTTGTCAATAATTTGTCAAGATTATTTTTTATTTATGAAGGAGTTTTCTATACTAAAATGAATTTATTTACAAAAAGTAATATCCGTTACATTATAGCCGATTTATATAAGGTATTCTTGACAACCGTTTTAGAAAAAATATGGAAATAAAATATATTTGTCCACACTTGAAATTAAATTAAAAAAAAAAAATCTTCTTAAGAAATTTTATAAAAACGTACCTTCCCTTGAACTACTTTCAGATATAAAACGTCGAACATCGCACATTAAATCAATAACACATATTGGAATTTTACGTGACTATGCGAAAGATCACGTTTTTAATTCAGCAAGCAACCATCCTTAGTAGGGTCCATCTTATTTATCTTTATGCTATAGATAGAGACGTTGTCTAGAGATGCATCTATAGATTTGCCATAATTTAAAGTTATTCTTATAATCATAACATATTATTCTCCTGCTTATTGTCAATTCTAAGGTAGACGTCTACGATTTACAAATGAATCATATATTGGTAAAATATAAATATACAATTTCAATGCTAAAAAAATTAAGAGGCAGAATATTTGTTAAAAATTGAACAAATTTATTTCATTTGTTGAATAACCTAATTATGAAGGATTGGCAATAAGTCGATTCGTTTCTCTTTTATCACAGATCAGTAGTGAATTTTTACTTGTTTAAATAATTTTTCACGCAAATTTTCAGTCTTCTGTTACAACCCTTGAAATTCTTACATAAATATTTTATTCTGATATTCTTTTCACCCCTCCGCATTACGTAACCGTCTAATATAATCACCACATCTTTGATAAATAAATGAGTTTGTATTTATTTTCTTGTATCAATGAATTCGTTCTATTAGTCATCCATTGTTTTTAGTAGGTCGTTGTTTACCGACTATATTTGTCATAGCGGATATAACGATATTATGCTGCTTTAGGAATAAAATCATTTTTTGTGTACGTGTCAATTGTATTTTCAGCTTTTAAAGATAACGATTTTAAGATAAGTAGGTATACCCACATAATTTTTTTAAAAACATAATTTGTATTTTGATTATATATTCGATTATATTCGATTTTAATTATATATTGACTATAATTGCCCAACTATAAAATCTCCCTGTAATGTGAAACGGTAAAATATTTTCTTTACCATTTGAGCTCCTTAGGATATTTTTCGTTTTTTCAAAGAGTTAGTATTTATACTAATAAATACTTATTCTTATAACATCGCGTGTTACATTTATATGTAACATTGTAAATGTATACAAATATTAATAATTAATTTATATTTAATTTTTTCATTAACCAAAAACCTTAAATACTTGATGGCCATACAAAATTTTAACAAATAATATTCCAAAAACATTTATAAAATATGCATTACATAAGCGGGACTTATTTACGATAGGGCAATCAAATTTATATGGTCCAAGTACGTGAAATTGATTGGGGAAAATGCTTTGGTCGGACAAATATTGTCTCATTGGGTATAAAAAAAATGGAGGTAATAAAATTCGTTCAGCTCGATAGCCATCGTTTATTGCAGTAATAGAGAAATGGCCGTGTGAAATATATAATAAAACTTACAACACTAAAATACTTTTCCTTATTCGAATAATTTTTACCAAAATGAAACTTTTTGTTAACTAATTGACCATTTAATACATTTTTTTCTGCATTAAATGGGTTTTATTTCCGATTCTGTAAAATACCTTATTATTCATCGATCTGGCAACATTCGTCGCGCTAAAGACAGAAAAAAACGTTTTCAACTTTTAGATATTACTAGCAACTCTACATTGGGCCTAGTATTAGCCAGCCTTTTTTTACTTTCTTATTAATAATTATCATATTTCAGTCATATTACACATAGCCTGTTAAGCTTCCCGAATATGATTTACATTTTCGGAAATTAATACTATCTTTTATTTCTAACCGAATGATAAGACTTCTATTATTTTGAAATATTATTCTTATAAGAATTGGTTGACATTATTCTAAGTCATGTCATATTATACTAGAAATTTGTAAAAGCCAGAGAATTTACAAATGTACAATTTAATCTCAGGTGATAAATTGCTTGTAATTAAAAACGGACAAACTGTAGTTAACTTGCGACAGAGATAATGCAATGAACTTTATGAAACTTGAGGCTCAAGAACAAACAATTTGTTTCAACCTAGAATTTTAACACTTCAAAATTTAATTTCAATTTAATTAATAACTTTGAATCTGTCTGGTATAATAACATGCACATTAAGCCCGGAAAAGCTTAACGTGAGTTCTTCTATAAGTAATATTCACTCTTGGGAAATATAATACATTAGTAAATGAAATGTAACTATCAGAATATTACATTTATTATCAAAGCGTACTTCCATGATAGCTTAAGTCTAAGTAATTATTTATTAATTAGTTTTCATATATCAATATGACTGTAAAGTATTAAGTATAGATATCATTAAATGTCAAAAAATGTCCACATTGGGGCCACATGATTGTTATTGGTGCCATCGCTCATGAAATGAAAGTATATTGCAAAAGCGCTGCTACCGTTTAGAAATGGTAAGGTGGTGCAGGAGACCATAGCACACGAAGTCTGAGAGGAGGTTTTGGGCATCTGGCTCTCTTATTCATCGTTATAATACGTGATTCACGAATTTTTTTAATGGGTTATTCGAAACTTCAAACCTCAGCCCTCAAACGATATACAAATAGGAACTTTGTCCTTTGAAAATTTACGAAATTTGTTATATTATTCAATTATTATATAATATTGGTATGCCTTTTAATCCTTATTTTTTTAACCACCAAAAGTATTTTCCCTAAAAAAACATATTATGTAAGAATAGCTCGAGACGACATCACATTCGTCTAATCGTTCAAAATAAAAATAACCTAATTGGTTTGTAACTGATACTGTCTATACTGCCAACTCTGTAGATTTATCTTGAAATATGTTTATCTGATTACTAGAGATGGTTTATTTAATAATAAATAAGGAAAAAGTACTGCATTTTCCCTAAAACGACAAAAACTATTTGGAAGACACACTTAATTAGGGAACATTGATCCTCCTTGAACCTTAACTAATCAATTGTAACAAATGAACCTTTTTCTCGATACTTTTCGACATTTTTGCAACATGTATGTCTTGTATTTTGCGAACATTTCTTTGGTTAAAGTGTGTCAAAATATCATTCGTCTATCATTATAATGTTAGTAGATTTTTTTTTGTTTTTTCTCTGTTTGGCGAAAAAAATATACACATTTTTTTAATAACAATGTACAATGTTATGTACAATATTAAGTAAAAGAAGGGAATAAAAATGACGCTTTTTAATATTACAACGTGAACCTCCGACATATTTTATAAGTTCCTTATCTTAAAGACATTGTTTAATGTTTTCTCCACGCGTTTGTTTTATCCCTTTGTTATCTTACACCGCATCGTTGTCATACCTTTTAGCTATCACACGGAACTTTTTCAGGAAAATTTGTCAAACCCTTGGAACCTATGTAGACATTTCATTTCCAAATTATTTTTTCAACAAAATGTGTTTGACGGGCGCTCATACAACATTCTTTTTAATTTAAATAAATTAGTTAGTTTAAATTTGTTGTTTATACAATATTAAAATATTTGGGTCTTGTATTTGCATTATTTTATAAAATTATAAAAAATTATATTGTGTGTATTATGTTTATGTATTAATGTGTAATTATTTGTTTGTATGATTACGGTGTTTATAACTTTTTGCCACCTATCTATATGCACTAGCTGTTTTAAACTCCTAACAAGATGGTTGTCTGGAAGAAATCGCCTTAGACGATAAAACCGCCCTTTGTATTTCCCATGTGTTTTTTTTGTTT
This sequence comes from Napeogenes inachia, assembly GCA_959347355.1. Lineage (NCBI taxonomy): Eukaryota > Metazoa > Arthropoda > Insecta > Lepidoptera > Nymphalidae > Napeogenes > Napeogenes inachia. The sequence continues at coordinate 19,285,489 of OY365793.1, read as the reverse complement.
TTAAATTTCATTTGTAACTGTAATATGTATTTTTATGTGGTATACAATAAAGTGTATAAATAAATAAATATTTCAACTAAAGAAGAATAATGTAACAAATGAGTCAACATTTACTTGGCATACTTAACTCAGTTCTTGTGATGGCTTAATAAGTTTTTTTTATTGTTTATTTAATATATATAATTTTAAGTTGCATTTATACAGACATTTAATAAAATAAACATTGAAGTAAGTTTAATACTATAGTTAGGATAGATTAGTTAATTTTAATGAGGATGAAACATCTATAAAGTTATTATAAATTAATCGCAAAAAATATACGATGACGTCATTAAATGGAAATGAAATAAAATTCTACGCTCCTTTAAATTTGGTGAAAATAATCTTTATTAATACTTAACATGTATGTTATTTTATTTCCTTATAATTTCCTAATTCTAGGTAATAATAATAAGAGTACCATTCGCTTTACTTAATAGAGATTTGAATAAAAACATGTGTGGAAATATTAGTACACTTTTACGCCATTTTCACTATTTCGGTGAAAGGTATAATACTATAACAGGGAAACAAACTTTTATTTAAAATTTACTATTATTGGAATAAAACATCTTAATTACAAATCAATTACAAAAATCTACATTAACAATCATTCTATAAAAGAACTAGAATTCATTTATTATTTTTTATTGTTTTTTAGCCAAAAGTCAGTACATTTTAGTCCACAGAACTTTTTGAAACCGCTGAATACATTGTAGTTTGTATTATAAAAATAGCCGCAATGCGGTAGTTGATTATTATAATTATTTAACTAAAGAAACCTTGTTAAAATGTTTCGCGTTTTATACAACATGACATGTAATATTTAACTACATTTGGTAATAATAAAGCTCAATGATAAATCCTTGCTTCAAATAATAAAGTCATATATATTTAAAATCCGTTTAATGGTATTTAAATTCATGTTTACAGTTAAAAGAAGTGGTCATTCACAATAAATCCATGGGATATCTATCTCAATCTTCATGACGTTCTAGAGTATCGATTAAATCGATTTATCGATTAAACTTAGTATTATTATTAAAAAATCAATACAGATCTAACATCAGTGACTTAAGAAAATTACCTAATATATTTCATTCAATATAATTAATGATCTATTGTTGATGATGATCTCTTGTACCTCATGTATTTCTAACCTATTTACGAAAATTTTGCAAGGTCATGTTGGCACAAGACCAAAATTTTTGTGAAACTACAACCCTAACAAAAATTATTGAAGGCAAATAACAAAATAAATAGTAATTAAATCGAAAACCAGTTTGGTGGTTTTCGAGCAGTTATTACCTTGGCAATTAAATATAATTAGTAACCAATGCAATTGCATACTACATGAAGTAAGTGCACAAACTATAACTGAGAATTAGGGAATGAATACGCCTAATAAAATAAAATAAAAAAAGTATCTGACTTAGATACTGGCTGCTTTAAAAATGAATCTTCGTATCAGAAATGTATTATATCTGTTTTAACCTTTCCAGATACAGTCACTCTAAATATAATACAAAAACCCTTAAATAAAATCAATGAATTTTATTTAAAGTATCTTCTAACTCTCGAGTGCCATTTATCATATGAATATCTTTTACGTAGTATACCTATATTTTAAACTTTTGTAAACCTTTTTATTTAAAAACGATCATAAAGTAAATTTGAATTGGATATGTCTCAAAAGTTTACAGTATGTGATATCTTAAAACAGAATATATTTCTAAATTATAAGTAGTTGTGATGTAAATAGGGTAGTGTCTAGTAAATTGTCTATATTTTTATCCCGGTGACGCTGTAATAGCCAATAGGGCTAACAGTATAGACAGAACAAAAAAAAATGACTATTTTTTAGACCAAAAGGTATAAACAAAAGGACTATAATAAAGGACCATAAACAAAACACAAAAATAGGAAATAATATATATACAAAACACAAAAATAGGAAAACTTGTGGAATATTAAAATATGATTATGTTACATTAACAACGTAAGTGGCAATTAGTTATTTTTTAATATTCATAAAGAGTTCTAGGAAAGAAACTCCGCAGTGGCACAATAGCTACATAGCTGTGTCCTACGCCTCACATTACAAAGATACGAACAATGGTACGTAATTAAAAACGCCATAATGGCAGTTCATGCTTGAATAAAGTATACTTTAACAGTGGTCATGCGATGACTGAGTCACGCATTGTTTCGGGTCACAAGGTTTTAAATATTGTTTATATTATCATTATAATATTAAACAAGTTTATTTGCTATACAATCGTGTTTCTATTTTTGGTTTATGAAGTCTTAAATAATATGTGAAAATCTGGAGATAGCTTAATTTTAAATCTCGCAGTAGTCAGTATTGTTAGACAGTTCAATCTAAAACTAAGAATGAACAAGGAAGGTTTGTGGTAATCTATCTCTGTAAGTAGAAATCATACATATCATATGAGAGTGCTTCTGTTCTCGATATTGAAGTCACCTTTACCATACAATTCTTATTTGAAATATAAATATATACAAACTAATTCCAAACAAATGACCTTTAAGAGTATGAACACTGCACGATCAATATTTCGAGAAATAACCAATTGCAAATTAAAAGGGGTTCCGGTTACGCTACGATAATTCCTTGACGAAGCCATTTCTAAAAAGGTTTTAGGTTTTCATCTTTTTTGTCTTATTTTCAGAGATCAATCTTACTTAGAAAATTTTGTAAAGATAAGTGTTACTTAAAAAATCAGTTGTCAGATATGTATATTTTTGGTATTGACATTAGAAGAATAATAGTCTTAGTCTAATAGAAAAATAGTCTTTAAAAAAAAGTAGTTTTAAGAATAAAAACATCTATTTTTACGAGGTAATCCTGTCCAAGAGTCTTGGTGTACTTATTATAATTGTTTTTTTTTTTAATAACCGTCATTTTAAAAAAATAATTACTATTTTTTTATAAAAAACGTTAGAAAAGTTAATAATAAGAAGACGTAATCTTTTTGTTATAAAAATCTTTCAAGGTCATATTGCACTAATAACTTTAGATAGATTTAAAATACAGTGAGATTTTTAAGGTATTGCTTATAGTATCAAAAACCTGTTGTTATTTTTTAAATTATATTCATCTTTAAATTTATGACACTTTATCTACGATTTATTAAGTAACCGACAAAATATTGATGGCATAAAATTTATTCCGAACGGGCCATAGCAGATAATATTTTTGTTACCTCTTTCAATAAAATAAGTGATATATTAAGTAAAATATTTTTATTAACTTTATTGCATTATATTTTCTTGCTTTTATTATTTTTTTTTATTTGTGGAAATTGTTAAATCAGTTATAGTCTGAATAATTTTATTGAAATCCTGTAGCCCTATAAAACAAGGAGATAAAAATATTTTGAACAAAAGTTGGAAGTATTAAAATACTCTTAGATTACGTTCCCTAAATCATACCGATCGTGATTAAGGTGTCCCTTGGGTCAGTTCATAATTTAAATACAAACCACGGATTAGCTTTTACTTAACAAATTTTTAAGTATAATCATTGATTTTAAAAATATATATATATACCACCAAAAACATACATATTTTATATCTGTTAATTATAAATAGGAAAATATTTCATTTAGTTCACAATATATTTACTTTTATACTGCATAAAAGTTTACAAACCTATGAAAATCACTCCACCGATAAATTTAAGTAGTACCAATAATGATATTTCATAACGGTACTCTTTCTTGAAATATTATTTTGCTATTATTTAAAAATTACAATGTAAATAAAACTCATAGCTTAACATATATAAGTAAATATTATTTCAAATATTGGTAATAATCACAAACCTGTTAACTTAATCTTCTATAAAATAAGAACAGCACTAACACTTCACGACAAAATTACGAAACGGATTTATTACACGATATGCTCGTAGCGACACGTAGCGATCGTAGGGTGGTCTACGCGGTACTGCTACGTTTCGTGAACTATATGCGCACGCTTAACACAGCGCGGCGCAATGGACTGCTCTTATTCTCAATTAGTTACGGACGAAAATCGTCCATTTTTGATGTAAACATTATTTATGTTACGAATGTAAAGATTGCTTTAATTGTGTTATTCTACATTTGAACCAATTATTTATCAATCTCTTACAAAGGGACAAAACGTTTTCAATATTAATATTACTGAAAAGTTCATATTTAAATTTTTCCATTTATTCTCTGATTTGTATTGAGATTTCAATCAGCCCCAATGTAAAGCCTCTTAAAGTATTAGGAAAATGTTTTTTCTTTTGCAAATGTAGTCTTCATATTGAATTATAACAAGCAGTCTTGTTTATTTAATGTCACTTCTGTGTAATCCGATTATCTTATTAGGTATATTTTTAATTTAAATAGTATATATACATTAAAAAATATTGTAATGCATTGTTTTACAAGTCACAATGTTGTAAAAAATAGAATGCATATTGAAAAGCAAATTCCTCACAACGAATTCCGTTTCACTTGGCACATCTTGGCCATTTTATTCATGAGCATACAATATATTAAAACCTTGACTTTCAGTGGAATGTAGAGCTAGGAACATGCGACCTATTTATTTTATAAAGTATGATTATTATTATTTAATTAAAATTTAACTGTACAACTTCAAACATCAAGACATATTAAAATTTTGTTCTATATCACCAAAACAATATTCTGAAAAATAAAGTCTTATTACATGAATCTTACAAAACTAAAATACTGGATTTAGTTTTATCATAAAGGTTAAGGTCACCTGATAAAAGATTTTCATAATTTTATGTAACATTTAATAATTTTAACAAACAGGTTATATAAGAATGAGTTATATTATAAAGAACTTGGTATTTTGATATTGTTGACGTGAAAGTAATAATTAAAATTTAGCAGTTGTTTGAAACTTTTATCACAATTAATAGGAATAAATATATTTATTTAACAAGTTGCCAATTTATGCTTATAGAAATGTTATAAAAATTGTAGAAGAATACCTTTTTAAAAATGTCTACAATATGTACACTAACGCCATCTTGTGACAACTTTTTGATTTTGTTTTATATTCTTATTCGTATTTACACTCTAATTGTTTTTATGATTAAAGTATGCTTTATAATACTTAAAATTGAAGAATTGCGTTATATTATTTTAGTTTGTTCCTATAATTACAAAATTTATAACAGAATAGTGAGTCCGACGGATTGGTGAGGATTATTTAAATATTCTATATATTCTCTTTCTTTTAATATCTTAAAACTAAATCAAAAGTTAAAAAAAATCCGGATACTAAAATATCTCTAAAAACGATAAAAATAATATGTACTTGAAGTCCTTGCGTCAGTCGGACTATTGCACGTACGTTGAAGTTTTCCGAGCTAATGAATGATGACTTCTTCCTTTGATTGGCGCTCTATTTTGATCAAACTTAGACATAAATCTGTCCAAGCGTTTGGCAGCTACGATACTACAGACAGACACACAAATACACTGATCAAACTTATAACACCCCCTTTTTTGGTTGGAAGTTAAAAACAAACAGGAGCGGGTGTACTTCAAAATCATATTACTATTCTAATATAGACCCTGACAGCTCGGTCCTGGGATTAACCTTATTAATCTCGTTTATCTGACTTTAATCAAATACTTACGAAATAAATAAACTATTTATAATAATAATATCTGGACAAATAGTATTAACTACAATATAATATCTGAAAATAGTAACTAAAATATTCATAGATATCATAAAACCACCATCAAGTTGAGTATAACCCAAACAATCATTACACAAACATATTAATATATGGTTTAATGCTATACTTATATTTTTCTTTATACGAACTACTTGCTTTTGAATAAAGTAGTTGTTTCAAGCAAAGTAAACCCTTGAGGGTAATTATTTAAGGGGATGTATAATAGCACTCATATGACTTTGATGTTCATTGTTCTGGATGGGAATTCATGTAATCCCTAACTAACATAAAGGTCAATGGTTAACATACTATTATACGAGTATATTCATTATTTCATATAAACACAGAAAACCATATGCTGCGAATTATAATTACTTTGTAAGCTAACAGTAACTATATTTTAAATTTATATTAATAAGTTATGGCTGTCGTTACTCAACGACAATTAAGTAAGTACGCAACTAAGTTCTACTTCTAAAAAAATTAAATGACAGATGAAATTAAAAATCTCCAAAAGAAGAATTAAGAGTTATAATAATAAAAGTAATTATATCCCTTAATCTGATCTCTGTCTATAAAATCTCAAAGATGCGTTGATCAAGAAGTTCCAACAAAGTTTATATTAGTTTCGTAAGTGATTATATTGTTGATATCGAGTTCTACCCGTCTTATGAGATTTACAAGATCATAAAACCTACCTACCTATTGTTGAAGATACTTACTAATGTACATGTTTCTTTATGTCTGTCATAAATAAACTTATTAATTTATGAAATAAACTTGGTTTATACCTTTGCTAAGGAAACTTGTGAAACTAGAAACGGAAAATGGTTACTTCTACTAACTTGAAGGTTTATAAAAAATCGGTTTCCAAAGCTATTTGTTATATTAAATAAAATATGTTTAGTGATCATATCGATAAAATTATATGTATTATTTAATTTAACAAGTACCGCCATCTATTGACGTTGAGATAGAAGTTGTAATTATTAAACATCTAAAGAAACCAACATGGAAGAATTATAAATGTTTGTAATAATGCAACTTCTATGTATGTAATGTAATACAATGTTGTTATAAATAGATATGTAATCTTTTTTTTTATGATTGTAGAATTATCATAGCGATTAACAATGCTCATTGTTATGCTTCCACAATTGAAACATACATACGTATAATTAGTTAAGACTTTTTAATTATTTTTTGTTTACTCTATTATAATCTTTGTTAGATAAATTTGGTAATAAAATGATTTATTTCCCTATCCTTATATGTTTTAATTTTGTTAAGTATTATATCAATCTGGGAAAATTATTGTTAAATAACATTGACATAAACATATTTTTTTTTTAATTTACACTTTTCTCAAATTATTTTATGGAGTAGTAAAAAAAAAATATATATTACATAATACAGTATTAAAAAAGATATATACTTTTTATATAAAATACATATATATTTTATGTATTTTATCACATATATATTACATATTATATAATAAAATAAATATAATATACGTATACACATATGCTATTGATACGGTGTACGGTAATGTTATTAGATTTAAATAAAAATACAATTACCGTTCCTGTATTCAACTAATTTATTTACAAAAATAGGTCAGAATAGAAAATATAAAAGAATTATAAATCGTGGGTTGGTCAGGCCCGTCTGGCTTCACTACCGTAGTCCGGTACTCCCCTGCTGCCACGGATGATGTTCGGGCGTGGAGATGTAGGCACGATGGACTCGTTGCCGCCTTTAATATTGAGGGTACGCAGGTGCAGCCAGTGTGGTTGTCGTTTTTTATAATAAAACGTGGTACCCCACTTGGGGGTACACTTAATATATATAAAATGTATATATATAAAAACTCAAAATATTTAATTATATTTAAAACACTCAGTTTTAAAATTAAAAAAAATAGTGAGAATAGAACACAGGGGAACATATGAAGACACTCGACAAATAAAAATGGTAATTATGTCTCGTGAATGCTCCACTGCCGTGTTTACTCTACAGAGCTATGCCGTCGTCTGATCAGTCGACGAGCGGTGTATGTGCATACAGCGTATTCGATCATTAAGGAACCGGTTAGTAGCTCCAATCGCGTTAAAAATTAAATTACTAAAAAATATATATATTATTCTAAACGTTATAAAAATACAACGGTACAATACCCCCCGTCTTACGTAAGGATTTTACTACTTAAATTTAATGAGATAAAATCCGCACTTTAGTCTAACATTCGCATTCAACCATTCAAAATTCAATCTTTCTTACTTCACGCATGCAAAAAAAAACCACAGTATTTCTGCTAAAAGAAAACTGACGCTACCTATCATAAGCTACAGTAATCAGCTATCATTAAAACTGATCACCCCAACGAATGTTTTAAGTACCCGATGGTAAATCAAAACAAGGAGAATAAATTTACAAAAGTTGTATAGCCGTAGACTAATCTAATGGTTAACCTACTTATTGAGACCTATTAATTTTAAATCTTTAATATGCCAAGTACCTAGATTTTTTCCTGACATATCGGATAAAATATAAACTAACGGTGATTTTTTACCTATCACGCGACATTTTACAAATTTTGGAGCTAACTTTTTACTGAAATATTTATCCTTATTACTCAAAACATATACACGCTTCATAACATGGTCACCAATATTAAATTCTGTCGATTTACGACGAAGATTATAATGAGAAGTGTTTTTAACGTGGGCATGGAAAAGTCTTGTCTGAACATCTCGGAATACCTCAGAAAGGCAACCTAAACTGTCAGCGTAGAGGTCACGTGGGAAAAATAAAAGTTCGTCGCCTAAATTGCTGTCAATATAATGTGATCCACAAGATACTAATTCTCTGCCGAAGACTAAAAACGATGGAGTATAACCAGTCGCCTCGTTCACAGAATTGTTAATCGCAAACTGAACTTTGGGAATAAAAAGGTCCCATGTACGATGATCATCTTCCACAAAGGTTGAGAGACATGTTATAATAGTCCTATTATATCGTTCAACAGTGTTAACTTGTGGAGTGTATTTTGGAGTGTAAAAAATATTTGGAATGTTATATTCTTTAAATAAAGATTCAGTGATTTTACTAATAAACTGACTACCGTTATCTAGGAAAATAGTTTGAGGGACTCCATGCACTAATATTACTGAATCTTCTAAAATTCTAGTGACAGCACTAGATGTGGCAGCCTTTAAAGGAAAAATAAGACAGAACTTTGAAAAGCAGCAAGTTATGACTAAAATATAATTATTTCGCTTACGAGTAACAGGCAAAGGGCCCATAAGATCAATAGATATAATTTGAAAAGGACGACAACATTGCTTAGGGCGACCCATTTCACCTAAAATTTGATGATTTTGAGCCTTATAAGAGAGACATTTGCTACAAGAACTAACGAATTTAACAACGTCCTGATGCATACCTGGCCAAAAATAACGCAGCGTTAAGCGACGATATGTTTTAAAAACGCCTAAGTGTCCAGCTGTAGGTTCAGCGTGATTTTCGTTAATAAACTGTTCCCTTAATTCTTGTGGAACTACCTCCTTCCACGAAAATTCTGATGTTAAATTATGTTTATTTTTCGACAATCTAAATAAAGTATTATTTTTAATTAAAAAATTTGGAAAATCTTCTGGCTTAGTAAGGCAAGAATTATAAATATTTTTATACCATGTGTCTGTTGTTGTTAAGTGCAATCCTGATGTACTTAAGGCATTGATAGGAACAACTCTCGAAAGAGCATCTGGAATGATATTGTCAACGCCACGACGATGTTTTAATTCAAAATGAAATGCGGACAATCTAACACCCCATCGGGCTAATCTACCAGTAGGATTATTCAGAGACAAGAACCATTTCAAAGCACTGTGGTCTGTATAAACAGTAAACGCCTTGCCATTCTCCAAGTAACATCTCCAATGTTCTAATGCAATTACTACAGCTAGTGTTTCTCGTTCTGTGATGCTATAATTTCTTTCTGGTTCTGACAACGACTTACTCATATAGGCAATTGGATGCTCCTTACCGTTAATAGTTTGGGTTAACATAGCACCCACACCATAGTTGCTGGCATCGGTATGAACCTCAAATGGCTTATCGTAATCAGGACAAGAAAGAACAGGCGCAGTAACTAAACATTCCTTGAGCTTGTGGAATGCTTTGTCAGCCTCGGGTGACCAAACAAATGGTGGTCCACCCTTTTTATTCGAAGTTAGCTTGTTAAGCGGACCTGCAATAGTACTAAAATTAGGAACAAAACGCCTGTACCAAGTAGCTGTTCCGAGAAAACGCTTAATGTCCTTTCGGCAAGTAGGTTTCGGATAATTAAGAATAGCTTGCACTTTTTCTGGATCAGTGCGTAATCCGCCGCTATCTACAACATAACCTAAATATCTAAGTTGGCTACGAAAAAACTGACTTTTCTTTAAATTAATGGAGAGGTTTGCCTGTTTCAACTTCTCCAGGACACGAAGTAATAACGAAACATGAGAATTGAAGTCTTTTGAGACAATAACGATGTCATCGAGATAAGCAAAGACTTGAAGATCAAACTCCCTGAAAAGCATATCCACCAATCTCTGTTGAGTAGCAGGTGCATTTGTAAGTCCAAAAGCCGTACGTTTAAAATGAAAAGTACCTCGACCCGGAACGTAGAACGCCGTTTTATCTCGATCTTCTTCGGATATAGGGATCTGCCAGAACGATTTTGATAAATCAATGCTAGATAGGTAACGAGCATCGCGAAGATTATCTAAAATCTCTGATACGTAAGGCAGATTTTACGCATCACGTTTTGTAACCGAATTTAATTTACGACTATCAAGACAAAAACGGGGTTCACCATTTTTTTTGGTCACAATAAGAACTGGTGAAGACCAGGCACTCTCACAAGGTTCAATTACGTCTAGATGCAACATTTCATCAACCTGCTCTGCAAGAATGCGTTGCTTTTCTGGAGACATACGATAATAGCGTTGTCGAATAGGCTGCGAGTCCCCAGTGTCAATACGATGAGTGATCAAAGTGGTCTTACCTAAGCCTTTAGAGTCTGAAGAAATATCATTAAATTGTGTAATAATGTTGTCAGCTATTGACTTTTCTGAAACGCTTAAAACATCATACGCTTGAATAAATGAAGGATGATCGAGTTCAAGACTAGCATTAGAAATGACGGAATTAGAAAATGTAATACATTTAAGGTTATTAGGAAAAATTTCAAATTTACGCCAAAAGTTTATTCCTAAAATGAGGTCAATATTAATATCGGGCACAACAAAAGCTGTTATTATGTGAAATTTGTTTTCAAAAATCATCGGTACATCCATGTAACCAATACTATTCATAGTGTGACCACCAGCAGCTGTAACCGTTATTTTGTGATCATCATATAATTGTAAGCCCTGTAATTCAAATTTTTTATAATAGTTACTACCAATGACTGTAACGGCTGAGCCTGAATCCAAAAGCCCATATAATCTCAAATTATTAATTTGAACCTCAGCATAAGGTCTAGTATCATCAAATGGTTCACTTTGCAGAATTGGATTAATTTTATATGTCTTAAAAAAAAACTTAATGGTTTCGAGCCATTTATTCCAATCTTCAATATTATGTTTTTTACTTTGATGATTGGAATTCCAATTCTGCAGGTAAACTAGTTTTTTGAAGTACTAGGTTTTTGTTTGTTGCAATTTGGACAATCAGGAGTCTTAACATCCTCGTGTCCACAAACAAAACAGAATATTTTATTTCTATCGGCCTTACATTGGCGCAAGCTATGGGTGTTATCACGACACCTAGGACAATACAATACTTTTGTAGGTGTTATTTGCATGGCATTTACATATTTATTATTATTAGTTTTATAAGATTTATTTCTGTTGTACATATCATTATTTCTATTATTATTAATATTACTATTATCATTAAAAGAATATTGCTTTAAGTGTGGTTTGAAATTATTATGGCTTTTATCTATTGTATGACCTGAATATGCAAATTCCGGTGCCATGGTATCTACAGTTCTTTTAGGAGGTTCTTTAAAATTAGAAAGACGAGCTTGTACGTTTTCGTAATTACGGCAAACGGTTCTTAAAGAATGGATATCGGTAATCTCTGCAGCTGAAGCTAGAGTACTAGCATAACAAGGCCTAATATTATGAAGAATGATCTCTAACTTATCCTCGTTTGAGAGATCCCTTGCTAAGCGCGCGAATAACCCAGACATTATAGATAGGTATACTGTAATATTTTCAGATTCCCCCTGTGTCCTGGCACGAATTTCCGCAAGCAGCCTGTAATCGTAATCAGCCGGGCTGAAATCTATTTTAAGCAGAGCAATAAGTTCGTTCCAATCAGATACCCTATCACGAACACTTCGAAACCAATGAAGAGCATCACCAGTAAAAATTTCAGTACCTAATGATAATAATTTTGAGGATGAAATATCTCGAGCTTCGCTAATTTCAGAAATGCGTTGTATAAAAGATCGGACGCATGTCTTACCGTCATACTTAGCCTTAAATAATTCGCCAGTGAAACCGCGATCACAAGAAACATTTACATTTATCGGAGTAGAATTTACCTGCCTATCAGTACTTGATATTGATGGAATCAATTTGTCAAGTCTCGTATTTCTAATAGAATTAAAATGTTCGAACAAAGATCTAAATTCAGAAACATAAACATCATATTCTTGTTGAGTGCTGTCGTCACTTGTAATTCGATTAAGTCGATGATACAGGTGATGTAAAAGATTTTCGGCACGCAAGAACGCGGTTTTATCAGGAGATTCAAAAAAAAACCTTAATTTAGTCAAAACGTCTCTAACTCCCTTTAAATCCTCAGTAACAGATAATGAACTTTCTAGGATATCTTCTGAAGGAAAACTAGGGCCCAATTTTGAAATTTGCTTCCTTAATTCTTGCACGGTAGAAGCTGGGGAAGTTCCTCGGATAAGGACTTCATATTCTAGTTCCGACTTTTGCAAAGATAAAAATTTTACCGGAAATTCCATTGTAAAAAAAAAAATAAAAAAAGTAATAATAATAAAAAAAAGTGATAATAAATAGTTAAAAAAAAAATAATTAAAGTAATTAAAAGAGAACGAAAGGCAAAATATATATTAATATATAAATAAATAACAGTAGTAAAAATAATTGCTGCAAGGAAGTAAGTATTGAACAAGGTTTGAAAACGTTAAGAAATATAATAATCAAATAACCTACTCCGTTCCGTTACAAAAGAAAGCAACTACGATTAAGCAACGTTATGGTTGACTGCTTATAAAAAAATAAAAATAAGATTTAAAAATAAAAACTAAGAAAACTAAAACGTTCACAAAAATAAAAAAAAAAAATAAAAAACTTATTAATAATTGCAACTAATGTGTACCACTAATAAACATAAATTATAAAATAACAAAAGCAAATATTCAATTTGCAAAACGCTTTTCTACCTTCCGATCTTGTTTTTGCGTAAACAACTTCTTATCGCAATTTACACAGAGTTATAAACGTACAGAAAGACCGCTTACGAAACACAGATCAGAAGGGTAACAGTTTATTGAATAAACTATTATTATATATATAATATGTTTAAACTAAATTAAACATTAATTATAATAATTTAATGTTAGATAAATTATAATATTATAATTAAAAAAAAAAAACAAAATTATAAAAAAAATAAAAACAAAACGATAATTATAAAAAAAAAATAAAAATTTAGAGGTACACTTTAGTTACGGGCAACCAAAAAAAAATTATAAAATAACGCTTCACAAAAAATAAAAAAAAAAATAACACACAACTACTACTACTACTACGAAGTAAAACCAGACCAACTAAACCACGTTGAGGGCGCCAGTGATACGGTGTACGGTAATGTTATTAGATTTAAATAAAAATACAATTACCGTTCCTGTATTCAACTAATTTATTTACAAAAATAGGTCAGAATAGAAAATATAAAAGAATTATAAATCGTGGGTTGGTCAGGCCCGTCTGGCTTCACTACCGTAGTCCGGTACTCCCCTGCTGCCACGGATGATGTTCGGGCGTGGAGATGTAGGCACGATGGACTCGTTGCCGCCTTTAATATTGAGGGTACGCAGGTGCAGCCAGTGTGGTTGTCGTTTTTTATAATAAAACGTGGTACCCCACTTGGGGGTACACTTAATATATATAAAATGTATATATATAAAAACTCAAAATATTTAATTATATTTAAAACACTCAGTTTTAAAATTAAAAAAAAATAGTGAGAATAGAACACAGGGGAACATATGAAGACACTCGACAAATAAAAATGATAATTATGTCTCGTGAATGCTCCACTGCCGTGTTTACTCTACAGAGCTATGCCGTCGTCTGATCAGTCGACGAGCGGTGTATGTGCATACAGCGTATTCGATCATTAAGGAACCGGTTAGTAGCTCCAATCGCGTTAAAAATTAAATTACTAAAAAATATATATATTATTCTAAACGTTATAAAAATACAACGTTACACTATATATAAAATATATTTTGATTATTATACAATTAAAAATTAATAAAAAGGGGCAATACTCGAACTTATGACCTCAGAATTACATTTACTAGCTTCACCAATTAAGTTACCTTGTACTAGATGAAGCTAAAATAAATAAAAACTTTAATACATAATGGGTTTCTACATTATGAGAGGTTTACAAAGTATCAAATTAACCGACGCCTGTTAGCAGTATTAATAATGTGTTCTCAACTGGGGCCATGGAGAATGTGAGTTAAGGCAAGAATGCAATTACTCTAGTTTTATTAACACTTTTACAAACACCTACATGACATTGTTAACAAACTTGAAGGAGTCTTGCAGTTACAAGCGGAAGCGGTGTTGTTGTGAATAAACTATTAATTAATACATTAATTATAACTGTATTAAATAAATGAATGAGCTTAAAATTACAAAATAAACAGATAAATTCAAAAAACAAAACATATTCCGGTAAAAATTATTTACTGCTTAGTTTATTATAAAACATTTTATATATTTAAATATCTTTGCTTATGTTTGAATTCAAACAAAGAAGCTGGTCGTATTTTAACAAATAAAATTTTCTCGTGTTTCATTCGGTATTTTCATCACGAATCGGCACAGATAAAAGGAGCAGCAAGGTCCTTATATAAAGGTGGGGTTATAGCTTACTGAAATAATGATATATTCGGCTAACATTTAGTTATGATGTCGTACCTAAGATCTGATCTGATCTGATGAAAACAAAATTTCTTATTTCAATTTTATTAAAAACCAAAGATGTAGAGCAAATAATATTTATTTCAAATGGCTTAATGTAGTGTGATAAGATCTTTATTTTTTATTGCGTTAACCTTAACCTAAAAGTAATCTTCTTGATCTATTGAGAGTTTAAGCTTACGTGATATATTTAGGGCAATTTATTGGCCTTAAACCTTACATAACCTTAGTTTTAAATATATTTAGTTTCAAAACATAAGTTATAAAGTATTTTAATTATAATACTGTATTATTTGATTAAGTGAAGAACTCAGCGCGGTTTTTTATACCATGTAATATTTATTTAGTTCATTTTGAGATCTTAGATATTATATTTTCGTTGTGTAGGTATTCCATTGGACAAACAAAGTCGAACGAGAAATACATTAAACATCACAACTCTAGTTTACAACATGTGCTTTCAAGATTTATCTTCATACATAAAACATAAGGTTGTGAGCTGCGATCAAATTAAAATATACTTTATACACAACTTGGTATTGTTTCGAAGTTTCCTCGGTAACATTTTGATATTTTTGATAATTTTTGATCACTTTATTATTTAACTAAAAGAAAAATAATACGAACCTATTGTAAGTTGTTAATATATGTGAATGTCTTAATCAGTGCCCTTTCTGAATATGTAGATAATGCTATCTTTTAAAAAAATACCTGTCTTCTTTCTACCTGGCTTTTTAATATTATGTTTGTTATTTTTTTTCAAGGAAGTGTAATAAACATACAAACTGAAAATTTTATTTATAATATAGGTTAAGATATTACTGTTTAAGGGATGCGTTAGATACATTTTAGTTTTTTTTTTATGTTATTTTTAAATGTATGTACATTAAAGAAAGCGACTACTTTATTATTACTATGTAATAGGTTAATGATATTTTAAGCACCGTAATTTGAAATATGTATAAATTATATTATTTTTCGTCCAGTCGGTAAAATAAATAATTTAATTAAATATCCCTGTTTTAACAAAGGTCTTTAATAAGTAACTTACGATATAATTATAATATAATACTATTAGATCTGACCTTTTTTGTAATTATAAGGACAAGAGAATTACAATTTAGTAAAGAAGTTCTAGCTACTATTTCGTAATTAGGTACAATTGCGCAGTATTTAATGAAACTATACAAGTTAAAAAAGCGTATATTTGATAAATAATTAGAAAAATATATAAATTCAATTTACAACAATATGTTTATGTTATCAATTCAAAAAATTTGTACTGAAAGATAAGGCAACAACAATGAAAATACATTACTACATACATTTATACATATGGCAAAACTAATGCTGCCATCCGTCCGATATTCCCCGAATTTGTGCTAGTTTGAAGGGCGTCTGGGGCCGTCCGCGACCACAAAAGTGTCGGGTTTATCCCGGACACTTGTGTGACTATTACTTAAAGAAACATGAAAACATAAAAAGACGTAAAACTGTAATAACTCCTGTAACTGTAAGTAACTTGCATTTGTTATTTTATTACTATGTATTAAATAACTATTACAATATATTATTTAAAACAAAAAATATTTTTTCCGCTTCTCTATAATAAATGTAGTAAAACCCTAATTGTTCTGTTTATTCTAGCACATGTGTAGTTTAATGACAAATTATTTATCTTTTCCGTGGAGTTATTACAGTTTTACGTCTTTTGATGTTTGAAAGACATAATGAGAGTAAATACGTTTTCATGTTTCTTTAAGTAATAGTCTTTGTTACAACTATGTTACAAATATATTATGTGTGTATACATAAGATGTAATTGTTTACATATTAAACTATTAATATAAATTCGGTAAAATACAATACTAAAATATTTATGTAAGAAAATAATAAATATTTTTTTATTTTTGCATTACCACTTATAGCTTTAACTTATATCTAGGTAGGTACCAGTTAGGATATTAAGTATTACCTTTCGAATAGTTTTTTAATAAAACTATTTATTTTTTTCATTCATAAATAGTTTTATTTACCTATTACCTAGTGTTAGTTGTAAGATTTTCAGAAAATATTTTTAAAAGTATTTTCAGCGTTTATAACCTTTCATATTTTTTAAACAGCTCAAAACTAAAATAAAGTTTTAAATTCTACAAATATTATAAATGTGAAAGCCTTAGGGTAAAAAAAATCTCCGTCAATTATCTAAAATTAGTGGTTTTATAAATTCTTAAACGCACATGTGCACACAACTGAATAACGACTTATATATTATCCCTGAAAAGAATTACAATTTGCTGTTATAACATATGAAGTTTAAATACTTAAAAACAGAAATGATTATTGTAAATTATTAAATTAATTCAAAGTTACAATTCAATGTACAATTTTATTTATTAAATGTATTATTTTCTTTATAAAAATAACATAGTACTTCAAACGCGCTGAACTAGAATTTATATGTACAACTGAGTATGCAACATCCTGTAGAATGAAGATAAATACGACCATTTGTAGTATTCCACTGTTACATGCCTGTAGGCTGTCAAATGTGTTTCGACATTACTCCTAGGTACAAATGAATCTAGTGCACAAATGTTTGTTGAACGCGCTAGAGGTAGATAACGTAAACTAAATTTAAATATATCTGTCTATTTAAATCCGTTGGGGCTAAAAATAATAAATATATATTTAAATACGATAAAACCTTAAGGTAATATATTAAAGATTAATGTAATCTAGTTAATCTGTAGTCTATCTAAAATTCAGACCTCTAAGAAGTAATCTAAAGACTAAATAATAATCTATGGAAGTGTATAATTTTTTAAAACCACTTAAGTACAATTAACAAGCAGGTTCCAAGTAGACATTTTTAATATACATTTTACAACTATTAGTTGACTGGGAACAAATGGTGTAACATCAACAAGATTTATGTAAAGAAACTTAAAATGTCTAATGTTGGACTCCCCAAAGAATAGTGATATATCCTATTGGGTATTGTTTTTACGATGCATTCAAAAATAATTTATTTTTAAGAAATATCTATTAAAAAAAAATACTTAAAGAAGATTTATTGTAAATTATTCAGTGTAGGTAAAAACCAATGTAGTGACTTATTTATTAATTTTTACGATATTATTATTTATTTAGACCGAACTGTTAATGAAAATTTTTACGGAAGATAAATAAATATTTACTACATGATATCATAAAATTGAAAAATATATAAAGCATGTAAATATATGATAATCGCTGTTTGTAAAAAATATAAATATAACATTTTTTTTCATAAAGACATCCCCAAACCTTAATGTTTTTGAGCATATCATGTAATAATAACCCTAAACATCCTATCTTTTTGTACAGCGTCTACAAATATATAGAAACTAGCTATACCCGGCGCGCGTTACTACGCCAATGACTAAAATAAATTTTAAAAAAATCAATACAGAAATATCCAATTCACTCTAAGCCATTTTATTGATTTTGGTTATTTAGAAAAAAATGTGTAATTACACAGTTTAGTTTCAACTCGATGTTTATTGAAGTGCTGTGGGATAGACAATATTTTTGTTTTTTCATCTGGTGCGTAGATGAATAAATCAGAAGGTTTTTCGACACGTTTGCAAGCCATATAGAACTGTCCGTGTGAGAAGCATGGATTCCTCCAATGGAATCCACACACTTGTAATGATTGTCCTTATGCTTTATTAATAGTTATTGCGAAAAGTCATTGCGAGTCGCACCGGGAACTGTAAACGTCTGAATGCGAATGGCATATCTCTCGGGATGATTTGGATACGTGGCAACAGTACATGTTCACCTTTGAATTTTCCAGTCAAAATTGTTGCCTTGGTAATATTGTTCATTATTTTCTTGACTAAAAGTCTGGATCCCTTGCAAAGTCGCGGTGCATTTATGTTTCGAAGTAGAATGATGGGTACGAAAATTTACAATGTAAGAACGTGCGGTGGCATGCCTGGCAAATCAAAAAAAATTATGATGATTTTTGTAGTGATTCCAAATTCAAATATAATATTTTTTATTTTTAATTGTAACAGTATTTATGGCCAGACTAACTATGTATAGAATACGAATTTTAAGTTTTTGACCAGAAACCACAACAGTAACTGTAGAAACATTAATATGTACACATGTTATGTAAACAAGTTAAAGTAACAAATATATTTGTTTATTTCAAACAAATACGTTTTATTACATGACATATATTACTTTAACTTCACTAACTAAAGTGTCATACAGCTTAGTAACAAAAATAGGCCTACAGTATTTCTAAGCTCTGACACATTTGGCAACATTCCAACTTGAAAAAAAAAATTGTTTACGTAAAATACTGTCAAACTGATGCGAGTAAATAATATTTTTTTCTGCTATTTTTTAAATATGTTTATATGTTTTTTTCCAACAGCGAGCTATTATTATTTCTATGAATTTAACTTTTTTATGATGAATACAAATGGAGATTTAAAACAGATTAAAAAAATTATGTAATAAAAATACCGATATGATAATGTAGCACATTATGGACGATAGAAAACCAGCTGTTGCTTTATTGCATAAAATACTTGCAATTACCCGTAAATTGAAACTTTTAAATCATCATGATGTATCAATCAAATGAATTCAAAAAATATATTAGACCTGTATTCAAAGACTACTTTGATGGTTAAAAAAAATTAAATAAAAATATTTTATATTTTTTCTAGGAAGTTTCATGTTTAAACTAATATTAACAGATCCCTAGATATTAACTATTCTTCTCAAAGCCCCGACCTGTATTAATAAACCGTGTTTTAATTAACCTCACAGTACAATTTAATTAAAAGCAGAACTTTATTAAAAGCAAGCCGTTTTAGAAATGCTAGATTAACAGCTTCGGTGTATTTAGTAAATACTTCGTTGTTTTTTAAATATTTATTAATAAAACAATTAATACAATATAGAAATTATTACACTGTATGACTGTACTTAATTGTTGAAAAAGTATGTTTAATTTTTTAATGATATTTTAATTAAAATAATTTTTATTAAGCCTCAATAATTAATAGACTAAACAGACTGTCGACATCACTTTCTTACCGACGGTTTATTACAGTGCAACGCGTATTGAACAGTCACAAATGGAGGAAAGAAAATTTTATTTTATGAGGAACCAATTGAGCTGAAATAAATTATATCAGATTTTATTTAAAATACTGAAAATATTTATTGTTTGTTTTTTTTTGTTTGTATTAATTTTTAATTGAATTACATTATTTTGTATTTGTCTTGAGGTAAAATATTTTGTTTTAATTTCAAATTGATCTACGTACGAGTAGATTTTTTCAAATAATATATAAATATTTCAGTACTTAAGTACATTATACCAACATGCACAAAAATATATATAATAATTTAAAATTAAATATTAAGAACCGAATAGGGCAAAAACATTAGGGATAGGAAAATATATCTGTGTATTACTTATTATATATACAATAATAATACAGAGATATTTTTTTTAAATATTAAAATGTCACAAAGCCAGTAATGCTTAATTTATTAAATTGAAATGTGCTTAGCTATTTCGTTTTACTTTACATAAAAATCCGTCAAGATATTTTTTATTTTATTCGTATCAAAATTTTGTTATTTTGTACCACCCCAAAAATACTTATAAAAATAGGTAGCTAGCCAAATCACCTATATTACTAAATATAGACTTATTAAATGGACTTATTAAAGTCAAAAATAACAAAATGTAAGGAACAAAAACATTTAGGCACTTCATAACTTTACTTCACAGGTGTGCTTGTCCGTTTAAATTAAAAATGTTGCCAATATTATACTTAAAAAAATATGTGCACATTTAAGGAAGCCTTATGAGTATCACGGATAATATCATAGAACCCGTATTTTATGACGGTACCTTTACGACCTAAAGGTGTTGTTGGGACAAAAAACATTATTTTTATGTAAAAAATTAAAATTAAAAATTAAAACACCCCCGAAATTAAAAAGACCTCAAAAGAGGATAAAAATAATATTATTACGTACTTATTGAAGTTGTCGCGACGGGGGAAAGAAGAAATCGAAATTGAAGTAAGTTACCAAGGTAAAGAAATAATAATATGGAGTCGTAAAGTCTAAGTGAAAAAGACATCTTTTTATATAGGGGGGGTTACAATTCTTTGATTTATTTTGTTTTCTACTTTTTAAAGTAATTTAACTGGTTTATTTATTGTACTAAATGAATCTAGGAATACACAAATTATCACTTGTTTAGGTTTTTTACTATCTACTGTTGCACAAAAATCTACCATCAACAAAGAACTCAATTACTTGGAATTCTTTAAAACATAGTTAAAAACCATCTCGACAAACGAAATATAGTCTTTCGATTAAAAACACTGCGATTTAATCCGTCCACACTATTGACTGATACGAAGCCACAGACAGACATACATATACACAGATAAATACATAGATTCACAGGTCAAACTTATAACACAACTCGTTCTTAGCCGGGGGTTAAAAAGGACCGATGAAATTGTTATTGTTGGTTTTTACATATTCAAATTGCGTTTAAATGGAAGATGGTTTTCCAATATTCGTTTTATACAGGGAATACCTTCAAAGATACTGGTATATTTATCCAAAACACTTATAGTCTTAACCCTCTAGTGCCGCTTAAGTGCCGTACACACTTCTGTAATGCAAATCCAAACAAAGTAAAGCGAGTAAGTATATGAAACGCACGTACAGAATTTGAATTGGTAATTTGTTGGCAATATGCAATGCCCTTAATGTGACATTAATGTCGACCCCATTTGGAATGTTGAACGAATTTATCTGTAATATGTTGTAACTGTGTGGTTATTCTAGTTTAAGTTCATTTATTGATTGAAATTATAATAATAAGATTACAAATATTTGAAAAAAAGGTAACAATCGCCTATTTGTTCATTCCTCGTTTAAGAGTTGTGTACGTAAGTTATTTTAGTATTTCTACCACGTAGAAATTTAAGCATATCATTGAATAAGAGAATTAGTTTATTTGATTTAAATTGTCTACAAACTTGGTAACTGATCAATTGATACTTTTTTAACATTATGAATAAATATAGAATGAAAAATTTATTAATTTTTGAATGAAGTACCCTTGACCTCTGAGACAACGTCCAGTAACTACTACCGTATCCAGATTGGTATTTTTAATATTTTTTTAAATATATTTCGTAGGATAAAAAACAAAATTATAGTAACTTTCGACAATATTTTCAATCTAGTCTTTAAATATAAACTTTTGATTAACATGAAACTACAATAAAGATACCTGATGCCAGAATTTGTTACAAGACTTAGTTATATGACTTCATTATTTTGTTTTCTGCTAATTCTTTCAATCAAGTATGATTAATCTTCACTGTCTAGACTGAGCAAAAGACTCATTTGTGATGTATATCAAATAAATAAATAATTTATAACACAAAAATATTCGTGTTGTATTTCTACATGAATATATATATATATATATATATATATATACGCATTTATTTTTAAATACTTAATAGTTATTAAAGTCAAATAGTTTATTTATTTTAATTTTTCTTGCAACGTGCTAATCGGGGTCGGGGTACAAAAATCTTCTCGAATTTGATAACCTATTTGTGTGGAAATTATATGTGATATATTTCATGTAATTCTTATATAACATCTATTGCAAATAGTTAAATGTCAACTTTACCATAATTTGTTATTAAGTATTAATAAAGAATTTAATATATACTTTTTCTTTCAGATAGACGATGTTAAGATATATCCACCACCGTATTTGTAATAAAATATTTAAAAGTAAATATAACTTACTTTTAAATAAAATAGTACATTATTTGTCTTTTTATATAATCACATTGTTTTCGTGAACTTGCAATTATCTCCGATTTTTAGAATTACCTACTTACTTATATTTGGCCATTAAAATAATATTAACGAAGGTTTATTCTTTAATTCAATTCGAAAGTCTATTTCTTAATTTCTTAATTTAAAAATATTAAAAATATTTTTTATTGTATTTCAATTAATTATCATTATATTGTACAAAATCAAATACTGTAAATATAACCTTGAAAAGAATACTTTTTCAAGAATATACGGAGCACACAGAAGGATAAAGTCTACATTGATAAGGGTTTTATAAAGTACCTTTCACATTCTTCGATAGTCCCGATAGTCATCCCGTCCTTCATTCTGGTGACGCTTTTATAATGTAATTTCTTGATATCGTCTCATTATTCATATAAATAACGTAGAAATAAAATCAGTGAAATTAAAATAAAATCTGTCTGTAGATATTTAAATAAAAAAGTATGTGTTATCTTTATTTTGTTCAAAGAAACAGTGTTGGTGCTTATTCCGTGAAAATATAATATTTCCAAATAAGGAACTTACGCGAGATATTTTATTAGGGTAATAACGTTCGATTGGAATAAGAGGTTTTTAAAAAATTACCAATTTACAATAGTAAACTATATAAGTAAAATTAAACTGATATGATATTAGATAAAGTCTTTTGATTTCAATTACTAAGTTCTATATCTTTAAAATTAAACACTTAAAGTACTTTACTTAACTTGCTTTATCGACAGTTAGGTATAATAAACATTTTTATCATAAACAAGAAGATGAAATTCTAAAAGATTTTATTCTCAAAGTCTTCATATTTATTGTTTCTCCAGTGACTCGCTTCCGAGAAAAGTAATGAAAGTTAATCTTTGTTTCTATCTTTTGTTATTTTCAAGCAAACTACTGGAAAATATAATTAGTTTAGCTGTCACATAAAAATGTAATTTACTTATAAAAAATAATACTGTTATTTGTCTATATTTGAGCGACCACATTTTATATTTAAATTCTATTTAAATGGTAATTTAATAACTTGTACTGAAATTATTTAAGTGTACTCAACAATATAATGTAATCTGTTGTTCAAAATAAAACTACAGGGAACAGTTGGTTTAAAAATATATTAATATTTTTTAATTTTTGTAAATTATGTGTTTTAAAATCTGTTTAAATTTAGCTATATTAAACTAATTATAAATTAAAATAAATATAGAATAAAAATAAAATCAAATCGTTAAGCGACGCGACGGTTTCCCAGAGGTCGCAGATTCGTTTCCATGCCTGTAGCGATTAATGTCACTTCATAATAATTAAAAAAAATAAATAAGCTTAAACTAGCGGTACATGTTTGTATACATTTTACTTTAAAATAAACATCATAATTATCAGCATTAAGGATCAAAAGATAAAAAAATATATATCATTTAATGTTTTATTTTTTCTTAAATGTTTAAGAATTTAGCAATTACCGTCAACGAAGGGCCAAAGTGAAATTGCCCGAACAATTTTAATTAAAATGTAACAACATTTCAGGGACTTTAATTTAGATGTACCATTTTCTTTATTACATTAAGTTTAGTCTTTTAATTTTTAATCACAGGCAATCGTTTGATCACTGTTTATTTTTATTTTGTTCTCAGTTTTGTCAGTCCAGGTTTGGACAAAAAATGACAAAATCTTATTCTATTATAGTGTGTAACTCGAAAATGATCAAATATCGAATTACTTATTAATAAATTATTGCGTTATATTTTAAAGTTAAATCATCACTTCATCCACTTTTAACATCTGTGGGACTTTTTTTTTATTGTCTAAAAAGCTTATTTTAATATATTCACTTATAAACTAAAAATCAATAATTTTTTTTTTTTGATATAGAAAATCGCAGTACATCATTCTATATGCCTGTGTTCAACATTTAAACTCTAAATGTTCATGGACTATTCATCAAAAATTTGTCTTCATTAAACATTTAAACTCTAAATGTTCATGGACTATTCATCAAAAATTTTGCATAGGATATCACATTCATACATTTGAAAATACCTACTCGCTATGATCTTCTTAGAGTCTAAGAATCTTTTTCGGATCTATTATTCTATATTATAAATATAAAAAATTCTTAAAAATGTTACGTGATTTTATAGTATTCAACGTGCAAAAGATCAATTTAATGTAGCCCTTTGTCTTAAAAAATAAAAGAGGGTATGTGGTATTAATGTACACACGTATGAAGTGAAGCTTGTTCATGATCTATTTATTTCTTATCATATATTCAATATTAGTTGGTCAAGAAGGGTGAGGGCAGCCGGTTTTCTACGTTTTCCTTGAAATTGTAAACCACCATTTGTTCATGATAATTTTGGATGTTGATTGTGGATTGAAGGAAGATAAGTAGCTACTTGAGTTGTACTCTTTTTTAAACATCAGTGTGCTTTTGAAGGCTTTGTTGTTTTTGCAAAAACTAATTTGAAAATAGTGATGATGATGGATAATAAACTTACAAAAAGCAGCGATGTATGTGGTGGTTCTTGAATTTAAAAAAATAATGCCAACGATGAAATGTCGCGCTATTAAGTAAATAATAAAAAAATCTTCATTGGCAGCAAGGGGATGAAATTCCTAGTTATCTAAGTATGCATCCTACTGATAATCTTGAATGTATTAATACAGTTTATCCGGAGAATGATGAACGTTTCTATTTGCAATTGTTGCTTTGAAATATTGGTCTAACAGTGTGTGGTTCACTTCCAACTGTTAATTGCATAATGTACATGACATTCCAAGAGATATTCATGAGATAAATTTTCTTGAAAATGCAATCAGTTTTAAGAATATTAATGATAATTCATTAAGACACGTCGATTTCTGAAGTAATTGTTTATGCAAACTTTATAAGTATAGGATTCTTCGATGCGGAAGATGCTTGGAGGCTGGGGATACATCGGCAGATGTCACCGCTTATATTTTTGCCACAGATGTTTCAAAACTAAGGTGGTAGGAACTTAAAGCGGTGTCAATAACAAATCAAAAGTATTTCACTACTTATATTTTTCGCTAGCTGTCGTTGTAATATTTGCCTATCAACGTTTTGATATCTTTTCCACGTGACAAAATAGAAAAGTATCGGTTCTTACAACGAATGCCTTATCTAAACTAAAAAACTGAACTTCTGCAATATCAGTTGTTTCATGTGAGTTTTAATTCAGTATAACCCATTTGAAAACTGTGCATCAGCATTGCAGCATCTCGTCCGTCCTAACATATAATGAGAGAAATCTTGTTTACGGAAACGAAAATACATACATAATTTACGTTCCGTAATACGTTACTTTAATGCCAGAAAAGTCTATTACACGGAAAAAGGTTCGACGGGAGCTAATATCACCTGACATCAACAAATCGAGCAGATCAGATTGCAAAGCATCGGTGTTACTTAAACATTGTGTTTTTGAGTTTCGTACTGTTTATACACACCTTCATACGCTTTTTTAATTTATCCATCTATAAAAGATTTCCAAAACTAAGAAAAAAACAGAAAATAAACCTTCTAGATGTTATTCAAACATATTTTAATATAATATGGTTTACACTATATTTTTAATATATTTTTAGAATATAAAGACTTAAGCAGATAGCATTCATATAGATAGATGGCATATAAATTAGAACATTTTTAGTGTTCTGTATACTTTGATCATTGTAGAAATAATATTTACTTCTGCCATTCCGTATCTGATAATCCATCATGATCACGATGACAGTATACGTTGTGAATGAATGATCGATGTGGCGTTGCATTGCAGCAGGTACAGAGAATAAAAAAAAAACTATCATGAAAGCAGTTTTTTTTCTTTCTCTGGTCAAAGCTGAAAGTGCAGTAACTTTTCTTTCCTCAAAAGAGTTTTTTCCGATTTTTCACCCTGAACCTATTTGTTAGAAGCGTGCAACTACGGTCTGATTTTTGATAAATGCAATGTATACCATCTTTAAATAGTAAAAATATGTATTTTACTTGGAGTTTATTAGGGCTAAGGCCGGATTATTATTATTAGGTCCAGGTACATATCTCATGATGTAAAAAAATATTAAATTATTGTCGCAGCTTTAAACAGCATCATTATATATTAAGAAGTATATATATATCAATGATTTATCATATCATTTATAGTTTCAACCAAAAATTGTATTTTAGGCTCTCCAACTTGCAATACGAAAGCCACCTTCTATATTTGAAGAAGTTATGATAGTTATTATATAACAAAATCATAACAATATTAAGTTATAATCTTTTAAAATAGTAAATAATAATCTAAATATGCCAAATATGGCATACTGTAAAATTTGTCTTTTCACCACATACTTAAATATTTCAATGCTAGAAACCTAACTTCTATATAACAACGGGATCACGTTCAAATAAAATACTCATACCGTATATAAGCGACTAATTCGTCCATGACAATGCTTTATAAAGCAATATGCCTTTGTTGTGAACTGACTCTCTGAATAATAAATAAAGGAACCTACATTAGATGAGAAGGGATAAATCCTCAAATTTAATGCTCGGACTCATCAAATAAACAATATATAAATAACATGTATTTAATATTTTTTAAATTGGTTACTTTATGCATCTTTTTTTATAATATTTTACGTATGTCTCATAGTGAATAAATGATCATAATTTATTGATACATAATTTCATAATAATTATAAGGTCATAAAAACTCTTCAAATCAAAATCACCTTCAGATTTACTTGAATATAAAATGTTTGTAGTTAATAATAATTTAATTTTACATCTACATTTATGTGTATAAATTATTAGATTACTTTATATTGGGTTAGTATTGTGACATGTTACTCTTTATAAGATTTCTGTTTATAATTACAATAATTTCCATTAACCTTATACCTTCCGATAACTTTTCCTAACTCAGACGAAGCTTCTTAGCAATCCATGGATTCACCGTGCGGGTGCCGGGCCCATCGCGTTGCAAGGAGAGGAGTGCAAGCAGTGCCTGGGACTTGCGACCCAGGAGTAGGTTTAAGGGGCCCCTTTATTATGCGCAAAAACGCTCACCTTCACCCTCCACACTCCTCTCCCTACCTAACCAAATTTGGAAAGAACCTACTAATGCCGCCTTTGAAGTACGTTCTAGAAATGAACCGATGCTTGTTCTAGAAAGGCCAAGATCTTTAAGTAGGCTATAGAGAGATTTTGCTGTTATACCTCTCGCTCCCACTTCTACCGCGTACAAACTAGCTATAAATTTATTCCTGATCAGTTCGTTGGTTAGTTCGTAATACTTATTGAGCTTGAATGTGTGATCCCTTGGGATGTTTGTTTCCCAAGGAACAGTAAGCTCCACAAGTATCACGCGCCTCAGATGTTTCGAATACAGGAATAAGTCCGGTCTGGATGACG
This sequence comes from Napeogenes inachia, assembly GCA_959347355.1. Lineage (NCBI taxonomy): Eukaryota > Metazoa > Arthropoda > Insecta > Lepidoptera > Nymphalidae > Napeogenes > Napeogenes inachia. Next base: position 19,257,132 of record OY365793.1, on the reverse strand, counting down.
AAACACCAACATCCCCAGGGATTTTGTAATGCTTTTCATACGTGTCCATCATGAGAATCCAATCAGGAGCCGCGCCTAATATTGAATAAGGCTTCGCTTTTGATTTTTTGGAGGAGCCTTCTTTTACGAATTCTATAGATCGTTCGGTGGTTGTTATACCCTTCCGCGCTCTTGCTACTGAAAGACTAACTGCTTCCCGTATAATTTCTAATACCTTGTCGTGGCGACGCGAGTATTGACCTTTATCTAGAAGTACCCTACACCCTACTAATAGGTGTTTCGCGGTTCCTATTGCCTCCCCACAGATGTTGCAAGACTTTTCGGTGGCTTTGCCCCATCTTACTAAATTACTTTGATCTGGGAGAGTCATTTGGAATGCATTAAGATAGAATTTTAATAATGCTGGGGACCAATCATAAATTAAGGTGCGCCACTTCAAAGCTAGTGGAATACAAAAATCTCCTATGGTCACCCATTCGTTTTGAATTTCTAGGCTCATCGCGTGGAGTCGGTAATTATCGTTTTCGTCTTGTCGAATAAAAGATTTTGTTATGTCTATGTCTTGAACTTTCCTACTTGATCCTAGCCCTACTTTATTTGTTTGAGCACCTATCATAAACTTTTTATGGAATTGAAGTCGTGACTCGAGCTCTGAGGCAACTTTGTCTTTTGGGAGAGAAGTTACAGTATCATCTTTAGATTTTCCGATGATATGTCTTTTGGTAACTCTTAGATGTTTGTAGAGCTCCGATGGTTTCTTTAATTTTAATCCAAAGTTGTTACGGTCTCTAAATAAGGTTGAAGAGTCCGCTGAGTGCGCTAATCCGAGCCATAACTTCAATGTCTTTATGACGCTTGCATCTAACTTTGACAAAAGGGTTTTATTTATATCACACACGAGGAAAGGCCAATTTAGACGTGATGTTAAATAATTATCGTAAATCCAAGCTTTTTTGACGTTACTTATTGGTTGGTTGTCTACCTTTTTGAGATCGTTTAAAAAGCTATCGACTATTACATCCAACGATGGAGTACGGCCTTGGTAATCGATTTTTTTACCTAAAAATTTAAACGGAGCTGCTTCCGTAACCGTACTAACGCACTGACCGCCTATTATAAGACCCGGATCGTAAGAGGTATATTTGGTATTCCGTCTACCCAGACACAGACTAAAACATTTACTTGGTTTTGTCCTCAATCCGCCCGTCCACGTACAGAAATCCTCAACTACATTTAAAAGTACCTGACATTGTTTCGGATTACGTGTCAGTATCGCGAGATCATCTGCAAAAGCTAGTATGGATTCTGTGTATTTGTTATTGAACTTAAACCGATAGCCCCACTTTTTTTCATTTCTAATTAATTTGTCTATTAAAATATTAATAACTATATTAAATATAATAGGAGAAATACAACAGCCCTGAAATAAACCAACGTTATAATTAAGTGGTTTTGAATGGTTTTCATTAAAAATTATTGAGAATTTTAATTTTGAATAATATGATGCAATAATGTCGCGAACTACCATAGGAAAGTTATACCATTTAAGCGCGAACGTCATTAGTTCATGTCGTACCGACCCAAAGGCGTTTTCTAAGTCTATCCAACAAACCGTAATTTGTCTCTCGCTAGTTCTAGCATCTTTAAGGCTTTCCGATATTAACGTATTATGTTCCAGGCATCCAGAAATTCCGGGCAAAAACCCTTTCTGGTGATTAGGCCTGAAATATCTATTGTTAATCATGAATTGCGTCATTTTAGTTTGTAAAAAAGAGAAAAATATTTTGGAAATTGTATTTGTTAGGGCTATCGGTCTAGTATCCTTGGGATTATTGACATTGTCGTTTTTCGGAATGAGGACAAAAAGGGCTTTTCCGAACGATACCGGTATTTGCTTTCTTGACCAGATTTTACCGAATATATTTAAAAGATGTTTATGGAGCGACGGACATTTTTTGTAAACTATATAAGGGATACCATCCGGACCTGGTGCTGACTTAGATGGTTTCATTTTAATTATTTTATTGATTTTCTCCAAAGTTGGTGGGTTGGCTTGAAAATCTTCAGTAGGAGTCTCAGGTTTGTGTTCGTTTGGATCCCCATATAGTCTTTGGTTTTCTGGCACTTCGTATGTGCTTTTATAATGGTCGAAAATTTGCTCGTTGGTCAAGAGAAGCTTACCTTTTTGATTATCATATATATTCAGTAAATTTTAATTTTAGTTTCAGTAGTTATATAATATTCAAACAAATAATTGTTTATTATCTATCTTATTTATTTTATATCTTATATATAAAATAAATCTTTTATATCTTTTTTTATCTTATATTATCTATTTGTGTCAAATCATATAAAATTAAGATCTTTTATAAATAATTTACTTGTGTTTACCTTTTAGGCATACTAAAATAAAAAAAATATTTCGAACAACCCCCAATATAAAGAAACAACCATGATGAAGCTCAACTATAAATCTAAGATATTTTTTTATAAAACTAATATTTTGGGCTTAAACCCAAATAAACAATTTAGTTATTAGCTTAAGCTAATTATCAGCACTATTGCATGTCATCAAAATACAATAGATGAAAAGAACTTTCTAAACATATCCTGGCCATGAATGATTTGTAAAGATAATTCATAAATCTTTCACATATTTACTATCTTTAGACCTATAGCTTAAGAGCCGCTGTATAATCCTCAGTTACGATTTGACCAACGAGTATCATGTGTTGTAATTTTTCTGCTAGAATCTTACCCAACTATTATCGATTTGAATATTATCTGTCTATATAAAATGTTTAAAAATATTTAAAGATAATATTTTCCAACCTACAACCGAACAACTTGACGGTCCAGGATAATTTTAAGTGCCAACATTAAGAACATAATAAAAAAAATCATAAAAAACTTCTGAATAAGCTTTGAAGGCGATAACAATGATGTTCAGTAAATTTCTAAAAGAACCGGTTAAACCGGATAAAAAGATATTACAGGATAAGGTGATACATGTGAAATATTTTATGAAGAGGTGTATAATATTAACGAGAAAATAGGTTTAGAAAATATTAAATAGACCACTGAAATGTTTTTATTAGATTCAGATTTTTAGGAATCATGTAGAAATTTAATTAAAATTGCTAAGAATTCAAAGTACGACATTAACATGTTTTACATAATTTAATAATGAGGACAAATTTATCATTAAGCAAGATTTAGTACTCCAAGATACGTTAGTCAAAAACCAAAATGATAATCACTACTTACACCTACAGAACTTTTGCTCCCAAATGAATATGACACAACAATTCATAAATTTAATTTTTTGCCAATTTATAGCAAAAGATTCACCAGTCCAATTGCTTACCCTCATCTCCTAACGCTTTAATATATTTGTCAAAATAAACAAAACTTTTAAAACAATAAGTAAACAATATATGGGGAAGTACTATAACTCGGGAAACAAAACCTTTCATATTACTGTGCTGGGTAAGTTTAATAATATAGCTTTTGACACATTTCCTCTCTCGCGTGCCTTCAGGCAATCAAATATACTCTGTGGAGTCTAGGGACAAAGGAATATAGTATGATTGTCTTTATGAGAGGTCTTCATAAAAATGTTATATCATAGACACTAAGATTGTGTGCTAATGCACTAATTATCGTTCGTTTTATATTATATTCATTAAACCTTTAATTTACTATTACTATTTATACCTTTTCAATACTATTAGATAACTGAAAATCTTTACTTGTAATTTTTTTAATGATAATGATTTATATTTTTTTTATTTTTATTTGACAAAGTAAAAAGTTGTTTTTATAATAATTCAAACCCGGTGATGTGCCTTGGCGAAATTTGTAAATACCAAAACAGTTGACAATAAATTAAGTCAGAAAGATAAAGTTTAAGAGCAAAAATGGAAAAGACAAGCAAATTATTGATGAAACACCTTAATTTTATATGATATAATACAAGCATTGATTGAAGAGTTCATCTAGAAGCCTGACTTGTTTTTAACTCTAATATATACTGCTTTGACGATTGGTGATCTGATTTTGGGTCTCATAGACTAGTACATTAGATTCTAATTTAATTAGAGCTTATTATTTCAAACAAAAATAATAATGTGCTTTTAATTCTAATTGTTTAATTGGCTGGGGTAATAAATTAAATCTATAGTAATAAATCCTACAATGATTATTAGTTCTAGTAGCAATATAATAATAAACATATTTTTAATTTAAATAGTTGTTTTGTAAAAGATGAAGCAAGGTCGAGACTGATCATATGAATGTCTTGTTCACACATGGAGTGTTTTCAAAAAAGAATACATCATCCTAGTATCCGAAGACTTTTTTATTAAATAAGATTTACTTAAACAACTTTTCTTGAAATGTTAATAAATTATTAATACAAACATAAATAAAATTAAAATTAAAATAATATTAGCAATAAACTTAATGTAAAAAATATGTTTGAAAACAAAAGTCAGATTATATTTTTATAGAATACTAACTTATGTTTCGTTTATTAGTGTTTTTCTCGTTTATAAATTAGTTTACTTTTTCTTAAACGATACATAAGAAAGATTAGAGAATAGCCTATTTAAGACATAAACTAAGTAAACTCGTAACATTGTCTTTGAATATCAGTGCTCTTGATCTCAAAGATTTAACGACTTCAAAACTTTGCTTTCAACTATACACTCAGTTCAGACAGAAGTTTGTGTGTTTGTCTATAGTTTTGAAGCATTTTAGTGTGCATTTAAGTTCTGAAACTCTAAAGAACTACTTAGCATAAGCAGTAGTTTTATGATAGTATTATAATTTGTTTTCAGCAATAAAAATACAATAGGGATAAAGTAAATTAAAATAAATAAAAATTGCAAAAGATTAATGAGGAATATTTTTAATATCAACTTAGTCATTTCACAAATAATATTTGAAGGTCTTAACCAGAGTGTCGTACAAGGAAATAAAATCAAAGTTCTTCAAATCTTCAAAAGCAAGGAACGAGACGGAAACTAAAACATAGAAATAGTATTCGTATATGTGTATTTTTTCAAGTCTATAAGTTCTGCAAAACTGCAAATTTGTTATCACAAGTCGTTAGGATTTTCATAAGATATTTTGAGCTTTGAAATGGTATTACTTTATTTCAGGAATTTAATATACGGTAAATTATTTGTGCTACACCTTTCATGTATAATCTCCGGGAATGGTAAAGGGTGTCTACATATATTTTTTTTTGGAATTCGTCTTGGTTAGTAATGTAATATATATTTTCATTTTTGGTTTGTTATTGTCATAGAAATTTTGATAGTGACTAGGGTGCAATAATAGTATGTGTAAAGTTTTAGGTTCGGAATTTACTTTCCGAATCAACTTATGTTTTCTTTTTTCGATTTTGTGATTTTATAGGTAGGACAATTGTTATGTTAACATCTATTCATACAAAAACATACATTAGCGAGAGTAATCCAAGAGTTATGGGTCAACAAGTTTTTGATTAAATTGAGGTCTGTATACATTTAGATATAATTATTTGGATAAAAAAATCGAAACGGGCCTTTTTAAAAAAAACAACAGATTAATCAGAACGAACTATCAAGATCAGGTTTGAAGTTTTGATAAAATCCTTATGTTTCGATGACTCGATGACAAGACAAGCACGTCGAGAAGTTGTTTTTTTTTAACATTTAGTCACACATATTTTTACAGAGTAGGTAGTCCGATTGCGTTTTTTTTTATTGGAAAGTTTATAATTATTTCGCTGAAGGGAGGACCACTATTTAAATTTTGACGGACCTTTCGCAATGATACGAAAATAAGAGATTATTAGCTTCTTTATTTGTTAACCTATTAACCTAAATGCTTAAATGTAACTCTAAATGTAAAGTGAAGCCCATGACAATATATTCCCGAAAACTGCATCCAAATCGGTTAATTCTTTTCTAAGATTAGTATTTTGAATGTATAGAGACTATTCCTTTACAGTTTTACATGAAAGATAAATAAAAGAAGATTTTACTTGGTACCTATTCCGTGATTGACATGAACTTATTTATTTCTTAACCGATTTAAATGAAAATGACACTAAATGTTTAGTGAAGACTGTTGCAATATATTGTCAATAATCATTCCACAATTTTATATTAATTGTGGAGAATTACGCGCTCGGAGGAATTAATGATGAGTAGTATTAAAAAGGTTTAAAATAAAATGTTTTTGAATGAACAACTAAACCTAGGAATTACAAGTGTTAAACGTCCAGCGTACCAATAACTATTATTGTGTTATACTGTGTTGCCTCTGTATACCGTCCCAGTTGGAATTACAAATTAAATCTACATTGGATATATTTTTCGGTTCTCGTACAGGTTATTCTTTAAAGATAACAACGTTACATTAATCGCAGTACTGTTGGTTTAACCTTAACTTTTTTATTCAGAACATTAATATAATTTTACGTAAAAGCTGACCCTGTAACACAACACTTATCCCTACAAACACACACATGTTACAAACCTTGATGGTAATTAAGCAATGTGGAGCAGATGTTGTCAACTTAAGTAAACTTGCTGTAACCTCATTATATTAATATTCATTAATGGGACTTTGTACACACATAACGCTGTTGATGTACAAGAACGACTCATTTTATCTTTTATTTTATTGGACTAAAAGCTTAAACATGAATGAAGAATAAACGTTATTTTCCTTTATTATCAATTTAAATCATATATTACTCGTATCTTCGTTACACAGGATATTACAGTTTTGTTTATATAATATAATTGCACTCTTGTATGACAGAAAGTTGTCATAGGATGGTTAAATTTAAAAGCTTGTTGCAATTGACTACTCTGATACTACGGTTTTGTAATAGTTCTGCTTCTACTTTTGTTTAAAGTTACGTAATAATAGCAATAACAAGAACAAATAACGATAATATCACAGGACAAATTACACACGTTGATCTAACCCCTAAGTAAGCAAATGATTTGCTTGTGTTAAGGATGTTAGACAACGATACAATTACATAGAAATATATATTTTAAATACTGAGAATATATTTAATAAACGACCAAACCCATAAATACAGACATCTACGCTCATTACATACAGGCCAGTCACTGTCGGGAATGGTATCCGAGCCGCATTGTACCGCTATACGTTAGGCGTCTAACCATTCGACCAACGGAGACCAATAGTAATAGTAGTTCAGCAATTCTAGCCAAACCTATGAGAGTCCAGAAAATACAAGATCCATATTATCTGTAAAGATATGCTGATATTCCGATATTCGTATATAGGTTATTAGGAGTTAATAGTAGTCTTAAAGGAGTTAGTAGTTAGTATTATATCTAAGTAGAAGATGGTACTGATCTGTTGTTACCAAGAGGAACATAAATCTGAAGTTTATAAATTGTGTGGGACTCGTAATTGACAGTATCTTATCTGTGTTTGATTTACCCTTTTGTGACGTTCATTTATTACTGAATTACTTTTAATGGTGTGATTTAGATTGGAGGCCCATTTTATTAATTGACTTTTAATTCTTATTTTTTTATTTTTTTATTTTTAAAGCGTATGCTTTTAAAGTATATGAAAACCAACGTAAAGCCCAAATACTCATTGGAAGTTTTTTCTTTTTCTTGACGCTACGTGGCGGAATTTTCACTAAGAATTACACTAGCAAAATATTTAATAGTATTTCTAGTAAAAAATATAAACCTGTATTTTTGTAACATATCTTATTATATGTACTTGTTATGTACACGTCAAATATTTCGTATAATAATCAAATAAACCAGCAGTATTCTCTAATGAGCGTTGAAAATTTTGCACCAACATGAAGTCATGATGCAAATGCACTTCATTTGCATTATTCCTTCTTGGATGTAATCATCCAACTATATGGAAGTTTAGGAGAGATTCCAAAAGGAACAGATATTTGTTGATTAAGATTCGACTCAGAACGCCACAGACACGCACCCTCTCAAAAAACGTCTTCGATATATAAAGCCGATGAGCGTCTTCTTACTGTAGTAAAAGCAGCAAAAAAACAAATGGAACACCTTCTCTCTTCACAAATCATCAACTATCCTCTTAATGTATCATCCAACACTCACTATTAATTTTATATATCTCCTTTTAACCCTTTTTATTTTCAGGTTGCTTTTTTACTTTTTCTTATTGTAAAATTTCGTGAGGTATAATCCTATGAATCGTACAATCAATTGAATGTCACAACTCCAAAAATATAATAAAATAGTAAAAAAATAAAAAACAATTAATAACAATTAAAAAAATGGGACTGACAGCGCCTTACCTCCTCGTGATTGCCTCTGAGTAACGCCAAGAAGATGCTAATATTTAATAAAGTAAAAAAGTAATATCTAAAAACTTCATAGAGATGAGTCTCTACACTGAAATTCGTATAAATAATTTGTGTCGGTATAATAACTTACTGATAAAACTTACCAAATCCTATAAATAATTCATAGTTCTTATGTGTAGTTTTTTAATATCTAGTTATATAATCCTTCTATAAAAAATAATTTAGTCGAGGTTTTTCGTTAAGATTTTTGACTGGAATCCATGACAAACCGTCAAACCCTGTTAAGAATGCCAAGTTTTCTATAGGCAGTCCGAATGACGCTCTCGATGTAATAACTGAGAAACTTGTCGAAACTTTAAGAATACTTTTTTTGCCTAAATAGTATATTTTAAAAATAAAAGAAGGTTTTTATATAAAAAATTGCAGTATTTTACATTAGATACAGTGCCTCAAGTTAGTTAATTTTTCAACAATATAAATAAAATTGTTATGTACTAATATTAATATCATATATTTTAAATCTAGCTGTATTTACAGCATTTACAATGTTTATGTATAAAATTCCTTACAAAACATAATATACATTTGGCTTTGGCATTTTTCATTCAAAAATGAATATTCATTATGTTATATGCATTCTCACATATGAGCAAACATAATGAATATTTATTTTGCAAATCGGTTTTAAATATTTTAATGATATTGAAATGGATGATAAAGAATACCAATGGTAAAAAATAAAACTATGTTAATATATTATAGTACAAATATTTTAATAATTTGTTATGTACTGTCCTTAAAACAATTCATATGATTGGCATAAGAAAAAACCAGGTTAATTAGCCTCAACGCTTCAAAATTATGCATGCATTTCAAATGAGCTTCATAATTTTTTAATGTTATAATCCAGATGTACTAACTAACCTTACCGTATATAATAGATTTACTAGTAATTACACTATAAATAATTTGAAATGTGTATAAGTTGGATAAATAAATAGGTAATGCTGTTTTTGTTTTCTCTTGAAATTTTCCAGACCTTCCGTGCATTTGTACATGATAATTTGTTAAATAGTATTATTATTAACTATAACGACAAGAGCAAAATTAATATAATATGTTTGCCTTTGTTCTTACAGTTAAAACCATACTTACCTTCGAGTGTCCACCTAATCATAAGTAAATCATATAAGCTATTAAGTTGAAAAATTAACAAATTAGCCATAAGTACCAGCATGAACTTACCTTGCTGCGGAAGTGTAAATAGTTAAAATAAGAAATAACCTTAGATTTAAGAAAACCTACATTTAAATTATAAGATATGTAATAGTTATGACAATTGTAAAAGAGTAGTCGTAAGAACACAAAACGCATAAAGTAGAAGCAACATAAAACAGCACAGATACGTCCAATAACATAAAATAAATAAATAAATAAATAAATAAAAATTTAAACCCAACACTGACTCCGTCCCCCCATGCGGAGGTGCATAAGGCGAACTTTAAAAAAAAAAAATATGCCTTTGTAATAATGTAATGTAATGTAATGTAAATAAAAAAAAACATAATATGAAATAAAAGTAATTATGACAGTTTTCATATATGAATTCTTGGACTTTGATAATATTACAGATTTCTGTCTCAACTTATCTATCCCTATCTGCCTATCTAGTGCTCCCTATCTGCCTACGTAAGAATATGTACGTCCTCACGACGTTGTATAACCTCTTCTCTAATTTAGCCCCCTCTTATTTGCATGAACATTTCCAACCTTGACCTTGACCTTTCCTTTTGATATTCCTAATTATAATTCTAACTTTTATTTCAAATATTTTTATGTTCAAGCAGCGAGGTTATGGAACTATAACATCTAGTCCTTGCGCAGAACTCGACCCTGAATGATCAGGGAACTCACCGCTGCCCATGGCGCAGTGCGAGGGCTCCATGCCAGAAGTCAGTTCTGTGAACACTCAGTGCATAAAGCACTTATTTCCCTGGACGTTCACAAGTCGTGTGGGACCGATGGAATGCCTTCCATTATGCTGAAGGCATGTGCTCCAGAGTGCCCCACGGCACCGGCTTTATTGCGTTTTTGTCGACACTCTCACTCAGCCGGCATCGTCCCAAAATGTTGTAACATAGCTTTAGCGCATCTGATCCCTCAAAAAGGTGACCGCTCGGATCCGTTCAACTACAGACCCATTGCGTTTAGACCCTTTGCAGACTTTCACGGGCGACGGAAGTAGCTTACTATAAGGTCACCCGTTTGTTCGTTTTCCTTCAAATCAAATAAAAAAACCCATTAACTAATGTCTTATTATGCCCAACATAGAAAGATATTTAATAGAAACATTCTTAAATTGTTTGTCAGAAGTTACCAATTTATGAAAATTTCCAAGTCAAATCTAACTTTATATAGCTTTCAATATTATATTGATGCAACAGATATTAATTAATTTATTTTTACATATTAACTTACACAGACAAATTAATAATGCGTTAAAACGGAGTTAATCTCTTCCTGCCATTCAGTAAAGGTTCTTGCGAACTGTTATTAAATGGTAAGAACCGTTTTTGAGTTCTGTCTTAAAGGCATGATTGATGAATACTCTAAAATGTTCATGGTGAAGGATGTGATGAGTAATCGAAGATGAGTGTACTAAGAAGTATAAGGATATCAAATCATGCTTCCAACCACCAATTAAATAAAAAATAAATATTCCAGTACACATACCAATCAATACACAATACACCAAATATAAATTACTTTTTAATTAAACCGCTTTATTCATATTGTGAAGCACATTTTTTGTAATATCATGTTATACATACTAGGGGTTGAGATGGAACTAGCAAGTGAAATAAATCACAATCAAATGGGAATGGGTAAATATTAAAATATTTAAAGCACAAGCCCATCTAAAATATTAAAAATAATATTTTACACCTAAATTACAAAAGGCCCAACACATTTTAATTAAGTTTTGTCCCCGCCTGTTCCTTTTATAATTTAAGTAATAAAAAAATATCGTTTCGTTTATCTTTGATCAAGGAAGATCATCGTAATTCGTGTATAGTATTTCATACTTTTAATATAATATAGGTATATTTTTATATCTCATCAATAAATCATACCTGTTTCATAAAAAAATGTAGTGACATTCATCCATCAATTGTAATATGATTGAATTACATAATTATACAAACTCGTTAAAAATTATCAATAAACGATATACATATATAAACCTAAAACTGCTAATTTATGTGAGTATTGTGTTTGTGTGTGAAGGATTGAATTGAGTACTCGGGAGCTGTATTTCAATAAAATTAATATTTTTTATTTCGTTAATTTATTATCAAACTACAAGTTACAACTACAATCGTTATAATTGTCGGGATTCCTTTTATATTGATTGTGGAGGTGATTTAAATCAAAAATCTCGACCAAAATAGCTCTATAAAACATATATAATTGATTTATGGAATTGATAATTTAGTGCTATTTATAGAATTAAATCGAACTGATGACCAAGACATGAGTGTCTTAAATTTTTGATTCATTTTGAACAATAATGTATTTTTTTATACATTTCAATAAAAAATAGAAAAGAAAAAGCATATATTTTATTTTAAAAAAGCGTCGTTTCCCATGGTATCAATAGTTATATATATATCCTAAAAATGTTCGTAAAGATAACAGGGCTAAGTATTTTAATTATCTCATTGTCATCGGTCATTCATAATTAAATAACAAAACTTTAAATTAATCCGAAGTTTTAAAGTAGGCAATAATTATGTTTAATGTAACATAGGCAAATACCAAGACATATACCACGCAAAACTAAATGCAGGTGAAAAAGTTCTTATTTCCATAACTCTAAAGGAAGTCAAAAAATGGAACCTTAATTTTGAAAAACGATGCATGTCGTAATATTTTATAAATAAAATTGTGATTTTCGAAGCTGATGAACTCGCGGACGATAAATAAGTCATTCAAACAGATTTTTTATAATAACCTATATTTTTTATGTGAATATTCTCAAATATGAATGTCGATCACGCGTCTGTAAATCACTTGGATCCCCAGAGTAAGCTTTAATTTTTACGACTTGGCAGATTGCGTAGATTGCTTCATTTTATGTATGTAATAAAAGTTAACTAGCTGGCATGTTGTAGATAGTTGCTATGAAAAACAAGTTCTGATTCCAATTTAGTATGAGGAATAAATTGCTGTTAGTTGTGAGTGTGTACACTTTGATTACATAAAACTAGCCAGCGTCTCTGACCTCTGATATATTAAATAATTATTTTGCAATACGTACGAGTTAGTAATTTTTACTATTCATTAATCTTTATTTTGCAACTTATAATCTTACAAGTTATATCTAAGTAACCAGATGGGCCCTAGAGATTCGTTAATAAGTTCAAGCATTTTATAAATAATAAAATAAGTTTATGCAAATTACTGTGGTACGTATGTTCGCCTGCCAGTATATTTTTCAGTCTTAACTGATACTGATAACTTTATTAGCGACAGTCATATACACAGTATCAATAGGAGGAATAAAGAAAAGTTAGATTAACCTGTTAATTGACTTAAGAAAAAGTAAATCTTTTATGAATAATGTATCCAATTTTACAACAAGCTGCCAACAATCGTTCAAATATTACCGTATATAAATATATTTGATTATGCTTATGCTTATGCTTATGCTTATGCTTATGCTTATGCTTATGCTTATGCTTATGCTTATGCTTATGCTTATGCTTATGCTTATGCTTATGCTTTTGCTTTTGCTTTTGCTTTTGCTTATGCTTATGCTTATGCTTATGCTTATGCTTATGCTTATGCTTATGCTTATGCTTATGCTTATGCTTATGCTTATGCTTATGCTTATGCTTATGCTTATGCTTATGCTTATGCTTATGCTTATGCTTATGCTTATGCTTATGCTTATGCTTATGCTTATGCTTATGCTTATGCTTATGCTTATGCTTATGCTTATGCTTATGCTTATGCTTATGCTTATGCTTATGCTAATGCTTATGCTTATGCTTATGCTTATGTTGTTACATCATTCAAACCGCTGAGACTTCACATTTCATTAGTCATCAGAAAGGTGGTTCTGCTGAGTAAGCACCTACCTCCTATTGGATGCCTATGGCTATGCCTATGCCTATGCCTATGCTTATGCTTATGCTGATGCTTATGTTGTTACGTCGTTCAAACCGCTGAGACTTCACATTTTATAGTCATCAGACAGGTGGTTCCGCTGAGTAAGCACCTACCTCCTATTGGAAGCCAATATTCTTAGTCACTGAACAATGCGAAGCGAATAACTCTACTGGGTGGCCTGTTTCCACCCGTATTAGCTGATAATCTTATTATTATGTTTAGTCTGTTTAAGGTAACCTAAATCGTAACTTGTTAATAAAATATTATCTTAGTTAAAATAAAATCCTTTTTAAAAAGCTATTCGCTGCGTAGGGATTATGGTTGTCGCATCCGGTAGGATTCGGCGTCCTTAAAATAAAAGAAAGTAACCGCGACATACGTTTTCAAGCGTTATTCACGGAATCCGAACCAGATAAGTATTTTTTTCATATTACGTGGACAAGTGTCTGGCTGTTGAAGATACTTCTCTCTTAAGGCTCACGCGGGACATGATTTATTGAGTAGATCCTAAAGCTACTCCTACCTATTCATTTCCTAATAAACCCTATTTATATGTGTCAATTTAATTGTAGATTCCTTTTAAAAATTAAATAGGTTCTTAGATATTTCTATGACGCTTGTTTTAATTGTTTTGTTATAATATATAAGTAATAAAATACCTAATATTAAAGAGAAATAAGATTTTAATTCATTTCTGAATTAACGTTCATAATTATAATTTAATGTAGTTAATTAGATGAAAGTAATACTTTCCGAGAAATTAAAATCACAATATACCATAATTTAGTTATGAATGTATTTTTATACAATTAACCTGAAGATAAATTAAAAACAGTACGTTTAAAATCATGCAATTCACTAGAAAAATCCGTAAGTAGGGTATTAGATGAAATTAATTTAATGCACCAATATAGCTCACGAAATTAAATGATGAAACACCCTCAATCGAACCTTCACCTAGAGAAGAATCTAGTAAAATTATTTTTAAAATATTTTGAATCAAATAATTACTCTTTATATCTTAAGAATTAGCTACAACTTATGCTTACGCTACGCTTATGCTTATGCTTATATTAATATTTATATAAATATTTATTTTCTTTAGTATAATTAAAAATACTGCGTTATTGAGACCATGAAAAGTGAAAACATACCATTATAATAAATAGAGAATATGAATTGTCGATTCGCCTTGTAGTATAGAAGAAATAAATCTGAAAGTAGGTCACATGTAACTTATAACAGAAAATAATTAAGGAAATGTGTTTGATATGAGTCAACAGTCCATGAAAGACTTGCGTCATATTTTGAATAATGTTCTTTCTGTTATTCTGTGGCACCATAAAAACTGATATTTTTACAACGTTGGACGTTCTTATGTAAAAATATAATAATATGCATTTAATTATATAGACATTATATAATAATAATAATAATATATTAATTTTTTTTCATCCACAAAGGTTATATATTAAAGGTTAAATATTTTTTATAAAATTAATACATAGTCTCAACCTCTGTGGGAGACTGGTATCTGAACTAGGAAATCCTGTCCTACAGATTACCAGGCCCCCCGTACAAAAAACGTGTATACATTTAATAGGTTACATAACCTTTGTTAAATTAGGTAGTACTAATAAAGTGAGTAGTTCCAATCAACTTTATTTACAATAAGAAAAAGGGAAATGAATGTTGCGTATGAGAATGTGTATGTGTGTGGGTGAGTGAGTGTGGTGAGTGATTTGTATGGAGTGTGTTGTGTTGGGAGTGTGTTTGTTGTGTTGGGGGGGTGTGTGTTGTGTTGGGGGCATGTGTGTTGTGTTGGGGGTATGTGTGTTATGTTGGGAGTATGTGTGTGTGTGTGGTGAGTATGCACGTGTTTGTGAGAGAAGGAGATGCAAGGTTACTTTGGTACCGTTAAAAGGTCCTCTGTCTCATCGTAATTACATTTTAGGAGATAAGAGGCGAGAGTTTGCTTGCACTTGGATTTTATCATAGGGTTAGTTTAGTATGGAGTTCAGTTTGTTATACAAATAAGATCCTAGAAAACTGTGATGGCGATGGGATAGTGCAAGTTTATACAGCTTACTATCACACACTTTTGATTTATTACGCTTTTGCGTATTTAAGTTGGGGTTATAAGGCAGGTGTGAATGTTTACGTAACACAGTATGCAAGACAAATATAATATTGGATCTAAATTAAAAGCGTTATAATAATTAATTTATATTTTATTTATAGTTGTAAGGTATATTTGTACCAGAACCTAAAATCGCAAAGGAAAAATTGAAAAAGGCGGTTTATTAAAATAAAAACTAATTTTAACATTTATACTTAGAGCATTAATTAAATACATTTAAACAAATAGCATTTTTTTCTAAAGTAAAGTTATCTTAGCTCGGAACATTGTTTATCTTCTCCATTAATAAAGAAGTAAGAAAATGTATAAGCAGCAAT
Source organism: Napeogenes inachia (assembly GCA_959347355.1). Lineage (NCBI taxonomy): Eukaryota > Metazoa > Arthropoda > Insecta > Lepidoptera > Nymphalidae > Napeogenes > Napeogenes inachia. The sequence goes on along the minus strand of OY365793.1, from coordinate 19,241,153 downwards.
AGATAGCTCGATTGCAAAATGAATATTTAAATCAAAATTTTAAAAACCTTAAAAGATTTAAATTTATAAATATAAATTTAATATCTAAGTAATACAACTATTATACACAAACATAAAAAAGTGAAGTTATTTTCTAACAAAACTTGTAATAGTAGATATAAACTGACTTTGACAAGACAAGGTTACTTTATTTATTCATAACTTGTGGCTAATAAAAACTTTTTCATTATTTCCTATCTTTTGTTATTTGAAATCAAACTTCTAGAAAAGTAATCAGTTTAACCATGAAGTATTATGAAAGTTATAACAAAAATATAAAGTTGTTTATTCCTTTTCTAAGTCTGAACTTTGGTTAAACCCTGCGTTAAATTATTTTTGTTTGCTTTTTTCTTATACCTTTTTCTTTTTATTTATGATTTGGAAATTTAACCTTTATTTTTAATATTTAGTCTTTTATTTCTTTGATGATTGTATATCATGTTTTAGTATCCTTTTCCAATCAATTGCCTCCTTTCTTCCTATTTTTGTCATTTGATAAGTGTCACCTTAGTAAATTAGTAGTGAATCTGATCGACAAGGATGGTTATGATAATGCTTTCTTTAATACATAATTTGCTTACTTAGGGGTGAGATCAATTTATATATTTGTCCTGATATTATTATTATTATATATATGTATATGTACGTAAAAGCTATTTCTTTTTAGCCCTATAAGTATTTTTAGTGAAGGGATCACTCTTATAATTTTATTTTTAAAAATATTCGACAACAATCTTGGCAACTACTAGGTACAATAATCTCCCAAACTCCCCATTAACGGATGATCTTGATTTAATTTTGATATTAATTATACCCCATTTTTAGTAAGTTAGTACATAAATGTGTATGTTGAAATGTGCATGCTAACGCAATTAATTAGCTATTTGATTAAACTTGTAATATGAAAACTTTTATCAAACGATTCCACTGATTAGACACATATTATATCAGTGTAGATGTAGTAATATATAACATTTCATAGTCTGTTGATTTATGGTTGGGGCCAACTCTTGCGTTCTACTTATTCATGAGTAACACATAATATGAATATGTAGATAAAGATTAGTTACGAATCACTGGATAAGAAAAGTCATATGATAGTATTATATACTGCTGCTATAAGTCTGAGTAAAATAAGTTAAAAATCTGTTAGTTTGTAAATATTATATTTAAATAGCACTTATTCGATAACCCTTAATAATGAAATCGGCAGTAAATATTTTTTTGAATTTGTAACGAATTTGTCATATTTAGGACGTTGTATGTAACAATTGATTTATTTATTTATCTCTTTTATAATAATCCTTGCAATCTACAATTTTTGAAAGGAATTTACATACCTACCAGTTTTTCGACTTCTAGGGCTTTTCTGACTTAAATGTTATTTTAAAATATATATAGGTCAAATAATATTGAATTTATATATATTTCGGAGATAGAGGCATATTAGTAACTTGCTCGTTCTTGATGGAATATTCTGGTACAGGATCCGAGGCGTAGGTCTCAGGCAATTAAACCACACACACAATATGACAATTCTTGTATTAAATGTAGGTAATCAATTCTCACAAATTACTTAGTAGGTATACAATTATCAGAGTTGCGTGAACTACCGATCCCGCCTGGGGGTCCGAACTGTAAGGCTCTCACTAATCAATTCCTCCTCGACTCAATGCTCCCCAATATTTAAAATGTCTCCGGTGCCCCTCCAAACGATTCCGGTCACGTGACTCGTTAGGTACGTATATATATTTTTAAAGATAATAAAATAATATGATATATGATAATTGAAATTTGTAATGTTTAAAAATATATATAATACTTATTGACTGAGCATATCATGCAAAAATCTAATGTTTAAATAATAAAATGAGCAATTTCCGTTAAAAACCAAGTGTCAAATTGTCAATAAAAAATAAAAAATAAAATTAAAGGAAGACAAAGAATGCTGAAGATTAAAAGCTAACGTGGCGTATATAAATTGATCGTTGAAGTCCTTACCTTTTAAATAAAAAATCCTTAAAAAGGTACATTGAAAAGAAATAGATTTAAGTGTTTATTTTATACATTAACTATTTCTGTCTTCTGATTTTATACTAAGTTGTATAAAAAAAAACAAATAAATAACTACCAATTAAATCAGAATATAATTAACATATAGCAGTGTCTATTTTCTATACATGGGTAAATCATATACTTTTCTCATTTTTATTTCCTTTCTTGTGTGAATACAAAAGAAGATAACCAGTTGTCTGTAGCATGTCTATGACTTAAAAGAATCTAATTGATTAGTCAACCATTTACTTGTCACGGCCACGCTTTTGTTATTTAAAGAATTTAACTCCATTTTAGTAGGCTTTCCGTACCCGAAAGGGTCAAAACGGAACTCTATTGTTGACTCCATTCGTGTATCTGAAGCATCTTTTTACTTTTATATAAAAAAGTAAGGACATTTGAAAATTTGAATAATATCTGTTTGAAGCATATAAGTTATAAGTAATTCGTATATTTCAAACATCACAAAGAACATGAAAAATGGAACTACGAAGAAAATCATGTCTTTATGTGACAATTGTTTTTAACAATTCAAATCATTCTTTATTTGGTATTCCATGTCCATATTTTATGTATAATGTTCTTTAGCTAATGATAAATTGTTCTTTAGCAAATGATAAATTAATTGACATGTATTGAAATTCAAACAAGGACTCATGTTATTGATTATGATGTTTCACGGTAACTTAAAAAGCTTAAGCAGTAATTGCATAAACCAAATTATCACATAACCAATGTATCATAAAAATCCGAATTTTATTTGTATTTACCCTTACATATTACCACAAACTATCTATATGTAATTAACTATCATATATGTAATTGGTTGTCTTTAATTGTCTTTAATTTTTAATTTAATTAAATGTCTTTAATTTTAATTTAATTAAATGTCTTTAATTAACCTTAAATATGGCCAATAAATACTATTCTTCATAAAACCATGACCTTGGTAAAATGGAATTATAAAACCTTTTTTAACAGTCGACGTTACATGTACATCCAGGGTATATACTATATTTTATTTGTTTGCTGATACTGTTGCTTATATAAACTTTCGTGAATTCGAAAAAAGTCCGTGACTCATAAATAGGAATCCCGAATGGGTTTGAAAGTTGTCAGACAAAATTCGATTAATTGGCATGAATACGGCCGGGTAAATAAGTATTCAAAGCTGCTAATATAAATATATTATAATTAGAAGTTTGTATTAAAAATAGTATACTTATAAACTTATTAGCATTCCATTTTTTACTAGGAATATCTAAGCTACATATATTATATATATTTGTATATTGTCACATCCAAATATTATAACTTATTTTATATTCATTGAGTTTTTTCTAGTGTTCAATTTTACAGTGAACGGTTGGTATTCAAGTCCTGATCCGTCAATTAATGCTCGTCATAAGCGATTGTCACCGAGGCCATTCTTGTCCTGAATATTAATGCTTTGTTGCCCTCTAAAGCTTATCCGTCCACTCGACTAACCAGATAATATTGTTGATTATATTTAAACGTGGCCCGATTTTTCAAATTATGAACTCATACTGGAAAACATTGCCAGGGAAAACATTTTTGATAATTTATAAACCCATGCAATATTATGGAACCGTGGATATACAAATACGAAGTGAGCTTTGGTTGTAAATAATATATAAATTTAAAACCCTTTAATTAAATAGAGGTATTGTAAATAATAAATACCCCTTTAATTATAATTATATTAAATTTTTACTGGTATCATTTAAAAGCTAAATGTATAACTAATCGCCTGTGACTTCTCCGGTTTACACATAGGATTCATATCGCTATCCATTTTATATACTAAAAATATTTTATGGCATTTAATCTGAAAAATCAATCATATATAAACAATAAAAAAATAATTGAACAGTGAAATCAGAAAATTTTAAGAATGCTCTTTTAATCACTATTTTTTAAAGACATAAGGTATTTCTTGTGTTCACTTCGTTTTATGCAATTTGTTTATTTCTTTAACAGAATTTTTAATTACTATCACTATGAACTTTATCACTTTAAACCACTGGAAAGCTTAAAAAAAGCTTAAAGCTTTTTTCTTAATCTTTATTACCTTTAAAAAAAAGGAAAAGAAATTAATCTAGACACGCGGTAAATTAGTTTATTGGAAAATATATTTTGTAAAAAAATTACCATTTAGGTATTTTACATTAAAAATAACACATTAAATTGAAACACATACTAGAAAATCAAATGAAGAACAATGAAAATCATAATACAGCACATAACATACATTATTTTCAAAATACTTACAATAAATAAATGAGTGATTCCTTCACAATCGAAAAAAACATCCAAACCCTGTAAGGGGTATCGTCAACCGCATGTAACGATATTCCTACTTACGTTATTTATTAATACGCGCCAGTACACAGCCCTTTTTCGCATTGTCAAAGATGAGATTACCTTTTGTACTATTTACGAAGTTTTGTATGTAGTAGAGTATTGTTTGTGGTTTTCGGTCAATTTTTATAAAACTTGTCAATGGTATATACACCTAATTTTAAATGATTGGGAACTGCGAAAATCTTAATATTTTTTTAGAAAAATCCAATATACATTTTGATGATTGCTTTAACTAATAACAAAAAATTTGCGATTGTATTTTTTTTTGTAATGAATAATAAAATAAAATTAAACTTTACTCTTCTATTGCTTCTTCTACAGCTGATTTCATATTTGAAGCCAAAATTTTTATTGTACCCAACAAAGTAAATATTTTTTTAAGATTTTACTATTTATATTATTTTCAGAATTGTAGTATAACAAAACACAGTTTTTTTTTTTGGAGCAAAGGAGTGATAAAAATACAAGATTTTACTAAGTTCTATTTGCTTTCTTTGCTTGGGTCGTTATTTATTCAGCTTTAATAATATTAAACATAGTATTATTATAAATATATTTTAACGTTAAATACATTGGGTTTACCAATTTGTTTAAAAGAACTATTACTATTATTATTAAAAAAATCGTACTATGACATAATTATATTAAGTGGTGTGGGTAGTTAAATATATGTACCTATTCTATATTGTATTGAATTTCACAACTTATATTGTATATTAATTTTACTTGTATTGGAAATATACTTCAATAAGTAATCATCAAAGTACTAAGAATAAGATTTGTGCCGGCGAGAATAGATTATGTGGTAATAGTAATTATAATGGTAATAGAAAATATTTGGTGCTGTCCACTATATCGAGAATTTCTTTTAAAAATAGTTTCATTTACACTTTCTTATATATTTTTTTGGTAACTCTTTCCAATTGAGTTGTAAGAATAGAAGGGAGAGGGGGATAGGGAGAAAAGAGGGGTCGAAGCCCTATCCCCTGACACCATTTTTATTGTGAGAAAATGTTTAGTTTTGGAGATATTTCGATTTGAAGTTTCGTAAAAACTAACCTAAAATGTAAGTAATTAAGACTTCTGTGACGTCTCCGGCGCTTCAGGATGGCCAGCCCCTTCACCCTTGCGTAACACTGAACTGAAACCCAAGCTCGCCTTCGCCACTTCGGCTTGTTGGACCAGCCTCAGTAGCTACGGCTCGATTGGGTTTCAACTACTGAGTTGAGAGCAGCCCCCACCCGCCGTTACACTGGTAACGGCGGGTGGGGGCTGCCCTCCTTCCGCGCCTCCGGATTTACAAAAACACTCTAGGGGTAGGGCAGACAAGACTACGTGGAGTCGGGGTTAACAGAGTCAGTTTTGACAAAAAAAGTAATATAAATATTAATTATTTCAAAAAGCATTTTAAATCACAAACGTCATATGTCAAGTTGCCGCCATTTAACATTAGGGAATCTAAAACAACAAAGTTGTTACGAATTTTGTTTTTCTTGTTAAATTAAAATGAAAAATTGATAATATCATATAAATAATTGATAAATATATTGCATAGATTTGAAGTGTTCTTGTGTTAAACATTGTGTTTTTGTGCTAATATTGGTGAAAACACGGTAAGTTTATTTCACACAAAAAAACATATAAAAAAGAAACTACGCATTTTCTCAGGCTGGGAATAGTATTAAAAGAAAGGGGAGACCAACCCCTTTCAAATGATACCATTTTCAAACCAAAACTCTTACAACTCAAATGGAAATTCTAGCCATTTTTTTGCCTATCTTATAACAAAGTTACATTAAATAGCCATTTATGTCAGTGAAAAATAAACAATGCTACGAAACAATGTCTTTAAAAATATTAAAAACTACAGGAAATTTAAATTAAAGAAAAGAAAGCTTATTATGTGCAATGCATTTGGTTCGCATGCCATTTGAAAAAGGAAATAAAATTTATAAGTTATGTTGAGTTTAAATATTTAAAAGGTAAGTTTATAAAAAATATTCTTAGAACAGTATTCTATTTCAAAGTTTATTGCTACTAAGTAACTTGGAGCATTGAGATTAATACAATACAAAGATAAAGGAGTATATTTTTTGTGTTTTTATCAACCCAATGGTCTACAATCAATGTGATTCAGGTGGCTATAAATCATTCAGTATCCCATAGTAAGCATCATTTTTACCGCAGGCTTGATTACGTCGATTATTTTATTTTATGTTTATGGCGAAAATTTTATAGTATATAGGAAAAATAATAGGATTACACAAAATTTATTAAATAACGTCGTTACTTGAGTGTAAGAAAGAAAGAAACAATCTAATCTAATCTAGCGTCTAATCACTATCACGTGAAGTTTAAGTAATATCACCATTGTATGAATTATCATAAGGCGTTACATGCTCTTCTAATTAAAAAAAATCGCCCAAGAGCGAGATTTATTTTGTTACATACAAGTGAACAATACTGTAGATTTTAAAATACATAAATCACTTGGCGTATCCGCGCAAACGCCATTCAGCGATTCAATAAAAAGAAATTCATATATGAATAAATATTATGGTATTGAATAACTCTACAATGTTTAAAATCCTGTCCGAAAGCAAAAGATTTTATCTCGGTAAATAACGATAGCACTTAGAACCATGTCGAGTATTTATGTCGAACATTGTCGAGATTACTTAGGAATTGCAACCTATACGAGATGCGCTGGCCATTTCTTAACTAATAAATTAAAGATAAATAAGGTATTAAAATCGAAACGACTACTGAAGCGCTACGCAAAGGGAGGTCACAGAAAAATTTTGTTTACGGATGAGAAAATAATTACATTTGAGCAACATTTCAACAAACAAAATGACTGTGTTTATGCTCAAAGCTCTAAAGAAGCTTCCCAATTAGTCGACAGAGTGCAACGTGGGAATTATCCGACTTCAGTAATAGTTTGGTGGGGTGTCAGCTATGAAGGAGTGACTGAGCCATATTTTTATGAAAAAGGTATGAAAACATCGGCACAAGACTATCAAGATACCATTCTTGAGTAGGTAGTCAAGCCCCTTAATAACACCATGTTCAATAACCAAGTATGGTCCTTCCAGCAAGACTCGGTGCCGGGTCATGAAGCTCAGTCCACGCAGTCTTAGTTGGAAGCGAACGTCTCGAACTTCATCAGAGCTGAAGACTGGCCGACGTCTAGTGCCGGTCTTAATCCGCTGGATTATGATTTATGGTCAGTCTAAGAGAATACAGCTTACTCTAAGCTTCATGATAATTTGGAGTCCTTAAAACAATCCATACGATTGGCAGTGAAGAATTTACCCATGTAAAGTGCGCGTGCTTCTATTAATAACTTGCCTCAACGTTTAAAGTGTGTATTGCAGCCAATGAATAAAACTTCGAAAAAGCTTTTTCTTTTCTGTTTTTAAATCTTTTATATTAGTGTATAAAACTAACACACTGTAAACATAATAAATGTTACTTGCAATATTTTTTTTTGTTACAAAATTTATGGCAAGACTAGATGTATTATAAGACGACACTGGAAAGACATTGGAATTATTTTGCATAAGCTGTGAACAACTTCAATCCCGTCTTTTAAAAATGTATTTAGACATATTATGCTTATTAATATAAGTTATTCAAACATTCTTTAATTCTTGTAAAAGAAAGAAATATTTTTTTAACTTTCGAATTCTTAAACTTTAATAAAGTGTTTTTGCTCATATAAAAAAGTTGCCAGAAAAGTATACAAAAGAATGTCCGACTTCTTTTTGTATGTTTGTGAAATTTTATTTTCTAATATTTATATTTATTTTGAAAGATATTATTCAAAGGGAAATGTAAACATTTAGAAATATTCAATAAACTTTAGGTATATGCAAAAATGACTTAAAATAAACTTTGTCATTAAAAAGGAGTGTAAAAATTATAACTAAGTAATTACTTTTTAACCCCGAAAGTAGTCATAACTATAGAAACAGAGTTGAAACAATATGCTGTGCAGGTTTATTCGACCACATCTTTTTTTGGTCCCTATATTGATGAATAGTCACGCAATTCTCCAAAACCATGTTGCCTTTTACTACATCATTTCAGATGAGTTATTTATTCCATTAACTTGTTCGCTTGTATACATTATTAATGAGTAAAGAAAAGGACTAGTAATTTAATTAAAGCTATCTGAAGTAGGTTATAAAACAAAACGAAAATGTCAAAAGATATTAAAAGTCATATTTATTGTTTATTTGTAAATATATAAAAAATACTAATTCTTAACAAGAAAATAAATATTTAATCTGATGAATTATGAGATCTGATAAGTTAACAGATTGTAACCTAAGTGCACTTTATAAATAGAGTAACACAGCAGATATAATAGTACTATTTTTAGACAAGTCTAAGTAAACTAACTAAAGTAGTTATTATTTCTTAGTTTTGTCCGGAGAGTGAAAGACCCGGGTCTTACTCTAGGCTCCTAGATCCCTTATAGGTCCCTTATTTAAAAGCAAATTTTTATTTCAGCATACGTTCATTCATAGACGACTCTATCGTGTTAACCGTGTGCCATCGAACTAAAAATATGGAAATAAAAATGCCGTAAAAAAGGGATTGAATGAATTGATTGATTATGAAAAAAAATATTAAAAGTAAAATAAGGTTGTGATTTTAGTAAACTATAATTCGAAAAAAATTTATTGTTGTGTTGATAAAATTAGTGTCATTTAATTATTTTTAATATCAGTATGAATATTTGACTTTGAACAGTTGTATAAGATCGAAAATAATTCAAAACTATTTTCTACTTCACTTTAAAGAGTCTAGTAGGTTTTTTTTTTAATTATTCATTTGAATATATTGTACAATCGACAAAAAATGCATTGCGGCATATTGGTTCATGGACTATTGCCTCTGCTATATAAAATGCATTTGTAAGTTAAATCATTAATTATTAAACTGAGTGTTCTGATATCAGATCTTCGGATAGGGACTTTTATCTTTTGAAAATAGTAATTATCAGATATAAATATAAGTAAAACCATTGTTCCATTGTTAGTTAAACTGAACTATGAAGTTTCTTGTCGGTCTTTCTCCATGGATCTTTGAAACCGTGCAATGGGAGGCTGATAATTTATAGGAACCTATGCAATAAACCTATGAAAATAAAAAGATTTTTTTGCATCATACTAAAATTATGGAAATATTGAATGTAAGTACATATTTCTAAAAAGTTTTATTTATATTATGCGGGCACTTTCAGTTTTCATTGTTGTGATAAATTTATGACATAATTTAAAGAATCTTGATGTTGTTACACAAATTTTTAATTACGACGATGTCTTAATTAGAGACAAGCTGCTCTTTAATTATCTCAGAGTCGACTATATGAACAATGTTTAAAACGTAGGCGCTCGAAACGATAATATTTACTTCGTAAAGCGTGAAGGAGTCAATTGGCTCAGAGTAGAATATCGGTGAGGATTCAACGGATTATGTTACTTTTAATTAGTTGAATATTTGATATTGCTATATTTTAAATCAATCTGTTACAATTAATTTTTCGAGAGTTCGCTTTCACTTTTGCTTTATTTATATTTTAGGTAATAAATATATATTTCGACTAAGAATCTTTGCGGGACTTGTAAAGCTTCAAATAAATTAACGATAAAAATGTACCACTAATGAAAATAAAATATTTTTAAAAATAAAATTATTATTGCTAGGAAATAATTATGTTTGTTGCATAAAACCGAAACTTTGGTTATTTATTCAATTATTGTAATATTGAAAGTTGTATACTGTTCATGACACTATAATTAACCTCACAAAATGTGTATTTGTTATTTTCTATATTTATGTTGCAAATAGCATTTAAGTTTGAAAACGTTTTAATTAATGATATCAATTAAAAAGTAATGAAATGTAAATTAATTCGATGCTTATTTAAGTAATAAACTTACTTATTTTAGTTAGCACTGATTGGGTTGTGTCTAATTCTATTTAACAACAGAGCTATCCGCTATGTTACCATGAATGAAATGGTTATTCAAATTCGAATGAATGCATCAAATATAGTATAAAAATATAAACATAGAAGTTTAAATTAAGAATAGATTCAAATATTGCACATAAAAGTGTAGATATAAAACATATTATGTGATTCTAATTAGAATATATAAAATATATTATTTTACTTTATATTACTTTGTTATTCTGTTGATATGGTGGTGTGGTTTGTATTTTTAAACGGCCAGATTAATAAAAACCAATTTCGTAAAGTAATTTGGCTGAAAAAACGATGGACCAAATGCTTAAAAACCTTTTTTTATGTTATTAAAAAAACGGAGTACAGTCACAAGCGATTTTAAAGTTTCTCTAATTAACAAACGTAATTATCATTTTGTAGACTAAGAAAGAATAATTTTATTGCATACTATAATTTTACAACAATACTTATATTATTGTAAAATTATATACATTATCTTACATTTAGACGTTATGACAGTGCTCTCTAACGAGTGATAATTAGTTCAAAAGCTTTTATTATAAGTGGGCTTCAAACAACCGAAACTTTTATAGGTCAACAGACATGCGGGTCTGTAGGTCTGTCTTAAACTACAAAAGCCTTTTTGCAAAATGTTCGTATTATTACTTTCGTTTTCTTTTTATAAGTTATGTTTCCATAGATATAATTAAGCATATTTAATTATATCATGATGATGATGATTACTCCGACCGATTTCGGCCATGGCGACCACTTCGAACCTTTAATTATGTCGACGCTGATGCGCACGTATATGGCTATTGTAGCCAATTTTGGCAGCAAACTCCCGCGCACAGTGTGGGCACGTGAGCTTACCATTGATATAGTAATAATTCATGGCGACGGGAGGACGGGCCTTCAACTCATTGCGTTTACCGTCGAGGTCTGCTTTACGCTGCTCCTCGAAGTCGCGGATACGCCTCCTTATAAGACCGCGCCATTCTGGCCGTTGTGCTGCCAGACCCTGTTACATAGAAATTTCATTTCTGTAGATAATTAAAATATTTATAATTTTAATATTATCGATTTCTTATTATCTGTCAAATTCGTAGACAAGGTAAATTATTTATCTGTTGACAGCTAATTGCAATATCTTAATTAGTCTGTGACATTTCTTTTTGTTTAAAATATTGAAGGTTGCCAGCTGAAGCTAACTTTATAGTCCCCAAAATGTTATTAAAAATATAAACATTTTATTAATAATTACTATTCTAAATTTCATTTATTAATCATTATTAAAGTTAGCATATCGCTAGATATTTATTTAAAAGTAGCTGTCATATTGTTTCAGAAGTATAGTTGCAGCCAACGTTGTTTTATTGTTATATTTATTAGTATAACAATTTGTTATAAATTTATTACACTCGTTTCTTTCTTTAGATAAGTAGTGCATTGCATAATAATTTCTTAAATTATTTAAATATTGGACTTCTTCTGATTGATATCAATTTTACCCACATTTCGTGTAACGCGGCGTGCGCATAGCCACATTGTTTGCTTATTATGCATATTTTGACTATAAAATTCAATGTCGTGACCTTTAGAGTCTTTTCTTTCGGAAGCACTTCCGAATTGAATATCTTATTAGCCTTCGGTGAGTGTTTTAGATTCATTAGCGTGTTTAATTGCAGGGCTAATAATTTAATATGGAATAATTATAATTCCTATTGCCGGCACTTCCCGGGCAGTTTCAAAGTATGTTGGAACAATATTTCGTAAGTAATTTGAATCTTTACTCTATATTAGGAGATGTTTTATAGGTTTTGAGACTTTATTTAATGTTAGTACGTGGTAATATTTCAGTATTTGTCCTGATTCGACCCTGTGAGTCGACATAGGCTAATATTAGTGCTTGCGAGGCCTTTTTCCTCCACAAGGTATTATAACTTTTTGATATTTGAATAGATCAATGTGAGATTAGTGTTATTATGTAGTTTAACCTGTAATTTAATCATTACAGGAGGTTTTTAGTTTGTACCCTAGAAGATACGGGTAAATTTATAATTGGTTCGCGGGGGTAGACGTGAATCTTCGGAGCGTCGTCCTGTTGGTCCTGTATCCTGCTTCCTGACCAGCTGAGTTTAAGAAGCTCGTCTTTATTGTAATCCCGATATTATGGTGATGTACAAAATTCATTTTTAACAATAATCAACACTTCCATTTTTGAAAGTTTTAATAAAGAACAAGTGTTTGACTGTGGTTCTCCAGTACTGACAAGCAGGAGGATCATATATATGTCTTCGCTTGTTATTTGTCAGTGGCGCCTAGGATATTACTATTTTAGTAATTAATATATATATAATTTAAAAAGAGTATTATCTCAAGTAACCCACCGCTGAGTCTAGCTGGCATTTTTTTCTTAACATTTTTTCTTAACATTATATTGTCATTATTTAAGAAATTCTCCTATTTGTTGTTTAACATTATAAATTATAAGATTTAATGTGTGGTTGTATTATTTTTGATTATATTAATAAAATAATTTAAACCCGAACCCACTATTATTTTTAACCCACTATTAAATTGAGAGGGCTCGATGTTGCACCTTTTCATGTGTCTTTTCTGAACATCTTTGTATCGGAGGAGTTGACCGCCATGCTTTCGCTTGCCCTCCTCTAGCTCAGAATAGAAGATGCGCTTCGCTACTCTCTCCTCCGCCATCCGGAAGACGTGGCCGCACCACCGAAGCTGCCGATGCATTAAATGGGCTTCAATGCCACCGACATTGGCTCGTCTTAGAACTTCGGTGTTGCGCATTCGGTCGGACCATCTGATCTTCATGATGGTGCGAAGGCATTTGAGGTGGAATTGATCAAGAGTGCGTATGTGGTGGCGATAAACACACCAGGTCTCAGAGGAGTACAGAAGGTTTGGAAGCACAATTGCCATATATACCGAGATTTTTGTGGTTAGTTTAAGGTCGTGTGAGCAGAAAACTTTTGAGCGCAGCTTCCCAAATGCAGCAGCTGCAGCACTGATTCTGCTATTGATCTCAGCATCAAGGTCACATTTGGCTGTTATGGTGTTCCCAAGATAACGAAACTTGTCAACCTGTTTCAGTATATCGTCACCAAGCTTAATTGTCAGTGTGTCATGGCAATGTGTGTCTAGGGACATCACTTCCGTCTTTTTGACACTAATCTTTAGGCCGAATTTGCAGCATGCTTGGTGAAAACTGGACATCAAATGTTGCAGGCCATCTGGGGATTCTGCGAGAAAGCACAAGTCATCGGCATACATAATTTCAGTAACTAGTGCATGCGAGACTTTGGTACGCGCCTTAAGTCTAGCCAAATTGAAAAGACTGCCATCTGTGCGAAAACGGATTCGAACTCCTTCGGAGACAGTGTTTAGGACCTCCTTGACTACTACCGCAAAGTATAAGGCGAACAGGGTGGGTGCTAGTACACACCCTTGCTTCACCCCACAGGTGAAGGGGAAGAAAGCAGACCTTTCACCATCTACAGAGACACAGCACTGCATATCGTCATGCAGGAGTCTTAGGAGGCGCAGAAACTTCTCCGTGCACCCTAGCTTTCCTAGCACTATCCAGAGAGCTTCACGAGGCACACTATCAAATGCTTTCTCTAAATCAACAAAGCAGAAGTACAGATGACGATGTTGTTCTCTACATTTTTCCTGCAGTTGACGCACGGAAAAAATTGCTTCACAAGTGCCTCGGTCAGCTCGGAAGCCAAACTGGGTTTCGGGCAGAATCTTTTCTGACAGATCTTTCAGGCGGTTTAATAAGACTCTTGCGAAGGTTTTTCCAGGGACCGACAGTAACGAAATACCGCGATATGAGTCGCAGTCACTACGGTTACCCTTGTTCTTGTAGAGGGCACTGATGCGGGACACTTTAAACTCTTTTGGGACTCTCTCTTCCTCCCACATTCGAACAAAAATTTTCCATAGCGACGTGTGCAGCCCCGTGCCGCCATATTTTAGAACTTCACCCGGTATAAGATCAATACCGACCGCCCGATTATTATGCTGCTGTTTGATGGCAGTTACGATCTCGTCACACAAGAGGGGCTTGTCCAGCTCGGTGGCTAAGGGAAGTTGAGGTAATAGACTGATATTATGCAGATCAGCTGATCGATCTACGTTAAGCAGGTTGTTAAAATGTTCCGCCCAACGTTCCAGTACATCCTCCTTGCTGGTCAGGAGTCGTTTACCGTTTAGAGACCTTAAAGGTACTCTAGCTTGTTGAGACGCCCCTATCAGCTTTCGCACCTCGCAATAAAACTCCCCAAGTTGATTTGTGTCTGCAAGGCACTGCATTTGACAAGCTTTGTCCCGCCACCACTTATCTTTTATTTGCCGAGACAGCCTGCGCAATTCTTGGTCACTCTCTTTGACCGCCGCAACACTTTTACCTCTTTGATGATGCTGTCGCAAGAGATCTCGATGTTTGTCGAATGCTGCTTTGAGAACTTCGCTATTGTCATCAAACCAGTCTTCGCTACTCCGGTATTTCGTACCCAAAATAGCGGAAGTGGCTTCCATGAGATGACATGATAAAGTTTTCCAAGCAGCACTGACATCACCTGTCTCATTTAGCAGCAAAGGTATTTTAGATATAGCTTCAACATATTTTGCCCTCACCTCGTGATCTTTCAACCTATCCACGTTTAAATACACAGGCTTTTTCATTGAGGATCTACGAGGTTTACGGAGGTAGAGTCGCAGTCTTGTGACAATAAGTCGGTGGTCAGTCCAGCAGTGAGCACCACGCATGACGCGGGTGATCTGAACTTGACCGATGTCTCTTTGCCGCATAATAGCATAATCGATCAAATGCCAGTGTTTGGATCGCGGGTGCATCCACGTCTTCTTGTGTTTAGCGGCAAGTCTGAACATAGTGTTCGTTATCGCTAGATGGTATTGAGCACAAAGACTAAGTAGCAACTGACCATTGTGGTTCATGTTGCCGACTCCGTGTCGCCCCAGAACCCCAGGCCAAGCCTCATAGTCCCGACCAACTCTGGCATTGAAATCGCCCAGCAATAAAATTTGCTCTCTGGCATTTATGCTGTCAAGGCATTGAGATAACTCCTCATAGAATTTGTCCTTAATATCATCAGACTTGTCTAGCGTTGGAGCATAGACACTGATGACATTAAGGTAGTTGTCTTTGTTTATGTGAAGGCGCAGTGAGGTAACGCGGTCCGAGATGTGAGCAGGACATTCTTGCAGTCTCTTTGCTAAATGATTTTTGATGGCAAACCCTACCCCTGAACGTCGAGGTTCGCTTGCAGGGGTACCTTTCCAGAAGAAAGTGTAGCCACCTCCATCTTCCACCAGCTCTCCTTCATCAGCAAGATGTGTTTCGCTGAGCGCAGCCACATCCACGTTATAGCGATGGAGTTCACGAGCAACTATGGCGGTTTTGCGTTCAGGGCAGGCGTTACCATCTCGATCAATGAGAGTTCTCACGTTCCACGCGCCAAAAGTCATAATAGATGGATTTCTGCATTTTTTATTTCTTTGGTTATTTCGACCACGAGTTAAGTGATGCGATGGCAGCCGTGGTTACTACCACCTTCCAGGTAGGGACGAGCATTTTTTTAGGCCACCTTTTCTAGGCCCCTCCTCGGCTGAGCAAGGAGAGCAGTGCCTCCCTGAATAGGGCTGCTCTGTCATCCCAGTTGCTGCCGAATTTGCATTGTCGCCCCGATTAGCAATGCAAAAGCGACCACGGCGTTTACACACACCTCTGGGACCGCCTATAAGCAGGAATCAGACAAAGCCCAGCTTGCACCACGCCAGACCTCTCTACTTCAACCCATCGCCAAAGGACTTAACGACATCAGAGTCCAAATTCGGAAGCGGTCAGTTGCGCAGGATATATGAAGGTGCGCAGACGTTTGCGCAAACGCAAGCGCACGCACTTAGTCCTCCCTCTCCACGATTCAGTGGAACGGAAAACCGCTACGACTGAAAGAGAGGTCAGATGCAGTGTCTGGCTGACGGTAACTACACGGGCCCTCTACCTTCACCCTTGGCTATCCACCTCGCCTTGCTGAGTCGCCGTATCCGCCAAGCCCTTTTGCATTATCTGCATTGGGTTGCCTTACTCGCCGATACAGACTTTGTACTGTAAGCAGGAGGGGGCTGCTTGTGTTGGACCCAGGAGGGGATGGATGGGAATGGACATTGTGGAACAAAGAAAGGAAAACTGATAAAAGGATACTACTGTCTGGAAGATAGAAAGAGACAATAGAGGCTCGGGAAGCCGGGGTCGCGTACCCGTATACCACATCACAACTTTCGGTCCAGAAAGTGTGATGAAGTATTCATCATCATGAAGTATTTATTCTTAGAAAACAGATTAGAAACTATTTTTTTAAAAAGAAACAATAACAATAGTACACACAGTTTAATAATTAATTTAATGAATTAAATAAAAGCTAACAATTTAAGCAATTTGAATTCTACACAATCACGAATAGATTTTACCCGTAAACTAAATATGATTCTAACCACAAGACAAAGACAAATTTGTCGCGAAAAATATTACGACCGCACAACGTATCGAACCGACTGACCAAACGCGAAAAAAGCCCTGACTAGTGTTTACATTCGCTTAAATACTATTACTCCCTCCACTACCCCCATAACTTCCAACACGGCCTTTCCTGACAGGAGGCCGTCCTCGGACTCCTTCATGATTAACTCTCAAGATCCGTTTCAAGCATTGGCAAGGAGTTCCCATCGTTCACATTGGGGCCAATCAGCTCCGAGTGCCTTTCAAAACCAGAAGGTCCTGGTTGCGGAACGATTTCTTCCAAAGATTGCCCAACATCGGCGGGCAATTCGACACCAGGAAGTAGCTCCTCTCCTTCAGTGTCTGCGTCTATAACAAAGGAGGAAAAAATAATAATAACAATAAAAAAATATAAAATTATGACCATTTTGAAGTAAGCTAGCTCAATATAGTCTACACAAAATAGGTGTAAAGCCTTAATACATAGACCAACCACCCGGGGCGTACTTATCGGAAGATCGCCACCTCACGACTCGACAGAGACCTACGAGGACTTACGTGAGGCATGTCTTTGCGTGTGTTATTGGTCCATATGAAATAGGCCTTAAACAGAACCATCTGACCCAGTATAGACAATTGTGTCAAACAAAACTTATTGTAAAATGTAACTATGACATAATCTTTTAATACCCCTGCTACAGGACCACTGATCATCAAAATCAAGTTTCTGAGCACATTACACACTCCCCAATACTATCGCCTTTCTCAAACAAAGAGACTCAATTCCTTAGGATAATGTGTCCGATACACTCCAAGACAAACAATTATCCCAGGCTCACAGTCCCCCCCCGAGATAACTTGTCCGATGCACTCCAAGACAAACAGTTATCCCAGGCGCGAATTCCCCCTACAATAACCACTGTCTGATGCACTCCAAGACAGATGATTATCCCCGATACAACTAATTCAACGTTCCCCTGCGTTTAGTCCCGTGACTGTCATTTCTCTTAAAGCAAAAAAAAACATTTACGAAAAAAAAAATCGAAAACATACTGCGAAAATATATATAGGTCTCCGTGGTTATAAGGTTTCAAAATTAAGCAAACTCACCATCAAAGAACGTTGAGCACACCTCGGGAGTCCATTCTCCCCGCCACGGAACCATATATTCCGCAGCCGCTTGGGTTGACTTGCCATATGAGCCAGCTAGCAGTTGCAATTCATAACGACCGTGTGGGAGTATCTTTACGACCCGATACGGTCCTCGCATACACCAGTCCAGCTTCCCGGTTGACTGCGCCTGCTTGCAAACGAAAACTAGGGAGTGTAGTTCAAAATTGTGAGCTGACTTACGTCTCTGGTTAACGTAAGCATCTTGACGAGCTTGATTAGCACGAAGATGTTCGGAGGCCCTCTGACGACGCATCTCACGAAGAGCCTCTCGATTTCCACTGGAGCCTTCAATAGTAATATCCCGTACCAAACTACGTATCAGCGGTGTGGCGGCTTCAATACCTACTAATAGGTTCAAGGCAGAATATTGCGTTGTTTTATGCTTCGTTACATTTAGAGTCAATTGTAACTTCCACATAACCGATGGCCACCTTTGTTGCCGATGATTGCACTCAATACGGACCATGTTGAGCACCGTACGACAATAACGCTCCACCTGTCCGTTGGACTGATGCATCTCAGGTGTTATAAAATGAGTGACACAACCCATGTCCTTAACCCAATTAAGATATTCAATACTTTGGAACATTCGTCCCCTATCAGCGATGATTAATTTTGGAGTACCAAATAGAGAGATCATATTAGTAAAGTGTCGTTTTAGTTCGTCCGTATCTTGTCGGTACATGGGGTATAATAAACAAAATTTAGAAAACGCATCTATAATAATAAGCACATGGCGGTAGCCGTCAGTTTCTGGTAAGGGACCTAAAGTATCCATATGGATTGTCTCAAAAGGTGCATCTGGTTTTTCCCAAGAATGAATTGGCTGTAAAGGAGCCCTAGCTATTTTTTTGTGGGAGAGGCAAATTAAACAATGTGAAATATATTTTTGTGCAAATATTCTCAACCCCGGAAACCAAAAGTGTTTTGTGATCAAATCGACAGTTTTGTCAATCCCGTGATGATCATGTTCATCATGAAATATGCGCATAAGACTGAGACGATGTCCTTTTGGGATATAGCAGCAAAGTTTTGAATTTTCACCAGTAGGTGTAAGCTTAACATAAAGTATGTCGTTTTTAACAATATAACGACTAGAATCTAATTGCCCATCTGCTAGTTTTTGTTTTAAAGACTGCGTCTCCTCATCTGCTGCCTGAGCAACTTGTGCCCAATTTAACGGCTTTTGGATGGTACATATGTTCACTGGATTCCGGCTAAGGTAATCCGCGTGGGCCAAGAGACAACCTTTTCTGTATTCAAGGCTAAAGTCGAAGTCCTGAAGATATATCCACCATCGGGCTACCCTAGGCAAAAGATCTTTCTTACGCTGAGTTAGTTTTAACGCGTTACAATCAGTAACCACAGTGAAGTGTAGGCAAAGGAAATCTATGATAGTAATCTCATTCAGTTTTCGATAGTCCACGCACATCCGATCCGACCCGTCTTTCTTTTTGACGAGCAGGTTTGGGCTAGCGTAATCTGACTCAGACTCCTCTATTATCCGTTTGTCTAGTAAATCTTTTACGATGTCGCGAACACGAAGCGTTTCGGTATGTGAAAGTTGGTATGGACGATAATAAACAGGAGAGTCGGTTTTGAGTTTAATAGACATACACCCCATGTTAACAGTTGATGTTGCAGTTCCGGTAATGAAATAACGAGAGAATTTACCAATTATCCCTAGTAATTTGTCGAGGTTATGATCTACTAAAGGCGTATTAATAGGTGTTGAATTCTTAGATTGAACATTCATTATCTTCTCCGATTTGTCAATAGCTCTTGTAATTATTTGGCGATCCTTAGTACGTACGTATCTAACACCCTCTCTGTTTAAAACGTCTGTGCCTATAATTATCGACACATTCATATACTCGGAGGGTACTACGAACAAATCTACTTCAAGAGTTAGACCATCAAACTCGATAGGTAACGTGACGTAAAAAGTGCTTTCAATTTCTTGACTACCTAGTCCTTTTAAAACCCGAAACGTAGGCATACGCGAGCATTTGAAATGTTTCAATAACGATAAGGAGATTAATGAAACTGTGGAACCGCTATCAATCAAAACGTGAACCGGTACATTCTGTATTACGGCTGCTATGACGTCCCTGACTGGAGAGAATCGTTGCAAAAATACTATCCTTGTTTGAAGCTTCCGCACGCTGTTTAGCAAAACAAGTTTCAACTCTATGTCCCGTTCTCTTACAGTACGTACATGGCTCAGGCTTAGATGATACAAACGTAGGCGATGGCAACTTAATCCCCACATTATTAGATGAACTTTCCGATAATTGATCAACCCTGGGTCTCTTGTTGCATGAAACCTGTCTATGCCCTAACTGACCGCAAGAGAAGCACCTAATATCACTTAACTTACGTGTACGCGAATACTCCATAGAACGTTTACCTAATGTAACGTTTCGTAAATCAGGTCGCGAAAATGATTGCTTGTATGTATTGTTGATATTAGATTTAACGTAAATCGATAAAAATTCAACTAAGTTATTCGGTAATAATTTTGCATTCGTCGCTGAAGCTCTGACGTTCGGATCAGTGATACCGCGAATTATTATAGCCGATATAAGCTCATCACTAAGCCCTTGCACTATACGTAAACGAAGTAACGACCGACGTGCATATTCTGCGTACGTTGGATAGTTATCAGAATTTTTCATCATAACTTCGAACAATATATTTGCAAAATTAGGTACTTTAGGGCAGAGAGGTTTAAATTCTTTCTTGAAATTGGTCCAACTCCGATCGCTGGAAACCCATTCATTAAGCCATGATTTCGCATCTCCTAGTAAACAATTTCCTATACGCGAAAGACATTCAAAATCGTTCCAATTATTTGAAACTTTTGCGCGATCTACTTCTAGACACCAATCATCAATATTATGTAAGTCTGGATCAAAGTTCGAAATATAATAATGTTGAGACGATTTGCCTGCCGCACTAATCGAACGAATGGCACTAACAATACTATCGTTAACACTAGCCTGTACCGAATCTAATGGTATACCCGCATCCCTTGCTTCGCGGCCTGCCGACCGTATCGGAGGTGTTATTGAGCGAGAATGTGAACTACGGCGGTAATATCGATCGCGAGTTTTTTCAAGTTCAGTCACAGGCGAAGGGGAAACTAAACGACGTCCTAACAGCGATAGTTGACGTACGCTACGAGATACGTGACGATCAGAAACACGAGATAAATCGCGCTCACGGGAATGTGTACGTGGTTGCCGCAACACTTGCCTACCGCGGACACTAGCGGGTGTCAATTCTTTGTTATCGCGGTCGCGAGATTGCGTAATTACACGGCCTGACGACGGACCCGGTAAGGGTGAAGCCCTTGTTTTCGCTTCTAATTCCTTAAGTCGAGACATCATTTCCTTCATTTCACGTCTTAACATATCGTTCTCGTCGTGAGATTGTTCGCGAGACCTATTATTACTCTGACTATCAGTACGATTCCGACGAGAATTACTGTCACAACGACTGCGACTACGATCACGCACACGTTCAGACATGTTAACAAGAATAATAACCGACTACAATCAAAAGAACTCACCGTAAAACACACGAACACAATAAATTTTATACACTACACGTAATTAAACTATATCACTCAAACAAATATTCTTAACTACGATACAACATGATATTTAAACTAATCCAATCAAAAGAAACAAAGAAATTACAATAACGAAATATTAAAAGAAAAATATGACTTTACATGGGTAGTAAGAGAGAAAATAAAATAAAATAAAGAACTAGGTCAAGCCGAAATGGGCTCAAAAAAAGTAAGAATCCCACTTCTGATCTTAGAAAACAGATTAGAAACTATTTTTTTAAAAAGAAACAATAACAATAGTACACACAGTTTAATAATTAATTTAATGAATTAAATAAAAGCTAACAATTTAAGCAATTTGAATTCTACACAATCACGAATAGATTTTACCCGTAAACTAAATATGATTCTAACCACAAGACAAAGACAAATTTGTCGCGAAAAATATTACGACCGCACAACGTATCGAACCGACTGACCAAACGCGAAAAAAGCCCTGACTAGTGTTTACATTCGCTTAAATACTATTACTCCCTCCACTACCCCCATAACTTCCAACAATATCATATTACTATACTTAACAAATAGGTGTATGTAAAGAAAGCAAACAGGTATAATAATCTTTCCTATGTCTATTGTTTGTATATTTTTTATGGGTACGTAGGTGGTTGTAATAAAGGTTAAATTAATAATCTCTCCATTTTCTTACTCATTATTTTTAAAAATACGAGCTGTTTTGAATCATTAACGAAAGGATATCCAGATAAAAAACTGATATTTTAAATAAATTCAGGCATTTCAGACGGGCATAGAACAAAAAATAAAAAGCTAAAATAATTGTTCGAACTAGAGAAAAAATAAATTACAACAATTTTTTTAATGTTTTAATTATACTAAATTATATAGCGTTGCTATCAAGACTAGTTTCTAAATTGTTATTTCTTAAAACAGTCAATAATTAAGTCCGTAAAAATAAATAACCTAAATCAGTAACTATTTTATAGTAACAACAGATTTTACTATCAATTCTATTTGATAGTTGTCCCTCTATTTGGAACTATATTTATAGCCATCTTGGTATTATATTCTATGATGTTGTATTTTGTCGCCTTCATCGCTCGTCTGATGAATCTGCCCGTCGCGTCGTCCTCGCTGTCGGTACACAATATATAAATATTAATAAACAGAACTGTTATTAAGTTACGAATAACTTTTATTCCCTTTCCAAAGCCCATGGGGAAGCGTAAAAGAACTCGCATATAATCAAAAAACATCTGAACTTCGGTGCTTAATATACAGGACGTGTCGATAGTAAATCCTTAAAGTTAAAGAAAATGAATAGTGCAAATCCTTCTGTCGCGATATACAAGTGAAAGCGTCTGAAATATTTTTATTTGTTTGTTTGTCTTCACAAAAAGTCGCAAAACTTCATTTTATGAAATGTTTATCAAGAGATAATTTTAGATCGTGTTGTTAAACTTGTAAATAACATTTTTTTTAAGAGACACTTTGATTTGGATACAAGATACGAACTATTCAAGACAGTTTTGAAGCAAACATTCCAGGCTTCTGAAGAGCTTCTTTTATGGGTAGGTACAGCTCTCGTCGAGCCCAGATTGTACCTTGGACAACAAATTATAGTAAATATTAGAGAACATGGCTGGCTCTAATCCACACGCCAGCGTTGAGTCTCTTAGAAGTTTTTGGTGCCAGAAATCAAGAAATTTTCATGATGGTTGCTTAAGTCTAGATATCGAAGCATTTTTCTTCTTTCGTGATCCATGACGACTATTATGTATAATTTTTTTAAAAACCTGAACATCATAAAAAATCGGTCATCATCTAAAGGTTGTAACGGCCGCGAATCAAACCTGGAACCTATCAATTTAAAGACAATCATTGCGCCGCTGCGTCGCGGACGGTCATCTTAAAAAAATGTTCTAAATAAATAAATTCGATAGGCTCTTATCGACAAATTCCGAATTACAATATAATAGAACATATTTTTACAAGAAAAAAGATTTGTCATACAAAGAAATTCATTCAAGATTTTATTAAAGCACTTTTCATTAAACAGAAATGAAAATATTGTACAAATAGAAATGTTATTATTTGATTATCATTTAAAGTAGAATTACTTTCAAAATATTTTAAAATTAAAATAACTTTACTCAAAACTATATAACATTAGTAAGCTGTGGTTGTCTATAATCGGCAAGACACTTAAATTGTTTTTGTAATGTAAATAATATAATTATAAATGTAAACTTTACTTGCCGTTAGCAATCCTTAAATAAATAAATAATTTGTACTTCTTACGCTGTTATAATTTTTAACATATCATCTTCTTTCTTTTTTGTTATATTTTTTGTCAGTCTTATAATATATATTTAAGTTCATAAAAACGGCAAGGCCTAGAATAAAACATAAAAATATGGCGAAAGTTTTAAAAATGACTAAATTATAGGTACTCAGATTCAACCAACAATTGAAGCGTGTAATAGATTGAAAAATTAATAAAAGATGTTTTGTCTCCCAGTCCTCAAATAATGCCAACAAATTCGTAATGCTACTAACACATAACATCACTAACTGAGTTACTTATTTTAACATTATTAATTAAATAAATCAAAAAATTTAAACATTTACTTCTAATAGATCACACTTTCGAGTTTCAAGATTGAACAAATGGAAACATCTAGTTTTCACTAAATTATATGAGAACTCCTTGACTGAATTATATGAACACATACTCGTAGCATGGTAACCATGGTTAAACTAAAGTGGAATCGAGTTTCCTTTGATTAACCATGCTTAAGAGAAAATGATTAATTTAGATGGAGGCGCTTGGGTGAAACGACAATATTTATCATTTGTGATGAGTTGAAGATTATACTAAATTGCATATATTAAAAGTATTTTTATTAATCATTAAATTATATTCAATAATAATCATACATGTTAACATCCTTTTTTATTTGGTTCTTACTTACTAAATTAAATAAAACAGATTTCATGGATTTCATATATATATATATATCAAAAATCATGAAGGAGTTGATTAAAAAAAAAAATAAAAATTTAAAGTAATGCACAAGTAATTCATTTCACGTAATTTAATACCACGAAAGCCAGAGTACGACGTTATAACTAATTTAGTAGTAAAACTATGACATAAAACGACCAATCAAGCACATTAATAAAAAGCTAGATAAACTACTCAAAGTAGTTACTCAAAGATCACATCGACAATCACTATTCACACCTACCGATCTTCCGCTCTCAAACGAGTATGACACGATAATTCGTAAACCTAACACTGTTTACTAATTTATAGGAGTTGATGCCTTCTTATTATTTAAAAATACCCTCGACTCCTAACAATACATATATATAATAATTATATTGAACCGGTTATTAGTGAAAATAATAATTCAACAAAGGAAGTAAATATTTGGACTAAACATAATGTACCCAAACTCTGAAATGGAATAAAAGATAATTTTTTTTAATAAAAGACCACCAAAAAATATTTAACGTTTCTTGCAAATCCAAAATCCTTTAAAATAAGTTGCAAAAGTTTTGTGCATGTGTCAATAAAATAAGATTTAAATATTTATTTTGTAAATAACTTCAATTATAACAAGTACTTTCATAAAATAGACCTTATCAAAACAATAATAAGGACAACAGTACATACATTAATTAATTATAAGAATCTCTGTACAGATTAATTATACAAATGAAGAGGGAACATTCAATAGTACCTACAGACGCGCCATTAACTCGACTGGTTTACATTACCGTCTGTGATATATTGCTGCGATTTACTCTGTGCTAGTAGAATGTGATTTAAGACCAAAACCTAATTTGTTCAGGCTTACGGAATAGAAATATTGAATTCAGGCTAAGTTCCTATAAAATTTATAAGCAAATAAAATAATTATTTTAGCTTAAATACATAAATGCTAAAAAATCTATTATTCCGTTAATTTGCTAAATTTACCGAAGCGAGTAGCGATACAGTAACTCAATTGTTAGAGCGACCAAACGGTTTTCCAGAGGTCGGGATTTTGGTTTATTTTCATTCTCTTTTTAAAATATAAAAAAGCTTAACACGATACATTATATTTGTTTATCCATTTTGAATAATTCTCACAAATCTAAACCATTGGCAAGTTTGAAAAGACATCACGAAAGTAATTTTAATACCAGGCAATTTCGCACTGTGATTGTGATAATATTTGTTTGGCTTTAGCTTTTGGCTTTTATTTACCTACTTAGGCTGCATTTAAGTTCCGTTATGTGTTTACATTGCAGAACTAAAAATAACTGAATAGTCACATTTCGATTGCTTGAATTTGCCGTAATATCTATTTGTTGATTTTAGATGTAATAGATACAGTAACTAAAGCTTTCTGGAATTGCACTGCAAATAAACACTGTCCAATAGTAAATTTTAAACGACATTTTAACCGGATCAGTAACTATTAACTGATACGTGGACATACAAATATGACTTTGACTTGTCAAGTTAAAATTTAGTTTCGTTTAGTAATAAAGAGCTTATTTAAATTAATTTAATTTACATAAAATTACGACATAAAAAATATATAATGAAAATAAAAAAAAATAATAAATAGTCAATTATTATCGTTCATTTCACGTAATATATAGGTATCCCAAGCAAGTTTGTTATGATCATATAGAAAATCGGTGTTTTTGATAATTTCTGCACCTGCTTCATTGAAACCCAACGTTTCAATGAAGCCCTTAAATAATTAAATTTACTTATGTTATCGATAAAACTATTTTCATGAAACCGGGATGCAAGAGTATCTTCATACTCAAACTTGCACTGATACAATCCCATCATCCCTAAATTGATACTAAACAAGCGAATATAATTGGTTTTAGACTCACCCGATATAGAGTCTTCGAAGCTCGTTACAAAATTTATATAGCAGTATTACGTGTCACCCAATCTTGAAAACAAACTACTCGCAATTACAACTAGTAAGTAGAACTGCTCCTCGAACTGACCTTTTATCGTTTAAAAATTTTTAAGGCTCTCGATCTCAATCTTGGTCTGCAATTGAACGAATTTCTCATATAAAGCATCAAATTTGCTAAAGCGACCTTCCAAATAAGGCTTTTGCAAGTTGGATAAGCTATTACAACTTTGAAGAACTTCAAAATAACTACTGAAGGTTGAATTAAGTTAAACTAACCATTAACTACTTTGATAATAGTTTATCAGCCATTATAAGCAAAATCCAAAAAAATATTATTAAAATAATAATATTAAGTATAATATAAACTATAAAAAGCATAATATGATAAGTATAATAATAATAATAAAAAAAATAAAACCTTAAATAAATACAAATTGCAAAATATTATAATAATTATTCAAATATTATTTATTTTTTTAAACCAGGAAGCACTTTCGTTAACATCACAAAAAGATAATGACTCTAGTGTCGATAACCGGCCAGCTATGAAGAAGCGCTCTACATATTATTTTACAATTTTCTTAATGTAACAAATTTACAAATAAAACCGTCTCTTCGTCACGTGTCCAGTTAGTATTTAATGTTTAACAACATACCCCTAATTTTATTATCTACCCAAAAATTTCGTACATGATATTTTATTTTATTTTCAATTTCTTGACTACCTTTATGTAATTGTGTACATATTTTGTAACAATAAATAACAAACACTTTGAATTTTCTTAAGTAAATAAGCTCATATTCGCTAAGGTACGAATAAAGTACAATGCATTAAATACAATAATGTAATAGCTGATATTTTTGTTATAAATACATAAATTTCTTGTGGTGTTTTATACTAATAACATAATAAATAACTTTTTCATAAACCTTATCACCTGAATTGTTTAAAGAACTGCGTCTTATAATAATAACTGTTAACGTTGATTGCAGATGGGGAAATCTTTTATGACTTTGGCAAAAACTATTTCTTGTTGAATTACTCTTGTGGTACTTTGCTACGATTACAACTAACAAAAGAGATATATAAAAGAAAACTATTATTACTTGTAAAGAATTTCACGCAGTACAAGATGAGAAAAATATAAATATATTATAAAAATTATGAAAATGAAGAAGTAGGGAAGGACTTGTCAGATTTATCAGATTTACACTTTATAAAACTTGAGTCACGTTTTACGTCACGTCACTATATTTTAGGCTATTAATTTTTTCTATTTTTTATTCTAGGCTTTCTTAGCAAAAATATATTATTTAATTATAACAGTTTATAAAAAAAAGTCTTATTAATTCAAACACAAAATTTTGTCCATATAAACGTTTTTCAATATAATAGAAATCAATAATAATAATAAAAATAGCGTAGGTATTTTATAAAAAGTTCGTTTTCTACTAGTTAAATCTGTTTTATTTCCCCAAATCACTCAACCCAAACTAATGTGAAATTTGTCAGGCCAAAAGTAAGTAATTTGGGAATTGGATATCAAACCTCAAAACCTTTCCAATTCACCAAAATAAAACATGGTTACAAGAAAATACCTAGTGATTTGTTCACTAGCTTTTATTAGCCTATTTATTTGAATTACAACGTAACCTGACATTTGTTACAGTTTTCTGTTAACTTATATTTTTGTGTTATTTGTTGATCGTAGGTAAATGAAAATTTGTATATATATTGGTATGGTAATATTAATTATTATAAACATCAATCCGTAGACTATCATATCCGTAGCCTATCGTATCCGTCTTTGTCACCCTCCAAAAAGGGTTATCAATAAAGGAAGGAGGGAAAGAGTGCGTATTTGGGCGTTATGCGTTGGAGTCAAATGACTACAACGAATCTTTAGCACCCATTAGTGCAATTACATTTACGGGGTCTTACTTTCGATTCTAACATACATTGTCTGTCCTTACATTTATATTTAAAGGTGCGAATTTGATATCTAATTTGATATTTATATTTAAAGGTGCGAATTTGATATCTAAACCTACAATATTCATTTTAGGTTCTCCTCAGATATATAACAATTTCTTTTAATTTGTATTTATTCTAATTCATTCATATATATAGTTTGTTATCCAATACTCTTATCCTGTTTTCGAATATGTAACAAGACATATGTAAGCTATTATTGCTTTTTTAATTAAATATCAGCTTATTTTTTTTATTATTTAATTATAATATTAACCGTAGAATTCATTAGGTACTTCAATTGTACTTAATATTTGTGTAGTATAACGTACCTCCCTATAAACTGAATCAAAAAGATGTATTTCTTATACAATAAATGGGGTAAAGTAACATATACGTCATTTTATTTGGGCATAACTGGTTATTAAAATATTACTCAATATATAGAGCAATATAAAATTTTTAGCGGCATTGTAATGTAATAAAATTTTCTTATTGTAAATATATATTTTTTAAATTTCATCATTCTATCATCTTTTATTTCGTTTTAATGATTTGTATAAAATTATAATATTTTAAAAACATTTAGCACGCTACAAATGCATTTCTAAATCTAGGCTTTGTAACATGTTATTTATATATTTATATTATTTGAATTTTATTTTATTATTAAATTTGTAAGAGCCGGCTAACATACAAAAATAAAGAGTAGAATACCCTATACCACTTATCCTGAAGGTGGCGGAAATCCAATCATCTCGAGTTTACGTCAGGTCAGTTATCCTTAAAACTTTATGGTCTCGAGATTATTGGAACAGGGGCAGGTGGGTGATGATGCTGAAACTGAAAAAATAAATAGTCTTTTATAAGAAAAACCTGAAAGAAAAACCGGAATCATTTTGTTTTTTAATATAAACAAACTTAGATAGTTTCGTAGGTAGGTATGTATGATATCAATAACTGACTACTAAACAATATTTTTACAATATCTTTAATAAATTCTAACAAATGTCAAAACGTTATAAAGTGTTATGAGGGAGGCTTCAAGTTGTTTCAAAATTTAACTAAATTTTCTTAGCTAATCTCGTGATGATTCTCTCAGATAGTTTGGATTTAATTTTTTATTAGAACCTAATATGTTTTATGTAGAAGTGTAAGCTACTTTATATATTTCATTATTCAATTAAACAATTACTTTATATACAGCTACTTTATATATTTCATTATTAAATTAAAAAAAATGTATCACAGACATATAGATTTGAAGCTCTTAAATAACTTACAGACATTTGAAACAAGAAAGGCTAAAAAGCGTGTCAGTCTTTTATCCGACCGATTATTACAATGTAATAAATAAATATAATATAGTTGACACACATTATTTAAAATGTACCTATAGTTTCCTTCTGCAATTTCAGTAACACGCAAATTCTAACTCGATTTACGATCTACTCAACTCAAAACTGACAGGGTTATAAATAAATCGGGTCGACGTTTCGTGAAACAATACCCTTATCAAACGTAAACTACCTACCTCTTTTAATCGATTTTTCGACAAATTATATTTCATTTAGATACCAATGCAGTATTAGGGATATTTTAATCTTATATACCTAAAATATCGACACTTGATAAATGTAAATACATTTACTTTAAGCTCTTGAGCTAAAAAAGTGAATCTTCAATATTATTGATCGCCATCATTAAATTTTATGATAATCGAAGATATGGCTGTCCTTGAAGTAAGATAATATCTGAACTGTAAAGAATTTTATTTCAACCAAGAAGCGCTTTAGAACTGTACCTTAAAAGTAATTAAACTTTTGAGTTATATTAAGGAACTTGAACCAGTTTTAAACCTTTAAATCGGTTGTGGCAAATCTCTTATCTCTGAATATTTAATTTTAATCCAGCTATAAATTTGGTTTGCACCATTAAAACTGTTTGATTATTAAATGTTATTTAGCTATGTTCAATAAATATATTATGTATCTTTTAGATTAATATAAATGAAAAATATACCGATACCGGCGGGGATTCAAACCCGTTACCTCTGGGAAACCGTCCCGTCGCTCTACCAATTGAACTACCGTGTCAAAACCCTGCAACGCATTAAGTTTTCTATATATAGTCATCTTTATCGAGACGGTGTTGACATCTTTGACAATTTAAAATTTAGCTCAAAAGTCGCAAAAAAGTAGCTGATTTGTAAATATGTAACCTAATGTATGTGACCAAATAGACCTGAAATCGTTGTTAAAACATTTTTCTTAAGTTTTCTGGTTCACCCATAATGTGTCAGTGTAATTTTAAGTCTATGTGATATGTATTTGCATATTAGTATTTTGACTTCGGAGTCTCATGACTGAACTCGTAACAATTGTGTTACTCCATTTTAACAGCATGCTGTTGTTCGAACTTGATGTTGCCGGAGGTTTTTTGGTCGGAGTTACATATTTAGGTTTTCAAGTTTCTACAACTTTACAACATTAAGTGTTTGATATTAGATAAATTTAATTATAATGTAAGTACACATATAAAATATATTCCTTAAAGCACAGCGGTTTGCTTAGTACACAATAAACAAATTGCTTTATGTTTTTAAGAATATGTAATCAAATGATTACATATGACAATGTTTTTAATAATGGTTACAGTAGTTCGTTAAATCATTAATTCTTATTAAATTATTAATAAAAATAAGGGTCATATTTTATATATTTTTTGTTAATAAACGTACTAAAAGTTTTACCACAAAGTGATCTCTCTTAAGGTTCTACCCAATAAAGTAATTAAAAGTAAAAATTAAGAGTATAAATTTAAAATGTAAATGGAAAAACCCTAAAAAGCTAAAAACTGCATCTGTAAATAGTTCATTGTCCATGAAATGATTTAGAACTTTATTTGATTTAAAATATTTGCTGTAAAAGCAATTAGGACTGTATTTGGAAAAAATAACATTTTTGTTAGGAATAACATGATTTAGTTAAATCCGACACATTACTACAAAGTTACTTTTAAACAACCAGGAATTATTGAACCAATTCAATACATCTGACGATTATAAATCTCGACATGAAAATAAAATTATAATACGTTTTTAATCTCCAGGACCGTTAAGCATAACATTTTTAAAAAGCCACCGAGAAACAAAGTCCCGAGGGAATAAAAAACCAAATTGGCATTAAATTGTTCTGGATAGCAGAGCTGGTTGTAGAGTGCTCAGAATTATTCAATTACGATGTCACTTAGTTTTTTAAAGTAAATTATTCTAGTACATGTATGTGTGTTGTGACTGAAATGTACTGACCCTTAAGAAAATATTTTTTTTATACTTAAAAACATTTCTTGTGTACAAGTTTATTTTTTATTTTTTTTTCTTAAATCACCACATACAATTATATACTTTAGACGCAGATACATAGATTTAATACAACATTCTCTAAAATAGCTTCCAACATATCATTTAAAGACCTTGACGGTATTTAAACCTGTAAAAGGTATATTTTGTAGTTTGTTCAAGAGAGGCTCGCAATATCCTTGCGTTCTTTAAATTGTAAATTATGGTTTTTAATAACTAAAGAGCAACCGTGTAAACACATAATTTACGTGATGGTATGTTATTATGGTAAAAAAAATATATTATATTAATTTTAATTTAAATGACTTGGAACCGATTATAAATTTATTAATGACAATTTATTAACTTTCAAATGCCATTTTATTTTTATTTTCCTTAATATCAATAGTCTTCTTAACAAAAAATTCGAAAGACTTAAATATATAATATAAATAATAAGATAGCGAATTTGTGAAACCCATCAGATATCAGAATAGTTTTCTTTTGTGATACAATTGTATTTATAAAATGAATTTTGTAAGTAAATTTATTAATATATATTTGTAATGTGTTATTGTATATAACAATAAATTTTATGAAAATCTTATGTATATTTCAGAAGGCAAGCCTTTTTTATATGATAAACTTTCAAACAACTTCATGAAAATCTCATGATGAAATAGTAATATCTCACTTAAAAAGGACAAATTGCAGGGATTCAACTTTATGCCACAGAAGTTGAATCCTTGCAATTCCAATTCTTCAAGTCAATTCCATACACTATTAATGATTATTCACAAAATAGAGTAAGGTAAGAATCATCACAACAAAATCATATATTCGGCACGATGAAAACAACAATTATCAATAGGCTTAGAGGTATGCTAAACAACTGGGTTATCGTAGGAAAATTTTGTATTCAGTTGAGTTTTAAATTTTTAAAATTAAGCCTTTTACTTTCGGATTGGCCCCAAGCACTATTAATGTTGTACTTTTATTATCCTTCACACGATCATCTATGCTGTTATACATCTCTAACTTGACTCGGTATGATAACAACTAAAAAAGCTGCGGTAGATATAATAATAATATCACAGGACAAATTACACACATTTATCTAACCCCTAAGTTAGCAAAGTTTGTGTTAAGGGTGTTAAAGAACGATACAAATTCATAGCAAAACACATTATAAATATTGCGAAAATATTTAATAAACGACCAAAAAAAGAAATACAGACATATATGTGTATCTGTGATAAATAACATGGATGCCTGCCTCTGTCGGGAATCGAACCCGAGCCCCATAGCACCGCGATACTTTAGGCGTCTGCACTAATCCGACTAACTACAAACTAACACGACACTAACTAACTCGATTTAAGTCTTCACATTATGATAATCTTTTTTATCATAAAAGGAGATCAATTATGTATAAAATGTTAAATTAGGAATATTTTTTTTTACGTTTTCTCTATTTTGCTGCTGGACATAATATGCTTACGGTCGTTTTAGGAGTTCTGAATTCAATTATGCAATCCGCGCCGACAAAATATGCTACTGCCGCGAGGCCTTACAGAGAGTGCTCTGGCGTAACCTTCAATAAAATTGAGCTAAAAAAGTTCATATTTAAAATTAAATTTAAAATTTATATTTTAATAGACACTTTTTTTACTTTTACTAGGTATAATAATTAAATGAACCCGAAAAATTTTAAAATCATAAGCATTTAAAAATAAATATTTATTAATAAGTTTATGAAATATGTTGGCTAATAAAGTCATAACATTGTAAAAAAAAATATTTATTTATTTTATTTATTTATTTTTTAAAGCGCACTTACAATATACATATTTTACTTAACTATTTAAACAAAGCAGATAAACACACTCACTGATGTGTGATTACAAGTGTACATAACATTCACACCATAATTTTTTTTTAACCCCCGACCCAAAAAGAAGGGTATTATAAGTTTGACCCGTGTATCTGTATATCTGTGTGTCTGTCTATGGCAACGTAGCAGCCAAACGCGTAGACAGGTTTGAATGCAATTTTTTTAAATCCAAAGCTTGTTTCGTCAAAATAGCTCTTAACTATGTTTGGTCGAAATAGAAGCAGTCGTCACCAACATATAGGTCTTTAATTTGTGCAGGTGAAAAGATCTTATACAATTTTGATAGTAAACACCTAAACAAGTGAAAAATAGTTTGTTCGTTGGTTAATTTATTATAAAAAAAATATTTTAAAATGCAGAAAAAACTAATTATAAATATAAAATAATAATTTTTAAAAACCTCCGATACAAAAAGTCATCCAAAAGGATAAAAATAATATTATTGTGTGCTTATTGAAGTCGTTGCGCAAGTTACCAAGATAAATAACGAAATAACAATTTCAATTCGTATAGTCTATATCCTCATCAATACTTTTTTCGAAAACCTAATGAAATAGACACCACTAGCAATAGTCTTTTTGTATCGGGGGTTTTATTATGATTTTTTTTACTAAATAATTTGAACCTTTTGCTTATTAACAATACAGTCGATAGCGATATTGGAACAATGTCGTTTCAAAAATTATTTTCCCTGCTTAATGACACCACTTCTCGTCGCTCCATATTCTAAAGAAAGCTCGAGTTCTATTGTTTGCTTTCGAAGTATAGCTACAAAGGTGCTAGAATATTCAGACAGTTCGACAACATACTGTTATTTTATAAGGTAGCTAATTAATTTTTTTATACCTTGTTTTATCCGTTTTTTGTGTGTTTCGGATGTTATTATTTTTATAATTAGGTAATAGAGTAATAAAACTTTTATTTTAATTAATTCTGTTTTTACCATATTTTAAAAGCAACATTTATATTATTTCATTTCATTTAATGATATACGTCCAATGTGCACTAATATATTGTTAACAATAATATAGCTTATAAAATTAGTTTTTAATACAAAACAACCAAAAAGTGTTCAGAACAAAGTAAGTTGATATCATGTTTCTAGTTTTAGTTGCAACATCATGAATCAAACGATAGATAAATCAGTCATCGGCTACTTTCATTCCTGGCTCCTGACAGACTGACGCACAGATAAAGTACTAAGTGCAGTAGTTGAGCACTAAAAGTAATTCATTTATCTAAGATGTACATTTTATTAGTGTAAAGCTGTTATCAGTTACCAATATTCGATCTATTGATTATTATATTTCTCTATTATATCAAAATACCTTAAGACATAGTTATAACATGAGTAACATATCTGAAGCTATTGTTGGTAAGTGGTCATTGCTGTAAGTATCATTGAAATGGAAATGCTATGGGGCGCTGAGATTTTGATATAATATAGAGTTGTTGAAATATTTTAAGCTCTATGTAAATTAATACATGACGATGAAGTATAATATAGTTACCTATAATAATATTTAAAAGCCGTATTTAGTTGGTAACTCTTCTTGTTATTAAACTTACTAAATATTAAAAACATAAATAAATAAAACTTGTATTTATTACATTCACTTAAATAATGTTACTGTATATTATAATAATAACGATTATTAGACAATAATTATAATTTATATTTAACAAAAACAACTTTATTTCCTTCTTGTAAATTGGCGAGCTACAGTCTATAATAGATTATCATAGTAGGATGTATTTTCGTAATGAAGGTTCATATTTACATAACAATTACATATATTACATAACATACTTTACATAACCATTCATTTATATGTTTTACTGTAAATAATAGAAATAGTTCATAATACAAAACAATACAATTTCGATGGAACAAATGTTGTAATAGACAAACTAAAAACTTATTTTCTTATTGTAGTTAAGACTATATCTAAATATTATTGGAAAACAACAATCTTGATATTGATTATTAATCAATTTACCGCCCCGTTGGTTGAGTGGTTAGCGCAAACGCCTAGCATATTATAGCGGCGCAAGGGGCTCGGGTACGATTCCTGACAGGGACAGGCATGTATGTGATGAGCGTGGATGTCTTTATTTCTGGGTTTGGTCGTTTACTAAAAATATTCTCAGTATTTATATTGTGTATTGCTATGTATTTGTTTCGTTGTGTAAAACCCTTAACACAAGCAAATAGGTTAGTTCAATGTGTGTAATTTGTCGTTCGATATTATTATTATTATTTCTTATCATCTAAAGCACACCTTAAATTAATTGTATGTATATGTGACCATTTCGATAAAATAAGATAAGGAAGTCAACAAATTTTATATTGTCTATATTTCAATCTTCTAAAACTTAACGAAAGTAAATACTTCATAGAATTTAAATACCCTTAACCCGGATTGACATAACTAAGTGTTTTTAACCGATACTTGACGGTTAGGGAGTAGATATAAACGGCATTATTGTCTCGTTTAGGGTTTAAGATCAGTTGAAATTGTATTAATATAGGCACTTTAGGTTATCTGCAATTTAAATATATTTTATCTTAACATTTGGTGTTTATTGTTTTACCGTTGGAATTTGGAGTGTTGTGTTTTTAAAAGATTTTTCTTTTTTTCGTGGTATAAAACTTAAGAGTGGCGTTTCTAATTTTTTTTTTCATGGTATAATTCAAATTAATTCACCAGCATTTTAGGTATATATTTAATCTTGTCTACAGTAACCGAAACAAACCGAAGTCATTTAGACAATTAGAAGGAAAACAAATAGGTATATATGCAATATAAACAAAAACTTTTGTATGTAATAATAATAAATGTAAACAAAGTTTTGTTTTGTAATAAGTTCAGAGACTTTCTACAGACATATATTCCGTTCTATCATAGAATAATTCCGCAAACTTTGTATAATGTTCATGCTGGAATGAACTATTGACAATGTTTCTCATGGCACTTCCACTTCAGAGTTTGCTGTAGTTATTTATGTTGTAAGAATTCACATTATATTTTTGATAAATACTAATGATGCATACTATTAAATTCAGTCTATTATTATTACAAAAAAGTTAAAATTATGAATATAATTACTGAAAGTTTTTAAATTATGGTATAATACAATTGAAGCGCTGATGATATATCTATCTTCTTGTGTAATTACTATTCGTTATGTGTTTCCCGCGACATCGTTGGCGTGGATAAGAAAAAGACATTACCGCCTCGAAACATTCCTTCTAATTTGACAGTTTTCACTAAGCATTCGTAATAATTGTTTACTTTTTTACCAAATGCAGTTTAACATAACTTATATAATTTGTGTATCTCGATGATGATCATTTTATGGGGGGAAACGATTTTGCAAGAAAGGCATTATAATTTCAGCTGAGGGTTAACAATATTTTTTTATAGTAATCCGATATCACAAAATTCGATAATCAACCCATGGCAAACATTCTGTGAGTAACATATTAAAAAAATATATATATAAGTAATATATATATATATATATATATTACTTATATATATAATATATATATATATATATATATATATATATATTATATATAACAGCAATATTATACTTATAATACATAGTATACGTTTTGCTTACTTACATGAATCGATGGTCTATGGTGGCTACTAAGTGGTATTACTAGTTCAGTCCAGTCCGTTACCCCAATTCTTAAGCCTGACGGTAGGTGAACGACAATATATAACACCATGCGAAAGACCGTAAATTTAAATGATTTTTATTATTAGAAGTGGGATAACTTTAGTCACTTTAGTGTACTAAAAACTACCGTTTTGTATAGAAGCCAACGCTAGTGTGTTTCAAAATATATCAAGCACAATATTTTGCCTTTTACAAAAGTACGCAAAGCTAATAAATAGTTTTTAAATATACAATAAATTAAGTGTTTTTTTATTTCTTTTCGGTTTCAGTGGTGCAATCGCCAGAAATACCAGTGCATTTTAGGACAACATTAACTAATACTCTTTATACGTCTTTACGGAGAGTCTGCTGCTCATACAACGCACATGTTATATGCTTTATAAGAACGCTGAAAAAGAACACTGCCATAGCAAAAAAATTTAAAACCCACCAAAATTCTAAAATCTGGACTATTTACAACGTAAAAGCTATTAAAAAAAATGGTGTCTTCGATCGCTTCTAAATACATATTTAATAACATATTATATATACACTAACATTTTATTACATAAAAAACAGTGGCAAATATAAGAAAAACGCAAGACATATAAATGTCCAAAATGTTCTAAATAAATGTAAATTCACTAAACCACTTGAATAAATTGTACAACCGTGAAAAATGCATTCGCAAATACTTGGGTAATGGACCGTCACTTTCATAGCACGTAATGCATTTGCTTACATTACAAATTTAAATAGACAAATTCTTCTAAATATATTATTTGACTATTAAACGTATAAATATTAGAAGATTAATTAATGGTAGCATTTTTGTTTTATCGGGAGTGGATTTATCTACATCCTTTAAAATATTAAGCTAATTTATTTTACTAGATTTGTTATTTTTTTAATTCGTTACCCTAGGTATTAAAATATAATATCAAAATTACTATTTTAATTAATTGTAAAATCCATTTTTTTTTAATTTATAATCGTGCTAAATATTTATTTCATAATTATAGCCTTTTTTATTTTTTTTAAGTAATATCTACATATATTAAGTTTTTCTTATTATTTACAAAAATAATTATAACGAGAAGATAAATAATAATCTAATCAACCTCTTTATTAATCACTCAGTTGAAAAATGAAAACGAAAACGAGCTTCTATAAGATAATAATATTTACTTCGTAAAACTTGATGGTGTAAATTTGTTGACTTAAAATAAGATATAAGTGAGTCTTTCACAGATTTTGTCACTTTTAATTAGTAGAAAGTTAGAGTAAGTCTTCTAAAATTTATAATCTGTTTAATTTAATTTGTTCTGCTTCGATCCGTCCGCGTGGTTTTTAGTGTTGCCGCCGAGTTCCATACAAAATTGATATTTAAAACCCTTAAGGGTGGAATTTAAAAATCTTTTCTTAGTACACCACTACGTAGAAAAACAAATGTATCCTCCAATTTGACTACCTCTACGACCTGCGGTTTAGACTGTATGCTATAACTAAGTCAGTCAGAACCTATTAGATTATATTAAATTTGCAGCATTTTTCATTGCTGCTTAACTTCTATTAGTCACAGCGAGATGATATTGTTAAAATTTTACACTTAAAAATAGAAGAGGGTTTCTTCATCAATTGGTTCTTTTATACTTTTATAAATAACACTTGGTTTATATAACTATCACTTATCACTACATATGGATCTGAACACTAATTTGCTTAAACGCCCAATGAAGACTGATGTCCTTTTATACAAATCTTAGAACTTCATTAAATTTTATTTACAAGTCTTCTATTGACTAACAATATGACAATTTGACACTTTAATCGGAAGTCAAAAGTGAACTACTAAATAAACTAAATCATTTTCTAATAATTCAACATAACTAACATATTATAAATACATTAAAAATAATAATTGATATAAACTTTATAAAACTTCAAAAAATAACCGTTACGTTTAATCAAATTTACTACTTATTTTTATAAGAATAATTACAATTATCTATAAAATACTCAATATTAATTACAGATCAAGACACTATTTTTTCACAAGCTAACAATATATACCCTATAGCCTCAATAAACGGACTATTCAACACAAAAAGAATTTTTCAATTCGGGCCAGTAGTCCCAGAGATTAGTGCGTTCAAACAAACAAACTCTTCAGCTTTATAATATTAGTATAGATAAGACATAAATTGTGCTGTCGAATGAAATATCTGGAAAGAAGTACTTATAGTATTTAACATAAATTTTAATACTTCTTATTTTATATAAATCTTTGTGTATTTAAATAATTTGGATTTGGCTGTCTTTTTGTTAGTTTAAATTGAAAGTACTTGGGGTCAGGTTTGGACTTTCTTTTTATTTACTTTTGTTCTTTATAGATTGATTGATTAATTAACTATATCTAGACCATTTTTTTTTATTTCAAAGGTTTTACATACATTTAGCGTAAAGTATTTGAAACTAACAGAAATAATAGTTTTCCTTTATTTTTATTTGTAGTTGTAGCAAAGTTAAAAATGTGTAGTTTAGCAACAAACAGTTTATCTCAAAAGTCATATAAAATATCCTCGAGTATATACCATCAATCTTAGCTTGGTTAGTTAGTTCCCTATAATAGTTCTGTGGAACAAAAGTACAATAAAATCTTAAGCTTAATTTCTAACACAAAAAGTAAATAATTATTGAGCAGATCTGTTAAGTATTTTATTGGATTTTCGTCGTCGTCATTACGTAGCATTTTGTTTTAGATATTTGATAACATTATATCTCAATAGTGCTGAGTTTTAATTATTTTTTACAATTAAAATGTTTTCACTTACTAATATTTATTTCATAATTTAAGGTGATTCGGTGTTTCACATGTAAATATACCTAATTTTGTGTGCTGCTGAGTTTTCTTCGTCCTTAGCTTAGTTCTAATTAATCATATTTCGACTTATGTATGCGTGGGTACTTTCAATGAAAATATTATTTTGTAATACCTTTTTTATTATACCGAAATAATTTTGTAATACTACATAGTACAATCTTTTATTCAATTTTAAAATATTTCAAACTGGAGCATAAGCATTAATAGATAATGCGGATTTATTCTAAACTATTTACCATAAGGAATTTCATATATACAATTTGTTACCTAATTCGAGACTTACCTGTATTGCAGAGATATAAGATATGATAGGACATTTTTCGTTTACTATTTATTCAGATAAAACAAAGAATGTCATAAACTGTTACCACGCGTCATCGCCATTATATAATGCGGAGAATATTTGGCGATGGCTTAAGCGGAATCGTCAGCGCGAAGCTGCTCATTAACTTAACTGCTTTACATTACCGCATACCGCTTTCATAATACTGTTTTATTGTATTTCGTAAAATGTAAATTCGTAAACAAAGATTAACCATATTATTTTAAACTTTGAGTTATGTTATCATTAATTTATTTCTTAGGGAATTCGTTGTTTTGCAAAATCTATAAGCGTATAAATTTGTATGTATAATTTGCTGATTGCTTTAAAAACATTTTTGGATATATGTCGAAAACAACCTCCGACTGAGGACTCCGTTGAAACTCCTTCAACTGTTATATGCATATATGTATATATACACTTCATTCTTCAACGTTAAGTACCTAGATGTTAGTTTAATTTTAAGTTATCCTTCAGCTTTCCCATGAACATTTCAATAACTGGTAGGCTAGTAAAAAGTTACCATATCAAAGCTAGCCTTAATGTTCTTGTTTGACCATTTTAGCCATTGAATACAATCCTTGGAAGTAGACAACTTCTTAAGTGACTTATTCACAAACATCTCGTCTTTCCTTGTACAAGATTGCCGGAAACTATTCGAAACATCGTGTTAAATTTAAAGTTAATA
Organism: Napeogenes inachia; assembly: GCA_959347355.1. NCBI lineage: Eukaryota > Metazoa > Arthropoda > Insecta > Lepidoptera > Nymphalidae > Napeogenes > Napeogenes inachia. Next base: position 19,199,670 of record OY365793.1, on the reverse strand, counting down.
GTATAAATCCACGAAATTAATCCGATAAACATACTACAATTACATGGTTGAGGTTAAGAAATTGTTCTGGGTAGATGCTACCAATCCCATACAGCAGATATATACAGTCTGGCCATAATACTGTTACAATTAAAAATAAAAAAATATTACATTTAAATTTGGAATCTGTCATTTTTATAAGATTGTGCATTGTGTTTTTTCATTTTGGCGCCAATACATTGTACAATATTTTGCGATATTAAAATGGAGTAGTACCTATATGTATGCTACTTACAAGCAGTAATAAGGAAAAGTTGAAGTAAGAGCAGTAGGTACCTTTATTTTTTATTATTCACCAATATCTAATTTGCCATAAAAAAAAATGCCATAAAAGTGTAAAAAATTATTGTGCCTAATTAAGACTACAATTAAGTTAAATATTTTTTTTTTCTTTTCTGTATTTGCTTTGATTTATTATCATAATGTTTGTACTGTAAAGAGTGATGTGTTTTTGTAAAATGTGCCTGTGTTGCTCTAAATAAAGACATTATTATTACTATTATTATTATTAACCGCCATTTTGGATGTCATATGTAGTCGTTGGGTGTGAAAGGGTAAAAAAGGATGTGTAATGACAATAACCATTTAAATAAATTTTATATATAAAAAATTAAAGTAGTAGGTTAATTTTACAAATAAATAATTTTTCTAATTATTTTTTTAAATGTTTTTTTTTATGAACAGTCATTTTAGATATTCAATTGGAAATAGTTTAAATGAGTTCTATACAACAAGTTTTATACATACTAATTTACATAAATTAATAATTTCCATAAAATGTATATTCGCAAAGAAACTTTCAAAGATGACGACAGCATCAATAATTCTTTTGTTGCATTGAATAGAATTAGAATGATGGATTTCTAGAGATTTTCAGAGAACTTCTATCTAATTGGTCTTCTTTCAGGAAGGTCTGTTTGAAAAGGTTCATGAAAATGAGAGCAAGAGGAGTTATTTAATAAACTGAAAATAATTAGTAAAATGTGCACATTTTGCAAGGAGTGGATAGACACCCATTTTAACTGATTTCGAAATTCCGACACAGTTGTATATTCGCTGTCCGTAAACAAAACGAATGCTTATTTTAACATCAATTAATTATATTTACCAGCACCTCAGATGCAATTATGTACCAGACATTCGCGTAGTCGAACAATGGCAAACAAAAATATTTGTACTTTAGTTTTCAGAGAAAGATCCTAATATTAATGAGAAATCTGCAACCGTTTAAGTAAAGATTTGCAAATTGCAAGTTGAATGAATTGCAGGTTATGATAACCATGATGAATTACTATCTATATATAATTTCGTCCAGAGGTCATTATCATTATTAAAAATATTAATAGGTACCACTGGTCAGATCAATTATTTTCGAAATAGCTGAAATGTATGCATTGAGATAATAGTGATTTCAAACAAAGTTAGTATTTTCCTTAAAAAACAAATAGAGCTTTATACAGATCTCAAAACCAAATGCAATACAATATATTATGATGTATATATATATATATATATCATATATTGTATTGCATTTGGTTTTGAGATCTGTATAAAGTATTACTAAGATCTACATATAGAGTTAACTGTAATTTCTCTGCAATTATTTAAGATATATGTAAATTACAAATTAATTATCAACAGACAGCTTCTAAGACCATTCATTGAACATCGGGGTTAAATTTAATACACACACTGATTATAAATAATTATTTAAAAAAATAGTACAAGCATTAATACAGCTATAGAATTTAATAATTATAAGTTAATTGTACCCAACAATTTTTATAATTTCATCACTATATAATATATTATTTCGTCTTGAGTTCTTTTGTGTCAAAAAATGTATTTTGTCGGAGAACAAATTAATAATTTGAAGGTGAATTTAGATATTTTAGTAACATTTAAAACCACATTACGAGAAAATATACGAAATAACAAAAGATATTTCAGCGCTACTTACTATTTATTAAATTGTCCATCATGATATTGTGTAATTCTTTGAACTGTTTATATAACACATCATACATATTACAAAATAATGTTTTAAAAAACCATAGATTTTGATTTAATAAAGAAGTAAAATGCTATAAATAGACGATTAATTGCCAAATACCTGAGTGCAACTAAAAGCCGCAAGCCCTATACTAGTTCTATTCAATGCACACTTAGGTGGTAGCGCTTAATTGTAGTGACCACTTAGCAGGTGTAGTACAAATGAGCAAAATAATTAGTTTATGATTTATGACATTTAATGTGCTTTTTTTTTAATATATTTTAGAACTGTTTTTTTCGGGTGTTTATAAGAACTAATGTTTAGTTCTTTGAAAAAAATGAGTAATAACCATATTATAGCCAAAGACAAAATAATAATGTTACTTACGACTAATCACTCGTAAGTGTATTTAAAAAAAATTCAGTTATAAACTCACAGAGAATAGTAAACAATGCCTATTATAGTTTATTTAAATGTATTTAAATTTTTATTTTGTAAAAGTTAAAAAAATAGATAATAGATTCAAAATACAAGATTGCACAGAAACGTAATTTTGTTTAAACGTATTTTTGAGTGAGTAAGTACTAAATGTAAGTGTCATTAGTATGACCGAGTGTTGACAGCTCCGGAAGTGAAGTGAAGTACTTAAAAACAAAGGACAGTTCACGCCTTCATGTAATATGGGTCGTTGTTAAGGTATTGATAATTATCCAAACATAAATTAATAACTGTGACCAGTGATTACTTAATTTAAGCAATATCCAACCTATACCTAACAATTATCGATTCTACATTTTGTCGATACGACATACCTACATATACTAACAAGTGTCACTTTAAATTTAATATTTCTGTATGGTCTGTATGGTTTTGTTTTATAGATCTTTACTAGTACTTATTATTGTTGTATTTGTATTAAAACTTTCAACGTATTTATAGAAAAAAACATTTTTTAATCCCTATATAAGAAGTAACTCAAGTTTCAAAGTGATAAGTCGTGAGAAGTAGAGTGGCTAGTAGATTAAAAGTTTACTAAAGCGCTAAAACGAGAAGAAGCACAATTAAAGCGACTTTTGTTTACGCTATCTGGTTTGCAGCAATAGAAATTGTATTGAGAAAGTAAACCTTAAGCTTTATTTGTATGCTTTTTGTTCACTGGTTTGTGTCATTAGTCTAAAAAGTATGTGCTATAAAATAACTTTTTTTTTATTACAAGATGTGGAGCTTTTTTTTATAAATATTACACTTAACAATATATGCCATATATGTTATCGTTGTGCATATATATGGCATGGTTAAAAGGGTTAATATGTGTTACAGTAGTGGAAAAGTATTTTTTACGAGTAGTTACGCTTTATCATATTAACTTGTTATATTTTGCTATTGTAATCAAACTTTCTATATAAAACTTAAAACATATTTAAATCTTTAAGCAAAATGATATATAAAATTAATAACGCAGGAATTTTAACATTAAATTAAATAAGTTTCTGATTTTCAAGAATCGTACCTCGCATATTATAGAATTTAAATTTACTAATTATATTCTTAAAAATGAAATAAACAGGTTCTAACTTTGTGTTTATTTAATTTTGTAACATATGTGAAAATAATAGAAAATAATAATAATAATAATGGTAACATAACATAACTCCTTGGTAACTGCCACGAGTTGTCACGTTTTTAATTGTCAATTTTTGGTAAAAATATTTAATAACAAAAATCAAGTTTTTACAATATTAAAAATAAATAAATCAGTAATGCAATATGAAAAATAAAAGGAAAAAACCAAACCAAACGAAAATGCCACCAAAAGTAACAACCAAAAATAAGTTATAAATAAGTGAACTGTGACAATTGGCACTCGATGATCCGATGATCACCAGGAGTAAAAACGTCAACGCACGCCAACCACCGCAGCCCGTCGCACCGAGCAGCTCCACGTCATCAGAGGAGGAGTACGCAACTCCTCCTGAGAATGTCGTGTCGAGCAGTGACGACGAGCTGCCGCCTCCAGCGCCGCGCCGAGCACCAGCGCCGCGCCGAGGGAGGCCACCGCTGCCGCGCTTGGGGCCTACTGGGGCATCCGCTCCGCGTTCGGCCCCCGCCGTCGGTGGTGCAGTGCGCCGCATGAAATGGACGCAAAACATAAACGAAAATGTCATGCGAGCGTACTATAGGGCGACAGAGGGTGGAACTAACCTCACTGCGTGGCGAACCCGTTTGTTGTCTTTGTTTCAGGTCCTTGAACCAGAGTTGACTGTTTCGGCCCAACGACTATCGGATCAGGTGCGGTTTATTCAACGTAATCGTGCGTTGGATGACTCCGCACTTGACCGGCTTCGCTCCGAGGTGACAATCTCTGCATCCACCACCGAAAGCATCCATTTGCGAGCCCAGTTATCGTCCGCTCCTTCGGTGGCAGGGTTAGTGGATGGAAATGCTGATGTGGGGGGTGTTGAGATTACAACCATAAGTACCCAAGATAATGAGCAATTAAGGAGGACTTTGGAGGATGCGATTTTGGAATTTAAAGACATACCAGCCCGCGACAGGCCACGGTTACCGCGTTTTCCCACGCATAGACGTAATATGTCGCTAGTAATGGCTCTAGACTGCATGCTAGACTCTTATCTTCGTTCTAGCAATAGTCTCACTGATACCCATTCAATTCTTTATTGTGCAGCTGTTGCAGCGTGCCGCTCCGCCCGTGTCAGATTTCCTGAGCCTGATAGGGTGGTGCGGTCCACTGAGGACACACCCGCATGGCAGATGAGGATTGAACGGCGTATCAGCGCAGCTAGAGTCATTATTGGCAAGTTAATCTGCTTCAGATCGGGAAACATCCGGCCGAGAGTCATGCGTTATGTTACACAGGCCTTTGCCGGTACTGGCATTAGACCTCAGGATTACATGGCCTATGTAACAGAACGTATAGACTACCTGAAGCAGAAAGTTTGTGCGTGGGCAAATCGTATCCGTCGTTATAAACAACGTGTAAATAGGTATAAGCAGAATCGCATATTCCAAAGTGACCAAAGAAAGGTTTATAGAAGCTGGGAGGAATCTGCTACGAATGTGATTGATGGGCAGTTACCAAATATGGAAGAAATGTTCACATTTTGGACAAATATTTGGTCGGTGCCTATTAATCACAACGATGGTGGCTGGATGCGTGTTGTTGAGCGCGCGTGTGAACACCTGCAGCCAATGGAGGCTATATTTATAAGCTCAGACAATGTCAGGGATGCGATCCGTTCGACCCATAACTGGAAAAGTCCTGGGCCGGACGGATTACATAACTTTTGGCTCAAATGGCTGCGGTCTTCACACGAACGTTTGGCTGGGCAATTCCAGGAAGCCATCGTGTCCGGATCCCTACCATCTTTTATGACAACAGGAATCACCTTTCTGCTCCACAAGTCTGGTAGTATCACGGATCCAAAGAACTTTCGACCTATCACGTGCTTACCAACAATTTATAAGCTTCTTACATCCATTTTGACTTCAAAATTAAACACACATTTGTATGCAAATAGCATTTTAGATCCCGCTCAAAATGGATGTAAGATTGGGTCTCGTGGTACTAAGGAGCTCCTCCTTATTGACATGGCCATTAATGAAAAGGTTCGCCGAGGTAAGAAGGGTCTCTCCGCCGCCTGGATTGATTATAAAAAGGCCTATGATTCGGTGCCTCATACATGGTTAAGACGAGTACTAGAAGTGTATAAGATTGACACAGATCTATGCGCTTTTCTTAATTCATGTATGAGGCAATGGACAACGGTCCTTTGTCTTCCAGGGGGCGGAGGAAGTCTTCTTACTTCCGAACCTGTAAGGATTGAGCGAGGTATTTTCCAGGGTGATAGCTTGAGTCCTTTGTGGTTTTGCCTGGCTTTGAACCCCTTAAGCACGTTGCTTAGGGATTCAAAACTGGGATTTCGCTTTCGCAGAGGGGGTGAGATCATTTCACATCTTTTGTACATGGACGATCTCAAATTATTTGCACCAAATAAAGCAGATCTGGTATCATTACTAAACGTTACGCAAACGTTTAGTAATGACATTAGGATGGAGTTTGGTGTAGATAAATGTGCGGTTGCACATGTACAGAATGGCCGAGTTGTAAATAGCGAATATTTACAACTCTCGGAGACAATGTCCCTCAGATCTCTCTCTGAAACCGAAACCTACAAATACCTTGGTATGTCGGAATGCTTAGGCATACTAAGTGGGGACATTAAACAGCTGGTGAAGGAACGCTTCTTTCACCGCTTGACAAAAGTTCTAAAAAGTCTTTTGTCAGGAGGTAACAAAGTGCGTGCATTCAACAGTTGGGTAATGCCCCTGCTGATGTATACTTTCGGCATATTAAGGTGGACTCAGACCGAATTAGATGCCCTGGACCGAAAGGCCCGAAAACTATTGACAATGTATCGCATGCATCATCCGCGCTCATCAGTGATGAGATTGTATATTCCACGGAAGTGTGGGGGTCGCGGCTTCCTTAATGCCAAAAACTTACACAACCGTGAGGTATGCATTCTTAGGGAATATTTCCTTCATGCTGAGTGTGGAATGCATCGGGACATTGTTGCAGTAGATAATGGTCTTACACCGCTCTCCTTAGCCAAAGATAACTGGCATAAACCGGTAGTACTTAGCACTGACGACCGTATAAGTATATGGAAGAGTAAGGAGCTTCATGGACGGTTCCACCAGGCACTCTATGGGCCTGATGTAGACCTTCTGGCGTCCGTGGCTTGGCTACGATTCGGTGATCTCTTTGGTGAAACCGAAGGTTTTGCTTGTGCAATTGCTGACGAAGTTGTCAAGACGAACAACTATCGGAAATACATAATAAAGGATGGCACTGTTGACATATGTCGTGCGTGCCACCAACCAGGAGAATCCATCAGACATGTTATTTCCGGTTGTTGTCGTCTTGCCAATGGAGAGTATTTGCACAGGCACAACCAAGTAGCCAAGATTATCCACCAAGAACTTGCTCTTCGATACGGTCTTGTACCTTTTGAAGTGCCATTTTATAAGTACTCACCGGAGCCAGTTTTGGAAAATGGTCATGCTAAGCTCTATTGGGACCGATCTATCATAACGGACAGGACTATTGTAGCCAATAAGCCTGATATCGTGCTGGTAGATCGGTTAGAGCGCCGGGCATTTCTTGTTGATATCAGTGTCCCGTGTGACGCTAATCTTGTGAAAGCTGAGAAGGACAAACTGTCAAAATACTTGGACTTAGCTCACGAGATTACCGACATGTGGGATGTTGACTCAACAATAATTGTCCCGATGGTAGTTTCCGTCAATGGTCTTATAGCGAAGAGTCTCGATCATCATCTCAAGAGGCTCTCACTAAAAAACTGGATCAAGGGTCGGATGCAAAGAGCAGCAGTTTTGGGTACGGCACGCATTGTGAGGAGGTTTCTTTCGCTGTCGCCCTAACCACCGACGGACTGGTCGTAAGGCCCACGTCGGCGGGATACTGTTTTTTATATTTATATTTATAATGTTGTTTTTTTTTTAAATGTTATATGTATAAATGTAAATAATAAGATTCAAATGAAATAAATGATAATAATAATCATAATACAGGACAAATTACACAGACTGATCTAACCCCTAAGTAAGCAAATTATTTGCTTGTGTTAAGGTCTTAGACAACGATACAAATACATAGAAATACACATTATAAATACTGAGAATATATTTAATAAACGACCAAACCCACAAAAATAGACATCTATTCATTCTGTTCATCACATACATGCCTGTCCCTGTCAGGAACCGAACCCGAGCCCATTGAGTCGCTATACGTTAGGCGTCTGAGCTAACCACTCGACCAACGAGTTTTAATAATTCTATATTCTAAAACGATTATTCAATTATGGCGATACATTATAAGAAAAAGATAAAGCAGACCCGCTGCTAGCTACGAGTAAATAATAACTACGAAGCATTCAAATACTTTCTTAACAAGTCGCAGTATAAAGGTAGTATTAGATAGTAATCTCTTCTGTATCCTCCTAGTTAACTGAAACAAGATAAGTTTAAAACTTATTACGTTGTCACTTTAAGTTATGAAATAGGTTCTAGAAACGCAGTGACAACAGCTTCACGGGATAACAAATTTATAACTTTTAAGATATAATTTAAATTCATTCCTTGTTATATAAATACCAATTAAAAATAAGATAAAATAAAATTAAATAGAAAATCTGAAGAATTAATATAATTTTGAAGGTAGGTACATTTGACTTAAATTTGAACATATATTTAAATTGTAATTTAAATAAAATAAATGAGTGTTAAAATAAAGTGTAAAATCATGTAATACTTGAATTTCATTCATGTTTTTTATATAAAAAATATAAGATTGTAATATTATTTTATAATAAATTTGTATATATAAAAGTGTAGTCACCGGCTGACATTTCATGATTAATTATATCTCAAAATATTAAGACAAACCACTTGAACTACGAGATTTGACTTGATTTCTAAGAACCAGTATCGAAGCGCTACGTGGTAACGAGATTCTATATACTCGAAATTAATTTACTTACGTAGTGAAGTGAAGTGCGTGTACCATTATCTAGATTCTAGTTTAAACCTCGTAAAAAAATGTTCTAATTATTTTTCATTTATTGCCGTCACATAACCAGGATTTTTTTTTAACTTAAAGTACTTTTTACAGCCTTCAAACTAAAAGATAATGCTCATCCGCATGTTGCGGCACCGGTAAAAACTTAATTGGAAACACTTGATTCGGCAATTCTACCTCACCCGTCCTATTCACCGGACGTTGCTCCATCTAATTACCATCTATTTCGTTCAATGGCACATGGTCATTCTGAGCAACACTTCACATCGTATGAAGAGACCAAAAATTGGGTCGATTTATAGATAGCATAAAAAAATGAAGAATTCTTCCGTCTAGGCATCCATATGCTGCCAAAAAAATGAGAAAAGGTGGTGGAAAGCGGTGGACAATACTTTGAATGAAACATCAGGTATGCCTTTTTGACCATAATTGCCCTATTTTCAATAAAAACGGCGAAAACTTATTTGTAGGCCTTTACATAAATACGTAAATATTATTAAATTTCACAGATGTACAGTACAAACCAAAATACAAAAGTAACAATACAAAAATATATGTATGAACCAAACACTTGATACTTTTAAGGAAAATTATAGAAGAACATTTAGCCGAAAAGTCATCCAAAAAGCCTCTTCCAAATTTGACTGTATTAAATTACCATATGGCTTATTTGATATACCACGAGTACTACCAAATGTTATTAACTGAAGTTCGTTCAAAGTTATTAACTGAAGTTAATTTTCTACTAATAGAAAAAGTTTTCATATAATTTCATATTCATATATTTTATAATATGTAAAACGTCACAGTAAAACTATTCCTGGTTTACAATTTTTTTATTATCCTTATAACTACCCTATTCCCTATCCACTGAAGTTTAAAATATTCTTGTGAATAACTCATGTAAAATTAAGTTTAATTCTAAATCCACTAAACAAATTCAGAAAACTAAATGTTATTTAATCTCGTACCTAATAACAAATGCTATTCATGATTTACAAAGCACAAAGTAAATATTGTTCTTTCACCCAAGCGCCTTCGTCGAAATTAATAATCTTCTCTTAAGCACAGCTAATCAAAGGGAACTCCGTTCAATTCAAGTTTGGAGACATCATTCCCATTATATGTCTGGCCACAAAGAGTTCACACTCTTTTAAAAATGATTTTTAGTTAAAAAATACTTCATGATTTCCAAGCAAGATATCAGATAAAAAAGGAATTGTTAGGTCTAATTATGTTCTACCACTAATTACCAGTAACTATTTTCTATATTTACAAATATTTCTGAAGAAATTTGAGTGTACTTTGTACAAACTCGTGGATTAGTATTATGGCAGCCCTATTCGATGTGTTATTTTAAAGAATTTTTCGTTTACTAAAAATTTTTATGTATCAAGATATAATTACAAAGATTATTATTAAAACATACTAATTATAATAATATATATTTAGTATTAATATATTTCTAAATACCTATATCAGACCTGCTTTATTTCATCAGTAAAATCAATTTTATAATTAAAATAAAAATGTCCCACATAAATGTACCTAGTATTAATCCGTGTTATAAACTGGAAAGCGGAAATAAGAGCTTCTACTATAATTCTCTTTCTTCCAAATGCATTTTGTACCGCAAAAGCAATGGTCCATTAACTAACGCCTTGCAATGCATTTTCCTGTCTTACGGTTGTAGAATTTATTCAAGTTTCTTTTTCTATTAAGAACGGCTTTCTTCAAAGAAAGTAGCAAAAAATGTTTAAACTATTTAATTTTATTCCAGAATGCTTGTAGAATTTTTCAATACATTATTTCTTTTTATAACAATTATTTTTATATACGAGTAGTACAATAAATATTAGTTATATTTTGGATGTTATACTTATTATGGTGCCTTCATTAAACGTGTGGTAAACATGATAAATTTAATTAATTTTTAATTCTCTAAGCTCAAAAATAAATTTATTTAACCTATTATTTATAAATGTAATTTATCAAAACCAAATATATTTGTCGGTTATGTCATGAGTACAGGACATCAGATGACATCGAAACACAAGTGTGAAGTTGGCGCACTTCGGCAGAGTCTAAACTCAGTCGGTTTGATTCCGATAAAAGGAGTAATCATCATGGTCAGACCTCTCAGATAATTCGGACCTCGAGCTGACAACAAGTGCTTAGAAAATGCCTCACGTTTCGTTGTACAAAGATAATTAGATAGTTACTAATTTCAATGGATAATACCCAAGACTCAAGTTCAAGAAGATCTGTACTTCCGACATATTTATATTTTTGTGTCTCCAAAAAAAAATTGTTTATGAAACTTTGTTTCACGAAACATCAGCGCTTTTAGCGAAGTTATCATAAAGTTTGTTAACTATGTAATAACCATTAGTATTCTTAATTTTCGGATAAAATTTAATTTTCTTATTTTAACATGTACTACTCGTTATGTACGAGGATAATATATACATTTTATAAGGTGCATATTAAGCCGTAAGCAGTTAATCTTGTTACAAATTTTATAACTCTTTTACGCCTAGCCTCATCTCACATGGAAAGATAAAAACAGGAATTTAAGAGCAAGTTATGAATACTTAAGAACATTAAACAAGCATATTTAAATGTATATAAATATAAATAAGCCAAATATTTAACATGTTTAAAGATATTTTTTAAACATTAAACATTTAAATTTCTTATAAGGTTTCTTTTTGCACTTTAAATAAAAGCATTTATGCTTAGATATCACATAATCGATTGAGTTTCTACGATCATCGAATATCATATTTAATCGATGTACGAGGTGCGTAAAATCTGTTTGACTTAAACAGGAATAGACTACGCAGAACTTCACTAATCTTAAACAGATAAATAAAAATCGAATACCAGCAACAGAATTACTAAGTGGCAAATGAACAAAATTCGTTGGATTTAGAGGAAATTGAAAATGTAAGCTTTTTATAAAAATATATCTACACGAAGTCCCTGCTGACGTCTACATTATACAGTTTAAATAAAACAATATTTTTTCTGCCCATCGCGTCGGGCGGAAAGTGACAACTTTCATCCCGTTGCGCAAAACGAAGTTGCCGCTTTCCTTTTTCGTCGGACAGAAAAATAGCATACACACCTCGGGCAGTAAAATAAGAAAGCCTCAGATCACATGTTAGTTGACCTCGGTTCCACCTCGTTACATGTGATCTGTGACATTTCCTATTTTTCCTCCCTAGGTGTGTAATATACTATTATTTAGGTATCTATGGACACAACATATAAACTTTCAGTAAAGATTGTACTACCCTTGATGCCAAGCAACTACTAAATATTACTTTTTAATATTTTTAGATTTTAATAATTAATTGAATGGTGTCAAATCAAATGTTTTATATTTTATCGATTTAAAATAAAAAATATTTTCGGTTCTTAGACATTTCGGGTTTTTTGTAATTATTTCTATATATGTTTGTTATAAATTTTCTATTATTCTGTAAAATATAATATAAAATAATGAAAATTTTTTTTTTTTTAGTTATTGTCTATTTCATCACCAACAAAGGCATGATATATTACATTATCTGACCTACAGATCTACTTTTGATGAAATGTAAAATATGTATAGTTTGTTTAAGCGAAGCGTAACTGTACTTAATTCTTAAGGAAACGAAATACTCTGTAGATGAAACCGTTATTCATTATTGGTTTGGAAAAATGGTAGGATAGAGTTACTGTTTCAAAATAATAAAGTCTAACTTTCTTATTTTAAAATAGAACAAAAAATTTTAGTGAAAATTTATTCCACAAGCAACAAAGTTCAAACAGACATAACTTTAACCAAGCGTCTTTTAAGTATGAAGGTAACTATCGTAAATAGCTTTATAGCCTAACTTAAGCTATAAGCGTTAAACATTATCTGATACTATCAAAGAAATTTTATAATTGTTCTGCGTTATATTATATATTATTACTACTGCTTCTGCTACTATTAATATTAATATACAAATTAACGTATTAATATACAAATGAAAAAGAAATAAAACTATACATTTTGCAATAATGTATATAATGGAAAGAATATATAAAATTCTAAGCAATTAAATATTTTAATAGGACACAATTTTGTACAACGATAAAAAAAATCAAAATTTAAAAGTCGTACATCAAAAAATAAATGTAATAATCTCCATTAAAGCATAATTAATTTTAGTTATGGAATAATGATGTGTGAGATTTTTTTTGACCTTTTAACCTTTTTTATTGAAGTGAAACTTCTTTAGGCGCATGAGGGTAAAATTTTTACAAATGAAACGTCACGCCGGTATGCAACGGAAGTGTCGGAAAAGAGAGAGAGTGATCGAGACCGATTGAGAGAGAGTAAGACAGGGCGAACGTAGCATGAGCCGTGGAGCGAGAGTAGGGAGCAAGCGAGTGAGAAAGATTGAGAGAAAAAGTGAGACAGAGCGAACGTCGTATCACGCATAGTGCTATGGATCGTGAGGTGGGAGAGAGCTATAGTGAGAAAGACTGAACAAGAGAGAGATAGAATATGGGATATCGAGAAAGAATACACGCCCTATTGGTTGTGTATTCGTTTAATGGTTAATTATTAGAACTTTAGATGGCATTTCTGTCGCATAGCGTAATATTTACAATATTATTAGACACTTCTACAGTGAATAAACAGTAAGTGAATTTTATAAATAAAAACTTTGTGAATAAATTTGTAAGTTGTCCTGTATCAAGCACTTATTCGAAGTAAGTAATATATCTGTTATCTTTTTGTTAATTTACAATTTTTTATGATAATTGGTTTGAAGGTTAGGTAGTTTTAATATTTACAAATAACATGTGATATTTCAACTTGCCACTCGTCATTTGATAATTTAATAAATCATTTACCATAAAATAAAAATATTTCATAAATTCGCTTTTCTAAATTTGAATTCAAAAACAAAACTTAATTAATAATTTCTAATATTGACAAAAACACGTGGCATTTTTATTTACAATTCGTCATTTGAGATTTCAATAAATCATTGTGCATAAAACACTAATAACAATATTTCATAAATTCTTTCGACGAAATTTTAATTTAAAAATTGGAATTTCTAGAGTTATCATTAATTTACAAAAATTTTGTATATATTTAAATTGGATTAGGTATTTTTAATATTTACAAAAAATCACGAGGAATTTTAATTTAATATTCAACATCTGAGATTTGACTATATTATTTTTCAAACAATATAAAATAAATTTATTTTAATAATTCTCTTTAATTATTTTTATTATTAAATATTAATTTCAAATAACTTTTCATTTTCAGATTGCAATGCCAAAAATTGTGGTGCGAGAGTGTGAAACACTTAAAAATAAAATATCTATTAGACGGCCAGCTAAAACATCAACAGAACGTTCACGAGAATTTAGAGACCGAAAAAAGGCTTTAAAAAATGCAGCTAGCCAAGAGTTGAATATCTCATCGTCCATCATTACAGAAACTACACCAAAAACTCCAGCAGAGCGTAGTCGTGACTACAGAGCTCGAAAAAGACAAAAATCTGAAGAAAATCAAGAGTCAAATGATTTGACGCGAATCACTGTTGAAGTTGCAGTACATCAAGAACAAGACAATTCTCAACCTTCGACTTCGACTTTACCAATTAAAAGAAAAAAAACTTCAACAGAACGTGTTCGTGAGTTTAGAGCAAGAAAAAAGTCATTGACAAGCCTTTCAGAAAACATCATTGAAGATTTTCCAACATCATCAAATATTATTAATGCTAATAATAATAATAATAAAAATAATAATAAAAATAATAATAATAATAATAACAATAATGGTGATAACAATAATATTAATAATAATAATAACAATAATAATGGTGATAATAATATTATTAATAATAATATCGATGATGAGAATCATGTCAATATTACAAATAATACGAGACGTATTCAAGATAATGATTTACGAGTACCTTATCCTACTTTTCACAGGCATCAAAATGCTCACAAGGAATTTAAGGAAAAATTTATTAATAACTCGTTTGGGCATGTTTGCTCAGTATGTGAGAGATTGTGGTTTAAAGAAGATTTAAAACATGCACTTATTCAACACCAAGAGATATTAAATATAATTCTTCCTCATGTATCAAACGACAAAATTGCTTTATGCAACACATGTCTTAACGCATTAAACAAAAATAACATTCCAACAATGGCTGTATATAATGGGTTCAAATATCCACAGTTTCCAAGTCATCTACCACCACTAGATATTTTATCTGAAAGATTAATTTCACCACGTATACCTTTTATGCAGATCAGAAGATTAAGACATGTCAACGGTCAATATGGAATTTTAGGGCAAATCATTAATGTGCCTGTTGATGTTGATACAATGATTAAAAGTCTACCACGAAACGTAGATGATGATTATTGTATTAATGTGCATATCAAGCGAAAACAAATTCATAAATCAAGCTATTTGCAGGGCATAATTAATAAACGCACAATAAAAACCTGGCTACAATTTTTATTAGCTACACCACTTTATACTATGTATGAAATTACAATGGATCAATCATTTTTTGACAATAATTCAATTTCAACGGAAATTCCTTTAGAAGATATTAGTGAACATATACCTATTGAAGAAAGTCTAACTGCTCAACAACATACACTGTCATGGGATGAGGAACAATATCTTTGTATTGCACCTGGAGAACAAAATGTTCCACGGAGCTTACTGTTCGATGAACATGCAGAAGAGCTTTCATTTCCGTCAATTTATTTGGGTGAATTTCGGAGATTCAGAGAAGGAATTAAAGCAACACCATTCATGATGGCATCAAGTGAATTACGAAGATCTGATCGACGAGCTGTGACACCGCATCATCTTTTATACGTAGCAATGAAAATTATGAGATTGAGAGTTCGGGATTCCCTGACGATTGCTTTTAAACATGTTGGTAAAAATACAACGGTCACTCGACAACAAATTGAAGACGAACAATACATCAATAATTGTATTGAAACAAATCTTCCTTTTTTACGATCAATTCCGAATTCAACATGGTATTGGTCGAATCGTAAAAAAGATCTTTTTGCTATGATAAGGCAACTAGGTAAACCAACAATTTTTTTAACATTAAGTGCAAATGAAATTGGTTGGACAGATCTAATACAAATATTATATACATTGAAACATAGTGGAGTTGAAATTTCAACGGAAGCTGCTGAAAACTTGCATTACCTTGAAAAAACTACTTTAATTAATGAAGACGCAGTAACGTGCGCGATTTACTTCAATAAATTAGTAAATGTTTTAATGTCTATCCTACAGTCGAAAAAATTAAGTCCGTTCGGAAAATATTACGTTGACGAGTACTTCAAGAGGATTGAATTTCAGCATCGTGGAAGTCCACACGCTCATATCTTATTGTGGTTAAACAATGCTCCAATTGATGCCATGGGAAACGATAAAATTGATGCGATAACATTAATTGATAATTTAATTTCTGTTTCATCTGAAGAAGCATCAGGTAATATAAAACTTCAAACTCACAAACACACATTTACGTGTTACAAAAGAATAGGCGCAAACGGACCACAGAAGTGTAGATTCGAGGCGCCTTTCATGCCGTCTAGATCTACAATAATATTATCACCTATGCAAAAAGAGGAACCTGGTTTTCGCGATTACTTCAATCAATACAAAAGCATAAGGGTGAAACTAGAAAATAAAGATTATCTGGACATGGATGATTTTTATAAAGACAATAACATACTTTCAGATGACCATTATCATAATATTCTCCGAGCTGGGATAAATAGACCGAGAGTATTTTTTAAACGCCAGCCACGTCAGAAATGGAACAATTCCTTTAATCCATTCATTTTAAATAAAATTAAATCTAACATGGATATTCAATTCATTACGGAGGAGTATTCTTGCGCTGCTTACGTTGCTGAGTATGTAAATAAAACAAATAGAGGAGTAAGTCATCTTCAACGTTTAATTATCGAAATTATGAATGAAAACCCTGAGTTTGATATTGTTGAGGTTACTAGAAAAATTGGAGTGAATATGTTAAATCATGTAGAAATTACAAGTCAGGAAGCTGCTTGGTACCTTCTACGAGAGCCAATGTCAAAATGTTCGACTGTTGTAACTACTATTCCCACAATGTGGCCTGTTGATCGACAAAGAATACGAAAAACTCAAAAGGCATTAGACGAAATGGGTATTGGAGAGGATTCAACTAATATTTGGCGTGATAATTGGTTTGACAAGTATGAAAAGCGACATCAAGATTTAAATGATGTCACACTTGCTCAATTTGTTGCAAATTACACAGTAAAGAACGACGGAAGTTATTCACTCAGAAAGAAACCACGCATCATACGTTATCGTAATTTTGATATGGCGCAAGATCTAAATGAATATAAAAGAGAGATGGTATCTTTACATTTTCCGTTCCGTAACGAAGACGCAGAAATACTGTCTGAGCTAAAATTCATTCAGATATATGATGAGAATGAAAATTTGATTTTAAGTCGTCGAAAAGATTTTGAATCAAATCTAGACATTCGTGAGACTATTGAAATTTGTCGTTGCTTATGTCGTGATGATGATATTCTCGATAATGAAAATGACCAAGAAGCAGCAAACAGATACCCTGAGCCGGATCCATATCAAAATTTATTTCAAAACGCGAATCCTGAAATTAATAATGCTGATATTCGTGCAGCTGTGTTAAACAAGCTTGGACCGATAGCAAAAAAAAAAGAAAATTTAATGGAAAATGCGGCGTTTTGTAATTTAATGAGGATGTCGAATAATAAGCAGAGCGAGCTTTTACATCATGTATTATCGCATCTACTATATTCAAATGGAAATCCACTACAAATTTTCTTGACTGGTCCAGCTGGTTGTGGCAAAACATTTGTCATTAAGCTTATCATGGAAATTTATAATCGTTTTTCCAATACTGATGGTTTTTGCAATGCATACATAGCATGTGCTTCAACTGGTAAAGCCGCTGTGGCAATTGATGGTACCACTGTACATACAGCATTCAAGATCACACTTTCAAGGTTGCTTCCTTTAAGTATTGAAGTAGCTCATCAATATCGAGCACTTTTCAAATTTATAAAAGTTATAATCATCGACGAAGTTAGCATGATTAGTGCTGAATTACTTGGGCACATTGATTCACGATTAAAACAAATCACTGGAAACTATAATACTAATTTTGGAGGTTTGGATATGATTTTAATTGGTGATTTGCGTCAGTTACCACCAGTAAGGGCGACACCGATACATAAGCAACAAAAACAAAAAATATTCAGTCCACTTCTATGGAGAAGTCTAAAATTCTACGAGTTAGAAGAAGTTATGAGGCAATCCAATCGAGTATTTTCTTCGATTCTGACAAAAATTGGTAATGGTGACCAATTAGCAAGCCAGGAAATAGAACTAATAGAATCACGATTATGTACTGTTCATGAAGCAGATACTCACTGTCCGCATGCAGTACGGTTATTTAATACAAATCACGCTGTCAATGTTTATAATAAGAAAATTTTGGATGGAGCTATAGAAAAATATAACTCTACAGCTACAGATGTTTACATTGGATGCACATCAACAGAACAACAAGCGTTTGTACGCCAAAAATTACACAAAATGTCGATAATTGATACAGGAGGTTTACCATATGAAACAGTTTTTGTAAAAGATATATATTATATGATAACAACCAATATTGACGTCTCCGATGGTTTGGCGAATGGTGCCGTTGGAAAATTAGTTCATATCGAACGAGATGATTCAGGCCAAGTTAACTTTGTATGGCTTGAGTTTTCAGATTCACCAAAAACTGGTCAAAAAATTCGAAAAAAAGTTGCTGGACATGTTGCGGCAAATAATATAAGTCGAACTGCCGTACCAATCGGTAGACGATCATCAACAATATCACTAAATAACAATAAAACAATAAATGTGAAAAGGTCCCATTTGCCATTAGTTTGTGCTTGTGCAACAACAATTCACAAGTCTCAAGGAAGTACGTACTCCGAAATTGTCTACGAATATGATAAAAAACAGTCACAATCATTGGTATATGTTGCATTGTCTCGTGTCACAACTATCGAAGGACTACGGATTACTACAAGCAACAATGATTTGACCTTTTACCATGGACGAAGACCATCAACAACAATGATACATTTACGAGATGAATTTAGAAGACTTTCATTAAATTGTGTAAAAACGGTTGATAGTGACATGCTATATTTCATACGACAAGAACAGGGATTAACTGTATATACTCTTAATTGTCAAAGTCTTCGAAGTCATTCTCAAGACTTATTAAAAAATCAAATTATACAAGAATGTAACATCATACTTTTATCTGAAACTTGGATAAATAACTCTGAAGAAATAAGTCTAATTAATTTTGACTGTATTGTTAACTTTAAACGACCGAACGTTCGAGCAGGTGGAGTGGGTATTTATTTCAATAAAAAAAAAAACAATACGACAAATATTGTTACGCCAAACGTTACAATGACAGCAATTAATTCATCATCACAGCAACTAGTATCAACATCAATTGGTGACATTTGCATGGTGGAATGGCAAACTCTTCATGGAAGAAAAATAATTTTCGCTGCTGTATACATATCAATTAATCAAAAAATTGAAGATATAATTAGTTTCTTGCATCACCAATTACTTCCATACAGCCACGGAGGTGCTGCTATTCTCGGTAATGAGAATGATAAAATACCGCTTGTTTTGGGTGGTGACTTTAACATTAATTTTGCAGTTGATGATTCCAAACCATTAATTAACTTTCTAGACGAAAAATTTAGTCTACAGCTAAATAATAATCCAAACACACCAACTACAAATTCAGGAACGACAATAGATGCTATTTTTACAAGATATTTAGATAATGTTGAAACACGAACTTATGTTGCATATTTTACCTATCATAATGCTTTAGTCACAATAATACCAATACAAACAACGTCGAACAATGTAAATATTGAAGAAATAAATTGAAAAAATTAAATTTATAACTTACATTAATTTTCAACACTTTTTTTATTTTAATGACAATTAAATTCCTAACCTATCTTCCTTTTTCCCTTACTCTTAATTTTGGAAATTTAAAGTTTTAGATTTGTATAAATATAAACAAGATTTATAAATTAGTTCGCCAAAGAAGTTTCACTTCTGACATGTGTACTTTGTACGCACGCATGTTTTTTTCAGATCCGTTTACTGTTATTGGTGAAAAATTAACCAAATCCTCATAACCCCAAACGGAACGAGATCCATAAGTTACTATTATAAAGCACTTTGGGGTTAATTGTTAATATGCCACTGCATATTAACTGTTGTCCCAAATGTGTTGAAATATAGGAAATTGTATAAAAATGTATATATTGAATTGGTAACCAAGTTAATTTTCGTTAACTAATAATATTATTTAAATAACAATATGTACGAAACCTTTAAAATTATCAAATTACTGATTTATATTGTAATTTTTATTTAAATATGTTTCCTAAATAAAAACTAGATGACATATAACAGTATTTAAAATAAAAATTGAAATCTGGATGAAATTTGTAATAGTTGTATTTGATATACCTAATTACAGATGAAGTAGCCACTTTATTTAACATTTTTGTATCACAAAACTATAAGTATACAATACTTTATTAAGTATTACTATAAATATACAATATTTCATTAAGTATTACTATAAATTATGACAACTAATATGCCTTGGCAAAAAACATTTCAAGGTCATTATGTGTTATTATGTTTCTTTACAATATAATAGCTACATAGGTGATGATGTCGTAATCTTTATGAGTATTTTAAAATTTTACCTGATTAAAAGATTAAAATAAAACTTACTCAGAAGATTCACTTAGTCGTGTAGGTTGGAAGTATATCCATCATAACGATTTAACAAATTTTATTATTATTATTATTATAAAATAACCACAAGTATAAAAATCTTAGAAAACATGAACAGCAATGCTTCGCGTAATAAATTGTCATCATGGGTATATTTTTTATTTTACTTTCCTATATTACCATATAGGAAAATAAAATAAAAAATATATACTGCGTTATCACCAATTTCAGCAAACAAATCACGTATGGTGTAACCCATGGATATTATTGAAAACTTACTCTGAATTCAAGACATGGACCGCTCACAATAGGAGTATAACGCTTTCTTTTTACACTCAGATCTGAATCGAATACTTTAAAAAAAATCCAATTCTAAGCCAGTAATCAATTTCTAGTTACTTATACTTAGCAAGCAGCAAAGGATTTCGTTTTCCTTCTTCTTTTAATCCATTTAAACCCCGTCAGTTAGATTCGATTCTTTGTTGGCTGTTTCTACATAAAAATATCGAATTGTAGCTGTATAATAAAATTTGTGATTGTGAAGTTTATAAAATGCGAATACATAATAACAAAGGAAGTTTTAATCCATAGATAGATTTATCTTCCATACAGACCATATTATTCTTCGTAGTATGCTCGAAATTTACTGCATTTTAATATCCGTTACACCACCGCGGGATTCTTTAATATTTGGTCCTTCCGAATTTGAACCGACAGCCTGCTGTTATTAGATCAGGACTACAGACAAGAAGCACCGTTAATGTACTAACTAATGCTTCTTGTATTTAAGTTACAAGTATTGAGAATATTAACATCTCAACAATACATCAACATAGTGGTGGGCTCCAAAAAAACGTATGATCGTTCCTATTTCTTTATTTACTTCAAAATATACCTATTATTTCATCTCATTTATATTCATATCATCGCAATACCGACAGTATTTTATTTATAATGACTTGACTTGGAAAGGTTTATTTACATCAGAATTTCAGATCTCTATCATTACGTACTTTCAACAATACATTAGACACATTTCATTAATTCATATTTAAAATTATTTATGTTTAATTGTTGCTTAAGTGTCTGTATCTGTTTTGTGTAAACATGCTCATTTACTACGTACATTTTTTAGTATTTAATAATAATTTAGATGCTTTTACTAATTGAAAACAATCCTTCTTTCGAAATATAATATAATAAATATAACTAGTAATTCAACATTTTATTTAATTACACACAAAGTTATTACAAATAACATGATTATTATATTAAGACTATAACATATTTACAACCTAATTTAATTCAAATACAATAATGCATGATTGAACTTTGTCTGGGTCGATAAATTATGTATTAATAAATTTAAAGAAATCCAGGAAAAAAATCGGGGAAAATCCAGAATAGTAGACAAGTAAATCTAGACAAATGGTTTTCTTATCGCTTTAACTCTTTTAAACTACTATTATTCCGTTAACTATGTTTTTTTTATTTTAATGAGCTATTTTGTATTAACATTGCTTGGGTGTTTTATCGTGAAAAGATATATATTTTATGTATTGTATAACAATATTGCGTACCAACGTATATAATACAATTCATTCTGTGACGTGTCGTTTCACTGGGCGCGGTTGGTTTTTTGATGATATTTTACTATTTTTTTTATATACAGGGTTATTTGTAATTAGTTGGCCACCTCTTGCAGGCTGATTCTCTAAGTCAATCCTAACAATATTTGTTCCACGACTTTTTATAAATCTTGATAAACAACACAAGAAAACTAAACAAAAAAAAATTGCTCCCTCTTTCACTTATTACTCTGTATTCCTAAGACGTTCTTAAATGGTCAACGCCCGGACGCAATACCTACGCTCAGAGTTAATAGCAATTCAGGGGCAATAAATCAATTTTGTATGGGAAAACTTACATTTTTACAAATATTTATTTTAATAAGTCGTCCAAAAAATGTTGTTAGGGTTCATGTAGAAAGGTTGGCCAATTAATTACAAATAACCCTGTATATGTAGATATATTTTTAACACTTGAATTGATTTCGTTGGTTCTAGTTTGTTGATTGCTTGCAAAATATTGACGTTTGTGAAATAGTGTTCACAATTTAAAAAAAAACCCGGTTGCGTTTGTTTTGTGGCTCTTCTCAGTCCAGGGTACGCTTGGAACCTTCGTAGCTTTAATTTTTAAGCTGGGAGTGTTTTTACAGAATGTCTTATTTCAGTGCGAATCGATCTTGAACTTAATAAGGACTAATGACTAATTGGATCAATCTAATTGTGACTTTTCTTTATTTTCAAATAAAAAAACATTTTCATTACAAAAAATATTTAGCTTACAATATATGGCAATTATAAAAGCAATTTACTATTTATTATACACTTATATATATATTTTATTGCTATATAAGTATATAATATCTGTAAACATAATATCTGTAATAAATTCCATTTCTAAACTAACTGTACTATAAGTTGGTACTTAAGGTCTCATTTGTGTTGTGACAATAAGATACGGTCCCGTTCTATCCACTTGTTTGTATACTATTAAATTATTCTGGGTTTTCCATTCATGAAATACAATATCTTATCAATTTCATTGAAGCCCTCAGAGGGATTCGTAATAAATTAGTTTTGATACGTAAACTTTACGGTTCTCTTGATTAAATTCGAGGTCTATGTGATGTTACCATGAAAATGACACAAAATTTGTTAATCGCTTTCGATAGATATTAGTAATTTATAATAGTGTATGTACTAACCTTATAAAAAAGAACCTTCATTTATTCCTAGCAAGAAATGAAGGTTCTTTTAGTTTTAGGTTAGCCACTCTGTCTGATAAATAGTCGGACAGAGTAATTAATATATATTTTTTTACTTTTCCGAAATAAATACGAAATCAAAAACAATTAACGTATAGTAACGAGTTCCATGTCGTAAGTTGTGTTGTTACACTAACAAATTCAACACAGTAAACAAGATAAAATTTGTTAAATGTTATTTCTTCAAACTTTTACGCTTTAAATGTGCTATTTCTCATAATTGAATATATTTCACAAATGGTCACTTACAAATTTCAAGGTACATTGCAACAAATGTTTTTGAAGTCAAATAAATTATATTATATTTATTTACATATTAACTTTATTCCCAAATGTGTTACATTTACAACAAAATTATAGCTTATTAACCTACAATCAACGAGGAATTTATGCACCTGCTACTTTTTCATTACATTAATATTTAATTATAGAAAGGACTTAGATAAATAATATAAGGATCTCGCCTGTAACAATACTATAACGGACAACGTACTTTTGGAGGACCGAATGACTTAATAATGACTAAAGGGACTAAAATAAGATGAGAACGAATGAATTGCCTCTGTGTTTGTTAAGCTTTGACTACTTTTGGGTACAAAGTAATTACACATTTACATTTTATGCCAACCTTTTTCAATGACGAAGTTTATCATCATATGTAAATCACCATGAGAATTATAATAACATAACAATATTAAAAGAAATAATTAAATTAAAGGATTTATAAAATATACTAAAAAAAACATGGTAGAAGTTTACAAGTTCCAAAGATTTCAGAAGAATATTTTATTTTGTACATAAACCATACATTTTATTAGCTACACAGATAAAATTTCTTCAATTTCTTTAAAATGTCGTTTTATAAAATTTATTTAAAAAATATTAAATCTAAAACTCTAATGAAATAACAGACAAGTCTTAATAGATTAACTATGAAATAATCTTTACAAGTAGTAAAATAGTATTCATGAAAAAGGAAACCTTTAAATAAATCAATGGACGTAGGTATAAACTGCACATTCTTATCTTCGACAAAACTTCTTAATTTACTGAAAAACATAACAATATGCGTGTAATAAATTGTATGTATTTATTTAAAATGTCTGAAAAGTATAAGTGTTTAAAAGTAGTCAGTAAATTATTAGTAAGTGAGTAATTTAAAGTAGTAATAAGTAGGTATAAATAATAAGTAAAGAAAAAAATGGTAGATGTTAATAAATTCGGACAATTTTGTCGTTTTATACAATTTATTTGAAATATATATATATTTTTAATTATGAATCTAAAAAAAATATTATATAATTATTTTTTTTTCATCTCATCAAATATTTCTCAGAAAATTAATTACTTTAACATCAAAGGCCATCTGGACAAAGTTTCATTCATAAATAAAAGTAACCTACTTCTACCTAAAGATCTCGTTTAGTCAACTTTAACAATGGTTTTTACTTTTTTAATATTTTGTTTCACGTTTTTTCATTGAAAATATCTTATTTAAATGTATTTAACACATTATTTAAATATTTATGTTCGCTTTACCATTTCGCTTAAAAAAATCATATACTAGTAAAGAATAGGTATATAATAAAAGACTTTTTTATAGACTTAACTTAAACAGACACTTAGCAAAATTGGAGAATCAGGCTTTCAATTCAATAGAAATTTCATTGAATAAAAAATGTAAATATTACTTATACCCTATTAATGAATATATATACATACATGTAATGATATATATTTTAAGCGCTTATTTATATAAAGTCATTTAATTATTAAATCATAAAAAGTGCCCAATACTCCTAAAGTACATAGTTTACACTATTCAATTCAAATAATATTTAAGAACTTAGTGTTAGAAAACCATTATAATATATTTTAATAAATAAATATTTATTTAATTTACATATTTTGTTTCAAATTTTCATCAAGTTATCATAATTAATGTTGGGAATATTGAATTTATAAAACCTTTAGATGGACAATATTAATTAACTGTAAAAACATTTAAAATTACAAAACGATCCAGTTGTTAAAAAACCGCATACATATTTATAATCCAACTGAGAAAATACGAAACCTTTTTAACTTTCGAAATAGAAACAGCTATTTATTTTGACTTGTGGTCGCCACGAGACCGAAATACGACACGAATTTCGAGTTTGAATGGCTATGAGGGTTTGAACAAAAAGTTCAAGTCTGTAGTTTCGGCAAAAAAATATGCATTTAGGATATTTTTATATTCCTTTTTCTGACTTTATCAAATATTTGACATTAGTCTATAATATATTCGAATTTTGAACAATGTCAACAAAATTAGTATACCTTTGTTCAAATTTATTTAAATATACAATGCAAACTTTAGCTCAGCCAAATCACTCTCTTTGAGCGCATTATACTTCAATTGTGATACTAATTCCTACTAATACATAAATTACTAATATTCCTATAACTGATTTAACACAGCGTTTTATTTTTGCTACATAACTATCATTATCAGCTAAGAACATAACATAGATGTACAAAAAATATGAAACTAAAACTTATATTTCATAATATAAATCAAGGATCAGTTCTAAGAATTTCATGGCTCGACAATAATGGTCGTTGCCGCTTAAAAGAAAGGTACCCTCTTGTTAATGGTATCTGAACATGAAAAAAGACGACAGTATGAATTTCATTTCTTTTATATTTATAATGTATAATTCATTTTCGTGAATAAAAAGCTGATGGATAAATATATTTTAAACAAAGGCACGACATACTTTATTCAATGATAGCAACACTTGAAATTCTGTTAAAAAGTATGTCTCTCTTTATGGATGTTTAATGATCTAACAAAACCATTTACTGTAAATTAACAGGCAATTTTCTGTTTTAATATTAGGCATATGCATTCTTACATAACAAATATATGTCTTTTTACTTAAAATTGTTCTGCCAAATAACTACTACTCAGTATAGTACCGTTATTTGTAAAAACAAATAAAAAAACAGACACAATATCAATAGTATAGCTAGATTTCGACGATAATAATCTATTCCGTTTCCTCATTAACCGTAACAAATAATTTTAAGACCTATATACACGGTCACTTTATGAAATGAAATAGGTAATTAAAGGATGAAGTTTTCTAATAACCCTTAAATAAATACAATTACGTTGTTGTACATTTTCAGAATTAATTATATATTATTAATTAAGGAGTCATTAAATATCTATTCTGTAGAGATTTAATATGTACAATTACTATTTTAATTATTCCTATATAAAAAATATTAAAGATAATTTTAAATGATACAAAAGTTCTCGTTATTTTAAAAACTGACAATTTTTAATTAAAATTGTTCTTTTTTTTGAGAAACTAAATCTAAATAGTTTATCTATATTAAATGTGAAATATTAAAACATATTAAATGGTCAGTGTAAGTCAGCCTTATATTCAATAAATAGAGGTGCTTAGAAAATAAATTAGAGGCTTTGAGTTGTCAAGTAATAAATAAGTTTCTCGCAGTTAGATTCGAAGGTTTGTCAGGAGTTTAATTGGAATTGTGTAGAACGATGTCCCACCATTTAATTAATTTATTTTTAAATAATAAATAGTATTACTGATTTTTTCTATAATATTACATTGTGAAATAGATATAAACCATGTTTAGATTATAAAACCTTATGATTTTTGGAACCTTATGTTAAAAGAAGGTTTTTTTGACTAATTGAATATTTTTCATAGTAGTTTAAACTAGACTAAGAGTTGTTAAAATTTTAAATCCATAGATATGTTGAAACAATGCACTCAACACATCGTTCACATAAAGTTTATCCTTGCTTTACGACACCACTCATCTCCTCACATTGTTGGGGAAGATTAAGATCTATTGTTTGCTTCCAAAGTTTTTATAAGGGTACTCTCACACGAATACAATACATTGTCCAATAATGGAAGCTTCGTTCGATTGTTACTAACTTTTACGAACTGCTACTTATCTAAACTTCTTTTATATTACTTAACACTGATAGTATATTCGATAGTTTTTATGTTTTTTAATTACGTAATAAATTTGTTTATAAGATAATAAAAGAGCCACGAGACATTACGAAAATTCGTTATGCGTTGATATAAGGATTATTCAATATCTATATATATAAAAGAAAGTCGTGTTAGTTACACCACTTATAACTCAAGAACGGCTGAACCGATTTAGCTGAAAATTGGCAGGGAGGTAGTTTAGAGCCAGGAGAAGGACATAGGATATATTTTTATCCCGTTCGACAGCATTCCCGTCTGACTTGACATGAAACGTCAGTCACTATAAAACGTGGTATAAAAACAAAAAAGAATCAGACTTGGAATAACAAAAATCAAATCACAGCTATGTAATTGACGTATAATGACAGCTATGTAATGAAGTATGGATGACAATTAGATATTCGTAAGAAATCAATAATAAAACTATTTCTATTAAATGAATTATTAACAATTATAATGTAATGAGAGTGCCAGTATAGTATATAAACAGTGAAGTGAAGTGAACTATAAAACTCTGTATGGTTGAAAATTTGAGTTTTTAGGTGAAGTGAAGTTTAATTAATAATGCCGCGACCAAGACGATCGAATCTTTCCCGACAAAGCCGTAATGCAAGAAGAATACGAAATACTGCAAATGAAAGGACTGAAGAAGAACAAGAAATTGCACGTGAACAGTGCCGCGATAGTATGGCTCGACTTCGTGCTTCTCAAACACGAGAGCAAAGTGAAGCAGCCCGTGAAACAGCTCGGTTAGCAATGCAGAATCGTCGAGCGAACAACAGAGGTCAACAAATAGATAATTTGCGACGCAGAACAAGACATTTATCAAGTGCTGATTTGAATCGAGCAGCGTTTCGATACGATTGCATCATAATTTATTTCATTTATTTGTGAAAGACGCTGATTTAAAATAAAGCTTATTAAAAAAATGGTTAATGTCGGTATTGTTTGCCTTTAAAATTTGCCTTTCAAATGGTTAATTATCAAATTTTTCATTTCAGGTGAAGAAACTACAAAGAAAGTTAGCTCAATGAATTATTACGCATATCGCTTGATGATTCGTCAAAATGCTGACAACTATTTGCTACGGTTTCGTCGATTGTTTCAACAGTATTGCGTTGATATGTATGTAAAAATAGAAATGGAACGTTTAACATTCATTAGGTTGAACCAAGCCAAACTGCGTTCTGAGGAGTACATCCATTTACGTGATGCAGTTAGTGCACAATGGCGCATAAACGTGCATTAGAAGCACTTAACCGAACATTAAAGGATTTACGCAATGACTCAAGATGTTTTGGAGGAGCAATGATTTTACTGTCTGGCGATTTCCGCCAAATACTTCCAGTAATTCCAAGATCTACGGCTGCCAACGAAATAAACGCTTGCCTCAAATCGTCAAATCTATGGCGCTATGTGAAAAAACTGCAACTGACAACAAACATGAGAGTTACATTGGTTAATGATACATCTGCAGAATATTTCTCGGAGCAATTGCTGACTATCGGTAATGGTCAAGTACCTGTCGATGAATCGAGCGGATTAATATCATTTCCAAATAATTTTTGTAATTTTGTCTCATCAAAAGACGAACTTATCAACAATGTATTTCCAGAAATTATTTCTAACTACAAAAATAATGAATGGTTGAGTGAGCGAGCAATTTTAGCGGCTAAGAATAAAGATGTAGATGACCTAAACTACATAATTCAAAATAAGATCATTGGAACAATGCATCTATTCAAATCTATTGACTGCGTCACAAATGAAGATGAAGCCACCAACTATCCAATTGAATTTTTAAACTCTTTGGACGTGTCTGGCTTACCACCGCACAATTTACGCCTAAAGGTTGGCTCCGTAGTAATCATGCTTCGAAACATAAATCAACCAAAACTGTGCAACGGTACGCGTTTGGTGGTTAGAAGATTGATGAACAATGTAATTTAGGCTCCGATAATGATAGGAAAATCCAAAGGTGAGGAAGTTCTCATTCCGAGGATACCGATGATCCTAACCGATATGCCGTTTGAATTTAAAAGACTTCAATTTCCGATACGTCCTGCATTTGCCATGACCATCAACAAATCACAAGGCCAATCCTTAAAAGTTTGAGGTTTAAATCTAGAACATTCATGTTTTTCCCATGGTCAATTATACGTGGCATGTTCACGGGTCGGAAGACCATCTGCGTTGTTTGTTTTTGCGCCTGATAATAAAACAAAAAATGTCGTGTATCACAAGGTACTTAAATGAAGAGCAACCTATGTACTAAAATACAGAAATAATTATGGATGATTAATGTAGGTATTTATTTTTTTTTGTATTTTTTCCAATTAGAAAATAAATCTGCTTATTTATTGCCATTAAGGCGGAACAAAGTTTGCCGGGTCAGCTAGTATACGCATATATCAATG
Source organism: Napeogenes inachia (assembly GCA_959347355.1). Lineage (NCBI taxonomy): Eukaryota > Metazoa > Arthropoda > Insecta > Lepidoptera > Nymphalidae > Napeogenes > Napeogenes inachia. Next base: position 19,169,794 of record OY365793.1, on the reverse strand, counting down.
ATGTCAAACTTATTATATAAAAATAAAGGAGGACCAAATGATTTGTATCACCTAAAAACCTTCATATGTTTAAATGTTTAATATCTTAAATATATTTATATAAATATGTTTAAATGTTTAATACCTTAAACTAATTTAGGGGACAAAGTTCAATATGTGAGCTTTAAAATCTCTATGTATTAACAATCTTTCAGATTTGATATTGCATAGAATATTAACATTACTTTTATTCTTCGGCAATTTTTTTTTTTAACTTTGCGTCATTCTTTGTATCACGGCTAGTTAATAATTATTTTCAGCCAAAAGCTTTTGCTTTTAGCCTTAGTCTTTCGAACCTTTTGTATACCAGGTAAGTTTAAACTATATATATAAAAAAAATTAAACGCCTTCCTTTTTCTTCTTGTTTGTTTAAATATCTTGTATGATGCATCATACGTTGTTCATTTCTGGTCATATGACTAAGACTCTTTTGTTAAACGTAGTCTATTTATCGTTTTATGCTCCCATATATTATTTATTAAATTATTTATGATAGAACCAACAGAGCACAGGTACACTAAACATTATGGAAAAGAACAATTTCATTTTTTTTAAAGTTTGTTCAATTGTTTAATTGTTTTGTTTGTTTTAATTGTGTAGAAATAAAACCGTGTGCCATGTTCCTAGATGTAAAACCAAATTCAAACAAAAACAATACACCTTTAATTCCCCATCTCTTTGTAATAAACTCAACCACAAATTTAACTTTTACCCGATGACACGATCTGCCATCAAACATCTTGCGCACTTCCTGATAACTGTAAAGCATCATGATACCGAAGAACTACTTAAACGTTAAAATGAATCAGTTTTCCCAGATTTCATGTAAATTAATATATGGCCTTGCAGTAACACAGTCAGAAAAACCAACAGTACATCACATATACCTCCAACCCTTTGTATTTTTGTAACCCGTTGTATTTTTTTTTTGTGTTTTTATACAATAATATTTCTCAGTTACATTGTTGTGGCTATTTTTCTTTTTACCGGATTTGTTAAATATTTTGGTGAAAGATCGGGGCACCCAATAATACGGGTCTAAAACATAGTACAGGGGCCTTTGCTAATAATAATACTATATAATAATAAAGATACTTTTTTATTTATGTAGCCTTACTTAAAGACGTGTACATAAATAGTAGTGACAAAACTAGTTTTATATATTATTGAATGATTATAAGACTCGTTAATTTTCATCCTATAAATGAAACACAGCAATCTACGTAATCGAGTACACAGTAAAATGGACGCTTACTCTGGGGTACCGAATGATTTATAGCCGCATGAATCATTTTGACTGTAGCCTATTAAGAAGATACAAAACACAAAATATACGCTTTTTAACCATACATTTCACTATTGAATATCATATATCGCTGCAAATTAGTAACAATAGATCATACATTTCTCTTCTGCATTCTATTAAAATATATGACTAGAAAATATATTTTTTTTAATATATATTTTTATTTGTATTATTATTTCAGATAATTTATCTAAATACAACATAAGTTAGTTGTTTTTAATCAAACAAGTTACGATACAATTGCCTACAGTAATGTGCGTTAACAATATTTTTGTTGTGTAAAGGTTATAGTTTGATTCATGAACAATCATTTTTAATTTTTACTTTTTTTTATTTTATTATTTACAGGTACATTTTTTATTTTATTATTTACAGGTATTGTATTTATTTTAAAAGCATCACAAAAAATAATAATAATGTACTAGTTTTCAAAAATGGAGATGATATATTTTTTTGCTATATTTATTGGAATTAATGCAAAGTATCAATACCAGTAAAAAATAATAATCTTTTTTTTTTAAATATATTACTATGTAAAAGTATCGTGTTTTGCAATAAAAGTTATTGTACTAGTAAAAGCAACTTGTGTTTCTCAAGCATTGTGCAAAAATCTGATTTATAAATAAAGGTTGGCTTCGATGTCAATTGCATATAACGGGCATTAATAAATCACATATTAGAAATAAGCTCCCGAATACCTACTATTCAAACATTCATTCAAATCTAGAGAAAAATACAAAAACTAAAAATTGGGACATAATTATTTATATTCCTTAATTTACTTTAGTTTGTGTCTTTCATCATTTTAAAATGTAATTTATAACTATCAACATGTGAAAAGCTTAAATTCGACATTATTCCTAGAAAGTAAAAATGTATAGACTATATTACCATCATTTTGAGCAAACAAATCACGTACCTTGTAACCCATGGATATAACTGGAAAACTCATTGTGAATTTAAAACATGATCTGCTCATAATAAGATTTTAACTTTTTCTTTTACACTTTTGAAAATAAATTTCCAATTCATGACCAGTAACTACTGAGTTACTAACGTATGGATTTACATAACTTTTTCTTAGAATCTTTTTAGACTCAGTCTGTTAGCTTTGATTCTTTATTGGCAGTACGTTGACATCAAATTATAACTAAATCATTTTCTTTTATGTAGTTGTAATCTTAACATCTAAAAAGAAATTATAAAATTGATTCAAACAACGATGATATGAGTATGAAAGAAATTTTATATGATATAACGTATTAATATTATAAACTTTAGACCGTTTTATGTACGATCCCCACAATATGTCAGTATTTAATAACTCTGAAAGCCTTAATAAATCGTGTTATGTTAATTCAATGACGTCTACAGACATCATTGGATTCCACTTAGATAGTATAATTTTAATAGTTTGCTTTTGTTCACTGACTTTTGTTTGGTTCATGTTTATAATTGAAGGTTTTTGTAAACTTGAAAAAAAAAACTGGTACGATGACTTCTAAAAATGTTTATTGCATGTTTTATTTGTAATGTCTACTTATAGTACCGTTTAAAACTTTTATTATTCAGCAAACCTGAAGATTCTTAAGGAAAAAATATATGTAGCTGCAAAAGTTTACTAACTAACTATTTGTTTACTAACAATTTTTTTTTTTAATTTCGGTAACGTAACAGCAACAAGGCAGATCAATAAAAAAATCTTAATATGAAGACCATAGATACAGATATAAAGCATCAAATTAATAAAAACGCGAACTCAACACTGAAGCCCATTAAGAAAAATATTTATCTCCAATGAACAAAAAAATTTACACTTAAATAGTGACTTCGAAACGGTAATAGATTAAGATATTAGTAATAGTAATAGTAATAGTAATAGTAATAATATCAGGACAAATTACACACATTTATCTAACCCCTAAGTAAGCAAATTATTTGCTTGTGTTAAGGGTGTTAGACAACGATACAAATACATAGAAATACACATATAAATACTGAGAATATATTTAATAAACGACCAAACCCAGAAACACAGACATCTATGCTCATCACATAAATGCCTGTCTCCGTCGAGAATCGAACCCGAGCCCCATTGCGTCGTGACACGTTAGGCGTCTGCGCTAACCACTCGACCAACGGGGCGGATATTATTACTTATATTTCAATAAATTTCGATTCATTAAAGAAAAGTATTAATATAAATCTATATTAATAATTTCAAAAAGCGTTTTATCAATTGAAATACAATATCAATATCAATTCACAATAATATCTATTAGTCGCCTTAGTATACTAAAGGATATTCTGAGGAGATCATTTATCTTCTTACTACAAATTAGTTTCAAAACTTTGATTTTTTTGAGCATTAACTTTTTTGACATTAAAATTAAGATATCCTTTATATACAAGTAATATCAGAACGTTTGCAAAGTTACAAGTTTTGGCAGCGGTAATTAATTAATTATTTATTTTTCAAATTGTTTTTTTTATTTATTGTATTTTTCTTATGCATAATAATTTCATTACTTCAAATTTTTTGTTCAAAGAGTAATAAATAATTCTTCTTAATTTCGAAACTATATATTCTAAGAAAAAATTGTAACCAGTATTACAAATTTTTCTGCATAGAATTATTGATATAATTTTTCACTACTTTTATGCAACTATGCTGTTGTCTAGGTATACAGTAAATAATAATGCATCGATCGATTTAGTTTAAAGAATTGATTTTAATAACTTTATAAGAACATAAAAAAAAATTGTTTAAAATATTTTTTCTGTATCTTATATTTACGCACTACTCAATAAAGGGTACCGTTTTTATGGCCAAATCATGTTCTGTCATCGTGTATAGATATGGTAACGATACGGGATGTATAAAAAAGTATATAAAAATAGGTTTTAAAAGGTACATAAAAAATTGATAAAAAATAAAAAAGTAAGGCAGTCAACGGAGTCTAGAGATGACAATGGATGGTACTAAAATTAGTGTGCAATCCTCTGACAAAGTAGAGTGGGGTAACACTTTTAAAGTAGAGTGGGGTGCAGTGAAGAAGTGCAGATATCATTTGGCCTTTGCAGTTGCTAATTTTATATCCTTCTATGGAGCGCGTACCCGCCCGGAGGATTTTATTTAAGCCGCTGTCATATTCAGTAAAAGGTTTGGAGGTTGGGTGTTTAAAATGCGCAGTTAAACTGCTTTACGCCAGTCTTTTGCGAATGTGGTATGAATCCCTTTCCTGATACCGTCAGCAAACCGCAGCTTTTTTCTATCATACGTTTTACGCTAAGTCGCCTCTTACTTACCTAAGACCATCATATTCTTACCCAAACGGCACGGGTTAAAAATAGTAGATGTTCTACTATTAGATAAGGTTGGCCTCTGGATTAGATTACATTACATTCTCTGAGATAATTAAATATGACAAATTAATGTAACAAACTACCCATAGAAATAAAAAACTTCACACTGAATCGATTTATATGAAACTTTTTATAATTCCTAAGTTGAAGAATAGTAATCCTATAAAGTATTGCAATCTAGTAGTTTATGAAATATAAAAAGTAAACAACCAAACAAGTCTAACATTTTCGAAATTTTCATAACCTCCTTCTTTGAGATTTATTTAATGAAAAACTAAACACATTTTGTCGCCTTTCAGTCTTACTTCGATTCTAGTCCTTAAAGATTATCCATGGACCATTTACAAACTTAAACCACACGTTATATTAACAATTCCAGAAGAGTATTACAAACCACAGTAACAATAACACAACACGTTAATCACATAACTACGGTAAAGGAAGCCAATTACAATGAACTCAGAAATATACGCAGCTTCGTGTTGTGGAGTTAACGTATTAACTCGTAATTATACGCTCCATATGGAAATCAACGCTGTTTGTGGATTATGTCTCTCATTTACCCTGTTATAGTAATATTGTTAGTTTGGATCTGTATTAGACAAAACAAAAACCAGAGATGTGTCCAATATAAAAGTGAAATTAATGTTAATTGTAAACATGTTAATTAAAAGGTATGTAATGTGGAACCTTCTTATAAACTAAATGTCCACGTTAGTCTATAGTGTATGACGCGAAATTATATATTGTTGATCAATTGTAAATTTTAAATTAACTAACAATTCACGTCAAATAACATAGTCAAAGATTCTCAAAAATCATAGAGTATGTCAAATTCTTCCACTTTTAAGCCATGATTCCGAGAAATTCAATAATTGGTTAAAATAACCTTAATATTGAAAAATGATCAGTATTGTTTTGAAATAAAATATAATAATAGAAAAAAAAAACATTTTTGCATTTATAAGCTTTGTGTAATATTTACTGAACGTATGGAAATTATATATTTTATTTACGAATTAATATAAGATAACAAAAATACAGTCATATCGTTTATATCAGTTAAAATATCGTCACAAACGGGTGTATATGTGTGACGTTAAAAAGAGTTAAATAACGCCGCTTTTCTATTATATGTAATATTGGTCTACAAACTATTTTTGATGTAATCAAAAATATGTTTAGTGTTAGTCCTACGTTTAAACTACGTTTTTACAGTTATATTAATTAGTATTTTTGTAACTTAACTTCAAAAGATCAATTTGGGCATTGGGGTTAAATAGACATTTACTTGGGGAGGTTGTGACATGTTATATGGTTTTTCCTTTCAACGAATTATAGAAGAAACAACTAACTCAATGATAGAAAATTGTCTTGTTACGACACAGAAGATAGAGACCGAAAATCCCGCTCGTAAACTCATCATTCACTCATAACGAGTACCATATCAGAATGCAATATCTCCATTTTTACTTACCCCAGTTACTAGAAATTCTAAGGTTTTTGACAATTATTTTCTCCAGAAGCCATTAAGCCTTATCCTAAAGCAGCTGCTAGGAAACGGAATATAACACGTAAAACTAGTAAATCCTCTATCGTGACTTCGATACTTCGAAAAAAATGCTTTGGCATTGCAACAGTAGAAGAAGAAAGATTTAAAATCTAAAAAAATAAAGCTAACTAAAGAGTTAAATTAAAAATAATGTTCAGGAAATATACCTAGTACAAAATATATAAAAAAAATATAGAATTAACTAAGAAAACTGCAAATTTTCCAGCAGTATAAAAAAGGTATTATATAAAAATGACTGAGAAAGCGTAGAAGATGAATATTTTTATCTTATATGTTGTAAACCATTTGATTTCAAAAGATCTGGTGCGTGATAGGTAGAGTGTGTTGTGAGTAAAAATGGTCACATGTGACCAAAAGTATTCTTATTAATAAGGTTTTTATTACATTTGGTTATGCTTGTAACATTTTGCGCCCGGTAGTATAACAACGAGGTTGAAAGTGACAGGCGTTTTTTTTTTCTTATTTGTTTATTTACATCTAAATTAATGCTTTATCATAGAACATGTATTTTTTATTTAAATACTGAATAGTTACTTGATCAAATAAATAAACACTCAAATTAAATAAATGGTAAATTAATCAAACCAAAAAAAAGACATGACACTTTGGAAATAAAGAGTCACTTCCAACCCACGTCTCCCCTAGAACCTTAAATAAATAGTTTTAGCGTTATTTAAAGTATAGTTATTCAAACTATAAAAAATCACATAAAAAATCTGTGTTATACAATCTATGTCTAAAACTTTGTTTAAACATGTAAAAACATCACATATAAGTTAGTACAATTATTTATCACAATAGGTCACAAGAGTTTACGATATTTTAAATTAAGATATGTGTAAAGAGTTTTCATTTATGTACAGTATTAAGTGAGGAGTAAATAATGTATTAATAGCGTTAATTTAAGACGAGTTGGTATTTAACTGTCGCCGAACTGAAAAGACGATTAATATTTTAAATGAAGGCGCTCGGCTGAAACGACAATATTTACTTTGTAAAGCGTAACGGAATAAATCTGTTCACTCGGAGTTGGTTATTTGTGATACTTTAACGGATTATGTTACTTTTAATTACTTGAAAATTTGAGAATCTGTTTAAGCTAATATTTTGTTATTGTTCTACTTTTATAATTTAAGAAGATAAACAACAACATTAATAGAATCGTATCATAAACTATTTATTAGCTTGTTCATATATTAATCAAGCAAATCATATTTTTTACTTGAAATATATATCCAAAACAACCGGAAGTATGCCGTGCGATGTACATAAATATAAATGATATAAATTCATAGTTTTTTATGATTGAGCTTTAAATAAACAAATCTTTTTAGAACATTCTCAATTTTTTTACCTTAATGCTACTTTTTATTATTATAATATAGTCTTTTTTGTTTCATTATACTTTTTTTAAATGTACCTATTATATAATCAAATTAAATGCAAATACTGAATACCTAATCTTATCACGTCTACTATCTCAATAATTAGATAATTATGAAATATTTCTAAAAACAATAAATTCCGCGTTACCATTTCTAATCAAATGATATCCCAAATGAATAAACTAATTTTTTATCATGTAAAAATCCAAAAAAATAACTTTTTGCAATCAACCTGATTAACAAATTTAACTTTCTGTTGTATAAAATTAAAGTTCAGATAGGATTGATTTGAAAATATTTTAAATAAAAACAAACACATTTACAAGTGATAAAAAACTGAGAGACGTAGAAATTATAAATGAAGAATTTGTTTTTCTTTTTTGGCAAAATTGTAATATGAAATAAAATTATTTAATATTTTGCTATTTAATATCTTATTTGTTAAATACTGTATAAGTATTTAACAAATAAGACAAAACATTTTTCTGATCTTACTAAATAATATAAAATTGTGTTTTTTTTTAAACTGATACACACTGAACACGATGGTTGAAAAAAGTCATTTTTAAGTACACACAAATTCATAAGGATGAAACATTTATTTATTTTTAAATAACTCAAAGTAGGTTCAACGTTTCATATTTTTATCCCTTCAATCACAAAAAATCAGAAGTCACATATTGTTCTTGTTACTTTCACCCATCATATCCTTAATGCGTCTATCTTTGTATCATTCATTCGCCATCATTTACAGAAAAAAATACTGCATTTCTACATTTATATAATATTTCATTTTATAATTCATATTTCATTTTATAATTACATTAATAATTTACAAAATGTTAAAGTATTAACACTTTTTCTATAAATATCTATTACAAAAATATATTTCTTTGATCTGGTTGTCTCTCATAAAAATAAATAACGATAATAAACATAATAACGAAGTACATGTATTTAACAATCACTAATAATTTATACAAATGAATAGGGAAAATTCCCCCAAAGAGTCCTCGGGGACGCGTCTCATTAACTTGATTGTTTCACATTACCACATGACGTCTCTGATATACTATTCTCGTTTACTCTGTGGTAGTAGAATGAGATTTACCGAGGCGACTTCTTTGGTTTCTAAGTATTCACTCCATAAGATAAGTGCCTTTATGTAACTTTGACATTCACAGTTACAATATTATGCCAATGATATTAAAAGTATTAATTACTTTATAACTTAATATTTGAAACGCAAGTTAAGAATAGTAATCAAAATTTTATCTCATTGAAAAGAGTGTTTTCTTTTAAATGTTTGCCTTTAGAAATAAAATGGCTCCAGTTAACATTTATTTTAATTGTCTGTTAAAGAATAAAACTTTTTAAGTTGCAAACCAGTCTTTACTGCCTTAAAATTTAACTACATAGGTATATATTATATTTTCATACTTTCCCTTCACCCAATTGATGAAACGATAACAAGATATTTAATTTAAGAATCGTCAGGATAATAAGATTAAATTATTTTATGTATATTAATTAAGTACAATTATCTCATTTAGTATTTAAAAATACCATTTTACTATAGTGCTATTGTTTGTACTTTGTCTTCGTGCTTAATTTCATAAGAACAAAGAAATATACTGAGCTGTCAACCAACGGATGTCGAATTCAAATTTCTTCAATCCCGGGGAGTATTTTATTTTACTTTTAATATAATTACACTTACATTAAACTAACAACTACTCATTTTATAGTGAGTTACGTCCATCCACACACTCTGGCACCGTTATTGACTCTCTTTACTTGACTAGTTGGAAGTAAAGTTGAAGACAAAAACATTGGCCTCATACAAAACTATTACTTTCACTTTACCTTACTTATATACATAAAACAAGCATTTTGAAACTCCCATTTGTATCTAAAAGGTAATTTGTACCCAGGATCAACAATGGAAAGAATAATTGCAACTCGCAAGGCCTCTGCAAAGGATTTGGAGCAAAAGTTAAAACTGGCTTTAGAAGAATTAAAATCTTCCAAAGATTTATGCAACAAGCTACTGCAGGAACGAGAGGACAGTGAAGAGGAAATTAAAGATATTGTAATAAAAAATACTAATCTTAAAGGTAAGCTTGCTGAACTACATACCAATTATTTGGATATTGTGGCTCAGCGAGATCAGTTAAGAAATATAGTGACTGCATTTGACCAGTGCAGCAATGAGCATGAGAGGGCATTAGATCGCATATCAGAGCTTGAGTCTGATTTGGTGCAGGCTAGGATAACTATTTCAGACCTAGAAACCTGCAAATTAAATGTAGAAAGTCAGCATACTCATAGCTTATATGAGGAGCTGGTTGAATGCAACTCACAACCTACTCAATCAAATTTCATAAATGTAAATTCTACTATAATTGATCTAACAAAAGATGAGTCAAGTGTTGTGCACCCCATATACTTTTCAAGTCATAAAAAATTAAAAAAGTATATGAAGGTTAAGAAATTAATTAAAAAATGTAATAATCTCATCAAAAACAAGTTTCCTGCAAAGAAAATAAAGAATTTACAAATTGAACGCTCCACATTAATTAAAAAAGTAAATGTTTATAATAGGAAAATGATTGAGAGTAGGTCACTGTATGAGCGAGACACCCAAAACTTGCATGAGGAAATCTCTCAATTAACTTCTGCATTGCATTCAATAAGTAAAAAATATGAATCTTCTCAGAATCAAATTAAGGAACATATTGAAGCTACAGGTAATTTAGTTGACCTATGTAGTTATAACTTAGAGCGGTTTGAGTCATTAACTAATAATTATGTTAACTGTAATTGTTTAAGTGAAAAATTAAATGTTGTTTCTAAACTAAACTCTGAGGTGTTGGGTGATTCGGCTATACATACTAAAAGTAGTAATAAAAACATAAATATAATGAATAAAAATCAAATTAATAATAGGTCCTCTGTTGTGCACAACCATAATTACTTTGTTTTTTCTGACCAATTAGGTCAGGGCTTTGGGTCTCTTTTAAGTAGGGAATTAAATAATGTACATAATATATGCTCACCTGGTGCTAGTTACCAGCACAATATAGATAAAATAATTAATTTTGACTCAAAGTTGACTGAAAACAGTACTATTGTACTATTACATGGAGATGGTTTGTCGATTAAGAAAATTGAAATAATTAGTAATATTGAAAAATTATTAAAATTACATAATAAGAATAATTGTAAAATTGTAATTTGTGCATTTCCATATTCATCTTCTTATTCAGACAAACAAAATAAATATATATATAATTTAAATTTGACATTATATAATTTGACATACCGTCATAGTGATGCATTCTTTTACTTTGATGTAAATAAATTTATTTATAATAGGTTTAGGATGACAAAAGGTACAATGTATCTGCCTTTATATTATAAAAAACAAATTGCTACTTTAGTAGCATTTAATTTAAAAAACTTCGTTATAACAGATATAACGAAAAATAAATGTACTTCAAATAATATATTACTGACAGAACATAAGCGTTCCACTTTAAACTAATGGATAAGACAAAGCCTAAGTTGTTAAATATTGTCCATCAAAATATACAAGGCTTAGGTGGCAAGGAATTGGAAGTGGAACTCTTTGTTCAAAAATATGACATAAGTTTATTGTTCATTACAGAGCACTGGTTATCAAAGAATAACAATATTATAAATGTAGAAAATTATAAATTGTCAAGTTCGTTCTGTAGAGAGAAAGCTATTCGCGGTGGCTCACTTATCTTAGCTCGTAACGATGTAGTGTTAAAGTCTCGATCAGATATAGTGGCGCTCTCTGTCGAGCGAATTATTGAACTATCCTGCATTGAGCTCAATGAACATATTATTTTGTGCGTGTACCGACCCCCCTCTAGTGACTTTGATGAATTTGAAAACAAAATGGAGGATATTTTAACTAAGCTTTGTCATAAAAACAAGTCCGTGATTGTTTGCGGTGATTTCAATGTAGATATATTACAAGAAAATTCGTCTAGTGTACGTTTATTAAATTTGTTTAAATCTTTTAATTTACTGAACGTCTTTTTTGAACCTACTCGTATTACTAGTATTTCCGCGACTTGTATTGATAATGTGTTCTGTCGCTGTAACATTTATGAAGAAACAGTAATGACAAATTTAAGTTCAGACCACTGTGGTCTAAAATTTTCTCTATTAATTAAACACGAAAGTGAAAAGCCCCAAAAGTTTACTTGTAGACCAATTACAAAAAACCGGGTCCTAACATTTAAGAATAATGTACAGCAAAAAGTGGGTAAAGTAAACATGAGCGATGATAATCCAAATAATTTATATAATAACATTTTCGGTTTTTTGTTACAAGAATTTAATAATGTTTTTAAGCCAAAAACTATGACTAAATACCTAAAACTTAAATTTAGTGATTGGGCTACCGTGGGAATATATAAAAGTAGAGATAAGTTATATGATTTATATAGTGAGAGGCAATGGAATCAAGATCCGGTATTCTTGAATAAAGTAAGGATTTTTTCTAAAATATTTAAGACCGTTTGCATACAAGCTAAGTCGATTTACATAAGAAATAAAATTTTAAACTCAGAAAATAAAATAAAGGCAACTTGGGATGTTTTATCTAGTGTTTCTGGGAAAAATAGGGCTGCTAATGGACCTATTAAGTTAAAAATTGATAATATTGAAATAAATTCAAATTCAACTGTGGCGGCTATTTTTGAGACTTTTTTTAACGAAATTCCTTCAACAGTCACGCGTAATTTAAATTCCTCACCACGTGATGCAATCGTCGAATTGACGAATAACGTAAGAGTCAGTAATAAATGTTTTGTTTTTAAACCTGTTACATCATATGAAATTGTTAAAACTTTTAGAAATCTAAATATGAAAAAAACCGGTGATCTTTGGGGTATATCAGTAAAATTACTAATAAGTATTATAAATGATATTGCTCCACAATTATCCTTAATTTTTAACAAATGTATTGAAACCGGTACTTTCCCAGACTTAATGAAAAATAGTAAAGTAGTTCCTTTGTTCAAAAGTGGCGATAGACTAATACCCGGAAATTATAGACCTATCTCTATTTTACCCACTTTAAGTAAAATTTTCGAAAAAATTATACTAAACCAAATGTCAGAATTTGTTTATAGCAATGAAATCATGCATAGTGAACAATATGGTTTCACCAAAGGCAAATCAACAACTGATGCGGGTGCCGCGCTTCTTAAGCACATTTACGACGCATGGGAAAAGTCACAGAATGCAATCGGAGTGTTTTGTGATTTATCTAAAGCCTTTGACTGCGTGGACCATCAAACATTACTTTGCAAACTTAATCACTATGGCGTGCGTAATGCTGCGCTTGATCTTATTGCCTCTTACTTGAATCAAAGAGTTCAGACGGTTGATGTAAATAATTGTAAATCGGTTGGATCTCACCTAAAAATGGGTGTTCCACAAGGATCTATTCTAGGCCCTTTCTTATTTTTACTCTATATTAATGATTTGCCCTTTTATGTAAAAGGACTATGTGACATTGTACTTTTTGCTGATGATACCTCACTTATTTTTAAAGTTGATCGTAATAAACCTAATTTTGACAAAGTTAACTGTGCTCTGTCGCGTGTTCTTCATTGGTTTGAAATTAATAATTTGGTATTAAATACTAAGAAAACTAAATGCATTGAATTTACACTTCCTAATGTAAAAAGTCGGGATTGTAGTTTATTCCTTAACAATGAAATGTTAGAACTGACTGACTCGACAACTTTCTTAGGTATAACTTTAGATAAAAAGCTCCAGTGGAACCCCCATCTCTCGACACTCGCAAGCAAACTTAGCTCAGCCGTCTTTGCAATTAAAAAAGTAAGACAATTAACAGACGCTAATACGGCTCGACTCGTTTATTTTAGTTATTTTCACAGTATATTGTCTTACGGTATCTTACTATGGGGCAGCGCTGCCGAAATTAATTCTATATTCATTTTACAAAAACGAGCTATACGGGCTATTTGTAACTTAAAAGCTAGAGACTCCCTAAGAGAAGTTTTTAAAGAAATCGGTATTCTTACGGTCGCTTCTCAATACATTTTTAATAACTTACTATATATACGCCAAAATTTAAATGACTATAAAAAAAACAGCGACAGACATACTATCAATACAAGAAATAAAAATAGGCTTGTTACGCCTAAATTTAGACTTCAAAAAGTTAAGAAATCCTTCATGGGCTTGAGTATACGCATATATAATAAGGTTCCACAAGATATCTTAGATCTTCCTTTTCTTGATTTCAAATCTAAAATTAAAGGTATATTATTAAATAAATCTTACTATAACATTCAAGAGTTTTTGGTTGATCGAAATGTGTGGAACTTGGGTCATATCATAAATCTTGGGTCATAAATCTGTATTGTATTGCGAATAGCTAGTAATCTCCGCAATTTGTTTTTTGTTGTAAATTAATTTTGCTTTATCGACCTTCTGCATCACACCGATTCCTTAGAAGTCACTACTTGCGGTAGCATCGGGAGTCGGGTTGCCTCCCTCCCTCAAATATGTGCGAAGGGGGTGATGGCTGGCTCTTGTGTTATGCTCGTGAACGGGTGCTGCTTGCGGTGACTGGTTGTGTGGCAGGCCGAAGATTTATATATATTTACTGTTATTATTATTTAATTTTCGTTGCCTGAAATCATTGGGCTTCTTTTCCGATTGATTGCGACGGTTCTAGTTGTTCCAAAATTGCATTTAAGTTTATAAAATAAATAAAATTGACTCATTTGCAGGGTTGATGTTATAATATAATATATTTAATTTATAAGTCAAACATTGTTAAATTTTATTTAAAAAGAGCAACTGTTGAGTTTCTGGCCAGCTCTTCTCAGCAGAACAGCATTCCGAGCTGGTGGTAGCTTACTCACAGACTGACTATACTGACCAATTTAATTTAATGTAATTGACGATTCAAAAGTGCGTGTAAATGCCTACTTGAATAAAGATATTTTGAATTTTGAATTTTGAATTTTAATATGAATTCTGTAGGGTACTTGGTATGTGATTCTTTTTTATTTTTTTTGTTCTCCTGATATATTTCTGAAACTCTCAATACAGTCAACTCTTTTAAATTCCGGTACCTTTTTTACCTGGTTCTGTTTTATTTGATCTCTTGCATATTTTCTTATATTTTACATATATTTTTCGCGTATTCTTTAACCCGTTTGGAAACTGATCATAATCATAATCATTATCATACTGAGTTTCTTATATTACGTCCATAATAATTCAGTACATTTTCTCGTTGCGATGTCATGTACCGCTTTTATGCCTAACTACACATCATTTAAAGAGGTATTCCAACTGTCATTAGGTTCATCATGGATCATTAGGTTCATCATCATTAAATCTTCCTAAAAAGCGGTTGGCGGAACTATTGATATACTACTGTTAGTTTATTAAAGCTACTTTCAAAGAATAATGTCTTATGGTATCCTACTACGAGAATAGGTTGGTGATATAAATTCCTTTTTAATTTTACAAAAGTGCTATTTGTGCATTATATAAACTTATACTCAATTGTTTTGTATTTATTTTATTGGATTGGTTTACTTTAAGAATATTTGAATAAACCGAGGACCTTTGATTACCAGTACACAAAACTTTAGGTAAGTGGAGAAGGGTTAAGTTGCAATTGGATCCCTATTTATCAATGAATATCTAATTACTAAGAGCCTTCAGACTATAGAAGTTTAAATGATGGTTCAGTTTGAATGTATTTTTTTGGAATGAATTGATTTTTTTATTAGATTATAAAATTATATTGTTAAAAATGGGGTCGTGTATTAGGATACAGGTCTTATAGGTAAGAGAAGTCGTAAAGATATAAAACTTAATTTTTCCTTTTTAATTCCGAATCCAAAAAGAAGGATGTTATAAGTTTGACGTGTGTATCTGTCTGTGCCCTTTTTTTATCTGTTTTATTTAATCTATATCGAAATTAAATAAGTGAAAATAAGTGTATTCGTAGGTTCATTTAGTACAATATATAAACTATACGATAAGGATATACTATAGAAACGATAACTATAGAAACGATACGATTTATCTTACTAAGATCATTTTAAAAAGCAGAAAATGAAATTCTCCGATACCAAAAGACATCTAAAAAGGACATTGTCTCGGTAACTTACTTGCACTTTGATTTCTTTCTTTATTTAGCGGTCTCTCGAGACAACGACGTCGATAACTATATAAAAATATTATTTCTATCTTATTTAATTTTTACATTAATGTAATATGAAAAAAACACCCGAACCCGAATTCAAACCCACGACTTCTAAAAAGCCATCCAATACAAGTTTAGCTATCGTACCTATATGGGTTTCAATTTGATATTTATTTAAACTATAAATCGTAGTCATACTCAACGTTATGTATATAATTTATGGTAAACTCAGTTTAAACTTACTAATTTCAACATTAAATACCAACACCTAAATCGAATTATTTCCGTCTCGTCCATTACTTTACTATGCAATGAATTATAAATACGAATGGTTTCACAGTTTAATGTAGTCGGTGTTTTAAAAGCAAAGCCCTATCACACTGCAGTTCAAATACTTATGATAACTATGTATATGCTTTCCAATAGTAAAAACTAGTTTCAATATGATATTTATAACTATGATATTTTTAACTAAAAATACGATTATAGTTACATAAACAAAACTCTAAAAAAAAATCTTATGAATATATTTAAGCAACTATATACAACATATAAAAAAATATAAGATATCAAACATGAAATACATTAAGATGATAAAAATGAACTATTGTCAACCAACAATATCGACAGCCCCAGTGTCAAAGAGTCTTTAAATAAATAAGAGATTACTTTAGTGATGTCTTTTATTATTCAACAATTATTTAGATTTTGGAAGAACGTTCATAATGAATTATTGAAAAGTATCTTTTAGTGAGTAAAGAATTAGGATAGGAATTTACTAAATTAGGAAAAAGGAAAAGTAAAAGTGTTTTTTTTTTATTAGCTTGTAATTATTTAAACTAAAATGATAATTTTTTTAACCCCCATCCCGACCCAAAAAGAGGGGTGTTATAAGTTTGACGTATGTAGATATACAGACAGATGTCCAACGAGAAGATGGATGGAATATGTGCTAATGTAATGTAATGACAGTATGGTAGAAAAAAATAATAAGAGATTTTAAAAGAACTAATTATAGATTGATCGTTGTTATTTGGCAAAGTGATCATGATTTTTTTAAGTGTGATGACTGGATGTTCTTGTACTGTTAGTATGAGGGCTGAGCTCTTCGATATTTCAATTAGAATACTTTCTGGCTACTTAAAGTAATTTTGGAGACCAATATTTTATTATATTGCAGATACAGAAATGATTTTCATTATTATTACACGGCTTTGAGCAAAAATCGGTATTCATGAAAATATACCTTAGGTAAATAAAGAGATTCATGGTTTTGTTTACTGTATATAAAAGAAATCGATTACTCAGAAATCCCAGTCGTATCGTATCATATCGTATCGTATGATGCTATATCAAAATTTGGTTTTTGTCTTTGGACGACTTATCAAATAACTATTATAAAGTCAATTATTGTATACATTGCGTATTATTTAAATGACAACTTTCAAAATATTATTTACTGTAAATAATGCTGAGGTGAGGTTGGTCTCTCATTTCCTTTTAAATTCGAAGCACATTGCCATAATAACTAAGTTTTATTTCGTTTAGTAAATTGTTATAAATCGTAAGAAAATAATAATAACAGCTTGTATATATTATCCTTTGTATATACATATATAACAAATAGTGAAACTTGGAATAAATCATCTCATTTACTGAAATACTAAAGCCTTTCAATTATAGAATGATTTTCTTAAATAAGACGTTGGAAGTTGGATTCGGAGTTAGACTACATTGATAATAGGTAAAAATTTAATCTACGTATATAAAGACGCTATTAAAAAAAATCAATTTTTGATCCTTAAAAACAAATCTTGATTCTCAAATTTAAATATATTAAATTTTAAATCTAATTCAATAAAGGGCCACTAACTGCACTTTAGAGACTTGCCTATGTCCATTAAGACCATTATATAAACTAGAAAGTATAGGATAGTAGACAGGAAAAGCTAGATTAATGGTTTTTCCTATCGCTTTTACACTTTTAACAGCTATCATTCTCTTGACCATAGATTTTCTCTGACGGTTCGAACAAAATCTACATAAAATGCAATCTTTTACAATACAGATAAAATATGTTACTTGATAATAATGGTTCATAAGCAAAACTTATTTCAAATGTAACAATAACCCTGCAAATACATAAAAAAAGAAATTAAAGAAGGATTTCGTTAAGGCTAACTACCAAACCAATGAATTTTGTGTTATGGTCTGACAATGGTCTGCCTATGGTCTCTCTCTTTGCCTGTGTGTTAGCATATCTATCTTTCTGAAACATAACTTGTTAAAATTGTTAAGTAAAATGTATTATTGTTTTATTATTTACAAATATAACGTTAGGCTGTGAGGGAATCTATGCAAATGTAAGCCAAATGAAATAATAAAATTGTTGTCAAAGGAAAACTTGAGTAGGGCGGATGGGTGTTTGCGTCTCATTTAAGGCGTGGCTCGTTATTATTCAGGTATAATAAAGTATTAAGACGAATTTAGGATTAAGATGGATACCATATCATTTTAAATAATTTTTATTTATTTTAATACTACTGTTAATAAAGATTACATTTAAAACATAATTTATTACTATGGCAAAAAAATCTACCTCTCAGGAGCAGTTGCAAATATTTGAACCATTCTCAGTGTATACTTGTAAAATTACTTACCTGCTAGGCTACCTATTGATAAGGCACCACTAATTAATAGGATGCATAATGTCGGGGAGCCGAACACAAAGACTAGGTCTTACCTTTAATAAAGATACATTTCTATGCAACGATACATGACGTACCAATCTATATCTATACTGTCTGTTTTTAACATAACTAATATAATGATAGGAAACAATAATTTTAATATAACGACAATCTTAATAAAAATACATATTTAATTTATTGTCATTTAATTTAATGTGTATTTTTTATTTTGTACAAAATGTGATGGTTTCTTAATTAAATAAAGAATTGAAAAACTGTTTACAGGCTTTGAACCCACAACCTCTATGAAATCGTTCCGTCCCTCTACCAATTGAGCTTGAGCTACCATATCACAACCCACTTCGATTAATGTAGTATTCAATACTGTGTTATCGTAACAGAGGCAAAAAGTACTATCTTCTTTTAAAAGAATCGTAAATGTATTCTTCACCCCGGCTCATCTAATGAATATTACGACTATTTACACAATTTTCTCCTGTCGAAAATATTTTTTTACTCCAAAACATATGTGATTAACGTTATTAACTCTTGTCCTTGTTAAGCTATGATTAACATACCATAGAGATTGAAGAAGTTTATTTTTTTAATTATAATTGTACCAAAAATAATAAAAAAACTCTATTTAGACAACTTAAATTCAGACAAACTGCATTTGTCTCGTTTAAATATCAAATTAATAACAATTCCCGTTTAATTTGTACTAAAATTAAGCAAATGAACGGGTGCTGCTTGCACTGACTGCCACAGTGCTGCCACACAAAAGTTGTCATAGGCTCACCTGTCAAGCGATCTTATCATTCATAGTGAATAGTGTATGAAAGGAATCAGCATACAGCGCATCTCTGCTAGGCTCATTTCAAATAAAGTTAATAAAATGACTTTTTAATGAAAATATTAAAATGTAGGTTTTAACATTTTAAGATTATTTTCCCTACGATTAGTTCAAAACAGTCCGTAACTACATAATTCATTCATATATTCTATACATATATACATATATATTACAAAAGCTATTTATGATCTGAAAGTTTCGCATTGTTAACTTCGACCCTACAACTATTAATAACGTTATGATTAATAACTTACTACAAAATGACGTAGCAATGTTTACGTAAGTCGATCATTTTCTTAATTTCAACATCCGAGTTTAATTTTTTTTTAATGTAAAATTTTCCATTAGAAAAAGCATAATAAATCCGGTCACGGTGAATGATGATCGAGTCGGGTTACCCGTCTGGTTCCCTGAGACCGAGTCCGGCTAGAAGGGGTCTCGGCACATTCTGACGCAACAGTCTTGGGTGGGGGAAAAGGGGTTCCCTCTACAAGAAATGGGTGCTCCTCGTTGCGGGGTGCCCTCTCCGTGGTTCACGTCGGGGCATCGCGGTGAGTGCGAAAGCGATCACCTTGTGTCCCATTATAACGGCGGAGGCAACCGTCAGGTTTAGTGACTCGGAGTCTCACATAACCACCTCCATCATCCCCTGGTTGGAGGTATGTACCCATTATGGGTTCCTGACATTAAACGAAAAAACCTAGCTAATTACACCTCGAGAAAATGCACTTAATTGGAAGATAACAGATTCTAAAAAAACGTTTTCACTATTAAGGCCATGAATACTTCACAACTCATTAAATTGTATTGTTTTATAAAAAAAAATTATTAGTAAAATTTTATATTTTACTAATATTTTTACCTTTATACTTAATGAGAAACACCAGAATGATTTATTTTAGAATTTACTATAAAGCGAAGAGTTGTGTAATTTGATACTTTAGTTGATTTTTTTTATATTATTAAATTAAAGTTACAAATAGAATTAAAGAATTAAAAATTTTCAGACGTTTAAAATATATTTAAACGACTTTTTGATGTTTTTATAAAGAATTGATTAATAAATTGTTTGTTTAAGAAGTAATATTACACCGTCACTTTTATTCATAACATATTATATTTTAGCTTTTCATGCGACTGCTTGGATTCAATACTGATAATAGCAGATGTAACCATGACGAATGATTAAGGCTTAAAACAGCACCCTTGCGTCATCTAGTGAAAATTAAATTTGTGCGTTTTTTTTTTAATAGGAAACTGTTGTAACTCTGATTCGCTAATATTATTTCTAGCTTAATGTTACAGAGCCTACATTTGAGGGACTTAATTTAACAAAGACATACATTTTATAAAAATTGGAATTTCAAGGCAAAACTACAATAACAAACCTTTTGTAGATGAACTTTAGGAGGAAAGTTCAAGGGGGTGTACTAGCCCCACCCTGCCTCGTAAAAAATATACAAATATATAAGGTAACTTATAATGTTTTAATATTATCATAATATAAATATATTATTTGAATAAAAGATTATAAATATTTAAGTATTATTAAGTTACCGAATGTAACAACTAAATATGCTCTTTTGAGCTTTTACCAACACTCCCGTCGTCACTCTATGAAAATAAAACTCTGGCCCAATTGGCAAAAGGTAAAGGTAAAGTGATCTTGGACTCTTATATTAAGCTTGACTTTTAAAGACAAAGAAAACAAATAATAATATTTAAAATTGGCACTTTTGAGTTTAAAACGGGGCCTTTAAGAATTCGGATTTACCGAAAGTGTTGAGTAAAAAGGTGAGAGATCCAAGTAATACCAATGCGGTTATTGTTTTATAATCAGTCATTACTTAATTAAGCTTCCGTTTTAAATAAATATACGATTGACTTCAATGTCCATCGCATGAAAACATAATATATCTCACGAGTAAGAAGTTTTAGTTAGGCTTTATATCTTTTTAAATGCATATAATTCACGTACGATTCATTAATGTATCTTTTTAATATCGTGACCGTTCTTCACTTGAATTAATATTGTACTAAACAAACGACTCCGTTAATAATGTATAAAACTCATCTGTGACAATACAATAAAAGGCAACATACTTCTGGAGGGCGGAGTGACTGAATAATGAATGAAGGGACCAAACTAAAATGAGAAGAATGAACCGAACAACATATTGTATATACTTTCTGTTGGATTAGCCTTGGCTACTTTTGATGTTGGAAAAAGTTATTACATATTTATATTTTGCCCATACTCTAATCAATGACGTAGTTTGTTTAAAAACTAATCAAAAATGTATTATTTTGCATCATGTCTAAAGTGTACAAAATATCTAATAATACAAAATGTTTACATTTGATGTTATCCTAGGGCATCGTTCATTATATATTACTTTTTCAAAAGAAATACAAATACTAACATTAAATAAAATAACATTTACAGACGCATTTGAAAGAATGAACAGATTAAAAGTATTATAAGATATAAAAGAAATCAGAATGCTTTTGTATAACTTTTCTGTTAACTTAGTGAAATGAGCTATAATATTAAAAAAGAGCAAAGACTGTAGAATGTTATGCTGTTTATATTTCTATAAAATAAAGAATATCTTTTTTATATATAAAAATCTTATGTTTTAGACGATCGGAACATATATTTGTAGACTATAATGCTTATTTACCTTTTAACTCATATATTTATCGTGACAACTACCCGTATTTAGTTCTTAACTTTTACAGCCATGTTTTTTTATTTTTAATGTATATTTATGAAATGAGTGATCCTCGGTTGTGAGTGTCACAGATTATATTACTAGATTCTATGATGCTTACATAGAGCAACATTTAAAGAATAATAAAATATCTATTAGAATGTCAAATAAAATTGACTTGAAAATGTACTTAACATTTTCTTTAGTTATATCCAAATTAGTAATAATAGTATTATTATATGTCTCTTTTATACGATTACTTTTTCTGGAAGTTTTGAACAATTTATAAAAATATCAGCTTTTATTACATTCATAGTGTAACTTTTTTTTTATACAAGAACAATCGGTAAAGTTTTCCTGTTTTGGAGAAAAAAACGTTATGATGTAAAAACATATT
Source organism: Napeogenes inachia (assembly GCA_959347355.1). Classification (NCBI taxonomy): domain Eukaryota; kingdom Metazoa; phylum Arthropoda; class Insecta; order Lepidoptera; family Nymphalidae; genus Napeogenes; species Napeogenes inachia. The sequence continues at coordinate 19,147,229 of OY365793.1, read as the reverse complement.
TATTTAAAACTTGTCAAATAAAACACTTTAAAATGAATTTTATTTCTTGCAATAAAGTATTATTCTTCCCGTATTTTTAAATATTATGTTCATTTTGTTACAAAATTTCAACTGAAAAATACTGTAACTTCTTAAAGCAATAAATACTTCATTCCTTGTAGCCGCGTCGCCATTCTCGTCTGCTCTCTAATAAGATAAAATAAATTAATATTTATACTAAATAAAATCTTCAATGTTTTCATCAAAAAAATTGAAAATATTTTTTGAGAAAACAAGTTTGAAAATTGTGACAAACTAATTTATTGCTTGTTATCTCTGTAAATATTCTCTCGGGAATTAGGTTAATAAGCAATTCTATTTGATGAATAATATGCTGAATCTGACATAGACTTCAATCAATATATTTGTATTGTACATCTAAAGAAACGAGATGATACCTATTATAAATTTAAATAAAAAACATATTTTAGTACATTTTTTTTGTTTGAGATTTTGTTACTATTTTTAAAATAAGAGTTATTATTATTAAGCATAATTAATCAATCAACACAAGATCACAAAATCTTGATAAAATTTGGAGTTATTTTTTTAATAATAACAACTGAATTTCTACTACAAAGTGAAGTTATTTATTCCATTGTCTTTCTGTAAAGCTGCTTTCATTCCGTTTCTTAATTCTGTTTTATAAGCAAAAATGACAGCATAATTTTATTAGTAATCCTCTTTATTTAGTATGTTATAAAATCTGAATATCTAAATTTAAATCTTTTGAATCCTTGTAATTTTCTACTTATATTTTATATGCATTCCAATTTTATATTACCAATTTAAAATTACGCTTCCTGAAATAGTTATAATACTATTTTAGATATCACAGATTTTATAAAAGTGTGACCAATTCAGTTATTTGCCGTTCAACAATCAAACAGTTTAGTTATCAGTTAAATTTTTGGATATAAATCTTATATCGGAGAAGAGCTTTTCCACTAAGAGTTTTAATTTTTTTGTAACTTCATCAAGATAGAAATTCACCGGTATTTTAAAACACCTTTATAAATTTGTTTTTTCCTCAAGTCAGTTTTGTATTATTAATTGTAATGAAAGAGCGATAAAATTAGTGGCAGCCAGCAATTTATTTGTAATTTGATAAATTTTTAAATATTAAAGATTATACCCCCGTAAGATTCTTCCCTATCTTTAGTAAAAAAAAACTTTACAAAAGAACTTATTTAAAGTTTAAAGATAGGTTCTATTTTGCATGCTCATTGAAAAAACTTGTTTTTACTGTTTATTTATTCGTTTTTGAATGATATTATAATAGAAAAAAAAGTCCTATGTAGGTACAGCTGTACTTTCCTCCTAAATAATCTGTTCCAATTTCATTTGAACCGATTCAATATTTGTCGATGAATTTTCATCCTTTGAAAATATATTTATAAAAAAGCATTGACACTTTCATAATCATAGCACTTTTATAGTCATTTAAAGAGTACTTCAATGCAATGTTTTTGACTTTTGTATATGAAAAAGGATAATTCGTTTATAAAATGAGATTTAAAGATAAAGTTTTTTTTGAATTCGCAAAGCTTTTGAGCTACTTAAAATTCCCTACTGCTTTGTGCTTTTTATTAGTCTTAGAGCTCATCTAACAAACTAAATGGAAAAGTTATACAAAAAGCATTCCGACTTCTTTTATACTTTATAAAATTTTTGATGTGTTTATTTCTTTATGTTTTTGTGTTTTTTTATGTATATAATATAATAAACAAGATATGTTGTTTAAATTTATTAGCTTTCATCTCTTTTTTGGTGTCATTTTTCGTTATTCAGTTTCTCCGCTCTCATGATCACGTTAACCTAGTTTAAAAGTTGTGATGGTGACAAAGCTATGATGAATATATATTATATTTATTTCAGTCAAATAAATGAGCATATAAATAAATATTATTTGAAATATTTTGTTTGAAAACTATCAATCCCGATATTAGTAATTCTAGACTTTCAAAAATGAAGTGACGATTAAAATAATACATTCTATTATGGATACAAATTTGTTATTTATACTATATATATAGTTAATGTTGGATTTTCTAAAATAGTTAGGTCAATTGCAAATAAGGTCCTCAGATGAAAAAAAAAATGTCCAAAAGATTAAAGTTCTTTGAAGCGATAAAGTATAGAAAAACAACATTTCACTAACTTTCACAATTCAACAAACAGAAACTGAAAAAAGAACGTTAAAAATAACTCGACTTTTGCTTTTTAACATCAAATATCACTTTTACATTCAATCCATTCACTTCTTAGTGAGGCCATCTTAAAAAAATATAATAATAACAACATGTATATAAATCATAACTAAAATATCTTACATAAGATAGTTTGTGATGTTTTAAGCTCACTTGTAATGTAAAAGCTTTTTAAGTTATAATTACTCTTCAGCGCGCACTGTGAGTGTCATTCAGTATAAATGAAGGTACTTTCATAATTTAGTACAATAAATATATGCAATATGTATGTCAGCTTACAAAACTATTACTTTTGTCAATTTAAGTGTTAGCTTTTATACATGTAGTAGTTTGGTTTTGACTAAAAATAAAGATATCAAGTTGTTGATTTGACTAAAACAATTGAATCTCTGTATAGAAGTTTAATTAATAAAATAAATGTAATATTGGATACTGATTTGACTAAGAATAAGAAGTATATAAGTCGCAGTCGGTTAAGAGAAGACATTGTGAAATTGGGAGTACAAGTTGTGGGGTGGTACTATTGTGATAAAAGTGTAACAGTTATAATAAACCGCCGAGTGTGAGATCGAGAGACTAAGTTGTGCAACAGTGATAGTTAAGAGTTTAAATGGTAAACAGTTTAGTGTATTTGTGAACAGTGTCATAAAGTGCTTTTAAAGAATAGAACGACTGTCGTTTGCGATTCCTTGCGGTAAGAGAGTTCCAATATAAGGAACTCTTAAAAGTAGGGTTTGCTCCTGATTATTACCGTCTCCGTTCGTTTTGCTTAAGATGAGCAAACCTTGAAAAATATGTAGTTTTAGTATACTTCTTCATATATATTTTTTAATTTATCTATTTAAAGAATCCGTTCCCTGATCTTAAATATGATTACTAGTATGAATATGTTGGATATTATAAGATTCTACAATTAAAGATCACTAAAATAATATAGTATAAAAAATTTAATCAAGCTACTTCACACTATAAAATGATAATATATCTCAATGCATTATCTGGATAAGTTTAAAGAAAAGAAAGAACTAGACAACTATATTATTTAATATTACAAAATGAGTCCCGGTACATGAATACAATAAAAACAGTGATATAGTTATTACTGTGTAAGTACATAGTAATAACTATTGTTAAGACTTGTTTTAGTAATACACAGTACTTGCACTTCAATGTTTAATATCCAACCATTTGTAATAGAATGGGCGAGAGCAGCCCTTACAACTCGTTTTATAATATTTTGACACTATAATATTTAGGCGAGGGTAATTTACAATTTCATAACCAACTTACAGATGATATTATTTATACCTTATAATAAGTTCTAATAATTAATAAAAGATTAAACATTATGTTAAAGTATTCTATGCTTCTAATTCTTAAAACATTTAACAGTAAATATTAAATAATATTCCATAATTAATTATGTAGGTGGCGCTACTGTTGAAACTTATGAACTAAAACATGTAAATTCCAATGTATTTACCATTTAAATTATTATAAATAAATATGACTAACACTATATTACATAAATATGTAGACACAATAATCAATAACTCAATACGATGAAATACCCACAAAAAATATTACATGTATTATAAACACTATAAGTATAAAAATCACTTATTTTGTCCAACTGTCCAATACAGATTACCTTTAATAGAGCCTTACAGCCATTTTTGTAACATAATAACATCGATAGAAGCGCCAACGGTAGCTTCTGAAGATTGGTCATATTCACAACATTGAGCATCAATAAATGTTTTATAATAAGAATAGAATAGTACACAACCATTTTGAATACCTAAATACCTGATAACAATCCTATTTCACACATTTATGGCTTATACCTTTTATTATTTTAATAATATACCAGTAATAATATTATTTTAATAATATACCAGTAGTTAGTACACAATTCTGAATTTGTAAATCTAATTGTTACAACAATATTTATTGTTAACGGAATGATGTAGTTACATAAATGATAATATCTTTATTTCACCTATATACCAAATTACATATAAAAACAATCTTATATACAACAATAATATATCAAATGCACAGACCACAATATCACAAACGCAACAGAATGTAACGTGAAGTTAACCTATTTCACCCAAATTAATTAAAACAAAACAATTTGAGCTCAAAATGTTAGGAGAATATTTTATATTTTCACATGCACTTTGAATTTTTTTATCATTGTTATTATTTTTAGATCTGTGTCAAGAACTCATTACTCACTTAGAAATAATAATTTAAAGAAGTATACTAAATCTTCTAATTTTGCTTCCTTACTATTTTTTGTACAAACTCTTTCGTTATAGCCATAAACCTAGTTTAGGTAAAGATATTAAAACTTTAGTTATTATGAAGCAAGACACTTTACTTGAGAATACTTTGAGTTTAATGATTGAAGATTCCTGTAACAAAATTTGATTTAAAGGTCTTTTCAATATCTACAATTAATATCCGCTTTAGATATAAGGCGTGTAGTTCAGGATTGTTAAGATTCTGTATAATAATTATGGGTTTGATATTTCACTTTTGAAAATGAATATTTATAATGTAATATATTTTTATAAGTTGTTTCCTATTGTTATGTATTTATTCGATTTTTATCCACCATCTATCATAATTTATTTAAGGTCTTCACTGTAGAGTCTAAATCAAAATATTTAAAACTATTTGACTTTAAGGTAAATAATACATACATAATTATAGGTCGTTTATGCGATTTGTAGAAATATTTTGTGATAGTTCATGTTTTCTTTCATCTTTCCTGGGTGTTCAGTATAGGGTAGACATTACCTAAGACAAAATTTTGCGAAATCACAGACCATAAAGGGGCAAATGGGATTTAAACGTTTGTATAGTCATGTAGAAATTATTATATTCTATATATTGTGCGTCAATTGTCTTAAATTTGGTCTACTAAACAAAACCATTGTACCGCAGTACCTACTCATGCCACTATAATTGAGTACTTCAGTTATTTGTATGGTTGTATTTATAAAGTTGTATTCCTATCATCCGTTCTCTACAGACGCACAACGAAGTAAAGTCAACAACTGTTGTGTGTTGTATTAGCTCTTCTGTTGAAACGGAAATATTAGCTCGTAATAATTTTAAGACTTGTTCGTACTAGGAATTTGCAAAATATTCTATGATATATATTAGATTTATAAATTATTTAATAAAGAAGTACCCTTAATAAATTTTTATAATTAAAGAAAGTCGATTTATCAAATCGACAATGACACGTTTCCATTGTAATTATTATTATTGATATTTTTATATTTTTTATTATAAACTAATTTCCAATTATTTAACGTATTGTAGGTTAATTTAAATAGGCAACAAATAATAATTTTCCAAGAGTAGACAGATAAAAAAAATAACAAAAATATTTCAATTATTAAGTTATTTAACGCTTTGTATTATATAGTAGAATAATATTCTTGTAATACATTTTAAAGTATGTTATATAGATATAAACGCAAGATTCAATATAATCTTCGATATTCAAATATTTCTAAAATATTCGATATCTTCAATATTTTTTCGATTATTGGTATTTTTTCATAACTTGAGATAAGCACCCATGATAAATATTATTACCTACTTTTTATCCTTATTTACTTGGAATTTGCCGCCTAAACGGTTCTATATATACGCCAATTTAAATAACATAATAAAACGATAACTATTTGGTCATATTAATTTTAGAAACTTATCATATATATTAAGTGTAGAAACTCATAGAGATACTTGTTTATAGATATAAATGAAAAATAAACTGACACGAGCAGGGATTCGAACCCGCGACTTCTGCGAAACCGCCCCATCGCTCTACCAATTGAGCTACCGATCTCAGTTGGTGAATATAAACATTGAATATATGATCGTCGACAATAATTAGGATTTTTTCAAAAACATTGAAAAAATGCCACCACCGAAATTAATGTTTGAAAAAAAATACAAAATGATAAATAAACCGATACCAGCAGGGATTCGAACCCGGGATCTCTGGGAAATTACAAAATAATTGTCATGTTTATATTGATTATTGTGTCATATTCGTTCAAGAGCCCCCTTGAAATCTGTGAAAATGTGTGATCTTTGAAAACCTTATCTATCTTTTTAATACTGTGTTAGATTTATCGTTTTGTGTCATAGTTTTATTAATTAGTTTTAACGGTGTGATTTTAGAATTGGATTGCTTGCTTTTAAATTATTTGAAATATTTAAATGTCGTAATTACTTCGAATTCTTATTAATGTTTTAATTAAATGTTTACATGATTCCTAATAATATAATTTATACATATAACTTACGATACTTTTATTTAAACATAATACACTGAGTATTCTATAATATAGGATCTTAACTACTGTTATACGAAATTTCTTTACATGACCTTTACATGAAAGAAATAAACATAAAGTTTTAAAACGTTTGCTTTAATATCAAAATGACAGTTTTATTATTATTGCATGCTCACGGTATGATAATTAATTATATCTCTATTGATGGTTGTAGGATCGAAGTTAACAGAGTGAAACTTCCGGATCATAAGCAACTTTTGTCAGTATATATAGGATACACGTCACTCAATTAGAGTTAACATTGTGTCAAATTATTTTCTTTAATCATATACGAATTCGCTATCTGTAGTGAACTAGTGTTGTTGTTCAAATAAGCCATAGTGTAGTGTAGTAGTGACTTTATTGTCAACTATACAAACAAAAAAAAGGAATGTTTACAACTTCCGTTTAAAACTTTTTACACCGATATTTTGCATTTTTTATGCATCGATTAAACATCTAATATACATAATCTTCTATGGTCTTCCTTCTTGTAAACAAGATAGACCACCGCGTTTTTAATTGCGTTAAGTAACACTCCATTTATTATTGATTATTTAGGTGAAACCAGGACTTGGTGTGATGTTTTATGGATTTTACTAGAAATATTTAGAGATACTATCGATACCAATAGCGCAATGGTTTGGGAGGTTTGAGGAGGTTTAAGTTGTAGATAAGAGAACAGAAGAGTAAAAATAGCATTATTATTGTTTGTTTTTTTTATGAATCGGGTTTATATTTTTTTGGGATATATACAACATTTGTGTTACATTTTAACTTTACAATTAATGCAGTAATCTGCAATAAGTTAGTTTAAGAATATAAATGTCTGGCTGGGCTTTGGACCCAGTAAAATATCCATTGAAAAGGATTACATTACACAATAGAAGTAAAAAATTAGCTTACTAACAAAAAAGGAAAAATTACTAAAATTAATCTAGACCCTTAAACAATTATACATTTTTTTCCACTTATTGTAATATATTTTTTTCATATTGTTTTTAACAAGATTATAGAAAAAAAAATGGTTAAATTGAGATAGAAAACCTAAAAATAAATCACATTTAAACAGGAAAAAGTGTTTTTTTTTATGCTTAAATTACATTCTATCCAAGTTTTCATTACGATAAGATTATTTATACAGAATGTTACGTTATTACTTTAAAGTTCAGGTTTCTAAAGCGGGCACATCTTGTTGATATAGGATCGTTTCAATTTAATTTAGTTTCAAGTAATTTCAGTAATTTTGCCTCAAAGTTCCGTCAGGTAGTTTCTTTAGTGAGCCTTCTCCCAACGAGATTAAAAAACTTATAATTGTTTTATGTTTAAACTTAAGAATGAAATGAACAACATCTTTTGATTTTTGTTAGTAAAAACGTAAATACTGAAAAACAAAGAAATATATAATAACTAAAAAGAAAATACACTTAATTATATAATTTGAATAATTGTATAATTAAAACACAACATGAACGGTATGCTATTATTGTTGGATGATACAGTGTGTTATTTATTATTCACGATAGATATTCTACTACGATTTATAATTAGTACGATATTCTATGGGGACCGTATCCAACAATAAACTGAATGATACGCTTATTTTGGGATTTAACAACATAGTATTAATAATTATATATATATATACTGAATGTTATATATTTTTTTGTTTAAATCCTTAAAACTACACTTTTTTTATTTATGTCCTAGTCCATGACAAACTTTGTTTTTCTATGGCGTTTATTGTACAACAGTTTGAAAGCATTACGGGTAAATAAGCCATGAGGAAAAAGCTTGCATGGTGGAACTTCGCGCACATCAATCTAACGAACGTATGTAAAAGGTTAGAATGAGTGTTTACTCATTAGTAAATGAAAATATTATTATTTATAACCCTGTTTTTTCTGAAATTTGATTAAATATTTACATGTATAGTGATCATTTAATAAAAGTCAAGACAGTGATTAGATATGATAACTTACTTTAATAATAACAATATATTGGTTCTATTTTTTTAATTTAAAAGTTGATTTTAATTCTTAGTATCAAGAGACACACCACATTTCACAAAAGATACATTTTAGTTTCCTCAAAGGCTATTGAATTCAATAATTGTGTCTTGAGTCTGTCATTTATCAAAGATTAAGGAAGAGGAGAGGCGTGTTTTTATGATCTCGCCCAAAGTTTTGATATAATTTAGATGGTATTGGAAATTAATATAATGTAGTTTTTAGTATTTCCGAAGTTACTTGTTAATGATATTATTATAGTACATATACTTTATAGAATTAGATCTGGATTAATTGAATCCCTAAAGACAAAGTGCCACGTGCGGAGGAGATATAAATATTTTTTAACATATTTTAATTTTCGTATTAAATTTTTATTATCCTCCAAATATATGTTAAACTACTTTCTTATAACGGAACTTCGAACGGAATTCCACTCAATCGATTAATAGGTTACATTATTCTTAAATAACGAATTATTTTATAATAATTCATAATGTTTTGATTTGTTTCAATATTTCAATATTTTAATTAATGAATTATTGATTTAACTTAAATAAGAAGAACCAATAAGGTCTAATTATTTAAATCATTGTTTTATTAACTTACGCGGTAAAATGTTTAGGATTATGTCAAGTAGCTGTTATTTTTGTACATTTAAACTAAATGATTTGACTATGATTTCTACTTATGTGAGGAGGGATATTTGCTTGAATAATAAATACTTTAAGAAGCTAGAACCATTAAGACTTCATAATTAAAACCAGTATTTAATACCGTGTTTACCGATACTTACAATTATCCATTTACGAGTAGTTGTTATTTTTGTACGTTTAAAGAAGATTTTTTTTTTTTTTTTTTTTTTTTTGTCTATACTGTTAACTAGGGGGGGCCAGAGTTTAAAGAAGATGAAGATGCAGCCGCACTTTTATTGGCTATGTCAGTCGCCGTGTCGCCGTAACCGAACACGGTCGGATATATATATAGTATAGCTATAAAATGAAACCAAACGATGCTTTAAATGTTTTTTTATTTATTACTGATATTGTGATAACTTTGCTTTTATTTATTTTTCATTAACTTATAGTCTGAAAAGGGTGCATGCAAACAAAGCGACAATGTTGAGGTGAATGTGTGGGGTAATAAGAATGAATAAAATAAAAAATAAGTATACTAGGGGAAGTTTGAAAGTGGAATCCCTTTAAGAAAAATGAAAAGTACGAGATACCTTCGCTTTTTAAAAGGCTTTGTCATTTTACGTCTTTCACTACCTCAACTAAATTATACAATTTTTATAACAGATACATTTTAAGAAACTTGTACAAAAATGAATATAATTATTTGATTGAAAAGCATTCGTTGTTTTATACCTGTAATGTCCACAAGAAAAACATTTAGTGATATTTACAGATGATATCACATTGTATAGGGTATAGTAAATTTGACATAAAAACTGTCCGATACTGTAAAATATATAGAAATATTAAGATCCTAATTGCTCTTTCCCTTTCAATAAATTGTATTTATAGTTTACTTTGCCCGTTAAATAAGCTTTGGGATAAGCATTAGGGTAATATGCTTCAATATGTCACTATTTAGGATTTAGATTCTTGGGTATTATTTTGTCATATTATTATTTCTTAACCATCTTCATCAATTCATTACCTTTATAACAAAACAAGACATTATATTAAGTTAATTTTATAGCTTCTGATTTTGAATTTACAAATAAATATTTGCAGAAAACTCGTATAATTCTAGTAGTAAATTGGAAGTTACGTGCTAATCTCTCTGCAATAAAAAAGGGCTATCGTAATTCGTTCGGATTATTAATCTGCAAGTACGATCTAACAGAGTAAAAATATTATTAAATATTATATTTCTGACTATAGTGTATTTATAACGTTATAAACTTGGCGTTTTATTGTTATTTATTGTAGCATTTGCCTTAATATGTTGTATAAGTACCTAAGTATGTATCCTTAATTGCAATTTTAAAGTTGTAAAAACATTATCTCGGTCTATATTTAATTAATGAATCCTTTAAGATCTCCGATATGACTACACCTCACGGAATGTATAGACCCATTAAGTTCACACATACTCTTATTTGAAGACTTCTTCAATTGGAGAATCCTTGAGGTTTGAATGGTTTTTATAATCACAAAGAAAGAAAGGGTGTTAAATTTGTTTGTGGAAAAAAATATTTTGTATTTTGCGCTTGCGAAATAAACTCGAAACAGCTGAAAATATTTTTATGATACATATATAACATATAAAACTAAAGAAACATGTGTTATATTACTCTTTTAAAAGGTTTTTGCTTCAATTATACACATTATGATATTTAAAAAACAACCTTAATTCTAAAACTAGTAATTCAAACGCAAATTGTTTTTAAATCGTTCTGCTAATTCCTTAATTCAGTTTGATGTTCTTCAAGTCCTATCGGAAGCACTTCGGGGTTTGATTTTTAATTAGCTAGCTAACCCATAAACCAGTTTAATATTTGGAATAATATTAATTCGTATTGCTGGCACTTCTCAGGCCGTTTCAAACTTTTTGTCCTGTTTGTGATTTTCGGAGTTTGAAAAAACGAAGTTCCTTAGGAGCAATGTTGTTTTTTTAATGTATATTGTCTATATATGTGTATGTGTGTATATATATATACATTATTTCTATTGAGTAATTTATAATAAGTTTTGGAACATATAATCATAATTTCTATTCCATAATTTACATTATTTTTTTAAGAATAAAAAATATATAAATTAAATTAAAAATTACAATTACAAGTTGAAAAAGAGCTTATGAAACTGTTTTCTATACTAGGGTCTTTATTCGTCTTTTCTTCCTCACATCTTTTCATAATTCACGTTAATATTAATAATATTTTTAATACATATATTTTTTTTTTAAGTTTCCCCAAGCACTCATTAGTTTTTTAAGAATGAATATTTCTTTCTGGTAAAGTAAAATAAAAATAAAATAATGATTTAGTAAATTATATCTTTTTAAAATTACTCTCAACAATACTTTTCTTGTAATTTTATTTGTTACTTGATAAGCTTGTCATATAGTAACAGCAATATTTACTCTCAGTACTCATTTTTCCGCAATAATTTTATTATATTTTGCCCATTATTCTCATATTACGAATTATTTTTTTCGTTCGATTAGTTTTTAAAGCGTGTTTTTTAGTTTAGTTTTAAATTACATTTTTTTTTTAATTATATAACATTACATCATTACTGTTGAATTTGAAAATAGTATACAAATTTATTCACCTTATATTAGCAAATCCTACTTCAGAATTAGCCCCAAAGTTTTGTTCCCTAACGATAATCTATCCATAATTTTTAATCTTTTCATTATAGTACTTTGTGTAACATGATTTTTACACAGTATAAATATGGTAACATAATTTATTTAGCTTTATTGTTGGTTATAAGAGACGATGGAGCCGAATTGTTCCTCTGGATAAAAGCTTCGTTTAAAAAATAAAAGATATTATAAAAGATATTATAATTACTAGAGTTGTCTGGGAAAACTGGAACACTGTACTTTTTCTTGTCATTAAGCACTTTTCCTGTGTAAAATTTATCTTAACAACTGTATAAAACTTATAGTTGTGTACTAATTACTTATGAGAAAATGTTTTGTTAAGTTTTTAATTGAAAAGTATCGTAACGTCATTAATTTAATATTATAAGAAAGAAGAAGATTAATAAAAATAATGTTCATTGTACATATATTTAAAATATAATAAGCGCTATACATGTTTATATACATTTTCAAATACAAATTTCAATTGTAGCATCTTCTCAAGTTGAATCTTTACCTACTGCAAAGTTAGCACAAGTGGTTAAGACTATCAAAAGAAGCCTAATAAATTTCGCTACCATCTCATATTTTAATAAAAACGATTACATATAGAATGATTAATTCATCGAGCCGTGTAGAGTTAAGGTAGCTCAATTGGTAGTGCGACGAGACGGTTTCCTAGTTGTCGCAGGTATGATTTGTTCACAAAATCAAATGAAATTTAATTAAATAATAAAATCACATATATTTACACGACCTACTACAGTGGCTTCTTTTAATAACAAAAAAGGCATTTATAATTCTGATTTAGATGCTCGTTTGAACTGACAGTATTTACTTTGTAAAGATCCAAGGAAATCCTACATCTCTTTATGAAAGTTGTTCATCACCTGTCCTTTTATTTTCCTGTCATGGCTCTTCAGGCCGTATATAAGCCATACATATATGTACATATAAAATATACCTCAAATAAAAATACCTAAAAATAAAAAAAAATACCTCAAAATAAAAAAAAATACCATTCTACCTAGGTATTTAAAAAAATTTTGCTCCTAGCTTATAAAAAAACAACATTTTTCTATCAATTCAGTTTATGTCATATTTATCATAACAGCTAACATTGAAAAACGGAACAACGAAAAAGAATTTATAATATCATTATAATCTTATAGGTTGTGATACTTTTAATAATCATCAAAAAATATTATTAACGACGAATTAACAAGACCTCACAATAAAAAAAAAATATTTACTCCATGTAGACAGCAAACTTGGCACAGCTTCATTAGTATTAGCGATTTGCACAACTAGCTACTTTTCCTTTTCAAGTAATTTCAAATTCAATGTGATGTCGTATTTAAATTTTGACCTCATAAATAACTACCACGTCGGGATGTGCAGCAACGATAAATCAGCAGTTACTCGCACATAATTATACTGTGGTCGCAATAATTGCTGGACCAATAGTAAAATAACGTATTCGACATTAATACTAAATGCTTATGTAATGTGATTTCTTATCGATACTTATTTATTTTTTGTCAGTATATGGACTTTGAGGAACAAGGGAGGGAGAGGAGTTGGATATTATCTTGAAATAGTCTTAATTTTAATTAAACTAGGCATATAGTAGTATTATTCTCTAGACTTGAACTGAGGGAACTGTCCGAGAGAACACAGATATATGCTCAAATTGTACAAAACATGTATTTAGTAGCTCACTTGTATTTTATTAACTATTTCAAAATTGAAAGATAATTGATAATATTTTATCGTAATGACCTCATGTACACTTTCATTAAGATACTTAGATATAACCAAGTATCTTATAACTACTCTGATAAATATCAAGTAAGTAATAGCTTCAGATATAACATACTACGTTTAGGCCTACGAAAGCGTAGAGAAAATGAATCAACGCAAGTCAAGCTTCTGCTAAACAAGCTTATATGCAATAAGAATATTTAACAAGTATACTATAAATAAGCAAAGAATAATGAATTGTTGAATTGTTAATAGGCGGGGTATAAGAGATAAAAAAACATCAAAATATTCGCGCACGAGTCCATAGATGATATTATGAGCTTTTATTCTTTTCTATCTCATTTCAGTCCTTTCATTTATTATTCAGTAACTCGGTCCGCAAACAAGGCATATTGCTTTAAAGAGGTTTACAGAGAATGAGATCGCTTTCCATTCTTTACCGTAGTAATTATTTACTGAACGATATTTATTTAACTTGCTAACTTATTAAATATAGCTTACTTCTTATTTTATTATTGTAATAGGAATTACGTTATCATCCCTCGGAGTTCGTTCGTAACATAAATAATATCATAAATGTCTATTTAAAAAATTTATTGTTATAGTCTCTCATTATAGATATTCTGTTTGAAAATATCTATAAACATGTATAGCCATGTTGAGCTTATTTAAATTTAAATTTAATATTGAATGAAAACTAAACCGATACAGGCAGCGATTCGAACCCGCGATCCCTGGGCAACCGACACGTCACTCTACCAATTGAACTACCGCATAGTGATACGATAGCTCAATCCCTACCTGTACTAGTTGCCTGTATTGATTTATTTTTCACTCTATATTTAAATTTTAATTGTATGTCTACTTCTTAACAATAACAACTTTTATCACGTTAAATATTTTGTTCTATTAATTCAAGTGTTTTATACATTAACAAAAAGTCTTGACTAAAATTGTGAAAATTGTATTGAATATACTTAGTACACTTTTATATTAATGTTTCCCTTACTGAATTGATATTTTTTTAATTGGTAATAATAATAACATCTTATGTTCGAGTTGAATATACAGGGTTATTTGTAATTAATTGGCCATCTCTTGCAGACAGCCTCCCCACATCAATCCCAACAAGACGTATTAAAATTAAAAGTATTTAAAAATTTTAGTTTACCCATACAAAAAATATTTGTTGCCTTTGAACTGGTATTAACTCTAAGCGTCGGTATGGCGCTCTGGCGTTAATCATTTAAGTACTTCTTTTAAAATACAGAGTGATAAGTAAAAGAGGAAGCTAACATTTTTTGTTTCGTTTTTTATTGTGCTGTTTATCAAGATTTGTAAAAAGTCGTAGAACAAATGTTGTTAGCCAATTAACTAAAAATAACATTATCACTATCTACGTTATTTGGTCATAATTCAAAAATTAAAATGACATCGTCCTTTATTAATTTTTTTTTGTTTAATATTTGATTATTAATTTACATTTTACCAAAAACAATAAGTGACTATTATAAAGGTCTGAGGTAATGTGAAGCAGTCAGGTTAATGGGTCGCGTCGAACAGAGGATGCCGCGTAGGCCTTCGTCGATTATTCCCTACATTATGGGTGACAATCCCTTAGAACAATTTACGATTTTCAAAATGGGCTTTTTATGTAGTCTATAAAAATAACGGATGGCGGCAAATCCGGTCAAATAGCTTTAATTTCTTCATTTAAGTTCGTTCAAAATAAAAATATTAAAAGAAAAATACATTTTTGTAGTATCACAGCAAAATTTGTTTATAGTTACTTTAACTAAAAAAAACTTATTAAGTTAAGTAATGTCTCAGATGTTGCAATAAAATAATTTTAGCGTATTATTTAAAACAAAGAAATCTATATTATAAGGTCAGCCTTATGTGAATTATCGTAAAATGTATATTTAAGCCTCAAGAGATAATCTGTTAAAGCGAGTCAGAGCCAAATATAATTTAACTGCGCAACATATATTTAATAGTATTCTATATGCCTCTATGCCTCTATGCCTCTTTGCTTCTATGCCTGGTTTTGTAATGATTTTGTTTAATAAACGTTATTTGCTCTTATAATGTGTTTAATCAGTAAAGACGCTTTATTTATACTTTATTTTATACATACGCTAAAATTTTCTGAAAATCCGTTTTAAATAATAATGTATTTAAAACTGGAAACAAAATTAAAATAAACAAAGATTCAACTTTATTATCATTTCTGTGATGTTCGGAAATTAAACAATAACATTTAAAACGCTTAGCTGCAGCCAACAGACAAAATGCATTGTTTCAAATTTAAATGACAGGCTGCAGTTGAGAGATAATGCTTTATACTCTATGTGGTATAACTTTCAAATAAAAATTATTGCAGAATAATAGAATTACGCTGAGATAAACAAAACATGTTTTTGCTAAATATGTATATTCTTTCTAAACTTACCTTTTTTTAAAAAAACTTCAAGAACATAAATCATTTAGATTATTTAATAGAGAAAATGAAAAAGTTTTTACTTAAAAGTTACCACTATTATCAAATTTCAAACACAAATAATATTATTACTAACTACACGGCTAAAAGTGTCCAAGTTTCGGGCGAACAACGGCGATAAAACGGACCTAAAATGCCCTACGTGCGGGAAAAAACACTGGTTTAAAACATTTTTTCTTTTTCTCTTTTTTTTATTAGGGTAAAAAAACGTTATTTTATAACGTCTTTTGAACGTTATTTTATAACGTTAAATAATAACTGCTCTAAAAACTTCTGGAATACACTCTTAATCGTTTGTAGTTTTAGTTTGTAGTGTAGTAGTTAGTTTGTAATTTTAGTGAAAAAAATAAAAAAAATTATATGTATTATTGGCGAGAAAAATAAAAAATACAAAAAAATAAAGTTTTAAAAAGTCAGAAAACCTTTTCGAAAACTACAAACGATACTAATGATTGTAGTAAAGTTCATTTTTTTGTAGTCCTAATAAGTACGCGGCAAACCTAATAAACGCTGTTCTCAACCAAAAATATAAATAATACTGCTTTAAAAACTATAGTTTAATGTGTGCGTGTGCAAAAATCGATAGTTTAATGTGTGCGTGTTCAAAAATTTCAATATCAATATGATTTTGACCATCAATACTCTATAGACTATTAGGTAAATGTTTTTAGCGCATTATTTTAAGCAGCTATATAATATATATAGGTGAGCAATTAGGTGTTGTATATAATATCCGAAGGCTAAATCACATTGTTTCATCATAATCTACGCCATGCTTCTTGACAGCTGTCGCAATATTCAAGATTGTTTTCCCAGTTTTTTGTATTGTATTTTCGAACGTATTAAAAAGCTATAAGGTTTCTTTTTGACTACCACAATTCAACATTGTATCAGCCTTATATAATTTTTGCTTAGTCATGTCATATTAGTTATCTAAATTTATAGTTATAATTAACATCGTGTTATGTTGTTACTATTAGTTTTAGGTTAATTTCTATTTTGTTAGGAAACGTATGTAATCGTTGCCTCTTAATATTAAACGTCTTGTTACTTGATCCCTATAAGCATTTAGTGTGGTAATATTATTAGGTTCTTTTTTGGGTTAAATAATTTATGTTATTTAGTAGAATTAGTCAAAACTTCGTATTATCTCCTTATAGACGATAAAGTGATTATAGTATCTAGTTAAGTTTCGCCTTACACATAAAACGATGCAATCTACGTAACGGCACTCTGGGGAACCGAATTATTTATAGCCGCATGAATCATATTGACTATGGATTATTAAGTGTATACAAAACACACAAAATATACACTTTTAATTTTTGTATTTCATTATTGAAAACTTTAATTCTGAGCTATCACTATTTAATTTAAATATTGTTTAAATATAATGCTTTTTAAAAAGTTTTTTACTATCCTTTCTATTGTTTAAAAAGAGGCATCCATAAAATAATATATATAAAACGTACCAAGGTTAAGCTCAAAGTCTATAAATCAGTGAAATGAGGAAGACTACTCATGATTTGATATACTACACATGATAAAAGACTAATCCTTATTAATTTGATGCTGAAAGTTTGTACCATCTTTCAGTTATGTATGTATGTGTGTGTGTCTATATGAGTTATGTATCTTTGAATAAGTTAAGTAAGTATAAGTTTATATGTGTAAGTTATGATTTATATATATTGCACTTGCTCATTCCATTATGTGTGTTATGAAAAATTGGTAACTAATGTGAAAGGTACATTCCTATCATAAGACGGTAGTAGGTACTACTGTTTCTTATTTATTTGTATCTACTTATGTTTATGTATGCAACTTAAATTATACTCTTATTTTAATTATTCATGTAGCAGTTGTTAATAATATGTTTATTTATTTCTTTTTATTTTTATATTTGTTTCATTTACCAGAGTTTTACAAATAACAAAATATGGACAAAAATGTACACATAGGATTGTATTATCTCTATAAAGAGTATATATATTGTATACTAGACATGCCAGACACTTTCCACACTTTTCCTTTTATAAGAAAAGTTTTGCCTAAATGTGATCGAAACTTATAAAGCCGCCTAAACACCCGAAATTGGATATTAATCTTTTCTTTATTTTTTACTGTCTTTTTTATTGTCATGAGTAAACAAAATATAAAAGCCAATTACAGGGCACTTAAATAACTTAGTGGATGAGTTTTTTAACTACTACTCTCTTAATCTACTAAAAAATCTTCCTTTTTTTAAATTTAGGACCTTGCTTTTGATTGTTGAAACTGTTATGATAATGATTATATTTAACATATATTTACCTTTTTTTCAAGGACTAAAATTATAACTAGGAAGACTTGAATTATTATCAGTATTTGCTGTTTCTTTAAAATACCCGGTACTCACAATTAAAAAATTTTACTTACTAAATTCCGCACGTAAGTAAGGTAAAATAAAAAAAAAAGCTTTATTAGATTGCTTGGTATGCTAAATCTAAAATATAAATATTGGAAGGAATTCGGTATTCTATTAATTATGAAAGTAACATAATTGGTAGGATGACTAAAAACTTCATTAAAATATTCATAATTCTCGTTTTTTGTTAATTCAAGTTGAATTTAAAATAATGTCAATCTTAGCTAAGGTAAAGCTTATATTTATTTTATAAATAAAGAAAAAATGTTTTCAATCCTTTTTTTTTTGTAAGACTTTAAAATGTAATTATCAGAATTATTCTACTTAAATACTTAGTCTGGCCATAAATACTGTTACAATTAAAAATAAAAAAATATTACATTTGAATTTGGAATCAATGGAAAAAAATATTATATTTATACGATTGTACATTGTGTTTTCTCATTTTGGCGCTAATACATTGTACAATATTTTGCTTAATATTTGCGTATTAAACACACTGTAAAGTTAATAAAAGTTATTTGTAATTTAAAAGTTTTTTGTTACAATATTTATGGCATCTTGTCATATATATCTAGGTATAATATGGATTAAGCTTTAAAAATACAGTAGACAAGTATTTATTTTATTTACTGAAATAGGTTGTAAAAAAAATAAAAATGACAGCTTTAGAATATTTCTCGGCTAATATTATAATAATACGACAACTCACTCGACCCCAAGTAATGTACAATTTCTCGAAGAACGGTTATAAATCGTTCCGAAACATTCTCCTAAAAAATATCGAGATTTTCGTAGATCGGAAAATACTAAAAAATAATAACATTTAAAACCTATATCAGAAAAAAATACCTTTTTATGGACTTGCCTATTTAATACAAAATAATAGTGATAGTATATTAAAAAGTTATCAAAGAAATTCTTTAAAGCAAAATGAACAAAAGAAATATCATTCAAGTAACTTTTCTCGTCTTAGTTCCTTTGTAAGATCTTTAGAAAAATTGTGATGAAAAGACCAATCTGATATGTTTATATATTTTCTTTAATTATGAATTTTACAATTTTCTTATATATAATTATTTTTTTATATAGTTTAGGGCAATATTCGACTACATTCCACCCGTTGGTAAGTGGAATGCAGTCTTAGAAAACCTATTCACGCTTCTCTTGAATGTATCCACATTGTATTCGGCCGGAAATACCGACGCAGGCAAGCTGTACCAATCCTTTGCTGTACGAAGCAAAGTCGGACAGGTGAAATGTCCACAACAAAAGGATGGATACCTGCCGTGCGTCGAAACGTCCGGTGATGGCAGGGGGCCGGGAATTAGATCTTGTACTTCCTGCACACCCTCACCAAAATATATCCTATTGAATACTGAGAGGCTAGCAATTCTACGCCTGTGTTTAAGGCTGTGGAGGTCGAGGCTTCGACGAATTCAAGATCACCTATAAACCTCTTTGCTCGCCTCTCAATTGAGTCCAGAACCGCAAGAT
The DNA here is from genome assembly GCA_959347355.1 of Napeogenes inachia. Classification (NCBI taxonomy): domain Eukaryota; kingdom Metazoa; phylum Arthropoda; class Insecta; order Lepidoptera; family Nymphalidae; genus Napeogenes; species Napeogenes inachia. Next base: position 19,127,112 of record OY365793.1, on the reverse strand, counting down.
GAGACTTTGCGGCACCAGCCAATATGTGACCACAGTATTCTACAGTATACACACGACCGGATCTGTGTTTTGTATAAAACAAGAAGCTGTCTCATCTCGGCTGGTATATCACCAGGACCACTGGCTTTATTCACAACTAAACGACACAACGTTCTCCACACCTCTTTGTTAGTCATGCGGATTTCGGGCATCGAAATATCGCAGTGAGGAAGATGTGCTGGAGAATCATTGTCAGTGTCTAGATGCGAATTATCAGCAAACAGAGAAGCAAATACATTCGCTTTTGCTGTTGTTGTGTGGGCCAGGGATCCATCCGGCTCCAACGGAGCAGACAGTGAGGGTTGAAAGAAGTTTGACCATAAAATATATATTAATATATATATTACTTTTCTTAATTATCTTATTTTAAAACAAAAATCATTAAAAAATAGTTGCAGAAATGAAAATAAGGTTAAAGATTTATTCTCAGCAAAAACGAGTTGATCCATTCTAAAATAATTGTGTTTTGTTTAATCAGATTGCTGTACAGTGATCCGTTTGTGCATAGTAGTTTACTAGATGGCAAGAGTAAATAACAGAGATAGCTTGCTGACTAATATAATGCAATAGCTATCAGCTTAAACACTCGACTGCCGTTTACTTATATTTATTTCTTTCAAATAATCCATCCATATACAAGTGTGTTAGTAACAATATACTTAATTTCGAAACAGGGTTAGTGACATTTAAATGATTTCAAATAAAAATCAAAAACAAAATCATCATCAAAATTAAAATCAAAATTGACAACAAAAATTAAATCAAATCAAACCAAATTAAGAGCCCCAAGAGAGCCCTAAGCGCATTATTATACTGGATACCCAGGACGCTGTAGGCTTTCTTTGTGTCATTAATCCACAAGCTGCAAGTGTAAAAAGTCTGACAGTATGCCCTGAATAATTTTATTTTAACTTCGTTTGTGCACTTTGTGAACCTTCGGATCAGCATGTTACTTCTGACCGCCAGTGCCCTACGCTACCGCTCCAGGTCTTTCTCATCGCACTGATCAGCAGTGACCCAGTGCCTCAAGTACTTAAATTTTGAAACGATTTTAAGCGATGTGCCACGGTGGCTATTGGTGATTTTGTAGGATACCATTTATCGCCTGCTTTAAATACAAGTAATTCACTCTTTTCGTCATTGTACTTGAGGCCATGAGCCTCTGCATATCTCTCACAGACTCCTATTAATTTTCTAAGCGCGCTGATTGATAGACTCAGCAGCACCATATCATCAGCATAGCTTATATTGTTAACGAATGTTCCATCTATTAAACATCCGACTTCAGTACTGCTCAGCTCCTCAATCAGGTGGTTAACATACAAGTTAAATAGCTTAGGTGAGCTCACACCGCCATGCCTCACCCCACATTCCAGCCTGTAAGGTTCCGATAACGTTCCCTCCCAATCAACGACGTTGCTCTGGTTACCGTACCAGAACTGCACGAGTCGTATAAACTCATCCTTAAATTTATCGAAGGAGATTATGTTGCACCAGAGGCCTTTGATGATGAAATGGCTGGATAAATTTTCTATACTAGATTGTTATTGTGAGTTAAAGAATCATGATTCACAATAGGTGATAACGTATCAAAAAAATTATTACAGACACTGGGTATTATGGTAATGTTTAGTGATAAGCAAACGCTTTTTTAACGTAGGTTTGTCGTTGTTACACCAAAATTTCAAACATGACTTTAGTAGAATAGTTTGCAAGAAATAAATAAACGAATTCCCTGGTAAAAGCTTTTCATGTAAGTCACGTCTTTTCTGCAAAGTTGGACTTAGTTGGCTTATTACATGGGAAACGAAGTTATCCCATTGAGATATATTTGTGTTATTAGAGCTGTCGAAAAATGTGATTTATACAATATTGTATTTCACATTTATATAACATTTCTTTAATATAAGTTTTAATTTTATTTATATTATATTTAAAAAAAATGCAATAATAACGCCAAGATGTGACTAGTCACCGAGATTAAAAATATGAAAGTGTTTAAATAATTATATCAAATAACATTTATTTACGTTATTTTACGAATATGTATTTCACTTTTGATGAAGATTTAACTACTATTATTCCATTGATTTTTCTCTGAATTACCTAATATGAAGTTTTTTAAGTGAAATCAAGAACATGTTATAGAAATAAGATAAAATATATGCTAAATTGTAAATTTTATTAGGTTGAAATTAATTTTATGCAGCTCACTATAATACATTGAAGGCAACAAATGTAATATATACCTATATATATTAAACACGATAAATCATATATGACCAAAATGATTGACGAACACTCCAAATGGTCAAGGCGAACAATGAAATTGGTACGTAATCATGCATTAAAAGCTTAAGAATAGCAAAGTTTCAAACCTTATAAATACAAAAGTTTATTCATTCTGTGTTAAAACTAACAATTGATCGTAAAAACCCTATAAAGTGCCTCTATTCTTACACCAATAAACGTTTATTGTATTGTATTTGGTATATCTTTCATGACCTTAATCGGGTCAACTTAAAGGAGACACGAGGTCTAAAGGGAAGCGTCACACTATCTGATCTAGAATAAAATATAGGCATGCATTTGAGTTTATAACATATCTTACAACATCGTTAGGAAAAGTATTCGAGGGAATATGTTTTGACAGATATTAAAAATGTTAACACTTAAGTTCTTTGATATTGAGAAAGATATTAGTTTTAACCTACGAAATCCCCTTTGAAATAAATATATATAATGCGAAGAGGCCTCTAGTTTTATTGTGAGTCCTTTCAGTCAAAACTAATTTGGAACAAAGTTATTTAGTTATGTGAAGTGCTCTTAGAATTTTATTTATAAACAATAAAAAATATATATCTAGTCAAGTTCCCTACGCAGCGAATGGCTTTTTAAAAAAAGATTTTATTTTAATTAAGATGGTATTTAATTAACAAGTTACCACTTAGACTACCTTAAACAGACTAAACTTAATATTAGTTTTTATAAGCTAATACGGGTGGGAGCAGACCACCCAGTAGAGTTATTCGCATTGTCCAGTTACTTAGAATATTGGCTTCCCATGGGTGGTAGACGCTAACTCAGCGGAGCCACCTGGCTGGCGACTAATGGAATGTGTCAGCTCAGCGGTTTGGGGCGACGTAACTCCTCCCTCCTTAAGATCGAAGTTATCCGGTAAAGCGGGAGAACTTCGGAGACACACTCTTAATATAAATTTACGTTTTTTGAAAATTAGAATACACATAATCACTGAAACTATAATATACAGTCCAATTGTCCATACACTGATATTTTTCACTATTCGGTTATTTTCAGCACTTTCACTTATTTCAGGTTTCTTCAAGGTGTAGGCCAGAAGTTTCAGGTCCGTAAGGTCAATACCTTTTATATTTATTGCTTTCAAACTTGAAGTTTCAGGAACGTATATTGAAGGCAAATTAACTATTGGTAGCATAGAATAAGTTTCGTTTTCTAAAATGGTCTGATGCTTTTTCAGGGTTATAGATCCAATCTTTACCTGGCAGGGGTCATCTAGGGTGACTATGTAAGTTCCTTTAATCTTCTGTCGGTAAATTTCATCAAAACATATTCTAGTAAGTATTTCTTCTTTTCTTGCAAATAGGGTCCATGTATTAGATTGCAGCGGTTGCAGCACGATGTCCTCCGTGATTACAGGAACAGGGTTGCAAATTGATGTATTTTCAGCATAGCTCATTAATTCAGTAATACAGGGATCAGTATTGAATTGAATAACTTCACTCTCGTAGCACAGGAAACTCGCCTTTTCAATCTCCTTGCAGGGTTTATCTAAAGACCTAGTTTTCAACCCTTTTGCTATTAGGTAAGGATATTTAGGAACAATAATGAAAGTGGAGTCATGGGACAACACAGGTAAAGGAAGTAATTTATAATAGATATAAGTGTCATTTTCAATTATAGGTATTTCTAAAAGGTAGTTAATGTAGTTTCCTTTGAGGTATGCTTTTATTGAAATAGTTTGTTCAATTTTCATTAAATTATTCAATACAGGACTATATGCTAGCTTTTCTAACTTACTTATATTTTCTAATGTATTTAAAAGCATGTTAGAGTTAATAATTGATTGGTGTAATACTCCTAATCTACTTAATGCAAAACTGGTTTCTATTTCATTTAATTTTATATAAATAGTTTGAAAATTATGTATTAACAAATTGTATGTACTAATAATTTGGGTTTCTATATGATTAAGGGCATCTTTCTTAATTATTTCTGATAAATTATGTCTTAATTCTTGAATTTCTAAATTAATTGATATAATATTGTCATTTAACTGGAATGTAGAATTCGTAATTGTCTGTATCATTTCAGTGATCAACGTCATTTTATTTTTATATTTACTTTGTTCTAATTTAATTTCATTAATTAGTTTTTCATATTTAATAGCGTCATTATTATCTAGATTTCCTGTAATTATTTTAATAATAGATCCTAAGGGGTTAATAAGTCCACGTTTAACTCTAACAGTTGGATAAATCTGTTCTAATTTCATCATGGTTAAATTTTTAACATAGGTAGCTTGTATCTTAACATCTATAAAATTTTCAATAAAATCATTTTCAAAATTATTAACTAACTTATCTAACTGGGTACATTTATAAAAATTGTCTTTTAAATCATCTATAATAGGTTTTAAATCTAACGTTTTGACAATAGTCCATTTATCGTTACTTACTATAGCTAGACCATTTCTTAATGGCAGCACTCCAGGGTTTTTATTTAATTCCTGAAGTTGAAGGGCCTGGGACCACGTCACCAGCATCATGACCAGCAGGTGGTACCTGTGGAGGTCGTTTAACATTCCTTATTGGAATTTTGGTACTGTGATCGTTATTTCTTAAAACAGGGACTGTGCTCCTATATATTTCATTAGTTACTTGAGCTTTTACATAGCGAGGTTTATCCTTACTTTTTCTTTTATTAGTGCTTTTTACAAATATTGTATCTCCTGGTTTTATTCTAAATTCCGTTTCACCACCTCTCTTTTCAATATATTTTTCTTTAGATTTAATAGTTTTATCAATTATATATTTATACAAGAATTTAGTTCGTTTAACATTTTCTTTAACGAGTTGTTGAAAATACTGTTTTTCAAAATCTATATCAAATGTATTTCTAGCTTCCGTGTGTCCAAATAAGACTTCAAAGGGGGTAAAACCAGTAGTTGAATGTATTGAATGATTATAGGCCATTATAGCGTACGTCATTACGGAAGCGGCATCAGTATATTTATGTTCATATTTAGCTATCCTATATATTTCTAAAATGGTTGAATGGAACCTTTCTATGAGTCCCATGGAATTAGGATTATTAGCCGTTCCTATGTGAATTTCAATTTTATACATTGCTAAAAGCTCTTTAAATAAAGCGTTATTAAATTCAGTACCTGGATCAGCACTAATTTTGAGAGGTACACCGTAAAAAGAGAAATATTTTATTAAGGCTCTTACTATTTCCGGTGTTGTTCTATTTGGGATCTCAAATGCTTGTCCAATTTTACTAAATGAGTCAATAATTGTTAGATAATACTTAGCTTCAATAGAAAATACGTCTATAAAGAGTTCTTGTAATGGTTTGGTTTGAGTTTGGGTTAATTGTAATTTGGGTTTAATTGGGTTTCTATCGTACTTCATTTTTTTACATATTTCACAAGAGTTAATAACACTTGATACAGTTTCTTCCATATTATGCCAAAAATAATTTCTTTTAATATGTCCTAATGTTTCTCTAATGCCTCGGTGGCAAGTTTTTCCTTCGTGATATTTTTGAACTATTTCTAGTTGATCAGCTTCGTCTTCCATCAAACTTACGCGTTTTGTACATTCCCTAAATTGAACACATTCTTTTTTAAATAAAGATATTACTATTTCTGTAAATTGCTTGCGATGTATATCATCCTCAAAGTATATAAAATATTTAGATTTATTCTTAATATATTCCTTTAAAAATTGCTTAACTAAATCTGGTCTATTTTTAGGTAAATGAACTTCTAAAATACGCTGTTTTGGTTTAGATATATCCTTTACTGTAAGTCTATCTATGAACCATGTATATACTAAAATTTGATTGGGTTTCGTATCTATCGCTTCCTGTAATATAGGAATACCTTCTGATTCTGTGTCACGTGCAGAATGAATCGTGTCACTTTCAGAAGCCGTTAAAGTAGAACTGGAAGGACATGGTATAGAATAAGGTGAACCATTCCTAGATCTAACTGAAAGGGTTGTTTCTGAATCTGTATCTTGGATATTTATGGATTTTTCCTTTTCAGTTTCAAATATATTAGATGGTCGGGATTCGGGAAAAGTAGCTTTTTTTGACTTTTCTAAATCTTTCAATTGTTCAGTAACTATTCTAATTTCTTCAAGGGGATCTACATTTACCATGGTTGAAACATTATCGTCCTCATCTATAGCGTTCAAACGGATTCGTGACAGTGCATCAGCGTTACAATTGCTCTTACCACTTTTGTGTATGATTTCGAAATCATATTCAGAAAGTCTCAAACGCCAACGTGTTAATCGACTATTAGTATCTTTTAGAGAGTTTAACCATGCAAGGGGCTTATGATCGGTAATAATTTTAAATTTTCTACCATATAGATAGGGGCGGAAATATTTTACAGCCCATACTATGGCTAGAAGTTCTTTTTCAGTGGTACTGTAACGTGTTTCAGCATTGATTAATGTGCGACTCGCATAAGCAATAGGCTTATCGCTTCCAACCGGTCCTTGTGATAATATAGCGCCAACAGCAAAGTCTGAGGCGTCTGTAGTAAGAATATATGGTTTACTAGGGTCGGGGTATTGAAGGATTGGAGCATTAATAAGGAGTTCTTTACATTTTTGAAAGGATTCTATATATTTTTTATCAGTAACGGGCATAGTTTGTTTTTTTCTAAGTCGTGCTGTCATTGGTTGCGTTATTTTGGCAAAGTCTTTTATGAAACGTCGGTAGTAACCTATAAGTCCTAGAAAGCTTTTAATTTCTGTCGTTGTCTGGGGTAAGGGGTAGTTTAAGATGGCTTTAATTTTGTCATTATTTGGTTTAAGTCCGTCACTTGTTATTGTATGTCCTAGGTAAAGCACTTCTTTACGTAGAAACTCTGATTTGTCTAGTTGTACCTTTAAGTTTGTCTGTCTTAGTCTGTCAAATACAGTTCTTAATTTCTCTACGTGTTCTTGTAAGCTAACTGAATAGACGATTATGTCATCTAGATAAACTAAGCAGTGGATGCCTTGTAAACCTCTAAGTACGTTATCCATTGCTCTTTGAAAAGTTGCAGGTGCAGTTTTAAGTCCAAAAGGCATACGTGTAAATTCAAAATGTCCTGCATTGGTACTAAATGCTGTCTTCTGTCTATCTTCTGTTTTAACTTCAATCTGGTGATATCCACTTGCTAAATCAAGGGTAGTAAAATAAGAGCTTCTTCCTAATTTATCAAATAAGTCAGTTATGTTAGGTAATGGGTATTTGTCGTCAACAGTTATTTCATTTAATTTTCTATAGTCAATTACTAAACGGTATTTTTTTTCATTACTAGCGTCAAGTTTTTTTGGAACTAGGTGGACAGGGGCACTCCAAGGAGAGTGGGAAGGAACAACTATATTATTTTCTATCATTTTCTCTACTTGTTTATTAATTTCGTTATTAATAACATGGGGTTGTCTGTAAGGTCGTATATAAATGGGATCTTCGTTGTGAGTTCTGATTTGATGTTTAACTTCGTTAGTAAAGGTTAAGGGTAGTTTATCGCAATGAAAAATATCTTTATATTCTATACAGAGTTGTCGTATAGATTTCTTTTCTTCTGAGTTCATGTGTTCTAACCTTAGTTTTGTCAAGTTTTCAGTGAGTATTTGGTCTATTTCTAAGTCATTAGTGTCATCTAATTTATTAATATGGCATTTACTTGGGTTATATTTTGTCACTATAAAGGGACTAGTGATAGTCAAAGTCAGTTCTGTCTCAAGGGTATTTTGAATAATTGTAGTAGCATATCCATTTATACAGTTTACTAAAGCAGTAGGCATTCTAACACCATCACAAAATTGTTTGAAATTTAAAATAGCATTGCCATTTCTTAAGCTTGTTGGTAACTTTACTCTCTGTTCACAACGTCGGTCTAAATGAATAACATTAGTGGGGTTGTAAATGATAGGTATTGATGTGGTATTAGTATAAAGGATTTCATTTTTCATGTCTATTGTAGCATCTAATTGTTTTAAAAGGTCACTTCCTATTAATCCGTCGTATCGTCCGTCTACGTCATATATATAAAATTTATGAGTTTCAGGATTGTGAAAGGTATGAAATAAGGGGATGATGATAACTTCATCATGTCTACTAGAAGCATGGGTGCTAATTACTTCAAATGGTTCTTGGTATTTAAATTCATTAAAATATTCTTTTACTTTATTTGGACTGATAAATGATCTTGAACTTCCTGTATCTATCATGAAGTTAGCATTAATTTCAGGGATGTAAATATAGGGCAATTTTAAAGAGTTACAGTTTAAATGTATTATCTCGGGACATGGTAAGGGGTATCTATGTGAAAATTTTCAAGTTGTTCTACGGTCTCGTCATGATTTGTCATCTTATGCGTATTTTCAATAGTCGGGTCACTATGGTCGTCGTAATAGTCTCTACTGTTATAACTTTCAATTTCAGGTTCGATTTGCTGAACTAAGTGTTCGTTCAGGCGGAAACCTTGTGGTTTCATAGGTGGAGCTGTTCTCATGCTCACATCCGTATTATGTGTTGGTCGTTGGTTACCAAAAGGGTGTTGACCTTGATTTTGATTAAATGTAGGTCTATATCCATTTTGATTAAATTGGGGTTTATATCCAATTTGATTTTGAGTAAATTGAGGCCTATATCCATTTTGATTTTGAGTAAAATGGTTTTGTAAGGGTAGCTTAATTTGGTTACTAGGGGTGATACCAAATTTAAATTTAGATGATTGCTGTGGTATAGTTCTTTGGAATGGAAGAGGTTTAAATGGGGGTTGTTGCTGATTTTTAAAATGTGAAGGATAATTATTTGATTTCATAGTATTGAAAAATGGTTTCATCATATTCCTTTCTAGATAAGGGTTAGATGATATTGCAGAATTAGATTGGGGGTGCTTCATCATTTTATTTCTTGAGTTATATTGGTGCATGAAATTAACTTCCTCTAATACTATACTTAACGCTTTTTCTAGTGAGTTGCATGATTTTAAGCGTACTATCCTTAATAAATCTTCAGGTAAATTATATAAAAATACATTCATAGCTAAATTATCGTATATCGTGATTTTACTTTCTCGTAAGCTTATATTTGTTAACAAATTTACTTTAGCAATTAATGTGCTTTTGGTATGCTGAATTCTATTACAAAAATCTAGATAAGATTCGCTATTTTTAATTTTTAAAGTTTCTAATTCTATAGCTATGCATTCTTCTGAACGCGGATCACCGAAATGTTGTTCTAATGCTGATTTAAGACTGTTCCACGTAATTAAATCTTGTCGTTCGCTAATTAAACTAGCCGCTCTACCTATTAATTTAGAAGTTATTATGTGAAAAAGATATAAATCTTGTGCTGGATTATTTTCTACTACACAAGTTTGAATTACGTATTCACATTTACGAATAAAAAGGGATAATAATTTTTCATCTCCATCAAACTTAGGGATAATGTTGCTGATTTCTACGGGAATTTTCACTATATTTTCCATTGTCACTAATTATAGTACACACAATTTAATATAATAAAATATTTTAATATAATTAATATATTTTTACAAATTATATTTATTCGAATTAATTTTTTTTTTTATATATTCAATTATAATTATTGATTAAATTATAATATTGATTCAAATATGAATTATAACTTTATTTCACTTCGATATTATTTCATTACTTTATAAAACACTTAAAACAAACGTCAAAGAAATATCTAAGAACCTTTTTAATTTTTAAAAGGAATCTACAATTAAATTGACACATATATCTAGGGTTGATTAGGAAATGAATAGATAGGAATAGCTTTAGGGTCTACTCACCAAATCATTTCCCTCGTGAGCCTGAAGGTAGCAGTGTCTTCAACAGCCAGACGCTCGTTCACGTAATATGACAAATTTATTTATCTGGTTCGGATTCCGGGAATTACGCTTGAAAACGTACGTCGCGGTAATTTTCTTTTATTTTCCGGACGCGGAATCCTACCGGCTGCGCCAGTCAAGTTCCCTACGCAGCGAATGGCTTTTTAAAAAAAGATTTTATTTTAATTAAGATGGTATTTAATTAACAAGTTACCACTTAGACTACCTTAAACAGACTAAACTTAATATTAGTTTTTATAAGCTAATACGGGTGGGAGCAGACCACCCAGTAGAGTTATTCGCATTGTCCAGTTACTTAGAATATTGGCTTCCCATGGGTGGTAGACGCTAACTCAGCGGAGCCACCTGGCTGGCGACTAATGGAATGTGTCAGCTCAGCGGTTTGGGGCGACGTAACTATCTTATTAATATTATGCCTTGTATTTTTTTATTACGTCGTAATTTTATATTAGGGTTTAGATAGTTGAAGATAAAACAAAAAACGATCAACTATAGAGTAGGTGTTATAAATTTAAAACACGTACCCAGCTATAATATAATAAAGATAACGTAACATTTAACTAACAAAAGTCCCGTTGCATTTTAATTATTTTTTGTCCTAACCATTGCTTTTTATAAAAAAAAATGGTTAATTTGTCTATCTTCGATCTACTTTTATATTGTACAGATGTTAATTATGTATGTGTAAAGACGAATACGGACATAAATGTCATAACTACAAACATACTTTTCTTAGCTGAGTTATTTTTTTTATTTAGTTTAAATAGTTCTGATTTAGTAAACTTAGGGAAAACAAAAAAATTAAGTAATTTATTAAAATAATAAGGATTAAAATTTACAACATTTGTATTTTTTTATGACTAAAATTAAAAATAATGTATTACTTAAATATTATTATTATACAATTTAATCTTTTATTTCTTCAATCATTATTATTTATATAATAGTACAATCATTTCTTTTTCGCTTCTAAAGTTACACCATAAATGCTAAATAGCTTAGAAATCTGAGCGTTCTACGACCAACTACTGCTATTAAAACAAATGATTCCCAATTTGGGACTATTTATACGAGATCTCGCTTCTCAATATATTTTAAAATAATGAACGTTGAGATTGAAAAATTATCATTGAAATATTAATTTTCTATTCATTTTGTATTTATTGACTATAATATTATATTATTAAAAAAAATAGCATATTTACTTAATTGATGTTATAAAAATCATTTAATCTGCATGTTATATCAAGAATTTATATGAATTATTTACTGACTTTATTAATTACTAGCTGTGCCTGCGAGTTCGTACGCGTATATTTCGATTTTGATAACACGTACCCTTTGTAATTAACAATGTATGTAAAAACTATAAACCAAAGTTTCATCAAACTCAATCAAGTAGTTTTAGCATGTAGGACTATTTCTAGTTTATTTGTATACATATATCAGAGTGAAGACCTCCGTAAGTGTTTTTAAAAGGTGTGACGTCAGCATTGCTGCCGTCACTGTATTGTAGTCGTCATGATGGTGGTTCATAATGAGGTTTTCAAAATAAAACTGCACAAATAATTATAACTTCGTTTATTCAACGGACAGCGTAACAGTATCCTTATAGAGATCCGCACAGTCCGACGACTTGAGCAAGACTAACTCTCGGACTCGTTTATTCTTTCGCCGTGTGTCTTAGGACAACGGGAGTTGCAGACTCAAAAGCGGAGCCCTTTCTGCTGCGGCGTTCATGCTGAGGGCGCTCTATGCGCCCTCGTCTTGTTGTTGTGGAGCCCTTGTTATAAGGGGACCGCTGTGGTGGTGATTAACACAAGTCTTTTTGTGACTGTGGTGCTTGTTGGAATGGATTTATTTGAGCTTGAGAACTCTCGGACTGTCGATCGCCCGTATTTATACTAAAATGACGACTGACATAAACAAGTCTAGTAACATCATAATTATTGTTTTAAAAATGTATTTTGATCACTTCTTACTATAAATTGATTCTGTTACAAGCAATAACTAGTAAATCTAATAAATTATAATCCAATGTTCCTCTTTCGACGATCATGATTTTGTTTTATACAGCCTTCGCGCCGATATATATTTTATTTTTTATGTTCAATCACTGGTAAGCAGCAATGGTACGTAAATAAGAGATGATTAACTTTCATTCTTATTCTATTTGTTAACGGATTGATAAAAAAATGTAAAGTGTTGTCATGGGATTCATGACAATATATTCCCGAAAACTGCATCCAAATCGGTTAATGCATTCAAATAGGTTAATCTGTTTCTGAGATTAGCATGCACAAACATACAAAATGAAAAACCATTTTTTTGGGTTCTCTTGCTCTTATAAAGGCCCCATCATGATTTTTAAAATATTTTCCATGTAGAGTTTTCGATCAGTGACAACTTTATTATATTGTATAGATAACAAACTTTTTGTTTCTTAGTACACATTTATTACTACATTAAATTATTTTCCCAAGAGTAACTTTAACAATAGTGTCTAGACAAACAATAGACGAAATGTAAGAGACAAAATTAAGGTATGAATAACAATAAAAAACTGGTTGACTCAGAAAATGATACAAACAGTTAAACTTATCTTTATATTTTATCTTTTTTAGCGTTCCGTATGCAAAGGGAATATTTAGAAATATATTTACTTTATCTCTGTAGACAGAAAGTAAATATATTACATATAATACATATACAATTATGTATTATATAATACAATACATATTTGCTCTAGCAAACGTGATTTTTTTGCCGTATTTTGTATGAACCCTTCGTGCGCGAGTCCGGCTAGCACTTGGCCGATTTCGTATAAATACTTTGATATGTTAGTCTCTCTCTCTCTGAATAAATTTGTGTGAAAAACAAACATGTACAAAGTTGTTATTAGTAATAATAATAATAATAATGCACATGGCTTTCTCATTAAATAAAATATGCTTTCCCTTTCATTACATCAACACACAACAAAGTTTTCACAACAACAAATTACATTCTAAACGCAGAGACAAATTTCTCATAAAAAATAAAATCCTCAAATGATACATACAATCTATATTACATATATAAGCAGGAACTTTATACTAATGTTTATATAAACATTTAGTAAAAAGCTTATTTGGATCCGATTAGGTTTGGGATTAGGATTACTCCGATATGGAAAATTATGTTACTGGTGTTGGATTTTTATTTAGATACATTAGAGAAATAAACAGAGCATTGGATACTTATTTAAATAATTGCAGTTTTTTAAGTAGATATTTTGTTACTTTTACAAATTATAAACATTTTTTGGCCCACACTGTATAATAGTGAGTTTGTTTGAGTTACTCAATAATTTTTAAGTAGGTATAATGAATTATTTTGAATTAAGAGATTAATAAAAAAGCTGATGTAGTTTATTTCATTTAATATTTTAGTGGAGAAATGAGAAAGAGAGAAAGACTTATCAAATACCAGACTAATAATTACATAATTATAAAAGACTTACGTTGTGATACCAAGCACTGAAAAATCAAGTACTAAATTAAGTCAAAAAATAAATGATACAAACGACTCTAACGTAATAAAAAAATATATAACATCTATACCTTACTACGTCCCAAAAATTTTACATTTTAATTAATATTATTCCGGCAATTTCGTCCGGACTTCGTTCGTAGTAATTACTTCTGATGTATGCACATGAAATTAAATTAATATTTGAGTAAGGGATGGAGGGGGAGCAGACGGAGATAATTTCAATAGCTTTGATAGTAAAATCTTAACCTTATAAAATATCTATTCAAATACTTTTTCTAAACTTATTGTATATTAGATATCGACAGCTTGTTCTAATTGTGTGACAGCTTGTATAACGACAAAGGTCTGCACTAGGGATTAGCAAAAGATAGTATATTTTTGCTAATCGAGTCCATTGTGAACCAGCTTTTTATTTTATTTTGTCCAATCATCTTTTGAATTTTCTGTCTTAGCTTTTACTATACCCTGGACTACCATTCCCTTATTAATTTAGTATTCTCGTCATTTGTTACTCTTTAGTTGTGAACTGTCCATTTTGTCCTACATACTAATAAATTGTTTTATTTTATTACTTCCAATATAATTCTATACCTTATCCATACTTATCCAACACTTAAGCTCTTTTTCTGTTAATACTATTGAATATAATACACAATTTTATTTCAAAAAATAAATGTTGTAAGAAGGTAAATACATTTTTAATGAAAGATTTTTAATCTCAAAGTTTTAATATTTATTGCTTCTTCAGCGAATTGATTCCATTAAACTTGTCTTAAGACATAAAAACTTAGTCATTTCTTATTATTTCGAAGTCACAGAATAGAAAATGCAATTTCTTTTGCTATCGCATCAGAAGTGATATTAAAATTAAATCATAAAAGAAAATAATGTGGCATAATTCTTTGTAAAGTTTTCTGTTTGTTAAATATTTATATTCGATAATGTTCTAGGTGTGATATAATGTTAACATTAAATAAATGCTATTTTGATAGAAATATTATTTATATTATTCGTTTATAATTATATTCCATTAGACGCATATTACTTAAATGATATAAAAGTCAATAATCAATATATTTCTTATTTATACTATGAATATTTTATTTTTTATTCTGTTAGGTCGGCTATAGATTAGGCTCTAATCATATTATATAATATGTACATTTGTTTCGGACTTTTGGAAATGGAAAATATTTAAAGGTCATTTTGCTGTCGAAGTCAAGTAACGTAATCATAATTGTAACAAATAATTAGAATTAATTGAATTAAATTATTAAGAAACGGATTTATCCATGTTTAATTACATATATTTCATTTAAGCAGTTTACGTTTAATTAAATATGACCACCTGATGGAATAATTAATATAACAATGGGAGCGAAAAGCGGTAATCACAAATATATATAATAATATAGTTAATAGTTATGTAACTTAGTAATCTAAATGTTTTTTTTACTAAAGATATGAAAATATACGAAGTATGAAATACAAGGAAGAAGGTTGTGAAAATAATAAATCGTAACTGCTAGCTCACCATTCATAAAATTTCAACATATCAGCGTGTGCGCATTAGATGCAGAAGGTAACATGGTTTCTGACAGAATGGTTTGTATGTTTGTTGTTTGTAAATTCATAATAGACTATTGGATTATTGTTTTTATCGCGTTTTCTAACATAATGCATAAGTATATATATATATAGTAATACTACTATATTAAGTAACAAACTAGTACCGCCCCGTTGGTCGAGTGGTTAGCGCAGACGCCTAACGTGTCACGGCGCAATGGGGCTCGGGTTCGATTCCCGGCGGGAGACAGGCATTTATGTGATGAGCATAGATGTCTGTGTTTCTGGGTTTGGTCGTTTATTAAATATATTCTCAGTATTTATATATGTATTTCTATGTATTTGTATCGTTGTCTAACACCCTTAACACAAGCAAATAATTTGCTTACTTAGGGGTTAGATCAATGTGTGTAATTTGTCCTGATATTATTATGATATTATTATAGTACTATACCATAAGCTTTTAAAGTTAGCCTTCTAGCGATCATTTAGTATTGCAGAAGGAAATTATATTATATAAATTAAATAATAAACTAACGAGCATATCTACATATTAGAATAAAACATAATAAGATGTTATAATAATAAATACACATTTTGAAAATATCTATAAACATGTATAGCCATGTTAAGCTTATTTAAATTAATAATATAATAATACCGTCCCGATAAAAACGATTACATATAGAATGCTTAATTCACCGAGACGGACAGCGATACGGTAGCTCAGTTGGTAGTGCGACGGGACGGTTTCCCAGTAGTCACGTATTCGAATGCCTGCACGTATTGGTTTATTATTCATTCTAGATTTATATAAATTAAAAATACATTTTACTTTAATGAGACTTAATTTTAATGAGATTCCAAATTATCAAGTACTTATCAATATATTTTTATGTATTATATATTGTAGTATATGTGCAAGATAAATGTAGCAAGTTTTACCTTTTAATTAATAATAAGGTTAATTATGAATGCAGCCGTTTTTGTACACCAGCTGCGTTTTGAACATTGTCCCATTAATGAAAATCATAATGAGGTAACCCCAAATTTACTGGAGTTGGGAACACCTGCTCTATGTTGCTTAATTATGGTCAAGGTATGTTATATGTATTTTATGTTTTGGATAAGTGTTACATTACAGGTACATTACAGTTTTTATGTAAAGTAACAGTAACGATTACAACACCTACGATATTGTAATTAAGAATATAAGGTCAAATCATTCTTTACGTTGTTTAACAATATAGGTTAAAAAAATATATATTATTTTCACTTTTGACTTGCATCAGAAATTTAAATTAAATTGAACGATTATTTCGTTATAAGACATTTAGTGCTGTACCAATTTAAAGATATTTGTTATTTTAATTCGAATATTTTACAATAATCTCCTTAGAATAATCCTCCTTAGTTAAATTTAATAGAAAAAATTCACGACAAAAATATTAATATTCAGTTTAGGAGTATTTTTGATTTTAGACAATTAAATAATTAAACTACGTAACAATAATTTCATTTTAATGCATATTTATTTATAAAACAATACATAAAATCGAGTATCATTTATACAAACATGAATCTTATAAACAACATATTTTATGAATACTTCCAATTTCTTTTTTGACTCATAAAAAAAGTGTCATGCCTTTTATTTTTTTTTCTTTTAATTACAAGGATTTCATAGAAAGGTTAAAATCTATAGAACTCTAAATGTTCGATCTAAAAGTGTATAAATCATTCGGGATCTAGAGTAAGCAACATCTTTATGGGTTGGCCTATTTTGGAGATTGCTTGGTTTTATGTAAGTAATAAAAGTTTCCAAGGTGGGGTGATTAATCTTGAAGACAATAAATATTTGTGGATATATGGATTACATTAGTCATATATATAACATAAATAAAATATATGAATAATTCTAAATACAATACCAATACAGTTATATGTATTTTTATAAATTCAATACTTTTCAAAGAGTAAGTTTAAAATAAAAATCAGTTATCTTCATTGTAAGCCTGAAAAAATATCTTTCAATAAGACATAGAAGAATTTTCAAATCTCGAACTCGCGACTTAAGAGATTTCGAGTCATTTTAAACACTGTCTCTTTCTCTCATGATTATAGATTCAATAACGTATTCAATTGCAAGAACGTAATAAACCCCATTTAAATTAATTCTTTGCGCATTCTGTTCGAAACCAAACAGAAGGACAATCAAGCAAGACACTTCAGAATGAGTTGTTCTATTGAATATTTTTTAATATTAGAATTAAAGATTTCAAAAGCTGGATATTAGTATAAAACATATATTCAAGATATTTTTAAAGTATATACAGACTGAGTGTTCCCTCGAGAGACTGCCTCTTATTTAACACACCTCTTAGAGCTTGAATATCTTTTCTTACTGTCAGCATATATAACACTAGACTTTCTGAATATAGACTAAGTTTAGTCAAATTACCCTTAGTGAAGTTAAATTCAGGTTTATTTTTTGTTAATAGTATAATCAAAACTTGATTTTTTTCTTATTATTTTGTTAATGTTTGATTTATATAACTTTGTGTCAATTAACCTAAGTTACAATGAGTACAAAACATAAATATCTATAACTTTGTGAGCTGTGAATTTTATAAAACTTGTTACCTTTTACTGCAATAGAATATTAAAGTTTTTTTTGTTTATGTAAATATAGATTGAAAATTAAACCGATACAGGCAGGGATTCGAACCTGCGACTACTGGGACACCGTCCCGTCGCTCTACCAACTGAGCTAAGTTATATCGCTGTCCGCCTCGGTGAATTAAGCATTCGATATGTGATCGTCTTTATCGGGAAGGTGGTGACATCTATTAGATTTGTTTCGAACTGCTACTTTCGACTACTTTCAGCAGTTGCAGGTTCGAATCCCTGCCCGTATCGGTTTATATTTCATTCTATATTTACATAAACTTAAATAAGCTTAACATGGTTATATACATGTTTATAGATATTTTCAAACAAAGTTTTTTTTATTATTTTCGGGCAAACAAGCGCACAAGCTAGTAGGTACTGTATTATTGCGAAATCTCACAGAGACACAATATCCCGTTTCTCTTACACAACTTACTTGTCATGCATAGCACCGTGGTATATATGGTGGTGTGAGAATAGCTTTGTTGAATACGGAGCACTACTTCAAAAGATTAGGATTACAATGACTGCCTTCGTATGGTTGCGGGTTTTTAAAGGTACCACAGGTGTGACATACTACATGAACGACAATTTTTTCCAAGTTGGATATTCACAACTGTTAAAATCACTATCAAAACTTGGACAAAAATGCTCATAAAATAAAAACTAATTCAAGTAGGAATCGATTTTTTATAGGACCAATTTAAAACTATTCCGCATCAAACGAAAAAAGAATTACGTAAATCGGTTCAGTAATCTCGGAGAAATCGGTGTACATACATAACAAAAATATACCGGCCAAATTGAGAACCTCCTCCTTTTTGAAGAAGTCAGTTAAAACAAAACTTGGACAAAAATGCTCATAAAATAAAAACTAATAAGCCTACCTCAAACGATTTTTTATGGGACCAATTCAAAAATATTCCGCATCAAACAAAAAAAGAATTACGTAAATCGGTTCAGCAATCTCGGAGAAATCGGTGTACCAATATGAAAAAAAAATATACCGGCCAAATTGAGAACCTCCTCCTTTTTGAAGAAGTCGCTTAAATAGTAGATTAAATATTTATGTTATTTTATAATCTTATGAAGTTGGTCTAAACCATTAATATATTATCATTAAAATTTAACTGACAGAATAATAAATTCAATTAAAGTATCTTCATGTGAAATTAAGAACATGAATATAATAATCACCAATACAAAAATAAGTATATGTTTTATATGAACTCAAATTAAGTTTATATAGCTAAAATGATGGCCAAAAACATTATAATATACTTAAGTCATTTACTCGCACAATCAAATTAATATTCTATTAAAATGGCAGAGGGTTTAATATGTTCTTGTCATTTAGTAACCGTTTTTGCGAACAGATATATAATGAGTTGTATCTATAACACGTGATTGATGAACACACAAACAGCTTTTAGGCGGGGAATGTGATAGTAATCAAAGATGACGAAGGTGCTTTACGGTAGCTTATGAACACCAAAACAGACTTCTAAACAATCTAATAAATAAAAGGCTAGTGTCACTGTTGCTTCAACGCATCGATTGACATAATACAATAAGATGTACATAAATAAGGCCAATTAATAGTAACATTCGTAATAGGAAACGTTTATTGTATTTTATTCTGTATTTCTCTCACGACTCTTAATCGGGTCAACTTAAAAAAGATACAAGGTCTAAAGACCGGCATCAGACTATCTGATCCTAAATATAATATGAGGCTATCATTGAAAATAATACTTTTTTTTTTAAAACATTGTCTCTGGACAATGCTAGAATATTGTCATATTCTTGAATAACGAGGAAGATTAGACTTAAACTAAACCGCTGTTCGTCTCGATGATTTGGGCATTCTATAGATGATCGTCTTTATCGGGACGGTGGTGACATCTATAGGCTTCTTTCGAAAATCCTAATCAATGTTTCTTACTTTGGAATATAGATAAACATTGAAAAGGTGCCACTACCGAAATTAATTGTTGAAAATATTTATTAATATATATAGTCATGTTAAGCTTCTTTAAAAAAAAACATATACATTTTTTTAATAATAAATAACTAACAATAAAAAGAACATTAAATTATAAAATAAAAATAAAAAGTACAATAAACTAATATAAAAATATGGTTTTATAATTTATGATTGTTTTACATTCGATTTATAATGTAACAATATTTTTTCTATAAACCTAAAAAGTAACATCGTAATTGCTATATCTAAACGACAGAGACCAGCTGCTGCTATCAGGACAATTTAATGCCAATTTGAGCTTACGTTACGGGACCTTGCTTCTCGGTGGCTGTTAAAATAATATTTTGACACTTTTTACGAGGTAACCTTATTTTTTTTTAATCTATGCGAGTCTATGTTCTAAAAGTCAATAACTCATATAATATTTCTTGCATTTCAAAAACAACTTCAATTATTAAGGCATTTTTATCTTACGCTGATAGTAGAGAGATATTGATGAAAAAATATTTATAATATTAGCTTAATTACAATTATGTACTATTATTAAAGGGGGGTATTTCTTAGATCGCATTATTGTTGTATTTAATTATTTTCAAGTGCAATAAAACAAAGAAGTCTAGGTACTTAATAGAATAACAGTTATTAAGTATTTATGTTTCTAGGTGGAAGACCATAACAACGGGTCGCCGACAAAATTACCACCCATTGGGCAAAGTCGTGCCGCAAAGCGACCTACTCGTGTTCCAGCACGTTGCAGATGAAGCCGTTTATGGGAAATGGGTCTGAACAGTTGCGGTGCGTTGGCGAACCGGTTTAACATCGTGTTGGTGTTTATTTTGTTGGGTGTCTAGTGGAGGAGAGTAGCGGAATCCGAAGCGACGGCTTTCCGCTGGTCGCCCGCAGATAGTTGGGGGCCCAATAAGTGGGTTAGCCACCCACAAAAGGCTGCCCTGCCAGCAAGGAAAAATCCCAGGGTGGCTCCATCGTGCTAGTTGGCGACCAGACGAGAAGGCCCTATGGCGATCCCTGGGGTGGTTTGGGCATCCCAGCAGTCTCCAGACTAGCCTCCCAGTGGCAAGACATCACCAATTTCGACGTCGGGTTCGATATGTACCGCCTCGTTCAACTGCCATTTCCCATCCCTATTCACTTTTATTTATTTTTCTCAGGGGTCCGTTCTTTCTGCAACTCTTTTTCTGCTGCATTAACGATCTGTTGAAGCCCAGTATCTATGGATATGCAGACGACAGCAATGTTGTAGAAAGATATGTGCCTAGTACTAGGGCTAGTAGAGATCAAGTACAATCTGAAAGAGAAGCCATGGTGCAGCATTTGATTGACAAACTTCAGGCAGTTTCCGCATGGAGCAATGCCAATCTTGTCAAATTCAATGCCACCAGACGTATCAGACGTGTCTGTTCACTGCCAAAAGGAGCCCTTTCACCGTGGCTGCTCCTACTTTCCAGAATGTATCCTTGGAATACAGTGACCGGCTTCAGTGGTTGGGCTTAGAGATTTCCTCGAACCTAAACTTCGGTCGGTTCATTGCATGCAGCAGCAGCAAAGCTTGCCGTTCTTGCGAAGCCGACCTCCACAGCCTTGGAACAAAAACGTAGAATTGCTAGCCTCTCAGTATTCTATAGGATATATGTTGGTGAGTGTACGCAGGAACTATACGATCTAATTCCCCCGGCCCCCTTCCATCATCGGACGTTCCCACGCGCAGGTATCCATTCTTTTGTTGTGGACATTCCACCTGTCCCAACGAAGCGCTTTGCTCCGTCTTTTTTACTGCGTACAGCAAAGGATTGGAACAGCTTACCTGCGTCGGTATTTCCGACCCAATACAATGTGGATACTGAATGTATCCACATTGTATTGGGTGAGAAAGAGAATTCACAAGAGAAGAGTGAATAGGTTGCTAGGGTAATGCGCCTTACCACCTAAGACTACATTCCACTTACCAACTGGTGGAATGTAGTCAAGCATTGCCCTAGATTACATAAAAAAAAATGTAAAAGGCAAGTTTACTATATAAATTATAATAAAAAAAATGTTTTCAAGAATCTTTCACAACTTAAGCTTAACATGTACTAAACCATGGAGAAATTATTAATACCATAAGTAGCATTGTAACAGAACCAGTATATATATCCCTTTCATCTACTTCACATTAACAGGACAACAAAGTTACCCTAATTGGATGTAGAGAGATTATAGAATTAAGATCGCTATGTATATTAATACTACCAAGTTTTGAATAAACCAATTATAACTTGCTCTTGAGGATCTAGAATTAATAATAGTAAAGACGGATGATGGGTTACTATTATATCTTCGTTTCGTCGCGGCATTTTCAGATCGATACGACATGTGTGCCTTCAAAAAGAAAGGTACTCAAAAGTTGGATACGCTCTTGGGCATCCTTTAAAATTGCAACAGGCCGTAGGTGGCAGTGATCACTTACCATCAGATGACCTTTTACTAGTTCTAAGAAACATAAGAGAGAGAAGTAAACATAGAACTTAGGAAGTAAAAAATAATGTCGCAAATGGTAAAAAAATGCTTCACAACTTCATTCGAAGTCTTCCAAAATTAATTAGCTACTTTACGGTTAAAAAATAAAATGAGATATACACACATACTTACCGAAATCATAATCGATAGTAAATCTTCAGGTATAAACGAAGATAAAGAGGTTAAAGTAAATTTTTCTGGCGATTAAGAACAACAACATAAGAAAATTGATATGAAGTTCTTAATTTTTTTTTGTTGTCTACACTTTCATAATTGTGAAATAATATACAATAGTTTTGCATAAAAGCTAAGTAACTTAGTGTTCCATTTGTTTTTATAGAGGAATATTCTTCATTTTAAGGTATTAACTAACGTTTTTTGAACTGTGGTACTTGTTATGGGTTATCATTGATCTATATTAGAACTGAACTACAGAGTTTCTTGTTTAAATAAAAACAGTGTTGGACATATATTTCGTACTCAATATAAAATATTTTATTTTCATGACACCAAGACAAGAAAATATTTACTACTTACATTTCCTTTCTAAATTACGAAAGAAAATCTTATACGTTGAGTGAAGAACAAATGGTCGTATAATGTTTAGGGGCATCGATGAATTACGTCATATGTAGTAAGGCGGGGTTAACGTAGTGTGACGTTGTGTTGGTCGTGTGACGGCGATGGAAAGAGGGTTCTCAATTTTGTGATATCACATTTATTCACATTACAAAATACAATCTTAGTGGCTATTCGCCCTGAATTTTTCAATTTTCAACTGTATGAGGGTTAACCTTGTAAAGCTTGGTATTTGCCATATGTTCGTATATTGAATAAATAAGGCAAAAGGGTTGTGTCTCAACAATAAGTGCTTAGGGTAGCCGCGTGTTAAAAGAATTAAATATATAAATAATATAAATTTAATATAAATTTGTATATAATATAAATTTGTGGCCAAAAATCTAAGTTTTAAAAATCTTAGCAACTTCATTAATAAAATTACAATATTACTAATAACTGTTATTTTATAATTGAAAAAAAAATTACAAAATTTCAAATATCTAAATTTTAAACGAAAGTGCATCTTAAGATACGAACAAAGGCAATTAAGGACATTCAACTAAATTTTTTCACTTATTAAGTACAAAAACAAAACAATTTTTTAAGGTAGATTTGTATTTTTTTTCATAAGATCTCAACTTTCATACTTGCAATAGAAAACACAACATTTTGCAATAATTTCTCTATAAAGTGCTATATATTTTCTTGTAGATTAATATTATAAGATATTATTAATACTATTTTTTTATATTTTAACATTCTGTTATTTATTTCCAATGATAATCATAAAATACAATAGAATGAATTACATAGACAATTTCCTACTACAATAGTTTTATAGTTGTGAAACTATTTATTAATAATATATATCAAAGTGTGTGATTATTAATGTAGACATCTACTGCAAAGCGATACAATAACATAAAATATTCAAAGAAATACAAAGTTTGTTGACAACCATTTCTGTAAGTTCACACCTAAGCGTAAATAGATTTTCCTAAAATGCGAAATGAAACCTAAGGAACAAATGGCCTTATTTTGTTGTTGTCTTGAACTCCTAGGTGGTGTCTTCCCATGTGGTAAGAAAACAAAGACGTTTTATTAATGAGTACAAATCCAAATGTCTACGCCACGATTCGTATACAGTGGATCTTATAAATTATCCTTGTCTGACTCCTTTGAATAAACCTTATGTCTCATACGTTTATTACAAACATTATTTACACACATACGAAGCTCTACAAAGAGGAAGAACTTTAATGAACTTATTGTTTTTTGCATAATACAAATAAATAAATATATTATACTTGGTATTGTAGCTTTTCCTCAAATTTAATCGATTACTTAAAAGGCCTTCATTACCTTAAAACTACATTCAATTTACATATTTTCAATAATTATTCATAATTATACCGTAATTGGCCCACTATTTAAGTGATTTTGTCCCAAAAAAAATGTATATAGACTCAATGACTTCTTAGATGCATATTTTTTTTGCTAGATCCATCTGATGCGTAGCATTCTTTTACATTGGGGGTTCTGAGAAACTTTTAATACTGACTGTACTTATGTCAAAAGTGCTTCCAGGCCGACACGACATGAGAACCTCCATAAAAAACACCGGCTCCTTCCTCAAAGGTCGTTGTTGACCTCTGATTCAGGTGTTTGATCATTTCCTTGTTTTGCAAAGAAATTGTGAGATTGAAGCAACGTTTTATTTTTTTTAACTAAAATTTGTAATAGATTTTACAGGGATTTCTACCGCGCTAAGCAACGCGTTAAAAAACATCTTGTTATGTCGGACTGCCTTATAAAAGTAAAAAAAAGTAAATCCAATACTGAATCTACTAATTGAATTGACCTAAAAAAAATATTCACCAAGATTGCTGAGACGAATGATCGATCAAACTTTTTTGCGTGATAGAACAGTCGTTAAACCAAGCTATTTATCGGAATAGAAAGTATTTTCTGAGATAATATGGACAAAAACTATCATGAAAATTATTAAGCCAATGAGTGTTTCAACGCGTCTGTGCATTTTTTTAAGTATTGTAACGAAACTAAAATTTTTCTTATCTTATGCGACGCCAACACATGTAGGCCATATTATGTTTTTAATTTGAAGAATTAAATACATTGCAGTGGAGTGCTCTAATCCTATCTATACTAGTTACTTATGATCAGAAAGTTTTACATAACTTCAGTCTTACATCTATAAATACGATAAGATTAGATAGTACGACGACAAAACAACAACAATATAATGATTATATGAGTCTATCTCTATATATACCACCGTCTCAACTAAAAGGCACATAAAGGGATTCCAGGTAACAAAATTACAGTTTATTTTAACTTAACCGGCCCTTACCGAATAGGTCAGAAAAGAAGTAGATATTAATATTTATTCGCAAGTGTTCATATATATACGTATTATTTTAACGAAGAAAATATTGTACACATGGGATATCTAGAAATATGTATATATCGACGATAACTTCCAATATTGCTTTTATGTATATTAGATACTTTAATATTTATTTAGAATACGATATAAGACGAAGCGTTGCGTAATTTGACACTTCAATATCTTTTTGGTTATTGATTGATCTGTTTACTCTTGGAATATTATAATAAATATCCTCTTTTAAATAACCTATAATACTTTGTTATAATTGAAGAGACGTTTATGAGTTATTAAAAGATTAATTTTAATTAATAAATAGACATTTATTTTAATTAATAAATATAGACATATTATAGTCAAAGATTGATTGATTGATTGATTGATTGAATGATTGATCGTATTTTAGAAAATAACTATACTTATTCTGATTTCTTTTTCGATTGTCTGAAAAGATAAAAAAATTAAAAATAACATATTAATAGTATAATTTATATTTTTACGCTTTAGCTTCTCAACGGATCATCATTAAATTTTTGCAGTCACCTTGTCTATAGTATAGAAAACATTATGTTTTTCACTCTGAGAAAGAAAATTGCTTTTAGACCAATGTCTGATATAAAGATACTATTATTAAATTGCATAACTGAATTAATATGATAAATTAATTGAATAAAAAGTATTTCACGACATTTATAATATATATAAAAAATATTCAATCATGCTTCTCATTTCCTAGCAAATCCAGTCACTCTTATTTTATTGGAACAAAAATAGTTTTTAATTAGTAAATGTCTACATGATGCTTATACAATAAATAAGGAAGTTTTCTTAGTTTCATAGTTTCCTTAAATTAGTTTGTGTGACTTTTTTTGCCGTGCTTTATTTATAACCTAGTTTGTAAAAAGAAGTAAATAGTAAAAAAAAATGTTGAACTATTGCTATAGTAATATAGTATTTCACTGAGCTTCACTGAGCTCTATGTAAGTTGAAACAAGGTAACTTTCAAAGTCATTACCCTGTCTTTTACTATATTATGAAATAGCTTTAAGAAACGGAATGACAACAGCTTTATAGGAAGACACCTGAATACCTGAAAATGCATTTATATTTTATTGGAAATTCAATATCTACTTATTAATATAGCTTAAAAATCAATAAAGATTTATATTGTAGAGATTTTTTTATATAACTGGATAATGTTTATTACTGTAAAAATATAAAAAGAAATTCAGGTTATAAAATAAAATATTTTTATTTTTAAGTCCAGACGTCTTTATTTATACAGATAAAAAATATATCATCCCAACAAATTCTGCTCGTAATAATTGCGGTGTACATTTTTTTTTTATCTTTAGTTAATATTCAATTGGATCTGTATGAAGACAAAAAGCCTTTTATGGAGTCCTTCTGTTGCAACAAAAATGTAAATTTTATGAATAAGCTACTAAATTGGGATATTTTACATTTATGAAGTAGAAAAAACGTTATATTTAAGAAAAAACTGGCATTTATAAACCTCTCCATTATAATATTTATTATGATATTTTAAATATTTTGTTGCAAGTATTTCTGAACGGAACTTAAACAGCACTTACAAGACTTCCAAGCATATTGATAGACTAACGCTTGAATTGGTTCTACTTTTATGTTATAAATTGAGTAATTGTCATTTTCAGATCACAGGAACCGTGGCTCCAATCAAGAGAAACGTCAAGTTACGTAATCAAAACTTATTTATTACTCATCCCTTTGAGGTTTCTTATGAACTTGATAAGATACTGTAACAAGTCAGAATAGGTATACTAGCTGAATAAACGGCTATTTATTCAGTGATTATATTTGGTTATAAAGTAAATTTTGGGCTTCGAACTGTCAAGCAATAAATTAAATTGTCGTAGCTTGAATCAAGTTTTCTGTGGCGTTTAATTAGCTATCTGCCACAGTCTCATTATTTCAATACTAGCTGTTGCCTGCGACTCTGACCACGTGTTTATTGTTACAATGTTTTATCTTTAATTTTTTTTTACTGCCCGCTAAAAAAATAATAATACGTATCTTATGTTACTTCCAATATCTCCAAAAGTATGTGCACAAAGTTTAGTAATTATCGGTTGAGTAGTTTTCGCGTGAAAGCGTAACAAACAAACTTACATTCGCATTTATAATATTAGTAGGACAATTAATGGCATGGAATAATAATATACTTAATTACTTAATAATTTTATTACATGTCTATTAAAAAAAATACAATTTTTTATTGTTATATAACAAAATCAAATATGTTTTATATCGAGACCTACCGTTTCTCTTCTTTCACATGTAAAATGAATTCTACTATTCTACGAAAAAGTAGCATTCCTTTGGATCAATCAAAACAATATACGGAAGTGACCTATTCTGACTTGTTACAAAAGGTATCTTATCAAGTTAATAAGAAACCTCAAAGGGATAAGTAATAAATAATAAGTTTTGACTACGTAGACTTTAAGGTTCTCTTGATTAGATCCAAGGTTTCTGTGATTTGAAAGTAACAATGACTCAATTGACAACATAACGGTTAAACTAATTCAATCATTAGGCTATTGATACGCTTGAATGTAGTTTTAGTGTTGTATAAGTCCCAGTCAGAAATACTTGCAAACAAATATTTAATCAAAATATAATAGTGAAGAAGTTCAATAGTTAATATCCAAGGTCGCACCCTGTTCATAAAGTTAATATTTGTGTTGCAACAAAAAGACTCCATTAAAACTGAAGTTTTAAATTACCCTTCAGAACTTCAAGGTCTAGATTAGTTGAAATGTTATACATTTGATGTCCAATGCCAAATGAATACAAAAAATCAAATAATTATAATATTATCTGTATCGAGACTGACAACAAAGAATATCATCCAAAAAGGGTACAACATTAACAAATTTATAACTATATAGATAGCAACATAAATATCAATTCAATTTAATATTTATAAATAATAAGATATCAATATTAAAGTTGCGGACAGTAATATAATATAACGATATAATTATTATACCAACATAATATTAATAACTATTCATTACAACCCTAAGGTTTCTAAAGCTGTCAAATTGTTGATTTTCGAGAGACCCTTAAGTTAATTTAGACACAGGTATGTTCAGTTATTAGCTCCAAGTTTCCTGAGTTAACATGTCTTGCTTCATCAATTAAGGCTTTGATAGGTGTGTCTTCTTTAAATAATGAGTCATTATGCAAATATTTTCTTTATATGTAACAAAGTAATCAAGAATATGTCAATCTGGAAATTCTATTTTTTTTTAATATTTTTTCCTGAATCCTTAAAAATATGGGACTTACATTTAAAAACAATAACAACAATAAATAAAAAAATATATAATCAAATATAAACATTTTTATCTGGACTCGTTCTATGATACTTTAATTGATAATTGATTTGTTATAAAAGGTTAATTTCAGTGTACATTCCATTATATTTGTAATATTGTGGTATTATTATACATATAGGAGATCAAGTTTCAAATCCCAGTAAAATGTTTTTCTATATATATCTCAATATATAAATTAATAAAATAATAGTATATAAAGTATATAAGCAACTACTTATTTAACAAAGTAATTCTATTAAACATATTATCGGCGTATGGAATTCACAGGCAACAGCTACTTTTAAATAGGTTTTTTTAAACTACAAACGTATTTATCATTTTGTAAAC
The DNA here is from genome assembly GCA_959347355.1 of Napeogenes inachia. Classification (NCBI taxonomy): domain Eukaryota; kingdom Metazoa; phylum Arthropoda; class Insecta; order Lepidoptera; family Nymphalidae; genus Napeogenes; species Napeogenes inachia. Next base: position 19,097,962 of record OY365793.1, on the reverse strand, counting down.
TGTACATAATCATTTTACGAAAATATAAAATCACCATTACTACATTAAGTACAGGACAGTCACAAATCGATGGTAAGTAAAAACAAACTCAAAAGCTTTTATTGTAAGTGGGCTTTAAGCAACCAAAACTTTTATATGTCAACACTCACCCGGGAATGTCTTCATCTTTAGGTATGTAAAATTTTAGTATTATGTCAATAGATCAAAAAGATAACGTTCACTGTGCATATTGGTTTTTTGTTTGATAAGAAAAAATAGTAACAAAAGATAATGTCTAAAAGAAAAACAGTAATTAAAATAATATTTTTCTTATTAAAAAAAATATTTATTTTTGATTCTATGACACTTGAAACTAATAAATATAAAACCTAAATTAATTGTTTGTGCTTGACCTTTTTGTTGAAGCTTCTTAAATATAGTTAACTACCTCTTGAAATTAAATATAGTTAACTACCTCTTAAAAATTCTTCAGACTTTATAAAACTTTTCTTCATATTTTAAAATTAAGTTTATTTTTTTTTATTGATAGACTTCATTACTGTTAACCTAATCATTGTTTATCTCATAAAGTGTCATGAAAGGTTATTTAAATGTCTTAAACTGAAAACCTGATATTACCAATAACGATAAGATAAAGTAATATTAAACGAAGAATCATATTGATTGATGCAAGAAGTATAGGTGACATTTTCTACTGATACTACAATATACTTTTGTAGATACTAATACTGGAATTAAACAAATTTATTATAACAGAATACATTTAATTAATTTATTTTTAATTGGGAACTACTGATATTGGAACTATTGTTATATATTGTTTGTTTAAAAATATGTCAAAATATATTTATTTACAATATAAGTTACCTTTTATGAAAACTACTATTTATAAAAAAAATAATCATCGTAACTTTATAATGCTATAACTAAATCGTTAAATCGTTTTTTATGGATCGTAAATGTAAGTGACGTCATATCTTAAATATCAAATATGACGTCACTTATAATGCTCATCTCCATGTGCAGAAATGCGAACTTGGACAATGTGATGCAATGCTATGAGGAATGGTTGGGACGTAAAAGACTAGAATAAAGGTTAATACATCTGGCTCTCTGACTGTCTATACGAAACGTATAACAGCTGATTTAAATGTATGTAACATTACCTTTATTAATGTTTTTTTAATTCATTGGACGAAACAAGCGACTAAGTTAATTATATATAGAACTCATCTGTAAAAATGCAATTAATATTTAGCAGATGATTTTTATTTTATAAAATCAAATGACAAAATATTTCAAAGCGAAGGCAAAATAACTTCTACATCTTCATAGTGTGTAATTAAAATATATTAGTCATATGTTTTAAACAGATAGAGCATTCTTAATTACACATAAAATGTGTTTCTTAATATAATAGATTTTTTTTTTATTTATTTATGTACCAGGTTAAGTGATAAAAAAAAATGCAAAAGAAAACTAGAAATACATGGGATAAACTTATCTCTAAGAAGAAATCTCTACCAGCTACCCGTGATTTTTGTAATAAATATATTTTTGGTTAAATATAGAGTATATTTTTCTATTATATAAGTCTATATTTTCTTAATAACCGTCAAATTAACATCGTGATTTTCTATTTCTGAAGATCTCCGACCAACTGCTGTTATCAGAACAATTTAGTACCAATTTGCATTTTTATTATGTTAATGATTTTTTTGTATATTCCTTGATCTTGAAATAAAATACTTCCAGATATTAAATTTATCTAAATATTGTAATAACAGTACCATTAAAATTAAGACTCTAATTTAAACCTTATTCTATCTATAAGATTATATTTTTATAATAATAGTATTAACTAAGCAATAAGTTAAAGTTTTAAATAAAATAAATAAATAAATAGTCTTTCGTTAATAACACCTAATATGTAAATATATTAATTTAAACAAAATACTACCTAAAAATCATTTAATATTGTCATAAAGGCTTGTTTCTTTGTTTATATTAAATACTGAATGTGATTTTCAAGTGCACTTTAGCAATTCCATCTAGACAGAATAACACTTAATTAAGGCAAATTTATTTCATAAATAGTAATGAAAAACTTGTTCACTTCTTGAATTATTCACACTCTTAAGCTTTAATATACCTTCATACTTTAAATTTATTATAAACTCTTCCTAATAAGTAAATATATCTATGTAATTTTCAAATGGTATTCTGCTACTAGGCGCATAATTATAGCAAAAATATGTACATCATGGAACTAAAAAGAAGACTGTATGTGTCATTGTCCTGAAACCAGCACTCATATTCATTTATATAACATAACTACGGAACGAAGGTTAAATCAAGCTTACGTAGACATACTATAGAATTAATAACGGTAAGGGTCAAATGCCACAAGGTTTTCTATAAATTGATTACGACCAGCTCTGGAGGGTATATTATAAATCGTAATAAAAACAATGGGTTATTATCTCTTCGTTTCATTTTGTGCGTGAAGTCAATACCCAATACTTATGCGTAGTATACCCTATCAACGGTCCTTTCGTTTTTACCGGAAATAAAGGAAGTGCTTCCTTTTAAATTCTTCTTTCCCCTAGCACTTTAACCTATCCCAAAGTCCCTTATTTAGCACATGTAAAAGGGCTAAGGTTTCCTCTTCACGATCAGATGGATTTACTCTTTTTCCTCCTACATTTTAATAAAGACTGCTGGTATACTATTACATATAACGATTTGATTTTAAATAATACTACTATACTACTTTTAAAATAAAATACGTGTTCTTTTAACAGTTAAAATGTTGTCACATGTAAAGCTTAGTATACATTAAAACCCAAGATATAAAGTTGTATGGTTATATTATTTAAGAACTCTCCAACAGAGTCTATATAAAGTTTCATGAGTCTGAAACAATTTTCAAAACACTTTTTTCGCAGGACGTCTTCAAACACGGTGAAGATATCTTCTTGCGATGAAAACAGTGTCCTCTTGAGAAGGTTTGTAATTTTAAAGACCTTGTCTTCATCGATTCTCAATCGCGGCCACATGGTCGTTGTCCGGTAACTCCGGCCTCGGAGTCTCGTGATCTGTCACTTGTTACTCGCAGAAGCAAATAATGACAGTGCCTCGTGATAAAAATGTGAATGATAAAAAAACGATCACTTCTTTCTTTACTACTATATAGGACTCTGTTTAAGCTTATTATTTTAAATTTAAGTTATCATGACTCAAACTTTGTAACTTGCGTAAATCAGTAGAGAGATTGTATATATTATGCTAGTCGTAAACAATTCACTTTAATTGATTTCTGATTACTTCAATGGTATATTTTTAATATCTCGTCACAAACAGATAAAATGTTAGCTTGATACAATAATTTACTTTCCGAAAAAACTACCATATAATAGATTACTACATAATACCTAATAGAATAAGGCTTACTACCAACCAAGAATAACAGTCATAAAATATATTTAATAGTTTCATATAACTTATTCCGCTCATATTATAAGTTAGGCTATAAACCCATTTACGGTAGTTTCCTTCATATTTTAAAGACGCTTGGCTTAAATTATGCCTGTTTAAACTTAGTTGCTCGTTACATAAATTTTCTTTGAAATTGCAATTTTGCTTTACCTTACTAACTTACTTTAGAATGTAAATTATATAAGAATACTAGCTTTTATTTAAAATAAAATAAAATAAAAATAGCCTTTATTTCTACTACATATTATTGCAACTTAATTATATCTAACTAACTATATTATATTATACTAACTATATTATGCTATTCTAACTAACTATATATATAACTAACTATTTTAAGAGTAAATCTTAGATAATACTAGTAGTAGTCGCCTCTTCGGCGTAGGCCTCTCCTAAACCTTTCCATTTATCGCGTTCTCTTGCCTCACGCATCCATAATGGTCCACTTCTGTGGTTGAAGATGTCCTTCCATCTTTTACTTGGTCGTCCTCTTTTTCTTGTCCTGTCTCTTGGTATCCATTCTGTTAGACGTTTTGCCCATCTGGTATTATTCATCCTACAGACGTGTCCTGCCCATTTCCACTTAAGTGATCTTATTCTTTTCAGCACATCTATTATTTTAGTCTCTTTTCTAATGTTCTTGTTGCGGATCTTATCAGAAAGTCTTAGACCGAGCATGCTTCTTTCCATCTTACGTTGGCAAATAGCCATTCTATCTTCATCTTGTTTCCTCAATGACCACGTCTGGCATCCGTATGTTAAGCAAGGCAATATCGTCAATTCGTAGAGTTTTTTCTTAATATTCACATTAATTTCCTTGTTCTTCATTATTTCCCTTAATCCCCAGTATTTCTTCCAGGCAAAAGTTATCCTTCTTTCTATTTCTTTCCCTGTATTGTTTTCAAATGTTACTAGTTGTCCCAAGTATATATACTCTTTTACATATTCGATCTTTTCATTTTTTACGGTTATATCTTGAGGAATTCCATTGGTTAGAATCTTAGTTTTCGTTGTGTTCATTGACAGTCCTACTTTTTGACTTTCTGTTATCAGTTCATTCAACATGCTATCTAATTCAGTGGAACAATCTGCGAAAATCACAATGTCGTCTGCGAAACGTAAGTGGTTTAGTAGTTGTCCGTCTACCCGTATTCCCTTTGTTTCCCAATCTAGACGCCTGAAAATAGATTCGAGAACTGCTGTGAATAATTTAGGGGAGAGCGGGTCCCCCTGCCTAACTCCTTTTCTTATTGGGAATTCTGCACCTTCGCGTTCTAGGCGCACTTTGGCCTGACTTTTTGTATATAGATTTTTAATTATTTTTACATATTTTTGGTTAATGCCTTGTTGTGTAAGTGCTGTCCATATGGCTTCGAAATATAGAGAATCAAATGCCTTTGTGTAGTCTATAAAGCAGATATATATCGTCTTTCCATACTCTTTTGTCTTCTCTATTATTTGTGTCACAGTTTGGATGTGGTCTATAGTTGAGTATCTTTTTCGGAAGCCTGCTTGTTCATGCGGCTGGTGTTCATCTAGGGTCTTTGTTATTCTATTTAATATTATCTTTGAAAAAATTTTGTATAAATTTGGCATGAGACTGATTGGCCTATAGTTGTTTAGATTACTTCTATCTCCTTTTTTGAACAGTAGAATTATTGTGGATTTTGACCATTGGTCTGGTGTGGTTTCGGTTCTAAGAATATTATTGAACAAAGCTTGCAGAGGTTTCAAGAGTATAGTGGATAGAGTTTTGATAGTTTCGTTGGTTATATTGTCGCTCCCTGGAGCCGTGTCATTTTTTTGGGATTTTATTGCGTGCTCGATCTCTGAAGTGAGAATTGTTGGTATTTCTTGGTATATATTATCTTCTTTAAATTCATTCGATTTGATATACGATGGGCTGGGTGTGCTACCTGCTGCTGTGTAGAGTTTTTTGTAGAATTGTGTGGCTTCATTTATAATATCAGGACGTTTAGTTACTGTAAGTCCCTGTTTATTTTTAAGACTGCCTGTCCATTCTGATTTGACGTTTAACTCTTTATAAGCTTTACGTAGACCCCCCGTTTTAATTATATATTTTTCAAAGGTACTCTGTCGTATTGCCCTTTTTTGTTGTGTAATGTTTCTATTAATTTTTTTGCTTATTCTTGTTAATTCGCGTTTCACTTCATTTGTTCTCTTCTTCGTATTTAATTCTTTTCTTTGCTGTAGTAGGTCTTTTGTTTCATCATTTATATATTTGTTTGTATGTTTTCTTTCTCGCGGAAGTTGTTTAGAAAAATTCTGTAACTCTATTTCTAGCTTATCGTATTGTTTTTGTACCTCTGTATTTGTATTAATTGTTTCCATAAATTTATTTTCCCAATTTCTAGCGTCGTTTTCCGAGATATTCATTTTAACTCTAGTATATTCCACGGATTTTATATGTCTCCTTTGTGGTTTTAAAGTTAGTAACAGCTGACACCTAATCATCCTGTGATCGGTGTTAAAGTTCAAGTTTTTTATTACATCGAAATTCTTTATATAGGTTGGTTGGTTGGTTAATATGTAGTCAATCTCGTTGTAGTGTTTGTTATTTGGCGATCGCCATGTCCATTTTTTATGCGGTTTGCTCGGAAATATACTATTCATGAAGTAATAGTCATTTTCTATTGCAAATTCTACTAGTCTTTGGCCGTGTGGGCTTCTATTTCCGTGTGCATATTGTCCTATATTCTTTCCCTCGTTTTTTCGAGCCCTCCCTATTTTAGAATTAAAGTCTCCGAGCAAGATTATATTTTTTGTATGAATGGAGTCTAAGGTGGATTGTAATGTTGTATAAAATAGTTCTATATCTTCTTCAGTGCATTGTTCTGTGGGGGCGTATGATTGTACCAACGACCAAATAGAGTTGTCAGATATTTGTAATTCTAGTAGCGCCACGCGGTCTGAGAAACTTTTGATGTTTATGATATTACTTTTTAAATATTTTTTGATTAAAAATCCTACCCCATTCCTCCCGTTCGTACCCGGTGAATGAAATAGGATAAAATCAGTGTATTCTTCTATTGACTCTTTTTCTTTTCTTACCTCACATAAACCTATAATGTCCCAGTTTATTAACTTAACAGCATGCCTTAGTTCTTCTATTCTACTGTCCGATAATAATGTTCTTACGTTAAGGCTCGCTATGTAGAAACTTTCTGATGTTATTCTATTTTTTAAGTATTTAGCACTAATCTTGTTTTGTTTTTTTAGGTGTTGGATTTCATTCAGGTTGTTTAGGAGGCGGTGGTCTGGCTTCTCCACGGTGACCGGCCGGCTTGGAAAAGGTAGAGAGGTTACGGAGCTTTTATTTACAGCAAAGTAAATTATTCCACGTATTAAAATAATTTATTTCTACGAAGTTTTTTTTTTTTGTTTTATTTAATAAAATCTATGCTTATACTATAAGTAGTGTTTTAACAAATGTTTTTCAATGTCAACAACAACAACAACGAAAATTTTCAATGTCTTTTGATTTACGTAATGACTTGTGTAATTACCCTTTAGTCTTGTCCTAAGCAGCCGATTTTTTACAGATTTAACTCGCGTATAATGAATTAAATTTTAAATTTACATTTTAAATCTAACCCGACGTTTCGAATGCTTTGCAGCAATCGTGTTCACGGTAAGACGAGATTGAAGTGTCTGTCAGTAAGTCTAATTAACTGACGCTAATGATTCCTGAAATACCTAAATGTTAATATTTACTACACCAAGCTCTAACGCTGAATTTTATTAAAATTATTGTTTTTTCGCATAGCACAGATAAAGAAAAATAAAAAATACTTGGCGAGAAATAAAATATTTGACGAGATATAAAATTCTTAATGAGTAATAAAATAATTCCTAGAATTAAAGTATAATATTAAGTAAAAACCAACGCAAACAGCTCTTACGTTATAAAGAAAACATAACAGTCAGTCCGTTACGAAGTCCTTAAAATGTTATAATATTTTAATTAAAATTTCGTCTCAAGTTTTTCTTCGCAGTACTTACTTATAAATAAATAAGTGTGTGTATGAGATTAAGTATTTTTTATAATTCTTGTTTATATACTTTTGTACATATATCAATTACTTTTAGATTAAATATTAAATAACACTGTTAAAAAGGACTCTTTGAAGATATAAGTTGTCATACATGTAGTTTTAAACTAATTAATAAGCAATTAAATAAAAACAATGTTTTACCTTGATTAATGATTAAAACCAACCCTTGAACTTTATTTTTGATTTTTCTTTTACTTTTTAGAAAGTGTTGAAAGCAAAGCTCTTTACGGTTAACTCGATCTTTTTTCATTCGCCTACTCCTACAACCTTAGAGTTATTTAATAAAATTTTAACAGCATCATTTTTATTGGCTCAACTCTCTACACATTAATTTTTAAATGAATCCTTATTGTAGTTTTTGAGATAGAGATAAAAATATGTCTCACAGAGTTAACATGTAGAACGATTTGAAATTGCACGCATGAGGATTTATTGAGAGAATAGCCACAATTTACTACGCTAACTTTACGAGATCCTGTAAAACCGGAAATTGCAAATTAGTTGCATCATTAGCAAGTCATTAACGGATGCTATTGGTTGAAGATAAATTGTAAAACAACGAAAAAATTTTTAATTGATAGGAAATGTCTTCCATATGCTCTTTGCATTAAAAAAATATAGAGCTCGCGCTTATTATTCCAGAAGTGCACCTCAGAAACAACACGAACTCTATACGTTAGTATAGAGTTGAGGTGTTAACCTCAGGTGTGTGCGGTTGAATTGTTGATACAGTAATATTTTTTGTATTTTTAAGAATGTTTGAATGATTGCGATGAAAAAAACATACTTATAACCGAGTAATTGCGGCCCTAAAAAAACTGCGGCCCTGGTAATTATATATTAATATATAATGATGTTATTGAAAAAAATATTTGTTATTTTTAAAGTAATTAAAATTTATATCGTTTGTTGTGTACAATAGTCTGGATATAAGAGTCATACTATAATCACATTGGATTATTTTAATCTGTCTTATTTTATTGTCAAGTGTCTCCAGCAACATCCTGTAGAAGTATTTCAGACCCTATAATAATTACTTAAAGTCCAAAATCAACATTTAATACTCTTATAATTTGTCTCATTAGTTTATAAAATTGCAACTAACGATGACAGGATGTTTATTAATATTCCATAACTTTCAACTTGCCAAGTAAGTTGTATTGTATTATATTACTCGAGTGATCTTTCTTAGATTATTAGTCGTTTAAATATAGCTTTCAGTCACTTAATTCTTGTTACGTAATAGACATAATCAATAAATATTTTGATTATTAGCTATTATACACTATTTCTATAAAGAGTTATTAGTCAATCTGGATAATAACTAGTTATAAAAAAATATATAAATAGTTATTAACTATGCCAAGTATCGCTAATAACTTACTTAGTAACAGTACAGTGCACAATATCGTACTATTATGTAGTAACTGCACTGTTAGCAGTTACGCATTAAAACTAGTAACAGTGCTATACTAGTTTTGTTTTTCATTTTCATGAGTTTTATTTACGTACAAACTAATATTATTGTATAATATTTGCCTCTATTGTCAATTTATTTAGACTTGCTGACCCGGAGAACTTTGTTCCGCCTTAGAGGCAATAAATAAGCGGATTTTTTATTTTATCAAGTTAATTTTTTTATTACGTTAAATGAAAAAAAACTGGTATTTTAACGATTCCTTAAACAGATTTTTAGACTAGACTTTTTAGGCATTTTATTTTTCAGTTAAGCAACTTATGATACAAGACATCTTTTGTTTTATTATCAGGCCAAAGAATAAACAACGCAGATTATCTTCAAACCCGTGAACATGCCACATATAATTGACAAAGGGAAAACCATTGATTTTCCAGATTCAGACCACAAACTTTCAAGGATTGCCCTTGTGATTTGTTAATAGTAATGACGAATGAAAGACATATTGGAAATTTAAGTCATATGGAAAGACATATTAGAAACACAAACTGCATGTCGGTTGGGATCATTGGGATCCTCACCATAGACTTAATGATAGATAAAATTACGTTTAGCTGTCTTTTTTATAATTGTCAAATTTTAATTATACTTATTAAGGTACTCCTTTTTTTGCGTACCTACTGTTATGCCATGTCAGATGCGTTTTTGTTACATCACGTTTTGTAGTGACTTTATTAAATAAATTAACAACCAAATATAAAAAGCTTCATTGGAATAAGTTCTTGTTCTAATGTTCTAAGAAGAACTACTCTTAATCCGTGGAACAATTTACTTTACAGTAAATAAAAATTAGTATTCCGAAATAAAAGCCAGCATTCTTATATAATTAACTTTTAAAAATAAGTTAGTAAGGTAATACAAAATTGCAATTTCAAAGAAAATTTATGTAACGGGAAACAAAGTTTAAAAAGGCACAATTTAGCTAAGCGTCTTTAAAATATGAAGGAAACTACCGTAAAAGACTTTATGACCTAACTTCTACTATAAGCGGGAAAAGTTATATGAAACTATTAAATATATTTTATAACTATTATTCTTGGTTTGTAGTAAGCATTGTTTTAACTAATATCAATAAGATTATGATTACATTATACGTGGGTATGAAAAAAGACATTTATCAAGCTTACATTATACCTTTTTCTACGTTTTATTACAGTTATTAAACGATATATAAGTATATAAGTATAAGTCAATAGTTCACGATTTTGTTATCTGACGTAAGTCCGTAAGAAAGTTTTGCGAAAAGGAAAATTATTGTGTAGTGATTACTTACTTCAAACCTGATGAATAATTTAATTGACTTTAATGGATTTTATGGGCCTGGCACTTTGTGACGCAAATAAAATCCATAATACAATAAGCTTAAGTGGATTTTTTTATGTTTGTAACGAAAGAAGTGGTCGTTTTTTGATTAATATTAAGAAAAAAAAATTCTAGAAGTGAAAAACGATATTCAATCAACAAAACTTGTGAATATCATACAAGAGTACCCGGGATTACGCGGTCCGTTATGTCACATAATTTCTGTGGTTCTTAGTACTTGATCGTATTTTGTAAATTAAAGTTTTAATGCATACGGAACTTTATAAATAACACTGTATTCATTACTTATATTATTCAAGTAAATCGTAAGATAGAGTAGTGTACTTACTTGCGACCTTTTATTTATAATATATAAGAGAAAAAAAGCACACTCATCTGATCGTTTCGATTGAAGATTTTGATTAATAATGAACTAAAAATAATGCGTTAACGTAGATCAGATTATTGTAAAAAATATTTTTTAATAATTCGTAATGTCCTAACAATTTTAACATTATCTATTTAATTTAGAAACTTTTACTTACAGGCCAGTCAATAGTCTTGTTACAATATGCAGATTAAATTATTTTTTAGGAATAATAATTTTAAAGAGCAACGAAAAGAAGTTTAAATTAAAGATTAAACAAATCATTATTTTAAAAGCAACTAAGAAGCTGGATCCCGTAATGTAAACCGAAATAGGCGTTAAATTGTTCTGATAGCAGCAGTTGGTCGCAGGGCGCTCAGAAATTGCCAATTACGATGTTACTGTTACGGTTAACGGAAAAATGTTATCTTACATATATTTTGCAAATTAAGGAAATAAAATTTAAATTACCAAATAGTTAGTTATTTATGTATGTAAAATAAAGAAGTTTTATGAAAATAAAAATGTTTTTAATCATTATTGTAGCGCATTAGCCTTAACGTTTCTAAATCAGAACTATTTCTACAAAAAAAAACAATATAATATTATTTCTTAATAATTGGTTAAAAATTTTAAAGTATAATAATCTCATAAGATTTATTAAAAAAACAGAATAAAAATATTTTATATTTAAAGTACCAAATATAATTAAAGAACACGAAATTAACAGACATGATTACAGATAGACGAAATGGCCATATATTTTTTTAATTACTTTAATAATAAAGATATTCAGTTGTTGGGTACAAAACACAATTAAAATGTTAAGGGACTTCTGACATTTAGATGCTACGTTTTCCTCAGTATATTATAGGTGCGTTCGTGCTTTAAATATTAAATACTTACTCTCGCGTTAATTATCATTTGTTTTATCTTTAAGTTCCTTATTAACCCTTGTATGTAGATCATGATGTAAAAACTATGAAGCATAATATTATTGAAGCACATTTATAAAATGTTTGTTATACAAATAATCATTAAACACATAAATTTATTAATCTCACAATAAAACATCACCCTCTACACATTTTATTTATTTATTTTAAACTGGTTTACGTTACTTTGGCTAGGCTATATTTATCAATTTCTGAAAATATACCTATATTTACTAGAGAAATCAACAATATTTCATTATTAAATTAATGATATTTTATTATAATTTTACTTAGTAATAATATTTATCATTCATCATTAATTTATATTTTTTAAATTAAGGTTTATATTTAATTTTATTTAAGATAGTGTGATGCTGCCCTTAGACCTGCCGACCGTCTTTGTTAAGTTGACCCGATGAGGGTCGTAAAAGAAAGACAGAGAATAAACGTTTATTTATGTAGTTCATAAAACTATTACATAGGTTTTATATTTATTCGATTTTGAACAATTTATGAGATGAAAATAACTACATTTGTAAACATTTTATGTAATGGATTGCTTGAAAAGACGTTTTTGTATCCTTAATCCTCTTTAATGCACTCATCTCTTAGTAGTTATCTAATCTCTCTACTTGAACATGTTTGAGTATTCATCAATGGCTTTATGAATACTCAAACTTTACTGTCAACACTTTAATGTCAAGACATAAGACATGACTAGCTGTAATTCTCAAGAATGATTTATAAATCACAAAAAGATATTAAAGTTTTATTGTTTTAATCGAGTATAATTTACTTGCGAGAATTAGTTTAGTTTATTTTCTAAATAGAATATATTCAATATCTCATGGTATTTCTATAATAATCTCATATGTTTATGCATAGATGTAATATAATATCTAAATGTACCACAATTCATTTTAAAAAATTTGAAAATAATAAAGTGTAGAATATTGATGTTAAACATATAAGGTTATCTTAAACGTTAAGATCTTAGTAATGTTATAATGTAAGGTTTATATATAAAAAAATAGAGTATACAATATGTATAGTCGAATTCCGACTATTTCTAGGTAATGTACCAAATATATTATACATGAAGATATACGGTGCTTGCTCTCCTCATAACAATAAATAATAACATACACTCCATTTATTATTGTGTCCAAATGCACGAAAACTCAAGAAAATACCGAGAGAAAACTATACCATACTAGCATTTTGTTTTTATTTATTTACTTACTTATATATTAAATGTAATGCTTTTGAAATATTTAATTTAACATTTTGAACTACTAATTGTTATTCATCTATTCGCTGGGCACAAAAAATAATAGGAGAGTTAAAGCAATCTAATAACAGGTCTATTATCTTAAAGATGGCTATGTATCGCTGCTTTAATTATATATATTTTGTAAAAGATTTTTATATTTTCTCATGTAAATAGGAATTTCAAAAAGTGAGACGAAGCTTTTTAATATTTCATGCATTCACCGTACGAGTGCCGGGCCCATTGCGTTACAAGGAGAGGAGTGCAACCTACACCTGGCACACCTGCAACCCAGGTGCAGCTTTAAGGGGTCCCTTTATGATCTGCAGAAATAGTGCAGGCGCTAAAGGATATTGAGTGTGCAAAATGTGAGGACCGCATTCTATAAACTGTTTTGAACTCAGAAAAGCTTGCAGATTATGATTCTGGATGTTGCCGGGACATTTGTTGGTCCATTTATTTTTTTTACCCCACCCCCTTAGATCTCAAAGAAATGGACTGAACAAATGCTTTGATACTATTTCAATGATTGTTTTAGTGATAATATTCAATTATTTCTTATGATTAAAGATATTTATAGATAGTCAATTAAAAAAAGTAAAAAATAAAAATACGAATTTTTATAAAAAAAAAATATTTAATGAAAAAAAGAACATTTTAACATAGGTCGTACAAAAAAAATACAAATAATCAATTGTTTTTATTTTGGCAGTAATTATTAATACATTTGCACAACGAAATACAATTTAGTTGTAATTTTTTGCACGAACAAGCCTTTGTTTGACAATTAGATGTACATTTACAGGGCTGAATCAACAATTCTGGTAATGGTCGCTTTGTGAGTTGTCGTGGATACAATTTACCATCTTTTCTTTCATAGCCTAAGAAGGTGTAATCTATAGGCTGTAGTAATGTTTGATTAGCATTTATCCATATATATGTTTGTGCTGAAGCTCTTAACAAATGTAAATGTAGAGCATCTGATGTGCAAATTACTTTTAATAAATTTAAGCCGAAGCCGATATTTTGACAAATTAATTTATACCGAAGTTCATCAGCAGTTAATTTTTTTTTTGAAAAAAGATAGGTGCAAATGGGTTCTAATTCTGTTAATTGTTCGACTGTTAGATATGGATTTCCTAAATGCCTTAAAGCATTTTGCACAAAATCCAACGATGCAGCTTTTAAGCTATTTTTTTTTTAGCCTAATCTGCTAGTCGAATCGCAACCACTTAGAGAGTGTAATGCTGGAAAAACACGAGAAATCTTTTCGCCAAGGGATTGAGCAGCCAAATAACACCCTGAAATGTATCTCTTCTTATAAGAACCTTCAAACCATAGACCTAAACAACCTAGAAGTTCTAGATTATTCCAAAAATAAATTCCGAGAGTAAAAACATCTGTATCAGCGCTAAGAATTATGACATCAGCAGAATGCTGTTTTACTGCGTGAAATATGTGACAAAACATCCTTGAATCTGCTTCTAAATGATTTGAATTTAAGTCAGGTACTTCAAAAAATAAAGAGTTTTGTAATTTAATTTAATCAAGGATGTTTTGTCACATATTTCACGCAGTAAAACAGCATTCTGCTGATGTCATAATTCTTAGCGCTGATACAGATGTTTTTATTCTCGGAATTTATTTTTGGAATAATCTAGAACTTCTAGGTTGTTTAGGTCTATGGTTTGAAGGTTCTTATAAGAAGAGATACATTTCAGGGTGTCATTTGGCTGCTCAATCCCTTGGCGAAAAGATTTCTCGTGTTTTGCCAGCATTACACTCTCTAAGTGGTTGCGATTCGACTAGCAGATTAGGCTCAAAAAAAAATAGCTTAAAAGCTGCATCGTTGGATTTTGTGCAAAATGCTTTAAGGCATTTAGGAAATCCATATCTAACAGTCGAACAATTAACAGAATTAGAACCCATTTGCACCTATCTTTTTTCAAAAAAAAAATTAATTGCTGATGAACTTCGGTATAAATTAATTTGTCAAAATATCGGCTTCGGCTTAAATTTATTAAAAGTAATTTGCACATCAGATGCTCTACATTTACATTTGTTAAGAGCTTCAGCACAAACATATATATGGATAAATGCTAATCAAACATTACTACAGCCTATAGATTACACCTTCTTAGGCTATGAAAGAAAAGATGGTAAATTGTATCCACGACAACTCACAAAGCGACCATTACCAGAATTGTTGATTCAGCCCTGTAAATGTACATCTAATTGTCAAACAAAGGCTTGTTCGTGCAAAAAATTACAACTAAATTGTATTTCGTTGTGCAAATGTATTAATAATTACTGCCAAAATAAAAACAATTGATTATTTGTATTTTTTTTGTACGACCTATGTTAAAATGTTCTTTTTTTCATTAAATATTTTTTTTTTATAAAAATTCGTATTTTCATTTTTTACTTTTTTTAATTGACTATCTATAAATATCTTTAATCATAAGAAATAATTGAATATTATCACTAAAACAATCATTGAAATAGTATCAAAGCATTTGTTCAGTCCATTTCTTTGAGATCTAAGGGGGTGGGGTAAAAAAAATAAATGGACCAACAAATGTCCCGGCAACATCCAGAATCATAATCTGCAAGCTTTTCTGAGTTCAAAACAGTTTATAGAATGCGGTCCTCACATTTTGCACACTCAACTCCATACAGCGCCCGCTCTAAAATGCTAACCTACAATGTTCTCTACCTAGCCCAATTTGGAATGAACCTGTTAATGCCGCTTTTGAAATACTTTCTGGAAATAAACAGATGCTGGTTTTAGAAAGATCATAATATTTAGGTATAGAGAGATGTTGCTGTTACACTATTCGTTCCCAATTCTATTGATTATAAACTAACTATAAATTTATTCCTGCATAGTTGTTTCATTATATTGTTGTTTAGTTCGTAATAATTGGTAAGCTTAAATGTGTGATCCCTGGGGATGTTAGTCCCTCAGGGAACAGTAATCCCCATAAGTATCACGGGCATTAGATCTTTTGAATACATAAGTAAGTCCAGTCTGGATGATGAAACATCAACATTCCTAGGAATTTTGTATTGTTTTTCATATGTGTCAATAATGAGAGTCCAATCAATCAAAAGCCGGTTAAAATAGATTAAGGCTTCGGTTTTGATATTTGGAGGAGGCTTCTGTTACGAACTCTTTTTTACAAAATTTTATTAGGATTGTTATTTTTATTTTCATCGCAATGAATATAAAATATTAATATCATTTAAAGCATCTGCAACTAACCATGTTGATAACTTAGTGGTAATTACTTAACATCATTTTTACTGACTGCTCATTTGTTTGCCTTATATTTTTGGAAAAAAGTACAAGCAAACTTTTATGGGCGGGTTTGTCATAATCTTTAGAGGATATAGCGTGTGAACGTGAGTTATTGGTGACTACAAAATAATAGGAGTTTTATTGGAGAAAAAGGTAGGCAATAAATAGTAGAGAAAAAAGGAAAAAAATGTACCTTAGTGTACCTTAAACTTTTTTTTTGTGATCTACAGATTGTTTAAACATTTATGAATCTATGTGGACATAGGGATAAAATAATCTGTAATGCCATAAAAAAACATATTATATAACTTTCTTGTCATTCATCACACATCAGTATGGTTTAGTATTTTCAAATGCGAAAGTAATAATACTAATTAATGCTATGGTATTTTTGTACACGACGTAATGCTTAATATAACGCTGTAGGCTAAATCATATGGAGTCATCCTAATGCCTCTGTGCTTCTTGGCAGCTGTCGCAATCTTCAGGATTATTTTCCTTAGTGTTATTTCTTTTATTTTAGAACGTATTACAAACACATAGAGTCTCTTATAGAATATCACGTTGTTACTTCGGATCAACCTTAATAATAACAAAAATAATTCTTGCTTAGTCACTTTATTTCAGTTATCCGGATTTATAATTATAGTTATAGTTAATATCGTATTATACTTTTCACATTTATTTTTTAAGAAATCCCTTTTTAAATAAATACCGTTCGCTTTCAACACGGTTCATTAACTGGTCTGCCCTTATATCAATTATTTAGGGACGGCCTATTCTGTTAATTTAACATGTTGCAAAGGAACAGACAACGCAATTAAGACCGGCCGCCGGTCTGACGTCGGCATCTTTGGAATGCGCGTTGGTGGGATTACTCTGAGAAGTGGTAAAGGATGGTATCCATTTGTATTATGTCCCTTTGCCGGCTTTCTTAGACCAATCTGAAAGATGTAGGATGGTCCGAGACCGCACGGTATCATTAAACCACACAACAACATTTAACTGTCATATATGCGAAATGCCAATTAAAAATGCTTAGTAAATCGACAATAAAATATCAATACTTTTAATACTATAAATGATTATTGTAATAATATGATTATGTCCGTGATTTGTTGAGCATATGCTATGGTGATTAATTCACTAATAAAGTCAGGAACGAGGCTCGAAAAATTCAACCTTCTTCTTCTCTTTTTCTTCTTGGAAAGTAATCGTTTCAAAAATTTTTTAAACTTATTATTCGTATGAAAAAACTAAAAAAAGTTTTTTTAGCTTTCAGAGTGATGGTTTTTTTTAATTATTAGATGTTTTTCACAATGTTTGTGTATTCATCTTACAGACTTAATTAAAAATTATATTATTATTCGAACTATTTATTTATTAGTATACTTTATTGCTTTCACAAGAGACGAACTTAATGCCTTCTAAGAGAATGCTCTTCTCTCCCTGTTAATCTCTGTTTATGGCGAGAAATAGGGAATATGCATAAAATTTAAGGTCTCAATTATTTTTTTCTCGAATACTTATTATCATCTTATTATGATAAAAAGATTTCTTTCATTTAATAATTGTTTAAGGTCATTTAATAATTTGTGAAAAGTGTAAATTAAGGGAGCGTAATTTAAACTTCCAAAACGCGCCACCATTGCATTGGTCTAAAGGAAATGTGACGTCATCTGACAAGCCATTCAAATAATCAGCGTCGAAGTTCATATTGTGGTAAATAAAATGTTTCTGAGAAAAATAAATTATTTAACCTGTATTTTCTTGCTTAAAAGTTTTATTAAATGATACGATTGTTTAGGTTATCCTAAGAACATTTTCTCAATACTCAAACAACTGTAACAAAACTACTACAAACTCTTTTTCAATAGCAGTTAGCATGCTACTACACATTACATATTTAAAATGTTTCTTCCACCGAATTATTTTCCACTTCATTTGACTCATAAATAACTTGGTTAACAATCAGCAGATATAGAAGATAGAAGATGCTACATAGAAGTAGGTACTATCAGCTATGTTTTCAGTATAGAAGTTCCTTTTTAAAACAAATAATTTTACTGATAAAGTTCCAATATTGTGTGTTGAATGAGGAAATGGTGGCTACATTTTGTTTATCAGCAGGTATATTTACATTGACACCTTTACTTCTATACTTTGGTTTAATATTTACTTGCACTACGTAGTCACTCGGTAATTTATCTTCAATATAAGAAATGCGGGGTTCTGCCTTATGATCATTTAATAGGAGAAGTACTAAGTTTTGGTTGATTAATACCACAGATATTTGTATGGGCAGTACCAGGACTTACTTATATCTTGATAGTGATAGTGAGTATAAGATAGAGTGGTGGTTGTAACATTGGAAGATGAGAGAAACATTCTGTTGTGTTTAGAAGATTTTTTTTAATATATATAAGGTAGGTTGGATCGTTTAATATTGAATAGAGGAGATGAAGAATCCTAGATCTACGCCTCTGACGAATAGCGAGCTATTTATGTTGACACCGATATTGGGCGACGTGACCATACTTACAAAAGAGAAAGATCTAGTGAATGCAATTGAGGAGACGTTAGAACGGTACACTAGAGTTTATTACCGGTGTTCTATTTATTTATTATACTTGATAAAAATTATCAATATTACTTTTGACAAAAACTATTTTTGTTTTAAAAAAATAACCGGTTTTGATTTGTTACTAATCTAAGTCATTAAACGATTATATAAATTAGCCGCTTTGTTAAATAATCACTATTTCACTCAATATGTCGGGAGATGAATTTTGCATATTATTAGTCCCAAATTTTATTTTAGTAACACCACCCTTGAATACATTTAAAATAAATAACGACACTGTGAATACATAAAAGGTATTTTGCCTGCGCTTTGACAGAGTTTTTATTTGTTTTATAAGCAATAGATAGTGATACTCTGTAACATTTTCGTTTAGACTAATCAGTTAGTTCAATAGTTGTCACCGAACTTTCATTTTTTAAAAACATAATCAAATATATAGAAATTGTAAACTTGTATAATTATTTGTAGAGAACTTGAATAAAAGGTTTGCTTCCTAAATAGAAAAAAAAAACTTTCTTTTAACTCTTGAAACTTAAACAACATAAGCTTCAAATACGTTTTTCTTATTTAACACTTCTAATCTAACAGTTAATATAGAAATTATACAAAAGTTCTGTTTTTACTTTATAAACTTTTAATATGTCTGTTTATATGCGTCTGAGAATATTTTTTTTATTTGTATTTATTTTGAAAGATCTATAGATAGTATAAATATTATATGAAATTATAAATATTATGTTAAATTAAAAATTTTGCGTATTAATTTTTTCTATTATGATGCAAAATAACTCTTAAAAGTAAAATAAAGCAAAACAAGAGTATATACAATATGTTGTTTGGTTCATTCTTCTCATTTTATTTTGAGCCCTTCATTAATTATTCAGCAACTCGGCCCTCCAAAAGCATTTTGTCTTTTTTTGCATTTTCACAGATGAGTTCTATATATTATTAACATAGTCGTTTTGTACAACATCGTTTATTCAATAAACGTTTATCTAAAAAACTTTTATAGCAACTGTTATACGTTTCGTATGTTTCGTGTTAAACAGTAAGAGCCGGATGCGTAAACCTTAGTTCTAGTCTTTTAAGACCCATTTTCAAGGTTTTCACCACATTTGCAAGCTCGGATTTCTACACATAAAGTAACATGAATGAGAAAAAATAAAGGTGTTTTAAAAATGTCCTTTATAAAATAAATTCCATATTTATTCAGAAAACTTAAAAAAAATATTGTATCTTTTATTGACGTTTTGGTTTCTGATCGTTTGGATTATAACATACATAAAGGAGAAAGGCTACTTATTCCAATAATAAAAATATTATTCATATATCACTGATTTTCCGATTGACATTATCTTTTCTATTCTTTTACGTCCCTACCATTTTTCAATGTTACAATGTTGTTGCAAATCTTGAATGCAGTGTTGTTGCTAATCTTGAATGCACTGTTGTTGCAAATCTTGAATGCAATGTTGTTGCTAATCTTGAAAAATGGGGAAATATTTGGTAGCTCGGGTTACTGCGCTTGAAGGTACTGAAATGAGCTCCAATAAAGGTATTTTAATAATAAGAAGAAAAATGTTGTCTGAAGAGTTTTCAAGAAATAGCTAACTGTATTTATTCAAGAAACTTCGAAAAAAGATTAAGTACTAATAATTTTAGCTTTAGCATTTATTGTTGTTTTTGTTTCATGTATCACTGAATAAAAGATAAATAAACTGGAAAGATACTATATTCTAATAAAAAAAAATATTTCATAAATCACTATTTTTCCTTTCGACATTCATTACGTTTTGTTACTATGTTTGTTCATTAAACAAAAGCATTATTAGTGTAATACTTTGTAGCTTGTATAATTATTAAATGTTTTTTTGGCTTTTATTCACGTAGTTACAATTTAAATCGAAATATACTATTATTAGTTAAATTAACTCCTAACTTTGGACCATCTATGAGCCATTCACAACTTTTAAAACTCTATAAAAAACCAATGTGAACAGAAAACATTGTCGATTCCTATTTCGGTTGGTACTATATAATACGAATGTATATAAAGACAATGATAATGAGGAGCGAAGATTTTTTACTTTGTTACATGTATAGAAATCATTTGCACAATTACATCATTTTATAAGCGTAGTTTAGGTAGAAGATACACAAAATCAAAGCCTTAATTGTGATGGAGCAAGACACGCTACAAGATAAATAACTGAACATACCTGTAACTAAATTTAACATAAGGGTCTCTCCAAGATCAACGATTTATGACAGCAAAAGAAACCTTAGGCTTCTATTGACGAGTTGTTAATACATTGTATAGTATTTATATCATTTATATATTTTTACAGACCCTTAATATAAATTTCATATTATTTTTCAATTATGAAAATTATTGGTTTTTGTTTTGGTTTTCTATATAGTCATGAATTTGTTAGTTGTGTATCCTTAATCTTAACCTTGAAGTTTATAAGTTTAAGATGAACTTTTATTCCAATGAAAACAATTTATGTTCGTATAAAGTTCTCCACCGCCCCGTTGGTCGAGTGGTTAGCGCAGACGCCTAACGTGTCACGGCGCAATGGGGTTCGGGTTCGATTCCCGGCGGAGACAGGCATTTATGTGATGAGCATTGATGTCTGTGTTTCTGGGTTTGGTTGTTTATTAAATATATTCTCAGTATTTATATGTGTTTTTGTATCGTTGTCTAACACCCTTAACACAAGCAAATGATTTGCTTTCTTAGGGGTTAGATCAATGTGTGTAATTTGTCCTGATATTATTATTATCCACTATGATATATTGTTTAATTTTTTTTCGAACTTTATCTGAACGGGGCTTAAACAATACTTACAACTCATGCAAGCATATTGATAGACTGATACGTTTGACTTAGTTTAACATTTATGTTATTAATTGATTCATTGTCAGTTTCAGATCGCAGAAGCCTTGGATCTAATCAAGAGAACCGTAAAGTTTTCGTAATCAAAACTTATTAATAACTTATCTCTTTAAGGTTTCCCATGAACTTGATAAGATACTGTAGCAAGTTAACAGAATAGATCACTTCAGAAAGTACCTATTTACTGAAGTAACCTATTCTGTTTACTTGTACTTTGTTTTAAATCGTTAAAAGCAATATTGCTTTATACTACTACTACTTTTGCTGACAGAATCTAGAATTTATTTTACAGATAAAATAAAAGAAAAGTTTAAGTCTCGTTGTGACACGTAGTTCAAAATTTATGAACTTTAACCTTAGTAATAACTTGTAATTTTATTTATTTTTATTATAATCCGTTTATTATTTTTAAATAGAGAGGCTTTAACAGAATTTCAAATAAACTTCACACAAAAGTTTGAATTAAACTGAGATAAATTAATTTATTGCTTGCTTCGAGATGAAGACCGAAATTAACTTAATAAGCAACTATAGTCCCTCAATAAAAGGTTTTGTGTAATAAGAAAGGTCCATTTAATATAACAAGCAATTAAATAAAATTACTATTTGACGATTTTTGATTTACATAATATTTTAAAAAAAACAGGCTCCCTTTCAAAATTAAATTGTTACTTTGTTGTCTCGCCGACTCCTACAACCAGCAATAGCTCAGAAGTTTTGGTCATACTAGTTATCTGAAGGAAATATACAAACAACAAAAAGTATTAAAAACATTGTATCACCAATTATTAGGGCTGAATTTGATAAAAGGGGAATTCTCATTTACCAGTAAATATAATATTTAAATCTAGTATTCTTAAAGAAAATATCTAGAATTATAAATATAGGCATTGTGTTGATCACCCTATAGCGTACCACCACCTAACTACTAGCCGTAACAAGAACCCAGTACAACACAGCTTCTGTCAATAACGTATACGTTGCGAAAACGGCAGATAATATAGTCCCCCTTTTAATAAATAACATTTGATTGAAACTATAAAAAGTATATTAATTAAGCAAAGACTTTAATATTCTAGCTGTCGACAGAACACTTTAAAAATGTAAAAATAACTAATTGATTTTTAAGAATGTATATATAACAACTTTTCTATTTTATTATTATAATATGTAAGTTATAGTGCATCACACAAACTTGTAGTGCATTATCAAAAACGAAATCGAAATAAGCAGGCTACAGTTTTCTTAAAGTTTCCTACAGTTTTCTTCTTAAAATGATAAGGCTTAAGTTTAGGTATAAGTTTAATTGAGTTATCTTCTGCTTTACATCACTCTTCCATACAAGCAAAGTCGTAGAAAAAACTAGAATGAAAATAGGTAGAGATGTAATCTTTTTTAATGTGAATATTTACTATTTTAAAAACTCCAAAACCTTTCCAATTATACAACGTATTATAGGTTATTTAAAAGAGGATATTTATTATAATATTCCAAGAGTAAACAGATCAATCAATAAAGTAACCAAAAAGATATTGAAGTGTCAAATTACGCAACGCTTCGTCTTATATCGTAGTCTAAATAAGTATTAAAGTATCTAATATAGTTAAAAGGAATATTCAAAACTTCGAATATTCCTTGATTATATATGTTTATCTTCGATAGACATATATTTCTAGAGATAATATTCCAAGAAAATATTTCTTCGTTTACATAATACTTATGTATTATATCAACACTCGTGAATAAATATTAATATCTATTTCTTTTCTTATGTATTTGGGAAGGCAGGTTAAAATAAACTATAATTTAGTCATAATTAGTATATAGGATTATGAGGATGAGGAATAAATTTGGTACATGGATAGTTTATTTATTTATTTACCCTTTATTGACTAATACAAAAGGCGAACTTAATACCTTTTGGCATTCTCTACCAATTCGCAAAGGTTAACTAACCTCTGCGAATGGTGAGAAAATGCGGTAGGCTACTAAAAATCTATTTATAAGTTCTTAATTTTATATATATGATAAAACAATAAAGCATGAACATAATTTACTAAATATAAACAATAGATATTAAATACATGTTTAAAATAATATAATAAATATAATTATTAACATACACATGTACATATATACATATACACACATAACATATATAACATTATATAACACATAATAGAAATTAGAATTATTTATTAAGATGACTCTAAGAAACGTTTTTAACCAGTTTTTTAAAAGAAGTCTTTGTGGGCGTTTTTCTGATCTTGTCAGGTAGTTCGTTCCAGAGTAGTGAAGCTTGAATTGTGAAAGATTTGTGAAAGAAATCTCTTCTATGCGGTGGAATAACCGTTTGAAGTGGAGGTGGAAGATGAACGAAGCATTTTGCCGTGAGTTACATGGAGATACTGGAATTTTTCTTCAGATAAGAAGGTGAATTTGGATCATTTAAGATTGAATAAAGGAGACAAAGATTCTAGAGCTACGCCTCTGACGAATAGTGAGCCATTTATCACACAGAAGTAACACACATGATACTTTTTATCCCAATAATATTTATCAATTTCTGTTTAAAATGTTGCCTAAATTGCGATAGCGTAACGTAAGAATAATAGTTTTATTAAAAAAATACATTTAATTAAAAAAATAACCTGCGCGGTAAATCACCTGTTGACTTTAATTTCTATATCGATATTACCGATATTATAATTTGTCGATAAATAGCTTGATTTAATGACTGATCTATCAAGAAAATCTTGGTAAATCAAAAGTATTGATAAGGTTGACTTTTTTAACTTTGAAGCGGTAATCCGAAATAAAAAGGTGATTTTTTCCACTAATACTGCGCGGGCAAAAAAATATACGCTCTTTCAATTAAAAACAGAAAAAATATTTGTTTTATAGGTATACCTATGAGGTAATATTCGGAAAGATTTCATAGTGTTTTGCCACCAAAGTAAATTCAATTTTACAAAATATTTTTAATAATATTTTTTTTAACATAAATAATACGTAATATAGTCTAAATTAAAGTAGGGATTACTTTTCCCTGGAGTAGTAAAGTTTTCTAATGTATGTAATGCATTGCTGTGTATTTTCTCCCCGAATTAACTTCAAAGGTAGAAATGGAACGAATATCCTAAGAGCATCTATTTGAATAACGATATGTAAAGGATATGTACATACAGACAGGTTTATTTTAAAAGGATTGGAATTGAACATACAATTTAACAAAAGAAACGTTCTTCTTATTTAAATGTTAATTTTCAAATCTTCTTATACTTAACTTGCATCCCATTTAAAATACTATTTTTTAAATAACTTTGACAGAGAATATTCAATATATCAAGATGGAAAAACAAAATATTCTCAAATAAAGTAAGCTTTTTAAATTATTATCGAATGAAAAATAAACAACTACGGGCAGGGCTTCGAACCCGCATCCTCTGGAAAAACGAGTCGCGAACTCCGTCGCTCTAACAAGTGAGCTACCGCATCGCTACCCATTTGGTAAATTTAACATTCTCAATAAGATCGTCATGTACCTAACTTTGTAGAATAGATTAACATTGGAATAATGCCACAACCCAAATCAATAATTGAAAAGGTCCAGAAATATGTCTTAACATGACTATGTTAAGCTTATTTGAATGCTAAATATACATATAATGATAATTATACATCTAGCCCTATTCTTTAACCTCCTGTTATGATATAAACAACAACTTACCAAAATTGCATCTCACTCTAATGAATGGTTTAGAAGTCCATTAATCACACCAAATCACAAAGTTCTTCATACAAAGGTAATTTAGGAACTATGTTAGGAGATTATTATATTGGTTAACATTGAACTTCTAATATAAATATAAAGCAGTACACACATGTGCCAGTTAGTTAACTTTAAGGCAAAACACCTTTAATTCAATCCAATTCATAAGATTTGAGTTTCATGGAAATGAAATAGTAATACAACTACAATAAGTAATGTAATTAATGGGAAGTTTTGTTTCTTTGTTTTGAATGTTTTATTATTATTATTTAAAGTATATATTTTATAGAATTGCTGTAAAATAACGGATGTTGCAAAAATATATTAATTTTCTAAATATATTTAGTAAAGCGTTTCAAGCATTTATTATAAAATAATAAAGTGCTGAAATTACCATCGTATATAAATAGGAAATGAACTGTGACAAGAACGATCCTGGTTTTAGGCTACACATTTAATAAGATGAACGTTAATCAGCAAGAAAAATATACTGTTTTCTTTAAATTACAGACTTTAAAAAAATAAGTCCCTAACTTTTTGGGTTGATTTGGCTTTTGATGTTATCAACATAAACAATCCAATCACTCAAAGGAATATGGATTTTGTATTGAAATAAGAAAAATGTATTTTTAGTATATTCATCAAACTTTAAAGGTACCAAATAATACCCTAATGTCATGTTAGCTCATAATGGTATTTTATTTTAATTTTAGTGTTTGCTATTATAACGGCAACAGGCAATATTGTATTTGCTATTATATTATATAGTAATTTATTTTATTGTAGTACTTGCTGTTGTAGGGGCAACAGAAATACATTATCTGGCAAAATTTTAATTGTCTAGCAAACACTGTTAATGAGATAAAGCCTGGAGACAGATGAACAGCGAAGTCTTAGTAATAGGGTTCCTTTTTTAACCTTTGGATATAGATCCCTAAAATGTGTGTATTTTTCTGCTTTCTGTTCATAATACGGGGACAACTCAGTTTTATATGCTTTATTGCCTTAGTTTGTATTTTAAGATGCACTTTCGATTAAAACTTAAATATTTAAAATGTATTTTAGAAATAAATATAAATTCATATTCAAAGTATCTTTATTCAATCGTCACTTTTGAATCGTCAATTTCATTAAATTGGTCAGTATAGTCAGTCTACGAGTAAGCTACCATCAGCTCGGAATGCTGTTCTGCTGAGATGACTTAGTCAGAAACTCAACAGTTGCTCTTTTTAAATGAAATTTAACAATAGTTGACTTATACATTATAACATTAGACCTGCAGATGAGTCAATGATCCAAGTTCCATACATTTCGATCAACCAAAAATTCTTGAACGTTATAATAAGATTTATTTAATAATATACATTTACATCAATACCAATATCTCCGTTTATAATTAAATATACGGCAGATAGTTAGTTAGATACCAACTTTTTGAAGGGTTTTAGAAGTGACCAACGACATCATAGCTAGTTTGTGCAAGGCAATAATTTTAACGGTTTTCCTTAAAATCTCAAGTTGTTATTTAGTTTTTTTGTGATCAGATGAGTTTTTTTAGTTACACAACTTTACCACCCTCCTACACCTTAATCTTAATATCGATGACCCACCCTTGTAATAAATTTTACTTATATTTTAATTTATGTTTTGTTAGGTAAGGGTATCTATTAAAGTTTACCCCACATATACCACAGTCATTGTTATTTACTATACCCTACCTCTATAATTCTAATTCAAATAGAAAGTAACATATCGATACCTTGGGGCTCAAAGGGCGTAAACGCCAAAATACTACTTTTCAGGAGAGGCAAAACAAAAAAAAAATTTTGGAAAAAAAATCGCAACTTTTTTATTTTTAAACTCTCATAGTCAATTTTTGCCTCCAATACCTAAATAATGTTAATACACGATATGAGTCCATAACATTTAAAAAAAATGAATATATAAAGAAGATAGCATTGAGATACGCCCCAAAAAATGAAAAAATATGGCGCTTACGCCCCCGAATTTCGCAATTTCTGTAAAATTGTCACAGTGTATAGGTCAATATATGGTTTTCATTCTCAAAAAAGGGCGTATATACAGTCTTTAGAGAAATATTAAGCTAATTTGCTATGTGTCTTTCGTTTCCCAGTTGTTACTTTAATATCCACGTGGACGTTATTAACGACTTGTGTAAATAAAATAAAAATTTAAAATTAAAAACAAAATTAACGACATGAAAGTCTTTATTGTCATTATAACATTACCGTTGATAATCAAACGTTACAAATAATCATCTTCACTAACCTAACTTTTTTTTTTTTTTTTTTTTCCTGTTCTCCTTGTGATAGGTCTTTGGGATAGTCCCACTTTCACACAGCCTCATAAGATCTTTATATTTTGTCTTCGATATAGGCAATTTGGCAATATACGCAGGTTTTATTAAAGTGTCTAAGATGTCTTGTCAGAAGTCACCACCAGAAACTCGGGCGTTTTCTGTCTTAAATTTTCCCATTCCCTTACCTCTAGCTTTGCTCTTACATTTACCCTTATATTTAGTTGTTCCTTTCTTTAATCCCACCTCTTGCAATGTAACTCGTGTTTTTTCTGTCTCTTCAATCATCGAATATTTCATTCGAACTTGGTCTGGATACTGTTTTTTGAAAGTTGCTGTTCTAATTTGTTTTATAGTCACTTTAAAAAAAATAAAAGGTGTGAAGGTTGGTTGTTCAGTGGTTGCGTTTTTACTATTTTCATACTTAGTGCAAATTTCACATTTGTCTTTTTTTGGCACATGTATAGTTATATTATATTCAATGAATATCTGTCTAAAAATGGTTTCAGTAACAGGTTGACACCCATTTATTTTGCAGTCTTCTAATTACTTGCGGTAAATATCAACGGTGCTTTTGTACTCCTGTGGCAGATACATTTTATCAGTTTTTGGACGATCGTAATGAGAATGACCATAAGTAATGACTTAATAAATCCAGCAACATGTTTTTTAATTTCCTCGGTATATTTGGGCAGTGTGTTTGATTTTCTCATATCTTGCTTAGCCATACTTCCTTCAGCGTTGTGTATTGTATATAATGTATCTTCGTATTAATTTCACACAGACTTATAGTGATTTATTCACCATATTATTAGACTAGGAGTGGCTTATACGCCCTAAATTTGTCAATATCAATGTGACGTATGAGTCAACTACATTTTTATAAGAAAGAAAAGAGGGTGTAATTCAAGTTTAGAACTATGACTTACAATACGACCAACATTTATTATTATTATTGCCAAATCTAAAAAAAAACGTGGGACGTAATTGCCTCATATTTCCGAATTTCCTAGTTTTAATAAAAACTGAACAATACTGCATCAAAAAGTCATTTTGACCAAAATGGTGTTTACGCCCTTTGAGCCCCAAGGTATCGATATATACCGGGACACCGTGCGAGGTGACCTATATAATATAATGATACTTTGTACTTTAAGTTGGAGACAAATTATAGCGAGATAATATATTTTATCAAAATAATATAGAGATAACCCTCATACAGTGCAAAATCGGAAAAGCCAGGACTAATAGCTATTAAAATTATATTTAGTGATGTGAGTAAATCTGATGTTACGATGCTCAAGACCTCTTCCTTCGACTTGTAACACAGCGTCACACTACCCCCGGCTTACCTTAACGTGTGAAGTAATTTATGGATGCGCCCAAACTATTATACAGCCATTTGTTCTTCACACACCGTATAAGATTTTCTTTCGCAATTTAGTACCTACGTGTGTGTGTCATGAAAAGGCAATATTTAATATCAAGTATCAAATCTACGACCAAAACTGTTTTTATTTAAACAAGAAATTCTGTACTTCAGTTTTCTAATGTAGATCCATAAAAACCCATTGGCTTAATACAGTTTAACATTCTTATGTTATTTCCTTAATATTTTATATTATTACTTTATAAAAACAAATAGAACACTAAATTAGTTTTTATTGTAAACTATTGTGTATTATTTGACTATTGTATATTATTTAACAAAAAAAAAATACATGAAAATACAAATACATTCAAATGTTCTTATGTTGTTGTTCTTAATCGCTAGAAAACTTTATTTTAACATTTTTAAATGTCTTTGTTTATACCTTACGACGTATTTTCGATTCAGATTTAAATATGTACGTATAAATCAATCTTTATATATTTTTCAATCAAAAAGTAGCAGTGCTCATTAATTTCAGAATATTTTTAATGGATATGTTAAGCGTTTTCTTATTATTTTATTGACCTTATTATTCTTTTTGCTTTCTTAGTTCTTTGTTTAATACCTTTATTTTCCTTAAATGTTCTTATGTTAGTTCTCTGTTTTATTGTAACAACAAGCCAAACAGGGTAGCGGGTGAGGTGATAGCACATAATCGTTATCACCTACGGTCTCTTGCAATATTCGAGGATGCCCTATAGCATTTGAGGAGGATAGGCTCTCTTTTTAAGGCATCAACCCTGCCAAAGGCAACACTCTTACTGAGCAAACGAAACGAAGATATAATAGTAACCATCATCCGTTTTTATTATTATTAATTCTAGATCCCCAAGAGCAAGTTATAATTGGTTTATTCAAAACTTGGTTATATTAATATACATAGCGATCTTAATTCTATAATCTCTCTACTTCCAATTAGGGTAAGTTTGTTCTCCTGTTAAAGTGACGTCAATGAATGGGATGCGCTGGTTCTATTACAATCTCACGTACGGTAATAATAATTATTTCCACGATAGACGATGAATGTAAATCAAACAATATGGAAATATGTACTATGAATAACTTTAATTATATAAACAAGTTAAAGATTTTAGTTTCCCGGTGTTCCTTGCCAGCTCTTTTGCATAAACCGACTCTTTCGGACTGTGCAATTATAGAGTAACGTTTCAATAGTGTAGGGATAAGACTTATTTAAAAAAGTGCAAGACGGAACCCTACGTAACACTACATACAAAAATGACAAAAAAAATCTCATCTTGTATTGGAAACCCCTTAAATATTTATTATATTTTTAATATTCAGTTGTTGGTGGCAACAAAAGTACATCATAATGATTGTTGATTCGTGACAACAGAAGAACATCATTTGTTTATCTTAATGCCCTGGTATCAGCTACTGTAAAAATACGCAGACAGCTCAAAAGAGTACTTTTATTATTGATATAGTATGTTATAAAATCGTTATATGTTCTAATTTTGACAGTTCTGTGAGAAAGATTGGACATCGTTCAATAAAGTTTGCTCTAGCCTTTCTAAACATAAATTGTTCTTTAAAAACACAACTACGAAGTAATTTAATTATAAAGCTGAAGTAAATTACTAAAGAAATGTATAATGAATAATAATAGGAGCATATAGCCCCTACGAAGCCTAAGGTACATTCTAGTTGATTTTATTAAATAACAATAAAAGTTTATCTATTTAAAAAAAACTAGACACATAATACAATATATATGTAATTTACTTATTCAATATATTTTTATTATAATCCGTTTATTACATTTGAATCAAAATGAGATAAACTAATTTATTGCTATCCTCGAGATGAAACAAAAGTCACTAAATAAAAGGCTGTGTCATAAAACAGGTTCAATTGGACTTAAACCAAATAAAGCATGGATTTTTTGGAGGAACCAAATAAAATAAAACATGAATTTTTGTATACAGCTTTAATTGTATTTTACAATTTTGTGTGTACAAAATATTATTTATTTGTACATATCATGAAAGAGCTCAGAAATTAAAACTTAAAATACAATGTATAATCTAAACTTTTCTTAAAATTATTTACATCGGATTAATAAATATAATACGTGTACATAAATAGTCTGCAACTTTAAAGCTACATATTACATAATAAGTAGGTAGGTACTAAATTTCAAATACAATGTATATGTAAAGTTTCAACTCTCCCTCTGTAATGCTGTTGTCATTGCGTTTCTAACATCTATTTCATAATATAAAGTGATAGCGTAATGAGTTTAAAAGTAGAATGCTTAATTCACCGAGACGGACAGTGATACGGTAGCTCAGTTGGTAGAGCGACGGGACGGTTTCCCAGTAGTCGCGGATTCGAATCCCTGCCCGTATCGGTTTTTTACATTCTATATTTATATAAATTTAAATAAGCTTAACATGGCTATACATGTTTAAAGATATTTTCAAAAATTGATTTCCGTAGTGGCATCTTTTCAATGTTTATCTATACTGCAAAGTTAGAAACATTGGTTAGGATTTTCGAAAGAAACCTAATAGATGTCACCACCGTCCCGATAAAGACGATCACATATAGAATGCTTAATTCACCGAGACGGACAGCGATACGGTAGCTCAGTTGGTACAGCGACGCGACGGTTTTCCAGTAGTCGCGGGTTAGAATCCCTGCCCGTATCGGTTTTTTACATTCTATATTTATATAAATTTAAATAAGCTTAACATGGCTATACATGTTTAAAGATATTTTCAATAATTGATTTCGGTAGTGGCATCTTTTCAATGTTTATCTATACTGCAAAGTTAGAAACATTGGTTAGGATTTTCGAAAGAAACCTAATAGATGTCACCACCGTCCCGATAAAGACGATCACATATAGAATGCTTAATTCACCGAGACGGACAGCGATACGGTAGCTCAGTTGGTAGAGCGACGGGACGGTTTCCCAGTAGTCGCGGATTCGAATTCCTGCCCGTATCGGTTTTTTACATTCTATATTTATATGAATTTAAATAAGCTTAACATGGCTATACATGTTTAAAGATATTTTCAAAAATCTAGATACTTATGTCCGGTAACATTATAGAAACTGATTTTGTTAGGATATGTGGGGCATGTTTTGTAAGAAAATTAATCATAATGATTGAATAACTAGCTTTTGCCAGTGCATCAAGAGATACTCTTTATTAAAAAAAATATATTGTTATGTCAGACGGCGGTCTTAAGGCGCTTTTTATTGCTCGGAAACAGACCTATCTGGTATGAAAATCATATCTTTTTCTGTTCTTCAGACAAGTTGTTTGCGAAATGAAATGATGATCCGTTGAATAGATACATATTTTTTAATGTATATAATACTATTAGAAATATGATATTTTTGTCTTTTGTACGTATGTCAGAAAATCAAAACGAAAGCGTATTAAGTATAGTTTTCTTCTTAAAAATGTCAGTCTCATAAAGATGAGAATAATTAAAGATAATTAAAGAATTAAGTTTTATTGAGTTATGTTCTGCCCTCTATCACTCTTCCGCTCAAGCAAAGTCGCAGGAACAAGCTAGAATAAAATTCATGAAATAGGATATATAATGTTATTTAATATAGATATTTATTATGTTAAGAAGTCCTTTTTCCAAGTATGCAATGTAATTTAGATTATTTAAAAGATGCTGTTTATTATATTATCTTCCAAGAGTAAACAGACCAATCGAATAAAGTTACCAAAAAGATATTGAAGTGTCAAATTGCTCAACTTTTTCTTATATCGTATTCTTAACAAATATTAAAGTATCTAATATAGCTAAAAGCAATATTTGAAATTATCTTCAAAATAATATCCCATGTGTTCAATATTTTCTCAATATTTTCTTCGCTTATTGGTATTTTTCCATTACATACGATCAGCAGTCGTGAATAAATATGAATGTCTATCTCTATCCTTATTTATTTAGTAGGGCCACTTAAGTTAAAATAAACTATAATTTTGTGTTACATTAAATCCCTTTATGTGCCTTTTAGATAAGACGGTACCATAAAAGTCTCATATAATAGTTTTACTGTAGTTATTACTTCGCTAATCTTTCTATCTAATCTATGTACTAATCATATCGTTTTGGTGTATGTAGGACCGAAGTTATCAATGTAAAACTATCGGATCATACATAAGTATGATCTATAAAGTCAAGTCAAGTGACTATAAAGTCACTTGACTATTATAGATAGGATTAGTTCACACCACTCCATTAGAGTTTGCTATTTAATGCTACCAATTAAATACATATCTTGTAAGTACTGCTTACTTATATTATAAATGTGTAAGATTTGTTTTAAAATGTTTGTGTTTGTTTGTATTTGAATAGTATACATTTTATCCCGATAATCCTGTTTATCCAGTTTAATGTTAAAAAATGCGTTGATTTCGCATGAGAAGAATAGTTTTAATACGGCTTATAATAATAATTATAGTATATTAGTTGTAATTATAAAGATGTTTATCGTTTAAATCTACCTACACACTCAGCGTAAAATAAAAATAAATTAAATCATTTAAATTATTTGAAATATTACAAGGAATAATTGTCCAAATGGCTTTAAGGACAACCAAGATCCATATAAAGTAAAATAAAAATATTAATTTAGTTTTATCTCGTTTACAATATCAAAGCATTATTTTAAAAGCCACTGTGATCGGAGTCCCGAATCTTAATCCCAAATTGACATTATTATTCTGATAGCAACAGCTGATAGCTGATCATTAAGATATGGCAATTACAACGTTACTTTGAATGTTCACAAAAATATTGTGTTATATTATATAACGTACATAAAATACATTAAATTATAAATATAGAGTTAGTCATTTTTTTATTGAAAAGTTTATATATTTTTAAATGTCTAAGCTATATTGTGTATGGTAAAAAATATACACTATATATTATAATCCTTATCCGTAACTTTGACACATTAATATTATGAAACATAATGTAAGTAAATAAATAATTCCAGCGAAAGCTTTATTTTTTAGTCATTTGTTATATAGGAAGATTTTTTGATATTTAAGCAATATTATATCAAAGTATACAGAATTTCTATAATTTTAATTTAATTCAATGTTTTTAAAATAATCCTATTATAAAACTCACAATTAACAATAAATATTAAAAAGATAGACAAATATTTTTTTTATTGCTCTTGAAACTTATTTACATGTTCTTTATTATATAACAGCTATTTTCGAGCTTTCAGCACGTATGACTAAAATAGAACAAGTGATAATCAACAATCTCTCGTTGAAGGTCACTTGTTTTATCTTCAGGTCCTTTATTAACCCTAATGCGTATATCACTGTATAATAAAAAATGATACATAAATTCTGAAACATTTTAATAAAATGTTTGTTCTAAGGAAATACATTTCTATAAAAACATCTCTCAATTTAATAATTTAACGACAGTTTTGATTAAGTATAATATTGTCCTCGATATTCCAGAATTTTTTCAATAACAACATTAACTAAAATACTATACTTAATAATGTTTTCCTAAAGACATTTTATATTCTCAAATACAGCCTCATATGATACCGGCCCTTAGACCTTGGGTCTCCTTTTAGTTGACCCGATTAAGGTCGTGAGGGAAATACAGAATACAATACTATAAACTTTTCTTATTACGAATATAACTACTATATTGGCTTTATTTATGATAACACCTAATTGTATTTAATCAATTGATTGTTAGCTTTCCTATAATTGGAGGGTAGGTTTTGATAAAAAATAAAAGTATCAGTTGATAGCATGACTAAAACATGTAATGTTTGTATAGAAGTTTAGTTGACTGAATCAATAATTGTAATATTGGATACTGATTTGATTAAAAGTAGTGTATATATAAATCGTCTCCAAGCTAAGAGAAGGCAGTGTGTGTGATTGAGAGACTAAGTTGTGTAACACAACTAGTATAATAAAGTGTGATAATAGAGAGTTCAAATAGTGAACAGATTAGTGTTTTAAAGATTAGAATGACTGTCATTGGTGAATCTTTGCAGTAAGAGAGTTATAATATGAAGTACTGAAGCAACAGTTTTACTAAGGTTTTTATTTATTAGATTGTTTAGAAGTCTGTTTTGGTGTTCATAAGCTACCTTAAAACACCTTCGTCATCTTCGATTACTATCACATTCTCCGCCTAAAAGATGTTTCAGTGTTCATCAATCACGTCTTATAGATACAACTCATTATATATCTGTTCGCAAAAACGGTTACTAAATGACAAGAAGATATTTAATTTTCTGCCGTTTTAATAGAATATTAATTTGTTTGTGCGAAAAGTAATTAAGTATATTTTAATGTTTGTGGACATTAATAAAGCTATTCAGTCTTAGTTTAATATTTATTTTAGTATTGGTGACAAATATAGTTCTTAATTTGACATAAAAAATACTTAAATAGAATTTATTATTTTGTCAGTTATAATTTTATGTTAATAGTATAATGTTAATAGATCTTATTTGATTAAGAGAGATGGGAGCAGTTATTAGACAGATAGTTTGATATAAAAGTAAATAAACTAAAAAGAAATACCAATTTATTCCTTTTACTACGGTAGAAAGAATCAGGGCTTGTTTTTCATAGCGATTAATATATAGGTATAAAATTAAGCAACTTGCACAATCTGCCAATTCGTCTTAATATATATATATAATTAAAGCCGACTCTTTGATTACAAATGCATGTTATTTTAAAGTCCCGTAGTTCCTTCAGCTTAAAATATTAAAAACCCCTCTAAAAATATTATTATATTATGCTGATCATTTTAGTGTTATGAGGTCTCAAACTTATGGAAACTGAATTTTTTATAATTATAAATCTAAAATATGATTTTCAACCCTTCGTAGAACATTTTGCAAAGAATTAACGAAAATCCCTGTAAAGGATTTTCATGTAAGTCACGTTTTTTCTGCAAAGTTGGAGTTGATTGGCTTATTGCATGGAACGTTAGCTTATCTTATTGTATTGTATATTTTAAAGGGATTTGAGATTATTGACACTGTGGTAGGATTTGATTTTAATTTAAGGAGGTTGCCTTTACTTTTGAAAATTATCTTCAAAATATTCCAGAGTGTACTATGTATATTAATAACTGCTCCTATTTTCATTACTTCAAAAAAGTTTAAAAATCGGATGTTAATTTTAAATTTTAAAAAAATTTTCCAAGGACATAACAACATGTTTTAAAAAAAATAACTATTAAAACTAAATTCGTCGATATAGGGGATATTATTAATAAAAATAATCATGTACAATCAAATACTAAACTATTTAAATATAAAAAGTACGTAAGTAAGTAGTAGTAAAAGTAAGTAAGTAGCTTAACAAGAGGTCACTCTACTACTACTGGCATCTTTCTTATAAAGTGTATATTTGACGCATTGGAGAAATGAAGGGTTGCTTATGAAGTATTCTGTGTTTATTTAAAGCATTTGACTGTGTCCAACGTGAAACATTGATAAAGAAATTATACCATCATGGCATTAAATAATTCACGGCATGGCATTCAATGAATAGAGTTGATAAGAAAAAGAAATTTCAAAATAGGTTACATGTTACTTATAGCAGAAAATATATAAAGTTACATAGTAAGTATTGTGTTTGGTTTGAGCCAATAGTCCATAGAAGACTTGCTTCATATTTTGAAAATGATTCTTTATCTAGTTTTGTGGCCATATAATAACAGTTATATACATTTATCGATATATTTATTATGGTAACAATAAAAAACAAAAACAAAATATCTAAAAAAAACTCAATTGTGCTAATTAAAGCAACTAAATATTTGTTCAAGGAGTATTTTTCCTTGCCGGCGGGGTCGTGGATGAAGGGCTAGCCGTACCCACGACTCCGCCAATAAGGCGAGGAAGGAGCGCCGCGGGGTTTTTAGTGGGTACACCGTTTTCGGGAGTCCCACACACGCCCCTCGCTTCCCCCGCGAGGGGTACGGTGCGTAAAGCATTTTCCCCGCGGAAACAAAAAAAAAAAAAAAAGGAGTATTTTTCCACAAATTAAAGTTTTCGAATAATGGCCGCAATCAAATTGTGCTACATTTGCCCCGTTCCTAACGTTTTTTACCCTTCCTGATGAATATGAAATTCGTTGGTTCGTAAACAAGGCTTCGATTTCAAAATGAATTGTAGGAAACATTTTTAAAATTTCTCCTGTAGAAATATATTAATTTACATGCATTTTATTGAAACTGTTATCAAAACCAATATGTAAATAAGTTTAGTATATATGTACTACATACTACATACACATATTAATATACTACAGTAAATCAAATGACGATATTTTGTAACAGAACACTTTAATTATTTAAAGTGTTATGTTACAAAATTTATATTAAAACTAACAATAATAATACAATCTTTGTTTTATTAATATTTTTTGATGTCAGATTCACTTTATATTTTCATAAAAACTTGTCGCAAACAAAAACTTTCATTTCACCTCTATCTTTTGTTATTTGGGATCTAACTTTTATAAAAGTAATCAGTTTATCCATCAAAAATATTATGAAAGTTATAAAAGAAGATTTGGTTGCTTATTTGCCAAAAGAAGTATTTTGTCTCGAACACCGCACGTTAAATTATATATTTATTATTTGGTTGCTTATCTACTGTTCTTACTTTACGTGGTTGTTGACTTTAATACTTGAATATTAATTGATGCTCTCAACTTAAGAAAGTAGTTTTATAGTCTGAATTTTATCAGAGAAATATAAACCGAAACCTGACCATTTCAATTTATCTTCTAGACCTAGAGCAGACTTTTTATGCGTATATAAACTTTAAGGTCCTAAGATAAGTTATTCTGTGGGATTGTTAACTAAAAACAAAAAGATTCTAATACATTTACTTGCAAGTCTGAAAGTGAATGTATTAGAATTTCAGCATAAGGCTTTATAAAAGTTATAATAATCACAGCGTTAGTGTACATTGCAAAAATTTTAAGATTTTTCTATTAAAGAGTACAGTATAATTATGTTGGTATTCAGCGTTTGCTGGGTCAATTATTGCTGCTCATACTTGACTGCCATCGACGCCAGACGCATCCTGAATATTAATGCTTTGATGATTTCTGAAATTTATTCAAGCACTTTGTTAACCTGATCAGAGTACTGATTATTTTTAAGAATGAGTCTATTCTGTTAGCTAAACATTGATGATGTTGTGACGATGTAACCGATGTTTCTAATTTTGCAGCATACAAAAATAATAATTTTAGGACGACGGACGATAAGACGTTAGGTACTGTAGAACCCGAATAATCTATACACTTTTAAATGGAATATTAGAGCTCTACAGATTTTAACCGTAATTTCAAAGCTTTTACAGAGAAAACAGCAAAAGCTATCTGTTTTTAGATGTTTTTAGACGTTACAAAAGGATTAAAAGTGTAAAATGTTGTTATTTATAAGCTTCATGTTTGTATGAATAATATTCGTTTTTTTTTTGTTTGTTTTATTAATAAATATACAGTAAAAGGTTGATATTGTTACGTAGTCTAGAAATTAAAATGTTTAAAACCAATTCCTAAAAAATACCCCTAAGATCAACATTAATGTCTTCCTTGTAAAAGTTCACTATAAAATTTAATAATTATTCTACGAGCCTAATTAAAAAAACAATATCTTTAAATACGGTACAACTCCATTTTTATTATAAATGATTAAATTAATACGATTTTCACCTTACACATATATGTAATATTCAATCCGTGTACCATCATATTTATTTTATTTATTTATTTATTTATTTAAACTTATTGCACATACAATTATTACAAGAAATTACAATAGTAAAAAGTTGATAAAGTAAGAAATTTTCGTGCAAAGGCGGTCTTATCGCTTAAAAGCGATCTCTTACAGACAACCCTTGATGAATAATGAAAATTTGCGAGGTCATAGGATAGTGCAAGCACACTACAACAAGAATAAGAATTTATACATAAGAACACCATAAAAATTAAAACTATCGTTTTTAATTATATAAGTAATTAAAAAATAATGATTATATATAAATTTATAAATACATATAATAATATACAAACACACATACGCACATACATATACATACATATATCCGTATATATAAATAAATAGAATAAAATAGATAACCTACATAATATATGGTATACATACATATGATAAAAATAAATATTACGGAGATAAATAATATTGCTTCAAACGATTTTTGAAAATTGACAGTGATTTTGAAGTTTGAATTTCTAACGGTAGGTCATTCCAGAGTAATATAGATTTGACGGTGTAAGAGTTGCTGTAAAAACGTGTGTTGAAACTAGGTAATTTTAATTTGAGCGAGTTAATGGAGCGTGAATTGTATAAAGACTGAGAACTAAGAAAAGTGAAGCGCTCCTTGAGGTAATGAGGAGTTTGGTTATGAAAGAGTACAGTGTAGAGAAGAGTAAGAGCGTGCATATTTCGACGTTGCCTTATGGATAACCAACCCAACTGCGCACGTTGTTGCGACACATGATCGAATTTACGCAGCCCGAAGATAAAACGTATGCACATATTTTGCAAACGTTCTAATTTATT
Organism: Napeogenes inachia; assembly: GCA_959347355.1. Classification (NCBI taxonomy): domain Eukaryota; kingdom Metazoa; phylum Arthropoda; class Insecta; order Lepidoptera; family Nymphalidae; genus Napeogenes; species Napeogenes inachia. The sequence continues at coordinate 19,058,127 of OY365793.1, read as the reverse complement.
TAAAAGTTCCTCAGAGAGATCTAGGTAACAAATGTCTGCATAGTCTAGGATGGGTAGAAGAAGGGTGTTAGCTAGACAAATTTTAGTTTTAATAGGTAACAACTTTTTCCATCGTCTGAGACCACTGATAGTGGCAAATATTTTGCGACTTACAAATTCAACTTGCGGTTTCCATGAGAATGTACTATCAATTTGCAGGCCAAGATTTTTTATTGTGCAAGAGTATGGTATAATGACTTTGTCCCAGGTTACAGGAGTTAAGATATTGAAATCAATTTTAGAAATTTGTCTAGGACTACCTACAACAGCAACCTGAGATTTGTTAGCATTTATAGACAGACCAAATGCTTTACTCCATTCCAAAACTTTTTCGAGTTCATTATTTATTTTTACAACACCACCATCGATGTCAGTTGGAGAACTAGCAACGTAGATTTGCAAGTCATCTGCATAAAGATGGTAAGAACAAAACAAAGAGGTAGTGACAGTATTAATAAAAACAGAAAACAGAAGGGGAGAAAGCACACTACCCTGTGGGACGCCAGTACTAAGTTGCAAAAATTTTGAAAATTATATATACATAGATGTGAAGTGATGGCATAGGTGAAGGGTTGAATTTCTAGTCGGTTGTAAGACGGTCTCTTCTTTGATATCGATCAAGTCACTGGCAACATTTAGTACAGATAAATTAAATTCAGTCTATTTACGTAATACTGTTGTTTACGAAGTTAGAGACTTCAAAGGAACTTTGTATGATCGTTGCAGTAATTTATTTAGTTTGATCTTAAACTATGTAACTTGAACTTAATTTATGAATCAACTGTTTAAGCATTTATCTTTAATGGTTTATAATAAAGTTTATATAGACGTTTATCTATTCGAGATTCGTAAAGGATAAAATTACTTATTAACTTACTATACTCTAATTTTTATTATTATTAAAATATTCATAGATCCTTGCTTTGTAAGGAGCCAATCATATTTTTTTAACGTAAAGTTAAGTGTTATACGAACTGCTTTCGGAATCCGAATAAAATAATGCTTTAACTTAAACTTTAAAATATATTTAACGTATACGACTGAAAATATATTGCTTTGTTAATTAGAAGGAATAAATTGGCCTATTGGTTTAGCGGTTAGTAATTCAGATCGCTGGACCAAAGGGTTTAATTATAATACGGGTCAATGCGTCCTATGATCCCGATGTTATTTATCCTAATCTGAATGTTCTTTGAATCCGTTATAGATGTTAGTGAAACCTTCCCGCGTCATGGATAATTTATTCTCTACTGCATGACTTGTTATTATATAAAAAGGAAAATGAGTGATGACTTGAATAAACAAAGATGTTTTTCATGAAATGGAGTTATAATGTGTTTCCCCGAAAAAATCAATACACATTTTTATCTGACAGACTAAAGTAATAAAATTGTTAAGACATTTTCAAACCACAATTGTACCTAATAAATATTTTATTATGTATTTCACTAACAAAAATAAAACGTTATATTGGTTCTAATACCGTCCCAAATGTAATTAATAACAAAATATTCATTTCATATAAATTTTATTTCTGGTACAATTTAAGAATGAAGACAATAACATTAATTCTTATCAGGTGACGTCATCATGTCACATCTTGGTACCCAATCTATTTTGATAAGCAAAGTATACAATGACTTGACCTTATATTTTTAATTATAATACTGTATGTATTGTAATCATAACTGTTACTTTATATAAAAACTGAACCTGTAATTTAACACTTATCCAAAACATAAAATACATATAACAAATCTTGACCATAATTAAGCAACATGGAGCAGGTGTTCCCAACTCCAGGAAATTTGGGGTTACCTCATTATGATTTTCATTAATGGGACAATGTACTAAACGCAGCTGGTGTACAAAAAAGGCTGCATTCGTAATTAACTTTATTATTAATTAACAAAAAAAAAATTGTAACATTAAGTTTGCAAATAAAAAAATACATCTCACCTCATAGATACATCTCATGTCTATGATTACTAAAACCTTGAATAATTTATTTAATCTTGATTGATTGATTTAGACAGATATACTGATTCTAGAATTATATTTGTGATTAAAATTTTTCTCCCATTTGTTCATGATTCCATAAACTGGTCAAACGTTAAGCCTCATATTTCATTAAACGTAATATACGTTTAATATACGCTTGAATTAAATATAATATGGATAAGTTCGTTTCTTATTAATTAAATATAATTTATTCACTCGACATCAACAGCAAAATTAACTTTAAAGATTTTCAATTTACAAAAGTTCAAAACCAATGTCTTATTTTATTGGAGCCAAATCTATAGCCAACTAAGAGTAAACTTTATAATGAAATATACAATAACATTTTCTTTCATGATTTAATTTTAATATTTCTTCCGATAAGATAGCAAAACAAATTACATTTTCTATTCCGTTGCTTCGAAATAACAAGAGATGACTAGGTTTTTATTCCTTAAGACAAGTTTAATGGAATCAATTCGCTGAAGAAGCAATAAACAATAAAACTTTGATATTAAAAAATCATTTATTAATATACCTTATAAGAATATTAAATCTTTAAGAGAATTTTATCTATTTTATTTAATAGTTTTAACAATCAAATTATTTGAATTTAATTAAATAATTCAAAGTTGGTTTTAAATAACCACCAAACCCGACAGACAAGTTTTCCTTATATATTTTTAGTTTTTATTATCAAGTGTACTATATCATTATGTAAGTTATATTAAATATAAATCAAATTATTTCTAATATTGAAAATTTACTTCAGACATTAGAATATTTACCGGAAGTAAAAAACCCGAGCTTATTATAGCTTTTTATTGTGACTGAAGGATAAAGTACTGACTGCGTACTTAAACAAATCGTGAAGCATAAGCCTGTGTTTATTTTTGTCCCCAAAACCTTTTAATTCATACAGATTAAAATCGTAAATGTAATTGTATTTGTAAGCGAGAGCGTGAATCGTGCTATTATTGCTGTAATGGGACTCCTGGCTAATTTAGATTTGCCAGAGTTCCATTCAGGATGTAGTACACATTATTAGATTAGACACATAGTTAGTTAAATACTAACAAATAGTTAAATACTTAATAAAATTTGTTTATTACATTTTAATTCTAAAATTCTAACTTAAACAGAAGGTAATTTTATTATATCGGGACAGTAACGAAGTGACCCATAAAATATTTTATGTTACTTTATACCTACATCAGGTGGAAGATAAATTGCCCTCAAAGAGAAGGTATAATGTATATAATAAAGAAAGGATATATATAAAGGAATTATCATACAATAGTGGTTGCTATCCACGACTTGTTAAGAGAATATATAATGTTATTCATATGTTAGCTAGATAAAGATTATTAAGAAGCCATCCAAAGCCAGAAAGTAAACGCTAAGGCCGAAAATTCAAACGATGAGATGACGAAATAAAAAAAAACGGGTCACAGTAGACTCGATCAGTAAAATATAGGACAATATACGAATCTATTGCAATTGGCTTTGTCTGTTCGCCCTCCCGGGGGTCAGGGTGAGTGAGTGAGGGGTCACTCAAATATTAATTTAATCTTATATCCATAACTCAGAAGTAATTGCAACGAAGGAAAAGTCCGGACGAAAGTGCCGGAATAATTTTAATTAAAACGTAAAATTTTTAGGACATAGTATGTTATTTTTTTTATTACATTAGAGCCGTTTTCGTGTATTTTGTTATTATTTAGTTGCAACTTGGTAGTGCTGATGGTTCTCCTGGCTGTCTAAAGGTTAACTTCAACTTAACTTCAACTTCTCTATTTTCTTCAAGGCTCTTTCTAAGGTCCATACTTTATGTCTTGCGATTACAAAGCACCTAAGTTGCCAAAAACTGATTATCCCGGGGCTCTACATTTTGTCTTTCCATAGCTGCTTTTCTAATAGCTGAAAGATTATCTTGGTATAGTAACCATATGTCACTATCAGTCCAGAGCATATGCTCTGGACTGTCGAACGGTTCACATTTAGGTGTTGAGATACAGAGATCTGTGAACAATCCTCTTCAAGCAGTTTAATAATTTTACCAGCTCTTATGGCCTTGTCAACCACTTTTGATATGAAATAAATGACTCAATCAGTGCAGTTCTAAAATCTTTAACTAATGATAATAAAAGTTAATTTAATTGGCGATCTCGTAGCTTAGACTGCTCTATGGGCTTTTTGTTTTGGAATACCTTAAAAGTATTATTTTTAAAGTTAACCCAATATCAAGACAACACATGTCAAGTTTTCATTGAAAGTTTCTGATTTCATAAAGGAGTATTTTATGATGTCTTCAAGGTTCCTAAATGAAGTAGTTTTATTTTTTAGAAAAAAACACTGAAGATTATTTCTATAACATTAAGCTTACTATATTTTTTATTTAAAACAATTAATAAAAAAATATATATTTGCAAAGCTATACCTCATTACAGTTTTTATTTATTATAATTTGGAAGTTAATAAACTATAAATAAATTTGAAAGAATAAGTATTAAAATAAATTTAAACAGGCTTGATTTAAGATAACTGATTTTAAGTATTAACTAATGGCTTTATGGTATGCTTACAAACTTGGGAGGTCTCGGCAAGTATCCACAAAGCCTTTACCGAAGGTATTTGGCTTAGCTTATGTGAGCTTTCAAGAACCTGCGACCGAGACCAGTGTCGATTTACTAACACAGATAACAGGATGCTTGGTAAGAGCTTGCGACGAATTTACACGTGTATAATATGTATAGCGCAGCTAGCAATGTTTACGACCACGTACCATCTATGACTGAAGAACTCATTGAAGATACGTGTTCCAACAACGAAACTTGGCAAACATTACGATCGTTTATTTATATACTTGGAGTGAATGCCGTGAATAAATTGTCTTATTTTTATATGACTTGTCGGATGCAAAATTCGTGATGTTATTGCAAGATTTAGCTAGTAGTAGTAGTAGATAGTATAGCTTCTCAGAAGTCTGTCTTCTGCTTTGCAAAAATAGTTGAAATTTTATTAAAAATTAAGAAATTAACTCAAGACGGTCCCACAATAGCTTTCATTTTTTTTCTAAAAAAAATAAATAACACTTTAATGACCTAGTAAAAATTGATTTTAACTTTGGCCATCTTTTAACTAATTTTTGTTATCTGTAATCGTCTTGGAAGAAGTATCTTTTGTTACATAAATGACTGTTACTTTTATTTCAGCTTTCTAGTTGAACTTATCTCTTGTTTATACTTTAAAGCTTACAAAGCTTGACTTATAACATATATTTTATTGTTAAAAACTCACATATGTATTTTTATTTTTTTATGAAAATAAATCCTAACACAAGTCCAAAACTTGATAAACTTTATTTTTAAAGGAAAAAACGAGCAAACCTATCTATCTGCGCGTACCTTATTCACCATTGCCTCTCCACATCTACGTTGTAAGGGTTTTTAAGATAAATTGTCTTACTCGGCGAGAAAATCATTTAAAAGGAGCGAGATCCTTCAATTTCAGAAAAAATAAGAATTTAGCATAGTTTTGACTGCCTCAAGTACTATAGAATGCATTATATAATAGCAACCAATCTTCTCTACGACTACTAATTTTTGGTAATTATATTATTTATAGAAAAATGTGGTTACAATTTCAAGTCCAGTATTATTGTTTAGATTTGCTAAAATTGTGTGTATAGTATTTAGTAGTAAAATTATTAAAAGGAAATGTTATGTACATACTTTTTATCTAAAGACAATATATAAAAACATTTATACAAAAGATGAATTAAAATGATAAGATTGACTGTTTGTAATTTGTTTTGCTATTGTTAAAGAAACTTACACTTGAAGAAACAATTTATTGCTGTCATAAATGTATAAGAAAAAGACAATTTATTAATTAATTTATTAATCATAATAAACTGTTTGTTTCTTGGTATACATTTAATAAGGCAATATTTCAAATAAATTTACGAAATAACCTATAAAAATGAAATTAATTTTAGCTGTTTGAAATATAGGAAGGAAATATATATATATATATATAATAATGTTAGTATGGTACAAAATAGAATATTTTTCTTATTATATACAAAATAAAGAGAAAATCAATATATTTGAATTAAACTTTTTCAATCTCAACGATCATTATTTAAAAATCTACTGAGAAGCAAGATCGCGCAATATAATCCCAAATTGGTAATAATTTTTTCTGATAGCAGCAGTGAGTCTTTGATACCTTACAGAAAAATATTGTTATAACTTATCTCGTATATTAAGAAAATAACTGATAAAAGTATATAATAATAATAATAATAATAATATATTAACAACATAGTATTTTGAAATCCAAAATTGTTACGATATTATAGAAATGTTCTAAATACTGAAATACTAAATATCGACCGCCTGTTGGCCTAGTCATTAGTGGTCCTACTGCTGAGCCAAAGAGGTAGTGGGTTCTATTCCCACTCGGGAAAGTTGTGTGTGTGATTCACAAATTGTTGTTTCGAGTATGGATGTTCTTTGTGTACTTTATTTGTGTTTATGTAAAATCCCCTAAAACATAGTGATTACTTCTCTAATACTGGAGTTGTTTTATTAATCAAATATATTTGTTATTATTTGAGGATAGTTTTTTATTTGCACTAAGGTATCTTAATTAAAACTATTTCGACCAAAAAGAACAAGATAGCTAAGCTAAGGAAAATATGTCTAAAGTCTTGACATGTATTTATATATATAAACTAGCAGACCCGGCCACGCGTTGCTGTGGCTAATATTTTTGTTATATTACATAGTAGTAAACTATTCAAGGCAAACGGTAGGAGAACACCAGTCATGGGTACCACCATGCTTTTTTACACAGATGCCATTTGTAAAAAAACATGGCGACCCCCATGATTGATTTCCTACCACAGTTGATATTGAGCAAAAATCAATACAAAAGAAATAGTTAAAAAAAAAATATTTTTTGTATTCAAGTTAGTAACAAATAAGTATATTACAAAGTTGTTAGTAAGTAGCACGTAATACTTAAACTTATAAATGAGGTAGGTAAGGCATATAGTTTTAATCTTTATCAATAACTTTTATTATTTTGAATTATAAATACTTTGAATTTAATTTAATTTAGAACTAATTGGTGTACAATATTTTTGGTTAACCTGTCTTTAGCTAACACAAATAGATTCGACGATTTTCCTACACGTGAACATGCAACATATAGTTGCCCATGAGAAAAACATGGATTTTCCAAATTTAAACCACAAATGGACATTGTTTGGACTTGAGACTTATTTATAGACATGGCAAAAGCTAAACGAATTGGAAACTGTAACCTAAATTTACAGGTAAAATTACGCAAGAGAATAATAGGTGAACCAATCTTTAACCGAAGATTATGTGGGGGCATTCCAGGTATATCTAATGAATTTAAAAATTCAATTGGAAAATTTACACTATCATTTTCATTAACAACAGTATCGATTGATTTAAAAGACATCAGATCGCCTGGTAAAAACTGTAGGATCTGGAAGTTAATGTCATCAACATCAACATTTTTGGCTGCCAACATAGCCCGCTCACTAAGCCAGTTATGATTCAAGTAGTTATTCTGTATATCCTGAAAAATACTCTGAAGCAATTCGTTTTTTCCCTGAAGAACATTGCAGAAATTGTCTGGCAATTTAATGTATTGCGTATTTGGTTGCAGTTCTATTTTACCGTTCCCTAAATCTAGTAATTGTTCGGAAAATATTTGTGCTGACGGATCATTTTGCAATTGTACGCGCATGTTTATAGTCAATCGAAGTGTTTCAACACTTCGCCATAAAAATGATTGTTTTAAACATGCATTAATCTCATCTGCGAAAGTAGAGCGAGGTATAACCGGTAAGGTCTGTCGGAAAACACCAGACAAAAGTAAGGTAGCACCACCAAAAAGTTTATCGTTGCCGTTTAAATCTTGCATAGTTTTATGCAATGCTTCGAGTGAATATTTATGAGCCATTGTGCACTCATCCCAAATTATGATTGAACTCTTCCGCAACACTGCAGTTATTCCACTATTCTTTTTTAAGTTACATATTGCATTTGGTTTATTATGAATGTCCAATGGCAACTTGAATATTGAATGTGCCGTTCGCCCACCATCTATCAAAGTAGCCGCAATGCCTGACGATGCAACTGCCAATGCGATTTTCTGTTGTGACCGTATTTTGGCAAGAATCAACGATATTAAAAATGTCTTACCGGTTCCACCTGGTGCGTCCAAGAAAAAAAAACCGCCTTGCCCGGCAGCAACAGTCAGCATAATTCGATCATAAATAATTTTTTGTTCTGCTGTTAGCAATGGCTCACTGTTTACGATAAATTACCATGGTCATATTGTTTTTCTCGTTGTAAATCGGTGTTGACTAAGTCGATGGCTGGGCGATCAGGTGATGGCGTGCCATAATGATTAAGTGGTAAATTTGAAATTAAAACACATAAATCCTCGATCAACACTAACGCTTCATTATACATCTCTGGCGTAAAATCTATGTTTTGGCATTGATCTGTTTGCCTAATTCGGTGCAATATGTCTTCTGTCATACAATTTTTATATTTTTCCCACAAAGTTTGTGCTTGCGTTGGATAACATGTCGTCAAAATAATTGCAAACAGCTGATGAATGTTATTGGGCGATGATGTCAACGCAGCATCAGCAAGCGTTAAGTCCCAATGGTTATCGTCTTCTAACAGTTGCAGTTCATGACATGCATCTTGGTATGTATTGAATACTCGGCCATTGACCGTTCGCAGAAATTCAAAAGACGTTGGTTCGGGAATATTCACCAATAACAAACGTAAATAGAAGCACTCACGTTGCTTTGGATGTACCGTGTTAAGTCGCCCCAATGTCTTAGCTTTGAATATGCCTGTAATGGAAGGATGTGATTTCCCTTGTTTTCGTGGCTGCCATTTTTTACCGGTTTTGTTCCATGTGAAATAACGCGGAACATCATTATATAACAATGTTCTTGCGAATTGGCCAAAAATATCAGATTTTTGACACAATATAAAAAATTCAGTGTCGTTTTTGGAGCCTCAAGCGCTCTTTGGAGAACATTTTCTTCAGTGAAGTATACACGTTGACCGTTTTCAAGAGGTATTGTTAGATGCTGGACAGAGGGATCTCTTTCGTGTATGGGAAAGCTTAGAATATGCCAAATAGCTTTGTTGCTGCTCATTAGCATTTATCTACCCATTTGGTATCGTCTTATTTCGTCATTTTATTTATATTTTGTACTTCAAATATAGCCAGATCACTGCCTTTATTTAAATATTTACAAATGTACTTAATTGATTTTACAGAACTGCAAAGCTCGACATTGATATCAGCCTCATAAGTTTTTGAAAGTAATGGTGAATATGGTACCACCCACTGATTATCAAATTCTACTTGATTTGTAAAATTCGGCAGTCGCATTGTGAATGTGTGGCCACCATTCTCAGTATTTCTGCGGCGATACATTGGATAACCGTCAATATCCGTGATAGTGTCATTCGTATGTGGCTTTGGGAATTTTTTCTTGCATTTCCCATTTTCCATGCATGGTGACGTCATGTTGAAAGCACCGCACGGCCCGTGGATCATGTGTTTGGTAACAATATCAAACAATTCTTGATCAATTGATGGGTCTGGAATTTCGGCTAAAATTATTTGATCAATTTCTTCTGGACGGATTTTGTCTTGAAGCCAAATTAAAATATGGGCATGAAGCAAACCTCGCTTTTGCCACTCAATTGAATAAAGCCAACAACGTGTGATACCGAATACTGAATATTTAATAATAAAATCAATTAAGGATTTTATATTTTGTGTGTTCACGTGCAGTTATATCATGACGATGAATTGTTTGTTGTCCTGGTAATAGTAAAATTTGTATCTCTTTCCAATTCGGATTACATGTAAATGTAATGAACAAATCCGGTCGGCCGTAATGACGTACGTAAGTCATCGCATCTTGTATGTATTCCTGCATGTTTCGTGGACTGCCGATGTACCTTGAAGGTAAAATTAAAGCATTACCGATTTCACTGGCGTTTAAATTTCCGTCGATATTTCCAACAACAGCATCTCGTAAGTGAATGTATTCTTCCGATCGTAATTTAGTCTGGTTGTATCGAGTGAATCGTAAGCGTTCGCTTTCAACCTTAGCGTACATATCAACAATGTATTGATGGAATAGCTGACGATATCTAAGGATATAGTTGTCCTGATTTAGTCTAATCATCAATCGGAGTGCGTAGTAGTTCATTGAACTAACTTTTTTATCTCCTTCAGCACCTAATAAAATTAGAAAAATAGATGGAGAAATAAATTAAAATTCGTACATACAGTAAGAATATATATAGTTAATTGTCAAATTTACCGGTATTTGATATTGCAGTGCGTCATATGAACGGTGTAGATCTGAAATCGTACTAACAGTTTTGTCTCGCCGTGTAATTTTTATAGCTCTTTTGGACCAACTGGATCACCAACTATAATAACGGCAACCTCATCAACAGTTGGAGCGTTGAATCTGCCAGAATGTTCGCCTAATGGTACTTTATCGGATTTTATGACGATTTGATAGGCGTCATTTTGCAATCGTGGTGAAACTCTTTTAATCAATCGAATTAGTTGATTCTGATTTTCTAAAAAATGTTCCAGCACTATCACAATTGCTCTTTCCTCTGCTTGTTCGATGAAATTATACTGGCATCGAGTTGTCACGCGCTCTTCACAATTGCCCATAAAATAAATTTGAAGAAATTTTGGATTATCATCGGGCATTGGCATCAGTGATCCGATTTTATGGTACACCTGGCCTTGTATTTTGAATGTCGTTTCAAAATTACGTCCATTGGATGCGAGATCGCAAATTTTAGTTGCCCCAAATGACGTCATTTGGAAGCAAGAATTAAATTTGCGTATTTTACGCAAAAATAATTTTGAATCATCTGATTCGCCAGCAAGAAGGGATAATAAAGGTTCCGGCGGAGTGGGTAGAGGTGAAAGCACAACTTTTCCTGATGCGCAGCACATGCCGGGTGTTTCATTCTTAAATTTCATTGCCTGACAATATTAACATACTTTATCCATTGCACCGATAGCAATTTTTGAATGCGCAGAATAGTTAATATCTGGTGCATATTCGAAAGCAAGACGAACAAACGATGAACGTGTTAATGAGCGGCTGGTCCGCTGTCTCTGTCGTTCTTGACCTCGTGTTGTAGCTATGTTTCGTTCTCGAGCCGCTCTTGTTCTTGTAATAGTCTGTCGCAGACGTTCGTCATGCTGTTCTCGAGATTCTTGTGCACGACCCTCTGCTGTCCTGATACTTTGATCAAGGGTTAGGTAACGGTAGTAGAAAATCAGTCATAGAGGTCGCCATGTTCCTTACAAATTGCATCTATGTAAAAAAACATAGCGGATCCAAAAAGAGGAGTATTATAAGTTTGACCTGTAGTTTGTGTATCTGTAGGTGTCTGTCTGTGGATACGTAGCGGCCAAATACGTAAACGGATTTGAATGCGGTTTTTTTTAATCTTGGTTTGTCAAGATGGTTCTTAGCTATGTTTGGTCGAAATGGAAAATGGATAGTAGGTAGGTGCTAAAAAAGTGAACACGTTTTTTAGATTGCTCCAGAGCTTTAATTTTATTTTTATATGTAATAATTATTTTTGGCATTAGTAAATAATGAGATAAAGTAATTGTACCTGCCAGCAGTGTTTCCTACAAGACAATTCACAAGAACTCTAAAAAAAAAACCTTTGCTATACACCACTTCACTTCACTTGAGTAAGTACAGCACCAGTTTGTACTTAATATTGTTAAGCACCATGGACACCATTAAGGACACAATACAGGAGCTGACTCAGCATTTTAATGCGAGAATGGCAGACTTTCAGCAAAATTTAAATTCAGCCATCCCGGTAACAAGTCCAACATCTAATATCTTGGCTCAATTTAATTCCTTCAGAACCTTTGTACTGTCGGCACTTGAAGGTCTCCAACTACAGGTTCTGTTATTGGCTAAACAGCAAGATCACTTTGAGATGAGGAGTAGAAGAAAAATGCTGTTGATTCATGGTGTTCCTGAGGACAGAAAGGAAAATGTTTCTCAAAATTCATTATTGTTTTTGGCTAAGCACTTAAAAATGCCACATCTATCAAGTGATGATATAAGCCGCTGTCATCGGTTAGGTAGTACAGTCTTAGAAAAACCAAGGGCTATAATTATCAAATTTAAAGATTTAAACATCAGGAACAAAGTCTGGTATTCAAAGACCAATTTGAAAAATACAGGAGTTACACTCTCTGAATTCCTTACCAAGTCAAGGCATGACACATTTATAGCAGCAAGACAACGCTTTGGAATTCCCATGTGCTGGACGAAGAATGGGTTTGTGATTGTTGTTGGTCCGGATGGAAAGCGCCACAGCATATCGTCGACTGCGGAACTCAGCAACATCCCAAGTATGCCTGAGTCAGAATTGGCCGCATCTAGATGGCCATCTGACAAGACCTCTGAACTTACAGCAAAGCCAGCTCTAACTGTTCGGGCTAAAATAACCCTTAAAAAGTAGTCTTGGTATTTTGAAGTCCAAAATTGTTATGATATTATAGAAATGTTCTAAATACTAATACACTAAATATCGACGGCCTGTTGGCCTAGTCATTAGTGGTCCTGCTGCTGAGCCAAACAGGTCGTGGGTTCTATTCCCACTCGGGAAAGTTGTGTGTGTGATTCACAAATTGTTCTTTCGACTATGGGTGTTCTTTGTGTACTTTATTTGTGTTTATGTAAAATTCCCCAAAACACAGTGATTATTTCTCTAATACAGGAGTTGTTTTATTAATCAGATATATTTGTTATTATTTGAGACCAATTTTTATCTTAATGAACACTATTTCGACTAAGGTATCTTAATGAACACTATTTCGACCAAAAAGAACAAGATAGCTAAGCTAAGGAAAATATATCTGAAGTCTTGACATGTTTTTATATACATATATAAATGTCAATATGTCAAGTACAAATCATAACCAGAATCTGAAGTATAATATGAAAGTAGAACTGGTACATGTAATGTAATCGAAATTTGCCCGACTAGTTTCGAACCCATTCGAAGTATTCATGACCTCGAAGCATGGTGGACTCCCGGTGTGAACAGTTCACGAAGCGGTTTCGCCCGGGCAGGCAAATTCCGATTAAATTAAACGATTATAGCCGGGTAAACATATATTTAATAAACATCATGATATAAAATTCTTCATAACTTAATATATATTAAGTAAAATGTGCTTGTATCTATTTATAAATATACAATAATAGTATTTTAAATTTAAGATATTAAATATAATACATAATAAGAAATAAACATGATCAAAGATAAACAAGCTTATCTAGTTTTTTTATAACTTTAATTAAGCAATGGTCGGGATAAAAAATAATTAAAATGTAAAGGGACTTTGGTAATTTAGATGTTACGTGTTCCTTATTATATTATAGCTGGGTTCGTGTTTTAAATATTAAATATCTACTCCCTAGTTGATTGTCATTTGTTTTATCTTTAAGTCCCTTATAAAACCCTTTAAGGGGTATAATATTACTAGAATATTTTGTTTCTTATTTAAAAAAATAATTCTATGGACACATCACATAACTTAATAACTTTATTTCAAATTCGTTTTGTCTCAAGGGACATATAAAAGCCTCTTCACATTTTTCTTATTTATTTCAAAGCGACTTCGATAGGTTAGAACTAATATCTTTCTCAAAATGATAAGGAACTTGAGGGAACCAATTCTCAATATCTGACAATATACTTATATTTCCTAAAGTACTATCGCTAGTTTTCATGAAGATATGTCTTATACTCAAATATAGGCTTATATTTTATTTAAGATCAGATAGTGTGATGCTTGCCTTTAGACCTTGTGTCACCTTATAATTGACCCGATTAAGGTCATGAAAGAAATTCCGAATAGACTACAATAAATTTGATTAGTTTTATTTAGTTAATTGTCTATGAATAGACCCAATAAAGTGTTATCGGGTTTTTATGATTAATTGATGGGTTTAACACACAGGATTACCAAACTTTTTATTTAATAGACTGCTTGGGAGGATTGGTATTGTTTAGATTTGGTAGTGTTTTAGATAATGCACAAATCATACTTGCGGCCTTGATCATGTTTGAGGGTTCATGCCTTTTTAAAATATGATTTGTCCTGTTTCTGTTCACAAGAACGGTTACTAAGTGCCAATAAGATATTACTAGTTGTGTAATTATGGCCTTCAATGTATTAATGTACGCTGTATAAAATTAGATTAACCGAAAATTTTACTAGTATATAATTTACCAAATTTCTAAAACAATTTCATGATTTTACATAAAAAAGACTTTTATATTAAATATACAATTAACAATTAATTTTATTACATCAGTTAGTTCTTCAAAGAAAAGAAACATAAGTATAATAACAAACAAACTATATTTTACAACAAGATGTGACTAAGAGTAGAGTGTTATTAGTAATTAATTTACATGTCAGTCGATAAGCCAACTAAGTCCAACATTGCACAAAAGACGTTATTGACATGACTATCTTTTAACAAGGAATTCTTTCATCTATTTCTTGCAAACAACATTATCTCAAAGAAGTCGATACCTACTTTACGAACATATTTTCTACGCCTTTACTGTTTACTGGACTTTGGTGTTTACTCTGTGACTATAATGAACTTCTTGGTACGTTATCGCACAATTGTCAACTATGATTCTTCATCTTAATCCATCAACCCGGCCTAGAACATAGTTGACGGGGATTAGAAAGATTACACAGATTACGTAGCGGCATACGCACTCCATCCCCTCCTGCTACCAGGGCATTCTTGTCATCAAAGGCTTGCGGTACATCATGATCTACTTCGTGAATTTGTAAATTTACGTCAATCTTATTTTAGCCCTTATTTTTTTTCTAAATTTAAACAACGATTATTCTAGTATTTTTAGGAACTTATTTGTCAAACATTGCTCGCCATTGGTATCTAGGTCAAGCTTGCCTTAAATATGAAGTCCTTTCCAACTTCTGAAATATTTCCACTCAGTTAATAAAAGAATATTTTTGATAATATTTCTGTTTTGATAATGTTTATGTTGTAGGTATAAATATAAGGCCGTATACTAAAAGTTTTCATAAATATGTCAACCAAATTACGGTTCAGCTCAAAAAGCTAAGTTTAAAAGATTTATTGCACTTAAATTTACAAAGTGAATTTCTTTTTTATTTTGTAAGGATATATGTAAGTATATGAATCTTATTAATACGATGTAAGCTGATTGTAGATTGCTGATTATTGAACAATTTATATTAATATAGGTAACACTAACCTCTGAAGTCCTTATGTCAATCTAATGTATTCATTGTGTTGTATTTTCTCCCTGAATTAACTTTAAAGGTAGACATGAATGTCCTAAGAGGTCCAATTTGAATAACGATATGTAAAGTATATTTACATACAGACAGATTTAACTTAAAAGGATTGAGAAGTAAAATAAAATTTTACATACAAATGGTATTATTTTACATGATAATAGCATTACTTTCATACACCAGATTAAAATAACATTAAATTCAAAATACTCTTTGTAAAATTATTTCTACAAATAAGACTTCTTCACCTAGCACCTTCAAAAACTTTCTACGTCATGTTAAATATTTTCTATTACTGATTAACGTGTTTTTTTTCCCTTGTCTAATATTGACGGAAAACGGAATGATGAAAACGGATGAAAACGGAAATTGGAAAAGTGCAACTCTTTATACTTGTTTTATTTATATTAATGCTTATTTATATTATTTTGTTAAATCCAAATAGGTTCTGAGTTTCGATAGTCATTAATCTCGAAACTCAGTATAAATTAAACGAGTGTTGTTATTAATAGAATATTTCAACGAGACTGTCACAAATTTAGTTTTTATATCATATTGGAGTCAAAATTATTTTGAAACTGCATTTGTGACAGTCTAAAAGAAGAAAGTAGAGTTAGATTTTTTCAATTATTTAATCATGTCTAGTATGTCAATCACAAATAAACAAGGATTGATATAGATAATAATAATAATATCACAAATGGATCTCACCCAAATAATTAAGCAAAAATAAATAAGCAATAATAATACAAATAAATAAATTAAGCAAAATATTTGCTTGTTAAATTTTGTTATATAGAAATAACCATTATAAATACTGCGAATATATTTCATAAACGACCGAACCCAGAAATACAGACATCTATGCTCATCACATGTCTGTCCCTGTCGGGAATCGAACCCGAGCCGCTTTACGTTAGGCGTCTGCGCTAACTACACGACCAACGGGGCAGATAGGTTAGGGCGGGCAAATGGGTAACATCATCTATGGTTTCATAGATATTTATTCTTATAGCCAAGGCTTTATAGTCGACTATAAAGCAAAGAAATATATGCAAACAAACAGACAAAAATACAGTCACAGGGAGTTGGTAAAACCCGATATTCATTGGTTTGGCAGTTCTTAGTTTTATTGAGTTCCTTCTTTAGTATCTCTGATTAATTTTTTCAATGTTATTTTTCTGGAGAGTTGTTATTACCTATGAAATTTGTTTTTCTCATAATTAATTTCAATATCTTTTACCTGTATTGTAAGAGAACAAATTTTGTGTTGCTTTTATTTGACCTATAGCTATTAAAAGTATTAAAGCAATAAGAAAACCATTTATCTTGCTTTTCCTGTCTACTACCCTATATATCCATTAAGTAAACTAGGGTTTATTTAATGGATTTAATGGACATAGGCGAGTCTCTAACATGCAGTTAACGTCACTTTATTAAATTAGATTTAAAAATATTTTATTTACTATATTTACATTTTATAATCAAGATTTGTCTAGATATTTTATTCCTATGATATATAAGATCTGCTAGCTCAAAGACTTCAAACGCCTCATTTTATAATAAATAACATGTATATATATATATATATATATATATATACTAATACTCAACAATATAGCGCTTAGTATTATAACCATTTAAATTATATCATTTATTCCTTTTATTTATCATTTTCATTATCATCATCAATTTTAATTATCATTACACTGTTCTTACAAAGGAAGAACGGCTTTAAACCTAAGCATCGTTCACAGTAAAAAGTATTTTAAAAGTAGGCATTAAAATAATAGACAAAATGTTACCCAATAAATGAAATTTGAGATATTTAATTGTTAAATCGTTCTAAAGTATAAAAACACCACCTTTGATGAAATCGATACTACTGGGATATCTGAGTAATCGGTTTCTTTTGTATACAGTAATCAAAACCGTAAATCTCTCTCTTTGCCTTAGGGTATATTTTCATTAAAGCCGGATTTTGCTCAAAGCCGTGTAATAAGGAAAAAATATTTCTGTATTTGCAAAATCTCTAAAATGATCTCAAATATCCGGCAATTATATAAATTAGAATATTGTAGCTCCCAATTCCCCACTAGTGTCTGACTTTTACAATTCTGACAAGATTCAGATATAAGATATTTTAATAAAATTTGTCATAATATAATAATATACTGTATTTTAATAAAACATTTATTCATAACAAGACAATAAACAATTTAAAATAATATTGAGTTTAAATTATTACGCTAATTAAGACTTAGGTAGTGTTAATTCAAGACGATTTACTTTTCGAATAATCGTTCCTAAAAGGCTATTATTAATTTAAACAAAGCACTCGACTAAAAGGAATATTTACTTTGTACAGTCAGCCAGAGAATCTGTTCTATTGAAGTCGGATAGCGGCGAGTTTTAACGGCTTAGCTTTCTTTAAATTACTTAAATTTTTGAGATGTTTGAGATTACTTAAAAACAGCGTAACATAATTTCAACTTTTTTTATAATAAGGTCTTCCTTGTATGGAATATATTATAAAAATTCAATAAAACTAAATCAAAAATACCTCCGACTTTAAAATAAGACAGTTTAGCTTTTTGCGAGTCTTGCAACCAAATTCTGAAAGTTTATTTTTAACCAATCTAAGGTTTCAGATTGACGGACACAATATTAAGGACAATTTATTAATGTTACGGAATTTTGATTATTAAAAGATTGTACTCGGATTTTATCTGAAATATTAGGAATGTCATAAGCACGAGAATTGATAAACTTCTTTTTATGAAAGAATTTTAATATAAAAATTGGCAATTAGAATGTATCCTTTTTTATGTCGGAATTTCCTATAAACCGACCCAAAGGGACAGGGTCGTTATGTGGTGTAAAAACCAACGGTTACCTTTATAGCTTCAGCCGGCACGAGGTCGCTTTTGTACTAGGTTCTGATAACAAAGGAAAATCAAAGTAATGGTAAATTCATACCATTCTTATATGTCCCAATTCCACTACTTAACTTAAATATTTACTTCCGCTTTAAAACTAAAAAACTATAAAAAAAATAATCCTTTTTGAAAATCAAAAAGAAAAGGATATTTTCCATATGAAACGTTAAGTATTATTTGCTTCAATATGGAAAAATAAATCCCAAATCAAATGCATCGATCAGATGACAAGTTCAGAATTTCATAACAGAACAATTAAACCTCGAAATAAAAAATATTTTTTCTTAACTTCTTATATGTTCTAGAAATACGAGTAAGCCTATATAAATAAAATTCACATCATTTTTTTCGTTGTCCTTCAAGTGAAAATACCCCATATATTTTTTTATTTTTTTGTTTACATATTTTACCTATGTATTTATTTTACATAACTTATTTGCACTGAAAAAGTGTAATGCGTTAACGCAGTGTAAATTAAAATAATATAAAGAAGAAATAACCTTAAAATAAATTTACTCGATTAAATATAAACAATTATCTATCTTCACTTTTATTATATAATGCTTACAAATGTCATACACTATGAATATATATGACATTTATATTTAATATTTATTTAAACTGTATTTGGCTCGAACTGAAAAATACCTACTACATTGAACTGTGAAACCATTCGTATTTATTATTCATTGCATAGTAAAGTAATGGACGAGACGGAAAAAAATCGATTTAGGGCTTTCTATTTCATATTTAAATTATTAAGTTTATACTTTTTTGGCTTTACTTATGTGCAATATATTGTAAACGACATATAATTAGTTAATTTATTTTAAACTTTGAATAAGTATAGTACGGTAGCTCAATTGTTATAGGGACGGGATGGTTTTCCAGGTCGCGGAATCAAATCCCTGTCCGTATCAGTAAATTTTTGAATCTATCTTTGTTATAATTTTTTTCCAAGAAGATATTTTGATAATAAAATAAACAAATACATTCCAATTAAACATATATCTGATCATTTAAAACTATTACTATCTGAAGGTTTTTAATAATTAGATATTCACTGAAAAATAATCCAACGATTACTCGACCCTTCTCCACTTACCTAAAGTTTTGTGTACTGCTAATTAAAGAGTCCTTTATTCAAATGTTTTAAGAGTAAACATATCTAAAAAAATAAATACAAAACAATTAAGTATGGGTTTTTATAATAGAAGCTCAAATTAATATTTGAATATAAACTCTTTGCTCGTATTTTGATATGTGTTAAGTATAATCATTCTGCAATTGAGTTTTAACTTGCCCAAAGCGATAATTACAATTAGCATAAAGAGTATGGCTTAAATACGGAATAATGTCGAATTTGAAAGTCAAATATAGAACATTATGAAGATTATGCTGCTGTTACGCAAAAGTTGCTGCAAGAAAATTATTATATTATAAATTTGAAATGTCATCGTTTTAATTTTACTAGATCAAAAGTAGAAAAGATTATATTAATTAACATGGTTATATGTATTAACATCATTAAGATTTTGTGTTCAAAGATCGGTGACGGACAAATTTAAATATAGATTTATGATATTCGTAATAAATAAATAAATACTATTGCTTAAAGTATATATCACATATTAATTTGTTGTTCTAAAATATATAACACGCTTCGCAAGACAAAAAAAAATACAGACCAACCTTAATATTATTATCATTTTTAATAATACTCTAATACCATAAGTGCGATGAATGAATTATATAACAAAGAATAATGAAACGGTCTAAATCCTTCTAGTATCAAAAAGTTTTTTACTATATTTTTTATATGACAAAGCTGGTCCTAAAATAGAGATACATTTAATTAACATCGTACGAATATAACATCGTAATACATGTTTATAAATATTGTATTGTTTATAGCTATTTACGTTATAAAAATACTTTAATGATGTTAAAAGTAAAAGTCTCACTATATTTAAAATTTGGAAGCTTTTGTTACTTTAATGTAATTTTTATGTGTTACGTTAAAATAACAAAAGCTTAAAAATTTGAGATTACTTTAGCAAACCATTACTTTATTGTTCATACATATATATCATAGATTAAAAAAAATATTATTTAGAGAAAAAAAATAAGTATAATAAAACTAAACTACATATAGATAGGAAAACTTAGCAATTATTGTTGTTGATTAAAAAATGTAATTCTAAAAATAGTTTTCATTGTGACAAAGTTTTGAATACAAAATATTCCTTAACTATAATAGACAAATGGTTCCCAAAACGGGTAAATGTTGTTGATTTAGGATCCTTTCAATTTAATTTAGTTTCAAGTACTTTTAGTAATTTAGACCCAAGTTCCCTCAGGTAGAATATCATCTATCTTAGAAAGGTGTCGTTGTCGTAAGCCTTGGCCTGAGCTATATATTATATATATATATATCTTTTTTTTAAGTTAAAGCTTTAGAATTTATTGTTCAAAATATTTAAAATACTGGTACTATTACCGTCTGTTCTAAAAATGTTCGGTTGTTTATAGAATCCACGGTTAATTATTTAATTAATCGTTACTATATGTAATATACTAATACACTAAACAGTGTTTAATATTCAGGAGGTTGCAGGTTCGAGTCCTGCCCATTTTAATGTGTCTTTGATTCTATAATTATTATATAATTAACTATTTTTTTTTCTGTAAAGCAATAACATTTTATCAAATCGTATTCTATGCTGCGTTAAATTAGTCAATAATAACAGTCCTTTTACAATAAAATATTAAATTTGCATTCTAATGCACTTGTTTGAGAAATAATTCCGTTGATTCCGTTGATATACTACATAAGCTAAATTAAAGAATAAACAGAAGAAAAAAACAGAAAGACAATACATACAACTTATACATAAAAAAAAATTTAATAAATGTAAAATAACTATACCTTATATTTTTAAGAAAAAAATAATCTGTATCTGGTTGTCTCTTATAAAAACACAATAAACACAATAACTATGTACACGTATTTATCAGCCACTTCAACTAATCATTTATACAAATTAATGGGTAACATTCCCCCAAAAGAGTCCTCGGGGACGCGTCTCATTAACTTGACTGTTTCACATTACCACGTGACGTCTCTGATATACTATTCTCGTTTACTCTGTGGTAGTAGAATGAGATTTACCGAGGCGACTTCTTTGGTTTCAAAGTATTCACTCCATAAAATAAACGTCTTTATATAACTTGCGAATTCACAGTAACAAAATGTCAAATGCCATGGTGAAGTTTTTGAAAATATCTATTAACATGTATAAACATGTAAAGCTTATTTAAATGTATATAAATATAGAATGAAAAATAAAATACGGGCAGTTATTCGAACCAGCGACCTGTGGGAAACCGTCCCGTCGCTCTGCCTATTGAACTATCGTATCAGCGATACTTTCATTCTATATTTATATGAAGTACCAGTTACTAATCGCTACAGCAACAGGTCAGCACTGCAACTACGTAGGAAGAAGTAGCTGTTAAAAATGGAGACTAAAAGTGTTAAAAAATCTTATTTGATCTTCTGCTACCTCTGGACAATGCTAAATTATACTACTTTACGACAGACACTAAGGTAGAGGAGTTATTACAGTCTTATGTCTCCCGCATTTACCATACTCCCTAGACTTTTGCTTTAACAGAATGATTTTAAAAATGTGAACAAATTTTTGTAACGACAGAAAATCAGTTAAATCGTTTTGAATTTATAAACCAGTAAATTATTTTAATATTAGATAAATTACCCACGGTTCTCTGTTAAACATTATAAATATGTAGAACCAGATATTTTAAAATTAATAATAATAAGAATAAATTTCATTTATATTAATATAGACTAAAAAATAAACCGCGTGTCGGTTCACGGTTTTATATGAATTTAAATTAATAAGCTTAACATGGCATGTTAAGTACTTTTAAATAAAATAAAGGAAAACATATCCCCAATAGTGCTCAATTTGTACTTTCTAATGACTGAATGTTAAGTTGCTACAATAAATAAAATTCTATAATGAAGTATAAGGTTAGAAAGCGTATATTTTGTGTTTTGTATCTTCTTAATAGGCTACAGTCAAAGTGATTCATGCGGCTATAAATCATTCGGTACCCCAGAGTAGGCATTAATGTTACTGTGTGCTCGATTACGTAGATTGCTTTTTTTATGCGTATGGTAAATTAAGAATTTAATAAAGAGGGTATAATGATTTGAATTATTTATTGTTTTATAGATATATTTTAATATTTCTATAAATATAGAATGAATAATAATCCGACAGGGCAGGGATCCGAACCCGCGACCTCTAGGAAACCGTACCGTCGCTCAACCAATTGAGCAACCGTGTCGCTGTCTGTCTCGGTGAATTAAACCTAATAGTTGTCACCACCGTCCCGCTAAAACACGATCACATATACCATCAACCATTATAAAAGACACAATCACAAAAAAGACATGGGTGCTTATTAACCTTTTGTCATAATAAATAAAAAATCAGTCAGGTCCGATCAGAAATCTTCATTTTTTTATAGTATTGGTTCGTAAAGTAATCTGCGATCGCTAGAAAGTTAATGATATTTAAATATATAAGTCTAAAATTGCCAAATATAATAAGGTCACATATAAATAAAGGCATAAATTTGTTGAAAATAATTTTAACTTAATAATTATAAATAAATAATTTTAACTAAATAATTATAAAAAAAATAATTTTAATGTAATAATTTTAACACTCAAGACATAATTGGTAATACTAATAATGAAAAAAAAAAGAAAAAAGTTAAAATTATAACCGATATGATAAAAATAACTTCTAACCTTTATGAATAACTTTTGTCCGCTTCTATAAGAATAAAGAATAATAATTTATAAGAATAATAAGAATTTTAAACGTGTCACATTGGCAACACTAAAATCACGTAACAGGTGCCTATGGAAAAAGAGTGCGATCTTAAAGATATGAAGAAAATATATTTTTACGATAACCTCGGAATATCCTACTGTGACTTTGAAACCTTAATTAATGAAATAAATTGAATAAAATAAAACCATAAGAAACCAAATTTTATAAACTAAAACTCCAAAATATTTCTGGAGTCACGTACGCCCTCGTAATCTGCAATATTAACGTTTCTGTCAATATAGCACAATTCGGTTCCGACACCTTCACGTGGCAGGCCTCGTGAGCATTGACGTCACAGCTGATACATAACAGAGATTATGCTGCTGATACATAACGATGCTGGATCAGCAATATACACAGGGTTGTCTCGCGTGACAGATGTATATAAATATTATTAGTTCATTGTTTTACTAAAAACATAAATATGTTTTTTATTACACTATTAAATTTTAATGATCAACTAAGGAATTATCGTGAAATAAAAACTCTTGTGCAACAATTATAATTGTACCGGTCAGGTAATTTCCTTCAGTAGTTCGGAATGAATGTTTTGATTGCGTAATGCCCTTTCATTTTTCACGCAGACGAAGTCACATAATTTATAACATAATTATAAAACTTAAAACTATCGAATCGAAACATATACTACAACATTCGAACGAGCTTTCCATTATTTAGCAAATATTGTGTTAGTGTGAGAGCACCCTTATAAAAACTTTGGAAGCAAACAATAGATCTTAATCTTCCCTCACAATGTGAGGAGATGAGTGGTGTAGTAAAGCAAGGATAAAAAGAGTGATCTGTTGAGTCCATTGTTCAAAATATATATGGATTTAGGCAAATGTTAGGGCTTAAATTAGTCTTAAAAAATCCAACAATTTAAAACAAAAAACCACATCGTCTTATAAGGACAATAATGTATACCGATATGGATTATATCTATTTAACAATGAAATAATATTATTATTAACCAAAGAAAAGTCTAACATACACTTCAAATTTAAGAAAATGAAAAGGGTGACAAACAAAATAAATTAATGAAATGTATTAATTAATTATTGAGTTTGTCAAATTAAACTCTACCGATAAATTCGATTTGAATTATCTTACTATGTTGAAAATTATTTATAAATAAAAAAAGCAATTTAATAATATCAAAATTAAATATCATTGAATATTGAATAAAATTTTATTTAAAATAAAAATGTATTAAATTTCCTCTGACATAATTCCAATTAAATTCCTGACAAAACCTCGATTCTAACTGCGAAGGACTTATTTATTACTTGCTAATTCAAAGCTTACGATTTATTTTATAAGATGTTTTTTTATTGAATAAAATAATATAACATTGACCATTTTATTATTTTTTTAACCGACTTCTTCAAAAACGAGGAGGTTCTCAATTCAGCCGGTATATATATTTTTTTAGGTATGTACACCGAGTTTCTGAGCCGATTTACGTAATATTTTTTTTGTTTGATGCGAAATAGTTTCGCATTGGTCATATAAAAATCTGATTCTCGTAGGCCCATTAGTTTTTATTTTCAGAGCGTTTTTGTCGAAGTTTTGTACTAGCTCCTACGGAAGGGAATCAAAACGTGATGTGACTAATGACGTCTGTTGTTTTGGATATAATAATTTCTTACAGACACACATACTGCACATGGTACTTCAGCATATTGATTTATGGTGGTTATAATATTACGCTCATTAATTTAACGAAGGCTTTGTACAATCTGACGCGCTGCTGCTAGCCGGTTCTCACGTTGCTGAGCAGATTCGGTTGCTGTACGGTTTCGTATCACTTCTAATCTATGAGCCCTCTGCTCAGTCGACTCGTTCTCAAAACGCTCATTAATGAGACCAAGTCTTTGAGTCTCCTACTCAGCTGACGTGTTGGTGAGACGCTCATTAATTAGGCCAAGTCTATTAGTTATTTGCTCAAAATACTCATTTGCAAGACGTTCTTGAATCTTACCGAGAAATCTAGAAATATGCTGATCAAGAGTTTCTTGACGTAATCGTAATTTTATATATTCCTTCATGGCCAACCAACGTTTTATACGATCTTTAATAGTCTCATAAGAACGTCAAATTGTGTTTCGAAAAGCATTTATCGGTTTCGGTATCGGTATCGGCAAGGAGACTGCTTTTATAGGTTCCCGTTTCTTGAGATCTATATTTACCCATGGTTAATTGACAATTTAGCAATAAACTAAAAAGTATTAAACAAAAATAAGTACCTACTTCAAAAAAACGACTTTAAAACTAAAAAGTAAAAAATAATGAAGCCTTAAACCAATCATTATATTTAACCACTTAAATGAATACAAACAAATTAATTGAATGAAATGCCTAAGATACGTAAATAAACATAATTAAAAGCAATTAAATCCTAATATTAAAAGCAGCTCAATCAATACGAAGTATAGTGAAAATAAAAACTAAAATTATGAAAATGTATTCAACAGAATTCTTAAACTAAATGGATATGTAAATTATGAAATGCCTATTTCAAAAATTACGATACGTAAATAAAGCTATAAAAGAGCGATTAAATCTTAATATGATTCTAACTTGAATCAATACGAAGAAAAACAAAAATAATAATACGAAAATGTAGTCTACCGAATGTTTATACTAAATGGCTTGGCACCGACTTCGAACCTATTAGTAAAATAGGACATGCAAATAATAGGTAGTATATAATTAATATTAAATCTTCATTATTTTTTACTTTTTAGTTTTAAAGTCGGTTTTTTCAACGTAGTTATTTTTATTAATGTCTATTAAAATAAACAACTTTAATTTAAAGTTATCAGAATTTAAAATGTAAAGAACTTTTATATAAGAACTTTTAAAGATAATGTTTAAAACTCTTAAAGATAAAGTTTTATTGAATCATGATTTAAAAAATATTAAATATATTTTTAACATTATAGTATAGTAAAGATATAACAAAAAAACGAACTTACTTCCGCATTTGTAATTGACACAATATCTGATGGACGATATATTTCCTAGTGTTCGAAGATTAAAGAAACGAGTACCACAAGATTTACTCTAAAATGAAAATAAAGGAAATGTCATAGGATATTTGCCTTGCAAATTTTATAGTATTGACCAAAATATTGCTGAATGTCTTCAAGACAGATTGTAATTAAAAAAAATAAAATAAAAAAACACTTTCGCATTTGCAACAGGTGATGGTGACTGTATTCCAGAAAAGCATTGTAAATTATATTCATAATAACATTATATTCAATTTCAATTTGATTTCAATTTCATTATTTCAATTTATGTAGGTACACTAAATCCTATTCTCTCCTTTATCTCTGCTGTCTTATTATTCAAGATTGTTTCCTGTTTTATTTCTATTTTATATTATAACATATTACGTTCCGACGCACGGCAGGTATCCTTACGTTGTGGACACTCCACCTGTCCGAACGAAGCGCTATGCTGCGTCGTTGGTAGTCCGATTTCGCATTTTTTTTTATTGGAAAGGGCATTATTATTCCCTGAAGTTAGGACCACTTTTTCAATTTTGAAAAGTCTTACCGCAATGGTACGAAAATAAGGGATTATTAATTTCTTTGTTTGCCTATATGAAAAAAACACTAAATGTAAAGTCAAGCCCATAACAATATATTCTCAAAAACTGCAACCAAACCGGTTTATCTATTTCTGAGATTAGTGTGCACAAACATACATACAGATGTACAGACATGCAAACATACAAACAAACAGACAAAATGAAAAATCATAGTTTTTGCTTGCTTATATATAGAGGTCCCAGCCTTATGAATTTTTGAAAATAGCTTTCATGTAAAGACAGCGATCAGTTACAATTTTATTACATATATAGATATTTATAAATTTCTTAAACGATTTGAATACTTGTATCTTTTGATAAAGCAAAGTGTTCAATGAAAGTGAAAAACTATTCAGAATGAAGCTCAAATTTTGATGTATAACAGTTATTTACATTGGCCACATATTTTTTCGTGTTGCGTGAACAACTCAAAGAGAAATAGATAAATAGACAAAAAATTCAAAAATGTTAGAGAAAGATTGTGTTTCCTGGTTATATATTTTATTGAGTAGAAGTCCAAAAACTTGAAGTTTATATGTAACAAAAATAGGAAACCTAATCTTAACCGAAAAAAAACATTATATTTTTTGAATATTAAGGTTATTTTAAGTATTTTAAGTAAGGTTATTTTGTTTATATGATATCGGTATATTATCTAAATGAAATGGTTTTAAATATGCCAAATTCTATGACTTTAATATTTTTATGTTGTTTTCCAACACTTATGTGCTTTTTAGAAATCCTAAATAATATTATAAAGGAGCTTGAGAGTTTGTTTGTTCGTCACGCTTTTACATCTTAATTACTCAAACGAACAACACGCAACTGCGCACCAGGGGACAGAAGTACCCGAGGCATAATATGAAAAGGCTGTTCCAATATAAAAAGGCTGTTATACAGCGTGGGCGAAGCCGCTGAACAAAGTTAGTAGGTAATAGTTATAAATTTGTTTTAATTGTTGCAGATAAATTATAACGTTTATAGATTAAGTTAGGCTAAGAAGCCATCTACGGTAGTTTCCCTCATACTTAAACTATGCCTACTTGAACTTAATTGCTCGATAAATAAATTCTTTGTGAATTTACAATTTTGCATTATCTTACTAACTTAGGAATACAACAAGTTAAAAACCTAACTATATATAAATACTACCTTTCATTTCCAGACTAATAATTAATAATAATTTTAGCTTTATGCTTGAAACAACACAAAAGCATATACATTTATAATTCAAAAGTAATTTCATGTGAAGGTATTAACAAAGGCAATTAAGAACATCAAAGTAAATGTACACCAAGGATAAAAAGGTTATATTTCAGTGCGAAATCTCAGTAAAGTACTTCTGGAATACGGCGTTTACCTAATGTAAAGGACTACGTCGGTCGGTTAGGGTGTTAGTCCAACTCATTATTATTAATATCTTAATTCGCTAAGGTGTATGTTATTAAAACATTGATAACTTTAATATAACTGAACCTGTCTTATATGAACCAAACTATTGACAAAATATAATTCGAGATCAAACATTATATTTGGAGATTTAACACTTTGAATGCCTCTCTGTCGCACTAACTTTCAATTCAACTCATTCACTACACAAGCTATTAAACTCTGGAATGCGTTACCTACCGACATTAGGAAAGCTCCTAACAGAAATATTTTTAAATGCCTTGTCAAAAACCATTTGTTATCTCAAGCTATTCCTTTAAAAAAAAAAAAATTAACTTTATGTTTCATCCTATTATTCCTTAGAAAATTTTGTTAGTAGATTAGTATTTTTTTTTTCATTTATTTCTCATTTTTTTTATTTTTTTTTTTTCATTTTTATATATAACTACTATTTTATTTTGGTTTTGTTATGCACCTTGATGTATTTACTGTTTTTTTGAGGGCTTGCTGGAAGAGAATGCTTGTGGTATTATGCTTGCCTTTGCAGGATATGTGCAAAAATTTTTAAATAAATAAATTGTATTTGAAAATTTTGCAGATAAAATATTCGGAGCTTGAATCAAAAATACCATGGTTAATCTGTCTATCTTACCTAATAAATTAAAAATAACGATTAAATATCTGTTTCCTGATTATTGCAGCTACAGTACATCAAATCAGTATAATGAAAGTGATGATGTGGTCCTGCATATGAAAGAAACTTAAAATGATTATTATTAGGGACCTAAATTATTACTTTCAAATTCCAGTTTCCTAAAAAAAGATATCATAATAAATTTCCTGATCACCCTGTTTTAAGAATATAGCCAATTTTATTACTTTTCTTGCAACGTTACTTGTTTCTCTAGTTATAAAAATATGTATTTTTATTGGATGTGATATTAATATTCTAGAAATATATTTGATTGCAATTGTTTTAATTTAAGCTCATAATTTGCCAACTACATAGCTGTATTGACCAAACAATAATAAAAACTAACCAAAACTTATTTCGCACTATTTTAGAAATGTTCTGATGCCATTTGATTGGACACCAACTTAGCACCTGGAAAAACTTAAACCAGTCTAAAAATATATTTTAAGTAGTAGGTACTATTAAATTCAAATTCCAAAAATTCCAAATAGAAAAAAGAAGAATTATTGGACAAAATTACAAGAACAACAAAATAATCTTTCTCAAACATTTTTTTTTCTATTTAAGGATGTATTTTGATATCATAAAACCTTTACTTACGATGTGTTGTGAACATATGTTTATATGCATTTTTATTAAATATTAAAAAAAATAATAATAATTATGTGTAATAAGCCTACATTTGTCTATAATATCTGACTGACCTGACTGATGTTTGTTTGTATGTATTTCTCTTTTCATTGTCTACATTTATTATATGAATTCGGCGGCGGCGGGCAACGTCGGGATCTGTTACTTTAAAATTGTAAAATATGTAGGTATATCATTCAGATTTTAGCATTTTCTGATCTATTTTTAGTGAAAACTTTTACTCAGTATTATTTCTGAGTAAAGTTCAATGCTATGAATATTACTTGTAAATGTCAATGCCATAGCTTCGTCGATTATGGAATAATATTAATGGATTTAGTCGGTATTTAAATAATGATATCTGGGCTTAAGCGAGTTTGAAAAATGTGCACTTTAATAACATTTAATGTTCAGAGATTTAGGAATTTAGAGATTAAAAAATCCATTATCTGCAGGGTAAAAAATTGAAGTGACAACTTTATTGGCCTGTTAAGCACTTTTGGCTTGAGACTTAAACCGAAACCTCGCGCTACGCTTATTTGCGTAGACAGACGCACGTAGTAGTGTGTCCGTGAATCGAACGTTGTTTCGTAGCAGAACGAAATAACCGCAGGCGTGGTTTACATGTAACATTATTTATAATGCTTAATTTATTATTTTGTTTTAGTATATTTACTTAAATAAATTCAATTAAAAATCCATTCAGTTTGAAATCTTTTGTAATAATTACGTTACGCCTTGAAGATTTATTCTTGTGATGTCTTCGACAAAAATAATTTCATGATAGAAGACTATTACGTATATCATAATATGTACATGTTTTCGAAATGGTAATTTTTATTTTACATTACGAGTAACTTGTCGTCAATCTGTTTTGAATGATCTTTCCTACTTTCATAGTAGAAATTTCGTTTGTAGTCTAATAATATAGCTAAAACTGATTTACTTATTTGTAATTTTTTTTTTACGATGTTATACCCACCCAAATTCATATATATCAACAAACTTGAGGATTTGACATAGGTATTGGTGTATTATCATAATATATCTTACACCACAAGTCTTTCTTATTGTTTCCATTTCCTGGCTTAATACGGTATAAGATACCAACTAAAACAAATGGAGAAATAAAGCTTCTTTGAGTCATTAGAACATTTTATTATTAATCTACAGAACTGTCTTCCTTCTTGCTTTTGTTGGCTTTGTTAAATAAGCACAAAATATTATTTTCATAAAAGATAATATTCAAAGGAAAATAGAGTTTTTGTACGTATTTTCTTTTTCTTTTAAGAAAATTATTTATCTGTTTTTTGTTCAGTAACTAACAACAAATATAAAAAATATAAGCATGTTAATTGTACTTTATTTTTCTGAAGAATAAAATAAGTTAAGTAACTTATTTTAGGTGGTCAATTTCTGAACAAAAAAATAAGTTAAGTAACTTATTTCTGGTCAATTTCTGAACAAAAAAATAAGTTAAGTAACTTATTTCTTTGTTCAGAAATTGACCACCTACTTAAAAATTGTAACAATAACTGTATTATTTACATTTCTGTAATAATTATTAAGTTTTGTTTTTGATACTTTTGGTTCTTTTTCTATTTTATATAAAATAATTGATTAAATGTGCATAAGTGGTTCAATAGTTACTTCTTATAAAATAGGTAATATGTAAGTATTTTAATTTATATTTTATTGACAACCGCTATTCGGAACCGTGAAACAAGAATTTAATTATAAATATAACTCAAGGTGTGCGTAATGCAATCTTTAGAATGTCTATGCACATAAAAATCATAATATTCCGCACTTGATAAAGGCCAGTCACACTCTTCTTACTAGTTCTAGTCTACTTCTCTGTAGAATCAATTGTGGGTGGCGGTGATTCCCTGTTACTAGGTGACCCGTATGGTAATTTTTCCTCTTTCAATCCGAAACCATCATATTATTTTTAAATGTCTTCAGTGTATTAAAATCATTCTCACATTTTAAATTTAAAGGTATATAATTTTAAGCTGAAAGCAGAATGTGTCCAGTCGTTATTTTCGTTGAGTGACTTATGTTTTTTATTTTATAAGTAATTGCTTTATAATCACAGATTGACAGATATGCTAGCATAGTATTATATAAAGAGCAATAACTTTTACAAAGCAAGTAAATAAGATGATTTTTCAAACCCATTAAATGTTAATCAATAAATTTTAAGTAAAAAATAAAAAGACATAACGATGTACTTCTTCTCTTTTCATAATCTCAGTATCGACAGATTTTTCAGGAGAAGAATAAAAAGATTTGTAAACTATGCCTTCAGTCAATCAATTAGTTGAATAGTTATTTTAATAAAAGTTTTATAAATATTTCGCCATAACAGAATCATTGCTGTTACTTTTTTTTTAAATCATGATTTAAATTTTCACTAATATTAACTTGAACAGATGAAACTACAATATTAACGTTAGGAAAAAGATGCTAATCTTGATACTATGTTGTAAAACTTTTTAAAACCATAAACACCTTTAAATGCGTATGCGTAATTATGCGTATTAAAATTAAAAAAAAAAAAAAATTGTAAAATAAATTTAAAAAATTATTTTACATCCCTTTGTAATCCCTTTGAGAAGCTCAATAAAACTGATAATACATATATTGTATTTCATATGAATGGAAAATCCAGAATAATATAATAGTATACAAACAATTGGATTGAATAGATCCGTATTTCATT
Organism: Napeogenes inachia; assembly: GCA_959347355.1. Taxonomy (NCBI): domain Eukaryota; kingdom Metazoa; phylum Arthropoda; class Insecta; order Lepidoptera; family Nymphalidae; genus Napeogenes; species Napeogenes inachia. Next base: position 19,025,711 of record OY365793.1, on the reverse strand, counting down.
GTAACAAAACAAATGCGTCGTTAAGTACCCATTTGTGTTGCTATTGTTATACTCTTACTTAATTATTATACTAGGCATATTCAGATGTGATTAATTCTGTTTTAGAAGAGCATTAATTTCCTTAATGTTGGCAATATAAATATGTGTTGCCCGAACAGAAAAAAAACTAACGTTACACTACGCACTAACCATGTCAAATGTAAAGTATCGTTAAAATCTCTATTACGAAACTCTGGTATCTTATTGACACCGAAATATTGCCAAATAAAGGAACTTACTACTTAAATTTACTAAGACACATAACGATATCTAATCGTATAGTCTAAGTCCTCATAAATTAATTCCGGAACCTTGAAAAAGACACTACGTGCAACGGTTCCCAGATTCAAAGATTTCAATTAGTACATAATAATATTACTTTACTAGCTGTGCCTGCGACTTCGTACTCGTAGATTTCGATTTTGATAAAAAGTATCCCTTATACTTACCAATGTATGTAAAAACTATAAACCTTCAAAATAAGACAATAAGAGATTATTAACTTCTTTATTTGTTAACCAATTGTTAAGAAAATAAACAAAAAATAAAGTGAATCCCATGACTATATATTCCCGAAAACTGCATCCAAATCGATTAATCCGTTTCTGAGATTAGCGTGCACAAACATACAGGCATACTGACGAACAGACAAAATGAAAAAACATGTTTTTTGGGTTCTCTTGTTCTTATAAAGGCCCCCTATGATTTTTTGTATATTTTCCATGTACAGAAAGGGACAGATGTACAGTGACAATTTTAATTATATGTATCGATACTTTTTAGAGGTCTTTTTGTATCGAGTGTTTTAAAATTTTTAATATAATTTTCTTCGAATATATTAGTATCAGGCCTACTTTCATGTTTTTATGGATATGGATTTCGATTTGAAAATCGTAGAAATAGCAAGTGATAACAGATTAAAAAAAGAAACTATTGGATTTAATTCATTTAAGTGAGAGGAGTTTTAGTACATTATAAAATGACGGTTCTTTAATTGCATTCTGTTGAACAATTGGCTGTTCACCAAGAAATCCACTTAAATGAAACTCGGCTAAATCATTCAAGAATAAATAAGTAATTCATTTTTTTTATTCATTGAACTAGTTTTAAGACCAGTACCTATTGGATTATAATTTAATTTTAAGATTGAGATTGATATTGAGTAGATCTTAGGAACGAGATTCAATTAATATAGGGATTGCGATTAACTATTTAAATTAAAAGAGGGATCGATAATAGATTGTTATTTAAATTGGGATTTTAACTAAAATAGGGATTGGGGGGAACATTTAGATTGAAGTAAGGTTTGGGATTGAACCAGGGATTGAGGTTAGAAAATAATATTGAAGTAGGGATTAGATTAGGTTAAGTTGATGAGCGAAATAAACTCTGGAAGGGGGTGAAACCGGACTGAGAGCTCGTCTGAAATAATAACCATGCGTCGGTTATGATTGTGATGACGCAACATCAGGCGGGTAAGCTGCGAGGGCCCCTGGGAGCCTACCAGCAATTACCATTCATCAGGCTTTTGTTAGCAGGCTGATTTTACAGAACGGTAGTCGGTTATGAAGGTTTCATGTCCGGTTCACGCCTGACAAAGGAAGGAGATAATGTGGTGGTTACCATTTTTAAATGAGTTTTTTTGTACTTTTTACACACACACCCCATTTTTCAGGAAATGCATGATCCTATACTTATATAAAAACATATATATATATATATATATGTATACAATATCCTATACTTAACATATAATATATAAAACATATAATATATAAACATATATATAATACAATATATACTATACTTATATAAAAATATAATTCAGCATAAATATCTAACATGTTTTTAAACATACAAGTAGGTACTACAATATTAAATCAGTTTATCTATACTAATATTATAAAGAGGAAAGGTTTGATTATTTTTTTGTATGTTTGAAATGAATAGGCTCCGAAACTACTTGACCGATTTCAAAAATTCTTTCACTGTTGGCAAGCTACACTTTTCCCGAGTGACATAGGCTGTTTCATTTTCAAAAAATTAGGGATGATTACTAAAACTTGAATATTCTAACGCAAGGTGTAAAAAAATAAACAAAAACTGCGTGCGCTGCGAAAACGGTGAAAGTTACGCAAAAATGATGTTCTATGAAATTGTTTCCACAGATTACGCGAAAAGCGACCTACACGCGGGCGGAGCCGCGGGCAACAGCTAGTATTTTACTAACTTATTTTTAATCATGAACTATTCTCATATATTAAATATAAATAAAACATTCCAAACTTAATGGGAGGTATGTAAAAGAGCTCTATAAAAATAGTTTTAAGAATTTCAAACAGGTTCAAGAGATTGAAGCAATTCAAAAGTTTAATTACACTTGAGTTCTAGTTCTACTGCGCTCGTTAGAGAAAAGCATTCCTTAGAGCTTAGATTATATTATAATAGTGTGGAAAATCTCTCTAGTAGGTACGTAGGTAAATTTCTCGTTCTGAAATTTCAAGAAGTATAACATTGAATTTAAATTAATTTCATTCCCATTTCTTGACGTCAAAAGATTTTATACAGGTGTTGCTAAGCTTAAGTATCAAATCCCACTGACGAAACTTGACTACACATACGCACGTACAGTGTGGGAATAATATGTAAATAAAACAAATTTAATAGTATGAAGTTTTGGTTTTTCATATGTTATATTTTGTGAATATTGCAATTATTTTTATATTATAATATAATTACACATCATTGTTATAGGATTTTTCACACCGTGACCTTAAAATACACCTTTAAGCGAGCTGGTACGTGATGCCCTTAATGAAAAAGGCAAGTTATCCATTAGGCCATTGTGTTAAACGTAATGAGGTATTACCTCCGGACATAGTGACGTCACCGAGAGGAACACTTGCGGTGGCAGCCACTGGAACTCCTAGATGAATTGAGCTGTATGCGCCGAGTTTAGTTTCGTTTTGTGAGTTAATCTTATCCTCAGACTTGATGGAGTAAAGGTACAAATGGAATAGTGGAGGCTAGGAAATCTCTTAGACGAATGGAACTGGGAGCGAACGTATTGTTTTGTTAATATTTTACCTAATCCGGTGAAGTTTCTGGATATTTTTAACGTGACGTTTAAAGAACTGACTGAAAGTCCTTTTATTAATATTAAAAACTACATTATCTGATGTTTATTCAAGGTATTAAAGATAAAGAAACATTTTATTGGTTTGAATTATTCGTTTCATTACATTAAATTTCTTCGGAGCAAAATGTACCTGATACTTGATGCTTTTTGACATAACTTTAAACGCGTCCTTAAACAAAAGAAAACTACTTTACATTTAATAAGAAAACGTAGCATTGATAGGTATAAAGTTGTCCTTACTTAATAGGAGAGAAACATAAAATCCGTTTTGTCTTTACACCGACATATATACTTACCTTGTTACATAGAAAATTCATTTCTGTAGATAATTAAATATTTATAAGTTTTAAATTATCGATTTCTTATTTTTTTTCAAATTCGTAGACAAGGTAAATTATTTATCTGTTGACATCTAATTACAATTTCTTAATTAGTCTGTGACATTTCTTTTTGTTTTAAACTCAGAATAATAACTAAAGCATAGAAGGAGTTTCCGATTTTTAAAGCATACACTGCCGTAGATAACAGAATTTTTTCTAGTGATGTGAAATTGTGTAAACTTATCCGCGATATCGATAGTGATCCTTATCTCTATGGTAGTACCTACTGGTTTTAAAAGGCTGGTTAGGTTTTCTCTATCATTTGCTAGAACGAGGTACACCGAAAAGTGCTATCTCCTAACCGATGATTTCACGTGCGATAACAATTAGCTGTTTTGATCCCAGGCAACAAAAATTTTACTTATTACATTCTCACCCACGTCATTCGTGGAGCGACATTTATTGTCCTTTGAATATTGCAGTTTTAGTAAAAAAAAGACCTAATTTTTTCTGCATGATTAGACAGTTTTTTCGTACTGTAATGGATACGAGTTGTTAAAAATTCTTTGCTGATTAATTTTATTAAAACATTTCTATGATCATCTAGTAAATGGTTATCGAATGAATGTTCAACCAAATCATGGAAAATTGATGTTGGTAGTAATAATTCCGAAATTTTGTTTATCATTGACAAAAAGTACTCAGGTTGTCCTAATGATTTCATGCCTATACGTATCTCAAACTCTCGCAGTATTTTTTCAGCTGTTTTACATACTTTGTTAACACCTTTCAACTACACTAAAAGAGCATCAATATCTTGGAGAGGATCATCTTGACGAACCAGGCTTTCGATTAATAAAAATATCCCACATTTAAATCCGTTCATTCGTTTGGCTGCTACGATGCAACAGACAGATACAGATTTACACAGATACACATAATATACACATATATAAAAATTTGCGCTTACATACATACATCACACAATATTTAAAAATCAAACTGTCTTACGATAGTAGGTCTTTCGTTGTGAAGATATAGTGAAGGTACTGCAACTATATTCAATCTACGCCATTTGCAATCGATCTTTTTAAAGCATTGAGAACTAAAGTGTTTGGAACAAATTCTGTGATGCTTCTTCCATTTAAATTTTTTTTTTGTTCAATTTTGTTAATCCATAACTGTCGTCTGTTGACATCCGTGGGAAATCTGGTACAATAATCCATGGATATATTACATAGATGTTGCAGAATTTACTAGAATAACACTGGATTAAATTATCGATAACAATAGTTTTTGCAACACTATTACAATAATATATAGAAAACTTAAAAATGTTCAAATATCATATTAAATATTGCATATAGCAGTCTTATAATTGAACTATAGGACAACACTTTCTTAAGAATATATAAACCAGTTAAAAAGCACAAATAGTTATTTTGTAACTAAGCAAAACATAAAATAATACTATGTTAGATCACTTACCGGTGAAAAGATACCGTTTCAACTTGATTTTCTTTACGAGATGAATGGGATTTACATCCCCTTATAACACACGACATTCTTTATACGATTAACTTATGTTTTCTCTCAGCGAAACGGAGAAAATATGTGAATAACTAGATGAATTCGTTAATAAAACTAAACATGAACACACCACTGACAGCCGACATCAAACACAACCAAAATGTGTAAACATTGTCCATACCCAATAAGTCAAATATGAATTGTACTTTCCAATTTACCATCATAATGGTGAAATTGGACTCCAAAATGGGCTCCAAAGTGACATTCAAAAGTGTTAATTTTCCTGTTTTGACAGCGTTACATTTGTTTCACTCATTACTATATATTTTTACAGTATGAAAAAAGAGGACAACTATTACGCACAATTTAAGTCTTCAAATTTATGCTACTTCTATGCTTTAGTTATTGTTCTGAGGTTTAAAACATTGAATGTTGTCAGCTTAAACTAAATTTATAGTCCCCAAAATGTTATTGAAAATATAAACATAAAATGTTAATAATTACTATTCTAAATTTCATTTATTAATCATTATTAAGGTAAGCATATCGCTAGATATTTATTTAAAAGTAGCTGTCATATTGTTTCAGAATTATAGTTGCAGCCAACGTTGTTTTATTGTTATATTTATTAGTATAACAATTTGTTATAAATTTATTACACTCGTTTCTTTCTTTAGATAATTAGTGCATTGTTCTTAAATTATTTAAATATTGGTCTTCTTCCGATTGATATCAATTTTACCCACATTTCATGTAACGCGGCGTGTGCATAGCCAGATTGTTTGCTTATTATGCATATTTTTATTATAAAATTCAATGTCGTGATCTATAGAGTCTTTTCTTTCGGAAGCACTTCCGAATCCAGCATCATATTAGCCTTCGGTGAGTGTTTTAGTTATTTGTGATCTTATTAACGCATTTTAAGCGTTGTTTCTTAAATTCATTAGTGTGTTTAATTTCAGGGCTAATATATTAATATGGAATAATTATAATTCCTATTGCCGGCACTTTCCGGGCAGTTTCAAAGTTTGTTGGAACAATATTTCGTAAGTAATTTGAATCTTTACTCTGAATTAGGAGATTTTTCATAGGTTTTGAGACTTTATTTAATGTTATTATGTGGTAATATTTCAGTATTTGTCCTGATTCGACACTCGGAGTCGACATAGGGTAATATTATTGCTTTCGAAGCCTTTCACCTCCATAAGGTATTATAAATTATTGTTATTTAAATAGATGAATGTGAGATTAGTGTTATGTGTTATGTAGTTTAACCTGTAATTTAATCATTACAGAAGGTTTTTGTTTGTACCCTAGAAGATACGGGTAGATTTATAATTGGTTCGCGGGGGTAGACGTGAATCTTCGGAGCGTCGTCCTGTTTGACCTGTATCCTGCTTCCTGACTGAGTTTAAGAAGCTCGTCCTTATTGTAATCCCGAAAAACACCGCATTCAAATCCGTCCACACATTTGGCTGCAACGTTGCCACAGACATACACACAGATACACAGATACACAGTTCAAATGTATAAAACCCCTCTTTTTTGAGTCGAGGGTTAAAAACAGGTTATATTTTCTCAAAGATTTTCTATTTTTATTAAGTAAATCATTTTTAAATTGAACATTTTTTATTCTCAGTCAGATTCTTTATTGTTTCTTCAGCGAATCGATACCAATAAATTTGTAGTAAGGAAGATAAACTTGGTCACCATCATTTGTTATTTGAAGCAACGGCCTGGAAAATGCAATTTGTTTTGTAATTGTATTGGAAGAAATATTCGATTTAAGTCACAAAACAAAAGAGTCAACAGGTCCATTTATTAAAAAATAAGTAGGGTATATACTAAAAATAAATTAACATATTATTAAAATATAAACAAGCTTATATGGTTCATAGCTGAAAATATATATTATCATATTATGTTTATTAATTTATTTCAATTATGTAAATGTTTAATGTTATTATAATTAATTTACTCGACGTTGCAACCCGGCTGTATTTTTAAAACAAATGTATTATGGATGGAGCCAAAACTAAAGCCGAAATAACAAAATCACTTTCAAATAAAATAATCATACTACGAATAAAATAATTCATGCATGTTTATTGACATATAAAACAATGTTGACAGCTTCATGGAAAAAAAGTAAAGGGGGTTTAAACAATGAAATCATAAATATTTTAAGATAATCATATTTGTTATAGACTTATTAAAGCATATTTTGTAAGCTCGGTTATAAAATTTCAGGAGATAAGGTCTTTATCCCAATATTTACAATCTTCTTTTATAATGTTATATGTTTATAATATTATGTATATGGTTATAATGTTTGTATATTCATATAACAGTATGTTATATAGGTAATAGTGTGTTTGTCTGCTCTACGTGTATTTTCCGTGAAACTACCCGTCTGATTCTTTTTGCACTTAACTGTTAATATGTTAAAAAATTATAATTACAAAAAAAATCTGATAATGCTGTTTGTGATCTGATTTATAGTATAAAACATGTAACGCTCTGTTTTACGGGAAGATAAAACCAAAGTAGAGAAGAACAAAAAATATGTTTTTGTGGTATTACGTGCGTTCTTTATTCAACATATAGTCTCATTTTAATTTCTTTATTAAAGGAAATCTTTATTTCTTATTGCAAATAAAAATAAAGATATATATGTGGTAATCATAGTCGAAGTTATGGCTCAGATCGAATAAAGATAGTATCTAAACTGTAATTCAGATTCAGAATTCTATATCAACTAACGAGCGCTATGGAACTGAAACTTCTATAGTGACAAACTTCTGAATTACATCAATCAACTCAAACCGCTTGAAACTTTTAAATCGATTGAGGTAGATCTAATCAATGAACGCTTATTTTTATTTCACCAATACATACTATATAATATAACTGTATATACGTGTACCATTTATATAACTCGTTATAAATAAAAATGTTAGCTTCATAATTACTTTTAAGCATGTTTATCATAGAATTATTATACAAACTCTATGGTTTTTTTTACACTAGAATATGTATAACAACTCTATGAAGTTTACTCTTAATATTTTCTCATTGACGTTGACATATCTTTATACATATGTTAAGACTTAGTATCATTTATCTTCGCCAGAACTGAGTCCCAGATTACTGAGAGGATTAACACAGCGTTTAATCTGGTGACATGATGCGGGTAATGTCGAGACATTGTGACTATTCCTCATGTAGGTTAGTTATTATTCCGATCCCGTAACATACTTCCATACTGACCAAAGTTTGTACATTTAAAACTGAAAAGAAACTGTCCTTTTTTCTTAAACCGTCTTGATAATATTGTATAAACACTAGGTGCGCAAATTTACACATTTGTCATTCTATTTGACGTAGATTTCACTGACGATAATAACCTTTTTAAAATGTAGTTGAGATAAATATAAATATTAAAAATGTTTGTCTTAGGTAAATGATACAAGCCTATACCTTTTAATGACTGACAAAGTAAATTATGAATGCAACCGGTTTAATTCACCAACTGCGATTTGTACGTTGTCCCAGTAATGAAGAGCATAATGAGGAAACCGCAAATTTGTTTGAGTTGGGAACACCTGTTACATGTTGCTTAATTATAGGCGAGGTGTATAATATGTAAGTTTTTTTTGGCTTTTATAAAAGACGGTTACGATAACGACATATATGTAATCCTTAATACTTTTTTATTCATATTTTTTTTCACTTTAAATCTATACCACGAATCACTTCACACAGAAAAGTCAGAAGTATTTTGATACCATACTTACCGTAATAGACCCATTCTTCTCGCTAACGCTGTAATAGCCGACAGGGCATTGACTTGAACAAAAACAAATATAATAATTTAAAAAAAAGAAAATAGGGGTTTTCGTGAAGACTCGTCCCAATTCTTAGTTAAATCTACTAAAGTTCCAAGCGCGCCCTGCTCTGAGAAGAAACACACAACAAAAATAAGTCGGGAGTTTCTTTTTTCTGATCACTTTACAAAGTTCCAGCCTGTAGCAGAAAAAACCTGAATCAAATGACGATTTTATTATTAATTTCAACTAGGCTACTAATAACGGGCAGCAAAGGATTTTATTACGGAGATACATAGTAATATATTACGTATGGTAGTATTTTAAAAAAGTTTTATTAGTTTCTGAATTAAACTTGGATAAAAAATATTATTTAAGTGAATTTTTATACAAAATATTGTAAAATTATCTGTTTGTAAAATACAAACCCCTGCAAACCATTATTGTTGTTAAAATTATTACAGCTCAATTTCATCGTATCATCTTTGTCAATTTAACTCGTTATTAATTTTCAGAAAACGTATTTTTACACAATTAAAATAATATTTTGAATAAAATATTGCACATATTTTCGACATCAAAAATAAAATATCCTTAAATCCGTGTCGTGTTATCAGTAAATGACGGATGAATATAAAATGATCTTCAATGTTTTTATATAGCTTTTTCATTTCCTCTTATAAAATAAAAGGTTATATATCGCAATAAATATTAATAAACATACCTGTACCTAAAATTTTTGTCATATGTATAGCAAAACCACGGTACTAGAATGTTCCTACATGTTTTGCATTAGTACAGTAATAACACACTATGTGCTTGTTTATTATACTAATTTAATTTAATTTAATTTAATTTAATTTAATTTAATTTAATTTAATTTAATTTAATTTAATTTAATTTAATTTAATTTAATTTAATTTAATTTAATTTAATTTAATTTAATTTAATTTAATTTAATTTAATTTAATTTAATTTAATTTAATTTAATTTAATTTAATTTAATTTAATTTAATTTAATTTAATTTAATTTAATTTAATTTAATTTAATTTAATTTAATTTAATTTAATTTAATTTAATTTAATTTAATTTAATTTAATTTAATTTAATTTAATTTAATTTAATTTAATTTAATTTAATTTAATTTAATTTAATTTAATTTAATTTAATTTAATTTAATTTAATTTAATTTAATTTAATTTAATTTAATTTAATTTAATTTAATTTAATTTAATTTAATTTAATTTAATTTAATTTAATTTAATTTAATTTAATTTAATTTAATTTAATTTAATTTAATTTAATTTAATTTAATTTAATTTAATTTAATTTAATTTAATTTAATTTAATTTAATTTAATTTAATTTAATTTAATTTAATTTAATTTAATTTAATTTAATTTAATTTAATTTAATTTAATTTAATTTAATTTAATTTAATTTAATTTAATTTAATTTAATTTAATTTAATTTAATTTAATTTAATTTAATTTAATTTAATTTAATTTAATTTAATTTAATTTAATTTAATTTAATTTAATTTAATTTAATTTAATTTAATTTAATTTAATTTAATTTAATTTAATTTAATTTAATTTAATTTAATTTAATTTAATTTAATTTAATTTAATTTAATTTAATTTAATTTAATTTAATTTCATTTCATTTCATTTCATTTCATTTCATTTCATTTCATTTCATTTCATTTCATTTCATTTCATTTAATTTAATTTAATTTAATTTAATTTAATTTAATTGAATTGAATTTAATTGAATTTGATTTGATTTAATTGAATTGAATTGAATTGAATTGAATTGGATTTGATTTGATTTGATTTGATTTGATTTGATTTGATTTGATTTGATTTGATTTGATTTGATTTGATTTGATTTGATTTGATTTGATTTGATTTGATTTGATTTGATTTGATTTGATTTGATTTGATTTGATTTGATTTGATTTGATTTGATTTGATTTGATTTGATTTGATTTGATTTGATTTGATTTGATTTGATTTGATTTGATTTGATTTGATTTGATTTGATTTGATTTGATTTGATTTGATTTGATTTGATTTGATTTGATTTGATTTGATTTGATTTGATTTGATTTGATTTGATTTGATTTGATTTGATTTGATTTGATTTGATTTGATTTGATTTGATTTGATTTGATTTGATTTGATTTGATTTGATTTGATTTGATTTGATTTGATTTGATTTGATTTGATTTGATTTGATTTGATTTGATTTGATTTGATTTGATTTGATTTGATTTGATTTGATTTGATTTGATTTGATTTGATTTGATTTGATTTGATTTGATTTGATTTGATTTGATTTGATTTGATTTGATTTGATTTGATTTGATTTGATTTGATTTGATTTGATTTGATTTGATTTGATTTGATTTGATTTGATTTGATTTGATTTGATTTGATTTGATTTGATTTGATTTGATTTGATTTGATTTGATTTGATTTAATTTAATTTAATTTAATTTAATTTAATTTAATTTAATTTAATTTAATTTAATTTAATTTAACTTAATTTAATTTAATTTAATTTTATCGTTATATAAACAAGCGTCTATAAAACCTAATTAAATTTCAGGACAGATACAAGATAGAGAAGAAGAAGATAGGATATTATAAATATTGTTTTTAACAATATAAATAGCCTTAAATTTTTATATGACACTATACAAACATACAAAATTTTTAGATGTATCAGAATTATTATAGATAAATTAATTCAATTTATTATTCAAAAACAAATTCATTATAATAACACATCCTAGGCATATCTATTTTTAATAAATTGTTACATATAGAACCCGCGTAATACCATCTAAAGCACTTTTTAAAAATATTATTATTTGGAGATTGCTTGGTTTTATGTAAGTAATAAAAGTTTACAAGGTGGGATGATTAATCGTGAAGACAAATATTTGAGGATATAAGGATTACATTAATCGTATATAGAACATAAATAAAAGATATAAATAATTTTAAATACAATATAAACGCTGTTATATTTTACTTATATAGGAACACATCAGATTATCAGGAATTCCCGTTGCTGAGAGCCAGAGCTAAAAAATTGGAACGCGAACTTTACGACCGGTTTCTTCAGCAAATCCAAAAAGATATAAAAATGTGCCCAAAAAAGATGTGGAGCTATGTCAAAATTATGAGAGGTAAATCCTGTTACCCAAAAACCCTGACTCTCAACTCCGAATCATATGAAGGTGGAGTGGACATTTGCAACGGTTTTAATAAATTCTTTAAGAGTGTGTTTGTCAACCAATCCCATAGTTACAACATTACTACATTGAACTTGCCAACTTACAATGACAATAATGAAATTAGCCGCATAACCGTTTCTGAAAAGGTACTTCTTACATTGTTAAAAAGGATAAATGTCAATAAATCCGCGGGCACCGATAATATTCAACCAATTTTTATTAGCAACTGTGCCGAAGCTCTAGTAAAACCATTAAAAGCTATTTTTGATAGATCATTACGTGAAGGAATATTTCCGTCAAAATGGAAAGAAGCCAACATATTACCTATACATAAAAAATTATCTAAATGTAAAATAGAAAACTACAGACCTATTTCTATTTTAAATATATTTAGTAAAATATTTGAGAAAATAGTATATAATCAAATCTACCGCACAATAGTAAATGGTTTAAGTAATACCCAGCACGGATTCTTAACAAAAAGGTCTACTGTCTCTAATCTAGCTGAGTTTTCACAATTCGTTCTCAATAATATGGAAGGAGGTGGACAAGTTGACGTAATCTACACAGATTTCGAAAAAGCTTTCGACCGTGTAGATCACGCTATTTTACTAGCTAAACTGTATAACCTGGGTATACACGGGGACTTACTCAGGTGGGTAGAATCGTACCTCACTAATCGCTCACAAGCTGTTGTTATGGGAGGGTTCAGGTCTGACTTTGTAAGCGTACCATCGGGCATTCCCCAGGGGTCACATTTGGGCCCTCTTTTATATAATGCATATATCTACGACATCTTTAGTTGTTTCACAATATGTAAACATCTTCTATATGCAGATGATAAAAAGATATACTGCAAAATTAATAACCTTCAAGACTGTATTACCCTTCAAAACACTTTACTATCCTTGTCTGAGTACTACAAAAGAAACAATATAACTGTAAATATACATAAATGTCAACAAATCTCGTTCACCCGTAAAAGAAAAAAACTCAATTACACATATACATTAAATGACATCCCCATAACTAAAGTAAATGTAATAAGAGATCTCGGAGTAGTGCTCGATGATAAGCTTACCATGTCTGAACACATTGACCATATTACAAATAAAGCATACACCAACCTCGGCTTTGTCATTCGTACATGCCAACCCTTTTCAGATTTGGCATCCATAAAATCGGTTTATTTCGCTTACGTCCGTAGTGTTCTAGAATATGCGAGTTGCATCTGGTCACCAACTTATAACATTTACATAAATAAAATTGAGAGTATTCAAAAGAAATTTTTGAATTTCCTTAATTTTAAAAAACGAGTTTACAATAATTATGAAGACAGTTGTGTCTTTCATAAAATTTTACCTTTAAAAGACAGACGAACTCTACAGGACTGTATGCTGCTACACAGTATAGCTAACAACCACCTTGACTCGCCAGCACTTCTCGCGAGCCTGAACTTTAATGTACCCTATAAAAGAACTCGACATACGAAGCTGTTCTCCGTACCAACCAAATCCACTAATTATGCCCAACATTCCACGATTAACCGCATTTGCACAAATTATAACAAATACTTTTCAAACGTTGATATCTTCGATACTAGCAAACAACAATTTAGAAAAGGTATTATTAATTTAATAATAAATAGTCATCAGTAAGGTTAATTACTTACTTATTCTAACTGCTATGAATAACTTGGACAATATTCTTTTTTTTCTTTTGGTATTTACTTTTGTATGCATGTTATGTTAAGATTATAGTTTTGTAATAGTGATCATGCCATTATATTTATGTTTATCTTAAGTTCACTTTGATTGAAAGTGTTATTTACCTTACTTACCTGGAAAGACCTATAAGGGCTACACAAACGTCTTAATAGAATGTAAACTGTCTTATATGTAACTGTTGGTCTTTTAAATAAATAAATAAATAAATAAATAAATAACTAGTTAGGTTTATTTTATACTTCATAAAATATATTTTGCATTATCATATACGATCTATATAATGTTATGTTGTGATGTAAAATACAAACATACGTACATAATAAAACCTCTTAAATATTTTTTTAAACTAATATCTCGTTTCTTTATTATAACTTAACTTCTTAATACATCTATGTTAATAATACAACTCATACACAGTTTTCTGTCTTACCATACATACATACCATACATATATTAAATGATTAAGAACATTTCGTAATAACACATATAAAGATATTCTTTATACACATTACGTTATTAAATGCTCCTTAAGAAAGATTTCATCAAGTTTCGTGTGTTTCTCGTCTTTCAAATGGAGTTAAGATTGTTTTTCTCGCAAATATGTTTTAGATAAGCTGCGGTGAAAGTAATTTATATATACGTAACGATTAAATACTTTTTGAAATAAAAATAATGGTTTTAATGCTTATAAATATATACGAATATATAAAAATATTTGAGGTAAAAAATTGGTTCCTTCTTTGAATATTTCTTTAGATATATCATAAATGTACCTAATATGAATGAAAAAGTCCTAATTTCTTAAATTTTATAAGGTTACGTAGGATAATATATTTTTTTTATTTATTGAAAGCATACATTTCACTCAACAACTTGATGTTTGGAACCCCAGAGAGTAACTCCACTGAAAAGAACCGACAAGAGACTACATGTCTACTCCTTTAAATTATTTATAAAAATATATATTTTTAAACAGTATAGACTATATAATATGTAATAAGAATAAATAAGAATTCAGGTAAAGCGTAATACCGAAAAGAAGTTTAGATAAATACCCACGCTACTACTATTTGTTAATTCAGATACATATTCTAAATATATAATATGCAATATATATCTATTCGAACTAAAAGTTTTATATTCTTATGTATGTGTTGATTTTTCATTATATAAGTATTCATTATTAAGGAATATAAGAATATCGTAAAACCTCACAAAGCTCTTTCTTGCGACTGCTCTTTTAAGTGTTGCGACGATATTAATGAATCCTAAATAATATATCTTTATTCTCTTATTTGTTTTCATTAGCTTTATAAATTTCCGTTTAGTTTATAGATAAATCATACTCATATAGAATTTATTCTATACAGACCAAGTATCCTGTGACAAGTAATAACGAGATGAACATCAAAGCTTATTTGAGAAGTTCAAAGTTATGCAATATTAATTTACGTCCTGTCGTCGTTAGTTGCAATTTTATTAATTAATGTTTTAATATTATGATTGCATTGAATATTGATTTAGGACTTTGTATAATTGTAATAGGATCCGAAATAGCTGTATAGGACGTAATACGGAATACTTGCAAAGAAACCTACAGAAAATAAATGAGTCAATGTGCATATGGTACTATTCTTATATTCAGACTTATATATAATATATAATCGTATTTTAAATTGGTTTGAACGTAAAAAATACTAAGGACAATAGAGTAATTATGTAAGACAATTTTAAATTAAATTTTAACAAGACATTTATAGAAGGAAACAATAAAGCTTACCAAGCTTTTAGTAATTAAAGTTTTGATTAAAAGATAATGCATCTTATAACTGTCTACATAAACAAAGACAGTTGTTTACTCTAAAAAGATCATTTATAATTTAGTGAATTCAAATAATTGAAAAGATAAAAATATATTTTAACAAAACGTATTTGTGATATTAAAATTTACGAAACATTTATTTTTTAACTCGATTTATCTTTCGGGAAGCTGCTACCAATAAATAGGGCCGGCATTTCTTGAAACAATACCCTTATCAAACATAAACTACCCTTTATAATCGAATCTTTGAGATACTCGTAAGATAAAATGTATTTTATGTCGATATCCATACAGAATTAGGTTTGTTTATTTTGGAATTATAAGCTTTAACCTCTTAAAAATTCTGCAGATTTTTTCTTTAATCTTGAAAAGAAAAAAACATGAAGAAACGTAAATGTTGTTAATGGCCGTCTTAAAATGTTATGGTAGACGAAGCACAACTCGGATTAAGGATAATATCCAAACTGTAATTCAGATTCAGGATTCTTTATCAACTAACGAGCGCTATGGAACTGAAACTTCTATAGTGGTAAACTTGGGAATTACATCAATCAACTCGAACCGCTTGAAACTTTTAAATCGAATGAGGTAGATCTAATCAATGAACCCTTAATTTGATTCGACCATTATATTTAGTTTGCATTATTAAAACTCCTTGGTTATAAATAGACAAAACGTTAGCTTCATAATTACTTTTAGGGGTAGGTATATCATAGAATATATACTATCTCTATGAGGTACATCTGTAATATTTTCTCATTGACATTGACATATCGTTATACATTTGTCAAGACTTAGAATCATTTATCTTCGCCAGAACTGAGTCCCAGATTACTGAGAGGATTAACACGGCGTTTAATGTGGTGACATGATGCGGGTAATGTCGAGACATTGTGACTATTCCTCATGTAGGTTAGTTATTATTCTGAGCCCGTAACATAAGGCTACACTGATCAAAGACTGAAACAATCACAACTGAAAATTCTGCCTTTTCTACTTAAATGTATGGACGTGCCGTAGCGTAGTTTTGACTAAAGGTTACGCTGATACATTTAAAGTAAATGCCACTTGTTAAGACTCAGTAGTCTGAGGCTGTGTGATGTTAAAGATATCTATATTGTAATGTTATAAATCAATAAGTCTGTACAGTCGACTATTTACTTTTGATATCTAAATATAATTTCTTACTAAAGTATAATTTACTAAAATATTATGGTGTTAGAATAAGGTATGTAAATAGAACGTATATTAATATACGCTTTTCCTAGTATTGTAAGATAAATTGATAAAGTTAATGAACGGAAAATTGCAAGTAAAGGGTAGGTAGATAGGTATATAAAATAAAATAAAAAATATTTAATAAAAGTGAAATTCTACGGAAAATATTATCAAAATATCTGTCCATGAAATATTAACTCCTGTGTCTATTGAATGAGTTTTGTTTAATTTATTTCAGCTCAATTTCAACGTTTACGTATGATCTTTGTCAATTCAACTCATCATTCATTTTCCGAACGCGTATTCACAATTTAAATAATATTTTGAGTAAAATATTGCATATATTTTCGATATATAAAATATAATATCTTTAAATCCGTGTGCCAGTAAATGAAAGATGAAATACCAGTAAGTAAAATATTTAATTTTTTTTATATATATTTTTCTTATTCCATTTGCTATTTGAAAGTAAAAGGTTATTGTGTATAGTAATAGATTGTTCCTACATGTTGGTATTCGATGTGTTTGTTTATAAAACTAAATTAAATTTCAGGTTAGAAACGATGTTTTTATTTTCTGGTGAAAATAGGAATTTTTCGTTGGAGATAGGACCAGAAAATATATTTCAATACATTAATCAACTTTGTTGAATATTTTATGATCGTGTGTCACAAAATGTTATGATGTAAAATTATAAATTTTGTGCCAATTAATTAATTCAGCAAAAATTATGAATGCAATTGCTATAATTCATAAGTGGAGTTTCAGTAATACTTTGATTCATCATGTGGCAGGGAAGCCTTAGTTTCGGAAATCAATCTTTACTGTATTATGACAGGAGCTTTGAGGTCCCTAACTTAATAAACGTCTAAAAGGACTTAATGTAATTGAACATCGATTTAATGTACAACTGGTTGCGTGTTATACTTGAGGATCAAACTAATTATATAATTATCTAGTGAGGTGTTGTATCCGTTTAAAAATCGACTCTTTATTCCTAGGTAAATTTACTATCAATGTGGTTTATTTGTAGTTATGTAGACTGAAACAAAACACTAGTTATAACTTATTTGAACCCAAAAATAATTCAATTATAACTATTCCTTTCAAGTAGGTATAGGTACTAATCTCTACCAGTTGCTGCGGCTGTTATTTTTGTAGACTATTTAAAAAAATTAATACTTCAAATACAGGCAGTGGCAATGCCTTCCAAGTCTTCCTCGTCCTCTAATGACTAAGGGTCGCTTTGTGGTTTTCTGCAATATAGCCTTTGTACTTTTCTATGAACCAGTTCATCCTTTAGGTACTATCTAGGTAATTGACGTACTTATCAATATCATTCAAAGTTTTAAATATATCTATATCTGTATATATATCCTAAAAACAAATCTAAAAGTAACACGTTCTTTCTAAACTTTTAATCTGTTTTGTAGCCATTAGAAACCAATGCCTTCTCAAGCATTTTTGAAAATGAATTTAAGAATTTTAATAATCTATAAGCTGCACCTATTATAAAATTTAAACTATAAACACTTGTTTAATAAACTATAAGTCAACTCTACTCTCTACACTCTAAACACTCTAAACACTCCCTCTAAAAGTGTAACTCTAAACACTCCCTCTAAAAGTGTATAAATCATTCGGGATCTAGTGTAAACAACATTTTTATGGGTTGGCCTATTTTGGAGATTGCTTGGTTTTATGTAAGTAATAAAAGTTAACAAGGTGGCTCGATTAATAGAAGATACTAAATAATTGAACATAATATAGGGATTAAATCAAACGTATATAAATATAGGATATATAAAGGATAGGAGTGATTTTATTAATGTTATATTTATATACGACTTCGAACGCATAGATTTCGATCTCAATAAAACCCTTTCAAAGTTTCATCAAACTCCGGCAAGTAGTTTTTTCGTGTAGGAGTATTTCTAGTTTATATTTATATATCTTTCTATATTTCATAACTGATATTTTTTACAGACCCTATTATTTTTATTAAATATTAATAAGTATGATATTCATTTAAAATGTATTTCATTTAATGTATGTTGATTGCTAGTACATTTTGATAGTATTTATTGATAGTACATATTAAAAGTATATTGATAATAAAATATTGATATTACATATTGAAATTATATTAGTAATATAAATTGATAGCATATATTGATAGTACATATTGATAGTAAATATTGATAGTAAACATTGATAGTTCATAATCACAGTACATATTGATAGTATAAATTGATAGAATACATTGATAGTACATATTGATAGTACATATTGATAGTACATATTAATAGTATAAATAGTACATATTGACAGTACATATTGATAGTAAATTTATATAAATAAAGAATGGAAAATAAACCGATACGGGCAGGGATTCGAACCCGCGACTACTGGGAAACCGTCCCGTCGCTCTACCAACTGAGCTACCGTATCGCTGTCCGTCGCGGTGAATTAAGCATTCTATATGTAATCGTCTTTATCGGGACGGTGGTGACATCTATTAGGTTTCTTTCGAAAATCCTAACCAATGTTTCTAACTTGGCAGTATAGATAAACATTGAAAAGATGCCACTACCGAAATTAATGTTTGAAAATATCTTTAGACATGTATAGCCATGTTAAGCTTATTTAAATTTATAAAAATAAATAATGAAAAATGAACCGATACGGGCAGGGATTCGAACCCGTGACTACTGGGAAACCGTCCCGTCGCTCTACCAACTGAGCCACCGTATCGCTGTCCGTCTCGGTGAATTAAGCATTCTATATGTGATCGTCTTTATCGGGACGGTGATGACATCTATAAGGTTTCTTTCGAAAATCCTAAACAATGTTTCTAACCTTGCAGTATAGATAAACATTGAAAAGATGCCCCTACACGATGCAATGTTAAGCTTATTTAAATTTATATAAATAAAGAATGAAAAATAAACCGATACGGACAGGGATTAGAACCCGCGACTACTGGGAAACCGTCCCGTCGCTCTACCAACGCATGGCTATACATGTTTAAAGATATTTTCATATTAATAGTAGATATTGATAGTATAAATTGATAGTACATATTGATAGTACATATTGGTAGTATAATGTAATACATAGTAATAATGATATTACATTTTGATAGTAAATATTGATAGTATATATTAATAGCATAGTTATAGTTATATTAATAGTCCATATTGATAGTCCTTCCGTCAGAGAATAAAAACATTCTTTCCAATAGAAACAACACATCATTGAACTACCTACTCAGAAAAAAAAGTATCTGTGACTAAAACGAAAAAATACTTATAAAACTAAAATAAAAGGATTTTGATGAAAATCTGAACGGGTAGGTTTTATCAACATCGGAGTCTATGCATACGAAGTCACCGGCACAGCTAGTCCACATATAATAATATTGTCACTGTTCGAAAACTGTACATGGAAAATATTTTTTAAGAATCATGAAGGGGGGTTTTATAAGAAAGAGCAAGAGAACTCAATACAATGGTTTTTTATTTTGTCTGTTTGTCTGTATGTCTGTGTGTTTGTGCAAGCTAATCTCAGAACCGGATGAATCGATTTGGATGCAGTTTACGGGAATATATTTTCATGGTATTCTCTTTACATTCTGTTTTTTTTTAACAATCCGTTAACCAATAAAGAAGGTTATAATCTCTTATTTTCGTAGTATTGCTGCTTACCAGTGATCAAACATAAAATAAAATACATAAATCAACTAGAAATACACGCAAAAGCTACTTTTGATTGAGTTTGATGACATTTTTAATGTTTATAGTTTTTACATCGGTAAATTGGAAAGTATAAAGGGTACGTTTTATAAAATAAACATAATATTAAATAAACATATTTTAACATATACAAAATGTATACAAAATACAAACAAGCTTATATGGTTCATGGCTAAAAATATATATTATCACATTATGTTAATTGATTTGTTTAAAATTATGTAAATGTTTACATTAATGTTTTTATAATTAATATACTCGACGTTGCAACCCGACTGTATTTTCAAAACAAAAATGTATTATGGATGGAGCCAAAACTAAAGCCGAAATAACGAAATCACTTTCAAATAAAATAATCATACTACGAATAAAATAATTCACGCATGTTTATTGACATATAAAGCAATATTGACAGCTTCATGAAAAAAAAAAGGGGGGGAAAACAATGAAATCATGAATATTTTAAGAAAATCATATTTATTATATTAAAGCATATTTAGTAAGCTCGGTTATAAAATTTTAGGAGATGATGTCTTTCAAGATATCCCAATGTCTATAATCCTATATTATATATTTATAATTTATTTGTAAATTTATATAACAGTATGTTATATAGGTGTTTGTGTTATTACGTGAATTTTCTATGAAACTACCCGTCTGATTCTTTTTGCAGTTAACAGTTAATTTTATTACAAAGTTATAATTACAAAAAAAAATCTGATAATGCTGTTTGTGATCTGATTTATAGTTTAAAACATGTAACGCTCTATTTTACTTTAAACTGCGTTGCTTCAGTTGCTGGGAAGATAAAACCAAAGAAGAGAAGAACAAAATATGTTTTTGTGGTATTACTTGCTTGTTTCTTCAACAGACAGTCTCATTTATAGTTTCTTTATTAAAGGAAATCTTTATTTTTTATTGCAAATAAAAATATATATAAAAAATACATATTATTTATATATATATATATAGGTATTAGAAATTATACGGGAAGCGGTTAGTCTTTCAGTAGCAAGAGCGCGGAAGGGACAACCACCAAACGATCTGTAGAACTCGTAAAAGAAGGCTCCTCCAAAAAATCAAAATCGAAGCGTTATTCAATTTTAGGCGCGGCTCCTGATTGGATTCTCATGATGCACACGTATGAAAAGCATTACAAAATCCGTGGGAATGTTGGTGTTTCGTCATCCAGACCGGACTTATTCCTGTATTCGAAACATCTGAGGCGCGTGATACTTGTGGAGCTTACTGTTCCTTGGGAAACAAACATCCCAAGGGATCACACATTCAAGCTCAATAAAATTCAAAATTCAAAATTCAAAATATCTTTATTCAAGTAGGCATTTACACGCACTTTTGAATCGTCAATTACATTAAATTGGTCAGTATAGTCAGTCTGTGAGTAAGCTACCACCAGCTCGGAATGCTGCTCTGCTGAGAAGAGCTGGCCAGAAACTCAACAGTTGCTCTTTTTAAATAAAATTAAACAATGTTTGACTTATAAATTATAACATCAACCCTGCAAATGAGTCAATTTTATTTATTTTATAAACTTAAATGCAATTTTGGAACAACTAGAACCGTCGCAATCAATCGGAAAAGAAGCCCAATGATTTCAGGCAACGAAAATTAAATAATAATAACAGTAAATATACATATATATATATATACATATATACATACATACACATACACACACATACACACACAAATCTTCGGCCTGCCACACAACCAGTCACCGCAAGCAGCACCCGTTCACGAGCATAACACAAGAGCCAGCCATCACCCCCTTCGCACATATTTGAGGGAGGGAGGCAACCCGACTCCCGATGCTACCGCAAGTAGTGACTTCTAAGGAATCGGTGTGATGCAGAAGGTCGATAAAGCAAAAATTAATTTACAACAAAAAACAAATTGCGGAGATTACTAGCTATTCGCAATACAATACAGATTTATGACCCAAGATTTATGATACAATGACCCAAGTTCCACACATTTCGATCAACCAAAAACTCTTGAATGTTATAGTAAGATTTATTTAATAATATACTTTTAATTTTAGATTTGAAACCAAGAAAAGGAAGATCTAAGATATCTTGTGGAACCTTATTATATATGCGTATACTCAAGCCCATGAAGGATTTCTTAACTTTTTGAAGTCTAAATTTAGGCGTTACAAGCCTATTTTTATTTCTTGTATTGATAGTATGTCTGTCGCTGTTTTTTTTATAGTCATTTAAATTTTGGCGTATATATAGTAAGTTATTAAAAATGTATTGAGAAGCGACCGTAAGAATACCGATTTCTTTAAAAACTTCTCTTAGGGAGTCTCTAGCTTTTAAGTTACAAATAGCCCGTATAGCTCGTTTTTGTAAAATAAATATAGAATTAATTTCGGCAGCGCTGCCCCATAGTAAGATACCGTAAGACAATATACTGTGAAAATAACTAAAATAAACGAGTCGAGCCGTATTAGCGTCTGTTAATTGTCTTACTTTTTTAATTGCAAAGACGGCTGAGCTAAGTTTGCTTGCGAGCGTCGAAAGATGGGGGTTCCACTGGAGCTTTTTATCTAAAGTTATACCTAAGAAAGTTGTCGAGTCAGTCAGTTCTAACACTTCATTGTTAAGGAATAAACTACAATCCCGACTTTTTACATTAGGAAGTGTAAATTCCATGCATTTAGTTTTCTTAGTATTTAATACCAAATTATTAATTTCAAACCAATGAAGAACACGTGACAGAGCACAGTTAACTTTGTCAAAATTAGGTTTATTACGATCGACTTTAAAAATAAGTGAGGTATCATCAGCAAAAAGTACAATGTCACATAGTCCTTTTACGTAAAAGGGCAAATCATTAATATAGAGTAAAAATAAGAAAGGGCCTAGAATAGATCCTTGTGGAACACCCATTTTTAGGTGAGATCCAACCGATTTACAATTATTTACATCTACCGTCTGAACTCTTTGATTCAAGTAAGAGGCAATAAGATCAAGCGCAGCATTACGCACGCCATAGTGATTAAGTTTGCAAAGTAATGTTTGATGGTCCACGCAATCAAAGGCTTTAGATAAATCACAAAACACTCCGATTGCATTCTGTGACTTTTCCCATGCGTCGTAAATGTGCTTAAGAAGCGCGGCACCCGCATCAGTTGTTGATTTGCCTTTGGTGAAACCATATTGTTCACTATGCATGATTTCATTGCTATAAACAAATTCTGACATTTGGTTTAGTATAATTTTTTCGAAAATTTTACTTAAAGTGGGTAAAATAGAGATAGGTCTATAATTTCCGGGAATTAGTCTATCGCCACTTTTGAACAAAGGAACTACTTTACTACTTTTCATTAAGTCTGGGAAAGTACCGGTTTCAATACATTTGTTAAAAATTAAGGATAATTGTGGAGCAATATCATTTATAATACTTATTAGTAATTTTACTGACATACCCCAAAGATCACCGGTTTTTTTCATATTTAGATTTCTAAAAGTTTTAACAATTTCATATGATGTAACAGGTTTAAAAACAAAACTCTTACGTTATTCGTCAATTCGACGATTGCATCACATGGTGAAGAATTTAAATTACCCGTGACTGTTAAAGGAATTTCGTTAAAAAAAGTCTCAAAAATAGCCGCCACAGTTGAATTTGAATTTATTTCAATATTATCAATTTTTAACTTAATAGGTCCATTAGCAGCCCTATTTTTCCCAGAAACACTAGATAAAACATCCCAAGTTGCCTTTATTTTATTTTCTGAGTTTAAGATTATATTTCTTATGTAAATCGACTTAGCTTGTATGCAAACGGTCTTAAATATTTTAGAAAAAATCCTAACTTTATTCAAGAATACCGGATCTTGATTCCATTGCCTCTCACTATATAAATCATATAACTTATCTCTACTTTTATATATTCCCACGGTAGCCCAATCGCTAAATTTAAGTCTTAGGTATTTATATAATAAGTATTACGAACTAACCAACGAACTGATCAGGAATAAATTTATAGTTAGTTTGTACGCGGTAGAAGTGGGAGCGAGAGGTATAACAGCAAAATCTCTCTATAGCCTACTTAAAGATCTTGGCCTTTCTAGAACAAGCATCGGTTCATTTCTAGAACGTACTTCAAAGGCGGCATTAGTAGGTTCTTTCTTTTAGGTAGGGAGAGGAGTGTGGAGGGTGAAGGTGAGCGTTTTTGCGCATAATAAAGGGGTAATAAAGATAATATCTAAACTGTAATTTAGGTTCAGAATTCTATATCAACTAACGAGCGCTATGGAACTGAAACTTCTATAGTAACAAACTTCTGAATCACATCAATCAACTAGAACCGCTTGAAACTTTTAAATCGATTGAGGTAGATCTAATCAATGAACTCTTAATTTTATTCTACCAATATATTTAGTTTGCATCATTAAAACTCCTTATACATAATATATTATATAACTGTACATACGTATACTATTTATATAACTGGTTATAAATAAAGAAAAATAGCTTTATAATTACTTTGGGGCGTAGATATACCATAGAGTTATAACTCTATGGTTCTATGAGGTATACTCGTAATATTTTCTCATTGACATTGACATATCTTTATACATATGTCAAGACTTAGAATCATTTATCTTCGCCAGAACTGAGTCCCAGATTACTGAGAGGATTAACACGGCGTTTAATGTGGTGACATGATGCGGGTAATGTCGAGACATTGTGACTATTCCTCATGTAGGTTAATTATTATTCTGAGCCCGTAACATAAGGCTACACTGATCAAAGACTAAAACAATCAAAACTGAAAAGAAACTGTTCTATTTTCTTAAACGTACATATGTAAATGATAATATAATATAAACACCAGGTGCGCAAATTTATACATTTGTCATTGGTAGTTGAAATAAATATAAATATTTAAAATGTTTGTCTTAGCTAAATGAAACAAGCCTATATCTTTTAATGAATGACAAAGTAAATTATGAATGCAACCGGTTTAATTCACCAACTACGATTTGTATGTTGTCCCAGTAATGAAGAGCATAATGAGGAAACCGCAAATTTGTTTGAGTTGGGAACACCTGCTACATGTTGCTTAATTATAGGCGAGGTGTGTAACATGTAAGTTTTGTTTGGGATAAGTGTTATTTTACAGGATCAGCTTTTAAAAAATGACAGTTACGATAACGACATATATGTAATCCTAAATAAATCCTTTTTTATTTATATCTTTTTCACTTTAAATCTATACCACGCATCACTTACACACATTGAAATGTCAGAAACATTTTGATACTATACTTATCGTAATAAGCCCTTTCGTTAAGACTCGTCCCAATTAACAATTTAAGCTACTAAAGAAGAATCACAATTAAGTGAAATTTTATACAAAATATTGTAAAGATCTGTCTTTAAAATACAAACTCTTATGTCCATTTAATTATTCTTGTTAAAATGAATACTGCTCAATTTCATCGTATCATCTTTATCAATTCAACTCGTCATTCGTTTTCCGAACGCGTATTTATCCACAATTTAAATAATATTTTGAATAAAATATTGCATATATTTTCGACATCAAAAATAAAATATCCTTAAATCCGTGGCGTGTTATCAATAAATGACGGATGAATGTAAAATAAATTTCAATCTTTATATACCGCTTTTTCTTTTCCATTTTAAAGTAAAAGATAATATATCGCAATAAATAGTAATAAACATATTTTTACCTAAAATATTTGTAATTTTTATGGCAAAACCACAGTACTAGATTGTTCCTACATATTTTGCATTGGTACAGTAATAACACACAAATATTAAATGAATGCTGGAGTTAAAAGTTTGAATTAATTTTATAATATCAAGACGGCGTCTCAATGCTAACGCGACATTTATATATTTATTATACAAGCTGATGTGCTTTTTTATAAAACACTTTTCACTAAAGCACTTTTTGATTTTATTATTAGAATGTTGCCTAATAAACTACAAGTCTATCTAACTCTAAACAGTCCATCTAAAAGTGTATAAATCATTCGGGGTCTAAAGTAAACAACACCTTTATGGGTTAGCCTATTTTGGAGATTGCTTGGTTTTATGTAAGTAATAAAAGTTAACAAGGTGGCTTGATTAATAGATGGATGGATTACATTTATCGTACATAAAACATTAATAAAAAATATAAATAATTTTAGATACAATATCAATGCTGTTATATTTAACTTATTATAAATATTTAGGGTTATTTTTATAGTTCATAAAATATATTTTGTATTATCATATAAGATCTATGTAATGTTATGTTGTAATGTAAAATACAAACATACGTACATAATAAAACCTCTTAAATATGTTTTTAAACTAATATATCGTTTTATTATAACTTAACTTCTTGATACATCTATGTTAAGAGTACAACTCATACACAGTTTTCTGTCTTAACATACAAAAATACCATACATATATTGAATGATTAAGAACATTTCATAATAACACATATAAAGATATTCTTTAAACACATTACGTTATTAAATGCTCCTTAAGAAAGATTTCATCAATTTTCGTGTGTTTCTCGTCTTACACATGGAGTTAAGATTCCTTTTTGCGCAAATATGTTTTAGATAAGCTGCAATGAAAGTAACTTACATATACGTAACGATTAAATACTTTTTGAAATAAAAATAATGGTTTTAATACTTATAAATATATACGAAAAATATTTCAGGTAATAGATTGGTTCCTTCTTTAGATATTTCTTTAGGTATATCGTAAGTGTAGCTAATGTGAATAAAAAAGTCCTAATTAATTCCTTAAATTTTGTAGGGTTATGTAGAATAATATATTTTTTTTATTTCTTGAAGCAAGTTGCTCGGTTTCAAAGGGTAGCTCCACTGAAACAAAACCGAAAAGAATCTACATGGAAGTATCCTTTAAATTTTTTATAAAAATATATTTTTTTAAACAGTATAGACTATATTTTATGCAATAAGAACAAATAAGAATGCAGGTAAAGCGTAATACCGAAAAGAAGTCTAGATAAACATCCACGCTACTACTATATGAACTAAACCGTTTGTAAATTTAGGTACATGTTATTAATATATAATATGCAATATATATCTATTCGAACTAAAAGTATCATATTCTTAAGTATGTTTTGATTTTTCATTATATAAGTATCCATTAATAAGGAATATAACAATATCGTAAACCCTCACAAAGCTCTTTCTTGCGACTGCTCTTTTAAGTGTTACGACGATATTAATGAATCCTAAATAATATATCTTTATTCTCTTATTTGTTTTCATTTGCTTTATAAATTTCCGTTTAGTTTATAGGTAAATCATACTCATGTGGAATTTATTCTATACAGACCAAGTATCCTGTGACAGGTAATAACGAGATGAACATCAAAGCTTATTTGAGAAGTTCAAAGTTATGCAATATTAATTTACGTCCTGTCGTCGTTAGTTGCAATTTGATAAATTAATGTTTTAATATTATGATTGCATTGAATCTTGATTTAGGTCTTTGTATAATTGTAATAGGATCCAAAACAGCTGTATAGCACGGCATATGGAACACTTGCAAAGAAACCTACAGAAAATAAATGAGTCAATGTCCATATAGTATTATTCTTATATTCAGACTGATACAAAATATATAATCGTTTTTTAAATTGGTTTGAACGTAAAAAAAAATATAGAGAATAAAGTAATTATGTAAGACAACATTTTAAATTTAATCCTAACAAGCCATTTACCTAATGAAATAATAAAGCTTACCAAGCCTTTAGCTGTTAAAGTTTTGATTAAAAGATAATGCATCTTATAACTGTCTACATAAGCAAAGATAGTTGTTTACTCTAAAAAGATCATTTATAATTTAGTGAATTCAAATAATTGAAAAGATAAAAATATATTTTAACAAAACGTATTTGTGACATTAAAATTTACGAAACATTTATTTTTTAACTCGATTTATCTTTCGGGAAGCTGCTACCAATAAATAGGGCCGGCATTTCTTGAAACAATACCCTTATCAAACATAAACTACCCTTTATAATCGAATCTTTGAGATACTCGTAAGATAAAATGTATTTTATGTCGATATCCATACAGAATTAGGATTGTTTATTTTTAACTTAAAAGCTTTAACCTCTTAAAAATTCTGGAGATTTTTTCTTTAATCTTGAAAAGAAAAAAACATGAAGAAACGTAAATTTTGTTAATGGCCGTCTTAAAATGTTATGGTAGACGAAGCGCAACTCGAATTAAGGATAATATCCATACTGTAATTCAGATTCAGAATTCTTTATCAACTAACGAGCGCTATGGAACTGAAACTTCTATAGTGATAAACTTGGGAATTATATCAATCAACTCGAACCGCTTGAAACTTTTAAATCGAATGAGGTAGATCTAATCAATGAACCTTTAATTTGATTCTACCAATATATTTAGTTTGCATCATTAAAACTTCTTGGTTATAAATAGACAAAATGTTAGCTTCATAATTACTTTTAGGGGTAGGTATATCATAGAATGTATACTATCTCTATGAGGTACATCTGTAATATTTTCTCATTGACATTGACATATCTTTATACATATGTCAAGACTTAGAATCATTTATCTTCGCCAGAACTGAGTCCCAGATTACTGAGAGGATTAACACGGCGTTTAATGTGGTGACATGATGCGGGTAATGTCGAGACATTGTGACTATTCCTCATGTAGGTTAGTTATTATTCTGAGCCCGTAACATAAGGCTACACTGATCAAAGACTGAAACAATCACAACTGAAAATTCTGCCTTTTCGCTGATACATTTAAAGTAAATGCCACTTGTTAAGACTCTTAGTAGTCTGAGCCTGTGTGATGTTAAAGATATCTATATTGTAATGTTATAAATCAATAGACTGTACCGAAAATTTACTTTTGATATCTAAATATAATTTCTTTCTTAAGTATAATTTACTAAATTATTATGGTGTTCGAATAAGGTATGTAAATAGAACTTATATTAATATTAATATTCGCATTTCCTAGTTATGTAAGATAAATTGATAAAGTTAAAGAACGGCAATTTGCAGGTGAAGGGTAGGTAGATAGCTATATAACATAAAATAAAAAATATTTAATAAAAGTGAAATTCTACGGAAAATATTATCAAAATGTCTGTCCATGAAATAATAACTCCTGTGTCTATTGAATGAGTTTTGTTTAATTTATTTAGGCTCAATTTCAACGTTTACGTATGATCTTTGTCGATTCAACTCATCATTCATTTTCCGAACGCGTATCCACAATTTAAATAATATTTTGAGTAAAATATTGCATATTTTTCGATATATAATATCTTTGAATAGTACACGGTTATTATCAGTAAATGAATAATGAATATGAAATATTTGAATTTTTTCATATATTTTTTTCCTATTCCATTTGCTATTTTAAAGTAAAATATTATACACAAGTAATAGACCTACATGTTGGTATTGGATGTGTTAGTTTATAAAACTAAATTAAATTTTAGGCTAGAAACGATGTTTATATTTTCTAGTGAAAATAGGAATTTTTCGTTGGAGATAGGACCAGAAAATATATTTCAATACATTAATCAACTTTGTTGAATATTTTATGATCATGTGTCACAAAATGTTATGATGTAAAATTATAAATTGTGTGACAAAATTAATTCGTAAAAATTATGAATCCAATTGCTATAATTCATAAGTGGAGTTTCGGTAATACTTTGATTCATCATGTGGCAGGGAAGCCTTTTTTTTTTTTTTTTTTTTTTTTTTTTTTTTTTTTTTTTTTTTTTTTTTTTTTTTTTTTTTTTGTCTGGAATCCTCATGGATACACACCTCCATCCAGGGGAAGATGGAAGCGGTTATGTGAGACTCTTACTCACTAAACCAGACGGTCAACACCTCGCGCGTGAGCGACCACCACCTCCATGGAGTGACGCGCCCGGTTGACTTGAGCGCGTCCCACTCCGGTGGCCAGCTTGTTGAATCGCGAAGGGCTCCCCTGCCCTCCACCCAAGCCGCCCGAGCCAAATCAGGACTCCCTCAACGAAGAAGGTGTCCCGATCCGACTCAACCTCCCGGGGCCGGACCACGTCCGAAAACGGTCGTGGTCCGAACCCGAAGCCGCCACCAGCGGCCGGTGTGCGTCGCGGGTGACCCTCCGAAGAAGACCACCCCGACACACGGGGCCGGAAGAGGTACACACATCTGCGCCGCAATTTAAACTGCCACCTGCAGACGACGCAGAATATGCGACCTCGACCGTCCCGCCACCCCGCTAACGGAGCCCTCCCTAGGAAGAGCTCCGTAGCCACCTCACCCGGACTAATCATCGTCAGGCGCTATTGTACCTGATGATGACTATTCCGGGCCACCACCCTATCAGCGCAACGGCCTCTACCTCAGCAAGGAAGAGACCGCCACGTACCCCCCACACAACCACGGGACCGCCCCACAGTCCACTCTGCGCACAGAGAAGTACCAGGGGCGACCCCGCTGCTGTCCCCGGTAGAGAGGGCCTGCGCCCTCCCACCCTCAGTGCCCAGGCCAAAAGGCCCGAGCCCACCCCGCAGACAGACCACCCCGAAAGGCAGCCTGTCCGCCGGCCAGCCATGAACCGGGCACAAACCCCCATGACCGACCTCCACCGCGCTAGGTATCAGCCAGCGGGAGAACCCGAAGGTTCTCAGTAACCGCTGTTGCCCAGGGTGCACCACGAGGAGGTTCCCGGCATCGCACCCCGTGGCAGGGAAGCCTTAGTTTCGGAAATCAATCTTTACTGTATTATGACAGGAGCTTTGAGGTCCCTAACTTAACAAACGTCTATAAACGCTTAAGATAATTCAACATCGATTTATTGTACAACTGGTTGCGTAGAATAGAGTTCACCTGTAAAATAGAGTTACTGTTACATAGTTTGAAGATCAAACTAATTATATAATTATCTAGTGAGGTGTTGTATCCGTTTAAATATCGATTCTTTATTCCTAGGTCAATAAACTATCAATGTGGTTAATTTGTAGTTTTGTGGACTGAAACAAAACACAAGTTATAACTTATTTGAACACAAAAATAATTCAATTATAACTATTCCTTTTAAGTAGGTATAGGTTGCTCTACCAGTTGCCGCTTCTGTTATTTTCGTAGACTACTTAAAAAAAAAAAAAAAAAAAAAAAATTAATACTTCAATACAAGCAGTGGCAATGCCTTCTAAGTCTCCCTCGTCCTCTAATGACTGAGGGTCGCTTTGTGATTTTCTGCAATATAGCCTTTCTACTTATCTATTAACCAGTTCATCCTTTAGGTACTATGTAGGTAATTGACGTACTTATCCAAATCATCCAAAGTTTTAAATGTATCTATATCTGTATATGTTTCCTAGAAATCTAAAAGTAACACGTTCTTTCTATACTTTTAATCTGTTTTTAGAAACCAATGTTTTCTAAAGCATTTTTAAAAATGAATTTAAGAATTTTAATAAACTATAAGTCAACGTAATTCTAAACACTCCCTCTAAAAGTGTATAAATCTTTCTGGATCTAGTGTAAACAACATTTTTATGGGTTGGCCTATTTTGGAGATTGCTTGGTTTTATGTAAGTAATAAAAGTTAACAAGATGGCTTGATTAATAGAAGATACTAAATAATTGAACATAATATAGGGATTAAATTATTCGTATATAAATATAGGATATATAAAGGATAGGAGTGATTTTATTAATGTTATATTTATATCGTGTTGATTATATTAAAAAAATAGCTGTGCCTGCGACTTCGTACGCATAGATTTCGATCTCAATAAAACGTACCCTTTCAAAGTTTCATCAAACTCCGGCAAGTAGTTTTTTCGTGTAGAAGTATTTCTAGTTTATATTTATGTATCTTTCTATATTTCATCACTGATATTTTTTACAGATCGTATTATTTTTATTAAATATTCATAAATATGATATTCATTTTAAATGTATTTTATTTAATGTGTGATGATTGCTAGTACATATTGATAGTATATAATGATAGTACATATTAAAAGTGTATTGATATTACATATTGAAATTATATTGGTAATATAATTTGATAGGATAGTAAACATTGATGGTTAATAATGATAGTAAATAATGATAGTAAATATTGATAGTACAAATTGATAGTAAACATTGATAGTAAACATTGATAGTTAATAATGATAGTACATATTGATAGAACATATTGATAGTAAACATTGATAGCTAATAATGATAGTACATATTGAAAGTAAATATTGATTGTACATATTGATAGTACATATTGATAGTAAACATTGATAGTTAATAATGATAGTACATATTGATAGTAAACATTGATCGTTAATAATGATAGTACATATTGATAGTAAATAATGATAGTAAATATTGAAAGTACATATTGATAGTAGATATTGATAGTAAACATTGATAGTTAATAATGATAGTACATATTGATAGTACATATTGATAGTAAACATTGATAGTTAATAATGATATTAAATAATGATAGTAAATATTGATAGTACATATTGATAGTAAACATTGATAGTTAAAAATGATAGTAGATATTGATAGTAAACATTAATAGTTAATAATGATAGTACATATTGATAGTAAACATTGATAGTTAATAATGATATTAAATAATGATAGTAAATATTGATAGTACATATTGATAGTAAACATTGATAGTTAAAAATGATAGTAGATATTGATAGTAAACATTGATAGTTAATAATTATAGTCCATATTGATAGTAAATAATGATAGTAAATATTGATAGTAAATATTGATAGTAAATATTGACAGTAGATATTGATAGTAAATATTGATAGTACATATTGATAGTACATATTGATAGTGAATATTGATAGTACATATTGATAGTAAACATTGATAGTAAATAATGATAGTAAATATTGATAGTTAATAATGATAGTACATATTGATAGTACATATTGATAGTAAATATTGATAGTGAACATTGATAGTATACATTGATAGTACTTATTGATAGTAAATATTGATAGTACATATTGATAGTATACATTGATAGTATATAATGATAGTACATATGGATAGTAAATAATGATAGTAAATATTGATAGTACCTATTGATAGTACATATTGATAGTAGATATTGATAGTAAACATTGATAGTTAATAATGACAGTACATTGATAGTACATATTTATAGTAAATATTGATAGTACATATTGATAGTAGATATTGATAGTAATCATTGATAGATAAATATCTGTGGCTAAAAAAAAAGATACTTATAAAAATAAAATATAAATACTTCTACTCATAAAAACTACTTCCCGGATTTTGATGAAACTCTGAACGGGTAGGTTTTATCAAAATCGGAATCTATGCGTACGAAGTCGCCGGCACAGCTAGTCCACATATAATATAATTGTCACTGTTCGAAAACTGTACATGGAAAATATTTTCTAAGAATCATGAAGGGGGGTTTTATAAGAAAGAGCAAGAGAACTCAATACAATAGTTTTTTTTTTTGTCTATTTGTCTGTATGTCTGTGTGTTTGTGCCCGCTAATCTCAGAACCGGATGAATTGATTTGGATGCAGTTTTCGGGAATATATTGTCATGGGATTCTCTTTACATTTTGTTTTTTTTTTAACAATTCGTTAACCCATAAAGAAGGTTATAATCTCTTATTTTCGTAGTATTGCTGCTTACCAGTGATCCAACATAAAATAAAATACATAAATCAACTAGAAATACACGCAAAAGCTATTTAATTGAGTTTGATGAAATTTTGAATGTTTATAGTTTTTACATCGGTACATTGGTAAGTACAAAGGGTACCTACGTTTTATAAAAAAAATCACCTAAACGTACGAAGTCGCAGGCACAACTAGTTAGTACTAAATATACTAAGATCAATTCTAACTAAAAGTTCTATAGGTTTTCTTACTTGAGACTGCCTTCTAAGTACCTACTGCGATGACATTTATGAGTCCTAAATATTACACCTTAGCTCTCTTATAAGTTTTATAATTTCGCTTTTTAAATTCTTTGAATTTGCTTTATAAAATCTTTTTAGTTTATAGGCAAATAAAACTCATGAAGAATTAATTATATATAGACCTATACAGACCTATCCTGTGACAGGTAACAACTAGATGAACATCGAAGTTATTACCACTGAACTAAAGAGAAAAAGTAATTTTGAGAGAAATGAACATCAAAGAACCAAGATTTAATATTTGTCTTTGATTTTAAAACTGTCTATATAATAAACAAAGATAGTTGTTTACTCTAAAGTGATCATATATAATTTAGTAAGAATACAAATGATTAGAAAGATAAAAAATATTTTAACAAAACGGATTTGTGACATTAAAATTTACATAACATTCATATTTTAACTCGATTTATCTTTCGGGAAGCTGCTATCAATAAATAGGGTCGACGTTTCGTAAAACAATACCCTTTTCAAACATAAACTACCCTTTATAATCGAATCTTGGAGATACTTGTAAGATAAATGTGTTTTATTTCGATATCAATCTAGTATTAGGTTTGTTTTACTGTCGAATGTATACCCTTTAACCTTTTAAACATTTTGAAGAAAATATTAAAATTGAACAGAAAAAAAAGGAACGTTTATGTTGTTAATGGTCGTCATAAAATGTTATGGTAGTCAAGTATGGTATAAAATATTTTACCTTTAAAATCCTACATCATCCCTCCGATGAACATAGGCTATATTTATATAATATATATATTTTCGACTATGTAATCTATACTAATATTATAAAGAGGAAAGGTTTGATTATTTTTTTGTTTGTTTGAAATGAATAGGCTCCTAAACTACTGGACCGATTTCAAAAATTCTTTCACCGTCGCGTTGGCAAGCTACGCTATTCCCGAGTGACATAGGCAAATAATATGTTTCATTTTCAAAAAATTAGGGATGATTACTAAAACTTGAATATTTAAACGCAAGGTGTAAAAAAATAAACAAAAAACTGCGTGCGCTGCGAAAACGGTGAAAGTTACGCAAAAATGATGTTCTATGAAATTGTTCCTCTTTAAAAGTTCCACAGATTACACCAAAAGCGACCTATACGCGGGCGGAGCCGCGGGCAACAGCTAGTAAATTATAAATGTATTAAGAAACATGATCAACACTTTTTCATATCGGCATATACGAATATTAATAAATTTATACGTTTAGAGACTCTTTATGACTACGATCATAAGCCATATAAATATATTTTTTACAGTCTAAGTGGACGCAGTCACGGGCAACAGATATACCTAATAAGGTA
This sequence comes from Napeogenes inachia, assembly GCA_959347355.1. Lineage (NCBI taxonomy): Eukaryota > Metazoa > Arthropoda > Insecta > Lepidoptera > Nymphalidae > Napeogenes > Napeogenes inachia. The sequence goes on along the minus strand of OY365793.1, from coordinate 18,989,740 downwards.
CTTTACCACAGTAAATAGGTATAAAAACCTTTTGGCCTACATAACAAGGCTTTTTTTCCTAAATAGCGCGAGCGAAGCCACTGGGAACAGCTAATTATTGCATAAGAACCTTTCACCAATAAAACGTCAATATCTTGGAAACGACCGTTTCTATTTCGACCAATCATAGCTAAGAACCATCTCGTCAAACATAGCTTTCGAATAAAAAAAACCTCATTTAAATACACAGATACACATATACACAGATCAACAGGTCCTCCAACCCCTCTTTTTCGTAGGGGGTTAAAAACTGAAAACTCTTTCCTTTTTTAAATGTATGGTGTACATCTGAAATCAATCGGCTTTGTGTCACAACAAAATGTCTTTTTTTACTTTGATATTATTAATAGAATTTCTTTTTTAATTATGCACTACTAAATGATTCTTTATTATTGGGTATTAAGAACCTCTAGGTAACTTATTATTAACAATTTGTATTTTTTTAAATCTCATAAACCGTGTTTTAGTTGACTTATTTTTATGAATAAATAATAATCATAATGAACTAATTCTTTAGCTGAGTAATAATTAGGATTCTGTTGTTATTAATTAGAAATAAAATATGAATTAATGTCAATAGTTACTTTTTATTTATACACTAATAAACTTACACATCTTAATTATTACAATAAAACTTATAAAATAAACTAAACAGAAAAGAGACTCCGTTTTCTTTCATTACATATTAACTTAGAAAATTGTGCGAGCATGATTTATTACTTGTATTAGTTTTAGCTGCATAAGTATTAAGTACTGAAGTTTACAGAAAAATTAACGAAAAACTAAAAAAATACGTATACATATATATATTTCTACATAAACTTTTCCATAATCTTACTTAGTATTTTTACATTTATATATTGATAGTAATTATATTCTAAAAACAAAGAACAATGATTCGATACATTTGAGATAAATTCCTAAATCAATGGTTACAATTTTACACATTCAGTCTTAACTATATTTCCATATACTTAATACGAAAAATGTTAGTATTGCGATGTACACAAAATAAATACTTGAACAATAAAATGTTGGATTTAAATGCAAAAATATGTTTTATTTCTAATATGTTATAACAGGTAATGGATTTATTACAGTGAGTTTCAAGAGTATATAATGTTATTTATTTATATATTATATATAATTAGAACACTATTCTTTTTGTACAAATGATTTTTTGAGTAATTAGAAAAATAAGTATTTTTTTCATTTGTTACCAAACACTAAATTGTATGTAACGAAACTATTTATTTAAATTGCACAAGAAATTTTAGGTAATACTGCTTTCATTTTCACTTCAAATCGCCTTTTATTTAGATATATTAAACATTTAGACCAATTGCGTGATAATTTTACAAACATAGAGACAAACTGAAATACTACATATATAATATAATTATCTTAGTTAATTAACCAATAGACCACATTAGGGGCTGAAACTATAGTTCCCCACTCCATATAACTTGCACTAACAACAGGTTTCCCATAACCAATAGTTCAATACTTGGGCTCGTGCCCGGTCAGCGATTCTCAAATATTGTTCATGTCGTATAAAACTTGGGCGATTGTTCTCGATGCTTCCACATTGCTGAGGGCGATTGACGCTAAATGCGCTTCGTAAGAACGAAGTAATCTGAAATAAATCAAAATTGTAATTTTATAGTGAAATAAAATATATATAAAAACGAGCAAAATCTGAACCTGTCACTAATATTGTGACACTACTAACTGAGCTATCGTGTCCTTCATATTGAGCCACTAATTCCTTTAAATGTATATTTTTTTATTTAGGCTCAATTCACAATAACTATTTATTCATTTCATACTTTAATATATTAAATATTAACATAACAATGAAATATTTGACGTCTTCATTAATAATTTATTATAGAAGTTAATTAACAAATTTTAATATCAAGAAACAATTAATATAAAGTAAAGTTGTATAATATTTTACCTTCGTCCTGTGTTCGAGTAAATAACAATATTTCTCAAAATAAGCGCCGCTGTCAGTCGGATACTTTTCGTCACCGGACCTTCGTTTTCGTCCTTGTTCAAAAATATTTTACATTAAAACAATATTTTAAAATACACATAGAGAGCCAAGCTAGGTAATCCAACAGAACCTTATAGAAGATGCATTATATTTTTTTAGTAAAACATATACATACTACTTGAAGAAAAAGATACATCTATAAAAAAAGATGTTCTTTTACTAAACTTTTCAATTACTATAAAAAATAATGATTTTTATAAGATTCTGTTGAATTGTGAAACATAAGAAACGAAAGCAAGCCATTGAGAATAAAATATTTAAACAAACAATATTTCAAATAATATTTTTAAGGAAAAACATATACCGTGTTTATTTTTAGTAAAACACAAAAAACATAATTGTTACAACACATACAGAGACACTCACACATGAGTTTCAAGTAGGGTTGCCAACCATACTTTATAATAGAGTATTATACTTTATTTTTGGTAATTATACTTTATACTTTTGCATATAAATAAAGTACGTGAAAATACTTTATATTCCACCTTCACTGCGATTCATAGAACAAAACACTCATTATAGGATTTATGGACAAATACTTAACTATTTTACATATAAGTTAGAACAGATGATGGAAACGATTTATAATTACTGAACGAAATGTATCTAACATTTCTACAGTCAGTAGCATGTTAATGTGAATATGTCATCACCGGAAATATTTAATAAAATTATTAGTATTATTTCACTTTTTATTGATAGGATCTTAAATTGTATGACAAAATGGTTTGATTTTAAATTCAAATTCAAAATATGATATATGTGAACTCATTAAAATGGCAATACATTTAATTAGAAACGAATTGTTTATTTATTTAAATTTCTTGTCAAACAAGCTTTGAAAAAATCAAAAATAGTAAAAATGTTAGCTTGTGCTGAAAGCACACAAAATACGTTTTAAGTTCAATATAGGTATAAAATTTTAAAAGTACTTTTTTTTCTTACAAATACTTTGTGTTTCCCTACTCAAACAGGTTTATACTTTTTTTTCGTTACAAAAAGTTGGCAACCCTAGTTTCAAGTGCACACTAATAGACGTAAGTGAACATTGAATACAACATACGAGATAAGCTGCAAAACATAAACGACACAAGACATGCGTAACGGGGCTCACGAGATAATATGTCTACACAAAGAATACCGTAAAGGGAATAAAATATTCTAAGGGCTTGTTACTTACTTTAGATTTTAGGGTGAAATCACTCAATTACTTTATATTACTAGTCTGTCAAACTAAATGTTAGCACTAATTTAAGTCTTAAAAAAACTACTAATTTATTTAAGTACACAGAAATATTTTATAATAAAATATTTTTTAGTACTAATTAAATGTTACATAATCCAAAGATATAAAAAACTAAACTAAGAAAATAATGGAAAAAAAAACTCAACTAAAACTAATTTAAATCCACTATGTACAAAAAGATACAAAAAAAGGTATATCTTAAATATATATTTATAGATAATGAACTGTAAGTAATAAAGATAATATTATATAATCTGCGGCCCCGTCACAAAGCGACAAACTCGTCTCACCGTAGCGTCCGGCGTGCGACTCACATCCGCCCGGTGCTAAACACACGGACACTCGATTACAATATACCCAAATATATTTTATATTTATAATTTATATTTCGGGTAACACAACCCTATTATGTGAACTTATTTTCATATTGACTCCTTCTTATTATAATTGATTGTGTATTTTATTTTTTTATATGTATACTGGGCTCTTACCCCGTCATTCCATTCAAATAAGAAGGACTTTCATACAAGTTAATTTGCTGTTAGAGTTTAATTACAAGAAAACTTTCAGGTTTCGTAAATATAAATTATAATTGAATACGTATTTTAGATACGATAGAGGTTACTATTCAATTTATTTATTTATACCATAAAAATATATTCTCCGGGCTGTAGAATAACTATTTTTTTTATTATTTTATACCATGTATTCGTTTTTGGCCATTTTACCATTCACATAGTTTTGGGTATTTTGAAATCGCTTAAATGACAAAAAAAAAAATGTTAGAACACGTGATGTGACTACAGTGCTATTATAAAACATAAATTTAATCTATTTTAAGCTTTATCTTTTTAAATTCTGCATATTTATTTAATTAACATAAATTTATTAACGATATTAAAATGTAGTAAGTAAATTTCAGTGACAATATTAAAATTAATAACCACCTCTTTTTACATATTAAAACAAATGCACATACAAAATTGAATCTTACGACATATAAAATAAAGATCAATTTACCATAAGCTCTCTCGGGTTGAACATATCCGCGGCGTGTTTATTGAGTGCTGCAAGAGCAGCATTTGGCGGGTATCCAACTGACATCGGCTTACTCGCTTCGGCTTCAGCGGCGGTGTGACGACGGGAATTGAAAATTGCTTTTAAAGCCTGAGAAAATGTTTTGAATAAAAATATAATGCTACTTGAGAATTTCACCTACATCTTATACAAACTATCATGTAGGGTGAATGATTTCTGTAGTGTAGCGTTGTAGTGTGTATTGGAGTGTAAAATACCTACGCGAAGTGAAGTGAAGTACAGTGAAGTGAAGTGAGGCAGTATATAATCTGTATCTCAGTATTTCGGTGCACGTTGGCATACACAAATATATGGTTATATATATGGTTTAAGCGCAGACCCAGAGACGTACTTTATATATTTTTTGACAATGTACATAAGATATATATCGTTATTAACATATCATTATTAGTACATAGTTCGACCATGTGTTTTACAATGAACGAGAAGTTACGAAAATAACATTGTCTTAAAATTGTTGTAAAATAAGAGTTTTTTTTAATGATTTGAATTGATGATGAAAAGTATAAGGGAGACATGTTATAAATTCGTGCGTTTAGAACGAGCGGAATATATTGCGAGATTCCTCTACAAGAAACGTCTGTATTTATGTTTATTTATTGATATACATATCTTATATATAGCCTTTGGGTGTCTGGTGTATGTATGACAGGGTATCGGTTTTTTACACATGGATAAGTGTCCGTGGTATTTGTGCGTGCGTGGTGTGCATATATATGAGCGCGCACTATGTGTATGTGTGCGTGTACTCACTTGCGGCGTGCAGTGCTTGTCGGTGAGGTGGTTGAGAAGCGCGAAGGTCCTCCGTGGCACGCGGTCGCAGTCGAGCCACAGGCAGGGCGCCTCGCCGCCCGCAGCGGCCGGGCAGTGCGTGCGCGCCACGTGCGTGAACACGTCCGACGAACATGAGAATGTTCTAAAGAGAATTGTACGTGTATGGATATGGAATGAAAACCGAGCATCGGATGGGTATATTATAACCGACAGATTATAGTGAATTTAAAATTTTATTAAGAACGAAATATGTCAAAGGCTGATTTATTTATCTACAAATTGTTGTAGTTTAAACTAAATATTTTATTTTGTTTGCAGAAGTATAAAAAAATAACTGTTAATTTATTACATTTAGTTTTTAGTTTATTCTTATATTAGTATTAATATGTAGTTAAAACGGCCAATGAAACAATAACATTAACTTACTTGCCGCAGCCCCGCCAATGACAAATCCAGGGAGTGTCTTCGGGTCCCAGTTGTGTTTGTGATTGCGTTGGAGTTTGAGTTAGAGGTTGAGGTTGTGGGGGTGGGGTTTCTATTTTCTTCGGAGGTTGAGGTTTCTAAATTAAATGTATTTCATTACAAATATATAGCGAACTCTTGGTTTAATTAGAAAAAAAATGGTATTGTTAAACTTAAAAAAATTACCTCTGTGACCGGTTGTGTCACCACCATTTCTTTATCCCCAATTTTTGTATTACCAACCATAACAGGTTGACGGGTAATCACTTGTCTCATTACTGGCTGAGATTTCTAGAAATAACAATTTATATAATCCAAACAGCTTTGAATCAACAAAAGTAATATTAGTAGTATATAATAAAGAAACTCACGGTTGTGCTTTGAATGGTTTTAGTCTCAGTGGTTACAATTGACTGGTTGCTAGTTACAACAGTTGTAACCTGGTTCCTTGGAGATTGGACAACCCTATGTGTTTGCTTCATTGGTGTGTTAACTATTATCTGCTGATTATTCGATACCGCTATTATTTGTTGGTTGCCTTGCAATAACTGCTGGTTGCCTTGGATTATTTGCTGGTTGCCACCGACCAAGGTACTGACTATCTGGTTGCCAGATGTCGTGCTAATTAATCCAGGTGGTGCCTTTTGGGTCACAACAATTTGTTGTGGATTAACGATTTGAGCTTTATGTGGTTGCGGCTGCGACGTTATTATTGGTTGCTGGCTCGGAGTCAATTGGGGCGGGTTCTAAATATGAGAAAAATATATTAGTTGGCCTTTTTATGTTACATATGACAAATATTGGAAAAATAGACCCGAAACCATATTTTCTCAAAATAATTGTGCACCTACATTGACATGCCTTATATAATAATATTATGAAGATTATTATTATAATATAAATAAAATTTATATAGATCTATTTACATCCTACATAAAAAAATACATATTTATATTTATTTTCAACAGTAGGAACATGGGAGTAAATAAACTAACATTATTTATCGTGACAAAAAAACAATCTCTAAGGTTTACAAATCACATTTTAATCTGTACTCTATAAACATATGAAAAAAAATGTAACTTTTTTTTTTATTAATAAAAAAATATAACCAATATAAAAATAAACATCCACCGTATATTTTTAAATCCCCCTAAAGACTACAAAGCCATGCAAACCATGAACCTGTGTGATTGTGGTTTTCAGCATTAAGGGCTGTGCCGAGCTGACTAGCGCGGGCTGACTCACTATCACCCTTTGAGATTGTATCACGCCTGAGTTCTGTATACATTATGTGTTATTTAGTAACCATTGACTATTTGGGTACCATTATTTGTTTTGTCATTTTCATATCAGCCTTACTTAGAATACCACAATTCTGTTTCAAAGTAAATAAAATCTTCACTCTTAACAATAAATTATATTAATATTATTTTGTTATATTGTTAGAGGCTAAATACTATTATCAGAAATTAATATTATTATTAAAACATTGGACATTTGATATAAATACAAATTGTGAATGAATTAATACAGAAGCAATGTGCATTAATGCAATTGATAATAGGTCTATTTCATTATATAATCTACAGAGCACTATTCCTAGAGCGACTAAAAGTTTTCACCAATCGAATGGGAGCACTAGCTCACTAACTACCTTTTTATAATACTAAATTAGTGCACTAGTTGATCTAGTGCATAGTAAATAGTATAATGAAATAGCTTAACAGACTAAGTGACATGTCGCAAATAATCCACGTATCTAGAAGCACCATAAGATATGAAGAATGAAAGGTAGCGCACAACAGATAATAAAAATAAATGTAAATTAAGTCATTGTTCTAGATTTGAAAAACACATTTTTTCTTATATAATAGAATGTAATTCGGGCGTTAGTTCTGGTTAAAATATTTTTATTGGAATGCATTAAGCGTTATTAAATATTACCCCGAGTTAAATCCGTTAAAATAGTTTTATTTCAATGTGTAGTACTCGTAAAAGTACTATGCATTAAATATAATTTCAGTTAATCGTTTCAGAAAACGTATTTAGATGAATCTAAAATATAAAATTATATTATATTATATTTGGTTCACTAGATATTACAGTTAAAAAATGGAGCCATAAAATAAAATCATTTCAGCATTAATTAAAAACTTAAACAAAGATTTTTTTGTTTTGCATAAAAAAATGCATAAACAAAATTTTACAAAGATTAAATTGTTTTGCATAAATGTAGGTATATAATGTAAATAAAAAGACAAAACAAAACAAAAACAAATAATTGGTTAGTAAGAAAATAAAGATTTAACTTTGATATACACATTTGAGAGGCGATGAAGAATGCTTGTAAATAATTAAAAGATAAGAGAAATCATGTTAAATAGGTTCAGAGAAATCAATATGACAAATACTTTATTGCCATTAAGTCCAAGTAGGAAGGACAAAAATTAATGAGGTTAGTGGGATAATCGATAACCAGAAGAACCAGAACCTGAGCGATGTCGTTGAATTATGAGCTTAATGGCATATGTGATAAGAGCGATAGCGAAAAGATAATTACATAATAAGAACAGTGCACGTAAGTACAAACTAGGCAAGGAAATGTCCTAAAAAATAAGAGTAAATAGCAGAAGATCGAATGTTAATGAGGTTAGTGCGGCAATCATCGAGTAACCTGAATGATTTGCTGCTGCGTTATCGCCTCAGTCGCCTGCGCTATGAGGGAGTTTAGCGTGGCCTCGTCCAAACCAGCCGGGTTGTTCACCTTTTGTTTAATTTATATCCTTTTTATATAATTGTAAGGTTTATCATTTATTTTTGTATATTTTTTATGTATAACAATAGAATTGGCAGTTGTCTTAAAAATGTTGATATTTTATTTCCCTGAATTATTTTTTTATTTAAATCTGTAATTTATTTGGTACATAAACAATATTAAATGTTAAACAGCTGCTTTACATTTAATATTGTTCATGTAGCTGTTTTACATTTGAAGCGGAAATTCAAAATACGAAATTAGGGAAAATGTTACAATACAGGAAATAATAATTACTTGTTTGCTTTGTATTGTATTATATTGTATAATGTATATCATACCGTCAGTGTGAGAGGTCCCCCGCCAGTACCTTGTACTATTATAATTGTTTTCTGCATCATGTTACCAGGTATGTTTTGTGCGATGTAACTCAAACCACCTTGAAAAAGACAAAGATATATTATTGAATTCTACGCAAAACAGATAAAATATTTTATCATTTATTAAATTACTTATAAATTCTTTGAAGTTATAATATTAGAAAGATATATTAATATTACCTTGTGATGTACTTGGTGTCGCTATAATTTGCATTGGTTGTTGAACAAACTGTGGTTGCTGTGTTGCCACTGGTTTTTCTAATAAAAAAACATAATGTTACTAACATTTTAACTGACACCATACATAAATATTATATTTTTATAAGTATATTACAATAATATGTTGGCAGTGTACCTTGTAGTATAATCTGTCCTCCCTGCGACATAATATTCTGTACATCCATGGGCTGAACTTGCAGCATCGGCTGCTGTACCTGGAGAGGCTGTTGTACCTTCATGGTACAAAGAAACCTTTATTGATTTAATCGCTTTTGACCCAATGCTCGCACTCACCATTTCGAAAGAAATCTAATATAAACTAGCAGCAGGAGTATCGCTACAAAAAAGCTATCATGTGAAAGCTTATTGTCGGAGAGATTGAATGATGATATACTAAAAGTCGCAGGTTTGTGTCCAGCTCGTATTTAAAATAATATCAGATGTTTTTGAATTGTATACGTGATATTAAGTTATATGTGTTAGATATAATATAAAACCACCCTTAACAATTATTCATTAATGGTATTAAATGGAAAAATATTACAGGCATCCGTCAGTTAGTTCTTGAGATTAGTGGATAGAAAAAAATAGCTGTATAAGTATAGATTAAAAATAACCTGTACTTGTAGTGTTGGTTGCTGCATCTGTATCGTCGGCTGCTGTACTTGTAGCGTCGGTTGTTGTACTTGAAGCGTGGGTTGCTGTACCTTACGATATTTATTTTATATTTATTATTATTTTACAAATAAAATAATATTTTTATTCATACGATTAAATTAATTTAAAATATGAAACGAGTAATTTGTTTATTTTTTTATCTGCACTAATCGAAATATTTGTATACTTTAATATCGTTATAAACAATGTTAAAATATATATTTATTTTATACGAGAGCGAAACAATATAACAAAAATAGTACATATTTGCTACCACTATTTACTAGTACTACATTGTTTCGTTAATTCAATGTAAGTTGTACTTTAAGAAAATCATAATATTTTTGTACAGACTCTGCATACCTGTAATATAGGTTCTTGTATTATAACAGAAGGGTTGTCTGTTGTACCGACAAGGACCGAGGGTTGAATGACATCCACTGTTTCTTGCTTCGGGGGCAGCTATAATAAATATATACCATTAGATATTCATTATAACTATTGGACACAAAGAAAACAAATGATTACTTAAAAGAACAATACAAATATCAGCTATCCGCAAGTTTGAATCAAAAGTATGAAAAAAACTTAAAGTTCTATTACACCAAAAAAAAAAACTTGAAATAAAATACAAAAAAATCTAATCTAACAAAAATACAATATATAGCACACATTTTGTATATCTTTATGTAGAACTATCTGATAGTTCTAAAAAACTCTATCTTCGACAACATAATAAAAAAGTTATCTACACATTATGATAACAGTATTTTGTAATAAACCTTAGCTAACAGAGCTCCGGCCAATAAAATCCCTCTCGCCCGCTATATGAACAGACATGAAAGCAAAGTCAAAAAATTACTTTATTAACATAATTTTACTGCCTCTTAATTAACAATATTACAGCTACTGAAATGTTGCTTGCTGTACAGATCCATGTTCATTGTTTTATAAAAAAAATATTTTGTTTCTGAACTAAACTAGCAGTAGCCAGTAAACAAATTATATGCCATCAATCGGAATTTGAACAATCTATATATTTTCAGTTTTATTTTTTTTACAATCTAAACAAATTTAGTGTCAACTTATAAAAATGAGAATGTATTATCCAATGGTATAAAAACATGAATAAAAATTTATTCCAGATATTATAATTACGGAAATTGTTTGAATTTCGAATACAATATTCACACACCTGAAAAACTCAAATTCGAATTTAGAATACAACTAATGAACAGATACAGCTAGCAGCACCCCAGCAGCGTGGTCTCTGTCACAACTCACCAGATCGTCCTCGTCCTGCAGCGCGCTGGCCGCCAGCGCCGCATACAGGTTGGCGGCCGTCTTGGACACGCTCTCCTGAGGACTCTACTAACATTATGTACAGTACTGCGCTGCCTACTGTACCGCCAGTTTATTGCTACTGACGGTAACGACTATTTCGTATGTATGATTATAATGTGCTTAGCCTATATTGATATAAATCACCTGTTTATAATATTTTATAAAAATTGATTCCATTGATTGATTGATTGATTCCATTTATAATATTTTATCAAAATTGAAATGTTTTGTTTTCCTAATATAAAAGTCAAAAAACGAAACTTCGCAAATGCGAGTTCTGATGGCTTTAATAAATCAAATAATTTCAATTAACAATTTTTAAGACTATACATGATTTTTTGGTTATATCTACAATTGAATAAAAAAAATGCAATAGGTTATGGAATATCACGAATATTTTGTTCACAAACAAAAAGTATATCTATTCTTAATATATATATATCAACTTTTTATATTCTTTCATCCTACCTCAGTTTTCTCTTCGACCTTCATCTTCTTACTAGGCGGCTCCGTGTATGAATGGTCCGTCACAACAGTTTCTACTATATCTTTTTCCGTTTTCACACTTTGTATAACACTAGGCTGTAACAGTTGCGCTAAATTGTCATTTTTAATCTGTACTATTTGACCTTGGTCGTTCTTAATTTGAATCATGCCCTGCAATTGGTCGCTTTTAAGTTGTATTATCTGTCCTTGGTCATTTTTAATCTGTATCAGTTGTCCTTGCTCGTTTTTAATTTGAAAATATGGAGCGCTCTGTTGTACGGAATCTGTTATTTGTATGAGATTATTTTCTGATTTGACTTGTACAATTTGTCCCGTTTCCGTTATTTGTATAGTTGGAGCGCTAATTTGCTGTCCCATTTGTACCACTTGCACAGGCGGATTTGATTTTTTCTCAAGCAGATCTGCTAGCATCTTGTTTTGTGCTGTTTTCTACCAATTAAATATAGTCTTAGAAATAAAAGAAAAAAAATAACAAAATTTATTGTATTCAAATATTATAATTGACTGTATAAAATAAACAAACAAACTCACAATAGTCAACTGTGTCTGTTCATCAAACTGTATTTGCAATGGGTCTTCCTTTTGGACTGTAAAGATTAAAAAAATATATAACGAAGACATAAGATAAGGTATATAATAAACTAACGTAACCTTACATAGGTTACGTTATCATACAGAAAAACAAGGCAGTACTTACCAATAATTTCTTCCGGCGCTGTCACGACCACCTGTAATAATACTTTTTAAACAATATGTAACAATATGTATAAGAAAACCTATAAATTTCCTTTACGTTACTTCATTTATATATTATTTCGCAAAATGTATATACTAATATTGTATATATGTATTAAAGTCCGAGATGAAGAAAAACACAAAAAAAGTAAATTTTAACCTTTTCTCCTTGTACTGTACTTGTTACAGCTCCAGGAATTATCGTCGTACACTTTATAAGAGCTTCTGGATCTACTTCGATGTTCTGAAAATACGAATAAATAACAATTTTGCATCTTATTTCTATAAGAGAAAAAATCATAAAAATAAAAATCTTTCTTTACAAATGAAATAAAAAATTTCGTACATGGGTTTTGTCAATGAAATAGTTGGTTTAAAAATAGTTGGTTTATTAGAAATTATATTTTTTATTAGGAAGGTTTTATTAAATAATATAAATAAAAAAATCCTCACCGATGTACTGTGCTGTACCACGACTGTACCACTCGTTACCGGTACTCTCTGTTGACTCTGTTGTCTTTGAGCCACCTAGATAACAATCTCTTTGTATATTATCTATAGAAAAAGCTCTCCCCCCCCTCACAAAAAATCCAATAAATTCTTAAATAGTCTACATGCACTTTAAGAGACAATCTCTATCATGCCCTAAGTACAAAACTGTTAGTTATTATTGCATGCCACTACTTCTCTATTAATTCATCTATATATTGGCATCCATGCATTGTCATGTATAAATAAAAGTTTTACCAGTTTATATTCTGCCCTTTTCTTGACAATAAGTTCTAAAAATTCTTTAACAAAATTGTAAGAACAAATTCTTAATATATTCAAACACATAAATCGAGTTTAAACCTTATATCTTCCTAAATAATAAAAAAAATAAAAAAAATGATTTAATATCAAAATAATCCAAAATAAATGTAATCTGAACCATTCACTCTTAGTTGTACTATGCCTCATATTAATATTCAAGTTGTATCTATATCTATTTAATCAGTTTGTATCTATATCTATATCTATGTAACCTGAGTTAGTATTGTTAGTTTAAAACTTACGTGCGCGTGCGTGGCGCTTACTTTATGCGCCAGTAGGTGTTTGATGAGAGACGTGTTGCTGTTTTCGGGAGCGACAGGCGGCTATAGTAACAAAAATAATTGATTTTTAAAATGGTTTGTAATCTTCAAAATAGTGTAAAACCAAAATTTAAAGTCAATTAACAGTATGATTGTAATTTACACAGAGCATTTGTATAACATCTTGATTTAATAAAAGGGGTGTAAGCCAAAAATAAAAAAAAAGTCAAATCCCAAATAACACAAAATGTATTAACTGTCATATGCAAAGCAAAAATTATAGAATTTAATACAAAATAGGAAAAGAAATAATAATGTTACATATTCATAGGTACATTGTAAAGTATCAGATAAGAAGTCAGATTAGCCAGATAATAAATTGAAGTTACTTGTCGTTTATAATTATTGCGGTAGAATTATATCATTACCTGTATCTGTACCACTGGTGGCTTGGTTTCCACAGCCTGGGCAGGTTTATTTGTCAGTTGTGCCTTCAATATAGGTGATGACGGTCCTGCAGTAAATTTTAATTTAAACAAAAGCAGTAGTAAGTAAAGATTTATATAAAAAGCAAAACACCATTAATTCAACAATCATAACATTTTAAAAATCTAAAGGGATGTGGATCTACCGCCCCCTCCAACTAAGGGAGCTAAATAGAAAGTTAATTTTGTACAAAATTTTCAAAATTTACAAGAATTATGATATTCTAAATGAAGCTCTACTTTAAAAAGATATAATTATAAAAAAAAACTGCTTAAAATAGCTAGTATTATATTCATATTTTACTTACCAACTGGCGGATTAGTTCTATTAGCTATATTCTTAGCTCGTATGCCGATGTAGACGTGTTGCGTCTCTCCGGTGGAAGTAGTCAACGTGTTGGGTCCGACTGTACCTCCGAAGACAGTCCTGTCGATAGTGCATTTTGTTAAATTAAAATATATACTATAAGTTACATGTTTACAAACGTAGCGAAAAACACTGTTTATCATCGAAAAGCTAGAACAATAAAAATCTCACACTGCCCTAGTAGTGTGTAGCAGTCTCATATCAGATCACGACTACGTTGCGTAGCATGCTACGCGTGTCGTAGCAGAGTACACCCCACCTGACAAGTCGCGGGAAATGGGCGGGCGCGATGACTCCCTTGCGGGCCAATTTAGTGCAGCACGCGAGGTATTGTCTGTACACGTCGGCGGCGTCGCACGCGCTATTATCGGCGGCAGGGAGCGGCTCGTACGTAGCACGCAACCACGCCTGCGCGAAGTGCTCGTTCTCCTGTGAAGATAACGAAGTTGTAAAGGTATCTCTAATACTTTGATAATCTTTAAATGGCACTGTTTTGGTAGCGGTATGTTATATTAAACTAAAAATCCCCTAGTTTAATATTTACATACTTGTACAGTCCGTTGCTGAATATGTGACTGTTGCAGAGTGTTGAGGGGCGCTGGCGAGGGCGCCGCGGTTACCGGGGGCTGAGGGGGAGGCTCAGACGACACCTTGGGGGCCGCGGGCTGGGGCTGCGGATGGAACTTAGATCTTTTAATTTACTTCATTTTTACATAATTATTCCGTGTATAATATTAAGCGTAGGACCTGTAAGTAGTAGTAGAACAATATACAGACCGTGTCGCTTTCAATTAGTTTTTAATATCTAATTTATTCTGACATATTTATTGATGTATGGTTTTAGAATTTTTGAAATCGATACAATGGCGCTTATCATGAATCATAACGAAAGTACGGACCGACATAGTTACCGGCAGTATGCACATATAATGCTCATTTAAATTTGCCACGTACCGCGTGCGGTTGTGCCGCGTGTTCCATAGCGGCGGGACCGCTCACCGTCTCCACCACACGCATCAGGATACACGCGCGGGGACCGTAGCTCTGCGCCTATACATACACTGTATACGTATCGACACACTAGAGACAAATAGCCACCACTGTGGAGACCATCACATAAATATAAATAAACGTATTTAAACAATAATCCTTGAATAACATATAAAGTACGCAGTTTTTAATACAAAAACCGCAGACGAAAAAGCAAATGGTCATCTTGACGGTCAGGGTTCACTTGGACAAATGAAGGAGTAATAGAGTTAGGAGAGGTGGGAAAGGGTGAGGGAGTGGGGGGGTAGGCCTACGTCGGTTGCAGCACTCACCTCAACGGTGACGAGCGCCACCAGTGTGTGCAGGAGGCCGGGCACGCGTGCCACGGACTCGCACGCACGGTCGCCCAGCGCCGTCAGCGCGTACACGCACTCTAGACTACACACCAACACCATGATATCACGGAGCGTCAGCAACGCACACACGTCGCTGTACACCTGGGGACAATATGAGCTATGTGACGCGTGCAGTAGTACTAGACATGTTCATTATATTACTTATTCGTGCTCAGCTATACTTCTGAAAACATTTAAAATCTCTTAACAAGTATCTCTATCTTTCAAACGTGTACTGTTATTGCATTCTGGATATCTTCCTACATGGAGCGCTGGCTTTTCTAAACTTTTTATTAAAACTACAAACAAAACATGAAAGTGATTGGATTGGATGTTGTGACACTTTTTAGTTTTCTTATGTCTCGACAATTTACAATTAAAGGTTATAACTCTAATATCTTTAAAACTTAATTTAGTGTAAAGTATTGAGATTTACGATTTAATTCATACTTAAATATAATGTATAGAAAAGTTACTATTAACAATATTTTTGAAAATATCTTTAAACATGTATAGCCATGTTAAGCTTATTTAAATTTATAAATATAGAATGTAAAAAACCGATACGGGCAGGGATTCGAACCCGCGACTACTGGGAACGGGACGGTTTCCCAGTAGTCGCGGGTTCGAATCCCTGCCCGTATCGGTTTTTTACATTCTATATTTATAAATTTATTAACAATATATTAAATGTTTATTTATACCTTTGATTCTAACGTCTTAAGCAAAGTTTCTTCGTTTGCTTCATTCTGAGCCAATTTATTTAACAGCTCCAAGGCTGCCAAAACTCTCGCTCGATCTTGAGATACGAGTGCTGACTGTATAGTTGACAACACATGCCGGGATATTAGACATGTTGCCGGATCCTAAAATAGAAACAATAAATGAGTTTGAATCTACTATAACTTTAGTATTTCTAATTGTTTACTTACCTTTATAATGAGCTCAGAAGCGACATTTCCGAGTGTATCCAGGCCGCTTTGGCGAAGTGTGCCCACCCAGCAATTAGCACACAGAAGCAAGAATCTGTATACGAACATTACATTATCATTTTGTACATAGATATACTATTGTTATAATTTATAAAGTACCTCTATTGTTTTACTATAAATAAAAGAAAAAAAGGATTCAATCCTTCCCCATTCCACACCTCTTCTCCTCTACTTTCTATGACCGTCTCCGCTCTCATCGTCACTCTTAAACCCACTTACAACCTACCCTTCGCTGCCACATTCTATCTCTTTTTTTTTTTTTTTATGTAAGAGGAGGGCAAACGAGCTGGCGAGTCACAGATGACTTGTGATCACCGCCGCCCATGAACTCTTGCAACATCCGACGATTTACAGGAGTGTTGCCGGCCATGTAGGTAGGAGTAAACGCCTTTTTTAAAGGTACCCATGTCGTATCGATCTGGAAATACCTCATCCCTATTCTATGATAAATATGAACTAATTATCAGTAACCGTATGAGCGTGGTGCTCCTGGCCAGGTACTGCAGGTTCTCCTCGTGGAAGGACAGCGAGCGCGCGATGGATGCCACCTGCAGCACGCGCTGTGTCTGCGCACACGACGCGCCGCCGGGGAGCGCCGGCGCGAACAGCTGCGACGATGACTCCGACGACCATGACTCCTCCTCCTGGAACGATGCACTCTTATATATCTCGTCAACCCCTGATCGATAGTGGGAAGCCTTCAACATTGCGGTTTATCTCATAAAGAAAACGTGGAGATGTTAGAACGCAACCGGCGGAGCATCGGTTAGAGTTACGTTGAGTTAAGTGAACTTTAATTGCATGAATGGGAATTTATAAGAAAAATAGTCTCAATACAAATATACAATAATAATTGACGGGGGGTAAAAATTATATTGTTTGAGGATATTTTTTTATGACTTTTGTGGTATGTATAATACTTTTTTTAATAACATTTTTAGTTGACATAATATCATTGATTGTATATTTCCGATTCTTTAATGTTTTTGTTTTATTATATGTGTTTCTATTATTTCTTCAATCTTTAATGTAATGAGAAATCATGTTTTGATCCCCTGGAATTCCATTAAAAATAAAAAAATATTTAGGTACATAGTATGCAAGGTTCATTACCATATTATAAATCAGAAACTTAAATACAATTAAATGACTAAAATAAATTAATTTAACTTTAACTTTAAAACTTTAATTATAACCTGTCACTGACTTATTTCTTCACTGCAATCATATTTATCTGTGAAAAAGTAATAAAAACAACATGAAAACATAGAAAGACTAAACTCACATCCTCAACCATCTTTTCTAGTATATCTTCATGTTCAGGATCCTGCATCAAGCAATCAGTGAGTGTGTTGTGAGCGGCCAGGGCCTGTACCATGAGCTCGGGCTGCTCTAGCCCCAGCATGAACTTGGTCTCATCGGCCAACTCTCGCGCACCGCCGCCGCCCGCACGCAGCTGCCAGAACTCATGCGGATAACGACCGCGGGCTTCAAAGTAGGAGCGACCTATTGTGTCCCGGAGACTCGCTAGAAGATTGGTGTTGTTTAATATTTAATATTTTAATCATATGACAATGCAGTTTTTTTCCAACAGACGCATTTTCTATTTTTATCTAAACAATGTTTTGATTTATATTCAACCATTGTTACAACAACAAATATTCACATAGAATATTTGTTGTGTTAGGACTGTGTTTAGTTTATAGTATAGTTCAGTCTGGATGATTGATAAATTAATTGTGTCTGTTTCAAAGGGGGTTTAATGTAATTATATACTCACAATGATTATAAACACCAGCATGGGCCAAAAGAAAGTCCAAAATATGTGGAGTAGTACTCAATGGGAGACGGTTGGAATGATCTGCAGCTAGTACTGTACAGACATTAACAGCAAAGTCTTGCTCATTTGGCATTGGGGAAAGTAATGATAAGGTAAGGCGTTCTGATGGTCCGGCCACACGATTGCCTGTGCGTAAAGGTTCTCCTGATGCTGAAATTAGATTTCAAGATATGTTTTTGTGTTCTTTTTCTAGAATGTATAATATAAAAAAAAACTTCTTAATAAATTATATATTGTCAAACATAATGGTATATAACTCTTACCTGATATATAAGTGCCACTTCCAAATGAAATCCTCGGCATACCTCCTCCCCTTCCACGTCTTGGATCCTCATCCATGTCCATATCATCATCCCTACCAGGTGGGCCTTTTGCTCTTTCATACCTATTAATCAATGTTTCAATATTCATTTCATGATTTCATACAATACCACAATCACAATTAAATTATTATATAAATATATTGTGACATTGTATTAACAACTCTTTGCAACAAATAGTTTTAACAATTTTATTTTCATGTAAATCAATGCTCACTTCTCTAAATACATCCCGTAGATTCGTCTCAGCAATGTAGAACCATTAACACAGGGATGAGGCAAGTGTAGCTGCCGCAAAAATGTTTCCCAAGTATCATTTTGATTAACCTACAAATATAAATACAAAAGACAATTAACTTCATAAAGCATAACATAAAATATATACCTAAAATACATAATAAATAACAATAAAATAGAGTATTTAGGATGCTTAAATGCTTTCACAAATGATATTTTAGAAAATCTTATGAGAAAATCTTACTTTGCTAAGACCACCTCTTTGTTGCACCAATGAATACAGAAGATATAAATCTATATCCACACCATTGACCACCGGTATTTTGTATGGTATACTGAAAAATAAACATTGTTGTAAGTAACAAACAATATCATCTAATATTATGCATATGATATTTCTGATTCAACTTACTTCTTGCTCTCGTTAAACTGCTTTAATTCTTTCAAAAATGCTTCCTTATCTTGTGTATAATTTCTAGATTTTGTACTTATTTGAGATTTTGCCATTTTTATGCTTCGGTACTGAACGTTAAATACACACAGTTATTATATGTTGTATCAGGTTTGCTTAGATTTAAACGGCACTATAATGTTGAAGAAATAAAACATTACACATTATTAGTTTATATAAATGTTTTTTCTGTAATTAAATTGGAATAATCATTGGAATAATTGCCGATAATCATTCACAATCAGATTTTATAACACAATTGACAGTGACATTTTATACAACCGATTCCCGTGTATCGACGCGACCCGTGTTGCTATATCTAATGTCTATCAAATTTGTAACAAACCTATTACAGTTGGGTCATTGATCGACGCCTTCCGTGAACTCAATATATATATATTTTTTATTGATAATAGAAGATTTATTTTAAGTAACTTTATGCAATTTATTGTAGATTTAATAACAAATAGTAACTTAAGTATTTTTAATGTGCATCATAGAAAGCGTCGGGCAATCGAAATTGAAATCACGGCCATTTCAAACATTATACAAAATAAGACGGGTCATTTTTATTTTAAATATTGAAAGTGAGTTTGAGTTTGCTAAACTCATTTACTCCTAGAATATTAATAATAATAATAATAATAATAATAATAATAATAATAATAATAATATCAGGACAAATTACACACATTGATCTAACCCCTAAGTAAGCAAATTATTTGCTTGTGGTAAGGGTGTTAGACAACGATACAATTACATAGAAATACACATATAAATACTGAAAATATATTACTATGAATGCCGTTTTTTAATGAGTTGGATATTTTATGCCTGAGAAATGTGCGTTTTATGTGTTATTATACACTCATTGCATCTTATTTAAACTATGTTTTGTTTTTTTCAGAAGATACTTATAAGATTTTTTTTTTTAATAATTCCAAGGTGAATTTCCATTTTGATTTTATATGTAAATTTTTGGGAGATTTTTTTTTCGACTTCAATAATTAAGCAAAATCAACTAAATAACGATGGTTATGGAAAACTAATCCTTGCAGTATATTTGACCCATCATTTAAATATCACATTAATGAGAAAATCCATAAAATAGTAATTTCATTGTTGACGTTGAGAGAGGGTACCCCTGAAAGCTTTAAGATTTTTTGGAAGTAGATCCTCTTTTTCTTTTATACTGTCTTCATTTACTTTTATTTATTTATTTTATTTATTTATATCTTTTCCACTTAGAATCATAATCAGTGATCACTTGTGTACGTCAACATGGAAGTGTCAGGAGGGCCTATTACGATACTAGATTTATCGTAATAAGCCCTTCTGAAAAAGCACTTTCCATCTTAATGTTAAAGCTATGACGGTTCCAAACGCGTCCTGGTCTGAGAAGAACCACACAACAAACTCAGCCGGATATATTTTTTGTTATTGTGATCACTGTTTCACAAACGTCAAACTTAAATGCAAATTTGGAACAACTAGAACCGTCGCAATCAATCGGAAAAGAAGCCTAATGATTTCAGGCAACGAAAATTAAATAATAATAACAGAAAAAATATATATATATAAATCTTCGGCCTGCCACACAACCAGTCACCGCAAGCAGCACCCGTTCACGAGCATAACACAAGAGCCAGCCATCACCCCCTTCGCACATATTTGAGGGAGGGAGGCAACCCGACTCCCGATGCTACCGCAAGTAGTGACTTCTAAGGAATCGGTGTGATGCAGAAGGTCGATAAAGCAAAATTAATTTGCAACAAAAAACAAATTGCGGAGATTACTAGCTATTCGCAATACAATACAGATTCATTCCCAGGCCATACCGTCGTCGATGTAATCCTTTACACTATAGTAGGATTTTTTTATTAAATTATTTTTAACATATAATTTAAATTTATTTAATGAGAGGCTTAAGACTTCATTTGGGAGCTTATTATAAAAACGTATACAATTACCCTTAAAGGATTTACCTATTTTATGGAGCCTAGTGCCGGGCATAGCGAGTTTATTTTTATTTCTTGTATTAATTTTATGTAAATCACAATTTTTCCTGAACTTTGAAATATTTTTATGAACGTAAATTAAATTTTCATAAATATATTGATTGTAAACAGTCATAATTTTAAATTCTTTAAATTTATTTCTTAACGAGTCTCTTGGTCTCATATTATATATTGCGCGAACAGCCCTCTTCTGTAATGTAAATATGGTATCAATGTCAGTCGCATTGCCCCATAAGAGTATACCGTATGACATTAAGCTATGAAAGTAACTAAAGTAAACTAATCGAGCAGTTTCCATATTTGTTAAACGACGTATTTTTTTAACCGCGTATGCAGCAGAACTTAGTCTGCTTGACAAATCAAATATATGAGGACCCCATTGCAATTTTTCATCTAAATTAATGCCCAAGAAAGTAGTAGATTTGACCAAGTCCAAATCCTCATTATTTAATTGTACATTGGTTCTAACATTTTTAACATTTGGTAAACTAAATTTGACACATTTTGTCTTTTTTTTATTAAGCAACAAATTATTGGCGTTAAACCAATGTACAACATCTGAGAGAGCATTGTTTACATCGTCAATAACAGATTGCCGTCTATTAACTTTAAAAGTAAGGGAAGTATCATCAGCAAACAACACTATCCCATGTTTTTCCCTCACTAGGTGAGGTAAGTCATTTATGTAAATGAGGAACAAGAAAGGCCCTAAGATAGAGCCCTGTGGCACTCCTATTTTTACCAAAGAACCAGGGGAACGTTTTCCATTTACATCAACTTTTTGAATTCTATCATTAAGATATGAACTAATTAAATCTAGGGACTTATTTTTAACTCCATAATGTTCTAACTTTTTCACAAGGATTTCATGTTGAACGCAGTCAAACGCCTTAGATAGATCACAGAAAAGCCAAGTGCATCCTGTGATCCTTCCCAGGCTTCAAATATGTTTAGTAATAGCTCTACACCAGCATCTGTTGTAGAGCGACCGGCAGTGAAACCAAACTGGTTTTTGTGTAAGAGATTGTTTTTACTGAAATATGCCACAAGTTGATTAAGAATTATTTTCTCAAAAATCTTACTAAAAGTGGGTAAGACTGAAATAGGTCTATAGTTACTAGGATCTAATGAACAGCCGGATTTGAATAATGGATATACTACCCTGATAACTTTATTATCCACGTTCTTTTTTAACAGTTCACAAAATGAGTCAAAATGGCCGATATCTCGACCAAAACCTACCATTCTATCGGCAGTTCTCTTCAAAACGGCACCTAAACCATCAGGGGCACCCTTTCCGTGTCCCGTCTTTTAATAATTCCAGGTAATTCTAGAAATATTACTAAAATCATTCCGAATCTGTGATATTATATAAAATATAGAGTTGTTTCGGTACTGAGATATTGGTGAGTCGGATAAGAAATGTAATGTCGTTATAAACGGATTGATTTCCAAAGCTTCCTTTATTATGGGAATTAAATTGGCCCAAACAGCTGCTGCATCATGACGAACACATCTACTAATGGTGCATACCGATTTTCGTCGGATAGTCCCTATAGAAAATTCATGAGTGTAAACGACTGCGGTATGTAAACTAACATGTTATCTTCTTACTCCAAAATGAAATTGCTGGATTTCTTCAAAATACTTAAGGCAATAATTTTCTGAAAAATCAACGTGAAAAACAACTTCTGACATTGCTAAATTTTCTTTTAGTTGTCTCATGGTAAAATACTGGGCTTCAATATTATACACATGTAAAAAAAAGGGTTCTATCAATATTTCTACTTCCTTTATTGCCGTTAATGGTTGTGTAATGATTGTATCCTTTACTATAACTATTTGTTTTTTTTTAGCCCATTCTTTGTCACTATTGTCTCCATAATGTCTTAATTTGTCTAATATTTGTCTTGCTAAAGGTATAATCATGAGGGGTTAAGTTACCCCGACGCAAAGACTTCAATAAATACATAATAATATAAAATTTTTATCCTTTTTAGAAGTCCTTTTAAATCGGGGTTTTTTATTTTATTTTTTTAAATAAGTTTTTTTCATTCACAAAATATATACTTTTTGATCAAGATTTTATATTTAAAGAGCATTCTATTTACATTGAGTCTAGACTAGGTATGTTCTCTTTTAAAAAAAATCTGATAAATTTTTTATTTGATGGTCTTATGGATGAAACAATATTTAAATATATTTTGTGCTTGATAAAAAAAATCCGTTTATAATTTTCTCGTCTTAAGACTCGTCTATAATTTTGACTTTTTTCTAAGAACTGTCAAAGTCACTTGTCAAAGTAAAATGTGAGTTTTGATTACAAACATCAAAAACATGCGGTATTAGGTTATCAATTTTGTAAGTTGATGCTTCGTATAGTATTTGCAAATATTTAAAATGGTAAAGAAAAAAATAGATAACCGTATAAGAGTTTTAATAGAAAATGGAGTTAAACTTGGTCATCGGACCATGTTTCTACTTGTGGGGGATAAGAGTAGAGATCAAGTAAGTTTATTTAGTTAAAACAAATGAATATATTTACAATAAATTAATTTATGAAGTTGTATGTTGTAGCTGTTGTAGTAATTTGTTCAACTTTATGAAAATTTGCTTAATTATGCTTGTGTGTCAGGTACCAATTCTGTATGACATGCTCGTAAAATCATCTGTGAAAGCGAGACCAACGGTATTATGGTGCTACAAAAACAAGGATGAGGCAATTAGCAAGTATGTTATACCTTAACTAAAATGCATTCTTTTTAGGGTTCCGTACCCAAAGGGTAAAAAACGGAACCCTATTACTAAGACTCCGATGTCCGTCCGTCTGTCTGTCACGAGGCTGTATCTCATGAACCGTTATAGCTAGAGAGTTGAAATTTTCACAGATGATGTATTTCTGTTGCCGCTATAACAACAAATACTAAAAACTAGAATAATATAATTATATAAGGGGGCTCCCATACAACAAACGTGATTTTTTTTTGTTTGTCTATATGTCATGAACTTTTATAGCTAGATAGTTGAAATCTTCACAGATGATGTATTTCTGCTGCCGCAATAAAATCTGATACTAAAAACGTAAATAATATAAATATTAAGGGGGGCTCCCATACAACAAACGTTACTTTTTTACCTATTTTTATGTACCTATTTCAGTTGTCGCTATAGCTACAGACACTAAAACAAAATGATAATTATTTTTTTAAATAGATAATAATAGTACGGAACCCTTCGTGCGCGAGTCCGACTCGCACTTGGCCGGTTTTAATTTTTTATAATGCACTAGCAGATGCATGCATATCACAACACTGTATTTTTGTTATATTAAATTTAGATATAGGTTAAAACTATGTTAAAGTTTTTATTGAAACTCACTAATCTGTTAAATATTATTGCAGCCATGGACGTAAAAGAGCAAAAAAGATAGCAGCTGGGAAGTTAGAGGTTTCAGAAGAGTCTTTATTTGATGCATTCAGAGTCGCAACTACCATTCATGGTCGTTATTATTCAGAAAGCCACACAATGCTGGGTCAAACATATGGTGTATGTGTGTTACAGGTATTGTATTTTGATTTAAATAAATTGTATAAAGACAGTTAGATTAATTGACAGTTATTTTAGATATTGATAATTACTAGCTTTTACTCCAAATTCCATCTTCAAAATTACCTACATAATTCATACTGAAGTATTGCGGCTACAGCTTATAATAGAGCCGTTCCATATCTTCCCGAGAATACCATAAGTGTTGGCTAAGGGACAAAAATACGAGTAGGTATCATCCTACATCACTTATCTGAAATGTGGTAAACCAAATGAACAATATTGGGTGCTGACATAACATAAGGCCAGTGTCAAGTCTTTTGCCATTTTGCTTTGCTGAGATGGATGATAAATGACTTATATTAATTATCTAATTTTCAACCTCTAAAATTATTATCAAAAAAAATGTTTTATGTTCTCTCAGAAATAAAAAAAATATATTCACTCATGATCACTCAATAATCATCATCAAGATAAAGCTAAACAAAACCAAATAAAAGGCTTATAAATCAATATGCGTAAGCATTTCATTGAAAAATATATATATTTTTTAATCATAAACTTTAATGAATAAACACATTGCTCACAAGTCTTTATTTTAGGATTTTGAAGCCTTAACTCCTAACTTGATGGCTCGTACAATAGAAACAGTAGAGGGAGGTGGGCTTATTATATTCTTATTGAAGACCATGGATTCACTAAGACAGTTACATTCTATAACAATGGATGTGCATGCAAGGTAACTCACCCTCACTTACTCTTTGGTATGTTATTATTAGTGTTAATTTTTTTGGTGGCTACAACTGTTTATGTTGATAAGATATTGTATTTGAATTTAAAATAAAAAAAAACATCCAAATTCAATATTTTAATACTCTATTTATTCACCGAATTTATTAATCTCAGTTTATGCTATAAAATGTTTTAGGTTTAAAACAGAGGCCTATGACACAGTAGTCAACCGTTTTAATGAACGCTTTCTCCTCTCCTTGGCTGATAATCCACGGTGTCTTGTACTTGATGACTCACTGACAGTATTACCTATTTCTTCTAAAACTGCACAAGTGGAACCTGTTAATGCTGAACCACAGGTTTGTAGATATAATACTTATTAAAAAAGTTTTATAAAATTTGTTTTAATTTAATGACGAGATTATTATTAATAATAATTTAACAATATTAAATATGGACATAATTTTCGTTATAACTTCGGTTCACTTATTTATAACCAAAAAGATGGATATTGAATCTCAATGTATTGTGGTTAGAAAAATAAATTATTGTTAAATTATTATTATTATATAAAGAGTTATTATTATATAATTATATAGTTGTATATAAAAAAATATTTCTATTTCAGCAAGTGAACCCAAAGCTGACAGACCTAATCTCGTCGTTATCGGACACGCCGCCCGCGGGCGCGCTGGTGGCGCTGTGTCGCACGCACGACCAGGCCACCGCACTGGTGGCGCTCATCAACACACTGGCAGATAAACAGACCAGGTGATATAACCTGCATATGAACTGTCGGTTTGATTTAATACAAAATATTTTTTGATTTAATTTGTGTAAAGTATATCAATTTTTTTGATGTATGTAAATAGATATACATAAATCTAAAATTAGACTTTGCACTACTATAGTCAATCACCTCTACCAATTGGGATATCCTATCCTATCCTATCCTATCCTACTAATATTATAAATGCGTAAGTTTGTAAGGATGTGTGTATGTTTGTTACTCTTTCACGCAAAAACTACTGAACGGATTTTCA
Source organism: Napeogenes inachia (assembly GCA_959347355.1). Taxonomy (NCBI): domain Eukaryota; kingdom Metazoa; phylum Arthropoda; class Insecta; order Lepidoptera; family Nymphalidae; genus Napeogenes; species Napeogenes inachia. Next base: position 18,962,970 of record OY365793.1, on the reverse strand, counting down.
TAAAACTTTGCAGTAATATAGCTTTGATATCAGAATAACATAATAAGTTAAAACTTATAGGGATTTATATAATTGGGTGATAAAATAACGATAACTGTCAAGTAAGTCGGAAAAAATCAGCCCCTGAGAGCTATATTGGCGTGCGCTGCTCTTATTGTTTGAGTTACACAAAGATAATTACTGTAAGATTATTTATCTTAAATAGTTCCAAATAAAAGTCCGCGACAGCATATATCTATCTTTTATATGTGAGTCACTATGACCAAAATAGTGAACCAAACATACAATTTTATTGGATATTTTTAACAATGCACATTTTAGAATATTTATCAAACTCTCAGAAAATTGATACATCTGTCACTTTAAGTATTGAATGTAAATAAATTTTGTGTTTTACACTAAGTAATTTGGAGGAATAGTTTAAAAGTTATCACGATAAGATTGACTTAAACGGAATGTCTAAAACGCCATTTGACAGTGAGCGATGTCTGCCGATGTAGTAATTTTGATTGTATCACTTAAAATAAGTCATATAGAATACAAAAAAGGGAAGTGGGAATTGTTTTACTACGAATTTAAAGCGTGCGAAGCCGCGGGCAACAGCTAGTCTTACATATTTTTTTTTTATTTTAGGCCTCCTCATTGTCTTACAGCGGCTCGAGGTCGAGGTAAATCGGCCTGTCTCGGTCTCGCCGTAGCGGCCGCCGTAGCACTCGGCTACGTCAATATCTACGTAACCTCACCCCACCCGGAAAACTTGATAACACTTTTCGAGTTTGTTCTAAAAGGATTGGACGCATGTCTGTATCAAGAACATATAGACTATAATATTGTACGATCCACTAACCCGGACTTCAAGAAAGCAATTGTAAAAATCAACATCGCTAGAAATTCACGTCAAACCGTGCAGGTACAGTTTCGATTTAAGCCTGAATAATCATTTTAATATTATAAAGAAAAAGTCCAAATTTTATAAGTAGTCTGCTAACATGATAACATAGAATTACGTAATTTTAACACATTTAACTCGTAATTTCTGAAATTACGAGTTAAATGATATTTCATGGACCGAAACATATTATAAGTTTCAGAAGAAATAACTCTTGTTATTTATATTCAGCACAGGCGAAGCGCTGTAGCTCAACCAGCGGTAAAAGAATGTGTATAATAACCATTAAAAACTCTTCCCAGTACATAACTCCGGACGACCACTCCCTCCTGTCGGCGGCCGACCTGGTGCTTGTGGACGAGGCGGCCGCCATCCCGCTGGCGCACGTGGCCGCGGCCGCTACCATGGCACCGCTCGCGCTGCTGGCCTCCACCGTGTCGGGGTACGAGGGCACGGGCCGAGCTCTCTCCCTCAAGCTGTTCAGTCGTCTGCAGACGGAACACCACGCGCCACCGCCGGTCGGTTGTGTGAACGTTTTTATCACTAACTTCACTTTACACATTGAAAGTCAGCTTCACATTTCTAATGATGGATTCACAGAACCGTCAAAAGACTTTAGTGATACTCTTTTAACGATTTTTCTTATTTTCTCCAAAAAATCTCTAGATTAAATTGGAAGAACCGATCCGTTACCGCGCGGGTGACCCCGTGGAGGGCTGGCTGAGCTCGCTGCTGTGCCTGGAGGCCCCGCCCCCCACCCCGGGTGCCGGCGCTCCACCCCCCGCCGCCTGCGACCTCTACAGGGTCAACAGGGACGCGCTGTTCTGCTACCATCGAGCCGCAGAGGCGTTTTTACATAGATTGGTTTCGATTTATGTAGCCAGTCATTACAAGGTACGCGATAATACATTTTTTATTATTATTTCAATAAATATATACAAGCTAAGCAAGACTGTGGACTCTTAGTAACCTTTCCAAATTCATTATCATTTTAATATAAATATGAATAACTAGTGAATAACGGACAAGCCCAAAATAATCGCTGTAACTGAGTCTATATGTAATAGTAAATTACTTATTACAAGTTCTATTCCTTCAAGTAGTCCCTCTTATAGCTACGAAAACAATATATTTTAGACGTATGTAAATAATAAATATAATAACCGAGACACTGGAGAATATTCCCGTCTGTCAAGTAATGGAATAAAATATTGTAAGAATTTATGAATTTTTGTATTCATAGAAACCCAGACGTTTTCTGCGTCCCTCAGTATACACTCAAAACCTTTATTGTAAAAAACCTATATACCGAAGTCGGGATTCGGAACAATCCTTTATCGATTACACATAGACCCACCCCGAATGAGAATCGAATCCGCGACCTCCGTCCCAGAGTCAAAGTCCTTGACCACCAGAGCCGTCAAAATGATTAACACGAAATATCCCTACCCCGGTCCAGAATAGCCCCAACGACCTGCAGCTGTTGTCAGACGCGCCGGCGCACCGCCTGTTCGTGTTGCTGTCGCCGGCCGCGACGTCCGCCGGCGCCGCGCTGCCCGAGGTGCTGGTGGTGCTACAGCTGTGCCTGGAGGGGAGCATCAGTGACGGGTGAGCACGCACCGTGTACGGGCCACGTGGGTTTTGAGCGACTTAATCATGCTTATTGTTTTAAATGACATTTTATTGCGAAATACGATTGAACTTTTAAGATCGTGTCGACCCAAATGTTAATATTAATTGATATGATCTGTTAAAACGCCTAGCTGCGTTTTATTCTGTTGTCTTAACGTATTTACACACACTTATTACCGCTAAGTCGAACGCAACAATATCTATTAGCGGTTAAAGTACGTAGTCGGATATTCCTCATTAATCACTCATTCCTAACCAAAATTGTATTACTTTTATTATTACTTAGGCATGCACTTTTTGAAAACTAAAATTAATATTATCCTTATTATTAATATTAGATGACTAATTGTTATTTAATATCAAGATCGGTGAAGGACAATCTCGGTCGAGGTCGTAAGGCGGCCGGTGACCTCATCCCGTGGAGTGTGTGTGAGCAGTTCGGTGACAGAGACTTCCCCAAACTATCCGGGGCACGGGTCGTGAGGATTGCGACTCATCCTAGCTACCAACGAGTTAGTTATGTTATCTAACTAATACATTTTAAAGACTCCCACACTAAAATCGAGGTTTCCCTCTAAACTAAACTAGCTAAAAATAACCCGTGGGGGTTCAAAATCAAATCCAAAACTGTTACAATACTACTTTTACAAGTAGTTAAGATATGTATTTGTATCTTTTTTATGTTTCTAGTGTGGTTTTTATAGTTTAATTATTTACTCAATACTAAAATGTTTTTTAATATTTTTAACTATTAAACTTATTATAATCATATGATATTATAGACAATTAAAAAAATATTATTTATTTTAAATTAGATTAAGTTAATAATAAAAGTATTTTTTATAGATGGGCTACGGGAAGCGTGCGTTGCAACAGCTAGCGGCTTACTATTCAGGACAAATCGTATGTCTGGAAGAGACTCCCAGCGACGAAGAGGACAACACACACAGACACACAGACTCTCTGCATACTGAGAAGATTGTACCGAAGTAAGTCCGTATTAATTTGTACAAAAAGCATTAAAAACTTCGGTACAAACTACTTTTTAAGATTGTATATTTAATACATCATTTTTGATACACGTAGATCAAAGCCGCCGACGCTTCTCCGTCGTCTAACAGAAGTGAAAGCAGAACATTTAGATTATTTAGGAACTAGTTTCGGACTTACAGAAGATCTTCTTAAATTTTGGAAATCTCAGAAATATGTCCCGGTATATATCAGGTAAGTTAATTTTACATAGCTCATAAAGAATTGAGATTGTATTCCTACAGTGTAATTTTATTTCTTTATTATGTTTATCTGAAAACGTGCAATTTTCTAACATGCTATATGGTTAATTGTAAATAAAGAGATGTAGTTAGTAGAAAATTATTATTATTAATTATTGTTGTATATAAATTATTATTAATAATAATAATAATAATAATAGTAGAAAATTAGTTTTAAAATATTTGTTGGTACATACAATAACAATATATTTTATACCCGACTAGTAACTCGATAGTTATGATACTAGTAATTCTAATAGTAAAAGTTTAATAAATTATAGCTTTTTTGCGATTGAGTCCCGAAATGTTTTAAATCTTTCAAATGTATTTTTCAGTCAAAAACCCAACGATCTAACCGGCGAGCACTCCTGTATAATGTTACATTCACTACAGTCCAGTAACAGCTGGCTTGTAGCTTACAATTCAGACTTCAGACTTAGGTTTTCCAGACTATTGCCTAGATCATTCAGAAAGATATCTGGCTCCCTTGCATTGTCTATTCTACAGAAAGCTAGCCTCAAAATTGAAAAGCCTCGTGAGTATTGTATACATTGTGTATCTGTTACTTAATATCTAAATAAAATAAAATTGATGTGAATGTTTTGTAATAAATATTATGGTTGATAAATTAAGTAAATCATTGGTATTATATGTTTTAAATTATCCATTATAATGTCTTTGTAAAATCAACAGAATTAACTAAAGATCTGATTCAGCAACATCTCTCCGGACACGATCTTTCTCGTATAGAGTCGTACAGTCGCCAACAAGCAGACTACAGACTCATAACCGACTTGCTGGCGCCTCTGGCTTATATTGTGTTTCATACAAACACAAAAATTAAACTTGACGCTATACAACAGGTGAGACGCACACATACATACACACATACTTATCTGTCACATATAGCTATGCACGTCCATATACACACGCACACATACATACATACGTACTTATGTGTCACTCATAGCTATGCACGTGCATAATATATGGACGCGTACAGACAAACGCAAGTGTCATTAACGCGCATATGAACAGGGTATGCATATTTCCACATATAGAATTCATGTCCATACTTTGATAGCTGACCTAATTTATTATAATAAATGATCTTTATTTGTTATCTTTCTCATTTTCAGGTTCTATTCATAGCAATGGGTTTCCAAATGAAAGACGTAGACGATATAGCCAACGAATTAGGTCTCCCGGGGTCACAAATACTCGCAAAATTCTACGAAGCCTGCAAGAAAATTAATTTGTCGCTTAATTCCATTCTAGAAGATACTGTGGCCAAAGAAATGGGTATCGATGAAAATGTAGAAATAAAGACCGATGAGCCTCTCAAACAGAGTCTGAACGAGGAGTTGTCGAAGGCCGCCAAGGTAATATTAGTTGCTGGTATAATACTAGTTTTTAAATTCAGGAATAAATTTGGTCTATAATTACTTTGTTTTTGTTTTACCTATTCTATTGTTGAATCAAAAACCTAACTTTTAATATGAATTGAAAGTTAAATTCTTGAAGTCCATATTTATGGATATACTATAATACTTTGACCTCATTTTTCATGTCGCTTGAAAAACAGCATATATTAACTTACGTAACTAACCGCTTCTAAATTATTTATTTAAAACAATGTCTACATCATACCGTTGAGCTCTAACACGATAGCTCAATTGCCAGAGCGAAGAGTACGGACTCCAGAGGTTGCCAGTTCGATTCGTGCTAATGTTATAATTTTTATTTTTTTATATAACATAACAAGACGTTAGTTTATAGGTAGATATCTGGTAAGATATCTGCATAAATACATGATCTCAATGATTTCCAGGAGCTCGATCGCAAACAGCGGAAGGAGCTATCCCGTCTGATGGGCGAGGACCTCGCACAGTACCGCATCAAGGGGAGTGACCTCGACTGGGGACAGGCACTCGTCGGCAACCAAAAACTAGTGTCCGTAAAGAGGTTGGTTTGAATCAAATAATGTTTATTAAATAGTTTATTCTCTAGCAACCACTACTTATTACTGAATTGTAAACATATATACGCTCTCTATGTTCAAAAGTATAGATTCTTTGGTATACAATTAGTACATTTTTAAAATGTATATTATTCCAGACAAATATTATATGAAAATTTGGTTTACAGTACGTTTTTGTAAATTATAAGTTAAAAATATTTTTATTATACAGGGTTATTTGTAATTAATGGACCACCTCTTGCAGGCTGTCTACATCAATCCCAACAACATTTGTTTTACGACTTTTTAAAATGAACGGTTTCTTAAATGGAAGTTTTCCCATACAAAATTTATTTCTTGCCTCTGAACTGCTATTAACTTTGAGCGTAGGTAGCGAGCGTTGACCTTTTAAGTGCTTCTCACAAAATACAGAGTAATGAGTAAAGAAAGGAGCAACAATTTATGTGTTTCGTTTTTTTTTGGTGTTGTTTATCAAGATTTGTAAAAAGTCGTAGAACAAATGTTATTAGGATTGATGTAGAAAGATACCTCATTAATTACAAATAACCCTGTATATTGGTCTGTTTACAGAAAATATATCAATATCAATAATACTAACTAACTAAATTATTCTTGCAGTGGTGAAAAGCGTCTCGGAGAGGATAGCAAAGAAATCGATGACCTGATAGAAGCTCACTCCAACAAGAAGAAGAAAAAGAAGAAACATGTTAGGAATTAATATAATAAATATGACTTTCGCAATTTTATATATAGTTTTTATTTCAATTTTTATTAAACTTTATTAATAATTCCTTGTTACCTGGACTCCGTTCACGCGGACTATAGTCGAATGTTAAATTTTCTTAACATTAATTGAAGTGATAGTATCATCCAGAATTCGCACTCTTTTGTAAACTGTCACCTTCAATATGTTGCTATTTCTTTTGGGAAGGGACTTTTTGTTATAACTATCCCCATGAAACAGTATTCATGGACTAGACTGCGCAGAAGTCTAAATTAAGGTATCTGAGGGGACTGCGAGGGATGAAGGACACTCGTACGTAGCGCTGACTGGCTGTTCAGTCAGCGCTACGTACGAAATTTGCCTAAGTTTTTATCACGAATGAAGGATTACAAAACAGGATAGGATGAAAGAAAACAAATTTCAATAATAATTTCTATAATTATTGTAATATAAAAAAGTGTTGGTAGTTATTCAACCCTTGGAATAGACAATAGATATTTCCTCTTAAACATAACAAACCCCGGGCGCGGCGCGTACAAAAATATCCTCTGAGCTCCCGCGCCTCCCCCCGGCCCGTGACATATAATGTGATCTAAGAAAAATAATATTTTCTAACGCCTGACGGGCGTGGTAAACAATTTTACACTATCTTAGTTTGTCTTACATTAACACGCACTACTTATGAAACGGCATGGCGCCGTGAACTTAGTCTAAGCACGCGGACGATACATTGCGAAGCCGGTAACAATAATCACTCGTACAACTCGCATTCGCATGGAAACGGTCTACAAAAAATAAATTTAGGATACCACCGGTCTGGTCGCCGTTAAATCTACTTGTTACAAAAATTTCGATATATTATCTCACTTTCATGTTACAGGATACTTCTTAAATAAGGTAATGGTTTCGTATATAAGCTTAAAGTTTGAATTAAGTAATTAAGTTTCTTATTAGAGAAGTATTCTGCAAAGAAATTCGTTAGGCTAAGCAATATAGTATGCCATAAAAAGAATGTATTACAATGGAGAGGTACATTACATTACATACAGAGGTACGATAATTGAATTGCACTTAGGAAAACTTTGCGTCTCTTGGCACTTTGTCTTATATTTGTATAAATGGAAAAATTGACAAACAAACATTATTAAATTAAACGAGATACAACTTTGTATGAACCAACAATATGTCTATGACTATTAGGCAAGCACATATATTTAACGGTTTGGTCTCATACTGCTGCATCACCGGCAAAGCATTTTAAAGAGTCGAAGTAAGAAGCCGAATATCCTTAAGCCATTCATTCATAAAAAGCTACAAATTAGCGAATTTAAAAATTAATTGGAACACGCACATCGATGAAATATTAAATACTTAATATAAATCGTTTCTACTTAATTTTCGATATTATGTATGATAAAATATATTTAAAAAACGTCAAGATTTTGAACATAGTCTAGGTTCGGTAAGCAGTGTACAGCGTCGGGACTAGCGAGGACGAGGGTCTACACATCTTATTAATATATCCGAAGACACCAAAGCAAATCCACTAGACCTTATTGCCACTCTTAAATTATTGCTACGACATATACATACTGATCTACTTTATTATATAATGTAAATATAATCAATAATCAATTACAACATCCAATAAAACAAAATATTGTAAAAATTATTGCATTAATTTAGTTCAACTAACTCAGAGGGGGTTTCTCGTTAAATAATAAGTATATATAGTATCTACATTCGTGCATGAGTGTACAGTGCGTACTGCGACAATTACAGGCGCTCTCGAGTGCGTTCAAGCTACTTTGTTCAGAGTTCAGACATTTGTAACCACCGCATCGTTCATTACCTCCAAACTGAATTGGCTGACCGATTTCTCACTAAGGCACAATTTTAATTTCCACTTTGAACTTTATTTACTCTAAAATAAATTAATTCAATTCCCCACCTCGTCTGTGAGGTATTAGCTAGCAGCTCTCTACTTTATGTATTAAAATTAAACATCGAGACAAAATTTTATGCTACGATTATATTAATGTGAACCTTCGTTTCATATTACCTATAAGAAATCTTTGTAAACATATCTGCGATATTACTAAGAAAATACGATTAGACAATCGTTTCTCTTATAATAAATGTTCTATATTTCTTGATCCATTTTGTTGATACCTTTTAATTTGATCTTGGTCAAGCGAAATAAAGTATTTTTTTCGTTATAAACGAAAAGTTGAAATTATTAAAAATATGAAATTATAGTTACAATTAATCGCTTACACCAAAATAAATTAGCAGGCATTGAATACGGTAGACAAAACTGCAAAACCATCAAAATATCAGAAAGGTCTATCAGATGTTAATCCCGCAAATCCTGGTCGATTTACTTAACAACTATTGCTAACAAATATACTTAGAACTAATATGAATATTATTAGGACACTTTTCTGACCCAATATTATTAAAGTTCACGCAAAACAAGATGGCCGACGTGAGTGTACAATTGGTTTTATATTACTTCAGTCTGTCAACTTATTTCGCGTGAACTTTACCTTTCTGCTTGCACCTCCTTGCAGGTTTATCCACCTTAATAGTTTTATAACATTTTTGGCGTTTCTTTGTATTTTGGCGTCCTCGTTCAAGATTATTCCTTACCTATCGTATACAAAAGCGTTGTATGAATACGTCCACCTTCTAAAATTGTTTAAAGTATTTTGGAAGCGTCCGAAGCTCTCGGTTACACGAACTTATCATCGACTGTTGCCAAAATAAATTACAAATATTTAAACTTCAAATTATTTTAAAACACAATGTAAGCAAAAAATACACACAATTTCTTTGTAGTCATGTAACCGAGTCTGAAGGCAGTGTCACATCATTCTAATATCAATATCCAAACAATGTTATAATCGTGTTTCGAGCTTGCAGCGGTCTGAGACAACATTAAATTCCTACTTATTTAACACCAATACACGAACTATTACATATAATTGATATTATACATTATTTTTGTGCTGCTCTGTTTTGAAATACAAATTTAGTACTTTTACGCCATGACAAATTTGTTTCAGAAATAATAATAGTTTTGCCAGAAACACAAGATCAGAATAACATATCAACAATTAATATTTTTCATACAGTAAAGCAAAATATATTATTATTATTATTAACAATCAATTAACAGCAAAACTAGTTACTACGTATATTCTAAATATACATTGAAAAAATCTTGACAAGTTCGGAAAAGTATCTTCCTATTAAGCCTAAAAGTACTAAATGTATAACTTATTCATTAATACTCATATAAAACTCTACAACTGATACTATGCAACTCTATAAGGCATTATGACTCACTTTTGTTAGATTATTTTATTGCAATATTTTATCGTCTCAATTTGTTGAATAATATCGACAAAAAGAAACAAATGTTAGGATGAAAGTTTCCGGTATAGATCTAATAGGCATCCTATATTGATGTAACAATTATTGTTAAAATGCTCCGAATGTAAGACGCGCTGCAAAATTGACCGACTAAGTTAACACTAATATTTATTAAAAGCACGTGTATATATAAGTAATATATAAAATATCCGTCATAATTGCTTCCATACGAGGTATAATTTCCGTGAAGGATAATCCCATTCAGAATAATTAACGACACTAAATTGACTACATTATATTAAAAATGCATTCAAATCAAATAAAAAAAAAGGAAAAAAGGGAAATAAAGAAAGAAAAATATACTATACATAAAAATGAATGTATTCTATCATCAATAACATAGGGCATAGTTACACAAATAATAAAATTAGAGAAAAACAAATTTATACATATCTCTTAACGTAAATATAAAAAAACAAACTATACACGCTATCAACACAAGATGCTACTTAAAAGAAAAGAAAAAATGAAAAAAAAAACAGTATTTTACAATTTTCTAAAACAACCGTCCGACGCTCACTTAAGATATAAAATGTTGTTAAGAATTTGGCGTCAATTTTAGGGTTCAATTCATTGAGATTTTATGGTCCGAAGATTGTCGATACACGACCTGTGCGAAATACATGAGGTAAATACAATACAGTACGAGAAATACATAGGTTCATAGTTCACAACGTTTAATCTATGCTCCTATGATACATATTTTATTATCTGTAAAATTTTGTATTGCAGATTACAAAGGACACTTGATTATTTTTAAATCTAGTTTCAAAGCCATTAGTCGATTAGCTTAAGAATTAAATAAGCAACAAATTGTAATATGTACGACGATAAATCATAATTAATAACTAAGAACATTAACAAGAAATCAAAGTACATTGCAGCGAGTTTACGAACCAGGTGGTATTAAAAGAATTTCGATTAAAAATAAATAATATATCAGATTATATACAAAATGTCAGATATTAAAAAAAAAACGAAAACGATATCGTGACATTCACGAGGCACCTCTCTAGTGACGAACAGATTTCACAACGGACCAAGTGAAAGCACTCCATGTAAAATTAAGTATCGCGTAATGTAAGTGCAGTACAATAAATTAAACAATGTCATTAAATAACGAACTAAAAATTATAAATAATTTGTGCGAATAAGTACCCAATGGAACGAAAATTAAAAGGCACGGCCGTTGGTGTCAACTCGCCATTTGTCACTACGAAGGTAACTAGCTCGAGTGATGTCACCGAACTACTCTACAGTACGCTAACTTGAACGCTGCAAGCTCTATCGAACATTTAGAACGAGACTCACACGCCCGGCATCCTACTCTCACAATAATTTCTTATTTATTATGTTCTTGTCTTATCTATAAATATAGTTTACATATAAATTAAAATATAGAATGAAAACTACACATTTCTTATTGTATACTATGTACAAGGCATTTTGCTCACTAACATCATAACGGCGTTAGTTCCTTCCGGGCCGTCGCGACGTCACGGCAGCGGCGCCATGTGTACGTCGGTCGTCGAGCCTATTTATTTGTGATGGCGGCCAAACTCGAATAACAATTAATCTAGCAAAGCATTACATGGCAGCTATACCTCGTTCCGTCGCGACAGACAGACAAAGCTACTTACTATAAACATTCATACAAAAACCTATCTGGCACTAACATGTATATTATTACAAAATGTATAATATATATTTACAATCACAACATAAATTTGACAAACAACCGAGATAAATAATTGTTTGGTTACGGATATTAAGAAATTATTGATGTTACAGTTACGAATTGTACTCTCAAAGTTTATATTAAAAAATATCATATAATTTGTTACAACGATCGTGCATCGTCGGAATATAACTTTATACTTAGCGCTGTTTCAATAAAAAATTCGGTTAGCGTATCTCATCTAGCTCGTCTAAAAACAATTATTGTCCTTCCGAATACCGATGACGAGGAAACTGTCGTACAACTAAAACCAGATTCACCACCACCATTGAAAAATTTGATATGTATAAGAAAAAATGATCAAATTGCATTTTTGCTCAACATTGTTCGGAAATAATGTATTGTTCACCGTTCACAAACGTATCCTAACCCTTAACCAATCAGAAGAGCTAATCTATCCCCTCTACACGCAAGCGAAAGTAACTCAAAATCGCGACTACATGATCCCTTCAGTGTTGAGATATTACTCGATTGGCCCGCACGAGTTTAGTGCTCTTAAAACCCTTTAGAAATATAAATCAACGGAAAACACTTAAGATATGATTATTCTATCACTTATGGTCACTAGAGCCCTCAGGCGGTCGCTTGGCGACTGTATTTACATTTTATACATTTTTTTGGTCATCATCTTGGGAAGTGAACAGAATGCGATTTTTTTTGTCATTTTTGGCAGTCGATTTGGATTTATATCCGAATTATTAAATTTCGATAAACATACGCCGTTTGGACACGCTACAATATAATACAAATATTTCTTGAATCAAATGCAAACTTAATCAAAAAGAAATGCAATTTAATTTCAAAATTGAGAATTTTAATAAACTTAAGTAACTAAATAAATCTCAAATATGAAATGGAAAATAAACGTCTGGTTTTCGTTACATTTAAAACTTGAAGGTCAATGAACTATCACTTCAAAATTGGTTTTGATCTGAGCCGCGTTAACCCGAAACATAAAATATTCTTCCCTTAAATTTTGTTATATTATAATTTGATCATGATAATTATTTTGTTTGGCCATTAAATAATCACGTAAAATTTATTTTGTACACCGTTTACGCCTTAAGTAATGAATACCGAATACACATATCTAGCGAGACTGTATCTAAGGCCACGTTCACACTGCATCGCGCGTCATACTGGTCGGGCTACCAGACGTATCTAACATACATTTAAAATTGAATAAACTAATTTGTATCGAATATGGTAAAATGATTTATAAAACTGAACGCGCGACACAGTGTAGGGACCACACGAAATAATATAACAATCGCTGTTAAATCAAAAACACACAAAAACATTAACGTTGCAAGTGCCATCTCAAATTTATCAATAATAAAATATATCTATTCTAATAAATATCGATATTACGATTTATTAAAAACGAGAGCTGAATTCTTGTTAATATGGAGTAATTAATATTATACAAATCTCAATACAATATATCCCGCTGCACTTATTAAATATTTCTTTTAACTTAATTATTATTTTTAATGTAGGTATGATGATGTTAAAGATGTGTTATTACTTCGAAGGTCATATAAAATAATCATGCGTTTCACACAAAAATCAATTTAAAAATTATTTTTATAACAGAACCCTTTATATGAAGCAATCAAATGTTACATGACCATAAAATTATTTCAATCAATTGAATAAACTTAGACCGATGAAATCTTAATTAAAGAATGAAAAAATTAGGCAAAACATACTCGATGAATATAGTTTGTCTATGTTTAAACAAATTAACTATAATGGTATATAAAAATCAACATTCTTATTGTGTTAGTAAATCTATTAATTTAGTCCGATTAGTTGAATACCATTCATTGTGGTATCAATGTCACTCTGTGGTAAGGTTTACGTCATATCGGTGACTCGGCACTTATAATATAATAATCAAACCAATACTTCGTCACGAACTGACAACTCACCGTAAAAAAACATATTGTTATAAATTAAGTAACTATATACCAGTAGCTTTGTTGGTTTTGAAACTGCTTTAAGTATCGGTAATCGGTAACGAGTAATTTTGTCACTTTTTTGACACACACATGACATAAACGATATGCAGCTGTTTCAGAACATAACCATTAAATTAAATATTAAGAAACCGTCGGTAACTCATTTAGCCTAATTCAAATATTTTTGTATCTTTAAGTAAACCTGTAAAATATCGCTCGGTTTTTAATGTTAAATCATAGAACATTACACAATATATGTGACCGTCATGGTATATCGTACAGGATATAGTATAGTAGTCATCGTGTCTCAGAGCGGTGTATGTAGTGGCGTGTATCTCTCTCTCTCTCTCACTCCCGCGGTGCGTTCTTGAGCAGCGAGATGGCGTGCCTCACGTACTGCACGAGGTGACGGAACGTGGAGAACAGGGTGAGAGGACCACACTTGCGGTCCACGGCGATGAACAGGTCTGTGGAGGACGGAGTGTGAGGACATGTTGGATCTCTTAACACATTTATATAATGACTTGCAATATCTTGCTTTACTTATTATGCAATATTAAGTTAAGCTAAGAATCAGAAAACAGTAATTTAGTGCAAAGTATTTTAGAGCATTTTTTTTTCCGGTTACTCATTTTACTATTTATTCATCGAATTTGCGGCTACTTAAGACGTTATGAATAAAGGTGGTCGATATGTAATACACTAGTGAGGTGTGTCTCACCCTGGTTGGGCCTAAGGCGACACAGGCAGTCGGCCTGCTCCCACAGGTCGTGCGCCACGTACAGGAACGTGTAGTACTTGGTGAGCTGTAGCAACGCGTGGTGCGCGTGCGCAGGCACGGCGTGGGCCAGCGAGCAGTACGCGCCCGGGGCTAGCGAGCAGTAGCCCGACGAGCCCGAACCGGAGCCCGAGCCCGAGCCGGAGCCCGAGCCTACTGAGCCGGCCGGCGACGGGGACGGGGACAGCGGCGAGGCGGAGCGCGCCGACGACGCCGTCACACCCGCCGCGCCAGACACCGCCTCCGCACACGCGGGCTGGGGAAGGAGGGGGGGACGGATGGTCAAACGAGGCACTTTATTACTTTCAACCAAGTTTATCGTATGTCTCGTACCTTCTGCTGATACTCTTGCACAATCTTTCTGTATTCCTTCACCTCGCGACTGTACATCTTGAACATGCGCAGAAAAAGCAGCGCTTGAACTCGTAAGCTGAAACGTCGACAAATCTTGTCAATAATACATATAAATTAGATAAAACCTATTTACTTAAACATTATACGTTTACAATATTCTAACCTCAAAATATCTAGCTTGCTGAAAGTAGAATGCGGGGAGGCTCTAAACCGCTGTGGCATGGAGTGTATCGATTTGATATACTCGATGGTCTCGCGGTATATGGTGAAGGCTCGTTTGGTGTCCAGCTCCAGCTCCAGCACTCGACCGGTCAGTACGAAGCACAGCACCGACTCGAGGTACAACATCACGCGCGCGAGTGGTTCTTGTTCGCGTTCTGCCGCCGTGCGTAAGCGTTTCGCTTCACCGAGGTAATATCTGTGGAGATCATTTTTATTCATTACCTCTTGTATAATTATTATTCACATTGCTTTAGGTGTTCAAAATAGTTAAATAATGTTCACGTATACGTGTGTATGTGTGTGTGTGTGTACTCACTTGTGGTCTCTCTCCTCGTCGGAGAGTGCGTCGGCGGGCAGTCGCTCAAAGTACGAGTAGTAGATGGGCGTGCGGTCGGCGCGCTCTACGCCAGTGGCGCCACCCTCCAAGGTCTGGATACATGCAAACGTATTAAATAATTTTTCCAGTTCGATCTGATTTATAATTTAATTCTTTATACCAATCCATTTCATTTGAATATTATATATAACGAAGCAGTTATCTATTCCAGAACCTCAACAGCTCATACTCATTGATTATGAACTACGAACGAAAATTTCAACAGTATTATGTCTGTGGTCGAGCCGTCGATGAGAATTAAGATATAACAGTATGCTCGGTTCGTCATCGCTCAGTTCAGGATGAGACACGTAATCGTGTTCACGTGATCGGTGAGCCTATTATGGGCGCAGAGCAGACTACTCGCAGAGGCGGTTGCGGGGGCAGTATTCCGTTATGATAACAATATATGCTCACGTGGTCGGCGGGTGGCGTGGGCGGCGTGGGCGGTGAGGGCGGCGAGGGCGCGGGAGCAGCGCGGGGCCGCTGCAGCGAGCGCAGCGTGTCGGCGCGCAGGCGGGACAGCGGGATGGACACCGTGACGCGGGACGCACGCGCGCGCCGCCGTGACGATGCTGCAGGAACACGACGACGTTGTACGGTTATAGCAAGGGTTGTATTTAAATAAAAAATAGGGAAAATGCTTACCGTTGGTTACTGAATTTTGTACGAAACCGACATCCGCCTCGGCCCGAATGTAGCGATCCGGAGCGACCCTCTCGACTCTCTCTGACGGTAACTTATCTCCCGATAATCGGTCTATTGATAATTTGTCGTGTGGTAGCTTCTCGTTGGACAATCGATCGTGCGACAACTTTTCGCCGGGTAATCGCTCGTGAGAAAGTTTATCACCCGACAATCGCTCGTGCGAAATTTTGTCTCCCGATAGCCGATCGTGCGAGGTTTTATCGACCGACACTCGGTCGCTATGTATCATTCGATCGATCGACATTTTTTCGCCCGATAATCGATCCGAGGATTTTCTCTCTGAATTAGAGAGAGACGACCGATCCGACAGCCGATCTGAAGACAACCGATCGTTGGATAGTCTTTCTTGTAATCGATCGGGGGGTAATCGATCGATAGACCGCCTCTCGGGTATCCGATCGGTTCGGTCGGGTATTCGATCGATCGAGGTTCTATCGGGTCGGTCCTGCATCCTGTCGTCACGTCGATCGTGCCTCTCGATCGAGACTCTCTCTTGTATCCTCTCATTTGCCATTCGTTCCGCCTCTCGTTTTCGCGTGAGCGTTTCCGGTTCCTGAGGTGGGGATACTCTAGCGATGGCCTCTTCATTGCGTCGTTCGGCAGATCTGTCTCTATGTCTCCTATCGTCATCATCGGCTCCAGATTCGGGGGCCGTAACTTCAATAATTGTCACTTGACTCTTTCCCTTGCTACCTTTACCCTTTCCACCCTTGCCTCCTTTCCCCCCACACCCGTCATCCGTCTTCCTCGGTGTGAAAACCTGTAATGTTAAAAATGAAAATTTAATATAATATATTATGTTGAATATTACTCAGAAACTAACTTCAAATAATAATAATCACAAATCGACACCAATATTGTCGTACCTTTCGAAAGATATGCGTCTTAGTCTCCTGCAGGTGTTGTGGTGGGTCGGGCTCGGCCTCGCTGTCAGGCGCTGGGGACGGGGGCCTCGTCTTGGGAGGCCGACCGCGCTTTTTCTTAGCGGGTCTCTCTTCTGACGTGCGAGGCTTGGGGGGCCTGCCGCGCTTCACAGCTGTGTTTTGGGCTATAGGTGATGTTTGGTTTCGAACCTGTATAGAATACGAGAATAAATGAATTATATTATAGGTTTAATACTTGAAAACATTATCAAGGAAATTTGATTCATTTGTTAGGCTTACCGGGTTAGGTCTGGGTCCCTCGTCGTCACTTGAGGCGGCAGAGATGCGATTCGCTACTGACCTCCGTCTTCTGGCACCCGGTGAAGGAGATGAAGCTTCGGAGTCCGATAGCTCCGAAATTGGACTCTATGAGGAAAAACATTATTGTCAAAAATATTATTATAACTTAGAAACAATTGATACTTTTCACGGACACAAGACTCAATATTAATTACCAAAGACATATCAGATATGTTTCCGTGCAGAGCTCCAACAACTCTCCATATAGTATCTTTTAGTTTATAAAAAGTATTTAACACTTTCGTCTTATCCTGTAGCGACATATCTTCTAGATTTTTCTCAAAATTCATCAAACTATTCCGTAAATTATACTTCAAAACTGCCAAATCTATCCATTTCTGTTTTATACTCTTTTCCCGATGATACACAATACTATGCATGATATTTATTAGTATTTGAAAAAGATCGTTGGCAATTAAATTTATTTTTTTAATTGTATAATAAGAATATATATTTTATACTAAATAAAACTTAGCTATAATTAAAACACTAATATCCTAAGAGGAGTCTAGATCACATTTGAAAGCTGTTGCGAGTCGCGTTGCTTGGTGTGCTGAATCAGACTCCATGTACGGAGAAGTGTTTACTTCTTGAAACTTAATACACTGGAAAAGCTTACGAGAGCTAACGTTATCTAAACATGTAATAAATATTAAAATATTTGTTTACCAATGGTGATTCAGCAGTTTTTACTAAGCGCAAACGAATAATTCTATCTCTTAAACCCATTAGGACAAATTAAAGTAAACCCAAAGCAGATATCAACTCACCGGTTGCCCTTTTGCATCAGCGAGCACATTGCTGAGGTCAGCATGGTCGGGTGGGTGAGCGGGTGGGGGGGCAAAGTTGGATAGACTCCAGGAGGGACGCTGGGCCGGCGCTGGCGCTGGCACGGGAGGTGGCACCGCCGGACTGGACTCCGCGGATGATGACTCCGACTCCGAATCCGAAGGTGATGAGCTCCCTGAACTAGGACTACCCCCAGAGCCGATTGGAGAGAGGATACTGAAAAGAAAGCAACTCTAAAATTCTACTCGGTAAGAGAACAGTCATGTAAATAAATATATATATATATATATCATCTAATACGAAAATCTATCTTACAATCTTAAAAACAATTGCGTATTGAAAAGTAATTAAAGTTATTTACTAGCACATAGGAATTAATTAACACCTATCCGTTCACACGAACACGCAAACATGTAGTTCATTACTATACGTACATGTAATAGAAATCGTGTGTAAATAACTTTTTACAATTGCAATTGAAGTGAGTTGCAAAGTCGATAAACAAAAGTTGCCAGCAAGTTATCTGGATGTAGTTTTTTATCAAGTTCAGAGTTTTTATGTACGCGTATTAGACTGCTAGATTAAAAAACTTTAGACATTATTGGTCCTCACTTTATGGTTTGTTCATATGGAGTAAACGGTAAAAGTGTATAAACTCAATGTTATAACTCGGCAACTAATTTTATTAAATGCTGTTTACGATATGATAAAAGCCTTAAATAAGAAAGTTAGAATGTTTTCATAACAATATATATTGTACATTAATGTTGGATCCTAATCAATTTATTAAATTCATATAATGTATGAGGATTTCTGGCTTTTATATCCATCCCTTCCTTTTAATGTCGTATTATTATTTGATAGAGATACACTAGTACTTACAAAAAAATTTAGGTAATCAAATATTACTTATTACGTAAGTATTCAGAACTAGGTCAAATATTACACAGACCTGGTTTCGCCATTAATGTCACTGAGATAAAGACATTGACCTTATATAATTCACGGTCACATATCTGCAGTAAATTACTCTTTAATTTCAGTGTTAAATAAATTATAGGTTATATAAAAATCATATCAATATTCTCGTAAAAAACGGTGTTCTAGAAGAAGTTTAAAAACAGTTTAAACATTGTTTCAAAGATGGTAGTAGATTCTCATATACAACTGTTTCATGTTACAATACTAACGGTTCTAGCCTGGTGGTGGTAGCTGCTACCTCGTCATCACTCTCCGACAGACCCAGATCTTTGTTTACCACGTCACTGTAATTGCACCAATATTATAAAATTATTAAAATCATAGACAAGTTATTTAGGCAAGCATGTTAAATTTGTAGTATATTTTTAAGACCTATAAAATTTACCATGTTAGTTGTGAGAAATGAATCTTTATATTCCAATAAATGTGTCTTTTTTATTTATAATGATAATTATAGAAAAATCAGTATTAAGAACACATAAAATTAAACATAGTATTTTTTTTTTCAGTTAAACTGTTTCAAATCATAGTCTTGAGTAGGTACTAAGATATATTAACTCAACTGACTGTCAAAAGGTTTTATCATAATACATTTTAAGTTAATCTAATAAGTATAACTAATTCAAACTAATAAATTGAACCAGTATGAATTGTGAAAGTAAGGTAAATACTCACGGCGACACTGAACTTCTCGAGTTGGATATCCGGTTATCGAGACCTGAAACAAAATACAATATTGTAGTAATTTTACACTACAAATAATTTAGCTTAAAATCAGAGAACAATTATAAGTACCAACTTATATTTTTACCTATTTCAAAGTAGTCTAATAGGGTTATTTTAAACTATACCACAATACCAATAATATATAATAATTACCTATATATAGTAAGTACGTATATTGTTTTCATCGTGGTATGGTATCTGTTTAATCAGAATAATAAAAGAAAACCTAGTCATAAGTAACATCGCAAAGAAGATTACCTCAACTTAATAAGAAATCCCATAACGCGTTTCTCTCAAGTTGAATAATCGCTTAAGCGTTTAAAATATCTTTGTCTACTCAAGCCTAATAAATATACAAAAATCCTTATATCGTACACGCAATAATACATCTAATGAACATCAACATAAATGTGAAATTAGGTTGAATTTACCGGGAAGGCGACTGTTAGAAAAAGGGTCAAGTATTTGCCGTAGCGCTCAGAGGTAATGTAAACATTCATTGTAAGCGAGTTCGACTCCCGACCGACGCCGTGTTGACTTTCCACAGGGCTTCGAACTTTACGGTAGCACGTTCTGAGATTCAGAAAATAACTCAATCAAAGTTACAAGCTCTCGACAGCACAATATGATTTTTGATTAATCAGACGATTATTATAAGGGCACGTCTAAACGTGACTTCCATTGTAATAGTATAAAGCTTATTTGTCGTCTAATAATATTTATATATAAGTAGACAAAAATCCTAATTTGGTTATCTACAAGTACCTACCAGACGTAATGTGATACATATAAAGGGGCACAGAGATAGCATTGACCTAGCTGTCCTGAGGGTCACTCACCTTAGGCCGAACTATGGCATTGCTCTCTAATACTATAAGAGAATTATAGAATTACAAATAATTATTTAAATAATTTACTACGAAAATTAATAATATAATAATTTAAAGTAATATAATATGCTTGACGTCCTTTAATATAAACTCATAAAAGTATATGCACGGGATATTTTAGAATCGTTAAAAACTATGATAAAACAGTCTTCTAGGAACACATAAAGACAGATGTAACAAGATGTCGCGAAGTACCGTTGGGGGAATGCAAATATATAATAGTAGGTACATACGAGTAGATTTTACGTGAGATAGTTTTAATCTAAGAAAAGCATTTAAATTACCGCAAACATGTTGTATACTTTAAGTTATTTATGGACGATTTATGTTTTTGCACAAATAATTTAATCATATCGGTTTTGAACCTGGCTATTAAAAACACTCAAAACCAAAAGTACGTTTTTTTTTAATGATCAAGGATATAGATTAGCATCGAAAACAATCTATTCAGTAGACATTATCTGACATACAAGAACAATTGTCATAACATCTTAGTGATTCTTTTTGTGGAACCACGTAGTGCGTAGAACGTATCGAGGCATTAAAAATGGCGTATCCACATCACGCTTCAAGTAACGCTTATTGACCTCACCATTGTGCTAGTAATTGATGATAATACATCTGATGTATGAATGGCCACCGAGCGTGATGACTGAGATTATAGAGTCAACTTGATAATTGCGATGTGTTACTATAATCTTTTTTTCAATAGAAAAACCATAATAGATACGTACTTTGATACGCACCGATTGCGCCTGCAATCAAAATTACATTCACAATCTCATTCAATAGTTTCATTAAATTATGATATTAAATGAATTATTTATTTACATTATCGTCGAAACGCAAAGAACAGCTCCTTTTCAAGAGCGTAATTCCATGACGTCACGCGTTCTGTAAATTATAATTCGCACGTGTTTGTACAAACAAAATATGACCGTGACTAAATAAAATCGCACCTATTGTTAAGCGACGATCAGAAACAATATCGTATTAGTTATACTTACATATTTGAATTCGTTTTAAATAAAAATTACGTATTTTTAAACGTTCTGAATGATTCGAAGTTCTCATTATAATATTTATTTATTTATTTATTTATAGGACAACCAACAAAGCATACACTAAAAAATCATGGAAAAGAAGAATTACAATTGTTTGATACATTTATGTAGTGTAGCCTTACTTAAAGGCTGCCACGGCATGCATAAACAGTAGCTGTGACAAAACTAGTTATTTATTAGTTATACAGAGAACAAAAAAACAAAAAAAAACGACTATATTTAATTACAATAATAAAATGTAAATATTAAAAAAAATATATATATAATAATATAAGATAAATAATAAAAGTATAAAAATGAGAATGCGGCTGGTGTAACTAAGGATTGCAATCATTTGCAATTTCCTTATATAAAATCGATTTAAATTTATGTAAGGAGTAAGACATGTCAATATCGATTCCAGGCGAGCGTGACAGGCGACTAAATTGATCTTGCATTCTGTTCATGGTAGAAAAATGGCCTAGTTTGGTTTTAAAGCTTTTGGCACAAAATAACTGAAATTTAGATAACCTAGAAGATTTGTAAGGAATATTAAAATTAATATGTTCCAACAACTTCGGACAATCTATGTAATTGTTTATTGTCTTATATAAGAATATATGATCCTGGATCTTACGACGATTTTCAAGGCTAAGGAATTTAAAGTGTTTCAAGCGAAAATTGTAGTTATTTAATTTTTTACTCATATGGCACTTATAAGACAGGTGTAAAAGAAACCTTTTTTGAACAGCTTCCAATCGGCGCTTATGTACTTCATAGCAAGGATTCCAAATTATGCTGCAATATTCTAGGCCAGACCTTACTAATGCATTAAAGATGGTAATTAGGCTGGAGAGGCATTTAAATTCTCTAGTGTTACGCAATACAAAACCCAGCATCTTGTTACCCTGAGTAGCCAGTTTATCAATATGAATATGAAAACGCAGATGATTATCTATATATATACCAAGATCGCGAATTACATTAGCCTCAAGGATAATCTGATTATTTATTTTGTAGTTATGATAGTGAGAAGCTTTTTTACGGGAAAAATGAACATGGTTGCACTTCTTAGCATTAAGTGACATCTTATTGTCAGAACACCAAATAGAGAAACGATCGAGGTCTTCTTGCAGTTTAAAAGGATCCTGGTCACACTCCACATGCTTAACAATTTTGAGATCGTCAGCATATAAATGTATGTCTGAGTGGACAAAACAGGGCGCTGCGTCGTTTATAAAAATATTAAAAAACAAAGGGCCTAGATGAGAGCCCTGGGGAACGCCTGAAGGTATTAGATATAAGTTGGATGAGTAACCATTAACCACAACTTTTGACGTTCGATTACGAAGGTACGATTCACACCAATCTAACATGTTACCATAGATGCCGAGAGCTGACAGCTTATGTATTAATATTTTGTGATCGACTCTGTCGAACGCTTTACTAAAATCGGTGTATATTACATCAACCGGAATTCCTCGGTCTACAGAATTGCTGATATCCGTTACGAAGCAAGCTAAATTAGTACCAGTCGAACGGCCTTTCAGGAAACCATGCTGTTCGGGCAGCAGTAGTTGCTTCACATGCCATGAAAAAAAGGGATAAACCAACGTTTCAAAGACTTTGGCGAATACCGACAAGATAGATATTGGTCTGTAGTTATTAGCGTCTGATTTATTGCCCGATTTAAAAACTGGTATTGTTAGGGTCTCCTTCCAAACCTGAGGGAAAGAACCTGTTCCCAATGATTTGTTGTAAATCATAGACAAAGGTTCACCCAAAACTTCACAACATTTTATAGCAAATATAGAATGAATACCATCAGGTCCTGGGCCTTTATTTGGGTTCATCCGTCTCAATGTATTTATAACCGATGTTTTACAAATTTTAATTTGGTTTTGGGCATGTATTGACTGACATTGCGTTATACTAGGAGTTGCGTCATCAGCAGTGATATTATTATTTGTGTTGTAAGCAGATAAAAAACACGAGGCAAAAATATTACAGATATCTGTTCCGTTGCTACCCTTTTTGTTTTCAAAATTAATTATTGACGGATACCTACTATAACTTTGGCGTTTTTGCTTTAAAAAGGACCAAAAAAATTTTGGATTAGAAATTATAGAAGATTCAATTGATTTTATATATTGAGAATAATTCTTATGTGTTAATTTTAAATAAAAAAAAAAAAATCTATTGAATATATATTATTAAAATTGATATAACTTTATCATATACATTTTTCATCTTCAAAATAAGCGAAAACAACAGATAAAAACGATCTCTAACAATGTTATATTAAATATTAAAATCGCTTGTAATTTCGCAACGATGAGATCACTCTAGTGTAAAACGAAATCACAATTAAAAGTTATATCAAAAAGGAAATTGATGACGAGGCCGTGGTACCTTTTCGGCGTGTTTTAATGACGGCTGAGTGACCATTGTTCTTTTATCGAGAATCGTGATTATTTCAAATAATATTTGATAGGCAACTTTGGAAGTCCTTTGATTATATAATTAAATATCTCAATATGATGACGCGTTAGAATGATAATTGTAAAAAATATAATTATTATCGTATTCTCATAACTCATTAAAAAACCCATAAGGAAAAACCAATGTAAAAATACTTATTTATATCGTTTTAGTATATTTCACGTGTTGGTACACAATAACAATTGTTTTATTTTTTGTTCAACCCTGTTGCGCAAAGGGTACAATATCCCAAGGAAGAGGTCTTTAGTTAGATATCCTTTGTTCTGTGTCAACAAAACAGAAGCTCCGGTAATGCACAGTCGTATATTTTATAACTCTTACTTTCTTTTATAATAAAATTGTTACAATATTTGTCTGAATAGAACCAAAGTTATTTTTATTACATTGGTATAAAGGAGTAAAATAGAAATCACAAGTTATGTAAATCAGTTTTATTAATGCAAAATTGACTTAAGAAACATATATCAATAAAATGAATAAGCGACCACAAAATAGTAAATACCTACAGAAGTACCTACACATAAACACACACACACACGCACACGCACACACACACACACATATGTATATATATATATATAGAAGAAATTCCATTAGTATAAAATACACCTTGTTAGTCATAAAATGCGAGGACAAGTTACTGTACATTGGGGAGTTAATAAAATATCACAAGCTTTATATAGCCGTATTTATAAAGCAGTACCATCACTAACTCAATATGAATCATAAAGAAAAAAATAGTAGTATTTCTTAATAATTAAAACTCAAAATATGTTCAATATTATTTTTTTTAATTGCAAACAGAAGCAATTATAGTTTAATTCAATTTCGTTTGTTTCGAATAGAAGAAATTTATAAAATTGTATTCTTAAAGCAAATAAAAATTATATTCTATTACAATATAATTTATATATATTAACTTTTCGATTTTTCTAATAACAGTTATCTGTTTAAAAGCTTTTTCTACTCATAAATAATTCTTGGCCCGTGGGAAAACACATACCTCATATGAGTGACAAGTGATCAATTCAAATGAAATTATAAGGCAATGTATTCTAAGTAAATTATAGACCGTACAGGGGAAATGCGAAGTAGACTTAATTGTTTAAATGGCAATGCATTGTGGGTAGCGCAACGCGTCCAATGCAGCGAGCTGCGAAGAAGTTTTACAGAAGTCCAATTCTTGTTACAAATGCTTATAATATACTTATTATGTCTTAAACTTCTCAAAATTAATCATAACATTAAGTTACTAAGATTATCGAAACTTTATTGAAACCTTTAGAACTGGGCCTCAAGTAAAAACAGTATGTAGTGCTTATAAAACAATAATATTAATATTAGAAGATCAGGTAAAAGAACAAAGAGATCGTGTCATTTCGGATGCTAATTAGAACAATTTATGAAGTCGCGAGACAATGCCGCTATAAATAATGACGATACGATCATGGTGACGTGAACCGGCCTGATAGCGACAGTCCGACTGCGGGCAGTGCTACATCAACATTGAAAGATATTACAGTGTTTGATGTTAAGATTTATAAGACTAAATAGTTTTTATTTCCTTCTTTAAATATACTAACTTTTAACCCCCTCTTTGGTGTTTATAAAGCCATTTTAAACCATACATTTCATAACACAATAGCAACATCTTGCTATAGTAACATTGTGTAACTAAATACCTAACACCTAAAGTGTGTGCTTAGTAAATCTCTTACGTAACATGTCCCATGAAGAACAAGGTATTAATTAAACATACATACAGTATTAACTATACAGATACTCAAACCCACCACAAACAAAATCCCGTCCAAGTAGAACATCTCCACATTCTATGAGCTGCTGCAGCAGTGTCAATCTGTTCTGGTATCCGAAGTCGGTGGTAAGAAATCCCAACATTATCACATTTTATTACACAGTCACGTCAACACTTCACGATAACTAATCAACTTTTACGATGTATTTTCTATTTGGCTTCACCTTTGAAAGAAATTTTGTAATAACTAATACTATTAAAATATTTTTGGCGCGAACCGACAGATGCGCGTACGTCGGCCTCCGGACGCAACTACGTCTTCCGAAAGCTATTAACCGGACAGGTGGTGACAAGGATTCTCTACTTCCCCTCTATTTAGTTCGAGTCAGTCGACTTGTCTTCCGATTTATCGTCCGATTGTCGGTGTGTAGAATCTATTGAATCCAATTCAGTTATTTTTACGACGGCCCTTCCAAAGAAAGGTGAAGTACAGTACCGTTATCTCCATCTCGAGTTACACGCATTTAAACTAACAAAGAACGTGACGTCTGTTATTATGAACTTAGTAGCTAGGAATTTGTACTAGTACAGAAATTGTATGTATGATGTTATTTAGATAATACAATGACATAGTTAAAAATGGATGTCTACTCGAAACAATAACACTTTAATAAAAAGTGATGCATGTTTTTTAGTGCCCTCTCGTATCGTAGTATGCAGGGTTATTAAAATCGATGGGAATAAACCATTCACAAGTGCACGTACGTCGGTCTGAGCTAAAACATTGCAATGTAGCATTTATTGCCTAAAACTTAAGACCCGTTGCTACTCTAGGTACGGCCCTCAGTACGTAGACTCCCTCCCCCCGTAGCCCGTCGCTATTATTACTCGGATTCAAACGTGGGGTTGAATCGCGACTTGATTATTCGCACATCAACATGTTTGCATTTCATTGATTTTTGGAACACCAGAGCGTTTTCAAAACATCTTAAAAACTACAGTATCATCAAGTTGAAAAGTTACTGAGATACGACATCGTATACAAATCTATCAAACAATAACACGACTCATCAGCATTTACATCGCGATTGTACTCAAAGAGGTGTCTCATGTCGCAAGAAACAGCGTATCTTAATGTCACCTAAGGTGTAGTACATTAATATCGCCCGTGACACAGATGTGTACAGTCGCGTGGAACGATGCGACGTCGAAGCGGAACAACGCGCGCGAGTGTACTGACCGCACGCGCCTTTCGGACGCACGTCCTCGATGCACTATTAGCTATGCATCGCATTTGAATAGTGGGGATAGCTTTGCCGAAATTTTAATTAGAGAGGGTAGTTCAAGCTAACTGAGATACGACTTGTTCTATCAAAAGTATTAAACGGGAGTTGTCATTTGAACAATCTGATACGAAAGTTGCTGATAAATTTCAATCCCACTAAACTTGACAAGTGCTACGTTTTGAGACATAACACATTTATTAGACTTTTAAACCGTGTGCTATATGAACGTTATTATGTAAATTTTAATAAGCTTACATAATGGTTGTAAAAGACATACATAATGTAAGTACATTTTCGTAAGTACTCGGTGCATCTCAACAGCGCAACGCATCGACGCCGCGTCGTCGCGCCGCCGTCTATTTCCGTAGCGATCCTCCGTTTAAGCTAATGTTTTATCCACTCCCTTTAATAGACGATATGTTCCAGAATTTTCTACAAATGCAATTTGTTTTGTATTAACAACATCAGACTCTCGGTTTTGTATGACAACGTTAAAGTTTACTCAGGTTATTTTAAATATAATTCAAGACTCAATATTTCTATTTAAGGAAACAGAAGTTTGTTTAATATGAATAACAAACAATAAATCATCGGCCTTTAATTTAACATGACTATAGTATTCTGACTTACACTTTTAGTCGTATAATCATGAGAAAAGTTAGAAAACCACTTATAGCTAAACCGACAAACCACCGAAAGTCATGAGTCTCCAATACTTATTACCTCCAAGTTTATCAACAAAAGCCTAACTAACCAACCTAAAGACGGTTAAATCCCACAATCCCCCACCTGTTGTACACCTGCCTTACATGTGTGTCTTCCATATGTTTCATTACACGCGCTAAATAATACATCACGGTAAGAAAATGACATTAATATGATGATAGCATTAAATGGAATTAACGGAACTCTCAATTTTAGAAACATTCCAAACAACGAAAGCTTTTTCGTACATAAACAAAACAACAAAATCTGACCACAACATTTTAACATGAAAGGTAAAGCTGTTAATGTGATTAATACCGGCGCGTAACATCAACCACAAATCTAACTGTACAAACGAAAATAAATGAAAGTAAATTAAAATGAACCGATCGTGTATCGATCATTTATTTGGTTTCATTTAAATTGTGATTCTATATTAGGAGCAAATGTAATCTTACGTAACTATCTCCGTGAAAAGTTTAACACTGACGCAATTATTTTCCGTCGTTTTATATACGTATTTAACTTATTACGTAATTGCCTATTCAAAAGTCTTTCAAAGCTTAAAAGATTCTACGAAAAGCTGCTAACGTTATTCAATGATTGAAAGAGAATAAATTAATATTACTTCCTTTGTCATATAATTTAATATACTCATTTTTATTGCTATAATTGATTTCCTATATTATTCTAGATTATATATTATTATCAACACTATTTAATGAAGGTATACAAGGGGTCAAATAATTTACAAACAACAAATGGTCAACATTACCAGCGCCATCGCAAGGGTCGCTTACACATGAATACACCAACATCGCCACCCCCAAATTAATATCACCCTGCAAACTTAAATGGCCACATATACCCATAGTCCGCATCTAATCGGACATGTCTCTCACAACGACCGCTCATATAACATAAACTTGAGCATGTGTACAATCACGCTTGACAAGTGTTTATAAACATCGCCAAGCCATTATAACATTAACACGGTGTACAATACGGACTGTTTACGCTTGAACAATAAAAGGCTTTCGGGCAATTCCGTCTATGTTGTACGTGATGGGTTCCGAAATCGGTCGGTTGCATTAGTCTTCGTTTGATCGTATAACACGAACAGTAACGACGTTTATCGTATTAAAAAATCTTGTTGTATAAGTCTGATTATTTTCCCTTTTACTTTAATATTATAATATATTATATTTACATTTCAATTTAGTAGTATTATATGACCCTGAAATGTTAAAAATATCTTTTATAGTGTAAAATTATGTAGAGCCATTCAATTTAATGTTTTTCTTTGTAATATAAATAACTAACAATTAATTTTAAAAATCAAATTGTTTAAACAATAATGACTTTCAAAAAATATGTGCACATAGCATTTTAAAAAAAGGTTCACTTTACACGAAATAAAATCTCGGAGTTACCTTTCAAGTACAATTACTCGGAACAGGTCACTTTAGGACTACGGTTAGTAAGAAATGTAAACAAAACACAAAAACAACATTCAACGAACAAACCGACGCAACAATGTATTGTCATGAAAACAAATTGTTTTATCGATTGTTAACAGCTTTAATTACATTTGAACTGTTTTTAAAGGTATTGTTTTTTTGTATACTATTTTGTCCTAATAACCGCAGATAATTACATACGAATGTTTGATCTTAATTATTTTAATTATAACGCGACATAATGAAGGGCCGACTCGATCACCTGCTGACAAAAGGGACGGTGAAAATAATTAAAAGCAACCGTGATATTCCACAATTCTTTAAAGGGCTGTTAAAATTCCGTTTGAGGTCAAACGAGATCCACTACAGAGGGTTCAAACTTGGAACATTAAAAAGTCAGCGGACATTATCTAAAAACAATGCAGCGAAAACTCAAAGACAAAGAAATCATTGTAACAAAAAAAAAATAAGATGCTTTTACAACCATTGGAGAGCACGATTTCAACTCTAAGAAATTCCGGTGACACTTAGTTTAAGAAACCTCATAAAGATTCGATAACATGCAATTTTCATGGAGTAAATAACGTTTATTATCCCATCTAGGCGGCCAGAATTGGCGTCAAGGCAAATTGGACCTTACTGGTCGAGGGTAGGAATACATTTTCCATCTAAATTGGTGCGTATAAAACGTTGTGGAACTGTAAGAGCTGTGGGGGTAGCGTTCTTGAGGAGGCAAACCGTCTTTCATATTGGGCTTAGGTTAAACAAAGCGAGGCGCTCGGATATGGAATTGCTGTGATCTGCATTGAACCGGCTTTTACTACGTGCATGCTGACATGATACCTTAATGTCATATGAAATTGATCTCTATTTGTATGAACTTTAGACATTTACGAAATATTTGTTCGTAGAATATAAATCACACACACAAATAGGAAATGTATTATTAAAATTCCATTTGCAAGAAAATGTAGGCAAGGCCTAGATAACACACACATGTTTACATCTCGTAAGCAGTTCTCAACGAGTGATAGTTTACCGTTGAATGAGGACACAGTACACAGTGCCGCTGGCGACTGGGGCTTCAAGATGCTGACTAGGACTCCTACTGAATCCTATATACATAAATACCAATAGACTTAACAGTATCTATATCTAATATTGTATAACCACGACTGATGTAGATGGTATAATTACAAAATGAATAAGTATTTTATTATTGTATACACATTGTTTCTGTGCAATATAAATAATGTATATATTTATCCCACTCTGAGATCAAATAAGTGCGAACAATGATCGTGTCAAAGTGGGTCAGCATTAGGATGCAGTGTGTTCCTCTGGATCCGATCTCATTACATTACACATATACGCCTTACATTACCTTTCCCTTTGTACATATAACATATATATTTGCTTTAAAATCTTTTTTTCACTCAAATAAGTTTCAAAAATCATATATGTCTTATACTTAAAGAACAAATAAAATTAGGAAGATATAAATTCTTATTATAATAAGATTCTAATTTATATTCGAATTTTAATATCTTACTAAATATTATATAAAATGAATTATATATAACTATAACTAACCATAATCATTCCTTCATTACTATATATAAAAAATACCGCTATGTCGTTTATACGTTCATTATAGCAACACTACATATTATAATAAGACCTCGTAGCCAAGTATTATTCGCCTCACGTTTAAGTTCTAACCCTGATGAATGACAAGGCCAAGTCGCGTGGTCTCAGTGAATCCTTTATTTCATTGATTTCGTAGAAGAAAAGCTTTAGATATAATACAAAAAGTGTAAGAGCTTATAAGTGTTAAATTTAATTTAGATAAACATTTTGTTTTCGTTCGGTTAATATAATTTTAATACATATTGTTTAATCTACATTAAAAATACGAAACCTGATACCAACATTGTAGTAATGGCATCTATAAAATCTCAACAAAGGCGTTATCAAGCCACCCTTTGTTTCTACTTTGCAAGATTTCGTAACACAGCGACCGCTATACCTCTAACCCTTAATAATTTAATTGACGTTGATTTAACTCGCCGTAAACGCTGACTAGAATTTCGAGGGGACAAAACAATTACCGAATAACTTGCGAAAAATTTTTTTTTTTATCTAACTTTAAATTAAACAAAGGAAAAAAGCGACGTTGATTGATGGACAGATCTTAATTATAATATTATTTAATGAACCCGTACAATACGACACCTATCATTTACTTATCGAGGCAATTGATCAAAGCCTCGTGTGAGTTACGTGTTGCGTCTATTAATATTGAATGTGTCAAGTTTATCATAATCTCAATATAATGCTCAAAGCACTATGAAAGCTAGGCGATAATAATCTAAAAGTGGACGCGCCGTCAATACAATGGTTGGTTTGTAGAGTTGTAGAGCAGTAGTAAACATTGACATGGATGTATATGAGAGTAGTACGATAGCTCGCTTACGTAGGAGGGACACCCTCCCCCCCATCCCCCCTCGCGACTGCCACTGCGGGTCAATAAATGGCAACTAAATTGGCATATTGAGAAACGGCTTATTGGCGTTATTGAAATCTGGTTTGGACGTGGATAAATTACACTACGTTACACTAAAGTACGGAAAAATCACTTCATAGTAAAAACAGGATAGCTTTGGAAAAAACACCTATCAAAATGGCGGCACATTTCGTATTCTAAACAAGCGATTTTAAACCTAAACAAAACAAAGAGAGAGCTCATTTTCCTCCCGCACCCCTCCCACTGTCGTTCGTGAATGTCGTTAATTAAAAACTAAATTAAAACAGCAATACGTTTTCTTTCCTCAATACTTGTTAGTCTTAGTGATGTATTTTTATTTATTAACTGTTTGTATTCATACGACTTTATTTACTTTTAAGCGAAATATAAAGAAAAGACGAAAATATGTTTGGCAAACATTTCTCATTTATTAAAGAGTATAAAAGAATAGAAAGATTTCATATTACTTTAAAACTTTAACTAAGTGTACTAGTTCAGATACTTTTAAATAACTATTATATTTTTAAATGACAAACGATAGTACCTACCTACGGACTTATTCATGTACCAATAGATATTGCATATTATATAAAAACTTATAAATATAATAGAAATGAAATAATTTTAGGTGTAATAATAATATCTTCATACCGTTTTAATTGTAATAAACACACTTAAATTATTTTACTTTGAAAGTATCTTCTCTAATAATAACAAAAACTAGAACATTTACCGCAATTTTCAGACGTCATTTAACATAATATTAACATTTTTACAGTTACCTCTTGTATAAAAAAATAAATATTTAAAGCGGATTCAATCATAAATAAAATTACGTAACTTTAAAATGTGACGTACACGTAAATGTTTTCTGTATAATTTTAATAAGAGTTTACCTTTTGACAAATCTTTTACGTAATCATTTATTTTTGTATTCGAAAATTCGTTGTTAAGGATTTCGTAACAATTGTTACCTATTAATATGAATAATTCCAAAATTCATATAAACTAACAGAACTAAGTCTATAAGATTTCCATTAGAACGTTTTTGATCATTCATAATAATATATACATTAAATATATATTATGTATTGTATAATATATCTAATAATTAATAATATTTATATAATACTTATGTACCAATAAGATCCGTAGTATAGTACTACCATTCAAGTCTAGACTTTTTCAACTAGTATGTCTATATCTTATTTTCCGCTACCGACTACCGTAGGAAAGTAATCTCGGTGAAAAATCCCACTCTCTTTAACTTCTCAATTCAAACCACTTCAGACTCAAAAATGCCAACTATTTGCGATCCTTCCTATATATTATTTATCGAATAAAAGCCTTGTGCAGTGAAGTCAGAACAATGAGTATACGTGCGACTCATGAGGATGTTGGAGTAGCGTAGCAGAAAATATATTCTAGTATAAAAAAATATAAAGTATTCAATATTAAGCTGAAGTTTAACAAAACAAATTTTCAATCATTTATCTTTATTATTAATAAGACAAATGAGCAGAAACACGTTGTTCTATCAAGAGGTCGAAAACAAACATCAATAATAAACAAATTGATTCCATAATGAAGTAAGCTAAGAGCCCACTCAATTGAGAGAGAAGCGACTAAATCAGACAGAAAAGCCGTTTATAAAGTACGAGCATTAATTAAAACTTAACGAGGAACGCGACAGTCGGCCACTAGCGGGTTTGTTATAAATACAAGTTTCATTTGAAGGCTTCGGAGGAAATTAACAAATTCAACGGACGAAATGTAAATGAAAAGATCCATTGGAAAACTGTATCGCTTGCATCTTAACGGAATATCTGATTGAATCGATATCTATATAAAAATGTTATTGGAAATGATGGGATGAAAATAATCGATATTGCCAGATATCGGAGGGGATACTTTATCTATAAAAATTGATTGTAGGAAAGCAAAAAGTCGAAGCAGATGTAGGTAGAACGAGGGCCGTGGAAACTAGCCAATCGGTAAGTATCTGACAAGGATATAAAGTTATTGAAGCGATTAATAACCACCGAGCGGACGGTTCGTCGTAAATTTTACTGACCGCAGGTGGAATAAAAACTTGTAACATTCACGTTTGCATGCTTTCCAAATACATCTTAATTTTTTATATCTTTTAACGGCTTTTTAGTTTTTATGCCATTAAATATAAAAAAACAGAAATCCACGACAATAATATGAATAATACGACAATAATATATCCTCATGTCATCATCTCATGATGAATGAAATATACAACATCTTAATATATAACTTTGAAATAATCCCTCAACTTCATACTAGTGACTACATCTATTAGTTAAGAGTTGACTACCTTCATTCCAAATAGATTTAAAATTTATCAATACATCTTGTGAACCTTTGAAAACAAAGGTTGATATAATCTTACATAATATCCATATAAAGATAAGCTTTATCGTTGACTTTATATAAGTTATTATATACAAATTGTAGACTCAACCGCCGTGGCCTTTACAATAAATCTATCAGAAAAGTTCACTTATTACGAAACAACTTAGAAACTAAAATATCTGCGCTGTGGTAGTTGTCGCTAATTTTAATTATTTATTAATTCACTAGAATTGTTTTATATAACTCACATTTATTTAATTTGAATTGTTATTAGCTTAGGTAATGTATAGACAGTTATATAACTATATAAATAATACAACCTCATTACACTTCATATAAATAAAATATTCTTTAAGTAAACACATTCAAATAAATGTATATTAATATATAAAGCTCTGTCATGTTACCGTACTCTGTACGCATAGACGTCTGTTTTAATTATACTCTTCAATCACAATAAAAACTGTTTATTCAAATGTATTCCACATCAATATTAATAAACCACATGTTATACAGACTCGTTACATCGGAATTAAAACCGTGCTGATTTTTTACATATTACTTTAAAAATAACATTTATAAATTAATCGAGCTAATGGGTAGAAGAAGCAATATAATTTAAGGTACATTTAGTGAAATTAACAGTCATGTGACTTTGGAAATGCGACTATTTTTGGTGGCAAAATTAAAATTTTCCAATTCGTTACATTTTCAAAACCAATAGTAGGGGCCACGCAAGCAATTTATTTAAGCTAAAGAACTATAACGTTATCCGGCAAAGCACTCATTGGTAATATTATTTTCTATTTACTCATGTTTTACGATCAACTATCTTAGTTTCCTCGACGTGTTGTAGACCTTTACTAATGGGGCCGAGGAAGCGTAAAATACACGTCTGTTTCTACCGTATTTATTTTAAGAAATTAGATACTTAATAGTGTAGATTGTGCGCAATTAACAAAGAAATATTACGTTAAAATAAATACGAAACATAAACGACATTAACTCTGTACAGATTAAATAAATGAATAAAATAAAACTAATAGTATTAAAACGTCAAAGGATTCACTCGTTACCGTCTCGATTGCAGTTAACGAACAAAGGTCTATCCATTTAACTTTCGTCGCTGGCGAATAGCCATGCCGAAACATTGCTATGCATCTATGGCTCATATTACCATAACAATAAAGTATAAAATACTTTCTAACTCCATGTTCTAATCAAGCCATATGTACGCAAAAAAGACAATAGCCAGTTTTCATCTAAAACGGATCTAATTCGTGAAAAGACCCCCCGGCGGGTTGTCACATACATCCCAATGTTATTCGAACCTATTTCAAGAGCTATCTATCGCAGGTCCTAAAATAAAACCATTGGAATATTAAATCGGTACTCTTTTCTAACTTGGCTGAATTGTACATACTACTACGCTTGTAGTTGAAGTATGGAAACGTTCGTACTTATATTGTTTCCCGTTTGTAGAAAATTTTCCCTAGCACTATTGTTCTCGATGTCTATATAAAAAGAATCAAACGCTTTGAAAATAATTATTTATTTAAGAGTATTGAAATAGTTAAATAATAATTAATCGGGACAGAACGAGATAAAACATAAGAAACAACAGTTGAACAGAGCAAAAAACATGAATGATCGGACGCGTGGGCTGGAAGTAATGGCCAGCCTACAATTTACGAGATGAAGAACGTAAATAAGAGAGTTAATGATGTTACTAATATTATGAGCTTGTTTTAAAATTGACAGTAATGAGTACCAAAATAAAAACATCACTAAAGAAACACCCACGGCATACAGTATTACTTGAAACATTGATTACATAAAAACATAGTTATTAAATGTGACAATCACGAGGCTAGTTAACACAGGACTTTGGCTTGCTAAAAATTCCATTAAGCCCTAACGCCAACACAACACGTAAACGAAGCCTTTGTCATATTTATGTACGCAAATATATATTTTATTACAAGCGAGAAAGAGTTAGAGTAGCATGAGAGTAAGCAGATTGTAGATAAAGCGGCGCACACGGTACCGGTAAAGTGTGGTCCGTTCATATTCATTATTATTCAGTTAGCGCTGCAAATATTTTTGCGGGCGCGTTTGTTTTATGAGTTTATCGCGCGACGCGACGTTAGAATGCGCACTTGTGTTTTGTTTTCATTTCGTTGCGATTTATTTATCGTCCCCGATACGTGTAAACTGACCAATAATTCATTCTAACTTTTATTTCCTCACGCACTCGCCTGTAACGTTATATCAAATGAATATTTTAACACGCGGCTATATTTCGTTATTGGCACAAACATATCACTTTTTATTTCGCATTTCAAAATAAATAGGAATTGAAAGTTTTATTCGCTACCAAGTGGATTTTTATTTACAAATCGTCTAAAGTAGCACTTTCGTTCTTTAAAGGGGACTGTGGCGGTTTTAAAAAGTTGGGCCGCTCTGTAGTGCATTCAACAAAACTAAACTTACAGTTCTGCCTTCTTTCTCTTATTTTAATAGTGAGTTATAAAGCACTGAATTATATTATATATAAATATAGAATGTTGCCATTTAATAAAATGATTTCCAAACCCAAACATAAAAATAGTTTATATTTATTGTATCATTATAAAAGATAAAAATTTAAGATAAGATCATTTTAATATAGACAAAGAATTAAAGAAAACAATGAAAACAAATTAATTATCTATGATTAACAAAATTAATAAAGTTTAAAATACCTATCAAAATAAAATGATTATAATAAACAAAATTCCGAGCGACTCAACAAAGTATTCATTCAAAGTTCTTTCGTAAAGTTTTTGAACGACTCGACGGCGGTCTGGCCAATTAGGTCGGTGAAATAGGCGTTTTGAGTTCTTCTACCGATGCCTTTGGATGCCGACATTACTGACATTCGTGAGCAGCCATTGTTGGGACAAACTTTAAGAATTTTTTATCAGACATTATATCGCTATCAAATTAAATATATTTAAGTTGTAGAGTTAATTATAGAGCGAAAAATAAGTTCATATTGATAATATATATTGTACACCTGCCTTTATCAATCAGGATGCAATTTAGTTTATTATTGCAGTTTACATTCTGACGTTAATTTAAAAATATGTTAAATGTCAAGTTTTTTAGTATACGCTTTATAAATGAATTAAATTTAAAACAACTATCTAATACGAGCATCAATCCTTGACTTTTATAGCCTTACTTCATTTATAATTTGATGAAGCTATCAATATGTTATATAAATAAAGCGTAGTCTGGACTAGTAAATTTATCAAAGTAAGAGCCATCAACTAAATACGTACCGTGTATACCTTGCTTAATAATATATAAGTAATTACAAGTTATAATAAAACTTACAGGGCTTGGTGATGGGTGCTTTGAGCTCATTGTTGGTCAACTGAGGATTCTCTTGCACCTGCAAGATAATCATAATTAATATATCATCATATAATTAAATCATTTAACCAAAGCGT
Organism: Napeogenes inachia; assembly: GCA_959347355.1. Classification (NCBI taxonomy): domain Eukaryota; kingdom Metazoa; phylum Arthropoda; class Insecta; order Lepidoptera; family Nymphalidae; genus Napeogenes; species Napeogenes inachia. Next base: position 18,925,128 of record OY365793.1, on the reverse strand, counting down.
AACCCACAATAATATTTCATTTGCCCACTATAATTTCTGTAGGTAAATAATTGGCGCAGTTACCTTATTGGTATAGGGGTTGAAAATGAATTTGTTATCAAGCTCCTTCCTCGGCGTCGCCGCGATCACTGACAGCGGCGTCGGTAGTGATTTCATCTCCTGTTGGGAATTTTATCTCGTGTACTAACAAATCATAGAGATTTATGTTCTTTTATTTATAGAACTTTTATTATAATGTTCACGTTTTTGTAAATCAATTTTGTAATGATTATTAGATATATATTCGGATATTTTCACGTAAATTAATTAAAATTTAGCCTGACTAGTTTCGAACTCCTGCTTCCAGCGCATAGATTCGAAACTATTCGGTCAAAATTCCGATCAATTTACGTGAACATAGCCGGGTAAATACATAGTTAATGTTTACTGAACATTTAATATCAAAGTGCTTGTTAATAACATAACATATAACGTGCATTAATCACCTGTTATGTTAATAAATCTCAAAGGGGTTTAGATCTAGAACACGCGAATGACCACAATATCTGAGATGTAACAATTTTAAACACGAACACTATATTTTATTACTTGCAATATAAAAGTAAAGTTCTAAATAGTTAATATGTAATAATTGGTACAATATCGTCACCTTTAATATGCTCTCTATCGGCGGTTGACTGCTGTCGGTGGCATTCTGTGAAAGAATATTTTTAATATAAAATCACTTCACTGCACTTGTTAGAGTTTCATTCGTGCGAATTTCGCATATCTCTGCTGGAATTCTGTGTAAAATTTGTATAAACTTTTAAAAATTCAAATATTACTAAATCGTCTATTAATATAACAAACCTCTCAAAATATGATATTAATAGCTTTTGTGATATTATGGTAAAAATAGTGTAACGTATGAATTTGACTAAAAAAACGAAATCTTATCAGTATATAAAACAAATATTGTAAACACTTATTTGCCAAAAGTATCAATAAAACTATAAACCTAGCATAAAACTATTTGTCGTCGTTGAATTTAAACACTGCGATAAAGGTTATGTGCTCGTAAAAAAACATTTCAATGAATAAAATATTTTATTAATACTTAGGATAACTTTGTGACCTGTTTACATACGCTTAACTACTATAGCATACTTTAAACAAATGTTGTTCACTTAATCTGCTGTTAATAAATCTTGTTAACTAAAGATTAAAATTAAACATAATCAATCAAAATCTTATCATCACCGCAAATATAATATGCATAGCCATATTAACCCAATATATCTCTAACATATCCAATAACTCCCCCCACCTCTCTCCCCCCCCGCTCACAGGTAGCTGTTTGAAATGCCGATTCCACTAATCTGCTAATTATATTAACTGAGGGTACTTCTAAACATCCCCGTATTGATGATACGATTACTAATTGCTTATAGGATTATTAGGTTATTTTACTAAGTCGATTACATAAATAACTAATTTTAAGTTCACTATCTAGTTTGTTCTATATAAGCTTTTTGCTAGTGGCTTAGCTTGTTCTGTGCATGCAAGGAAAAACTTTTTTTTTTTCTACTGTTTCCAACAAAAAAAAACATCTATATCTAACCTTAAAAATGTACTGGTGATGGAAAATTTTGGATCCCTAGACTCCGTATGTGAACACAACATGACAGTCAGTTGTCCTTTTATATAGATAATCTAACATTATAGATATAATACAATTAAAATTTTATTTCATTCCCAGTGCTAACTCCCATAGTTATACTAGCAAGTCGAGTACAACATGTATTATCTGTACCAACAATGATAAAGTTATAAGAGAGCAATTAAAAGTTTATTTGGCTTCAATTCAATAGCACGTTTGACTAGAAATATAGACTACAGAAAACTTCTTAACTTAGCCGTCTAAACTAGTTTTCAAGGCGGCAACCACCGTGGCCTAGAAAGCGGCAACTTTGAGTTGAATATAAACAATATTAGAAGGTAAGCAAATACGTTTTGTATGTGGAAACAATAGTTTCAGGAATATGCATAAATGATACACGTGTCTAATAATATAATTATATCGGATAAAATAATTTAAATTAATATCGTATGTACATAAACAGAATAGACACATTACACAAATTACGACAGAGAATGCTTGCTAATTTTAATAATAAAAAAAAAGTTACACTGCATGAAACACGGAAAAATTAAAAAGGAATACATCAAAGAAAACATTTAATATTCACACTTCATATACATTAGAATGAAAAATGATTTAAAAAAATAATTTAAGCGCAGTGGTAACGTTTCAGTCGCTTTGAGAGATTCAAAATCACCCCGCACTCGTTTTCTTGTTTTAATATTTCACGCTCTGTCAACGCACAGAGGATGTCTCCTGGTCTTTGAGACTGGGAACATGATATTCCGTTATATTTGTAAACTAGATCATGATATGCGTTTATATTATCACTAGAAAATATTTTCTATATTTTGACATGATCTTAATGAGAACATAGTGAACTATATAGAAATTATTACTTTAGATAATAATATAAATATTTATAAAAATAATCGTTTTATGGATATATCTACAAACCTGTGATTGGATTCCGTTAGTTATCCGTAGGGGTGGTGGTCGGTGCGCTGGCGCAGCTGATGAGCTCAAACCCTCGTTCTGTCGTGAGAAACGTTACAATATTAATATAATGCCTAATTGCCTATAAGATGAAATAAATTAGGTAAAATAATAAGATAATTAAAAAAGAGTAGTTTTCAAAACACAGTTCCTTTATAGTAATTTATAAATCTCCCACGTGTTTGCTCATCTAAAACCCTCAGTAAGGCGGTCAGAAGCTCCGCCGAGCGACTCGAAAACTTTCCGAGAACTTTTCCCTTTAAGCATAACTCAGCCACAATGTACTTCGATTTTATGAAATATGCTTACAGCTTAACAAACTTCGAAAGGAGTATATTTTAAAGTTGAAACTTTTATTTTTATACGAATAACAAATTATGCAATCTCGTGGTCGGTATTGACTTTTTTAACAAATTATTAAAGTTTCGTGGCTTCTTTACTACCGAATCACATTTAATAGCATCAGAAATGGCTGGTGTTAAATTGATTTGGCGAGATTCTTTCATAATGAAAGGAAATAAATCCCCATAATGGTGGAGAATAATTCGATCAGTGGGTGATCGCATCGAACCTTTGCATAACAATAGAACTTGGATCACCGAGCTTATATAATTTATTCAAATGCTTCAGTCAGATATTAAAAGTGCTATTGCTGCTGAAATTGATGACGTAATATTGTAACGTTCTTACAATGTTGTTTGTAAATTAGCTAAAGCTGGAATTTCAAATATCTTGTATGTGTGCGTGAATTCCTTGTATGTATTTGTTACGCTACATCGCTGAAAGTTCAAGGACGCGTTCAATAGATTTTGGCTTTCACGACACGAGGGTGTAATAAAACAATTTTCGGTCATTTTTCTTTACAGAGGGATGATTTTGTTTTTATATTTATACGTTAAATTGTTATATAATAATATAACATATTGTTATTTCATGTATGTTTACTTTAGAGTGTAATGACCTACCTTGTTGTAAATGTTAGGGCGATGGTACACCCGACCGTTCTGTGGAGCGTGGGCAGGTTTCTTAAATTCATTTTCGCGCCGGGACGGGTGACCTGAGGAAAATTAATACAATTAGATACTTCATGTTTACAAATAACTGATTTTCATATATAAACCCTCTTTAACTCTATGGAGAGAATAGCAGAACAATCTTGATCTTTTTTCTTGTAGGTATGCAAAATTAAATCCTTTTTGACTAAGAATTAAAACAGTCAAGAAATGTATAATTATATGAAGTTAGTAAGATACTTTTTACATTTACAAACTAACATTTCAAATAACTTGCACAAAATGAATAAAACCGTTTACATATAAACAATTTATTTGATTATGTTTTTGTAAATAAAACTACTTTAAACTTTTTATTATATTTTGTTGTAAATAGACTTAATATCTGCTGCTATTCGTTCACTCGCTGCTGGTTTTTTCCGTAAAAATTAAAGAGTTTCATTTTTAATCGTCATTTTGTATAAACTTTTCGCAATGCTTGAGATTTTTCCTGAAACCTTAATATAGGATGGAAAAAGTAATGTAAAAATTTAATTTCACTTTCAGTCTTTACAAATTATACCGAGTCAAATAGTATAAAAATATACATTTTAATTTGTAACACTATTTTTAAATATTGTATGGCTTAGTGATTTAGTAATTAAAATTGAATTCTGGCCCCAAAGCTCAACTGCTGCAGAGCAATTTAATTTGCAGCAGCCATGCGACCACGCGGTCTCAGAGACCCTGATACAAACACGACGTGCCAACTCTCTGTGGATTACTGTTCTTATCCTGCTTACTAAATAGCAATCTTAATTTTACCAGTTGAATGTCTGATACCGGTTTTATTTTTATTTAAACAATATTTAATCATATTTATTTTCCACTACAGATTCAATAAAAATCATTGCATCATATTTTATGTTAATTATTATATCAATATATAATATTAGTAATATTAAATTTAGTGACAATATGTTAGTGTTAGTTTATGGATTAATGAAAACAGACTTCCACTGATAGGACGCCATCTCAAAACTTGTAAGATAAAGTTTGTAAAGCAAATGTTTCTCTGTATATTTGTTACATTATTGTCAATAACTATGTATCAAGTTCATTGATCAATTATGCAAGTAGATTTATTATTTTAGTAATATAATAAATAATTAACAATATAGTATGGACAATAAGTTTTTTTTTTTTTATCGCTACGTAACGATTTCTATCCTAAACAACAATAGGAATTTCTGTTAATAATTCCTTATTTCATTCGCAATAAAATAAATAAAACATTATATTTTATATTTCTTAACACTCAACAGCAAAAATCTTAAACGCAATGAGGTAACACTTTTAACACATTACGTCGACATTAGACTAGAAATCGCTTTTATGCGTTCATGTAAATGCGCCTTAAATAGGGGTGGGTGGGGGGTAGGGGGCCGCCCCCCGAGCACGGGGGCCTCCCACGATGTGAGGGTCTCAGTCGGTGTTTAGCTGGTTTATGGAGATTGCAAACGGGACAAAGGAGTCTGTAGAACTACGCTTAGATTTTACTTCTCGTTTTTTATGTATTTTTATTTACAAGCGTTCTGATTTTTTCTTTTATTTTATGCGCTTAATATTTACAAACAAATACTTAACCTAATATAAGTATTTAAAAATACTTAATAATATTTAAAAATACGTTTTAACATTTAAACATTTTCATTTTTATAATTGTATTTAAAACTTATGTAGATCTAGAAGATAGATAGATTAAACTTATGAAACATTCTATAAAATTCTATAATTATAATAAAATTATGACGTTTATATATATATGTAATATAACTGCAGCTCGTCTGTGTAATTTAGTAGCAATTGCACGCATCTGCAGACACACGCGGTGTACCGACATCAAATAACTAGTCATCTACAGCGCCCGGGCTAGTTATTATATAATTATTAGCATCAAGATTAAAATATTAATAAATGAAATTTAAACATCTTTTCTATGTTCTTTGTTACACCTACCTCAGCCTCGTGTATACTAAATATATGTTATCTACCACAAAGGTCAGACTAACCTACTTTTTATATGATAATTGAATAAACGGGAACAAAAAATAAACAGTAGGTATTCTATATCAACTTCATATCTATTTAATTATTTGCAACCGCAAGATAAGAGAGCAATTTTACACAATATTGAAGAACTTTAATAGATAAAAACTATTTGTCGTAAATTGTCGGTACAATTACTAACATATAGTCGCACCTGATTGGTCAATTTGCTTTTCTATATTACAGAGTACTTGGTTGCCGCTAATGTAACCCTAGGGAGAAACTACACCTCCTTGTCAAAGTTTTATATTCTTTATACGGCAAAAGCTTTATACTTTATTCATAATTAAGAAATAAAAAGAATAAAATACATATGACATATATTTCAGACACCTTTTTTACATATTTAAATAAATATATGGCTAAATAAATTTATTTAAATATTAAAAAAAGAACACTTGTATAAATAATGTATTAACAACTCATTCAATAAAAAAAATCGCTTTATAATACGAATAAAATAGTATTTGTTATTTCTCCCTAACAAGACGGGAACATAATATAGAAATAAGTAGCTCATAACTGAACCTCATTTTGCGATCATGGATATCTTAGAGCACGATCACACGGGAAAAAGCTGTTACGACTCCATAAAATATAAGTCTTATGAGATGCGAAGTGTAATAAAAACTATACATGACTGGGGCTTCCTAAGAAATAGATCAAGAGGTCACAGAAAGACATCTTGTAGTTGTAAGGCATCTAGTATTTATGCATATATATGACATAATCTTTTGTCGCAACTTAATACAGAAATTTGGGAGCTTATTTTGAAAACTTCAGCACCAATTTCGTAACTCTCCCCCAGCTTTTAAACCTTTATTCACGAGATTACATCACACCGTCCACTGTTATTGGATTTAGTGAAAATAGTCCATTCAATAATGGTTCTGTAAACTCGATCACACGTTTAAAAAGGAAATCGGTGAAAAAAAACCTATGGGATTCCCTTCTCAACATACAACCCGTATAATTCATTCATTTACGCTACAATAATGTTTTTGTCTTTCATACTGTGATGGTATTTAAGGCATATACCTACTTTATAAGGATACAACTTTTTTTTTTCTATTTATACTTTTTTAACCTTTTCGTTACCGCTGGACCAAAAAAAAATAAAAAGGTATATTTAACTAAAATATCAAAAATTATTCAATAAAGAAATAACTATCCCAACTAAAAAACCAACAAGCTCACATTTGCAATCATGAATATTAATAACAAAATTACAATTATTATTTGATATGAAACATATCGACATCGACTTTCTCATGTATAAACAAAATGAAGCAACCGAAGTCATGTTAAGAAGCTAGTATCAAAAATAACCCGCAAAGGAGATTCAAATATCCAAGTAAGCCTCGTGGATATATATAATGTATGTGGGCGACATCTCTTGAGATAACTTCTTTGAGCATAAGTTAGTGTGTAATAAATTCCATATTCTACTTATCGAATTGAGTCACACGTGAAAATAAATAGGCATTTGAATGTTACCTTCCTTTTATTAATATTACGAAAGATTTCTAAAACAAGAAATTTATTTCTATTGTTATTTATACAAATAATTAATGTTAAAATATATCAATGAAAGCTGCTATTAATTACTTAAAACCCTTCTCTTATTCCAAGCATCTCAAACTTTTCAACTTGAGTATCGCTGATTACTGAAAGGGAGACAAAATTAAACATCAAAAATATAACGGACACTTCATCCCTTCAGGTCGGCGTTACTTATTCATCATTACTCCATTATTGCTGGTCCGTGAACGAAATTTATAACTATATTAAATATTGAGGAAAACCTTTCCTGAAATACTTATGTATATACACATTTATAATTACAGTTATATATTTTTTCCCTTATCTATATATCAATAAAAATAATGACAGCTGTATTCAATAGACGGAGATAAAATAAATTCATCTGTAATAGTATCAAAACTGCATAGCAGCACTCTACGTGATTACTTCCTCTGTCTCTACAATACACGATTTACTAACAAAGTATCAAAAATATTGACATCTGGAAAATATAGTCCCTGTCTGTCTGTGTGTTATTTTGCGAAAATTTTATTTATGGTTTCAGTAAATATCTAATTTATTTAATTATTTAACGGAAGAGAAAACAATTAATATAATTAAAACCCTTTGATACTAAAACTCTTTTATGTATTATAATGAGTTTTAAAGTTTATTTCTCTGTTATCGTTTTTATATAAAGCTATACAAAGAATACACGAATTAAAATAAAATCTGCGCGAGTTTGAAGACCATTTTAAAGCAGATTATGCATTTTTATTCAATCGCTGCAAAAAGCAACAAAATCATTAGGAATGAATAATCTAAAGGCTTCTAAGGACGTTACATTTATCTTAATGCATCCAGCCGCAGATACGAAAACCGTAAAAGTTGAAATAAAAAACATCTAAAACGCATAATTTGCAATACATTAAAAAGTAATCAGTCGCTACTACGCGGGGTGGTCTCGTGGTCTGAGGGGTAGAGGGGGTAACAATGTCTCTCTCTGGCCAATGACACGCGCACCTGCGGCCGTTGACACATGCGCCGGCGCACCGCCCGTGCGTTTCGTTTTTTAAAATCCGTTTCGATGTTTGAGGATCGGATTCTTTTGTTTTTCGGCCATCATGATACTGATGAATCTTAATGCCATTTTAAATCGTATTTTAATGGCTTTTAATTAAACAAAAATAAGACTGTCAATGCTATCTTGATCTTGTATCTATTAATATACATGAGATCACATTAAGTAGTAATATCATTAAAATGCTGTGTTATAAAGTAATAAAACTTAAAAAAATACTTACTCCGTAGCTCATCCCTAATTTATTTTAAGTATACAACAATTACAGTTGTTAAGTATTGGTACATCACTAGCAGAAGACAAGAAAGATCAATACTTAACGTCAGTCAAGTCCTTGTAAACCGCACTAAACAGTTGGCGAGCAGGCACATGCATGTTCCGACGCAAAGTTGCAATTAACTTCTCTGTACTTACGAAACCGTCTACAAAGAAGAACCGAACCAATTTGCTACACGCAAAAATACCCACAAATGAGATATCCTCTTTATCAATTTCTGTTTTAGAATTAGAAAGGAATAATAATTCTAAATTTATAATTTACATAAATTGGTATAAATAATTTAAGTCAAATTATTCCAACAGAAACTAGTATATATTAGCAATTAATCAAAGTAAATTAGTTATAAAGGAGCAATATAAATATTAAGATCCACAACACATTATCAAATTCGCTTCAATTCAGTCGGCAAAATATAAAGCATTTGCTCGACCTTACTAATAACTAAAAGTTACGAGTAACTCCGGGGTCCTATTAGATTATATCAATGTAAACAACCGTGGATGCTCGGAATATTGTTTTGAACTCGATTCTGACTAATTTATCAAGATTTGGCCAAATTTATATGCTTTTAATACTGTTTTACTACCTTGGTACATACGTAGTGTTTACGTGTTTTTAATAGTTATGGATCAAGAGTATCATAACATGATGTAGGTATTATAAATATTATTCATTATATATATATTAAATAAATATATACTTGAATTTTTCTATACAAAGTTACAATAAATATTAACGGAATATTTTAATTATTTATTACATATATACCAGGAATATTAAAAAAATATATTTTTAGTTATCGAAATAACACTAGTAATAGCAACTTGCAAAAAACCCGAGCCACCAAAAAACAGTCAATCTCGTAAAAGCCTATGAAAATGGAAAACCAATTCAAAACCGTATTTCAGTTCTACATATATTTTTTATTAAAAACATATAATTAACATAGGTAAGATACATACAACCTATATAAATTCCGTAAAGAAAATTAAAAATAAATACCTAAGTCGAGATAATATTCCTAAAAGCCATTACATTGCCTTGTTCCACCGCAACATAATTCAAAAAGGGTCCATGTAAAGACTCTATCATAGCCGCAGACCGCATCCCGTAACTCTGAGAGGATCTTAGTATTCAAACTCGATAATCCTAAATGGATAGAACAATATAGTTATTTAGATAATACTCATTAGTTAAACGATTTGGTTACCACTTGAAAGTATTGATATATTTACGTCAATATCACAGCGCTACCATTTACCAAGCCATGTGTTTGTATACATTTTTATAGGTTCGTTATTTTCCTCGTTAAATAAAGTATACAAATATGATATTTTATGGAACCAATCCCGACACTGATTCCGTCTAATGTAACATCGTTTGTTAGTTATTATATAAATGTAAAGTAGAAATAAAATTAACTATGAATGAACTTAATAAAATATTTCTTAATTTTTAATAACTCATTCGACGGCCAAATAAGACAATATTAAATTAATAGCTAATTTATAATATATTTTTTTCAGTTACGTTATAGAAAAAACCTTTCTAATATGTATATGTATATATTTTTTGGTAACGTCCAAACAATACGTTCAGGATAATATTTATGATATATTTAATTATTAATATCGTCTTAAAATACAGCTTCTGTAGGATGATATATCATATCTTAAAAGGCTGTTTAGCAGAAAACTTCTCTTATAAATTATTCCAAACAATACTTATATTGAAAAGAGCCAAAACTTTTCAGACACATATAGAAATGAACAGACATACATGTATTAATTTCGTAACTTCTAACTAAAGGTCGCTTTCTAAAAGATCCTTCAAAGACCAAAAAACATTACATAAAGTTACTATAAAAGGAATGCAAGACACGTATATATTTTTGTTTTGCGAGGTTATGATCGAGAAGGGGGTCAATGTGAACGGTGATGCCTCGAGGTTTTCCCTTCAGTAAGGCTGCTGATGGAACTCATATCTATACGGAATTGCAGTCACATTTTATTAATGACGAGGTAAAGGTAGTTAAAATTATCTTTCCCTCAATTAAGGGTAATGATTTGATCGTTAAACAATAGTTATGAAAATTTAAAAAGAAAACTTTTTTTTTTTATTTAAGTCATTATTATAAATAATATACACAGGAAATAGATTTTGAACTATTTGAATGTGTTATATCCCTTGATTGCTTTTAAAATTAGAATATATTTGATTTATTATATATCCCTACTAATATTATAAATGCGAAAGTAACTCTGTCTGTCTGTCTGTCTGTCTGTCTGTTACGCTTTCACGCCTAAATCACTGGACCGATTTTGATGAAATTCGGTGTGAAGATAGAACTGAATTTAGGAAAGGACATAGGATACTTTTCATTGCGAAAAAAATGGTAGAAGGGGTTAAAATAGAGAATGAAATTTTGTATGGAAGTTCCTTATTGTCAAACATAAAATCATGTAAGATGACATAAAATCATGTCACGAGATATAACTGAATTACACGCGGGCGAAGCCGCGGGCGGAAAGCTAGTATATTATAAAAATAAAATAAAAAAAAAAAAAAAAAAAATGTCCAAAATACATTAAGTGATTCTTAAATAAATAGAGATTAACACATAAAAGGTGTAATAATGTGTTTTAATATAAAGTGAAATCGTACAAAAAATATTCATCGAACGACAGCTGACTCATACATTGTCACCTTGTACGTCTTTATACAAACGTACAAAGGATTTTATTACATTGTAACCAGAAAGTGTATTCAGGGTTACAGACACCATAAAGTGACGTACACCTCAACTAAAGCACACCCATAAAACTTCCTCAACTCCATCCCCTAGAGGTTCCATGGGAAAGAGGAACCATTTCACAAGGATTATATATAAATATATTTATAAGCGATAATATATACATATCATATCGGTTTTAGGGCTTCAGCGACTTAATTAATTAATTCCAAATATATAATTCTATTTTGCTAAAAAATATCGCTTAGGCCAGAAAGCCGTGGAATCATCCACATGTACACATAATTATTGTTTATAAATATGTGATATATTTATAAATAACCATATTGAAAAACTTTCCACCGAAAATAAAACTCTATATATTTTCCGTTTGTAATCTGTCTGCATCCATGGCGGTCAGTTAAAAACTTTTCCATTATGAAATGAATCGCAGACGGAGGGCACATTTTGTATGCAGACGTCATCCGCAACATAGTAAATAACCACTATACAGTTATGTACCATTACCACATCGCTCTGCACAAAAACCAGACATACTATAAGACCAAGAGCTACTAATTTAGATTGTTTTTTACATTTGTTACCAGTACCCTTAACAAAATATATTTATATATACATAATATTAATATAATAAAAGCCAGGAACAGTATCTTTGACTTTTGTATTCTAATGAATTATATGAGATATAAACATATTAACAATAAATCCATTTTTAATGGAACCTAACTTCCAATTAGTTATAAAATTGATTTCCACAAAGTGAATCATAGCGGCTCCAGCCCTACTGTTATTATAAGCCGACGAATCCGTAGACATGTTTATAGCGTTTGTAAAATGCACTGTGAGTACACTTTTCAAATGGAAACGTAATTTTCAAGAGATCTCTATATTGAGTACGTTTTAAGCGTACTTGCAGTGGAAAGGTTTTTTATTTAATTTTTTAATTTACTACTCTTTTCTTACTTTACATGTATGTATTTTTTTATTTAGTCTGGAGTTTATGGTGTTTTAATTAAAGATTAACTTCACCGTTTTAAGAGAGTATTCGATTTCCAAAATTTTGAATCCGTTTCATCAAAAGCTATTGGATAAAAAATATATATAAATTCATAAATTCCTATAAACTTGTCAGTACGATTATGACGATTGCGTGACAGACAGACAATCACAAATCTTATTATTTTATATTTCTTATTTGAATAATTCGTCTAAAAACCGTGATTAATTGAATTATATCAATTAGGCAAGAACCAATCACGTAAAAGTTTTAAACACATCATTCGAATACCATATGCAAAGTGGCGTAAATCTAAATTTATTTCAAAACCCACAAACTTAGAATACAATAGGACGTCGGATACATAAATAACAATGAGATTTGCGTATCGACATCCAGCAGATATTTACGAGCTGTCCTGCAACCACGAGGCATCGACGCAGCTGCCAACTGCTATCAGACTTAATATTACTAAATACATTATATTAAGGTAATACTAAAATAAATACTATAGAGTAACTATTGAAACAATTGACCAGCTGAGGTTGTATTTAGAGAATATATTTGGAATTGTTTAGACTGTGGTTTATGTTACCGTACAAGGCTGTATCAATTTATAGACATGTTATTTTTGCTAGATATAAAAATAACTAACATTCATATGATATTCATTGAAAAAAAGCAAAACTTTATGTTATTTTTATCCAAGAGGTGGCGCTTTAATCAAAGTCCGATTAAATTTAACGTTCTCGCATCGAAAACAAAATCTATTTTTTATCTCTAACTCTTTGTGCATTATAAAAGCAATGTAGTACACTACGATTGTATATTAGATATTACGATAACTTTTACGACTGCATCATAAAATAGGTAATAAGCAAAGGAAAGGCGGAGGTTATGAAAGAAAGCCTCCTATAGACAAAGAGTTGGTATCACGAATACACACACATATTAATATACCTACGTGATTAGAATTGATATTTTGTAACACATTTTATACCACAACTTTGATATTATCATAAAACAAGTATTAAATTAATTCTATATTCTATGTAAATAACTTTTAAATTACCACTGAACTAAATGACTATTCTCATAAAATATACAACGCGACATTTTCTATATGATCTTTATACATTTTACAGTAAAAAAAAAAGTTTTAAACACAACCAAATAAATATTTGGTTAACTAAGCTCTTAAATATGATTAATAGAGAATACTTTTTCTTTTAATTCTCTTTTAAAATAAAAAAATTACTATCTTTGGTATCGCTTACAAAATACGAGCGAACGTTAATTACACCGACGCTAATTGTAATGCAGTTTTTCAATTACAAAACTTACATTTACGAGGTCGGTAAGGACAAATGAATGTCAAGGGTGAGCGGTCCCAATAAAATAATATATGAGGTCGCTGGGCATAACCAAATAAAATTTATTGAAATATTTTCATAACATTCCAGTTCTCGAAAGTTATAATAAGAATAGAATATTTAAATCAAATATTACTAATATAAGTATAACATTAAAACTAAGTATCGTATTTGTTACTGATATGAACATTAATTAAATATTTAAACATAGCCTATATGTTTATGTAATAATAGGGAACTAATAAAAATACGTGAACACTCCCAGCGGTGGCTGCATACAAAGAGATGTCTTAACTAGAGCTACGTCAAGGCTACGGTCATAGTGGAGGCGGGGGCGGACAAAGATGCAAGGCCACGAGACATTAAGTATGTCATTAAAGTTAGATTTATAAAGCAGCATGTTTTGTTTAAGATTTTAATATTTTTATATTGTTATCTTTCTATTCGAATTTAATAAACAGAACATGTATCAAAATGTTTTTGAAAAATAAAATAATTTTTAATTAACCTATGAATTGCGTTTTTTAATTAATTTATTTAATAGTAATTCGTAAGTTCGTTTATTCAAGTACCTTTTTGTACGTGAATACTCAAAACCTCTAGAACAATATCTCATAACCAACAAGTTAATTAAAATGTAACTTAATATGCTTACGTTGAATGTTATCTCTAATCCCCGACATTATCGGATTTAATAAAATTTAATAACATCTACCGAGGGGATAAACCGTGTTTTATATATAATGTTTCATAGAAAAGAAAACATTCGTTTTTAGCTATTGAAAATAAGTTATAAAACATATTATTATTCTAGTTTTTGATAGTTAATAAAACAATAGTACATTGTTACATCAGTAGCACGAATCACGATGTTCGAATACGAATTTCTTAAAGATATATAGATCTAATATACAATATTTAATAGACGATATTATTTTATTCACAAATTATTAAACTCAATTTAATCGCATTATCTCGTTAAAAACTCCTCGTTGTAACGATAGTACCTGATGATATGTCATATGATAAAAGCAAGAAAAAAATAATCTTAAATAACTTTAAAGTGATATACATATAATTTATAAATGAAAAGTACAATAATGTAGAAAACACTACAATAACATCATCGATTATTGTTTTTCCTTATTCTTATATAAATGTTTAATTATAATGACAATATTTCTCGAAATAATTAATACTTGAAACCTAAAGAGAATAATATAACTTCACAAACGGCTTTTAGATTGAAATTATTTTTGCACTTTCCTTTTGTTTTTAATTACTTACCATTTAACGGTTTTGTAGAGATTATAAGTTTATTGATTTTTTTGTACAATTTAGTGGAATACGAGTTATAAAATAATATAAATATTGTACAATATTCTTGTATTCGAATACCGTGAAAGGCACAATAATAATCCAGTGACGAGTCAATTTGCGAGCCCATCGCGATGTGGTTGTCACCGCGGATTATACTGCAACGATTTGTTTACAAGTAGGCTGACCACACTTACAATATGTTCAAGGATTACATTTTATATTTAAAACTCTTAAAATTATCAAAAATATATATTTTACTTTGAATAGGGCAGGTCTTTAAATAATATGGATTGAATTTGAAACATTTGGAATTGAATAATACATCCATTAGGATTTATTATTACGCGTCCACTCAATTGAATTTAAAATAGAACGCTGCGACAATAATAATAATTATATAATAAACAATAGTTTATAAAAACATCGTTAAAATGAATTATTAATTAAATTACAATTGAATTATTACGTGAGTTTCCTAAATAAAGTCCCTACGTAAATACTATTAAAGACAATCAAGTGACAATTCAATTTGCAACCGCGCAGTGATCCCCAATGTGTGGTTGTCAACGCAGATTACACTGCAACGATTTCGCAACTAGGTACACCATAATGTCTAGACTTTGACGGACTAAAATAAATTAATGTTTAACAATATCCATATTATTGTCAACTTGTATAAGTATATAATATTAAAATATGTATTTTATTTATAATTACCATATTATAATTGATCAGAGATATAAATTTTGTATACAATCATATAACTGAGTCTTAAGTATTTTATTATGACGCATATATAAGACATATTTGTTGTAAATACACAAACATTACATCAATATTTATAATACACCCCATTCATGAATATATATACGACATAGGTGTTTGGGAAACAGTTTTACTTCCCCGTATCCAATAATACTTTTATCCTTTAAGCGAAGCGATCGAGAGAACAGATATATAAATCATCTTGGTATTTAAACTTGTTATATCGTAAAACCGATAAAATTAAGTACTTCGCTTATTAAATCGTACTTTAAACTTGTAACATAAGTAATATTACATTCAGATTTATTTATCTACAATTTTATAATCATTTGAATGCAACATTTATTTTTCTTACATTGTCGTTTATTTTTCAACAAAATAAATAAAATAAAAAATTTTAAGCAACTAAACACCGTCAGATAAATCTCCGTAATACTAAAATAAAAGAAAATATTCGAAAGTACATACTATAATTTAAGTTTTAAAGTTTCTTCTAAGTAATGCGGCACCTACCGCGGACCATTCATCATCGGAGGGTACGTAATGAACACACGACGGGCGAGGTCGTTAACGGAATTAGCCACTGCATACTGCACACACACACACAGTCATACACACATCCATAAATCGTCCAATCGCCGTGTAATGAAACCAATTAGAACTTCATCGTTTTTTCTATTCGTTTTGTTTGTAATTAGTTTACCTGGAACTATCTACTACATACGAAAGTAAAATTAAAGCACATTTGTTAGAATCGTAATATTTGTCACAAATGAACAATGGAATTTAAAACTCAAATAAAACCAAAGACGCGAACGGTAGACAGAACAATTACAAATCGCTGTAACACGAATTGCTAAAAGCGAATGAGGCAGATAGAGCGAGAGTAAACGTCTAGCGACATTCAGAGACCCGGCATTGTTCCCTTCATTAATTAACACGAATTACATATAAAAACCGGTCGCCGGCGATAACATACAATGGCGGCGAAAAGCACTTTCACGAGCTAAAGTTAATTTGCGGTTACATATCATTAAGGCTTCAAAGACATTTTCTTATAAATAGAAAATCGTAAGATATAAATTTTAAATATGAAGATCTTCAAACACAATGCCTAAGATATAAACTACCTCTTTCATGAGAGTCTAAGTAATAATGACTGTTATTGGGCTGTAATTCAAAATGCAACACCAATGTACAAATGCCTCGACAGATCAAATCAAATAACAATTTTAACTACGGATAAAATCAGCTTAGCGAGCGTTTTCATCACAAAATGAACGAACGATCGTCAAACGTTCAATCACTCACCATTCTTGCTCGCTCTATTTACCAATAAACTAGGGTTTACCGACACGAACTAGGTCGTTTATGGACTATACAATTCATGAATTTAATTTTCCTGTTTGTGCAGACAATGAATGTCGAAGAAATGACTTTGAATAATATTCTCAATAATAAATCATGAAAACTATTTATAAATATCTTATGATAAATTGCAACTTTTTTGCGGAAGGGTAAAAAGAATGAAACAATACAAAAACATAAAAACTTGGAAGATTTTTTTTTATACAAGACGTCCATTGTCCTTTTCAAATCTAGGTCATCAAAATCGATGGTCCCAAAATGATCAAAACCAATTCACTCGTACCTTTCTAACATTAAAATTGCGTGATTAAAGACAATGCTGATCATTAACGCTTCCGTTAGACATGAATAAATAAGGAAAAACCTTTATTTTTAATACATTGTAAGTAAGATATGCATGCAATTAAACATATAGTATTCTGCATGCAGAGAGCAAATTATCACGTGTAAAGGAGTCCAAAATGCTTAATGGAGAGAATAATTGAAGTGAATCTAGCCGCATATATTGGGCACTACAATTGACGGACGGACGATAGTTTTGCATGTGTAATATAGAGCACATGAGGTGAACAATGGAATGTGAATTTAACGACGGATAACTAGATTTTAGGATGAAATGATGTCTATGTTATAAGTATAAGAATTTTTTTCTTTAAATAAAAGTCTTAAGACATTATATTGTATCTTTTCTATTATATTAAGTTATATGAAGGTTGTATTTATAAGGTTTCTAAAACATAGACCTATATAAAATGGGTTCGGGCAAACGATACCATATCACATGATATTAAATTATTAAACACACAAATATTTCATTACAGTTATCAGTATAATATGTCAAAGCTTTCAAGTTGTGTTATCAAAATTGGTTCGATAATGACATTCATGTTTTATAGAAATAGAGCTACGTGACTGACTGACTGCGGTTAAATGATTCACTGAAAAATAATCAAATCAGAAAACCAATATTTTAATAATATCTATAAACATGTTAGCCATGTTATACTTTTTTAAATTTTAAATAAATATAGAATAAAAATAAACAGAAATCGAGACGAGCATTGACTCGAAATCAATGCCCGTATCGATATATTTATCATTCTATATTTATTTCAATTATTCAAATATTCATATCATAACTCATAACTAAAGACAATGAAGTTGACAATTAAATTTCAAGGAATTTTCAAAGTGTTTCTCATTATTTAACGTCACCCTATATATTAAATGTACATAAAGCCGTGGACACACAGACGTCAGGATGACAATGCCCGCTGCGAGCGACGCGTTGAATCATTTATTAGAACTCGCCTGGAGTCGATGAATCATAATACACAGATTATATTTAACTCCTACTAGAATCTGTGTTCGTCTGACTGATAATGTTCCAACGATATTTATTAAGACTTGATAAATCTACGATTGAATAATAATATAAGACATAAATAAACAAACGTTTATAACTAAAATCAATTCTATGCTAATTTAGTGAACAAATTCACAGAAATATGACCAAAAAGCATTTCCAAAGAAAAACCAGCTATAAAAATTGTGAGTCAAGAGCTCGAGACAGCCTCAGAATAACGTTTTTTGTTTCAGGTGAAAAATTGAAGATTCCTGAAGCAGCACTCGCGGCGTATCAAATAACTTAGTCTTTGTTATGGTAATGACCCCCGAATTATCTCCCAGTGTAATCTCTGTATACATAAGTAACTTTTACGTCTTTCACCTGAACTCACTCAAAATCTCATTTTATATACTTATTTATTACATACTTTTATATGATAGTGTCAGAAATAAATGAAAAATATAAAGATGTATATGTAAAAAGTATTCTTTTATACCATTCAGTTTATTGTTATAGGTATTACTTTAAATCTATGGTCAGATCATTTTAATGCGGTATATTAGAGGTTTTAGTACAGATATAAAACTTGCGTGTATTTTGCTTTTTGAACTAATGTATTGAATGGATACATAAAAGACTCTTAAAAGAATATGGATACATAAATCTCGAAGTAATTTAACGACAACTGAATGTACTTTAAGTAATAAATATGCTTATTTTAGTACAAAACTTCAAGCTGAACCGAGTCATATACTTAAATGTTTCAATACATATTCCATATTTAATATAAGTTCCTATAACTTGTAGGGGAACATTTTAATAAATATATATTAAAAAATGTTTCAGGAAGCATCAATTGAATTACACCAACATAAATCTAACCTATTTCCCTAAATCCTGCGACTTGAAGACTCGCAAAGTTGCCAGGGAATTAAATCGAATTTCTACTTGAACAAGTTTGAGTATCTTTGAACCCTTTGAGAGCAGAATGGACGGATGATCAAACGGAATTATATGTATATGTATGTTAGATTATGCCTATTTAAATGGAAGCTTATTACTAGTGTTCACAGTTTATTAGTAAAAACTAATATACCCACACTCGACCCATACACACACACACACACTATGTGAACATAATTTAATCATACTATATAGAAATAGTTATTTATATAACAAACATATATTTATTTTAATAGATATAATCTTTTACACAAATCTTCGTCTTTAATAATAACATGGACCAAAATTATATATTAATCGTCTGTCAATCATTGAAGACGCAAACAGGAAAAAATCTTTAAAAAATCAATACTTGCAACTTGGCATATCATCAAGAATTTAATTTACTGGCATAGCTTTAGTAGTCAAACAACCAAAAATCTGAATCACCTTGATATACCCTACACGACGAAAAGATATTTAAATGTTAAAAAGAGATATTTTAAGATCAATGCCGGAATAAAAAGTCGAGATCGGCATTTAATAGGATTTATCTTGCAGTTTCCATTATTTCAGCACTTTACAGGGGCGATGATGCCACGATGATCCGTGCGATTATAAATTGGATTAAGCCGCGTTCATATTATATATAAAAATAATATACCATTTCTTTTTAATAAAATCGTTTTTATATATTATAATATACATTATTATATATAAAAACAAAGTAAACTTCATGGAGTACGAACATCAATCGGTCGTGTTATAAAAACATCAACCCGCAACTAACTCACGTTATTATAGAAAGCTTATTACATAACTCACAATGCACAATAAATAACAGAATGCATTCACCGTTAAGGTTCCACTGATGTATCTTTTATGTTCATTTGTCATTCAAGGTCTTCAATACTCAACGTTTATTGCGTTTAATTTTATATATAAAGATTTAATATTCATAAGTATCTATTCTATAATGTGTACGTAGCTTTAGGTATTGTTTTAATATAAATTATTATTGTGATAACATTATTTCAAGAGCGGCGGAGAAGTGTTGTGTTTGACCTATATGATTACCGCAACTACTCCGTTCTGTTTGTTCTTATATTCAATTTATGGTATCGTATTTTGTAGCGTTTTTTTCAATGGCGTATGTAATGTAGTGAACAGTCGAATTTATAAGGTCGAGGCTATATTGCTTTTAAAAATAATATCTTGGAAGATATTGAACATTTTGTTCGTGTATTTCAATATAACAAAAAGTAATACACATATATATCACAATAGTTATTAGTTCTTAACTTTTTTTTTTTTTTAAATATATGAACCATAGGTCAAAGCCCAACAAATTTTAATATAAAACTATCTGACCAGACGCAATGACCAATAAACTTAGTTATAAAGCTACATTCTCAGTCTCTGTTTACAAACCTAACATATACATCACAATAAAACTAATTAGTATCCCGAGTCCAAGGCTCGTAAACAAAACAAATAAGGGAGGTACTCACTGGGGGCTGGGCTGGCATGCTCGGCGCATATGCCGATGGACTTGCTGGGATCGTCGAGAAGGGTCTGCGCGAGCCGGTAGTCACCCAGCTTGATCTGGATCTGCTGGCTCACGCGGTCCCTACTGCCGTTCACCTGGAGAGAATGTATACCATGCTTTACTTCATAGAATAAAACACAATACAGCTATATAAATATATATACTATATAATCATTTATAGCAAATAAAAGATCTCATTAACTCTTGAAAGTCGAATTCTGCTTTGAAACTTCAAGACAATGAAGTTTAAAGACTATTATTTACAATTTCAATAAAGTATGTTTAAGCGAGCTTCAAGTCGTGTCCTAAATACAACACTATCAATGCCATTGCATGTGTGCGTTAATATAGATACTTTTATCTTTTCATGTTCAAGGATATTGAAAAGAAATCAAGAAAAGTATAAAGTTAATAATATTTTATATCGTTTGAATAGATATGAAAAAGATAGTTTGTTGTTTTAAAGCGAAGATTAAACTAAAGCCTTATATTAAAGAAACTTAATAATGAGACTCGATACTTAATAATACAATAATACCAATCATTTAAATTACACGAAACAAAATCAAAAACATTATTATACCTACATTCAGATAAATATTTTAAAGGATTTTACAGATTTATCTCACGCCAACGAAACGCGATAAATTGTCACAACCTTTTTATAATTTTATTCATTTCGCCTTGTATTCAGTAACAGGAAGAATTTATTCAATTACATTTACTGTAAATAATATAAATTCAAATAGAATTAAAAAAGTTTTATTAATATTATCACGATTATGCCGATTTATTTACGATAACCATTAATTTATATTTATTGCATAAAAAATATTACATAGGGAAAAATAGAGTAGAAACTAGGTTTTTGTAGCGAATTGCGGCAAAGGTTGCATTGTAGTGTAGCATAATAGGTCTGTATTACTTTCTCGTAGCACCGACATTAGAAGATCAGAGAGATAGTATTTCAAACAAAATCCTATCTTACTTACGATATTAAAAAACCAATGACGAATTGTGTTTCTAAAATTGCGAATACAATTCTGTTAATAATTATCTTCACTTAATATGTATGACAAATAAATTTCATTAGTTAATTTAATTCGTATGAAACTAGCAGTGACTCAGATATTAATGCTCATGAATCTATTTCAGCCGCGATGACGCTCGGCAACCGTGCAGTAAAATTAACTTACATACCTTAAATAAGGAGAAAAGACAACTAATTTAAATATTTCAATTAACATAATTCGTAAAATAAACTACACCAAACTCGAAAAGGGGAAAATAGGATAAGATTAGATTATTATTCTGTCCTTAACACTGGTAATAAACAAAAACTAACAAAAATGAACCAAATACTTCAAACTATTCGTTTAAAACTGCGCCGTTTTATTATAAATACGTCAATATAATTCTAATCTCATAATCCAGAACGCAAAACCTAGCATTACCAGATCACTAATAGCATCTGAATTAGAAACAAGGGCAGCAGTCAAGGCTCGTGATGTTTACATACATTTAAAATACACTTTGAGATAGATATATCAAATACATTGCAATCAATATTTATGTTGATTATACATTGATTGACTAACTTTTGTTTTGTTGTTGTTATAGGATTATTTGCAATTTTATTATGAAATTATGGGCATTGCACTCGTTTTATCGCCACATTTCGGAATGGAATATATCCTATATGTGAGAAAACAAAAAAAAAACAGCTTTAGATGAGATATAAAAATTGATAAACTGAATGAAGTCACTTCTAAAACTTGTAAAATAACAAAGGGCGATTGCTCTTGCTACGTGATTACGTACACAGTATAACACTGTGGGAAATGTGAACATTTAAAATTTTATTATATCTGCCAAAAATATTTTACGAGTCTTTGTTCAATGTATATTAATCTGGCTTAAAACGTCAGTTTTCTTTGTGATGATATCCGAGAGTAAGACGTCGTTAATATTTTAATTCGAAAATAACAAATGAGTCACAACCAGAATAATTTAACTAATAATAATAATTTTCTCAATAATTATTAAACAATACTATGTATAAGTAGAATATATATAAATATAAAAAAGTAAACGCGTTCTGTATATAAAATGTTTAAGATCAAAAATCCAATAAATCATTGTAGATTCAAACAGTCTGTACCAAGGAAGTGAGTAAGCTCGTCGCCATAAATATGTCAATGGTGTAAGTAAAATCGTCCACATGTTTTTGTGAGATAAATCGCAGAGTCAACGGCCGGCGTAGTGGGGCACGATGCAAACCAAAATAACGAGCCAAATGTTTATTATTTATCACAATACGCTTTTAAATAAAATAGAACGAATAGAATGAACGAACGTATAAAGAAGATACATTGTGTAGTAATCTGAGCACAAAAACTTTTAATAATTTCACCTAACATAATATATTACACACCTCTTTAAACATTTAATTGTAACGATTAAGAATATCTGAACGTTCTAATCTAAAAATCACATTTTTTGTTTTTTTTTTTTTAATTTATTTTATTTTTAAATAGTGAAGATGTCTAACATTAAAAACAAATAGAAGAAAAAATACGTCAAGTGACAAGTTATCAGCCAATATACGAATATTCTTTCCAACATGTTACAGCCTACAATAGCTTTATATCTGGGATTATTCTGAGTACAATTACGTGCTTAGAGGCTTTAGTATACACAAATACAGATTTGGCAAACATAACACAGCTACAAATACAATTGTTATCTAAAAAAATTCATAACGTCGTCCATTTGAATAATAAAATATGTATTATCTGACAACATTTAGATAATATTTTATCAAAAAATCTTTTGAATAAGAATCAAGCATCAATTAAAACCAAAATAAAAGTTTATCAGTCCTACAATAATACTAGAAATGCAAGCTAAAATGGAATATCAAGAAATATTTTCAGCGACGCAAGACGAGGGGTGGTAGTAATGAGGCTGTCTAGACGATGGTACAATGAATGGTATATTACATTTGTTATACCTTCTAAGCAAAGCGGTGCATGTGATCTATAAGCTTATACATTACAACTATAAAAAATAATAAACGAATCTAGTTCATTTATAAAATTAAATATATCTTTTAAACCCGTGTAACATCTTGGTCAATAATAATAATACCCATTTGTTTCTATTTTTCTACTTATATATTTTTTTGTGATACTTGTTATTGTATTTTTTGTTCTTTAGCTGTCATTTTAATAATGTTATTAATATTGATTTTAAAGTTTTGATTCTTGTTTGAATTTAGTTTTAGATTTTAATTTTGAACTGTATTCTCGTTTCAGAGTTCCTAAGGATTATATGTAATAAAATTATATGATTTTTGACTTTATATGTAAAGATATTATTGGTTGTTTCAAGATATAGAATTTTGATTGGAGATTTATGAATTAAGTTTGATAATATCTTTTGGATACAAGGATAGCTGCCAGACCACAACAAGTTTATAGTTTGTATTTGTAGTAAAGGGTTTTAAGTACAATTATAACCAAGATCGCTGAGAGTTGTTGCCTGGATTTTCTCAGGTCTGTGACAATAACTTTTACAAATATAAGTTTTTATATATAATATCAAAAATAAATCTGACTTCAACTTGTCTGATTAAAAAAATATTTATATAAATAAACAAATTATACACTAAAAGCGTATAATAACATTAAATTATTCAGAAAACCTCGGTATTTTATCTGATTGGCCTTGTCAAGGTGACTACAAACTGGTATCGAAGAAATAAACTTGATAAAAAACAAAGAACCCGTATTGATAATTGACTGCATCAACAACAACTTTGAACATTTAATTTCTACTAAACTATTAAACATATATAATTGATTATTTCTATCAACGATTAAATATATGTGTATATAATAACACCTGAGGGTATTAATAATTGAGTTAATAATGTCAACCTCAATAATTACAATAATGAAACTGTACACAGAATCGATAAACATAAAAAAATTTGTCTAGACAAAGAAATAATAAGTTCATGTAATGAGTCTGTTCTGTGACTGCACATCACAAAAGGAGTTCAAACTCGACGACGATTAAGATTTTAATTCAGAGTATTTATTACGTAGATATAACTGGCAGTGTTTATCAGCTCGTTACCCGAAGACACTTAAGATTCTGTAAACACACTGTGTGGCTACGAAACTGGTTGCACTGAACACACAATCAGTATGCAACTAGAACGACTATTTGATTAAATAATGTTTCACTCGGAATTGGTGTTTCGTAATGTGACATGGAATATTAATATAAATATCATTAGAATTTTATCGAAACTTATTAATTAAACTACCATCCTATAATTCTTCAACTTTACCGCATTGATTGTGTTTGAAATTAATTAGTTCAGTGGCTAATAGTAATAGAGCGGGTAATAACTGTTAGTTGATAGTTAATAATTTGATAAAGTTCGGTTCATCACAGGGTTTATGAGAACATTTGGATTAATCGTCGAGGTTACGTCTTCTAAATTACTGCGGACATTACGGAAGGATTTATTATCATAATGCGTTAAATAATTTATAATATTTCTCATTATGAAAGCAAAAAGTTAATAAGCAGTAAAACAAAACTCGCAGCGCAATTCCACTGTTGGATTCACTTTAGAGATGTTGGCAGGCTTTAATTACGTGTGTGTTTAAAGTCGGAACACTGCGATGTATCACAAAATGGTACTGGCAGGCGCTAACGCTTTTAAAAAGATATCATACCACTACTTTGTTCACAGTTGTTACAAACACAGCTGTACAATTACATTTTTTTCCTTCAAAATCGTAACGGATAAAGGAAATCCTGTATACACATTGCTAAACAAAGAAATCATAAGCATTCACCCGCAGTGAAAATAGACTTGACAGAATGTAAACAAGACACCTCCGAGCGAAACACTCGTTATCATCGTTGTAAATATTAGACGAGTAAATCATTTGGCAACATTTCCTTACCGATCCGAAGGAACATAGCGTAATTGCCGGCGACGTCAAAGCGTAAACAACCGCGGCCTCGAACTCGTCTATAACACGACCGAATAGACTTGGTCTCGTTTCTCGTTTGCTCTGTCTGATATGAGGTGCGTTATCAAAGATCTCTTTAAACTAAATGAGCAGTTGTTATCGAGTTGAACATCCATGCTATTCCATCTAACAAGAGCTCGGACGTTCTATAAAACCACATACTTCATTCTTACTGACGACGGTCACGCGATCTAAATACTGTTCCACCGAGCAGACTTCTAAGAAGTTACCTATACAAAGCGAAAGAATATTTCTAGTTACGTGTTATGAAACAGTTGCATGCTCGACGCGAATTAAATACCGCTGTTATCTCTAGATATTGTTACTAGTACGTGACAATAACTTTAATCGCTTATCTTTACATTCACTTTCAATGCTATCATTTCTTTATTAACCTGTCATAAAAGAGAAATTAAATAACTCGCATGTATATACGGAACATTGTAACAAGTCAACAAAAAGTCTTGATTAGAAAATCAAAAGTTAAATTGGGCGTGGAATCCAAATTTTGCGAGCATTCACCGACAGTCGGAAACACATTCTCAACTTCTTAAATTAATAGCACTCCACGTAATATAGAATTAGGATAGGAATATGTTGTTTGGGAAAATTTTTATACCAATAAAGTAACATTTGGAGGTTTTTATGAGTTCATCCGAACTTTATCTCTGGTATTAGGAAGGTACTTAACTGTTATACATTTATGATGTTTACTATATGTTGAAAATTATTTTGAACTATAATTCTACAATTTCATAATACCGTATAAAACGAAGGTTATCTTGAAAGAAATGTTATAAGGCGCATCGCGCAACTTAGTACTACAACGGCGTTGGCCTATTTCCTTTTACAAGTATTCACGAATCACGGATGTTGTTGCCAAATCGAAAATCCGGTTTCACCAAATCGGGTACTAGCAAAGTAATCTTTTTAATAACTTTACTTTTGTAGGTCAAGAACTGCTGCAGATATCAAATTAAGTGATTAGAAAAGTATTGACTTTGTATGATATATTGCGATGAAACTTCATGAGGAGTTGTTTGCATATCAGCCGGGCTATTAGAATTTGTAGGTAACATTTTTTAACAAGGTTGGGTGCCAGATAATGTTGAGTTAAAACAAAATAATTCAGTTAATACGTGATCACACTACCAAAACTTTCTAGCCTAATAGTATTTCAACTCAAACCAGATAAAACAGCTGCAAAATAAAAAATACCTACTAGTAATATATATTTTACCTTGAATGGTGCGGAGAACAGCGACGAGGCATCCGGCTCGGGGGCGTGCGACTGCGACATCTGGTGCGCGCGCGCCTGTCGCTCGCGCTCCCGGTCGCGCTCGCGGTCGCGCGTGTCGCGAGCGTCCCGCGGCTCGCGACCCGCCCAAGACGCGCGACCGTCGCCCCCGCCACGATCCCACTTGTCGTACCTGCAACAATGAGAGATTACAATTATTATTTTATACTTGCTAAGAGGCGGCACTTAGTACAGCTTCAAATAACACAAGTAACACATTTAAAGATTTCATGTGCGTAAGTTATTGGCGTTATGACATAAGTATCATTGTTATAAATGAATTACTTGTTAAACTAACAACAACAAACATGTATGATAAACTATGATAAGAATTTGTTGGTTTATTTGTATTTATATCTCCTTGTCTGCACTCCATTAATTATGAATCGTCTTAACTATTAAAATCAAATGGAAATAAAGCAAATCGTACTATTGACTAAAAGTATCCATACATATTACAAAATATGATATGTTATTTGGTTATCGTCAGTAAACAATACGTTTTCCATTTATACTAGACAAATACGATCCCTAACACTGTTTGCTTTCACATTAGATTACGCTAGATAATTATTACGGCACGTCGACAGTAAAAGTACGAAGCTATATATGTGTGCTGCTTGTATGTGTGCTACTTGTATTGATGTTAAGATATGCGTGCTTCAATAAATAGTATGTTTGTTTTAGACATCACTCCTCTGGCATTCAGGTCATTTCCTCCTGGTGGGTGGGCTTTAAGTTCATCATAACCTATCCTAATAAGTCCATCACACAAAGTTCAACGTCCATGGTCACATGTTGCCTAAATCATAAAAAATATATTACTGTGACAAACGGACTGATTGTGGACTAGTACGTACAAATTTAGATATTTTTTTTTATTGAAGCAATAGAAAATTGTCGTAAGTATATGTTATAAAAATACTTGTACTTTATAACTCAGCGCACCTCACATTTGAATGTGTTGTCTTGATGGCTGACGAGTGAAGGGAGGGCTAACTGTTGTGTTGGGGGGGGGCTCAGTTGCCGTCAGAACCTTAAGGGAACAGGTTGTGTTGTTTGGCGCTTTCTCGAAGTAAAAGCCCTTATGACGTCAGAAGGAAAAGATAAATGATCGCTAGCATTTACTTTTTGAAAGATGAATACGAATTTATGAGATATAGCAATTTGGATAATTTCGATTTAAATCTATTATCCAATATAAGAAAACGTAAGTAGGTACTTATGAAGCAACGAGAGTAAGTATTCGTACAATATTTAAAATTCTTAGAGAAGAGAAGAAACTTTCATACCCTACATCCAAATTGACGTGCCCATAAAGGAATCGTAAACGTATACTCAAGCAATCACCAAAAACTGCTGATAGTTCCTATAACACTATTTCAACACCTGAAATCTCGTATATACACCCAATAACAAAGTGCAATAACAGAACAGCTCTATTGATCACTTACGATATAATACCTATTGAACTGTGATTTACAATATTAATTTTACCAAGTATTATTAGGTTACTGAATATTAATTTTAATAAAAAGTCAG
This sequence comes from Napeogenes inachia, assembly GCA_959347355.1. Classification (NCBI taxonomy): domain Eukaryota; kingdom Metazoa; phylum Arthropoda; class Insecta; order Lepidoptera; family Nymphalidae; genus Napeogenes; species Napeogenes inachia. Next base: position 18,896,215 of record OY365793.1, on the reverse strand, counting down.
ATATAAATATTAACAGAGACTCTTAATTAAAAACCTTATAACAAACTTATTGGATTCGAATATATTATAGATCAAACATTATGTACCTATTATTAGTTTTTATTTTTAAAATTATACGTAACATATAATAAATGTTTAACGGAAATAGAAAAATACACATTGTCTTATAGTTACGACACTCACAAAGAGAGTTTACTCTGAACCCGCAGGGCATAAACCCTGGTTCACAATAGAAAACAAAAATAAGGCTAAAGTACAATAACGTTCAATTTATAAGCTAGTATACAACATGTTACCAGTCTCAATAAGGCTGAGTGCACCTGTGTTATCTTAGTAAGGGATTTAGGTTGGCTTCGTTATCGGTCAATATCTGACTAATGACCGGTGCACATTTACTCTGCTCAAGTCCTAATTCACTGGAGCAATGTAATGGACGCTTCTTAATTGGCGGTAACGATTTACATGTTGACAGTGAGAAATCGAAGATGTGTACCTAACCTTACTTTAATCTGGCTTATCAGATTTATTTACGTCAACTCATATGATATTTGAAATTTATTTTTACACTATATATGCTTTAAAACCAACTAGTAAATGAATAATATTGCTGGGTAAACCGTAATAATATTAATATAAAATAAATCATCCACAAAATAATTAATACAATGGCGTTTAATAAATGCTTTATTATATTTATTGCTTCAGTTATTATCCTTTGATCTGCGGACACGAAACATCGGTATTTAATATTATTATCAGATATATTAATACGAACAACACCTACATTATGGGAATATTTTAATTCATATATAAAATAATGAAACACACCGCTTTCATGTTAACGGTAAATGTTTTGATAAAGATCATTGAAAATGATACAACACGATAACATTATGATGATTGTTGACAATTCGTAGTTATTTTATTATCATTGTCTGTGGTTATAATTTAATAATTAATATATTACATTATATCCATGTTATTATATATTTACTTTTAATTTAAAATTTGGGATTTCGAATCAATATTTACGTTAATACAATTCAAAACCCTTAAAAATATTTAAACAAACTCTTATACTATAGAAATAACAACTCAAACATAAAGTGAATAATAAAATTAAAACCCGACAATCGCAGGAATAAATGATTCCTCTAATCATTTAATACAATAATAGCTCTGACGGATAACTAGTAAATTAGATATAGAATAAAAAAACTGACTACATTTATATATAAAAACGACGAGTAATCAATAAATGCATAGAGTATGCTATTAAAACATATGGATTTATAGTCATTACAGCTATTCCCTTGACTGCGCTACCGACACTATTTGACTAATGGAAGCATTGGATACATAGATTTGCAAAATACGAATCTCAATTAGAGAATAGTTACATAGTATTTGGTTCATATAGTTACATACTATTTGGTTCATATAGTTACATAGTATTTGGTTCATAGCATTTTGTAAGTAACAATGATAATAACAAGGCACGTTAAATTTATACATAGTTATAACCGATACGTTTGTCAGAATAATAATTTAAGACTGGGCAAGTTTACCTGCGATATCATAACGAATCATTATCTAAATAGGGTGTTTTTATGAAAATACAACCTTATTACAAGGCAATAGAGCTTATTTATAGCACACGTTGATGTTAAAGCTATGTGTGTAGTGGTAGGCTTCTCGGAATCTGTAGCCTTTGATATCACCCGACTAAACAAAGTTGCCGCAGTTTTGTAGAAAAACAGTAAAATATTAAGCAATACTTTAAGATAATAAGTACCATCATTTTCAACTAGTATTTACGACAATATTAAACTAGTAATACTATATTTATCATTTAATAATTCTGAAAACTATTATTATAACTATTAATATATTTAAAACGTAAACAAGATAAATAAATATTATTTGTTAAGAATATGTAAGTTAATTATTTTGGATAAAGTAGGAATATGATAAACGAGGACTATAATAAAACTGCTGTTCTAGTAATGGTAAACAAGCTTTATAGTGACAGGGACATGATGGTGACAACTTATGTCAACATTTTTAATATTCACAAGTCGCAACTAGGTCAATTTTTATCGATGCAGCAAGTTTCTTGTGCAGCGTACAAGGGAACAACTAATTATAAAACTTACACTTAAGTACAATATAAAATTTTATGTTGTACAAATGATGTTGTGAATGTATCCTTACTTAAGTTATCTCCAAGTTACTTACTTTTACTTGTATCTTTGTTTTAATTGCTAAATTGATTTAGATAAAATCAACAGCTCTGCTTGTCATGTATCAGCAACATTTAATTAACAAATAAAAGTAAGAGCTACGTGATCTGTATCAAACAGATTGCCAATCCCCTTCACGTGCCTTTTACGTCTACAGCTTAATAAAAAATCTTAATTAAATAAAATAAATAATTCAGCAAATTAAATAAACATTCCAAATCTTAAGGTGAATAAACCCATATTTGTCCAGACATTTTATTTCTAACAAGCCTTAAGATATAATTGAAATTAAAAGTATAATTAGATCTAGTTAACTAATATTACTACACCGTAAAATATAAGTATCGAGTTAGACCGTACTTACATACTAGTAAACGTAATGACGAAACGCAAAATGATTGGCTCATTGTTACAAAATGGCCGCATCGTGTTACAAAGCTTGTACAATATATTTATCTATAAGTAAGTTCCTATCGTAAACAATGTGTAGATATAATAGGTTAAGTCATTTAGAAGCTATCTGAGTACTAATTAATTTAAGAAGGCGACTGAACCGGTTCGAGAAGTGTGCCACTGTACGGTGGACAGCGATCTATTATGAGGAAGACAATACCCGGGTTAGTATTAGAAAGGTTTATTATTATACTTTAGATGACAGTTGTTTTATATTATTCAAACAGAAATAGTAAATAAAACCTAAGACTATTGTGTTTACAAAAATATATCTAATACTCTGAATGAACATCTTAATTGACAAATGATTAGTTTCTTCAGCATTTCCTGGCTTTAGTGAACTAAGTACAATTACCGTGAAGCATTTCTCGGGTTTCCTCAAATGTGGCGTGTCATTTAAAAACATCGCTTGTTTCGGAAAATACTCATCAAATAAATATTCAGTGCTATATATGTTAATATTAAGGCTTATTACATTAGGAAAGAACGAACCAATAATATTGAATATTACAATACTAATGAATGTTTTCCCAATATATTTTTATTTCCCAATACAGGTTATCAGAGCTCACGTTCGGACAATGTAACAAAAGCTCGACGAATGACAGGAGCAATATGTCGCAATGTGTCGCAATATTTAGCAATTTTCTATTACCGGTCGCCATTGTATAGAGTGTGATTGATAACGTTGACTGATTCGGGAAATTCATATCGAGTTTCTAAAAGTAATAACGATATTAATTCCATTAGTTTGTGTATTTACGATCAACGAAACTTGGACAATTACTACAAATATTTAATGCCGAGTTTTTTTTTTAATTCAATTTTTTTTTTAATTATATACCTATGTTTATATTTTCTTTTATGTACAGTTAAAGTCAATATTAAACTATCTAGACATAATAGTAAAACAACTATGTATATTAAAGTATTATTAACCATACAACCCCGCATCCAATATAAAAGCGTTCAACTTACGTCTCCCATTTTTTCATAATCGTTGTATGTATTAAAACTTTTGGAACGAGGACACAACTACCTACTATTATATTCATATCTATCAGTTTTAATAATATACTCTCCTTTTGAATGTATCATTCTTATCTGTACTGATTAAATTCTTCATATATTTTTTTTTTTACACAAAGACTTATCAGTGCTTTGTTATGTTAATTGAGACATTTTCTTAATCCGAGTACATTAACTATTTTTTTTTAAACTTTTTTATTTAACAAAAAACGTCAATGTAAACAGATACATCATTAACATTTATACTTTATCAATCTCCTCGTACTAAAGTCACCCTCTTCAGGTCATCGACCGTAATTCTAGAGGCAGGAGGGCATCACATTATACGCTTCCTTTGAAATAAATAACAACACACACACAAACAACACACACACCATAGCAGACGTACACTTTCTTTGACAACACATTTTTTTATTACTATATTATAAAAATAATATACAATCTGATTGCGGGAATAATAATAAACGATTTCTCAGTATTTGCTTCGATTATCCTTGAAAACTAAAAGCAAATTTAATAAATAATAATGCCGAGGTTGCTAAAGATAAATTCAACGCGCGGTCATTTTAATTTACGATAAAACACAATTTACGATAAATAATTAGGTATCGCGACCAAATCCTGTGGACTTAAAGGTCGTTGACTGCTATATTTTCGAGGACATGTATTTATCGCACTGATAATAACACAATGTCACTAGATAAGAGAACCAAGTCACATGTTGGCAATCACTGAAATTATAAAATCATTGAACGGGAGCATACCCTCGCTATATTGTATATATTGATTAATTCCGTGACTTTATTTTAAAATAATTATTAAAAGAAAATATTTTATTTTGAGGGTTCGAGATATGAGTTAGATAAACATAAACTACATTCGACAATGATTGTGACAGAGGCAGTGTAGGAGTTCAATGTCCGTAGAAGCCTCCGGTAGCTTTAAACAAATAACATCCATTTGTGAAGATCGGATCCATCTCTTAAGAGTTTTATTGATATAAACGAGATCAAGTTTATTAACACTTTAAAGTTACGCTTAACAAAAGATTACAATAAAAAATAAAATGCTTAGAACCAATAAGTTTATATCACGTAAGTGCTATGAGAATAACAATGAAGCCAGCTGAAAAGGCAGACATAAATGTAGAAGCGGAGGAAATAATAAGTAATAGAGATAATGCATAGCATTGTAAATGAAGAAAAAAGAAGCGTTGTACAAACGAGAGAGACAGACCCGGTTACAGGTTTTAAAACAACGCGATACAGACATTAAACTACGCGGCTGGTTTAATTAGCTTCCACTTATTATATTTATATCTGGATCATTATAAAATATCACCAATTACACTATAAATATATATAGTTGGCATACTGAATATCAATCTATATTTATCATCACTAATAAAGTTTCAAGACTTATTTTAACTCACAATAACTGTATATAAAATACATTACAAATAAACTATCAAGACTTATTATAGCTTACAATAACTATTATCGTAACGAATGGTGCAAGGGATTCAATCAATTTCGTAAAACTAAATTTAGACTTGGTCAACTTATTAACACAATCGTGGTTACACTGTGGTCGCCCTATAGAAAAATATAATTAAAAAATCGCTTTTATATATTTTCACATCGATGAAGGATTTTGTGCTCCCGTTTCTTTGAAGTATATTCACGGTAAAAATAATACTAAAGCCCGAGTATTTTCTGCTTTATCTCCCAATGATTTTTCTTCGTTAACTTATTAACATCATCTGATGTAACTTCAAATGATATGAGAGACAAGTTTGTTTGATAATTAAAAAGGATACGGGATCACCGGGATGCATTAATTCCATACGTTTTATAATCGTAAGAGACATAATTGGTTAAATTGCACGTTTTGTTGAACAACACCGTGTATGGGCGGACGAATTATCCGCTGATAGCTTTTAATTTCCATCGCTTTATCAATCTATTTGATGGTAACAAAAATTATCATGTAAATAACATTTTTTTATTCTAATAAGCGTCAAACAGTCAATCTAAATGAATATAATACAAATTTATAAAAAACAAAAACAACCTTGTTGACATTAATAAAGAAAAATAAGCGAGGAAACTGCGTAGTAATAATTTTTATTATAAAACTTATACTACCATCGGGTATTATGTAATATTATTAAGTTTCTTGAACGATTTTTTTATGTTTCAAGACATTAATAAGCAGAGATATCATTTCATTGGAAGAATAAGTCATTTAGTTGAAAAGACTGTCTTGAGATAGTCGTAAAAGTAAATTACTACCAGCCGCTTTGTTTTATAAAGACTTATTAATATAACTTTATATTATTTTAAGTAGCATCAGATATTAAAATATCTCACAAAATATTCCTACGACTTAGGACTAAAAATAAATTTATTTGAATTATAAATTCTATCCTAGTCATTTTGTCGTAAAATATTAAAAATCCAACAATAAATATTACAAGGCGGCGTCATGCATTCGGTTCGCTAAATAACTGTTAAGTAAATTATTATGTAAACTTACATTATTCAGTTGTAAACAGTATTTGTGCTGCTATTGTATTGTATTCAATACTACCATTTTAACAGCAATGAATACGAAGCGAAAGGTTTATGAAATTATTAATTAAAATAAACTGAGGAATTAAGATTAACATAACGCGGTTTAATAACGAGTACCAGCAAAGTAAACCAATGAAAAACTATGTTAAATATTTCATAGAACCACTACAGAGAATAAAGTTCCCGTTCCCGTCCGAAAAGGCTTTCCCGTAATTGATTTCGCTACTTTATTACACGATTACGGAGCGCTAAGGCGAAGTTCTTTGTTTATATTTCATAAAACATAAGCATAACTCCAGCGGTTAATGTTTATTTGACCTGTTAAGTCTAAATAGTATTTTCTTTAAATATAATACAATTTATGATATATGAATATATTACACAATGACTGCAAAAGTATTATATTATTGTTAATATAGTCTAAAAAATTAATATAATCCCGAGTTTCAGGAACGGTTCGGTTGATATATAATTAATAAGGTCAATAATTGATACACTTACCCGACGCCCGAGTTCAGGGCGGAGACCACTCCCGGTCTCTCATAGCACATGTGCATACCAGCCCCTTTCTTATTTCCACTGAACGAAATCTTGAAAAAGTTTTTAAAACGATCACAAAAATAATATCCAACGTGTGCACTTCACTATGTTTGTTAATCTACACCACGTACGAACATTTTTTTTATTCTATAGTATTGTAGTCGGAGTTGCACAATTACTCGGGGAACTGTGAAAAAATCTACATTGGATAAGGCGTTTAAATTTTTGAATAAAAATTTTAGTTCATGACACGCTCTATCGCCAGTAACATGTAATAAACCTTATAACAATAAAATATATAAAGCTTTCTACTACACTTGTAAAGTTACATAATGTCGAACTTAATCAGCATATCAGATTTCAAAATGTTGAATAAATAAGAATTCGTCAATCATCGTCAGTAACTCTCTTAAGGAAATAAAAAGTAAGTCGATAATGGGAATATTTTTGAGAACACTTGCGTCACCTACGTCACGGATAAAGAAAACCACGTAAGAGGGTCTGTTAGAAACTTATCGCGCAACACAAGTCAGTACGTCGTGAATGCTGCCGGTGTTACCAAATATTTCAACTCGCATACACAAAAGATTGATGGGCACTATCATATGAAATCGCACCTTTGCACGTTGAATATTTTTCGCGCAAAATCTGTCATAAATTGTATCCAGTTTGATCTATTGAAGAAATATTCTCCGAACAAACTGTTCTGTGATACATCATGCTCTTCAACTATTAAATGCACCCAAAGACGGTCATAACAATGTATAAAGACAGTGGGAATTAGTGATGGGAATTAATTGTTTATAATATCGGATTATGAGAACGAAAGCGAGTTTTGCAAAGTTATAATCTTAATTTAAGGCAACGATTGCGCTCCGATTTTCCGGACGGAGAATGATTAATTGCGGCTCTCATACTTTTTACCTTATTTAACGAACAAGCGGTAAATAGAATGTGCTATTTTTTTCGGAGTCATGACAAGTCATTACGCAGATATTTTCTTCACTGATAGATTGATGGTTATTGTTATATTTTATGGACTAAGATTGAAACTGATATAAAAATAATATTTTATAGTATGAAATTTTGGAAATAATCAATTGATTGTCACAATCACAAAACGTATGCGGGTAAACATCATCGTAATTAAAAATGTCAGTCAAGGTTGCTACGAGTCATGTGTACGTATTATACGAGGAAACTTCTAATGGAGCCAAATCTTGCCGTGCCACATTTCAAATACATTAACACACTTTAAGCCGAGGTCGGACTGATTGCCTCGTCACTAGATTCGACGATACCATCTCACCTACTCAAATGTTTAAACAATAACATCAAGATTCCAGAAACAGATTGAATCTAAGAGACAGCGAGCGAGCTCTTACTTAAACAAATGTTAATAGACAATCTTCCTAGAAACTTAAACAACGATAAGAACGTAAGCCGCAAGTTAACCGAATACAAAGAAATGCAACAAAAACAACTTAAATGGTAGTTAGAACTTGAGTTTCTTACAAAATATTATAATAAATTTGATTGATAATTCATGTTTTTAGACGCGGATAAGTTTTTATATTTATATTCATATTATTTCAGTTAAAATTTTATTTTAACTGGGCTTTATAGCAGTTAATTATATTTTCGTACAGCTATATGACCTTTGAATAAATTATGTAATCGTGACAGCGAGTTCTTTGTGTAACAAAAACCGATTCCTTGAATTTGAAACAAAAAGTCGGTAGACGTCTTTTATTCGGAAGTGTAATTGTTCTTGACACTTTTTATCTAATCAAACCGCAGCCTTATTTAGTAATTAAACCCTTTTCTTCCGCATTTCTTAAATTTTATTTGCGATATATAATTATAAACGACAAACTTCATTTAGGGTAATACTCCTTCTGGTAAAATATATTTTCTAAATATACTTTCTGGTTTTGAGAAAGATAATATTTATTCTAAATAATGTGTACTGATAAGAAAATATTAAACATGTTTACTTATCGTGTAGAAACACGTTTTAAGCGACAAAGGTAAATATGTACCTACTTTATATTTTAAACAAATCAATAAAGTAATATAGCATAGGTCAATTAATGGCAATAAAAAATCCCGGTTCCAGCGATAAAGCGCGTCATGCATGAGTCAACATCACGGACACCGCATCTATCCTTATTCTTACAAAAAAAAAACACCACAGAGTCACTATTACATACTACGATCCAACACTGCAATCCAAGTATACCAAGTCACAGATTTCACTGGTGACTCGGGCGCGTTGACAACACGCGCGCATTCCGATTCACGTCACGTTCGCTGGCGTCCGTGCGAATACCCGCCAAAAGCGAGGTGATCATACACAGTGAGCTGACGAAGGCACCGCAGACGACCAAACGGCATGCGACGAAGTGCCCGACTGCCGCTCGAGGCGGGGCGGGTGCGACGTACGCCACTCGCAGGTTATCGTGAGTCGGCTACACAGATAATGATGTCAAAAGTGGATCGGTCTAATACTCTCTATTATGTTGCAAACGGTCCAAATAATCCGATGTGCAGTGCCACTGACTCCTTATCTACCCTATCTCTGATTTGTGATACGAAATCTGTAATTAATTTTTGGAAATGGAAAATGAACCATATAAAAATAACTTTTGATAGTGCTATATTACGGATAGATAAAAACGATCTGTCACGTTGTACTGAAGCAATATCAGGAAAAGATCTTAAGACAAATTCGTTAATACTCGGCAATTTACAATTCGATGCGTTTCAAATGGAATCAACAATGACGCAGGTATCACTCCTTGAAACGGGCCAGGCGCCGCTTTCCGCACCGAACATAATTTCGATGTCCCAACCCTGTTTACGGCAAACAAAAAATAACCTTAATACAAAATCCTACGACTATAATTCGATCTGTCTTTTGTAAAACTTGCTCATTCTTGGTGAGATTGGAACGAGAATTGAAATATTTGTCAGTTTGCGTTGCGAAAATGTACCTTAAATCTTAAGAATTAGAATTGAAAAAACATTGCACGTTCACAGGCATGTGACACGTTTAGTATCCTCAAGAATTATAAAAGGAATGCTATAAAAGCGACTCTATCAGTCAAAAAATAAGATTCTCTTTTCTTATTTCTTGAACAAGTTTGATCGCGTATTTCCATTTAGCAAGACGTTGTGTGGTCCTCTTTATTTTGGTCGGATTAAGAAGCGCTCTTCTTATGATGAATGTATCAGTTCTTTGTGGTTTTGCGGCAAGTTACGTGAAGATACCGTAATATAGGAAGCGGAAAAGTTTAGCCGCTTATTAATTTAATCATCTACATTATTAAAGTTGAATATAAGCAAGTGTAAACACAAACACCAACGCAATCAGAGTTTTAATGCACAACATCAAAGCATTTAATTCATTAGTGCTTACAACGAACTTCACGTTTATTACTCTAAATTGTGCACGCACTGAAATACTCTCTGACATCAATTAGCATATAACGCGCACGGCGTGCTAGCACCGCGGAATATGTAAGGGATTTATTTTATGCTATGGGATATATGAACTTTGCTACTAATATATGAACTTTACTACCTTTGAAGTTTACAAAAGCTACACAAATTCCCACCAATGACTAATAAACTAAGTATTAATTTGTTCGGTTTCAAATTAATATGATCGAACAATAAATTCTCGTGATACGAATGTCCCTCAAAAAAAGAATTCTTTTATTGACCATTAAGTGAATTCCACATAGATAACTAATACGTGGTGACCCAAATTTCATGACGAGCGGTTGCGTCGGTTGAAGCGGAAATAGGCGGATGATCCCGAGGGGGCAGTGAGGGGAAATTTAGGATTCATCTTATCCGAACTAACTTTCCAGTTATACTTTAATTTATATAATTTATTCTTTATAATTTCCAGTAAATACGAAACTTAAAAAAGCAGAATTATAAGTAATATACCAGGGCCCCTACAGTTCGGATCCGAGTCCCGCTGGATTCTTTGTTCGTTCACCTTTTATTTGGCGCTACCCTTCTGCCAAGCAGGTGGTAGCAATATTTGGGCAACATTAAGATTATTTCTCACGGGATTAATTTACTTGTACACTATTTTGATTATTTTAAATACTCGACATATTTAAATTCAAGCTAAAAGCTATACTGTTAATGTATGACCCATCATAACTCATGTAAAACCATTATTAAACAAAGCAGAGGCACTTAAATGGATGCAATACAGTTAATTATGAGAAGAACTAATTAAAAGCATTAAACATATCGTCCACATTAAACACTGGTATATAAAGAGCGCATATTCATTATATCCCTACCTCTATTTAGCGAATAATCCTTGGTTCCGAATACGACTGAATCTGACTTTAAATATGTTTGTAAACAGTTCAATGTGAGAAACTTCAGATGAAGAACAAATGAATCTGCTTAATGGACCATTGACTTGTTCAACATGTGATTTTATTGATTCAAATAACAAACAACTAACTGATACAATATTCTTGAAGTCTTTATAATGATAAATAATCCAGAAAACCATAAAAAGAAGCAAGAGTTTTTTCATAACAATTTACAGTAGAAGGTAAAAATAAAATAATTAATTGTATCTTACAAAATACTATAGTAATAATAGATTTAGTAATATTACAAATTACAATATATCGAAATACTCAAATGATGTAATAGGCAATAATAAATGTTAAAACATAAATGTTATGACCAATAACGACTTTGTTAGCAAACTGTAAAGCAATGTTTCAACTGAGAAGTTTCGTTTTAGGACATATTAAATTTAAATTATATTATTAACACACGGTTAATAATATAATCACCGCAAGTATATTTGTTATAAGAGATCTATTATCGATATGACACAGTTTTTCGAGTACTTAAGTGTAATGTCAATTTAAACATCACTTGAGGTTGCACAATTGATCATCGGATGAGTTGTTTTGAACAATGTTTATAAGAACAATGCGAATAATCGACGTTTTGCTAACATGGTGACCCTCAAAATTTGTTACGAGTCAGCACTGTCTGGGGTTAGCTCCCCATTTAATCTTTTTTGTTTTATTTTTCAACTAAAAATGAGAACTATGACATAAAATATTATTCCTATTTCCTTGTATATTTTGCTTAAATTCGGCTTAATGTTAATTAAAATTTAGTGCAAAATATTTCGTACATTCAATTATTTGATAAAATGTAGGCCAAGTTAAGAGGAAAATAGTAGTAGGATTGACGAAACACTAATTGGTAAGTTGAAATGACAGTAGAATACAATAGATTTTAACTGCAGTCTAAAAATACACAAAACGGAGCACATTTTCATAGCCGGGCGTGCATTTAAGTGTGACGTATAACGGATAGATACCATGCAACACTCAATTAAGACCCTTATAATGATAAACATAAGGGCGACATTTCCGGTTAAATCCTATATGTGGTCGACTGTACGCCAAACAAAGACATCTGAAACAAGGCTTGTGTTTATTGAGATTGGTAAAATATGAAAAAGTACTACGAGACCTGAAATAGCGGGATTCCGTAAAATAGTGTAACATTTTGTGCGCACAGAAGTTCGTATACGCATATAAATATATTTTTTTTAATGCATATCTATAATTAGAATACTACGTATTCGAGTACATTTTTTGATACTACAGTCCATAACACTTATTGGTAATAACAGTAATATATTAAAATATTTAATAACTTTCAAATGTTTTATAAAAATAATAGCGTTCTAGAATATAAAACTATAAAACGAGAACTCCATAGATATGTAAATATATGGAGTATTCAGAGAAACAAATCCATTAAGACAAAGGAACCCTAAAAGTCACCCCCACTCAGCCAGTCGGAAAAATACGAAGTAGGATACGATTGTTTCTCTATTCGCAACGCAAAATGCAAAGTATGAAATAATTATGGCAGGAGAGGTACATCACCCTCGTCTTAGGGTTGGCAAATCTATTGTTTTAATTCCAAATTTAATTTATTACTCGTATAATTAATACGCTAAGACATTAACAGCCATGAAGAATTTAATGAGAACAAACATCGTAATTCAAAATGTATACACATATACTACATTGTATATATATATTATATGTAGAAACCATTTACTAGACAAGTTTGCTATCACAGCCCCATATAGTGGACTGAGCGAAATATAACCTTAAATGTGACAAAAAAAGACTTGTTGCTTTATCACTGTCATATTTCTCGCTGTGAAAGGTTTATTTAATAAATGATATAAACATTTTTGTGCACTTTACTTCCTACGTAAACATTTCTTCTGAGTAGTTTACCTTCAACTCGGTTAAGTGACCTTTGTAGGAACACATTTTGATATATTAGCTTCTAGACCTTGTATATAACGTTGATAAGCATATCTCGTATTTTTAATATATTTCACTAAAGTTCTTTTAAATTTAAGAAGACATATTATTTCGGGATATGCAGTTTTGGCCGCAAAACCACTGCGAAAGCACAAATAAGCTAAATAGGAACCAACTCAACCAGGCGCCAACTCAGACCGTAATATTCTTAACCCATTCTGAAGCTAGATCCAATTTATTATAAAATTTAGATAAATTTATATTATATAAGCTCTAGTAATTTATATGACAAGTTATAAAAATAAAATCTCATATGATATATCGGTGTTAATTCAATCTAAGCTCTAACTTACATTCTGTAGTAAGAGCATGAATTAGTCCAATATTAAGATCAAAATAGTACTTACTATTTCACCGGCACAGTCATTAATCAGCTGGCGTCTCAAGACGTACAGACTCAAAACCTACCTGTTGAAGCTAGATTTATATTAGCTCACGTATTTGACGTTAAACGTATTCATGAAAGTCTGTAGTCAGATTGATGTATTGTATACAGCATGCAGAGAATTATAAAGACCCTTTTACTTTACACGTAATAAATAAATCTTAACTATAATAAAATAATTATCAAAAGAAAACGTCAAGTGAAAAGATACAATTTAATTTTATTTTTCATAAGATCATTTCTAAGTCGTATTTGGTTTCATAGTCAAGTAGGTACTTGTACATACAATCTTCGCATAAATTTCAGCAACAACAAATCTTTATAAAACTCTTAGTGATATATTGCACGTTCACATGTATTTGAACATTTTCAACAGGCAATATTTTATCTCCAGTCAGAAAGCAGCTCGTCTCAAGTCGGTTCCGTTTCCATACATAATAAACTACATGCAGTTTCAGTATATAGGTCAACTGCATGTTGGTTGGAGGCAGATCGTACTGAATATATTACTTTCACTGCACTGTGTTTACAATTTTAGAGAATAAAGGCCCTGTGAGCATTCCGGCGACAGGCTTATAAAAGAATATTAGATTAATAATAATAATAATATCAGGACAAATTACACACATTGATCTAACCCCTAAGTAAGCAAATTATTTGCTTGCGTTAAGGGTGTTAGACAACGTTACAAATATGTACATAGAAATACACATAAATACTGAGAATATATTTAATTTAAATTATAACCCAGAAACACAGACATCTATGCTCATCACATAAATGCCTGTCTCCGCCGGGAATCGAACCCGAGCCCCATTGCGCCGTGACACGTTAGGCGTCTGCGCTAACCACTCGACCAACGGGGCAGTCAAATACCACTTCTTGTTAAAGAACTTTGTCATAATAAAAAAGAGTCACTAAAATATATCTAAGGACTGGAACACATCAATAAAATATATATGGCTTTTAAGCGCTTATCGAAATTGGCGCTATAAAACCACTCGGGGTGTTGTGCTAAAAAACACACTGAATTTTCCAATACACTAAAATGTCACGTGAAATTTTCAACCCGACATCCCCGTCATCGGCTAGACGGGTTGACTGTTATTACTTTTATACTTTTATTTCATCAAATCTGGTTTTCCAATGTAAATACGTCATTGCAGTGAAAATTTATTACGTAAGCTGTATCAATTTTTCAAGAACACTTATACCGTCCATGGCCAACCACTCGGAGGCCTTCACCTAAAAAAATTAACAACTTTTTGGCAGATACTAATAACATGCGATCAATTATTCCCGGTACGAGCGAGGCTATTACAGAATAGTTTTGCATGTTTATTTTTACATTAGCAATTAAACTAATAATTGAAATTGGAAACTAACTTACTTAACTACCATCATATAATAACATTATGAGTTTTAGTTATTATTGAAATCACAAAATCAATTGTGGACTCATAAATTGATAATTAATATAGATAATCTAATATTTTAACTTATATACTTTTATCTGAACGCTCGAGATAAATTCCGTGATGTAGTTAATTAGTCGCGAGAATAGATCAAAGTCTCATAGTATTTTGGTCTTTTCCTATTCAATGCCAAGGTCTTCTTTATTGTCACAATTTATCAAACATGTTATGTTAGAACATCTTGTTTTATAACACTTTGAAAGTTCAACTAGGTCTGGAACATATTCATTTTGCTATGGTTTGTGATATCTTGTAATATATAATTCTGTCTTTATATATAATAACATAATAAGTATTTTGTAACATACCTAATAAAAAATTGGTAAAGAATCAGTATTTAATATAAGGGCGATAATTATGTATAAAACACAAGTATTACAATTTTTTCATTTACCGCCTTTGAGAATTAATTATAAACTAAAAAAACACGCTTTTATTGCTAACCGAACTAAAAACTACAAAATAAATTTTAATGACAAAGAGTATAAAATTACAGTAGTAGAAGATCGAACAATTAATCATAGTGAATCGCCTTAATATAAAATTATAATAAAATTTAAGTTATTAACAGAATAATTCAATTCTGAGTAAAAATCGTGGGGTGCATTTTACTGTGATTCATAACTATCCTCTCATAGATAGTTGCTAATAGAATGATTGTAATACCTTAAATATCGAGCACCCCACCCCACGCTGGAACCTGGTGAAAATTAAGCTCGAAGATTCCGTTACATTCATTCATCATTCACAATAAATAAATAAATAAATAAATACATACATACAACCCAAGCTAATAAAAGCGTATTAAAAACTCTCCACTAATTAAAAAATTAATATACCTGTCATATAGATAAAACTAAAATTCTAGAATCATCTATCAAATATTACCTGTGCATTTTTGGTATCAAATATACACAAAAGTCCAAAGTCACCTAGTTCGTTATTCCGGAGCAGCTTATTTATTTTCTTCGTTAATAAAGTTGGTACAGCACTAAATCCACGTACAGAAAAATAACCGGTATAAAGACTGACCGATCAATCATAATCGAATCCTTCCTTTAAATCACTGTTTTATAGTAAATAATATGATACTTCAGCTAAGCTCCACTTGTTGATATAAAACTTATTATATATTAGAGTAATTATTATATTAGTAACTTATTTCCTGAGTCATATTTATTGTTAATAAAATTCCAGTCGTAACAGAAAATCTACAACCATTAACCCTTCTTAGCGTTTTTTAATATCTATTTACAATATAATTATTTGATGTAAGAATTACGCGCAATCTATTCTCTTTACAAAAAACTCTCAAAGTCACAGATATAAAATAAAACTGAGTCACTAAGTGCATTTTATAGTTCACTTCTAGCTGAAGTAAAAAGATTGAATATTTATGACTAGGAACGACAAAACTGATTAATCTTTAATTAAGTAAATTATTACTTCTTAAAAAAAAAAGATTTATCTAAGTGTGTCAATATACTAATTTCTACCTAAATAACGGTATCAGAGGATCGTAAGTTCGAATCCTGCTGCATTGAAAAATATTTAATTGATTAGTTTATAAAAAATATGTATTAGTTTCTGTTCTAAATTTCTATCAAATAGTCTTGACATATTTTCTCATCTGATATATCTCGTGTATGAAAACAACAATGCTTCATTAGTTAGCCAAGTGGTTGTTAGATGAGGATGCATCAGAATTGAAAATTCAAATTCACAAACAATTTTCCGATATTTTTGGTCTTATCATGAACTCACTCTAGTAGAAAACTATTGTTATAATGTATTTTTACATTGATTTAGTATGGTCAGTGATTTTAAGCTTATCTTTTGCAATTATTAGTTTTTCGTTCGTGTGATCTGAATATATTAGAAATCAATAATCTTATTGATTGTAGTTAATATTTATAATAAATCTACGTATTAGTGTGTAGCTATTTGTATATATGTTTATTATTGTAAATTTACGCTACCTCCTATGTAGGTAATTCTTTTTCAGGAATTTAAGACAGGACTCATATTACCTAAATGTTTTCTCTTCTGGCCTAATAAGCTTTATCTAAAATGTATTAACAGAAATTAATTAAATTTGTTATTTGTAGGAATGTATTTATAGGAATTAATTAAATTCAATAAATTACTATTCAATACAGATTATTATTTTTTTGTTTATTACTTCACAAAACTGTGAGTAAAATATTAGTTCAAAAATGTCTAGGGATTGTGTTAAAAAAGAATTAAAACTCGCTGCTTTTACATGGGTTCCAAATACAAAAACTACTAAAAGAGTAAAATAAACGTTTTAGTTATAAAATAATAATAAGGATTCAATAAACCATTACATTTATCAGCTCAAGTCAATGAAATCTGTTACTTTATAGTTTATACTCACCTTGGTACAAACGATATTAAAACATTATTTCGTTATTTCACTTGCAATACAATTACTTTCTTATACTTCCAATATTTACAGTTTAAATTTGTAATATTAATAAAATTTCTTTTTTTTGTTAAACCACCGTTATTCATTAGAGCGCACTAATGCCCTTAAATGTTGTCGGGTCCCGCTGAAGGTCATCACCCATAACCCACTTTCCAACTCACTTATAATAATACCAATAAATAACAGAGGAGACAATAATTAACACATAGATCAATTGCCAATCACGAACCGAAACTAACACACGAAATTAAACGAATTAACGAACTAACGAAACGAAACTAAAAAACGAATATAAACGTCCGATCCACCGCAACTTACAATAAATTAAAACAACTACACCTTTTGATATTATTAATAATTGATTATATAATATAGGTCGGGTCAGTACCACGCGTGATGTGAAGCCGAGCTAATATTTACGTAAAGAGACACGCATCACATCATCGTAAATTGTATGACATGAAATGTTATATTTTTGGTTAATTTATTAAGGTATCAAAAATGGATATTACTGATATATCAATACAAATATTTAATTACCGATCCGGTATTATTGATAATTGATAACAAATGCATATTATTATGTTAAAATAATTTAGTTATCAATATACCAGGGCACATTATTGCTAGCTTTCTACACAATGTTGATTACCTTGATGCGACACGTGCAAACTTCTAAGGCCAATTATACAGTCACTGATCACAAACATTTTTATGGACAAACATTTTTATTTATACCTAATTGTTTAGTCAATATAAAAATGTATCCGATCAAGACATGAGAAGCGTTATTACAAATAATAAATAATTTTCCTCCATAGATCCAATTCATAAATAAATTACGATCACCTATAACGGTTTTTAAATAAAAATACTCTCCTGTTTCCAGTCGTAATCAGGTTCTATAGCACCCTTTCATAGAATTCAAACACATTAAGTCCTCACAAGTAGGTACATTAGCTTAGAAGTTTGAGTAAGGTTGGTTTATCAACTGCCTTGGGATTGTAATCCGATTTTGACTACCCTTTGAATATAGTTAAATACATTCAACAAACTCTTATAAAATTGCAAATGTATTTATTTTTCTCCTTTATAATGTTACAGAAATTATGTCTATTTTAAAATGTGTTTTACATTTTTTTGAATTGAATAAAAACATTAATGAATGTTACAGACAAACATACTATTAAAAAATATATATGTATATTTTCGAATTGATAATAGAATTATTATATAACACTAAGACATATATAGTCCTCCGGCATGTATTGTTTTAAATATTAACCCGAAGCTGAATCATTAAAGGTGCCGCAACTGACTTGTGTGAAACAAGTTGCAACAAATGAGAAATCGTATTAATACCAGCTGAGACAGCATTTCAACATTACGTAAATTCCTTCTCACGGGTGAAACGGTATCGACGCACGCGCGCCTAATTGCTAAGGTCAGTGCGATAGTATGTATCTCTTTTACACATTTCGATAATTGGATGAGATGAAATGAGATGGAATGTGCAAACGATAAAAACCGGCCATCTTGCAGTCGTGATTGATTAGATGCACCTTTTTTTGTGTCAGTGGCGTTTTAGAATCTCGTTCTATTGTTTGTTCTTTTAACATGGCTGCGGGTGACTACAATGGGAGTTTACTGAAAACTGGAAAGTAATAAATATATCGTAATCGTAAAGAGTGGATGACTCGTCATAAATCTACGTACCGAAGGACAGAATACGACAGCTTACAGATAATGTAGTCGTTTTAAACAGCAACAATGTTATATTAATTGTTGGCTTGTAAATTGTAATACATGTGATGGTTCTGGGATGGATTTATTGGGTGTTTATTTTAAACGTTCTAGAAGGTTACTGCCAAAACTCTAAAATAAATTTTCGATTAATTATCGATATATTCTGTAATAAGTTAATTTAATTTTTATATATTTTTTATCCTGTCGAAGTCATTTATTTTGTTAATTTAGAGGGTAAGAGACCTGGAGATTCGGTCTCACCTAGTTCGTACCTAGGTATCGGTTATTTATGTACATTGTGAGTAGGAGTATTGGTTTTTGTATTGTTGTGAAAAAAACATTTTGAAATTAAGCATCGTTAATCGAGTGTAGTAAAATAGAGTAAAAAATTGAAATTGCTTATAAAATATATAACTTTAAATTATTTGGTGAAGGTATTTACAGAGACAAATGTACAATATAAATAAATACAACGTTACAGAGCATATATTATTCCCAGAAGTGATTAATCCGAGGGATCTTATTCATGACCAATGTCAATGAAAATAACGGCAACTAGGTCACCAGCTCTCGGAGTATTTAAATAGCAATTACATTTTATACTGAGGAACGACTGAAGGTGGATAAATAAAACCAAAAAACCTAAATAAGAAGAATAGAGTGGTAAATAAATTAGTTTACATTGCCGGTGTTTACGTCTGCGGTTCATGGCCAGCGGACGGTTTGCGCAACCTATGTCTGTCCTGCTCTGACTCTTACATCAGTGGGAGCAGTCACGTTCCCTTCTCTTTCCAACGGTGATTTATAGTCTAGGAGCTTTAACATTGCTGCTTATAAATGAACTGCGCGTTCGGGAATCGGAATTAAGAGGTAATAAAATAATAATAAGTTACTTTACATCTAATTAATTTTAAATTCAATTTAACATATTAATTGATACTAAACTATCCATCAACTAACTCACTAACAATTCAATTAAACACAGTCAAGTGCAATTTTCTTTTAGACTCAATACATTATTAAACACAATCGAACGAACAGTCGAAAATAATAGAGGCGCGGATAGTAATTAAAATAGAAATTAGAAAATGATGTACTTTCACGTAATTGACGGCGGTGGTAGGACAGGCGAAACTAATTATGCAGAGTGCAACACTCTTGATATAACGCGAACAGCGCACGCTCGTCTTTAACGTATACGTCACTAATTAGAGTAGGTATTCATTATTTACTCTATTATATAGCTTTTTAGATCATTGTTTCGAGAAAATCAACATTTTCAAATAAGTTATTGAATAGTTTTAGATATTTTTATTCAAAAAATTTCTATTATGTCGATATTTATTTAGATTTGACATGGTAAACGCAACAATTCTAAAATTGTGTACAGCATTAAAAATATATATGAAATAAAAGTAGTGCATTTTCCTAATAACTCACCGGCTCGACTCCAACATCATTTTGTGTGGCCTGAAAACAAAAATAAGATATTTACTGAAGAACAAAACACATAATAACCAACTAAGAAGTGATAAACAGACGAAAATAGAAGTAAAACAAAGAAAAAAAAGACGACATAGATAAATACAAAGACATTAATATAAATAAATGTCATTTACAAGGAAAACCCATAACAATGCAAGGCCGTCCGAGGCAAAATAAAGACAGAAATGTAAAATCGATATTAAAATAGAAAACTGAATGGAATCGTATTGGATAGACACGAAAGCAATCATGATAATCTTTGGGAGCCGATCCACCATTGGTTTTTAATCGATATTCCCGGAGGAATATCTTTATCGTGTTATTCTGCCCCCGGGAATATTCCCAATGATACTGTCAATACCCAGAATCAATTATTAGTACTTTTAAAAAAAGGACCTAAACAATTTAATACATTGTTATTGATATTTGCGTGATACATATCGTGATAGCATCGGTCTTATCTAGATCTTTATATTTTTCTTTGGTTTTCACTCTTCCATTAAATATAACCATTTCGTTTTTTAAACCAAGTATTTGAATAAAACTTTCTAGATGTTTTTCATAAGACATTTTAACCAAACTTTTCTTTATTTTCGCTTTACGGGAATTCAGAACCTTTTTTGTTATTATGATGTAACAACATTTTATATTTTCTTATAGTTATATAAAATGATTATTTCGTACATGTTTAATTATCGTCTCGATGTGTGCTCTTGATATTTGCAAACATCCTTATCAGGAGCTCATCAAGGTCTCCGAGGTCATCGCTACAGATCTTATTGTATAACGTTCCATGGTCATCCAACACCTTATCACGCTTATCAATAATGTTATCGCCGGCTTCAAGAGTTTTTGCAAATCCATTTGATAAGCAATCGATATAAATTTATTTGAAATGCTATTATCATTTATTTAAATTTCATATTGAAAATAATTTTAAAACCTTTCATCCACGAATTGATGAAAATAGAAACGAAATATTTTATATAACTAGCAAAGTGCTTAATATGAACCACTTGATATAGAAAATAGAAAAACATTTGTAAAATGAATATAGAATTCAATATTCCCGCCTAAATTTTTGTAGGAGTTCCCAAATGTCAGATGACATTGTCAGACCGATAGTTTGATTCTGAACAACTAGAGCTCTATAAACGCTTGACCACAGAGTATTATTCCATTTTGCGGTCAGGTCCCGAGTTTCTACCTGACAATCGACTTGATTCAATTTTATTACTTTATTCGAAGGTTTAATTTACCTTTTAAGTTTTACAGAGCTTACAATTACGTGGTATAATTACATTTAAATAGTTCAGTCAAATTATACAATTATTTCAGTATTAACTTCTTGTAAATGATATACATAACGATTTCCTACTAATAATACTAATAAACATACATGTTACATTAATACAATAAACCAAATAAAAGAAACTTTACACAAAATATAATACATAAGCCAAAATAAATTAAATTCATTAACATCAACAACGCTATGAAAATCTAGTCTGCATTCTGCAAGTGGCTTTAACAGATATAAAAGGAAATTTAAATCCAATGTATTTTGAAGATAAACCTAAATTAGCATGGCAGTGTGACGTCATTCAATAAACCGCCTTATAATAAGAGCAATAGAGTCTATCTCAGTTTGAACATTGGTACAAAAATGATAAACTTGAATATAAAAGGTAAATAGTGCAAATAAAAATGGACAAAAGTTACATTTTATGAATTTTAATTCGATACAGATAAAAAGATATAAATTATATACCAAATTTACTGATAGATTTTGACTTTTCATTTCCTTGACTGATCATATAATTACGAATTAAAGATTGAAAATTTATACATAATAATAATGAAACATAACATAACTAGTAGGTATAGTTTAATCATTTTAATCGGTACAATAATAAATATTTGTCCCAAAGGTAAAGCTTTCTTTTAAAGATATTAAAGATAGCAAGTACAATTAGAATAAAGAATACACCTAACGAAGCGAGTCAATTTTAATGGATGTTTGTTTGTTTTCGTGTCGGCAATGTGTAGAGAAATATTTATGTGTCTAAAAGGAAACTGGTAAGATGCTTACATTAGTCCGTGGGAGATAATTCAGATAGTATCTCGATGCTCGAATTACTAAGTTGCTGATTGAAAGAAAATATTTAGCTGTTTATTTTTATTGTATCCAATTAAATGTAAGTTTGTTTTAACTTTATATTATTAGAATATTAGCACAGATTGCATTTTAACCATTAATTCATTTATTGCGTATGAATCTTTATTAAAAAAAACATTTACGTATAAATCAAAATTATCACTTTTTAAGTGTGTAATTGGGAACCAAGCCCATAATTTACCGTTGATGAATTACCTTAAGGATGGGAAACTAGCAATTTAAATAAAAAAAAAAAGTTAACCTTCATACAATTTCGGGAATCCTTTGAATGCTTTACCTGTGCCGACATTATAATTGAATGAACTGAAGCATTTTAGAAGAATTAACTTTGGAGTGTTTTAAACGGAGTTATATTCTTACAAAAGACGGGGATTTTGTTAGCAATTAATAACTATTGGTCCATGTTGGTCCATGTTTGACATTATCGGCTTTGTATAAGTTATATCCAACAAATATTGCAGTAACTTTCTTGTCAATGCAGCGAACTATTGGAGGGAATGTAATAAGATTAACTGAGACGAGACGTTCAGTAGGAGTCCATTATCAAAACTTTTGATATCAAATATTATAGATGATTTATATCAAGAACGATGAACGACTTGAGTTGAGCAATTTTGTTTCAAATAAAAGAACATTATGCTCTCGATTCCCGCCACTAACAAAATATACTAAAATATTTTTTTTACGGTGGCAAGACAAGAAAAACGAAGTGACATATTTTAAAAGAAAATTTTATTTTATATAACGTATGAAACGGTACTTGAACAGCCTGATAGCATAACATGGATTACTTTTTACATGAATGAAGAAAAGTTAAGAAAGTAATTTCTAATGTTACATTCTTAGAAGATATAAACTAATATATACTTAAATATTAGATATTACTAGTAGTTGTTTACTACTAAATGTAGTAACAAACAGCAATAATAATAAATAATAATAATAATAATAAATATTGAAAAGAATGTTCCAGAAAATAAACACAGGTATATTTTCAATTCTAATTTCCTTTGTCCTTTTTGTCTCAGACCACGTCATTATTTTCGAAAGCCTTCCCGTACTTGTGGAGTCAAACAATTCACAATTCCGAACGAAAAAATATATGACTTATAATATGAAATTACATTGTACTTAAAAAGAACCGAGTTGTGACATGTGGAAACGTCAATTAAAATAATAAAAATGTTCTAAGTGCTGTATAGTTTTAGGACACGGTTAATGAATGCATAGTGGGGTTCCGTAGATAGTAATAGAGATACATCAGCTCATTAGCAAGACGGAGTTAGGTAAGGAGGCCAAGTAGTTCTAGTGGAAGACGCGATTTTTGACGTCAGTCAAGTTTATGAAACAACTAAGTAATTATTTTGTTTATAAAAAATTGAGATTCATTTATGAATTTATCTAACATCTTTATTAAAACTTTAAAAATGGAAAAAAAATCTGGCCTCGTCAGCGTTTTTCAAATAAGGAATGAAAATATTCGTTTGATTTAAACGAATATTTTACGTGACAATAATATTATTTATGGTTGTGATTTAGCTAATGTTATAAATCTCTGTGTGTTAGATGCAATTTCTTGTTTTTGTCATTTTAACTGTTAAAGTTACCAGTACAGTGATTCATTCTTATATTGATGTATGTAGCTTTAATTACCAAAGTAGCAGTGATAGTTAAAATGAAATGAATACAAGGACACATTTTTGCGTATCTACCAAGTTATGTTGTATGGCCGGTCGTGAAATCATTATCTTATTTTATTCAACTATGTATATCTCTTCATAAAATAGTTTTACTTTTGTATTGATTTTATTAATTAAGTAAAACGTATATTACACGAACTAAACAATTTTACTTTTATTGAAAAATATACTTTAATAGTTCTTAGAAGAGCAATTATTTTAAATAGAAACATTTGTAATTATCATCAATTTCCATGGTCAGAGCATAGCAATCGCAAAACAAGAAATTATGCTCATTTTAATAATCGGAGCAGGTATTAAAAATTCAAACTACTCACTGTTCGAAATTAAATCCTATGAACATATAAACTAACAACTTGTACTTCTATTCCATAATACCTAATTTAAACGAAGAATTAATCTCATACTAGCACATGTTTTATCAACTATAAAAAATATACTACCCTCATTATTTCCATTTTACAATAAATAGCTTACAGGCGATCCTTAATTCAATTCAAGGACTAGTGGGTCCAGTCCTAGACGTCTTACAAACTTGGGTCATAAATATCTTGTATTGCCTCAACATAATTATTAACCATATAATATTGCTTGGTAACTTATAGTTTCATATCGTACTGTTATACTTGAGGCACAACTCTCTCTTTCTATGGAGGCTAAGCGATGCGTGTCGAATAGCTTCGTACACGTTCGCTGCTGCGGATTTCTATCCTATGAAATTAATAAACAAATAACGTCTTTTAAAAAAACAACTTTAGTACTAGGTACTGTAGTAATAGACCTTAACAATGCACTGAGATGCTTAATATATATATATTTTTTCAACCTCTACGTTTAGACTAAGAAATTATTCGAATATGAAAGTCTATTTATCTTGAGTAAACCTTTCTTTCCTTTCATCTTAGTCCTAACTTTGATTCTCAATATATTAACAAATATGTTTAGTATGAAGACATCAAGAACAAGACTGTTAATAAGGAAGCAGAGCGTATTGCTGAGATAAGTAGGAGACGCAAGCTCACTCCACTGCGTTACAAACTTCACTAATCTCATATCCTCGGTACCGAGATTCACAATTACCAGACTTTAATATACGTGATATCATACAATATTAACTCACCCGATTATCGCAAGACTATATAAAGTTTTCGTATAAATTATAAATAATTGAGATTTATTTCTTTTTAAAACATATATAATTCCTCTTTTTATGAATATTTAATGATGTAAACTTGTTATTTGTTAGTCACAATACCGTTATGTTATCTTTAAGGCCTCTTTTGAGACAGTGAGATATGATAGGCCATTTATTTACTATACCTTTTGTGTTCAGTATGAATTCGTCCTAATAATACGTTATAAGAAAATGATACAAATGTCTAAGGACGACCCTCCTCTCAAGTATTAAGTAAAGTAATTGCTTATTATTTCACAAATAAACATATTTATTTCTAGTATATACTTGTTAAGAATTTCTTTAATCAGTCTCCAATCAAGTTACGTATTGTAATTTGTCATCTAGTCTGGCTCTATCTTAGACAAACCTAATTTATTAAGATCTTGGATGGACAAATTGGTTATTACGACAAACAACATTTTAATAACATTTGCAGTATATTGTAATGCATATAGATTGCAAATACATTATTTGCTATAACAACTAAAGTGTATACGATAGATATTATCAGTAGTTATCAAGAGAAACGCGACTTAGCAACGTGTAGTAGAACAATATTGACTTCAGAACCAGTCCCTCACCGACCGATCGGATTGAAACTTGTATTCCATAATATTTAACACGTATGGTTCATTTGTTTCCAAGTTCAGTACAATTTATTGTTTATCTTATATTTCCAACTTCAAACGAATAGTGTAAGATTTATGTATATATTTTATTAGGTATATTTTTATTCGGTAATATTCGGCATTTTTTTACTATTTATATTCGGTCGAATTATGCGGTTTTGGTGCCGAATATATTCGGTTCGAGTTTTTCTATTTTCTTGGTTACACGATAGATACAGTGAAGAACCAAAAGACAAAAGATTTTGTCATATTATAACGTCAAAGAAATGCTATAAATAATGTGTTGAATAAAGCTTAACAATATAAAGCAATTAAGCTTCCAATCAACTTTATTTCGAGTAATATCATATCCACATATTTATTTTAATATTTTTATCCTACAGTTAGTATTAAGTATAGTCACCATTTATTTTGAACTTAAAATCAGCATTTATTTTTAAACATCAAAAAAATATTTAAAACCAGAAATCAACATATTTATTCATGTAACCAGAAGCCACATGTAACATACTTGTTAGAACCTGTTTATGAAAAACAAACAAAGAAATGGGCAACCGAAGAACTCTGCCGAATATTCGGTTCGATTAAAGTTGAAACGAATAGTAGGTATTCGGTTATTTGGTGAAACCACTATTCGGCGCATCCAATTCATAAATCCTATACCCATTGGTACTAGTTTTGGTACTACAACGTAACACTTATTACGTTCCATTTATAAACAAATTATTCTTACGGTATATTGTAAATACAAACACTACTACTACTCATAGATAGTAAGTAGGTAGATAGAGTATTTGATATTGGTATTTTATTAATCGGTAACCGATTGCAATGATCCATGAACTTTAATTTAATATTAAACGGAAGTCCAAATGAGGAGATATAATCCCAGTATGTGAATACCGGTGTGACCAGACCGCTAGTCAGCTGTCAATACGACCTTGAGTGTTGATGTCGAAGCCATTCCATTTATATTATGAAACAATGTGTTGAGCTTATCTTGATTAGCTTCCAATTATTATACCGTTTATGTAAAAACAACATTATGTAAAAATGGACAGGCGAATTAAAAACCCTTCTTATTTTAAACTGAATAAATATTTTACAGTTATTCAAGAACAAGTCTCATAGCCTTTGTTTTGATCTGGGTGACCTATATCTTTATCAAAGTTTATGATAATCTAGCTGCAGTCTAGGTGTATGAAGAGAAATAAACGTCCGAACAATATCAAGGATCTTTTGTTTGAAATGATGCTGGAATACTCAATAGTTTTGGAGAATACAATACCGATACTCATATTTTCTCGGATGTAGCTGCGACGGTTGTTGAATTTTAATTGGAAAAGAAAATCTACGAGTTTGTAAAAATATTTTTTTTATACATTATTAAACTGAGTGACTGAAACAATCGGCACTTTATATGGTGAACGATAAATTTAAATTATTTTTAGTATAAAAATAATAATAAAAACTCACTAAACAATCATAGTCCCGGCAATAAAACGCTCGGGGTGTTTGTAAACATTGATTCCGCAGGGCGTGTCCCGGGGCGGATCGATCACCAAACCTTGGAGATCGCTCCACTTGTCTTTATTGTTTAATTATTTTAATATTAACAATATCAATCAAAACATTATCCTTCTGTTAAGAAAATAATTTAAATGAACAAATTATTAAATTTTAATTATGAATTATAATTTCAAAGCAATTTGTGTATATTAAAAAAAGTATTTATGTGTGAACATTATATTATTCTCTTTCTCTCTCTTAACATTAGGTCAAAAAATATATTTTATCATCACGATATAAAATATATGAAATGTATTCCATTTGAATCCATTAAGTTGAATAAATAATATCATGAAATAAAATACATATAAAGTATAAAAACAAGGTGGAAAGATCAACATAATTTCCAATATAACAGTTTTTGATAGTACACAAATAGGAACTGTTAAATGAAGGAGAGAGAGGTCAGTCCTAGTGACCTTGGATCGGTAATACATAAGGTCACACCGGCCACATGTAAATAAACAACATATAATACATTAATATTCACACAATTACCAATTCAATAGCATAACCACACCTCATGAATAAAAATAAGCTATCGGTACCAACTTTATTTTGCACATACTTTTAGATTTGAACATAATAACATTTATTTATATATCCGGGTAAAAACTATATTAAATATATTTTGAATATAATAAAAAAATATTAGAAATAAACTAAAATAATCATAAAAATTCTTAACAAAGTCTAATTAACGACGTAAAGTAACAGCGGTGTTATTTTTAAAACTTGTGATATTACAAATTGTAAAACTAGGCGGATATTTTAATTGAAAATAAAAGTAACCTGCCTAGAGTGCTAAGTGTGGTAAACATGCTGCAACGAAAGTCGTTTAGCTTTATATATTTTGTTTACCTTAGATATGTTATGTTCTTTTTACTTTGAGCTATAAAAACATTAACTCCAATAAAATACTCTAGATTTCTGCGGTAATTAAACAAAACGAATTAGAAATACGCTTTAAATTACGTTAACTTTTCTCTCTTTAGTAGGTACTTTAATGTAATGTACCTACTTCGTACATGCACTAAATAAATTTATGTACAAACAAAAATAAAATCACAAAACTTTTATTTACAGAAAAAGGAGCATTACTTAATTATTACTATATACAAGTATACATCCCAAAATAACTATAAGAATATAGTATTTGAAAGTTATTAGAAAATAATGTAAGAGAGCGAGAAAGAATATTAAAGAGAGAGAAAGAATGTAATAGAGCGAGAGAGAACGTAAGAGAACTTATATAATACATAAAAACTACCAAAAGGTTCAAGTCACAGTTCATTGTATGAACGCCGACCATTAAATAATTACTCGCAACTACAGAACATCACAAGTCAATTAGTGGTTTTGAGCTAAGCATGGCCTAGATCTGGGATTCATTTTATAATTTGCCAAGTTATTTATGACACAAAGTTTTCGTAATTTAGATACAAACAGATATTACTGCAAATTATTTTTCGCTATTTATATTTTCTTAAAACAAATATCAAAACAGAATTTTAAGGATATAATTGTTTTTATTTGAAATTGACTTTATATACATGTTAGCTCGGTTACGTTTTCTTATTATTTTTAATAGATAAAATAAAAAATATTCTAAAGGAGCAAGATACGACCCTATGACCTCCGGAGTGCTTTCAAGCCGCACTTCCAACTGAGCTGCCTTGCAGTTACAGGAATTCGGGAGTGACATCTATTGATTTCTTTTGAAATTATGATTGAATAATTTTAGGGACATTTATTATATATACACACCAATAACTGCTGTTATAAATAGCATATGACAACTGTTTTTAATTTGACCTTGAGGTCAAACTAAGTATACATAATATTATTACACATTGTTTTAAATTAAGACTTTATTGAGGTAACAACTACAAATTATTAATTAATTTTAAATAACGTTATTGGTCTCATAAAATTCTTTAAAAGTGACCCAAAAAAGCTGTAGGTAGGTATAGACTATTTAGTTGAAACTGGAGATTTAAACCTAGAGAATGATTTGCAAACTATTCGGAAAGTTAATTAACAATATTTTTTAAAAAATATATGTTTGTGTTTTTATTTTATCGATTACTTATATACATATAAAATATTGTGACATCGAAGATTCCTTTTTATATGTCAATTCATTGTAACTTCACCTGTAATCGAAGTAGCAAATATTCATTGCCTTAGTTTCTCAACTTGAATGACGTATACATGTGATCTGTTGAAATTCCAATCAAAATGTAAATTTGAACCCCGCTAGTTTACATTTATTCTCTGTTTCCTACACGTCGCCTCTACAATAGACACAATGTCTATTGTACAAGTGTATTAGGTATATAAAGGTATATTTTAGGTAACTAACCTTAGGGTGAAAAAGATACCTTAAGGTAAAAAATATCAATTTCATCTCGTATAAAAATCGAATATGCAACAGAGAATTAATATTCTATTTACCATTTTTAAAACTTTTCTTATAGAAATCATTACTTGAAAGAATGTTTCGGAGCGGAACAGTTAAATGCCTTAGTCGGCAGCGGTGAGGTCTCCATTGTGTGATAGAATAAAAGAAAACTAAAGGCTTTCTTTACGAAATACTCGAAACTATCTAGACCTGGGTATTTTAAACCATTAAAAATTGTTATTTAATTATATCAAATATCTGAGAGAATAAAAGTGGTCATAATTCTAATATTAATTTAACAATTAAAATTGGCATGTATCATATTTCCTTAATATTAATGTTTCATGACGTATTACGAATCAATTCCTACATATTTTTTTAATGGGCTAAAACAATCAAATCAACATTGGAATAATTAGCGACTAAACGTAAATGATTTTAATTATATAATACTTTTTTAAACTACACATTAGTTACCTCAAAACCAGTTACGTTCGATTGTATTATCGGCGCAAGCGCATGCGAGTCCTCGTTAAAACCTTCCTAAATTAGCATAACAGATTACCAGGGTGAACAGAATAATAACTTGGAGGAAAATAATACTAATTTACATTGAATATAGTCTTTTTTCGTCTATTGTTAGAATTAATATATGACCAAAATAATTAAAAATTATTTTTGGTTAAGTAATCTAGAATGAATTGGACTTAATTTTTTTTTTAAATTGACTAAAAACATGTTAAACTTAATAACATTTATTTTAAAATGTGAATTAAGTATTTAGTAACAATTATAAAAATATTTTAATAATATATAATTGCTGATGTTTTTGACGCAATTGTTATTCAAGGTTTTTATCTTTATTTCCTTATAAAAACAACAGCTAAAATTATTTTTAAACAACCTTGAGATCTGTAAAAGTTCATAAAATAATTAAAACTTCATATAAAAACATATAATCGTAACTCAATGAGTGTTCGTTAAATATATTGTAAACATACAATTTACATACAATAATGTCAAATCATTATCCGGAATGAGGTGAAGGTGGTAGAAACCACGCGTGGCTTATTATCTACGCATACTAAGGACCGTGCAATATCAGTCGGTCCAATGAGTTATTTATTACTCTCCTTAAACACGATATAACGCTGTAATTCTATACGATTGCTTAAACCGTCTATAATTAAAATAAATATATGTAAAACACACGATACTTAAATGTAAATTACTTGGTAATGTCACGTCTATTTTTAAATATTTACATATAAAAACCTAATTTAAATTATTTGAAGCTAATACCCGATACGAGGAAAAAAATTTCGTATAAACCAGTTAATAATATACATATAAAAGTCAAAGGTGAGTAACTTTAGTAACGAATATATTGACAAATAATATATTAACTTGGTAAATGTACCATTGGCAGGTACAATTTGGATGTACCTTGCATGTATCATTAACAGTCATCAATAATAAATTATGCAGAACCTAAACATACTGACAAATAGATAAAACGTGTCTAGAATATCATCAGTCTAGCGCTGATGATATTGTAAATTATGAAAGCTTTCAAGAACATGGACGCTCAAGCAGCACCTGGCATCACGCCAGGAACACCTACGCCAATTATACAAGTCTGCTTGTATGAAAATATTGACAACATTCTGTTATTTTAATCACATTCGTATAGAATCGATTTTTTTATTCGCAGATAAGATTTGAACGCAGAATTATTTTGTCATTTATTCCCTAGAATATCTTTTCAACTTTATAACATATATATTTTTATCTGAGGATTGTTAAGTCCTCAGATAAATACTCAAACAAAAAACATTTTACAGTCTAGACGGCATACACAGTAGGTACCTATGTGTTTTAATCGTTTTCTTACAAAGTTTGCTATATATATAATAGAGAATACCGCAATAATGACAATTTTACTCTGTTCGTAGCATAAAGTTCCGTATCACTTAAAAGGAAAAAAATAAGCAAATATTTCTTTATTGTATTTAATTTGGAATCTCTGAGCATAATTTTATCCATCGTGTAAATAATATGTATAAAAAACTTTGACAACACACGTTTTAAGAGTGTTCGGTAAATTTATTTTATTATATTATTAAAAATGATATATTATTAAAAATGAAATGATAGTTGCTTAAGCTCTCTTTATTATTTTGCACGGAAACAGTTTAACAATTGTTCGTCTGTTTATTGGAGTTTAAATAATAAAGATAAATCTTGAAAACGGTATTTAAACACTAGGTACTAAAAAGAATTAATACTTAAAACAATCGCCATCATAATTAATTAATTACTCATAAAAAAAAAACAAAGAAAAAAATGTTGACGAATAATAATAAATAATATTAACCATCAATGATATTAAGTTATAATAAGGTGTTAAAATAATGTTTTATAACTTGGTAGCGGCAATTAAAGTCCGCGAGCGGTCGTCAGCGACGATATTTCAAGATAAGCAAGCTACTTTGCTGTACCCTCATTTGGTTCCCACACGGCCCGACTAGTCTTATTATGAGAACTAACTTAAAATAATTTATTTACAGTTAATACATTTACAACTTACTAAGATATAGTCATGATAAATTGAACATTGCTGTAAAATGTAAGATACCCCGCAAATGGTATATTTGACAGCTGATTATGAGAGGTGTTTATTATATAGCAATGTCTTTAAACTATAACAAAATGAATAGGTTATAATAACAATAAAGACATAGAAAGAACGCCTTTATATTGCATATTAGTTTTACACCATTCATACAATATATGGGCTTAGTCTTAAATAACAGGTTTCTAATATTATTTTCTTATGCAGTTCCAACACAATAAAAAAATTGCTTAAGATTTCCAACTCAAAAGTAGGTACCAGGGAAATATAGGCCGGGAGGAGTAACGGAACCTGCCTCAAGAGAGGGGCGGCGCATCGCGGTCCTCGACCCGGGAGAACGCATGAACTGCCTTGACCTGCGAACTCCTGCCAACCTCCTAATGCCCGCTTATGCCCTGGTACTTCAGTGTGATTGCCGAATATGGACGATGAACCTTTTGTACTGTTACCAGTACAACACCCTCCTTGTATATTTTTTCTTTGATGTATTTTTAACACAGAAATAAAAAATAGGTAAGCAAAATTATTTTACCCCAAAAATGTGAAATACAATAACAAGGTAAACATCAAAATATGCTTAATATTGTAAATCTTTTTATATCTTTGTTGCATAACAAATGACCTTGGATAGAAAATGAACAATTAGGCTCAGACATCAAATTAGTAAACTTGAAATATATTTACCAATACCAAGAATATTTTCTCATCGGGAGACGTCTTTCGAGTCATTATCATTCACTCAACCTGGACGTCACTAACCGACATCTAAGTGAACGACCTAACAACCTTGAGGATTTTGGTTCGATCAAACCAAATTCGGTACGCAACTTACTAAATTAAATCTACACCGTGCTATACCGACAAGATCCGAGAAAATCGGTTTAAAAAATATAATTAATAATGTATACATGATTAATGAGTTACTTATTATTTTATAATAAACTGGACAATAAAAATAAAAATAAAATTTATTCATTTTTATAAAATGTAACCAATAAATAAAATATTTACTTACATTTATACCACGTAATTAACAGTATTAATGGAAGGTATAATTGAGATGTATCTATTCCAAAGAACACTTAATGGTCGATTAATAAATTAATTAAAAACTCTGGTCACGTGTTACATTACCGACGTAAATAACGTAATCGATTTACTTGCGTGAGAGTATTACGGTGGCTTATTTATATATGTATTCGGGGAAAAATTATATTAAAATTTGACAAAATATTCTTAAAGTGTATTTTATTTTAGTTTCTTGAGTTTATTCTCAATACTTATTTATACTTATTTAATTATTATTTTTTCAATTTTAACTATGACTCTATGACTATTAAAGCATCACTGTTCTAGATACGGACTTTATATTCGCAATGATTCTAAATGGTTAACAAAGGCCGGTGAACATTTTTTATATAATATTTAAAATGTTGTTTATTTTTAGAATGTATTTAAAATTAGCCTGCTGTTAGAGTGTCCACTTTATAGATAGGTACATGGTTTTCAGATCTACAAAAACCGTTTTTTTGCAGAATAATTAAACAAAACGCCAACGCATAAATAAGTTCGATAGCATTTTTTTCTCCGACTTACTTCGGTTTTACTGGCGTAGGTTTCGATCCCGTGGGAATATCGGGATAAAAATAGTCTTAGGTTATTCGCAGAAAATGTAGCTTTTGTAAGATGAAAGATTTTTTAATCGGTCCCGTAGTTATGAAGCCTATTATTCTTTACATAAAAAATACAAGAAACAAACGTTACCCTTTGTATATTATATTAGTATGTAAAAAAGCAAATATATGTCTATGAAGTATGACCGCATTTTATGCCCATGTCTGAAAATGTGCTTATAGTGATGTAGCAATATCGATAAGCAGATTTTGTGATATTTAAATGTCACGAGCACATCACAGCACATCAATTAGATAACATATCGTAGTTTCAGATAATCGTAAATACAAACGTGCAAAATCATTTCTTACCAATCACTTTTCAACCATTTTTAATGTAAGCGTGCCTAACAGATATGTTGAAAATAAAATATTGATAAAATATGAAATTTAGTCAAGGTTGGGAAGTTGTATTCACCGCAACCAAATTATATATATATTACAAATTAATTTTACGGTGAAAGGTGAAAATGGAGAAATAAATATAACAAGCTTGAAGAAAATATAAAATAAAAGTATCGATATTAAAATACCTGCATACATCCCTATGTGCACATCACGAGCGGATGTACCGTCCGGTTAACTTAAACGTGGACAAACACACACACGTAAACATGTTAAAGATGACGCCCTGAAAACTATTTCGTCACACACATTGACGCAATTCCTTGGTTTTTACGTTATTTCATAGTAAATGACTAAGGGATTTGAGTTTTTTTTTATTTCAGCAATCGGTTAAATAAAGTGCTATTATTTCGACGTTAGCGTGCATGATGCCAAGAAACTAGCAAGAATTGTGATAATAAAAATGTAATATGTTTATTACATTGAGTTTTAAATGCATTTGATTTTATAGCTTCATTTATTATACCTACTTGACATATTTGTATACTTTTCATTATAATATAATATATAAATCATTTATATCACATAATTGTAGAATTTAATATATTGTGACAACCTTTTTGGTAACCTTTTTATATTTACAAAAATATGTCTATTGACTTCAACTTAAATGACAGTTTGAAAGCTTCACAAGTTCCGGATAGAATAACGCCTTAAATGAGATATGAAAGATCTTACCGGAAAGCTTATGGTCCAAGAGCTAGTGGTCCATCCGAGTAACGGTATGCCTGTAAGGCTAAAAATTCTTATAGTGATAAGTCATAGCATGCTAAGTACGATAACCATCGCCTGGCAAACATCAGCCCTGCACGTCATCAACCCCTATGTTTTTGAAACTGCAAAAAAAAAATTTAAAAAAAACTTGGCGCTGTAAGCTTGAAACTTTGATATGATTTTGTTCATTAGAAGGGAAGTTTAAAAAAAAAATGACAGGCGTGTGCAACGAGCACAAGTACCTGCCAGGTGAACCGAAAGGTGTGTAATATATAAGTTGAAATAATTTTTTTCCTGTAAAGTTGAAATTTATATATGTGCTTGTCTAGGCTATTTAAAGTAAGTATGTACAATGACAGGCGGTTCTGGCTAGCACAAGTACTTGACAGGTGAGGGGAAAGATGCTAGAGGAGTGCGAGATAAATTAATATGTAAGAGTAAAAATCAAGGGTAAAATATATGTATTTTATAAGTTTTAATTAAAAATACATAAGTTTTTAAATTAATCTCCATTTTCATCTGATAAGTCATCATTACTGTCATCATAATAATAATAATAATATCAGGACAAATTACACACATTGATCTAACCCCTAAGTAAGCAAATTATTTGCTTCGGTTAAGGGTGTTAGACAACGATACAAATACATAGAAATACACATATAAATACTGAGAATATATATAATAAACGACCAAACCCAGAAACACAGACATCTATGCTCATCACATAAATGACTGTCTCTGCCGGGAATCGAACCCAACCCCCATTGCGCCGTGACACGTTAGGCGTCTGCGCTAACCACTCGACCAACGGGGCGGTTGAATCATCATAAGTATCTTCATGTCAGATGTCATCTTCTGAAAGGAAACAAAGTTTGAATAGATTAATAATAATATTATATCTTGGATCTTGCGCTCAATTATATAGAATTCTATATATTTTTTATTAAATATTTTATTAATTTTCCCTCCGTGTCACCGGGAACTACAACAACAATTATTGCGATCTGTATACATTGCAAATGTTCATTTAAAAGAGCCAACAGTTCTCAAACCTGAAAATCTTTGTTGGAACTTAGTGGATGGCGAATATGCTTTTAATTGGTTTGAGGGGGATACATTGCCTTCTTCCATCTACGAAATATTACAACAGCCTCCTGATACTGCCGAAAATGAGTCAAGTGAAACTGAAGAACAGGTAAACGGTAATACACAACTTTTTCATTTAATAAAAAATATATAGAATTCTATGTAATTGAGCGCAAGATCCAAGATATAATATTATTATTAATCTATTCAAACTTTGTTTCCTTTCAGAAGATGACATCTGACATGAAGATACTTATGATGATTCAACCGCCCCGTTGGTCGAGTGGTTAGCGCAGACGCCTAACGTGTCACGGCGCAATGGGGGTTGGGTTCGATTCCCGGCAGAGACAGTCATTTATGTGATGAGCATAGATGTCTGTGTTTCTGGGTTTGGTCGTTTATTATATATATTCTCAGTATTTATATGTGTATTTCTATGTATTTGTATCGTTGTCTAACACCCTTAACCGAAGCAAATAATTTGCTTACTTAGGGGTTAGATCAATGTGTGTAATTTGTCCTGATATTATTATTATTATTATGATGACAGTAATGATGACTTATCAGATGAAAATGGAGATTAATTTAAAAACTTATGTATTTTTAATTAAAACTTATAAAATACATATATTTTACCCTTGATTTTTACTCTTACATATTAATTTATCTCGCACTCCTCTAGCATCTTTCCCCTCACCTGTCAAGTACTTGTGCTAGCCAGAACCGCCTGTCATTGTACATACTTACTTTAAATAGCCTAGACAAGCACATATATAAATTTCAACTTTACAGGAAAAAATTTATTTCAACTTATATATTACACACCTTTCGGTTCACCTGGCAGGTACTTGTGCTCGTTGCACACGCCTGTCAATTTTTTTTTAAACTTCCCTTCTAATGAACAAAATCATATAAAAGTTTCAAGCTTACAGCGCCAAGTTTTTTTTTAATTTTTTTTTTGCAGTTTCAAAAACATAGGGGTTGATGACGTGCAGGGCTGATGTTTGCCAGGCGATGGTTACCGTACTTAGCATGCTATGACTCATCACTATAAGAATTTCTAGCCTTACAGGCATACCGTTACTCGGATGGACCACTAGCTCTCCTACTATTATTCCAGAGACAAGTTATATATTAAGTTATACTTAATTTCGTAAAATCTTCCAGCGCCATTAGCGTGTAATAACAGAAATCTTATCTACTTCTATAATATAAATAAAGTTTGTTGTTTAGTGGCTGGTGATTTAAAAGATTTTTAATTATAGTATTTTAACATATATATTTTTATCTCAAGCAGGTCACATAAGTAACAGTTATTCAAATTTGTTTCCATTAATCTGATAACTTTTTACTATCATAATTCTACTGAAATAACAAAAAATGAATAAATCTTTAAATGATTTAGGTTAATTGTATGTGCATAACATTATTGAGTAAATCATTAATTAGATTTAAGATATATATTCAAACAAATTAATCTCAAGACAGTTTTGAAAAAAAACAGGACAGTATTGATTTAAGACTTAATGATTGTTTTATAAATATACATATATCGTATTAATTAAAGTGAACAAATCTCCACGAGTACATAAAATCAATTCATGTTTTAATAAAAAATAAATACAATAAAGTGAATTAAAAATAAATTAAAGTGCTTACATTAAAAAATATATAAAATACGTGGGGTTTGTTTCTACCTCGCACGGTCATACCTCTCCGTCGTTATTGTTATTGAGACGGGGTCAAATTTCAACATCTGCCGATACAGTGCACAACATAAATCGAAAACTAACAGCCTTTATAACTATAAGAATAGAGTCTATCAATTCATATGTCGCCGTCCGTACATGACTCAGCCGTTCCGAGCTATATGGACTGTTTCATTACGAGACCAAGAAATTTATGCAATGAACCAACTACCTTTATTGGTAGAGGTTTTTATTGAATACACATTAGAATTATGTAATGATTTAATTGAATTTTATACAATACTTATTCCTTGTCTATATCTTAAAAACGCCTATAAAAACAAACCTGTATTAACTTGCTAGATGCAAAGATTAGGCATTGATGGTCCAAGAATTAGAATTTATATTATATTATATATACACTGTCAAACAAACAATTGTATGTATATTTTTTAAATCTAAACCTTGACAATATAGGCGCGCAATTTCTTCAAATAGCTTACAGGATCAGGATAAATACCGCTTGCTTCAAGGAAAATGACGTAATCACTGTCGTACAAAACATTCTCCTAAGCCCAACATCTTTAGGGCCTGACGAATTATCGCTTCATCCTCGCTATACCCTATTAGCGTTAAAACAAACAATAAAGGGAAAGGGCACCTCCCGCTAGGTAATGACTGGATTACCAACCTCACAGCTGCGATGCGTCAGCCTATCAGATAAACAACTTATAATTCGCTCTTGTATATTTGTTGTTCAGCTTAGAACCTAGAACTGTAAAATTAGATAGGTAGCTATGGTTTATTTTTCAATACGCCAATATTTCTTTTAACAGTAAGAGATAGAGACTATCGTTGGAAGTCAGGAATTATATTTCGTTTGAAGCCGTCCTAAACTATATCTCCCCGTTGTCTATCCCTAGTGCTAGGCAAACCAAAATATCAATGTCAAATTCATTTACATTTTTAATCACTCAATTGTTTAATACTGCTGCTTGTCGTTAAAAACTATTTTGTAATACCTACTTAATTACATATTCAAAAAATAAACTAGTTTAACAAATGATCTATCTGTCAAAATAATGCGTTTTTGACATTTAATTGTCAGGAAATATATTTGTAAATAGTGAGTCGCATGAAGTATAATTTACATGAAAATAGTAAAAAAAAAACCTTACTAGTTTTCCGGAGCTTCAGTAGAACGAACTAATTGAAACAAGTTAGTCTAATAAAGTTATAAAATTTTTAAAAATAATAAAAAATGCATCATTGCAAACAGTTGTATACTGGAAACAGTCGTTAAACGTAAATCCAAATCACTAAAAATGCAATAAAAAAATTAAAATAACAAGGTGTTATATATTTTCAAAATAAATAAATCTAAATAAAGAAATATGATGTTACCCTCAAAACACATAAATAGAACACCATTTTTTTCTTCTACAGCTTGTTTAAAATACAAAACAAGAGTTTTCAGCTGAAGATTTTATTGTGATAACTCTGAATATTCAGTGACAGTACATACTACCCTAATGTGGGGGCGAATGTTACTTGAAATAGAATGTCACTTAGCACTTAAAGATCAACTTACTTTAAACTTTCAATCACATGCACGTTTACTTCCTTTTTACCTACTTTTACTAATATTAAATAAATAATAATCACAAAAAAGCGTCCGGTCTTAATAGACAGAGGTGTATAAAGTAAAAAAAAACCACGAACATAACATTTATTATAAAGCTGGTTTCGCACTTCTAATAATCTTTTTTGCCACTAATGTATATTTTATACATAAGTGTGCTCAGTATTTCAAACACGTGCTCTGAAAGAACCGGAACAGTGTCACTCGTCGACAGATGTTTAATTAGTACTTATCTATTTTTATGTTCCACTCATGTTTATATAATAAGAAACATAAAAATAATTTGTATTAAATAATATTAAGCTGTTGTTGTCAATATTTACATACATATAAATCGTTTAAACGTATATACATATATACATTTTTATATTGCGATTGCTATACTAGGAAAGCTACCGATAACGACTAGTAAGTAGATAAATATGGAAATAACATTATAATTAATGCAAAATATTTTTAAAGTTTTTATAAATAGTTTGTTCACCTATTCATTTGCGGTAGTACCTAAACATAACAGTTAATTTAGACATTCTCAAAAAGTATGTTCTTTCCAGTCTTATTTCCGCAATGATCAATTAAATTAATTAAATCCCTAACATTTTGAAGTACATTTTAAACATTTAAACTCATAAAGTATTGTGTTTGCACTAAACTAGCATATTTCTTGTAATAGCAATATATAATTTATTTATTATTCCTTTGTTTCAACTTTAATGTCATAAAATTAATGTTATATACCTATATATCATAATAAGAATAAAATGAAATGTTATTTTGTCATCCTAAACGCGAAGAATGGAACAAAAAATGTATTATCTATACAACCAAAAGATAGATACACACCTTTAGACGATTCATTTATAATTAACTTTATAAAATCATATATATACTGAAAGACTATCATCGTTTTGTATCCGCATTAACAGCAATAGTCTCCTATCATCATAATAAAAGAACTATCGGTATATAAAAACTAGATAGGCTATTTTAATCTTGTCAAGGTAGCTATCATATGAGCAGTAGATCACTAATAGGTGATCGCAACTAAGCAGTTAACGTCGCAATCCGAGCGCCGGAGACTAATTTCCGACTGAGCGTAGTTTCTTAATTGTTATATCTCTCATTTCATATTCAATTCCATTCTGTACACATCTCTGTCACGTTCTATCAAACAATCGAGAGTAATTAGTCAAATAATTGTATTGTTTTACCTCCAAAGTTTGATGACACGAACGCTTTTGTTTGAAGATTTTGTTTTAACACTAACCACATATAATTAAAACTATAAAACTGTAACGGCATATCTGTTTAATAATAAATCTTGAGTAAATAGTCGTTAATTATTTTAATGTAACATTTTTATTACAACCTTGCTATCTCGTGAAGGACCATCTGCCTTATCTTAAATCCTCCAACAGACTGCGTAGTTAACATATAACATACCTGTAACAAAAATGTTATAACATTAATATTTGTCGTAGTAACTTGTCGGTTTTATATGGAACAAGCTTAGAAAATATCGACTATCATTCAAAATATACACCTAATTACATTGAAAATCTAATTAACGATAAGTAACCTAATATAAATAGAAACTATTTCTAAGAAACTTTATAAATTAAATTGTTGTTATCGTATTTACAATAAAACGGCAATAATTTTATCAGTGTAGCTGTTTATCTTGATGTCTTGGTACCATTCGGAGAGCTCCTTTCCCCCGGCCTTGACGTTTTGACCTTTTTATTCGCAATACGATAGCTACTGCAATAAGCCACTTACTCATCCATCTTACCTGAGTAAACAACACTTTATAATAATATTTGTTTTGTGAATTCAAATTACCAAGTCCTTAATGTCAATGTGGTACTCAACTGTATGTAGTGTTTTTTGTATACCTTCAAAACACTAACCCTTTAATATGTATTAGTAAAAGTAAAAATATGTATTAGTATGCTATTAATGATTTTATAAAAAAAACTTTTGAACTCCAAATACTGTACATATTACAATACATGTAAAATACATACTCAACGGTAGTTACATTGAACACAATAGCGACTCAAGAAATTCAGTTGTTCAGTCCATCTCCTACATAAAAATTCTAATCCAACATCTATACGACCAATCATAATATATTTGACTCCATAAAAAAACACCATCATCCGAAGTTATTATAATAATATTCATATAAATAATATAAAAGGTTGTTAAAGTATTATATCAACGTTATAACAACATAAATTCAACGGCTGGCGCGGCCTGTATATAATCACATTATGTCCTACAGTAGCAGTTCTCCATAGAATTGTGGGCGTGCAGGTGTACACAACCTTTGGCTTTTAGACATTAATTGTAAGCACTCAATTTATTTTCTATATAAAAACGTATGATATAATCATTCATTCGATATCTAATTACATATAATTAACATCTTGTATAAATGTATGAAAAAACTAGGACTCATAAATAAATGATTAACAATTGTCTGTACTAAATAGCATTACTAGTAGGTATATTACCGATATAAGTTAAGTAACTTATTATAATGTTAAATATATTTTATTAATATAGTGTTCTTCAAAAAACACTAATTATTTTATAAGTTACTTATGAACATCTGTAAACATTGAAAACCTTATACGAGTTCTTCGATCCTTTAAAATTAAACTTCACGTCCCAAGCTTGGAAACTTAACAAGTTTCGATTTAGCAAAGGTCTTGTAGGCAATTTCGAATTTAATCGAATTCTAATATTATAACAATAACCTTCTACATAACCTCCGTTCATTGAATCTAAGTCTGAGCCAATTTCAAGCTTTCGTCACCATATTCATGAAAGTCGAGACATATATTTTAGTTTCAGACTTAATCAGCCTACCCTTTGAATTGATGATCATATTACATTCAGGATTTGATCTTTAAAGGGCAATATAATATCCCACGTATAAACCGTAGGTACGTTTAATTTGCATGATTAACTAAACATAGTTATATATAGACAACTATTTTACTGACCTATGTGCCTACATAATATTATTTTAGGTATCCAAATTGGCAGCGATTGGTGTTGGTAATTTTAATTAATAATAATTATATTGTTAAATCTATTTCATGTGAATGTATAATAAAATCATATAATTAAATCTCGAACTACCCTCACTAGATAATTTAATATCTACCTGTAACTATCATGCTCTAATACTAAACTACAAACTTTGTTCAAGTTGCAGTTTGAAGCGACTGGCGCAAGCAGGATCTATTAAATGCTTAAGGCAATAAATATAACAGAGCTACGGGAGCCTTCTAAATTAACCCCATAGCTATTATTTAATAAGTAAATGTTTTCCTTATTACAATATTTATTACCGCTGAATACGGTAAACTACTTACCTAGGTACCTACACATGACAAAGATTTGATGGTCACTTATAACTCCTGCTTATAAATGTAAAAGCATGCAACATTTTTAATGTAAAAAATATATGATCCCGAGTCTTTGGTGGTATTTAAATCTTTAATTAAAACACTCATATACAGTATAGTTTGTAAATGAATATTTAGGCTTTCATCTTAATAATGAATTTGGCAGTAATTTTAAATATAATATTATGTATATATTATAACAGTTACATTAAGTAGGGAAATTATTATTATATTCAATTCTAGAATTTCTCGGGTAGGTATACCTACTTATAAAATAAAACATAGAACAAACATATTAAAACAAACATTTTAATACCTGATCATGTGATCAGGTGTTTAAAAAAAAATTATGTTTGTGTTTAACAAAAGTACACACAATGCTAAAAATTGCTAACTTTTTAAATAATAGACAACAAGTTTCTACACTACAAATGAAACGAATACATTTGTTTGTAATACAAAGACCCTACATATGCACGGGGAAAATCCCTATAAGATAAGGCCATATCCTAGGATTGATGCCACACAGCCGTGTGCTATAAAGACATATCAATCGTTAATATTTCTTAGTACAAGTATGTAGAGGTAGATACTACAAATAAAAACCTATTAATTTGACACACACATCGGTATGTTTTCAATTAATATTATTATCTATTGATAGTACCAAGAATATATAAATCTTGCATTGAAACTCATAAATTACTGACATTTATTAAATTATTATCAGACGTCAATATAACTGATATGTCTCCTGGAAAATGGAATTGATAGGTATTTAATAATTCCTTATAGATCGTTAATATGTAATAAGAAAAGAACCACACCCAGCACTCATCCTTGTAGAACTCCATTGACATAACTCCAGTCTGAATTTAAGACTGAGTATTTTATTATTACTTTCAATATTTGATTTCATTGTTTGCAGTATTTTTATCTTAAGGTTATTATTTTAACGTTACTTTTATCATAAGCCTTATGTTCAAAGCTTTCTCAAATTATTTTAGAATACAAAGAGTCAAGGGTTATTTATTGTATCTAGAAAATCCCCATTTTAGAATGACAGTATAATCAAGTATGTCAAAAGTGATGTTATTTAAATACAGCACTGCTTTATTCCCTTTGTACTTATCTCATCAAAACCCACGGCTTGGAGTTATTTAAAGATTTTATTATACACTTTATTTTCGTTACATGTAAGTACTGTGATTTAAAATGTAGAATTAGATGAATAAGACTTGTTAATCATATTTAT
The DNA here is from genome assembly GCA_959347355.1 of Napeogenes inachia. Lineage (NCBI taxonomy): Eukaryota > Metazoa > Arthropoda > Insecta > Lepidoptera > Nymphalidae > Napeogenes > Napeogenes inachia. The sequence goes on along the minus strand of OY365793.1, from coordinate 18,851,240 downwards.
GGTATATTTCGTTTTTGTTAAAGATATAATATAGTTATTAAAAGTAGTTGCAATATCAAATTGGTTGAAAAATTATTATTAATGATTGATTTTATATGTTCATAATTAAGTACCTACTATTACTTTGTTGCTCATAATTTATTATTCTACCATTTTATATTTATCTTCTTGCTTTTAATAATGATATTTTATTATTGATTTTCTTAGCCTTCTTTATACCCTGCTTTTAATAGCGCAGTTGTGGTAATTATTTGAGGAATTTCCGTAAAATACTTGTAGTATAGGAATGTCTGAAGTGTTCTTAATCTCTTGTTCTTCTAATTTGGTTTCAACCTTTGTTATCCATCTCGGTTTCTGTATCGTTTAGAAGTTTTTTTTATCAATTCTGATGTAGGTATATTAAAATAGAATAAAAAAATATGTTTCATTAATATACCTTTACCTATTACCTATTTACCTACTACCTATATACCTTGTGCATTGGGATGGATTATTGACATGTATGTTTTCGGAGTTAAATAGTTAACTTAGATTATTTAGTATAGGTACCTACCGATCATTTGGCACAGTTGCTTCATTGGTACAGTTCAGTTGATCATTTGGTACAGTGAGGTTGGTAAAGTATATATGTATATATATCAGTCTAATAACTATATGAACTTAAAAATTACTTAATTCGATCAAAACTTATAAATAAAAACAATAATATAATTTTTCCTTAATATTTTTATACTAAAGCCGTTTCTTTCTTGATTAATAATCCAATATAAAATCTTAAGTTTAATTCTGTTAAGCTTATTTATGTTTAAACTATAAGTAAATATAGGTACAATGAAAAAATATTAAAATGAACAGGATTCGAACCTGCGACTGCTGGGAAACCTATCTATTGAGTTACCGTATCGCTACTCGTCTCGATGAAACTATACTTTAAATAAAAATTTCTTATTCGTGATGAAGGCGACATCTATTAGACTTCTTTCGAATTAACCAATGTTTCTAACTTTGAACAATATGAATGGTGAGATTGTTGCCACAACCGGAATTATTGTTCGGAATAAACTTATAGTTTAAAGACATTTGTAGCAATCTAAAGTTTATTTTAAAAAAATAATAATCCATCAAAATATTTACATTTTTAAATTATAATTAAGAGTAGAGTAATAACAACAAAGCTACGTTACACAATAAAAACGAAATAGTAAATAATTCCGGGAATAAAAAGTTTAAAGTAAACACGTTTTAATTACAATATCAAAGGCAGTGTTCCGGGACAATCCTAAAATACTTGAAGCCACAGATTAAATGAATTGGTGGAATTATATTTTGTTTAGATCTTCAAATAACCTATATGTTTCTACCACATATAATTTAAATCATGTAAATAAAGGTGTATACCTAATGGCAAAACAATTCAATTTGTCGAAATTTTTTAGTATATTTTTATCACAAATAAATTTTAATTTCAGATTTAAACTTACTTCTTTTTGCCGTAATTTATTGTTATGTATATAACTACTTATCAAATGGACAATCAGTGTCTAACATTGTTCGTTTAAAAAAAACCCTAATGCATTCGAAACGTTCCAGAGCCTCTAACTCCAGTGTTGAATAAGAATGAGGTTAAATTGGATCATGGATAATATACATAGGTACACGTCTCGGTCACATGTGTTCGTGTTTTCGACTTATGGGAAAAAATACTATACCATTGCCTCGTCCTATATTTATTGCCTCTAGTTATTTTGTTGTGGATGCTCTATTTAAATATTTATTTGGGTCAACCACACCAGTATGTAAAAGTAGGCTTGTTATAAAGTATATTGTTGATTTTAAAAGTACTTAACTGTAAAACTCCCACACAGGAAGCAGCTTACTTTTACAGCTTATGATTAAATTGGACATTTTTAACATAATATGAATTTGCAACAATTTGTAATTTAAACTATTTGTCGATGTCATAAATACTATAAGTAATAAATTGCATATGTCTTAATTAGTGTTAATTAAAGCTACTTTAAACATTATGAAACTAGAATATTTTGTAGTAAAATTTCCGTCTGCGAATCCAGTCAAGGCAAAAAATAATCACTACCGATTCCAAAGTATGGCAGAAATTTGCTCCGACACGCACGCCCAAGTGAGCGGCCCCTTTATTTGACAGCAAATTAATAACCGCCGGCGATACCGGAAAGTCTTAACGCGTAGCCGCAACGATCTGAACTCGACTTTATAATAAAAGCAATAAAGTCTTAAGTAAACATTTATTGCGATATAAATATCCTTTAGCAATTTTAATCCTTACGGTTCGCGACATTAAAGCGTAAATCGAGCACCGGAACGAAGTTAATAGGATGTAATTTATCCAGGTTAAAAAGCAGCGTTGCCGCTTTGCGTGAGGTTAGAGCGAGATGGATGTCGGCCCGTTCTCGAGAGAGGAGGACAACCATGTTTTTAGAATTTCGTTTCGTATGAGCCGACGGGCCGGCACATCGCGGGCGCGCCGCCGACGCCGTATTGTGGGAACGAGGTGCAATCGCAAATGTCGTAAACGCCATTTCTCATTAATTTTCAGGAAGACGAGAAATTCTCTTATTGCTCGCCCTCGGTAAATAGCTTTCAACTTGTTTCACGCTTTCCGATCGGAGGCCAGCGGTTTGACAACGCTATTGCATTAGGAATTACGGTTATTTATTCGAGGCGCTATCGAAACTAATTGATTGATATATTTATAAACAATCTTTTAATACTATTTATATCTCAAGACAATATTTGTATGGTAAAGTTATAAGACATAAATTAGGTTCCTATCCTTGGGTAGAAATATTTAAATTTTGTTTACATTACTTGAATAACAGAGTAAAACATATTAGCGGTTAAACAGTTCGGTATCATAAAATTCTGAGCAGATATTTAAAAACCAATTTTCTTTTTTAATTGTTTAAATAATAACCCAACGTTAAACTAGTCTTCTGGGGAAATAGACTTAGTCTTCTGAACCCAAGACTTATCTTATGTTAGAAATAAACAGAAGTTGTTAGTTGTTATTAATATTGAATATCAGTAGGTATCTATATTTTTTTGGAAAACCATATTCAATACCAGTTGATACTTTATTGCTTCTAAACTGTAACTTTGTTCACAACAAGTTTGTTCTTGACAACATTTAATACAAGGAGACCATGACCTGTATTAACACATTCTTTTGATATCATAATTCCTGTTCTAAAAGTGAACATTCAGTTTGGTGTTGTATTGTGAGATATTATTTTAAGTTGACTTTCCTGCTTACTTAATTGTATAAAAAAATATTTATGGTCTTATATAAACGTATTTTACTTTCTTCTGTCGCTAAAACTTCTACAGCAAGTCAGATAACCCAAGTCATTGTAAAGGCAATACATATTTAAGATAAATACACAAGTAGGTACCTAATATACTTGTTGTACTTTTATTAATCGTTTTCGATGTATTATTATATTTTTATTTATATTTTTCTGTAATGTGTAGAATAATAAAAGTATTATTATTATTATTATTATATACATACAGAGTTATGACACTCATGCAACAAAATGTAAAGCGGAATGGAGGATAGACATACAGCTGACTGTTATTTGTATCTCAAATCTAAATTTTGTCTACTTGATTAGATACCAAATATCTATTAGATTTTTAAAGATAATAAGGAATAAGAAACCATTATATCTATAGATGGCTACTTAAACTAAAGGAGGTCATAGTAGGTAGGTACCTCTTGACCTTAAGAAAAGTTACTGAAAGTCTTATAACTATCGTCTAAACAATTCTCTACATACATATTTATAAAATAGTTCTTAAAAAGAACTTAAATTCCAATATTTATAACTAAAGAAGTTTTAAAGTAACTATAACCACTTTATAAAACACTGTCCATAATAAAACATTTTATGAAAAGCATAACCATTGTACTTTTTCTCACTATATTATCACAAAGTGATAAACAGTTGCAACAAAATATTAATTGCTGCAACAGAATATTAATATGTTTATTACGATATTAATGTACAATAACGCTGAGTGACAAATTAGTGATATTAGTAACATTACCAGCTGTTGTTTAAATATCATTCTTGGCCACAACCAGGACGTGAAGGAATGAGGAAGCTTTTCACTTTTGCAGCATAAATTATTAATATCTATGAATACATAATTTATGTATCAAATGTTAAGTTTATTTTAAATATTATAGAATAGTTGATTTGATAACTCGCTTTTATAAGATTATACTGTATAAGTTAAATTGCATTAAAATAAAGCTTAGTAGGTAGGTACAGTATATAAATAATGTTATTATATATTAAACCTTAACTATATTGAAATTAAATTACATTAAAATAAAGCTTAATAATATATATAATTAATATTATACATTAAGCCTTAACTAAATTATATTTAAATTGCATTAAAATAAAGCTTAGTATTGTATATAAATAATATTATTAATATTTAACCTTAACTACATTGAAGTTAAATTACATTAAAATAAAGCTTAATATTATATTATACATTAAACTTTAACTAAATTATAGTTAAATTGCATTAAAATAAAGCTCAGTATTGTATTATATAAATAATTTCAACCTACATTATATTGAGGGCAATGGTTCAGGCAATGGTGTGAATACAATGCTATACAATATTACAATTTTCCAATGCAATAGTTCTCGAGGTGTCATGTTTTTGTCAATAAATGTCTGTTTATGTAATGTCATTAAATAAGTAACTGTTTTAACTGAAAAACAATATTCTATACCTATAATGGAGACAAATATATTTTAATATAATTTTGTTTTTTTTTTTATAATAGGTACGTAGTCCAAACTATCATTACATATTAATATACAAAATGTAATACAATGGATACTTTTTTTGTTTAAACGACAAAGCGCCTTGATGTCGCAAACAAAACTTTTTGATTGTAAGAAGCCAAAATGTTCAAAAATTCTTTTCATATCTTATTTAATATAGATATATAAAATAGCAATTTTCTTTCAAAATAAAACAGATCCAGATACTTTTAGAACATATATATATACATTAAAAATACATATTTGTACCAGCATATTAGGGGTAAGGCTTGGACACAAGTGTAGTTTTTATTGCACTTTCCGAGACAGCCTTAAATGGTTCGAGCCTCCCGCTGGCTTTGCGAGACAGATAGAAAGAAAGATTAGAAGAAAAATACGATATCCGGGTATTTATTACAAAACAAGATATCATTAAGACATCATAATAAATATTAAACATGTTTTATGAGAATCTTATTTTTTTATTACAATTTAAAAAACCGTCAATTCTTCGTAGTAAATTGTTTTAAGGTCCACAAATCTGATAAACACTAAAACAGGTAGGTAATCACAGGTAATATATTAATAGTTAACATTCAATAATTGTTAATAATTATTATCTGTTAAACAGAGTATTTCTATATCCAAACAATAATGCTTCTATTTCTATGACAATATGCATTCAACTATTCATTGAGTAACATTCCATTGGTTATAGATAAGGGCCCCTGGATACAACAAACAACTTAATTCAAACAGATCTAAACTCGTTTAATATGAATTTTGATGATTCATCACATGACTCACGATAGACCCCGAAACGACGGACATACGGATCATCAAACTCTTTTATTAGATTATATATTAAATGTCTTAGACACCGGTTTCTTTATAAGTAAAAGATATCCTTTTTTATGAATATTAAACGATACTAATTTTAAAAAGATAAATTATTGTCAATATTAAATGAATGATTACAAAGAGAAATAATATTTATTTTTTTACAATATAAATTATTGTCAATATCAAATTAATAATAACAAAGATAAAAAAAAACAAATTTAAAAAAAAGATAAAACATTGTCAATATTAAATTAATAATAACAAAGATAAGCTAATGTATGTAGAATGCCTCCAGTTTTATTAAATAGATCCATTCTAGTTTCATACATGATTAATGTTCCCTGGTAATAGTTATTTCGTTGACCTTTTCAGACAACGCTCTGAATAGAGCGACTGAAGAATGAAAAATACTTTTGACATTCGCACTAAATCTGCTATAACACATAAAATATGTATCACGATTATAATAATGATTAATACATCATAAAGATATTATTAATGTTATTAATATTTAATATCCAACATAATAATTATCTCATAATAAAATTAAAACTGTCTGAGATTTGTTAATTTTTAACGATACTTAATTTTGTTTATATTAAATATATTAATATGAATTATACAGATAATAATAACCTCGTAATAAAAACTGTCTAAGATTGTTTTTTTATATTTTTTATTAAATTATTTTTATAACTGACATACCTAATAATATTACAAACTATCTACAGATAATAAAACTGTCTAAAATGTATTACTTTTTAATGAGGCTTATTTTTTTTTATTTATTGCTAGATAAATATTAATTGCCAGTATTATAAATCTGTTGTGTTTTTTTAAAGCAATTTTTTTATTTAGATATTTTATAACTGTCATAATAATAATATAAAATATGTACAGATAATAAAAACCGTGTAGATATGTAATGTGTGTGAACCCCTTTATTTGCATATTAGTGAGTCCTTGACACGGGATACATTTAGTCAATTAACCTAAACCCTAATAAACACCTGCACAACACAGAGCAATTAGTGTCACAGGCGGATGTGAACTTATGGACGTTATTATATTTTATTGTTTGTATATTCAAATAATTAATTTAATCTACAATTAATAATGTTCCTAGAATCATTTAATTTATTTCAAACAAAGTATAGAATAAGCTATTTCATTTTAAAGTGTTATTTTAAAATGAAATCGCGTAATATAATAAGTTTTGTAAACTGTTTTTTTAATGACATCAAAGTGGATATTTCTATGAAGAGTGGATTCGTATGAAGTATGTCCCCGACATTGAAATGGTGTTTTAAGATTCCGAGAAAGTTTTGATTATTAATTCATGACTCAGACGACCTTAGTGCAAATACTGTGAATATATAATGAAAATAAGTGGAAATTGAAAAAAACTACTAATGAACAATACAATTTAACATGTAACATGATTTGTTATCATTATCGGGAACTTTTATTTAAAATATTTATTACTTTAACAACCAATTTCTAATAACCATAAAATAAATAGTGTTTCAACTGTACCATTACCAAGATTAAAGGTATTCATTATTATTATTTATAATTTATTTTATTATATATATTTAATTTAAAAATGATTATACATATTAGACAAAGGTATATAGAGTATATATTGTAAATATAAATCATCTTTAAAGACAACCCCGTCTTTGACACCCGAGACCTAAGGTTGAGATCGGTTCCAATTAAAAACGGTTCAACCAGTAATTATTATAGCTATTTGGTTTCAAAAGGTTTTATCAAACCACGAATACTTAAACCTCAAATACGGATACAGGAGATAAGTTTATTTAAGCGGTATTCTATAACGGATGTCACGGTCGAACAGCTGACAAGGTTGAATTTAATACATACTTTAAACATTATTTAATATTGTTATTTATAGAACGGATAACGGAACAATACTTTAATTCAAAAGAAGCCTAATAGATGTCAGCACCGTCCAGATAAAGCGTCATATAAAGAATGCTCAATTCAGCGAGACGGGTAGCGATACAGTAGTTCAATTGGTAGATCAACTGGACAGTTTCCCAAAGTTATCGTGTCGGTTTATTCTTAAAATTATATTTATTAAAAAAAAATAAGCTAACATGACTATCCATGTTTATAGATATGTTCAAACAATAAACATTATAGTATAAAAAAAATGCTAAATCACTAACAAAAATGTAATCATTAAAGTAACTCAGTAGACGGTAGACATAGGCATTACTAACAGTGCATTGGCCGAGGAGCAATAAACTACTCATTCGCAGGTATGAACAACTGTGCCTGTAATGCAGTTTGTAATCACAGAAAGAAAATGCTTTTTTTAAATCATTGCTTGAACTATTCAATAGAAATATATTACATTTCTTAATGGCGTTAAGATACCTTTTTACCATTACTATCAAAGCAATGAGGATACAACACAATGTCTTTTTTAATTTCATACAGACTAATCAGGTATTTCCCGTCTATCATTCAGCGTCGGTTTCGCATAATATTATGTATCTTGATGTAACATGAGCTTCGCTAACAGCTGTTGGGTAGCCACTTATTTACCACTTACCTAACCTAAAAAAATAAGGTTTCTTAAAATGAATCCGTTGTAATCAAGACATTGCAATGCGTCGAGAGTAAGCTCTAGGCAATTATAAAGCTGGCGACACACTCGGAGGTCACGTTCGCATGCCATTGTAGGCCCACTTCCGGCATCACAAGCCCACGCAGCGCATGCGGTCCAGACAATGTGGCACTAAATTAGATAAATACGCCGATATGTTTAGCATTGAGGATGTTGAATACATTTTAGCAGCGAATTGAGATGAGTATAATCTATTGCACTAGATTAAGGACTTGTTTATAACAAATATTCATTTCCATAGCTAAAGCAAACTCGCCCGTAAGCAACACTTTCAGCCGTTTTAATTCACGGTCTAGTCATACTATAAAAAATTATCTTACGATATTGGTACTTATATACACTATATAAGTATCAATATCGTTCGTAAATACATTACTAACCGTAATATTTGGATATAAAAAGTTTCATTAATAAATGTAGCAGTTTCATTACAAGACCGTTCTCAGATGTTTTGTCCGCTTTGAATACTATCACGTTCCGAACGTCAATTGATCGCCGCAGTACCGTGGGAAAATATATAGAATAACCGTGAAGGAAAGTACACAAACTTCAATCGCAAGAAAAAATACAATTTCAATTTAAGTGAGCCTAATCGTTACAACGATTAACTTAATTTTCAATATTTCTTCAATTAAATATTACTTGAGTAAAATTGTGCTAAAAACTTAATCGTAAATAATAATTAAATTAGAACAATGAAAATAATACCAAGAAATGTTAATTTAAAAAAATATTTATTCAAAATTGTTTTAAAAATATGAAGTCTAGACCGTATATTGTAACTAATACAATCAACAGCTGACCATGGTGTACAGCGAGGGGTCAATAACCGCAACGCAAGGTCACACCATATGCTACGAGACTATTTTTAGGGTATGGTTAGTTTTACTTTCTGTCTTGAAATACTTGTACATTTTATATAACGGTAGTAAAATTTGTTACGTTAAAGTTAATACCTAGTAGACGATGAAGTATATAGTTCACATTAACATAGTCACTCCAAGTGCAGTAATTAAAGTAATTTACGGTATGTTCATTAAGTATTTAAATAAAAATTATATTTATTACTATAATTTGTTTCTTTATGACTCAAAACCCAAAACAGCTGTAAAAGCACAACTTACTTTTCTGGACAAAGGTGTACGAAAAACAAAAGCTTACCTGAAACAAAAAAATATAAGTGAGATTTTTTTTATTTTATTACATATTATAATGTTAAGGCATATAAAATCTGTTAGTGTTTTTGTCTTTTTGTTGAATCATATCTCGGAAATGGTATTTCTAAGTTGGTTTTTGGTTAAGCAGATTATTTAAATATATTTTATAGAAAAAGAAAACCTTCAAAATCTATTTCTAAGTAAAATAATGTTTTTATATTCAGTGTTGCTAAATAGGTTCACGATATTAAGCTCATAAATCATAACGTATACACCTTTGTCGACACTTTCATCACATTATTATGTTAAAAATAACCAACATGTCATAGTCATATATCTTACTACTAATAATTTATATTACAAAAAATATATTTATTATATTTTAGTATATTTTAAACAGTTTCTTGTATGTATATTTAAAATAATGTAACAATGTTTATTGAGTGTGTCAAATGATTTATAATGTTTTAAAAAAGTGCTTAAAATTGTCTTCTTATTGTTGTAAAAAATCGTATCTAAATCGACTTATCTCTTGAACGACATTTATCCACCTCTATTTGTGATACACGTAATAATCATTTCCTATATCACTATTGTATTGTGATATATAAACATATTACATAAATACACAGATGCTGAATTGTTTACTTCTACGGTAACACGACGCGATGCTAAAAACGCATACCGTGCGTCCTCAATAACTCCCTAACCTTGCTCAATTAACATTGCAATAACATTGACTGTGAATCTGTGATTCATATCGATAAAAAATGTTTACCTCTTAAGTATTACTATAGTTTACATGTTAGAAAATATTAGCATTTTATAATATCTTTTATTAATTTAATAATGATTCTATTGATAATAAACCGATTACGCCTATTAATTGCCTATTCGGCTCTCCATTACGGTTGTTTACACCGAACACAAGCTCATAAATAACTATCAATACATTAAGTATCGTTAAACACACAAGCCTTAAACCAACCGCTTTATATTTAAGCTAAAAAGGGATATATATAAAATATGTAGGCCAAATATCGGGTTAAAAATATATAAATATCCTAAGGCTTGTAATTTAATAACTAAGTCCACATAACTTTCATGTTACGGAGAAGCCGTGTTATATTCGATGAATAATATATAATTGTCGGTTCTAAAGAATATAAACAAGTCTGTGTGCGCAATGTAAAACGTATTTATCTATATGTTGACACGCGACCGTTGACGATGATAAAGCATTGTCAACTCTATGGCAATAATAACTAGGTGCTATTTCATGTGAAACGCGACTCGCGGATAACGACAAGGTCGAATGAATACGTAATTACTAAATTTTATGATAATGACGGCGACGTCTTATCGGCCTTGGCTGAACTTTCAGGAAAACTCCACAAATCCGTGACCTCCGAAGTGATCAGATTGATGGTGATGGCCTTAACTTAATAAAAATAATAGAAGTAACAGAGGCATGTAAAAAACCTACATTATGAAAGATCCAAATTGAGGTAGGTATAAAATAAAACTTTTAACATCAACAATAATCATTAAATATTCGAATAAAAAATATCGAATATAAACTAACTATAAAAACGAACGTCAAGTACCTGCCTACATACTACCCTTCTGATTTTTGAGTAGGAGGTAGATACTTGATGCTCTCATATGGGTATTTCAAATATAAATCCGGTCTAGACCGGATCTATCCGGTCAGCTGGTAATGGCTATCAAAGGATAACCCCTTCGCTATTAAAATGCAAAGCAACATATTTCATCTAATAATGATATACTTACCTTAAACAGTTTGAAAGTTCGCTATGATTTTATAACGACTTTATATTAGGATCTAAAAAGTAGAAACAAGTATACTAATTGAAAATAATTGAATATTTAACAGAGTAAGCTTTGTTTTTAATGAGATGTTTGTGGAACAAAATAAATATAAGAAACTACTAAACTAAACTAAACTACCTTTTAACGGTGATGTACCTACCTACCTACCTATACAAGTCATTGTCATTATTATTATTTAATTTTAGTTTTTTATTAGTTATAATTTATGAATACATGTAGGTAAATTTTATGACAAGTTAATCGTATTCCATAACATGACCTAGATCCATTTATAAACAATTTAATTACTTTAGTTATGCGCCTACGCAACTGCTCGAGCAAATAATATATTATTACTAATTAGATACAGATTCAGCCAATCAGACGAGATGACTAACAGATCTATAATTATTTAATGTGCCAGTAAACACTGAAGCGGATTATACACTTCAAGAAATAGGTTTTATTGCTCAAAGTGTTTACGTGTTGTGGGAATTCAAAAGTAATTGGATATGTATTTAAATAACACGAAAAGCAATATGAATTAGGTATATTTTCAAGCAAAGTAAATTTTCTAATATCTAGCGACATCTAGTGAGTATTTTACTAGTACAATAAAAAAACCGCAAGATGTCATTTCATCGAACATGTTTAGGGCTGCTACTGTTATCTTTCTTAGTTAAAAAACGGTATGCATAAAATGTATAATATGAATTAATTAATTTAATCTTAATATATATAAATTACGTGTCACGTTGTTTGTCCGCGATGGACTCCTAAACTACTTAACCGATTTTAATCAAATTTGCACACCGTGTGTAGCTTGATCCAACTTGAAACATAGGATAACTTACATCTTAATTTTAAGTCACAATATTATTTTATATCAAAATATTGTTATTTCGTTATTGGCCTTGATAAATTTACTTGCATTTTAATTTTTTTACTTTACTTAGCGGTCGGGGGTTTTTTTAATTTTAATTTTATTTTTTCTAATACCGTGACTTCTTAAATAGTTTACTACAATGTAATAGGTATATCCAAAACCTTAGTAACCACAGCAACGCGTGGCCGAGTCCGCTAGTATTATTATATAATATGCATTATTAAAATTGTTGATGTGAAATTAATTGAACCTTCTTAAAGTATTCGTAAGCGACACTATTCCGGGGAAACCGGAATTGATGGCAGCCCTAAGTGTTACGGAGATAAAAGTAAAAGGAGCATTTCTTTAGTGGAGGTCAACAGTTACGCTGTTTCCCACACTATGAGTTTATAAGCGATATTTTAGTCTTGTTACTTTGTCTGTGTACTTTAAGTTAGTTTTATCAGTTACTTAATCGGAACGCTATTCAGTATTCCGTTGATAATAGTAACGGAACATTTCGAGTTTAAATATGAATGTGAGAATTTTTTCACGTTATATGCCATAATGTGACAAGCAGTAAAAATTACAGTGAATTATTTCGATAATATAAAAGCCATTAAAGCAGATTTCACTCATACGATAAATATAATAAATAATTATGTATAGTGAATAATTATTTTTACTATATTCTGGACTAATATTAATATATCAGTTATTTGTAAACCAATAGAATTTAAATTACTTTTTTATCTTTAAACTAGACGGAAACTTCAAAGAATACAAAGTTGTAACATGTAACTGAACTTACAAAATACAAATCTACGTAATCCCTTACAAAGATATATTCAAAGTTTGTATGTTTTATCTTATTTTGACCTAAATAATAGAAGAGTACACGTGTAGGGCTCTCCCCTCTGTCCCGAGTTCAACTAGCCGTGCGGTTAGGTAACCAGATATCACTAAAACGTCATTGCTTCTGCAGTCTACAATAACATGCCAAGTAATGTTTACAAGTTCCTTTTTTAAAGATAATGTTAAAAGTTCATGATTAAATTATCCTAATAATACCTATTATTAATGTGAAACACAGATGGACATACTAAGCAACTCCTTTCTCTATTCCACGCGAACAAAGACGAACGCAAAAGTTAGTATAAATACAATACGTCTATGTCACTACAACCAAGTCCTGTAACTGCAGTAATAAAACTTATACTGTCTTCATGAAAATACTATTGTTAAGTTTTCACATATATTATAAATATTCAATATAAATTTCTCTCCCACAGATCGTAAGTTCAAGATCTGTCGTGTTCGTAAAATTTTCAGGTAATATTAATTTAACAAGTATGATAAGCAAAACATTACCAACTCGTTTAATATAGACAACATCAAATATTATTATTGTCCCCGATGTTGTGACTGCAATATATAACTGAATTATTTATTATGCGATTCCGTATGTTAATAGTCAAAGCCACTAATAATTAAATATGAACGTTTCGTGTCAATAATTACATTACCAATAGGTGTCACGCAATAATATCTCTACAAAATTAAAAAGACACTAAACTAGTAGTTATATTAAAAAGACACTAAACTAGTAGGTATATTAAAGAGACACTAAGCTAATAGGTATATTAAAAAGACACTAGTAACTAGGCAGGTATTTTAAAAAGTATGTGAGTATATTTTTGATTATGTAAAGCTGTTAATAACATCTAACAAAACGTACTTTCACTTTTTAATAATACCATCATGTTCAATTTATCAAGTACCTACATATTATTTTTAACCTTTGCTCCTACAATACATTATTCCTACCTACAATTGTTTAAGATACACTGATAGCTATCAAGAAGACCAGACGAATTTGTACATTCACGACATCCTGAAACGATTTATTTAAACCTGAAAGCTATAAATCAATGTTGATGAGCAATGAAAAATGTTTATTTTTAGCTTTTCGGGCAATGGCTTCCAAATTCTTAACAAAAGGTATGCTATAAGTGAATTTAGATTAAAGTAAGAAACTATACGGGCAGGGATACGGTATACGGTACGGATACGGTAGCTCAGTTGGTAGAGCGACGGGACGGTTTCCCAGTAGTCGCGGCTTCGAATCCCTGCCCGTATCGCTATATTTTTGATTCAATATTTATATAAATTAAGAATAATGTTTATCTAAAAGGTCAATTGATAATGTTGTATAAAAGATAAAGAAAAAACAAATTGAGAGTTAAAAATGTGATGGTAATTTACATGTATGTTTTTATTTAAATAAGATTCATTTGTTTATGAATTTATGTATATATATGTCTACATACTTTAAACGTTATTAAAAACTAGTAAACTCAACGTCCAATGGGATGAGAGGAGGTTTTTGTTTACATATATTCGATTCGTATATGCATGTGTGTGAATTATTCATGTGTGTGTTCACCTACACATGTGTTTTGTCTACGTGCTGTGCTTGTTACATAACATAAATATATCACAAAGACGTATCATAGATATTCACAACATCCTTTTTCACATCTCATTACTGTGTGTCTATATTTGAAATAGAATAAACCAAAAATCAGTCTTATAATAAATGTAGTCAGAAGATCACGGAATTCACTTTCTCCAGTGTCGCTAGAAACATCGCAGACTCCTTTACCTAAGTTGACCCAGTTGGGTAACATGACATTCTAATACACGAATCCAATGGTAACAGAACGAGTACGAGTTTTTATTAAAGAAACAAATTCAGAGAACATGTCATTTATAAACAAAACAAACATAAAAGCACAAAAATAATCATTTGTATCACTATATTAACATTCATTAAGGCGGCTTAGCTTAATATCTAGTAACAATGGGCCCCTCGCAGACCCTCAACATTTTTGTCTGCTCACAAACAATAGAGAGAGTAACAAACCAACGTTTACAAATACGAGTGCACCTCAACATATTACTTAGCGAACTCTATACTTTACAACGCTAGTCTGCTCTTACGTATGTTACGCAAAAAAAAACATTTTAATTTTACTTATGTATTTTTAGTACTATTAAGACTAATGAAGAATTATTATCGTACGTATTTATAGTAGACATTGTATCTAAAACAGAAACTCTACTAACTCGTAGCCAAAACTCTATCGAAATACTAAATAGAATCTTAACTTTCGTAAGATCAAAAATAACAATCACTGGCCCTCTATTTCTGCCCGCGACCGTGTTGTCTATAAATAACGAGCTATGATTACGATCTATTTGTATACATTGATTCATAGTTGAGGTGTTTCTTTCTAGACAGCCCTGCGTAATTGACTCTACCCCCGGTTTTAGGGATGACATCCTCTTTATCTATTTTTAAAATTTTATTTAAAGCCAAAATTTGTTTTTTTATATTAAAAAAATAATCTTAAACTTATATCACTACATAGTATAAAGCAAAGTCGCTTCCCGCATATGTCCGTATATCTGTATGTATATATACTTAGATCTTTAAAACTACACAACGGATTTTGATGCAGTTTTTTTAATAGATAGAGTGATTCAAGAGGAAGGTTTATATGCACAAATACATGCTTAGTATATTAGAGAACCATTGATAATTGCAAGATTTCTAATACGAAGTCGTAAACAAACGTATTTTTCTGCACTAGCATTGGAAACGCTGGCTGAACTCTACGAGATAGATCAAAATAATGTACTAAGTATTGTATACCTTAAAAGGGTCTACAAGAAAGTCTGCGATGGATATATTATATCTTGGGGATATGCCACAATAACCAATTTTTATCCTTTACTTTTTACGAGAAATGATGGTTTATTTACGATGCGATTTTAAGCAACACAGCATTAATCCTTATCCAATTAAGTATCTTAAACACATTTTTACATTTAATATGGAACAATATAGCATGTAATTTAAATGAATATTTTTGAAGATATTACAGATTTAAGATATAGATATAGATATAGCGGTTGCGGCGGTACCAACCGACCCGCGCACTATGGTATGGAACTATGTAAACCGTTTGTAAATGCACATAGCTAACTGAATGTCCAATAAAATTAAAATAGAATATATTATTTTTCTTTTATAAAACCAGACCTGCAAGTTGATGGTCAAAATGACGTCGATTGAGTAGCTCAGAATTCCTCAAGTTTACATGGTCATATTTTGATTATTTTCAATGAAAATCTATAAGTGTGATACATGTAGTTAAAATGTGTATTAAGTAGTTAAAGTATTTAAATGGACGTTCAAGTAAAAACAAGAGAGGTATTAAAAAAATACAGTACCTAATATTGTATCCTTATTAATATTTTTAAAAATACTTTCGACAGTGAGCGATGTCTGTCAATATCGTAATTTTGATTGCATCACTTAAAACAAGTCATATAGAAGCCAATACAAAAAAATGGAAAGGGGAATTGTTCTAATGCGAATTCAACGCGTGCGAAGCCGCAGGCAAAAGCTAGTATTCTATATTGTTTTACTTGGTAAGTGTGAAGTGGAACTAATAATTGCGAGTAATAAAATCTAAGAACTAATTATATTGTGTAACATTACAAAAATACATTTATCATAATGGGAACACGTAAGTAGGACATTGTATTGGTGCTAATTGTTACATGCGTAACAAATAGTTTAACAGAAGTACTAGAAAGTAATTAAAAAACAGCAATTAGTAGGTATAAATGTCATTTGTCCTACTTACAGCTAATACATAATAATAAGGACTGGACACTTGCCTCACTTGATAACACCGCGTTAGTCATTAAAATGTCCGGCATTGTGAAACAAGAAACCAACTCAGAAAATTTCACATACATTATATCGGTTCACATAAACACAGTAATTGTATGTTTTGCAAAATTATTCTAAAATTAACGACGGAAACTTCTTTTTGTTAGTTAATATGTATACTGTGAGCTAAAAACACTACTTAATAGCTGTTTCGAAGTTTCATTTTTGAACATTACAATTCTGGCAATGATGCTATTTTTTAGAGTGAATCCACTAAAATAGCTATAGAGGGTGTTC
The DNA here is from genome assembly GCA_959347355.1 of Napeogenes inachia. NCBI lineage: Eukaryota > Metazoa > Arthropoda > Insecta > Lepidoptera > Nymphalidae > Napeogenes > Napeogenes inachia. Next base: position 18,834,010 of record OY365793.1, on the reverse strand, counting down.
GTCTGTTATTAATTTGTTTTGACAAGTGAGGTGAAGAGTGTAACATATGTGCCTACGCTCAATTTAACCGGCTGTTGAAAGCCAAAGCCCGCTTCTCGCAGCGAGGGGAATGAGATCCTTACGAACTGTTCAAATTGAAGTCAACCATGATTGTTTTAAAGTTACACTAGGCGAAAAAAAAAAAAAAAGGTACCTAATGGAGAAATAACTAACATGGTGACAGTGACAATAAAATAAGTAAATATATTTACTCCTTTCACAGATTTGAGAAGATCAAAAAAAAATACAAAAAAAATCCACTTGAGTTATAAAAATGCAGAAGTAAATATTTTTCTTTGAAGACAGTCTTTTCGCGTCATTATGATTGTTGGCAGAGCTTAATTGTAAACAATTGACAAATGACAAGTTTATTTGTAAAGGTATGTTGTATAGGTATGTAATTATTAGTAAGATATTATTATTGACGTCATTCGTCTTTTAGTTACAGCTAATAAAACCTAACAACCAGTGGTTCATTATGTTATATGTCTTTATAATTATAACATCAAACATTGAAGTCCTGATCTCATAGGTCATATAGTTAGATAAGGAATTAAAAATATGTATATATATTAATATATAAATTACTCATGATAGAATAATAGAAATAGGCTATAATCAACAATTTAAAACCACACTTTCCGATATTTTAATGTTCATGTTTTATAAATTCTATACTTATTATCGAAGCAATAGTTGACAAATAATAGTATGATAACTCATACGATAACATAAATACAACACACAGCTGTTATTTATACTTAATACGATTTAATATTTATATATTCCATTGCATAATGTGTTTTTTCGACAATCCAATGTAGGTGTTTCTATTATTCTTTGTTGTTTAAGATACTGAAAAATATAGTTAGACATTTGAACGGCCATTGCATACAAAATCCGTATTTTTGGTTTTGTGAACGAAATTACTGCTAGAAAGATAATTTTGAGGCATCCTTTAGATATGATCCTATGATCAATTAATTACTTCAATAACTGATTTATAATTAAGTATCAATTACTATCGTAGTAGTGACATTTAGTTGTTCGAGGCAGCGTGTTCTACAGTTCAATGAATTATTACTTATTATCAGTAAAAATAAGTTTATTATAAATAATTTAACGCAACCTTCAACTACTTAAAAAAAAGACATTCTGACTTTAGCTTAATCTAATATTAAAAAAAAATAATAAGTAAGATATTTATATATTAATAAATATTTTTCTAACAATTTTGTTACGAATTTGGAGAGTTATAGCAGCCGTGGATTCCAATTGACCAACGGCATGCGGCCACTCCGCGATGTCTGAGCTTCGAGTCTGACCAGACTATTTCATAGCTATCATTGGTTTACATTGTTTGTATAATATATACGCGATTATATAATATAATGAATTCATTAGATATTTAAGACGGTATAAGTTTGTAATATAATAATAGTATCACTGGACTAATTACACAAATTGATTTAACTCCTAACTAAGCATTAATTTGCTTGTGTTAAGGGTGTTAGACAATGATACAAATACATAGAAGAAATACCCATTATAAATACTTTGAATATAATTAATAATAGACCAAACTCAAAAATACAGACATCTATGCCCATCGCATACATGCCCGTCCCTGTCTGTAATCGAACCCGAACCTCGAATGTAACGGGACGGTTAAAATTTAACAAGTTTATGTTGAATTAAATATTTAATTAATATAAAACGTTATAAAATAATTCTAGCTAAAAATCTATGGATATTATTATAATAAAGCTGAAGAGTTTGTTTTTAGTTTGGAAGCCTACAACTGGTCGCAATTTTTTTTTTAGTTTATAGTACAGCCCATTTATTAAAATGGTTATAGGCTTCATAACTTCACAACACGACCATTATAACTAGTATTAGTAAATGCCTTTTAAAAAAAAAAAAGCAAAATATTGGAAGAGCGTCGCATAAAAATGTGACAGGTGCGGATAAACATGCAGTTTATTAGCACTGAGCTTATGGTCCTAACATGAACGCGCTTTTTAATTCCACGCATACGAAATTATGGACAACAGCTAGTCTGAGAAACAACGACAATTATTATTAATACCTACATATATGATACCCTTGATGTATTAATTATTACATTTACACCGATGATACTATAATGCATTGTAATTATGGTAGATTCCATAGTAAATATGCAGTTGAAAGTGCAAAATTCAATATTTATTGTTCACAGATAATATTAGAAACACATAAAATATTATCACTTGAGTGGATTCCTAGCGGATGAATCAATAGACTTACAGGCTACAATACGACTCTATCATATTTATAAAGGTTTGTTCAATAAAATTTTGTTTGTTTCTACAATAGATATCTTGACGTCTGCTATGAGTTACAAACTGTATGTTGTAAGTAATTTGACTGCTAAATATACATTACTTTAAATATTGATATAAAATATAAATAAAGCATTGCAATTTTCTTAAGTGCAGTGTCTGTCCCTGTTGTCTCAGCAGATAAACAGACAAAGACTCCGTTAATACGAGGCTTACGTAATGAGAATAGTATTAATTAAAATTAAACAACGAATAAAATATGTTACGTATATAGAATGATATTAATAAGCATATATTTGAATAAACTAAATCTGAAGATATAAATTTTTTATGAGTTAATATTTTAACAAGTACTTGAAATAATTAACAATGATTTTTACAAACACTCTTACTGTATACTTCCTTTTAGAAGTAATGGGCCCTTCGATGCTGAAATTACGCGTCGACTAAGTGATTGCCATCTTAATAAAATTATCCAATGGTGTAATGTTTACTTTAAAAGCGGCATTTAGCAAAATTGTATTTGTAACTGTACTTAATATACATAATATTAAAAATCAAGCCCATTTTAAAAGCTATCAAACAGAGAAAAGTATTTTGACAAAATCCTTGAACTATCTTAACACGACTAACAGTTTATTAAAACGATTATTATAATTACAGTCTGATTTGACTGAAATAATTGTACATTCGATAACAAATATTAAGGATTAAATCCACGAGGTCATATCTATATAGCTAATAAAATAAATGAGTATACACGGTGCTATTAACTATGTATTATGAACTAGATTCATAAATGAATCGGGAGCATCGGAACAAGGCCAGCGGAGTTATGCATCACACATAAGTCGACCAATATTAGGTATTACAATCCTTGTGTGACTTTATTATGAATATTAATACATTTTGCTAACTATTCAATTTATATTAAGTCGTTTCTATTAAGAAACGTAAGCTAAGTAACATAAAAGATCAAATAGTTTTAAAGTGCTGTAATAGGTACTATTACATCAAAGTTCCTATGTTTTGATATTTAAAGCGGAGTAATCGATATGATTTAAATAATCATAAATTGATTAAATACATCAAAGGGGTTGGCAAACTGGACGGCCAATAGCCGTGTCCCGATAACGAGGTAGTTAGAAGACGCGTGCGCAACGACGATTAATTGCCGCCATTATCGTGAACCGACAACGCGTCATAAAATTACTACATTTTATTATACATATATCACGTAATTGACGATAAATCTGAAATCCACGGACTGATTTATTTAACTTCAAATATCGTTGAGATTGAACTTGGAATCATATTTTAAGTTGACGTTTTATAGACTTTGTTGCTTGGAATCAGAACAATATTGAGGAAGTCTATCGTATAACGGACACATGCTTAAATTTATATTATTTTTTAATCAGTATTAAAATTGTAATCTTCTGATAAAGGTATGTTAATGAAAATACTACAATACTTTATATATTTTTTAAATAACTTACCAACTATATAATAAACTAGTAACCATTATAATGTTAAATATTTCTTATCAGCTTAAAAGTAACATTGGGAATGTATGTTATTCCATAACTCATAAATGTTGACCTGGAAGTCTTATCAACATTTAAATGAGCTGATTCCAATACTTCAGCGTTTACTAACAAATTCTATTCAAGATGTGAAACTTATTTCAATATTTATATATATTTTGAAACTGAAAAAGGAAATAAATTTATTATTAGAGTTATTATGTATACAATAAAGTATTTATCTTTATTGTTAATGGTAAATACCTCATAGCTGTAACATTTTATTACTCTTAAGTGAGATTGTAATCAAAAAATTACAATTATTGATGAAATTGCTATACTATAATTACTTTGATTTTATTTTACAAATTAGTTATGATTTAATATGAACACCGCTAACATATTTTATATTCATATAAAAATAAATAAATAATAATTATTATTGTTGTATTATTATAGGTATCATAACACAAATGATGAGACATATGTATAACAAAAAAAATTAAAAACCCCTATTTTCACAAACTATATAATTTATAAAACATTTATATTATTGTAATTATTTCGAATGAATATATTTACTTAGGTAAATAGATATAATTAACTATTAGTATGGATATCAACTTTCACAAGACCATAACAAGCTAATATGTTAAAGGGCCATCAATTGAATATTAATAATGAAGCAATTGAAGCAGCTTAAAGCAGGTCATCCTGTTAATATTACTGTAAACTTATTTTGTGTCTTCTTTGAATATATTACATTGCCCAAGATAAAACACAATAGCATAAGGGTTTTTACTCAGAACTATATAAAGAAAATCAAACTTAAAAGAGTATACAGTGCAAGTGTGTGCAGTGCAAGTGACAATATAACATACTGTCAAGACAATTTGTATTAAAAAATAGGAATCATGTTTAGGGCTAATAAGCAAGTGTATTGGATGTAAATTAATATAATGGCATATTGCAAATAAAATTGTTTTTCTGCCGTATCAACGAATGCAACAGTTTGTCAACCATTTAAAGGTAATTATTTGGTTCTATTTTTTACAAATACCTTAGTACCCAGTAACCAAGGATTTCTCTATATAATTAAATTCAAATAATAATTTAATGTGCATCATCAATAGGAACAAATAATAGATAGTGTAGTACTACTGTAAAGTTAGGATAAGAATATTAATTTATTCCTTCAAATATGGATACTTTTAGAATATTGTTTTCACTAACTTTAATTCAAATGTTATTATAAAGAATTTTAATTTTTTATATAACATTTGAAAAAATGGTGTTTTAATACTAGGAATAGTAAAAAATAAAAATAATAATAAATAATATTTTTTATACATATATTATTACACTTATAATATTAACTGTGACCTTAATTTTTAAAAATATAATGGAAGAACACTTTTGTATGTCTCTTTATACCAAATCATAACATAGCCTCGAGGAGAAGCTGCATAGTGCTTGTAACATTGCTCACTTGTATGCTTACACTGTAAGATGGGATTAGAGACATCATGTGTGAGTGTTTACGACACTTAACTACATTTTGTGATAGTTTGTCTATATATAATTGCAGAAGGGTTACATATGTGCATGTGGTGTATTTTTGCATGACTTTTATAAGGTTCGATAATACCACACAAAAAACACATTCTATGTATAAGAATTCATGCAAGAAGAGTTGATAAAAAACTGCTGTTTCATTGTCAGTTTTATTGGCTTTGCTATTTGCTATTCATATTATCACTAGGATCCTATACAATGCGCTGCGGGAGTTGAGCTGAGCGCCCTCCCCCTTTTTTATGCTACTAAAGTCGGTCCATACCGCGCCCAAGGACTTCCAATGAAGTTGCTGGCACCGGAAAAGTTAAGAGTAACAATAGGCGAGAGTGCACCAGGTTCAGTTAAGCTTAAGTATATGGGAGATTCAGTTTTTTGACCATATCTTTGCAATGAAATAATATTTTGTTTTTTGGAGTAGAAGCCCAGTCACGTCCTTGACATGCATGCTAATTTTGGTTAAAATTGGTCAAGTGGTCTGCCAGTGATGTTGCCTTAAAAAATTGATTTCCAAACGGTTAAGAGCTTCGCTTACATTCAGCTCAATAATTTGATTTGCAAATAAATACTTGAAAGACATCTACTAAAATTGTATTGATGTAAAATTGTGACCATAATTAATTTTTGTAGATGTTACATTAATTTATATTACAAAACAATTTTATCACTTAATAATTATCATATATTATAATCATAATTATCATTAAACTTGAAACAAATTCCTAGATTACATAAAATCTATTTTTATTATAATTATAGCTCAAACCACTCTTTGAGATTTACCAAGAAAATTAAAAATTATCCCATATGACAACTTAGATAATAAACCAACATCGCTCAAGATTTTATTAGCCCACATTTAACAGTTTTTATTGAATTGCGGATACACAAATTCCTATTAATAAAGCCAGGATAATTGAATCTCCATTGTACTTTTAATTTTAATTCCTAAAAAAAAAAATGTAAAATAATAGAAATGTAAAAGTTTTTTGTTCAACAACATATTACCTACAGTTAAAATGTTAATGTTACTGTTATATGTTATTAATTCCTTTTTAAAATTCATTTTATAAATCTGTCACATATAGTGATATTTTTTACTTTGAAATATAAAAAAAAATACCAAAATTTCACAAAAAAACCACAAGTAAACAATGACATAATATTATTTCAATGTGTATAGATTCATTAGAATTTTATAGAAAACATGACAATCATATTTTATATTAATAAGTATTTGATTCAAAACATTTCCTGTTTATATGCCTTTACTAATTCTTTATAGATAAAAGATGTATTTTTTTTATTTTAAAAGTTATTATTGCTACAATATTAATAATATGGCTTACTATGAGTAAAGTAATAATAAGTTTAGAAGACTTACATAACATGTTAAAAAAAGTTTTAAAGTATTAAAAACACTTTTAATATGGAAAAGTGTTTTATATATATTTGTACTTTATAAAAAGTAAATAAATAACTTTTAACTACAGATAAAAACTATATGATTAATTAACTTTAGGTTTAATTAAACCTAAACCTATCATATTATACCATTTATCAACCTATTATATTTTAATGTATGTTTAACAAATTCAACTCACTTTGATGTAATAATATATTTTTAGATATTATTACTTTTTAGAATGTTCCATATTTGATTCATGTAAAGTTTTCTAAATAAAAAAAATATATTTTTTTATATTTCAAATACCTAATTAGAAATAAATGTAACAAAAGTTTCAATGTTATTTTAGCCCATAATCTTTATAACTTCATCAAAATAATAGGTAAATTTATATTACTAGATGGTCTCACAGTTTTATTATGATAGAAAAGTAATAGAGTAATATGTGATAATCGAAAACAGAGGAATACTATTATCTCGTATTGTAGAGCGCCGTCTCGCTCGCGAATATGGCGGATGACAATAAGCTATCACAGTCGCTCCCTTCACTCCACGGATAAGAGAAAGTAACAAAAGTGTACGAATACATCCCAACCTCGATCCACAACAAGTATCGCATCCGTATTCATCATTACTGATTAGTTAAGTATCAATAATAAACTTACAACACATGATCGTTGACAATATGACACAATAAACAACTCTACCAAACATCATAACCTATAATTGAATACTCACTCAAGCGTAATTTAATTCTACTAATTTAACTAATTTTATTTCTTAACCTGACTGATACGTATCAATATCAATATTCGAGCGATACCAAAAGTAAACAAAAAACAGATAAACTAACCCTTTCTTCATGAGCCACCTCTGATGGCCCCAGTTGGTTTAGGATTGTTCCAATGAAGAAAACACTCATCCATTTTACAAACGCGCATCGGTTATCACAAATCAATTAACTTATGTTTGCACTACTTGTCACAATCAAACTATAATTCTACTTTTCGTTGCGCTAAACTCAGACGTCATTGACAAACAACCAAAGTGACGAGTTATTGCACGGGATCGTATAGACGAAAACACTATATATTTTCATGGCCATTGCGTTGACATATCACAATTCTTATCACTTTACGTTATTACATTACTAATCACGTCTTCTTAATGAGTTATATATAAAAATAAAAACGTATAAAGCGAAAATTATTAGACAGCACTCGCGACGTTGCACACTCGCATATAACGTGCGATTTCGTTTCATATACACTTACAGTTCACACACACCTTCAAACGCAACAGATAACAATGGTCTACTTCAATTTTGTTATTATTGTAACTGGCAATATTAAGCCATATGCTTTTTTTAAATAGTGAAGTTTTTATTTCAAAAGATAAATTATTAAATTTAACTTAATTTTTCTGTTCGATTCTTCATAGCTATCATATTTTTTTTTATTAGAAGACGCCGTTTTGATGAGGTAAACAACAATTACCATACATTTCTAAGATTTATAAACTCTAAAGGGGGATTTTGGTTAATAAAGTAGTAAGTCAAAAAATTAGATAAACAGGTAGACAAACGAGCTAACAGGTCATATGATGACCAAAGGTCACCGCAATTCCCATGATCTCTTGCAACACACGAGGAATCACCATGAGTGTCACTGGGCTTTGAGGTAGAAGTAGTCTTTTTAAGCTAACCCTGTCATATCAACTTGAAAACACCACTGACGGATATTCATTGTATATTTTGGATGGACTTTAATGAATGTTTGAAAGTTTATCTTTAACCGCATTTTAGATAAACGCCACCCATCTAAATGGCGAGGATCGTTTTGTAGCTGGTGGTGTATAGAACGATAGTCAAATTCAACGGCGGGAATCAGATCAAAAAATATTTTCGATACATTTTTTGTGATAAACAAGGTAGATGCCGCATAGAGATGCAATATACCGATGCAACGCCAGAGGACCATTCAACCAAGCAGGGAGAACTGGGATCTCCTACAACTCTTTGGTGCAACGCTTTAAATGCTAGAAGATGATATTGGAGCGATCGGGACCAGATATCAATATTCCATGTCTATCCAGTTTGTGCGCAAACCTATAATTCGGCGGAAATTAATGTCTCGCTCAGTTGACCACTCCTAGCTTCTTCGAGGCCAACTTGGCCTTGCTCTCTAGGTGACCGAGAAACTGATAACCGCTCGAAATGTTTAGGCCTGGTACTTTGATACCTAATGATTATACAAAAAATGAGGTTTTAATTTTAGATTAATTATAATCGAAATAGAATACAATAGAAATAATGAAACTAATCGTTGGAAAAGGCTTTGGAGTACTTTCAAAAGAAAAGAAGTAATAAAATTGGAAATGAGAGAAAGTAGATGGATTGATAGGTTTTTTGAAGGGAACGACAAACAGTGGTTTAAGATATGCCAAGGAATGGATATTATCAAGAGTAAACATGATTATTACGGCTTACCCCATAAGTGCCGATTTTATCTTTTCTTATGGCTTAAATTTGTATCTTAATTTTAACAACAGTACAGGATGTAAAATAAATAGACAGTATTAGAATTAGATTTATTAGGTAACCAAGAGAATTTAGTGTATTTAAACTTTCGTGAACCATCATGATTATTTAGTTTGGTTTTTCAATAAGTCAGCTGATGTCAAATATATCCATGTTAGGAGAAGAGGAGTATTTGTGACCTCGATTAAAACCCATCTATAAATATCCACATCTTTACAAAATTATATGAGGAGTGTATAATGGCGCTGAATACTTAAACATTACTTTTTTCATTTATTACGCACAGTTTGATGTTTATTCTGGTTTTCAGTTGTAAAGTCAAGTTTAAATTTACACTTGGCTTTGTTTTGAACCACAACATTAGAAATCTGATATCTTCTGCAAACCAGCGAAGGAACCAACGAGTCCCTTAATTTAATTCGCATTAACTTGGCATGTACATCATATGGTTCAATAAGAAAATATTTTAAAATATACAAGTTTTTCATCCGTTGTTACGGCACTCAGCACCTTACGGAGATCGTTCATAAAATTAGCATTATCGAAATGGTAAAACATGGCACATTACAGCTAGGCTTAAATTGAGACTTGTGATTTATACTATAAAAATACAAATCAGGGTCTGAGAAAGCTTTTACTGGGAGCTGTCCGTGGATATTGTCTGTAATTAATAAAACAATGTGTAACAATTTCATTATTAAGAATATTTACATTAGTAATTTTTACTACCTTACTAAGTGATTGGCCTGAAAGTCATTCTTTACTAAACAGGTATTAAAATCGCCAATGATTATTGTGTGATGAACTCTAAGGAACTTATTTTTCCAACAATGACATTAAAACAGCCAACGTACAGCTACATAAAACTTCATACATATTCATCGTTCCGAAAATAATATCGAAAGATTATGCTCTGAGGATTATTTTAAACATTATATCAGACCTGGTAAAACAATTTGTATTAGACTACGAAGTATTAACATCTCTAATTCTTTCAAGTGAACATTTTAATTTTAAATGATGAATAAATATAAATAAGATAATATGTTACAGTTAATATTGGTTCTTGTTTTTCTATTTACATTAATAATTTAATTATTGAGAAAATAAATGCGAGTAAATATTGAGTATATAATATTCATAGAATTAATATACACTCTATGATAATATTCAAGTTTGGAGCACTGACAACTGACACCTTGAACAGATGTAACCCTGACAGATGACACTTGTGTGTATTTACTATTTAATATATATAATTTCTTAAAGAGGGCTACAAATTTTTCTTGTTTGGATTCCAAATCACTCTGGTATTGTTGGAAATGAGACAGCCGACTCATGTTCTAAGGCCACCACTCTCACTTGTTCTTGCAATCATTTTAAAAATTCTTCTCAGGACTTGTTGTCTCTCGCAAATCTCAATTAGACAAATCTTGGACCATCCATTGGACCCTGTCAAAAGCTATTAAAGGAAGGTATTATGCTTCCTTACAGCAAGAAATCCCAACTCGTTCTGGTTTTGTTAGTTCAAATATTTCGATTGATGGATTATTTCCACTATAGGTATGTCGTTTACGTCTTGGACATTCTTCTACTCCCTCTCATTTATCAAAGATTAGTGTACGAGACCATTCACTTTGTGAATGTGGCATTGATGAAGGAAACGTGTCTCATATCTTTTTTTCATTAATCCTGTGTCTATTATTCTTCTAAACTCTCTAGTTCTAAACTCATTAATCCTGTGTCTATTATTCTTCCTTTTAAAATTGCCCGCCCTAAAAACGTTGAGTGTTTGCTGTCCTTTGTGTTTTCGCCATTTGGTTCATTTTTATGTAAATTTATTAGATGCAATAAAATTAAACTTTAATTAAATGTTTTATAAATATTTATATATGTAAGACAACAAACGATACTTCTTAGCATTCCATGGACTCACCGTGCGGGTGCCGGGCCCATCGCGTTGCAAGTAGAGAAGTGCAATGCCTGGGACTTGCCACCCAGGGGTAGGTTTAAGGGGCCCCTTTATGATGCGCAAACACGCTTGCCTTCACTGTCTACACTCCTCTCCCTATCTAACCACAATTTTGAACAGAACCTACTAATGCCGCCTTTGAAATACGTTCTAGAAATGAAGCGATGCTAGTTCTAGAGAGGCCAAGTTCTTTAAGTGAGTTGTTATAGAGAGATTTTGCTGTTGTACCTCTCGCTCCCACTTCTACCGCGTACAGTATAACTATAAATTTATTCCTGGACAGTTCGTCGTTCAGTTCGTAATACTTATTAAGCTTAAATGTGTGATCCCTGATGTTTGTTTCCCAGGGCATAGCGAGCTCCATAAGTATCACGCGCCTTAGATGTTTAGAATATAGGAATAAGTCCGGTCTGGATGACGAAACATCCACAACCCCAGGGATTTTGTAATGTTTTTCATACGTGTCCATCATGAGTGTCCAATCAGGAGGCGCGTCTAAAATAGAATAAGGCTTCGGTTTTGCCTTTTTGGAGCAGCCTTCTTTTACAAATTCCACAGATCGTTTGGTGGTTGTTATACCCTTCCGCGCTCTTGCTACTGAAAGACTGACCGCTTCCCGTAAACTTCTATTACCTTATCGTGACGACGCGAGTATTGACCGCTATCAAGAAGTATCCTACACCCTACTAATAAGTGTTTCGCGGTTCCTACTGCCTCCCCACAGATTTTGCAAGACTTGCCGCTGGCTTTGCTCCATCTTACTAAATTACTTTGGTCTGGGAGAGTCATTTAGAATGCATTAAGATAAAATTTTAATAACGCTGGGGACCAATCATAAAGCAGGGTAGGTACGCCAACGCAAAGCTAGTGGAATACAAAAATCTCCTATGGTCACCCATTCGTTTTGGATTTCTAGGCTCATCCTGTAGATGGTAGTTATCATTTTCATCTTGTCTAATAAAGGATTTTGTTATTTCCTGCCTGATCCTAGCCCTACCTTATCCGTTTGAGCACCTATCATAGTTTTTTTATGAAATTGAAGTCGTGACTCAACCTCTGAGGTAACTTTATCTTTTAGGAGAGATGTTACAGTATCATCTTAAGAATTTCCGATGATATGTCTTTTGGTAGCTCTTAGATGTTTATAGAGCTCCTATGGTTTCTTTAATTTTAACCCAAAATTATTTTGGTTTCTAAATAAGGTTGAAGAGTCCGCTGAGTGTGCTAACCGGAGCCAAAACTTCAATGTCTTTATGGCGTTTGCATATAACTTTGACAAAAGGGTTTTTAATATCATAAACGAGGAAAGGCCAATTTAGACGTGATATTAAAAAATTATCTTGATTAGTGGTTGGTCGTCTGATAAATTCCGAATCGCCCTGCTCATTTTCCATCCTTCGTTGTGTCATTTATATCCTACTTGACGTTGGCAAAATATTTTGTGCCCTGTAGGCGCAACCAAAAGCCATTTCAAAATAAAGAAGAAGAATATTTATAATTTAGGTATATATTGAGGTTTACTTCTAACCATTACATTGAATATACTCAATAAATCATTAATTAGTATGCTGTACAGGGCATAATTCATACGTCGTAAGTGGTATCTCGTAGAAAAATATGTTGCTGTATTATGATCATGTCTCTTGAAACTTTTATATATAACAAGAAATAAAGCCCAATAAATGTATATAAATATATAATGAAAAATAAACCGATACGGGCAGGGATTCGAACCCATGACTACTAGGAAACCGTCCCGTTTTTCCGTCCCGTCCCGTCCCGAAACGGTTTTCCAGTAGTCGCGGGTTTGAATCCCTGCCCTTATCGGTTTATTTTTCATTCTATATTTAAACAAATTTAAATAAGCTTAACATGGATATTCATGTTTATAGATATTTTCAAACAAGCCCAATAAATTTGCATCGTCGGACTTGTTTACGTCCGAAAGTTCCATTTGGTCCTCTAGGTGATGATGGTCTGTTGTGTCTAAGATGCTTCTGTCTTGGCAGCTCCAGCAGTGGTTTTGGTGCCACACTTGTATTATTACTGTATCGTATTTTAGACCGCCATGATGAAATACCCAATGGTATATTGTACTTTAGCAAAATAGCAACAGGTTTATGACTTGTCCATTTAGTTATTACCGTTCAATTATAAAGACTTTGTGACACTATAGAGAGGAATATAGCAATCCCTGTTTCTTTTAGGTTGGTGGTTATGGCTTAGTTTTTTGTTTGCCTAAATACTGACAAGGCCTTATATTTAAAGACTATTTTGTTATATGAGTATTCGGGAAGACAATAAACAGCAGCATTTTCCTATCTCTCTATCTAATGACAAACTTCATTTAAAAGAAGTAGAAAATCTTCTATAACAGTTCTATAAGTGCTTGTGACGAATGATGTTGATAATGAACACCTTACTACTTTAACATAATTTTCAGGGTATAAAAAATGATAGAGTAACTGAAATTCATTATTTATTTGGAAGGAGTAAACATGGACAAACTAATTAAATAGGTTTTATACTCTCTTTAGCCATAACTCACTGACTAAATTACTGAATTCTCGAAATGTAGAACAGTTAGTAATACTATATTAAATTACACTGACTAAATTACTGATTTTTCAATTTGTGGATCAGTTGGGTATAATATATTAAATAACCAATCTTTATCTAGGTAAGCAGTCCAAAATGTTTGTTAACTTGTATGTTTCTGAGAATGAGGGGTATAATAAAACAATACAGATAAATACACAATTTATTAGAAAATCAAAACAAAATTACTTACACTACCTAAATAAGGCACGACGTGTCCAAACAATATTTTGAAGCAATGCAACGGATTGAGAACGACATTATGTATGAACTATGAAATGTGTATTGTAACATGTAAAACACTTATTAAACGATTTTATAACGGTACAATACGGTTATTAATACAAAAACGCTCCAGGCGTTCTATTATAATATAATATGTGCTTTGAAGTGTTATTTTGTTTAGTAAATTGTCAAAGTTATTTGCTTTCATACTATAGATGTATAAAAATGATTATTTTAAAAATAAGTTGTGTAGATCGGCGTTAATAAGAGAATTATGAACTATCCCTGTACATAACACTAGCTAAAGCTGTAATATACAGTGCATTTACAAAGTGTGCAACAAGTGATTCTGTGTAAAATATAAAAAATAAAACATTAACTTCAATAGGATTCAGTTATAGAAGCGTAGAAGCTGAATATTTTGTAGATATGTTAGAAACAGTAGTAAGGAGATCAGAAGTTATTTAATATTAATCTTTACATAATATACAATAATTTTGTACATAAATACGAATTTTGCGCTTGGTACAAACAAGCTTAACAAAATGAGTTTTATATTTAGAAAAGAGTATGTGCGTGTATACATTTAAAAATATTCACTTTACAAAATATTTGTTTATAATTTAAATAAAAATTACATCTAATTCAAAATATGTATATTAAATTAAATGTCCCTAAATGATTACAATCTCTGAACAAAATGCAAAATTGTCCTATTTAGAAATAAATATCCCCCAAAGTCATTTGTTTTTACATACTAAATTTGTTATAACATAGTAATAATATCTTAATTTGTAAGTCTTTGTACCAAATCTTGATTTAAGGTGGAAATTTGGAATTTTGATCTTAATATCAATATAAAAGAGAGCGTCAAAATGTTTGGAACTAGAGGATGAAATTAACACTTTTCATATAGAAAAGAGGATTTCTTACCCCAATGAAGGACATAACAATAATTTTTACTTTGAAAATTTTTGAATGTCGAATATTCTTCATAAATACACAATACATAAAAAAATATCAACTCTCATGTCGATAAAAGAGACGACAATACTTTTGTCTTATTATCTCTTTTTTATTTTATTAATATAAATTGTCAGGAACTGCCAATTTTTTCCTAAAAACGAAATTACGTTAATTAATATTGTCTTTAATTATTAATATCAGAGGAAGCAACGTTTTATTTGAAACTATCGGTCAATAAAATACACTGTTTTTTGATATATAGATCACTAATACCAATGCTCCATCATAAAAAAACAATATTGACAACAGATTATAACAAAATTTTATAAAATCTCAAATGGTCTCAGTAACAATACTGGCAACATCTGCACGCAACAGATAACGTACTTCAAATAATCGTTAAGAAGACGAATTTAGCGAATCAGTCGTATTAATGACGTTTTTATTCTATTTTATAATACAAGGCTAGAAGCCAAAGAAATTGGCACAACAGGCGTATTGTCAGTGATGCTCCACGTCGCCCGCCGGCGCCACGGAGTACACTGATGGTGGTCTGAAACGATACATTATTTATATTTTCGTTTGTTTATTGTTTTAGACTTGTATTTTATACGAGAGTATGTATTGAATATAAGAGCAGTTATTCACGATAACCAATCACTAAGATCACAGTTCATTTCAAAGCACGATCCTTGTTTATTATTTTCCAGTACCTAAGTAATTTGTAGTAAAGAAATATTAGACAGAGATTAGAGATATATCGAGTTTCGCCACATCTCACTGTTAGAGAGACTCCTTTTTTAAACACATATATATAATATACCCTGTGACGTAATTATCGTTAACGTACCGCAGTGCTCGTCGCGGCGCGGGCAGTCTTGAAGGTCGCGGCAGAGCGGACACACGTTCCCCTGTCGCCGGCCGAGACTCCGTATGAGACATCACTGATATGTACCAAAGAACAGGTAGTGTTACTAGTTGGGCTTTTAGGTAAAGTAAATTACTAAATCTATTGAAAGGTGACAAACATTATTAATTTTCAGTAATTTTTTCAACCTTCTATTTCACATGTACATATAATCAAAACAATCTGTCAAACAAAAAATTAGTTAAGATATACCTGGGACAGGTTTTTGCAGAGGCACAGAAGTTGGCCTCGAGACTCGGAGTTGGGAGGCCTCCGCCATTGAGTAGGGGCGGGTGGCGGGGGGCTGAAATACCATACGACATACCCATAGGTTACATATTTTATTTAAAAAATATATACCATCACTCCTAACCTAGCAAATGCTAGGTACCACATTTAAACCAAGCTTTTTATTAGTGACAATAAAATTAAAATATTAATGTTAGACAAATTTAAAGCAGACATTAATGTTCTTTGACAATAATAAATATTAAAATTTGAATATAGCCTTATGAATAATGTTGATATCGAATTAAATGCAGTTATTTTGTAATAGTTAAAATAATTGGTTTTAAACCAATTTATGTGGACCAATATATTAAAACAACGTTATATTGTTTAACTTGTAAAGACGAATCCTTTACACACTATAAAGTAGGCAAAAAAAAAATATGAAATGTTATGAATATTAATAATAATATGCATTTAACCAGATATCGTGATAAAAGACACTCACAGACGCGTAGTGATTGCGAGACACGGGCACGCCGCACGACCGCAGCTGCACATAGCGGTACAGTTGGTTAGATGAGGGTCTTGTGGGGTTAGGTGTCGGTAATGGGGGTTTCGATTTGGGTACAGTGGGTGTTGATAGTGGATTAGGTTAACACGAGGACAAAACAGTAAAAACCTCATTGTTAAATAAAATGAAACACAAACATGGAACAGACACGTATTATCACAATGAAACTGACCAATTAGTCACAAATAGTTAACACATTTAAACCTTCACCAAATTATACTGAACGTAAAAAAATAATGTTTTAAACCATTTAGTACTTTTTTAATAAAAGCTACAATCTCACGTCTTTAGGCGCAACTAGTTGGCTCTGCGGTCGCTCCCTGCGTAGCGTCTCTGTGCCCTGCCGCACGAGCGCGGGAGGGTTAATCAGAGTCGGTCTCTCTTGTTTCTTCATCTCTGGTGGTCTCTAAAAGATTTAATTGAATTTTAACGCAAATTTAATAAAAAAAATAACAGACAAATTAAACTAAATCAGACTAATAATCTTCCATTAATATGAAGTTAATAATATTAGTCAACATAATAGTGACTGTGGCCGATACTAACATAAAGCGCATTCGAGTCCCGACGCGGCTGCCCCAGGGCGCTGGCCCCGTAAGGTCCGGGCAGCACGTGTGTTCCATGAGGGACATGAGGTGCGTAGGGCGCGAGTGGCTGCGGCGCCGTGGGGCTGAGCGCGGGGTTGGACGCGTACACGCCGCGACGCATCATGGCGCGCCCGGGGAGCACGCGCGCACTCGGGGGGGGAGGGTTGCCTGGGGATTAGGTGCTTATTTATATATTCTATATTAATATCATAAAGTTGAACAGTTTGTTTGTTTGATTGTCTGAAAATGTTAACCTCTTGAAATAAAAGTTGGATAAATAAATTATTTTTGCATAGTGTATAAAATAAAATATAGTATAATATTTTTAAAATTTGATCTAATACTATTACTGTTAGTAGCACATTATTATCAAATTAGTCCAGTGATTATTCTGCATGGATTATTATTTACCAGGTATCCTGTTAAGTTCTTTATGTGAGCTGTATTGCCGTAACTTGGACGTGGGTAGACTCGTTTTTCTTGGAACAACTGAAGGTGGAGCCATCGCAGTGTATGAACCTGAAGAAGATACAAAGGAAACATTTCTAAGGAAATGTAAACAAGAAATATATAATTTTAAATTAGTTTATTACAATACTAGCCGTTAACAGTGACTTCAAAATTTCTTATTAAAATAGCATAACAAAAAAAAATAAGACAATACACTATATATGTATCCTAAGGTTTTGAGTGCTGATTTAATGACTGATAATGGATAGGTCAAACTTCTAAATCCAGGAATGTTATTTGATGATGAAAGTTTTGTATGGCAATTAGTAATTAGTAATTTATAACCTATAATAAATGTATGTATCTACAATAAATTTTACATAATATATGTAAATAAATCTATCAATTTTATTACAGGTTATAAAGTTTCTAACTTTAGTAAAACGTTTCATCGTATATTATATTTATTAAGTAAAATTGAGGTTTTCGATTAGAAACAAAGTAAGATATGTTTTATGCATTTTGGGAATTTAATAACTGAAATGGATGTTTAAAAATATTCATAAATATGTATAGCCATGTTAAGTTTATATAAATTTACATAGATATAGAATGAAAAATAAACCGATACGAGCAGGGATTCGAATCCGCGACTTTTGGGAAACCGTCCCGTTGCGTCGCTCTAACAATAGAGCTACCCAGATACTAGCAAATATAGAATGCTTAATTCACCGAGACGGGCAGCGGTACGGTAGCTCAATTGGTAGAGCGACATTTCGAATCCCTGCCCGTATCGGTTTATTTTACATTCTATACTTATATAAACTGAAAGGGATGTTAGATTTTAAATACAACTTCACTTGTTTTAATAAGATATCTATAAAGCCCTAATGAGAAATCATGTTTAATATTTCCACAAATAAATGTAACACCCATACCAGTGTCTGTGGGTGAGATCCTCCTCGTGGGTGATCGTAGTATGCCCGGTTTCTTTTCTGGACTCTGTCTCATCGCCAGTATGTCTCTTTTGGCTGACGTCTTCTTCACCATGGTAGCACTGTTAATGACTGTGGCGTTCATGTTATATGTTCTTTCCATATCGCTGCTGTTGGCTTTATTTAGAGTATATGATTTTTCTTCTACCATGTCGTATATGGGAGATATTGTACTGTGCAGGTCTAAAAGTTCATTTTTGCCTTTCTTGAATGCCATTAGAGGCGTGGATGCGACTTGGGACCCTGCAGTTGATTTTTTTTTAATAAGTTTATTGTTTGTTAAATTTATTATATTTCATAATAGCATTCAATCAAGTTAAGTATATATTAAACATGTAAAGTATGTGTAAATGGAAGCAATTTATTTATTACGACCGTTCTATTTACAGACCTACAAATAAATTGATTTCGGTAAAACAAAAAGATTTACCAAAGTTAATCAATCTTTTCCCTTCCTTGTTTAATTATTCATTTATCTATGTTTATTTAATGTTTATTTGATTAAAAAATAATTCAATAATAATAAATCTTATTTTTATTAAAAAGTTCTTAATTTTGTTAAACATAATATTTTAAAATCTGAACTTAATATATCATAATTTATTAAGAATATGTGTTTATATAAGATAGTATCTTACGAGGATCCAAAGCAGTTTCTGGAACACTCTCAGGCGGGCTGCTTGAACTGAAGGTGCCTGTGTCTGTTCCCGTGCTCTCATTGGATCCAACCATCGCACGCTCTTGGATATTCCAATCCTGAAAAATACTCATTTAGGGATAGAAAAGAAATGACTAAGGCATCTAAGCTGTTGGAGACACCTCGATTTAAAACCTCTAGTGTCTTCTGTTAAGACTGCACGTTTTTCTGTGAGTCTGTGTTACAATTTAGAATATTGTTTGCAATACTAATATTTATATTAAAAAATTTATCTAAGCGTATACAAAACATACTTTTTAACTGCTATATTATAGCCAACACATAAAAAAAATCCAACTTACTTCTTGTTCTAAGGTTTTTTCAGCTGAATCAATAAGATTCATAGTCGCGGAATTAATGTCTATAATATTTTCCTCTGGTTTGACAAACACAACCGTGGAGTCCATGGCACTGGCTTTAGGAGATACCTTTTTAAACGTTGCATTTCTTTTAGGAGTTTCCCTTGTATGTTCCTCTTGTTTATCGTAATTACCCATCGCTCTTCGTCTAGACAATAATTCTGAAGCGTTTTCCATACTTTGTCTGGGCACTGTTATCACGGTTTGGTTTGGAAGTTGGATTGTTTTAATGGGAGACAAGTCTTGATTTGATACAGGCTTCTCGGGTTCGTTGGGTAACGCTTTTCTCGCTAACGATAACTTCTGACGTGCTTGTATTATTTCGTTTAGTTCTTGTTTATCCATTGTAAGACTGTGTACTCCTTCAGTCTTTGGCGAGTCCATTTCATTGTAAAACGCGTCATCACATTGGAACGTAGCGTTTAAATTTTCCTTCTCTGCATCATTGTCGCGTTTGAATTTATTGTTTGAGTAATGTAGTGTTATTGTTTCACTCATTTCTCCGTTGGATTTAGTTTTTGTATAACTTTTAACTGTTTGCGGGCTCACGGTATTACAATTTTCGTTTAAAACTTTGACAGTATCAATTTGGCAGGCCTCTTCCCGGGATTTCGTGTAACTTTCAGAGTTTTTGACAATGGAATCCCGTTTGGTAAAACTGTTATACAACTGGCACCTAGGTCTGGCTGATAGTAGCTTTTCGGATTGTTCTAAATGAGTAAACGTCGCTGAGCTAAATATATTTGTGTCCATATTGTCGCCTTTAGGTTTGGAAGTGTTAGAGACAATGTATGAAGAGTTAACTGAACTGACTAAACTAGGCGGAAGGGAATCCAAGTTATCGTTGTCTGGATACGTGGTCTGTGAGAGGAAGCTGGTACTCATGTCCTTTTCGTCTAAAATACTGAGGGTCATGCTGGTCATCATTTGATCAAGACCTGATGTTGGTAGCCCTATAATTATTACATTATTAATAGAATTCTAATATATATATGCATTTTTATTATAAAGAATGAAACAAACCTGAATCTCTTTGAGATATAGATCTCCTGCTATCCATGGACTCAGTGTTAAAGTTTCCAGAACTCTCCATTACCATAGACGACACCAGACTTGGAGGAGACACGCGCATGAGAGACTCTCCACTTTCTTCCATGTTTATACTTCCACTATCGTGCATCATATTCATTAATCCCCTGGAAACATTATATACAATGAAATGAAGTACATCACAATAATAAAATATTTTATATTTATATGCCCATATGTATTGATTGGATTTGTCCCTGCGATCTCTGGAAAAACGTTACGTCGCTCTACCAACTGAGTTACCTGAATGTTCCTCTTAGACAGATTTAGCATTCGATACATGATCGTTTTTATCGGGACAGAGGCTACATCTAAAAGGTTTCTTTCAAAAAACCTTTTCAATGTTTTTTTTGCAGTATAGAATACTATTACCATGACCGAAATTAATGTTTAATTTTCTCTATAAAGATATTTTGATATGTTAGTCTAGTTTTAATGAATGTATATAAACGTATTAACACGGGCCGGACTCGAGCTATTAAAATAGCTTAACATGGCTAAATATGATCATTGACGATTTCCGATACATTACTGGTAATCTTGAAGATCAATTGAATACTTCGCAAATTTTAAATCATCTTTCAATCAAACATATAAGTAATTAATTAAAATTTAAAACATCAGGATATAAACTGCAATTATTGCAATATCGATACCAAAATGATATAGAAAAAAAAAAACACTTTTTGTATATATTTTCAACAGTAAAGAAAGTTAAATTTATCACTTCTCCGTAATTGTTTTAACACCTTGTATTTCAATCGACTCTCACGAAATTTTATCATAGTCATCTAATATAATTGTCTAAAAGTTTTTTCAATTTGCAACTTTGACTTTGATGTATGTATATAAATACGTATTGGTGAATATTGTTACCTACATGAAACGTGAATATCAACTATCGTGAATTACTTATACATACATATAACTAATAAATTATGTGAGAGTGGTGAATGCATTCATTTCTATTAATAAAACCAGAAGTTATTTATTTATATCTTTGAATTGACCAGACAGAGATCACTTGTGTACGTCAATTGCAAGTTTCAGGTGTATTTTGATACCATTCTTATCTAATATATGTCAACATGTTATTGTAAGCTACACAAATAAACTTTAGGATAGATAAATTGCAAATCCCACGACTCAATTGTAAATCTCACAACTCAATTGCAAATCTCACTACTCAATTGCAAATCTCACAACTCAATTGCAAATCTCACTACTCAATTGCAAATCTCACAACTCAATTGCAAATCTCACTACTCAATTGCAAATCTTACTATTCAATTGCAAATCTCACTATTCAATTGCAAATCTCACTACTCAATTGCAAACCTCACTACTCAATTGCAAATCTCACTATTCAATTGCAAATCTCACTACTCAATTGCAAATCTCACTATTCAATTGCAAATCTCACTACTCAATTGCAAATCTCACTATTCAATTGCAAATCTCACTATTCAATTGCAAATCTCACTACTCAATTGCAAATCTCACTACTCAATGGCAAATCTCACTATTCAATTGCAAACCTCACTACTCAATTGCAAATCTCACTATTCAATTGCAAATCTCACTATTCAATTGCAAATCTCACTACTCAATTGCAAATCTCACTACTCAATTGCAAATCTCACTATTCAATTGCTAATCTCACTATTCAATTGCAAATCTCACTACTCAATTGCAAATCTCACTACTCAATTGCAAATCTCACTACTCAATTGCAAATCTCACTATTCAATTGCAAATCTCACTATTCAATTGCAAATCTCACTATTCAATTGCAAATCTCACTATTCAATTGCAAATCTCGCGACTAAATTGCAATATTCACTACTCTGATACTAACTTGTTAAACATGTTGTACACGTTGTGGGCTGGCTGTGACAGATCGATGTTGATGGATTTAAAAGACACTTGGTCCGGGTGCTCTGGTCCTTCTGATGTTAGACCCTCCAGCTACAAGAAAACTTGGGTTGAGAAACATAATTATATTGAAACTTATATAAATATAGAATGAAAAATAAACCGATACGGGCAGGGATTTGAAGCCGCGACCTCTGAGAAACCGTCCCGTCGCTCTACCAATTGAGCAACCGTATAGCTGTCAGCCTCGGTGAATTAAGCATTCTATATCGTGATGGTATTGGTTATGGTTATATAAGTTTAAATAAGCTTAACATGGCTATACATGTTTATAGATATTTTCAAATATTATATTGAAACTATTTTGAATGTTTTTACTTTTTCGATAATACGGAGATTTGTAAACTGTGAAAGCCACATATTAATATCACAAATCTTACAGACATTATGGAAAGCATCTTAATATTTTAAGTCAATCCACTTTCAACAAAATGAGCTTATGATAGAAAAAAGAAGTTTTTCGTATATTTTTTGTAAATGGAAGACAAAAAAGCCATTAGTATAATTCATACATAATCAACCAGGCATCGAAAATAAAGAGCCGACTAATTTAAATTAAACTGCACCAAAATTTAAAGTGATGTAGAAACACGAAATCCAAATATGGTATCTCTACTAGGAAAAATACTGAGCAGAGATATACACACACATTAACAAAATATTCGACTCGATTAAAATAATAAAACATAAAATATATATTTTATTATTTTGTGACCAAAACAGTACAGAAAAATAGATACGATATATGATGGGCCCCAATATAATAAATAATACATATTATTAAAGATATAAAGGAAGATAAAACAGTTTCAACTCCTTAACATTTTGTTATTTAGTTTTAACACAACTGTCACGATATTTTTAATCATTTTTTAAGTTAGGTTTTAGGTTTTAAGAGAAACACCCATATTTTATATTAAATATTTTTTTCCAATAACACAACGTCATTTAAAATGCATAATAATAAAAATACATGTATTACAGAAAATATTAATATTTATAATTTTAAACAAATTATTTACTCAGCATATATTTAGGCCCCGGTAGTAAACCTAACCTACCTAACCGTAATTATAAGTATGTCATACAATACAGATATAGGCAGACACAGAAAGCTCAAACTTGTCGGGTGTGACACCATCTTAAGCAGCTCGCATTACCTGTTTAACTTAGTATTGTTTATTAAGTATTTAAAGGTTAGTTCATATGTTACAGTTTTTTATTTATACTACCTACTAAAATAAGCTGTAGACAAAATGTAATATTCATAGAATTATAAAGGTGTTGATACAATAAGATCTAGCTTTGCGATTCTTAGATTGAATGGGTTATAGATTGTATATGGTTTGTAGGTAGATTGTAGATAAGGTAGTTGATTTGTTTTATATGCTAGTAATGGAGAGGCCCCATCCAACGATCCGGAACAGTAAAATATTTATGCTGTATTAAGGGACATGTCATCTACAAAGGATATGTTACCTACTTTTACGGGAAGTACTAGTACTGCTACCGGTAAATAATACGGGATTAAAATAACGCTGCACAAAATCCAACTTGGACTTCAGGTGCTATTTATATTTATTTAAATATATATAGACATTTACTTTCGATTTTAAATGTCAATACTGAGTACATTTTTATTTTTATATTGATTTTTTATAAATAAAAATATTTAGAGAATTTAAAGGTTTAAAAAACAATTAGTTTAAAAATGGCTACAAACAGTTTAAAAATAATTGACGAAAAAATCCAGTTTCTTGTAAGATTCATGTACATTACATTACAACTGAATAACTTGATATTATTTATTATATTATATATTATACTATAATACGTAGATAAGATTATACCAACACATAAATATTTTCTCTTTCGAAACCCAACACT
The DNA here is from genome assembly GCA_959347355.1 of Napeogenes inachia. Classification (NCBI taxonomy): domain Eukaryota; kingdom Metazoa; phylum Arthropoda; class Insecta; order Lepidoptera; family Nymphalidae; genus Napeogenes; species Napeogenes inachia. The sequence continues at coordinate 18,809,133 of OY365793.1, read as the reverse complement.
AAGTTTATAATAATATTTCTCGTAGAAATAAATGTGGTTCTTTTGCGGCGAGTGCTACTTGAATTACGTAAATGTGCATAACATGCTAGTTTTAGACGGCGTATGATATAAATAAATATTTCTAAGTAGAATGAAAATAAAGCAACATTTTTCATATACATGAAAGAATTTTCACATTTTATTTAGTTATTTGACCTTCACCTTGCTAAAAACATTTCGGAACACGTGAAAAGTGAACTATGTATTTTCAATTATTAAGACCAAAACTTTAAATAAAATTTCGAAAATATATTCTTAATACTATGATATTACATGGAATTATTCAAAACAATTTAGAAGATATGAAAAACATTGCCAAATCGTCTGTAACGATATCAATCATAATGAACTAAGCGTGACGGATTATTGCTCCTATCAATTATATTGAGCTCAAAAAGATAAGCAAAAGTGTATAACAATTTTGGAAGTGTTTTATTTTTTAATAGTATTCTAGTATATTAGTGAAACAGTCTAATTACAACACTTTATCGAAATAATTCTGTTTTAACGACTGTAGGTGCAACGGTCCAACGATTCGTTTTTTATTAAATTTCAAAACATTTAAACTAGAGCATATTGTACAGACCAGCGAGGTGTGAGAATAATCGTCTGTAATAACAGGACAGTATATAAACTTCTTCTAAACTCTTAAATATGACTATATTTATGGGTATGTACGTCTTAAAATATATCAAATTTATGTACGCGTACATATATCTTATATATTTAAATTTACATCTCAAAATATATATAATTTCTAATAAGCTTACCTGAGGATCCTCATCTGACGCGTAGCTTCTTCTCTTCATCGCGAACTCTTTAACCATATGACTATTCTCAGAATTCGTATCAACATTAAAGGTTTTCAGTCTCAACATAGGACTTATTGGTCCCAACGGGTTATTATATTTATTATATGTAAGATATTTGTTTGTGGAAGTATTCAGGGAGGGGTGGGGGGATAGTGACGGCGGGTTTGACGTCACTTCCATTATACTTTGAATGCTGGGACGCTGCACTCTTTTCTTAGGTTTAACGTAAGTCCGCGAGTCGAACTTATGTCTATCTGGTATGGCCACTTCATCTGGAACAATATATTATTAAATATAGATTATTGAATTAATATATTTTTTTAAATTAAAATGGTAATGTTATAATATTAGAACAAAAACGCGGGTTAGATCCAAAGGTGAACGAACGCTTCAAACTTGCAGTGACGAAACATTCTAGGACATAAATAGATTATTCCTGTTATATAACAAAGAGATATTTTGGACTCATGACCTATTGAAACTGTGTCAATGAAACAAAACTTAGAAAATCTTAATATATTTATGTAAATATAATTTCAAATAATAATCACAAGCCTACTAAAACAAGTTAGATGTGTATAAAATCTAATTATTTTTTTAATACCCAGGTAATACGAATAAGGTAATAACACCGTTACGATTTACAAGATACAATTATGTGATACTGTGATATGGAAGTATACTGTAAATCATTAGACCGGAAACTTCTATCAATAGACTGACAATCGACCTTTTAATCTCAATAAAGTCTCCTTATAAAATCTATATTATGAACTGCTTTACGGTAAAAGACTAAACACCTTGACTAAAGCGTGTATAACAGAATTAGTTGAGGTTTTATCATTGATTTTAAATTAACAAGAAAATATTATATAATTGTTATACAATAATAATTATATATCTGAACAATTTCTACAAAAAAAAAAACGTGCATTTAAAAAATAAAATAACATTTCGCTAACCTATTTGTGGTCAAGTACCTACGTATGGACTTTTGTTGTCGTCTATACGAATTTATGGTGGTGAAAGTGAAAGTTCTGGTTAAATGTTAATAGTGTGGGCACCGGGGATATCATTCCAACAAGGCTTACGAATAAATATTGAGTGATATGTTTATCAAAATAAAACGGTATAATTGGGACGGGCGTGATCAAAATATTAAACAAAGCGTCACCGATATGTTTTAGAAGAGATGTCAGTGTTAATAGGTCTTATTTATATATAATCTAATTATATGTGTTTAAGATAGATCAACACAATGTTTTCTTTTATTTTTAGGGATTTTTATTACTATATTATTTATTGAATCTTCGTTATCGTGTAATCTAAAGGACAAGGTACGCCGGGAAACGTGGAAATGTGTCTCCTTACTTTGAAAAACTTTTCTCTAATAAAAACGCTTTTATTTTAACACAATCATAATACAGACTATGAAGTCCGGTTCTAAATATTGGTGAAATAAGTTATTAATTAGGATAAGCAGTTTTAAAGATTGATTCTTTCTTATGTATTGTATTCTATTTTACGTATTTTTTTTACCTTTGTATAATATTCATATGCATAGCTTACTTCAATATACTGTATAGTTCTGATACATTCCGTCATCATTCGTAACGGTATAAAACATAACAAACTCTACTTTTTAAACAATACATTCATTGAAAATTTCTCACACTAAAATGTACGTTACATCTAAGCTTCATAATTTTCTTATACATAATATCGCATTAAATAACTTTTAAGCGGTGAAAAGAAATATATTTAGGTAGTACATTATACAATAATATATATTCGTACTCAAAGATTGATAAAGCTAATTAGATCAGCGATATCCAAATGATAACCAAAACGAGGACTAGTAATTTAAGAATAAGTGCCTAAAAATACACACAGCTGATCTACTTATTTCAGATACTAAGTAGCCTTAGCAGGAATACGATCCAATTATAAGATTTGACTTCTAAATCAAAACATATGAATAAATCAACGAAAAAAGACAAAATAATTAAAAAGTAACGTTACCCATTCTGTAGGAATTCACAAAGACTTGCAACACTTGTAAAGAACAAACACAAAATAATTAGTTTCAACTAAATTTGAACAATAAGTACCTGTCACTGCAAGATTGGTTAATAACAAGTTGAGCATTCTGCAGCTGGAGAACCGGTACTAGCACTGTACCACTATAGTGATCTTCAAGTTATGTTTACTAGAATACGAGTATTACAATACACATACACATGTTTATTTTCGGTTTAATAGTACGGTTAACAAAAAATATTACCAGGTTTTGATTATTCTGATATATTTACCTACGGAATTTTTCTGAGGTTTAAAACAAACAAAACTTTGTTACGTGTTTTCAAAATTATTTAAAACTAGTGAATAACAGTAACAAGTAAAAATTGTGAGAATCGTTTGACCGGTGCATTCTTATCGAAGTACAGAAATCCTAACTTTCGCATTTATAAACAGCGATGTCCGGTCACAGTTCCGTCTTCTTTATAATATTCCGAAGTATTCAAGTTATGTTAGGTGAAGTTACGGCAAATTTTCAAAGACATACAATTTTGGAACAATGATTACTTGTTTGGTTATTGATAGGAAAATACCAAACTCATTTAGTAAACAACGTTTTACTAAAGTTTGTCAATCGCTGCTTATCTCGTCCAACTGTGCTATTAGAGTCTGACATCTCATAAGTCTAATGTATACTAATATAAAATAAAGAGTTACAGTCTTAAGCATTTAGTTGTAATGCCATTTACTGTTTCTTTTTATATGCTTATATTAAATCGTAAATAAATAACAATATTTTTTTACATACATACTAATTTAAATAAATTATGGAACTTTTATCATAAACAATTACAAAATTAGATGAAATCTCAATATGAATGAAATTAATCATTAAACATGTTATGTGTATGTACAGGTAAAGTCCTATTTGATGTTTCTTTCATCAAAAAATATTAATCTTATTAATTATTTATAGAAAAACCTTAATCTGGTTTAAAAAAAACAATGATTCGAACCGGCGACCTACCACAATTGGTATACCACAGTTACCATATCGCTCAATACCGTAGCGATATGGTAGAGCTCAATTGGTTAAGAAATTAGTCAAAATTGAATATAGATACATCTTATAAATGTTTAAAGACATTCGCAAACATTCATATGAAAATGACAAAGGTTTTATTTACCATAAAAAATAAATAGGGTAAAAATATATTCAAATAATTCAATATAACAAGTTTAAACCAATCTTATTCAAAAATAAACATCACAAACAAGAATCGCTTCTATTTGTATTACATACAATGAAGTGTGTTCATTTCAAGTAAAAGTACACTCATAGCTTTAGTAGAAATCAATAGAGAAAATAAAAAGATTTAAACTTCGTGATTCACTTGGGTGTGACGTCACAAGACCGGATGTGTAGTTCATGTATCTGTCTTCTCATAGGAAACGCAATTTATGGGAAAATTGTTGTAAAACTAGTTAGACTTCCTCATATACTTCCTACGAACTTGTATTGTAATTTCAATGGTTTTATGCAACAAAACAATGACAATATTGATCTATATAAAAATATCGTTGAACAGATAAATTTAAGATAATTTTCCTTAAAGTTGCTTATGGATTTGCTACTCTCAGAAGTCGTTTAAAATCTTGCACGTTCTGTATAATAACGGCTTCGGGATGCTGTTGGGACTGCCTCGTTTTTGCAGTACTCTAATGTTTGCGCCACGTACGGTTGAGTCTTTGCCGGCATAGGTAAATAAATCAAATCACTTGTTGCAAAATACGAACCATTAACATATTGATGGCCGTGGCTAGCAGTTGTGACAGCTTTATTATAAATCATTTTGTGAAAATATATTTCTTCGTGAAAAAAGTAATTAACGTTATTTTAATATATTTTTTTATGATTTAATATGAACATTTTATTTTTTTACTATTATTACCCTACATAATACATTTTATTTTTTGTAATTGTTGTATTCGTGTTAACTTATTTTTTTAATTGATTATTTTCGGTATCTTACTAATATAGAATAAGTATGTAACTAATAACTGGGGGTTTTGTTGTTCAAATAAAGAGTATTAATATTATTAAAATAAGTTATAAAGCTAGTATTTGTTTGCTAGTGTGTTAAATAAATAAAAGATGAAGGCTCCCCCAAGGTTATAGGTTTGCGTCATGCCTACATGGGCATATATGTATATATTTTTTTCAAGTCTATTTTCATTTCAAAATTAAAATCAGCTGAATGTGTATAGCAAATTTCGGTTTAAGAATCTTTTCAATGTCATTTTAAATGTCTCATTATAAAAATTCGAAACTATTAAGTTAGAATCACTGAATAAGGTTTTCGAAAGCCTAATAATTGTAGAATGCATCCTTATAAAGATTCATCGTTGCCCGCCCTTCGTTAAAAGAACCGAACGCAGATCAAACAGCTCTTCGTGAACATTCTTCGAGATGAATTCGCACTGCCAAAGGATCATGCCTTTTACAGAGTGGTGGATCGCCGATATTCAAGCGATTCGTCGTTGCATGCGGTCAAATTAACAAATCTGGTCAATGAAGACAGATTTCCGTCATCCGAATGATAATGAATTGGTAACGTCCAACTCACCATTGATATGAAGAAGGAAAAGTGATGGGGTCAACACGCAGCCCAGTCAAACACTACCGTTCACGGTCTTGCGGTCCGAACAAATGACGTTGAGCACAAAATTTGTGCTTTCTCCAGTAAAGCTCAGGGATTGCACTGGCACAAACTGTCGGGAATCCCATAGAAAGGTAGTTTATTGTATGGTCGTGTAGGGCCTTGAGGGCTTTCACGACCATACACTATTGAAGGTTTTCGCATAATCCAGGCTAACGGTCCGGTCCTCTCCCCCTCTTACGGTGTTCAGGTACTCGAGATCAGCAATTGAATGACCGTGGCGAAAGCCATATTTTTGGTCTTCCAAGTAACCTACGAACTGCCGGTTGATGATATTGGTCATTATTTTGGACACAACATAAATGATGGTTTTTTAGGGATCGTGCAACAAGGGCAGACGTCCAGGACTACGTCTTCTCTGTAGGAGTCGCGTCAAAAAACTCATTTTCAACTGTGACGGTGACAACTTCGGGGCACATGTTCCGATTTAAATATAACATAACAAAGTATGTATCTACACTGCCGTTTCTTTCAGTAGTTGAACTAATATTCGGAAAGAGTAGGAAAGAGTAGAAGACCTTCTGTAGAAGTAGCCAACAGCTAGAACTTAATAACAGTGGAAGATTGTAATATTGCTCACTGATGAATGCCGATAACAAGACCTTAATTTAAAACACATTAATGCAATTGAAAAATGACTTTGACATTGATATATTAAGTGCCTTATTTACTATTATGATATAGTATAAAGATTCAACTTATTATATGAATCAAGCATTAAATTTAAAATATTACGACATTTGTTGAACTTAGTATAAAAATATTTTGAATAGGTGAAATGTGTTGTAAGCAATAAGGCTTAAATAAACCAAAGAACAACTTCTTCCTAATTATCATTCTGAATATGTCTGTTTGAATTTGGTTTGGATTGCATAAAAAGCTCATGACCTTTTACCAGTTGTAATGAGAAAATCTAGAGATATCAATAGCAGTATGTATTGGAAAACCATGTCTTTTAATAACCATTAAAAAATATTAAAAGCAAAATTTAAAAAATCCAGTAGATTCCCTGCTTTAAGATTTATTTTTAAATAATTATATGTTTCAATAACTTTAAGATTTTAGTTATGGTTGAGTGGCCATGTCTTGATTGTTATTGCTTACCATCTACTTCACATCGTTATAAGAATAATGATACCAAATCTTTGTTTGGATCCTATGATGCATATCAACAAAATTTTCCTTTGTATGTGACAATCAATATCATATTAAAGTTATAATACTTTCAGATAGTTCTTTAGTTTGATATTCACATCACTGATATATATATTCATATTACTGCTATATGTATTGACCGGTCTTAAGTATGTTTTTAACCAGATTATGAATTTAAAAAAAATTGTAACATTGTTCCAATTACTGATGTGTACATATGTTGTAATTCTCTGGAAAGCTTGTTTCACTTTATATTAACAAAAGTACTTACTTTTAATAACAGTATCTAATGCAGCATGTAATTCTTTTTCGGATTTAAGATACTCATCATCCTTTTTGATTGGCCAATCACAAGAAAGAATAAATTCCACAATGTTCACCCGTTGCCCTGAATCTTCTGCAATAGTATATAACCTGTAAAAAGAAATTATGCTATTAACCTGCATTAACGAGTCATTCATTTAATGTCTATAAAGTTACTTATTAACACATTGCATTTTTATGTGAACACCTTTACTGTATGGTAATGTTTGTATATAAATTTAAGATAATTTTTTTGGTATAATAGTAAATAGTCATGTGTGTTAAGTTAACTGGCATTTCTTTAACTTATTGAAGTCAAAAATGCAATGGCGGAGCAGTTGCAAGAAATTTATTGATAAGTAAATTTTGCTCTTTAGTCATTTTTAAGATGCAAGTGTGGAAATAGGTAGATAAAATGAGAAGTGCATAGATAGAATAGTATAATTACTATTGATTAGTATATATAATTTAAAAACATACAAAATCATATCCTAATTATGGAGCACACAAGTATGTTATAGCATTATAAAGAATTGGGAATTCTATCTATGTTTTATGCATGATTTTGATATTGAAAAAGATAATTCTTATTTAATGATATTTGTTTGATAATTTATTTAGATTGCTGTAATCAAGTACTACTTTTCTTTATTTTATCCATAATAATGATAAGATATAACTTATAAGTTATAGTATCATTGTTATATTTTTAAATAGGTCTCTCATATATTGAAAAAGAATTACTATGACAGCATTTGTGTAAAATATAATAAACATGGTTATAAATAAATTCACAATAATTTATATATATTTAACCATAACAAAACCAAAACATAAATACATGTGTGTAATGTTGATGTAAGATAGGGCATTTAGTATGGAATGTAATCTTGATAATATATTTATTTGATTTTATATTTTATGAACATCGATACCCAAGGTATTCTAAACACTTACCATGTCTGATCATCTGAATAATCCAGAGATTCCACGTCAATCAGATCACAATTATTAATCATATCTTTGTTTATATTTTGGTCAACCCGATTCATAATACCAACTACACCGAGACATCAATTTGGCACTTTTTAGAAATCACATATATTTTTTTAAAACAAGAACTACAATTAATATAAGAAATACGGTAGATATAATAAAGATAAAGGAATAATAAGAACCTACGAGAAAATGTACCCGACAAGTTTAGTTTGGAATTTGACATATCACCAAAGTGCCAAAAGGTGACGAACCAACGGTAAATTGCATAGAGAATTTATCTTCTAGAGTAGACTGGCAATGCACAATTTCTCAAATTAAATTAAATATAATAATATAATAAATAAATGAAAAGACTATAATTTATCAAAGATTTAGTTATTTTTATATTATTAAATCGAATGATGACATGTATGTTTGTCTATGAGAATAATTAAATATCTTAGCAACACTTCACTTCAAATGTCTTTCAGAATTCTTCTTCCTTTTGTCTACGGACACGTCGTGAGCACGTTGTTTAGTGGTTTTTAGAGTGAAATCTAATAAAATGTCGTCCCATTTAAATTGGATGATCATCCGAAACAACAACGCATTCCTTGTCAAGAAGCGCAACATTAAAAAGCCTTTCAGCAAGGAACTTAACAATGTGACTAACCTCAACTCATTCAGATACAACGGTTTGATCCACAAAAAGGCTGTCGGTGTGGTGGAGAATCCTGACAAGAAAGGTTTCGCTGTTGTATACAAGAAGGCTAAGGCTACAAATAAACCAGCAAAGAACCTCATTAGCCGGCCATTCAAAGCTGGCGCGAGGAGATCACTACACAAGGTGAAGAGGCTACTGAGAGCCAACAACTACCGCACTGATTTAGCTAAGGCTACTCTTCGTCGTGCCTCAGCAATTCTCCGCTCTCAAAGACCCATCAAGGCGAAAAAACCTAAAGTAGCGGCCGCAACCAAAATGGATTAATTTCGTACATAAGTTGGTAATAAAAAAATAAAAAGCACTATTTCTTTTATTTACCATTCTTTCACTCAAGTCTTTACACTTAATTAAAATTGACTGAATGTTGGCTACTGTATATTCTAATAATTCTTAATAGTATCTGTTATAATTCTACAAATAGAAAACATTTTTTCTAATTTAGTGCAAAATATTACCCAAAAAATGATTGAGTAAGATGTAAATTGAAGCAATTTTATTACATGTCATTTAATATTTACTTATATACTGATCAAATTTTTCATGGATTTGGATATTTTATGACAAATTTTATCCTTAATTCTATATCCGAACTTAACTTAATATAATGTTTTAATTATTATATCAGATGAAACTAAAAAAATTAATCAGAACTTTCTCGGTAAAACTATTACCATAAAATTGTTTCTTAGTATAGGTATTTGAAAGTTGAGGTATTATTTTAAAAAACATTAATTAGTAAAATACAGAGTTCAGTTTTATATAAATTTTATTTATTAAAAACAAACCATGTTTTGACAGTTGGAATGAATTAAAGTAGTGAATATGTTAAAATACATTAAATTAAATACATTATTAAATTAGCCTCAAACATGATTGTTATAGAAATATAAACATTATGCAAAACTGTAAAATGACTAGTTAATATAATATATCTAAGTACATTTCATTGAATTTTGATTTAAATATTGAATATAGTTTATAAAATTACAATCAGAATCAATGAGCAAATTTCAGTTAACATTTTGTTAATGTTAGGATTTGATTAATGAAAATATAAGAAATATTTTGACTACCAATTTTAATCTGAAAAAAATATACATTATTAATACTTATCATGTTTTTCTACAAATTGGAATGGATTTTGGTACTGATATTTATAAATCTTATTCATATTATATAATAATACCTTTTTATTTCAATATTAATATAAATACATAATGGCAATGTAATATTAAAATCTTACTAAGAATATATAAGAGCTCTTAGAAACAAAACTTTGTTTACTGTGATTCTTGATACACTAACATGGAAATGTTTTCATAAATACAAACAACATCCTATAATGTTATTAGGCTCTTAAACAAATTCATTAAAGGGAACTGAAAAATACTAGTAATATAAAATAATCCGGTCTAAATTAATATATATCCTGATTAATTGATGTGATGTCCAGTAAAGTTAGATGCCAGGTATACTATACAACTACAATACATGCACCTAGTGAGTAACTAACATCAACCTACTGTTAAGGGTGGATAGATAAGCATTTACAAATAGCCTCAGGTACAAATATGTAGTAGACATGAAAATAAAAGGCACAAACATTTAACCTACCCTTCAAAGGCACAATACCGAAATTGATCTTAACAATACAGTATAATATACACAAAAATAGCACATTGTTTCGTAGTATTGATATTTAATTGTCATTAAAAATTAATTACCTGATAAATATATTAAGTGAGACTGTGCTTTGAATATAATACAATATGAAAAATTCACATAATATTAATAAATATTGAGACCAAAATTATTAATTTCACAATTCTTTTGGTGCATTCACAATACTGATTAAATATAATTTCATGTTTATTATAATTTAATATTTTTATCTAAACTTGCATCTTTAATATTAACAATTATTATGATTTATAATATAAATACATCTAATCAATTCATAGGGTCTGTGCACCACAAAAGGAAATATATTCATACAAACTAGAAGCTCGTGACAATAATGCTTTTTATATATACTTATTATTTATTTTACATATTATTTAATATTTTATTTAGTTTCTTTTATGTATCTATACACATACACTACATAGGCACACATTTAAATGTTCTACCATAGACAATTACATCAACTTATTTTAATTTCTAGATATTCTAAAACAATTGCTAACTTGAAGTTGCAAACTTGTTAACTTCAAGTCAGACATCTTGTTTAGAAACCTATACATATATTTATTTTAAACTTTGGTTTTAAAAACATTGTTTATTTACCTTTTATCTTAACACCTGCTGAAACAATACTTTAAAGATGTTAATCTAGACAAATTAATCTTTTTTGAGAAGGCAGTGAAGAATAGTCAACATTTATTGTCAGAGTGAAGAAATTTGTGGTGATAATACTGATTGGTCAATATTTATTAGAAAATTTGATTAAAATGCTAACTATTATTTATTGTTAACTGGAATTATATAATTACTTTTCTTGTTCCATTGCAATACCACAAAATTAAAATAAGATCCTAAAGAAAATATTTATTGATTTTACATAATTTTTAATAAATACACAATGACTAGTACAAAAAGTATATCAACAATATACTCAAAATTATAAACATTATCATGTAAGGCAAGTCAATCAGAATATATCATAAAAGTGATTATTCAACACATAAACATAAATTAATAATTAAACTAAGTTGGAATGTTTAAAAGCAGGTGAACCATTTGGACACTTAATTAAATATTTACAGTTTAAATTATCGTGCTATATGGATATGCCACATTTTTATGTATTTTTAGTACATGCTTTGGATCTCGATATATTTAGAATTGGATTTCTATTTGCTTGATGGTTAATGGCTGAATGCCGAGCCAAGGTTCGTGAGTTTGAACCTTTTTAAACTAGTACTAACTGTCACGGTGGGATTAGTTTGGTGAGAGTTTAAAAGATATAATAACTAAGCATCATTTTCCAACCCAAAAACAAAAAAATATGGCATATCTAACTTAAAATCTAGTTCTTGGACCGTACATATCTAGGTAACTTAAAGACAAACTAATAATACTTCGTTCATGGTACATCACACTACACAAGAACACAACCGAGTCAAGACAAGCACCGAAAACTAAATTGTGTGCGTTTAGTTTCAATTATATATAACATTATTATCAACATGGCAAATAAAAGTTACTTTTACCGCTTCAAAATTATAAGGCTTGGACCACACAGTATAAAATCTAAGTTAGGCGTTTATAACATCATAAGCATGATCAAGTACTCGTTGGCTATAAATATATTAATAAAACAGAAATGGAATGTTAACACGATTTTTACTACTTCTTTACTGGTTTATGGTTTATTATGTGGACCACACGTTTTATGAAATGTATTGATTTAATGTTAAAATGTGCATGAGTGAAGTATCAAATATTTCTGAAAAGTGAGAAGTCTTTTTAATAATTAATATGATGTCTACTCACAGGCCAGTTTACTATCAAACGAACTCAAAGCTATACCAAAGGCCTGTAACGCACACAAGGGATATCTAAAATCCATAGTGAACACATCCTCTGATATCCTACCAAATTGCATCACCACGTAATCGGGTTCAGAATCGTGTACTATTTGAAAGTTCTTGACACTCGCCTGAGTCACTCTTCCGTGGAAATTGAGCACGTAGGATTGTGTTTCGTCATTCCAGACCGGAGTCTTATTGTGAAGGACGACTATGTCGTCGAAATTCTGACTTTTCCATCTTTCTAGAAGAGTCTCGCTATCGTCTTGCGGTGCGATGGTCACGCGCTGACGATCCGGCGTCATTCCTGGGAGGATGACTGTCATCTTGCGTGGACCTTTGAAACCTAACACGTTCGTATCCTGTAACATGAAAAATAGGTATTTGGTTACGAAAAACAACAGTACATTTATCATATATCATATATTGAGGAAAGTTCCATATAATACAATAATATTTATTTCTGTTAAATTAAATATTTATGGAAAACTGTTTTTAAAATTACGGACATATAGCTCAAATATCTACAGCGAGTTTTTTTTTTATTATAATAGTGATTTAATAAACAGGAACTGTATATTATTTTCTTACATAAACGACAGCTGCCAGCTCATGTCTCGGCGGGTCTCTATGATTCTTTCTCCATGCTTTCCCATTATCGTAGACTGTGAACGCTGTGCCTAGTAAATTGGAACGCAATTTCCCTGCAAAACTGTCAGCTTGACGAGTTAATTCAGTCGGATCTGTTGATATAAGGTAGTTCGATGTTGCTGATTTCTTGCGCTTTCGACCTACAACACGAAATATATTAAGTCATGACCTTTTGGATCGAAACAAAAGAAATCAATTGCGGCGCATACCAGCTAATAGGAAAACCTTCTTTCCGTAATCTTTCTCTAGATGCAAGAAGTAAGTCGGGTATAGTCCTCTGTCCATTCCCTTCCGATCCCTCGCTATTCGACATTTGTATAAAGTTCCGTGCTTAGCTGGTGTTATCACGAAGGTTTCAACTGCACCTTCAACGGATCCTTCTATTTCCGCAGTCTTTAAAAAAAATACTTTATTTAAAAAAGAACAGCTTGACACAACATATACATATATAATAAATAATATAGGTAAATCAACAACTTTAACATGTAATTTATATATGTAATCCCATGGTTAGGTTTTGAACTTGAATTCGTTAAAATGTATATTTGTTTTCTGGCTTAGTTAGGATCCAAAAATAATTGAAGTGTCATTTCCCGGTTCCATCATTTATATCGCTTTTTTACTTACCAAATTCTTATCTAACATCTTTGAAATAGAAATATATACAAACATAAACTACAATATTCACTACTTTTCTTATATATCAATTGTAATACAAATAACGCGTTTGTACTTAACTCGCATTAAATTCTGACTAGTATCAAAAACTGAAACCGTAGAATTAAGAGGAAATAATACGTAATTGTCATAGTTTACCTGGTATTTAATGGTTTTATTTAATTATTATTGTTATGTGTCATCATTTCATGTCATACAGGACAGAATCAGAAAAATAAGAGTTTTCGCGTACCTGGGTGTTATTGCATACGCGCCGGGTAAAATAAAATTTAATATTATTTTAAAAGGTGTAGGTTTTTTAAGTGTTCTACCATGGATGTAAATATTTTGTTATTTCCCTCCCTTGAAACCTTCGTATTTTACAAAAGTCATTTGTGTTTTGACAGTTACTTATACAATATTAGAAAGTAAATGAGTACTCAGAATATTGAAAGATCGATCGAATGGTTTTGTAATTAAAATCTAATATTCAATTATGGTTAAGTCATAAGCGCCTAAATAAGTTTTTAGCATCTTTTGTGTACGGTTGTAGTATAAAATCCACACCATTTATATATTTGAAATGCCATTCAAGACTATAAAAGAAGATATGAATGCTGGGTCGTTATGTCAGTTAAAAATTCATGTTTAAAATATTTATCAAAGAATATTTTTTATTTCTTCGTGAACACTGTCGTCGCTCAAAGACATTGGAGTGGTCTTTTGTCATAAGATGGTTCTCAGGCATTCATTTGCCAACATTTACAACGATTTCCTCTGAAGCGTTGCACTTTAGAGTACAAAGAAAATTGTACTAAAATAAGTTAAATAGTTTAAAATAAATGCTTTTTTTGTAAAGTTTACTCATACGATTTAATCATTTTTTTTAATTAATTAGCTTTCAAGTTAATGAATGATATTATTTTTGCTTTAAATTGGGACAATAAAACTAATCGGAAATGGTTACGGCGTTTTTTGCGTGATTTCAATGTCCAAATGAAAAAATATTAAAAACAACTATAACAGTATCTGTGTCAAATACTAATATTTAATAGCTGCGATGTGTATTCTGTATAATACCAGTCTATATCTATATATAGTCTATATCTGTATAATATCGTACTATATTGCCCAAAATTTGTTATTTACCGAGAAATTACAAGTAAACTTTAAGTCATCAATCAAAAATTCCGTCGTCCTTTCAAACGGAACCCTAATATTTATGTTCTAGCCGTCCGCTTATATGTCTGTCCGTATGTTACATGTCTATTGTTTGGTACCAATTGTAAACATTATTTGTAACAATGTATCTTATATGAACCGTAACATTATGTAATTAGTTTAAATTAAGTTTAAGGTTAGCTCTTCATACGTAGAACAGGACGTTTCGCTTTGAATATTAATGCGAATTGATTTGTCAACCACAATATATTATTAAGAAGAAACTACGGCATCACACGATAATATGGTAAGGTTTCGGGAAACTAACCAATTCATTTCGTCAATTATCGATGAGTCAAAGACGGAACTATTGTAAAACGTGATATTGAGGAAATAATAGAGAGGTTTTTTTTATGTTTGTTGATCGTATTATTTACAGAAAAATATTTGCTATGTAAAAAACATTCGAATAATACGTTGCTTTTAATATATTCACCGTCGTCGACGCTGAGCCCCTATATCTACAATCCGTTTATTTTTATACGACAAATATGAAAAAACAATGTTTAAAAATAGCAAAACTTTTCGATTCGTTGCCTTTAATGTCACGACATGTTTAAAAAATAATGGTCTTTGTGAAAACTAATCAATTTGTATTGATTATTTATATTGAGGTACACCAATAACACCAATTTATAAAATGTGATTCAGGAATATTAATTAAACTTTATAAGTGCTTTAATCTTTCAATCAAAATCAATAACTATTGATTACTATTAGTGACAGTCTATTCAAATACCAACCCCCGCCCCCCCCACTTAACATATGGTACTTTGATATAAAAAAAGAACTGATATGGTGTCAAGTACTTTGTAATCCGTGTTGATTGGTTGATGGCATGACAGATAACCAATCACTACTTGATAGTAAGGTCAAATGAATTATACTATAATCATCTAAAAATCGCCTGAAACTGTCAATTTACCTGACTGGGAGATACATCTCGTTTTGGTCGTCCCTGAAGAGGAGCAACAGCTGCATCAGCACATACATCATCAGTACTGGCATCCCTTCCCATACTACACACGGGTACACTTTCTCCTTCCTCCTCACCACTCCCTTCACCAAGATCATCACCAACAGTTAGAACTTCAATCTGATTACCTAACTCTGAAAAAGTTATTAATTTGTATGCCTTTCTCATTCTTCTACAACATTTTCAATTAATTCTCTTAGAAAATCTCTCCATAGAAAATCATTATATAATGTGAAGGATATGGTGGAAAATTACAGGTTAATTATGTGTTATAATAATTTGCATTTTTTTTAAACAGGTTAAACCTAATTTGTTAAATTACATATGTACCAGTAATGAATCATAACTATCTTAACATAACAAATATTATTTAAAAGGATATCATATTATGTCAATATTATTGCAAATTAATTATTTGAATTTCATTAGTCATTTGTTGATATCAAATCATAGAAGCAGAACATTAATGATTCACATACAAGTACTACCACCTCCACTTCACCATAGTTGGTGCTTACTATTTACTTAAAACTTTTGTAATAATTTTCTTTTTTTTTACAAATTTAATAATAATAAATAATGAAAATAAATAAGGAATAGTTTTTATTTTTTAATGTGATTATTTCGTCATAAAGCAGAAAGCAGTTTTTTAATATAGTATGTTAAATTATATGTGTTACATATATCATTTTAGTAATATTTAATATTAATAATGTACATTATTGGAGGTTTGATACAGCTGAGAAACCACAAAAAGACAATAAATAAAAGAGTAATATAGAGTTGTATATATGCTTACTATTATTCTAATAAGTTAATAAAATTGCTAAATATAGGATCCAAATTATTAGATACAAGTGCAGGAAGACAACAAAAGCTACATCAAAACTTTTATCTATATGCACTAGCCTACAAAAGCACTGTACTTACCATCATAGGTTGACATTCTATTGGTCTGGAGAGGTATGACTTGATCTGGATTGACTGGCGACATAAGGAATTGCATCGGACCATCATAGCCTGTTATAAAAAAAAAAACAAAAAAGGGGGGTTTGGGGCGAACATACATGCAATATGAGTTAACAAAACTAGCAACATGTAAAAAAAAGTTCAAATGATTTGTTTACCATGTAGTTCTCGTGACCTGCTTCCAGATATCGGGCGTTTAGCTGAACCTACCCTTAAATCATTTGCTTGAACCATACCAGAATTCTGTCTTTTTTGCTTCATTTTTTGTTCCATCAGTTGGCGCTAAAATATTTTAGGCATTGAAAAGAGAAGTACAGGCTTTCAGAATAATTAAATTATCATACACTACATGGAAAAAAAATATAATTAAGATAAGTACTTACTTGCTGTTCGATTTTCTGATCTCGAACGTTTATCGAAGCCATGTTGTGTTATTGTTAATTAAATTTATTTTAAAAAAGTTTAAAGCAGCTGTACAACATTAACAGTTACGATATTACACTCATTTCAAAATCCGATACAATTATTAGCATTTTGTAAGCTCATTTTTTGTTTATAAATCATCTTGCCTACCGTTGCCCAGAAGATTCAGTGTTGCAATACCGCTAACCGCAGTAAGAAAAATATATATATAAAAATATATGTATAAATTCGTTGATTTTAAACATTTATGGTTGTATTGGATTATAGCGTTTCACAACATTACGTTTTTTTAATGGCTGTAAACTTCTGAATTGTTGAAGACAGAAGAAATAGGAAGTTTCACCTATCTTTAAGAGCATCAGTTGAAATAATCATGATGATACCATTTTTACCAACTTATAATTATGTATGTATATATAGTATATAGGTTTTAAGTATTCAAATATGATAAAAGTCATGTGTAATCGATTTCCGAATACAACCAATAAATAAACTTAGATCAAATGATGATGATATTAAGCTGAAACATAATTTGCAATGTCTTAACATAATTATATTATTTTACTAAATACCACAAAAAATATATTATTTTCAACTAAAAATAATTTTATACTGAAGCCATACAAAAAATACTATTTATTGCTTCCCGTGATTAATGTGTTCCATATATAATTCGAACTTTAAGGATAAGGAAATTCGGATACAGTGCGTAACCTCCATACAAATTGTACTAAGGTTACCTTTAACGTACTATCATTTATTAGTTGTTAGTCTACGGTTACTTCGGATTGTTATTTTTTTAATATGCCCGTTGCGTTATCTAAATTCTAACTTACAGCGTATTACACGCATACTACACGCGCACTACACTCATAATTTGACTAATCAGATGGGAGCACTAAGTCATTAACAGTCATTTCACATTGCTTTATTTGTACACTTAGTACAATAGTACCAGTAGTAGTAGTAGATGTGCTAACGCTAGGTAGATTGGATGAAATTACTGCTAAAGCACCCTAAAAGTCCGGATTTCAATGTCTATTGAGCTGTAAATAAAAAAAAAACACTTTTCTTCTAAATAAGTATCTACAATGAATTTTTCTGCATTTACAATGTACAGATTATAATATGTAACTTTTTGCTATGAAAAAATTAACTTTGGATTTTTTTATTTGTTTTGAACATGCTAGTAACATTCTTCCATAAATGTCAACAACCTTAATTTGACAGCTTCAACCCTCCCCAATCCCCATTCCCCATTCATAAATTCATATTGACGTTTGACATTTCAGTCAAAAAAATTTTAAAATGGCTCCAACTCGGAGTATTATTGGATTTTTAAATCCAAAGTCTATTAGTGCTGTTTTCAGTAGTAATATTTCTAAAACTCCGTGTCGTTACATACATAGATGTAATAATTGCAATCATCTTTTGGGGGGTCAAGCTACTGTTCCCTTATTATTGGGTCGTAAAAATTTGAAATGTAAGTTTTACATGCTGTCATTACATCACCGGCTCGAATTTTTGGTAATACAAAGAATAATTTAGGTTATTAGGTCATTTCCTATTAGTTATTATAACAGTATTCATATTTCTGGAAGGTTTCGTCTATTATAATTGTTTTTATGACATAACCTCAAATGTCCACAGATAATGAAATCGTTGGAAGACATCGATATATTCATACAACAAACAATTTAAATGCTCGTGTTGACTATTATAAAGTACTTGGAATATCCAAAAATGCTTCGGCCAAAGACGTTAAGAAAGCTTACTATGATCTTGCTAAAAAATATCATCCTGATGCTAATAAGTCAGATCCAGAAGCTTCCAAAAAGTTCCAGGAAGTTTCAGAGGCTTATGAGGTTAGAATAACAAATATGATTTGTATTTTAAATTATTTGTCTTGATTATTAATGTCTACATTTCATAAAATAGTGTTATATTGGTTTTTATACAGAATATTTACATATCAAGATTTAATATAAATACATTTTTAATCTCCACTTGTTTTTAGATTTTATCTGATGAGAACAAGCGCAAGCAATATGACACATATGGGACCACTTCTGAACAAATGGGTATGGGTGGACCGGGAGGAAGCGAAGGGTTTGCCCACCATTGGCAGTACAAGTCTACTATAGACCCTGAAGAACTATTCAGAAAGATATTTGGTGATGCTGGTTTCAAAAGTGAAGCATTCAGTGATTTTGCTGAGAGCCAATTTGGATTTGGAGCTTCTCAAGAGGTAATTGGTTTTCACTTTTGTATTAGTAAATCTAGTAAAGTCTTCAAAGAGTATTTGTTAATAATTAACTGAAACAGCATTAATAAGTACCACAAATGTATCCTCATACTTGTTTCAGGTTATAGTAAACCTAAGGTTCACAGAGGCAGCCCGTGGTGTGAATAAGGATATAAATCTTAATGTTGTGGATACATGTCCTAAATGCCAAGGATCCAGATGCGAGTTAGGAACTAAAGCTATCAAATGTACTTATTGCAATGGAACTGGCATGGAAACATTTTCAAGAGGTAAAGAATGGAATTGATTAATTGATTAATGATGTTCTGTATAAAACTGATTCATACATACTTTTTTAAAATATTTTTCGTTACAATAATGTTTTAAAGAATGTTAATTCTTAAATATCTTCTAAGGTTTTATTTCATTTTATTCGTATTTTCTTAAACAATACAGTAATACATGAATAATTAAAAAAGGATATAAAACAATATAATTGTAGTTGAAGGTATCTAATATATTAAAAGAAAACATTGTAAATTCAGGTCCATTTGTAATGCGTTCAACATGTCGGCATTGCCATGGTACTAGAATGCTGATAAAATTCCCCTGCATTGAATGTGAAGGCAAAGGACAGGCGGTATGTATCTAAAAAGACTTATACATATATTATATGTTATAATGAAGTTCTACCATCATATACCTTTACAATGGAACATTTTATTGAATTGAAGTTTTATATAATGTTAATGAATATATAGAAAATGTTCTCTCCACCTACACATAGTAAGAATAATGATAGATTACAACAAGGTTGACTTGATTAATTATACTGTATCCGAATATGACATAAAAAAATCTTATAATTAATATTTATTTTTTTTATTAATATTTTTTTAAATACAATGGTGAATGGTATGAAGTATAGTTGTAAGAGTTGATAATTATTAGTACTGTATTAAATCAGGTACAACGCAAAAAAGTAACAGTTCCAGTACCAGCCGGTGTAGAGGATGGCCAGACAGTTAGAATGACTGTTGGAAATCACGAAGTTTTTATAACTTTCAAAGTCGAAAGCTCCAAATATTTCCGACGGGATGGACCCGACGTGCATTCTGATTGTTCAGTAAGTGTTAAAATAATAATTAACTGTATTTTCCAATATTCATTATAACCTAAAGTATCTGAGAGAACTAGTAGAAATTAATTTAAAGTATTTTGAAATACTTTGGGAAGTAACATCTAGATTTTCAGATTACTATTATATAAATATACTTAATATTCATTTTGTTGTTATTATAGGTATCTGTGTCTCAAGCTCTCCTTGGTGGAACTGTCAGGATACAGGGTTTATATGAAGACCATACCCTACAGGTATGATTTGGAAAATAATACATACAGCATGGGTTTTTTTAATGGGGCATAAGGGGTAATAATTTAATTTTTGATACAAGGTGTAAATTTTGTTATACATTTTGATCAGCATTCCTAGAACTAAAAATAGATTATTATTATTATTATAATAATATACTAATTGTTATAAGATCAAGCCTGTATTTGTAAATGACTGTATATTTTGTAACTGTACAATTTCTTTTTGTCTCAGTATAAAAGACATTTGTTTTTGTGTCTAACAAATAGCAAAATATGACCTTTTAGATAGGCAATATGGCATGAAAAATAATTTAAGATATCCCAATTAGTCTTCTTGATAAATAAAATAATTGATAAAAAAGGTAATGAGTAATTCTGGTATTATAAATAAACTAAAATATAAAAAAAAAACACAATTCTACTAAGTTTATTTTTGTAATATACCATTTTTAATATGTTTATTTATCAACAGATACTCCCATGTACGGCATCACATAGCACAATACGTCTGTCTCGTAAGGGTATGAAGCGGGTCAGCCAGCATGGGTATGGAGATCACTATGTACATATTAAAATACAGGTGTGTATTATTTTGGTTTTTCACATATCCATTTGTACTCCATTTATATAAATGTTTAAAATAACTATTTTTGTAATCCTTTAATGTTAGGTTAACCTCTACACTATCTCTTAAGGTAAGGTGCTGTTAGAAACTACAAGACAATATAGAGACTTTCTGAAACTGATCAATGATAAAAAATAGGCATTTTTGTCCATTACCTTTCATCCATTCTCAAACTACATTATTTTTAAACTTCATAAAAAATATTTTTTAGGCATGATTGTTAATTAATTCTAATAATTGAAAACACATTTTTAGGTACCCAAAGCCTTAAGCGAAAAACAAAAAGCTCTAATCTGTGCCTACGCTGAGCTGGAGGAGGATACGCCGGGACAAATACATGGAGTCTCGTATGACAGAGATGGTAAGAAATAGGATACACAGATTATCTCATCATATAGGTAGATATTACGTCACTGTAATTTTTGCACATTAAATAAAATTATAGATAATATATATTGTGTGTCATTGTCAAAAATATATAGGTGTGTGTGAAGAAATAATTAGATAAGTATTCATCTGGTAAACGTATAAAACATATAGTTTTTACATAATTTGTATTGACGAATATTTATTAATAATCGTGGTCACGGGTAGGTTATTGTAAAAAATAATTAAAAACTGGTTACGGCTAGTAAAAAAAAATATATATTATTAAATTCAGTTACATATTCATGAGTTAACAAATAAAAAATGTAGTAAGATGAATTAGGAACAAAAAGTGTATTCAATTTATTTTGCAGACGGTACCAAAAATAGCAGTAATAATGATACGAAAATTCACGAAGCTAATCGTGAGCAGGATTCAAAAGAGGAGTCAAAATGGACATTCACTGATAGCTTAAGCGATGGCTTTTCTAAGAATAGTAAATATTTTATTGTAGGGTTCCTTATGTCGGTATTTGTAGGTGTTATGGTTTTATTTGGAGATCCCGCTGATAGGTCAGGATTACAAAGATATGTCGAGGGTAATACGGGATATAATAAAGATTATAGACCCGCAGATGTGCCATTTGGTTATGAAAATGCTATAAAAAGGCAAAGAGAACATAATCCAGAATTGTATGAGGCTTGAATTAGGGATTAGTATAGGATGAGCTTTAGGTATAATATCATAGGAAGTTTTTAAAGCATATTAAATATATACGCGCAATCAATATATTTTTAGTTAGAAATAAATATTTATTTGACTAATATGTAATTAAAGTAAATAAGATATAGTATGATGGTGATGAATGTAAAATTCAATAATATAGATATATTAAATGTATTGTTGTTTCATTTAAACACCTTGGCCGTCCTCACACCATCATGCTGTAGTCAAAAAATGCGTATAAAATTTTATTGAATAATAATAATAATAATGTTTGAGAATTTTATAAACAATATTTTTGATTAAAATACTTTTGCAGTCTTGAAAACTTAAAATCAATTATCTATTTTCTTGCTAAATAATATTTTACTTTTAATTCACAATAATAATATGTTCACAATGATAATGGTTGTTTGAAAGTTGCGTATAATCCATTATATGCCATATAAATAATACATCCAGTTATATGCAAAATACATGATAATCGTTAGTCCAATAAATATTATAATTTATTTATAGAATACCAAAATACAAAACAAATGCCTGAAACAAGAAAATGAAAAGATTTTTTTAAATATTTAACTGTTAACATTTAAGGCTCCTTCTTATAAGATAAAAAATGTTATTTTTTAAACTTTCACAAACACTGGCATACAATTTATGTATGTTTTAGGATATATATGAGGAAACATACATTTGAGGATATACAAAAATAAAAAAAGAGTATTAGTTCTATTAATCTCTTACAAAATAAATTATTTCTTATTTATGTTATGTATATTGATTATTATGATTCTTTAAATCTAATAGCTACTTTTGGTTTGTAGGTGACGAAATATAACGAAAATGCTCTGTTTGTAAGTCAATTATTTTGTAGTATTCGTTTGTATGTCTTGAATTTCCATTTAATTTTCGTATATATACAGGGTTCTAGAGATGGTGCTAATTCAAAATAATTAAAAAAGATTAGTTTTGTAAAAAATATTTAGCATGTTGTTCTAATTATAGAAATGTATTATATTTGCGTACTACTTGACTAAAGTTTTATATATACATAGACCTATAGAATAGTAAAGACTGCCGTACCAAAATTAATAAGAAGTAATTTAATAAGTCCCATTGTCTGTTGTGTGCGTAATTATACACACATAGGCAGCATGTCCAATCTTACAGTGTAAGCGTAATAGTGTCGCCAGCTTGCACTTGCTCCTCAGGGCAAGGAATATAATTTAGTATAATTATAGACAGAATTATATTTAAGTAAACATATTATTCTACAAAAATATGTATTGAAAATTACATCATTCGAATTAATTTTATGTTTAAACTAAGAAAAAGATTTAAAGTTTTTTTTTTAATTGCCATGTTTAAAAAAATCAATGTTTGTTTAAAAATCAATTATTGACGATTGTTATAATGTACAAATAATTACATATTTATTTTGTGGATACGTTTAATACACACACACATAGTAATGTTTGAAAATGAATCCAAACATAACTAAAATTGACGAATGCTCTAACAGCAGCTTTTTTTTTTTTTTTTTGTTCCCGCGGGGAAAATGCTTTACGCACCGTAGCCCTCGCGGGGGAAGCGAGGGGCGTGTGTGGGACTCCCGAAAACGGTGTACCCACTAAAAACCCCAAGGCGCTCCTTCCTCGCCTTATTGGCGGAGTCGTGGGTACGGCTAGCCCTTCAACCACGACCCCGCCGGCTACTCTAACAGCAGCTTAGGAAGTAGAATGATATAATTAAAAAAAAAGTTTTTGTTGTTTTCACTTATACATCTGATGTTATTACTGACTTACGACAGACCTAATCTTAAATTTTTATATAATCGGATCGGCTTTATACTACTTGCTTTCCTTTTAAGGTCTTTACTTTTTTATAGGTCTGAGATATGTTCATAAATATAGATAGAAAACGTGAACTACATTAAAAAGAAATAATAAAATACAACTCTAATTTCTCCACAGGTAATAAAATTTCAATATCGGAGCCACAGAACTTAGTGGACGCTGTGAAGGAGGCTCTCAAAGATAAGAAAAGTATCGAGGCCGGCGCGTCTGACGTGGACTTGAAGGAATCCAAACGCAGCAAAGCTTAAATATAATCGACTTTATATCATAGCAAAAAGGTTCAATTTTGCATGGCCGGTTAATTATTCCAATTTTAGGTTATTAAACAGATGTATTATTCTTATTTGGGATTTCTTTAGCTTCAGTCCATAACTGTGATATGAATTTGATTTGAATGTTAATAATTAGTTTTGTTTTGCAATTGTTATAGTTATCATGTGTAACAACAACATAGCCAAAAACGCTGTACATAGCCGTTGATTAGTTTGTAGGAAGTGGAAATAGAAAATTAAAATTAAATACAATTCTTTTATTAAAAAAAATATTAAGACCTCATCTTTGACCTGTAATTATAAGTTCCTGAGGAATACAATTTGTTTTTTTAAATCTATGCGTTATATTACTATGCTATCCGTAGGTAAAGGTAAATCAAGAGTTTTATATCTATGTACAAATATATTTATTTAACTTATTACATTAAACTCCCTCCTTTTGATCTGTTACACAAATTTTACAAGAATCACGTTCAAATAGTCTATACGTTTGTGAAAAATCTTCAAAACTTGAACTATTGTGTCGACGCAAGGTGGCAAGCATGCACGCAAACAGACACATGGCGCCTTCTATGTATATACCGTAGAATATTCTCACAAATCCTTCAACCTGTGTATAAAATTATTTCTACATTATGTTCTTGTCTGCTGTCTTATACAAGGTCTCGGTTAGGTCCTTACTCTGTCTAAACCTCCTGTGGTTGCAAACTCCACGGGGAAAAACATGCTTTCAAAGATGGGTTTCTCTCTAAGAACGCCGAACGATATGACACCGATTAAGTAGTAGGTTATTGAAGCCATGGGGACGCATCGCCCTGCACTGAGAATACTAACGCAGCGCTGAAACATATAATTATCAAAATTGGAATTGGAGGAAAAGAACAGCTTGTTGCTATTGCGTTCTGTTCATCCTTATTCGTGGTAAAAGTATGTATTTGACACAATTTTGGTTTTATTTTAGTATAGTTTAATATTTTTAGTCCAAAAAAACAACTTTTCAGAGTGTTTAAATTTAAGAAAATCACTCCAGAAAAAAAAAAAAATGTCTTCCGCTCAAACGAAATCTTGTATACATAATACAAGATTTCGTAGGTATATGCCCTATTAAATCTATTTACAAAAAGACAAAACTACTATGTAGCAGAGATTTGTCTGTCTGTCAAGTCCTTTCCATTTGTATATTATTCTAGTTACTTACATTAATGTTTTTTCGTAAACTTAACTTATTTGTAGGTTTCATCAGTTCTGTGTTTTGATTTCTCTCTGTAATAAAAAAATAATAAAACGTTTAGTTCAGCAATGAGGTCGAAATTAATTATTGATTTTTAATTTAGTCCGATTCAACCTTTGTTTTTTATAAAGTCAATTTCACATCAGTTACTGTCAATGAAAAAAGGATTGTAAGTACAATTTTTACTATAAATAAATATATGTAGTTAAAATACAAAATTTCAGACTTAGAAAATGGGAATGATAATGGGAAATGATAAAAGTAGACTAGGTCTCCAACTAATATTTTTATTGAACTCTGTGTCTTAGAGTACGACATACATAATACTTAACAATTATTTAGATGATATACACATATTAAAACACTGAAAACAATATTTTATAATTGTTGAGTCATTTTGATCCGTTTTTCAATTATTTTCAATCATTCTATTATCAATTCCATCTTCATCATGAATTTCACAGTTTATAAATGTAACCAATATTTTATGGTAACTAAAATACGTGAACAGTGACTTACATTCGATTTTTTCAATGTATCTAGTAAAAACCGCATCGATACGAGCGCCTTTCACTTTATCCCTACTAGACATGTTCATACAAAAAAAATATCGATATTTTTTTCGATATAATATATCGTAGTGTTCTATCGATACTTTGCGATATATTGTCCAACTATATCGATATTTTCGATATGTCGTAAGTAATTTGTTTTTATTTAACTATTCTTACAATATTAGATAGGTTTCAGGTTAATATAAGTAAAAACTGCTAGGATTAAGAAACGAATCAACTTTATTTATTAAAAATAAAACTCTATACTCAACTACATACTTTTTTACTTAACTTTATTTATAAATCCCAATATTTTTTCTCTAGACCTTGCAAAAACAAAATTTTGTTCACTCTTTTGGCTTGAAGTCTGCTTCTCTGTTGAGATAGGACCTGTGCGGCTTTTGAAAAAAGTCTTTCAGAGGGAACAGAGCTAGCCACCATAGTTAAATATTTAAATGCTATATTATATAATTTTGGGAACTGTATTTTGTAATCTGCCCACACTTCTAATGGATTTTCATTCAATCTACTAACTGGAGCCCTCAAATAAAGCGACAACTCATCTGATAGAGTTTCGTCTGTTTTATTCGTTTTCCAATTCCGCTGGACTAGTTTATGGTGATCACTCCAGAGGCTATAATCCGACAGGCTAATTTTATCGGAATTGTCCGAGTCCGATTCCGTTGCAGTACATAATTCATCCTGCTGATTTTTTTTCATCATATCTTTAATTTTACTAACGACATTTCCGCAGGCCAACGGATCTTCAAAATGAAGTTTTTTGAATCTTGGGTCTAATATTGTGGCAATAGCTAATACTGATACCTGTTCGATGGCGCCCATTCGTTTGTTAATCTCGGCAAGAGCGCGTTTATGTACCTCCTTGATTAAAGGTTCTTCAATAATAACATTTTTCAGTTTTGATACCATGCAGTGCACTAAAGGAATGACCTTGCTGCTAGAGCAATATTTATCCCCAGATATTTCCTTAGTCGCTGCTTCCAGTGGGCGTAATATGTTAAGAAGCGATATTAACATTGTCAACTCCATACCCGTTAAAATCGGCGGTGCTGTTTTATGACGAATCAAAATTTCGCTTACAGCATTTTTTAAATCAAGAAAACGTATGATCATAAATTACGTGCTATTCCAACGTGTAGGGACGTCCTGAATCAGTTTTGTTTCAGCTTTAACTGATTTACGCAACTCGTCACTTGCCACACAACTTTGTTTAAAAAAAGTAACAACATTTTTTACTTTCGTTAATATTAGCTGTAATTCTGGAATTCCCAAAATATGTTCAGCGACTAAATTTAGTGTATGCGCAAAGCATGGGATATGCTTTCTTTTCCCAAATGCAATTTCAACAGCCTTCACCATGTTTGCTGCATTATCGGTTATCACTGCCGTGACTTTATCAGTATTGAATCCCCACTCTTTACAAGTTTTAGTGAGCATTTGTGCAATATATTCGGAAGTATGTCTTTCATCTAAGTGGTACACTCCTAAAGTTACAGAGTGAAATTCTATTTGGATGCCAAAATGAGCAGTTATTCCTAGGTAACTTCTCATTTGTAGGTCTGACCAAATGTCACTTGTTAAGGTAAGATTTTCTACATTGCATAATTTATTTTTCATGACTGTTGCTAATATATCATACTTCTCGTCTAACCAGCGTGTCACAGTGGTTCTGCTAGGAATCTTGTAATGAGGTGCTGTAACTTTCAAAAGATGCTTGAAACCTTCATTTTCGACTAATGAAAAAGGTTGATTGTCTTTACTGATCATGAACATTATTGCATTATTAATTCTTTTAGTTTTGTCACCAGTAGAGGTATACGCGTAAATTTCTCCAAAGCTACTTTCAATTGACCTCTGGCGTTTAAAAGGTAATTGCCTATCATAATCAATCTTGTGATCAGTTTGAGAATCGTTAGTACTTATCTCGTTAGTATCCATTGGCGAGGACGACAACATTGAAATTGAAGGCGACAGTTGATATTCGTTTACGGTAAGTTTCGATATCGTGGCATGATCTTGTTTTGAAGTACTAGGGATAGGGTTTGACAAATCTGAATATGAATCTTTTGTAGCAGCAGCAGTATTTTGAGTATTTTGGAAAACTTCCAAGTAGACAGCTTTATGAATATTTTTAATATGTGCCATTGCATTGGAGGTATTGTCAGCCGTTTTAACATTTTTTTGACATAGCTTGCATCTGGCAGTTTTGTCGTCATTTTTTTCGTAATAGTTCCAAACAACACTTTTTTTATTGGGAGCCATGTTGAATGAAATTCTAATTTCTGAAAAGAAAAAGAGAACAGCGTGAAAAAGCAGTGAAAGCACAAAGAAACAGTCAGTAAAAACTAATGACAACTTGGTCGGCGTCGTATCGTGCTTGGTCGGCGTCGTATCGTGCTTCGTCGGCGTCGTATCGTACTTCGTCGGCGTCGTATCGTGCTTCATCGTCCTCGTATCGTGCTTCGTCGGCGTCGTATCGTGCTTGGTCGGCGTCGTATCGCGCTTCGTCGGCGTCGTATCGTACTTCGTCGGCGTCGTATCGTGCTTCATCGTCCTCGTATCGTGCTTCGTCGGCGTCGTATCGTACTTCGTCGGCGTCGTATCGTGCTTCATCGTCCTCGTATCGTGCTTCGTCGGCGTCGTATCGTACTTCGTCGGCGTCGTATCGTGCTTCATCGTCCTCGTATCGTGCTTCGTCGTCGTCGTCTCGCGCGTAATTCGTAATCGTAAATTGACTGACCAATTGTCATTTTTACTGAAATGCTAATCTAATATTTCAACCTAAGATAAAATTGGATTACAAATTATACAAAATTATATACTGTTTAATTTAAAGTATATTTTTTGAGTCAATAAAATGACAAAAACGTGTATTCTGTGTAAAAAAGAACCTATTCCTTTCGACAATAGTCGAAGTTTTCATAAGTAAGAAATTTATATTTATAAAATTATACTGTTTTTATAATTGTTATATACATATAAAAAATATGTCGGTAATATATAATGTGTAAAAAAAAAATATTATAATAAAGAAGTATTTCATTCTACTTATAAGAAATCGGCCGACCGTCACGCGACATGCAACACACAGACGAAAAAGTTTGAGACGATGTAATAAAAGTTTCACTTTAAAAACTATAAAAAAACGTTCTAATAATGAATCGAACTAAAAAATAGAAAATTATTCGTAATATAAGAATGAATAATGGGCAAAATAAAATAAACTAATTGCAAAAAAAAGTGTGGGGCGCTTCGTGCTATTTGTGGCGTACTTTTGTGGCAATTTTTAAGACATTGTAATAATAAATATTTATAATAATTAATGAACATATGAATTTCGAATTAATCATTTCTTCATGATTTACGGACATTCTTATATCACGAATTATTTTTTACTTTTCAGTTCGATTCATTTTAGAAACATGTTTTTAGTTTTTTTTAACTATATTTATTTTTCTTTTTTAATTCAATTTGTCATGAAAACTACGTTAATTTTTAAGTTAAGTATTAATCCTTGAGATCTTATTCAGGATAATGAGATAATCTCATCTCATTATTAACTTACTATCGGTCCTTGATATGTGTACAAATTTTGAACAAAATCTATCCGTGGGACATGAGACAAAATCGCATTTGAAAATGTACGTTATAAGCAAACAAACAAGCAAAAAAGCAAAAAGCGTGATAAAAATGGATTGAGACCGAATATTTATTTCGACCGAAAGTTAGCGTTAAAGCAATACTTTGTCTTTATTAAGACGATTGTTACACTGAAGAGTTGGTACCATATAGGGTTGCCACCTTTTTAATAGGATTATAAATTATTTTTTAAGCTGGGATGAAATGATAACAATTTGAGGAAATTCAGAAAAATAGACAGTACACATAGTTTATTAGTTTTTCCTTGTGTTATTTAATATTTTTGGCTTTAGTCATCGAAATTTTGTTATTTATAAAAAAGTTAAAGCAAATTAAAAAAAAACAGCTTAATATTGAAGTATATTGAATAATATTTTTTTTTATAAATTAATGGATGCTCTATTCCATTATGCTGAACTGCGAGAGTTTGAATGACAATTAATAAAAAAAATCGCAACAGTTAAATTTGCAGTGAATATATTGTATGTATTGTATTATATATTTTTATATGAAGGTACTAGGATTCTATATAATATGATACTATTTGCAACTTTACTCCAACATTCAAAATTGGGGCCTACTATAATGCGTAATATAATAAAAGTAAAAGTTTGCTTCCTATTATAGTGTAGCTACTCAAAACACAGAGTAAATTTATTTAAGTTTCTATAAGTGCTAAGTAGGTAGCCAAAGTTGTATGTATGGGATAGTTTAAAGTGCACTTAGCACTTAAATTTATAATGTTCTAAGTATGCGCTTTGTACTACAATCAGCAGAGTTTATAGAACATTGAATGTATTTAAGATAATATTTAACATTAAACGTTAAATATGTCTGATTGTTTGATGGAAAGATTTGAGTTAAATTATATTGTACGCGAGTACAACTCTACTTACGCATTAATAAGCTACAATTTTATAGAAACAATAATTTTTTAAATTTATTGATTTGGAAGCTGGAATGAACTGTACAGCTATAGGAATTATGCTATAAAAGTTTAGGTAGGTAGGTATACGTATATCGATCAGAATCTAGTACCTATAAACAAACCAAAATACAAGCGCAATCTTAATTTATATATTTTTAAACACCATTCATTTTAGTCATATGATTAATCAGTATCATCAACTGTCTATGATCGGATTGTAGCTATTGTATGGATTTTCGAAATATCTTGGGACTTCACAATACCATTCACAACATTTAGACGCATGTTTTAGTTTCACGTTGTTAAATAAAAAAACATTTTTAATTAAATTAATTTTGAAAGATTACATTTTAATACAGTATTTTTATATGCCGTAACAATTTTTTTTAAATAAAATGTTAAAAACCTGGAGGAAGGTCAAACTTGCCAATGCGGGTACAACAGATTTGGCCTAACCATTCCAGATCGTAGACAAAAAAATATAAATCTGTTAATTGTGATATATTTTATATAGGTTTATGGCTGAATATTTCGTAAGGTCGTTAAAGTACATAACACAAAATCTCTAAAGAAAACAAAAATAAACAGTTATTTATTCACTTTTAAAATGATCACGGGTGCAACCAGTCTAATTTAAGTGAACATTAATATCAATTTAACATTGTATAGGAACAAAATAAGAGATCAAACAATATTTATTACTAATTAGAACACTTTTTTGTAGCTTATATTGATTATAAGCGATTATATATATATCTTTGGCGGTTCCAACTTCGCGATTATATCATCAAATTTACCGCCTGCTACGTCATTAACATTTGTCAGAAACTGTACTCTGGTTTCTCCATCTTCATCTAAATCAGTCTGACTCATGCCCACATAACGATATTGAGTCATTTTGCATAATAATTTTACGAACACATACAAACCAGCGTAAATATCTTTTGGTAAGACAGCAGCTTGGACAGTAACAGTTTCAGGACAAATTTCTGGTGATAATTTTGAAGCTTGAAGAGACTTTGATGGAGTTTCATCTTTTATATTTTCACTCTCTGACTCTGAATCACTGTAAACATCAGAAATGCGCAATCTCTTTTAAAAATATTTAGTCTGACTAGGAATTGAAGGCATAGATATATCAGAACTCGGAGTTTCTGTTCCTTTTCGTGTTGTGTAGTTTATAAGCGGTTCCAAATCGTCATCAGTCCAATCACTTTTTGTATTAGTAGTGATTTTTGGAAACTTCAAAATCAATTTGCATTTGAAATGAGACAGTGAGGTGTGCGCCACAGAAACGCTATGAGCTTCTTCAGATTGGATGAAATATTAAGATTGAATGCCTGTTATATTTTTAGGGTTACATATTATTAAAACAGGAACTGTAAGAGTTGAGAAGGTCCTACCAGTTGCAATTTCAAGACAGACTACTTTAATATTCTAAAACAAAAGAAGGCCTTAAAAGATTTTCTATATTGTTATATATTAACCTGAAGAATGGGCCTCGGCAGCAATAATCGAACCTTCATGATGCGATGTAAAGAACTAATTAAAGCTCCTCAAAAGTAGTGGAGTGGAGTGGAGAAACGTGCTGTAGATTCAAAGCATAACGAAGGTAACAAATAATAGCTAACCAGTATTAAGTAGGTACAGTTTAAAAAACCTTGAAAACATTTTCAAAATATAAACATAATCGACAGGAAGATTAAAATTCATAAATAAAATAAAGCAAATCCATAAGCCATTACAGGATAATAAGTGTTGTAATTATGGTTTAATAAAATTGGCACCGCCTGCAGCAATATCGACTATCGACGCCAGGCGGTCGTGCTAATTAAGTCAGTAATTACTAGATGGTTTGTTTATAGTGCAAAGAGAACAGTAATTCATTAAGGGTAGGTGCATTCTATTAAATTGAAATTGATTAAAATATATTTCTAAATTATTAATTCATATATCATTTATTATGAGTAGGTAGGGGAGAATGGGGGAATTGGAGCTATGTAAGGAAAAGTGAAAAAAAAAACAATTTCGGTTACAATCATAGACTTTTATAGACACTAATCAGTCTTTTAGTTATCTGCCTTTCAATAATTGAAAAGTACCATTTATAAAATATATCATAACATAAGTAAAATCACCTTTTTGTAAAATTCTACTTTCGCTCCCATTACCCCTCGCATCGGGTAATGAGAGCCAAGAAGCTTTAATGTGTGAAATGAGAGCCATGAAATAAAAATAAACAAAATAAAATCTATTTTCACCTATTTAACAGAAATTTAAACAATTCAAAACCTTAACGTAATCAACAAAACATAAAATATATCATTTTAAACAAAAAATAAAATAAAAACAAAAGGTAATTTAGGGATTTAAACAAAAATTGCAAATATCATCTTTAGGGTAATCGCAACCTGAACACTCAGAATGGACCCGTTTGCCACAAGCTCTGCAACGATACCATAATTCTACATTTTAACCAACATCGTTACATATCATGCATAGATTTTCATTCTCAGAATATTCAGAACCATAATCACAAATATTATTTTCATCAATAGATGATTCGTCAGTAGTGCTCTCTTGAAACAAATTTCTAGTTACTCTATTTATGTTTTTTTAACATAATTTATTCTTAATCTGTATCATATTTTTACATTTATTTATTTGGATTTTCTTTGGCTTTATCCCTTTCTTCTTCCTTATATCTTTTTTCTCCTTCTTCTCCTCCATCCAATGTAGCATGACTATTATGATTGTCCATAATAAGCAAAATCTGTTTTTCCGCAGTAGGACTTGTAAATTGTATGAAATGCTCAAGCCATTTTAAGAATATCTGCTCATTAGTCCACCTATTCCTTGAACAATTTAAAATTTTCAACTCGTAAGGGGTAATAAGAGCCATAGCGGGGTAATGGGAGCGTGGGTAGCTCCCATTACCCGTAACTTAACTATTTAAAAAATAACGACACCAACCTATAAAACTTCGCTAAATTAATTTAGTTTTCAATTTTATCTTAAAATTGATTAAATAGTGCATACAATAGAAACAAAATACGACGGAATAATAAAAGTTTAGGTACTCACTTTGTTTGAGAGATTTTGTACTATTTTATAACGTGGTCAATTCAAATATATTTCCTCTTCTTACCGCTATGCGCGTGCTACTGAGCTGGTCGGCGGCGATCACGTGATGTAAGCGAATGTTTATGAAGCCATTTCTTTCAGTTTCACGCGACATGTGCATTCCTATCTCTTTAAATTTTAATAGCTCTCATTACCCGCTAGCTCCCATTCCCCCATGTTCCCCTACCTACATTTTATTATATTGAAATTGATTGAAAAATATATTTCTAAATTTTAATTTAAATATTCATGTATATTTTTCATCTTAATTATTATCTATCGAATTAAAAATACAACTGATAAAAATAAAATGGACATTATTGAGATTTCTTTTTACTTAAACACAATACTACATTTTTCGTAAAACATGAAAATAATATATTTAATATACTTGAATGTAACTTAACCTTATTAAGAAATATAACTAAACTGCAGGGTTGCGGTGCTCTTAATGATGTTATCACTTATTACATTTTCTATTACTGGATATTACTTGCAGTCGGTATTTGTTATCGTGTTACACTTACTTTATATGCACAAAAGAAAATAAGTACTTACCGAGAGATATTTTTCACAGAACCCGAGAAATGTTACTTGTAAGTAACACAGAGATAGTTTGAACGTTTTTTTACTTTTACTACTTTTCTGCTCTCACCAGATAAAGTGCATGAGGATTTAATAAACTCTACAAAGCATTCCATCAAAAATGAAATTCTTGTTCCGCTGAATTTTACTACCTATTTCGGAGTTTCTCAGACTTGTTTCCTAAAGTGCCCCTATTATCTTACAAAGACAATGGCGAATCTTTAAAATAGGTATATCCTTATTTTAAAAAAAAATGCATTTAATAAATGTAATTAATCTTAATTCATCTCATTCTTTTTATTATGGCTATTAAAATCCATTCTAATATAAGACTATATAATTGTATAGCCTTTCTTCCGTGTTTTATTACTAAGATAGGCTTTTTATTTGAGGAGTTTGTTGTCAATATATTTCCAATTATTTACTCATACTGCATGACGCTTAAGCATGCTTAATATAGGAAGTTTGATGTTACGGTCATCAATTTGTATAAAATTTGATCTTCTGCCTTACCGATATTACCGACTTTTCATGCGTTCGTTCGTTTCAGCGAGGAAAGCGTTGCAAGTTTATTTTAATTTTTATCTCTATGTATTTATTCTAACACACTCATGCAAACGTCAAAAACAATTACAGTTATTTGGATTCACGCAACTTTTTCAAAAATATTACGAGTGTTTATATATTATGCAGTAAATAAAACTATTCTTATCCAATTTATTGTGACAGCCAGCGTACTTTTCGCAAACTCCCTCTGATCATCTTTCTAACACCTAGCGCCAGTCTACTATAAGGAACCCTACACCAGTTCAACTAGCAAAGAAATATTTAAGCGTCGTATTACATCAAGCTAATATTACTATTCAAACTATTGAACTTGAAGCTTTTGAATTGACCTGGTCTATTTTCTTCATTTGTGATGTCGATTTTTCCGTAGCAATTTTCTTTTAAATATTTCGTATATTCTTCCACGTGAACCACCACACAAGTACTCGCATTAACCACTGAAAAAATACCATTTCGAATATGGATTAATATTGTAATTTATAAATAATATTGAAGTGTTTTTCTGTGATTTCTAACTTAGTAGTAACTATGTATTTTCAAGTGATTGTAGTGATTTATGTGATATCAAGACAAAAACAACTTTTAACAGCAAAACTGATTTTAGCTGTACTTTCTCTGGAAGATAGAGAAGTTTGTAAAATTTTATTCTAGAAACAATTAGGGTACTAGTGAAAAATGCGACAGTAACTTAAACAAAATTCGAATCGAAACTTAAAAGAAAACAAAATTCGAATTTGTATATATTCGATATATTGAATAATTGAATAATCCAGTATAGATATGAAATAGCCAACCATTTTATAGTTTACGGATACAGGGCTACACCAGTAGCTCTTTAGCGTTTTATACAGGGCTACATTAGTAGCTCGATAATACTGTCTGTCTAGTACTTCATTCTACGTAATGTGAAATGTACCTACTCTTTAGACTTTACGATCCACTAAAAGGACTTTATAAACTTTGTAGTAATTATAATGAGAGCTCTCATATCTACTCATAACATGTTCTGCTTAATTGCCTTTTAGGTACTAATTACATGTACCTTCTTAGTATTTTGTGCTAGAAATAGAAATGTTAGTAATAAGTAATATTTTTTCGAGTTCTTCCCACATTCACTTACTCAGATAAATATGAGTAGGAACAGCAAAAAGAGCATATATCAGCGCTGAGGTTCGTCCCCACAGCGTGTGAGGCACTGGTGCCCCGAAACCTGAAATTATACTTGAAAAATAACAAAATTTCAAGTTAAAAGCCATGTATTGAAAAAAAAATAAAACATTTCTCAGTAATCTATAGCTTAGAAGGTCGGTAAAAATTAAAATATTCAAGATTACTATTCTTAATTTTTAAATATATATACCTAAATAAATCTTAAATTGCTATGTACATATACAGCTTTCATTATGCTTTAAGCCAATAAGGCATACACAGAAGTGTTTCGATAAAGGAACTGTCAACGGAACTTACCTAACGCTGTCATAACATAAACAGCGAACAGGAATGTTCCGGGCAAGTTCCAGAACTGTCCCGGCTGCAACCTCGCACCTTCCCCCATCGCATCTATTGTAAGTTGTCGCTCGTCCTCTATACGTCTTTCGATAGCATTCCGCCATTTTGGTGATAGTGGTGTAATCTGAAAAATAAATGTTTAAGATTGGATTTTTCGTTTTCTTCACATCTTTTTAATATACAAACTTTTTTTTAATACCACCTCTATATATATACAAAGACTTAACCAATCCAAGTTGAGAACTAAGTATATAAAAACAAAATATTATCAAATAAATATTTTCTGTTCTTTATCTCACATAATATGACTTACATTTACAATATATTTTTGTAATGTAACATCAATAAAATAAACAAAATTATACCGTGCTTCAAACGTGACACAGGAAAAAGAAAATAACACGTAAGAAATAAATAGATGTACCTATCAAAGAGTACCTGCGATGCTACTAAAATGTTTATGACTGTAATTTTGTTACATGGTTTAATGTCTTAAATGTGCCACGACAATTGTGGCTGGCATAATAATAGCTATTCTGTGTCTGAACAAAATATATAATTTGTTAATAAAACTGTGTATTTACATCTGATTAAGGAATTTACTGTTTGTCTGAGTGTTAATCAAGAATGAAAGAAGTGTTTTTATTATGCATCCTTAACGTATATAATGTAAATAATCAAGAATAATTTGATGAAGTGTACTTTTTATATATCTTTTTAAAATTACCGAGATCTGTATATAACTTAAAGAGCTCGCCAATTGAAGTATAAAAACAATTTTGTTTCATGTTTGTATCAGTTTTATTTCAATGTTAGTCTCGACACTATGAAATTTAAAAACTTTTGTATAAACCTAGTTTGAAAACTTTTGTAATAATCTAAGAGGGGATAGTTGGCTACATGGCAAAGTTAATATTTATATTATTAATATTATATTTATGTTAAGTTATTAGTAGTTTTTGGTGAGTATGTTTACAGAAACATTAAATTTTGTAATATACAGTTTTTAGATTTATTTCTAACATTATTTCATAAAACGTGTTTTTGATAACATACAGATGAAGAAATTGAATAAAAGGAAAAGAACAATATTTTTATATAAAAATATTTATTAAGCTTTTAAAAAATAATAATGGCTAAACATGACCATGTCAGGTTAATTAATAGTTATTATATATTAATATCACAATCCGAATAAATCACTTGGTTTGTACATAAACACAAATGAAACAGTGATATTTTCAAAGTTGATTTACATTTATTTCTAGTATATATGTATCATTTTGTTCGATAACTTTCTGCTGTCTTGTAGGTAGTGACTAGTGGCATAATCCTCTGTAGATATTTTGGGAATTCGTATCAAACAAAGATTTTCAGTTTCGGCAGTCCTCTCTTGTTGTTAACCTGACAGAGACTAAACAATTCTGTAGAGACCAAAACAGGTAGAAAACTGAAGGTGCAAGGTCAGAACTATATGGCAGAAGCATTAATACCTCCCAGTCATATTCTC
Organism: Napeogenes inachia; assembly: GCA_959347355.1. Lineage (NCBI taxonomy): Eukaryota > Metazoa > Arthropoda > Insecta > Lepidoptera > Nymphalidae > Napeogenes > Napeogenes inachia. Next base: position 18,770,824 of record OY365793.1, on the reverse strand, counting down.
TTAATTTTTGCTGAGATGCTAAAGATGTGTGTTCTCACGTTATCGTAATGAAAGACCACACCCTTTCTATTTATCAACTCCGGCCGCTTTCTTTTAAGTTCTTGCTTTAATCTCATCAGCTGTTGGAAGTAAAGATCCAAATCGACGGTTCTACCTGGCGGTAAAAGTCATAATGAACAATGCTATTCCAGCCCCACATAGAGTTGGTTTTGTCAAAGTCTGTGAAGCCTGACTAACCTTTGATCATGACATGACACTTTATCGCACGCTCTTATCATATGTTATCTACTTACCATTACCAGTTATCAATTTCTTCAAAAATGAGTCGGTTTTATTACGTGAGCTCTAGAGAGCACACGTAAAGGGAAGACCTTCAGTGTGCTCGTGTAGCACCCCAATATCAGGCTTTTTTGTGTACCCAATCTTTGTCAAATGTGTGGTGGTTAATCTCCAGTTCTTCAGCTACATCGTATTATTATTATTTAATAAAAGCGGCTGTGCAGGGCTATGAGAACCCAGTATCACTGCGACCTAAAAGATTTATTGTTATCGCCACTGCCTACAGTTCACTATAAAGTTCTGCCACTCTGAGGTATTGCAGAATTTTCTTTGCAGTGAGGTGTTGGACATCCACTGGGTCCAGGATGTGTTTTCCCATGGTGTCACTGCGTTAAAGCGTCAGCTGACCGCACTCACATAGCAGATGGATCGGGGTTTCATCCGCCTCGTGGCAGCACCTGCACACGTTTTTATCCGCTAATTTGAGGGTCGCTAGGTGTTTATTCAGACAGCAGTGCCCTGTAAACTTTCTAGTTATGATACGTAGATTATTCCTGCTCAGCCCAATGCGCTCCTTAACTGCTTTCGCATTGAAGAGTTTGATGAGGGCTTTGGAATGCTTGAGGCCAGGGATCATGCGAGCTAGGCTGTTTGGAATACCACATATCGGTTCTGGACCGTATATTTTGCTCTCAGTTTCTGCACGGGTCAGCAATCCCGATGCCGATATGGCCCTCGTGGCCCGGGACCCATCTTAGAACCACTCTGTTTTTGCAGCCCAGGGTGATCAATTTCGTCAGGCAGTCAAGCACCATTCTCGACGTGATAATATTCGAGTTTAGGGCCCTCGGTGCCGCCTGACTATCCGAGTTGATGTAAATGGTCCTATTTGTGTAGTTGCGCAGGTTCAGGGTCGCACAAGCAATTATGGCGTACACCTCTGTCTGAAAAATGGAGGCATACCTGCCCAGGCTTAAGCTTTCCCTGTGGCCAGGGCGCTCTCCATATACACCGCATCCTACCTTAGACCCTATTTTCGATCCAAGCTACGTCGTAACTATTAACATGCCGATCTTTTCAAAAGTGATCCACTTTTTCAAACAGTGTCCATTTTATTTGTAATAGAGCGATCAGAGCTGGGTGCATCTTTGACATCAAAATCCCCGGATTGAAAACGGTTAAACCAACTTTGTGCTAGTCTTATTGATACTACATGAGATCCAAATGTCACATTTTTTCTTGGCTTGCGTCGCATTTCTCCTTTATTAAAATAAATTTTTAAAATGTATCATTTTTCTTCATTACATTCACTCATTTTGACAGAAAGAAAAACAAAAAATGGCGGGAAACAACATTTGACTTCATTGTTTCCTTTTCTGCAATATAACCGTTTTAATGTCATTAAAATTAAAACCAGCCTCATACGAATAGCCAAAGAAGTTCATACATACTACATACGAAATGATTTTTTTTCCCGACCTATTATTACACATAGAACTGGCCAGCACAGATCAGTAGATACATATTTTTTACGTCGATCAGGCAAAATAAATATCTATGTCAATTAAACGAATAAATCCGCAATGCAATAAAAAGAGGAAACCAAATAAATCCCTATGTTCACTTACAGTGAAACAACTTCGGTTTAGAAGTTATTGCAATTTCATTCTTATTAACTTATTTTTAAGGACTGCTGATAAGTAAACCGGATTTAATCTACTACAGCCACCGCAACTTGAGGCTGATTAATAGCAGTAGATCCCGGGAACGTGATTTTATAAGTAAAAACCAGCTTCTACGTTTATTAGCCTATAATTTAACGAGAGTAGCTGAGGATTACTGCGACGCCATTTCTTTTTGCTTGTTCTTTTGTCTTTTTTTTTTTATAAATAAAGTGGTAATGACATCGATTTTTTACTTTCTATTCTAAGGTGGGACATATATCAGAGTTATTATAAATTATAGACAAATCGATTATAGAAACGTAGATAATATAAGCATATTAAATCGAACAAGGTTAGTAACGACACTTCCATAGGCGTTGTCGTGAATTTTTCATTCTTTATCAAGTATAAATTTAGGGAAGCATAACACGACATAGATGTTTAGATTTTCAAATATTAATTTTAACTTATTCAATCTAAATTAAAATATTAACCACGTTCCAAACTTTAGAAAAAGTCGAATTTAAAACCATTTCATCCCCAAAAAGGTAGTTTGGGTGTTTCTATCGTAAATATTGCTGTTTCATATATACTTGCTATAAAGAAAAAAAAATGTGTATACTTATATATATGTGAAATAGCTATAAAAATAATATACAGCTGTTTCACATATACACACATTTAAAAACATTCTACCATTTTAAATATTTAATATACATATAATATTTAATATACGTAAATTAATGTAACTAAACTAGAACTAAAGAAACAAACCAAAGTAATGAATAACAAATAATTTCTATAAAGTAAAACAATGCTCCAATCAAGCGCATTTTTCTACAAACATTTCAAACTCTTTGAAATGTAACAGTTGTTCGCTGTTTATTCACATTCAAATTTTATGAAAATGTTTCATAAATGCTTTGAATAATATTTTTAAAATTTTGTCTCGTAACTCGCCCTTTAATAAATTGAATAATTCCCTTCTCTTTTATATTTTTAAAACATGAAATAAATATTTTTAAGAGTTCTGTACCTTGAAAGGTAAAAGCGGAACCCTTATGGGAACAATTTTTAGTCCGCTCGTCCGTCCGGTTGTTAAAACCCTTTTTCTCAGGAACGCGTTTATGTATCAAGCTAAAATTTATATCAAATTCTCAACCTTACTGTCCCTTGAAGCTGTGAATAAATCAAATTTCTAAACCAATACAATCAAAAGATACCTCTATTTATGCCTCAAATTTTCACAATTTTTCAACATTCTCAAGAGAATTAAATTATACCTACAGGGTAGTTCCCATGAAATCAAAACCTCTTTCCTCATGAACGAGTAAAGGTAAATTGAAATTCATATCAAATATTGAGGTCTATGAGGTCTTTAAACTATAACAAAATTAAATTTCTATGTCAAGGCAATCAAAACAAACAGCAATTTAAGCCGCATATTTTTAAACTCGCAACTGCTCTATAGTAAATAAAATAGTAAATCTTGTATACTAGTGAACCGCCTCGGCTTCGCACGGGCATAATGTAGATACTAATATTGGGAAGTGATTGGTTTATATTGAGCTTATACTACTATGCCCCCGCTTTATTATTAATAATCTTCGAACATATCAGAGATTAATGAAATTATGATAAATGTACTATATATGTAATGCATTTAATTCGATAAGAAATAATACTATGTTGTTTGCTAACCACTCCATTGGTCGAGTGGTTAGCGCAGATGCCTAACGTATAGCGAAGCAATGGAGTTTGGGTTCGATTCCCGACAGGGACAGGCATGTATGTGATGAGCATAGTTTTCTGTATTTCTGGGTTTGGTCGTTTATTAAATATATTTGCAGTATTTGTATGTGTATTTCTATGTATTTGTATCGTTGTTAAATGTAGGATATACATTTTGGTAGTACATTAATTTGCTAAATAGCTTAAGATTAAGCCATCTTTTGCTTTTTTTATTTAATCATACTTATCCATTCTTGTTACCCCACATATCCGTCTCAACAATCTCATTTCTGCTGCATGCAATCTCCTCTTATTCATCCCTTTGGTCACCCAACACAGAATCATAAATCACACAGGTCTTATGGCCGCTTTGTTGATTTTTCACTTAACTTTAAGGTTCATACGCGGGTCGCTTGTTGTTCCCGTGATTATATTTTGTTGTTCCTGTGAATAAACATGAACAAATGAACAATATTAAAAGTCTTATTAATTCTGTTTATCCTTTGACAGACTGCAAGTAATAAAAAAATCTTGGTAATATTTTCTTTTTCCAAAAAAAATATCATTTAAAAAAATATATTTATCATGAATTAATTTGAATGAATTAAGAAAACATTGCAGTTGCCCTGGTGTGTAATAATTAAAAGGTTTATATACCTAGTTCTTTTTTAGTATTATTTTATATTATAGTTTTTTTGTTTGTAGTTGTATGATTACCTAATGTAGAGACATGAAAAAGATATAACAATACGAAGCATATGTATAATATAAGCCTCTAATTCTTAAATCTCTTATGTATATATATATATATATATATATATATATATATATATATATATATATCTAATATGTGGATTATAATAGATGTAGGCAAACAAAAAAGACATAGAATGACTTCATGAAAAATGATATGGCTTGAAACTACTTTGCGCTGAGTGCTCATCTATAGTAGAGGTGAACCGTGACTGTGAAAGAACAGCGAGAAAGGTCAATTAGTTAACATTTTACGATCATTTCATATAATTGGGATAAATACAGGCAGTGTGAATGCTCCTATAACATGTACAGATAGTGCCACTATTATTTTGTTGAAGGATTGCTACAATACCTGTTATCCGTAAAGAATGTAGCGAACATCAACACAAATCGGCGACTATTTTATCAAATAGCTAGGAACAAGGAATGTTCAATCAATAACAATCAACGTCAGACCCGCACTGACTGCGGTTAAAGGATTCAATGTATTTCAATTACTTTTGTTTTTTATTTTATTTATAAAAATAAAAAGGAACGCTTCAACTGTTATGTGCTTTATAAAAAACTTTTACAAGTAAACAGGCGTAAAATTAAATTTAGTTTAATCTGTAATTCCATGTCGAGAAGAAGTAAAAAACTGAAAATAATAATGTTTTCCATTTTTAAGATATACTTGTACAAGAATTACTACAAGAATTACTTGTACAAGTTTTTATTTTTATGTCACTAAACACTTCTTTCTAAACTTCATAGTATTTTTCTTGAAAGTATTTTCTAGTTTCATTAGTAAGAGAGGTTTCATAAAAATGTCACAAGGTGTCGGTCTTACATGAAAATATGTCTCCTTTTGCTCTTACTCGTTTATAACTTGCAATATTTTTACCTTGTATTTTATATGATGTTTCTGAGTAATGTTTGTTACATACATAGGTATGTGTTTAGGTTATATACCACACCTATGTGTTTATATTAACGTTCTTTAGATAATAATATAACTTGATTATCATATTAAAGGCAAGAAACATTCCTTAGATATGTAAATAAGAGTACATAGAAGTCATGTGTAGCAAAGACCAATCATAACATCAAATTTGACTAACCAAACATCTTAAAAAACATGATATAAATAAATTTGAATCAAACACTGCCGTTATAAGTAACAATATTGTATTATGTTTTATTATATAAGGCTCTATAAAAAATCGTAATCAAGAAAGTAATATTGTGTCACTATCACAGTGATCTATATTCCTTTGAAGGCGCGTCACGCTCGTGTGCACTTCGTGTAAGATCTGTCTCAGTGTATATCGGAATATCTGCTTCAACGACTTTCCATAGCCATTTTATCTTAGTGTTATAAGAGATACCAACCATATTTGGAAATATTCTACCTTTTGTTATTGAATATTCTACCATTGCTGCTATTTCAGGGATATAATAGTGTACACTTCCTCTATATAAACAGTCAAAACTGTATTTTACTTCTTATTAATGAAGTTAACTGACAATCCACACTGACACACACAATGATAATGAGTCACAGACACACACAATGACAATGACAATGAATGACAATGAGTCCACAATTAATCTTAGGTATAACTTTAGATAAGAATGGAAACCTGATCTTTAATACTCGCAGCCAAACTCAGTTCTCCCGCAATTAAACAATTAAGACAATTAACAGTCGTTCATACACCTCCACTCGTTTATTTATGTTATTTTCATAATATGTATTTTGTCCTACGGATTTTTAGTATGGTACAGTGTTACCGAAATTAATTCTATATTTATTTTACAAAAAAGAAGTTTTGCGGGCTATTCATAACTTAAGGTGAGTGAGGTGAGTATTTTTTTTATTAAAAAAAACAGTGATAGACATGCGGTAAACACTAGAAATAAAAATAAACGCCTCAATTTCGTCTTCAAAAAGTTAACAAAGTCTTTATGGGCTTCAATTTACGCATATAATACAATAAAGTTACACAAAATATCTTACATTTTCATTTTCTTAGCTTAAAATTAATAATTAAAAATATATTATTAAATAAATCTTATTATAACATTCACGAGTTTTTGTTTGATCAAAATGTGTAAAACTTAGGTTGCCGACTTATTTGCAAGGTTGTTATAATAATGTATACGTCAACCGTAGAACAACTGTTGCGTTTCTGGCCAGTTATTCATTCCGAATTTAAATTTGAATATATTTCATGCAAATAAAATGAATTTTGAGCTTCGATTGTGTACCAAGTTGTAGTTAAGCACTTTAATATTAAAAAATATATATAGTATGATGTTGATATTTTTAAATACATATTCATATTGGCATATTTGAAATGTCGTACACCTTAAAATTCAAAATTCATTTTTTTTTTACATTTAAAATGAGAATTTATTTTACATTTAAATGAATTTAATAATCTCAATAATGTTAAAAATTACATTGCTCGTTTTGACAAATAGGAACTAAGTGAGGAACTAACAAAGGAATTAAGTGTAATGGTCTTTATACAGTACGTAGTACTAGGGATACGTAATACAAGGAATACGTAGTACTAGGAAAAAGTAGTAGGTACTAGGAATACGTAGTATTAGGAATACGTTGTACTAGGGGCGGTAAAAGAAAAGTAAGGAGAAGACGTTTCGCCCACCTGCTTCGCCCTCCGTAAAGATGGGGTTACCGGTCGGAAGTCGGGGGACTTTCGGCTGGGTTGTCAAAATGACCCCATACGTCTGAGGGGTCACCTTCTTGTGAGTGAGGTCACCCCACATTTGTGCCGGGGCCCGGTTTGTATCTGGGCCTACCGCCGGGGCAAGTTGGCGAATGCTAACGCGACCCCATCTTGCTCCACCATGGCGGAGGACTGCTCACACGTGGGGTTTTTAGCCGGTAAAAGTCCGGCATAACCACTCTGGTACCCCCGTACTGGAGTGGTATCCATGAGGATTTTCCCCACGACAAAAAAAAAAAAAAAGGGGCGGTAAAAGAAAACGTTCAAATGACATATTTACAAAGGTCATATTATTCTTGTATCAAACTAATATTTGAAACGAGAATGCTCAGACAAAACAATATTTATTTCATATTTTAAAAATACAAGGGAGAAGTATTCAAAACCATATAATGATGAATTAACAATCCAGACTCTGAGGCAGTTAGCTACAAAATTCTGTTCAGACTAAATATGCCACTTAGTAAATATCTAATTAGTATGGTACAATTAAGTTTACAATTAGCTTTCAGTAAGGACAAAACCAAATTAGTATATGGTTGTATTGATTACATTACATATTTTTATTAAATCGTGCAATTTCTAAGAATACCTAATATTTTTTATGATATAAATATTCCACTATGATTTACTTAAGTGCTCCGTTGCTTCGGCGTTCTGCCGTCGGAGGACGCTAGTGTCCAAATTTTCTTAGCTTCCCTCCTGACTAGCGACGCCCCGAACCGAGGTCCATGTCTCAATCTGAGACGCCCTCGGGACGTTGTTCCCCATGGGGGCCCATCTGACCCCCCCTTTTAAGGGTCTCCTGACCCACCCGCTCCCCCGGTGACGCTGTAATAGCCAACAGGGCTAACAGCATAGACAGACAAAAAAAAATATGATTTACTATTACGTATTTCTGAAACCGTTTGTAACAAACTAGTTTATTTCTTAGAACTCATCTAGGTTTAAGATAAGAGGTGTATAATAATTAATATTGTTCTCAAAAGGTTTTAATGTGATGCTACCAAGGGGTTAGTATATTCGAATTGTTTCTGAGTACTTTGAAAGCCGATTGTAAGTACTTGAATTATGTTAAGAAATTATATGCTATATTAATTTTTGGGCAGTATATTTAGATGTTTTGAGACGTGAAAATAAATCTGTTGCAATCAATTCTTTAATTACAATTTATGTTTCTCGAAGGATTAAAGTAATAATTTGCAGTAAATGTATGATCTGAAAAAACGTTGTCTGAGATCTGATTCCTTCCGTTATATTCGTCTTTTTTTTTGTAATGCTACCGCTAAAAGAAAGAACATTTAACCAATTAAAGTTGAAAAGTACGGAGATCTATTTGACCTCTCATATGAAATGACTTACATTTGAAATAACTTTCGTAATGTAAGCTGAATAGAATAAACCAAATTAGAAGGAGCTTCATACGTGACAGAGAAAAAAGAAAATAACACGTAAGATATAAACAGATATAGTACCGACAATAGAGTGCGGTGTTACTAAAATGTTTATGACTGTAATTTTGTTACATGGTTTTATGTCTTAAATATACCTCGTCAATTTTGGCTGCCGTAATGATAGCTAAACTGTGTGCTTTTTATACACCATTTTGATATTACCTCGGCCTTTAAATAGCTTGCAAATTCATTTGTATTTTTTTTTTGTCCGTCTAAGCGTTAGCCCTGTTAGTTGGCTATTACGGTGTCACCGGGGGAGGTTTAGCTTGCAAAAGCTCGCTGATACAAGTATTAAAACTATTGATTTCATATTGTTAGCTATTGTATTTCACTGTGTGTGTGTTAGTCTCGACACTATAAAATTTTAATAACTTTTCTATTGTTAGCTTTTATACTAGTAGTAGTTTGGTTTTGACTAAAAACAAAGATATAAGTTGTTGATTTGACTAAAACAATTGAATCTCTGTATAGAAGTTTAATTGATAAAATAAATGTAATATTAAATACTGATTTGACTAAGAATAAGAAGTATATAAATCGCAGCTCGGTTAAGAGAAGGCATTGTGAAATTGGGAGTACAAGTTGTGGGGTGGTATTATTGTGATAAAAGTGTAACAGTTATAATAGACTGCTGAGTGTGAGATCGAGGGACTAAGTTGTGTAACAGTGATAGTTAAGAGTTTAAATGGTAAACAGTTTAGTGTATTTGTAAACAGTGTCATAAAGTGCTTTAAAGAATACAACAACTGTCATTGGCGATTCTTTGCGGTAAGAGAGTTCTAATACTATGAACCGAGTTCGATAACTTTTCTAATAATCTGAGAGCGGATGGTTGGTTACATGGCAACGTTAATATATTTAGATTATTAGCAGTTTTAAAGTATGTTTATCTGGTTTTTAAAAGTTAATATAATTTAATTTATAACATTACATTATAAAACGTGTTTTGATAATATATAAATGGAAAGATTTTATAAAAGGAGAAGAACAATACTTTAACATATAAACGACCTTAATCAAAATATTAATAGACCTTTTATAAAAAAAAAATGAAAAAATATAAATATAAAATGTTTAATACATATATATAATTAAATAAATAAATTGGTTTGCACATAAACAGAAAAGAAACATAGTTATGAAATGAGGTTGATAGCTTTTATACAAATACAAATACACAAAGCACTGACCGACATACGTCAGTACCTACATATATTTTTTTACGTTCCTTAGCTGATGAAAATATTCATACCAATTAAATGAATAAATCTGCAATGAAATAAAAAGAGGAAACCAAATGAATCCCGATGTCCACTTATAGTGAACAACTTGTTGCAATTTCATTCTTATTTGCTTACTCTTAAGGACTACTGATAAGTAAGCCGGATTTAATCTACTACAGCCACCGCAACTTGAGGCTGATTAATAGCAGTAGATCCTGGGAACGTGATTTTATACGCAAAAACCAGCTTCTACGTTTATTAGCCTATAATTTATTGAGAGTTGAGGTTTATTGCGATGTTATTTTGTTTTCGTCTAATTCCTTTAATCAACTTTATTTTATATTTGGATGTAAGTAGATAAACTGATAATAAACACTCATTTTATTATTATTTTTTGTTTATACACTAACCCGAGTCATATATCAAAGTTAATACAAATTATAGAAAAATCAGAACGGAATACTGTCTAACAAGAGTAGGTACTTCCAAGAAGTATAAAAACTTTTACCTTGGTATTTAAATTCGTTGGTTGGTAATTTAGAAAGTTTTATTTCTAGGTATTTCGTTAATATGTTCGTTCCTTCGGAGACGCTTACACAACCTACGCCAAACTGAACAAGGCTAGTAACGACATGTTCAGCTAAGTTGTCAGAATAATTTTTAACTTATTTAACATGAATTAAATAATTAACCTTGTTCCAAACTTCAGGAAAAGTCAAATTAAAAAAAAAAAACACTCCCAAAAAGGTCGTTTGGGCGTTACTGACCTTTTGTTGTAGTGGACGAGGACTAAATCAATTAAAAATTATAATTAAATTCATCTTTATTACCACTTTATGTCATTTCAAGTCATGCCTGATTGTCTTGTCTTAACTGTCTCCTGACAGTCAACCTGACGAGTAGTCACCGTGGCCCATGGACTTGAGGAGTAGGAAATGTCTAAGGATACCAAGACGTATAGCGGAGATGAGACTGACACAAAATTTCCGGCTCTCCTGCTTAGTTTACGAAATACAAATAAATATAGCTGTTTGACATACACATACTCGTACATTCAAAAAATACTCTACAACTTATTTACAAAAAACAAACAAACCAGCTATTCAAAACCTGTGACGAAAAATAAATAGTTTATATAAACTGAAACAATGCTTCAATCAAGCGCAGTTTTCTACAAACATTTGTTACATATGAAATGCTACAGTTGCTTGCTGTTTATTCATATTCAAATTCTATAAAAATGTTTTATAAATACAAGATAAAAATATTGCAAGTTGTAAACGAGTAAAAGCAAAATTGAATATCCTTACTAACATTATATGTGCGAAAGTTTGGGTGTTTGGATGGATAGATATCTGTTACTCAATCACGCTTAAACTACTGAACGGATTTTGATGAAACTCCGCCATGTGGTTATTTATGTACAAGAATAACACATAGGCTATAGAAATCTTAACTTTTGCATGTGGTCTTGTTTGTGATATAACATATGTTGTAACGCGAATACGTAGCTGCAATGGGAGCTCCGGTTTTTAATTGTTTGGTTCACAAAATTAAAAAAAAATAAAAATTAAAAAAATAAAGAACTTTGAATACTTTTGACACAAACTAAAATGTTTTGTTTGTCTATAGAAATTAGGATTTTTTTTTCAGCATTTTCCCCAAGAAATTTCAATAATATACATCCATACAGTATGTATGTACACTACAATATTTTCCCCTTTTTTATTTCTTCACCTCTATGCCGCCGTATAATTTTGTTTCCAACTTTTGCTGCATTTCATGAAAAGCATCACCTATATGTAGATCAATCCGCAGTTTTTATACATAAATTTTAAAAGAAGTCACGGTAGATATATTGGCTATATAAATATTATTTTTACCGTCCACGTGGACGGAATCGTGGGCAATAGTTAGTATGTTCATATATTTTCGACACCTTGTGACATTTTCATGAAATCCCTTTTGCTAATGAAACTAGAAAATACTGTCAAGAAAAATACTTTGAAGTTCAGAAAAAAGCTTTTAACGACGTAGATATGAAAATTTGTAAAAGTAATTATGTAAAATATTTCTTCTTACAGAATAGGTAACAACAGTTTTGTGCAGTTTTTTTTTAATATTTTCGTTATCGAATTATAATAGTCTTAACTGAATTTCATTTTCCCTCTCCTGACTTGTAAAACTTTTTCTGGTAATAAAATAGGAAATGTCAATATATTCAAATGAATTCCTTTGTAAAGGAGTAAAACAGCTGTTCCCAAAATAAAGAAGTTTTATTAAAAAACTTTCGGGTTTCTTTTAAAAAAAAAGTTTTGGTCTCTCTTTGACGCCATATTAATAAAAGTGTGTAAACGGCGAAATTGATTTTACTAGTGTATTAATATAATCCTTAAATATATTAGTAAATTTAGTCAGTTTCACGTATTTTTTTGGTTTATTAACGAACAACCATAAAAAAAAAACTATTCTTGACGCTCCGTATGATGTATATAACATGAACTTATTATTTGTTATATTAAATAGAGGTAAAATAAAAAACAAGTAAATAAAATACATTGAATCCCTTAACCGCAGTCAGTGCGGGTCTGACGTTGATTGTTATTGATTGAACATTCCTCGTTTCTAGCTTGCTATTTGATAAACTACTCGCCGATTTGTGATTGATGTCAGCTACATTCTTTACGGATAATAGGAATTGTGGCAATCCTTCGATAAAATAATAGTTGAGCTATCTGTACATATAAAAACATCATCATTTACCATGTGTATTTATCTCTAGTATTTTGGTTGGTTGCAAATTGTAATCGAATAGACCTTTATACTCTTCTTTCATAAATTATGTCAGCAGATAGTTGTTCTTCGCCACAGTATTTTTTACGAACTCATCATATGCCTTCTTGAGTTGAACACTTCCCTTTATAATTACATTCACACTTAAGGAGTCTTAAGTATTAAGAGTTTAATGTTATATATTTTTCATTTCTTCATTTTACGAAACAACACTATGACTAACAAAAAAATATCAGATAAAATAAAATAAAACGATGTGAACTTTTTAATTATTCCACACCAGGACAAGTGCAATGTATTCTTAATTCATTTTAATCCACAATAAATCAAAATTTTCAAAAAAACAAAATACATTTTAACTGCAGATTTTAGGCCGGGAATAAGTTTATAAAGTTGGCTTACGTTATACAAATAAGTTAAAAAAAAGACAACTTAATACGTTAGTATACTTAGTCTGGCCATAAATACTATTACAATTAAAAATAAAAAAATATTACATTTGAATTTGGAATCTGTCATTTTATACGATTGTTCATTGCGTTTTCTCATTTTGGCGCCAATATATAGCATAATATTTTATGATATTAAAATCGAGTGGGGGTGATAAAGAACAGAACTGCTGTGATTGCATTACACAAAGTAAGTATGGAGTCAAATAAAAAAATTGAAAACTCTCCATACACTTGCCATTAGTCAAAAATTTGTGCACCGGGCTATTAATAGGTACCTACAACAAGATTGTTGTTTTTTTTTTCTTTGTTACAATATTTATGGCAAGACTAGGTATAAGGTACTTACAATCATCACATTTGGATACCAAGAACATAAACATATATCATAAAAAAGTGTCCCTTAGTAATAATTTTAACTCGGTTAACTTTATTTTTAAGTTAAACTTTTACCAAACTTTTTTAGCTTTATCTATTGGCATAGCAAGGGATAAAGAGAATTCTTAAGGATTTTTAGATTGTGTTCGTATGTTGTGTTGTTACATTGTTTAATACTCGGTTAGAGAAAAGGGCGTAAATTAGTTCTAAATATAAAAGACAGCTGTTGGTCCCTTTTTCATTCGCACGTTTGACACGTTTCGTCTATAAATATGTTATCCGTTTGAGACTAGACTAAGCATCATACTGAAAGATTTGAACTGGGAAATTTAATATTAATTCATACTACTTCGAAGTTAGGTGTTTTTTATCGTTTAAATTTATAATTATGTATTTTTGAGTTTGTGACAAAACACGTTTATTTCTTAGAACTCATCTGGGTTTAAGAGATCTGGGGATAAGAGGCAATTCATTTTACAAGTTTAAATTATAACAAGTTCTCGTTTAAAGATTCAGTGATAGCACACCTCGACTTAAAATTAATATTTTACGGCAAGTTCCCTTAAGGGCTTTTAATGTGACGTCGTACAAGGGGATGGTTTCTTCGAATTGCTGTATTTTGTAAGCCGCTGACTCAAATAATGTTAAGTAGGTATATGCACTTTAAGACGTAGATTTGGTATGTTTTAATCGTAAAAATAATCGTGTTATAATAATAGACTTTATTACACATGATGTTTCTGGAAGGAAGGTAGTAATTGGCTTTCAATGACGGCATCAAGCGATCATATTGGTTAACACGTTATTTGGATTCGAAATGGATGAACCGATTACAGTGAGAACTTTGAGGTTATATTTTGAAAGTCTACACAAGTCTATCGAAATGGTTCTTAGATATTTTTGGTATAAAATAAAATCGGTCATATCCAAGATACTCAGCTCTAATTGGAACAAGTGGAAGCGAAGGTCTGCTTACAATCTCACATTTAAGCAAGCAATAAGCCTAGATATATGTAATAAGTTCGTAGGTATTACCGTAGGTACCTATCTAAAACAATATTTAATTCTAAAATAAATTTAACAAGCGGTACCCTGATGCAACAATGCTTGGGTTAAAATATTCGCAGAGTGTTTTCTCTCAGTCTATATTTTGACACTCTCCTTTGCGGAAAAGGCTAAGAGCATCTGATACCGAAAACGCCTTCACATACCACTGTCGTTTCTTCTACTACGTGGATTTCTTTACACAGAGTGTTTTAGTATGAAACATAAAGGATCATCATGTATAAAACGTTTATCTCTTATTTGTTGTTAGTGTCGGGATTTTTAAAACAGATAAATAAATGTAGAATGAGTTACCATTTTTCTAAAATTTAAATTCAAATTTCTCATGAATATTATTTGCTTTTTGCTTTTACAAAGGCACTAAATAGACAGAATAATGTATCTGGCTGTAGCTTTATGCAACTGAAAACATATCCTAATTCACGTTTAGCAGTACATTTTAAGATATTCTTTTATAAATAAATATTCACATGTAAGAGATTTATTCTTTTTGATTGTTGGTTTATTTAGTCATGTAATAAAGCGACGTGACCAAATGTGTACATTAGACATTATTTAAAAGACGTCGAAAACATAAACATTTTTAATTCTGCATTTTATTTTAATAACCTCGATTATTTCAAATATTTTTATTGGTATGTAGGTATGTATGTTTCCTTATTTGTTTTGTTGGTTCGCCTACGATGAACAGACTACTGGACAGACTTAAAACTTGTAGCGATGAGAGCTTACTATTAAAATTAAATATAAGATTCATTTTATTTCTTAATTTTTTTTTACTCGTCGGAAAGTAAGAAAAAAAATGAATTTGCATTTTACAATGATTGAAATAAAACTATATATACAGGGTTATTTTTAATAAGTTGTTCCTCTTGCAGGCAGCCTCTACATTAATTCCAACATTTGTTCTACAACTTACTTAATACTTGTATTCGGGACTAGTGTATTAATTAATGCTGCTTACTTTACTTCGCTACATTAACTTTTTAAATATAAAGACTTGTAGGTTTTTTTAGATATTGAACCGTTTATATAAAGTACTATTTCTTTTAACTCCATTTTCAATAAATTTTAATTACTTTAGCCAGAATTTCTGTCATCTGATGACTGGCTGAGTCAGTTAGACTACCCACTTTACATTATCGAGAAATTATGCTAACAGATACTGGCTACTACAGGCCTTAGTCCTTCCAGAATATGTAAGTTCTTATAGGCAAATTATGCGATTTCTACTGAGGTAATATTTTTTAACAATCACTAAATTTCATAACAGATGATAATTATTTTTAATATAACTCAACACTTTTCAATCATAAATAATCATTAAGTGATAGCATTATGAATATTAAATTATATATTACCATTCATAAGCAGGGAAAACGCACTACGACATTGTATTATTACAAAGTCTACTAAGTATTAAATGTCGTATTTTGCGTAACAAATTCATAACATTAGCATTTCTAAATCCTTGTGGAACACATAAACAGGAATGAGATAAAACTTTGTCTCCATTTTATGTTCATTGAAATTATTAAACCACGTTTGTGATTTAAATAATGTATCTTTTATTAGGATAATTATTATAATATTTGAATGTATTTGACTTTCATGACCATATATATTTAGATAGACATAAAAGTGATTTAGAATTTTCAAACATTAATATATTTTTGTATTAAAATAATAAGGCCCAGAAATATAAACGGTATAAGCGTTTAATTTAATTTTGAGATAAACAGTGCTGGTATGTTACGCAACTTCGTACAAGGAGTATTTTACAACTTATACAAATAATTTTAAGCGAAGTAATTTTTTAGATTTTTTTGAAGAATGGGATCTCATTTATTTCCGAATTCTTCTCTGGAGTTATTAATTATTATTTTTCTAATTTTAGCAATGGACCAGCCTTCGGTATAGCGACAATCCGTTAGAACGGAGACCGGTCCAAATTACTTTTGCAAAGTCTCTTGCAAAATAGTATACATAATGTTATAAGCCCAAATAATTGGATGGACGGGTGGATGACATCTTTAGGCAGTGTGTGGGCACATTGGAGAATACTTAAGCAGTCATTTCATTATCCAATTTGTCGAGTACTAGGTCAACTAGGGTACTAAAATCGCATTGTGAAAAGGCTGTTAACACTAAGTTCATGTTTATGCTCCCATCTGATTGGTGGGGCGGGCCTTTAACCTTTACTCGGTATTTTTTTAGGGACTACTCGACCCTATAAAATGTGTGGATGCTGTGGATTATAAAATGGGCGAGTTAAATACTTCGCGGATATTAGTGTTATCCGAACAAAAAGGTTTAAGATCTGATTTGTTCCGTTTTTTTGTCTTTATTAATAATATTACCCTTACAAAAAAATGCTAATCAAAGTTGAGAAAAACAAAAAGTCATCAAAATATATACCTAGGTTATTTTCCTCTCACACAATATGATTTACAATATAATTTCGTAATGTAACAAATATTAAAAAGACAGAGGTAAAGAAAAATAACAAGTAAGAAATAAGTACATATACATACAACAGAGTACCTGCGATGCTACTAAAATGTTTATGATTGTATTTTCTGTTACATGGTTTTATGTTTTAAACGTATTACAACAATTGTGGCTGGCATAATAATAGCTATTCTGTGTCTGATCAAAATATACTTATATTTTTGTTAATAAAACTTTATATACATACACATGTGATTCAGAAATGTACTATAGGTATGTGCGTGTCAATACAATGTGTTTAACCAAGAATAATTGTACTCATTTATATACCTACCTTTTAAATTACCGATGTCTTTAAATAATTTGCAAAAGTTTGCCCATAGAAGTTTTATAACTATTTTTATTTCAAGTTTAAAACTGTTTTACTTCAATGTTAATCTCGGCACTATAGCGATTGCAAACTTTTCTAATAATCTCAAAGTTAATATATCTAGATTATCATATTTATTTATTTGGAGTTTATGTATTGTTTTTTTTTTATTGGTAAAATAATAAAAGGAAAAAAAAGATAACAATAATTGAGCTTTTAGCAATAAAATGATAACTAAATCTAACGTATTATGTTAATTAATGATTATTATGCGTTTATATACAGAAAGAAATGGCCCGATTACGTCTGAATATATAAATATCCATACCAATGCAATAAACAAATTTGCGATGTAATAAAAAGAGGAAACCAAATAAATTCCTATGTCAGTGGACATATAGTGAAACAACTTTGGATTATAAGTTATTGCAATTTCATTCTTATTTGCTCAGTTTTAAGGGCTACTGATAAGTAAGCCGGATTTAATCTACTACAGCCCCCGCAACTTGAGGCTGATTAATAGCAGTAGATCCCGGGAACGTGATTTTATAAGCAAAAACCAGCTTCTACGTTTATTAGCCTATAATAAGGGATTGCAATCCGTAAAACAGATCGGGTAATCCCGCGGATACGAAATCTACGTACCTAGCTACGTATGTGCTAGCTATTTATGGAATAGTCTTCACTCTTCTGACTATTATGGAAAGATTTCATAAGTTGAAAGTGTGTAATGATAAAACTTTAATAGATTTTGGTTGAAATAAAAAATAAATTGACAGTTTGCCCTCATTTAAATTTGCTGTAGAGGGCCTACGCAGGAGAGATTTTATTTTTTAAATTAATAAATAATGAGAAATTAACCGATACCAGCAGGGATTCAAATCTGCGAATCGACAAGACGGTTTCCCAGATTTCAATTGCTATTAAGCCATCGTGTCTTTATCCGTTATGGCGAGTTAAGCATTTTGTATATGATCGTCTTCTATCCGGCTTATTTTGAAAATCCTAACCTACCTAGGTGTGGGGTATGTTTCATATGGATAAATGTTTTATATTCTAAACTGCCTTAATAAGTATAATGTCAATTGGTTACTTGCTAACAGTTCATTTTGAACCGAAAAGCGGAAATCAACCTGACTTGACCAATCCGATCAAATTCGGTCGGATTCGGCCGGATCGATGTGAAACCGTCTGGATTTGGCCGTATTGATATTGTAATCCCTACCTATTATTGAAAGTAGTAGTTTTGCTTCAATGCCATTGTTTTCTCTATCCTTTCGTCGTTCTCTTTAGAGTTTTGATGCGATAAATCGATTTTGAGTGAAGATCGATTTTCATCATTATACATAACATTGTGTATAAATACCACAGTAGTGTATAATGATAATACCACAGTTTATTTTAATGTATGTATTTATTTATTTATCACAGTTATTAGAAATCACAGAAAAATCTTAATGGAATACTATTTGTCTCTTAAACAAAGAAGTTTGAAAATCGTAGTTTTTCATGTAATTTCCTATGATGGGAATTAAGAAGAGAAAAGACAAATATTTTGGACTAAAGTTCTATTCCTAATATAACATAATATGCTAAATGGAACAGGGCTACTAACGACACTGGCCGCTCATTTGGTGGATTGATAAATTAGGTACAAATTAAAGGAAGAATTCAGATTATCAAATATTAATTTAAAATAATATAATATTAATTATAATTATAAATCTCGTTCAAAAAGTTAGAAAGTTTGAATTTAAAGTAATTTCACTCCTAAGTTTTTTCAGTGTTCCTTGACGTTGTTCAAGTGAAAAATTTAAAAATAACAATTATGTTCATCTTCTTTATCATTTTAATCATGTTTTTGGTAATGCTTTATGTCTTAATCATTTGTAGAGGGCCAGAACACTGGGTAGTCACCTGGTGACAGTGACCTTGAAGTGTTCAAGGGTAACGGTACATAGGAAGGAAGACAGGCCGACACTGACTTTCCAGCTCTCCTACTCATTTTACGAAAAACAAACATAATATACCAACAAAAATACATTTCACATACATATTCTAAAATTTTAAATTTTTCTATCACAAATTATGAACTGAACTAAACAAACCAACAAGTGATGCAAAACAAATAGTTTCTATAAACTGAAACAATGCTCCAATCAAACGCATTTTTCTACAAACATTTCAAACTCTTTGAAATGCAACAGTTGTTTGCTGTTTATTCTCATTCAAACCTCATGAAAAGGTTTCATAAATGCTTTGAATAATATTTTTAAAACTCGTCACGTATCACTCCGCTCAATATTACATTACGTACAACTCAACAATTATTATTGTACATTTTGTCTTATATGAAATGGTTTTAAAACTTTTGATCAAAAAATATAAACATGTCTGTTAGTCATTCTACGTTACGAATATTTGAAACATAGTTTGGTAAAAAATTAAAGAAACCAATAATATTCTAAAAAATGATTTTTACTTAATGGGATTAGTACAAAACCAATGTGCACAAAATTTTTTTCATTGATACAGCTATCGGATACACCAGATGGAGTTTTAGGCCTACTTCATTTTTTTACTAATACATTTTTATATATTTTCAACTATTTGTATAATGACATTGATAAAAGTATATTTTGCTGGGAAAATGATGTTTCATTCACAAATTTTATTTATCTTTTCTATATTTAAATAAATATAAAACACAATAACATGGAATACTATATTATAAAATTTAAAATGGTCTCAAATATTTTTTCTCGAATACTTATTATCATCTTAGTATAATAAAAATATATATTTTTTACCTCATTATGTAGAGTTATAATGAATTGGTGAAAAGTGTAAATTAAGGGATCGAAATTCAAACTTCCAAAATGCGCCACCATTGCATTGGTCTAAAGGAAATGTGACGTCATTTGACACGCCATTTAAATTATCGGCGTCAAAGCTAATACTGTGGTAGTAGTGTTTTGGAGAAAATAAATAATTTAAACCAATTTTTTTGTGCTTAAAAGTTTTATTAAATGATACGATTGTTAAGGTAATCCTAACAACATTTTCTCAATACTCAAACAACTCTAACAAAACAATTTTTTCAATAGCAGTTAGCATGCCAGAACACATTACATTTTTAAAACGTTTCTTCTCTAAATCATTTCCCACTTCACTTGACTCAAATAAATAACTTGGTTAATAATTAGCAGACATAGAAGATATAAGATGCTATAGAAGTATTATCAGCTGTGTTTTCAGTAAACAGTTTTCTTTTGAAAACATAGTTTTACTGGTGAAGTTCCAATATTGTGTGTTGAATGAGGAAATTGAGACAATTTTACATTTTGAAATAAAACTATTTTTACGGATTTAACACGCGTATATTGAATTAAATTTTAAATTTACATTTTAAATCTAACCCGACGTTTCGAATGCTTTGCAGCAATCGTGTTCACGGTAAGACGAGATGGAGGTGTCTGTCAGTAAGTCAGTTAATTAGTCATCTACCTCCAACGGTTTCTAAGAATAGGCGTTTCTATTCAACTTAATGTTTTGGCAGGACGTACTCTAATCTCTGTAATTTGAAAGGCTTTGTTAGTTTGGATAATTATTTTAGGATGAAATTAACAATTCATGTTTACTAAATATTTGTCGAAGACTTGCTTACGAGGTTACTGGTAGTGAATAATAATTAAGTGTTAATATCATCTAAGGAACGTTATTATAAACTCATATGATATATATATATATATATATTTACACCATATACACACATATCGGCGTTACAGCTGTAACGAACTGTACTCAGAAACATCATGTCAAATACAAGGTAAAAATAGTGCAATTTATAAACGAGTAAAAGCAAAATGGAACGTATTTGCACATAGGGCCGCCACCTTGTGACATTCTTATGAAACCTCTCTTGCTAATTAAACTGGAAAATATTGTCAAGTAAAATACTATGAAATTGAGAAAAAGCTTATAACGACGTAGAAATGAAAACTTGTAAAAGTAATTGTTTTAAATATTTCTTAAAAATTAGAAACTTAATTCTTTTCAGTTTTTTATTTATGGAACAGTCTGCACTGAATTATATTTTATATCTCTTTACTTGTTTCAAATTTTTCGGGTAATAAAATGAAAAAATGTCAAAATATTTAAATGAATTCCTTTGTAAATTAGTAGAACAGCAGATCGCAAAATATAGAAGTTTTATTTAATAATCTTTTGCGTTTTTTACAAAAAAATGTTTATCCTTGACGCTTTACTAAAAAAAGCGTGTAAAATGTAGACAAAATGGAAAAAGTTTATTAACGAACAACCATAAAAATAAAAAAAAAGTATTAAGAACGAAGAAGAATATAAAGGATAAAAATAATATTATTATGTACCTATTGAAGTCGTTGCGTCGGAACACCGTTGTACGTACGTTCAGGATGGTGTCTATTTTATAAGATTTCAAGTTTTCGGAGCTAATAAATGAGGACTTAGTTAATACGATTTGATATTGTTATTTCGTTATTTTTTTAGGTAGGAACCTACTTGCATTTTGATTTCTTTATTTATTTAGCGGTCCTACTTTAATAAGTTATATATATTATTATAATAAATAATATTATTATTATAGAGATCTGTTTGTACCTGTTTTTTATTTTTTTTTTTTGCTTTTTAAAGTTATGTTACTGATTTATATATTGTAAATCTAGCGCAAAATGGGGGAGACCTATGTCAGGCATAAGACTGCGATAAGTTGAAGTGATGCGAGCTCGTCTATCGGAGGTCATATTAGCGCAAATTTAGTCAGTTCATTTTTCAGGAACTCATCCTGGGTTTTCTTCGGTTGCCTACTTCTCTTATATTCCACGTTTAAAATTAAGCTTCTTATTGTTTTATCCTTTTCATCTCTCCGCATTACGTAACCATACGACAAAAATTAAAAAAAAAAAAGTATCAGATAAAATAACAATAACATTAAACTACGTAAATCTTTTAATTATTTCTCAACAGGACAATTGCCATGTCTTCTTATTAGTTTCTTTTCACGATTAATTATTTTGTACGGAATAGAATTACTCTATTGAATTCACGTAAACCATTTTAGTTTTCCAACATACATTTTTATAAATACATTCATCAATTTCACAAATAACAAATTTATTCAGCAACAACTTCAGTATAATAAAAAAAATAACTTTATTAACACCATAATAGGCAGTTTTACTATGGATAGATTTTTGGCCAGAAAATAGTGATTATGTAAAAATGGAGTCAAGGGCGTAAGTTAATTCTAAATATAAAACACAGCTGGTGGTCCCTTTTTCATTCTCATGTATGACACGTTATGTCTATAAATATGTTATCCGTTTGAGTCCAGATTACGAAAGTATCATAGATTTGTTCTGGATCATTTTATATACATTCAAACAGTTCCTAAAAAATACCCAATATTTTTTATCATATGAATATTTCAATATGTTTTACAAAACTATTATGTATTTCTGAAAGCGTTTATACAGTTTGTAATAAACTTGTATATTTCTAAGAAAACCTCTAGGTTTAAGATAAGAGGAAAGGAATTTTACAATATATTATGTAAAAACTGCCCCGTTGCATTGGTCGAATGGTTAGTGCAGATGCCTAATGTAAAGCGGCGCAAAGGGCCCCTGGTTCTATTCCCGTTAGAGACAGGCATGAATGTGATGAGCATAGATGTCTGTATTTCTGGGTTTGGTTGTTTATTAAATATGTTTGAAATATTTATAATGTGTATTTTCTATGTACATATTTGTATCCTAGTCTAACACCCTTACCACAAGCAAATAATTGGCTTATTTAGGATTAGATCATATTGTGTAATTGGTCCAATGATATTATTATTATATAGAGTTCACTTTTAATAGTCAGTGATAGAACACACGGTATAAAATTAATATTAAACGATTTATCGTTTAATATTAATTATTTGCAATTTATTGCATCAAGGGATTTTAATGTGATGACGCCAAGGGGATTGTATAATCGAATTGCTTCCGAGTTCTTTGTTAACCGATTACTTGTATAAAGCCATGAAAAGCAATCTGTTGCAATCAATTTATTAATTAAACTTTATGCTTCTCGAAGGATTACATTTAAAATGTTCAAAATCTTGAAGAGTTGCGATAGGTTCTTAGCATTGCCATCGTTCAGATTGATTGGTCCAATTCTTTTTCTTGGTTTGTACTTGCTTATTTTTTGTTTGTTCGTGACTCTGAAACTACTCAACGAAAATTGATGTATTTGGCTAATTGAGACCTTATTGTTAAAGTGTGCTATAGGCTTCTCTTTCTTTCAGAAAAATGTTCGTTAGCTAGACTAATTTGATTGAGAAACTAGGATAACAGATATTACAGGCCTTAGTATATCCAGGCCACATTAGTTTAAATATATTGTGCAATTGCTATTGAGGCAAATAATTCTAATATACCTAATTACTTTGACCAAAAACGTTCAAGATAGATATAACGTTCTAAATCCAAAAAATTGTGATAAGCGATCCTTCCTCTTTGACTATGCTGATGTTTGATGCTCTAATATCTCTAAATGTCATCTTAATAAATTAGATCGTCTTCTCAATAGCTGTATCTGCACTACCTTCGGCCTCCGTATATATTATGTTATCGTTTGCAGCTAAAATGGCTTCCTAATCGTGATTTAAGAACTTCTAGTTGCTTATGTTAATTATTTTCTATTCTCAATAATCCATTTTGTCCCTCGTATTTATCATTCATGATTTTCAATGTCGCTCCTTGTCTAATAATTATCTTTTTGTTCCTTCCCATTACTATGATGTTCGCGAAAGTTCCTTCACAGTTTACCCAATTAAACTTTGGAACGGCTTACCAGAACATGTTAGACAGTCTCCAAGTAAAATAGTTATATAAGTTTTACATACTTGTGATCATATATATATATATATATATATATATATATATATATATATATATATATATATATATATATATATATATATATATATATATATATATATGTATATATTAGCCCCTGTATGTATTATAATAAAAAATATAATGTAATAATTATTTACCTACAATGTTTTTTTGTAAAATATTTTTTCTAAAATTCTTTGTAAAATAGTGTTCTAGTTTTACTGCTTTGTTATTCTTCTTCTTTATATTGTTTTTTTTTTCGGGTTGACTGGTAGATAAAAGTCAAAATGAACACAAATTTTGTCAATCAACGTTGAGAACTAAGGAGAGAAAAACAAAAAATACTTTTAAAAAGAATTATCTTCTTTTCCTCTCACATAAAATGTAAGTTACATTTACTATATATTTTCATATTGTAACATGTATAAAATAAACAAAATTAGGACGTGCTTCATACGTGGCAGAGGAAAAAGAAAATAACGGGCAAATAATAAATAGATATACCTACAACAGAGTACCTGCCATACTACTAAAATGTTTATGACTGTAATTTTGTTACATGGTTTTATGTCTTAAATGTACCACGACGATTGTAGCTGGCATAATAATAGCTATTCTGTGCCTGAACAAAATATATAATTTGTTAATAAAACTTTATATACACATCTGAATCAGAAATGTACCAATGTTTGTGTGTGCTTAACAAGAATAAAAGAAATGTTTATATTATCCATATATAATGCAATCAATGTATGTAGGTAACTAAAAATATTTTGATAAAGTGTACTATTTATATATCTGTTAGATTTTACTGAGGTCTTTAAATAAATTGCATAAGCTCCGGAACAAAAGTATTAAAAATATATATTTTCTGTTTTAAGCTGCTTTACTTCAATCTCGACACAATAAAATTAAAAACTTTTCTAATAATCTGAGAGCGGCAAGTTGGCTAAACGGCAAAGTTAATATATTGAGATTATTAACAAAGTATGTTTATTGAATTTTTAAGATAAGTTTACATATTGTTTTTATTTTTATTTGTGACATAACAACAGAAAATATGTTTTTGATAATATACACATGAAGAAATTGAATAAAAATAAGCACAATACATCCTGTGATACTATTATGTCTTACTTTAAAATATATATAAATATATATATATATATATATATATATATATATATATATATATGTATAAAACCCCCTCACAAAGAGACGTCTAAAAGGATAATTCAGTTCAAACAAAGAAACAATATTTTCCTTCTTATAATATTAGGATAGATTAATAGAAATACTTAAACAACTGAAAATTTGTTTATCTGTAGGTTCATTTAGTACAACCACTAACATAACTTTAAGAAGCAAAAAAAAAATTAAATTACAAAGTTTAAAAAATCCCCGATACAAAAAGACCTCTAAAAATTTTTTTATTAAATTATTATGTATTACTTATTGAACTCGTTGCGTCGGGGGATCGTTTAATAAAGGAAAAAATCAAAATGAAAGTAAGTGAACAAGGCAAATAGAGAAATTACGATATCGAATCATATAGTCATCAAAGATTAACTTCGTAAAATAGACACCATCGTCAACGTACGTACAACGGTCCCCCGACGCAACGACTTCAATAAGTGTATCATAATATTATTTTATTTTTTTTAGAGATCTTTTTGTATAGGAGGATTTTAAATTTTTTAATTTAATTTTATGTTAATACTAATGAATCAGGACTATACACGATTTGATATTGTTATTTCGTTATTTGTTTTGGTAACTTGCTTTTTGAATTCTTCCTTTATTTAACGGTCCCCTGACGTAACGACTTCAATAAGTACATAATAATATTATTTTTATCCTTCTTAGTTGTCTTTTTATATTTTGGATCACAGTTTTTTTAAATTTGATAATTTAATTATTTTTTGTACTTTTTGAAAAATAATACTTTTTTCTATGTTGTACTAAATGAACCTACACACTAATTTCACTTGTTTAGGTTTTTACTATCAATGTTGCATAACCTTTAATTTTAGCCAATAAAAGCGGAATTTCTTGAAGATGACTGCTTCTATTTCGACCAAACATAGCTAAGAACCATCTCGCGTAACCAATTAATAAAAACCGCATTCAAATCCGTCTACGCATTTGGCTGCTACGCCACTGCCACAGACAGACAAACAGATACACCGATACAAAGGTCAAACTTATAACACCCCGACCCAAAAAGTTTTAAGTTTAACCTTAACACTTATAATAATAATAATAATTAAATGCAAAGAGCAGCAGTTTTGGGTACGGCACGCATTGTGAGGAAGTTTCTTTCGCTGTCGCCATAACCACCGACGGACTGGTCGTAAGGCCCACGTCGGCGGAATACTATTTTTTATATTTATATTTATAATGTTCTTTTCTTATGTTATATATATAAATGTTAATAATGAGATAATGATGATAATAATAATACAGGACAAATTGCACATATTGATCTAACCCCTAAGTAAGCAAATTATTTCCTTGTGTTAAAGATGTTAGACAACGATACAAATACATAGAAAATACACATTATAAATACTACAAATATATTTAATAAACGACCAAACCCAGAAATACAGACATCTATGCTCATCACAAACATGTCTGTCGGTGTCGGGAATCGAACCCGAACCTCATTGTGTCGTTATACGTTAGGCGTCTGCGCTAACCACCGGGCTAACAGGGCGGACCACTTAAATCATCGTGTAATTTTTTTTTTTATTATATATTATTTTATTATCCGAGTAAATAAATTGATTTGCATATAAAAATAAGTGAAACATGTAATAAAATATAATCGATAGCTTTTTTTAAAAAGAAACACACAAAGAACTAGCCAGTATAGATCAGTACATATATTTTTTTACGATCCTTAGGTATTATAAATATGTCTATACCAATGAAACGAATAAATCTGCAACGTAAGAAAAACAGGATACCAAATAAATCCAGACACCTCCTTACAGTAAACCATTTTTGGTTTAAATTAATGCAATATTATTCTTATCAACTTACAATTAAGGACTGCTGATAAGTAAACCGGATTTAATCTACTACAGCCACCGCAACTTGAGGCGGATTAATAGCAGTAGATCCCGGGAACGTGATTTTATAAGTAAAAACCAACTTCTATGTTTATTACCCTATAATTTATTGAGAGTAGCTGAAGTTTACTACGACGCCATTTGGTTTTGTTTTTTCCTTCCATGGTTTCTTTATTTTGATGTTAGATAAAGTTATTATGACTTGGATTTATTTTCTTTATACACTAACGGGGGTCATATAACATGGTTATTACAAATAATAGATAAATCTAAAAGGAATACTTTTTAACACAATATTACTTGCACTAAGAACTTTTAGTTACTAAGACTTTTAATTTAGCATGTATATTAGGTTGGTTAGCAATTAAGAAAAAAAACAAATATTTTGGTTCTATTTTCCTAGGTATTTTATTAATATGTTTGTCCCTACGAAGATGCTTAATTGAAATTAATATGCTAAATTGAACAAGGCTAGTAATGACATGTGCAGCTCAGTTTGCAGAGCGCGGCGTTTGGTTGGGTAATGTTCGCGGGCGTGAAATTTTTAACTATTTTAACAATATTATTAAGATAAAAGTATGTTTCACCAACAAAACTACTTTTAACTTTATTAATAAATGAAAAAACTCTTTAAGTTTAATAAAAAGAAAAATATAAATAATAATTTCATATACGAGCGAACGTATGAGCATGCTGGCGCTTTGGATGAACTACCATTTTATAAAAAATATTCATTCTTTCATATTTTTTAGATTTCTACTTCCTAATGGTAAATAAATATGTAGGGTGAAATTTACTTAAAATTATCTGCGAACGTCCATGTCATATTTCTACTTTTAATGCAAAATATGTAGTCGATATACTCGTCGAGTACCAGCGCTATGGTAATAAAAAAAATATATGGGTCATTCCTGTCAAATTACCAGATTAAAAAAATCATATGCTTTGAAATTTTTATGTTTTTGTAAGTCTCAAATGACGCTCAATCCTATATTTTTAGCTCTTAATTTCAAACGCCCCGGATATTTGAATTTTTGAAAATCGAAAGAAAAATTACGAAACGGTAATTTTCGAATATTTGTATCTTCTGATTAAATTATCGTAATAATGTTTTCCCTCTTACCAATATTTTATGATACAACAATAATATCGTCTTTTTTCACGAATATTGGTATTGATGAATATAGAATGAGTATAATTTCGTCAATATTATCTTGCGCCTAAGCCACAAAATAGTTTTTCTATTTTTTGTCATTGAAATATTTTATTCAACAATCCCTATAAGGGCAATAACACTTATTTATTTGTAGATTAATTCTCGATATAAATATACTAAAATAAGTTACTTACCTTAACTTTTACTTTACTTTCATAATTACAAATGCCTACAGTAGACGGCAAGCAATATTTACTATAAGGTGAAACGTTTCCTCAGCTCCATAAAGCTGGCGAACCCAAAATAACGGAACCAAAAAAAAAAATTGCATAATTTACTGCTATTTAATTGCTAATTAATTACCGCAAAAAATTTTTTTTTGCTTTTTTTTATAAATAATTACAACGGTTCAGCTACCTTGATTTCAAGCTGGCGGAGCCACCGAAAATTTTTGATCAAAACCAAAAACGAATCGTAGCATAATTTACTGCTTTTTAATTGCTATTTAATTACCGTGATAAAAAATTTATTGCTATTTTTTTTAAACAATTACGACGGTTCAGCTACCTTGAAATCAAGCTGGCGGAGCCACTGAAAAGAACCGAATAAAAATTGAACTATTATTTATTACTAATTAATTGCTAATTAATTACTGCTTCCAAAAATTTATTGCCCCCTTTTTTAAAACAATTACATTGTTTTATTTGTCGCATACGTCAGACTGTTTATGAGACGGTACAGTCACACCAAAAAGGTTCGGCGCAGGTACAAAAAAGATCAAGCCAGGTAAAATAGCAAAGGTAGCAAAATTACTGGTGTTGGTAAATGAGCACCACATATTTCTTACAATTTTATTTCCTCCTATTGAACAATGAAGCGTAATTGGCTTTTCATTTTATTACTCGATAAGAATTCTCATGTTACAATAAATGTAAATATTTAACAATTACGATAGCCCAGCTCTTCAGGCTGTTTTTGAAACTCAT
The DNA here is from genome assembly GCA_959347355.1 of Napeogenes inachia. Lineage (NCBI taxonomy): Eukaryota > Metazoa > Arthropoda > Insecta > Lepidoptera > Nymphalidae > Napeogenes > Napeogenes inachia. The sequence goes on along the minus strand of OY365793.1, from coordinate 18,741,331 downwards.
TAGAATTGAATATGTATTAGGTTTACATGGTTTTGAATAAACAGAACTGAATTTAGAAATACAATCCAAAAATGTACAAACCATTCCAGAAATTCATTTAATCAAATAAAATGAAAAATAAAAGTCACATTTTGTACATCGATGTTATAAGGTGAATCAGATAGTTATTTCCATTTTGTAATTTTGACAAATATATTTGAAGTTCGGGTACAATTGCACTTTTTTATGATAATGGCGAATAAATTAAAATAAATATTTACCAACACCAGTAATTTTGCTACCTTTGCTATTTTACCTGGCTTGATCTTTTTTGTACCTGCGCCGAACCTTTTTGGTGTGACTGTACCGTCTCATAAACAGTCTGACGTATGCGACAAATAAAACAATGTAATTGTTTTAAAAAAGGGGGCAATAAATTTTTGGAAGCAGTAATTAATTAGCAATTAATTAGTAATAAATATAGTTCAATTTTTATTCGGTTCTTTTCAGTGGCTCCGCCAGCTTGATTTCAAGGTAGCTGAACCGTCGTAATTGTTTAAAAAAAATAGCAATAATTTTTTTATCACGGTAATTAAATAGCAATTAAAAAGCAGTAAATTATGCTACGATTCGTTTTTGGTTTTGATCAAAATTTTTCGGTGGCTCCGCCAGCTTGAAATCAAGGTAGCTGAACCGTTGTAATTATTTATAAAAAAAAGCAAAAAATTTTTTTTTGCGGTAATTAATTAGCAATTAAATAGCAGTAAATTATGCAATAATTTTTTTTTGGTTCCGTTATTTTGGGTTCGCCAGCTTTATGGAGCTCGTTTCCTCGTCTGCCACAATTAAAAAAAACACTATTATATCCCTGAAGTAGCACAAAGGTATATCATTTCCAAATATTATTACATAAATCTTATAAAACTAAGACAGAGTGGCCATGGAAAGTCGTTGAAGCAGATATTCCGATATACTCCGAGACAGATTACACGAAGTTCACACGAGAGTGACGTGCCCTTAAAGGAATATAGATCACTGTGATAGTAATACAAGATTACTTTCTTGACTATGAATTTGGATAAGGTTTTACATAAGTAAAACATAATACAATGTTCATACTTATAACAGTAGTGTTTGAATCCAAATTTATTAAAAATTCTTTTTATGTATTGACTTTTTATCTTTAAACAACGAATGAGCTTTGTTAATATCATGTTTTTAAAAATAATTTTCGCCGACTTCGACGTTTTCTTATTTCTGAGACCTTAGATATGTTTACTACTTTGGTACCATGTTGGTCTTTGTCTGAGAAATGTGTAATTTAAAATAAGTGGCGTTTATATTCAAAATCTTGGTTAGGAATTACGTAGCCAAATCCCTGTTATTTCAGAGGCTTTGTTAGTTTTGATAATTATTTTAGGATGAAGATTATAATAATTGATGTCCATTATTATTTCTCGTGAGAAATATATTCTCGTGACTAAGTAACTAGATTTTAATAGTGAATAATAACTAAGTGATAATATTATCTAAGGTATGTTAATATGATACCATACACAATACACACACAAATAATATGATACCATACACACACTGTTATATCATAATCTTACAGCTGTAACAAACTTTACTCCGAAACATCATATAAGATACTTATTGCAATTTATAAACGAGTAAAAGCGAAAGAGGACATATTTTCATGTAAGACCGACACCTTGTGACATTTTTATGAAACCTCTCTTACTAATGAAACTAGAAAATACTGTTAAGAAAAATACTATGTAGTTGAGAAAAAAGCTTTTAGTGGCGTAAAAATGAATACTTGTAAAAGTAATTGTTGTAAGCACTTCTCAAAAATTTGCAAACATAGTTCTTTTTTTTTACTTATTTTCGACTTGGAAGTCAATACAGTATGAACTAAATTTATTTTATCTCTTTACGTGTACAAATTTTGATGGTAAAAAAATAAGAAATGTCTAAATATTCCTTTGTGAATAAGTACAACAGCTCATCGCAAAAAAAGAGACATTGTTTATTCAAAACTTTCTCATCGCTTTAAAAAAAAAAATTAATGCTTTTTTTCTTCACGCTATATTAATTAAAGCGTGTAAGCGGCTAAATTGGTTTTACTACAGTATTAACATAATAATCCTTAAATTATTCTATAATTCTTAAATTATTGTTTAAATATGATAGTATATCTCTAGTGAACTATCAAGTGACTCATAAATATTTTTTGGTTTATTAACGAAAAACTATAAAAATAAAACCTGAGTATAATGTATAATCTGTATAATGTATATAACATGAAGAATGTATCTAATTATTTCTATAAATTAAATAAAGGAGATATAAAAAACAAAAGTTAATAAAAAAGATTGAATCCCTTAACTGCAGTCATTGCGGGTCTGACGTTGATTGTTATTGATTGAACATTCCTTGTACCTGCAACTGCAATTTGATAAAATAATCGTAGATTTAGTGATTGAAGTAAGCTACATTCTTTACAAATAACAGGGATTGTAGCAACTCTTCAATAAGATAAAGGTTGAACAATCTGTACAATGTACATGTAAAATCATCATCAGTTACTTGTATTTATGCCAGTTGACCTTTAACGCTCTTCTTTCATGAATTATCTGAACCCAAATTTGTTCCTTTAATAAACTCATCCTATGCCTTCTTCGGTAGTCTATTTCTTTTATAATCCATTTAATACGAAAGCCTGTTATTGGTATATCCTTTTCATCTTTCCGTTTTATATTACCAATAGGACAAACAAAAATCTACGAGATAAAATAATAATAAAATTTATCTATGTTAATATGCCATCATGTAAAAATAACTTCTCAATTAATTTTTATTCATGACTGGGGGTCGACCGCGACTTCGTCCGCGTGGTTTTTAGTATTGCCGCCGAGTTCCATACAAAATTGATATTTAAAACCCTTGAGGGTGGAATTTAAAAATCTTTTCTTAGTACAGTAGTAGTACAGTAGTAGTCTAGTAGTAGTCTTAGTTTCGTAGAAAACAAATGTGTCCTCCAATTTCACTATCTCTACGATCTGCGGCTTCGACTGTATGCTATAACTAAGTCAGTCAGAACCTATTAGATTATATTAGATTTGCAGCATTTTTCATTGCTGCTTAACTTCTATTAGTCACAGCGAGATGACAAATCCTCAATAAACAGACTATTCAACACAAAAAGAATTTTTCAATTCGGTCCAGTAGTCTTAGTGATTAGTGTGTTCAAACAAACAAACTCTTCAGTTTTATAATATTAGTATATATAAATTATTTTCAGATGGAATGGAATTATTCTTTTGAATTCACGTTAACTCTTTTAGTTTTCCTACATATATTTTCATAAATGTATTTACAAATCAACAAATACACTTATATATTCATGAGTAAGTTCACTGTAATGAAACCAATACTCCAATAAAATTTACTTTTCAAAAAAGCATAATAGACCGTTTATCAATAGATTTTGGGCCAAAAAATTGTTTATGAGATGACCTAACGTAAAGAAATGGCTTAAAAAAAGACAAATTACACCGTAGTAAAAAAGGTCCTTATAACCCTTACTAATCTAAATAATACATTAGAGTTGTATTTGGATCTACAGAACATATCTGTATAATAAACATTTTATATGTCTTTTTGTTATATATTTGCCTTGGTTTACATTATCTTTAAGTTCAATTACAACCAAACATTTTTACCTCTATCTATCTGACAAGGGATAAAGAGAATTCTTACTTATATTTTTATATTATTTTCGTATGTTGTGTTGTTACTTTGTTCATTACTCGGTTGGAGCCAAGAGTGTAAGTTAGTTCTAAATATAAAAGACATTTGTCTGTTCTTTTTTCATTCCTTCTTATGACACGTGACGTCTATAAATATGTTATCGGTTTGAGATCAGAATGCGTTAGTATCATAAATTTTATCTGGGTAATATAACAACTCAATTTCTAAGTTGGGTATTTTTTTAGTTTATAATAAAAATCTAATAATTCTACCAATTTAAATTATAACGAGTTCTCGTTTAAAGATTCAGTTATAACACACACGGCGTAAAATTTATATTTTACGACTAGTTCCGTTAAGGGGTTTTAATGTGACGTCACACAAGGGGGTGGTAGGAATATTCGAATTGCGTAATTAATTATGGAATGTCTTTAGTATTTACTGTTAAATGTTTTAAAAATTAGAAGCATAAGATATCTTAACATAATGTTTAATCTTTTATATATTATTAGAACTTATTATAAGGTATAAATAATAGCATCTGTAACTTGGTTATGAAATCGTAAATTACCCTCACCTAGATATTATAGCATTAAAATATTATAAAACGAGTTGTAAGGGCTGCTCTCGCCCCCTCATGTCTTATGCGAGTCCTGTTTTTGCCCACGCTAATCTGAAACCCCTTCAGGTGATTCAGAACAGTTTACACGGATTGTGACAGGGGCAACGTGGTTCGTCCACAACATCGATCTCCTTAGAGACTTAGACCTTCCAACCATCGCTCAGTATGTCAAAGAGCTTTCTCAGAGTTACTTTAATAATGCTGAGCATAACCCGAACCCACTGGTGGCTGACGCCGCAGAGTGTAGACAACGTAAGACCAATTTAGTCAGAAAAAGAAGACCCCAAGTCAGTACTTGTTAACGCCGACGACGCGTTCTCGTTAGGTAATAACATACGTGTCTCATCTGAGACGCCGAAGGACGCCGTTCCCCATGGGAGCCCATCTGGTCCCCTTTTCTTTTTTTTTTTTCAAGGGTGGGTCTCCTGACCCGCCCGCTCCCCCGGTGACGCTGTAATAGCCGACAGGTCTATCAGCATAGATATGAACAAAAAAAAAAATCGCCCATTTTATTACAAGTTGTTGGATATTAAAAATTGAAGTGCAAGTATAGTGTATTACTGTAACAAGTCAGAAGAGTTTACATCGCTTGGAGCCTTTAGTGAAGATAACCATCAGAGATAGAAAAGTCTGATCTACTACTTGACTGCTAATCTGGAAGGGAATTCGTTGCTGTACTATGAAAATCAACAACATTCGACATCACCTAGAGCTACTGGAAGAAGCGGTCAAATAAGTTCTCTCTTGCTGATCGCGGGATGGACCTGAATATAACGACAAACGTCAGGATCAAGTTTTGCATAGTTAAGTGACCTTATGATTATTGATATTATTTTTACTATGGATAATAACTTTCAAATATTAAAATCTATAAATTTGGTAGGATCGCATCTAAATGGCCTTGAAGATGAATTGAAATAATAAGTCAATACTTCGTTGCTAAAGGGGGTAGTTTTAGATATGTAATAGAACATTTTATTAATTGGTAAGATTTGAATTTACGATATTCTTTTATTACTTCTACAACAACATTTTATTTTTTTGCTGAAACTATTCCAAAAATCTTAAAATATTTATAGGTCATTTTGAATTTGTTTAGTATAGCATTGGATTGTGACAGACGTTACTTTTTAAAACCAAGTATCAGATACACGAGGATAAGATATGCCATATCATGTTCCCACATGATTTGATAATCTCCAAATGAAGTTAAGCCTCTAAATGAATTTATGGAACACAATAATATTTGTTTTGAGCCGCTTCATCGGTTTAGCTAAACCTTAAGTTAATTTCATAAATTTATTAAATCTTTCGCAAATAGGATAATTACGTCCCGGTATCTATTTTGCTTTGAAATCATTTTTTTTAGAAGGTGGGTTAAAAGAAAAAAACTTTTGTTGATATAAAAAAAAGCGTTTAAAATCTGAACCCGTACTATCTAAATATAATCCCTAATTTGATATAGTTGCACACAGACTAGACATCCCAAACCTCACAGCCGGTGATACTTTATCTCAAAAACAGTAAAAAGGTGATTTGAAACCAATTGCATGTTTTAGTCACCAATTCAATAGAAAAACATATCACTTGTATGAATATGAACCAATGGCACTGATGAGCTTTAAAATGTGAAAATTTAATATATGTTCATAACAATGATATTATTAAGTATGTTGAAAACTATTGAATAATGTATTGTGTACCATGTTGGTGTATCCCGTGGTGAAAATAAATTTAAAGTACCATGTGGGTGTAAAAATCATAATGTAATTAATACAATGTTGGTGTGTCCCGTGGTAAAAGTAAGTACCATGTTGGTGTCCCGTGGTATAAAAAAAAATGTATAAACTACCATACCGATGTGTCCAATGGTAGTACGCTGACGTTTCCTTAAACTCACACATTACTATTGCAAGCAATAAGCCTAGATAGATAAAATAAGTTAGTCCTATCCTATCTATCTAAAAATAAAACATAAGATTATAAAATTCTTTTATACAACGATGCTTAGGTTAAAATATTCCAAGGATATTTTCTTCTCAATACCTATTTATATTTTTACGCTCTCCTTTGAGCAGACAAAGAGGATCGAATGTTGGAAGCGCCGTTCTTGACATACCACTTTCGTGTCTTCTAGTATCATTGATTTCCTTACACAGGCTGTTTTTATATTAAATGTTAAGGATCAACATGTATAAAACTGTAATCTTTTCTTTAGTTTTTTGTGACGGGAGTTTTTAAACAAACAAATAAATGTAGAATGTGTGTAACTATTGTTGTATAATTCTTAATTCAAATTTGTCATGAATATTATTTGCTTTTTTTTTTTTACAAAGGCACTATATAGAATCAATATATATGTGGTGTATTTCAGTCATAATATATAATAAAGTGACGAGACGAAGTCTGTACTTAAAACATTATTTAAAAGACATCGCTTAAATTTACTTAAACAGTTTTTTTTAATTGCTGCATTTTATTTTTACAGCAGAATCCTATTTGTTTTTTATTTGCAAGTCTACTTATTTGTTTATTGGTTGACCTATGACGCAAAAACTACTTAATTAATTTTATAAAAAATTGGTGCAATGAGAGCTTACTATTAAAAAGACTAATATATATGTATTTTAACTATGTAGATAAAAAGACTCTTTAATAGCATTTATATGAAATTACTGTTTTCTTCTAATTTTATTTTCAGTAAATTTCAATCAATGTAAAATGAAATTCTAGCATGTGATGACTGTCCGTGTCAGCTAGACTATTGTCTAATTTACTGAGAAACTATGTTAAAAGATACCAAGTCTTACTACGTCTCTCCGTCTAGATTATATTAGTTCTTATTTGCAAATTATACGATTGCTCTTGAGGTTATTATTTTTTTTATCAGTAAATTCCATGACAGATGCTAATTCTTTTTAATATAACTCAACACTTTTCAATCATCATCATCATCATCATTCCGTCACAACAATGTTACGAGCATTAAATGACAATGTTAAGTTCATAAATTTTTCTGTAAGTTCATAAATGTAAATATAAGGTTATTTTTTCTTTTTGGCATTAAATAATCTTAAATACCATTCAAATAAGAAGGAAGGACATAAATCGCTTCATTGTACGAATTAATGTCACATTACAATCATCCTAAAATGATATAATTTATTGGGGGTCAAATATTTTATATTGTTATTCACACAGGCAAACATAGTTCAAAACAATAACAATATACCTATGCTATAAATAGAACAGGTGTAATGTGTTTTCTTGACTGAAAATATAACCAAATATAATTACTCTTACTTTGAAATGAATAACAACAGGGTATTAAATGTCGTATTTTGCGTAACAAATTCATAACATTTGCATTTCTAAATCCTTGTGGAAAACATAAACAGGAATGAGATAAAACTTTGTCTCCATTTTCCGTTCATTTGAAATGTATAAAGCATGTTTTTGATTTAAATAATTTATCTTTTCTGATGATAATTATCATGATATTTTACTATACACCACGACCAATTAAGTAAAAATATACTTAACTGGTATATATACAAAAAGTGATTTGGAATTTTCAAAATATTAAATATATTTTTGGTATCAAAATAAAAAATCTATTGGCTATAATGAAAATACCTATTAACCTAACTACAAACTAAAAAAAACCTTATTTTGAAATAGATCACCGTTCTTAATAAATGTCGTGGTGTTTCGTACAAGAGTGTTTTACAACTTAAACATAATTATTATTTCTAAAAGTAGGAAATGGCAGATAACATTTTAAGTATTTTACTTCTCTTAAAGTACGGGATGTCATTTAATACCGAATTCTGTTCTGTGCTTATTAAATAAGATTTTTTTTATACCTGCAGAATGGTACGCACTATGTGCCAAATCCTAATAAGGATAGATGGATGACATCTCTAGCAAATGACAGTGTGTGGATGTATTTGAAATACATTAGCTTTACCTACATCGATAAATTAAATGCTTAAGAAAATAATTCATTATTTAACCTGCCGAGTGCTAGGTCCACTAGAGTGCTAATATCGCATTGTGAGAAGGCTGTTAGTGAGCTAATGCTTTTATTTGATTGGTGGGTATTTTTATCGGAATTTTTGGGGTCGAATAGTGCGCTGCATATAGAATTATGAAATAAACGCATTAATCACTTTGATCTTATTTTACGCTGATATTGTTAGGTAGTGAAAATACTTTTAAATATTAAATATTCTTGCATGCATTGTCAGTATTCTTATATAAGGCTTTAAAGTATACGTTTCAGTCTGGTCAACTTGATAACCCCTTTTGCAGACAAAAGGGGTTATAAAGTCGTAGTAATCAACTATAACCCAAATCTGATATAGATGAATGGTGATTAATCGATGGATTACAATTTGCATATCTAAGCGGTTTAATTTCGCAGCTAGAGGCAATTTGTATCTTTCATCCTAACTTCAAGACCGATAAAGTTACTGATATTCATTACCGTTACTAAAATGCAAATATTCAATCAAAAATCGCATATAATTTACTGTAGTATTAAATAACAATAATGACATGACATGACTAATGATGTCATGAAAAAGTAGTCAAAGATTTAATTAAAATTATTATTTTTTTAATCGTTAATATATTTGGTGACGACTTTTTTGATACTGTCATAATAATTTTATATTTACTTTACTTTTTTGTACCTGATAAATAATTAATAAATAATAAGCAATACTTACTTGTCTTAGTTCTGTTGCGAGGTCAATGACCAGTTGGTTTTGATCTTTCTCAAATTCCGTCGAAACAATAATTTCTTGGGGACCTAAATAATTAACATAAAAAAGTATAACAAAATTATATTTTTAATTGTTCATAAGCAGTTGTCTGCTATATAAGATGGATTGTTTATGTAAAAACAATGATTAATTATACGTAATTGCTGCTAAAGTGTGTAAGAGTTCAAATATCAAATACTATCTACTGGGAAACCGTCCCGTCGCTCTACCAACTGAGCTTCCGTATCGCTGTCCGTCTCGGTAAATTAAGCATTCTATATATGATCGTCTTTATCGGGACGGTGGTGACATTTATTTTCAAACATCGATAATTACTAAATTATATAATATTATAATAACTAAATAATCGAACCGAAATTGCCACTAGTTCTATGTCAGAATGAAAATAATAAAGATATACTAACCTTCAAACGAGTGTATCACAAAAACCCCTAAAACAGTCCACAACACGAGAAATGTTATTAGTCCGAGTTGACACAAAACACATCTTAATATAGTAGAGTATACCGTCTCCCCGGGCATTTTTGGCGCTGGATACACTCTGAGCCATGTTTCAGGTACCTTTAACAAATTTATTGCTGATATTAATATCAATTTATGAGAAAGAATCAGATTAATTACATAGGCAAAAATGTTTTAAACCTTGTGTACTATGATAACATGTTCAATTGTTTCCAAATTCGTTTTCGAATTTCTTACACTGACATCATGTTTGCTTGCTTCATCTTGAATATTTTCTAACATTTTGTTATCACAACTTATAATATTCTTCTTAACATTATTTTTATTATTCTTCTGAGCTCTAAGTACATCTATCACTTTCAAATGTTTTGAGCCATCCACACTGCGGACACTATCACAAACACCAGGCAATTCAACTTTATTACCCTTATTAAGTTTATGTTTAAAAAAATTTACATTAGTACCCGTCGCTATCACAGTTTTGACGTTGAAGTCATCGCCACATAGTTTTACTGTCCTATCAATATTATAAGGATTTCCACTATTATTAATATTTTCACAATCACTTACTCTGGTATTCCTATAAAGAGGTTTTACAAATGTAAATTTTGGTTTAAATTTATTGCCGCTTGTTTTACTCATAATTAAGAGCTTACGATAGAAAATCTAAAAGGAAACTGTTTCAAAGCCTATGTTGCGATAGCGTGCTGAAAACTTAAAACTATCGACTTCCGGAACAGACTTGAGGGTACCGGAAGCGGAACGTCAAAGCTCCGAACTTTTAGGGAAATGGGGTTAAGACTTCAAGAAAGTCTACCGTTTGCCGACTGTAAGTTTGCCAAATGCTACCACTTTTCAATAATGACTGGCAAACAATTTATTATTCTGTTTCTGCTTAGTGACCCAGTTCTTTCTAAGTAGACGTGAGCTGTAAACGTGTTTGTATTTTAAATTAGGTACAAGTAATTGTTCTTTACTTTTTTCAGACAAGTTTCTCCAATAGTGTTATAATTATTATACACTTTTTTTACTTTTTTAATAGTAAACAGTCTGCTCATTTCATGAAAAAGCCCGTCCGTATCGTCTAGTTGTTGAAGTTGAAACTATCCCATTAATTTAAACACAAGAAACTTTATTACTCGGAAAGTGAATTTAAATTTGCTTTACACTTTCAAAGGTATAAAGTAATGTCTACACTAAGTCCGTCTCGAAACAAGGAAAGAAACAAAAGTTTAAATTAAGTTTATGTGGTCTGTCGTTTAGAGAACGTCCTTCAATTATAATTTACCAGGACTAAATGCCAATAAAACACATTTTTAGTTCATCCAGTTTTGCGTTACTTAATCGAGTAATTTCAATGAACTCCTCAGAATATCAAAGGCATTGTGTAGGTTCTTAAAAAAAAATTGTCAGGTACGTATGTATTAAAACTTTTCTAATGCTACTTCAAAATACATAAACTAAATGTACTTATATACGCATGATTATAATTATTAATTAGCTTATGTTTTCTATTTTTATAACATTGCAGACATTTTCTTTCTATGAAACGGTGTTTATATTGATTGGCTTAAATATTTTAATACATCAGGAAATATCAAGTCTTATAAAGCAAGATAATTGTTTGTGTTCATATTAGGTACTTAGTCCAGTTTTGTTAAAGATTTATCCTTTAAAAAATATAAATGTTTAGATAGCTAAACGTTTACCATACTTTTGGTTTGATTTAACAAAATTCAATGTTTGAATAAAGTTTTGAAAGAAAAATGTTTTACAACCGAAAGTCTAAAATTAATCTAATCCTATTTTTAGTACGTTCGACCTGTGAATTTAGTTTATAGAAAGGAGTTCTCTTAGGTTTTATCAATATAGGAGTGCAGATCAAATATTATTTAATAATATTTTTTTAAAATAAACTAGAACATTTACACTATATTATTCTCAAACGTATTCCCGGCCAGTTTCACAAATATATTTTTATTGAAAGATGATAGAACAACAAATGATTCTAATATAATTTCATGTGAATGGTGCCTCTGGATTTCAATTATATGAAATGCTTTTAAGGTTTCTGACAGCTAATTAAAACAAAAGTTCGTACGTCGCAAAACGGAAGTGTCATGGCATTTGACAATTACAGTGCTCTTATACTTAATGTCTTTTGCTCAAATCCATTGCTTCGAGGTCGTTGTGTTTTAAGATATGAAGCTATAAGATAAGAGTAGTAGTTTTTATTATTTACTTGAATAGACTTTGGGAAAATTTAATTCTACAACACATTATTTTCATAATTTAATTTGGAGGATCAGTTTTACCTTATCAAAGTATTTTGTAATTTCTTTGTAATAAATTACTACAACATTATTAAAGAGAATATGAAGTTCTTTGGAAACAATCCCATACGATATGATATGATGTAACCAATGATTATATTAATTCTGATTTGGATTAATATTATTGTTCAAAGATGAATTATATTGATATCATTAATGTTCATTGAAGTATAAAAGGGTTCGTGAATACTCTGTTATGAGTGTGGTTTACGCGGTCTTTTTGATATTTTATATTTATGACATGTATTTTCATGTTAAGTACAAATAAAGTTAACGGCTATAAAGCGTCAAACAATATTGATTTTGATTCGCGCGAATTGCGCATCTTACGGCGCAACGTCGCGCGCAGCTGTCAACGTGCAATTTTTCGTCAACAAATTTGGTTCTGTAAATTTGATATTATCTACATAAATAGTTACACTTGTCTAATTATTATTATTTTATTATTATTATTAATATATAACTAAAATGAGACTAAAAAAGTAACCGTGAATTGTGATATTTTACAGTTGTGCTATAAATGTGAAATATAGGTTACTGTGACTCTGAATTTGTGTTTGTAGTAGAGATTTTTTTTCTTTTCAACGTATATAGATCTTCAAATTGGTTTAAATATGTGTAATACAATGTTCAAACTCTAAAAGAACAGGACAAAATCAGTGTTATTCAATTTTAATCACAACGAAACTGAAAGTATCAAGGAAGTTTAAAATATATGAATAAATTTAAGCACAGACATGCTACATCTGATTTGATTTAAAGTTATTACCATGCACACCAAAAATGTCAAGATGCCTGCGCATTTGTGGGGCATACTCTTATCGTTTAACACGAAGGCATTCTACAATATTCCTTATAATCTCCTTCATAGTTATACTGTCTATAATATTCCAGTTTTATGCCTACAAACATCAAGATTTTCCGCATTTTTCATCAAGGGTCGGTGACTTTGAATACAGACCTGGCGCATTCTTGAAGGGTCAGCAGCCTAGTGAAAATATAAGTTATTGCCAGTTTAACTATGGTCTCCCAGATGAAATTAAGTGGGAAAGCCTCCAGATAACTACTTCACCCGAAAATGGTCGTGAGAGCACTTACAGGGTTATATACAATGCAATCAAAGGCAATGCGTATGAAAACTATTCAAAATATAGTGCAGTCACCTATGCTACTCAAGCAACGCCTGAATTTATTTACCATATTGTAGAAATAGCCAGATACTGGGATGGTCCTATTAGTTTTGCGATATTTGTGCCAAACTATGACATGGATATTGCAATAAATATAATGAATCATTTATGTCGATGTTACTCAGCAATGTCGAAAGTATCCCTGCACCTATTTTATCCACGGAAATTTCCGCCTAAAATATATAAATACGATCCTTTTCCAGTAACAACAGATTTTTTTACAACTACACAGGATATACAAGAAATACAAATTGAAAAATTAGCAAAATTCAGGTCTTTAAATAATAAAACCAGAGCAAATTATATACAATGGGCAAGGAAACGGAAGATCGCAAGAATGATGTCTAAGATGTCTATCAACAAACCTCCTCCAAAATTATTATTTTCAGATTGTTCTGGTTTAGAAATATTTGACGTTCCAACTTTTAGACGAGAAAACAAAATATTGTACCCAATAAACATAGGAAGAAATGTTGCGAGGAACGCATCAAGGACAAACTATTTCATAGTCTCAGATATTGAGTTGGTACCAAGTTACGGATTAGCTCCAAAATTCTTAGCAATGTTGAGGAAACTTATGGGCGATAAGAAACGAGACAAGGGCTGTATATTCTCAAAGACCGTCTTTGTCGTTCCATTGTTCGAAGTTGATAGAGGGGTGGATATTCCACGTGACAAAGACACGTAAGTTGACATATGAGTCCTCGAATTCGGAAAGCTTTTTCTTATGTGACGTATATTTCTATTATGAGATATTATTAAAACATTGAATATATTTTGCAATATAAATATCTATCGTCGAATATTTCAACAATGTATGTATAACGTGATTCTTTGAATTTGAATATAAAGAATAACCATAAATCAGTATCACATATTTTTTTAGTTATAGAACCAGTTAGGTTCTTTTTCGAATAATCTTTAATCAATTTAATTAAAAAAAGAAAATAAATTTAATAATAAATAAAAATAAACTAATCATGAATTAAAAAAAAGAATTATGGGAATCCTCTTCACACTTTATTGTTGAACTTACTGACTAAATTAGTTATCCAACTATTAAACCCTAACGAAATACAAGATAAACAAGGACTTTAAGAACCTTTTCTTATGGCAGGTTAGTTGAACTGATAAATGAGAAGCGTGCGAGGTATTTTCATCAAAAAGTGTGTCCTCATTGTCAGCGGTTCCCTGGTTTACAGTCATGGACACTTCGACCTTCGCCAACAGTTATTGAGGTATGTTAGTAATCAAATTTAGTTTGAAATTGCTAAAACGGAATTATAATCGATTAACCTTACGATTAACCTTTCAAGACAATAAACATTTAATATATATTTCCGAGCGTGAGAGCAGAGGGTTTACCTAAATGGATTACAAATCCTAAAAGTCAGATTCCCTGGAGTCTTTTTGGGTTATAATAAAGATGTCTTGATATGTCATGATCTCTTGCTAATTTATATAATTTATGTTTGTTAATCAAGTTTTAAATCGAAAGTTATTGACAAAATAAAAAAAAATATTAAAAAACACATGTCTTATTTAAATTATAAATCTTATATTTTTACCCATATAAAATATTGTATTGACAAAACTCTTAAAACGATCATAAAATTTTCAACCTTTATTTTAAACTATCTTGTTTTAGATTCCACTAAATTTATTCTGGGCAAGGCTTCCTTGCCTTGATAGATCATTGTTATAAATGGTCTATAAACATTTTAAACTATGACAAATTTTGAAATCATCATTAACAAGAGCTGGGATCGAACGTGGAATTAGTTGAATTTTTCATTCTATATTTACTTTAAATTTGGACCGATCAGTCAAAATATATTTTTGTAGGTATAAATTAGCTTTTCGTTTTGGGTTTTTCAAATGGACATATCATATATAATATTATAAATTTCTTACTTTGAAATTTCAAGTCAAGACTTATGTCAAACCTTTCATCTCTTGAAAGTACATTAAAGTCATGGATTCCAAAAACATTTTGACCAGTTATTTATTAGGTTAGAAAAGCTTTCTATATTCCAAATTTAGAAATAGTCTGTGCGTTTATCGTATTACGTAACATAGAATAAACGGTGTTGTTTAGAACTTGATATTTACAAAGAAAAATTTTCAGCCAATGTTGATCGCAAGACGTGAATATCCTTATCACCGATGGGAGCCACTTTACTTCGGTACACAGCAGGAGCCGTGGTACAGTGAAATGCTTTCATGGGAGGGAAAGCAGGATAAGATGGCACAGGTATTGTTACCATTTATTATATACTTCCCTCTGACATTTAGTTGATGATACTAAACTGTTTGTAATAAAAACGGTAAGGCAAAAGCACAACTTTCGGGCAAGCGTCTACAAAATTACACAATCCTTTAATTAATTACAAATTAAATTTTATTTTTAATAATTCTCGTAAATTTAAAACTGTTTTGTTTTCTAGAATGGATTCTTTAATATTTTTGTATGATTTTGTTTTATCTTTGAATTGCTTTCGTTTCATCCCTATTCTTGTTTCTTTTTTATGTAAATTTATGTCTCATTAAATCTTATATTATTTATTAAAATATAACTTATTATGTAAAAGCAATAATCATTTTATCATCCATCCAATACTGATTTTATATTTAAGCTTATTATAATCATAGTAATTAATATTTATACAATTAAATCGTAAATCATCAATTTATTTAGCAAAACCATTGTAGGCCTATCATAATGAGGTTTAGCTTATCTGTGGTTAGTTAGCTGTAGATCGTATTAGATTATTTGTAAATAGTGTTCGTAGGAACAGAGAGCTTTGTCATAATTTAATAAGGTTGGTACTCGAGTATCGAATTAAATTTAAATTGTTACATTCTGTGGAGCATTCAGTGTTTACATCTTTCACTTTGTAGTATTGTTAATATGATTCAAATTTTAAAGAAATACATACTTTAATTGTTAAATCTCAAATTTATTTTCATTTTTTTTTAATTAATTCATCTTAACTTATTTACTATGTAACTTAATTTCTATTATTAGTTCACTATATTATAGCTACTTTGCACAAATCTACTGGATCTTTTAGTTTAATATAGTAGTATTAGTTATAAATGTACTGATACCAAAATATGTATACCTCATTTTTGTCTTTTTTAATTTCATAATTAGCCATCTTTGTTTATTTATTTTTGTTCGTTCCGTAGATGCTTGAAATGTGTATTCTTCGATACAAACTGGTGATTCTCGATGGCGGTTTCCTTTGTCATTATCACCGAAGCATCTTCTTAAATCTCCCTCGAAACTTGCATCAACGACACCAACGATTAAATAATTATAGATATATACAACTTAGGTGGTCCTACCAAAATTATTATAGAAGCGAGCGCGTCATAAACCATAAATGTCGTGAAGTTAGTGGTTATTGGTAGATTATATAATTTATTATACGGTTTATTTCATTTTGAGTTTTATTAGTCTTAGATACAATTAAATCATATAAATTAAAAATGTGTTTGAGGTCGCTGGTAACAATCTACTTTGTACTTAGTTATGAACCATCAAAGCACTTGGTTGATGGAATCAAAGCTTAGAAATTTATGCAAATTTGAATTTTGGTTCTATAGTAAAAAAATATTATATTTTGTTATTTCAACAATATAAGATCTAGTAGAAGGTGAGTTTGGGAATTTGTTTAAAAACTCTTCATATAAATGTTAATTTAATAACATGCGAACGTCTAAGGTTTGCTATAGGTTTTTACCAAATAGCTGTGTACTTTCAGTATAGGTGCATTATATTTTTATACACATGAAAACGTAACACATTTGTCTGTGCTTCTAAAAATAATCTCCATGGGTATTCTATTTGTCTATTAGATGCTAGAGTTGTGTCTTCAAGAATATCGAATGGTGGTGTTGGATGGCGCGTTTTTGTGCCACGCGGCGGCGCCACGATCCGGGTCACGACGTAACCGCGCACAATGGATTAACCACCGCAGATATCATACTATCGTGTCATCTTTTCTCAAAAAGTATCCAAATAGATCTAAATGCAATGTGATGTATGGATGTTAATGTATATGCTTTATTAATTACACCTTACATTATTTTAAGGCAAGCTTTTTACAGCACTTATGACAAGAAAAGATCAAAAGCAAAACTAAATAATAGATAATAAAAAAAGATCAAAAGCAAAACTAAATATAATACATGCATACTTTTTTTTCTCTATAGAATTCCAATAAACTTGCGTATTGAAATTCTGCATATTACTTTTGTCAGTTACCGAGTTAATACATTTGTATTAAGATTTAATAAAAGTTAAAGGTTATTGAGATTTCTTATCAGAATACTTCATATAAAAAATTATATATGTTTAGTTAGAAGAAGGTAAGTAAATGAAAAAGGAAGTTTAGCAATAATTTTATCGGAATTTAAACACAATTACATAGTTAAATATATTTTTTAAAGTATTAAGTCAGTTATTTAATAATTTCTATATTCTAAAACTTTCATTGCCTACGAAGATTATATTGAGGTAAATCAAAAATTTGAATAGTCTATTTTGCGTTTCATCAATCTCAATGGTTATTTTGAACATTATGTCTATTTGTGTGGTTATAAATTTAGAATATTTAGGTTCTGATTTAAAAAAAAAGATTATATTTCTTCGACTTTTAATTAGTTTCAAAAGTTATAAGTTGATTTTGATGTAATTAAATAGCACTTGATTAGTGACACTTAAAATAAAATCTTAACAATAATAATAATATACACAATTTTGACATTAATTAATTTTAGAAACAAGGCTTGTAGTTTAGTCTTATTGTGGATATTATTCCTTGTTTAGTATAAATCATGTAAAAACATGTAATTAAAGTATGCTATTTGATTAATAAAGGAGCTGTGAAATAATATAACTTTCCTATTTAATGTCAAATGTCATTTATTTATATGGATGTAAATTAATATTGATTAATTGAAACGTTTTTTTATGCAATACACTTCATCCTTATCGAAAGTTTTGTTTGTTATTTTCCCTGGGTATAAATATTATTGAAATATAGACACATTGGTACTAATAGTGATATCACTTTTATTATTTTTAAAAATCCTATATCCTATCCTTCCTTATGGTTCGTTTTTATAAAAAAAATATTAAATATAAAATTAAACTCATTCACTACTCTTGGAAATGGAAACCATTTATAGTCATATAAAACCATTTATATGACCCCTCTGTCTTACTATCGACTTTGGCATAGCTGGTTTACTCTTGTTTGATAGGAGTAACGATTTGTGAGAATATGAAGGAATCTATATAACAACTCTATGTAAAAAATACTTAACAACTGTATATACATACGTATGTCGATGATACTTACATTCATTATAGCCTGTTTCGTATTTTCTAAGTGAATTAAAATCTCAATTCTATGCTATAAAGTGAGATTAAAGAGACCCTAATGGACGTCTAGTCCTAAAAGGATTTGGACAATTCCATTGATTTCGCTATATCCATTAAGGTCTTTATAAGTGGGGTTGGATTTAGTAGTAATAAATTACTTACTGACCTATTTTAAGTTAGTATTGCTTTTTCGGATTTCTAGATATAATAAAAATGTTTTTGGGCTGTAAGTAAACTTTTGAAGTTAGTTAAAGCTTGAACTGTCTGTAAGTAAAAAACCATATCGTATGTATTTTTATTACGTATTTTGAAGAAATATATACGTTTAAATGAAGCCCGACTAAGTCGGCTGGGTATGTTAGTAATAATATAAATGAAGAATCAGCATCCAAAAAGCATTTAATAATCGAATAATTAAAATTCAGTATCATTTTATTAACAATAAAATCAAGTCTTCTAAAACATTTATTTAACAAAATTATTTTGCACGAGTGAAATATTGTATAGTCTTTTTAAAAAGTTGTTATATCTACATAATTTAATGAAATGTGTATAAATTTGATTCTAACAAAACATAAGATAACATGTAATTTGCGGATACTTACATAATGTATCTCGAATATATTCAACCTAGTTTGCTCAGCTCTAGATTGAATTTGATTATTTGTTAATAGAGTTCGTACGAA
Organism: Napeogenes inachia; assembly: GCA_959347355.1. NCBI lineage: Eukaryota > Metazoa > Arthropoda > Insecta > Lepidoptera > Nymphalidae > Napeogenes > Napeogenes inachia. Next base: position 18,722,118 of record OY365793.1, on the reverse strand, counting down.
CGCTGAACTTTGTCATAATTTAATAAGACACTAGGAGTTGACAAGTAAGTTACAATATAACTGGTAAATACAATTAATGCAAATTCTATTTTTGTTCGGTCGCCTTTTAATTATTACCAAAGAACAATTAAACAAAATGACAACCGTTAAGTTGAAAAATAGGCGAATTACTTTTTCTGTAATTAAATGACGTTTCATTCTCCAAGAACTTCAAGTTAAAGATGCCATACACAAACACTGTTCAAGTTACTGTACATATCTTTTGTCTTCATATTCTAGAAATATATTTAAGAATTTTTATTGGTGGATTTGTCTTTTGTGCAACGGGGTGGAGCTTTAGAGCAGATCACTTCAAAATCTGTCAAATTTTAAGTGTTCACGATTTGAAAATATTGTTTCACACTTCATTCGTTATCTTAATTATGTAAGAGAGAGTTGAGGCACGATGCTTTAAAATTAAAAAGCTTAAAACAATATAAGTCTTGCAAAAACAAACATTTTTGCGATTTTTTTGGAATTCAAATATATCAAAATAAACTTTAATTTATTTTGATTTACGTTCTCAACACTCGAGTGCTTTTCAAGGGTAAGTAATTTATTATAGATTATATATGTTAAGTTTAATAATTATAATAATAGTTTTATTTGTTCTGTTCTTATCGGTAACGAAAATAAACAAGGAAAACTGCATTTTTTATAGGAACTTCTATGATATAGCCTATTACTGTTAACTATGTTAACTTTCAGTGGAGCACCTTTGGGAGTTTGGTTTTACTACAAGTAATACCTTTTTATATTTGAAAAGGAGATCAGCAGTTAGACTTAATGAGGAATACTTTTTAAAATTGCAATAAGATTAATTGCAATAATTTTCAATATAAAAATTTGCACGTTCATTACTATTTAAAAAAATAAATACTTATGAAAACAGATTTAACGAAACAAGAGTTATCATATCCTAAATTTTTTAATAATAAAAAGCTCTTCCGTTCGATCAAAAAAAGTCTGTTACTCAAAGATTCCTTGGAAAAGTTTGTCATATTATAAACTGTTTTGGAACATGTTGAAAGTTTGGTGCCTTAAAAACAAGTTTCTCATATAAATTCTGTTTTTATTCAAGGCCTTTTGTAATTCTAGTGACTTTATTCACAAGTCGATAACAAAAGTTATATATATATTAACGTTTTATAGTAAAAAAATGTATAGAATGTGTTGAAATTAAATTTGTCATAATTATTTTAGCCGATATCAAAATAAGATAGATAATTGTTAATAGAGAATACATTACACACTTATAAATTGTTAAAGAACAAAAACAATAAAAAATCCAATGCCTTTTATATGACTGTATAGGGTTAAACAAACAATTTTGAGTTCTTGTAATAAGTAAAGGTAATATCGATATAAGAAAAGTACTTTTGTTGGAGATCGAAATTAAACGCCCACTCTCATAAGGTACAAAATAAGGGCTTATTCACAGTGAACTTGAGAGCGGGCGTAAACAGCGCGGTTCAAAGGAAATTAAATTTTATATAGAACTTATTCAATACATTTCATCAACCATCCGCTACCGCTTGTAAGTCATTCAATGTGTCCGAACGGTAAGATCTATATGTGATATTTGCTCTCATCCAATAAACTATTTGTTTGTTCTGCCTTTGTAAGTCGATCGTTGTTGATTATATTTCTCATATTTTTCTTTTGTCGTTATTTAATATTTGCTTGTGCTATTTTTGTTTTTTTTTTGTTTATAATATATGGGAATATAAAATAAATTATATACAACTGTTGTTTCTAAATCACGCAACGGTCGTAACTATTCCGGCCTTCATAAATACGTGACTGAAACCACAAAATGGATATTTGCTGAAATTCATACACGTAGGTATTTCAAGTTTTATGGTAAGAATTTCCTTGCAACATAATATTCTTATATCCTTTCAGGGTTTTTAATAAAAACTCCATTTATGGAAAGTTTTTAGTAATAAAATAAAAATAAAATAATTGAACTGTATTAGGAACTGGTGATGTATGAACTCTAAGGAAATGTTGTCAGATTTTATATTTTGTATCCTAGGACCATTTTATGTCGGCCTTGGATTCCCTGTGTAGTCAATATGTGGTCAGGGCTGTTTGTGAACAAGAAATGGCTTGTTTACTCCACCATGATGGACGTTCCCTTACAAACCTTGGTAGCTAAGGAAATGCTTTTATGAAAATATCATGTGTAGTACTTATAGATTTTCTTTTAAAATATCAGGTTGAATTTTGTATTACAACACAAATATGAGTGGTAAATGATATTTTAAGTTGTTTAGTATTACATGATGCCCAAATTAAATGGTAGGTACTATTAAAATAAGTTGATAATAATGGAGAAATTAAGTTTTGTAATGAATTGTACACCGCACGTGTGTTATTGTAGAGCTGTAATAAAACAGTGTCCTAAAAAAAGTTTAGTTTGCAAAAGTGATATCCGAGTGTATAGAATTTGTTTTTATAATCGTTTGTCATCTAAAAAGACCTTTTTAACCAATGGTTACCCTCCTAACAATTGGTTAAATCAGCTCCTGATATAATCAGCATAGAAAGTATCTTATGTATTCTTTGCTCGTGGAGAAATTAAATCTCATATTTAAATTTAAAAAAAATATTTTTTTTCATTTAAATGGTTCGATATAAAAAAAGTACAGTAAGTAAATATGTAGAAATAATTTATAATAATATTTCAAATAAAAATAAAAAGAAAGATTTTACCAACACATATTGTGTTCTTATCATTCTGATAATTGAGGTACTGTGTCTGTTCTCTCTGTGATGAATGTACTATTTATTCTATTATGTAAACATCGTTTAATAAATAGGTCATTTTAAATATAAGAAAAAATATTTAAAAAAACTTGATAAAATATATAAAGCATACAAATCTACAAAAAAATTACACGCTTTCAAAACTGCCTCAATTCTTGCGGTAAACTGAAACAATACAAATAATACACTCGTTAATTTAAATATTCAACATTCATGAACAAAATATATTATCTTCTTAAATATCAGATTTGAAATACTGAATGAAAATAAATAAAAGTGAAAACAAACAGACGTCACGGCAAGCCTTTTAAAGTCATTCTTCTATTTTTGTAAAAGATAACCAAGCGCTTTGTTTTTACTCACATAAAAATGGAGTCAGTGAATAAGGACAATGAACGGATATTTGTTTGCTAAACTAGCTATCTTATGCGGCGTATCATGTGAATTCTTTTTTTTAATTTCAAAGAACATCTTGACACAGAATACTCAATGATAAATATTCATTTTAGCTTAAATATACATTGTATATACAGATATATTATAGTTTAATTACGTACGATTGTCTTATCTATAAATATTATAGTATTTTATTCTATTTTTATATAATAACATATAAATATGTTTTTATATTCCCAACAATTTTCTTAAGTAAGTTGACCCAGATATTGTCGGTCAGGAACAGGATAAAGTCGCTACTTTAGTCATCTTTCATTGTTGCCTTCTTTGAGGCGCCATTATCGTTGGCTTTAGTGCATATAGAACTTCCTCCTTTGTGCCTTTTCCCTTTTTTATATTATTTATGTAAAATGATTTAGTGATTTCGGGATGTTATAAATTTTAGTTAAGCTTTGATAAGCACAATTGTTATCTTTCACGACTTTTATTTTGGTTTTATTTGCACTTCTGCCAGCGTACGGATCAGGTCTTGAATTTTGGGATTATTATAAAAGAAAAACCATATATTATTAATAAAATAACTAAGCTGCTCTATTTCTATCATCAATAATTAAACTTTTTAATGGTAAACAATTCTGGGCATGTAAATATAGAGATAACCTTCTTAACACTTATAAATATTTTTTACATTTTTATAATATTAATACTGAAATGATTAGTATACAACCAATTCATACATATATAGAATCAATACTTCTTTTGCTCAAAGTTTTCTTAATCTTTGGCATAACCCAAAAACCCTTACTACAGATTTAATAACGTAGCCTTACTTACTTGGGCTGAATTAGATGAAATGGCATTTTACGAACTGCCTCTTCGGCTATATCGAGTGGGAAAGCGAACTCAATCATGTTCTCATTCAAGCAGTCGTTGTATGTGGAGGCTAACTGGCACCTGTCGGACATGCCTTCTATGCTGTCGAGGCATAGCCGAGAAATGGAATGTAATTTGCGTACCACTCGGGAATTCTTCCCATTTACTAAGCTTGCTAGATGGATCAGTAGGTCGCGGTTAACCTTTAAGATAATAAAGTATTAAATATACATATTTATAGATGTTTAAAATTTATGGCATGCTTAAACATATTAATTTAGTTTTTATAATATGAGTTTAATTCGGCAGGTTTTATTATTATTATTTTTTTATTTAAGTAAAATATTAACCATCTAATTTTCATATCATCAAAATATTACAAAGGTTTTAGTAGGAAGTGTAATAAAGTAATACCTAAACAGAATATGATATTCTAGAACAAACTACCTTTCCGTGGTTGATGACGTCACTCTGTTCCATCATACAGGCAGCGAAACATTGCCCCGACCTCGTGACAGGCGGAGAGTTCGTGAAGTATGCTCTTACGTCCTTTGGTGACGCTCGGACTTTTATGACGCAAGATTGCGCCATGCGGACTAAAGCGTCTAAATGGCCTTGAACCTTCACAAGGAATATAATATATTAAAAAAATAATAACAATCTAATGATTTCAACCAAATAAATAGTAATAATTTATAGCTTAAAATATATTCTATTTCTCAACGAAGAGTAATACATTTCTGCTGTACTTACTTTAGGATCTGTGAAGTCCACCAGTGTTCCAGAGAATCCGTGCGGCTTAATTGCGAGGACATATCCAATCACACACAGGATTATGTAACGTAGCATGTTTCTAAAATACAAATGCATTTTATATGAATGATTGTTTTTTTATGAAAAAAAAACTTTAAAACATTGTGTAAGTGTGCTAATTTATGTATAGTAATGGGAATAAAAGAAACGGAATATAGATATATTCCGTTTCTATTATTTTCTTTATATATATATATATTCTGTTTCTTTTTTTATGTATATATTTTAATATATCGAAGTAATGTTTTTAAAAGGTATCTCTTAAGGACAGTAAATGTCTGAGCTATTTTTTTGTACTGTTTATGTTCCCGTTTTATTGACTGGTGCTATGTTTTCCTACTACTTTACAAATAATTGTATTAATAATAAAATATTAATTTTAGTAAATATTAAGTTTACTCCTGATTTTAAAGACATATATTTTCTAGATTGTTCACTTCAATAATATTCATTATATACTAGCGATTACCTACGATTTTATTCCGAGTTTCATTTTAAAATATTTAAACATTTGAAATGTTAAAAAATCTTGAATTCGTTAATATAAACTGCTTAAAATCAACTAAGCCATTACAGTACCGAGACGGATAAGCACATAAACATATTTTTTTCGAAAAAACTGGTATGGTTTTAACTTCCAATTAATAATGAGCATATAAGGAGAGTCTTTTTGTTATATCTATATTATATTTGATATATTTAGACTATTTTAGGTAGTTTTAACTAAATTACTTATTAAGATAAAACTCATAATGTCTTAAATTCTGAAAAAACTTAAGAACTTCAGAAACAAGTTCCCATAATATTTTATAATTCCATCTATTATATAAAATAAAGTAACTAACTAATAATCTATATGCTCTTATGAATTTTAACTCTTTCATAGTAACTTATTGGAGCAGTTAAACTTCCCTCCACTTAAGAACATATTTTTCAAGTACCACATAATGAAATTTTAGAACGTGTTCTGATTCCTTTGAAGACTTATTGTTAGCCATTTAGAAATTAAACGTTTTAATTACATAATAGTAGTTCTAATTAATTCAATTATAGTAATCAAAATAACCATTTATATTTAACACAATAATACAGTGAACAATATAAGAAATTACACAAGTTAAACTCACATCTGGCTTCACGGAGGTTTCTCTACTAATCCAATTGCGCTTATAAAGTTACAAAGTTAATTGCAGTGGTAGCAAACCCTATTGTTTTGAAAATTGCCCCATTCATTGCGGAGATAAGAGTGAATACGTAATGAGTGCTTTTTGTTCGCATTCAATCTGGTTTTGAGTTTTTTATTTGTGATTCTGGTATTTGGTTATTAAGATTGAGATGGACGTTTAGAATCGCAATTTCTATTTTCAAAGTCATTATGTAATTTATACTGATTTAACAAAGTTTGTATGGTGGATATCATTCATATCTGACCTTTTGGTGCTTAGTTACCTAAACTGCTGAACCAAAATTTATGGGTTGGATTCCCACTCGGGACAAATCTTTGTATGATAGACAGAATGTTTTTTCATGTTTCCCTGTACTTTTTGTTCATTAATTATGTGAGGAAATCCCCGTAATTCAGGTATTACAGAATCTCTAATGCTCAAGTTATTTTAATGTAATAAAAATATTATCGGATTTGATAGAGCATTTATTGTAAATTACATTATGTAACGTATCTTTTGTTACACAAAGCTTACAACAATAGTGTATTAAAAAAAAATTGAAAATACTCTATGTTTTCCGGCTTGAAATTGGCTTGAAATTTCGAACGTTTTCAGAACTTCTTTCTGTAGTCGCAATTTAGGAATAGAAAAAAAAGTGGTTAATATACAAAAATCTTTATTAAAAGTATGTAAGTTTTAAAACAATTTAAGTTTCTCCTTTACAAAATGTGTAATACCATTCGTTTGAGTCGCCCGTGACAGCGGAAATTTTCAATTTGCGCCGGCATTTATATAACTTTTGTAACATGGTTGATTTAATTAAAATCGCTTTCGTTGATGTCGTTCAGTACATGTTATGTAACATTCCCTTAATTACCTTATACAATAGAAATATATGTTATTGTGATATAAATATGTTTTTTTTTTATATTTTATTTGCCGATTATTTTTTATGAATCTATGCATTTTATAATAGTTAAAAATAAAATAAGTGGCAAAATATTTTATTTGGTTGGGAATCCGTAACCGGCTACATGAATCGGTCTACGTAACGCATCATGCATATTTTCTGTACTAGAATAATAAGTTTTGTCGTCAATTTAAACTACAATAAAGTTCTATTTTTATGAGAAGAAAGGTTAAGAATGTTTATGTAATATAAAAGCTTATTAAACTATAATAAAGGAATTCTGAAAGTGAAGCTAAAATTGCAAAACATTCAAGTAGTATTAGATCTTTGGCTATGAACAAAGTTCTTAATTATAGAGTAATTTTCTTTTCATATACACAGTGTGGCAAGTGTTCCTTCTAGCACTAATTTATGAAGTTTGAGGAATAATAAACATTTTGTACTGAGGTTTAATTACACTCTGTGTAAATTGTGTAGCGAAGCTCAGGAAAATGCGATAATTTAAATTAAACTTGGTTCTCGAGTTTTCGCAGAATTTCAACCTCAAATAAAACGGTTTTCCTACAATTTTAACCATTTACACTTTTGCAAATTGTGTTTGTGCACTTAACAAAATATGTTTCTAGAGGACTATAATAGTGAATGTTGAACGTGTTGCGGGTTTGATTATCAAGTAAACGTTTAAATATTTGTCCGGATGTGATTTAGTTTTATGACATTTATTTTGAACATCGCAAAGTAAAGGAAACTTTACAAGTTCTTCCAAAATATATAGTCAATTCGCAGTATCTGGCATTTATACTTAAACGTAAAACGACTTTAATTTATATTTCCATCATCGTAAGCAGGAGTTGTTACTCCCATAAGAGTTTCTACAGTAAAGATAAAAGATAAAATAAATACCTTTCATTTAGATATAGATATAAAAGAAGCTTATAATTGAATACAGTACAGTTCATTTGATTGAATAAAGTATACAATACCCTCATTGGCAGACCAAGCACGTGTCTGTGGATCGAGTGTAGCGGCGGAGTTGGTTCGCTCTATATAAAAGAACCTTTGAGAGTGAATTCTCTCGTACAAAGATTTTATATAAAGGATTTATATAAGTGTGAAATAACTATCTAGAGAGATATTGTTTTGATTTTCTCAAACAAAGGATTTAAAGGAACAAGAAAGAAATAAAAAAATATATACTTGAGTTTTGTTTGTAAATTTACGTTTGTTATGATCTTTTACTGCATAATACTAAATAATTTAAACTGTCCGGTGTTATTATATATTAAGGCCGTAAGTAATGAACAAGATATTAATGTTGCATAGTACTTTAATTAAAAGCCACATATTAAATGCTTTATTGATTTTTAGATACTTATATAATTTTAAATATATATTATATATATTTTTTTTATTTTTAAAAGAGATTACATGGTTAAACAAATGGCCATATACAAAGTAGTTAGAAACCCAGAATCCATTAGTATTAAATGGGGTCAGAACTTGAACATTTTATAAGCCAATTTCTGTAAACATTCTCCACTACAATTGTGCTAGTCGTGCTTAATTTCAGATGTCCAATTTAACTTTAAACTTTAGAGACGCTTTTAAGAAAAGGAATGTAAAATACAAAAGAATGTTACTAATACTTTTCAAAAAAATAATGATTATAATTTTGTATAATTTTTGTCCACAAAGTTGTTAATATTCTTATTTGCAACTTTGAAAGTTATTGAAAAATCTATCAAAGGATTATCACAAGATGTCCGACACGAATTTTCTAAGAAGAATAATTTGAAAACTCTGGAGCCAAGTACGAGTAATTGCTTGATATTAAAATTGTTTAAAAAGCTCCAAAGCTTTTTACGACGTTACCTGGAAAGAATTTGTCAAAGTTTTAAAAGTTTGAAAATCTGTAAGGGTATCTACATACAATTGATTTTACATTTGTTTCAAGTAAATTTATAATATATCAAAGGTTATCGTGGATGATATTACATTTATTTTTTTGATATATATATTTTCCAATAAAGTTCATATATATATAATTCATATGTAACTTCGAGTGGAGGTGACCACTAACCATAATGGACCGTAACATATTTTGCTATTATTTTATTATATATAGCTATTTTTAACGATGTAATGATTTTCCTTGGAAAGGACTTAATTAATTTCAGGGAACTTTTTAATAACCGCCGAGGTTAAACTTCGCGTAAGTAATATTAATGGATATTAAAAAATATTTGTATAAAAATAAGCCATCATTTTAAACCAGTCAAGGAGCCTACGGAATTACTTCTGAATTCAATTTCATTAGATAGATCTTGATCTTTCAACTCCTCGAGCAACGGAAAACAATATTGGAGATTGGGTTCATCTGATGATACTTTATTATGTAAACAGTTCATAGTCTTGAACAATATCGAGGTAATGGCAACACCCGAACATTGCGATTATCTCGATATGTAATGAAATATGTTACGAACATTACCTTAATCTTAATTCTCTAAACTTTATAATTTATATTCATACATATATATAAAATTAAATATAAATAATACATGTATAATTATTTATTCAATCAACTCCAAATATTAATGCACAAATGTACACAATACAATCAATTATATAATAAATAAAGCAAACTACAAATCATAATAATTGTCTATACAATACCGCCGGGAGTACAATGACATGATGAGAATTAAATTGATGATTCAAAATAAAATGATATGCATCTAAATGATACACCAGCATCCACTTACATCAACATTCATCAGACAGCTACATACCATTACACATCCGAAATAAAATATTAAAAAATGAAGTGGTCATTGAAGTTTGTACTGACCTTGTTAATGGTTACCGTGGCATACGTTTTTTGTGAAGATGAAGCTACTACTGCGGCGACTACTGGAGCCGAGGATGAGGAGGAAGAAGTTCCTGAAAAGAAAAGTTGTTCCATCTGGTGCTGGCTGCAAAAGATAGCTATGTTTGTTATATCTCAGCTGTTAAGTGGCAATTGAGCAATTATTGAGTGGGAAATAATTACATTTGCGTTTTCATTAAAAATGTATGAAATGCTTTAATAAATAAATATTAAATATGGTTTTTATATTTTTTCGAATTATTATCCTTTGTTTAACAAAATACTGACAAGTAATAATATTAATAAAAACTCATTTCATAAGAGGCCTGACCCAGCATATTTTTGGTTTGACGATTAAATTTTAAAAGTCTATGAAATGGTCTAAATGTTTAGAGATTTCAAGTAAGCTTATTAAAAACTTTATTTAAATTATAAAACATTATATTTTTAATTGGAACGGAGTTTTTAAATTAACACGGAAAATACATTTATACATTGTGCGGTTCATGTGGTAAGGTAAAATGAACAAAAATGGTTTGTTGAAAAGTAGTTTTTAAATATTAGATATTCAAGTTTTTTTTTTAAATAAACATTTAATTTGTCCTTGCCATTAAATGTTGCAAGTTGACTATATTCGACGGAAATTTTTATTCTCACCAAAATGGCTCTGTATAATAAGATTGCAGATTACACTTCGCGTTTCAATTATATAATGTAAATAACTGAATGAAATGAGAAGCATTTTAAATATTTGTTCCAATTAAAAGTCTGTGGTAATTCTGTCGCACCCTTCAAGACCAAACACATTTGGGTTAATAACAACTTTAAAGGTTTACCTCTCTTTGTATAAATAAATATAATTATAATTCATATTATATATAAATATATAAAAATAATTTGAGATTTTTACGACTAAAAATATTTTCAATTCATAACGTAGTAGCAACGTATCTTTTGTTTTGGTTATGAAGTGTACTATTGTCAATTTATAAGATTTATTCTTATAAAATAAATGTATCTATAATTTAGTAGAAAAAATGAATGAATATTTAACTATAAGCAATATCTAAAAAATGCTTTCAAATAAGAAAAAACTATAATATTTTTATTCCATTAAACCATGATTTATTTTAATCTCAATTACTTGAAGTAAAATATATTTTCTGAAGGAATGAAATCATTAAAATCTTCCGCTCGACTTGCTATAACGCTCTACAAAATATTATCATTGCAATTTAACCTACATCCGGTACAAAACAAACTTTCATTAGAAAATATAATGTGTACTGAAGAAATATATTTATTTATGATATTACAGCCCGCGTTGCTTTCAAACTCTCTACATTTTATATTATATTGCTACTGGTTAGACATAAAATAACTCGACTATCCCATGAATAGAAAAATTAAGTGTCCTAATTATTAATATCGATCATACATGAAAGTAAAAATAACAATGAGAAAAAGAAAATAAAGAAAACTACGAAACTGTTAAAGAAACTACTCCTTTATTTTGCGTGTATATAGAATCTATATTGGTAAAACATTGAGTGGTCCTGATATCATGAGTTATATTAAATAATAATAATATTAAAACGGCTGTTTTAGTAATTGGCAATTTATCGTAATGGCATATATGATTTGATTATCAATGTGGGCTTTTTATATGGAATATAAGGGAATTATTTATTGGGACATTAACCCAATACGGTATAATCAAATAAATGTATATGGTTTAACATTTATTTAAAAAGCATTCGATAAAGATGTGTGCAGTCATTAAAAACTTTGGCTTTCTTGCAAACATCTTGCTTGTGTTGCGTCGCTTCCGCGCTTTCGACGCATGCGCTTCCTTTGTCATTCATGAAATTACGACTGTCAAGTTGATGAGCCTGTTGCACGCGTTTCCTGAAAGATACATTGCAACTTAAATAGGAATGCCTGCTCTAATAAAAACTAACTAGACAAATAACAACAGAATTGTTGTTGAACTGAGAGCAACTTCATTTAAAGAAATAAAAAAAAACGGTTGAAACCTGTTCATTAGATACTATATACAATTTAGTAGAAAAAATCTTATACCTTCATACACTTTATTGTTCCACTCTAGTAAATAAATAAAATTTAATAGGATTATATCCTATATATATATATATATGTAGGATATATATATATATATATATATATAGTATATTATACCTTGCTTTTAAGGTCTCACAATGTATTACATTTGTAAGTAATACAATAATATTTACTCTTATCAGAAAGGGATAGATATCCAATTGTTTTCTCACGTACAACATTAGCTGACACTCTTATTGTGGGGCTTAATGGAATCTAAATACTACTCCACACGAGACGTAAAGGTTACGGCCCCGACAGACGTTATAAAAATATCTTGATACAAGAACTTCAAAGATAATATAATTGAGTATATGATATTAATTGAATTCTATTAATATATTGATATAATAATTTAAATTAAAATATATAAAAGTAACATAGAAATTGAAATGCTTGTTAAGCTTTGTCCGTTTGTTATGAAAATGAAATTGGTTTACCAGTTTAATACTTTTGCAACGGTTTTGATCCTCTATTCATGGGCATTTTGTATTTGATTAAGTTTAGGATAACCAGTGGGGCATATGTGTGTGTCCGTTAAAATAACTACATATTTATGTAGATAGATAAATAATGATTTTACCTATAGATATCCAAGTTAAATTGCCCATTGCTATTAATGATTCCGAACTTCTTTAACACACAGTAAATAATGCATGATTCGTCAGACTCCTGCAGCTCAATTCTCTTTCCCTTAGGAAACATCTCAGTCAAGCACTGTTCAGCGACTAAGTCTGATATTTTCTCATGAGCATACATTACTGATATACGTGCGTATGCTACATACGATAACAACAAAATGGCTGATATTATTTCTGGAACAATATAGTTAAGCTATAACTAAACATATTACTATCTCAAAAACATATTCTGTCTCTTGTTTTAAATAAAATTAAAAATGTGTGTGTGTAATAATATGTCCTAAGCCCGATCAACAAATAAATGTAGGTTACATGTTATGTAGGTGCGGTCATTTTACCCTCGTATTATACCATATATACATTACGCATATGGGACTGACAAAGTTGTTCCTAAACAAATAACACCACAATGAAAGTTATATTCTAGTAAACTTCCATTTGAACTCGTTTAATATATGTACTCTGACGTGCTAAGTAAATAGAATATATCTCTTGAGAGTTAACTTTATGTTTGTAGATATAATGTTACTTTTAAAATACTGAGGTAAACAAAACCTTTTCAATGTGAATCAATCAATGAGTCAATAAATCATCTCAGTTTAAATAAAGGCACAGCTAATCTAAATGGACTTTGATAGAAAGGGATTTAAAAGGAAAAGGTCAAATAGGGGTCTAACTAAACACAATTAAGATAAATGCCGCCTTAGTTGTAAAAAGAATTAGGAAATTTTGAATAAAATATTTTTTTATAAAAAAATTGAGATCAAATCACAAAAGTCTGTTAAATCTTCACTAGTTATTCCAAGAAGGTTAAAAAATATTTTTGTTAATTCTGCTTCTATGAATTATATAAACTATTTCTAATTTCTCGTTTGAAATAACAGATGTTACATTTTATTAAAATGCATATTATGTTCATTTTGGAAACTTAGATATTTTTTCTTATCCATGATATTCCAGCAACACAAATCTATCCGTGGTTTGGTTTATAGGCAATATATATTAGCTCTGTACGTAGGAGTATGATAAATTGGTTACACGATACATGCTGTAATCATTCATGATTGGTCTCTCTGGCAATTACTCAGGCACATACGAACAGAATATATGAAATTGATATTTCAAAGGTTAAATATCACATAGGAGTTAAACCTCTGTTGACCTTTCAAAACACGTTTCATTTTTATCAAAAAGTAGGTTTTTTATTAAATGTAGCAATTCAATATAAAAATACAAATGAAAATAGAACTATATCTTTTACATTATTCTTCTGGATCTTTATACGATATTACATATAATTGTGTACAGTCGTTAAATACTTTCGCCTTCTTGCAGACATCGTGGTCCAAATTCATTCCGTTAATATTTTGGGCACACGTTTCTCCTACATCGGATATCAAAACCCTTGGATCGTATCGATGGATGGCTTGCACCCGCCTGTAGTAGTTGCGTATGTTAATAATACCGTCATTGGACATGATGCCGAATTTTTTCAACACGCAATGTATGATACACGGTATGTCGTTTCTGTCTATACGTAGAGGGTATTTATACAAATTCCGAGGGTACATTTCCAAAAGGCATTCATTTGTGATGACGTCACTTTTCTTGTCACGTGCGTATAATATCGATAATGAGGGTTCGCTGTCCAGGCTCTTTGATAAGAACTTGGTATGATGATGACAATTCACTGAACCAAGTGTCATAATTGTGATGAAAAGTACTGAAATGTAGAAATTTGCAGAAGTATAAAATAAACACTGAAGTTACACACTAGAGTACAAAAAAACACTATGAATGGATTCCTTTGTAGCATTAGTTTATGACCTCCTTAAATGAAAATCCTATATAAATAAATTATAACAACATAGTTGCTATGCCGTGACACGAAACATTTAATAATAATTAGTATGATTAACTATACGTAATTAATATAAATAACCAAAAATTTTTTTTTTTGTTATGAAATGTGTAACAATTAAAAAATGCTGTTCTCAGATGCTCCATTGTAAAAAAGAATGACTAAAATTTTTAAATTTCAAAAATATATAACGAAATATAATCACCAAGGGCAGGACGCAAACCTCGTGACCTCGGATGTGGCCAGCAAATGTCGATGTTTGTTTTTGATTCTATTTTATTTAAAAAATTACGTGTACTTAACATGATTAATATATTTATACACAGTTTCAAACAACTCGTATGTATCATAATTAAACATGATATTAATAAATTATTGTAATCTCTACAACTATAACTATATTATATTTGACGAATAAAAAAATATAAAAATAATTTTGATTAAATAAGTTATTGTTTCAATAAATACACACGTTTATATACGATATGAAACATACGTTCATGTTGTATTTTGTTAAATTTTATAATTTTTGCTATATACCTATTGCTTAAACCTAAATATCAAAGAATGTATCAATAATATTCTCTAAAGTATACTATTACTTTATGTTAAAGACCACATAAGAACTACTTACTATTCATTTTTCTTATATTCTGATATTTGCCACAGAGTAAAATATTAACATTTTTCCTTATGACCGCAAATTTACGACTAAAATTCTTTTGTGTCTGAAGGTTCGTTTTTCCTATTTCAACTCCGATGTTTTATATACTTCAAAATTTTCCAAACAATGACTTATTGTTCTGTGATTTCTGATAACGATTGAAACACCAAAAGAATTTTTGAACAGGTGTTTATTTCGTAATATTACAATGGTTTATTATAAGCTTTTGTTTTTCATCCAATTATATTATAAAATAGTTAAATCTCGCTACATTATTATCTGATCCAATTACGTCTTCTATTGCGAGGTGTAATTACATGCTGTTTATTTATAATTACAAGCATTTTGGTTCTTTATTAAATTCCCTTAACCTTTTGGAACAATTGCTTTTCAAGATAAATATAATACCAAGTTGAGATAAACTAACTGTCGCTCAAAAGCTGTTGTATTGTATAGAACACAATCTTCTTCAACCGACACCATATATCGCAGATAGTTTGGTTTGGGTAACGTTTTCGTTATTGTTATATTGTATTATACATGTGGTAGGTAACAACACAATACAAATGATACAAACATCAAGTATATAATAATTTTTATAAACATGTTCTGCATAAATCAAAATAAAGGCTTTTTGTCGAAATTCTAGTACTGAAAAATAAAATAAAATATATATATTATGTTAAAGTAGTAATATCTATAAAATGGAACAAATAAATGGTGAATTACGAAACGTAATCGACATTTTAATAGAATCAAAAATATATTTTCAACGTGATTAGAACGCGTTTGAAGGTACGGGTAATCAATTTACCGTAAGTTCTTAATTAAATATTAATCCGGCTTCCCTCATTCCGGAAAAGGAACTTATCCGTTCCTTTTCATGAGAAAGAAATATTTTCTCTTGTGGTTATATTTTTGTATTCTGGTGAAAAGATGATCATAAATTATTCGTCTATTAGCTTTCACTCTTTACCTTTAAAACATAGAAACTGTTATTAGCATAACATTCTTCAATCATACATGCTTATTTAATTGGACAACTTTGTTTGTTATTGCAATACATAGAAATAATTGTATTTTGTAGCTATATAATAAAAGCACCAGTCCAATGATACTCGAAAATTGCTGAATCATTTATACAATAGGAATATCTTCGTTATTGTTGCAACACGCTGTTGTCACCACAATTTAAGCATCAAATACAATTTTAGTAAGTTTTTGCTATAAAACTGTTACTGTTAAACAGTTTGAACTTCAACAATAAAACTTAAACACAGACAAACGGGCACACCTTTTTTACCGACTTCAGATACGACGAGTTTCGTCGGTTTTTGATTTTTTTAAGTTTATTGGTTATATCAAAAGTTTGCTTTATATTGTTACTGTCATTTATTTTGCTACTATTATTATATATTATACTTCCTATATCTTTAATTAAAATTAAATATAAACGCGTCATTAATATGGATTTCTTTTAAAATAGAAACTAGGTCCGTTCACGAAATTAAATTTCCTTTGCCATGATTTTTCAATTTCCGATTGCTTCTGACGTTTCAAATAGACATTTCAATTAAATATGAACTTTAACTATATTTTATTCATACTGGTCCAGTCGTATGGTAAATTACAGTTTTCCGTTAGAATAGCTATTATACTATGATAAAAATCAAAAGTGGAATTAAACTATTTAATTGACAGAATCGGTGGTTTTGGGAAGAGTTTTTAGATTTTAGGAACCAATAGTGATATATCTACTAGTATAAGATAGTATTTATTAGAGATGCGCCGAATAGTCGTTTCACCGAATAACCGAATACCGAATACTATTCTGTTTAACCTTTATCGAACCGAATAATTGGCCGAACTATTCGGTTTATCATTTCATTATTTGTTTGTTTGTTTGTCATAAACAGGTTTTAGTATAGACGTTACGAGTGGCTGCTGGCAAGATGAATAAATATGTTGATTTGTGGTTTAAAAATATTGTTTTGGAACTTTAAAATAAATTATGATTTCAGTTTAAATTAAATTATTAAAATAAATATGAATGAAGAATTATTAAAATAACTAGGAACCGCCTCAATGCACTGCGGGAGTTGAGCTGAGCTTTATGCTACTAAAGTCGGTCCATACCGCACCCAAGGACTTCCAATGAAGTTGCTGGCATCGGAAAGTATAAGAGTAACGATTGGCGAGAGCGCGCAGGTTCAGTAAAGCTTAAGTCTATGGGAGATTCAGTTTTTTGACCATATCTTTTGGAGTATACGCCCAGTCACGTTCTTGACATGCGTACCAATTTTGCTTAAAATTGGTCAAGTGGTTTTTCTGTGATGTTGCCTCAAAAAATTGATTGCCAAACGATTAAGAGCTTCGCTTACGCTCAGGTCAAATATAGAATTATAAAATAAATATTGACTTGATATGTTTCTTAATAAATGTTGACTTGAAGCTAAATTGTTTTATATTATTAATTTATTTATTCAACACATTATTTATTATTTCTTTGACACATTTACACTTTTCTTTGACTTCTAATATCACATAAATCTTAAATTTGCGTTTTAGTTCTTTACCAAAAAAAAATTAAATTCTCGAACCAAATATATTAGGCACCAAAACCGAATAATTCGGCCGAACATGAGTCGCGAAAAAGATGCCCAATATACCAAATACCGAATACTTACCGAATATTCGGTGCATCTCTAGTATTTATGGTCTGATTTTAATTGACTTTTAATATGTTCATGCCATTCACTATCACATCTCTGTAAAACAAAAATATTTCGATTCTAATGCTCTTAAATTTATTTACTAGAAGACCTAACAAATGTCACAAAACAAAGACAAGTCTCAAATCATAAAATCAAATAATAAAAACTTTATTCAATATATGTCTTAAAATAGTTTTATGTAAATTCTACAACTACTTATTCCAGAAAAACATTCGCAATGATTTTAAAAGTATTAAGAATACCCCATTCTTGAAAAAAAAAAAAAAAAAAATTGTTTCTTGTAACAAATAGATGTTAAAAATCAGATAAAGTAAAACTCAAACAAATAGCAATCGTTTCCCTCAACACCATTGGCGGCCAGAGTAAATGGCTCTCAATAAGTCATAGGCTCAACGGGATTGGGATTTCGGATTTTGGGATTTCTCATTCCTTTAATCCGTGGCTTGATTCAATGCTATTTTTATGATCTTGAAAGTAACATTACCGTTATTAATATAAATCGTTACCTTTTATTATATAATTGAGATATGCAGTTAAAATAAAACGGTTAAGAATTTAAAATTAATTGAAATATAAACATTTCAATGGATTATAATTATTCTTTGTGACTCAGTGAAATTTTTAACATTCTTCCCAAAAATAATCTAAAAAAACACTACTATCCTTATCTGAGATGAAAAACAGATTGAGACGGATTGAAAACGGAATGTTGTGTTTAAATTCATTTTGTAATAAGAATATTTACTTTATTGAGATCTGGATAAAATAATATTTATTATGAAAATTTATGTAAATTTCTTGTTCATGGCTTAAGGCAATTTCTTATTTTCATCTATTATAATCTATTACAATCCTTAAATTAAATGTAATAAAATTTATTTACATTAAACTACTTAATATGGGGGGGGCAAGTGGCAGTAGGAAGCCTTCAGTGCGTTTTATAATTTCAGATGCGTCTGATGCGTTACAAGTGATTTGAAATTAGTTTAATCTATTTCTGATGCCCGAACTTTCTGTTTTTTTTCTGCCAGATGTAAATTTTATTAATCGTATTTTTCTCTTTCTAATATATATTAAAGTGTCATTATAATATAATAGTTTCTATGTTACCGCACATAGTGGCCCGAGGGTGCCTAAGGAACTAAACAGTTATCCGAAAGGTGTCGGTAAACCCAACAATAACAATTTTAAAAAATAAATTTTCAAATCTTGTTTATGTCAGCGGGTTGTAAGCAAATTGTATGCAATATGTCAGAAAGAAAAGAATTTGGTGATTGGTACGAATAAGAAGAATAAGAATGTGGTATTTGGTACGTGGATAATCTGCCATTAGTGATTAAGTTGCTTTTTGTTTCCATACAGACAAACACACTTACATACATATATACATACGTACTTACATACATACAAACCTACATACATAAAAAATATAAAACAATATAATTTGAAAAAGAAGTGATTAGATAAATTAGTAAAATAAAACTTCTCTTACGATGGGAAAACTTTTATTTTTTGAGTTGTGCACCGATTGTAACAAGGACAGAAAATAAAACCATAAATAAAATAACATAAAAAGTACAAACTACCAACTATTTAAAGGCATACCTCAGGATATAGTCCGGGAGCCAGTAACAGATTTTCATGACCAATTTCCTCCCAAGTGAAAATTTGTAAAATTCAATAGGAAGTTGTGTTATGAAGCTTCGCGATCGTCAGCTGCGACTCCGGTGGTGGAGTAGGCAGTGGCAGCCTCCCACGCACGAAGAAAAAAAATTTTTTTTAGTCATTTCCTCCCATTCTAAAATTTCTTGAATAATAGTTTATCTAATATCTCGAAGGGAAAATAAAGTCAGCTGACCATAACATGGTGGATTATACGTCAGCTGGCCACCCGAATATGAAAAAAAATAAAAAAAAAACAATGATTTCCTCTCAACTAAAAATTTATCTGGTGATAGTTTATATGTTACTGTGAATGAAAATTAACATCAGCTGGCTGTATCTCAGTGGAAAGTTCGTCAGCTGGTTACTTGAAATGTGTAATGTAGCTGCATTTATCACCTACTGAATCTTATCAGCTGACGACTTTTCCCTTTACTTAGAGCTAGCTGATTTGTTTTATTATTTACAAGAGTATATTAACTATTCTCTTATAAATTTTCATCCAGGAGGAAATCACTTTTCTCTATTTATCTCTGTTTCTTATATAAATTAAAGTAATATATGAGCCCTTTTTACATTGTAGCTAGATTGTAGATTCAAATTACCCTCTCCAGATTTTATAAACACACTAATAAAACAGTAAAACACACTAACGAGAGGGTAAGTTGAAATTATAATGTGACTCGAATGGAAAGTGAAAGATTCCATGTTTAAGTTGGTCAGTCAAACATAGTGTTATCATAGTAACGGATAATTAAAAATAAGAATGTCTAACTTGGTACCTTTTGTAAAAAAAAACTAATGTTCTTCCAAAATTATTTAGTGAAGATAATTAAAATAAGTGTAGATCTATATTAACAATACGAAAAGTTAATAATCTAACCGGTCAAAATAATGTGCTTCCTACACAACTTAACCATTTTCAGTTGTATCATAGTGAGTGTTATCGACGTTATACTGCTTTGCCGCAAAAATATCGGAAAATAAGAACGACATCAGAAGAGACACCTTCAACATTAACATAAATATATGGGTAGAATGTTATTTCTTTCTACTACTTCGATTATAATTTTTTAACAATTCATTGTAAGAAAAAGTATAATTTAGTGTAATGTATTCCAACTAGGGAATTACACTATTGAGAACTTCTACAGTAAGAATATACATAATATATATGGGTGTTTCTCTACTAACGGGAAAATTGATGTCCCAAGCAATTTGCACATTGTTTCGGATATTTTTTATTTAAGAAAATATCTAAAACTATAGTACATTTCAGTATCTTTGAGGCTACCGGTTGATCATGTAAATGTTTTATATGTTTTTTTCTTTTAATCCCAACCATCCCAGAATCTTCACTTTAAATCCAATTTTAAAATAATATTTAATTGCGTGTAATAAATTTAAAGTATATTTTAAAACTAAATATACTGAAAATCATATATGTTGAACAAACACTACGTAAATGTAATAATAATTATTCGAAATTACCGCCTGAATGTTGTCCTAAATATTTGAACACAATCCTCTGGTTAATTTGAAAAAATAAAACAAAATTATATAGTCTATGATAACGACTCAATTTTGTGTTGAATGAATCGCTGACAGTGTGAAGTCTTCTAAAATTGAAAACAGCAGAGTAATCTTCCAGCCTTTTATAGACTTGAAAATCGCTAGTTATTAGCTTTCATTCTATATATTTAAAACCCTATTTTAAAACAAAAAGTGAGCCGGACAAATTTCATGCAAAACTTTCCCGTTAGTAGAGAAACACCCATATATAATTTTTACTTAAGCATTAAGTGTATATGTGCGCTGTTATCAAAAGTAATAATAATATAAATTACAAATAATTAATTATTAATTAATTAATTAATTAATAATTAATTATTAATTATATATGGTCGCAGCAGAGGGTGCAAAAGGAAATAAGACATACTTAAAATTAATGTATTTTATAATTAAATTACATTCTATATGATTCTAAAACTGCGTCGATGCGACTCAAGCCAAAGCGAGAGCGAAAATGAATAACCGTTGTTAGTATTTTTATTCATTATATTAAAATAAAATTTCATTAATTTATAAAATTATGCTTCAATAAATTATTGATTAATTAAACTTTAGTTATAACTATATTTCCTTTATTATTAAACTGCATATTTATTATCAAATCAAATATACTGCAAAACAACCTGAGAAAAGTGATTTTCTCCTGGATGAAAATTTTTAAGAAAATAGTTAATATACTCTTGTAAATAATAAAACAAATCAGCTAGCTCTAAGTAAAGGGAAAAGTCGTCAGCTGATAAGATTCAGTAGGTGATAAATGCAGCTACATTACACATTTCAAGTAACCAGCTGACGAACTTTCCACTGAGATACAGCCAGCTGATGTTATTTTCATTCACAGTAACATATAAACTATCACCTGATATATTTTTAGTTGAGAGGAAATCATTGATTTTTTTTTATTTTTTTTCATATTCGGGCGGCCAGCTGACGTATAATCCACCATGTTATGGTCAGCTGACTTTATTTTCCCTTCAAGATATTAGATAAACTATTATTCAAGAAATTTTAGAATGGGAGGAAATGATTAAAAAAATTTTTTTTTTCTTCGTGCGTGGGAGGCTGCCACTGCCTTCTCCACCACCAGAGCCGCAGCTGATGACCGCGAAGCTTCATAACCCAACTTTCTATTGCAGTTTACAAATTTTCACTCGGGAGGAAATTCATGACGAAAATTGGTAGCTGGCTCCCGGACTAATATAACAAAATACACTAAGATAAAAATATACTTTGTAAAGTTACTTTCATTACTCTAAAAAATGTACATCAGGGGAAATCGGAACAATAGTTTGGTCTTACAATAAAAAATCTTTAAAAAGATTTGCTACTTCTTATGACATTAGTCCAATTAAATTATGAGCTGTTTCAAAATATTTATTTCTAATGGATGGATGAAAACAAATAATTCAAAGTATTTTTTTTTTATTAGATTAGTATTTTTTGTTGTAACACTATAGTGGGAACGTTTTTTTTTTTTCGATAACTTTTTTTAAGAATATTTATTTATGGTTATCACATATATAACATTTAGAATATATTTCTTTTGGTAGCGTGGTAGCGTGGTACCGTGAACCATTATTATTATTTTCAATAAACATTTGAGAATATTTTAAATATACAAATTTATTCTAACGTCTGTTCTTCTAAAGAGAATAACTTTAAGAAAGTATTAAATACTTGTTTCTTTCCGTTAATTAAGCTCGTCGCAACGAGGCTTTAGTGAATACTAATTTTGTATTTAAGAATTCTTAATGTTTTTCCAATTCTGTTTTGATAACAGTGACTTTTGCTTCTTGCATAACAAATTTGATAATCAAAGAAAAATGGTATTTTTATTAAGAAAAGAAGTTTCTAATTATCAAGAGAACAATCCCTGTCAAAGAATGACTAATTATGTAACTTGACTCGCTAAAAAATATATTCTATCTTGGAAGAAGGTTAATATTTTAAACAACAAAAGCTCTAGTTAATAGGTTAAGTAGCTACAACACTTTTTCAAGTGTGGGTGATAATAAATCAAAAGGTTTTAAAAGAACATTTTCGGGTGTAACAACTTTATTAAGTTGAAAGTTGAAAAGGGTGGTTGAAAATCGAGTTCTTCTTTAAAATTATCTTTATAAAATAATTTACTTTACCCATATTATAAAGGTAATGCAAATAAGGTACTGATAGTAAAGTATTTATATTTCTTTCGAAAATCCTAACCAATGTTTTTAACTTTGCAGTATAGATAAACATTGAAAAGATGCCACTACCGAAATTAATGTTTGAAAATATCTTTAAGCATGTATAGCCATGTTAAGCTTATTTAAATTGATATAAATATAGAATGAAAAATAAACCGATACGGGCAGAGATTCCAACCCGCGACTACTGGGAAACCGTCCTGTCGCTCTACCAACTGAGCTACCGTATCGCTGTCCACCTCGGTGAATTAAGCATTCTATATGTGATCGTTTTTTTCGGGACGTACATAATTATTATTATTTATATATACATATATACCGGCCGAATTGAGAACCTCCTCCTTTTTGAAGAAATCGGTTAATAAAGTAATAAAAGTATATTTCATTTAAAGTAATATTAAATTCTGATTTTAGAAGGCAACAAATATTTACTTATATAAATCGTAAGTCGAAATACAAATAATCTTAAGTAAGGGAATCTCTCACTCAATTACCGTGAGAAAATGTGCAATGGGTCGAGAGCGCCGTTAGTATAAAGTCCGTTTTGTGGCATTCAATTCCTCTCGAGAATGTCTTTTATTAGATCTTTATATAAGATAGAATAACCGTCAAAAGAATATATTTCTTTACAGATTTTATCTTTTTTGTTAAGGTACAATGACTATAGCATCAACTGTTTTTGTATTAGGCCTAGTTATCTTAACAAATTATTTATTGACAAATTTGGCTGACGTACGGCAAGCAGTGGAAGTTAGAAGCCACGTTTTTAAAGTAGATTTTAAGGAATAAAATAAAATAAAATAAAAAATTGTTTTCTTTTAAAAAAAAAAACTCTTCAAAGATATTTTCACAAATGATATATTTTGACGCGCTTTACATTTTACACGCCACAATTATTATTTTTTTACTTAAGTTGTTCTTTTTTTTAATTTTGTCTACGAAAGGATAAAATAAATATATTTTAAATGTAGTTTTTCAAATACGGATATTTGGGTTAGAGTTTTCAAACAAAGAATTTGAATATGATACCCAGGTAGACAGATCATTAACATATAAAGTGGAAATCAGAGTACGTGTCATTCCTATTATCTCAAAATGAAATCGTAATTTAGTTCTAACATTTTTTTTATTGTTCAGGAATAAATAAGTGAAATTCGCACTGGTTCAGTGTTTTAATTTTCATATCTTAATTAATTAACTATATTTTTAAATCATGAACTCATTATTAACATTGACTTTATAACTATTGTATATGTTTTTAGGAAAATAATAATAAGAATTCAAGGTAATTACAACATTTACATATTTCACATAATTTAATACCTCTAAATCCAGATTACAACGTGAAAATTAAACCACAAAATGACAAATCTACCACAGTAATAAAAGGCTAGATAAGCTACTCAAAGATCAGACCGACAATCACTATTCACACGTACAGAGCTTCCTGTCTCAAACAAGTATGACACAATAATTCATAAAACTAACACTTCTTTACTAATTTATAGCAGTTGATGCCTACTCATTATTTAGAAATACCCTCGACTCCTAACAATATTGTATTCACGATAAGATGACATTCTGCTAAAGGATTCCGGGCGCGTAGGTCTGAATACAGAATACAAATTTTAGACTGGAGGCCGTACATAGCCTTCAAAGATCTGTTCTTTATTAGTACCATGAATTAGGCTTGAAGTATCTCTTCATAGCTTAGAGTGTAAGTTTATTAAAATAGTCCAAATATTTTACATCTTTGTATATACTTACGTTCATGAACTAAGATTGTTGTGTTACAAAATATTGCAATAAAGATTGTCTTTACTTTTGTAGGCTTTAACTCTATTATAAAAGCATCTTTTTATTTCTCTAATGAAGTACAAGCCACGGCCATGATCAATTTTATATCCGAGATTACACCAACCTATTTGAAAGTCTAATGCTTTTAATTGATCTCAAGAGCTAGATATTTGCTGTTACAAGCACTAAATATTCAGAAGCTTGAGGTTTTGAGGCATCGTTACATATTCCGTTGTATTAACACAATTTCTATAGATATATGTAGCATAGTATTATATTTATTCGATTCGATATCTATAGCAAAAACTTAAAGCTAAGTATATAACGGCATGTGAAAAGTTTAAGTTTGAATAGAATGATTAATTTAAAAATTATCTGCCGTTATTTGCAAATTCTTTTTATCGTGTTAGTCATGTAACGTTTACATATTTTGAAAAATATTTGACCATGAAAATCACTTGACAATTTGAATTAAGTTGAATTAAAATATTAAAATGTCTATGTTTAATGTCGATTGTTGTCTTGATTACCTACTGTCGATTGAAAGAATGAGTAAAATCGTATCAAAACTATAAATATAGTGTAAAATGTCTTTTAGTTTATTTACTTCCGCTTAGTTTTATTTTACTTAGTCAGGAATAACTGATTAGAAAAAAAATGTATCATTTTATTTAAAGGAGGATGCACAATAATTCACGAGAGTGTGTGCAAGACCGAGTCTTCTATAATCCAAAAGTGCCACTAAGTAATGCTTGATGGAGTTAGTATCCTAACATCGAGTTCTGTATGCTTCATCATGAACGTAGAAAGAAAGCGAAAGAAGTAACAAGTGAGCAGAATAGTTCTCTAAGTGTGACTTCACTTTACTATTAACGTTCAGATTGACCAACCACTAAACCTATACAGATACACTGGCTACCTAAATTGTATAGTTATTATTAGACTTTATATAATTTAATAGTTTGTTTCCTAGTCAACATTACTTATCGACTCAGGCAATAGAATATATAGGAATGAAAGAAAAAGAAGTTCCAGTTTCCTCGACGTATTGTTGATTGGTAAAATAATAACCGATTTGTAAAGGAATTACAGATCTGTATATATATGCTAATTTAAAAAACAAAAGCGGTCTCAATGGTTTCAATCTAAATAAGTTTTGCCCTAAGCTGTTTAAGTGCCCTCAAGAAAGTTTCAAAAAGTTAGTTACGATAAAGGTTAAGTGAGAATTAATTAAGTTGTTGTCCCATTCTGTTGATTAATGTGGGGTGAATAGACTTTGGAGTTTATTGCATGCTAATTATATTCGTAAGACTTCTTTTCAATGAATTTCGAATACTATTTAATACCCCCGTCAATGCTGTCTTATTTAGTCGTGTGTCATCTCCTGAAATAAATCATAAGCAAACTATATTATTTCAAATTAAATAGATATAAAGACAATTTTTGTTTGTGATAATTAGAAAATTGGCCTGAACAAAAAGCATTCTATACGTTGACTTAAATAATAAGAGCTAACAGCACATAAGTTTGTTTTAAGTTCCAGTACTTGTTGTATCGAAATTATACCCTAAATCAGGTTTTTCTTACTGCCTAAAATCAGAGAATTTTTAGGAGTAATAAATTATAATAATATAACTCATAACAGTGTCTCGTACTGAATCTCTATTCTGTACCAATACTTTAAATATTAAATTTTTTAAATATTTGATTTTTGCTTGCGTAACTTTTTAAATATGTTCCTATAGATGTGTTAATAGACGAGAGGAAAGCCTCAGAAGTTTTACGGTGAGGGTTAATTAATTAAACAAATCCTGGGTTTAAATAAAACAGGAAGCAACATAAAAGGACCGACGACTCTTACTTAATAGCTCCCGTAAAATAAATTTTATATTAATGAAATTTACGAAATTCGTTCTGTTTTTTTATTTATTTAATTTGACAAAATCAGGAACTTCCAACAAATGCATGGTTAATATTTTATTACAATCAGTTTTTATGGGTTCCAATTAAATTTAAGGATCAATAGATATTATTTTTACATAATTCAAAGTCAGCAAATAGTGGAGGTTATTAATATCGGCTGCAGGAACTAAAAATAGATTCGATCGATAACTTGACCTGAGCTTCGTAAGTTGAAAAATGCTTTGGTCGCTTTTAAAAGAGTAAATGTACTTTTTTATTACGTCATTATTTAAAGAAGCAAAAGGTAATCAGTATTGAGTAATAATAATTAAACAATTATATTAACCAATAATTCAATTTATTTGCTTTAATTCATAAATTATATAGTTGCTTTCAAGGTATTAATATTAATAAACATCAATTATATTATTATTAATAAACATAAATTATATTGATTGGCTGTCCAAGATCCACCGCCGGTGACGCTGGTTGTAATAGCCATCAGGGCTAACAGTGTAGACATAAAAGAAAAAAAAAACTCCAAGATCCAAATTGCACAAAGCAAGCAGTGCAAGACGTCGCTAAGAACGTTGTTATGTAATATAGAAAAAACTATCTTTGTAGTCTGCTTTCAATACTTCAAAAAGCTATTTTTTAATTATCAAAGTACCTTTTTTAATTAGCCTCTTGAGTTGACTAGATATTAAATTTTATATTTCTTGAAAATGTATAAACTTGAGAGAGTCAAAGTAATTATTATTAACGCTATAAATTAATTGACTTGAGTTTGAAATATTAAATATCTTAATTTTTGTTACAAATTATTAAGAACGTTGTTCAAAGACTATCTACCTATAAAAGAGAAAGTATGTATGTATGTTCCGGATAAACTCCGAAAGGGTTTGACCGATTTCAACCAAATTTTCAGAGGATCTTTAGATTGACCCAGCGGGTAATCCTGTAAAGTTTAGTGACGATCGGAGCATTTCTATTGCACTGTCAGGGACAGATTTTTTACTTTTTTAATTACATTAGGAAATCCTAATGG
The DNA here is from genome assembly GCA_959347355.1 of Napeogenes inachia. Lineage (NCBI taxonomy): Eukaryota > Metazoa > Arthropoda > Insecta > Lepidoptera > Nymphalidae > Napeogenes > Napeogenes inachia. Next base: position 18,694,091 of record OY365793.1, on the reverse strand, counting down.
TTATAGTCTATAAATAATATGTTTATCGTAGATATAGGGTTAATAAACTAATATGACTGTTGTGAGAATAAAGAACCCTATTTTAGATTGAAATAATTTGGATCGTATTATAATTTTGCCCATAATGTAGGTAAATATGGTTAAAATTTTTTGAGACAGTTTTGTATTTTAAATACATTATCTTTATAAGTTTTAAAATTAATTGAAGGATGATTATATGTCGAGTTTTATTTGGTGAACTAATATCTCATAAACGGGCGGACAGAGATTGAGACACCATTTGGCACAATATGAATAAAAATCTAGATATTTTATCATTAAGCCATATCCTAAGAGTTTGCATGTCGTTTAAAAAAATATTTGTAAGTTATACGGCAATTATGTTTAGGTCTAGATTGAGCCTAGAGGTCTAGATTTAAAGTAATCTAATAATCACTATGAACTGATATAATAATAGTAAGGATGTCGCTAATATTAGTGGATTTTTATTACTCTATTCCGTTAATATACTTCGACTACTTAATTTATTTTAACTTCGTTTTGTAAGTTATTTATGAAATGTTGCGGTCCCGTAAATTGCTGTGAAATAAAACGTGAAGGCAATAAAGAATGGCTTGTCATTACTTCGATGTGACGTCGATTGGTGAGGGTGAGCGATGTCGCGCCGTAGCGAAAATATTTGTGATCATATTGGATTTTTGTTAAAAACGATGTACCTATGTTGCCTTGTACAATGACAAGGTTTAACTTGTTTTGTACAATTTGTAAAATATTTTAACCCAATTTTGAAGCTTGATTAATACAATAAAAAATAGAAATATACTTTTAAAGATTCCGTTCCTATAGAGGTCCGTGTAATCTTCTTTATATATATTTCTTGTGTGCGTGTGTTTGTCACTGAACTCCTCCTAAACGACTGGACCGATTTTTATGAAATTCTTTGTGTGTGTTCAAGGGGACTTGAGAATTGTTTAGATTCACAATTTGGTCCACTGGAAAATGGTTTTTTGATAATTTTTTTGGAATTTGGAATTTTGGAATGTTTCACATTGGTTCCGACGGACTGCGTTACCATGGCAATGTCAAATATTAAATAATATGTATTATATTTTAATTATAGTCGTCGGGGCAGACAATAGAAATAAGAAAAATATTTTAGTACTAGCGGCCCGATACGTGCTTCGCTACGTAAAAAGTGAAATTTAAAAAAAAATTGGAACAAATTCATTTATTCAAACAAAAAAATCTTTATTTACATATTGCATACGGTATCGATTGGTCGAATTATGATGTAATGTACATGTAATGACGTTAGACATTGTGATAACTTTTTAACATATTTTTTTAAAGTTTGAATTTTTTACATTAAAGACGCGTGTACAAGACAACGTCTGTTGGGTCCGCTAGTATATTTATAAAATTAATAATTAACGAGTTTATTAACGCCTCTCATCAATTCCCTCCTGTCATCCGTCAAGGCCTCCCCACTCCTTTTTTCCTCATGTCATTCACTAAATCCATGCATCTATTTATTGACCTCCTTCGCCGCATATCCTCGTCGTATTAAACCATCTTCACAAAAAACTTATCATTACTTCTTCTTGTTCACAGTTATACAGTTTTTATCGTCAAAAAATGATCTCACAGTAAGAGAAGACTTTCGAAAAAGTACCTGTTGGAAACTGAAAGATGTCCTTTTAAAATAGTTTTACACATGAAACTTTGTATAGAACCTTGTTCAGAGTTCTTTAAAAATATTTAATACTGTATTAAAGATATAATTTGCAGAACATTTTTTAGGTATTTCTTGTCCCAAAACTTTCCAACTGTCCTTTTTGAGATTTCAGTTAATCAATAATTAAGCAACTTAATTGTATTTTGTTGTTTTTAATATAAATGTAAACGCATGCCTATAAAACAAGAGAGCATCGCTTGTATTGTATCAATAATACAGAAAATAAACATTTAATAAGGTTATATATATCAAAATAGAATAGAATAGAATCAACTAATTAATTGCTATGTAACCTTTAGCTTTTGCCCCCGGTCCTGAAATATTTCTGAAGAAATAAGACTTCATTGTTCGCGTCATGTAAGAAGAAGCTTTTGTGATTTGTGTTTTTTTTTTGTGGTAAACATTTACCATATTACATACCACACATTTTCTAATATATCTTAAGCACATAGTAATGAACTTATACAAACAAAATATTAAGTAAATAAATTAAATTTATTTAAAAGGACTGCTTTGCATTATGCATTTGCATTTGCATTTTATTAATATTTAAAATGTTTAAAATTGCCCAATTTTTATGTTTAATTTTTAAACTGTGAAGCTTTGTTGCGACTGGAAAATTTTTTCATTAAATTATAATATAAAATTTTATTGAGAATGACTCTCTTATTTCAATCGGGTTTTTTTATTATTTCATTATATAATTATGGTTAATTGGTGTTAGAAGTTATTTTAGATAGCGATATTTCTTATTGTTTATGAATTAATAAAAAGATTATCCGGATCAAGATAATTGATCCCAGCACAAATTCAGGTAAACAGATGAGTTGTGTTAAGTGAAGGTTTTGAAAAGATAATTTAATAATTACACGTAGCTACACACTACGGCTACTCGAATTCTATTGATATATATTTTTTAAACATATTGTTTATACAAGACGTTGTCTTGCTCTAACAGAATCTCGAAGGCAAAGTTTAAACAAATGTGATTCTAGCGGGAAGATAATTAATGGACGGAATGTAAACTCACATGGGTATTTCAAATGGCTTTCAAGTCAGGCTAATTACTAACTTCTTCCTTACTTTTAAAGTAGGTTCAGAAGTATAGTTAATATCTTTCAAAGATTTTGATTCCTACCGTAATAATTTATTTTAAAAAGAATAACCAGACCCTGGATATCAGATACAGTTCTTAAAAGATGAATGCTCTATTTAATTTATTACTTATTAAAATAGTAAAAATCTCGTAGTGATTATAGGTTAAAATATTTTTCGAGAAAGTTACTTTTTTATTTGTAGGTAAATATTTGACCTTCGGGCGGTAGCTTAGAATAGGGCCGCTCCATGTCCTCCCGAGGGTGCCGTAAGTGACGGGAAGGGACAAAAATAAAAGCCAAAGTGGATATCGTCCCACACTACTTCTACGAAAATCCACAAACACGCAATGCCGAGGAAAGTTCATATCAGGGTGGTTGTAAAAACTGTGCGATATTCAAAGTTACATAATTAATTATTAACCGACTTCCAAAAGGAGCAGGTTCTCAATTCGTGTGTATGTTGCTTGTACACGATTTCTCCGGCATTTGTGGACGGGCTTACAAAAATATATTATTTAAGTTTTATATATTGAGAATATTGATATTGGAGCCTGAAAGTAAGTTTACAATTAAAAACTCACCGTTCAGTATTAATATTCATAAATTTTAATTACGATTACACAAACAAACACCATAGCACAACAAAGAACCAACTCTACTATAACAAGAATTTCAAACATTTACTCAAACACTTTCAAAACTACAACATAATTTAAAGTTACCCGAACTGACTGTTATATTCTATTAATTATGTATTCATTAAAAAACCGCTCAAGTCACTAAAAGTCAATTACTGCTTAGGACGTGGTGTCACCTTCCATCACGCAGAAAGAGGTCATGCTGTAACATTAGTTGTTCTTTTAGTTTATTATAATAAATTTTCTAAAATAAATAAACAGTTTATAATTTTCAGAATTTATATATTAAGACTATCGAAAATTATCTCTCTGATTTCTTTACGAACCTTCTTTTATTTTCTAATATGTACAAGGCTATTCCTAGATATGTTTTTAAAATGGTTTTATTGTGTGATACGATAAATTATGATATATGAACAATGTCATTAGAATGAGGGTGCAATTTGTCTTAATAAAGTATATCAATTATTACATAACGTATTGATAATGTAATAATTTGAAGAGCATATTTATTTTTTATAACTTTTTCGATAATTTGCAATAAAAAAACAACTTTTTGTTTATTATAATAAATTTTCTAAAATTATAGAACATTTTATCATTTTCAGAATTTATATAATAAGACTATCGAAAATTATATCCCTCAGATTTCTTTACGAACATGCTTTTATTTTAATCTAATATTCACAAGGCTATTCTTAGATATGTTTTTAAAATGGTTTTATTGTGTGATAAGATAAATCATAATATTATATGAACAATGTCATTAGAATGAGGGTGCAATTTGTCTTAATAAAGTATATCAATTATTACATAATGTATTGATAATGTAATAACTTGAAGAGCATATTTATTTTTTATAACTTTTTCGATAATTTGCAATAAAAAAACAACTTTTTGTTTATTATAATAAATTTTCTAAAATTATAGAACATTTTATCATTTTCAGAATTTATATAATAAGACTATCGAAAATTATATCCCTCAGATTTCTTTACGAACATGCTTTTATTTTAATCTAATATTCACAAGGCTATTCTTAGATATGTTTTTAAAATGGTTTTATTGTGTGATAAGATAAATCATAATATTATATGAACAATGTCATCGGAAGGAGGGTGCAATTTGTCTTAATAAAGTATATTAATTATTACATAATGTATTGATAATGTAATAACTTGAAGAGCATATTTATTTTTTATAACTTTTTCGATAATTTGCAATAAAAAAACAACTTTTTGTTTATTATAATAAATTTTCTAAAATTATAGAACATTTTATCATTTTCAGAATTTATATAATAAGACTATCGAAAATTATATCCCTCAGATTTCTTTACGAACATGCTTTTATTTTAATCTAATATTCACAAGGCTATTCTTAGATATGTTTTTAAAATGGTTTTATTGTGTGATAAGATAAATCATAATATTATATGAACAATGTCATTAGAATGAGGGTGCAATTTGTCTTAATAAAGTATATCAATTATTACATAATGTATTGATAATGTAATAACTTGAAGAGCATATTTATTTTTTATAACTTTTTCGATAATTTGCAATAAAAAAACAACTTTTTGTTTATTATAATAAATTTTCTAAAATTATAGAACATTTTATCATTTTCAGAATTTATATAATAAGACTATCGAAAATTATATCCCTCAGATTTCTTTACGAACATGCTTTTATTTTAATCTAATATTCACAAGGCTATTCTTAGATATGTTTTTAAAATGGTTTTATTGTGTGATAAGATAAATCATAATATTATATGAACAATGTCATCGGAAGGAGGGTGCAATTTGTCTTAATAAAGTATATTAATTATTACATAATGTATTGATAATGTAATAACTTGAAGAGCATATTTATTTTTTGTAACTTTTTCGATAATTTACAATAAAAAAAGAACTTACACAACTTAATCAGTCAAAATTAATCAGTATAAGCCAGTTACTTAACCAAAATAAAAAAAATAGAGTCTATTACTCGTTTGTCCCTGAGGGTAGGGGAGTAAGCTTTACTCTATAACTCAAGAACAGAGATTTTTCTTTCCTCAATCCTTAATGCTCAATTGATTTAATGCAGTTTAAAAAACTAGGGCAATGGTTTTCGTTTGAGTTTCGATCTATTTCGTTAAATTATCACACAATTATTTTTAGTACAAATTGTTATACCGAGGCGGACAGCGATACGGTAGCTCAGATGATAGAGCGACGGGACGTTTTCCCATTAGTCGCAGGTTTGAATCCCTGCTTGTACCAGTTTATATTTCATTCTATATTTATATAAATATAAATTGTTATTATGTGTTATATTGTAATTGATAATATAAATGTTATTATGTGGTAATTTAAAAAAAAAGTTCTTGTAAAAAAAATTAAAACAGAAAGAACGATGCCTAATCTAAGTCGAATCAAAGCGAACAACATGGAAACATATTCAGGTAGCAATATTATCATATAAAGTGAAAATCGTAGCACGTGTAATCCCCATTATCTCAAATGAAATTCAAATCAGTTTGACAGCAAAATACTTCGTTCAAATTCAGTTCTTAATGTTCTTACAAATGTGGATGTCAATGATTGATATAATATATAAAATCTGAATACCATAAATTTGTTGGAATTAGTACCGAAGTTAGAAACAAAAAGAGTTAAAGATATGAAAATGTCGATAATTCAACTTTATTTTATTGTACCTACTTTAAACTCATTTTTTTAATTAAGAATATAACAAATAATAATAATAATAATAATTTATTTCCAAAAAGATTCAATAGGTACAACTAAAATATTAAAAACAATAGGGTACAAAAATAGTTACAAAACAAAAAGCAATATAAAATTACCTGCACTAAGAATAAACCTGTATTGCAGGTAATTTATTTGTTTATATTAACCCCATGTACACAATAATTTATATAAATAGGTTGTAATGTACACAATAATTTATATAATAGGTTTTCATTTGTAGTCACAATCCCCGTACAATTATAAAAATTAACAAAATAATATTATTTTATTTATTGAAATTATGTGTTATGTTATTTAAGATTAATTAACTTAAACTATGCTAGCTTAAAGTTACATAAAATATATATATGGAATATGTACAAAAAATAAAAAATAGTAATAATAATAAATCCAATTAAATAGAATCAGATTAAATTAAATTAAATTAAATTAAATTAAATTAAATTAAATTAAATTAAATTAAATTAAATTAAATTAAATTAAATTAAATTAAATTAAATTAAATTAAATTAAATTAAATTAAATTAAATTAAATTAAATTAAATTAAATTAAATTAAATTAAATTAAATTAAATTAAATTAAATTAAATTAAATTAAATTAAATTAAATTAAATTAAATTAAATTAAATTAAATTAAATTAAATTAAATTAAATTAAATTAAATTAAATTAAATTAAATTAAATTAAATTAAATTAAATTAAATTAAATTAAATTAAATTAAATTAAATTAAATTAAATTAAATTAAATTAAATTAAATTAAATTAAATTAAATTAAATTAAATTAAATTAAATTAAATTAAATTAAATTAAATTAAATTAAATTAAATTAAATTAAATTAAATTAAATTAAATTAAATTAAATTAAATTAAATTAAATTAAATTAAATTAAATTAAATTAAATTAAATTAAATTAAATTAAATTAAATTAAATTAAATTAAATTAAATTAAATTAAATTAAATTAAATTAAATTAAATTAAATTAAATTAAATTAAATTAAATTAAATTAAATTAAATTAAATTAAATTAAATTAAATTAAATTAAATTAAATTAAATTAAATTAAATTAAATTCTGTACAGATAAATAAATTTTAAATAATAATAATGAAATAATAATATAATAATATAGTATTAATAATAAAAGTTACTTTGCTATTATAAGGAGATTGTCAATTTCTTGATAGTCTAGCCCTTGTAGCCAGGCCAGCAGTGATAAACGACAATCGTGGCGGTGAAGTCTATGTATGCTAATATTTTTTGTTTATTTTTTATATAAAAAGGCTGCTAGAAAATAAGCTTGACGCTTTGCAGATGTAGTGCGACATTTGATTTGATATTTGATATTTGATCAATAATCCGGTGATTTATCCTCCTTTTGTTCAGACTACAGCTATCATATGAAATAGATGCGTGTTGCTTACATATAACGCTGTATATGAATAATTGTCGTACAGTAAGGTCCTAAATGTTGCTATAGTTAACACGACTGAGTATATTCAAGTGAATCAAAGACCCCACTTCTGGCGATCTTAAGTACGGAACCACAAGCGAGACCCTTTCAAAAACACAGAACTCTCAACAGAATTAACTTATAATTTGAAGATACTACTTATTTACTTATTATGAACACATTTTTAATGTTTGTAATATTAAAAAAAAAATTGTGTTGTTAGTGATTCAAAAACACATATTTTTCTGCTCAGAATAGTTCCCATAAATTTACATACAATTGGTAAGAAGTTCATATAAAACGTAGAAAATAACATAGCATAAAAGAGTGTGCAAAGTTGGAAACAGGAAACATTACTGCGGAATGTTTCAAATTTAAGCAATTCTAATGTTAAACTAACAAACATACAAAACGTGACATTCATTTGTTTGTTTGTTTGTTCGTGATATTTTTATAACAACATTAAATATTTTATTATAAGCCTTTAAGTTCATAAAACGTGTGTGATGTTAATAAGTGAATTAAATTATTAATCTAGTGCTCTACTAGTTTGTAGATCACTATCATGCGCTGATTGAGCTGCAGGCGTAGCAAAGTTTCCCATATCTGGTTCAATATTAACATTATTCATGCGACCGCCTTGAAAGTGCTTCGCATACCTTCACCTTATATGCTTGTAAGTTTTATATTTGCTCCAAGGTACTTTATAAATTTATGAAACTTTTCTCTCTGGCCTTGCTTGCATATTTATGGAAGGAGTTTAATGTTTACTTTGCTTGACAAGTCTATATATCTTCATTTGGTAGGATTAATCAATTAAAAAATATATATAAATACGATAGCAAAGGCAAACAAACGAAAACTATATTATTGTGCTAATATTAGGTTACCTAAGCCTTACACAGAAAGAACGCTACGTTATTTTAAATACCCCATAATTAAATATTAAGAAAACAACGATTTATTTAATGACGGAACTTGAAACGAAAGAACCCTTGAGAAAGTCATAAAAACCTTGCCAGTAATAAAACAAATTATAGAGGTTTAGTATTTCTTTCTTTTAACTACCCATGTAACGAGGTTTTAGTGTACTAATAAGGTGACATTTGTGAATTTTTGTTGAATGTTGCCATCATTTGTAAAATAATATTTCATGATTGTAATGTATGTGTAGATATGTAAGATAATAGGAATAAGGTTAGATATAAATATATTAATATTTTATGAGTTAAGGAATGAGATTGAATGAACGAGCGTGTCGATTTCTATAAACGAATGACACGGTTGCAATGCCATTCGTTCAATTATCATTGGTTAATAATTAATAATCAGTTAATAATTATCGTTAATAATTAGCTATTATACTCATTCCTTAACGAATTATCAAAGTGTTCACATTATTCAAATAAAGCGCTGAGTATCAATATAATGAAGTCATTTTCTCTAAAAAAATCAACCTACCTTCAAATTCATATTTTAAATATAATTATTATCGCTTATAAAGAAGCCATTTCTATGTCATATTTATTATTAAAAAATATATATTATGTATGTCTTCAAGTAAACAAGGAAATAAAGAAAACGATAACTAAAGAACATTTTCTTGATTATAAGAGTTCGGTAACATTGTCAAATGCCATAAATTGCAGCAAAATCTTAAGCTTTGGCTCAGATCCCAAATATGTCTTCGTGAGATGTTGGAAGATTACTTGGTCGTGTGGAAATTTTTGAAAAGTTATCTTTTGGATCTACTTATATAAGAATTCCGAAGGTATTGTTTGAAAATAGTGTGTCGTAGGTTAAATTAAAAAATCTGAAAATAGATTTATCGCATACCTTTTTATATAATTATCTTACGCTAATAAATATACTGTAGGAAACTATAATTATATTTTTATTTTCATATAGTTCAATAAAGTTCAATAGTTAAATATAGTTCAATATTTTTACATTATTTTCTTGGTAAATATAAAATGTCTATATATGTAACATACATTTAAAAACTATCTTACTTTGTATCGTGAAATATATACAAACTTTATTTATAAATTTATAAAAGACTTCTGAATTTGTTGCACAATTGGTGTAATATTTTTAGACTGCCTAAAACTTTATATATTAGATTGATTGATCTTCTACTTTCAAAACAATAACATTTGTGAAATTTGGTTGAAAGTTGTGATCTTTAGAATCTGGCAATTATTGTATTATATCAATGATATTTAAGTGAAAATAAAAACTAATTAAAAAATAACTAAAAATCCTTACTATAGTACAATGACTTAAGATCTGTATCTTTGACCCAAATAAAATGCCTGAACTTAACGTTTGAGGTATATAAGTGTGTTACCATTCAATATTATCCGGAAATCGATAATTTTCAGTGTTCTCTATATAAATAACCATATAGAGCCATATTAAAAGCTCATCTAAAATGAATAGACAATTTCCTAAAATACGTCAGCATACGTGGGTAGTATTAATACTGCAGTCGACGAAAATAGAGTTAATCGATAAACTTATTGGAGATAGTCCATAGAATATCACTCGATAGCATGTGAAATATCACTCTTTGTGTAGCGGTTAGATATGTGCCTTAGTTTGTTTTATATAATGAATACTTATTATATCCTATGAGTGATACTTTGTATATTATATTCATCTAGACCAATATTTTTAACTTTTAAAAATATATTTCTACAATTTTATTTATTGTATTGTTAATACTGATTCATTTACGGTTGCGATTTAGTTACCTTTAATATAACTACTTTTTTCTCCGCAAACAATACTCTACAAATTCAAGTAGGTAATAAAGAGCTTTTTATACATACTTTTCTACAAACAATTGTTAAGTATAAATAAACAAACTATAAGCAGGATGAACACAAATAAAACAAAAAACAAGAAAAATATTAACATCAAAGAGCGGGCTTATCACTAAACAAAGATCTCTTCAAAGTCGTAGGCAACTTAAGAATAGGGGAATACAATATTCGATTGTGGGAATAGATACACGAACCAAATCATGAAAGTATTTATTTTATTTAACGAACATATTATAAAAACACAACGTGGGTAAGGACACTATATTTAAGTAGGTTAAGTGAGCCTTCAATAATAATTAATCAAGTATGATATAGTTACAATAAATTTTTGATTTAATTTGTAGTTATATAAAATGATTTAGATAACTTTTTCTTTTTAAATGTAGTACAAATAGTACTTTTAAGTAAAATAAAAGTTGTAAACCTTCACAATAATTAGACGTTTTAAAATTATATCTTTCTATAAATCATCCCACACACAGGCTGACAAGTGTATATATAAGTATATATCTTTGGTTCAAGAAATATGTCTTAAGAGATTGCAAAGGCACGTTTTCTTAATAACGATATTGGATCCCTTGCCGCGTCTTATATTGTGAAAAGTCACTTGAAAATTAATCAAGACAGACTTATGTAAAAATGGATAGGTATTAGTATATTATACGGAATATAATTCCTTGTTTCGAAGGTTTTTACAACTGTCAATTTATTTATAATTATATTTGTAGACAATATCAATCCTAATTTAGAAAATAAACTATTATTTCATACAAACTTATTATTATTAGAACTGCTAGAGTTGTATTGAATTGTTTATAAGTTAGTTACTGTCATGTTAAGCATATATAATTTTTAAACAAATATAGAACGAAAACTTAATCGACACGAGAAGATCCCGAACCATCAGCCTCTGAGAGTCCGTATATATAAGACCCCTCCTATAAACATAGTTCTCGGATGGTGCTAATCACGTGACACACAGCCGATAATGGGCTTCGGCCGTAGCTAATGATCGCCAACCAGACTAAGACGAACGTTTACGCTGCCGATCTTTGTCTCGGTGGGAAATCCGGTGACGCCGTTATAATGAGTCTGTTTAGCAGAATAAAAAGTACATTGAACTGTACAAAGTACAACTACAAAGAACTGAGAGATTTGTTGCGAATGGGAGCAGAATTCGATTTACCTAACACCACTGATCACAGGGAATAGGACCAATCATGACCTCGCTTCTTACGAGCTGACACAGTAGTGCATCTTCGGCGCCGGTTGGCTACCAAATGAGAAGGCGTGATGGACACTTCTTAAGGTTTGTGCAAATCCCCAGTCTTTAGACTATTTCCCCATCAGAGTGGGTTGCAATGATGTGTTTTATTGGGTCTTTGGGTATTTGGGTCATTCGGTTCTTGGGTCTAGGACGTGAACGCCTACTCGTCCTGTAGGACGTAACTTTACTACCTAACCATACGTAACTTGAGTTGCATATCGATACCGTAAGGCGTTCTCGATAAGTTGTGATCTTTTAAACATGAATTTGCAAAATCATTCAAGAAAGTATTACCATATTGGTCAAATAGAGACCAACCAGACTTCGTGCTCATCAGGTAGCAAATAGTTCTGGCCCAAATGCTCGCTGGTTTTTCCGGAATAAACCAAAAAAAGTTTAGCAAAACGCTACGCAATCCGGAAGTGCACAAGTCTAGAAGTCTGACGATAGTTCGATTAGAAGACGATGTTCTGGCGATTGTACTGAAGACGTGACCGCCCAAGTTTTTTTCAATACTGATACATCTTTCTACGCTCTCTCTCTTGAGATTGAAAAGTACAAGTTCTTGGGTGCATGTAAACTCGCAGCCTATGCAAAAAAGAACCTAATCCTGCTAACTAGAGGGCCTTATCGGTCAGATTCATGTCCTGCAAGATTATGTCCTTAATAGGAAGCTCCTAGCGCACCTTTCCTACGGGGTGGGCATTTCTGAGATTTACAATCTAGGGTTTTTGTCAAATCAAGACAAAATAGGTTCCCGTATGATATCTTACACTACAGTGATGCTTATCATTAGAGAAGTAACATTAACAGACCAGACCTTTGACAGTTAGTGATACTCGGGGATTATTTTCAGTACTTTACAATTTGACTTTACTGTTAGCAGTTGAAGTCGGCTCGAGAGTCTAAAGAATGGTAGACTCAGTATTGTTCCTGCCTCTTTCTTCAAAATTTTGAAAAGGTCACTTTGTCTTGCAAGAAGTAAACGTTCATGATTTTTCACGATAAAGTAATCTAATTATATTTAAGAAAATGAACTACATTGATTAACATCAACATCTATTTAAATTTATAGAGTTTACATTCTTTCAACGGCCGATTTCACTATAATAGAATAAAAAAATTTGATCCTAATTTAGTCGTAATATCCAAGATAAAAACATTTTTAGTTTAGGTTTCAACGAAGTCTAATATTTGTTATTATTTTCTTATAAACAGGTTACTCACTTCTTCAATTTAGAAGGGTTACAAAGCTTAAACAAGAAATAAAATCTAATTTTAAAAATTCTGCAAAAATTTACAACTAACAAATATCAAACATTGCTTGACATATTCAAAACCAATTTAATAATATATACATTATTTGACGTGGTTACACCAGTTTTTCACTTGTATGGGGGGCGAACGCCGGGAACCTCCTCATGGTGCTCCCTGGGCAACAACGGTTACTGAGAACCTTTGGGTTCTCCCGTTGGCTAATACCCGGCGCGGTGGGGGTCGGTCATGGGGCTGACCAGGGCGGGTAACCTTTCGGGGTGGCCCGCCCTGTGGGGGGGGCTCGAGCCTCTTTCCATCGTGGATCGCGTTGGAAAGTTGGCCTGGGCGTCGAGGGTGGGACGGCGCAGGCCCTCTTTGCCGGGGCCGGCTGCGTGATCGCTCCTGGTACTTCTCTGAGAGCAGAGTGGACTGTGGTTCCGTAGCTGTGTGGGAGGGGGGGCGCAGCGGTTTCTTTCTTGCTGAGGGAGAGACCGTCTGCGGCGATTAGGGTCTGGACCTCTTTCTACCAAGCACTGTACAGAGTGCTTGGTGGGGAGAGGGTCCGGGACGTTACCTGGACTGATCATTGTCGAGTGCAACGCCACGGTTGCGCTTGGCGATGGTTGGTCTGGGCGTGGTGGGTCCCCGACTTATGCCTTCTCTTACCGGCCAAGGCTGTCCACCGTGGCCGGCGGTAAAGGCCGGTCGGCTTCGTGGGTGGGACCTCTTTGTGGATTGCCTGCGCGGCAGCTGTGGGGTGTGCGTCCGCCGAGTCGCTCGCGGCAGCTGTGGGGTGCTATTGCATCCGCTGGGTCGTGAGCGACAGCTGTGGGGTGTACATCCGCTGGGTCGTGTAGGTATCCTGGGGATCTGACCGGTGGTCCCCTCTCGGGAGACTACCACGGCGAAGCTGGTCGAGGTCAATGATGATCGAGTTGGGTTTACCTGATTTCCTGAGACTGAGTCCGGCCAGAAGGGGGTCTCGGCCTCCTTCAGACCAAGCAGGCTTGGGTGGGGGGAAGGGGATCCCTCCACAATCTATCAAGCCTGCGCAAAAGGGATGGGTGCTCCTCGTTGCGGGGTGCCCTCTCCGTTTATCACGTCGGGGCATCGCGGTGAGTGCGAAAGCGATCCCGTGGTGTCCCATTATGACGGCGGCGGCAACCGTCAGGTTTAGTCAGTAGGAGTCTCACCATAACCATATAGCCACCTCCATCATCCCCTGGATGGAGGTGTGTATCCATGAGGATTCCTGACGTTAAAAAAAAAAAAGTTTTTCACTTGTATGAACAAATAATTTATATATGCTATACAGTATACATAACGTAGTAAATAGGACGTCAGAAAATTTCAATTCGACGCTTTGTTAACTTCTTCAGTCTGAACTAATGAGTTAAATCTGATTATATTTATTTATTTTAAGCTTGCTGTAACATAACAATAAACGAAGAGAGAATAAACGTTGTGAGGCAAGTAGTTAGCAAAACTTGATATAATTATATTCTACAACTAGAAGTTTAATGAAATAATCTTCTATTGTAGAACTTATCACCATATTTCATTAAATAACCTAAAACATACCTTATAAACTAATTTACTAAGTTATTTTATTTTATTTATAACTTACTAGCTTCTGCTCGAAACTTTATCCACATGGACTATAGACTAACTAACTAACTAACTAAGGCGTTACGCAGTCGGCACATTCATCCAAAAATATTGATCCCGCGAGGAAAAGAAACATTATGATTCCTATATTTGTTATAATCTGAATTTATCTGACAACTGGAATGTAGATCTAAAAATATATTGCTAAATGTTTCAATGTTATAAATCAAAACTAGGTGAGAAAATTTCAATTTCGCACACAATATTGCTTCGTCCATTCCACTATTAAAAAATCGATTAATTGCAAGACATTAATCATATCATAAAAAATAATAAAAAAAATATTGCATAAATTGTTGCTTCTTTTATTAATGATATGTTTGTAAAAACAAAGAAAGAAATGATTGCGTTCGACATTATTTTAACAAGTTGTAATATTATATTTTAAAGAGGTAATTTATTTATTAATAATTATATATGCTTTTATAATATCTTTTATGAATACACAAATAAATTCTAAGGTAAAGAAAATAATCTTTTTCAAATTATAATAGTATAACTATATACTACTTAGTTATCGTAGTAACTGTAATATAAACTCTATAGGTATGTAGTTAAGAGCTATTTTACTTCATTATAGTAATGTTACATATTAAACGACAAACATTCACGTGTTGTACCTTTGACATGTGTATCGCATTTATGTAAAAATAGTTAAAATCCTTCCCATTCTCAGAATATAATGTGTACTGTGTATGTTGGCAAAATATTTGAATGCAAGGGTTTTTATTCTCTATTATAAAAATATTCGTTCGGTTGTAGCCGTAGAAAAAGAAATCCAACTTTGATTATTGGTGCTTGCATAATGATGTCATTTTTGTAAAATGATAATGATAACTATTCAATCTGTAATAAAATAATTTTGTAAAATGATTATCATTCATACTGTAGTGATTGATTTTATATATTTACCATTTAAAATATCTAGTATGTCTTTCGTGTTTGTTACTTTGTTTTGAACTTAATTTTATTAAGAAAAGAGTCTTATATATCTTAATAAACGTATTGCTTTACCAAAATCTTCAAGGGTGAGTATTATTATGGCAGCGGAATTTAATTACACATTGATATTGGACATACAGTCTACTTCAGTAATAAGAATAGCTGTTTATATAATAATTTTGTAAATAAAAATTAGCATGTCCAACAATAATTAACCAACACAATATTTCAACCACTTTAATAGAGGCGCGTGTTGATTTGTGATAATAATAAATTAATTAAATTGGTATGTATAATAATTTAAATTTATTTTATATTATTATGGAGGTCACGGAAGGAGCTGTGAAAGCATTTGATTGAAAAACCTTCGAAGTCTTTTTAAATGAATGTCTTTACGGTGGATCTACCAGGAAATTTTTAACGAAAGAAGCGGTTGCTACTGGGCATGTGTCTTTAGAGTAGGTTTAACGAAACTAATAGCCACTACTGAGCACGGGTCCGTAAAGTGAGGGTCACGAAAGAAATGCGCTCGTTAACAAAAACAAAAAAAAACATATATTCCACAACTTTCCACGTAACATTTTTATACTTCTTCTATTGATTACTTAAGCTTAGTGTTTGCGGTATGTGCTATAAGAAATATATTTTAATAAATTATTTAAATTTATTATATTTATCAACACGGACTCTTAGACTTGAACTTGCGACCTTTGGGAGTACGTTCAATTAGCTCTTCCAAATGAGCTATTGTTACCAGTTTTTATTTCATCAATAATTTTAGATAATCCGTCCCGATAAAGACGACTATGGAAATCAAAATTCGACGATGTTATACTGCAACATTATATAATACGACCCACTCCGGCTCTGTGGCATAACAGTATGCCGACAGAATTTGTCTCAGTCGCCGCATTTTGTAAACTATTTACCCGAATCACTTGTAGTATAAATAAAAGACAAAAACTATCCACATCATATGCCAAAAGCGATAGAAGTATTTGTTTGGACGAGGATTAATGTGCATTATTTACCATTAAATTGTATTGTAATTTTTTTTTTAATTTCATTTTTTTTATTTTTATTTATTTTGTCTCTTTTGCCTAAAACTAGTACAATAGGCGGACTTAATGCTTTAGAGCATTCTCTACCAGTCAACCCGAGAATACAGTGCAAACATAGAGTAAGGCGCTTAAAATATTCCATTAATACTGGAAAAAGCAATTAAGAAAACAACATTAGAATAAATTAAATAAAACTTATATGCATATAACACATTGTGCAATAATAATGTATAGAATAAATCATAAATACTTGTTTACAATAAATCAATATACTTACACAAATACATATTTTATCCATATATA
Organism: Napeogenes inachia; assembly: GCA_959347355.1. Taxonomy (NCBI): domain Eukaryota; kingdom Metazoa; phylum Arthropoda; class Insecta; order Lepidoptera; family Nymphalidae; genus Napeogenes; species Napeogenes inachia. The sequence goes on along the minus strand of OY365793.1, from coordinate 18,677,080 downwards.
AACATATTATACAAACATACACACATAATTAAATATACATACATATAAATATATACTAAATATACACATTAATTCACAATATAATTCACAATATAAATAATGATATATGTCATATGAATAAGTATACACAAAACGTAATAAATACACATTTTAATTACTATTCTGTAGATGTTCATAAAAATACAGATAAACTGCCCTCTTAAAGGCTATTCTGCTGGGTGATCGTCTTATGGTTTCAGGGAGGCTGTTCCAGAGTTTAGTTGTGTGGACTGTGATTATATTGACTTTCATGTAAAAAATATGCTAATCTTGCATTTTTAACAACTTTGTCAGGTAAACAATTTAACCATACGTTATTTTTCAGTAACTCTAACGGTTTAAGCAATGTAACTACGCTCAAATAGGTATCAGTTTAATTGTACTTTATTTCTTTCAACTTATTTGTAATATATTTGTATATTATAGCTACATTATATATAGACCTGTAGTTTCGGAACCTATTCCATTTAAACAATCAAACAATCAAATTTTTCCTCTTTATAATATTAGTATAGTAAGTTGTTTCTTCCTTGAGATAATTGGTTCTTTGTGCTAAATTTATTTAAATATCGGTCTTCTTTCGATTATTGTCAATTTTACACAAATTTCGTCTGACGCTGCGTGTGCATAGCAACATTTTTTGCTTATTATGCATATTTTGATTATAAAATTAAATGTCGTGACCTTTGGAGGCTTTTTTTGTCGGGAATTCTTCGGAATACTATCCTATTCGCCATCGGGCTAATTTATTAATATGGAATAATTGTAATTCCTATTGCCGACAATTCTCGGACAGTTTCAAAGTTTGTACGGACGATATTTCTATGTCCCTATTCGACCCTCGGAGTCGACATATCGACCCTCGGAGTCGACATAATATTACTTTTTCCTCCATAAGGAAGTTTTTTGTATATAGGGTACAGAAGATAATATTATAATTCGTTCGCGGGTAGAGTTAAATCTTCGGAGCGTCGTCCTGTTTGACCTGTATTCTACTTCCAGACTATCTAAGTATAAGAAGCTCGTCATTATTGTAATCCCGACAATATGGTGTTGTACAAAATTAATTTATACAATGGTATAATTTAATTTTAATGAATGAATCAACACTTCCATTTAACAAATTTTATAAAGAACAAGTGTTCGACTGCGATTCTCCAGTACTGACAAGCAGGACGATCATGCATATGTTTTCGATTATAAATTGTCAGTGGCGCCTAGGATTTCTTTTACAGTAATATTTATAATATTATCTGAAGTAATGGGTCAAGTAATGGCACAATTTAAGATATTTTCCTTATATTGTTTAACTTAATTAATTATAAGGGTCAATATTTTTAAACTAAATTAACCAATGATTTAAAACACTAAGTTATCTTTTTTACGAGTAACAAAACTTATATTAGACCTTTCTACCTAATTATTTTTAATATAAGGGTAGCCGAGATCGACTATTTGCTTCATGTTTACCTCCAAATATTATATCGAATTAAAAGTCTGTTAATATTTTACTGCTTTCAAATTTTCATTTATTTTGTTTTGCAAATTCAGCTGAAACAAAACAGTCACTACCAGATGTTGGCGCCAACGATTTATAGATCACTATACAATGGGGTTGACATTTTGCACACATTCTCCTTTCAAGGGAAATCCAAAGGCTGTCAAAGGTTAGTTCTTAAAAGTTCAAAGGTTAATTCTTGAGAAATCTAATTAGTTTTTCTGGAGTGGTGCTATAAATGAAAATAATTTTAAAAGTTGAAGGATGAAAAACAAATGAAGAAATGGTATATATGAAAACAAAGAAAACCAATGTTATAATAACGGTCATATTTAGATTATAAGTCATTTATGGAACCTAATTTTTGGAACATGAGGGATCATAAATTTTCGTGACAACGTAAGAATACCGCTCTGTTTCGTTTTTCAGTATCGTCATAGTACTCGTATTGTAATGTAGAACCTATGTTAGTGGTAATACAATTTAAAATGGTTTGAAGATTATATTCACTATCTAAGGAACGCGTGGGTCTATTGCACCACCCACACAACTTTCTATCATTAGCTCGAAAATTAGTGTCTGTCGAAAACATATTATGTAGTACTAAATTTACATTAGGTTTTTGTTCGTTGTTAAAAAAGTGTGTATGTGTGTGTATCTTAGTGTACGTGTATCCTAGTGTACGTGTGTGTTAGTGAATGTGTGTATACGTATTTTTATCTATCAATTTGTTTCAAAAGAATGCCAACTACTTTGTTTTTACAAAGTCACATTTTTACGTAAAATATTCGTTTGTACCCTTCGCTAGGTCAATGTGAACATCAATCATCTCTAGTCAAGCTACAGGGTAGCAAATTTATAACAAGAATAAATTATGTTTCTCCGATTTTTCGATATTACAAAATATTTTTTTGCTTAAAAGATAAACCATTTGTCTTATCTTTTATAATAGCTTGATCCAGAATTCTTTTATTTGATATGTCGAAAATCACCGCCCCCTGTAAAAAAATATTGCTATTTCTCTAGATACAACTAAAAACAATTGTATTTAATTAAGTATTATAAGTTTATGAGTTTGCTTGAAAATTTGTTAAAAGAATGTGCAAGGGCACGGTCTGAACGGAATTTCTTAATGCTGTCAATGGATTCCAAGCAGCATCTGAATCATTGGAGTGCACGCTTGCATAAATAAATACTTTACTAAGGGAATGTTTTAGACGTTATACATTATAGGAAGCGAGTACCCTCGTCAACATATAATAGCTTAGTGACACCTTATCTTAATAGTTTTTTATGCATGGTCAAACAAACCCTATTCACATGAATTTACTGTTGGAGTGATAAAATATTCGCTTGATCCACGTGCTATACTTTCATAACGCGTTGAACCTCATAGATAATCACTGAGCAAACTCAACTAATTCAAATTATAGTATTATTATTGTAACGATATAAATCATAAAATAAAGCAATAGTAGTCCAATTTTTCGAAATGTCACTTAGTAATATCAGGTTTTCATAAACAACTATTTTCTGAAACAATAGACTATTCTAGGAACAATGATTTATTTGTAGTATCAATGGAAGCCTCACGTTACTAGTAATAAGTCATGTTATTTTTATTATTTTCATATTAAAAAATATTTATTTATTATGTTATGATTAATTTTTATAAATATTTCATATTATTTCCATTTTGTTCAAAACTTATATGAAAACAAATTGTATGTGTATACTAGAGTACTCCACAGTAAAATTCACATTTATGCATAATCTGAACGTCTATTCAACTGCTTTTAGCGGCAATGTCTAAAAATGACGATTTACTTAAAAAGTATGTGTGAAGCAAGGCGTGTTATTTCAAGCATTAATATAACCTGGGAACTTGGACGACAAGAATAGACTTTATCAGACGAGGTTGATAAAATGTATTTGTAACGAATTATCCATATTATTAAATAAAATTTTCTGTAAAACAAAATTGTTTTTTTTTAATGTTATAATATAACGTGAGAAACAATCTTAAGTAGGTATGTTACATAAGCTGATCTTATATTACATTGATCTTACACCTACACGTTAATATAGTTCGAATTGCAAATGAAGATACAAGTATTCTATGAAATTTCGCAAAATTAATTCTCAAATGCAAAGATGACCACGCACATGAATAATTATATCATCTCTACATTGTATGAAAAGAGTTATAATAATAATTATTTGAATTAATAAAAGATGGTCTTGCGTTAACCATTTAGTAAAATTTTTGTATACAAAAGTACAAAAGCAGTTTTCATGCCAAAAGTTTTAACCATCTCTGAGCTAAAGACAATGGAAAATGGTTGACTCATTTAAGATTCTAGTTCAAAACAATAGAAGTGTTGTATGCAGTCTTCTAAGCACTGTACATTTTGTTTTTCACTACAATAAACTTATATTGTTTTAAGTACAATAACCTAATAATATACCGGAGAGAATATTAAAGACCTCATTTATATGAATGATGATACTTACTCTAATATGATTTTAAATAGAACATTACAGTTTCAGTAACAAACAATATAAAATTATGTACTCCAGCTAATAAAAAACCTATAAAAATACCATGGGAGCGGCAAACGCCGTTTATTGATATCGTAATGAGAATTCTTGAATAAGTTGTTATATAGACTTTATTCTTTTATGAGGCACTCCTACTGCCTAGAAACTTCTAAAAGCCAGTAGTAGTAGTAATTCCAAGTAATTGTAATATAGTTGAAAAAATATTAAAAAAAAACATTAAAAAGTTTTTAAATCTTTCTCCCTCCCTCCTTCCTCTTCATAAAGAAAATTAATTATTCCCTTATATACCCCTCATTCCTTCTTAAGTTCTAATGTCAGCGACAAAAATCTTTTTTGTGACAAATATCTTTTCCCATCAGATTAACCGTTTTCCTGTTTACTTTTTATTATAGAAAATGTGATGACTCTTTATTATTTTACTTTATGCATGTATTAATTGTTTACTCTAATAAAATATCGTTTGAAATAAATCAAAGAAAGAATTGACTACAAAAAAAACATAAAATACAGGTTGGACAGTGGGTAACAGTACATTCAGTATTAGATTGATTTAAATGAATTTAGGGCTCTATGTCTAAGAGTGACAAAATTAATATATCTTTGATCTTCGACAATTTAATCTTTTTTCTTTACTATACTTGGATATCCCTGACCTCTACAGTCCAAAATAAAAGTATTTTTTTTCTTTTGCCCAGTCCCGTTTTTTATTTTGGGAATTACCTGATAATGAGTGAGAATACTGTTTAAATGATTTATTATTTATAATTTCTTATTAAAATTCTGCTGCAATTCTGTAAGATAAAATATAAATATTTACGAATACGTTAAAGTAAGCTTATAAGAAATAACCAAATAATTAGCCTTATTTTTACACGAATGTTTACATTTCCTCTACATTTGACGCTGCGCTACAGTTTATAACTTTTGCAGTTGTCAACTTGTTTCTTGTTTATGTATGTATGTTTGTTATTTTATTTTAAATAAATATTATTCATATTATTATTATTATTATTATTATTATTATTATTTCTCTATTCTTATCTGTCTTGGGAATGTCAGAAATTAGTCTATATTGTAATAAAACTAAATATCTATATTAACCTTGACTTAACTTTCCTGGGGAAGTTCTGTTACGAGATAGTTAAATTATCCAATTAGGAGAGAATGGCTGAGCACAAAGAAGTCTTGAAATCTTGTTGACTAACTTATAATTTAAATTTGTGGACTTCAATTTTTATCTTTATGTAAGTATATTCAAATTTATAGTATTCATTAAGAGAAAAATAGAATTCAATTCAGTAAAATATATTTTTAAAATTAATAAAAAAAATTCCTGTAGCGATAAAAGGTTAAATGTTTCTTTGAGGTTAGTGTTGCATCCGTTACAGAATTTTTCTCCAGACGGGCGGTGGCGAGGATGACGACTAATAACATTTTGTTGATAACCCGCTGTGGTGTGACAGAGACGGGTGTGGATATTACTAAGAGCTGCTATTTAACTATAACATACTCTTAATTTGATATTTAAATATATATTTCAAATAAATATAAGGCTTTTCTGCTTCCAATCCCAAATTTATAAAAAACATCAAACGGTTCATCCATCTTTTTGTACGTCCTTCCTTAATTTTTTGTTCATCACGTATCTATATTACGACATCCGATTTTATCAATATTTTTCTGGCATTACTGCTAACCTCATACTTACATTGAAAATATGCAGTTCTTCTGCTATTCATTTAAATGGGAGGAGGGAAAAAAAATATTTTTCCCGTCTCCGATATACAAGAACTCTTAAAAAAAATAACTAAAAATATTTTGGAAAATAAATCACATGTTCAAACTGTAACAGTAGATACAGCACTGTAGATCTATTTTGAGGATCACCAAAAGATCATCACATTGTGGGTTGCCAAAAATGAAAGTTGTTTACGTTACTTATAAAAGTGATCGGTCAAAGTGTTTATTCAGGAGAGATATAAAAGTGAGACAAAGTTATTTATTCAAAACAACTCTATATAAATCCAACCGCCTTCGTTGAGGTTAGGGCGGACGTATAAGGGCGGACACGGCGCTTCGCCACTCACTCGCGATTTGACTCGCCTCCCGATCAGTCGGGGTGGCGTTGGACACTTTGTACGACACTACTACCGCGCGCGTACGTATGTTTTTTATTAATTGTTTTTATTAATAAATTGTGGTTTGTGTCCGATTCTGGTGAGTTTTGTGTATTGGTGGTTATTTAATTATTTAAGGGTTTGTTGTTAATTATATTTCTTTTTGGGTAGTGTGTAGGGTTCATAAATAGTTTTAAAAAGGAAATAAGGCACGTATGCAAGCACTTGAGTTGACGACAGTATTATTGAAAGACGTTTTACAAAGATAACGCTATAAGCTATTATTAATAAAACATAATCTTGACATATTATTCTTAGTTGGCCTTGTCTAATAAGTATTATTTTTGTATATCTTAAAACATTTAAATTAATCATTACTTTGTAAACCACTATTATACTCTAAAAGATAATATTTCCAATTATTTACATTTAAATAAATAATCTACTACAATATTTACCGCAACTAATTGCATTATATTATGAAATCATAATAACCTGGATTAAAAGTGTTAAAATTTAAGTGATAATTGGCCGCCGCAAAGTTATTAAAAAATATATATATTTGTGTTTTGGTGAACCAAAGACATTACATAATATAAATATATACGCATGACGCTTAAATGATTGAAGTCATCTTTATCTACATACAGATACTTTTAGTTTAAAGTAACTATTTTATTGAATTTGCCACGAAATACCTTTTCTAAGATCTCAGGCGGGATCTCCTATAATGTTTTTTTACATTTTATAAAAGCTGAATGATTAATAAGAGATAGTAAAAGTAATGTGCCTAATATAGACTATATAGATTAGATATCGACGCCTAAGACGTTATTAAGTACAGAAGCCATGCTTAGCTGATACGACAATTTTTCTACCCTTCGTGTCTCGGAAAAATGTTAAGGTATCACTCGTTATTACTATCATGTAATAAAATTTATCTAGAGCTTAGATAGGTCATTTCATCTGACCAAAAATAATGACTCGTTTTTAGTAGCTTTGGTGATTAGGGGCAATGCCTTTGACAAAAATGTAGCATAGGTTCTGAGGTTTTTATCCTTCAGAACCTATTATGTTAATGAGCTTATGGGATCAGAATAAAAGACATACAGACCGTGGGTCTGTATGTCTTTTAATAGTGGTATTATACCATAAAAAAAATGTATCCAATGCTTTCGTTAATTAATTTAGTTTCTAAAACAAGTAATTAAAATAAAATATGTTATTCTGAAAAATAAAATGTCATCTGATATTTATAATAATTAAAAACTAATCAAGTTAATAAACTATAATTTAGTTTATTGAAAAGCTCGTACTGTTTAATTACTTCGCCGCTTTAAATGTAATTAACTAAGTAAGTTTAACTATTCTAGCATTAAAGCCGCTTGAAATAAAATGTGCTGCTAATTAAGTTAAGTATAGACTTAAAACTCCAGCGGCTTAATATAAAATTCTCTGCAAATTCAGCACTGAGAACAATAGGTCAAGTTAATATTATTATCCCTCGTTATATAGTAGAATTTATTTGGATATTATATTGATAAACATATTTTAATGCTGATATTATGATCATATATTAAAATTGATTTTGATTTTAATACTGACGTGTTTTAATAATGATTTTTAAAGGTTTATTCTTTTTTGATACGGTATTGATTTAGGAAAAATATTGCGATAACAAAGTGGTCATTGCAAAACAGTGGGATATATATAGACTGTAACTTTATTTTTACTTTAACCGATATGAAAACAATATGAACACATAAAGCTTGTTTAGAACTATACTTCATTTTGCGGTTAGCGACATAAAGTTACATCTTTCCGTACAGCTTTGTTAGTAGAAAACAATACTTCGCACTTTTATAACTGAACACACATACATGTACAATATTGTTCTAGCACTTACTTTAATAACAGGTAAAATGTTAATGCATTTTAGACTCTATATTATATGCGTTTAAGAATAAATTGCAAAAATATAAAACATATAAACAAATATGAAGGCTCAGTGGATTAGCCGAGAATTGTACATGCGACCTGAATATTTTCAATATACATGATATTTTTTATATAATGTCTCATGGGTACTAAAACATTGGTGTTTGCTTCATTTTCTAATAATTTAATATGAATTCAAACGAATTAGACGATGTTTAATATAGTACTCTATGTAATGGTTGGTAAATATTTGAAATTCTTCTATTTAGAAGTACAAGTAAAACTAACTTACTATTATTTATTAGAAAGTAAGTTTTATGTGTATGTTATTTTTTAATATCGTTTATTTACAATTTACCTCATTTATTTATTTATCATGACTATATTTCCGCAATAAGAGAAAGTCAAGTGAGTAAAATATAAGCCCATTACATAGTTTATGCTTCTATCCAGCTTCGAACCAACTCCTAAACTTATACCAAGTTTCAATAAATTTAATTTCACCAACAAGTTATAGTTTACATTGATATGAATTTTCAATGTAGGTACGTCTTTGAATAGCAATTTGAAGTCGTAACTTGTATGATTTGTATTCATTATGTATGAGAATATATTTGTATATATAACGGGATTATGAACATTTAATATGTTCATCTTTTCTTTTCTGAATTCCAAAATGTACTAACGCCATAAAGGAGACACCGGTTTCATTTAGCTTTACAAGTTATGACCATGACATTAGTTCATTTAAAACACGACTTTAAATGTAAACTCGCACTCGCACTGTTCATTAGTTGGTTTCATTTTATTAAGTTTTTGTTTTTAATGAAAGCTTTTATATGCAATTTGGCTTTCAAATTTTGAACAATTATAAACTTTCACTGAGATAACTAGACTCCAGTAAGTTCTAAGTACTCTCAAGTAAAGTGTTGTTGGTTTAAACACTTGCGCTTTTGATACTAAAGGTTTTGAAGTGTGCTGTATGAAGTAACAAAACTTATTTTCTAGAGTTTCGGCTACTATAGAAGTTTTATGCTTAACTGCAATCTCTTGATATTGTCTATATTTATATCTTTAATATATTGATGGCAATTAATATATTTGTCACTTTTTATTCATTTCAAAGTTAACTGCCTAAAGGCAGTACATACATAAAATTCGCTTTATACTAAGTTCAAAAACTGAAGTTACTTAGTATATAAACTTAGTTATATAAAGTTCTTTGGTTCTAAATAAAAATAAGAATAAGATATTATTTTATTTACTTCAATTGAGTTAATATTGACCTCATAAAGTTTGATACTTTAATTTACATAAAACAACAAAAGCAATAGTTATTGTCAGAGAAAGAAGACATAAACAGGAAGATTAGAAATGGTAGAGCACAAAACTACAATGATTTGCCAATACTGTTTCTAGGTCGTAGTTGGTATTCAAGTTATTGCTTTGGTTTGGTATGGCCTAAACAATACTGGATGTATGCCAGGGGTTTTTATAATTTTTGTTTATAAACTTTTATAACATACATCGAAATTACTTACTTAAATGTTAGTGTTTGTTATATAATTGAAAAGATGTAGTATTATAAATCACTGCTGATTTTTCATTTAATATTTTATACGACGTTAAATCCAATTTCCATACATTATATGATAATACATCGATTAGATGAGCAAACAAGCCTGCGGATTATTTGTAACACGATATCACATGCTAACTACGTAACGGAATAAATAACGTAATACGTGTATCGTTGCGGCAGGCACGTTTCAAGATTCGTTATTAAAATATGTATATCTTACGATACTCTTTTGATAAAGTTCTTTTTATTTCCAAAGAGAGTTAATAATCCGAAACAAAGCCTGTATGATAATTTTACGCTGGTTTACAAAAGAATATTACACTTTCGGTACTTGAGTTCCGATACTGAAAATAAAAGTAAACAGAAATATTATGATTTTGCTATATTTTTTGTAGAATACAATCCCAATATTCTGATATATATTTTACAGGGCACTATTATGTACGGTGGACTATACTTGGTTATTATATAGAGTATATCTTTTAATAAATGGGAGTTTATCCATATTAGCTCGTTCAAACAAAAACACTCTGTCTTCTGGTTTATTATATAATTAAAGATATCTACAATAAGATATTATTTCTTAGACAATACGATTGGAAGTTTGGTTCCACGAAAATAATACAATTTGGTCTAAGGCTGATAGCGGTTATTATTTATTAAAATAGACGAAAGTGGCCGTAAGGGCGCTTACACAACGGATCCGATATAAGTGCGAAATAGTCGTAGTAATATTTGTATGAACAGGTACTCTTTACGTCCGAGTTTTATCATTCAAAGCGGTATCAGAGTTTTTTGACAGATTCCAATCAGTTGCGGTGGGTAAGCGCCCTAACCATGTCAGATTCGATTAATGATAATAGCAGTGTCATGAACCTTCATGATATATGGCTAATATGTTTTGCGGAAAGTAAAATGTGTTACTTGTGTCCTTTATATATCGAAGAATAATTTTACTTCATTTAGACCAGAGAATCAGGTCTTTTAAAATTTAATTAAATTTATTCCCTTAACAAATATTTTTTAGGCTAAGGATATTTTTATGATAAGGATCGGAAGGTTATATAATATAATAAATAAGTGTATTCTGCCTTTAATTTTAAACTAAAAAATAATAATCTCCGTTTAGAAATAAACATTGATATATGATGTTCGAATTTGTGTTTAATGAAGTCGAGGGCAGTTTATTAGAAAAGTTTGAGGGAGTAAAAATGTTTTAGGTGTCTGGCTTCTGCTGATAATTTATTTCCGATGGTTTGAACGAAACAAACTTTATCGTCACGGGCTGGCGATGGCTGGCCGTAATCAATTTAGGGAAGCTTTTCACTTTTGTATATAATTCTACGTGATATTATAGAAAATATTTTTTATAGAATCTGTCATAAGAATTAAAAGATGAGAAATTTTATTACATTATGTATAAAATACATTTTAATTAAAAAGTAGAACTTATAAAAAATAATAATCTTTTATAATTAGATTAAAAAAGGTACATCCTGATTTTGATGAAAGTATGCAAATTTCTACATTTGCATATTACATGTAAAATTTAATCAAACTTTTCTTTACGTCTCTTTTGTTGTATTAACTTGTTATTAAATCTGAGTTAATTAGAATTTAATTAGTGAACCTAAAATGAAATATATTACAATAATTACTAGGGATTTTAATTACGAAGATATTAAAAAAAAATCCACTGATATAAAAATTTATGTTAGATGGAAAAATCTTATTTACTTTTTTTATATTTTACTATCATCTATTTTACCTTCACGTAGTCCTTATTACTTTTTGTATTACTTAATATACATTTCAAAAGCTGTTTTACTTTTCAGCAATTTTAAATCAATAAATTAAGTTATACGTTTACTTTATCTAGATTGTGACAACTTTTCTTGATTTGTGTAATTACAATTTGTTATTTTATTAACTGAATCTAGAAATCTTTTGGTATATTATCCACTTTAATAACTATAAAAAAGCAATTCAAAGAGCGCATTGCAAATTATTGCGAAAATATGAGCTAATTGTAAAATATCAGCTATAGATAAAATGTCAGCAAGAAATATTGCCCATTAATAAAATTTATTATGCTTATACAAAAGGCACTCTTTTGTTTTTCAATATTAACTCTGTCCCTTTCCGTCACATTCTCTTTCCCTCTCTCGTCACAAAGAAGTGATTTCGTACATCTGGAAAATTAATTATTAGACTGTTCATTGTAAAATATATATTTTATTGCTGTTCTTAATATTTTTCAAAAAGTTTATATCCAAAAATCGTTATATTTTTAATACTAACAGTCAAATGAAGGCACTTTGATTAGTTATATAAAAAATGACTACAATTTCTGTATATGTAAAAAATCTGTAAAGATATAATATAAACTTTTTATTTGGAGCGACAGCGGGCGCCATGAATGGCAAAAGCTGGTTTTGTAACAAAATTGTATTTGAATCGACAATACTTTTTACCCTAGTCAGATAGATATGCAATCTGAACTGTTTGATGAAAACTTGATATCTTTATCATTTTCATTTAAAATTATGTATTGTATGAGAACCACGTAATATTTTATAAATGCAACTAAGTCCGTCTTGTTTTGTTCAATATAAAGATACAAGATAAGCAACTTCTTTTACGAAAAAAATATATTTAATTCCTTACAAATTCACATGCTTTCTATCCATATTTTAAATTCTTCCTTAAAATATAACTCATTTATAAAAAAATCCATTATATGGATACTTCGTTTGTTTGTTTGTTTATTTGTGTGATGAGAACATAACACAATAGTATTATTAGCAATTATTAATCAGTTCGTTTCTCTTCATTTGTTTCCATTTACAAAGTTACATTTTATTATTTTCATACTAAATTAAGGGATGCGATAAATGAAAACAGGTGGAGGCAGATTATCCGAAAGTAAAATCCAACTCTGAAGATTATTAGACATAAGGGAGACACTAGTGAGGGATTTTATAACTTAACATATTGGAAGCATAATACATTTAATACAGATAAAACATGTCAAACTAAAAGCTTTGCACTGTCGTCCCTTAGTAATCGTTCAGTCACTTATATTTTATGTCATTTATATTACGCATAAAATAATCCATAGAAAATATACTCGATAAATATTCTATATAAAATATTTCTCTTCAAGGGTCATTGAACTACTTTTTTCGTTGTTATTTTTCTGTAAATTAAAAGTGTAATATACTAATTCTTTTTACTATGTAGTTTGCTAGTAGTACGGTATAGAATGTACACATGTACAGAAAAAAAAAACGGTCCGTTTCACAAAATATTTAGGCACTTTAGGAAAAATAAAATAAAATTAATGGACAAAAAAAATGGGTAAGTTAAATTAAAATTTCTAATTATAAATGAAATATCAAATTTATATTGTTACATTAATATATCAACAGTAAAGGAACAATGCCAAGTTTGTAGAAGGTACTCAAAGTGGTGTTTGGTGATTGACATTCATGATGTTAGCTCAGAACAAAGTTCATTTCAGTCTCGACCTTCCTTTATATAAGCAATAAACAACTGTACTGGCTCACCTTTGTTTGTCGGCAAACCCACATTACTTTTTATGTTTCTCTTTTAATCATCATAATAGCTTCACAATTACATAAAATTGAATTAAATATCATGAAAAAACAAAACCGATATGTACTTATTGCTCAAATTTGTCTAGTTAAATAGTATTGAACTAATAATAAAATAAAGTTTGTACTTTTGGTGCTTATAACATTCGAAAATCCCTTTTTTTTAGGAAATCTTAACAAATAATAAAATATTTTTTTTTAAATAATATTGTTTTTATAAAGCTTATATCCAATTTGTTTAGCAACAGTTATATTGTTTCCTTTTCGATACCTAACTCCTTTCTCGCAAAAACCCCTAATTTAGTAGATTGATTGATGTTATAGCAAAATAATACATATTACTAAGACACACAATATGTTTCTATATTTATAGTTTGGAAATATATTATCATATACATTTCATTTAATATGATATAAATTTATATTACATTTAATTAATATTATCAATATTACAAACCCACGGGTTATGGTGAAGCCAAAATATAGCAAAGTCACGCCACACAAAAGGTATTTCAAGAATGTCACGATTCTCGTTTTACTTTATAATAGAATTCTGAAATTATATTTACGTTATTATTATTTTTCCACCGACATTTATGATTCTATTTATGTTGAAAAATAATGAGGAATTCATGGAATTTTAATTAATTGATGTATTTATTAAAAGACTTTTTAAAAGTCGACGCAGCTTTTAATCTGCTATTTTTTTATTTTTACACATTACATATATTTTGAAATATAAAAAGAGCCTATGTCATAAGATATAAGAAAAAATATTGTCTTTCTTCAAATTTTTATTTAATTTTTATGAATATTAAATGTAGTTTTATTGTTGTAATTTTCATAGGACAAGTAGATACAATTTCTTTCACATTCTATCGTTATAAGGACTAATACAAAGCAATCTTTATTGAAGGCAATAAATATAGACACCGTTTGCTTACAAATAACTATTTCTCACATTGCAATTTGAACCCTAATACCACTTGTTAGAGCAATGTTTTGACTGGATAGATAAATATATTTTACGAGATTTCCTACCCTTCTCAGTGTCAGCAATGAGTAAATAGATTTTATATAAATGATTCAAGTGTTTGCATTCTAGTATATCTGTGGAAATATTTATTATTCTAGTTTATTACACAAAAACAATTCTAATTTAGGGAAACAGAACTTTGATTCTACACATAATAGGATATGCATACATTATGAAATCGCTGAGTTGGCTGCAAACAAAAATAACGCTGTTAAATTCTGTGTGGTTGATGATATGATACAATTATGTATCTGGTACCTCCCATGACAGTTCTGTCAAAAACGTTGTTTAGGGTTTACGATAGCTATATACATATACAGATTGTCAGCAAATTGGTTAATTTTTATTGAACGAAGCTCATATAGCGGGCTTCAGTGCGATATCCTTGATGCTTCTTCTTCTGAACTACTAAACCTATTGATATCGGGTTTTTTGTTGATAGCAGTATTATCATCGTTAGTTTAGTAACAAAAAATCAATGATTGGTGATCGGTAATATACTTGACGAATAATTACTGAAAAACAGAATTTCACAAAATGTATCAATAAAATCAATGAATCTGCTCGCAACTATCAGAATGACTTCTAACCTAGTAATCAATATATTTGACATTAGGACATTAATTATAATTACTTACTATAATTAGTAATAACTTCATGTAAAAGAGTTTTGCTTATTGATTCTAAAAATACGTTTTAAATTTATTTTTCTTTTTAAATAAGCCTTTACAAATTTATCCATTTTCATCACGTTTTAAAATATAAACCTTATGATACCTTAGAAAATTATATATTATTTCTATTCCCTATAGAATATATTCAATTCTATAGGATATGATAAATTACAAGTAATATATTAACCTTATGTTGAGGGGCTTTCAGGACAGACGGACGTGTAATGGCTACAATAAATCATTGGTTATATTTCAACCAACTTGATACATTTAATTAACAACAGCACAAATTTCAATTGCGATTAAAGTGAATTGAAATATCCATTATTAATTATAAGTTTTTAAATAGATATGTAGAAATTCTCTCATACTGTAATTAATTTAATTTGTTTTCGTTATAAATATTTTGAATTGTACGGTATTTTAGTACCAATTTATTACTGTTCAACGAAGTGTAATGTCAATCAAAGCTTTTCTCGTTAAGCTTTTGACCTCTAAACTATAAATTACATATCCGCTTCGTTTGTTTTAAAGTACTAATAGTCTCAACATCAGTAATTACTTGAGGTATGTGGTAACTAAATGTTTATCAATATTTAAAATAATACAGAGTTTTTGTGTAAAAATATAGGGTTTGTACATAAAAAGTATTTAAATAGAAATAAAACTTTGTGTAGATAAACATAATCAATTTATAGATTACACTCGAATATTGCAAGACAAACTGACGGACGGTGAGCTTGTATTATATTAAAATATTTATATTGTACTATTATTATGTCTACTGTATTAGTGTATCTACTGTATTACTTGACAGAGTATTCTTAACAATAAGTTTATTGAAATCGGTTTTAAAAATCCTATATATTGTTAAATATTTCAAACTAGTTCGCAAAAACAATTATGTTAAAATAATCTCCTGACATATCATGTTAGAATTAGTTATATAAAATGGAAACAATAATTTATTTTATCATGAAACCATTTTAAAAACATATATAAACTTATATTTCGATTTATATAAGTTAACTTATATTTAGATTTAGTTAAGTTAGGCTTATTTATGAGTTTAATGACAGAAAGTCTAAAGTGAAATAAAGGTTAGAGAACGATAATTAATTAAGTTAAGTAACCTCAGGGGATAACATAAACAAAATATTTATCCTGCACTGTTCGATCGATCGATTGGAAATAAAAACATTGAAGTCTGGACTTTAATATGCTTCTTCAGGGATTTAAGCTTAGTATTCTGACTTATTTTTAAAATGGAATAGTTGAAAAAAACACTCTAAAAAAGATATAGGCTAGCGTTAATGGATACCATTTGAGAATATTAGGATATCAAATGGAACACCAAAAGTCACTTAATACCATACTACCCCAAACCTCATTTATTCAGTTGTTTTGATATAGTTTAGATACATTTAAGATGTAAAATATTCCTAGTATATTTGGCTATTTTGGTTAAATAACTATGTAACAATAAATACCTTTTGTAGAATGATTTGTGAGTTGGAAGCAAAAACGTGTAATATTAATAACATACACTCTGACTAAAAGCTTTGCACTGTTATTCAAATATAAGAAAAATATTAACAGTGATCGATTGCACATCATTTTAACTTTCTTCACACACACAGGTTAAGTAAGATGATTAAAATGTATATTATATATATTTTTTTTTTACATATTACAAGTCACGTCTTTAGAAAGGAAAACAAACAAAGCTTTATTAAAATAATAAATATTCACACTCTTTGATTAAAAATTTCTTATTTTGCTAATCGAATATCATCTTTAATATAGTGTGTAATTGTATCAAGTTTACTTCAAGACAATTCATGTGATAAAATTACATCACCTTTTTAAGAATTAACATAGAGTCAATAATTTTTTATATAATGCTTCAAGTGTTTATTTTCTAATTCTATTTTTTATATTAAGATTGTTGAGGTCGATTAGTTATTGAATTTTAACCATAATATATATTATTTTACATTTTCACATATATGATATACAAATAAAACTCATATGCATGTTATATATGATCAAAATATGAATGATAAATCATACAAAGTAAAAATACTTTTAAGTTTTTTAGTTTAAGAACGAAATTTTAATTGCTTTCAAATCTGATTTGGTATTACTTTTACGGATCGTTATGGCATATGATAAACAATTTTACGATTTTTATTTAACACATGAAAATGGACGAAACGAAATAACACAAATGATACGAATCGAAAATGCGAGTAATATATACGCCGGGTTATTTGCATAACTTACAGTATTTCAGATAGCCATAGAAAAAATAATGAACATAAAAAATGTTAAGGTTAACAGGTTTTTTTTAATAAATATATATATATATATATATATATATATATATATATATATATATATATATATATATATATATATATATATATAAAATATAATAATATAATATAAAATAAAAACTGGTTTACTTAGTTTTGTTACGAAATATATTAATAAAATAGTTGTTGTATACTGATATAAGCAGTCAACCACTGGTTTAGTGGTTAGCAGGCCCTAACTGTTGATTCAACGGTCTTAGGTTGATTCCCACACGGTAATATTCTTTGTGGGATCTACAGATTGTAGCTTTGAGTGTGAATATATTCTATTGTCTTCTAGTTATAAAATTATTACTCTATTGTCTTCAAGTTTGGTACATATGTATATATTTTTATAAACTTCCCCACATAATCATAATTTTATCACAGTTTGGGAAAATTTATTTGAATTTTTTCCAAGGTAATTTTTCTACCAATAAATCAAAAATAAAAATAAAGAAAGATTTCATAACCAGACTAAAATCAGACTGATGGACCTTTGTCTCCGTATGTGGGTTGAGCTGTCATCACCAGATGCTCGATCCCATTATGTCCGTTATATATGCAAGAGCTGGAATAGCATAGATGATAGTGTGTAGTGTGCAAAAGCCCTTATGTTTTGATTTATAATAACATAAAAACTTTTATCAATTTAACTAATCTATTAACTAATTATTCAAAACTAAAGTTCAAAAAATAAACGTTAGAATGAATAATAAATTTTATATTTATCTAACTAAGAAGATTTATCTTTTTATTGCTAAAATATTTTTTTTATTAACATTTTCTGGCGGCGAAGTGTGAAGTTAGGCCTTCATGCCCAATACATTTTCCAATTATACACTTTTTTCATCTACAAAGAATTTTACACAATGTTTCTCAAACTGTAGTAGCTTTTTGTACGTCATTAAGCTTTTGATTTTAAAATTGCTTGAATACTTTCATTTCTTCCTTCACGTCTTGATATTAAAAAGAAAAGCTAATAATATTCAAAGAATTTATGCCATTACTTTTGGTTTGATAAAGCATATAAATGTAAATGTAATTTATTTTTCTACCTTTCAACTTCAAGTAATAAATCAATGTTAAAACAATACAATATTAAAATAATAAACGTAAAAATATCCAGACGCTAGAGCACAATTTGTTGCTGAAAAGTAATTTATCCCGACAGCTGAAAGAAGCAAACATCATTTGTATTGAGTCTACAAACCGGTTGAGAATAAACTCGTTAAATGAAAGGAAGAATTTACCTTAGTACGTTAAAATAACGAAGAATAATAAAAACCAATACATGCGGTTTTTGTTTAAGAACTTTGGAACGCCCGTGGCATCGTTGTGATCAGCATCCCAATTGTTTTAGTCAATTCCGGGTCGTTGTAGCCTCAGGAGGTATAATAAAATAAAAAAAAACATTGAGACTTACACCGCAATATGTAATATACATTTTTCATTTAAACACATTAGTTACACAAATAAAATATTTTATAAATTAAAGTTTTTTGTTTTCAGTTGTCTATTATTTTACTACCAATAGGTTACAGCAAAAGAAATACTTTTAACAATTAGGGTCTATAATTTTACTAAATTATAAGTAGTTACTTAGCAAAAATAATAAAATGAAGATACTAAGGTTACAGTCTTATGTCAGCAGGCAATCGAATTATTATGCTTTGCAGTAGTATTCATTAAATTCGATATCCATGACATTGATATATGATTGTACTAAAATATTAACGTACACGGAGTTAAAGAGCAGCTCACCATTACTATATATTAAAACTTATTTAATAAACAAACAAAAGTAATGATCAGTTTAAAAATAAAACATTTTAAATTAAGAAATTTTATGTTACACAAATTTGATATAAGAATTATGCTTATAATATTACAAAATGTTAAAGCCTTTTCAATTATTAATTAATGCGATAAAATGATTCATTAATTAACAAAATTTAACGAGTCACGTCGCCTAAAACAATAATACATATACTTTTAGAATGTCGTTGTCATAATAAACCTTTCTCGTAACTTAATAATGTGGAGAATGTAAATGGCTTAATTATTAAAGTATGAATGTTATTCTCTGTAATATTCAAATTATTTAAAGATTAGAACGTTAATTCTAGTACTTATAATTTGAAGAAATATTCAACTTGAGATAATGATTGTTAATTTTATATTTATGCTTTCTTTGTAGAAATGTTTTATTTTTAATAAATATGTATATTTAAAATATCTGGAATATCTAATAGACTTCTTAGTTATATAAACATAGCTGTGGTTAGTGATATTTATATAAAGAAAGTCCATCTTTTAGGCTAATTAAAACCTTTCAAATGTTTAATTAACAGCAACAAAGCACCTCTTTTGGTTAACTTGGAACCAGCAGTGAATGGCTGCGATAAAACCGGAATGTTCTTTTGAACATCAACATTTTCAAATATTCGCTTGAATGAAAATGAAATTAATATAAAATACTAATTCTTATAAAAAAATAATATTAAATTTAAAGACTATTTTATTAATTTTTTGTGGCATTTTCTGTGGCAATCACAAATTTTTAGTTAACGTTGCTGTCTGTTAATCAGGATTGTCGACAGTTTTTGTTTAATAATAATACTTTATTAATGATATCTCCACATGTAATAGACAAGTACATTTTACTCCACATATAAAAACAAGAACAAAAACAACAAACAAATATAATGTAACTATAATGTATAATGTAACTTCTATTTTCATATTATGCATTATAAAGTTACACTATACAAATCCATTGTTATTGACTTGATTATTTGGTTCAATAAATTTTGATAATGAAGGGTATACGTGAACTTAGACGACTCAATGGCAACCCACGTCTCATGGATTCTGTTTATTATAGGTCGGATTTGATTTGTTTGACCTGAAACGTGTTAATCCGATTACGAGACAGGGTGATGGTAAATCAGATTAATTGATAGATACAATCAAGGACTTACGCTGTTGGGAACTGGTCGGTTTTTCTTCAAAGCTCTTTTCCATTTAGATCCTTATATATAAGATATAAGATTTATTATATATATAAGATCTATGTATATATACAAGTGTAATGTGCATTTCGATATTGTAATGACAATAAATTAGAACGTTGCTGAAGTATTTTTTTAATAATTTCTTAACTAATTGAGCTTATAGTTTCCGAAATATCTTTTTATATTTATGAATAAATATTCAAAATGAAGATTGTCTTAATATTTTATACTTTATATAAATATGTGTCGAAAAGTCATAACCAATCGACTAATATATTTTTTGACTTTTTAAGAATAAAGAATGACTTTTTCGTAGTATTTTTTATTACATATATTTTATTATATCTATTATATATAAGTGTATAGGTGAACGTTCATCATTATATATATTTATCATATACACAGATACACAAATAGTTGATTCATTCAAATATTTACAAATAAATTAATACTCATATATATATATTGTAATACAAAAACAAACAAATGTATCAAAGGATAACCATCAGTCAAACAAATTACGGGATAAAATGGATCTTCCGTTCCGCTCAGTTGCCATTCTCCCTCTTGAGAGGAGACAGCGTAATCCCGCAACTTATTTTACGAACAATCATTAATACGTTACAAATTGCTTAAGATATTATTTTATGGATTATATAAAACGGTATTACATTTATTTTTATATGCATCATTATTATATTTTATCAATAACATATAGTATAAATAAAGTTTGGAAAGTTTGGAAACAAAAATATATTTTTATGTATTAACTTATATGTATGCTATAATAGATATATAATAAAAGAGCCACAAGTCTAAATCTGTACTTTATGATTTTAAAAGATTTAAACACAAACAAAACTTCTTAACAATAGTATTTTACATATATTGATTGTATATTAGATAGATGGATTATTATTTTCGGAGGTCGAACAAAAAGCTAAATGAAAATATCGCTGACAACAAATCATATAGTTAATTTATAATAAGGCCAATAAAATGTAGTGTATATTTAAGATTTAATTTTGACCTACAAATTAATCGATTTTATTATGGGTAGAGCTTTTCTTAATCGGGCCAATTATTTCGCCCAGACGGGTAATTGTCGTAAAAGGAAAAGTCAATTACAGAGTAGAATGTAAATTTAAGTTCAAAGATTTTTATTGTAATAAACTCAATGGTTTTCATTTCTTATGTAACATTCAAATTAATTGTTTTATTTAATATTTATATTGTATTAAGGACCAATCACGTTTCAAATTACCAGAGTGTTTGCTTTGAGGGAATGTTTGATATTTCTTTAAGATTTATCTACAAGAAAATATAAAGAATCATTTGTTTTCCAAATATTTTTATTAGCACATATTATTTAATAAAAGCTTGTTATTAAACGTACTTAAACATAATATTGTCAAAATGTTATTAGTAATACTGTCGGTAATGTATGCATTAATTATGAACGTTTTCAAGCACTTGATAAAGTTTATCTGTTAAATGAGGTATTATAGGACAAGAGCTGTGGGCGTCAGAATCGATATCTCTATGAGCAAGCAACTTGGTAAATTGCAATAAAAGTTCGATAAGGTAGAATTAGAGTAAAGTACTTCTAGGAAATAATCATTATCTTGTTCCATGGACGCTCTTAAACTAAAAGTGTAATATGAATTGGTATTCACGAGACGCTACATGACTTATTTCGAAAATCTATTAATGGTTTTACTAATAAATTTAATTCCAAGCTTAATTTTACTTGTTTTTTATTTCAATAAATGTTTAAAAAACGGACAAGAATTTTTTTAATATTCTAAAATTTTTATATAATAATAATAAAAAAAAATGTAGCTTAACGGAGAAAGGTAGGTACATAAATGATGTTATTTGCGTATTCTATTTGCGTATGCCTTAGAAGAGGTCTACTCCGGCATCTACTCCAGCAGGAAACTAGTGCAGTCCTTAACAATGCTCAATTACACAGGATCGAAAATACCCAGATCCCAAACCAATACCCTCTAATTAGTACACACCCAGGAAGACAGGATAGCATTGTCTAACGAGGATTATGGATCAGGCGAAGGGTCGGGTATCTTAACCATACACGAAGCACAAGGACTCACTTTCGGCTCCGTTTTTATAATCAACACCAGGAGTAAGATACAACTGCACGACAGCGTTCCCCTCGCGGTTGTAGCAGTGTCGCGTCATACCGAGAGCTGTGTGTATTTTACCGACAGCGAGGACGACGCGACGGGCAGACTCATCAGGCGAGCAATGAAGCCGATACAATACAACATCATAGAATATAATACCAAGATGGCTATAAAAGACAGAATCTTTGCTATCGTGGAAACCTTGCTCGTGATGAGTGAAAAAAAATAAAAATAACAGTAGGTCACCACAATAGTGTTTTCGTAGGAAAGCGTTAATGAGAAAATATAAGAAATTTATGCATTCTAACTTTAATAATATATTTCTTTTATTATATATAAAATACATTAAATAAATTTACATAAATTTTGAGTATGTTATCTCAAAATTCAACGATTAATCTGCCAAATACAGACTAAACGCAAAAAGTGCACGGGCGACGTGTCCGTGGATAAAAGTAAAAATTAATAAAAAAAAAACAAAAAACAATAAAAAATAACCAACTCAGAAGTAGGATATTCCAGTTAACAAATTAATGGTTTGCAAAGCCCTATAAGAATTGGTTCTAAAGTTCAGGAAACGGCACTCAAACAATTCAAACAAAGGACTTTGGAAGTTTACTGTGCTTTAAGACAGACTGGTATTGTAAGCAAGTTTAAGGTGTGTTCTGTTAGACTGGATTTATTTTCCTGGTTTACTACTTTGTCTTTCTAGACTATGAGAATATGTTATATTTTTCACATTTATACCTTGGTACCTAGTTTTCTCTTTTGGTACAAACCAATATGAAATTTCGTATATTTGTACTGGCACATTTCCAAAAACTGCTTTACTGCATATGGAGTATGTCAATGGTTTCCTCTACATGTTACTACTACTACTACTTACTACTTTGTCTTTCTAGACTATGAGAATATGTTATATTTTTCACATTTATACCTTGGTACCTAGTTTTCTCTTTTGGTACAAACCAATATGAAATTTCGTATATTTGTACTGGCACATTTCCAAAAACTGCTTTACTGCATATGGAGTATGTCAATGGTTTCCTCTACATGTTACTACTACTACTACTTACTACTTTGTCTTTCTAGACTATGAGAATATGTTATATTTTTCACATTTATACCTTGGTACCTAGTTTTCTCTTTTGGTACAAACCAATATGAAATTTCGTATATTTGTACTGGCACATTTCCAAAAACTGCTTTACTGCATATGGAGTATGTCAATGGTTTCCTCTACATGTTAGTTAGATAAATATTACATAATAACCTGCGAATCTGGCATAAAATCGATGTTTTCAAAATAACAATATTCGTCAATTTCAATCCATTATTATGTATATAAAAATATTTGTAACAATTGAAAAAAATTAAGACAATCAATGTTTTAAAAATGGTAAATCTTTGTAAATATTTTAAGCCAATTAATTAACTCTGGTGGTAAATTAAAGCCGGTCTTTATGGAAATACCCTTGAGAGCTATTTCACGGCTCGCAGCATGATCCTCATTTGCAAACTGATTGAGAGTTGTTTGCATCTGGTTTGATTGCTATTGAGCTATCTTTGAGTTCACAAAAGCTCAGGTTTCTTGACATATTGAGGACAATGTTTATACTATTGTATTTTATTTGTGTTGCTCTAAAAATGAATACAATTTTAATTGTTAACATTATTAAGCGACTCACATAAATATCTTAATTATAATAAAAGAACATACACCAACTTTACTTAGGTATATATTTGTTCAAATATGTTTTAAAAAATATTACTCCATCAGACTATTATTTGAGTTAACTAAATAATTTTAAGCATGTAAAGTTAAATTAATAACTGTGTTAAGAATATAATTAGGAGAATCTTCAATATTCCTATGTTATCCATATTTTATTGAAGAAGAAATGATCAATTAATTAAGAGATTATTTGGCAGAAGTTAAGGCATGTCGGAGATTTCGTATACCTTGAAGCTGTCATTTGCATATTGGCTTCTAAAGCTATTTACACGCTTGGCATGCCATTCCTATGACACCAAGGTATTCATGCCAATCGTAGCATACCGTAGCGTCTAGTGCTACGACCGTAGAATGTTAGACTATAATTTAACAGTTATTCGAAGTTTCATATTTTTTTCACACATTGTACGTTGTGTTAAATGAAAACAAATTATTATTATATTATCTATTACATTGGTCATAATAATATTATAAATTATTATTGTACATTTAAATTATATACAATATATAATTGTTGAATATTATGAAAATATTATTATGAATACTCTTAAAATAATTAAATCGAATTATTTATAAAAACTATGAAATAAACATAACTGATGGCTTTTTAATTATTTCCGAATTATTATTTCATGATTTATTAAATCTTTTATTTTAATTGATTCAAATGAATGTTTTCGTTTTCAAATGAACTGTTATTTAAAAAGTAATTAGGATTTGAATAGCACATTATATTATTATTACACTGAAATTTGTTATGCTAAATATGAACTTTTTCTATTAAATTACCATTTAGAGACATCACCTAATTGCCATTATTCCAATAATTATTATTTATTACGACAAAATGTATCAAATGCGTTCAAGATCTTCTAGTGGAGACTCTCTTCTTTGACGTATATTTTTTCTAATTCCATAAATGTGTTCTCTTAAAACCTTTCGAACTATAGATAAAAAAATTACTATATAATTGGCAGCTTCAATGCCTAGCATGAAATGGAAGAAAAAATATTAGACAATCGGAGATAGCAGGCAAAGAAAGATTGGAATTCGATTTTAGGTTTTAGCTTTAATGTTTTAAGAGTCTTTTTCTATTTCAGTGGCTAAGTATCAATGCTCTTTTAGGGATTCTGAGTAGTTGACCTTATTGATGCTAATTATAATAATAAGATTAAACAGTCGTTTTGAAGTTATTTATTAAACACTTTCATTTTGTAGCTTTTTGTTTTTATTCTACCTATTCATATTGTCCAATTTGTAAAAGTAATAGTCGGAGCTTATTCAAATAAATGAGAAGATATTACTACTGAGATGAAGATACTTGTCTAAAGAGAAAGTAATTTGCCAGAAATAAAAAATAAGATACAATGTAACCTTAAATTTTGTATTCCACGTAAAATTATTTAATAAAAATCTGTGAACTAATAAAAGCTGATTGTAGCCCAAGGATGCGTAAGTAATACATTAAATCCATTAGAATTTATATAATTAGGAAATATTTTTACTTTCAAGCAATTATAATTAAACCATCGACGTATTGTGTATATAAAATAATAAATCGCAACAATATTTTACAAAAACAATGTAGGTATATGTATAAACATTACTCTCGAATCAATATATCTTTCTTCAAGTAAACAAAAGAATATTAAATTTCATCTTTTGTATTGTTGCTTCAAAGTTATTTGAGTTTCTTATGTTTCTAGAGGATAACAAACGATCTCGAATTGTTTGATATCAAATACTTCAAAACTATGGATTTATATTTGTATAGTAAAGGGTGCTTTCGGATATTGATATAAATATTATAAGCAATTCTTAGTCTCTCCTAAATTATTAATTCCAGACCATCGTTATCAATTTGATTTATGTATGTATTGTATATGTTTATACATACCATATATAAATATTTATAGTTCCTTGTTTTATTTTCTTAACAAGGCCTTGATTTATGAACAAATGATTATTTCGAACCATCATTGCTTTTTGTAATTTCGTATTACTTAAAAATAATCTTCCTTACTTTTTCCTGCTTTCCTAAATTAAAATGTTAATTTGAGAACACTTCCATGTTTGAGAATGTCTTTATCCCTGTCATTGTTTTTCCCAGAAAAATGTTCAAATACCCAGAAAGAATAAAGACATCATCTTCTTATTAAACTTTGGATTTTTTAAAATTGTTCTCACCACTATACACATACATTAAACATTGATAATTGAAATTTAATATTTTTACAATTTTTATAATTGAATTGAAATAGTGTAATTACTCTGATACATACTTAGAAAAGATATTTTTACATGGCATAGAATGAAAAATTCAGTAAAACGGGCAGGTCGTTTACTGAATTTTGAATTTTGAATCTATCGTTCTCTGGGATACCGTTTCGTCCCTACTGTCTCTAAGGACACGTGGCTCGGTAAAATAAGCATTCTATGTATAATTGGAAGGAGGGAGCATCTTTAAATATGTATACAGGTTAAGCATTTTTTAACAAGCATATATTTATACATGTACGTAGACGGTTTACGTGTAATCTATCCAAATCCGTGGTTATTGTGTCCGCTTGTAAACTTGAAAAACACATGAAAAAGAGATATCGGTGCATAATAGAAACACTGACCAGAAATTTTCACATGTAAGTGAATGTTAACAGCGATTAGCTTGGAAGTATATAAATGCAATCACTATGTATGGGAGAATAAAAATGGATAGCACAAAAAAACATCCACATTTAGTTAAGTGTTTAATGGGATGGTGATCGGTTAACTTTTTAATGCAATGTATTATCATTTACAGACAGACAGCACTAATTGTTTTTTATGAACCCATATTTCATATCGATCGTTGTAAAAGTAGATACAATGCACTCATTATGTGTAAAAAAAAATAGATTCCAGATTTAGTTATCTGTTTAATAACATGGTGATCGGGTTAACCTTTGAAAAAATAGTGATATAATGCATTGTCATTTAGATATTTACAAAATAGACGGAACTAAACTCTTTTATATAAACCTATATTTGCCTGATTCCTTGTTGGTTGGTCAAACCAACATCCATTTTATATACGAGTAAATTATCAATATTAAGATAATATTTACATTACACATAGGATAATGCACTATCACGAAAATGCTTGTAGTAACTTATATTCCAGTCTTAATTTCCGTTGAGATTACTATCAATTGTTTGTCGGCACAAACTGTATCAGTCAGATAAACAGTCTCATTTTAAATCTCGTTTTATTAAATGTTACAATCATAAAAAAAAGTGTCCATATAATAATTTTAAATCTGATTATTCTCATACAAAAAAAAAAGTTTATATCTGGTATTAAGTAAATATCTTTTTTATATAAAACAAATAATAATACCTTTAAAAAAGTTATAAGTATACTAATAGATGTTAAGAATGAAATTTTAAGCTATAAATCTTTAAACGATTTATATGGAAACTATAGCGTTCTAAAAATATTGTTGTTAATTCTTAACGTAGTAATTCTTTAAACATAGTTAAAAAATAAAAACAAAATAAGCACGTATTAATTTACTCATTTCACTGAAACCGTCATTTGCTTTTAAAGTTGCTTTAAGGCCGCTTTTGTTAATTGCTTTTTTTCTTTTTAAGTAGTTCATCTTCATTTATTTTGCAGTGCCATAAGGTATATTATCTATCTAGGTATCTATATTTTTTTGTTTTTATTATATATATAATATCGCTTTCAAACATAGTACTGCTAAGTTACGTAATATTTAGATTATTTAGATCATCTAACAAATTTGACTTCATAAACTTGCCTTCAACACAAACACTGACATAAGTTCGCATTGAGGGAAAGCCAACACAAACTCATTGTAACTTCAAAGTTATAAACCACTTACCCAATTAAGTAAGATATATGTTTAGGCATCTTGAAAGACCAACGAATGGTCTTTTTACGACTTTTGAATACAATACAATACAAATTGAAGGCTTTATTTTAGATCGTTAATAATTTTAAGGAGTCACTTTTGTCAGCTGTAATTAACCGAGTGTTATTTAAATGGGAATCAAATTTCGACTAAATTAAGTTGTAGGCAGTAACCGTCTTGGGACCTACATCTTAATTAACTGAGAATCTCTGGCATATTGCCCTTGCATCTAAATTGTATTATCGCTATGTTTTGTTTTAATTAATAAAAGTTTTTATAAATTTAATTTGATAATTTTCTTCATACTTTATGTCATTTTAAGGACTTCAGTGACAAATAATGAATTTTTTATTTTTTTCTAATAACAAACAAAAATTTTGAACTATAAAACTCTTTCAATCATGTTCTAAAAGCATATAGACCTATGTAATCACACTTCAAGTCCCAACCTGACCCGCTATCAAAACCTCGTATGTTTGAATAATCTGAATTCGTTTGATTGGAACAATGTAATTTTGAGAGTGGACACTTCTTAATTAAAATTGTATCTTTTAAATATCTGTACGGATTATATAAGACTCCGATTTACATTTTTAGAATGCTTGGTACTTTAAGATTATTAAAGAAAATTCTCCTATTGATTTTAGTCTTTTGAATGCTTTTGTATCATGTTCATTTATAATAAATTATATTCATACATTCACTTGCTTCAATATTATAACTTAACCAACCGTCTATTGTTTCTGTTTAAAATTAATTAATTAATTGTTGTTACAGGAAAGCAGCGGTTGGTGGAAGTGCAGCATGCCGCGCGGCAGCGCTATCATGCTGGCGCTTGCGGTGATTCTACTCGCGGACCAGTGTTCTTATGCCTCGTATATCGATCCAGGTATAGAAAATCTAAATTTTAAACGACCTATATGTGATATTTTTTTTATTAAGGAATAACAATTTTATATATCGAATGAATCAAAGTTAACACTTTCAAGGATTCGATATATTACATTGTTTTTATAGGAGATGAAGATATTGAGATAAACGGCCCTGATTACGATGAAGATCCTTCCGATTTACAAATCCTACAAGATGTTGGCAAGTAAGTCTTCATCGATGTATTAGATGTATTTATATCGCGTAGCGTAGTAATTATAACTTTAAATTGAAATTGTTCTTCTCTTCGACAGCTCATTAAATAGACCATTAACATCATCAATACCATATCTATATATTCAGCCAAGTACAAATAAAATGTAATAGGAAAGTTTCATTTACAAAAAAATCATTGTCATTGTCATTAATGAATATCATTATCACAAAAAAAATAATTGGCTACATCTGCTACATCTGTTGTCCTGTGAATTATCAAACACGGGCAGAAACTTAGGCTAGTATTCGATGATGTGGTTTCAGACGATCGTCGCTGATCTACGTTTTCAGGCGTGCGTGTATTCGGCGAGGAGGTAACTGCGACCACCGCCCTGGGGATTGTTGCCACTCGTCGTCATGTCGCTGCAACATCTGGGGGTCCAACTGTCGCTGTCAGCGCATGGGACTCTTTCAGAAATGGGGCTGAGCAAACGTCTTCGTTCCCTGCGGATTCACCATCTACCGCCCAAATGACCATCGCATTTATACTGGACCCGTTGCGTTAAGCTTTACTTATTATATTCCCCTATTTTATATCTTGAAAAAGTTTTATTAAAAACAGGGACATAGATCTTATTTGGAAATATTTTTGGACCATTTTTGCTAAATTTTGGCTAAAATGTTATGTTCGATTTGCTCTTTTTGCTATGATTTTGTCTGATTGCGCCGAGTGTCCGCTTACATGGTTGGGCAATCACCCAGCCTTATTGCCCAATCAGTACGCTTTGACATTAAGCTCGGCCAATTAGAAACTAGAAATTGCATCGTGCTGCGGGTTCTTGGCCATTTCATTTATTTTACATTTTATTTTCATCAATGAACCCAAAGAAACGATGCAGTCTTATTCTATCGCAATGTATGTATGTAGAGTTAAATAAGCTAAAAGTAGATGCTGTAGCTAATTGGTGGTAAACTTATGTCAATAGGAGGTAGCAAGTATTAATGAATAGAAAAATATTAATGTAACTTTTAAAATAAATGTTCTAGTCATTTAAGAGACTAACGGTAAAGAGAAACTTGGTGAAAGACGCTATTATAAGCCTTTATATGAAGTAACGCCACTTATTTGCGATTGGCAATTTAGTATTTTAAAATACTTATTAATGTGTCAAATATATTTCTTATATAATAAATAAAACGAATCTTAAATATTCTATGTATCTCTCGAACTGGGGTATATGGTATTGCAGCCTAGCAGAATCATCTATATGTTGTTTCTTATTTATATGATCCTGATAAGGGAAATTAATTGTACTATTACTGTATTGGAATATGGAAAATGATATATTGTATTAATAAATGTTTATGGAAGATATTTGTTGGTATTTTTTATCCTATATTCTAGTGCTTTTATGTTATTAGGTGTTTATTTTTGGTTTATCTTTTACTAACATGAAGTATTAAAATTATTTATATTTGACATATTTAATGACTTCATCTTCAAAGTATTCAGTAATCTAAGTAGATTATTGATAATCAGAGATTATCTGGTGTGGTGAGCATAAAAATATAAATTTAACATAACACTTTATGTTTTAAGCATATTAAAAGATTAAGAATAAATTGAGAAGCTTAACAAGGTATAAGCTGTCAGTCTTTTAATATTTATAGTACCTACATCGATTTTCCGCGGCCATCGAAATTAAAAAAAAAGTGCTTGGCCTTGTTTGAATATTTGATAGATCAAGGTGTTTTTTTCTATTTTCTTATAACCTTTTTGGGAAATAATACAAGAAGATACACCGGTCAAAGCATATACATCTTTCTGTAGGATGTTTCTTTGATGACAGCCCGTGAATACTGTTTCTTCGCATATCATCAACGCACTGAATGGGGAAATGGATTATGGACTATAAAGTAGTATTATTATGATTTTTACTATTGGGTATTTCCCAGTCATCTGAACTATTATTATCTGAGTTATAGGAATCAAATCAGCTTATGATACCCATTATGTATCCAATATACTTTAGGTATAAGTAATCGTTAAATTCTCAGATAGACCTGCAAATTGTACTGTATAACTTCCAATGCTAAAATTAATTATGAATTTAGTATTTATGAAATTCTACGAAAATTATGGTACAAAATCCGTTCCTTAAATCCTACGCAAGATATTTTATAGTGAGAATAAGGAGTGTTCTCTACTTAATATGCAAGACACTGAGCCACATATATTAAAGGGGCTATAAAAGTTTATTGTTTACGGGCTCTCTTATTTGACCTAGCGATGACCTACATATGATAAAGCCTTTTTGTTTGGGTTAAGATTAACTAAAAACTGAATAGAACAAACTTAGGTAGACATAACAATAAATATAGTAACATAAAAAAAAGTCTAAATTTTGTATACCCTTCAACTTCGTCCTATGAATTTAAAACAGCCTGTTTCGTAAACACTATCCTATTCATGAATTCTGTAAAAAAACTTTAGAAGTATGGTAATGATGTAAGCATTGCTTTGAAATGCTGATAAGAATGTCTTCTGTATAAACATTAATAAACTTTTAGAGGTTTAATTAATTATGGCCAATTTTTTTTTTGTGGAATGGAATAAATGGAACATTGAATTTATTTTTGATCCAATTAAATGTCAGTTAAAATTTTGATTATAACTATTATAAGACAAAACGTTACATAATAGACTGGCTCTTCAACATCTGTGCTGCTACTTGTTCATATTTGTACAGTTATTATTATATACTCAACAATATTATGCTAGAATTGCTGTATTTATATTAAAATTGGCGAGATGATAATATAGAATATAGTATTTTGCTACCTAAAATACCATATATTATCTGCAGTGTTTTATATCTTACTTGCTTATTATATAAAACATAATAAAATATTAGCTTGTAATATCTTTTGAAACAATATCAAGATAGGATAAAAACTATTAATAATAATATTTTAAGAAATGAATCATTTATTACAAGCGTTAATTATTTTACAGGAAAACTTTTTGATAGTAATATTTTGAATGGATTTAAACTGATTTATTTTAATAACAAATTTTACGCAGATATTGTTTTAAATAAATAATATTTATTCTAAATTCGATGAACAATTATATAGTCAAGTTATGAAGAAAATTTTGTTAGTATTTATGGACTGAAGTTACGCATATTGACAGCAAATGTCAAATTAGTGCCAAAATCAACAATCGATAGGCGGAGTTGTGATCGAGTTTTAATAAGTTATCCGAGAGATAAGACGCATGTAATAACAAGTGTTTTATAAATGACAACAAAATATTTGAAGATATAAATCTCAAAGATACCATTTTACAATCACTCTATGTATATTTTATAGATTGCCGTAAAAAGTCGTTCAGGCAGAAATGAGACTTAAAAATTTTCCAAATTCAAAATTATTTTCCGTCTTTTAAATGTTACACATGATTAAAGTTCTAATCAAAAGGTTAATTAATACCTTGTATGATGTTGTTGTGAGTTTTAACACCAGTTGTTTGTTGTAACGTCGCATAGTTCAGTCGTTAATGAACGCAAGTACTGGAGCTCTTGTAATAAGAGATCTTTATTTCTGGTCCTACTTTTTATTATTAAATATACTGTTACGTACGTCATTGCGTTTTTTTATGCAACTAGCAGAGATATGTTTTGAAATCACTGCTATAAAACACAATAACGATACGATTAATATGCTATGTCTACTATTTATTTACATTATAATGAATAATATTTTAAAACAGTAACCTTGTTACAAAGTTACGTTATATTTCATAGATTCTATATATTTATGTAAATAATGCATTACAACTTTACCTTCTTTTATGCAAATTATAACTAAAATTCTCATTCCAGTCTACATATTTTTGGGTATTCAATTTAATACAAAAATGCGCATATTTTTTTAGCTATTTGAAGCACTTCTAACTGCTTTAATAAGGGAAGTTACCAACGACTATCTCTATTATTTTTAAAACAACGAATTTCCATGTTCCGGGATTTTATTATTTTCGAATTTTTGGTAGTCAGCATGAGGGAAAGCAGTTTTGGTAAAAATAACAATTATCTGACTGACAGTATCGTAAAGCAAATAAAGTAGTTCTAATAAATAAGAGCTATTGAAAAGAAATTCGTTTATAATCTTTTAAGTAATTTTAAAATTTTATGTCATAGTGACATCGGCCTGACATCTAGCACTGTCACTCAATACGTAAGAATTTAATTATTAAGTGACTCATTTCACATTATATCTCATTATTTCATATATATTTTAAATATGAAACAACATACAGATTATACAATTATTTGTAGGTTAGCATTTATTTAGCTTATTATTTTCTTTTTTAACGGTTTACATTTTGAACTTTAAAATTTTACCCGATTTTTATTACTCTTCAGTAATTACGTTTACTGGAAGGAGAAGTAACTGTCTGTGAGTAAGTCAGTTAATTAGACACCTGCATCTAACGGTTTATAAGATTCCGAGTTAGTTTCAGAATGCGTGGAAACGCAAAAGCATAATCATATGCGAGATTCAAAAATAATAGTCATTTTTCTCTGAAAAGTGAAAACTGACGTTCGTTGTAATCATATTATCTAACGCTGTCAATCACCAATTCGACGATGATTTTCCGTTTCTGTTTAATTTAAAGACTTTTCTTTTGTTTATCTTTTTGTGTTTCATAAATGATTTAAATATTAGCTTATATCATAATTATTCTGTCGTTATTTTATTGTTGAGTAATTTATTTACTTAGATTGAAAACCTAAAAATATAACACAATTTTATATACATATTCATTAATTTTTTAATTTTATATATGTATTTATTTTATATAGTTAAATATATAAATGAAAAAATAAATAAATAGTGCTTTGCAGATACTATTACTTGTAACAAGTTTGTTTCTCTATAGTCTCTATTGTCATGATGACCACCACCACCTCTTAGTGGTGTCAGTTTCCACAGTACCACGGCCCATCCACTTAACGGCAGTCTTTATTCATTTTCTTAGATTATATGATAACTTTTAACATTATCTATATTTCCGGTTCATTACATCATTACATTATTTGAGTCTCCTAACATACATATTAATTTCTGAGTCGTGGTCATTTCCTCCGTATTCACTTCAAGGATTTCATGTCATAAATAATGATGGCGTCGGTAGATGTGGTGGAGACGCTGCGATGTACTTACGCATTCCCTTATCCTTTAATATGGTACGTTTGTCTACAACTGACCCTATTAGATGTCAAATATCTATATATTATTATTAAGTTATAAAGAAACTATTTCTAATTTTAATTCTTTTGAGAGTTTGCTAGAAAAAAATATTTCGTACTGCAACAGAATTTTAGAGAAATCGACAGGAACCAATTTTATCAGGATTCCCGCAGTTAGATTGGTCTCCCATATTTACTCTCGTATGAAAGTTGAAGCTTTAAATCATTTGTTAACTCTACAAATTAAAATATAATATCTTCCTGCACGTTGGTTATTTATTTATTTTCCCTTTATTGACTAATACAAAAGGCGAACTTAATGCCTATTGGCATTATCTACCAGTTAACCTCTGCGAATGGTGAGAAATTGCGGTAGGCTACTAAAAATCTATTTATAAGTCCTTATTTTATATATATGATAAAACAATAAAGCATGAATATAATTTACTAAATATAAACAATAGATATTAAATACATGTTTAAAATAATATAATAAATATAATTATTAACATACACATATACCTATATACATATACACACATAACATATATATAATTATCTATATAAACATTATATAACACATAATAGAAATTAGAATTATTTATTAAGATGACTCTAAGAAATGTTTTTTAACCAGTCTTTCAAAAGAAGTCTTTGTGGGCGCTTTCTGATCTTTCAGGTAGTTCGTTCCAGAGTAGTGAAGCTTGAATTGTGAAAGATTTGTGAAAGAAATCTCTTCTATGCGGTGGAATAACCGTTTTAAGGTTAGAAGATGAACGAAGCATTTTACCGTGAGTTTCATGGAGATACTGGAATTTTTCTTTCAGATAAGAAGGTGAATTTGGATCATTTAAGATTGAATAAAGGAGACAAAGTATTCTAGAGCTACGCCTCTGACGAATAGTGAGCCATTTAAGTTGAGTGCGAAAGTGAGAGACGTGATCGTACTTACGCAGACCGAAGATGTAACGGATGCAGTTATTAAGGACGCGCTCTAACTTATTGAGTAGGTCGTTACTTAAATCGGGGTAGCAAACATCTGCATAATCAATAATGGGTAAAATAAGACTGTTAACCAACATTATCTTTGTCTTAAGTGGGAGAAAATGTTTAGTCCGATATTAGGTCTGTAATATGGCAGTGACTTTACGGCAAATTTCTTTCTTTTTTTTATGTGCAGGTGCCAACTCATTCCATTGTCCATATACAACCCCAGGTTTCTTACCGAATTCGATATTGGTATGATATTTGCATTGTATGTAATTGTTGACAAACTATCTAAATTAGTTTTAACTAACAGTCTATTATTATTATTAAAAGTTATAAAGAAACTATTTCTAATTTTAATTCTTTTGAGAGTTTGGTAGTAAAAAATATTTCGTACTGCAACAGAATTTTAGAGAAATCGAAAGAAACCAATTTTATCAGGATTCCCACAGTTAGATTGGTCTCCCATATTTACTCTCGTATGAAAGTTGAAGCTTTAAATCATTTGTTAACTCTACAAATTAAAATATAACATCTTCCTGCACGTTGGTTATCTAATGAACTGAGGACTAATGAAGAAAAGAAATCATGCAAAATATATTTTATGTTAAAAGACTGTGACAACCGTTAACGACAATAACTAAATAATTAGTGAATTAGCATAAGACTTAAAATCTCTGTAATACAAAGCATAGATCAAAAGTCAATCGAAAATGGTAATACATCAAAAATATAGCTTCTCAAATAGCTTCAAATTATTAGACCTAAAATACTGATATAAATATTTCATTAATTCTCATCGTGACCTTTTCATGAGAAAAGAGTCATGAAGAAAGAAAGGATCATAAAAATCATAATTCTGACAAAGAATGCGTACTTAATTATCTTGAAACCCTCCCAACTCAAGATTTTATGTATTTTTATAGTAAATGTATACTGAAAGTAAGTTTAGATTTGCATAATATTCATTTCTTCGAATGCCTTTCTCGTTGGCATATTTTAATTTGATCGCACCCATCCTCGATATTATTTTTCTTTTACTAAATCCCATTCTAAAACATTTCATAACTAGTTATATATTTCCTAATTGAAACACAAGTGATTCTTATACCAATTATTAAATATTGCTGATTTCCGTTCTATTACAGGCCATTATTATTTCATTGTAACTTTACGCCACCAATATAAAGGTTTATCAATGCGTATTAAATCCCTCTAAATCTTTCTGTAGCCTGGAAGTAATCGCTTTAAGCGCTAAAGCCTTCCCTCCAGTTCTCACATGGGCTTGAGTATGTAACTTTTGTTTTTTGATAAACCATAATGTATTATAAATCCATTAATAATTTTAATAATACATTATTTAATATAACTAAAATTGCTAAATCTGGAATATTTTGTACATTAAAATATTTTTTATTATATCTTACAAGAGTCTAGTTATATAACGTCCCTCTCATTCCATAAATGCTTTGAGAAACAACTCCCTGAAGTTTATAAACTACTAGTGTTCATAAAACTTTACAACCGAATCATATTCCAAGATCCAACTCCTTGTAACAATCAAGAACAACCTTGTTTGAACAGATTCGATTACTTCGTCTGATTGGAACAATGTTAATCTGAGAGTGGACATCTTTTAATTAAACATTTGTTTCTCCAACATCCGGTTCTGAGTGACAAAGCTTTGTGGTTCAGAACTATGTTAAAGTATGTTTTGCTCGGGTTGGTTTTACAAATAAAAATATGTATTTTATGTTCAGTCAAAGAAAATGTGTAAATAAAATTTAAATACACCCACCACCGATCCATTGGTTACGACGTCAATTTCAACGGTCAACTCAATTTAGGAAACAAAAATGCAATCGGGATGCGAGAATGTTACTGGCATATTAACTAACTAGTTAACTATGCCGATAAACGAGGAGGTGTTTTAAATATTTTTTCTCTTTACATAAAATAATAAAGGCTTGAATTAAGTTTTAGAGAAATTTAAACAGAATACTTCTGAATACATTTTGTAAGTAAAAAATAGTCGCTATAGTTTTGAATGTTTAAAAAATAGTCGCTATAGTTTTGAATAATTTAAAAACTCTTATATGACCATCACAAATTTTATAACTCTTACTCAAAACCTTACATTCTATCTGCAATCAATATTAAATTAACAATTAAACTATGTTCTTCAGACCAGCAGGTAAAGATGCCGTAAATATTAAAAAGTATTTTTCCCATTATCTGCTCTCAATAAATCCTTGAACTTTCTATTTTGGATGTTCGCCAAAAGTAAGCCATTAGTTAAGGCTCAGCTGGTCGAAACCACGAAGAGTTGTCTGTTCGTCTCATAATTGCATTTAAGTTAGACAAATACTTCGCTTATAATTTATAACGATCTTACAGAATCAAGAATCCAAATAGTAATTTAGATTCCATTTTGAAATTATGGAATCATATATTTTTACAATAAGTATATTTTAACACAAATATACATACAAACTCTTTGTTTCAAATAATCGTTTACTTTCATTATTTCCAATAAATATTCAATAAAAAAACATGAACAACAATAAAAATGGAATCTATAACCTCTGGAAGTGCTCTTTGTGTAAATTAAAACATAGGAATTGCGATTCGACAAATATTTTATGGATTTTATCTTTGTTTAGTTATTGCAACAATGAGCATTTTAAATAAATTATTCATATTATAGTTAAGTTTTAAAAAATATAAAATTCTTAATATTTTTTTACAAGAAAAAATAATTCTACAAAGTGCTAAAGTTGTACCAATATTTTTGTGAGTAACTAGGACAAATAAAAATATTTTTCTACGAAAAGCTTTGTGAGAGAACGGCCTATTATTTTATTACTTGAAAACCAGAAAGTAATTCAATATTTTATCAAATTATTAAAAAGCTTTCTAATCAAAGTGGAAGATATATTTTTATTTTGATATATTTTTAACGTTGTTAAAGCCTTGTTATGTTATTACTTTATTATCTTTTTAAATTTAGTTATTAGAACCAATACTAATATGCAGAAATTATATAATAATTAAAATGATACATAAAAAAAAGTTAAAAAAGAAAACGTAACCATAAATATATTCATTAAAAAAAAGAACACACTTTCAAGTATAACATAAAATCATTCAGGTTTGCATTAATGAATGTCATAATTTTATTTATAACTAGCTTTTTTGTTTTTACTTAAACGTCCATTTAAATACTTCTTAAACAGAGTACTTAATAACCATTCTAACCATACACATACTTACAGACTTTCATTGAACATTATCAAAATATTACCATGTAAACTTGAGGAATTCTGAGCTACATAATCGACGTTATTTTCACCATCAACTTGCAGGTCTAGTTTTATTTTAAAAAAATCTATTTTAAATGATAAACATTGAATTAGCTATATGCATTAACAACATTTTCAATACTGAACATTCACAAAAGCCATTTTTGAGACGGTTTGCACGGTTCCATACCAGAGTGCGCCGGTAGACCGTACCGCCGCAAACGCGAAGACCCTATATTTTAAATCTGTAAAATCTTCGAAAATATTCATTGAAATTTCATCCTGTAAGGGGCTATATTGTTCCATATTAAATGTAAAATGTATTTAAGTTACTGAATTAGATAAGAGTTAAAGCTGTATTTCTTAAAATCGCTTCATAAACTACCTATTATTTTTCGTAAAAAGTTAAGGATAAAAATTAGCTATTGTGGGTTATCCCTAAGAGATAAACATATACCATCGCGGTTTTTCTTGTAGAACTTTTTAAGGTATACAATACTTACTTACATTATATTGATCTATCTTGCGGAGTTCAGCCAGCGTTTGCATTGTAAGCGCAAACAAAAGCGTTTGTTTACGACTTCGCATTAGAAATCTTGAAATTATCAGTGGTTCTCTGATATACTAAGCATGTTATAATACATATAAACCTTCCTCTTGCATCATCACTCTATCTATTACAAAAAAAACTGCATCAAAATCCTTTGCGTAGTTTTAAAGATACATACAGACATACAGACGCGAAAAGCGACTTTGCTTTATAATATGTAACTGTAATTTTTAACAAACTGTAGTAAACTGTAGTTTTCGATTTTGATAAAAAGTACCCTTTGTACTTACTAATGTATCTAAAAACTATAAACCTTCAAACCGGTAAGAAACAATGGTACGACAATAAGAGATTATTAACTTCTTTATTTGTTAACCGATTGTTAAAAAAAAAAAACAAAATATAAAGTGAATCTCATGACTATATACATATTCCCAAAAAA
This sequence comes from Napeogenes inachia, assembly GCA_959347355.1. Lineage (NCBI taxonomy): Eukaryota > Metazoa > Arthropoda > Insecta > Lepidoptera > Nymphalidae > Napeogenes > Napeogenes inachia. Next base: position 18,637,222 of record OY365793.1, on the reverse strand, counting down.
TGCATCCAAATCGACTTATCCGTTTCTCAGATTAGCGTGCACTAACATACAGACATTTAGACGAACAAAATGGAAAAACATTGTTTCGGGTTCACTTGCTTATATAAAGGTCCCCCTATATGAATTTTTGATTTTTTTTTGTGTTGTTTGCACAACTAAAAGATAAAAAGATACAACAAATATTTTAAAAATGATACAGATATAAAGATTTTAGAAATGCTGAAAATGGATTCTGTTAGTTATTACTTTACGTCCTGGAATATATTTTTTTAATATTTTTAATGTACAAAAACTACTCCTCTAAAGATTTATTACATACATAAAATAAGATTTTCATGGTACCTATTACGTCATTGACATAAATAATCATAACTTTTTTATTTCCTAACCGATTTAGATGAAATAACACTAAATGTTAAGTGAAGACTGTGATAATAAATTCCCGAAAACCGCATTCAAATTGGTTAAGCCGTTTCTGAGATTAGCGTGCACAAACATACAGACATACAGACATACAGACATACAGACAAACAGACAAACTGAAAAACCATTGTTTTGGGTTCTCCTGCTCTTATAAAGCCCCCCTATGATGTTTTCTTTTTTTTTTATTCGATGTACAGGAATGGCTCAGTGACGATTTTATTATATGTATAGATATTCATACGACTTCAAAGATATTCATACTTACATTTTGTGATTGATGATTTTAATACAAAAACGGGGAAAAGATGGCGGAAATATATGGCGGATGGTGTAAGAGATGATAAGAAAAAGAGTGAACACAGAGGTTACGAGGAATAGAGATGAGTGGACAAGACGTGATGTTCCGCTTAGTAGTAATATGAAAAGAAGTTGCTAGTTATAATGTTGATCATTAAATGGCACGAGTGTTATACATAAAATAAAATATATATGTGTTTAAATAAAAATATGTTTTATTATATATATATATTATATATATATATATATATATATATATATATATATATATATATATATATATATATATATGTCGTAGATCACGATAATTTAACGATAATTAGTAACTCAATTGATATCATAGTAACAGTGGGGTGTGAACATCGTGACGTAACGAGTCACGTGACCGGAATCGTTTGGAGGGGCACCGGAGACATTTTAAATATTGGGGAGCTTTGAGTCGAGGAGGAATTGATTAGTGAGAGCCTTAGAGTTCGGACCCCCTAACGGGATCGGTAGTTCACGCAACTCTGATAATTGTATACCTACTAAGTAATTTGTGAGAATTGATTATCTACATTTAATACAAGAATTGTTATATTGTGTGTGTGGTTTAATTGCCTGAGACCTACGCCTCGGATCCTGTACCAGAATACTCCATTAAGAACGAGCAAGTCACTAAAGTGCTTCTATCTCCGACATCAGAAGTGGGATTCACTCGGGCATCAAAACCACCAAGTACCCGCGAGATAACTTTATTCAAGCTACAAATCACGTCAAGCAAGAAATGAAGTGATTTTATTATTTTAAACTACAAGATAATAACAAAGAAGTTCCAGAATCAATACAATCAATCAATAGTTGATAATCAATGGTTGTAAATCAATCAATCAATCAAAATAAATTTATGTTTTCTCGAAACTTAAAAATTAAGATCTACCCACATATCAAGAAAATCGAGTGAAATTACCTATTTAATCGCTTATGCAAGTCGTTTATTAGATTAAATGACAAAGCGTTCGAAGTATTCTACGAAAGAAGGAATCGTTGCTAATGAAGAAAGAAAAGAAATGAGAAATTATGGCGGTGACTACGCGGCGCGAATGGCGGTAACGACGCGGCGCGAATGGCGGTAATGGCGCGGTGCGGATGGCGATGATGGCGCGGCGCGGATGGCGATGATGGCGCGGCGCGGATAGCGATGATGGCGCGGCGCAGCTGGCGGTGATGGCGCGGCGCGGCTGGCGGTGATGGCGCGGCGCGGCTGGTGGTGACTGCGTGGCGCGGCTGGCGGTGACGGAGCGGCGCTGATGGTGCTGATGGCGCTGATGGTGGTAACGGCGGTCGTGGCGATGGCAGCTATGGCAGCGGTACTGGTAAAGTGCGGTGCGAGCAACGTGTTGAGGTCTGCTCAATTTATCCACCATCGGACACGTCGCAGCATAAAGGTGAATTCGTTTCGATTTACTTCCAATTTTTGCGTTAAATACTCGCTAGTTAAAGAAAATTTAGCGATCAAATATGGTGGTAAGCACTTTATCATTGTTATTGGTATTGAGATTGGCAATCAACCCTCACGATCTTGTTTTTTTAATTTTTACTGATAATTATTTTACTTTAACTTTACGTCGTTTTGTTACGTATGATAAGACGCGAAATTATTTTATCCCGGATTTTCGTAAACGTGAATGTTTGTTTTAAACTCGGAAAACAATGTTTTAAACTTTTGTTTTAAATAACTTTGTTTTAAATTCGGAAAACAATGGTAACGCGATAGCTCTAAAGATTCAACCGATTAAGACCAGACAAGACTTTAAAAAAAAATGTATTTCGATTTTCGGCATATTTTATTTCTTGTCTACCTACATTTGTAGGAATCATGGGCGAACTTACAATTATTAATTAATCGTATATTGCAAATGCGTATTATTGCCGATCAAGACCCGTAAATGCTGTAAAATAAATCGGTTAGTTAATTTAGCAAAAGTAAGAACTTATTATTTACGTCTTGTAAATGTTTTCCGCAACAGAGACTAGAAATATTCGATCGGGGTAAGATGCCATTGATAAAGTTTAACACGCGACAAATTGTACAATGACCAGGGTTGCAAAAGTTTCATTTTTAGAGCTTATGATAGAGAAAGTTAAAAAAAGCCTTTGTTTTTGATATATAGCGATGCCAGAGGGTTAAGTACCACTTGAAATAGAGCTTGTAGTAAAAGCGATTGAGTAAAAGTGATAGTAGTGAATCTTAGTTCAAATTGGGAGTCAGTGGGACTCGGAATTGAAAGTAATGCCATGAAACAAACAGGAGGTTTGTTGGTAGGGCTTAGTGAAAAGCCATATGTGACGAATAAGATTCATGCTTTGTGTTTTATGATGTTTTTAGAATACATTTTTGGTTTAAAATGTATTGAAAAGTGGTGCTTAGTTGCTTTAGGCTTTAGTTGAGTGGGCATTTATTTTCAATAATGATGTTCAACTTTATAACTGATTTTTCCTTTTTCAATAAGTTGTAAAGGCACAGGTGCAACAGGGGTACGAGTAGTTTCGATACAGTGCCAGCGGCAGGCAGTCACAGAGAAAGAAGGTTTGAAGTGGTCACGTAAGCTACCTTAACGGTACTATAGGACTTTGGTGAGTCATTTTCATATTGTTTTGATTCTTGTGCTGAGAGTTCTCTGATCACAGAATGTTTAGCAAACAATTTTTGTGTAACGTTTAAATAACTCAGTAATTCTAACTGGCAACGATAATAGTGTCCAGAGTACGTTATAGATCTTATCAGAGGTTATGATTAATAATTTTCTATTAGAAAGTCTATTTTAAATCATTCCGATCACAAGGTCCCTCAGGAACTAAATGTTTTAGTTGAGCAAAGTGATATTGAGTTCACTACAGATAATAGCTTGCCTACTCATACTCGTTGACCGCACCTCACGTGTGGTGTAACACGTGTAGGCGATGGGTCTGTTTTGTGTTTTACATGACCGATGGACTGGTTCATGGTAGTTGTTTGTATATGATCGATGGACTGTATCATATTGCAAAAGTATTGAGTTGAGCTGAGTTGAGTACGCAAGTCTGGTAAAATCATGATTGATTTTGTAAAGTAAAGTGATGGATCTAATGATCAGAGTAGTTTTTAACTGTTGTAAATAAGGTGTAGTGCACACCTTGTGTTAAGAATGTATATAGAGTAAAAACCTGAGACGTGACATTCACTGGTTTTGTCAGAATAGCCGAGCAAGTTATCCTTGGAGTTATTTGTTTTATTTCAGACCCTACATCCCAGGACAACCGCGAATCCTAAAGCTACTCGATGGAGGTGGCGTGGTGGTTATCGTCACTCGATGGAGGTGGCAAGATACGTGCACACGAGGGCGTGTGACTTGTCAGAATGGCCGTGTCGTAGATCACGATAATTTAACGATAATTAGTAACTCAATTGATATCATAGTAACAGTGGGGTGTGAACATCGTGACGTAACGAGTCACGTGACCGGAATCGTTTGGAGGGGCACCGGAGACATTTTAAATATTGGGGAGCTTTGAGTCGAGGAGGAATTGATTAGTGAGAGCCTTAGAGTTCGGACCCCCTAACGGGATCGGTAGTTCACGCAACTCTGATAATTGTATACCTACTAAGTAATTTGTGAGAATTGATTATCTACATTTAATACAAGAATTGTTATATTGTGTGTGTGGTTTAATTGCCTGAGACCTACGCCTCGGATCCTGTACCAGAATACTCCATTAAGAACGAGCAAGTCACTAAAGTGCTTCTATCTCCGACATATATATATCACGATTACATCACATTTTGATACTTTGTAAATATAACACGTTATGTAAGTTTTCCTTGATTAATGTGCCTCGTGAAGACTTATAATTAATGTTGTTCTTAACACTGTTAATGAAATCTGGCTTTTAGGTATCATGTCGAAATTACACCGAGGCACTTATATCAACTCATTAGCTAAAAGATTAGGTTTAGCCACATGTGTTTTGCTACGATAGTATGCCACAAGAAAATAAGACTACGGATATCAGTCTCTATAATATCAATTATCAAGGAAATTCATTTTTATGCTTATTTTTATAGTATAGTGTATTAACAAGAACTGTTTAAGAGTTATGAAGAATAATTTCAAGTTTTCGATACATATTGCTACATAATCAAACTTAATATAATGATGCTAAGATGACATACATACTTACTTAACCAAATATTTTTGAAAAAAAAACTCGGTTGTCTGTCAGGTCGGTTTACTGACGATAGTTGAACGTGACAACGTCGTAAGAAAATACTTATAAAATGGTTGCATTTTTAAAAGAAATTTTTAATTTTATTTGTTTGATTTTTTATTTTAGACAGATGTCGAACGTTGCCGCATGCGGAGGCCGATTGTGCCTCTTTGTCGCTCGTTCCGCTCTCTCGCTTGCACTTCAGGTCTTAAATGGAACGCCTAAGAGCGAGGTAACGCCGCATACGTCATGTTTTTTGGTGTGTGAAGCCGGCTCCATCGAATTATAAGACGTTGTCACGTCAATAAATCTTACACGTACCAATTTTTTTTAAATATTTTATTACACATTACTGTTAATAAATCACAATAAGGTTTATTTTATTTGCTTTTTCAGTTAATTCTTTATAATAAATATTTATAAATTTCTAATAACACCTCAGTCGGTGTAAAATCGTTGTAGAGAGTGGTCACAGTTCCACTTGTACGCAGAAGTTTTCGTTGATAAAGATCGCTGTACGAGCACAAAGAGATAATTAAACCAAACTTGATACTTCACAATTTACACAATATTCTTTTTTCTTATAATTATTTTTTGCTACGAATACCTAGTGAGTAATTATTAATTAGTGTTGACATGATGGATTGACTTGCAGGTACACTGATGGATGGATGCTGCTTGATTTCATAGACAAATGGTACTGAGTACGCTGAGTATAGGCTCGTTTAGTTACTTATGATAAAATCTTACCCTCAGACTTCATGGAGCAAACAGAATGTTCATTGATAGATGGGATGTTATTGGTTCTCCTAGACTGGGGGGGATGTTGGCAACCTGCGGTTTGCGAGTCACATGCCGTTTTTTGGAGAAAAAGCTGCAACTCTTTAGTTCCTTACACCCTAATATAATTTATTTCAAATATAAAAAAATATCTATAAATCGTCCGGAATTTGGAAAAAAAAAATAAATATTTAAAAGTTCTTCGAAATTTCGTAAATAGTTTTATTTTAATTTTGAGACTCAAACTTATTTGTCTAGACCCCTGTCATAGAAGAATGGTACTGGGAGAGCCAGATGCCAAAGTGAACCTTCAGGTAACTCTTCAAAGCTCTGAGTTAATATCTCATTATAATTAACACAACGACTTAAACTTTTTCCTTCGAACCAGCCTTTTCGTTTCGGATATCAAAGAGTAGTTACTGAAGTGTGCATTTTTAGTTCAAGGTAAAAATAATTTTACAATCATATAATGAAAATAATTATTTAACGTGTATAATAAGTACGTAGTAATTAAAATAAAATAATAAGAAAATAGTGATAGAAAATTTAATAAGTAATAAAAATATAATTTTTTCAAAGTGACATATCCTAATAAGGATGTTACAAGATAAGGTGCGTATACCTATTTGGATACCTTACCTTTAAGGTAATTACTCTATACACTTTCAAATGTAATTTTCTTTCTGAAATTACCTAATTTGTTCGGTAATCCTATAATAATATTAACATAAATAAAAAAATATATAAATCTAACTTTTTGAAAAAGAAGAAAGACATTATATCATTAATTGGTGTATTTCATTAAATGCAGTATTTAAGCTACAATCAGATGATTCTAGGTACATATACAAAATATTGGAAGTTAAGATGTTTTGTGACCTTTGAAAAACAGAGAGGAATAAAAACCCAAAAGAGGAAAAAGGATTGGGCTTTTGTTTCGTACATATCGATGAAAAAACACATATTCTTAGTTGTTTTCTAACAACGCTGTTAGTCCGAAAATAAGAAATTATAATAAATTATTATTATTACTTAGAGTGTTTAAAGATAGATTCATAAAATGGTGGCGTTGTTAATTATCGTTTTTTTTATACAACGCTTTACATGCACTCTAATTTGGTCAGATGATTTGAAATATTATGGTGAAACAAAAGACCATATGAAAAAAAAAAGTTAAAAGAGCGTGAATTGTGTGCCTTTTGGAACTATGCTACTAGAGTTTGATGTTCATTAGTGTAATGAATGCCTATTTGAATAAAAAAAAACTGACTATGACTTTGATGGTCTACTGAAATGCCGTGGTTAACAATTTTTTTTAATAATAACAGTAAAAAACTAACTAATATAATGTTAAAATGTTGAAAGGATTCAATACATTAGATTTAAATATTATAGAATCTTAGGAATGAAGTATTTACTTCACGAAAAGTATCAGCTTTGTTAGAGTTGATATTTTTTAAAATTTGCCCTCAATATCAGTAAGTATTTTTTAGTTGTAAGAAATAACCTGATGGTTCGCTAGCATGAGAAGTTACATTTTAAAGAGAGTTGTTGCTTTGCCAGTGAATAATGACCATACTGTGGTTTAAATATTTTCCAACTTTCCGTTAAAATGAATCTCTCTACAGAATTGCATTCTAAACTTTTCATTTTCAATGTTCTGTCGGAGCCAGAAAGCATTTAAACAATATTTCATGTTGTAAAATTAAACATTGAAGTTATAGGTATATGTAATAATACATGGGTTTTTTTTAAATAATATATTGTATTTTATTATGATTTTATCCGTGTAAGTTTTTAAGTAGTTATAGAAAAAAAATCTAAAAAATTATAAGCGCATAGTAGGAAATTTTAATGCCGGGTAATATATTTTTATTATGAAAAAATGTCAGCTATTAAAAGGCTGCGGCTTATAAAAAAAAGATGACATTTACAGACAATTTAAAAATAGCGAGAAACGGGATAAATAATATAAATATAATCTTAGTTGAACCAAAATAAATTTCTTGAAATGAACGCGCATAAAGGTTTTGATCGAAACGATTTAACTGATAATTTCTAACATTTGTTTAATAAATCTTAATCTTTTAATTCAAATAATTATTTATTTGGAGAAAATATTTTTTTGAGTGTCCTTTCTCTTTTATCAGATTCCGGAATGTAACGATCCAAAAGCGAAAGCAATCCTACTTGCATGTTTTATATGCAGGTGAGTTATATATAATCAGACCATCCATTGTCCCATAATTATTTATATTATTGGAATAAAGTTAATCGTTAAAAATAGTAGTAACCTACATGTGTTTTTAAGAATTTGTTAAGTATTATATGTACATTTACTAAAGTTATAATTAAAAATAAATTATTATATTAATAAAGAATGCTCCGGATGACCCATTTTATCTTTGTCCCTAGTCAACGACTCAACAGTCGCAGAGATATGCAAATGGCCAGAATTATCGCTACCACTTAGGCCATATAACACCGCAGAAATAACTGAATTATTTGGAACATCTTCTTTTAAAAAAATTACATACTTAAAGCGATATCTTATCTGTTGTTCTATTATAATTAGAAAATCGTAAAATTACGCTTGATCACATTCAAGCTTAAATAAAAAATAAATATCATATTAAAACTATTTTAGGCGTTCATGCGATGTTGCGTTTCTACTAAAACTAAATTTTAGGTTTCGTTTCAACAATGTGCCAGAGAAAATAACGAGATTCGTATATTACTAACTCTTTGAAATATTTGGTATTCATGACACGTACGCTCTGACAGTTTAGTTCAGTGTAATGGTATTTTGAATTTAGTTTATTTAAAACTGGCTTTTGTTCGCGGATCTACACCAATAACTAAAAACATGAGTAGTATCTAGATGAGTATTTTTAAATTAGGTTTATAAAATTTCAATCAACTTTTTGGCCGTAGTGTAGAACTTTAAATATATATTCTTATTTATATTGTGTTGATATCAAGTGATATAAAAATATATTTTTTTAAAGCACATCTTTCTTGGTTTACCCTAAATACTAAATATAAAGATCCAAATTTACAAAATGCTATTCACAAATAGATTTTATATTTTATAGTCCAAAGTTTATTTCTATTCGGGTATAAATTGTCGTATGAAAATATAACGTTATTTCGGTCCAGACAAAAGTTTGACCTATAAGCACAGTTCTTAAATGTTATTTAGAGTATTTTGAATTTGTCCTTAAATTTGTGATATTATTAGCTTATTTAAAATAAGACTTATACTTACATCTAATTGTTGTTGTTTTAGAATAGCTTAAGGCATTATGTAATTACTTAAATATTTTCTATATATATTCACTATTGAATATATTTATTTGTGTCTATGTTTTTATGTGTATGTTGTTAAATCTCTTATTAATGATCATTATAATACTACACTTTATTAACTAACTCGTTTGGAGACTTAAGCAGTAGTTCACATTGCTGCTGTTTACGAAACCGCTTTTAAATTCTAACGAAGATTTTAATCATTCCATTTATTTTCGTAGAAAGAATAAAGATATGTAGCTTTATTGTAGATTATTTCTTAAAACCTTAATATTTTATTTGGAAATGTTAGTGAACTAAAAATAGTTTAGTTGCCAAAGAACTTAAATTCGCACGTGTTTTGTCAAGAATAAGGTCAAACGTTAGACGTTAAAAATATCTGACTATAGTTTGATAACCGGATATTCAAGGGGTTAATTATATACACAATAAATCAATTAACCACGGGGTAATTATAATAGTCTTATCCAAAACAAAGTTTAAATTATCATCTATTAGCCTTTGTCCCGTTTACAATAAATAAGTGGATGCTAATTTCTCGACCTCTGGGCTACATGACCGGTCCAATTAAGTGATATGTATTTTTACAAAATAATTATTGACAAATATTTCTAGTAAATGCCAATAAAACTATGGATCGGTTTCTTTCGATTTAATTCACAAATATCGAAAATAAAGAGATTAATTTAAACAAGCATCCCTTTCACATTATTAGGATAGAAAAATCATTGATTTTATCTTATTTTTTTACATTCTTAGCAAAGTTTTCTAAATACTACATCTGATTACATTATTCAGATTTGCTAAAGCTAAATTATGTTTATGTATTCAAAACTTTATACAAACGGTTAATATATGTGGGTTTTTATAAACGGTTGGGAATAATTAATGATTAATTAAACACATGATCTTTATATAAAGTGCAGTGCAAAATTATACATCATAAAACCCAGTGTTACACATACAAAAACAGTATCTACTCTTACGTACTCCTTTCATACTAGTTGTATGTTATTGAAAAACATAGCCTTGATAAATAAAATATACATATATAGTGTTCTTATTATTTTTTCTAAGTTTCCTAAATAAGTGGTACAAGTCAGCAGACGAGTAACATGTGGTTTAGTATCCGTGTGGTGCTGATGTTAGCATTGATTCTTTTATCAACTCAATGTTCTTATGCTTCTTACATTGATGGAGGTAAAGTAGCACCATTAAGATAATAAGATTTAAGATGGAAGAATTTAGCATATAAATCCATCCAATATCAAAAACCTTCTTCTAATCTTAGGAAGGCATAAAGATTCAACATATTATCTTTTAAGATATAATACTCTAGCCTTTTCTAGAACATATTTTTTTTGGTAGTTTTAGCTATTAAATATATCGATACCTCTGGGTAGAAAGGTCGTAAACACCAAAATCGTAACTTTATAGGAGACGCAAAAAACGTAACAAAAATAAATTATTGCTCTTATATTATTTATTTAAGAAACTAGTTTAAGGTATGAAAAGTATGTCGTATAACACATTTTTTCTTAAATAATACAATTTTGTAAACACAGATCGATAGAGCCAATTTCGCCAAAAGTGGTCTTTACGACCTTTCTACCCTGAGGTATCAATATATAGCATTAATGTTTAAATGTTTTCTTGGCAGGTTACGATGAGCTGACCGACTCTAATTACAGTTATCAACATATGTTACGTAGACTGTAAGTTTTCTATAATATAAAAAAAAAACTCTATCAAAATTTTACTTGATGTTTAAGCATACATGTATAATAGTAACAGTTAACCATATATACAAGATATCAAAAAAAAAACAGCAATTGTTTTTGAGTAACTGCAATAATAATCCTTTACCCTTATCTATATTTGTAGGTCGAAATGTGTTGAAGAGGGGGGAGACTGTAAGGCTCCGTTTTTGACTTGTTGCTCTGGATTGAGATGCCGGCGCGAATTCTGGCCAGTCCATTCCAGCTGTAAGTTCAAACTCAGTTTTTAAGCTGATATAAATCAATTCCAATTAGTTTAAGGTTAAAAATAAAATTCTTTCAATTAGCAGAAAGAGCAATTCAAGTGTCTGGGACTTATACAATTATAATAGTCTCTGTATCTTTTTAAAATTTTCCAAATCATAAGATCATAGATTTTTTTAGTGGCACTAAAGCATACTTTTAATTCTTAAATACTGGCAATTAATAACAAATCAGGCTTATTAAACTTAACCCCTCAAATTCAAAAGTATTAATACCAATTTCGTAAAATATTAATTAACACACATCTTTAATTTTGTTATTCTTTGAGTTGGGGCCAGATCTAAGTCGGGATAAAGATTATTACTAACATATTCCAGTACTAAAATACTTAATGTCATTTAAAAACCAGAGTATAAAGATCCAATAGCATATTCCACTTATAAAATTGTTTTATAAATGTAATCTATTATATTTCATAATTTATTTGAACTTTCTATTAATGTCCCAGATAGTATTTTATTACAAATTATTTAATAAGAATGTTGGTTTGGTTTTAAGTGGAAATATTGTATGTATGCTTATAATTAATGAAATAATTATCCTCTGCTTACTCTTTAGCTTGTAGGTCGCGAAGTATCGGTTGGCTCTCTGAATTTGAAGCTCTGGAATGAGAATTCGGCGCAAAACACAACAAGATTGTTGCTGCGAGATCAAATTATTCTTTTCTTAAAAGCTAGCCGGTTTACGGATTGTTTTATATAATTTTACCATTATATAATATTTTTGTATTACTTTACCGACAGAGTGAATAAAGTGTCCAGTCCAGACTGTTATTTTACTTATTTTCTTGTGATTTAAATAATAAAAACAGTTTTTTTTATTTTTTTTCAATTTTATAATTAACGATAATTATATCAACTGATCATAATATTACTTGAATTTAATATTAGGGTATTTTTAATACTCAAAATATTGGAACACAAAATCTTAACCCTCATGAAATTTCGGTCCTCCTTAAAATATTTTCATATAATTAATTTTCTACCACATTACTGTTGCAAAAAAGCATGTCAATGTCAATTCAGATTGTGCTAATAAACAAATCTTAAAATAGAGGCTATACACTCATATTTTATCAGTAACGAATATTAAAACCAACCTGCACCATAAGATAAAAAAAATGTTAATATGTATATCGCTCTCCGTCTTAGTAAATTAAGCATTCTATGTAATCGTCTTTATGGCATGGTGGTGACTTCTATTAGGCTTTAGAATCCCTGCCCGAGTCGGTTTTTCATTATTTATTTATATAAATGTATTAACCTATCAATGTATGATAATAGTCGCCTCATAATAACCACAATTAAAGTTATTTGCACAATTACCACTAGTTTTATTTGGAAGTTATAGTCATTTGGATATTCCTTACTAAGACAAGTACCCTGTGGATGGGAATGAATAATAAGATTAGTACACTCTGGCTCATAAATAAAACTAAGTGCTCAAAATTCAATATACCTGCCAGGCGTCAATTTTAATGTTATATAAAAGAATTGGCAGCTGCGCCGCGCAGTAATTTTAATAAGTTTTGTGGAGAGTTGGATATATTTTCTCGTTACAAGTTACGACAGGCCTTGGTATATAAAGTATAGATTAGTTCTAAATACCATTGGGTTCAGAATTCTGCGTTGGTTAATTATATACACACACAAAACATTTATGATAAGATTAATTTACATGAGCATAGCCGTGTAAATTTGTATTTAATAATTGACTGTATAACGAATTTCATAGACCAGTATTTTTCACCAATAAAAGAGGATATATCTTTTTTTAAAGTAATTTTTACCAAATCTGCAATATTACTTTAATTTAATAACATTTTGAATAATACGAACTGCTGGACTACTGCTGTAAATTTTGATATCAAATATGTGAGCAACTTAACACGTTCACTGCGACATCATAGTTAAAAAACTTTCAGCTGGTGCGTTAGGGATCTAAAAGATCTCGAAACTAATTAATCCCCGGGTGCGTTGGGGACCTAATCAGTCCCCTAAAAGTACAATTCTGAAAATAATTTATATCTTCAACAAAAACAATGACATATACTTAAAAATTTCGTGGGTCAAAGATAGTCTACTGTTCTATATTTTGCTAGGTTCGCACGCAGTTATGACATAAGAATAAGCCACAAATCCAAATCAAAAATTAGACATCGATTGTATCTCGTTCCGCAACCAGAGATAGAGCAATATGTGAAGTGACTAGTGATGGGAATTAAATAAAATGTCATTTGTCGATAGAAAAGTTTTTTTACGAATTATTTATTTATTGTAAACTATAAAAAATGTTTATCATTAAAACATGGTAAGCACATTGACTTTTTACATTGTGCGCAAATCGTAATGATTTGCGCACATTAAAAATTTGATCATAAAAATCGATTGACTTTTTACACTTTTTCGTTTTAAGGTAACTCATTGTTTATCAAAACAAAACAATTAGAAAATATAAACACGTTGATTTATTTACGCGAAGTTATTTTCAAAGCATGCACGCGTCCCCTCACATCGATACTTGAACAACACTAAAATGAGACACGCAGCGCCCGCGCCGCCCCCCCACCCGCTCTTACGTCTACGAGGCCTATAATTCCACGAGTATTAAAATATCCCCTAACGCAAGTAATGAAAAAATTATAGTACTGTGCGTTAGGGACCTAATCCATCCCTAATTTTTTTTATTATGTCTATAAACTCACCTTCAAGTAGGATACAAATGTGTATATTTGTCTTGCTCATACATAAAGAACTTTGCAAGTTAGAGCCCCCCGCAAGGAGTGAAACAACAGCATTTCAGTCCCCGCACAATACGAAAGTCCCGCAAGACATCTAATAGACCTCGTAACGCAGTGAACGTGTTAAGTGATAAAATAAAGTTTTTATTAGGCGCAACAAATACTAAACTGTTGTATACTCAGAGGAGTTTGAAATTTTATGGTCCACTATATTCTTTGCATGTTTAACCGCTGGTTTTGAAAAACTCGAGGGCCGTTGTGATCACATGACATCAGATGACGTATGTCCTATGCTCGTTTTCATCAGATGACGTATGTCGTATGCTCGTTTTCATCAGATGGCGTATGTCTGATTCTCGTTTTCCCTCCTATTTTCAAAAGAAAAATTATTTCATGATTTATTTTAAATAGTAGTAATTCTTTTTAAAACCTAAGTTTAAATATAAATAACACATGCGATCAATTAAATGTTATGACAGAATAATATTTAAATTTGAGTATATTTGTAAGTTACATTCCCTGTATTTTTACTTGTACCTTTGAAATAATTAACAAACAGAGGTATACTGATATATTCTATAAATTATCCTAGATCAAATTCGCGGTTCTCTATTCTATAAATTCACTTTCGGTTTCTTTCTTCTTATTGTTTTTAAAACGTTTAAATTAATACGTTTATGTTTTGTTATTTTTATTATTTCAAAATGAATGAATGAATCAGTTAGTGTAGAGAAACCAATATTATAATTTATCATCTATATATATTTCTTGTGTGCGTGTGTTTGTCACTAAACTCCTCCTAAACGACTGGACTGATTTTTATGAAATTCTTTGTGTGTGTTCAAAGGGATTTGAGAATTGTTTAGATTCACAATTTGGGCCACTGGAAAATGGTTTTTTGATTAATTTTTAATGTGTAAGTAGGTGGTGATTTTGGAATGTTTCACATTGGTTCCGACGGACTGCGTTACCATGGCAATGTCAAATATTAAATAATATTCTATTTTAATTATAGTCTGCCCTGACAGTTTGGATTGCGATAGAAATGAGAAAAATATTTTAGTACTAGCGGCTCGATACGTGCTTCGCTACGTCAAAAGTGAAATTTTAAAAAATATATTGGAATATCAAATTTATTTATTCAAACAAAAAATCTATTCATACGGTATCGATTGGTCGAATTATGATAAATGTTATACATGTAATGACGTTAGATATTGTGATAACTTTTTAATATATATTTTTTTTAAAGTTTGAATTTTTTAAATTAACAAACATCAATTGATTAAAGATTATGTGATTAAAATACAAAGATGCGATTCTTCGATACAGATGGATGTGCATTGGTATGGGTACCATTGGTAGTTTGGGAACTAGGAGACCTGTGACATGGCATACCAATACCCTCCGCCAGATAATAAGATACTATAATGGTCTACATAAAAATAAAGCTTAATAGTATAACACTTTACTTTAAACTACTGAAACTTTTTGGGTGTTTTTTATTTAACATTACACTACATTACACTAATAACACTCCATCACGCTGGACCCCGACTTAAAAAAATCCTTACCTAACTTTTTTTCGCTCATATTCATCTACAAACGTTACAAATGATTATAGTAAAGTTAATTTTTTTGTAGTAATAATAATTACGCGGCAAACCTAATAGACACTATTCTCAACCAGATATAAAAAAAAAACTGCACTTAAAACTTTTGAAGTACACTTTAAAACGTTTGTAGTTTATTTAAGTGAAAATTTTTTTTTTAAAATGTATATTTAATTTAATTTAATTTAATTTAATTTAATTTAATTTAATTTAATTTAATTTAATTTAATTTAATTTAATTTAATTTAATTTAATTTAATTTAATTTAATTTAATTTAATTTAATTTAATTTAATTTAATTTAATTTAATTTAATTTAATTTAATTTAATTTAATTTAATTTAATTTAATTTAATTTAATTTAATTTAATTTAATTTAATTTAATTTAATTTAATTTAATTTAATTTAATTTAATTTAATTTAATTTAATTTAATTTAATTTAATTTAATTTAATTTAATTTAATTTAATTTAATTTAATTTAATTTCATTTAATTTAATTTAATTTAATTTAATTTAATTTAATTTAATTTAATTTAATTTAATTTAATTTAATTTAATTTAATTTAATTTAATTTAATTTAATTTAATTTAATTTAATTTAATTTAATTTAATTTAATTTAATTTAATTTAATTTAATTTAATTTAATTTAATTTAATTTAATTTAATTTAATTTAATTTAATTTAATTTAATTTAATTTAATTTAATTTAATTTAATTTAATTTAATTTAATTTAATTTAATTTAATTTAATTTAATTTAATTTAATTTAATTTAATTTAATTTAATTTAATTTAATTTAATTTAATTTAATTTAATTTAATTTAATTTAATTTAATTTAATTTAATTTAATTTAATTTAATTTAATTTAATTTAATTTAATTTAATTTAATTTAATTTAATTTAATTTAATTTAATTTAATTTAATTTAATTTAATTTAATTTAATTTAATTTAATTTAATTTAATTTAATTTAATTTAATTTAATTTAATTTAATTTAATTTAATTTAATTTAATTTAATTTAATTTAATTTAATTTCATTTCATTTAATTTAATTTCATTTAATTTAATTTCATTTAATTTAATTTAATTTAATTTACTTTAATTTCATTTAATTTCATTTAATTTAATTTAATTTAATTTAATTTCATTTAATTTAATTTCATTTAATTTAATTTAATTTAATTTCATTTAATTTAATTTAATTTCATTTAATTTAATTTCATTTCATTTCATTTCATTTCATTTCATTTAATACTACCACTCTATCACTTTCAAATGTAATTTTCATTCCGAAATTAACTAATTGGTTCGGTAATCCTATAATAATATTAACATAAATAAATATATAAATGTAACTTTTTGAAAGAGAAGAAAAACATTATTTCATTAATTGGTGTATTTCATTAAATGCAGTTTTAAAGCTACAATCAGATGATTCCAGGTATATGTACAAAATATTTGAAGTTAAGATGTTTTGTGACCTTTGAAAAATAGAGAGGAATTAACACCCAAAAAAGGGAAAAGGTTTGGGCTGCTGTTTCGTACATTAGATGAAAAAACACATATCCTTGGTTATTTTCTAATAACGCTGTTAGTCCGAAAATAAGAAATTGTAATAAATTATAATTATTACTTAGATTGTTTAAAGATAGATTCATAAAATGGTGGCGTTGTTAATTATCGTTTTATTTTTTATACAACGCTTTACATGCATTCTAATTTGGTCAGATGATTTGAATTATTATGGTGAAACAAAAGACCACATGAAAAAAAAATATGGTTGCCTGTAAAGTCGGTTTTACGGGTGAAGATTTACGTGACCACGTCTTTTTCTCGGTAGAATATTTATTGATATGAATATTATTAAATTGCACAATATTTTAATAATTTGAGTGATTTTGTTGAGGATAGGACGATGAAGACGTTGTCACGTAAAATCATTTTATATATTATTTATTTTATATTATATTATTGATGTTATTCTTTTTTACAAAATTTATTTACAGACTTTTTCGATACATCAATTAGTTGCGGAGATATCGATCATTGAAGTTATTGTTTGCTACCAGTATTTTATATATTTATTTTTTTCAGTTATAAAAAAATACTATTTCCAATTGTGTCTACCAAGTATGGTCACATGTACAGCTCTCTTAAGTTAGCGGGGAGAAGTATTTTTTTTTAATTTTTTTTTGCTAATTCGATTGTTCGTCGTTTGTTCTTGATTGTTCGATAAGGACTTTTTTTTAAATAATTATTTTCTAAATTTTATTTGAACCTGGCTCTTTATATTTAATTGTCTGTACTTTTTTTTATTTTTTTTAATCAATTTTGATGAGTTTTTGTTTGTTCGATTAAAAATAACGTTTGTTCGATCGTATTTTTTTTATAATCATTTTTTTAATATCATTACACCCACGCTCCTGCACATATTCAAATAAATATTTGCCAAGAAAATATATACTATTCAAACGCTAAAGGAGTTCCAGTACATGGACGGTATTTGAAAAGCAAATATATTTATTATTGTTATTTATCATTCTTATAAAACTATTGATTAGGATTTATTTATAAATAACTAATTGTTTTAACATCCTTAAAATGAATATTTTTTATTTTTGTTGATTGACTATTTCGATATATTATCACAACTACGTAAACAAACTCAGGTTCTTATTTACTGAATGTTTTCGTGATACTCTGAAGTATATAGATTCTATTATTTATTATATATTTATCTGATGTATTTATGCGAGATAAAATTTGTCTTACTTTTTTTATTTTACTTCTCCCCGCTAACTTAAGAGAGCTCACATGTACTGGCCTACATATTAAATAATAATAAGTACAGATAATGTTATGTGACGTCACTTCTGATTTTATATATTTTAATATTTTTAATTTTAAAGAATTAATTTGAAAATCAAAACACTTATTCAGATCGAAGGTTCAAATTTTTGCTAAATAAATTTGAAATTAATTAAAATTTGTAATTGTAAATAATGAAGTTGAAAATTAAAACATTTACTTAAATTAGATGTTAAAATTCTTGCTCAACACATTTTAAATCAAGTTTTCTTATATCTGCCACTTTTTCTTAATATTTGTAATTTTAAAGAATCAATTTGAAAATCAAAACATTGCTCGGCGGACCGATCATGTTTGAGTGGGAGAGAGACGCAAGGCATTCTATGTGTGTGTGACTCATCGTTACGTTACCGGGCGTTACACTTTTTCATAAGTGACTCCCAGTATAACCTAATTTAAGACGTTGTCACGTCAAAAAGTTAAAAGAGCGTGAATTGTGTGCCTTTTGGAACTATGCTACTAGAGTTTCATGTTCATTAGTGCAATGAATGCCTATTTGAATAAAAAAAATGTGGTTGCCTGTAAAGTCGGTTTTACGGGCGAAGATTTACGTGACCACGTCTTTTTCTGGGTAGAATATTTATTGATATGAATATTATTAAATTGCACAATATTTTAATAATTTGAGTGATTTTGTTGAGGATAGGACGATGAAGACGTTGTCACGTAAAATCATTTTATATATTATTTATTTTATATTATATTATTGATGTTATTATTTTTTACAAAATTTATTTACTGACTTTTTCGATACATCAATTAGTTGCGGAGATATCGATCATTGAAGTTATTGTTTGCTACCAGTATTTTATATATTTATTTTTTTCAGTTATAATAAAATACTATTTCCAATTGTGTCTACCAAGTATGGTCACATGTACTGGCCTACATATTAAATAATAATAAGTACAGATAATGTTATGTGACGTCACTTCTGATTTTATATATTTTAATATTTTTAATTTTAAAGAATTAATTTGAAAATCAAAACACTTATTCAGATCGACGGTTCAAATTTTTGCTAAATAAATTTGAAATTAATTAAAATTTGTAATTGTAAATAATGAAGTTGAAAATTAAAACATTTACTTAAATTAGATGTTAAAATTCTTGCTCAACACATTTTAAATCAAGTTTTCTTATATCTGCCACTTTTTCTTAATATTTGTAATTTTAAAGAATCAATTTGAAAATCAAAACATTGCTCGGCGGACCGATCATGTTTGAGTGGGAGAGAGACGCAAGGCATTCGGCGGGCCTCTCTCTCGTTCGGTGACTCATCGTAACGTTACCGGGCGTTACACTTTTTCATAAGTGACTCTCAGCTTAACCTAATTTAAGACGTTGTCACGTCAAAAAAACTGACTATGACTTTGATTGTCTACTCAGTAGACCATCAATGTCATAATCAGTCAGTAGACTCTACTGAAATGCCGTGGTTAACAGTTATTTTAATAATAACATTAAAAAACTAACTAATATAATGTTAAAATGTTGAAAGGATTCAATACATTAGATTTAAATATAATAGAATCTTAGGAATGAAGTATTTATTTCACGAAAAGTATCAGCTTTGTTAGAGTTGATATTTTTTTAAATTTGGACCTCAATATCAGTAAGTATTTTTTTAGCTGTAAGAAATAACCTGATGGTTCACTAGCATGAGAAGTTACATTTTAAAGAGAGTTGTTGCTTTGCCAGTGAATAATGACCATACTGTGGTTTAAATATTTTCAAACTTTCCGTTAAAATGAATCTCTCTACAGAATTGCATTTCAAACTTTTCATTTTCAATGTTCTGTCGGAGCCAGAAAGCATTTGAACAATATTTCATGTTGTAAAATTAAACATTGAAGTTATATATGTAATACATGGGGTTTTTTTTTTAACAATATATTGTCTTTAATAACGATTTTATCCGTGTAAGTTTTTATGTAGTTATAAAAAAAATTACTAAAAATTTATAAGCGCATAGTAGGAAATTTTAATGTCGGGTAACATATTTTTATTATTGAAAAACGTTAGATATTAAAAGGCTGCGGTTTATAAAAAATAGTTAGATCCAAAATTGATGATGATGACAATTACAGACAATTGAAAAATAGCGAGAAACGGGATAAATGATATATAGATAATCTTATTTGAACCAAAATAAAGTTCTTGAAATGGACGCGCGTAAATATCATCTCGCTGTGACTAATAGAAGTTAAGCAGCAATGAAAAAATGCTGCAAATTTAATATAAGCTAATAGGTTCTGACTGACTTACTTATAGCATACAGTCTAAGCCGCAGGTCGTAGAGGTAATAAAATTGGAGGATACATTTGTTTTTCTACGTAGTGGTGTACTAAGAAAAGATTTTTAAATTCCACCCTTAAGGGTTTTAAATATCAATTTTGTATGGAACTCGGCAACGCTAAAAACAACGCGGACGAAGTCGCGAGCGACCCCTAGTGTTTTATATGCAGGAGAGTTCTATATAATTAGACCATCCTTTCCTAAGTCTGACGATATAATTTTTAAATAATAATTATTAATATTATTGGAATAAAGTTAATCGTTAAAAGTAGGTATTACCTACAAGTGTTTTTAAGAATTTGTAAAGTATTATGTGTTTATTTACAAAAATTATAATTAAAAATAAATTATTATATTAATAAAGAATGCTCCGGATGACCCATTTTATCTTTGTCCCTAGTCAACGACTCAACAGTCGCAGAGATATGCAAATGGCCAGAATTATCGCTACCACTTAGGCCATACAGTCAACCGCAGAAATAACTGAATTATTTGGAACATCTTTTTTTTAAATTATTACATAACTTAAAGCGATACCTTATCTGTTGTTCTATTATAATTAGAAAACCGTAAAATTACACTTGCTCACATTCAAGCTTAAATAAAAAATAAGCTTAAATAATAAATATCATATTAAAATTTCAAGCTTAAATAATAAATATCATATTAAAACTATTTTAGGCGTTCAATGCGATGTTGCGTTTCTACTAAAACTAAATATTAAGTTTCGTTTCAACAATGTGATCCGTATATTACTAACTCTTTGAAATATTTGGTATTCATGACACGTACGCTCTGACAGTTTAGTTCAGTGTAATGGTATTTTGAATTTAGTTTATTTAAAACTGGCTTTTGTTCGCGGATCTACACTAATAACTAAAAACATGAGTAGTATCTAGATGAGTATTTTTAAATTAGGTTTACAAAATTTCAATCAATTTTTTGGCCGTAGTGTAGAACTTTAAATATATATTCTTATTTATATTGTGTTGATATCAAGTGATATAAAAATAAATTTTTTTAAAGCACATCTTTCTTGGTTTACCCTAAATACTAAATATAAAGATCCAAATTTACAAAATGCTATTCACAAATAGATTTTATATTTTATAGTCCAAAGTTTATTTCTATTCGGGTATAAATTGTTGTATGAAAATATAACGTTATTTCGGTCCAGACAAAAGTTTGACCTATAAGCACAGTTCTCAAATGTTGTTTCTAAATATTTTAGATTTAGTATTTTGAATTTGTGTTTAAATTTGTGATATTATTAGCTTATTTAAAATAAGACTTATAATTTCATCTAATTGTTGTTTTAGAATAGCTTAAGGCATTATGTACTTACTTAAATATTTTCAATAGTTTATATTCACTATTGAATATATTTGCGTTTGTTTTTATGTGTATGTTGTTAAATCTCTTATTAATGATCATTATAATACTACACTTTATTAACTAACTTGTTCGGAGACTTAAGCAGTAGTTCACATTGCTGCTGTTTACGAAACCGCTTTTAAATTCTAAAGAAGATTTTAATCATTCCATTTATTTTCGTGGAAAGAATAAAGTATGTTTTGTCAAGAATAAGGTCAAACTTAAGACGTTAAAAATCTGACAATTGTTTGATAACCGGATATTCAAGGGTTTAATTATATACACAATAAATCAACGAATCACAGGGTAATTATAATAATCTTATCCAAAACAAAGTTTAAATTATCATCTATTAGCTTTTGTCCCGTTTACAATAAATAAGTGGATGCTAATGTCTCAACCTCTGGGCTACATGACCGGTCCAATTTGGACAAATATTTCTAGAAATTGCCAATAAAACTATGCATCGCTTTCTTTCGATTTAATTCACAAGTATCGAGAATGAAGAGATTAAACTAGCAACCCTTTCACATTACTAGGGTAAAAAAAATATTATTTATTTTCATCTTATTTTTTCACATTCGTAGCAAAGTTTTCCAAATACTATATCCTATTACATTATTCAGATTTGCTAAATCATGTAAATGTATTCAAGACTTTATACAAATGGTTAATATATGTGGGTTTTTATAAACGGTTGGGAATAATTAATAATTAATTAGACACATGATATGATTTGGATCTTTATATAAAGTGCAGTGCAAAATTATATATCATAAAACCCAGTGTTACACATACAAAAACAGTATCTACTCTTACGTACTCTTTTCATACTAGTTGTATGTTATTGAAAAACAGTAACATAGGGTTGATAAATAAAATATACATATACAGTGTTCTTATTATTTTTTCTAAGTTTCTAAGTGAGTGATACAAGTCAGCAGACGAGTAACATGTGGTTTGGTATCCGAGTGGTGCTGATTTTAGCATTGGTTCTTTTATCAACCCAATGTTCTTATGCTTCTTATATTGATGGAGGTAAAGTAACACCATTAAGATAATACGATGGAAAAATTTAGTATAAAAATAAATCCAATAGCAAAAACCTCCTTCTAATCTTAGGAAGACACAAAGGTTCAACATTTCATCTTTTAAGACATAATACTCTAGTCTTTTCTAGAACATGAAATTTTTTGGTAGTTTTAGCCATTAAACATATATACCATAAATGTTTAAAGATTATCTTTGCAGGTTATGATGAGCTGACCGACTCTAATTACAGTTATCAACAGATGTTACGTACGCTGTAAGTTTTCTAGAATATAAAAAAATGCTCCATCAAAATTTTGCTTAATGATTAAGCATACGTGTGTAATAGTAACAGTTAACCATATATACAACATATCAAAAAAAAGCAGCAATTGTTTTTGGGTAACTGAAATAATAATCCTTTACCCTTATCTACATTTGTAGCTCGAAATGTATTGAAGAGGGGGGAGACTGTAAGGCTCCGTATTTGACTTGTTGCTCTGGATTGAGATGCCGGCGCGAATTCTGGCCAGTCGGTTCCAGCTGTGAGTTCAAACTCAATTTTTAAGCTGAATAAAATCAATTTAAAATTTGTTGATGGTTAAAAATAAAATTCTTTCACTTAGCAGAAAGAGCAATTCAAGTATCTGGGACTGATTTTAAGTTTTTGTGCTTGGCATTTATACAATTATAATAGTCTTTGTATCTTTTTAAAATTTTCCAAATCATAAGATCATAGATTTTTTTAGTGGCACTGAAGCATATTTTTAATTCTTAATGAATTACTGGCAATTAATAACAAATCAGGCTTATTAAACTTAACCCCTCAAATTCACAAGTATTATACCAATTTCGTAAAATATTTATTAACACACATATTTAATTTTGTTATTCTTTGAGTTGAGGCCATTGTGTCGTTTAGATGTGAATAAAGCCAGTGGTCCTGATGGTATACCAGCCATTCTGCTCAAGACATGCGCAGCTGAGTTGTCTCCTGTACTGACACGTCTGTATCGCCTCTCTTTCATGACTGGAATAGTGCCGAAATCCTGGAAGCTTGCTAATGTGCAACCCGTGCCCAAAAAAGGCAGCCGTGCCGACCCTGTCAATTACAGACCGATTTCAATCACCTCCATACTCTGTAAGATTATGGAGCGTGTATTGAACTCGCGCCTACTAGCATACCTAGAAGGTAACGATCTCCTCAGTGACCGACAGTACGGGTTTCGCCGTAATAGGTCTACTGGGGACCTCCTAGTGTATGCTACTCACATTTTAGGCGAGGCCATCGAGAAGAACGGAGAAGCGGTCGCCGTCTCTCTGGACGTCTCGAGGGCATTTGACAGGGTCTGGCATGCGAGCCTTATATGCAAGCTTTCAGCGTACGGTATATCTCCTGGTCTGATCGGCTGGGTAACGGACTTTCTGAGCCACAGGTCTCTCCGAGTAGTTGTCGACGGGTGTTCCTCGGAACCCTTGACAATAAATGCCGGAGTGCCTCAGGGGTCTGTTCTTTCTGCAACTCTGTTTCTGCTGCACATTAATGATCTGTTGAAGCCCGGTATCTATGGGTATGCAGACGACAGCACAGTTGTAGAAAGATATCTGCCGAGTACTCGGGCTAGTCGAGATCAAGTACAGTCTGAAAGAGAAGCCATGGTGCAACGTTTGAATGACAAACTTCAGGCAGTCTCCGCATGGAGCAATGCCAATCTTGTCAAGTTCAACGCCACCAAAACGCAGACGTGTCTATTCACCGCCAAAAGGAGCCCTTTCACCTTGGCTCCTACTTTCCAGAATGTATCCTTGGAATACAGTGACCGGCTTCAGTTGTTAGGCTTAGAGATTTCCTCGAACCTCAACTTTGGTCGGTTCATTGAGTCCAGAGCAAGAGCAGCAGCAGCAAAGCTTGCCGTTCTTGCGAAGGTTCGGCAGTACTTTACACCGGGACAGCTTCTTGTTTTATACAAAGCACAGATCCGGTCGTGTGTAGAGTACTGTGGACACATATTTGCTGGTGCCGCAAAGTCTCATCTTGCGGTTCTGGACTCAATTGAGAGGCGAGCAAAGAGGCTTATAGGCGATCCCGAATTGGTCGAAGCCGACCTCCAAAGCCTTGAACACAGGCGTAAAATTGCTAGCCTCTCAGTATTCTATAGGATACATTTTGGTGAGTGTGCGCAGGAATTACACGAGTTGATTCCCCCGTCCCCCTTCCATCACCGGACGTCCCGACGCACGGCAGGTATCCATCCTTTTGTTGTGGACATTCCACCTGTCCGAACGAAGCGCTTTGCTTCCTCATTTTTAGTGCGTACAGCAAAGGACTGGAACAATTTGCCTGCGTCGGTATTTCCGGCCAAATATAATGTGGGTGTCTTCAAGAGAAGAGTGAATAGGTTGCTAGGGCAATGCGACTTACCATCTAAGACTACATTCCACTTACCATCAGGTGGAATGTAGTCAAGCATTGCCCTAGATCATATAAAAAAAAAAAAAAAAAAAGGCCATATCTAATTCGGGATAAAAATTATTACCAACATATTCCAGTACTAAAATACTTAATGTCATTTAAAACCAGAGACTAAAGATCCAATAGCATGTTCTACTTATAAAATTGTTTTATAAATGTAATCTATATTATTTCATAATTTATTTGAACTTTCCATTAATATCCCAGATAGTAAAATAGTATTTTATTACAAATTATTTAATAAGAATGTTGAATTAGTTTTAAGTGGTGTATGCTTATAATTAATGAAATAATTATCCTCTGCTAACTCTTTAGCTTGTAGGTCGCGAAGTATCGGTTGGCTCTCTGAATTTGATGCTCTGGAATGAGAATTCGGCGCAAAACATAACAAGATTGTTGCTGCGAGATCAGATTATTCTTTTCTTAAAAGCTAGCTGGTTTATGGATTGCTTTATATAGTATTACTTTACCGGAAGAGTGAATACAGTGTCCAGTCCAGACTGTTATTTTACTTATTTTCTTGTGATTTAAATAATAAAAACAGTTTTTTTTATTTTTTTTTTATTTTATAATTAAGGGTAATTATATCAACTTATCATAATATTACTAGCATTTCATATTAGGGTATTTATAATACTCAAAATATTGGAACACAAAATCTTAACCCTCATTATCGTGCTAATAAACAAATCTTAAAATAGAGGCAATACACTCATATTTTGTTCAGTGACGAATATTAAAACCAACTCCATACCATAAAATAAAAAAACGCTGATATGTATAACGCTCTCCGTCTCGGTAAATTAAGCATTCTATGTAATCGTCTTTATGGCATGGTGGTGACTTCTATTAGGCTTTAGGATCCCTGCCAGAGACGGTTTTTCATTCCATATTTACATAAATGTTTTAACCTATCAATGTATGATAATAGTCGCCTCATAATAACCACAATTAAAGTTATTTGCACTATTACCACTAGTTTTATTTGGAAGTTATAGTCATTTGGATATTCGTTATTAAGACAAGTATCCTGTGGTTGGGAATGAATAATAAAATTTGCACACTCTGGCTCATAAATAAAAGTTAGTGCTCAAAATTCAATATACCTGCCAGGCGTCAATTTTAATATTATATAAAAGAATCAGCCGCAGCGCAGCGCAGTACTTTTAGTAAGTTTTGTGGAGAGTTGGATATATTTTCTTGTTACAAGTTACGACAGGCCTTGGTATATAAAGTATAGATTAGTTCTAAATACCAATGGGTTCAGGATTGTGCGTTGGTTAATTAAATACACACACAAAACATTTATGATAAAATTAATTTACATGAGCATAGCCGTGTAAATTTGTATTTAATAAATGTTTGTATAACGAATTTCATAGACCGGTATTTTTCACCAATAAAAGAGTAACCCAATATATATATTTTTTAAAGTTATTTTTACCAAATCTGCAAAATATTACTTTAATTAGAATAGAATTTAATTTCCTATTTTAAAAAGAAAAATATGATCTATGATTTTTTTAAACACTACTAATTCTTTTCGAAACCAAAGTTTAGATAAACACATGCAATCAATTAAATGTTATGATAACATAATATTTAAATTTGAGTATATTTGTAAGCTATATTCCCTGTATTTTTACTTGTACCTTTGAATTCATTAACAGATAGAGGTATACAGATATATTCTATAAATTATCCTAGAGCAAACTCGCGGTTCTCTATTCTCTAAATTCACTTTCAGTTTCTTTCTTCTTATTGTTTTTAAATCGTTAAAAATAATACGTTTATGTTTTGTTATCTTTATTATTTCAAAATGAATGAATGAGTTAGTGTAGAGAAACCAATATAATAATTTATCATCTATATTTCATATATATATATATATATATATATATGAAATATAGATGATATTATATATATATATATATATATATATATATATATATATATATATATATATATATATATATATATATATATTTCTTGTGTGCATGTGTTTGTCACTGAGCTCCTCCCAAAAGACTGGACCGATTTTTATGAAATTCTTTGTGTGTGTTCAAGGGGACTTGAGAATTGTTTAGATTCACAATTTGGTCCACTGGAAAATGGTTTTTTGATTAATTTTTAATGTGTGTGTAAGTAGGTGGTGATTTTGGAATGTTTCACATTGGTTCCGACGGACTGCGTTACCATGGCAACGTCAAATATTAAATAATATTCTATTTTAATTATAGTCTGCCCTGACAGTTAGGATTGCGATAGAAATGAGAAAAATATTTTAGTACTAGCGGCCCCATACGTGCTTCGCTGAAATTTTAAAAAAATATATTGGAACATCAAATTTATTTATTCAAACAAAAAATCTTTATTTATATATTCATACGGTATCGATTGGTCGAATTATGATAAATGTACATTTAATGAAGTTAGATATTGTGATAACTTTTTAATATATATTTTTTTTAAAGTTTGAATTTTTTAAATTAAAGACGCGTGTACAAGACAACGTCTGTTGGGTCCGCTAGTTTCATATATTTATTTAAAAAATACATTTCCAATTTATACTCCTTTATGCAAATAATAACTGAAAATCAATGAGTATATATTTTTGAATATGCAATTTAGTATGAATTTGAGCATACATTTTTAGAACTAAAAACTATAATGTTACAATATAAGAGTTGAGTTTTGGTCTTATGTAGGCATATTCTCCTTCATACCTTAAGCTTACATCTATCATAGTCACGCAATAAGTAAGGTGTTGTTCGTTATTCGAATCATATAACATAAGGACTCATTATTTATTTCATACAGATATCATCCAATTTATTATCTGTAGCGAGATATATTTACATTTTTTTACTGACTCATATTCCTAATGATATTATACATTCAAAAGGTTTTAAGTATGTATGAATGTTTGTTACTTTTTCACGTAAAAACTATGGATTATAATGAAACCTTATAATAAATAATACAGCTTATACATCAGAATAACACATATGCTATAGAAATAGTAACTTTTGCACGTGGTTTTGTCTGTGATATAACATATTCTGTTGTACATGTTAAAATATGTTCAGATTTTTTTTCAATAAGTAATCTTGTTTCGGACTTTTGCAACATTTCACAGTTCATTTTATAGTCAGCAACACTCACATTTTGATCAGTCTGCAGTTTTTATGTATACACTTCAAATTTTAGTAACAAAACACTTTAAAAGAAGTCACGGGCCACAGCCACAAAAACCATATAATTAAATATTATTTTTACAGTCCTCATTGGCGAACACACACAGGCGACAGCTAGGCCGAAATATTACCGGAAAGCAATATATGTTTTGTTATTATTTACTAAATAAACTCATACCTAAATAGAATCAGGTTTAATTTTGTAAATACAAATCAAATTTCCTCTAAACTAATTAGTGACAGAATATATGTATATCGATTAAATTTCATGATTATTTGATTTGCTTTGTATTGTCGATGTTTAATTTAAGGTTTTATATTTTATCCTTTTCCGAAGACAATTTTTTTTTATTGAAGTGAAACTTCTTTATCGGGGTTGGAAAAAAATTTAGTGTAACATTTTTTCGTTACGCGTCACATTTTTTCGTTACGCGCCATCTTTTTGAAGTGAAACTTCTTTATCGACGGATGGGAGAAATTTTATAGCAATGTCAAAAAAATTGTAACGTTTTTCTGTTACGCGCCATCTTTATTTTTGCTTAAACTTTATCTAATTTAGCTTAATTAGCCATTCCTGTAAAGTTGTAATTAGTGAATCATTTTTCAAAAAATTATGTCATAAAGAAGTTTCACTTCTTACATGTGTTTTTTGTGTTTTTTTTATATTACCTAATAGCATAATTATATTTCGTCATTAAACTGCCAGGTTAGCAATCTGCTACATATTTAGAATTTATTTAATTTGTTGGTTATACCTATGGATGACGTACACATATAAAAAAACACATTGTAAATTATGTTGCTTGAAAATAGTGTTAGTATTAATCATTTTGTTTCCCTATTATTATGATAAATCTTTAAATGGTATTAACTTTCTCGCTTCAGCCGACATTCACTTAATTTCATTATTAAATCGTGTTCGTGATCATTTGAGTCTCCTATCATTTTAAGTTTTCAATCATTACTTCAGTCATGTTGGCTACGTACTCTATATACACTGCCTGGATATCATCCAATTCATAATGGTGGTGGGTGACGCAAGAGTGGCGATCTATTTACGCACTTTATTAACCTTTAATAATGTTAGTTTGTCCATTCAGACTGTTGACCCTAATGCATCTATTATTCATTGTTAATATTTATATATATTAACAAAAGTAATATCTAAAAATAAATTATAATATTAGGAAAGAATGCTCCGGATGACCCATTTTATCTTTGCTTCTGTCAACGCCGCAACAATTGTAGAGATATGCAAATGTCCAGAATTATTACTATCATTTAGGGCAAAGGGTCAACCATACATTAACCGAGCCATATATTATTTAGAACGTGTACAAAGTATAAATTCGTTCATGTTATATTTAATAAATCAGTGTAAAAACAGCACTCGCGGAGTGTAGTCTTTTCTTACCTAACTCCGCTAATTTATTGTATGTGTACAAACAGTTCCGTACAGTACATTTTTTGGTCCTTCGAGAAATATTATTATATTTTTTGGTTATTGTTTTTATATTTTTGTGATAACAGTCACATACGTGTAAAAACAGCACTCGCGGAGTGTAGTCTTTTCTTACCTAACTCCGCTAATTTATTGTATGTGTACAAACAGTTCCGTACAGTATATTTTTTGGTTCAGTACAGGTTACAGTAGAGTTCCGTACAGTACAGAACGTCTTCTTATAAAATTATTATATATTTTTTTAAGTAATGTTTTTCGTATACATGACTTGTTTATTATATATATTTTATTATTATATGATAATATTTACATACTTAAATGTGAAATTTGCGTTTTTCGTACTGGTCACTTTTATTATAATTTTTGTTCTCTTTGGTAAGGAATGCCAAATTATTTTTTTTACAATTATATACACATGGTTTTGGTTTCATTGTGCCGTCATTCATTTGTTTTTCATCTCTTTTGTCTGTTTGTGGTACTCAGTTTACAAAATGGAAAACTAAAAAATTGCATCATTTCCGAGTACGAGTTCACTTCCTTCCTGAAATTTAAAATTTTGGGAGTAATATGCGGTTGTGAGGTATAAAGTTTAATTATTTAAGTCAAACGACCCTCATTATTCCTCTCAAACTTTTACAATAACAAAAATCCGAAATATCATAAGTCGGTATAATAAAAATAATTATTTATTTTTTCCAAAAAATCCTTAAAACAGGATAGATTAAAAATCTTTTAATTCTACCTAGTTGCGTACAAATTTGTTACTTCATTCCTTCGTTATATGAATTAGGTACTTCGTAATGAACTAGAAAAATATAAAATCCTAAACTTAAATAATGATCCAAAGTAGATAGTAGAATATGGATCATCAAAAGTGGTATTAACCGCAACAATATATTAAGAGATCCAGAGGACAACCAAGGACTAGAGATCAAGTAAGTAGCAACTGTTCGACTTCTTTGAAAGGCTTATTTAATAGGGAAGTTAGTGAAGCAGATAAATCCTTAAATTGATTTGAAAATTGATTTAAATTTAAAAAGTTATAATTCCAACAACAAAAGTGTAAAATACTGAAAAAAATATTCACGGTTTCTATTCAGATATTCTTGATTTGAATGTAAATAATTCGATAGAGAATATTATACAATTAGGTATAATTTACATTTGGAATGATGAAACTATTTTTTATTTTACGATTGAATCCGAAAAGCTAAGAAATAATTGATTGTGTTCACGAATTGCTGTGCAATTGTGAAATAATGGATTGATGGAATGGAATGGAATGATAATTGTTGTGAAAAAATTGCTGTAACGACTAATGGATAAGATGGCGGCGGTATGAAAATCACGAGAAACTATTCTCTTGTTTCTCATGAGGAAAATTTCGAAATAAACTATATGTGAGTGTGTGTTATTAGTACACGTATGTCTGTAGAATTAATCAAAGTATGTATTCCAGTCCGTGGTTCAGGACGTTAGTGATGACTTACCATTACTACTTACCAACAGCGCTCCACTATGTTAGCTACAGGCAGAGGGTCAAAAAACTAATACTAATTTAAGACTTTTTATACAATTATGGGGAATGTATAAAAATATTAAGAATTGTAATATTAATTAATGTGGGAAAATGATGAGAAATACATATAGGTATTTAAATGTGTGTAATTAAAAATGCATTTTAAAATTGCAATTGTATATTCCATCGCGATGACAAAATAGTAATTTTGTTCAAATTGAGGGAATTTGAATATCAATAAATTAATTAATCACACAATTTTTATTCGAAAATCTATCTCTATGCCTATAAAAGAGAAAGTATGTATGTATGTTCCGGATAAACTCCGAAACGGTTTAACCAAATTTTCAGAGAATCTTTAGATGACCCAGCGGGTAATCCTGTAAAGTTTGGGATCGATTGGAGCATTTTTATAGAACTGTCAGCGACAGTTTTTTTACTACTGATATTGTTTTTTCATCAAACTATTTAAGGTCAGTTATAACGTCATGACATTATTCATGTACAAGCTAGAAAAACGACTAGAAGAAAATGAAATTCAGGTTGAATCATAATTATTATCGCGATGGTTAATTCTAAATAAGTTATTCCTTATATTCCATTTATTTTTATTCTGTATTTTGAGTTAATACATCTTTAAATGAAGCCCAGCAAAGCGGGCTGGATATTCTAGTTCAACACCTCTTGCATACTTTATAAAATTAAACTGCTTACAAGTCTGTTTAACGCTAAATAAATGTCTGCTTTATTTAAAACCTGAGAAGAGGTCCCCTTATATAATAAAGAAAATATTTATGATATTTACATTCATACACATAAGCCATGGAACCATTTTATAAGTTGAGAATTAAAAAATAATTGTAATTCTGCATTGTTTAGTGCAAAAAATATAGCACAGTTAACTATCATTTCTTGTCAGTGCCATGCAGTTTGTTACGGAGTTTTCAAGACAAGGCCTAGCAAGCTTAAATCTATTCTTGATATTTTTCCTGATATGTTCCTTTTATTATATTTTTTTTTATTTTCCTTGATATTTTTCATGGTAAACGCTTACCGCTCTCAACATGATTTTATTTTTTTTTATTATAATTAATAATTATTTTTTTCTAGAGGCGGTAAAATCCAAGAGCGTCTTGCGAATGAGTATTTTGAGCAGAGTACTTGAGAGTACTTGGCCTCAGTAATGAGCGTCTGGCCAACGAGTCAGCTGAGCAAAGGTATAGAGGTAGAGGTAGGTCATAGACTTGGTCTCAATAATGAGCGCTTAGATAACAAGTTGACTGAGCAAAGGGCTCATAGATTAGAAGTGATACGAAACCGTGCTACAACCGAGTCTGCTCAGCAACGTGAGAACTTACTAGCAGTAGCGCGTCAGACTTCACAAAGACTTCGTTCAATGAATGAGAGTAATATTTTAACCACCATAAAACAATATGCGGAAGTACCATGTTCAGTCTGTAAGAAATTATTATATCCAAAACAACAGATGTCCTTAGTCCTTTCCTTTTCCTTCCGGAGGAGCTAGTAGACAACTTGGACAAAAATGCTCATAAAATAATAGCTAATGGGTCTACATAATTCGAAACTATTCCCTATCAAACAAAAAAAGAATTACGTAAATCGGTTCAGAAACCTCGGAGAAATCGGTGTATATTATATATATATATATATCCATTTCTTCTGAAAAAAAAAACTTCTTATAATCACTTTACATTAAAAAAATAATATCATTGTCAACAATTTAATTAATAGTGATACTGTGATTACTAAATATAATTTTATACCAATACTAGCACTAAGTATTGTAGTTTTATTTTTTTTATGTGATATAAATAAAATCATTTTGTTTAGTTATTAAAAATTCGTTTGTTTAAATTGAAAACCAAAAGTAGCATAATAAATGTAGGTTGCTAGAAGGGCTATAAGCCAGTACCAGCAAGATACCGACCCATTCGTAGCAGATCGGAATTGATTGTATTACTCAATAATAGAAAATACCATTAACATAATATTGTACATTTATGAAAGCACGAAGATGGGTGGGGTATTTTGCTGCACTGCGCACTATTCAAAGATGCCGTTTGTTTTCAGGCTTTTGTAACAAAAGGGTAAAGACGGAACCTTATTACGAAGTCTCCGCTGTCCATCTGTCTATCACCTATATTTATAGATGATGTATTTCTGTTGCCTCTACAACAAAAGATACTAAATAAGAAAAATAAATAACTTGAGACCCCCATACAAAAAACGTAGGTTATTTTCTTGATATAAAGAACGGCGGCAGGCTTCTAGTTTGAAACATTTATAGAATATTTATATATCTTCACTTTAAATACAACACTTGTTTTTTTCTTTAGTTTTTTATAGATAATGGTACGAAATCCGTTTTAGATATAATTGACGTCATGTGTCGTTAACTATTTATAACGGTTGGGGATAACCCGTATAAAAACGTTAAAATAAGTGGAAAACCCTTAATATTGTTATAAAGTCTAATTAAGGTTTACATGTATGGTAACTATTTAATTTCAAGAATAATAAGTAAAATATAAAGAAACTGATGAGATATTTTGTTGTAATCTCTAATAGTATTACATTATATTTACTGAGAACACTTGTCTTTGACCGACTCTACTCTCTAGGCATTTTTATTTATAATATGAAATGTTATAATGAAAATATATATATATTAAAAGGTGATTTTGACTATTTCAAAACATTACATGAATTATAAATAAAAACAAATACAATAGAATAAGGCAATTGATAACAAATGTCGTAAGACAATAAGTGAGTACAAGTGATGATGATGGCAATCATATCATCTATGGAAATTGCAACGGATAAGGATTTTTGTAATATAAGCCTGCTTTTTTCAATCGTTTAATAATTCATTCAATGATACAAAATGTGTTCGCTCCGACAGTGACAATTATGATCCAAAAATTGGCACTTGCATCTCATTCCGTAGCAACAATCCGAGTCACTGCGTTGACAACGTCCCCATTCTTGAGTGCATCCGAAACTAAGAAAAAATAAGAAAAAATAGTAATTTAAATAAGAAGTTATAAGTAAATAAATTCATAAAATCTTATTAATTCCCTTTAAGAAGTAATAATTTAATTACTATTCAAGCAAAGGATTAAAAACTTACATGTTGCGTTCATGGCCGTAATCAGTATGTATTAAATCATAATCTGTAATAATAAGTTTTATGTATCTTTGTTACAAATAAATCTATGCTACAACTATTTTTCATATTATTATTATTACGGTCTCTTCAGAACCTCCAGTCAGCTGCAGCAATAAAATTTTAAACCAGATTTTTTATTATGAATTAATTTCTGCTGAATTGAAAATTTTCGGTTTTGGCATCCATCTGTCACAACTTATTCAAGTCCGGATCTGACAGGTTAAAATAAACAACAAGACGAAAACTACATATCTTTAAAGAAATTCTGGGAGAGTCTGCAGGAGGTCCATAACTAAACCAGAGACATGTATACACTTTACTAGGAACTTCTTCCATTTTAGGTTTAATAAATTGAAAATTTTTAATTTACCGTGATAGAAAGCATCAATACACTGGTTTGTTAGAAGAACCAGTGATAGCACCAGCAAGATAACACCGCCACGAAACATGATCCTTCTGCAATAAATGTAATAGTGTTTAATTTAACAGTAGGTACTTAGAACACATTAACTTAAAACCGATAAGTATGGTTAGGTTAGAAAGTGTATTTCAATCAGAAGCACAAAGCTGTGTGAGGTGAGGTGGACTGAACCTTTTATATCTGGTTGCTTGTTTTTTGAATCCCACAACATGGGTTATTCATTATTACCAACCAACTTTGATAACCCCTATTGTAGGGGCAAAGTAGTTAGGAAATCCAGATTGAAGTTATAAATTTTAAGTAACCATTATTTATCTGATCTACATATTGAACTTTAACAATAATATGCTATTTAATCTTAAGTGTCTAGAATGTTTATATATATATATATATATATATATATATATATATATATATATATATATATATATATATATATATATATATATATATATATATTACAAAGAGAAAAGATTTGTCTTTTACATTGTATACTATAGACTCTGTAATTATACCTATTATATAGCTATATTTCCCCCGATTAAAAAAAAAACTAAATTAATTTTTGTAAACAGAATGTCGAGTAGGACGAAAACAGATATACAGACATGGCTTCTAAGTTGCTTTATATGTTAGACTCACTGTGTGTATGTATGTATATTTATCTTAATATATATAAATTACGTGTCACGTTGTTTGTCCGCGATGGACTCCTAAACTACTTAACCGATTTTAATCAAATTTGCACACCGTGTGTAGTTTGATCCAACTTGAAACATAGGATAACTTACATCTTAATTTTAAGTCACAATATTATTTTATATCAAAATATTGTTATTTCGTTATTGGCCTTGATAAATTTACTGGCATTTTAATTTTTTTCCCTTACTTAGCGGTCGGGGGTTTTTTTAATTTTAATTTTATTTTTTCTAATACCGTGACTTCTTAAATAGTTTACTACAATGTAATAGGTATATCCAAAACCTTAGCAACCACAGCAACGCGTGGCCGAGTCTGCTAGTGTATATATATATGTTTATATCAATTTGAAGTAATAAATCAAATAGTTTAAGGACAACCAATAAATCAAAACAACAAAGCATTTACGACCAGATGGTACGGGAGACGGCTTTTAACGTTAGAAGTAGGTCTTTTTACTTACTTACTTTGCAGGAAATACATCATATAAAATCGTTGGTTATTTTTCTATACCGCATTATCTATATGTCGGGGATAGAAGCACATTAGTGACTTGCTCGTTCTTGATGGAATATTCTGGTACAGGATCCGAGGCGTAGGTCTCAGGCAATTAAACCACACACACATTATGACAATTCTTGTATTAAATGTAGGTAATCAATTCTCACAAATTACTTAGTAGGTATACAATTATCAGAGTTGCGTGAACTACCGATCCCGTTAGGGGGTCCGAACTCTAAGGCTCTCACTAATCAATTCCTCCTCGACTCAATGCTCTCCAATATTTAAAATGTCTCTCTCCGGTGCCCCTCCAAACGATTCCGGTCACGTGACTCGTTACGTCACGATGTTCACACCCCACTGTTACTATGATATCAATTGAGTTACTAATTATCGTTAAATTATCGTGATCTACGACATATATATCTTAATATTGTTAGTTATTGTTTGTAGGTCTCAACCAAATAATAAAGTATAGGAATTTCTAATCGCAATTATACAAGTCTCATAGTTGAGCACGGGCCTCCTTCTAGAAGGAAGGAACTCTTCTATAGGAAGTGTAAGAATCTTCCCCACGATCGCACAGCTGCGAAATATTTTTTTCAAGAATTTCATATAAAATATGTGTTTTCCTTCCGCAATTGATTTCAAACTACAGTGAAAATCAAAGAGTTCCTGCAGAATTATTTTTTCTTTCGTTGATAAATAGAGTATAAGACAGAGTTACTGTTATTATTTGATGTCTGTTGGTGAGTGATACAAGCCAATAAACTATTGTCATATGTCTCTTGGCATTCCTTTCTTATTGGTGCTAGCACTGTCTCTTCTAGTAATAAAAGTTTAAAAATAAAAATTTAAGTTCTTTTTGTTTCAGTCAGCATATCTCACAGCTGGACGTGGGTATTTTTTATTTTAGAAACTGTGGGCAGTCTATTCCACCTGACTGCCACTACTCACTGCGGATTGACAGGTGACAGATTGACAGGTTTTCATAGATTTTCTTCCGAGATTTTCGCACGACAGGATTTCGTACTGTGTATTATTTACCAACTAGATTCGGGTAAATGTAAGTTACGATACCCGAATAGATATTGATCTTGCTTCCCTTTTATACAAAAGCCATCTCAATTTTTTTTTGAAATAATAAAATAATACATTTTAAATTAACTTATAATTCGCATTTCAATTTTAAGCAAAAAGTAATTGTAATTTTAAATGTTTTTAAGGGTTTTAACGAAGAGCTCTATTATCTGACTATCTCAGATCCCAGCTACTGACATTATTTATATTTTCTCCTTATGGGCAGGTAGAAAAAGCCTCTTATAATGCTAACAGGCAATTACTGCTCGCCCGCCTGTTTATACTTTTTTATATATAAAAACTGTTATAAAGAATAAATAAATAAATATTCTGGATGGTCGTTTTTATCAACCCCTGCTGACGCGTGATAAAAAAAAGATATCCTGAGTCGCATTTTGATTATGTTTGTGTCAGCCTTCGTGAAATCAAACATTTTCATTGTCGTAGGAATTTTATATTGATTTTGTCAACACATATTTGTATTGTATTTTGTATAATAAAATGTTCCTGTCATTATTATATAATTGGCGTTTAAACATGAAGAGATAAGAAGTTCAAATGTATATGTTAACTGCCAGAGATTGGCGAAACCTTTATATAAAAATTACATAAAAATAACAGTTCTTTTCTTTTTAATCCGGTAGACACCGATATTATAGTAGGATACATGGAAGCGTTTGAAATCTCCATTTTTCAACATAATTCAAATAATAAATATGTATTTCGGAGTAATAAAGAAAGATATAGAAAGGGCAACGCAGAGAAAGGTGCATGCATATTTAAATTATCAGTAAAATTTAGTTTGTATGTCTTGTATTTACTTGTATGTCTTAACATAATATTATTTTTTCTCATTATATAAGTAACAACACCAGTCTTAAAAATTAAAATATTGTTACGAAAATCTTTACAAATGAAAATAGTCTTAACTATTTAGGTCTCGTTTAATTAATTCTATATAGTACTAATATTAGCGTAGTGTTTGTTTGTTTGTAATATACAAAATATGAAAAAAAATATTTTATAGATAACTATAATTATACCAACCACTTCCTTGGGATCGATTTGAAGTAAATTTGAAACTATAATTATAAAAAAAAAACTAATAAAAATTTGATTCAGATAGGTTATAGATAAGATAGCTAGTTTTCTAGTTAGCATGACACTGATATACTTTAAAATAATAAGAAAACTTATAAATTACAGATTCTTCGTTGAACCAAACCATGACCAAAATTATAATTTATGTTCTAGTAAAAATCAAAAACTATGTTATTATACACTTAAATAATATAAACATATATATTTTATAAATACATATAACATATTATAAATATTATAAATAAATTGACTAAATAAAAAATATCACATTTGTAATGTAACTTGTTTTGTGTTGGATATTTCAGATGTCTCGATAAATTTAAATTTTGCAATACCTAGTAAAGATTTTTAATACATAACAAACAACTGCTGTCCAACTGCAGCGACGCTCAATCGCTTTCGTTCTGGTAGATCTTTATTCGTCAAAGTGCTACGTTCATAGTTGATTCATAAACAAAGGGTTATTAAGAAAAAAAAAATCCTCTATTATTTATTAGTTTATTTCAATCTAGCTGCTTCCCACACTTGTCCGTGCTGACTGCATACATACTGAAGATAATGTGGTCAGATTAAATCAAAGTCAGTCAGTCATATAAAAAAGAATAGATTATTATAGTGTAAAAAAGCAAGACTTAATTCATCTAACAAACCAAAATTAAACAAATTTACATATATAATAAGATTTTTCTGCAATTTGTTCATTTATTTTACATTTCATAAACAAAAATATATGTATTCAATGCTTGGTTAAAGAACTCAACACGTAATATTAAAAGTATAACACTGTAATAAAAAGTATTAAAACACCGTTTAAACATGTATCTGCAGGCCTAAAAAAACCATTTTAGAAATAAATTATGAATTAGTTATCTCTATCATATAATTAACAGGTTACAATTAATTCTATATAAAACTGTTTAAAAATGTTCATGCGATATTTGCAACTCGGAGTTCAATACTTATTTGATGGGGTGATAAAGAGGATGTATCACCTGAAATAACAGATTTATCACAAATTACAGACACATAATTACAAATTTTGGTCTGTGCCTTGAGCCAACCACGATCATAATAAATAAACCATGATGATAAATAAATTATAACCAGATAAAACTTTTTGTCTAATAAATATACCCTATTAAATTGGCTTCGAAACTCAGTTTCTCCCTTAGTCATATGCATGCAACTTATGCATCCACTTTATCGAAGAAACATACATATTTGGAGATGTTTTAGAAAAAATTGTAAATTTAAAGGATTCTGTTTTAGACATCTCTTCTTTAAAAAAATCGTTTCCATTATCATTAAATTGAATATTTATAATATAATTATTTTTAATTACATACATACATTTAAATGTAGAAAAAATAGAACAATAATAAATCATTACTAAGATTTGGGAATTGCGGTCATAAGCACCAAGGTAAACAAATTATCAAATTATCAGTGCAGCTAAAAGCAAAGAAATACGCTTCACCAGCTTGTGTTGCGAGCTAACTTAGTTGACATGTCACTGCTTCTAGACACATACCAACCCCCGCGCAACATAGTACAGTAACATAGCACGATTCAATTGTTTGTTGTTATCGAGTTATAGAGGTGAGCGGCATTACTCTCATTTCTCTCTGTACCCTTGGGACTTTCTATGTATTTCAGTACTAAAATAAACTTAACAGGAAGGTCCACAGGTGACGTCACAAGATACATGTTCGGATTTGTTTGGAAG
This sequence comes from Napeogenes inachia, assembly GCA_959347355.1. NCBI lineage: Eukaryota > Metazoa > Arthropoda > Insecta > Lepidoptera > Nymphalidae > Napeogenes > Napeogenes inachia. Next base: position 18,596,843 of record OY365793.1, on the reverse strand, counting down.
GATGTCGTTTTCATTTAAAATCCAAACGGAACCGGTGGCTTGTTTTATTGACTATCGATTTTATATCAAAAGGCTCTATTTGAATCGAGTGAAACATTAATATACCCCATCATCGATTTATATGTTAATTATGTTATTTTCTGTTTTATTTTCGAGTCTATTTAAGTATTTTTATTTATTTTTTGTCATTGTATTTTTAATTCGAAATGTTACCCTTACGCAGAAATTTCTATTATATAATAGGAACATCTATGACTTGTGAGTCATAGATGTTCCTATTATATACAGACATATTTTTATTTATGACTTGTGAGTCATAAATAAAAATATGTTTTAATATATTAATCCCTATTCGTTTAATTCCATATATAAAAATAGTAGGGTATAAATGAGGAAAAATAAAGAATTGAAGTTATAATCGAAATAAATGAAATAGTACCTAATTGTAATTTCTGAACTGTTTTTACAAATATTATGTTATATATTAATTCAAAAATACATCTTAACATTAACTTCTATTTATATAAAAAAATATATATATCTATCAAACACCTAAACAAAATTTATATGAAACTAGCGTTAGTATTTATATGAAAATATGTCAATAAACTTCAGTTAAAGACATATTTTTGTCACTCTTATGTTAAATTCATATCATTATGACTTAATCACCGTAGGTGCGTCATACATAGAATTAATATACCTACATAGAATAGGTGAGCCATAGGTATTCGTATGAGCGTCAGTGAAAGACAGTTAAAAAAAGATGCAAGATGTCATTCTCTTTGCCTTATTACGCATGCGCAACAAAATATTCATGACGTGTTTTAAATATTTTCGAAACATTTGTGTAAAACATTTTTGACACTACTCAATAAAAATGACAGTTGCTACGAATTACACTCGAGACGACGACGAAGAGGCACGAGATCTCATAAAAAGTTGAGATAGATAGGGTTTTTCGATCTACCTATCTCTTTTAAGTTCGATGGTGACAATTTAGGCTGGCTTCCCTACTCTATGTATAATATCTCTATGGCGTCATAGCATAAAAGTAAAAACATTACTTGTCATATCCATCAATGAAATGAATTTGGTTATATAGTTCCAGCAACGTTAACTACAATTAACCTTTCTGAAAATTTTCTTTCTGTAATTCAAACTTATGTTAAGAAATAAATTGATGAAATTTTACTTACATAATATTGCGAAAAATTAATATTTTTATTTCCTTACAGGATTTTATACTAATGGTCCCTTAACCTGCAGTAATTAGGATTATTTACGAGGTATTATGTGTTCAAAGGGTAATTTGTATCTAAGAGAAAAATCCTATTAGATTTCAAATATCAAAAATAAATTCTTCAAATTTCCCTTTTAACAGACGAGCCGCCATCTCCATTAAATTAGATTTCGTCCTGCCACTTTAAAAAAGAAAAGAGAAGAAAAGAAAAGAAAAGAAAAGAAAAGAAAAGAAAAGAAAAGAAAAGAAAAGAAAAGAAAAGAAAAGAAAAGAAAAGAAAAGAAAAGAAAAGAAAAGAAAAGAAAAGAAAAGAAAAGAAAAGAAAAGAAAAGAAAAGAAAAGAAAAGAAAAGAAAAGAAAAGAAAAGAAAAGAAAAGAAAAGAAAAGAAAAGAAAAGAAAAGAAAAGAAAAGAAAAGAAAAGAAAAGAAAATAAAGAAAAGAGCACAAAAGAAAAGATAGAAAAAAGTCGGAAATTTCGTTTTCTTTTGATTTACTGTTTAGAGTGTGTTTTATATATTGTATATTTAATTTATTTTTTTATCAATTTAAATATGTAATATGTTACATTACCAGTAGCATTGAAAATTATATAATATAATTATTATATAAAGGAGATGTGAGAAATGTATATTAAAAATAGTTGATTACATTTTCAAATGCTTACATAAACCCTAACTAATAAATAGCTGGTCGTTTTGTACACAATATATATTATAAAGAAAAAATTTAGTACTTCAAATTTCAATTTATAATTCTACCAGAAAATTTAAACAAAGCTTGTTATTTAATAGGTATTATTATTAATATGACTACAAGTATATTAGCAAAAACAACATTAATTAAAGGTATTTTACGTTCCTTGTTAGAATATCTTTAATACATACATACATTTAGTACATGTAGGCAATTATAGGTACTAATTTTGTTACCTAATTAATTATCAATCGTCAGACTTTGTAGCTTACTTTACATTATCGCTATTTTTTACTTTTTTTACTATCTCACTTACAAAAGACCTCGTAACACTTTTATTGCCAACTATTGTAATATTGCCCATACCCAACTATAAAAGTAGTAAAACTAAGTATTTACTGATTTGATGTAAAAACAAGGACACGGTCGACTATGTTATTGTTTTTGTTATACCTTGCACCTGTGAAATTAATAATTTCATTTTTGGTAAATATAATATAAGACGATATAGCAAATTCATCAAATAAAAGGGTATGTCTAGGCTATTTTCTGAGATGATTAACATTTTGTTTAAGACTGTTGAAAATTATTTTATTTACTCCTAGTTGAATAATAAATACCCTCAATAAGCATTATTCTTTTCAAAGAGTTTTATATTTTTGTTTTAAAGTGGATGTTGCCATAATTTATTCGTGTATCTGTGTAAATTTATATGCCTTTGCATTTTTATAGCATAGTCATTAATGTTTTTAAAGCTGGCATATAATCAACAATTTTTAAAAATGTATTTACTTCCTTTTTTTGCAGTTTTTTTTTTTGTGTTTGTATCTTTTGCATTTTTATATTAAACCAAACAAACTCCGAATTAAAAATTTTATTAACTTTCTGTTGAATGATTTGTTTTAGGGAATCAGTGTAGAAATGCACTTTTCTAATACAGTATTCCAATTAATTGTTTGTATCTTTCAAAACTAACGGATCTAAATGTTTATTAGGATGTGGATGCTACTTATCTCCTGGACCATCTTCTGGACCCAATGAAAATGTACGTAATTTTAGAAATTTAAAAATACTTTTTAATATTAATTTTAAAATATTGTATATTTAATAATATTTTTTATAATATTAATAATATTTAAAAATTAAGTAGAAAAAATAATATTTTTTATTTATATGATTATATCAATAAATGTAAAAAAACGGATAAACGATAAAAAGGCGACAAGACAATTATTAAAAAAAAAATTTGCATGTTTCTAGTAGGTAATACAATACGGTAACAAAACGATATCTTGTAAGTTTTCCTGTCTTAATAATATTAACATATTATGTTCTCGTTGATACGTTTTGTACAAGGGATGCCGTTAGTTTCCTTACAAAAATGTTAATCAGCCGTCTTGTACTACACTCTCCGCTCCGTGGTATCTTGTGACTCTTTGTATGTCGATGAGTGTTCGTCGTGTTATTAAATAATGAGAACAAGAAAATGCCTCTAATAAGGTACAAAAATGTAGGCAGGTGTACGTAAAATGCAGAGCGTTGGCAACGTTTGGTGGCAATTAGAATACCTATGGCTAAACTGATATCTTTTACGGCGTCGGAATATTTCTTGCCGTTGAGTATGAGTAAGAGGCAATAAATCAGAAAACCAGAGACACCAATCACAGATCAATGTTTATGTTTTAGTACAACATAAAACATAAACAGAAACGGAAATGTCAAATTACTACAACTGTTAATGCAGACCGAACCACTACATTTGCAATTTTTAGGACAATTTGTATCAAATAATTACTTACAGAACATTTAAAGTTCACAACAGTGTATTTTTAATGTCCTCATTTGGTACAAAAATATAATTGAAAGGCGAGGATCCATTTCAACATTTATAGTATTTTTTCTTCTGCTTTACAAACCATAAAAACTATAGAAAGTGTGACCTTGAATATCATAATATTACTATCTTCTGAATCTATACATATAATAAAATGGTTACTGATCGATTTCTGTACATGGAAAACATTAAAAAACATAATGGGGGGCCTTTATAAGAGCTAGAGAACCCAAAACAATGCTTTTTTATTTGTCTGTTTATTTGTGCACGCTAATCTTAGAAACGGCCTAACTAATTTGAATGCAGTTTTCAAAAATACATTGTCACACTCTTTACTTAACATAGTGTTTATTTCATTTAAATCGGTTAAGAAATAAAAAGTTACATCAATACGTGTCAAACACGTCATATTATGTACCATGCAAATCTGCAGAGGAGTAGTCTCTCTGTTCATTGAAAATATTTAAAAATATACAGCCAGGATGTGAAGGGTTCGGGGTTTGATATTTGGAACTTGCACTCAATGTACAAAACGTTTCTATATTAGCTATTCAACGCCAATCTTCTTTAAAAGGATACCAGTACTTCGGCCGTGGTATCCAAATAATAATTACATCACACGTAGTGCAGATGACCATGAAATTATATATTAACACATCATTTGAATAAATGTTTTTTATCCAGATCAGGACTACAATTTGTCTCTTATATAAACCCTAACTACTAAGGGTTATACTTTTACAAGAAATATTATTATACAAACGAAGAAATAAGCTCCTTTAAAACTAAAGTACATAAAATCACTCCAGCGTTTTATTTATTAATGTCATTCCATAAACATAATTAAAAACTAGTCGTTATTAGGGTCCTTGTCCTTACCCTACAGCATCCTTAATATCTGTTTATATAAAAGATATTTGGTGATAAATAATTTTATTACATGAGGATCTATTTGAGCATGTATTTTAGTTTTTTTAAATAATGACAGATACAAATATTATTTTTTTAGTAAATTAAGACTTAATTATATATTGATTTAATTATTAGAAAATATAAAATAAAAACAATTAGTTAATAAAAACATAATTATTACGCTATTCGATACACAGTAAATACTACATTATTGTACCGTAACGAAAGGACTTTACTATTTCAAATAAACTGAATAATATTGTCTCACGTTATTTAAAAAGAGTTGTTTTTGAAATACTGGTTTCCTGAATTGATTTAACGAACCGATTTCCCAATGAAGAAACCCTTCCTCGGTTTAGTTCTAGTCGATAATAATAAAACGTAGCGTTTATCGTTTGATGACTATTCATAAAATGTTATTAGTTTGTTTTTCTTCCTCTTCAATGCAATTAGGTACATTGAAAAGCATGGAACCTTAAACATACATATATTTAATAAGCATTTGAACAAATAACTTAATTAGATTTCAAGTTTTATTTTCAAGTACTAACAGTGAACCACCATCATGAAGACTACGATAGTGACGGCAGCAATTCTGACTTTGTGACGTCAGCATTGCTTTTTAAAAACACACACAACGGATACACGTAGTTTTTTAGATTCAGTCAAAAAGAATCGCGAATGGAATTGTTTATGGTTCTAAATTCAAATTTTTGTTTTTGTTGTTGTTAGATTGGCACAATTGTTTTCCATTTTCCATTTTGGCGTTTCCAGTTTCAGTTGAATCTGTTATTTATATTAAATACTGTACTGTTTTTTGTTAGATCATGTCTTGTATGCATTGCGAATTTCATAATGGACAAAAATATCGAACAAAGAGTTAGCTTTAAATTTTGCATCGCAAATAGAATTTTGTGTATGAAGTCACTGAAAAAGTTACAGAAGGCTTACGGTGTATCAACTTTATCATAAACAAAGCGTTCAAATGCAGTCGAGATGTGATGGAAGATTTGCTTCGCTCTAGTAGGCCATCAATGTCTGCAACTGAAGTTATCTTCTCAAAAGTTAAAAAAATAATGACTGAAAATCCTCATTCAACTTTGAGAGAGATAGCCGCCGAACTATCAGTATTCAGGACTCGATCCGTACTATTTTAACTAATTATTTGGGTATGAAATATGTTGCTGCTCAGCTAGTCCCAAAAAAAAATCTTCAAAACTCATCGCATGAGAGTCGCTGAGGACATGCTAGTATGAGTCAATTCCGGCCCAACCCAATTCTTGAAACATATTGTTATTGGTAACGAGACGGGCGAGAACTGACCTCAGTTCCGGTAACAGCGTTTAAAAAATGATTTGATTTTTGTCTGTCTATACTGTTGCCGTATACTATTGCTGTTAACCCTGTTGGCTATTACAGCGTCACCGGGGAAGCGGGCGGGTCAGGATAATTTGATGATTGGATTATTCGTTGGCGTAAGCGTTTCGTAATCTATCGTTTCTGATAGAACATACTTTGAAGGTGATATACTAAATTTGGAGGAATAACAAACAGTTGGTGTATTATTAATCTTTTCCTGCTACTTTTTTGATAGAGTAGTATATATAATTCACCTATACATTAATCATGTTAAAAAGTAAATTTTACAAGCTACTATATGTGTACTTTGATAATATTAGAAACATTAAAAGATTTACATTTTAAACTTGGTAATCTTATATTATTATTTTCATAGGACACAAAAGAGATTCGTATTAAAATTATATGAATATAGAATAAAAAATAAACCGATACGCACAGGAATTCGAACCCGCGACTACTGGGAAACCGTTTCGTCGCTCTACCAACTGAGCTACCGTATCGGTGTCTGCCTCGGTGAATTAAGCATTCTATATGTGATCGTCTTTATTAGGACGTCGGTGACATCTATTAGGTTTCTTTCGAAAATCATATAAATTTAAGTAAGCTTAACATGGCTATAAATTATTCAAAACTGTTTTTTTTTTCTTTTCGTTTGGTTTAATATTAAAATTGAGTTTATTTTTAACAAAAGAATAATGTATTTGATAAATTGTGAATATCATTTTATTCTACATTTATTTTTTTTGTTTTAAAGCAAATACCTACCTGATAATAAAGACTAAGTGAGACGGGTTCGAAAAATGTCGAAAGTTTTATTAATGGGGCAGAATTAATTCAACCTCCGAACTACTTCCTCTAAACATATATTAACTTTTATTAGAACTTAGTATCTATATAAAATCGCTTTTCAAAACATTATTGTGAAATAAAAATATATAATCTGGAGAAGTGTTTAAAATATATTTTTTTCTTTTTCACATAATATTTTATAAAAATTAACTCAGTATAAGGATAAAAAGTAAATTATATAGTTTTATTAATTTCTTTTATATATTTTTTTACTTTCACTTTGGAAAGAAAATTTGAAAGAATTGCATTTCTTATAAATAATGACAAACATCTGCTTTTTCCTTAAATGTTGAGAAACAAAATATTGTACAATTATAAAATAAAACAAACATTAAGATTAGAGTCGGAACAAAAGATCAAGTACGAAGGACAAAGAACAAGGGATTAATTAAATAATTTCTAATGTTCGTACTATAAAAAGCTTAAATAAAATGTAAGCATTTGGAATCTTGAAAAGCAAATTGCTGACTTCGGAGATCTTGATCTTGGTGATGGTGATATAGAGTGTGGTACTATTATAATGTATACTACATGCTTGTGAATTCTAGAAGCAGAAGAATTCTGCTTCTATTGTTTTTATCGATTAATTTTTTAAATATTATTTCGCGGATTATAATCGTGAAATGTTTAAAAGTTATGATTGATAACTGAGATATTCTAAAATAATAACCAACAATTAAAATAGATAAAAATGTATCAACTTTAATGTAATAATTATTTTTAGTAATATTTATTTTAATTTTTATTCACTTACGAAACTGATGATTATGTCGGCTTCCAAGAAGAAAATTCGTTTGTAAATATAAATATGACAAAAATATCCACAGAATACAGATTTGCTATTTTACTTTTTGTTATATAAAACATAATTTATTCAAATTATTTAATTGCATATGATATGGATATCCATAATGACCGACACGTCCTACCGAACTTTATAGTCGTGTAAATATTTATGGAATGCAATTGGTGAATTATTTCTGAATGAAAATTAAAAACAATATAATTGTCACTCTCCAGTTGCTCGGTTCCAAAGGGTAGTTCAATGGAGAAGAACGGTCAAGAAACTCGACGAATACACTTTCAACTTACCTATTTAATTTATATTATAAGTATTTTTAATTAATAATATAATAAAAAATAATTAACATATAGAAAATAATTAAAGACATATTTGTAAGTAAAATAAAGCTACATAGAACTAGCGGCCAACTTTAGGTACCACAAGTACCGCTTGTTCTAAGTTGCTCTCACACTTACAAGACCTTAAAATCTTTTAACGTTAAATATTCAAAATAATAACAATTATATAATAACTTATTTTGCAATTTAGAATATTGAAAGAAAACACTTTGGAAGCGGTTACAGGAAAGAACGTCGAGTTAGGATAGTTCAGTTAAGAACATAGTAAGTTGATTATTAGAATTTTGAAGTTGATTTTTGTAAAGTATACTTATTTTTACCTTAGTACTCAATTTTATTAAGAGATTTGGGTGCAAGAACGCACGTAACTTAAGCTTAGTTTTTTAAAAAGCTTAGGTTGCTCTTAAGGTTGAATTTATTGTAAAATCGAATTTTATTATCCAAGGATTTTTTTTTAGTGAATCTAAATGTAGGAAATTTTATGAAAGTCACAATATACATAAAAATTGGACAATAACAAATGCATAGTAGCTAAAATATTTCTTGGTGTCTAATATTCACGTAAATATAGTTTTAAGCTACAAGTAATTCTTATAACAGAAATAACGAATTCAAATTATTGTAACATAGGTACTTTAGAGTTAATATTAGAGTGGCAACATAGTTACACCAATTTACTTAGGAGAGTCATTAATACACTTCGTGAATATCCACCTCATATGAAATAAAGGACATGGGTTCCAAACTTTGATTGATTGGAGCATAAGGTTATTGAAATGTAGGGTACATTTCAATAACCTTACGCTAGTTACAAGTAATAATTAACTTTATGTTAAAGAGACAATTAACAAGACTAATTTATACACCTATTGTAATTTAGTGTGTAAGCCCAACATGCTTGTTTCTGACTTTGACGGTTCTAAAACTAATAATTAAGTTATTCAAACTAGTTGTACCTGCGACTTCCTACGCGTATATATCGAATAAAACGGATCCTTTGTACATAGCAAGGTATAAACTATAAATCTTCAAAATTTCATCCAGCTCCGTAAAATAGTATCTACGGGAAGAAGTATTTCTAGTTTATTTCTAAATTTTTAAGCACAGATATTTTTCTACAGAGTAGGTAGTCCGATATTGGTTTTTTTATTTGAAAGGTAATTAATACTCCCTGAGGGCAGGACTACCATTTTTATTTGGAAAAAATGTCTTACCGCAATAGTACAAAAAAAAGAAATTATTAAGTGCTTTATTTCTTAAGAGATTTAAATAAAAAAAAACACTAAATGTAAAGTGAAACACAAGACAATATATTTCCGAAAACTGCATTGAAATCGGTTAATCCGAATCTAGGGTTAGCGTGCACAAACATAGGGACATAGATATACCGACATAAACCATACAGACGAACTGACAAAAGGAAAAACCATTTTGGGTTCTCTTGCTTTTATAAAGGTTGAATCATTAATTTTTCAATTTTTTTTCCATGTACAGACAGATCGATTTGAGTTAAAATATATATGTATAGATCAATTTCTTGAACACTTTAAATAATATATCTTTAAATTAATATATCTTTAAAAATAAAAAACTAAACGTAATTCAGAGAGACCCTCAATTTTATGTATATAAGTTATTTACATTGACCATATATTTTTTCGTGTTGCGTGTACAACTAAAAGAAAAACAGATACAAACAACAAACAACAGACACAAACAAAAAAAAATCAAAAATTTTAGAAATGGATTCTGTTTATTATATCTTCACATATATTTTTGATATATTTCGAACGTACAGAGACTACTCCTTTATAGATTTATTTCATGTGTACAAGATTTGCTTAATACCTACCTATTACGTGACTGGCATAAATTGACATAACTTTTTATTTCATAACCGATTTAAATTAATATAATAGGGTACCTTCACATGTATTATTAATAGGTAATGAGAAGGCTGACATTTTAGCAAAGCATGGTAGAACAAACGGTAAAAAAACACCCGTTAAGTCTAACTTTTCTGAGATTTTGCCTAAATACAAACTTATAAGTCTTAAAGAGTGGAAAGAATATTTTAATCAGTTGTCTTTAGAAAAGGGAATATGGTACAGGGTACTTCAATGTGAGCCTCCTGATGTACCTTGGTGTTGTATGACCAGGTTGAGCAGAAAATATGTTGTACTAGCACACACACACAGCACACAGACTTAGATCGGGACATGTTCCTAGGAATAAGTTTGGTAATCTCATGCGAAAAAGGGCTTCACCCTATTGCAATACGTGCGGTGTGGTAGATGATGTATACCACTATTTGGTTGAGTGTGCTCAGCACGAACCGGCTAGGCAAGCATTTATTACATCCTTGGGTTTAAACAGAACAAATTTGAATGTATTTCATAATATTTTGGCTCATCCAAACTCCGAAGAAACGTATAATTTATTTAGATTACTTTATAATAGTTGATTAATATATTTGTACTTCTTTATAATATTGTTGTTTAGTTTTAAGTTTTTTTTTAATTTTTATATAAGGTACAATAGGGCTGACATATACATCTCAGTGTAAAAGCCCTTACAAAAAATAAAGATAAAAAAAAAAGTTTTGTACAGCACCACTTAATCCTTACGTAGTATTGTCGATGCTTAATACTTTCTGGTTAACAGAAATATAAAGGTGTGTAAAGAGTTATCTGATTTAACATTGTTTAGCTAGTCGAAAAATAAAGTAAATTCTTTAAAAAATACTAATGTTATGAAATACTCGTAGATATTAGTCTTTTGAGAAATAATGCTATTATGGATACTATGATTTAACTATAAATTCATTTCCAACGAGTAGGTAATCACTGAATTGATTTTACATTAGTAGAACGCTGCTCGTTAGCGGATATTGACACATTAGAGTGGAATCTCATAAGTACGAAAGCCTTGTATTTGTTTTTTACTTTACTGTTATTTTTCAACAAAGATTTTCAAATTTATAGCATGCATTCTTAAAATGGCAATTTAGTAATTGAAAATTAATTGAAAATAAAAATTTAGCAATTCATTCATTAATTGAAAATATATTATTTATCTGTTAATCAATGTACGTTGATATATTCGTTACTCAATTATGATAAAATGTCACGTTAACGTAAAGCAAATATTTAAATTGCTCGCGCGAGAAGTCTCTCCATAAAGTTCTTATTAAATTATCGCCTGTCATGTTCCGGATATATTCTATTAACAAAAATTATCATAATTCGTGCTTTAATTTTCAGAAACAGGATCGATATATTCTAAAATGTAAAGAACAAACAGAAAACTGTTACAACATTTATATAGTGTATTTCTAAGTAATTATTTAAGATGTTTATTATTTATATAACAAAAATGTATTGTCAAATAACCAAATTGTGGGTATTTTGCCTAAGTATATTTTAATTTAAGGAGATGAAAGTATTTTATTGTACGTTATATTGAATTTCTACCTATACATCTATAACCAAAACAAGAATTTATATCTTCACTTTGCAAAAGAAAAATAATGTTATAGAAATTATCATTCTTTTTTTAATAGGTTGTTTTTTAAAATCTTATTTAACTACCCAATTATATATGATATGATATTCTTTATTGTACAAATACATAAAAAAACATGAACAAAAAGATAAACACAAATAAAAACAAAAAGAAAAAGTACAATAGGCGGCCTTATTGCTAAAGAGCAATCTCTTCCAGGCAACCTTTGGGTACAGGACAAGTAGTAATAACGTAGAATAAGTTTAATGTTTGAGGTTTCAATAATTTCGAAAGGTTTCACAGCATAATGAATATCAATAAAATAGTATGATATTGAATTACATGAATCATCAATCTTCTGCTCTGATTCAAGTTTTATTCTGTACCATATGTTTTCCTCTATTCATATCTGTCATCCGTCAGTTCTGCCTCTTCTCCTTTCATCCTCATATTTCATACAGTACATTCATTATTATTCCTTAAGTCGTATCCATACATACACGTTCATGCCATAGGCATAATATTTTGAGATGACATTCAACCTTTCTCATCTATTATCCCATAAAGTTATAACAAATTTACTATTTGTATTTAAGCCTTATATAAATAATATCGCACAAATATTTGAATGCCGTCATTCTTAACTTTCTTTATCTTATGGTGTCTTTTTTTGGTATACGATCAATGGTATGCTTTAGTATTTTCCTTTTTTATATTTAATAGAAAACAAAGAGTTTTATCCGTTCTACAATACTACTTTATTTGTTTAACAATAACATTTTTATCATTAATTTAAAAATATCTCATATGAACTTGTAATCCCAACTTGATTGTTCAATTGCTCGGACGATCTGTCACAGTCTGGTTGTTGTTTTTTTTTTATATTTAAATGTATCTGTTTTTGATAGAAATATTTGTTTAAGTTACTAAAATATTAAAAATATAAAATCCTGATGTAAATTAATGATACAAAACTCTATCTATTTGGTGAAGGTTTTATATATCTACCACAAAATGTATAATTTTTTGATTTTTCTTTCATAGCCTTATCTATCCTGTCTTATTTTGAAAAGCTTACTTAATGTTATAAAATGCAGTGGCTAAGTTAGAGAAACATTAGACAGTAGTATTTATTTTTATGATCATTAATAACAATGGATTATTGTGAGATAAGCGGCGTAAAAGATGTTCATGCTTTTAGTGATAATCTTTTCCTATTCTACTGAAATTATAAATTATTGTTATTTGCAAGTTAAACTATTTATATAAAGTTTTAAGAATGGTATATTTTAGATATTGGGATAATTCGTAAAAATTATTCCATTTGAATCGCTATCTCTTTTTCCTTAAGAGAAGACTACTTATTACTCTGGAATCACTTGTCCTCTGGGGAAGAAGCCCAGATGTAACGTGAAACGTAAAAGCTTTATTACTACAGGATCTGCAGTCTAATATATTTCTTAAAGTACATAGCCTTTTCCGAATACTATAAATAAGTTCAGAGCCGCTTATCGAATCCGGGACAAAAATTATGTAGGTACTTGCTTATTTTTTTTATTTGTTATATCATTATTATAAGAGTTATACTTCCTTATTAAATAGGCTTTATTATGTAGATGTATAATATTCCGGTTAAACAAACTTTCCACCTGATTGTTAGTAGTGAAGATTTCCGGCTGCCCTTGGATTTACAAATAAGGGTTGCAGCTATAAATCTGATGCCACTATACACATGGAGGGATGAAAGTAAGAAGGGTATAAACTTACTTCTATACATTTGACTTAAAAAGAATGTGAATGTGAATTTAACGTTCTGTCAATGCACAGATCAATGCGGTGGTTGCCAATTGTCTGATTTTATAACTTAAAGACCTAAGGGTCTTTTGAAGTGCAAGTACGTAAGCCAATAAGGTGATGAGGGTAACCGTATAGTTTTAGTGGGTATTTCGATCCCACATAACCATTTCTACTCTTCCCTAAACCTGGCAATATCTATAAAGGATTTTTTAACCCTCCAAATGAAAAAAAGGTTCTCTAATCCATTAACATCCAGGTATTGTAAGCTAAAAATGCTAACAACTGACACTAGTGTATATAATGAGTTATGAGATTATAATTTTTTATTGCAAATTTTACTAATAAAATAAAAATGCCCCTAGTATAGGCAAATTTATACAAGAATAATAACTTCCAATTATCATTGTAAAACAATGTTTGTGTTTTTTGGCTTACCCGCATATATTTTGTTCATGAGAACAGATGTCATGAGAACTCAATTAAAAAATAGGTGCACCTAAACGATACCGTATCTGACTAGAAGGTTTCATGTCAAAAAGTCTATTTCTTGAACTTTTAGAAAGGTAAAATTATAACACAAAAGGAAAAACCATGTTTTTGTTTTTTTTTCTGACTCAGTGTTGTTTTACTTAGTAAATGCGTTTTTAGAAAGTTATATAAGGTGCTATTTTAAAGAATACGTTGTTTTTCTAAGTAACGGTTTGTGTAACATAAATTTCTCACTTTAAAAGTTCCTAACTGAGAAAGGCAAAGAGTAAAAACTTTAGACATGAACCTGTTTAATGGTTCATAGTTTGGTAACTTTTAAATCAATAACATTGTTCTCTATTTGTCTGCAAACTTAAAGTTGCGATTTAACAATATATTCTACTTAGTAATGGATGAAAGTTTATATTATATATAATCTTAGAATAAAATGTTGGATACGCAGCAACTTTCTATATGTGAAATAATGATTTATGCAATAGTGTGGTAACACGTAAATTTAAAATAATACTACTCATATAATATTTTTTTCAGTCGTAATTATGTAAACGATATTTCGAATGCAGCAACTGTGTTCACGGGAAGAAGAGATAGAGGTGTCTGTCAGTAAGTCAGTTAATTAGATTACTACCAGTGGCTGCTGAAATGTGGGTGGCTAGATGTGGCTTCTAGGACGCTCGTGAAGTACGGGCCGGTGGTTGTTAACTAAGGCATACTTGATGTACTGGATTTTGTTCTCTTAAAGTGCAGCGAAGTCGCAAATGTTATGACTATTATATAATTAAGGCGGTCTACCAAGCAAATAGTTTTTATTGCAGGGTAGTATTTTAAAAGTATCATCTACACATGGTTTAAAGAGCTTTAGCATTTTCATAGCCAGAAAATCCATTGGCAATATCAAATACTACTAACAACATTCAAAAAACATAATCAATTAAAAATCATTGTTTTGGGTTCTCTTAGGTATCTGAAGGTAAATTGTTTTAAGCTTTCAAGATTTGTATTCACGTTTTTATACTATAACGGGACTTAATCGCATATAATTTTGATGATCAGGGAGCGGCTCCGAGTCGAGGGCCTGTCAGAGTCCTACATGGTTTTACTCCGAAATTGTGTTGAAGGGAACTACTTTCTGTACCGTGGACAATACTACCTCCAGGTGGATGGCGTTGCCATGGGTAGTCCTTTAGCACCGGTTATAGCCAACATATGGATGGAGTACATCGAGGCTATGATAGATCTGCAGCTGTGGAAGGTGAAGTTGTGGAAGCGCTATGTCGATGATGTATTTTGTATATTGAAGGGTGGAGAGCAGGAGGTAAAACATTTTCTGGAGTATCTCAACTCACTGCATCCTAACATAGGGTTTAGTTTCGAGCTGGAATCGGGATGATGTTTGCCTTTTCTTGACGTGAAGGTGATCATCAGAGAAAATGGATCCATAACGCACACCGTATACAGGAAACCGACGCACACAGATAGGTATTTGAATGCTATGTCTCACCACCATCCTAGACATTTGCAATCCGTCGTGACTTTACTGTTCAACAGAGCACGGGACTTGTGTGACCCTGAGTTCATGGATGAGGAATTATCACATGTTCAGGAGGTACTGTGGCGGAATGGATATCGTGTTGGAGGATACCAACCACCGCGAAGAGTGAGAGAAAAGCGTCCAGATGTCTCAAGACAACCCGTGTTCTTACCATATATAAGAGGAATAACAGATAAGGTTGGTGCAGTGCTAGACCGGTTTTCCATCAAGACCGTTTTCATGCCATCGTCTAAGATCGCGAGATTTGTGAGAACGGCTAAGGATGTGATACCGTTTCAAACACCTGGCGTTTATAAGATTGACTGCAGTTGCGGTAGTTCCTATATAGGTCAAACTAAGCGCACGATAGCTGAGAGAGTTAAGGAACACATAGCAGCAGTTAAGAATCGCCAGGTAAATAAGTCAGCGATCGCGGAGCATCTACTTGAGTCGGGACCGAACCACTGGATCGAACTTCACAACCCGAAAATCCTCTCCACTGAACGTCATTACTATAATAGGATGGTACGTGAAGCGGTTGAAATTAGGAAATACAAAAATTTTAACCGGGAGGACGGATATAGGTTGTCAGCTTCGTGGAATCCGGTTATCGGGAAATGTAGACGTCATTATCAATCTTCAGATGAATCGTCGGATGTTGTGAGCGTTGTGTGTCGGGACTTTAGTGTTTTGAATAAAAATAATGGAGATCAACCGCGGGTAGTTCGAACAACTCGCGCTGCTACAAGACGGTGACACCATGGAGCATCAGTCTACTCGTGACCACGGCCGTTGCATTACGGCCGAAACGTCGAGAGTCGAGTATCTGAAGGTCCCAATTACGTATTTTTAATACATTTACCATGTACAGACAGCGACCAATTACAATTTTAATTATATGCATAGATTAACAAAAAAATATTTTTAACTTGAGACATTATGATTTACTTGTATGATGTAATATATCTTTAAAATGATGCATTTCATTTATTAATGTAAATATAAGACTAATATTGATGTATTAATAATTACTACATTATCTTCATGACAAAAAGCTTACATAGACACAAGTTTTGTTCATATACCTCTAAATCTTTATGAACTGTAATTTCGAAAATAAATATATTGAGAGGTATACGAAAAATAGTAATGAGTGACAAATTTTAAATAAATTCGAATCCGAAACCTCTTAAAAACCGTCCCGTTTTCCGTCTTCGGGAAACAGTCCGTCACACGACGGTTTCCCAGAAGTCGCGGGTTCAAATCCCGGCCCGTATCAGTTTACTTTTCATTCTATATTACTTTAAAATTTAAATAAGCTTAACATGGCTATATATGTTTAAAGATATCTTCAAACGATGATCTATATAGTACCTAATAAGATTCTCTGTAATACAACCCCCCCCCACTCCCCCTCCTTCCCCCCTCTTAAAAAACTAATTGGTGAGTACACAAACTAATAAAATTATCTTAAATATATTGGCCTCGCTCTCCGTTTAATAAGCCACAATAAATACTAAATTAGAAACAAAAATACCAAACTGAGGTGTGCCGTTTTAAAAAAAAGTTTCATAAGATTTTGATTTAAAGTTTAAAATCTGAAACCTATAAAAACACATTCGAGAGATACGGCAAATTTTTAAACACTACAAAAAAAAAAATCTACTAAAAAAAGATTGCCGGAGTGGGATTTATAGTTAAACTATGTCTATTTAGTTTACGTAAAAGACTTTTAAAACCAACTTCGGAACTTCTTTCTACATATTATTTTTATTTTACGTTGTACGGTACGTTGACATCTTTTATCTACGGTATCTTTTTACAAATATTTCGAAGCTGAGATGAAGAATGAGTGATATTGAATTGGATATTGTTATTTCGTTATTGGTCTTATAATTTGTTTTTGATTTCTTCCTTTATTTAGCGGTCGAATTAAATAGCAATAACATTTTATTTCCAAACTAAAATATTTGTAATATATTTTTTTTAAACTACCATACATAGAAATACATTTTTAGATTTTTGTTCATAATGTTAATATTTTGTAGTTTGCTTTAGTGAGCTTCATCTTTTCTAACTTGAAATTATATGATAACTTATATATAAGGAAAAATGTTGCTGACTTTCTGAATATTCTCACTCATTTTTTTAAAATAAACTTTAAAGCTCGTGCACATACAGTTTTCAAATCAAAATCAAAAGCTAGTTTGTTAGTCAGTTTCAAAGCTTAAAAACATATTACTGAATAATTTTAAGGTACAAAACAAGATAAAAACTAAATTACGACATAATAACTAACTCTGCGATAGAAACGACACTAAAACAGACATGTTTTATTTATTTTTTTGCTGCATTAATCTCTGCTCGTCTTACCAAGTTAATTCGCTCCCAAGGAAGTATTTCTCCGAGAGACTAAAAAATACGTAACGTAAAACCGGAAAGTTAATTAACCGATCTTCTTAAACCAAGATAAAACGTAACAGAGAAGGTATTTTAACGTAAATGAAGTAATGTTCATAATATTACTTAACAATCCCTATAGTTTTTAAAAATTATCCATGCGTGCATGCAACTTGGTCTTTTAGAACTAGCGTCGGTTAATTTCTAAAACTTATTTCAAAGGCGGCTTCTAAGTAGGATCTTTCCAAACTTTGGTTAGATTAAAAGGGTTAAACCTGAAACCTACACCTGGGTCGCAAGTCCCAGGCACTGCTTGCACTCCTCTCCTTGCAACGCGATGGGTCCGGCACCCGCACGGTGAATCCATGGAATGCTAAGAAGCGTCATCTTATCTTGCATTCTATTACTTAACTTCATCAAACAACATATGACAGTAAAAATTATATTCATTTACAATGAAATGTAGTTCATTTAACGATTACATTTCATGTAGGTACTATTTAAGATTCAACATTTTTGTAAATAATTATTTCATCTGAAATATAATCGATAAAAATTTATAATAGATAGAAATAGACAAACTACACGAATATTTATAAAAAAAAAAATATTTTGTATGAATGCATTTCGTGGGAATTTCGTAGGTTCATTGTATGTATTGTCATACAACTCATGACACTATTCACGGAAAATATTTTAATATTCTGCGATAAATTCAATGATTCGTTTTTGTAAGATAAAGTAAAAAAATATATTTGTGTTTTACTTGAAATAGAAAGCTATCGACAGCGCGTTATTCAATTTCATAAAACTTTGCACTTAGCAAAAAAGAAAAAGACTGTTAGCCAGTTTATGATGCAAGTATAAAGTATCATATCCAATTATCTAACGTTGCGTTCAGTTTTATAACCTTTTTCTTGTTTTTTTTTTTGTAATATATTGTAAAGAAATTGAAAATTATATTGAATCTTAAAGATAGACTTATGATAACAATTATGTTATAATGACTAGTTTTATTGGTTTGTTTTTTGTTGATTTTTATAAGCTTTATTTCTCTTTATTAAGAAATTTATAAAAAAGATAAACAAGCATTTAGGTTTGAAAGTGTCAAAGACCATTGCTTATATTTTTGTTATAATGTCCGAATTTTTATAACAATTATATTTTTTATAATAATTATGGGTTTATTGCTGATTAGCTAAATAGTTTATATTTAAACTTATATACTTATACTTAATCCGTCAAATTAATCTTCTTTTAAGATGTTTATATAAAAGTTATTGAGGCGTATTTATGTTTGTCATAAAATAATTCAAATGTTATCAGTTGGCAAACACGACATTTAACCACTTATTTAGCTTATTATTCTACAATACTAATAAAGTTATTTGCTTTTATAATATAAAATGATGTAGGTTTATTTTTCTAATTATCAACAATCTGATTACACCGAGAACACGACGCGAAAACTGTAATATTTTTTGTAAGTGGCTTAAGAGTCTTACTTTTTTTAACAGAATTTTATATTTTACTAGTCATTGGTTTTAAAATTCTAGAACATTTTTTTTTTATTTTAAAATTCTTATATTATAAGGACCCTAAGTTACAATTTTAACAATTTTAATAAATTCATAGTCCAGGGACCAGATCATACATTTATTTTATTGAATTTTTACTTTTTAATTATAATTAATAGCTTATAAATTAAAATTAGTTGATAATAATTATTGGCAACTGTCCATTTACAAACGAAAAAAAAATCTTATGATCTACAAATGTATTAAAATTTTACAACAAATTGTAATTGTAATATGAGTATCATTATTTGTTATTATGGTCAATTTATTGAATTTTGAATCAATTTTAAAGCAAAAGTAAATTGTTCAAATAAAACTAACGAACTGTACCAATTACACCAAAATTGTGATTTACTCAAAATCTTATTTAATTAAAAAAATATATAGATCCCAAAACAGCCACCGTAGAACCTCTTAATTTAGTTAAGAATTAATTCGTAACTTTCTGGTTATGAAATTGTACTTTTCTTTTTAAATGCTTACTAAAAATAAATGTTCAAATTAATAATTTGTCTAACTTTCTTAACCTTATCTAAATCTTAAGCCGATGGTTTAAATATCTTTTCAATATATGTATTACGTTATAATTACTTTTTACTATTATAACATTTCGTTAAGATATATTTAATAAAAAGTCTTCGAAAATTTGTGTTTAAATGATATCAAACGTATTGTTTATAACGAACCGAAATTCTAATAATTCATTCTGAAATTGTGACCTCATTACAATACATCTAATTATGACTGAACATTTTTAAACGATTCTGACCCCATTTTTTAATATCTATGGCTCTAGACATGAGTTTAAGGAACAGTTAAGAGTCTCTTGAGAGGGCTAAAGGGTTAAGAGTCAAAGCTGAAGTGACCATATCGATTGCCTGCATACTTCATTGCAGTCTTGTCTGTTACTAAGCAGGTTAACTTCACTTTACTCTTCTGAAACAAAAATGTACACGGTTTTAATTAGTTAAGATTTTAAAACAATTAAGTAAAAAAATAATAATTAACAATCAATGATATCATCTAATTTTACAATCCATAATTAGAAATCGCACTCTACATTATATTTTAAATATAATTTATATTTACATATAAATATTATTGATATAGCTAGATAGGTAAGTATCATAAGAACTAACATTTTTTTTAAAGTAAAATTGTTCTTATCTCTTTACTATTTGAATTATAGTATATTTACTCCTATATGTAATTAATAATTATACACTTTAAGTTAAGTATTTCTCTCATCTAATAAAATAATGAGATGAACAGGTTTCTCTTGGTGATTTACGTCAGCAGAGATTGAACTAGTTTCTTACTGTTGGGTAAGAGCCAACTAGAATGTTTAAATATTTATGAGAACAGATAATAACAAAACAGAATCGTGAGCATTTATACTTCTGTTAATACAAAAAACTTTTCATTTTCTGTCATCTCAATTATTGGGTAAAAGCTACTTAGCACATGAATTTCATTTTAATAAAGCTTTTCTATATTATAGTATGTACTTTAAAAGTGACTTCAATTTTTGGGAATAAATAGTTTTAGCTACAGAAAAACCACATAAAATGAAAATGATTTGTTCATCAAAGTTTCATTAGCTGGGTTTAAACTTAATTAGGCTAAACGAAACCTTAATAAATCAACATAATGACGTACATCTTATTTAGTAGTCGACCTCTTTATAAAATATTTAGGAGGCACCCTTAACTTTCCGAATATAGAAATTATTAACGTCAAGTTAACATTAAGCTAATCATTAATTAAGTAAGTACGAGGGACAAATAAATGGTTTCGTTTAAGTCTGGATGTCTTTTATATGCGTCTTGCAGCAGTGGAGGTATAAAAATAGACTAATTGTGTTTGACCAACAGTATTAAAATTAGATAAATCGTTAGTTAAAAAATAGTTTTTTTTAACTAACGATTTATCTAATTTTTATATCTAATTTTTGATAGTATCAATTTAAGTAATCCTCTACAAGTTTCTCTGTTTAAGCGTCTAAGTAAATAAGTGCCAAAAGTAAAAAAAAAATAAAAAAGACGGTAAAGATAGGTGTTGTCAGTTTCCCGGTCAGGTCAAATAAGTCAGGCGCACAATCCTACACACGAATGACTACCCGAGTGTAGTTGCATCTATTGAAGAATACATGTGCATTTATTTAAATATTTAAATAAAATATTTTAAATCTAAATTATGAAATTTTCTCTAAATCCGTTGATAAATAAAAAACAATAGTTTCCTTACCCTGCTAAATTTCTTTTCGATTTAACTCTTCGGGTGTTGTAAGAGTTTGACATATAAGAGTCACCCTGAAGGTTGTTAAAGAAGGAACTTTACCTTGCGAAAAAACCGTATGTTACCTCTATGAAACATATTTTGATGATTATTTTAAAAACTATATCATGAATCACTTCAATTTACTTTTAGGCAAAGAGTCCGCTCTTTTATCTTCTATCTAGGCCAAATTTTATGAATATAGCTATTTTATGAATATAACTCTAGGAGACGATTAACAAATGAGTTCTCGATTTGGGTGGTAAAGATCGCAAATTTTGAATTATTCAAAACAGTATCCAAATTAAAGTAAACAAGATAACAGTCAATTAAACAGTTTCTAAATGAATGAGCAAAATATAAAACTTTTCATTTTTAAAAGTTGCATAAAGAAAAATTCTGGTATTCATCTAATCGATAAAGTTTCTTTTATTTTTTTTTTTTCATTTCTCATTTGTATTTAAATGTCTTTTCTCTCTCTATTTTATGAATGATATGATTAATGCAAGCTTCAACAGAGTCTAGGTACAACAAAAATAAGTATGTCTTAAGTGGATTACTACTTAAGACATACTTATTTTTGTTGTAATCTAATCTAATCACCGAAAAAAATAAATGTCCATCGTAAAACACTTTTTCATATAGTCCTACAAACATCGTTCCATTTCAATGGCCAAAAATAAAATAATTATGAACAGTTTATTCTTTAAGAAAGTGAATAATTATAATATTCATTTAAATACAAATATAAGAAGTTCTCGTAGTTAGTGTTTCTAAAGTTGATACTGTTACTGTTGTTACAAGAGTTGGCTCTTTTTTCGAACAAAGCATGTGCATTCGTTATTCAAAATGTAGTTCAAGAAGACATCACTTATAAGGCAATGCATGGTAACTGATTTGTAAGAAATACAATAAAAGATTTGTAAAACATAAAATAGATACAGTATACTTTATTTATAAAGTAGGTAATCATTTTGTCATAAAAAAAGATTTACAAAGTTCTTAAATTATTTAATTCAAGTTGTCAGCATCAGGTTCACAATATTATAGAGTACAACTTAAAGTAATTAGCATTCATGCCGATCCAATTAAAGTATACTACAAGTATAAGTAATAGGAATATAAAAAAGATATTAGAAACTATAAAAAAGACCATATTGAAAGATTAGTAAATAAAAATTTTTAAACATTTAAAAGAACATCTAATAAAAATGTATTATATAGGAAGCGCGATGCTTGAGAATAATAAAACGACATTGGCGAACGTGACTATGCTTATAATTTTGTTACTTTTAGTTGTGAGTTATTCATAAAAGATAACCCGAAAGTTTTGAGTCTAAATTGTTTTCCAATTAACATATCGGCAGTTACGAGTTTTGGTATATTTAAAGATAATTTAAATATTATAATATTTATCACTTTTATATTTTATTTACCATCGTTTCGTTCGTATCTGCGATCGTATCGTTTTAAAAAAATAGGGTAAGTTAGTAATAAGGGTATAAGAAATATGATTTGTTGCCTTGACTCATAAGTCATAGGTAAGGCGAAATAAGTATTTTATCATTATTACATTTTGTGCTTTCGAAGTCGGAAACATAAGTCGAAAATAATTAATCTTAGCTACAATGAATTAACGACAGTTCATGTTTTGTCATGCCCTAACGGAGCATTATAACCCTCATATATAGGATCAGCGGAAAGTATTTAATACATGTATTTTGGGTAAGGAGTTTAAGAAAGTCGCATGTCCAAACACTATCCCCCTCCCTGTCTTAGCCTTCGTATTATCAAAAGGCCATGTCAGACCATTGCCATTCACTACTACGCTTTACTACATTATCAGTTAGACTACCTTTTGTTAGTCTACAGTGTCCCTTAAAAGGAGGAAAAAAAAGTAATTTACAATATTTTAAGAGAGTCTTTTAAAAAAGTATGTTTCATTATTTCAAATACGTTGTTTCTTTACTAGATAAACCGTGTATAAAATATGTGTAAAAAAATACGGAAATATATTTTTGTTCAAGATTTTCTCACGAAATTGCATGAGGTAAGGACTAGTATGAACTAAATGAGTAAATTCTAATTTTCTTCATCTTTCTTTCTTTTATCTTTAAAAGTTGTCTTATTAACTCAATTGTTCAATCAAATAAAAGAAAGTAAGAAATAAAGTTGTTCTTAATTTAGCTGCCCTTATAAATATTCTGAACATCTAGAGCGAGAGGTGGAATATGATCACGTGATACTCAAAAGAAACAAATATCAGGTAGGTGACGACTGAAACAATCAACTAGGAGGCGTAAGCATCCAGAATTTAAATGACAGCCGTTATATAGCTTATGTCAAAAGAGTAACGGATAAGATTACTTTCACATTAAACTCCATTCCGAGGGTTTATACACCGGATACATCCTCACCTATACCTCACTCTTTTTGCGTAGTCGGTTAAACACCTAAATAGGGACGCTTCGGTTGGCTAACAGAATAGGAATACCGTGAGTGTTGTATGTGTACATGAGGGCAAAACACTTAATATTATCGAAGATGTGCGGATGGTTAAAGAAATGTTGACCTCATGAATTCGATGGCGAAGAGCCTACACTGATAAGACAGTCGAAACGTCAGGCAAATAAATGTTATGTGATACATATTTCGTACGCTTAAATTCCTGATTTTTAAATTATTATATATTATGAAACGTAATAGCTTAAGAGTGAGAAAGATAATTTAAAAACATTTTTTTTTTATTTCTAATACCAATGAAACGTTTTTCTATGCTTTTTAAAATTTTAAACAATGATAAATGGCTTATCATTTTAACCAGTCAAGGGAAAAGTAGTCGAAATAGCCAGCAATTTTTTTTTTATATTTATATATACTTACTTTTTCTAATAAGTGTGTACCAAATGTATACCTTAAACACATGAAAAAATATTTATAAGGCATTATATATACATCCGAATAGGAATAGCTAGAATGTCATTATATAATAATCCTAGGCCAAACTCAAAATGTTTAAAGACTTTGAGTCTGAATACTACTAAAATCTGCTAACATGCGCAAAAGCTCATCTTCTATGACTCCAGATGAGGTATTATTACGCTTGCCCATAAGAGGAACATGGTCAGATACTACGTCCTGTATACTCATCTTTCTCTTATTAAACCAAAGGGAACGAGAAAGATCTTGATGAAGCTTATACCATAAGCCTTCGGTTAAAAATCTTTAATCTTAATATTCTCAACCAAATTGTACACTCAAATTACTTGCTGGTGGAATGAGTTCCATTTAGGATGGCAGATTATTTAAAAGACTTAAAAAGACTTAGTAAGTAACTCATGCCTCTTATTCGTTGAGGAAATTATTCAGATGTATTTACATATAAATGGTCTATTTTAGTATAAATTCAATCTAATTTGTTAGATTTTTATATAACCTATTAAAATTTACGATCTTCCTAAAAGTACCACTTTAAGCCCAAGAATAAAATATAACACAAATATTACAAAAAAACACAATAATATTTTTTAATACATCATACGGAGGGTTAAGATTTCATATTATGTGAATTAATATGGGCAAATAAAAAAAAACATTCACATGTTTCAAAGTTATGTTGTACTTTAAAAACCTTACTTTTTGTAAAAAATATTTTTAACAAATTTAAAAAAAAAATATTGTTATAATCTACCGTTTATTATTGTTTGTAAATAATATAGTTTAAATTTTCGTAATTATCAACCGCACAGTTTATACAATTTCTTGCTTAAAATAAAAAAAATCCTTCAGTAAAATAGTTTACTTGGAAAGAACTCAGATACTCTAAAAGAGTATTTCTATTTCAGTCTGTAATCAATTCAATTCCCGGTGGAAAGACGTGACTGCGTCTTCCCAATTTATTCCTGCCAAGACATTTTACTTGTAAATATGACAAAGATATCCAATTCCGTTCTTAATGTACCGTCTAGTACTTATTTCATATTTTGATACACCAATCTTTTAAATTTACACAAATCGTGGTTTGATAACGTAGAAAAGACAATAAGTATTAATGCTTGTACCGATAATGCTAGCTTTTTTTTTGCAGGGTAGGTTTATGTAAAAAATAAAGATATCAGTTGATACAGACTAAAATTAATGTAATGTTTGTATAAAAGCTTTTAAATAATTGGAGGGTAGTTGTATATAAAAAATAAAGATATCAGTTGACACAGACTAAAACTAAAGTAATGTTTGTATAGAAGTTTAATTGACTAAATAAATAATTGTAATGTTGGATACTGATTTGATTAAGAGTAGTAAATATATAAGTCATCTCCTAGCTAAGAGAAGGCAGTGTGTGATTGAAAGACTAAGTCGTGTAACAGAACTTGTATAATAAAATTTAAATAATTAACAGTTTAATTAGTAGTATGTTTGTGAGCGGTGCCCATAAAATGTATTAAAGAATGGAATGACTTTTATTCTTTGGAGTAAGAGAATTCTAATAATAAGTTTATAATAACGGGGTTCGAAAATCTTAATTAGTTAATTAACTTTGAAATAAATTTTGAAAAAAGGTTTTTATATACACAATATACATACTAATTTGTAGGAAGATTACACCAAACCCATTTTTTCCTCAATAAATTATTAAGGTATATAAGTTTATTATTTAAGGTATATTAGTGTATTATTTACGAAAATAGACATAGAAATAGAGCAATTGCACCGATAATTTCTCACAATAAGTTATCAACAAAAAGTTATCTTAGGGTTGTTTATTAATGAAATCCAACCAACAAGAAGAACATCTTACTGCAACATCCTTTATAATATAAAAATGATAAAGTTGTATTCATGCTGGGTATACGAGTAAAAGTTTGAAACGAAATTAACGCGTGCTACTAGGCATGGGTTATACTGGCTATAATAGGTGTCACGAAAGTAACGTAAGTTAAAGTTGTTTATACTGTTTATAAGAACGTGAATCCAAAATGGCTGACATTTTGTTTCGGAGCCTTCAATATAAATTGAATTGCGTCAACATGTCAATTAAACGTGTTGACGGTTCTTTAATTTATCAGGTCTTGAAATTTAAATCTTCGTTCCAAATTAAAAATATGCAAATACATTATCATTCACGAAAATAACAACTAATGTGTAAACAGTGATTGGGTACATAAGCACTTTGTGTCTGTTTATGAAATATTGATAAACTAACTTTCTTTAACTTTAGAATATAAATTTTAAACTTTAGAATATAATATAATTTATTTAAACTTTAGAATATAAATTTTATATTGATAAAATTGATATTCTAAATAATTAACCGAATAATATTAAGTTCAATACTTTTTATAATAATTATGATGTTCAATATTACTTGACTAGATTTTAACTCTCACCCCAAACGAAAGTAACGATATAGTAAAAAAGTAAAATATATCTAAGGGAAATAAATTGGGTTAATTATAGACAATTCTCTCTAAGCATCTTCTTAGTTGAAAAGTATATTATTAAATAGAATTAAAATACTAAAGTTATGCGAATAAAATTGTAGCATCAAAGAAAATGTAATATTTATACTCATCATATTTGAAGTACGAAGCAGTACCTATATTTGATTCATAAATAACTAATATACTTTAAGTTTTTAGTTATTATATTTAAAATTCAAGTATAAATGCATTTATCGATTGAAAAGCTCTGAAATGATTAAATCATAGTTGGATGCGTATGAGTAATTCTAGGAATATTCTGTTGTAAGCAGGAGCTATCTCTGTTTTATTCAGTCCACTGAGCGTCTGTATTATCTAGACACAACAAATGATCATGAGGAATAGATCTATGTTAAGTTGAACGAAATAATAAACTATAAATGGATTATTTGTTGTTAAAAACAGATAGTTTTGTTTGATTTGGTTAGTTTCAAACAAATTCAAATAGCAGTTGTAAGTTAAGCATATGTTATAAATACAATAGGTACTAAACTATACCAATCCATATTGAATGAACCGTCAGGCATAATTATATTTCAAGCTATTTTGATATTATGTCTTCTCCACAGTGTCCTTCAATATATGCCTTTAAGTATAGTTGACTATATTGTTTTTTACATACATTAACCTCCGTTTTTATTTATCTCATTGGAAATAAAATAATATTATAAATCAACAAATCTCATATGTTTTTCTTATATGTCTCTTAATATCCGTCGAGTAGTTTTTGCGTGAACAAAAAGAAAACATTTTGTTCGATATTTGTTAAATTATTTATTAATACAGTTACTAGTTCTTACTATCTTTAACATTTGTTATTAGTATTAATATCTTATTTACATCTTACGATTAAGTATTAACGCACTGACACTATCTTCAATAAATTAAACTCAAGATCAATTGGAAAGAAGAATTTTTAGTTTCCTTTTCCATTTGTATTGCGTTCCGTAGAAAATCGGAACTCAAGAAGTAATAAGCCTTTTGACTAAAAAAAGACAGCGATTTGAATTGATTGCCTCAGAATATATACTAAAATAAAAAGATATCAATATTTGTTATTATAAAACATATTTATTATTTCTTTGGGTTGGTTGATTAAATTCAAAGATAACAACAAAATTGCATTTTGAAATGTCGACATTTGACAGTCGTGTCGGAGGAACTAACACCTTAGCTAAACGTATAAAAAAGACATTAGTGTCTGTTCTGCGTATTGCTTGTTTAATTTAAATATTTAACTAGTCTCAAAATAAAAGACGTTAAAAATTTGAGACGAGTTAGAACAGTTGAGCGATATATCTCCTAACAGGAGATCTCTCTCTAGACTCGGGGTGAGGGATTTAGGTCGACACAAAAGGATAATATGCTAAAATGGATCAAAGATGATGATGAATAGTCGGCAAAGTGTAATCAAAGGTCATTGTCTTTTAATAATGTCATAATAATATGGTGATTTTACCGATCTCTTTCATTATGGATGGTTAACACGAACTTAGTCATTGCTTTGAGATAACATTTCTTACATAAATCAAGTAGTCTCGTATTTGAAGTGACGAGGACATTTTGATAGAGGTTTATAGTTAATTAAAATAAATAAATACGTGTTTATAGTTAATTAAAATAAATAAATAAATACTTTCGTGTTTGGTAGTTATTTGTCGTATTAAAATAAAGCAAACGAAATTTAAGTATATAACCTAAAAAATATAATGTTTTATATTAAACAATTAAGCTTACAATACGTACATATATTTATTTAAAACCTAATTGTAAAAGAGATTGATAAAAGCAATTTTTGTATCATTATTTTTCTTTTGCAAATTGAAGAGATAAATTCCTGTCGCGTCAGCTATCGGCGTATCGTTGGAAAGTCAATACAACTTAGGGTAGGAATTCTTTTATAACTTTAAAGTGAACAAGTCTGGATGGTAGCAATTTTTTTTCTGTATAGAAAGTTCACCCAATTACTCGTTTTTTATAAGTAAAAGTATCTTAAGAGGTAACCTAAACTTTTTTTTAAACTTTAATGAATTTATAAAATTTTAACAGTCAAATAAGAAGAGCTGCTCTAAAAATGTTTTTTTTTTTTCAATAATTACACTGTCCATAAAATTATATGGCCAAATAATTCGTGAACCGTATATGCAAGAAATTAGCTGTCGATTTTCGTTTCTCTATTCCTTAATTTAGAGTGAGGGAATTATAAATTATACATTTATAACTTTTAACAATTGATTAATCTATTTGTTATATTTGGAGTTCGATAATCCTTGATTCGTTGCGTTCATTTTTTTTAATCCTTTGGGTAATGGTAGGTTAACTAAACTGAAAATTATATGAAAGCCCTATTAAGAGTTTCTGCATTCACACAATTGGTTAATGGCTACTTTGAAATACACAGGAATATCACAATAAATTATATTTTTTTATAAAGGTACTATAGTGTTACAAGAAATGAAATAAAAAATATAAGTGTACTAGCAGACCCGGCCACGCGTTGCTGTGGCTAATTTTTTTGTTATATTACATAGTAGTAAACTATTTAGGGCAAACGGTAGGAGAACACCAGTCATGGGGACCAAAATGCTTTTTTACACAGATGCCATTTGTAAAAAAAAAAACGCATGTCGACCTCCATGATTGATTTCCTACCACAGTTGATATTGAGCAAAAATCAATACAAAAGAAATAGTTAAAAAAATATATTTTTTGTATTCAAGTTAGTAACAAATAAGTATAATACACAGTTGTTAGTAAGTAGCACGTAATACTTAAACTTATAAATGAGGTAGGTAAGGCATATAGTTTTAATTCTTTATCAATAATTTTTATTATTTTGAATTATAAATACTTTTAATTTAATTTAATTTAAAACTAATCGATGTACAATATTTTTGGTTAACCTGTCTTTAGCTAACACAAATAGATTCGACGATTTTCCTACACGTGAACATGCAACATATAGTTGCCCATGAGAAAAACATGGATTTTCCAAATTTAAACCACAAACGGACATTGTTTGGCCTTGGGACTTATTTATAGACATGGCAAAAGCTAAACGAATTGGAAACTGTAACCTTTTGAAGGGTATCGTAGATTCTGATGGTATCATTGGAATACGTGGCAACAGGACCACTTCTCCTTTGAACTTTCCAGTTAAAATAGTAGCTTTAAGAATATTTCCGGTGATTTTTTTGATGACCAAACGTGTACCGTTGCATAATCGAGGTGGATTTAAATTACGCAAGAGAATAATAGGTGAACCAATCTTTAACCGAAGATTATGTGGGGGCATTCCAGGTATATCTAATGAATTTAAAAATTCAATTGGAAAATTTACACTATCATTTTCATTAACAACAGTATCGATTGATTTAAAAGACATCAGATCGCCTGGTAAAAACTGTAGGATCTGGAAATTAATGTCATCTACATCAACATTTTTGGCTGCCAAAATAGCCCGCTCACTAAGCCAGTTATGATTCAAGTAGTTATTCTGTATATCCGGAAAAATACTCTGAATCAATTCATTTTTTCCCTGAAGAACAGTGCAGAAATTGTCTGGCAATTTAATGTATTGCGTATTTGGTTGCAGTTCTATTTTACCGTTCCCTAAATCTAGTAATTGTTCGGAAAATATTTGTGCTGACGGATCATTTTGCAATTGTACGCGCATGTTTATAGTCAATCGAAGTGTTTCAACACTTCGCCATAAAAATGATTGTTTTAAACATGCATTAATCTCATCTGCGAAAGTAGAGCGAGGTATAACCGGTAAGGTCTGTCGGAAATCACCAGACAAAAGTAAGGTAGCACCACCGAAAAGTTTATCGTTGCCGTTTAAATCTTGCATAGTTCTATGTAATGCTTCGAGTGAATATTTATGAGCCATTGTGCACTCATCCCAAATTATGATTGAACTCTTCCGCAACACTGCAGCTATTCCACTATTCTTTTTTAAGTTACATATTGCATTTGGTTTATTATGAATGTCCAACGGCAACTTGAATATTGAATGTGCCGTTCGCCCACCATCTAGCAAAGTAGCCGCAATGCCTGACGATGCAACTGCCAATGCGATTTTCTGTTGTGACCGTATTTTGGCAAGAATCAACGATATTAAAAATGTCTTACCGGTTCCACCTGGTGCGTCCAAGAAAAAAAAACCGCCTTGCCCAGCAGCAACAGTCAGCATAATTCGATCATAAATAATTTTTTGTTCTGCTGTTAGCAATGGCTCACTGTTTACGATAATTGTTGCTAAATTATCATGGTCATATTGTTTTTCTCGTTGTAAATCGGTGTTGACTAAGTCGATGGCTGGGCGATCAGGTGATGGTATACCATAATGAATAAGTGGTAAATTTGAAATTAAAACACATAAATCCTCGATCAACACTAACGCTTCATTATACATCTCTGGCGTAAAATCTATGTTTTGGCATTGATCTGTTTGTCTAATTCGGTGCAATATGTCTTCTGTCATACAATTTTTATATTTTTCCCACAAAGTTTGTGCTTGCGATGGATAACATGTCGTCAAAATAATTACAAACAGCTGACGAATGTTATTGGGCGATGACGTCAACGCAGCATCAGCAAGCGTTAAGTCCCAATGGTTATTGTTTTCTAACAGTTGCAGTTCATGACATGCATCTTGGTATGTATTGAATACTCGGCCATTGACCGTTCGCAGAAATTCAAAAGACGTTGGTCCGGGAATATTCACCAATAACAAACGTAAATAGAAGCACTCACGTTGCTTTGGATGTACCGTGTAAAGTCGCCCCAATGTCTTAGCTTCGAATATGCCTGTAATGGAAGGATGTGATTTCCCTTGTTTTCGTGGCTGCCATTTTTTAGCGGTTTTGTTCCATGTGAAATAACGCGGAACATCATTATATAACAATGTTCTTGCGAATCGGCCAAAAATATCAGATTTTTGACACAATGTAAAAAATTCAGTTAGTGTCGTTTTTGGAGCCTCAAGCGCTCTTTGGAGAACATTTTTTTCAGTGAAATATACACGTTGACCGTTTTCAAGATGTATTGCTAGATGCTGGACAGAGGGATCTCTTTCGTGTATGGGAAAGCTCAGAATATGCCAAATAGCTTCGTTGCTGCTAATGTATCTACCCATTTGGTATTGTCTTATTTCGTCATTTTTATTTATATTTTGTACTTCAAATATTGCCAAATCACTGCCTTTATTTACATATTTACATATGTACTTAATTGATTTTACAGAACTGCAAAGCTCAACATTGATATGAGCCTCATAAGTTTTTGAAAGTAATGGTGAATATGGTACCACCCACTGATTATCAAATTCTACTTGATTTGTAAAATTCGGCAGTCGCATTGTGAATGTGTGGCCACCATTCTCAGTATTTCTGCGGCGATACATTGGATAACCGTCAATATCCGTGATAGTGTCATTCGTATGTGGCTTTGGGAATTTTTTCTTGCATTTCCCATTTTCCATGCATGGTGACGTCATGTTGAAAGCACCGCACGGCCCGTGGATCATGTGTTTGGTAACAATATCAAACAATTCTTGATCAATTGATGGGTCTGGAATTTCGGCTAAAATTATTTGATCAATTTCTTCTGGACGGATTTTGTCTTGAAGCCAAATTAAAATGTGGGCATGAGGCAAACCTCGCTTTTGCCACTCAATTGAATAAAGCCAACAACGTGTGATACCGAATACTGAATATTTAACAATAAAATCAATTAAGGATTTTAATTTTTGTTTGAACACACGTGCAGTTATATCATGACGATGAATTGCTTGTTGTCCTGGTAATAGTAAAATTTGTATCTCTTTCCAATTCGGATTACATGTAAATGTTATGAACAAATCCGGTCGGCCGTAATGACGTACGTAAGTCATCGCATCTTGTATGTATTCCTGCATGTTTCGTGGACTGCCGATGTAGCTTGACGGTAAAATTAAAGCATTACCGATTTCACTGGGGTTTAAATTTCCGTCGATATTTCCAACAACAGCATCTCGTAAGTGAATGTATTCTTCCGATCGTAATTTAGCCTGGTTGTATCGAATGAATCGCAAGCGCTCGCTTTCAACCTTAGCGTACATATCAACAATGTATTGATGGAATAGCTGACGATATCGAAGGATATAGTTGTCCTGATTTAGTCTAATCATCAATCGGTGTGCGTAGTAGTTCATTGAACTAACTTTTTTATCTCCTTCAGCACCTAATAAAATTAGAAAAATAGATGGAGAAAGAAATTAAAATTCGTATATACAGTAAGAAAATATATAGTTCATTGTCAAGTTTACCGGTATTTGGATCACATTGTTTAATGTTAAGATGATATTCATCCTGTCCTTGCCAAAATATTAATGGATATTGCAGTGCGTCATATGAACGGTGTAGATCTGAAATCGTACTGACAGTTTTGTCTCGCCGTGTAATTTTTATAGCTCTTTTGTCAACTGGATCACCAACTATAATAACGGCAACCTCATCAACAGTTTGAGCGTTGAATCTGCCAGAATGTTCACCTAATGGTACTTTGTCGGGTTTTATGACGATTTGATAGGCGTCATTTTGCAATCGTGGCGAAACTCTTTTAATCAATCGAATTAGTTGATTCTGATTTTCTAAAAAATGTTCCAGCAATATCACAATTGCTCTTTCCTCTGCTTGTTCGATGAAATTATACTGGCATCGAGTCGTCACGCGCTCTTCACAATTACCCATAAAATAAATTTGAAGAAATTTCGGATTATCATCGGGCATTGGCATCAGGGATCCGATTTTATGGTACACCTGGCCTTGTATTTTGAATGTCGTTTCAAAATTACGTCCATTGGATGCGAGATCGCAAATTTTAGTTGCCCCAAATGACGTCATTTGGTAGCAAGAATTAAATTTGCGTATCTTACGCAAAAATAATTTTGAATCATCTGATTCGCCAGCAAGAAGGGATAATAAAGGTTCCGGCGGAGTGGGTAGAGGTGACAGTACAACTTTTCCTGATGCGCAGCACATGCCGGGTGTTTCATTCTTAAATTTCATTGCCTGACAATATTGACATACTTTATCCATTGCACCGATAGCAATTTTTGAATGCGCAGAGTAGTTAATATCTGGTGCATATTCGAAAGCAAGACGAACAAACGATGAACGTGTTAATGAGCGGCTGGTCCGCTGTCTCTGTCGTTCTTGACCTCGTGCTGTATCTATGTTTCGTTCTCGAGCCGCTCTTGTTCTTGTAATAGTCTGTCGCAGACGTTCGTCATGTTGTTCTCGAGATTCTTGTGCACGACTCTCTGCTGTCCTGATACTTTGAGCTGCATTTATTGTTGCGATTTGATTGGCCGATTGATGAGCTCTTTCAGCACGTTTGCGTCGTGCTTCTCTGCTCCGCACGTTGTGGAGGTTAGATTTTTTCGGTGGCATTAGACTGCAAATAATAAGTAATTAAAATATTCAGATATCCAAAAAGAAAAAACTAAAAAGCGTGCTATCATAGCACATTAAAATGAGAATTGTAAAATAATTTTCAATAGAAATTGAATGAAAATAAAAAAAAAAAATATTTGAAATTTGAGGAGCTTTGTACGAATTTTTCATATATATATACCAATTAACTTTTCGAGATGGCACTGTTATTATACATCTCTGATATATTATCTGCGGAATGGTGAATAAATTTTTGTCAATCGATTTTCCATAACCAATAAAATAAATCAATAATATGAGAAGTAAGCCGATAATAGATAGATAGATAACCAGAATAATTCAGATCCTGGAGACTTAGTACCTCAGGACATACATACAGTGTGATTTCATTAATAGCTAATATAATAATATTACTATGTGATAATACTTAGATGTATACAATTTAAGTAAAGATTTTTGAACATTGAACCACTAACTATAGAAAAGCAATAATAATTCCACTACATTATTTTTACGATTATATGAATTTAATTTATACTTCAGTCTAAACAACACTACTTACTTACTTGTTCTTACTTTTTTTTATTGAAAAAGTAAGAACAACGGAATTTCACTGATTGCGTTCACTACGAAATAGATTTGATTTATACTTTAGCCTCAGCGACATGTGGTGGTAATGCCATTGAATTAGCTACTTGAACGTTTTATGAAACGTTTTCATTGGAAATTGAGAAGAATGTGCTCTTATAAGACAGTTTAAAAATCCTGATACACTGTTTATACATGTTCCTAAAAACAATACATTAAGTTAGGACTACGAAATCCTTATTAATTATAATATAACTATACGATATACCTACTTTCGTTGGGATAACTTTGATGTAAGTAATTTATTGTTGATGTATTTCAATATTTTTTTTAAAACACGTGTTTACTAAATAATACAGTTAGGACATGATCGAATATATGAAAATAATATAACTATAATTTTCAATTTATTTTTTGTTGTTTCCAATAAGTAATTGAAATATTTAAATTCGTTAGGAACTTCCTCACGACTTACCTAAATACTTTATAGGGATAAGAAAAAAATTAGTACCTACCTATTGTAGAAATAATAAGTGAAGCTTATTTTCTTTGTTTTCAATGGCAAGAATAAATGTACCATACCATGTTTTAATAATAAATGCCCCAATGAAGCCTTGTTGAAAATGAGACCATTCTACATAATAAAAGAAAACAAAAATAAAACTTAAACAGCGCTTCTAAAACCGATGAGATATCTCTTTAATGGTTTATTTCATTTGGTATTACTATTTAACTATATTTTCAATTGTAAGATAGCTCACATCATTCTTTACAGCTACCAAATGATATAGCACGTCATGATCTGTCATGGCGGCCTGCTTTTAATTTAACTTAAATCGCGCTAAATAAAATTAAAATTTACTTTACCTAATAAAAATTAAAATAAAATATTGAATGTAAAAGATAAATTACATAGTTATTGTTTACCTTTCAGCTATCAATTCCAATACTTTTCGTAGTTTATTTTGATGTTGGTCTTGATCCAGTCAACAAATGCTGTCATCTGTTAAAATCGTTTAGAAATAACAGATAATTGTGACTAAAAATATTTTGCAATAAAATAATATTGCGACTATAAATTAAGATAAACTATTCTATGTTTCAAGTTGGATCAAACTACACACAGTGTGCAAATTTGATTAAAATCGGTTAAGTAGTTTAGGAGTCCATCGCGGACAAACAACGTGACACGTAATTTATATATATAAGATAATCCAAATTAATAAAAATCCAAATTATAATCCGAGTAAATTTACAAAAAAAAAACAAATTGATTCAGTACTCTTCGCCATGTACTCGTACCTACGTCAAAGACATATTTTTGCTTTTGTAAAATTAACCGCACGCCATGAATTAAATTTTATGTTATTAGACTTTCACGAATGGTCAAAACGTTCTATAAGCACATATTTCCACTCGCATACACAGTACCAGCGGGTCTAGCCAAGTTGCCTTTTTACAATAGTTATCGCTTTAGAAAAGTTTGAAAATGTATGGGCAATAGATATCGCTATCGTGTTGACAATAAAATTGTAGAAAAGTGTTAGCCATGTCTCATTTTTGACAGACGCTAACGAAACGATATTTATTTTATTGATTATTTTTGTATAGCTAGACGCAAAGCGCTTTCTAAATATATCGCTAAGTCGATAACAATTATAGAAATCGCTTCGATTGTCAATGTATGCAATATGGCTAAGTCGGCTGTTCACACGTAACAAAGTACACCATTTGTTAGTTATAAAATCACTTTTAGGTAATACTCTTTATGTACGTTTACCTATATCGTATCTCATCTGCTGTATCAATGCTAAAAACTCAATACGTCCCTTTCATAAACACCAAATAACTCCATACATTTGCCAATGAGTCCTACATTGTCTCGTAAAACTTTAATTTGAAATGTAAAAAACGTCACAACCTCTTACCTCATTACTAAATATGGCTCAAAATACGATCTTCGCAAAATAAGAACCCTCTCGCTCGTCATTGACTCCCAATCTTCTTATCATCTGTATAATATCATTAAGGACCTGCAACACATATATGATTGGTGCCTCCAGCTTAGCATTAAGATTAAACCTTTAAAATATCAGGCAATATTTCTAGGAACACTTCACTTCGGGTTCGATTCCCGACAGGGACAGGCGTGTATGTGACGAGCATAGATGTCTGTATTTATGGGTTTAGTCGTTTATTAAATATATTCTCAGTATTTATATGTGTAAATCTATATATTTGTATCGTTGTCTAACACCCTTAACACAAGCAAATAATTTGCTTACTTAGGGGTTGGACCAATGTGTGTAACTTGTTCTGTATTATTATTATCATTATTATTTACTTATATTTAAACCTTCCTTAGCACTATACAGCAGAGTCCCCTTCGAATATTGTCCTAAACGCAGATTATATATCCTTCTTTATAAGCTGCCTCTTTACACAAACAATAATCATAGTCAAATTATCTACTTTAAACGTACAAAAATAACTACTCGTAAATAAAAAATTGTAAGTATCGGTAAATACGGTATTAATTATAAAGGCTTAATGGTTCTCTCTAATCTAGCAAATATATCCATCCTTTTGTTGTGGACATTCCACCTGTCCGAACGAAGCGCTTTGCTTTATCTTTTTTATTTTGTTCGTTAGCGAAGGAC
This sequence comes from Napeogenes inachia, assembly GCA_959347355.1. Taxonomy (NCBI): domain Eukaryota; kingdom Metazoa; phylum Arthropoda; class Insecta; order Lepidoptera; family Nymphalidae; genus Napeogenes; species Napeogenes inachia. The sequence goes on along the minus strand of OY365793.1, from coordinate 18,559,064 downwards.
TGGAACAGCTGGCCTGCGTCGGTATTACCGGCCGAATACAATGTGGTTGCCTTCAAGAGAAGAGTGAATAGGTTGCTAGGTTAATGCGCCTTTGATCGGGACCCCTCACAGGGGGTTACGCCGAGGCGTCACGGTGAGTGCGAAAGCGATCCCGTGGCTTCCCACTAAGGTGATGAGGTCAACCGTTGGTTTTTTAGTGGGTAGCCTTGGCATGGCACCGTCTTCTATGCTGCCGGGTAGTTCCACATACCATCACTTTCCTGGCCGCTGGGATGATGCGTAACGAAGTTTTCCAACGATAACGATAAAAAAAGGTTAATGCGCCTTACCACTTAAGACTACATTCCACTTACCATCAGGCAGAATGTAGTCAAGCATTAACAAGATTGTACAAAAAAAATGTGCCTTTGCACATAAATAATAATCTTAGTCAAATAAATTACTTTAAGCATACGCATATAACAATTACTTGACTTAACAATTTTAATTATTACTACGTAATTTAATAAAACAATGATTTAAATAATTAGACCTTATTGGTTCTTCTTATTCGAGATACTAATAAATTTATAAAGATCAGTATAGTGACCATTAAAATATTAAAACGAATCAAACATTACGAATTATATAAAATAGTCGTATAACAATAATGTAACCTAACACAAGTTAAGTGAAAACTGATCTACGGTACTAATAATTGCTATTGCTTTTTATAAAAAAAAGTCAATAGAAATGTAAGGACTACTTGATTAAAATGAAATATCTACAGTTCGTATTGACAGTACTTAAAACCGAATCCTAACGTAACGATGTTTGAACAAGGGTTTGTATAAACTACGAGAGAAAACAGAATCATCAAACGACTAAGTACCGAATGTTATAAAAATAGCGATTTGCTTTTCATAACGAGTATTCAATGTTGAATCTTAACGTAAGATTAAAATAAGGGCAAGCAGTGAGAAAATACTGAATGAATATTGACAAGCCAACTGAAACCATCCAATATAGATGGCGCTGCTCACTATAAGTATTTCGCTTCTTCTAATAAAACTAACTGTGACTTCTTTCGTGCTAGTTTAATAAAATCAAAAATATTAGAATCTGATATATGAATATTGACTGTTCGTCAAAGCTTTGTGATTTTTTGTATTTGTATGTATCGTACTGTTATGTAATTCTTTTAAAGGTAATATAAGTGGAACTTAGGATATATTCAAGATTTAAAAGAATTGGTTTATAAATATATTATTGTATTTTATGGTCTAACTCGAAAGGAACAGTACTATGAAGAAATTAAGCTCAGAATAAAAAAAAAGAAGCACAATAACGTAAGGAAGCTTAACAATACATTCAAAAAAAGTTCTTAAAGCTGAATAAATTCCGTTGCATAAATTAAAATTGCGAACATTTTTCTAAATCCATCTCAATATTAATTGTATTTAATATTCTTTGAAGATATTCAAATTGTTCGCTTTGGAATTTGAATGATTCTTATGAAGTCTTTCTTCAAATTGTAGCATAAAATATATTTGCATTGGAGATTTTTGTTCTTTGTGAGAATATTATAATTAATATTGTGCTCTTCACATATTCTAGTAGATAAATTGAATTGAATTGAGACATGAATTTCCTTCGGGAAATCATTAGGAAGTTAATAAAATGTTCAATAAGGAATCATTCTTTTGATACAAAATAATAACTAAATAACTTTAAATACATATTGTATTTAATATATGTAAATATATTAAATACTATACTATACTAGAGAGAGACATTACTAATAGTAGAACTTGTATTAAAACTTGACAAAATTTTTATAAATGAAAACAGGGAAGATATTGTAATAATAGATCTAAAATTTTCCTATTAATTGTATCCGTAAACCCATACTGAATGTATTAACTTGTTCTGAAAATTTATTGGATAAAGCAGAAACGCAATTTTTGTATAAAAATCTTCATAAAAATCCGTACAAGAAGCTCCACAACTTATCGGGTGGTGAATCCCGAATCTTCGAATGAATGTGTCATCTCTCAGCGGCACGACATATTTTACAGCATTTAGCTTTTAAGGCCTTAAGCTTCATAGTTGGCAACTGAACAATCCCATCTATACTTTAAAAATACCTTATTAGTTTATTTTTTTTATAAAATTGTTGGCGATAGCCATCGAGCAGGGTAATGTTTCACTCTTACATTTTGGTAAAGGAGCGTGTTTGTTACTTAAGACAAGAACAATTTCGTTAATTAAATTAACCTTACTATCTATTTCAGACACGGAGATGGCCGATTCCCAATTTTTATTACAAAAATTTGTTTACAGTAGGTATATTGTAAGAAATGAAAATTAAATCATATCTAGAAAACTCGTATGCATTGAAATACGAAGAGATTTAGACAAGAAACTATAAATAAATCTAGTAGAAGGAATGACCGTCATGGGGGAAGTCGGTATTTAATTATCGGTTAGAAAATATGTGTTTATACGTGTATGTATAAGTGTGTCTAAATATACATATCTGAGTCCATACTCATAAATATCCATATATTTAATGTGTGTGTACAAGTTGTTTTATTGATATTCATTCCATATTATTTTTTTTATTTTACCCCCTCATTTGTAGATTTCAGTTTACCATGTCGGTTGACGGGTAGAAAATGCTTTAGCATCAAGTCCGCCATTTGTACGTTTTTTTGCAATAAAGACTTTAAATAAAATAGATCCAAAGGCTTTAAAAGAGAGAGTAGCTGTAGGGAATGATTGCTGTTTTTAATAAGGCACGTATTATGTTGTTATAAAGGACCAAAATCAAAACGAAATCCCTGTTAAAATGAAAGTACTTGGGCGCTTCACTTAAATTATCAATAAACCATTACACGTCAACAAGGCTCGGGACAAAATCTTTCATCTGGGACATTCTATAGATATAGACATAGATATACATAGATATGTGTATGCTCTTTAATAAAATAAGCCTTTTATGACATTTAGAATGCTTAATTCACCGAGACGGACAGCGATACGGTACCTCAATTGGTAGAGCGACGGGACGGTTTCCCAGAGGTCACGGGTTCGAGTCCCTGTCCGTGTGAGATTATTTTGTTATCCTATATTTATAAAAAATTGAAAAAGGTTAACATGGCTATACATGTTTATAGACATTTTCAAATATTAATTTCGGTAGAGGCATCTTTTCAATGTTTATCTATGCTATCTATGCTATGCTATCCTACAGGATAGTCCTATCTACTATCTTATTTTCAACAACGGATAATACTAAATGTCATTATTAAGTATATTAAGTGCTATTCATAAATGGAATATTATAATAATATGGTTTTATTGATGAATTATATAATGTATAATATACCTACATTTAGTTATTTAATTCTCGTTGAGTCCGATGTACATTGATCTTAAATGTAATAATTCTGAAACATGGGCCTTTGTTAAAGATGAAACCAAAACCTTAGACCTGAAGGGATTGCCCTTTTCGAGGTTTGATCTTGTTGTACTTTGATATCAGCCGCTTAAAATAGTCTTTATGATCTTATTTGATACAATTTGTAATATCACAGGAGATATATTATACTGTTGGCAAATTAATCATTAAATTAACTATGTCATCATATCTAATGTTATTAGACAATGTACGATTGCAAACAATAATTTAATCATAAAAGATGTTTAACAATAAAAGTTTACAAAGATTAAGATACATTTATTTTATGTTATTGTTAGAAGAATACTTTTTATCTTGGTTAAAAGAATTTAAATATACCTATGAGTTAATAGCTACACATTTCAAATTGTGATAAATACAACATAACAAAAATTATCACAAATAAAAAGCCTTGATGATAACAAGCCAACACCGCACAAAATAGCAAGTTCATAAAAATCAGATAATTAGGTTTTGTATTTAATTATAGCCCAGAATAATGTTTATATATTTTTTCTAAAACTGAATCAGAACTCATTTGCTACTTATGATATAATGGTTATACTAATTCAGAACCTATTATTCCCTCTGTATCGGCACCTTTCTTTGTTGTATCAACAAGTAATCATACTGAAATTGTTGTTACCTCCTTAGTGATCTCAAGGAAAAATATGTTAGCACAATAAAAATACACTAAACTAAACTATAAATGTATTATACAGCACACGTATTATAAGCAACTAGTTATAACAAAAAAAAAAATCTTTTTTGTTGTCTTAAATTTAGAACTTTAAAAATTAATAATATAACTAATCGTTGTGTTTAAAAAATTAATATATATTTAAATTATATCCAATATAAAGTTCTTATTTTGTAAAGTTTATATCCAATATTCGAACGACCAATGACAAATTCGATTGCATCCGTAGATAATCTAGTGACCGGGAAAATTTTTCTTCGATTTGGAATGGTTGGATAAATTGTACAGTTAATATTCAATCCAAGCAAACCAGGTTTTATTTTATTTTATCAAAAATAACATATTTTTCATTTTCTCTAATTTATTTTAAACTTTAGAATAAGGATATGTATTAATATTAATGTACAAACTGTCTTAATATTGTTGTTCTATAACAAACATACTGATAAAAGAAATGGAATTTGTTTTATTTCGAAAAGTATTTATTTAAATCAAGACTTTTTAAGTGATGGTTTTTGGGAATGTTCTTTAATTCAAACATGCATATCTACCACGGACCCAGTGTTGTTACTCTTAACTCTGATAGTTACATGTAGATATTTGAACCTCTTTTTATGAGGGTCTATTTATAATATTCTTTTCCTGTTGCCCGACTACTAATTATTTATACAGTAATCCAATTACGGTCTGAAGATTTTAAGTGACACAGGAACCAAACATATATCTAGCTTAATATGAAATAATTTAACCAAAGTATTTTAGACCATTTCATCTGGTTCCAATCAACAATAGTTTTACATAATATTATGTCAGTAGCAGTAGCAATAATATGTTTGAACTAGACTATGAGTGATCTATTATGTTAAATTCATTTTATAACATTACTTTTGTGTCTATTCGACCCTTTACAAAGATCTACATAAACTGCCACCAAACTTTAACAAGCAATCAAAAACTTGTTTGTTTATACAACATACTCAATTGGATTAGTAAATGTGCGTGAACTAATTTGTTTATTAAACTTGCACTTCTGCACACATTTATAAAGCCACGAGATCCAATATATATATTACTTATGTAAGTATGTAATACTGTATTTCTGTCCCTTAAATTGACTTAGTTGGATTAGCCCTTTATTTTTACTTTTTAGCATTACTTTTAAGCTTTTTATGCTTTACTTTTAACATTTTTTAAGATAGATAGATAAGATAGATATTGTACAAAAAAAATATATGAAGAAACTGAACTGAACAAAGCTGATGTAAGTAGAGAAGCTATTATGGTTATATTATTATATTATGACAGATATTCCTAACGAGATAACCTCTCATTTTATGATCTTTTATTGTATGTTCTATGAATTTATGTTTGAGTAAGTTTCTTATTAATCAATTAAAAATAAATGTTCAACTGCGTTGTGTCTTTAAAAAAAATAATCTAATGAATTTTATTTTTCCATCAGAAGAAAAATCACAAATCAAAGACAAAATGTCTGAATTTTAATTTAAGCATGCTCTCACTATTTTGATCGGTTTTTATGGTGTACATTTAAAAATTTTAAAAAATATTTAAAAATGGAATAAAAGTAAAAACGTTCCATTTTAAGGATTTACAACATTTTTTTTCTATCATTTCTGAATAATTTAATAATTAAAAAGATTAATTCGGTTCTATAGGATAACAATATTCCTTACATTATCGTGGAAGCGCTTTATAAACTCATTACATATTTATTATATCTAAATAATATATCGTCAAATAAACAAATATACGCGTGTATTTGCATATTATAAATAAATCACGGTTTTTATTTTATTATTTGCTGTTTATGGTACGGGATAAAAATAATTGATTCTTTGTACTTCTTTTATATTTTACCGATTGGTTTCTTACACGATTATATTAAAAAAAAATCCATTTTATGTTTAAAGATACTAATTTAAATATTGGATGGAAAGTTATCTACGAAGCTCTCTTTATTTTTGTCGTTATATTTAATGGAATATATTAAAAGTTATAATTTACGGAATAAAATTATTAGGCTTCTTGTATTATATATTTGCATGTTTGTGTTAATTTTACTTTTCAAATAAGTATTTAATTAAAAAAAATCTTTTTAGTTTTCAGAATATCATATGAAGTTCATAGTGGTACTTTCAAAGTCATTTGGTTTAATAAATATAATTAAACAGTTTTGTTAAAATTATGCCGTATTTGAAAAAAAAACATAAAAAAATCCTTGTGTTTTTTATAAGTGTTATTTATTTCTTATGCATAGATCTAAAACATGCAAAGTAAGTGTGAAAACGTGAGTGCTCACTTGAAAACGGTAAAGAGTATTCATTCAAATGATTGCACATGAATTGAAATGAAACCATGTTTGTACGAGGATATGACAAATGATAAGAGAAATAGATTTGTTGAACCCGTACTAAAAGATAAAACAATGTAATAAACATGTTTTATTATTTTAAAATGATTCAAAAAAATTTATTTAACTTTCATTAAAAATCTATTTCAATGTGGTGTGTGTGAAACACTATTTTAATAGTAACATGAATTTTCAACACCTTCTTCTAATTCGTTTTATAATGTAAGTTGTTACTGATAAGTTTTCTTTTTTATATGAGCTTTTAATAAATAGTCATTGAACAGATTAAAAACCAATAAAAGTATGAACAAAATACACAACAATAAAAATATCATAAAATTGTTGTTTTAAAGCTATTAAGGCCTTATGACATAGCTCGCGAAGCGATAGTTTCAATGTTGAGTGCTAAATAGAATGCTTGCACGGTGGTAACTAGTCTAACTATTAAAATAAAATATATACTTCATAAAACTCAATAATGAGGCCCCTATATAATGTTTTTTAAAGTTTTTTTTATGTCTAATGATACGGAACCCTTTGTGTTCGAGTACGAATCGCACTTTGCAGGTTTTTATCATCAAATTTAAAACAACCTCAATAAGTTGTAATTATATATACTCTTTAGGAAATATTTTAAATGCTGTTAAAACCATTCTATATCATCAATAAAAAATATCTACTGAGATTATAAGAAAAGTAGTATCAATACTTACTGAATATTTTAAAGTATAACTTGTATGTATAACAAACCAAAAGACAGAATATCACAATTACCACTAACAATGTTATAAATTAAATGACATGAAAATACTAAACAGACGTAAAAATATTTGATTTCAGATTTTAGGATTCGCTTTTGATTACTGGGTTAGAATGTTATTCTATTGATTAAATTGTTGATTCTATAAAAGACAGGGTAATCAACATAAACATAAAACAGTCTTCAAAGCCAATTCAAAACCAACGACCGGGGTTGATCCGAACCGGAAATTTACCCGGAAGTAACCGGATCATGCTCGTATTTATCCGGACATCCGAACCATATGCTTCCAGTACAAATGGACAGTGGCTTTCAAAATATTCATATTCTATGAAGTAACAAATACACGGCGTAAACAATTTCTTCTCCGACCCTTCGGTTATCTCCAAATTATGACAGAGACTGAGTGTGTACAAAAATAATTCCAAAAAATAACTTTTCATCGAGCAATAACTTCAAAAACTGAAGCCTCGTATCGTTTTTAAATAGTTTTGGTAACAATGGAAGCTGAGTGTGCTTAAGATAATAGTCTAAGCACAAAAATATATTTTTAAGTATTTAATAACACAAAAATAAATAATAATAAAGCAAAAATACAATGATATACATATAAAAATATTCGGAAATTACTACAAGGCTTAGATTTTATAATCTGTTTTTTTATGCGATTAGAGACTATAATCAAAAACATACAATAAAAAAAATAAACGATGCTTCTTTCATCCTTATGTGGGTGTAATTTTTATTTCAAATTTCTCAAGAGATCTGTATTACTAAAAGTTAGGGCCCATTGGGATGTATTTATTTTTGTTCTTGGCTTTGAGAACTTAATATTTATGTATGAAATTGACATTAAGTTGAAATTTAATCATGATATTATTAGCAAAAGATTTTTCATTATTTATGTGTGTGACTATGGGACTTGGAGAGGAAAGGATTTGGAGATCCGGCTCTCTCACACAGAGTAAGTAAGTTAGATATAATACCTTCTCCATTTCGATCATCTGTGTAGTATTGAGACCTAACAAGACAGCCCCCATAAGGTCTCTTTCATACGTACGTATAAGGTTCCAGCCCTGTCTTTATATATTTATTTTGTCCGAAAGATTTAACTTTCTAAACTTATTAAATGTAAAAAAACGCATCCAACTCAGTCAGTATCAGGTACAGAAACACAGTAACAAATAATTGGATCTTGAGGCTGTATACAGCTGAACAGAAGTGTAAGTGTAATGGACAAATTAGTTCACGACATTTACACTAGTCCAATGAAGTATGTTGTACAAACAAACACGTTTTTGATTGCTTGTTAAAGTTTCATGGTTGTTTATGTGGATCTTTGTTAAGGGTTGTATAGACACAAGAGTAATGATAGAATGTGAATTTAACATATGTCACTACAAAGCCCTATCATAGTCTACTACAAATAAAATATAGTATTTAAAATGTATTATTTAAAATCACATTTATACCAGTTTTTATTTTTATTTTTCTATTAAATGCATATTAACTGAATTATTTTTGTGTTTGGAAATATTTGAAAATGGTAGTAGATATTTTTTTGTGAGAAAATTATTATTATATTAATTATTATATAAAAGTTTGAAAAATATAACAATTAGTTTAATACTTAATGTTTTTTATTAGCTATACAAAAATTAAGACATCGAAGTGAAAAAGCATTTCTTAGGATTATATAATATACTTACTTATATAAAATTATCGTTATTGGCTTATAAGTTATTGAATTGAAGTGCAGTGTTATAGATATGTATTGTATAGTTTATTTCTCGAGCAAAGTGTTCTTAGTATTGATTAAGATGGTAACATGGTTGCCTAAATATACAATTCAAAGAAAGGTCCCGATATAGATAGTAGGGAACAAAAGATAACATTGCTCCTCACCAAAATTATTGAATTAACAAAATCACACGCAGCAAGCGAGTTTTTATGTAGTTTTAGAGAAAAATACAAACATTGATTTTCGTTATTATTACAATCCAGAAAAAAATGGAAATTTGGCGCCAAGTTGGTTTTCATCAAGTCCAGTCACGGTAATTACGCCAGCGATCTCGTGGCGTCCCATTAAGGCAATGACTGCAACCGTTGGTTTTTTAGTGGGCAGCCTTAACAATGGCAGCGTCCTCTATGCTGCCGGGTAGTCTCATAAAACCCCCCGGTCATCACATTCTTGGCCGGTGGGTATCCGTGATTTTTTCAACGCAAAAAAAATAATTAAAAAACAGGATGCTGTTTATAGCGTATTTCATTTACGAAAACATTACGAAAAACTTATCTCATGTTTTATTGTGATGTAACTTATTATCAAAATTATATCATTAAAATTATTATATAAATTATAAACTGTTGGACATATGCAACCAACACATAGATTTTATTTAATTTTTAAAAATATATATCTTAAAATATATTAAGTTTATTAGTTAATCTGTTTACTAACACCGTTACATAACTGCTTATGTAGGATCATTAACAAATATTATTTTGAATTGTAAAGAACATGCCTCTCATACAAATTATACTATGTAGATAAACAAAATTTTATATCCCGAGTGTATCACAAATATATCAGCTCGCGAAATAAAATATAATATTAACTGATAGATAGATGAAACCATTTTCCACTGTAGTAATAAGAAACAGACAAAAACATATAATATGCGTTTACTTAGGCACTAAATTAACCTACACTAAAATTTCAACGTCATACATTTACATTTTGTTTGTACCTACAAGTATATAGCATCTTGTTAATAGATAATATTTTCTTAGAAAAATTATTTATTTTTCTAGCTGGTTTAAACTTTAAATGAACTCATCTTTTAGTCATTCTCCTTTGAGAATATTCTGTACAAAATGTTAAATGATAATCTAAAACGTATAAGAAAATACGTCTTTAAATAAATGTTTGAACGGGAAACGTTGCTTGGAAATATATTTTTCGTGCAAAATCAAGACGAATTTATGAAAAAACGTGAGTAATAAAATGGACACCAAAATACATATTTTTAGTTTGTACAAATCTGAGATTGTCAAACACGTAGACAAAAAAACACACACACTTATACTTCTTTTTAATACGTCGAAAGTACATGTTTTTATATTACTTGTTAAGGCTTTGTTTCAATGTTATTTTACCAATACCAATACCATTGTCAGTATGTACGTATAGTAAATACTGTGTTTTAGAAACTCTGTAACTCTTTTTTGTATGCTTCATCTTTTAATACATTAAAATGAAACATTAACAAAGTTATTGTCTTTTAAAAACTGGAGAAAATGCTTAGACCAGAGACTAAGCATCTAAAGCATGTATGGGCAACCTTTGGCAAGTTGCGGGCCAAACTTTAGTGTGCAAATACATTCGCGGGCCGCGTTTAAAAGTAGTTCATTTTAAAGTAGTGTTGTCAAGTAGTGTTCTAATTTTTTGCACTATTGCAAATATCTATATATCAGACATGAAATAATACGACAATATTATTATCAAAGGCTTTTATGTTTTCCGCCTCACTCTTTGATGATCGCCGCCATTCAGCTTGCTCGCTCACTTGATTCCATGAGTATGAGTAAGTAGTGTAATATTTTTTTTTTAATCAGGTTTTACAAAATGTCTTGCGGGCCGGATCAAATCATACAGCGGGCCGGATCCGGCCCGCGGGCCGGTTGTTGCCCACATATGATCTAAAGGGTGTTTACTATAGGTATTTAAAAATGACTTTTGGTATGATAGAATATTAAATTAATTAATTTAATCAATCGTATAAAATGTTTCTTGAAATATACTTTTATATATTTTTATACTCATTAAGTAGGTATTCTGTTTTGTTTTTGCTGTTTGACATTAGCTGCTAGTTAGTAATAACACAGTAAGTCCGAGGACCTTTATCAATGAATTATAACACATTTAGTCTCTATTCCATTGATTTATTTATGTGCTCAATGAGTTTAATATGATATAGATTTCCACTGGGATTACACTAGAAATATTATTCAGTTCATGGATGAAAGAAGATTAAAAATTGATAATTCAAAATATGTATTGGAGTGTGGATTGGGTATAACATTCGATACAAAATAGTTGAATTATGAAAGAAGAATAAATACTATGATAAAGACATTGGACAGAACAACTTTTCTTGTTTCTAAGTTCCAAATGTTGATATGTAAATCTATACATGTTTTAAAATCTAGATCTAGATTTTTTACGCGATATGGAATTACAACTTACAAATATTTTTAAATTAATAAAGGAAAGCTATCTCTATCTGGCTTTCGAAAATAAACTTCGGAGAATAGAGCACTGTGAGATTTGGCATAGTTAATGTTTGTTAGTTTTAATATGTATTACATACTAGGGGTCGCTCGCGACTTCGTTCGCGTGGTTTTTAGTGTTGCCGCCGAGTTCCATACAAAATTTATATTTTAAACCCTTAAGGGTGAAATTTAAAAATCTTTTCTTAGTACACCACTACGTAGAAAAACAAATGTATCCTCCAATTTTACAATCTCTACGACCTGCGGTTTAGACTGTATGCTATAACTAAATCAGTCAGAACCTATTAGATTATATTAAATTTGCAGCATTTTTCATTGCTGCTTAACTTCTATTAGTCACAGCGAGATGATATATACCCTATAGCCTTCCTCAATAAACGGACTATTCAACACAAAAATAATTTTTCAATTCGGGCCAGTAGTAGCAGAGATTAGTGCGTTCAAACAAACTCTTCAGCTTTATAATATTAGTATAGATACATTAAATGAAATAATAAATATAATAAACGTCAATGTCAAATAATTAAGGTAATAATAATAATAATTAATATATTAAGGTCGCATCGAAAATAGTCGCATAGAGTAAATCGGCGCCCGGAACTTATAATCTCTTATATAGGTCACTTGCTACGATTTAGGTAATCATGAATACATGAATCGGGAACATGAAATATGAGCGGGTGGGCCCAGAATAATATACAGTAGTATCATAAAGCCTATTTATTGAGGAAGATTTATGGTACGTAACTAATGTGACAATAAATAATAAAAAATGAAGGAAGTACGTAATAGAAATTAATAATAATCTTCTTTTTATTTGTTGGCTCCGAACAAATATTCCGAACGTATTCCGATAGTGGTATGCACTTTAAGAAATAACTTACATTCACGATTAAGAGATTAATTTAAGGGTTTTGAGTTTTTCGTTACATCTGGGTCACTACTTCATGGGATAAGTGATTCCTGAGTAATAAAGAGAATTCTACTACCTTTAAACTATCACCTTTCATAATATATAATTATACGAAATAGGTAGCACTTACTTTTGATTTGTCTGACGTTTCGAAGAGGTTGCACCAGCAGTGGTCACAAGCTGACTCTCTTAGTGGTGCAGGCTTTCCGCTGTCGAATCAGTAAGGACGAAATTTCTTCATCCACCCGCACATCTTTGATATTATTAATATTGTCAGTCATAGATCGTGAACTATGTTCTTGGGAGAAGCTATAACAAACTGAAACTGTCGGGGATGCTACTGAGACGTGGCGTATAGATACTTATCCGTATGAGTAAGTTTGCGGTATACACTGTGACAAGGAATAAATAGTGTTTAGGTGTTATATATATTGTTCCACTTCCTGTCTGTTTCCTGTAATAATAATAAATATGTCATCAATAAATCGCTTTCAAAGTCTTATGAATAGTCTTATGACTAGGCCTACACTAAGCGTCTTTGGTCCATCCAGATGTTGGGGAGCCTTAACTAAGGCTTTGCAGTAGATTTTTTAACATAGGATATCAGATATTAGAGATTTTTGACAGAGCAATAAAACAGTACTCGTAAAGTTGTGATATTAAGTTCTTAATATGAGACATTTTGCCTGTTTCTATAAATAGAAGCACGAATTAAAATGAATTCTGCTAATAGGAAGTAATCGAAACTAGACAGGCTATAATTGAATAGGAACCCTATCGAAATAATTTTTATTATATATGATACTTTATTATAAATAAATAACGAATACAGGAATGGACGTTCATTCCCAGATTATTTTATAATTCTACGTTTTTGTTCATACATTTAAAAAAGATATTATTTCAATTTATATGTGAATTGAAACTTATTTGGACAGCATTTAAATAATTCTTAATAGCTCCTTACTGCTTTTTTATGATAAATCTTCCCTGGAAAATGATAGTATACAGTAAACCACTAGTACCAACTTACCGTATTTATGAGACGATTGAATTCTAACTTGTCAATATCCGCTAACGAGCAGCGTTCTACTAATGTGCAATCAAGTCAATGATTAAACTTTGGAAATGAATTGGTACGTTGAATACATTTTAGTCATCATACTGTTATCTAAATACTTAGTATACTTTATTATTCAAATTATAATGTTCTTAAGATTTTGTTTTAATACTGGCAATGATTTGGTACTGGCCATTAATTTGGTATTGAGTTATTCTGTCTAACAAATTGATAAAAGTAATTTACCTTGTCATTATTTTTTTTCTTAAATAGAGTGTTTTTTTATTTTGCGTAAATGATTGGTTGTATATCAATCATTAAGTTGATACGCTTGTGAATACTACTATCTTGCTTGTAAATTTAATGTTGTAATAATGAATAGTAATTAATAAGATTGATAAGATTTGTTAATTTGTTCAATGCGTACATATGTTTTTTTTATTATTTTCATGTATATAAATATTATATATATTATTCTCATCGCTCTGATATGTTAATTAACATTACTTCATACGAAAATATAATAAATCGATTAATAATACTATAAAAACATACTTTATTTTACTAATTAATTTTTATGGTAAAAATAAGCATATTAATTTTAGAACATAGAGAAAGATATAAAAAGCTCAAAACCTAATAAGCTTATATTATTTAGTACGCGATATCAATCCAACCTCAAATACAATATAGGAACTACTCTAAATATTAAAAGGGATGAATAATCTAATTACGAATTCCTGTCAGATGTCGGCTACCAGCGTTTTGTTAGTAATCAAAACGTCAAGTTGTTGTAAGCTGTAACAATAAAATTTTGTTTACAAGCAAAAAAAAGGCTGAACATTTGACATAAAACAACGTTTAATATTTAAATATGTTAATTTGTCAACAAAAATAAATTACTGACAATTATTTTATTTCATAAAATAATTAATTTCTACTACATACTTACAAATATATTAAACAATATTTCTATTGGTTTAACTAGTATTACAGAGAGTACGTGATACGAATACTAAGAGCCTTCATTAGCATATGAATCTCTTTGGTATCCTATGAAATTATTATTACAATGCTCCAAATGAAAATCTTTTAGTGTAGGTATTGAATATTGAAAGATTAGTAAAATAGTGCTTACACCCTATATAATTGACATTGATATATGATTGATATAATATTCAACAGCCAGCTACCTCTGTACCACATTATTAAACTTGGAAGAGATAAACTCTGAAATTCACTAATAAATAATAAAGTACTTGGAATAACTTAATTTAACAAGTCGTAAAAACAAGTTAAATTTTACTTTACTATTTATTTTTACGTTTTTTCTCACCTATCTATTAAATTACCAATTAAGCCTTGTAAAGTAATCACATGCCATTTCCATGCCTACCAACGTAACACAAGGTATCGAGCCATCGCCAAATTATTGTTACTTCAGAGTTAGCCACAAAGTTTTGTTCCCTAGTAACGATAATCTATCCATAATTTTCAATCTTTTAGTTAAAGTACTTTGTGTAATATGATTCTTAAATAGTATACTGTTTAAGAATCATATTACACAAGCTAAACCAACAATAAAGCTAAATATTTAGCTTTATATTACATTATATATTATATTAAGGACATTTTAGACCTCTCTAATGTAAAAATTCTACGACGAGTTTAAAAAGGGCTGAACTGCCATACTGATAATTTATATATATACCTGTACCTATAAATTTAAAATGTAATTATGTAAAAGCCAACTTTGCATACTAATAAAGACAATTGTTGTAGTTATATCTTTATGTAATTAAAAAAAAACAATGAATGAAATTCTTAACCTAAAGAATGCACGTTCGTTTTTATTTCGAGTTCGAAATTTCTATTTAGGATATAATCGCTATTTTAGCTTTATACAGTC
The DNA here is from genome assembly GCA_959347355.1 of Napeogenes inachia. Taxonomy (NCBI): domain Eukaryota; kingdom Metazoa; phylum Arthropoda; class Insecta; order Lepidoptera; family Nymphalidae; genus Napeogenes; species Napeogenes inachia. Next base: position 18,543,613 of record OY365793.1, on the reverse strand, counting down.
TTTAACATTTAGAATATATAAAAATACTAATACAGGAAAAAGAGCAAGTACTTGGATTATCAGCGAGAGAGCTCACCACGCCAGTGTCTCTCCGTTCCTTTTCATCTCCTGTCGACCCTCGAGTATTACACAGGGACATCCAATTTCCTAGAATATCCTCTTGTGGCCTTTCCTTGACCGCCGTTAGATTCTAGATTACGGGACTGCGACTTCAGAATTGCCGTTTGTATGAAGTCCTTTAGAATATGGAAGAATTTGACTTCAACATTTTTTAATCCTACCGACTGTATCAGTAAGGCATTGGCAAGGAAGTTATGAAAAAAATATTTATTGATAAAAAGGCTGAAGTTAGACTGAAGAAGAAGAAGTATAATATGTTAATATTATAATTAAATCTAATAACAAACAATGATAAATGTCGGCTGCCGTGTAAGCGGGAATAGCAACTAATGCTGTGATATCTTGCGACAATTTTTTTTTGTGACATTATAGTCACGAACTTGTATGTTAATTGAATATAGTAATGTAATTCTTAATAGAATTTAGCATTAACTTTGCGTATATCTTTTATATTACTAAATAATCCTCAAACTTAAATTGTTTTATATCTCAGTATCTGATAAATTCACCCAGTTAGGTAATATTTTTCGAACGAAAATATATTTAATAATTAATATTACTCGCTTTTGAGCTATTTTAATTTAAAAATCCTTTTGAAAGCATATTAATGTTAGTGTTCATTTTTATAAGCTTTCTACAAAGTATTAAAGTATAAAGTAATTTATCTACTTGTTTTTCCTAGGACGCACGCATTTATGCAATGCTTGGTTGCAAGTAACATGATATTTTTTTTGCTGAATTTTAATTACGGCAACAAGTAGGCACTCGAAATATTCACATTTAGGTGTATATTTACTTTAAAACTAACTAATTCAATTTTAAATAAATAAATTTTTAACTTTTAATTAACAATAAAAGCTTAACACTATAAAATTTTTATAAATAATTACATTAAAATAAATATTTACAAACGCGATTTTTATGCCGTTTTTATATATAATGATGATATCGTGCATGCATGATGATATCGTGCATGCATGATGAATCGTGCATGAAGAGTGGAACCCTTCGTGTACGAGCCGACTCGCACTTAAGCGTAAACCTCCAAGCTTTATATTTATAGTATTTGATAACAGTTGACGACTAGGTTCCTTGTGTTATATCAAATTAAAAGGTTATATTGTTCTTAAATTATTATTTAATCTTAATGTGTAAGGTTTTCAATATATTATTAATTATTTAGATTTAATTGACCATTATTAATATAAATAAAGTAACTTTTGATTTAATATAAATAATTAGAACCAAAAAGTTGTAATAGTTTCAATCATTATTTTAATGACTTACGTAGTAATGTTTAGATTTTATTTCTTGAAATTAAATACAATAATGAGAACCAATAACACTTCATAATTAAACCATTATTAGATAAAATGTATACTGATATTTATAATTGTTAATTTTCAAATAGTTGTTATTCTTGTATACTTGAAAGTAACTGATTTAACTAAAATTGGTTATTGTGTCGAGAGCGGTATTTATTATAAAATAGTAAATTGTAGGTTTAACTAAAATAATAGAACCAATATTCTTCGTAATTTAAGCCATTATTTTAATAACATAAATTGGTACTCAGAATTGTGAAGGATGAAGTAGTTGTTATTTTTGTATGTTTAAAGTAAGTTGATTTGAATATGATTATTATTTATGCGAAGAGGGGATTTTGTAACAAAAGATTTATAAACAGATAATGACGGCGATGCTGTTGTCTGGTATCAATGAAAAAGTATTATATACAAGTGAATTAAAATGAGTTTTTATTAGAAAATGTTTGTTTCAATTTGATCTGACATTGCCGATCAGAATGTAGGTACATAGTATTGGTCACAAATTGGAGAAAGATATGGAGATTTCATACATTTGATTGTTGCAACATTAGAAATGCTATTTATTTAAATCTTTGTAGGTATATTAGTGCTTAAATTTTTTTTAAATCTTTTTGAAACATTTGGAGCGTAAGAAGGTATGTGCGATTTAGAACAGTGGTGTATTAAAGTGCATAATAATTTATTATAGATTTTAAATGATATACTATGAACACATCAAAAGTATAGTTGTTTACGTTTACTTTGTTAGGTTCTATATATCATTAGACCCATAGCATTGAGTACATGCCTGCTCGTTTACCGTTTGATGTACTTTCTACGTAACTGCCAGTACAGTACAGTTTCAGTACCTTTAGAGATGGTCGCCGTTTGGAATAGAATAGAGTAAACAGAATATAGAGACCTCTATCGAAACTGCTATAAACGTTCAAAGTTTTAAAATTACTATCGTATTTGGCTACGCGATCAACAGTATTTGTTTTAGGATTGTATGGTAGACCTAGCTTGAGCGATAAGGCTTCTATTTTCGGTATGTAAATTTAACCTTGGAGGTTTATGACTAAAGTAGGATAGAATTGAATAAAATACATTTTCGCCCAAGTACAGAAAATGGTAATCGTGTTACATACGCTACACTGTGCACTATACCTATTATAAGTTCTAATAAAAAATATGGTAAAATATTTAAATTCACAGTTATTCATAATTCTCAGCCACAGCACTCACGCCATTAAAGTATTAATTACATGGTTTAAGTATCACGTCATGTAGTGGCAAATATGAAAGTCTTTAATAACTTTTTCCTAATGTTATCTTAACTAAAGTAGGTGTTCTTCGTCCGCATAGACTACTACTAATAAATGTATTTAAAAAAATAGGTGAAGTAATATAAACACATGTGTGTGTAAATATACGTGTACTACTTACCAATGTAATTAGTACGTATACTTATATAAACATGCCGTTTGTTTTCTAGAGACGATTGAAGTCATACCATTATTCACTCTGAACCGTTTGCGATAACCCTTGTAAGATTGATAAAATAATTGGAAATACCTGATTAACATAATATAGAGTTGATGTCATTTTAAGAATTAAAAAAAGTATATAATAAATATTTTAACAATCAAGTCGATAAAAAAGTGTAGAACTATCATACGTAAGTTAAGGAAAAAAATAAAAAAATAACAGTTCTGGGTTTCTAGAAAGAAACATAGAATTAATAGTGTATCAACATTTTGCCAATTAGTAAAACGTGACATTTCAAAAGTCAAAGAGATTATCAAAGAATAGATGCGATTATTAATTTTAGTTAAATATTTTTAATTATTTTTTTCTGCTTTTTAAAGTTATGTAACTGGTTTCTTTATTGTTTTAAATTAACCTACAGACAAAGAAATTTTGTCTTGTTTAAGTATTTTTATCAATAACACTTTAATATCTTAGAGACGACTGTTTCTATTTTGACCAACCATAGCTAAGAACCATCTCAACAAACCAGACTTTCGATTAAAAACAACAATCAAATCCGTCGACGCGATTGGCTGCTAGAAAGACACATAGATACACAGATATAACACCCCTATTTTTAGGTCGGGGTCAAAAATAGATTATTATAGATTATTAGAGGTACGGTACCGTGATTAAAATAAATAGTTGTACTTAAAGAATTTATGTATTGAATACATTATTTGTTTAAACTTTTTACATGTTTATGTCTAATTTTATAACAGTAACACTAATATTTGGCTTGGTATTTTATTCCCTTATTTAATTTTTTTAATAAAGAAGTCTTAAATGACGTCTTTGAAACTACAGGAGTTGCAAAATAAAATAAATAGAAAATATCTATCCACATGCATGAAATAATCCGAATATAATGGAATTTTATGAAACTATTTGATAGGATAGAACTATTAGTTTGCATTTTAGGAGTATCCACTCTGACAGAAACATTTGTGATGCAAAATTTGCACTGACTACTGAATTCCTGCTGGTATTGTTTTAATGTTTATTCTATATTTATTTAAAATTTAAATAAGCGTCACATGGTTTTACATTCTTTTAGATATTTTTAAATAATGATAATTCTATTTTACGAATACATCTTCCTCATAAATTCTTAAAATAAATCCCTCGCGTAATAAAAACACTGAGTTTTATGAAGTTTTTTATAAAATGTATTATTGTGCAAATAACCACCTTTGTAAATCTAATGGTCTTATTAAGTTTTAGGAGAGCTTTAAAATATTTAGAGAATAGTGTAACTTTATAATTATTACAATACATTTTATATACATATATCTTTTTATTCCTCTAACTATTGCTCTATCTACTTTCTCAAACTATCTGTCTTTGCGCAGTTTTTTTGCTTTAAAACCATAACAGACAGATAGATAAAATTACATTTGCATTAATGATATTAAATATTGATTCCGTATAAAAAAGCATTTAGATTGGCATAAATTGTTTCATGGACTAGTGAAGTCTTTTTGGATTTCACTTGATCATACTAAAATCACAAAATAAATCGTTAAAAGTACAAATAAGTAGCGCTGAGATCGAAAAATTGTTTTAAATAAACGGACAATTTTTTTAATACTAACTTTATTACTATGATTTATTATAAACGTAATCAACCAAACAACTATTGTACCTTAACATTTAAATGGATAACATATTTTTAAATTCACAACGTTTTAGAAAAACCATTTTATATGACAGAAAGATTTTTTTTTTTTGTATGGCTATACTGTTAGCCCTGTTGGCTATTACAGCGTCACCGGGGGGTGACAGAAAGAAGATATATTCATTACTTTTCTAGTCTTTGACTGACATTTGCTGATTAGTATATTATATAAAAAATAACAAAAAAAAAATACCATTTCTGAATAAATCTTCTGGTTTATTTCGACAGAACTGTTGAGATTTAATATTTTTATACAAATTATATATATTTCTTACATTCATTGAAAAATTTATTGAAAATAAGTATCCCAAAAATGATACTGCCAGAACTCTTTGAATTTTTGTCAAAAAATGTAACCAATATGTAAAATATCATAACAAATTGAATGAAAAAAAATACATACAACAATAATAAAATGCTCTTACTTTACCGAATAAAAAAAACAGATTAGGTTAAGTTTTTACTTCTTGTATCAATATATATTTATTGCCTTCTTAGAACAATTTATTAAATATATTATATTTTTATGTGTGATTTTGCTAATTTGTGACTATTTCTCGTAGAAAAAGCTCGTATACAAAAAGCACTTGTAAAAATATGTACGTATATTATATTGTCTTCATTCATTGAAATCTTTGTGTTTCAATATTATTCAAAATTTAAATCTTTAAATGTTATCTAAGGTAAAATCAGTTTAATAAATTCTTAAACTTTCATTTATTAAAATGTGTTTTTTACGGTTGTAATAAAACATTATTCAATTATATATTAATTGCCTTGTTATAGTAACAATGAGGTTTATTTGATTGTAGAAATCTGCATAAATAATAAGATATTAAAAAAAATATATAAAAACTTATAAACATGCTTTTACAAAAATGCTAAAAAACCAAAAATAAATGAAAGTTAGATAAAAAAAATAAACAATAATTTTGAATTAGGAATAGTATTGTCTTAAGCCTTAGCTTATCCATATATGCGGCGCTACTGAATTGAAAAACACACCTAATTATTTAATACTGTCAAAAAGCCTGTTGATGGATTAATCTGTCTAGTTAATTGTGTGTAATAATTAAGGGTTTAAAAAAAGGAAATAAGTGAAAGACATATTTACTGCAGTATTATTTTTATAGTCTTATCATAATTCACTATTAAGCTGCACGTTAATAAAACGAATTACAAAGGTATATAAATGTATATAAGGTTTAGCTGATAAAATTGTATATATACAGATATATATTTTTACTACTTGTAAATAGTGTGACCCCTCTGACAACGACATCTGTGGTATAAAAATTGGCACTTGCATGTCATTCCGAAACAACAGTCGGAGTGACTGTTTTGACAGCTTTTTCCTTCTCCAACACATCCAAAACTAAAAATAATATATTAAACATTACTTTTACAAAAACATTAATTTTATTAACCGCCCCGTTGGTCGAGTAGTTAGCGCAGACGCCTAATGTGTCACGGCGCAATGGGACTCGGGTTCGATTCCCGGCGGAGACAGACATTTATGTGATGAGCATAGATATCTGTGTTTCTGGGTTTGGTCGTTTATTAAATATATTCTCAGTATTTATATGTGTATTTCTATGTATTTGTATCGTTGTCTAACACCCTTAACACAAGCAAATAATTTGCTTACTTAGGGGTTAGATCAATGTGTGTAATTTGTCCTGATATTATTATTATTAGCAATTAAATTAAAGCAAAACGTTGATACACTTACGTTCCTAAAATGCCATGTTCATTGCCGTAATCAGATTCGTCATAATCTGTAATAATAACTTTTATGTATGCATATTACAATTATATCTATAATTCAACTCTTATCTATTTGATTTTGCTCTTGATATTTTAAGTCTGTCAGATAGGAAAGATCTAATAAACACTACATAGCTTAGAGGTATTGTAGAATATATAACCCATCAATCCGAACTGCTATAGTTTCGTTGTAGACACTGCTAACACTACGAATTGGTAGGCTATCCCATAATTAGAAGGAGGCCTATACACAGCTGTTATACTGGTACTAGGAACTCGTTCAGTTTTAAGTTTAATTATCTGAAAACTATTACATTACCGTGAAAAGTAGCGTAAGAACACTGGATAGTTAGAAAAACCAGTGCTAGCACCAGCAAGATAGTGCTGCCACGAAACATGGTTCCCATCTCCTTGTCTGTATCACTCAAAAACAGAATACAACAATAAATATAATATTATTCTGTATTGAATTGAACAGAATACAATAAAATAAAATAGGTAAGTATGATAAGAATAGATAGTGTGTGTTCAAGGTAGTGTATTGCACTGAACCTTTTATAAAGATGTCGTCTGTTTTTTAGATCCAAATCATCGGTTATTAATTGTTATGAATTATTTTTGATAACCCTTCTGAATGGGTTAAAACTATTGGGAAATTCAAAGTAGCATGATAAATTATTATTAATGATTATGAATTTCATATAATAATACCATATTATGTTAAATATTATGTGTTTAATATTTATATTGACAGGGGCGAAAGATTTGCTAATTTGTTAGATTACTTAGTTCGAAAATACTGAACCTACTTCCATTATAAAGCTGCATTATAACAAATTCATAAGTGCTTTTAATTAAAACTCGGACAAAGACAGACAGCACAGCGCTGCTAAGTTGTTTTATTGCCATGTGCTAGAATCAGTTGTCAGTAAATAGAATGTAAACAAACAACGTTTAGCAATGTGGTTAAAATATGACAATCAAACTGTTATATATATGCTAAAGATTATATATAATATATATATATATATATGTATATATATATATATATATATATATATATATATATATATATATATATATATATATATATATATATGTTATGCTATATTCTGCGGGTGAAGCCACAAGTACGAGCAAGTTGTTATTACTAAGATATTATAATAAAATAAAACGCCGGAATTATTACTCATATTATGATTTACCAATAATAATAATATTAATAATAATAATAGAAGCTTTATTCAAGTAGCATACATAAGTAGTAATACATTTACCAATGAGAAATTATTACAGTTATTATATAAATAAAAGATGCTACTGAAAAGGACATGATTTCAACTTAAAGCTGCTTTTCAGTTCCTTGGGCTTGCTGCTACAGTATGCAAACTTAATTAACAAAGCATTAAAAAATACGACCAAAAATAAAAAAAAAACAAAAAAAAAAAGTTTTGTTTTATTTTAGTTTAATCAATACATAAGTATTTTTTCTCCTCTCTCGCTAATTGTGGTCGAGTATTTATTTAATTAAAAAATTGTGAAAAAAAATATATATATTAAGTTTTATATTGTTTCAATTTATTTTCTATCAAAAACTTGGTCGTTTATCAAAAATATGGTTATTTTTGAAATGGAATTAAAGTGAATGGTTTCACTTTAATCTAAAATAAGATTTTTCCTTCTACTATTATTCTTACAAATATAAAGCTTAATTTAAAAATAATATGGAGCTTAATAAGACAACCCACTCGACAGGTTGTTATAACACGGGTATGCCTTGAGCGTAACTACACATAATATGAAGTAGACATCAGCAGAAGGCACCTTTGTTTTTATAAAATATTATTCAAAACATTTAGAGATTTTATCGAAGCCTTATTTTTTGTAAAAGCTAGAAATTGAACGCTTATTTCGATAATAAATATTTTTTTAAAATACTATTAATTTATTTCATAATTATAAATTTATTAATTTATCCTGAATAAAATACCAAAATGTTGTATTCTTCAGAGAAGTAATTTAAATGTAACGGGAAATCGAATGCCTCATTTCTAAACATCCATTTATTATCATCATTTATATTCCATTTTGGTAGGCATTAAGCCCTACCATTAAAAAACATAACAACACGGAAATTAAGAATTCGATTATTATTATCTATATATCCCTTAGGCATATAATATTTTATGAACATAAATAATTGTTTATTCTGTATTTCTGTATATACCATATATATTTACGCTAGGCGCATAAATCGCTACTATCTATAATACGCAAAACAATATTTTTTTATAAAGCAATACTAATAAGGAATAAATTTAACTATAAATAAATAAAAAGATTTAAAACAAAAACTATTAATCATTTTGTAGTAAGGTAATCATTATATAGATAATAAACTAACTATTACTATATGAAAAAAGACTCGAATTATTGATTATTAAAAATATACTTAAATATTAAGTTCAAGTTAAATTTCATTGTTGGTTTAAATAACAAACAAAATCAATTGCAGTTTAAAGATTAGTGAATGGACTTAAGATTAAAGTTATTATATTTTCTTTGTAAATTCTAAAGGCTGTAAGAGGGCAATGAAGTATGTTATTGCTTTTTGGATTATCAATTTTCTTCTAAAATATAAGGATTGTAGTATTGAAGCACAAAAAAATATATAGTTAGTTACTAGTTTTTTTTTTTTTTTTTTTTTTTAACGTCAGGAATCCTCATGGATACACACTTCCATCAAAGGGATGATGGAGGTGGTTATGTGAGACTCCTACTCACTAAACCTGACGGTTGCCGCCGCCGTCATAATGGGACACCACGGGATCGCTTTCGCACTCACCGCGATGCCCCGACGTGATCCACGGAGAGGGCACCCCGCAACGAGGAGCACCCATCCCTTTTTCGCAGGCTTGATAGATCGTGGAGGGATCCCCTTCCCCCCACCCAAGCCTGCTGCCTCTGAAGGGGGCCGAGACCCCCTTCTAGCTGGACTCAGTCTCAGAATCGAGCCAGTTGGACAGACCGACTCGACCATTGACCGTGTCCAGCTCCGCCGCCGGTTATCTCCCCGAGAGGAGACCACCGGTCAGACCCCCTGGAAGAGCACACTCCCATAAGACCCAGTGATGCGCAGACAGCCTCACTGCAACACACTGGAGTCGAACGTGAGTCCGCTCACGTAGGGGGCCCAACGTCGAACCCGACAGGCCTTTACCGCCGGCCACGGTGATCAGCCGAGACCAGCAGGAAAAAGGCATAAGTCGGGAACCCACCACGCCCAGACCAACCATCACCAAGCGCAACCGTGGCGTCGCGCTCGGCAACGATTAATCCAGGCAACGTCTTGGACCGTCTCCCCACCAAGCACCCTCTCTAAAGTGCTTGGTGGAAAGAGGTCCAGACCCTAATCGCGGACCCGCCCACACAGCCGCGGAACCACTCCACAGTCCACTCTGCTGTCAGAGAAGTACCAGGAGTAATTCCGCAGCCGACCCCGGCAAAGAGGGCCTGCGCCCTCCCACCCTCAACGCCCAGGCCAACTTTCCAACGTAATCAAACGATGGAAAGAGGCCCGAGCCCCCCCGCAGACAGACCACCCCGAAAGGCAGCCTGCCCGCCAGCCAGCCATGAACCGGGCACAAACCCCCATGGTCGACCTCCACCGCGCCGAGTATTAGCCAACGGCTAATGCAAACCCGAAGGATCACATTAACCGTTGTTGCCCAGGGAGCACCGGCCCGTACCGCTTCCGATGCCACCGGACGAATCCGAGCAACAAGGGAAACAGACGGGCACACGAGGAGGTTCCCGGCGACGGCCCCCCAGTTAGTTACTAGTTAGGATAACTTGTTGGTACACAATATTTTGGAAGTGGAAAATATTTCGGTTAATATTTAATTTACTACAAAGTAAGAAAAGTTATTTTCGATAAATCGAACGATTATAAATCGTTCTATTATAATCGTTCTGTTCTGTTCTGTAAAATTAGACTGTAAAAATGTTTAAGACAAAATCGGAAATGTATATTTTTACATTGTATAATAATTATGAATAACAATATTTAAAATATTCAGGAAATAATAGCCGCAAGTATTTGGTAACAAAATTCTTTTTTTTCATTTACACTATTGTTGATCATTTACTTGTTTTTAAAAAAATCTTTGAACGAATAACTACGTCATGTTTCCAATTTGTTATCAATCCTAACAAATTTAAATGAAAAAGACCAATTTAAAAACTGACTTGAAAATCCATTAACCGCATTATACATACGTTAGAAATATACATACGTTAGAAAACTGCAACAATCCAATTTACTTCTTCCGAACTCATCAATAATATCCACCCATCTTGGACGTGTACGTGACATTTTAGCCGCTTTGTTTATTCAAGTGATAGACGGAAAATATAATGCTATACTCTCTTTCTATGCATTCATAAAGTAATAAAAAACATACTGTAACTGTCCAGAAATAAACTACAACTATTTGAAATTACTATTTCAAAAGCAGATTTTGTTGTTTGGAACTATTTAAAACCAAACATTAACAGAGGATAATAGTTGTGATAAAAGTTGAAATTGTCTTTAAATTAGTTATGCTCATTAACATTTACATTTTAAATACTCAATGAAAAATGCACCACATAGACAAGACTTGAATCTATGACCTTTGGAATACCGTCTGCGTCCCTCCACCAATGAGCCACTGTACCTATATTGATGAATTAAGCATTCTATGTAATTGTAATTGCTTTTATCGGGTGGGAGGCAAAATCTTTTATTTTAAAAGGGATATATAAAAGTCCTTTTAATTATAAAGTATGTATACCGTGTCCAGATCCGACTATAATTACATATTTTGAAGAACGTTCAAGAACGTGAGAATAAGAATTGTTTATGAATATTGTTTACGATTATTGTTTTGTTTATGATTATATTATTATTTTGATAACATATGATAACTATTGCTAAATATTATAATGCCATCTATTATAACTATACACATTCGTAGAATTTCTTGCCACTGATTAAAACCAAACTCTCAAAAACGTTTCTTAAAAATATTCTAATGATAGGATTTGAGAATACAGATCCGATTAAAAGATATGTTTTAGTCATTCGAAGCGTGAACATAAGCGGCAGGTAAATGCAACATTAATTCTACCTCAGTTGATTATTGTAATAATAAGGAGAAATATGTGACATTGTCTAAAAAACTAATAAAACAAACCGGTTTACTTACTTTACTTTTAAGTAACTTACAAACAATATTATTTTATTGTTATTTTTAAATTATTTTATTTATATATTCTCATAATATATTTAGTCTACTTTAATTAGCTTTGATAACATGAAATACTAAGTTGCTTTTTAACTACAGTGTATACTTACTCAAGTGTTTTTTTTATGTAAATCTTATGAAGTGATCAGTTGTCTTGCAATTTTTGCATGTGAAAATAGCATTTATTTGGATGTTCTTTATAAAACTTATATAAGTTTAATATCTTGTAAAATAAATGATTACCATTATGTATTACTTTGACATCTTATTAAATAAATCGATTTCCACGCGGTCACAGATTCGAGGCGATTATTTTTTTATTTAATGTTTATTTAATAATAAAATATCAATTACCAACTATCAATAACTTTGAAGTAATAACTATGAACAACTTAAGTATAAGTTTTCGACTAAGACCAAATTCTGCTAGCGTCCTTAACTACGCATTCTCTATGGTCCAATAGAATAACATTTAACATACAGATCTGGGAGAAACTAATAATTGGCTTACGCTTTTGCCTTATTTATAGTATTTATAATTTTAATTCTAGAATAGTAAATATTTAATAGAAAGTAAATACGATAAAAAAAGTAAAAAAAATAGTTATTGGTTGAATGGTTAACCAACCACAACACAAATAAATTTTGTTGATAATTAAAAAAAAGAAAATCAAAAATATTTTTGGATTATTGGCCAAAAGAAAATAATACCTTAAATAGAAAGAATAGAAAGAACACCGATAGAAATTTCTAACCACCTAATAAACTAATACCTTTATTTGAGAAACACACGTTGAAGTTAAATATATTACCTGGCTGTATTCAAGTAAACTAATCGGGATTTGCTGAATACAGCCGTGTAAATATTTATTAAGTGCTCATCATGGTTTACGGAAGTTTAACACAAAACATACAAGTTAATATACTTCAATACATTTAATATATATATATATATATATATATATATATATATATATATATATATATATATATCTATATATTTAATAACATTTAGATATTAGTATACCATACTTATGAGTTGTATACATATAATTCACACTCATTTCAAACATTCAGAACCAATAATTAGCAATGCTTTTTGTATTGAAGGTTTTAAATATCCCAATTGATCCGTGTTGTCCCAACCTTTGTTAACGCATGAAGCTTATTGGTCTAATTTTGGAGAGAAACCATTTTAGGTGTTTTTCGGTATGACAAAAATTTTCCATAGATTTAGAATTACATAGATTTAGTATTACGATATTCAATTTTGAGAAGTTTTCTGTATTATATCTAATCTAATTTAAATAACATATTCGAAGATTAGAAAAGAGAGTTTAAAATTGTTTCTATAACGATTGTTGGTCAATCTAAATTAAATTTTAAATCCAAAAGAAACAGTTACATATTTACAATGCTCTAGCATTCCCTGATGCAAATGGTATCATCACGTTCTTTCCACGTTATTCTATTATTTCGAAATTAAAAGTAGCCTATAATATTAGTTTATACAAAATTGTATACTTGTCGGAGATCGAGGTATATTAGTGGCTTCCTCGTTATTAACGGAGTCTTTTAGTACAGGATCCGTGGCGTAAGTCTGAGGCAATTAAACCACAAAGACACATTATGATTATTCTTGTATTACATGTAGGTAATCATAAATTACTTAGTAGATATATAATTAGTTACGTGATCCACCGGTCGTGTTTGAAGGGGCCCAACTGTAATCGCTCTCCCTAATGAATTTCGCTTGCGACTCACTACTCTCCAACATTTAAAAACGACTCAAAACGATTCCGATCACGTGACTCTTTACGTCACGATGTTTATACCCCACCGATACAATAATATCACTTGAGTTACTTATTATACTACTTATTATATTATTATCGAAGCACCGTCACGGCTATGCTGACAGTCGCATATCCTCATTTGTCTTCCCCCCTTACGTCATTCTCTCATTAAAAAAAACTAGGAAGGTAACAGATAGCTACACCACTTACGCATGCTCGTCCATCTTTGACAAAAAATACACTACACATTTCGTAAACCAAACATACACTATATATTTCGTTAAAAATAATAAGCATCTGTAAACAAACTGGCATCTCAAACTACTCATACTAAACCGACCAATTGAACCTTTTGACTAGCTATCATCCCTTATGATAGCGTGCTCCCGACAACCCATCACCGTCTCTTCGGACAGTCACCAACAACATTAAGATAGCATCGTAGACCCGCTTACTAGGACAATAGATTTGATTCGGAACGTTGGCGTGTCTAAGCCAGTCCCTTAATGACCCATCTGGTCTCTTTATACCTTGTGCGACCTCACACTCTTAAGTACTTACATTAAAAATATCAATTATGTAACATAAAATGGTTTGAAGTTAGCTTTGGTGAACCATGATCTGAACTTATATATACCTCTCCCTTCTGCGTGATTGTGGAACGCCGTCTCAGCCTGCTTTGTGTTTTTAATAGTTTAATATTAATTAATTGACGGTGTGAAGTAATTTGAATAAAAAAATGGCCATTAGGTTTTTCGAAACTTAATTTTCTTGTTAGTTATAACAAAAGCTATAATAATAATTTCATTTAAAAAGAGTAATAGTCTAATTAATATAGTGTACATATTTTTTAGACCTATAAAATGTATTTTTTAATAATATTGTATTTTTAATATTTATTTTTAAATATATTATGTTAATACTTATATCGATATCCAGTCAGTCGTTCCTTCAATTTCTAAGCGATCAGGAATCCAAGTCAGAAGTACCTTAAAATGTTCAAGTGACAACGAATATTTATCGTAGCACCGCAATATACGCTTTTAGAGTTATTTGGATTAAACTTACTCTGTATGTACGAATAGTTGATAATATTGTTATGTTCAAAAAATAACAAAATACATATATATTTTTTTAAGAAAACTGGTATCATATCTGAAACTTTATATAATAATAATATTATTATTATTGAAACTTTATATATCTTTTCAAAATATCGATAATATACATAAAAATCTACATAAATTAAGTGTCAAAAATATTTTAACATGATTTAGTATAACCGAGTTACAATATTGCACTGTAATACAAAAAATATGTTAATAATTTCTTACAGGGAAACTCTCCTGACAACCACTACACAGATATTTTCTTCTATGAGTAGAATCTACTTTTATGAGACAGGATTGTAAACGAGGTGACGTCCGAAATGTGTCATCGCCATTTGCAAAGCAAATATAAATGAAATGCATTGAGCAATGGGGAAAAAAAAGCCCTCGAACATGAAGGGTTAGAAAGGTTTTTTTGGTTTCCAGCTCTTTTAGTATTATATGAATCATCTGTGATAAAGATAGAAGAACCTAAAACCACAATATCATTGACTGACTGACTCTGCTTTATGCATAATATGCATATTATGGAAATATGCACTGCAAAAGACATTTATTTTAGAGAAAGTGATTAAATTGTGAGAACAACGTTCTTAAATGTTTCTAGTAAATCAACAATATTAATGTAGAGCTCACAATGTATTGCCACGTATATTGTATATCTTAAAAGATGCTATACCGAAGATGGATTGTCGGTCAATACATTTATGTTCTCTCCACAAGATAGATGAAGTTAGACTTTTGGAAATGTTGTGGATTTTATTTCTTTTCGCACATATATTATAACTTATTCTTTAGGATTTGGATATTTAAAACAAACTACTATTAAATTATTATATATTTTTTTTAACACGATAAAGATATCTCGAAGCCTATCATTCTCTTTTATCTGCCACCATGTTTCTTACAACAGTATTTTAGTACATTTAGTTATCATTTTGTTTTAAATCAGGTAGTATTAGAAAAACCATCTAACTATTTCAGATTTTTTATAAAACCAACTGATAATGTGGTATTATATCTAAATAAAAATTGAGAACGGAGCTAATAGTTATTAATTATTATATGATATGATAAAAATCTTAAATGCTTTTAATGGCCAGACTAAGTATATTTACCCTCTCATCACAAGATTGGCACTTTCACTGAGAGTTTTTCTTTTCACAAATAATTTTAAAATTAATTAACTTTGCATAATTGATTTGCTGACTAGATAGTTCAAAAACGAAAATATCTTGTTTATCAATACGCTACTTTAACGCCATCTTTATGCTATAAACAATAGCGTATTTATAATCTTAAACTCACGTAGGAAATGAAAAATGAAACACGTAGTAATAAGTTACAGCGCGGTGCTCGTAATACTTGTATGGACAAGTTAAAATCGCAAGTCTGTACTAGTTGTCGTTTGTAAAACTGGCGATTACATAATTATTTCTAGTTTATATTTAATTAGTTCGAAAGTTTGAAAAAAAGGTGAACATAAAAATAAATCGAACTTGAAAGTTAAGGGACACTTCACTATATTTATTAATCCCATTAAATGCTAATGTTCTGCCTGTGAATTATGGAGATAAAACCTTATTTAGTGAAGAAATTTTGTCAAATAATAAAGAAGTGGAATATGATTCTCAAAAGGATAATTTTACTCTCTGTTACCTAACTATGTAATCAATTAATACGGTAATATACATAGAAAAACAATTAACTTTAACTTTCCATATATTTTGTACAATACTATTTGCTGACTCGTCATGTAATCTCAGAAACTACTCCGAAAGTCACGAGTTTGAAATTTCGAATGGGAGTTAAGTAGGAAACATGGCACTTAACTTTAGAATGTAGTGATATACACTACATCCATCCTGCGACTCCACCCATCCCATATAAGAAATAACAGTATATTTTTTATACAGAATGGGTGGAGCCACAGGCAGATAGCTAGTCGACAGTATTTTCTTATTAAAATTATATTTATTGTAGGAGACGCTTTATAGGATATCAGTAAAATGAGGGGTATAAAAAATATGCTAAAATATACCTAAAAATGTAAATATGTTGATTATACCCCACTCTCACTCCTCCACTCCACTCACACTCCTCCAATCCAATATACTCTATTTTAGATAATAGGTAAAAGTTGAATGTTATGCATATATGTATAAAAACAATGGTATAAAATATATTTATAAAAATATAGCATCTTGTCAAGCAAAACAAAAAAAAGATAAAATAATAATAATACGTCGTATGTGTATAAATTTTAAAGTAATATGATATAAATAACGTATTCATATTTTGAGGAATACGATACAATATGGATATTTATAATTTCGATAAATGGGAATTGGAATAGAATTACCAAACACTCGTAATAAAAATCCTAATCCAATTCTGCTTGACGTGTTATTTCTGGCGATTTGAAAGTTGGGCTCAGTGATCTGAATAAAAATAACGATACTATAATAAGATATTTCTAGAATTACTCAAGCATATGAGTAATATCTCGTTATATGTTGTTGTGAATGTTGTTACACATGCTAACTGCAATATTTAAATGACGTTTCCAACTTTTGCATGCTACTTACTGGTCATGAGTAAAATAGGTGTCATCAAAGTAACGTTCAAATATTGAGTGTAATGAAAGTAATGTATAAGTCTTAATAATATAGGTAATTTGAAAACGACATGTTCATGTCTTGCACGTATTAGTTTTGGGGTTGTTTTATTATATATTCACGAATATAATCAACTTTAAAGATAAATATGTTTCAGAAACATATTGCCATTATTTAAAAATATATATATAAACTACAAGAATTTATTTCAATTATATTACAATTATTGATTTATTTCCCTAATCACTAAATTCCATGACCAGCTATCAAGACCTAAGTCTTGCGCTTAGTTTAGCCAAATAAACTAGAAAATGGAAAAACATAATGAAAAAAAAAATTATATCGTTGTCTCTCAATTCTACACATTCTTTAAGATATGTTTTATAATTAACGTGAACATAAGTTCACGTAAAAAAACGACTTACGTATTAACTGTTAGGTACATAAGTTTTTGAATCTTTTTGTATAAGAAATAAAGGTACCTACCGCTAATCAATTCGCCGATTACGATAACATTTAATGTCAACAAAATTTTAATATAGGGTAATTGAGATCTTATAACCAAATAACTTATCACGAAAAACCCCTGGGATCTGCTAAAGACATGATCATGTCCTTTTCTTGTTTTGATTAAAATTTATACTTTAGTTTCGTTAGACCCACTATTAGAACGTTACTTTTATGACCGCTCATTGTAATGTATCCTTTAAAAAAAACATGAATAATGTGATAGAATAATTTTACTTAAACACAGATTAGTAATGTAGGTTATGAGATGTAATGTAGGTGCTGTAGAATTTACGAGATACTGAGGGAAAAGTGGTTTAAATTGGTAAGCGGATTCACGGATTAGTCAACTCACAAGCGTAAGAAGATTAATCTTTTATCTGATTGATGATTTTGTTGATGATTATTTAATCTAACAGTAGCTCACAGACTAGACATTCAAATGTTAGGGCTAAAAAATGCTTTTTTATCTAAATAATATCACTATTTTTAAGAACTCCATGAAATCTTTTTCAACAGCTGTGCTTTAACTAATGACTGATTAGTAGCTTCCTGGTATTTTGTTTATAAATTGTAATTTCATTATATAAATAAGTATATTCCAATAATATTATTACAATATCTGTCGATCGATCATAGAAAAGTCTAAAGATGATACTCTAACTTCTCTCCCAAAAGACAAAGTTGCCTCAGAGCTCGAGTCACGACTTCAATTCCATAAAAAAATATGATAGGTACAAATAAAGTAAGGCTAGGATCAAGTAGGAAAGTTCAAGACATAGACATAACAAAATCTTTTATTCGACAAGGCGAAAACGATAATTACCGACTCCACGCGATGACCCTAGAAATTCAAAACGAATGGGTGACCATAGGAGATTTTTGTATTCCACTAGCTTTGAAGTGGCGCACCTTAATTTATGATTGGTCCCCCGCATTATTAAAATTCTATCTTAATGCATTCCAAACGACTCTCCCAGATCAAAGTAATTTAGTAAGATGGGGCCAAGTCACCGAAAAGTCTTGCAACATCTGTGGGGAGGCAGTAGGAACCGCGAAACACTTATTAGTAGGGTGTAGGGTACTTCTAGATAAAGGTCAATACTCGGTATTAAAAATTATACGGGAAGCGGATAGTCTTTCAGTAGCAAGAGCGCGGAAGGGTATAACAACCACCAAACGATCTGTAGAATTCGTAAAATAAGGCTCCTCCAAAAAATCAATACCGAAGCCTTATTCAATTTTAGGCGCGGCTCCTGATTGGACTCCCATTATGAACACGTATGAAAAACATTACAAAATCCCTGGGGATGTTGGTGTTACCTACTCTATGTTATGTAAAAAATAAACAATAGGAAAGAAGTCGAAAAATAACAAATCATTAAATTTTAACTTACTTTTGAAGGAAGTATTAACCTTTGACAAATATATGATAAAATGAACTCTAGATAATGAACTCGTCAAGGAAAGACAGAACAAATTTTATAAGCATTGACAAAAATATAAATTAAAAGCGTGTTATTACACAAGTAGGCCACCACAATAGTGTTTTAGCAGGAAAGCGTTAATGAGAAAATATAAGAAATTTATGCATGGTAACTTTTAATTATATATTTTTTTCGTTTTATTATGTATCTAACACTTAAATACTTGAATTATGTACAGAAACGGGATTATTGCCACGGTCAGTTATATTATTATTATTACCTCGATATTTCGAAGCGGTTACCTACACGCTCCATGGCCCGCTTTGAAATATCGAGGTAATAATAATAATATAACTGACCGTGGCAATAATACCGTTTCTGTACATAGTTCTAGTGAAAATAACCACTTTAATCTCAAAACTTATAACTTAAATACTTCTTATTATAACATTGTAAAAAAAAAGTATATACTTTTATACATGTATATGTAATTCCTGTGCAAAGGACCGTACCTTACTAATATAGTTTTTTAAGATACCTGTACTAATAATTTCCTTTTTGAATATGTTATCTTAAAATTCAACGATTAATCTTCCAAATACCGACTAAATGCGAAAAGTGCACGGGCGACGTGTCCATGGTTAGAAGTAAAAATTAATAAAACAATACTACACAATTAAATGATAATGTCTTAGACATTTATATATAGGTTCACAAATCTTTTTTTTAAATATTATGAAATTAAATCAAGATCGCGATACTAAAACGGAATGTTTGGTATTTCCGAAATATTATTGAGATATTAACGTATTCATCTTGTCATACCATGAGCCCACAGAATGTATACATGCATATATTATTATAATCAGATGCCAGGGACTAAAATGGTTTAAATTTCTCCCCTACCACCAAACAAAAAAAATTAGAGCTCAACAAACATAAACCAGTAAATGAAATATATAAATTAGTATATTAATTGTGTTATAATAATTTAAGCTTAAGGTTTCTGATCGTGAAAATGAAAAAAAAGTATTTTAGTTTAAAAATAGGTTGACACGGACCATAAACTAACACAAATGTAATCAAAATCAGCTGTTCTGTTGTACTAGTGTAATGTGCGTACAAATAACTAGTCATTTAATAAAAACATAATGTAATAAAGTAGATTTTTTTTAAATATATATAAATATATAAATTAGCTTGTTGCAAATGAGCAAGTATCTTCAGTTATGTTTTGTTTGAAGTTTAAATGGAGTTTATCTTTTTATAAGATTACTTATGAGATTATTCTGTAAAATTATTATTGTCAAAATCTAAAATGTATGAAAAAATTTAAAGAAAATGCTAATTCAAGTGGTAAAAATGACGCAAGTTAGAATACATTGATCAGAAATCGCTTAAAAAAAAAAGTTAAAAGTTTCAATTTAATTTTTTCGATATTTCATAAAAAACTTCAGGAACAAATGTTTGCTAATACAAAATAAATCAATTTTAATTTAAGATTAATTAATCACACAATTGCGCCTAAGCGAAGAGAGATTATATAAAACTTTTGTTCATCGAAATTGTTTTAACAGTTATCAGTCTAATACACGTTTCAAGTTTGATACAATTTTGTTGAGACACGAGTTCGTATGTTCCATATTATTTTAGACTCGGAATTTCACTCACGTGTATGAGAGAGAGAGAGACTGTATCTTGCCAGCCTCTCACTCTTTATTATAGACTACATACTTTAACAAATTATAATAAAATGGTAACTATGTAAAAGTTACAAAAACTAACAAACAAATAATAAAGTATTTATAAGTATTTATAAATATAACTACTGTGCACCCCAAGCTTTTTTTTTTACAATTTTGAATTTTGAATTTTGAAAAAATTTTTGAATTTTGAATTAAAAGTTGGTCAAATTACGCTCAAAGTTTTCATTACAAAAATACAATTCAATAATAAAAGCGTATTAAAAAGGATTATAATTATAAATAAAGTACCTTTTACTATTTGTACATTGCAATGATAATCAGAGTGTTCTTTGATAAAAAGTAGCTTGAGTAAAACTTATTTCAAAGTTATATAAAATAACATCAATTTTTCTTAAGCAATATTTTTTACATTTGTCGCATGTAAATAATTTATCAAACAGATAGAAGTCGGCGTCGTTCATTTCCACCGGGAATTTATGGAAAGTGGATAAAAGTGTTATTTATTTCAGTTTATTGAAATAATGATTTTTATATTTTAGTTACTTGGACAAATATTTTGAGTAAATATATTTTTAAATAGTTTTTATAAATCGATAACTTGATGGGACAATAAAATTATGATTTTTAGATGAATATTATTTGTTGCTTTAGAATTAAATAGTACTTTTATCTAATAAAAAGCTTGTTTTCATTAAGTAAAGAGAAAATACCATAAATTGATATAACTTTTTTATTTCTTAACTGATTTAAATGAAATAAACATTAAACATATACAAACATTATACAGACTTACAGACAAACAGACATACTGACAAACAGACAAAATGAAAAACCATTATTTTGGGTTTTCTTGCTCTTATTATGTTCTCTCTGTTAAAGCCTCCCATTATTATTTTTTTATTATTTTCCGTGTACAGGAATTGATCAGTGACAATTTTATTATATGTATAGATAACTGCACTAATAGTCACAGATTTTTGATAACATAAATCATATAAAGTATCTCTACTTTTACACATGCTGAGGCTGTCCAAACTAAGGATTGCTTAAGGTTGTTGGGTTCTTAGCTATAACTCCAAATCTTTGGTCCTTTGTAAATCCATACATTCTAGTTAACCTAAGTCATCACAAATGATGCCACTAATTAGTGACAATGTTATGGTCTATACTGGTAGCTGAAGTGTCGGTAACACGAGTAGGTTCATCAAATATGTGATTCTAAATTTAAAAAATGAAATAATAAATGAATGTATCGTACCCTTCATGGTTACATTCTCGGGAGAGTCAGTTAGTACATAAACTTTTAAATCATTTGTTGTACATCTATTGTATACTGGCTACCAATAATAATTTTATAATAATGTTAATAAATTTGAATTGTTTGTTTTAATAATTTTATTATATTTTGCCCATTATTTTCATATTGCGAATTATTTTCTTGCTTTTCAGTTAGGTTCATTTTTAAAGCCTATTTTTTTAGTTTTTTTTAACTATATTTATTTTATGTTTTTTATACTTCTGTATCAAATGTAAAAAAAACGACATACTTCTAATATATTTTTTGATTATATAATAGATTGAAATAATATTTTATATGAAAAATATACTATAAAATAATAATAAATAAATAATAATAATAATAATAATAATATCACAGGACAAATTACACAAATTGATCTAACTCCTAAGTAAGCAAATTATTTGCTTGTGTTAAGGGTGTTAGTCAACGATACGAATTCATAGAAATACACATATAAATACTATGAATATATGTAATAAATGACCAAAGCCAGAAATACAGACATTTATGTTCATCACATACATGCTTGTCCCTGTCGGGGATCGAACCCGAGCCCCATTCCGTCGCTATACGTTAGGCGTCTGCGCTAACCACTCGACCAACGGGGCGGCAAGAAATAAATAAATAATAAAAAATAAATAATAATAATATAATAAAATATTTTTCTAAATAGTTATTTTTTAGTAATTAGGTATAAAACGTTTTAAAAGTTTGACGGTTAGGTTGCTGTTTGTATATATTGTACCATTGCACAAAAAAAGACTCCAAGAATACGCTATGCTGCTTCATATATTCTATTTAATTCTTTCGCATGTGCAAGGAGCACGCTACGGATATATAGTTCTCTTTTTACTTGAAATTCGCTCATCCTGAGGATCCTGGCAAGGATAACGGGACAAATTGATTAAATTATTGGATTGTAATCGGTCCTTGATAAGTATGCCAAAATTAAATTAATCCGACATTTCAAAGTAGGTCAAAATCACGTTCAAACATTCTGTTACATACATAGATAATAATAATAATAATAATAATAATATCAGGACAAATTACACACATTGATCTAACCCCTAAGTAATCAAATTATTTGCTTGTGTTAAGGGTGTTAGACAACGATACAAATACATAGAAATACACATATAAATACTGAAAATATATTTAATAAACGACCAAACCCAGAAACAGACATTTATGCTCATCACATAAAATGCCTGTCTCCGCCGGGAATCGAACCCGAGCCCCATTGCGCCGTGACACGTTAGGCGTCTGCGCTAACCACTCGACCAACGGGGCGGTAGATAGATACATCCGAAGCTAATAAAAGCGTGTTAAAAATGAAGGTTATTTTTTTATGTGGATACCATTATATGTGTTTACGCTATTTCATAATTATTATTTTATTTTCAAATCTAATATACAAATACTTTATCGGTTGAGCAATATTCGCATTCTTATTATCTACTCACCTTTTTTTTTTAACGTCAGGAATCCTCATGGATACACACCTCCATCCAGGGGATGATGGAGGTGGTTATGTAAGACTCCTACTCACTAAACCTGACGGTTGCCGCCGCCGTCATAATGGGACATCACGGGATCGCTTTTGCACTCACTGCGATGCCCCGACGTGATCCACGGAGATGGCACCCCACAACGAGGAGCACCCATCCCTTTTTCACAGGTTTGAAAGATTGTGGAGGGATTCCCTTCCCCACACCCAAGCCTGCTACCTCTGAAGGGTCTGAAGGGGTCTCACCTTCTGGCTGGACTTGGTCTCAGGGAATCAGGTGTAAAACCCGACTCGACCATCATCGACCGTATCCAGCCCCACCGCGGTAGTCTCCCCGAGAGGAGACCACCAGTCAGGCCCTCTAGGAGAGCTGACTCTCGATACGACCCAGCGGGCTCAGCGCTTTGGTCAAACCGCGAGCCACACGCCGGGCCGCACTAAAGTCCACTCAAGACAGAGGACCCAACGTCGAACCCGACAAGTCGGGAACCCACCACGCCCAGACTAACCATCGCCAAGCGCAACCGTGGCATTGCACTTGGCAACGATCAACCCAGGCAACGTCTCGGACTGTCTCCCCACCAAGCAATGTTCTGTCAATGCTTGGTAGAAAGAGGTCCAGACCCCTAAACGACGCAGACGGCCTCTCCCTCAGGAAGAAAGAGACCGCCGCGCACTCCCCCATACAGCCGTGGGACCACTCCACAGTTCACTCTGCTACTCAGAGAAGTACCAGGAGCAACCACCTACATCAAGCACCTCAAGTATAAAAAAAATGGCGTCATCTAGAGAAGCCCAACACTAATCGTATATATTATTTGGTCTCCCGCTATTATTATTCATAAAAAGATTTAAAATAGTGCTTTAATACCTTTATTAGCATTTATTTGGTTTATATTTTAATTATTTTTTAGTTAACACAAAGACAGTTTCAGAAGAGCTCTTTACAACGTATGGAAAAATATTTTTCAATATGAACTTTACGTTTTAAAACGAAATTTTAAAAAGTCACGAAAAATTCAATGTAACAATGTTTCATTAGTGAATTTTTCAATTCGTTTCCCATTTAGATTATAGGATGAATTTTGGGTGTAACATTTTAAAATATGAACTAAATTATTTTTTCCGGATATTATCTTATATATTGAAAAAGACTTAAGACAAAACAAAGATTCAATTTATTAATGAACAATTTCATGATACACGGGTTAGTGAAAATCAAATGAAAATTTGAATTTTTAAGTTTATTTTAAAATATATCTAAGGTTGTTTTAGCTTTTAGTATGGGTTCAATTTTTCTATTTCCAGCATTGCTAAATGAAAGTGTGAATTTTTAAATTTATTTTAAAATATTACAAAATATATCGAAGGTTCTTTTAGCTTTTAGTATGGGTTAAATTTTTCTATTTCCAGCATTGCTTGTTAATATCCTCGTTCAAACATCGTTTCGTTTCAATTCGTGTGCAATCAATTGAATGAAAACTCTTTACCGCTTTCGAGTGCCGCTTTCACACTCACTTTGCATATTTATAACGATGCATAAAAATTGAATTACTTGTATAAAAATACACTAGGTATTATTTTATGCATATTTAAGCACATAATGTTATTCTGAAAGCTAACAAATAATTATAATTGGGTAAATGTCCATTTGAAGTGCAATAACAATATCAACTGGCAGAGATATATTTTATAAAGTTTCATAATTGATTTCAATAAAAGTTATAATTTTTATTTTCTATAAATTATAACTACAATATTTGTAAGCTTTTTAATTAACTTACCATTCGATATTTCAATTAGTATATTGTAACATGAAATAGAGTAAATGTATCTTGGTAATCATATAAGAAACCAATAGGTAAGCTCAAATAGTTCAACAAAAATGTTTTATTCCGTTATACAACTCCTGAATGAAATCATATTAAATATAAAAAGATGTATTAGACCTAAAATTTACACTTCATGAACATACGACAATTATGATTGAAGTGTCAGTCGTTATTAATGTCCTTGAAAGATAATGTCTTACATAAAACCTTAAATAAAGTCCTTACATAAAAGCATGACTTTTTCTTTGATGTGGTTATTTTTTTAACGACATTTTACTTGTCTATCAGAAAAATAATATACTTTTTAAAAATCTTTAAGGTGAGACTTCTTTTTAATTTAAAGTAAATCATTTTGTTCTATTGTTAAAAAAATATAATATTTACTTTAATATGTTTGTAGTTTCGATTTTTGGAACAGGGATAATATTATTTTCTTTAATTGCGTGTAATTGCTTACAAAGCTTAATTTCGTAAAAAGCTTGCGTTAAAACAAACAAATACGTAACATTCGGAACGGTAGCTCAATTGGTAGAGGGATGGTTTCTCAGTGGTAGCGGGTTGGAATCTCTCCGTATTGGTTTATTTTTCATTATTTATTTAAAATTTAAATTAAGCTTAACAAAGTTATACATGTTTATATATATTTACAAGCATTAAATAACAGTCTCATGGTTTTTATGGCATAAAGTTTATTTTAGAATATTTTTCAAAGTTTATCCAAATTTGGTAAATTCATGTAAATGTTTGTAATAGGCATTTTAGTAACTATTTAAAAATCTTGCCGTTTTAATATTGAATTATTTCATTCGACAAGTAAAAATTTAACTAGCTTTCATACTTTGTTAAAATATAATTTATTTGCGATGTATTGTTTTATTCTCTATCCTTGTTAGCTAGTTTTTAGGGTTCCATACCCAAAGGGTAAAACCGGAACCCTATCACTAGGACTTTGTTGTCCATCTGTTGACCGTGATAGGTAGAAAGTTGAAATATATATAGATAATGAATACATTATCTATATATATTAATATTTGAAAAAATATCTTTTGATTCTTCTTGAATAATTCTATAAATAAATATCTTTTGCCACTCAGTACAGCTTGCTGTAAACGCCGTGATAATTTGGATTCCCTAAGACAATCCATACGATTGGTAGTGAAGAATTTCCCCATGGAAAGAGCTTCTCTTGATAACTGGCCTCAACGTTTAAAGGACTGTATTGCATCCAATGCACACAACTTCTAATAAGCTTTTTACATTTTTAATTGTTTTATATTTGTGTATTAAACTGACATACTGTAAAAGCAATAAATGTTATTTGCAAATAAAAATAAATATTTTTCCTTTTTACAATATTTATGCCAAGACTAGGTATCTCCAACATCGCTGAATATTATCTATGAGGCATTTAGAAGAAAATGGTTTTGTTTCGATTTTATAATGACTGCTGTAAAAGGATCTTCAAATCTCGAATTATGATTGTTACCAAAACTTTCGTAAGTTATTGTCCTTACAAATTAAAACTATATATGTTCCTTAGTACTAATCAAAGTTAATTTAATACAAATTAATGATAAATACAAAAGGAGAAATCTGTCAGTCATAAACTTATTGCAACAATTTTATGTTTCATCTTATTCTTTGTTGAAACCTTTTACTGTCAAAACTTTTATTTCGTAGTTGGGTCAGATTTATTGTACTCTTCCAAGATCTTTTTGCTTACTTTGTAAAGACTGAAAAAAAAATCCTTGAATAATAACTCCCTTATATGTTATTGGGAAAATAATACAAAAAGCAATAACATATTTATAGATTTATTTTAAAATTCAATAATATATATATATATATATATATATATATATATATATATATATATATATATATATATATATATATATATATATATAGTCTTATAGTCTTACTATAGTCGAGGTTAATGATATTTTATTGTCTTTTAAAGATCTATTATTAGAATATAGCCTGATTGACTATATTTTTTTTAATGTGTCCTCTTTCAAAGTTCAGGATCAACTACAGTAGTTCATTTATTGGATATTTTTTTCTGCGTACAGATTATATTAAAACCTTTTTACATTTTTAACTTACATAACTCGATTACAGGAAGACAAGGGACAATTACGATTACTTAGTAAAAATGTTTTAAGTACTGAAAATAGGGGGATGTATTTAGCTTTACCTCTTAACAAAAATCAGTTGAGGATAGTAATAATAATACAGCTATAGGTTAACTAAGTGTTGACTCACACATCGTTGAGAAACTAAGAATATTTTGTGTAGGTTAGTCGAGAATATTTTGTGTAGGTCGAGTATCAAAGTTACTAAAAGAATCACTATACAATCAGTAAAAAATATTACTAATAATTGATTAATAATAATTGATGTGTTTTTGGCCAATATTTATTATTTTCAGCACATTTAATATTTCGCATATTCTTTAAGTCTTACATTTATGAACATTTTATATTACCATAAAATATCGATTATACATTTTGTATATTTTATTTTTGGATTTTAAACAGCTAAGTTTTCGGGAACATAAATATAAAACTTAAACATTTGTAATCTACAAATCGACAACTTCAAAAGGTAAGAAATATTACTGATGAAATATTAAAGGTATAGATTATATTAGAAAAGATGAAAAGTTTACTATATCAAGAGAAAAATTGGATTAAAAAACAAATAAGAGGTATGGTTTTAAATGTTAGGTAAAAAGTTACCTAAAAAAGTTAAGTTACGATTAAAGATTCGTCATACAAACTTACAGAACTAAAAATATAATTTCTAATGTATAAGAATGATTTTTTAATTCAAATTATTGTATTATTATTCATGTCGTCACGTATCAAATAACAAAACATTTGTTGTCAAATAGAGGAGAGATTATTATCATTCGAGAATGCATAGAATTTGATATGAATAAATTTAATTACATTTAGCCCAGTAGCTTAGCCATAAAAAACCAAAGCAGTAAGAGTTACTTTCGAATTTATCATTTTAGTGTGGCTGAATATATAATTGTTTCATTCTTAATAGGTTTAATTTATATTTTTAACAATGAAGAATCATGGTCTGTTCTTTAATTTTACTCTAGGCTCAATATCAAACTTCAAAGTTCCTTTAGAAATCCTTTACAAAGAAAAACATAAAACACATTTAAGAGTTGAATGATATAATCATACAAGCAATATAAATTATTTTTAAACGCCTTTTTTTATTGCTCCCATATTGGAAGAAATTCATGTCTCGCGGGACGTTTCAAGAACATTAAAATATATCGATGGGATGAAATCCTGCCTCTATGGGTAGGATATGAGAAAGCGTAATTTGATAGCGTGATCTTCAGATCAATAAGTAATAAAACAATCATTACTAATGACGCGAGTGACGTTTAAAAGTATTCATTTCAATTTAAAGTGTTATAATGAGTCATTAAGTTTTTTAATTAAAAACTTTCTTTGGGATAATCGTTATTTATATTTAAAACTCTAAACACTCTACGCATTTTTTTTTACTACTACAACATTCAGTATTCATACAATACCTAGTTATCTTGCACATTCAGTATTCGTTCAATAATCCCTTTTTCAAATATCCTTGTTCAAACATCGTTCCGTTTCGATTGGTTTTCCAACATTTGAAAGATATTTTTTGGTATATTATTTTTCTTTTACTATTCTTATATTCACGTTGCATATTGTAGATTGTATAACGAAATACATTAAAAACATTTTTTTTTTAAAGAAAGCTCACTATTAACATAAGTTTTATTTTGTAAATGTTACCACCATCTTTTCTAAGATTTTTATGAAATGCCGTTTTTAATACTTTGGCTGCGTCAAAATTTACGCGTGTGTGTTTAATTTGTGCGTGTTAATTTACTGGGTCCAAAGTTCTAATGCAGAGACAAATTGTAGCGTGGACCATGTTTAAACGGTTTGACGACTTACTCTTATAGATCGATATCTCTCGGTGATTTTAGTGCGCACTTCACTGTCTTGCTCCTGTTATGTAAACCATTAAACGCGGAAAGAGATTTGTATTTGTTTTTTTGACTTGAACTTGTCTATTCCAGTTGCCTTATATAAAAAAAAAACACATTTTATTTTCTCCTAATTAATTTGAAAAAAAAACTATTCCTACCTATTTACTGTTCCTAATACTGTGTTCTGCCTATTTTTGTTTCTAATAAGACGTGGTGTACTTTATAAATATACAATTTATTATTTCATGAAACGGTAATTTACACGTTTTTGGTAGGTAATATAATACGTTAGTTACACTAGTATAGCCAGATACAATATGCTATGAAGGATGTAGACGAAAGTAAATGTCTTGACAATGATTTATAAATTTAAGAGCATCAATCTAATACTAAATGTTCCATCTCAAAGTTAAAGTTCGGTGATAAGTTAAACTCTTTTTAGGAAAGAATTTCAAATAAATTTACCATCAATTTTCTTGGAGCTGTAGTCGGTGTAATTTCAAGTAAAATATATTTATTTGAGAGCAAAGACGAATTTAAGTCAGTTGGTTATTTATTTGTTATTAAATTAATGTAAAGGTATAATCATAATAATAATATATTTTGTTCCAAAATATGTATTAATATAAGTCAAACATCTTCATTTACCAAAATTGATATTATGTCTGGAACTTTTTCG
Organism: Napeogenes inachia; assembly: GCA_959347355.1. Classification (NCBI taxonomy): domain Eukaryota; kingdom Metazoa; phylum Arthropoda; class Insecta; order Lepidoptera; family Nymphalidae; genus Napeogenes; species Napeogenes inachia. The sequence goes on along the minus strand of OY365793.1, from coordinate 18,513,433 downwards.
AAATATATAAAGTAACAATAATTCGTAGTTTAACCGAGTTATAATATTTAACCGTAATTTAAAATTATTATACCCAAGTTCCTCATCTGATAACCACAGCAAAAATATTTCGCAGTATTTTTACCAGTAACCAAATGAACAATAGATTTAAAATACTTCCTGTACATCTACCATGCTATCTAGTGTAAGTTACACCAAGTATCATAGTTATTAATGAAAACACTTTACTGCGGCTATTACGTGTACCTACGCCGTGTTTCGTGAAATGTAAGAAAATGTAAAGAGTGTGGCTCAATATCTATGTTCGTAAAAAATATTACAACTGTTAGTGTATGTCCACATGAATGTCTCTTAAAGTTCAATCTATAGTCTATACAGACAGTTGCGTAATTTTTAGATTTAAGTTTTAACTTGCACGTTTATATATTATATATGCTATAATAAATGATGTGCCATAAACAAACAGATAATAAAAATGATTTTCATATATGAAGTCGTATTACGCAGATGTGGCGGAGCTGCATTTTACGTGATTCACTTTAAATTCAAATTCTTTCTTAGCAGAACCGATATTATCATATAAAATTGTAATAATATCGGACCAACTAATTTCTAACGACTGCGTTGGTATATTCAGGTTCAACTCAACTCACAACGGGTTGGTATGTTTTTTTTTTGTCTATACTGTTAGCCCTGTTGGCTATTACAGCGTCACTTAAAGAGGGGGGCCAGATGGGCCCCCATGGGAAACGATGTCCCGAGGGCGTCTCAGATTGAGACACGGACCTCGGCTCGGGAGACACGGACCTCGGCTCGGGGCGTCGTTAGTCAGGAGGGAAACTAAGGAAATTCGGACACTAGCGTCCTCCGACGGCAGACCGCCGGAGCAACGGAGCACTTAGGTTGTTATGTTGAGGCCAAGACTAAGTTGAAAAAATTACTTCTATTACTGCTGACGCCAAAATAAATATGAAGTATGCACTGTAAAAGAAGCGACAAAGTTTAATAATGTCAACGATATTCTTTTGTATTTCCGTTCGAAAGAAACAATATTGATGAATAGCTCACAATGTATTAACTATATTTCATATCTCAAAAGGTTTCTAACTTAATGTATTAACTATATTTCATATCGAAGATGGATCGTCGATCAAAACATTTATGGTTCCCACAAGATAGATGAAGTGAGGGAGATCTTAGTGACATGTTGAGACAATGGATGTTGTAGTGTTTATTTATTTTCTCAGAAATTAGTAATATATTAGCGGTAGGTGTTTATAAGTTTAATCTAATGAATTATTAAATATATATATATATATATATATATATATATTAATCTAATGAATTAAGGTGGTTCACACAGCCTGAAAGTCTGGCGGATGAAATAAATAAATATGAATAAACTTGGAAGTAATAGATAATATATTTTTATGAAATCCTGTCAAACTGTTGAAAATATTAATCTATTTGCTTAAACTCAAATACGGATAATTTGAGCTTGGCTTCTCTATTATTGTAATTTTACTAACTACTACAAATTTCTAAACAACTAGGATTAAAACATATTTTTTTAAACGTTTTATTTTTTAATACTGGTCTTCACAAAAGGCATTTTTACTTATTGGGATAGTACGAGTATGCATATTTAGTTTAAACGGACGGTCAATTGTAAATATTAGTGAAAAAGATCAAAAAGTAATATTTTACTTTGGATTGCTAAGAATTAAATTGCAAACTGCTTTCTAATTTTTTAATACTTCTATTGATTCCAATATACTTTCTTGGATATTTATTTTACTGTCATGTATAAACATCTTATGTTAAAGACATAAAAAATAGTTTAAGTTACTGTGTCTGTGAAAGAGAGACATAAAATCTTAGGAAAAAAAAACTCTTTAATCTACTATCATCTATAAATTATGTCAAAGCAAAACTAACTACAACTAAAACTTGGTATACAAAATAACATAAAAAAGAATATATTGAAAATAATGAGTATTTTTATAAAATAAAACAAATACCATTTAAAATAAAAGTCATATTGAACTAAAAACAATTGCTATTTCAACATATTCTCGATCTATCCATTGAAAGACGACTTGGTATTTTCATTATACGAGATTTCCTGTTCTCACCCTCAAAGAAATTCAGTCATTGCTTATTTTCATTTGAATTTTCAAACAAAGAATCCTTGAGCAAAATGTTGAAACAAAAAATTGTAAAGATATGAAATAATAATATTGTACGATTTATTTATTGTATTTCCAATAATTATGTTGAAATGAGTTATGAGTTACGTTTGCTAAAGCAGCAAAGACGCCCAGTAGTCCGACATCCAATAGAACTTACAAATATCGAATATCCTAAAACAAATATTATTTTGTAAACTTTGTAAGTTAATCATAGTAACCTTTGGATCTCAAGAAACGATGCAAAAACAATCATTTTTTTTTAAACTGTGACTGTTACATAAAATGATCGGTTCAAAAAAATGTTGTATTAACGACGTTACCTCTTAAAAAAACAAAATGATAAAATTAAAACATTATGAATATTCATTGACAGACCATAAAAGTTGTTACTATGAATTAATTCTTATTATTAAGGTTACTAATTAATTGTTACATAAAATTGTGACAAACATATGAGAGGATTTAAAAATATTATATAATATTAGGTTTATATATACGTATTTTATGTAGGTAATAAAAGAATAAAATTGAGGAAATTAAATCGCTGTCTCTTTTAACTTAAGATGTAGCTACTTTTAACTCAGGAATCGGTTATCCTCAAGGGAAGCGTTTAAAACGTAACAGGAAACTCAAAACCCTAATTAAAACATGATCATGGGTTTAATTCATTCCAAATAGTAACTATAACTTTATTCTAAGATGCTATCATCATAGATGCGAGACTAAGTTAAGACATAGAAAAATAAAAATAATAGTAGCTAATAGAATAAATAGTAAGTTTGCTAAGTAAAAGCTTTTGGTGTATGTTTAGGACTTATTGTCATCATGGTTTAAAAATAATAGTAGTATAATAGAATAATATAAAAATAACAGTAGCTAATAGAATAAATAGTAAGTTTGCTAAGTAAAACCTTTTGGTGTATTTTTAGGACTTATTGTCATTTGGTTTCTCTAATAAAACTAAATATTCTATGGAAATAATATATTACACACCTAGGGAGGAAAAATAAGAAATGTCTCAGATCACATGTAATTGTCGACAGAGATGGAACCGAGGTCGATTAACATGTGATGTGAGGCTTTGTTATTTTACTTCCCGAGGTGTGTATGCTATTTTTCTGTCCGATGACGGCGGAAAGCAGCAACTTCGTTTTCGCAGCGGAACGAAAGTTGTCACTTTCCGCCCGACGGGCAGAAAAACATATAATAAGTACTGGATTCCAGTTTGACAATTGTAATAGTTTCAATGTTATTCGAAATAAGGGAACGTACCCAAACTACGTGGCCTATTTATGGGGGGGGGGGGGGGTTCCTTAAAATATTACGCTGTGTCACAGAAGCGAGGGGGGGGGTTTAGATTATTGTCACGTAGTCGAATTCTAGAGAAGGCAATTTAAACTACTAACATTTAATAAAGTCTGATTTTCAGGGTTCTTTGAAGTCGTGTGATACATTTTTGTGCAATAAATGCCGTCCCAATAGTAACAAAATTAAACATTATTTTTATTTGTTTCATTTTCTGCGTTTGGGATGATAAAAATTTCCCTTTGCTATACTACGTAACATTTTTGGGGGGGTCTTATCACATACTACGGATGGTCACCGGGGGGGGGGAGGGTGTCGAAAAATTGAAAAATATAGGTCACGTAGTTTGGGTACGTTCCCTAACCATGGAAATAAAACAGATTAGATGTAATTACATTAGATATAATTATTTCTGACAACTGTAATGACAACATTATACAATAAAAATGACATACCTATTTATTATTTTAAGACGTACCTAACTAGGAAAAGCTTTATTTATAAAGATGGTAGAGCCTAGTTGGATAAACTTTAAGGTAATTCGTATACGGACTGTCCCAACCGGCCAACCGCAATGTAGTTAAAATAGTTACGCTTGGTACGCGTACATTTTGTGTGTAGCTCACATCAGCATACTCAAGCAATTCTGTTTTTTTTAGTAGTACAAGTAGCATATTCAGTAGTAACAAGTTAACCAACAGTCTTTAAGTCTTAACAATGGGTGAAATGTACTAAAAAAAAATACGTGCCACTTTTTAATGAGGTGTTGTTAGTTAAGAGAGCTGTCCAAAAAGATTCTTAATTGTTTTTCCTTGAGAAGAAAAGGGTATTATAATGTTGTTATAAGTCACGTTCAATAAAGAAATTTATTACGATTTTGATATTGATTACCTATATATAATCAGTATCATAATTTTATAATACGAAATATTATACATCTAATGCAAAAATGTGCTCTGATCCATAACCCATTATATTTTTCCAAAAATTATAAAATATTTAACGTTGAAACAGATTTGATTGCGTTTTCTTAAACCAAAATGGAGGAGTCCATCAAGATGGTTCTTAGTTATGTTTATTGAAAATTAAATCACTCGTCTCCAAGATGGAGCTTCTTTTAGTAACGGTAAAAGGTTATTTTGCATTATTAGATTTGCATTGCAGAGATCGTGATACTTGGTGATTTTAACGCCCACCACGCCGATTGGCTGGGTTCACGTAAAACCGATCATGCGGGTAGATCTGTTCACGGACTAGCCCTGGCTTATGGCTTGACACAACTGGTAACAACGCATACGCGAGTCCAAGATGTGGAAAGCCATGAGCCTTCACTTTTGGACCTTCTGCTGACCTCTCATCCGGATGGCTACAAAGTCTCCGTTGTGGCCCCATTGGGTTCCTCGGACCACTGCCTGATCCGGAGTATGGTGCCATTCAACGGCTCAACGCGACTGCGAGTCGCAGGTTACCGACGTGTATGGCATTATAGGTCAGCAGATTGGGATGGGATGCGGTCTTTTTTCGCATCCTACCTTTGGAGGCAGGTTTGCTTCTTGCCGGATGATCCCAACATCGTTGCCGAATCTGTCACTGATGTGGTTCTGCAGGGTATGGAACTATTTGTTCCATCCTCTGTAGTTCCCATTCGTGGCAAATCCCAGCCCTGGTTCGCTCGATTCTGTAAGGCAGCATCTAGCCGAAAACGGGATTGCTACCAAGCCTGGGCAAATGCAGCGATGGCACGGGATGTACAGACCAGCGAATTAAAAAAGAAGTACAAATTTGCCTCCAGGTCCCTCAAAAGAGACATAGCCAGGGCAAAGTCGGAGTACATCGCCAGAATTGGCAAGAGACTGACGAGCCTTCCTTCCGGAACTCGTGCGTTCTGGTCTCTTGCCAAAGCTGTCGAAGGAAATTTCTTTAGGCCATCCCTTCCCCCTCTGTGCAGGGAAGACCTTTCATTGGCTCATGACGCTAAAGAGAAAGCCGACCTCCTGGGCAAACTCTTTGCGTCCAACTCGACACTGGATGACCAGGGAAACGTACCGCCGACCATACCGCAGTGCGAGAGCTTCATGCCGGAAGTCCGGTTCTATGAACGCTCAGTGCGTAAAACACTTCTTTCCCTGGACATTCACAAGTCTTGTGGGCCTGATGGAATCTCTTCCATTGTGCTGAAAACGTGTGCTCCGGAGTTGGCACCGGTTTTGACGCGTCTTTTTCGGCTCTCATACTCTTCCGGCGTCGTCCCAAACTGCTGGAAAACAGCTTTAGTGCACCCGATCCCTAAAAAAGGTGATCGCTCGGATCCGTCCAACTATAGACCCATTGCCAAGGAGGTAATTCCTTGTTCTCAAAGACAATGGAATCCATTGTTAACTGTCAGCTCCTTCGGTACTTAGAAGATCACCAGCTGCCTAATGACCGACAATACGGTTTCCGTAGGGGTCGCTCAGCTGGTGACCTTTTAGTATATCTAATTGGCCTCAAAGAAGCTAGGTATACTGAACAGATCGAGACGATATGTCACTCCGGCCCATCGCCTGCAGCTTTATAAGGCGCAGATTCAGCCGCAGATGGAATACTGTTCTCATCTTTATGCAGGTGCACCTCAGTACCAGCTTCTTCCTCTTGACCGCATACAACGGAGAGCGACTCGAATCATCGACTGTCAAGATCTTTCCGATCGGCTTGATCCCTTGGCGTTGCGCAGGGATGTAGCTTCCCTCTGCATCCTCTATCGCTTATACCATGGGGAGTGCTCTGAAGAGTTGTTCGAATTAATACCACCCACAGATTTTCGCAATCGTCCATCGCGACAGAACCACCATCCCCATTACCTGAATGGCTGGCGTTCCACCACTGTGCGCTTCTCTAGAAGTTTCTTACCTCGCACAGCCAATCTGTGGAATAAATTGTCTCCCGAGGTATTTCCGAACCGATACGACATTAAAACCTTCAAAAAAAGAGCGTATTCCTTCTTAAAAGGGCGGCAACGCGTTTGTAACTCTTGAGTTGCAGACGTCCATGGGCGACGGATGTTGCTTACAAGCAGGTGACCCGTTTGCTCGTTTGCCTTCTATCAAATAAAAAAAAACAATATGCATTTCGATGTCTTATATTTAGCGACGACGCAACGACTTCAATGAGTACCTACAAAATAATATAATTTTATCCTTTCAAGAAGTCTTTTTTATCGGGAAGTTTTACATTTTTAATTAAATTTTTATTTAAATTGATCTAAATAAGTATCCAACTGAATATTTAATTCATCTGTATATTTTATGTTGATTTTTTTTTAAATGACGCTTCTAGTTCATTTCTACTGCAGTTATTTGTATTTTATAAAATATTTGTATTTTATAAAATATAGTATTGTGAAAGAGAAGTATTAGTCAAAAATGTGTTACTAAGATTTCTGTTGCAATACTTTATCCATTAGACAATGTTTTACAATATAATAACAATTTGTATAATTATGATATTATGCTTCATAAATATAAATAAATATAACTAGATAATAAATATAACATCAAAAATTACTTCTTATAAGTACCTACTCAGAATGTATTGAAAACAACATGAACCATTCACACAAATTTTACTCTATTTTGGTTTATTTTGAAATTTCATAAATTTACCCAATGTATATTTTTGGTATAATTCACAAGGTTCTATTGGGTCAATTATTCAAGATAAATAACTTTTTGTTATTTCATGCGTTATTGTTGATTATCCTCTATAAAGGAGCGAATACATTAAAACATTGAAACATAATGCTATGCTTCTTTCATCAACCTAATAAAAATTCGAACATCCAAACAAAACTTTCATATTTATTATTAGTTGTGATATTGTTAAAATTTAAGGGTCTGTACTCTTATAAAGAATTGTATTAGTGCGTTTTTTTTTGTTTATAGGAAAGACTTGGTAGGATTTAACTCTTTTTGATAGTGTAGATTTAGAACTTTTTATTTATTTAAATAGAGTGAGCCAGTTCATGTATCACATATATTATAAATATGACTCAATATATTGCAGTTGCTAAATACCACCTGTACTTAAAGCTTGACTAAAGAAAGATGTGTGGTATTAAATTGGAATGTCGGGTATTTCGCCGGTATTTCGATGTTGCTCTTAGACGAATTCCGTATTTATAACACAAATATTTCATATGTATTTCAAGGTATATATACTGGCCATAAATACTGTTACAATTAAAAATTAAAAACATTACATTTGAATTTGGAATCTGTCATTTTTATATGATTGTTTCTTATGTTCGATGTGTTTTCTCATTTTGGTGCCAATACATTGTACAATATTTTGCGATACTAAAATGGTTTGGGGTGATAAAGAGAACAGATTCGCTGTGATTGCATTACACAAACTAGGTATGGAGCCAAATGCAATTTTTAAAACTCTCCATACACTTCGTTTTAGTCAAATGTTTGTGTACTGGGCTATTAAAAGGTACAATGAGACTTCCTTCGTTTGTGACAGAGAATAATCTGGCCGTTTATGTAGTGTTCGTACGAAAAAGGTGGTCGCAGTAAGGGATAGAAATCCTGCCCGAAAGCAAAAGATTTTATCTCGGCAAATGAAGATAGCCCCTACAACTACATCGCTTATTTTAAGAGATGACTTAGGACTTGCAGCCTATAAGAGACTGGTAATTTAATAACTGATAAATTAAAGATGAATAACTACTGAAGCGGTACGCAAAGGAAAGTCACAGAAAAATTTTGTTTACGAACGAGAAAAATTTTACAATTAAGCAACATTTTAACAAACAAAATGACCGTATCTAAGGAAGCTTCCCAATTGATCGATAGATTGCAACGTGGGCATTAGTCACGTCAGTGAAGGTTTGGTGGGGTATTAGCTGAAGTTAGTGAAGGAGTGACTGAGCCATATTTTTGTGAAAAAGGTATCAAAAATCGGCACAAGTGTATCAAGATACCATTCTTGAGAAGGTACTTATACCCCCTAATAACACTATGTTTAATAACCAAGTATGGTCTTTCCAGCAAGACTCGCCTCCGGGTCATAAAGCTCGGTTCACGCAGTCTTGGTTGAAAACGAACGTCTCGGATATCATCAGAGCTGAAGACTGGCCGTCGTCTAGTCGCGATCTTAATCCGCTGGATTATAATTTATGGTCAGTTTTAGAGAGTACAGCTTGCTCTAAACGCCATAATAATTTGGATTCCCTAAAACAATCCATGCGATTGGCAGTGAAAAATATATATTTCTAAGAAATTAATATAAAAACCCTTTGAATTTGTAATACGCTCAGGACACTTGCTCGTTTATTTTTATTGTGTTTTATAAAATAATAGTTATCAAAATGGTCAACATATTTATAAAGCTTGCCAAATAAGATCTAACTATTCCCAAGGTCAAGAAAAGTGATATTGTATTATATTTTTTTTGTATGTGATCCTTCTTTTAAGCTTTTTTTTGTTTTAAGTGTAACACGTAGATTTGGCGCGTGGCCTGAATATAAAAAGAGATATGATTAAATTTGCCTAATAAAATATTAAAAATAAAGTAATATTAAAACAATGTTGTCTGCTCGGGGTCAACTATGAAAACACTATTTATATTAAGACGATCAAGATAAACTTTAATTTTGTATACTATATTTCTTTTTATTATTTATAAGCCATACCTCAAAAAATATTTGACTAATTTTTTAAGCTATTCTTAAGCAGACTGAATTGTTCAATTTGTCACACAAACGTGCTTAATAATACTCACTGTCACATGGAATTACTCAGGGGTAAATAACAAGGCGCTAATAAATAGTAATTCACTCAAATTCATATTTATTATCTTATTAAGGATTGTATATTGTTTTTTTTATACAAGAGACATTAAGCCTTTACAAATAAAACTATTCTTAACGAATTTAACTTACGTCTAATTGAATTTATATTTTACTGACTCATTTTACTGAGAAATTAATATAACTTTATATTTAATCCAACGTTTTGAATACTTTGTAACATGGAAAGACGAGATAAAAGTAAGTGCCCGACATAAAATAAACAATAATATTACAAAAATAAAATAGTTTTGTTTAAACATGTACTCATAGAAACCTAAGAATACATTAAGATGGAATTCTAACCACTTCAACCATTTAAAAACATAAAAATTCAGTTAGAATAAGATTTCACTTAGAATAATAACACTACAAAAACCCTAGGCCAATATTAATTGAATTTGCTGTTAAGTTATCTTATTATAAGTGTGAATGTGAAGCCTGCTTTTAAATACTTCATACTAAACATTCATTCATTCAGTTTCAAAGAAAACTATATACCATGATTGTGTGTTCCCTTGACTATAATTACAATACAGCCTAAAACAATTTAGGCTGTTATATTAGGCATTATTCTTCACCTAATATTCCTACAAATGTATTCAATAAACATTTGTATGAATATTAGGTATGAAAGGAAGGAAAGGAGCTCTCAGAGAAGGGAACAGACGAAGTCGCTGGCAATAACTAGATAAAAAAATATCGTTAACTAAGTAGATTTGTTTCCACACTTAATTTACTTATTCATTCTATTATCTGAACCAAACTGCTTAGTACCAGCACTCTTAATAAGCATAAAAATAGACCTACCGATAAAAATTAAGATACCTCAATGGACATGTCAGTCATGTCATGGGTCTGTACAATCAAATTATCTATTTAGGGTTGTGTGGTACTTATTCATGTGCTTAGGTTCTTTATATGTGTGACTTTATCTATATTAACTCAGGAAAATACGCATTTGACTATGTAATATAAATGTAAGAAAACATCTAACAGATAAAATCTTTACCAGAAAACAGTCAAGTAAATATATTTTTTATAAACATCGACGGGTTTGCTAACACTAACTAGATCTATCAGTAGCAATTTAATATACTTAATAATTTCTAATGTAGTTTTCTTATTATTATTGTTACAAATTAAAATCTGCGAGTCCGTCTTGGGTTTAATTCGTATTTGATTTTAATGCCAAGGACTTTAATTATTTGAAATTAATTTTAAAAATATAAAGAGTTACGATGAAGCTAATTTATAAAGGATTACAAGCCCATATAAAGGGACCTGCCTCAAATCCGATTATCTTTATTGTGCGGCACACGCGTTACTATCACACGGTTTGCTGCTTTGTTTCTAATTAAGTTGTTAACGAACTTAATTTTAAACGTGTTTTCTAGTCTATTTTTTTCAAACACTTTGAGTAATTATAAGAAAGAAAAACATGTAAGCTCCTGTTTATTAACAATTACATTACAGCGTTGCAAGCATTCTTAAAATGTGGCATACATACTATAGCTGAAGTTAAATATAACATCTCACAAAGAATTATTAACTAAAAATAAAGAATTTTCAATCAAATCCTGTTGTAGTCATTTTGAGTAGTGCTGTTGTATTACATTTACTTTTAGCATCCTTCTAGTAAACAGCCGTAAGTGCTGACAAGTTAACCAAATACGATTCCAGTAATTTGTATCTTTGCGTAAAGGTTATAATAAGATGATAATAAGTATCCGAAAAAAAAATATTTGAGATCATATTAAATTTTATGCATATTTCCTATTGTCCCGTTTGGGAATCGAACCCATAACATTCGGTTCAGAAGTCAGGGTCACATCATAAATTATCATAGAAATTAAACCATTATTTTATTTTAATGTATAATAAGGAAGAAAGACAGAAAGAATCTCCGTGTGCTGTACAGATCGCGAAAGTTAATCACTCCGGCCGATCGTCTGCACCTTTATAAGCCACAAGTTCAGTCACATCTGGCATCGCATCGCTTATACCAGGGAGAGTGCTGAAAAAAATTCTTTAGAATAATTAAACCCACAGATTTTCGCCATCTTCTATAGCGACAGAACCACCATCCCCATCTTACGAATGATTGGCGTTCCACCACGGTGAGCTTCTGTAGAAGATTCTTACCTCGCACAACCAATCCGTCGAATAAAGTATCGCCCAAGGTTATTCCGGATGGATACGACATTCAAACCTTAAAGAAAAGAGCGTATTCCTTTGTAAAAGGGCGGCAACGCGCTTGTAACTCCTAAGTTCCAGAAGTTCGTGGTTTCAAGAAAATCGCCTGCCATCAGCTAACCCGCTTGCTCCTTTACCTTCTAATCCAATATTAAAAAAAAGATGTTGACTTGAACTTAAAAAAAATTACAACTCATTAGACATTTAGATTTAATACAAAATATATATATATATATATATGATAAGTTTTAATTTTTTATGGGTTTAGAAATAAGAATATTCAAAAAAGGGGAAAAAAGGGACGAATGATGTTTTTTGAAATAAAACAAGTTAGATAGATTTATCGCCTTGCCATGCATATAAAAATTTTCATGAAAATCGTGGAAGCCGTTTCAGAGAAATATATTTGTGTCTAAATATGTATATAAAAGCATTGTGTATGCATGTCTATATGTATACAAGAATGTCACTTTTAAAGCCTAAGAGAGATAAATGGTATGGGCCAAAAAGTTAATTATATACTTTAGAGGAATTATTTTTTCGGGTCTATACGGCGAAATCGTTTAAAATGTTCACCTTCACCAGCTAAGATCGTTAGCTAGCAAGCATCTTGAAATCGAATCCTGCTGCTGCTGGTCTCCACTTGAAGTAATTATGGATCTGTAATAGAAATAGTGTCTGGACACTTAGAGGTCATCAGTCTATAACAACACTTTATAAAAACTTTATGTAAAGCACAAGTTTCGGCCAACTGATGACCACTAGTTTCGATTATTTACAGTATTAAACAGTACTGTACTGTAACTATATTTTAAAAAATTCTTGGTCGTAATTTTTTTTTTATTTTCGTAATTGGTATAAAATAATATCATTATTTAATCTACCTTGGCAGCTGGTCAATTTATAGTTTTTATACTAATATATTTTTGAGAATAGCAAAAAACACTTTAGTGTTTTTAAATTAATTTAATGTATGGTATTCAAGGATTATTATAGAGTCCTTTGAAAACACGGATTTTGTAGATATAAGATAGACCTTGCCATGCCTGAGCGAGCCGAATCATCAATCCATTTACCTTTTTCTCTTTCATCCCTTCATGTTTCTGGGTGACGAGGCATATGTAACTGTAACCTTATTTGTAGATGTCTCTGGGATGTAACCCTATTTGTGGAACGATTTAATACCTACTCAAAATCAGGTGGAAAGTTTTTCGTTTTCGCGGAATAATCCACATGAATGTTAAAGACAATCTTATAAATAAAATCGATAAGTATAGATTTACACCGGTAATGGTGTAAAAATACAGTTCATTATCTGGTGAGGTGCGTAAAGAGTGAGGGCATTATCTTTAATCCTAAAATATGATTACCAAAATTATCAAGTGTCTATTTATATCTGTCTGTGGCACTCATAATAATTGTATTATTATAACTATTATTTGCCGAGTTAATTGCAACGAATCGAACATGGATCCGGATGAAAACTAAAACAGGCTTATTGGTTAAGATTAAGAAATCCTTTTTAAAAAATCTTTAATAAGTAAGCATATATACATTTTCGATAATCAATATAATTAGGAATAGGACTACGATACGATTACGATAGTCAATATAACTTTAAGAGAATAATCCAAGTTTGTTTTTTTGACAAAATTTATCATATAAAATTATATAAGAATATTTCACTTTAGATAAAATTAAATCTTTTGGATGATTAAATGTCAACCAGTATACAATATACAAGTATTAAAATACATATCTGTCACTTTTTTATGTTTTATAGTTTTTTTCTTTTCCTTTAAAAAAAGCATAAAATATAAAAAATCTGCTATAGTACGATGTCTCCGAAAACGACAGTAGATAATTTGATATAAATTTAGAACACAATTGAGTGACAGGACTCCTCGCGCGAACAATTAAAATATTTCCTTTACGTTACTGTGACATATTACATAATTATATCGACACCTCGGGGTAGAAAGGTCGTAAAGACCATTTTTGACGAAAATGAGTTAATGATACAGTTTTGTATAGAATTTCAAGCTCTATCGATCTGTGTTTACAAAATTTCATTATTTACGAAAAAATGTGTTATACGACTCATATTTTTTCATACCTTAAACCAGTTTTTTAAATAAATAATGGTGTATATACCAATTGCACGGGATCATCAAGTTGATTTGGTTGTATCACTGTTATTAATGTAAAATATTTGGGCGTAAAAGCCAATGTAATAAGTATTTGTCTTTTACGTCTTTTTGACCTATGAAAAATTATGAGATAATTGATTTACGCCATTTTTAAATAATAAAATGGGATAATACTTTTTTACACCCTTGGATTCTGCAAACGGATTCTTCAAAGTTATTGAGTTACGCCGTTTTATACCTAAATAAGTAAAATAAATTGAAAAATACAATAAAAGTGTTTTGTTGTGAATCAAGAAAAGTACTGTTGCGCTCTCCCTCAAACATATCTCGAACTCATAATGTGAGCGGGATAGATAGAAATATCGCCACTCTGACTTAATCGCGTAATCGGTGGAGTCGCAATTAATTTCTAATAAATATTATCAGTTTTCTATCGTAAGAAATGGAGCAAAAATGTTTAAATTCATTGCAAAAAAGAAAAAATATAGTTCAATCATTAACAGAACACTCTCAAAAACGACGTCGATTCCCACAAAAGTAAGTTCTGAATGACTTTTGGCGGCAATATCTACCGTTTTGTTTAATCAAACTGACTTGAATATAATGTTTGTCTCTGAGACAAAGTTTAGGTAGGTTTTATCAGTGAAAAATAGTGTTCACTTTGATTAAGTAATATAGTTATTTATTGTTTTTGTGTACTAAATCTTTAAAATTAAACATATTTGTTTATTGCCCTTATTTTTTTCCTTATTTAAAAAGATAAATTTCCATAAAACATGGCTTTTACGCCCCAATCCAGGCAATTGGTGTTTAAACCACTGGCTTTTACGACATTATTTTTAGATGTAGTATTCGTATAAAATTCGTTTTTATTTAAAATTTTGGTAATATAAAGCCCTATAATTAATATAAATAATGTTTGTATTGATACTGGTCATAATTATTTTTGATTGTTTAAATTGTCATTACAGACCTAGTCCTGAACTAAACCAACCGAGTAGCAGTTTTAATGAAGATAGTAGTAACCAGAGCAATGAGATAATTGAGAATAGTGACACAGAAAGTTCCCTAAGGAACATACAACGACCAAATATAATAATTAATTCAAGTAGCGATAGTGAAGGTATAAATACTTCCATGATTATGACTCGATCAAATACGTCTTTTTATGGAGATGATGTAGGTAATATGATACCGCAGAACACTCTGTTTAACAAAAATAAGAACAACGAAAAGAATATCAATATATTATCTGTTGAAATAATAAAAAACGCAATCGATATTTCTCACACAGATATGAGTACACAGGCTGAGTTCAATAATTGCACCCAAAACTCCAATATTCAACCAGCCTTCAATTTCTCACCCTTCGCCAAAAGTGTTTCTTCAGATCACAAAGTTCAACAAAATATTTCTAGGTGTGTACCAGTGGAATCGTCATCTTTACTGAATGTCAAATCATCATCAGCTGACTTTTGCGACGCTCCAAAGACACATGACTCATTATGTTATTTGGAACTCAGTTATACAGAGTTAACCACTACACCAAATAACGCAATAAATAATTTTGGCGCACATACTGTATCCAATACTTCTGCAATAGACTCCACCGTGCAACCAGTAGCCTTAAAATGTCCACCATGTGCTAAAACACGTTTTTTGGACTCTGTGGCACCAGCCGAATCTATGCTGAATATCGAATTGTCATCTAAGTATCTCTGCAAAACTCAACCAAAAGACTCGAAACAACAGGCTCCCAGCGAAAGCTCTCAAGAAGTCACTTTCTTGCCTACAGATTTAATCATTACACCGGCTAAAAATGTTTACTCCGCACTATCCTTCGAAAAGCCGACGTTGGAACTTAATTCTTTATCTGAACAAATTGGCGTTAGCCAACTCGAAGAGTCATGCGCTGTCACGTCCGCCGAATCACCAACTATAGACCTCAACACCTTGCATGAAGATTTCTATCTTTATTCCCCTAAAACCTTGACCCAAACACCACCTGTAATTTTGTCTTTAAATCCGCCCGTTGAATCGTCAAATTTAGTTCCATTGCATGAAATTCACCAATCTTTTACACCACTTACCCTTTCTAATCAGAGCAAACCAGAAACCAAGGTTTTAGATACTTCACAAGACAAACTAAAATTTCAACCCAAAAAAGTCCCTGCCATAAAATTTTACAAGTCTTGTATGGATTTTTTATCAGAGGAGGAAATAGATTTTTCTGAAGGAAGTTCAGACAATTGGACATGCAACGAATCAGAATCAAGTGAATCTCCTAAAAACAAAAAAAAGAAACTGACTAAAAAGAAAGTAAATTCTGAAAACTGTAAAAGCAAAAATATTAAGCCTAAAAAAGAAAAGCGAGTTAACATACGAAAGGAACGGAAAATCATGAAAAATAAGGGAAAAGCTTATGAGACAGAAAAAGGTGTTAAAGTAGCCGAAAAATCGATGAAAGCAAATCCATGTGAGCGCAATAAATGTAAAAGAGGTTGTTTTGATATCACAGAAGAAAGAAGAAAAGCATTATTTGATTTTTTCTGGGGCTTGGATCCACAACGGAGAAGAGATTGGCTTGTAAATTGTTGCCGTGTTACTAGTATTGCGAGAAAAAGGACGGATTCTCCTAACAGTAGGAGAAATTTGACATATAACTATTATATAAATAATGGGGAAGACCACCAAAAAGTTTGCCAGAAGTTTTTAATTGAAACATTAAACGTAACGAAGAAATATTTTCTTTATAATCTGTCGCATTCAAAAGAAAACATGTCCCAAAATGATCTCAGAATTCGATCAATTCCTGGCAAGTACTCCCCAGAAGCTAAGGATTGCGCAAGATCGTTCATTGAAAAACTGCCTGCAGTGCCTTCACATTATACTCGTAAAAACACAAAAAAACTATACCTTCCTCAAGAGCTCAAAAATCTATCAAATTTATACCGTTTGTACCAAAAAGAGTGTGAAGATAATAAAAATGAACTTATAGGAGAGTCTGTATTTAGAAAAATCTTTACTAAGGAATATAATATTAGTTTCCATGTTCCTAAAAAAGATAAATGTTTATTGTGTTTAAAAGCAGAACGTAATGAAGTTATAAACATAGAGGATAAAAAAGTTCTAGAAGATCATGTAAAAGAAAAGAAATCAACATACCGAAGATTTAAAGCACACCAAAACATAAAGAGACATGAGAAGAATGCATTGACTGTAAGCTTTGACCTGCAAAAAGTTTTAACCACACCCCATGGAAATAGTATGCTACTAGGATATGCTAGAAAATTGGCTGTGTTCAATTTTACATTGTACGAGAGTGGAACACAAAATGTATATTGTTATATTTGGGGAGAATGCGATGCAAAACGGGGAAGTCAAGAAATTGCATCGTGTTTATTTAAATATTTTCAAGCCGTTGAGAATCGAGATGTGTCTCATTTGATACTTTATTGTGATTCTTGTGCAGGGCAGAACAAAAATAAAATAGTTTTGGCGTGCATAAATTATTTCCTAAGCCTATCAAAAAAACTGCAAAGCGTACAGCTTAATTTTTTGCTACCAGGGCACACTTATATGCCCGTTGATTCTGTACATGGTGCCATCGAGCGAGAAATCCAAAAAATTACAGTTTGGAGCCCCTCACAATGGGCTCCTTACATTTTATCAGCACGAAAAAGACCCCGGCCTTATGAAGTTATCATCATGGACAACACTGATTTTAGAAATTGCCTTAAAAACTTTCACTAAAGAAACTTTAAAAAAAGTACAGTTTAAAAATATTCGAATTGCTACATTCAAAAAGAAAACTCCTAATCAAGTTTATATTAAATACTCCACCAATGAAGAAGCCATTGCAGAAAAAGTTAGTCTATTTGAAGAAACTAGAAAAGAGCGCAATATTTACACAAAAATAACGGGAAAAGGAAAAGGAAAAGGGAAGGGGAAGAGTAACAAAATGACTAAAAAAGAGGATGTCAAAGATGAAGGAATCCAGAACAGAGATTTTGTTTTACGTAATTTATATAATGCCCGATTACCTATTTCAATTGCCAAATATAACGATTTGAAACGTCTTTGTGATAGCGGAGTGATACCTAAAGCATACCACCCGGAATATCTGCAATTGCCTCACAATAAAATAATTAAAGATAAACTTATTGGCACTGACACCGAAGATGAAACTGATTATAATAATGATTATTAATATTAATTTCAAATTATAAATTAATTCAAATAAAAAATTTTCTTTATTGAAGTACGGCTATAAACAGTTAATATTTGTTTCATGAATAAGTAGGTACTGAAATTTGAAACTTGGTTATTATCAATGATTATTTTGATTCATTATGACTGATTATTAGTTTTCCTTTCTTTAATCATAAGTTAATGTTTATTTCATTTATAAATACTTAATTTTGAAACGTGGTTATTATTTATCTAACTAACTAGTGAATCATAACACCTTATACTACGGACCTGCAATGATTTAAAGTAAAATTAATATGGGAATAGTTTAAAGTTAGGGATGGTAAGTACTCGTATAACGAAATTATAATTATGCTATAGTACAATACATTGATAATATTGCATTGGCTTTTAAGCCCAATTCGCTTAGAGTGTCGAGATAAATGTAGTTACGCCATATTGTGAACTTTCTGAATAGGCGTATCCACCATTTTATTCCAATTTTGTAGGTCGTAACTCCATGCTAAGTCAAAACTGATGAGGTTTGCTGAAATGCAGACTATGTGGCATTAAAATTTATTTAAAATAAAAGATTTAACAGTTTTTTATTCACCAATACGTATAAAAACAAAAAAGTTATGAGCAGTTATGTTTTTTTTCTTACGTTTTTTGCGTCTCCTGTAAAGTTACGATTTTGGTGTTTACGACCTTTCTACCCCGAGGTGTCGATATATTGATAGCTATTTTGGAATGAAAATGAGTGACTCAAGTAAACAATACAGACACACCTTTTGTATACAAATACAAGAGGATTGATTTTGAATGTCTTAGTTTTCACTAAAAACCAGCGTGCAATTAAAATTTGTTTATATTTTATATTTGATTATGTTTAATATCCGCAGTGGCAACAATACATTAAAATTATAAAGCATGTACATTTTTCGGGACATTTCTATTTCTGCACTAAAGTATTTTGTTTAGTTTTACTTATTAGTTACAATGGCAAACCAATAAACACTCATCAATATAAACGGTTTTTATTTTTTTCTCGTAAATTAATGTATTATCTTTCTATACAATCGGTTTGAAAAACATATTAAGCGAGGCGTTAATGCGAGAAATGAGTTTTCCGTTTCTATCTTGATCATTTAACTAAATGATTTAAGAATTTCAAAAATAATAGCGATAATACTTTAATTAATTAATAATAGCTATTATTTTAAATGCTTTACCAATCCAATAAAAATCTTTAAGTATCGCTTTATATACAATATTGAAGATATTGTATGAATAATAAATAAGAAAATTAAAAATCTACCAAGGGCTCTTAAGAATTAAGACGTATTTAAAATGCCTAAAAAGAATTTAAATAGAATTAAACAATACGAATACTAAAAAACTTAAACATAATTCTTATATCTTTATCATTCTTACACTTTTATTTTAATTATATCTATTTAAATAATATAATTACTAACTGTTTGTAATATTAAACATAGAATATATTTAATTGGATTTTGAGGACTTCAATGTCAGAAACACAAGGACATTAGGCATAACCTATTCATTTAGAAGAGGACTTATTCGGTATATAAATTGTTTGACCACGCTAAATTATTCTTATTAATTATTTATTTACTCTAAATAAAATTAATAACCATTAAAAAATATCGAAGTTTAAACAAAAACAGGTTCTAATCAATCGTAATTTCTATTTTGGGTACCTACTCTGAATATTTCACACAATGAAAAAAATATAATTTTGTAAGATTCAAGAAAATTAAGATGTAGTCTATAGTTACTCATATCAGATACTAAATTCCATTTCGGCTGTCAAATTTATAAACATTTAATGTAAAAAGCTGTATAAAAATAACACTTAGAAATAATCATAAGATAATAGTTTCTAGTCTAGAGCCAAGAAAATTTAATAAAACTAAGTTCTATAATTATAATAGAGAATAACCAATTTGTGGAACATTGTAAACATGTTGCTTCTATAAGTATTAAATTGTAGGTGAAACAACGAATGATCAAGCTTTACTTGCAAATAATCATTTACGCTGTTCACAAGTTTGCACATGACAGCGTTGAACCGCATTCCATGTTTGAGTTCAAACAGTTTTGTTTGATTCGAAGCCCATTATTGTGTTTAATGAAAGTCAACGCAACTATGCGTGTTATGAAATAACGAATCGACACGTGTCTAAATTATGATTGGTTAGCAGCTAAATACAGTCAACTTTAAATGTTAAATGTACAGCAAATACCCATATTCATTTATTCACCGAAATTTGATATAAATTTAGATATACATTTTTTTAAAGGCTCTGTTATTAAAAATGTGTACTTCTTAAAGAAGTAGAAGCTGTAAGAATTTTGTGAATATCTGGCCCATAGAATAGATAAATAAAAAGATATGCCTTGTAATTTTCGCCTTTGATTGGTAGTCCTTTCCTTTGGATGGTTTTTGATTTATATTATAGTCTTCATTATTTGAAAATATCTTAAATATGTATAGCCATATTAAGGTTAATTAAATTTTAAATAAATGTAGAATAAAAAATGATGATACGGGCAGGGATTTGATCGAGCGACCTCTAGGAAGTCGTCCCGTCACTCTACCCAATGAGCTACCGTATCGCTACTCGTTTCGGTGGCTATAGTTGAAGATTCAACGTCATATGCTTTACTTTTAATACATTTACTTTTTTTTTATTTTTACATTGATTTCTTAAAAAATGCCATTCCATAATTGAATCAACATGAAACTACTATATTTATTGATTTAGATTATTGAAGTTTAGTTTGTGTGAAGAAAATATGTTAGTAGGTGATATGTTAGTAGGTGATACAATTAATTAACTGTTATCAAATAATCTTTGTCTAATTATGACAGCCAATTAATAATTCCTTACGGATAAGGTACACTCTATAATACCGAGATTAAGTAATTACTGTTGAATGCTGATATTCACTGTCCTAATGTAAATTGATTGGTGAATTTTATATACTGTATATGTGATTAGAATTTGAGATAATTAATAATTCATACTCCACTATTAAGTTTTTATTGTCTAAAAATAAAAAAAATATATAAAACTTAAACACTATGAGCACTTGATACAGCATAGTAGATAATGTTATCAAGTTCTCTTATAAAAGCATCGATATTTTCAGTTTGAAGACAAATTTAGAACAATGTTATTGATTTAAAAGTTATTTAACTATGAAACATTCAACAGGTTTATGTCTAAAGTTTCACTGTTCCCTGTTACGAGTTGGGGACTTCTTAACTAAGAAAAATTGTTTGACAAACTGATACTTAGTTTAGTGATATTTAGGTATAGTGCATCTATTTATGGAAAAAAAATAGTTTTACTAGATTTATTTTCTGACGTTACTAAATTAGATTAGTTAAAGAAAATAAAATGGCTTTCTTTTTTACATAATTTAAGTTTTGTTTAGAAGTCTTTAAACTAGCTAACCAATTTCTGTACCCTTCAGTTGGTTTAATTTTGATTTCTTCAGTAGTAACATATTCAATAAATTGAATATGCATTTTTTTAACAAAATCACGAATATAATTTAATGGTTAATGGATATTAATTTAAAATGTAAATAGAATTTAATTTAATAGTTAATGGATATATTCTAATATTTATCCTAAGTTACCTTACCTTTACCATAATATAGTTGTTGGAATCGCTTCCGTACTCGTAATTGACATCCTGTGCATTATTAAATATCCTACTTTATAAAGAGCAAGAAAAAATATAAAGAAGGTATAAAATGTTGGTTGGCAAAATATTGAGTTTTTCTTATTAAATTTATAGAGGAAAGGAAGTAAAAGTCACTCGATATTTTAAATTAATTATTAACATAATTTCATTTAACGCTGCAGCTGATGGTATAGCTAGTAATAAATTATCAAAAAACACAGGAAAAATACTTGGATGTTAACTTTTAATTTTAGGGTTTATGTTTTTGAAGTGTTATTATAGTATCATTTTTATAAGTAAAATATACCTCAACACGCTGGAGCGAGCTGAAACCTCATACTTATATCTCTTGACAGAGTGCAGTGAGACGAGAATGCGCTTACTAGTTTAATTATAGTGGATTATGATACTGTTGCATAATAAGAGTTCTTATAACACGAATATGCTTAAAAAAAAAACGAGCCGCTGGCGAGTTTCTTTATAGTATCATACGAGTATTATAAGACCAAGTTATGTACACTACTTTATCTACTCTCATACTAAAATACGTAAAACAATATTGCAAATGAAAAGCTAAATATAACAACACATGCTTTAAATGTTAAATATTGGTGCCAAGGCGCAGACATCGATTGCGCATGCGTGCGTTGCCGCGGACTCGTTCATAGAAATCTTTTTTTTTCTAAAGTAGAGGTTCAACTCCTTGGTCCAGCTGGAGGTTGTATAGGTATATCGTTATGATTAGAAAGTTATATTATGATACAGGTGTCCATACAAGACCTGTATCGTAACCTATTAATTGTGGCCTGTAGGTACGTAATGTTTGTCATAAGAATTTTGTTTTTAGTTTTATAATCTTTGTATTATAGTATCATAGTAGATAAAATTGTAAATGTTATCAAATGTCACTCCCAGTTTTTAACCTCTTCAGAAAAAGTTATTATGATATTATCCTACATTCATAAATTTCATAGCTATCTAAAATAAATGATTTCTTCACGGTTATTTGAACAAGTTTTTACAACAAACTAGTCAATGAAGCCTAATACATCAAAATAAACTTTTTAAAAACTATAATATATAATAGTTTAAAGAATTACATTAACAACGGTATGGCTCGGAAAAAAAATGTATTTTAAGGAGTAACTTCTAATCTAGGCTTATATAACCAAACGCAATGTTATGTTATTTTATTATTTGTTATTATTTCATTACTGCTTGAGGGTAGGGGAGACAGCAGATTCTAAATCACAGAGCCTACACAGTTTGGGAGTCCAAACTGTGTAGGCTCTGTGATATGTGTAACACTTCTTATTTATTTAAATCATAAATAATTGTATAATTTCCTAGTACTCTGGGTTTATACATTTCACAGATATAAAGTATTTAAATTTTTCGCTCTAGAAGTTTTAAAATAAGTTCGTATAGAGTTATCTCACAATACTATATTGCGATAGCAGAATGTTTTATGATGTCTTTGACAACCACTTAAAAAGTACCTTAAGATATAAACAGGAGAGAAAAGTGAATTAATATAAAATTATATGAAGTATTTTAAATAATTGTTGAATGACTAACATACCTAGTCATGTTTAGCTTGTGAAAGTCTTCAAAGTAGTAAAGGTATTATCCCAACTTATATTGAGTTTCTAACCATACGCCGATAACTTACGCGACGAGAATTTGTATCTACACTTTGCAAAGGAAAATCATGGTACAGTTTTAAAATCTATGAATTAAATGTCTATGTTCATTTAATTTAATGTATACTAAATATATACGAGGATTGTAAAAAGAGAAAATATATACAGGGTTAATTGTAATTATATCATTGTAATAAGCTGATCCCTAAAGTACAAACTATTCTTAAAGACAAGGACTTTATTTGACAGGAACAATACATTTAGATTTTCTTATACTTTTAACAAACTTCTTCTTATATTCTTTACAAAGTTCTCAAATTATAAGCTAAAAAAACCTTCTTGTATGAAGAAAAATCTAAAGTAGAGATCAACTCTAAAAAATAAAGGAAGTATTTTTAATAAGCCAGGATAAGGATAATAAAGGGCAAATTGTGTTTGATGAAAGTATTATGACGTTCTTCGAAGAAATAGCGGGTAAGATTGTAAACAATTATAGTCGTAAGTATAAATTTATAATTAGCCATGAAACCGGAAAGGTATTAATTAATTTGATTACATAATTATCAACTATACATGTATATATACATGTACTTAATTATTCACTACATCCTGGAGGAGAATAAAACAAATCTGTAAATTTTGCTAATATAATAAAAATAAGTGTACAAATAAGCTCTCGTCGATCGATCGTAGATACGCCGATTAATAATCGGCGTATCTAAAAGTAAAAAATGAAATTTCAAGTAATTGGATTTTTTATCAATTTTTCTTTAATCAAGAATCAAGATCAAGGTACAAGGTAGGTAAAAGATATATGTATATAAGGGATCAAGGCTTGCTCGTTATTGATGGATTCATCTGGCACAGGATCCATAGCGTAGGTCTCAGGCAATTAAATCACAAAGTCACAGTATGATAATTCTGTATCAAATGTGGGTAATTAGACATAACAAATTACTTAGTAGGTATATAATTATAAAATTTACGTGTAGCACTGGTCCTGTTCCGAAGGTTCGAACTGTATCGCTCTCTCTGATTAATTCCACCACCGACTCACTCTCCAATATTTAAAGTGGAACATTTACTCCTTCAAATGATTCCGACCACGTTACTCGTTACATCACGGCATTACCTACATATACAAACATACCCATACCCTACAGCTATAACAATATCAAATTAGTTAATAATTATCGTTAAATTATCGTAAGTGCCGTCATATATAATATAATTGATTATAACGTAAAGAAATAATAATAACAACACACAATAACAATATAACCATATTACTATAAAATAAAACAATAAAAAAATCATGTTACTGTGAAGTAAAATGAAAAATAAGTAAAAACATAAATTTCAATATAATTTCAATAAAATATATATTTATACAAAATTTCATGAAGCATTGATTTCAGCACAACAATTAAAATTTTAATGATACTGACATATCATAACATTGAAGCGTGTATAACAATGAATTGAATGTATTGTATATAAAACACGTCTGAAACAATGAAACAAAATTTCGTACATGCGTTATTTTAATATATATTATTAAATGTCATACTGTTTTCGGTTTTATTTATTTATTTATTTATTTGAAATATTATTTTACAAACTAGAAGTCATATCCATTAAGTGTTCTCAAAAAAAATATATAATAGCAAAATAAAATATATAATAAGTGTGTGTGCGTGCGTGCGTGTGTATGTGTGTTTCAATGAACTGCATCATTACCTTTGAGTGTTTTTTTTTAGTTGTCTTTGACGTATTGAACAAGTCTATTCCTGAGTAAAACACATTATATGTGTTGACTATACAGCTAAGGACAGACTTACGTGCATAGTTAGTTTTTACTTCAGGAACATAAAACAGTTCTGTGTGACGGGTTCGGCGGTTGGGTACTCTGAAGCATAAAGCGCTGACCAAATCGTTACAATCAATGTGTCCAGCCAATATATCGTGTAACATATATATATATCATATTGGCGACGTCTGATTTCTAAAGTCTCAATTTTATAGAATTTACAAGCTTCTTTGTAGTCTTTATATTCTCTAAAATCAACAAAGCACAAGAATTTCAAAAAGTTTTTTTGTATCTTTTCTAGTTTATCTATATATTTTGAATAATTTGGTGACCAAATGCTACAGCAGTACTCCAAAATACTTCGAACGTAGGAAAAATATAATACATATTTTTATGGAATCAGTATCGTTAAATGTTTTGCATACACGTTTTATATATCCTAGTTTACATTTACACTTTCCAAATATTATACGGTATAACATAGTTGTTCTTCACAAAGATTTTATAAAGAAGAGACTTAAACTTAGATCGAAAAATTAGATAGAAAAGGAACCTTCCTTTAAAGAAGAGGAAAAGTTCCTTCCGAACTTTTTAATCAATTACACTTTAGTTTACATCTTTCAAAGTTTTGGGTCATTCAATATTTTACGAGATTAAATGACATGGTTCAGTTAACAAAAAAAGGTTTAACAAAACACGAAGTGGATTTTTCTAAATTTAAAATTACCGTGTTATACGGTGAAAAAACTAAACACATACGTACTTAACATACATAACATTATAATAAAAAATGTTATAAACGTTAACCTTTTATTTTCCAAGAGGCCTTGTCGTCATACTGAATGCACGAACTAAAACAACTGAATACGGAGATTTAGTACATTTAACTGTTGTGACATTATACTGGAAGTATAGCATAAAATAAACAGATTATAGAGGTTTTTATACAAATAGATAAACTTTGAATTATGGTTAAATATTCGGCGTGGTTGTCATTTTGTTGTGTACTTTCTGTACTATATTTTCTGTGGTCTTCTCTTAACTTGTTTAAAATTAAAAAAAAATTGAAATACCTGGATCGTATAATTAGTTTTATTAAAAATGCTAACAATTTAAGCAATTATCGTAACTCGAACCTTAGTAGAAAAAAACGTACAAAATGAAACTTGAAAGATTTGTTTCATCCAATTATAGATATGCAAATCAAAACAAACTCTGGTTGGCAAGGACACTTCAAGCGACACGTGAAAATTGAATTATTGAATGAATACTGAATATAGGCCAGAGATTCTAATTCAACGAATCCTTAATATTCAAGTATAAATTAAAAATATAATTCTACAGTAAATAGAAAGGTATTCATCGATAAATAATATTTTGTATCTTTTTAAATTAAAGTTCATTTTAGGGTGCCGAATAATAGATTCAAAAATTCCATATTTTAAAATGTCTTATAGATCGATATAGATAATGATAATGTTTTCTGATACAGAATACAATAAATCCGATTATTATAATACTTTGTGCGTTTTACTTAAACATAACTAATGTAATACCTGTCTGACTGGATTTGAAATTCCTGTACCTTTTCTAGCGAACACCATTATTCATTTCCAAAACCATTATCCAATCCATTATATTGAATCGATATACTGTTTTGCCTTATCGTATTACATTTTTAATTTAACTGCATTATTTTTTCTTCTTATATACATTTTTTATTTATAAAAACTCCCTAAAATATAGTGTAGTGTATAGTTTTAAACAAATACGATTTTCCGCTTTGCTCTGGTTTTTTTTTATTTTTAAACGCTTACTTCACAAAATTCATAAATGGTTGAAAGATTAATCTATAACGTATGACATCGTTCGTATCTTAAAATCAAGTTGCATCTCAATAAAGGGTGCGAACGAAGGCAATTGCTTTGAAAGAACACGAAAAGCCTTTTCGAATATAAATTTCGAATATAAAAATATATACCAAATATAAATTTCTCAATACATTCTAATACCTTAAAAAAAAAATGAAAGGTCAAATTTATTTAAGCTGGAGTTAGCTCCAGAACGGAACTTTTTTAGTTGTTTTTAATGTTTAAACTTTTCACATTTTTCACATTTGAAAAACATCTTATTAGAAGATTTTTTCCCCAAATATGAGACATATACACGGTGATCCTAGTAACTTCATCTGTCTGCTGGGTATAAGGTAAATTAATTCAAAGTTGCAACTTTATCTTGATAAATTAATATATTAGAATAATATTGAGCACTAGCTAGCTCCATCAAGAAAGAGCTGAAGCAAGAAAAGGTGCCCGTCTGCTTTCTTATATCAAAAAGGTACTAACACAAAACAAAAATAGTTAATTTTGTATCAATCCTTAGAATATAATAACAAAATAATTAATGTATGAAATTAAGAAAAGGTTATTTACATAGGAATCAATTTAAATTTAAACGGTTATTATTAACAACTGGACATTAAATATTCCCAATTGCTTTTATTATCTTCATTGATATGTTTACATTAAGATAATTGAGAACCGTAAAAAAAAACCTAATTAACCTCTTATCGATTGCTGTATTTGAACTCCTTATTAAACTCAAGCAGTAACTACAATATTTACTATATCATAGTAACAAAAAATAGATTAGTTTATTTGTTTATTCAGTAATCTCTTTTTAACTTAACCAATTTTAATAATGCTTTAAATTTTTTATCGGAAAGACATCTTATTGGTATTGTTAAAATTTTACACTTTAAAATAAAAGAGGGTTTCTTCATCAATTGATTCTTTTATATTTTTATAAATAACACTTGGTTTATATAACTATCACTTATCACTACATATGGATCTGAACACTTATTTGCTTCAGCGCCCAATGAAGACTGATGTCCTTTTATACAAATCTTAGAACTTCATTAAATTTTAGAACTTGTAAATCTTTTCTTAGAACTTGTAAATACAAGTCTTCTATTGACTAACAATATGACAATTTGACACTTTAATCGGAAGTCAAAAGTGAACTACTAAATAAACTAAAACATTTTCTAATAATTCAACATAACTAACATATTATAAATACATTAAAAATAATAATTGATATAAACTTTATAAAATTTCACAAAATAACCGTTACGTTTAATCAAATTTACTACTTATTTTTATAAGAATAATTACAATTATCTATAAAATACTCAATATTAATTACAGATCAAGACACTATTTTTTCACAAACTAACAGTATATAATATCTTATTATACCTTTTGTTTATCCCTGATTAAAAAAAAATATGAGAGTCCCGTTTCCAAAAGGTAAAAACTGAACCCTTTGTATGTGTTGTAAGCTGAATACCATAACTACCGTGATAGCTAGACAGTTGAAATTTTCACTGATGGCGCATTCGTTTGCCTCTATAACAACATATACTTAAAACATCATACAATAAATATTTGATGGGTAGGTACTCCCACACAACAAACGGGATTTTTTTGCTTGATTTTAATTACAACTATAAATAGATGTCGAAAATATGCACAGGCTATTTAAATAAATAATTAAATTTGTATTTTTATTTATAATTTTAATATTTATTTATAGGAATTACAAAAATAAAGTTTTTTGTCCTTTTTATATGATTCGGAACTCTTCTGGAGCAAGTTCCATTCGCACTTGACGCCAGCAGGGCTATTCGCTAACTTTGACTTTTCTAATGACCATCAGCTGTGACGTCATGGCAGTTTGTTACTATAGTTACATTATAGGAAATTAGTTGTTTGACAACCATTATGTCCGCACTTACTGATAGTGATTTTCATTTTAGCTGTCAAAAAAGATACGCAATAGCCCTGCAGAACAAAAAGAAACAAATACTTTTAGTCTGTCTGTCAGCCAAACAGGCAATGTAACTTTTTTCCTGTTGTTTAGTTATTGGGTTTGGTGGCAAAAGAGCAGATGGTCTTGCAGTGTGAATTCCTTTTGCAATTTCAACAGTCCAGGGACACTTATAAAATACCGTTGAGACACATCATTGGTCTGGAACGTATCTGGAACCACGATTTTTTGTCAAATAAAAGTAAAAAACAAATTAGATTTATAAAATAACAAAAATGGTTATTAAGCATGGTTTCACCACAGGTAATAACAACTTTCATTTTTTTTTGTTTTTTTATAATTATTACCAAACATTTATAATAATCGTTGTGAGTGTTGAAATCATAGGGAAAACCGGTGTAATTTCAATTTTTTAGTACTGATTACGTATTTGATCTGAATATTGAACTTTAACAATTATATATTATTTTATGTTATATGCCAAGAATATTTTTATAGCTATAATAATAAATAGGATTTTTTTTTATTTCTTCATTTGTATTTTATAAATTCTAAAACATTTTTCCAACATTAGAAAGCAACATGATCTTTTTTTAACGTCTAGAATCCATTATGGATACACGTTCCCATCCAGAAGAAGATGGGTACTTACTAGTATTTTCTTACTATTTCTTCCTTTATTAAACGGTATAATAAATAAATATAAGAAATATAAAAAAGTATACTTACGATTGAGTTCAGTTCAGTAGTAATAAAGATTCCAACATACAAACAAATCTTTACTCTTTATGATTTTTATATATACCTATCCCGAAGATTAATCGTTACAAAAAAACCGTAAAAAATAAATACCCTTCTTTAAATTACTCAGGTTTTTCCAATGGTTTGAACGTTCTCCTGAGGGTTATCACAAACCGTTTATGACTGTTGTATCTAAAAATATAAGGTACAGCATCTCTATATAAGATGCAGTGAAGTGCAACATCTCACCAAGTTCTGGGCTCCTATTACACGTACATAAATACAGTATTCTCTCAATTCATTTTGTTTTACAGTGCCCTGACAGTTTATAAGTAAAGTTTAAGCCAGTTTTTTTATTGTTTTCTGTATTCAATAACACAAGCAAGCCGACGAGCAACATGTCGTTTGGAAGCGGTATATTGTTAGTGCTAGCCCTGGTTCTTTTAGTAACCCAGTGTTCTTATGCTAGTTATGGTAATTCAGGTAAGGAACACCTTTAAAATAAGGTTAAATATACCTTAATCTTAATACATGAGTAGATTTCTTTAATTTTGTCTTCAGTTTCGTCTCATAATTGAGAATGGACCTACACTTATTCTTACAGAAGAGTGACTTGCTCAAGTTATTATGAGATTTTTTGGTCTCCTGGAGGTGTTTTCTTACACGGACCAGATCAAAAGATCTAACCTGAAACTCGACAATCGTTAATACCTGCACACTTTTGAGAAGTTATTCTTTGTTGCATCGCAAAACTATGTCATTAAATATAGATACATATAAGTTGTCATTACAGGTTATGACGATATGACCTACCCCGATTACGGTAATCAACAGACATTTAATCCCAAGTAAGTTTTCTTTTTTATTATAGTTCTCCAATATTTTGTTCAATGCCTAACTAGCCATCTAATTTCCAGAAACATGCAAAATATAAACAACTGTTGAACTCACCGATTATTATTAGTTCTAGATACGGATGTCTTGCGGAGGGGATGGATTGTGAAAACCGCTACACAGATTGTTGCTTTGGAGTATGTCGTTGCCAAGTGGGCTTAAGAAACTGTTACTGTCATACAGCCAACATTTATATTTCAGGCAATTAGTTTTAACTAACTAAAAATACATTCCTATTTTTATATGGGTTGAATGAAGTAAAAACATATTTTTTGTTTAATATTCACATTGTAATTCCTTTAATAAAATGATGTCAAATTTAAAAAATATTGTTTATTATCGTATGTTTGAACCTGTTTATTAATTAAAGATATTATTCAATATATTTTGAATCATATATACGGAAACACTGTGTTAGAAACTAAAATGTTACGTAAAAAGAATATTCAATTTAGTACAATCTTATTATTTTAGTCTCTTTATATAAGCAGACTCTTTATATATATTGCCGTAAAATAGACGATATTTTATTTACAATACAAATGGGTACATATAGATAATTATTTTTTAATAATTTAATTAAAAATATTAGCGCCATATTTTGATGTGCAATCTGATAAATGTATATTCTACTAAACATAAATATACGTACAAATTACGTTTTTATTACAAAACCAATGGGGGCACTAAATTCTTCTTTAAATTTCTTCTTTTCATCTCTACATATCATTAATCAAGTTCGAGACTATATTTAATGATATGAAAACGTAATCCTGCCCACACATTTAACCCAACACACTCCTTGCTTCTTCATCCCACTCTAATACCTAACGGGTTTTGCAACTTGTCAACTATATATATTGTAAAATATCATGTTCGGTACAAAAAGATCATCTACTATTTTTTTTATACGAACTAGGTTAATGCTTGACTACATTCAACCTGATGAAAAGTGGTTCCACCTGATTTTCCCTTTCTTAAAACAAAATGCTATTTTTATATATAATTTAGTAATAACCAAAATCGAAATATTATAAAGTATACTTTTACTTTATAATATTTCGATTTTGGTTAGTTTAATATGAGAACATGTTATTAGTTTGGACTAGTAATATAAAAAAAATACATTTTGTATTAAAAGAAAATAATAACTCTCATAATTGTTAAATGATGAGGTGAAACAAATACTTCGCTTATAATTCAAAGTTATTATTTATACACAGAATTAAGTATAAAAACTATACGTTTGGTAATTCATGTTGCAAGGAAACGAAAATACTTAATATTTATTCAAATAGAATTCTAATTCTAATAATGTAATGAATACATCCGAAACTACTATTTTTTAACATAATATGGAGTGTATTAATTACTAAGAGTTACGTGGTAACGAAACAAGATATAATTAACGATTCTCGATAAAACCAATTTTTATTTTCTTAAACCAAATAATATCTACTTAAAGACTGTATTCAAATATATTATAGGGTTGTGAAATGTGGTGAACATGCAGACAAGCCTGCTGACAAGTCTGCGGGCAGTCAGTAATTTAATATTTATTACTCTAGTACTTTACTCTTTATTCAACTCAAGAGAGCTTTGTGGCTAGAAAATAACACCTTTAATCATTTCTTAAGCCCAAATCTTGAGACATAGGTATTAATACATCTCGTATTAACTTAATGAAGTATTAAAAACTTTAAAACAATTGTTTTTGTTTAAAGTTTTGAATCATAAATAGATGTAATGAAATAAATTCAATTAAAGTTTTAGTATAAATAAATATAGTTTACGAATCATAACCAGTGTACGAATTCATCTACTCTACAAACAAAAATATTTAAACATCATAAAATTTTTGTTTTTAAATTAAATTATATTGTATAGAAAAAAAAAATAAAAACCTCGCTTAATAATATTTTTTATTGTTTATCCTCTTTATGTTATAATTTTGATTTATAGTGTTGTTATATTTTCTAATATA
The DNA here is from genome assembly GCA_959347355.1 of Napeogenes inachia. Lineage (NCBI taxonomy): Eukaryota > Metazoa > Arthropoda > Insecta > Lepidoptera > Nymphalidae > Napeogenes > Napeogenes inachia. The sequence goes on along the minus strand of OY365793.1, from coordinate 18,480,941 downwards.
AATATGTCAAATAAGAATATTATAACAAAAAATACTTATAAGGATATATGTTAAGCTATAATCACCTTAAAATACTTCTACTTCTTCTTAATCTCAATTACTTTAAGTTTTATATTATGTATCTATTATGTAATTTATTGGATATTATTTTTTGTATGTTTTAAGACTTAATGTATTCATTATATTATTCGCATTTTTTTTTATTCATTGTTCCTTTTGTCGTAAAAAAAAAACAAAAAATATACAATTCCAATCACATCAAGTTGCTAGCTATTTGATGATATCTCAAATCTGTTTTTTATTTTTCCTTCTAAAAATTTTCTTTTTCTCAGGAAAAATGTAGCTTGGCATATAAATTAAATATATTAAATTCTATCCTTATTTTATTTTTTTTCTTAATTTAGCCTAGTTACTTTAATATTGTATAAATCAAATTTAAAAGAAAAAATATAAAAGTTCTTAATTAAGAGCATAAAACACTTTATTGATGTATGCCATAATCTGTATTTACTATGAGATAACAACATAGTCTCAAACATGTTAAATTATATCCAGAATCCCTGCAATAAATCCAATTATTCTCATTGCTTGCGTTGTGCAAACATCGTTTCCTCCACGTTTCAATTCGTGTACCATGCTTGCATTCATCTCTTGATTATATTATAAAGGAATAAATTGTAGTTTGGAAGTCAATCTTCAGTTATTTTAGTCACGAATAAGTTACTCAGATAGATAACGAAATAAAAGTGACGACAACATAGGTAAGTTGTTTAGAACTGTTTATATTCTATAATATACTAGGGGTCGCTCGCGTCTTCGTCCGCGTGGTTTTTGTTGCCGTCGAGTTCCATACAAAATTTATATTTAAAACCCTTAAGGGTGGAATTTAAAAATCTTTTCTTAGTACACCACTACGTAGAAAAACAAATGTATCCTCCAATTTTACTATCTCTACGACCAGTGGTTTAGACTGTATGCTATAGCTAAGTCATTCAGAACCTATTAGATTATATAAAATTTGCAGCATTTTTCATTGCTGTTTAACTTCTATTAGTCACAGCGAGTTGATATATACTCTATAGCCTTCCTCAATAAACGGACTGTTCAACACAAAAAGAATTTTTCAATTCGGGCCAGTAGTCCTAGAGATTAGTGCGTTCAAACAAACAAACTCTTCAGCTTTATAATATTAGTATAGATAAGTATGAGTATTTTGTACATGCACTGCTTTAATCGACGGAAAGCCGAAATCCACACTAACTCGATATCACATACAGAACTGTGTACATTTTGAAATATGGGTGCATGGGTAAATTTCATAAGCTGTACATTACGTAATCAAATTTCAACTAAATTGAACTGCTGTACATTGGCCAGTTTGGGATTTATATTTTAATTAACTCGGAATTGGGTAAATTACTGCCTCATGCAAGGTTCTTGTCAACTCAGTTATGGTATAATTGATACAGTTTCGTTAGTTTATTTGAACTAATAAGGTTTAAGGCCGTATTGTGATGTTACGTATTCTATAATATATAGAATCTACCAGTTATTATTCTTATTATCTTTAGAATCTACCAGTCTATACAATAATACGCCCTAACAAAACAAAAACTATTTAATATGAGCAGATACATGGGAGGAAAAAAACCTTATTATTCTGACTAGATCTAAAAATCATTGAATCTCAGTAGTTAGAAGGCTCAACGTTCGTTCGTTGTAACTAAAAGAAACCACGTAAATATAATAAATGTTTTATTCTAACCAATTCCTTTTGTTCACAATTCACAACTTTTGAGTTGTGTTTGTTGAAAATAACTTATTCTGTTTCTTCTACGCTTAAATATTTTCCGCTATATTTTATGTCAGCATACTAAAGTCTAATAAACTTTTACTTAATGACGTCACTATCCGGGAGTGAACAAAACGAAAACATTTAATCATCTGATATAATAATATTAAAAGGCTTTTTTAAATGCGGAAATAAGAAATATAAAATATATTCTTCGGGTATGTCAGATATCTTGATTAAAGTATTAGTGTTTTAATTTTTGTATGACTTCAACTTAATGGTTTGCAAAATATGTTTAGTTGCAACAGTTCAGCTAGACTTGAAATAAATTCAAGAAGCAATTCTTCTTAGTTTAAGGTGAAAAAATAATAACTTTTTGAATTGTTTAGATTATGTTATGAATATTTTATTACTATTCTTTGTTTGTATTATTTGATTAAAAATAACATTCTCAACTGTGTCTAATAAAATGTTATTTACATTGTTCAATGTTTATTCTTCTATTATTCTTTCACGAACAATGTAAATACATTTGGTCTAGTCTATTTTGAAGGCCAATTTATAAATAAAAATATGTTTATTTTTTGCGATTTTATAGAATAAACTCATTAGTAACTTTTATGCCACTCTCTGAACTTAAATAATAAATCTATTCCTTAAATAATAATTAGAATGTTTCAAATTAGAACTACTTTCTCTGACAAATATCACAAAATTAAAAATTAAATGTTTTTGGTTTTAATAATACATATTAAGAATAATAAAACATTGCTCATAGTAAATAAAACTTTTAAATATTAACTAAAATTGCTGTAATACTTCTGTAATATATGAATGTAACCTATCTTGTCACCTCTAACGACATGTATCAAATATTACTATATAATATTTGTAAATACCACCTACAGTCCGTTCGCTTACTAACTCGTAGATAAATAGATAGATAAAAATTATAAGGTTTTTTGCCAAAGGGCAGAGATGCTTATGTGCGATTCATTTATTTATTCAATACTGACGCTATCGCTTTAAAACCAGCTATTTACAAATTGTTTTTTAAAAGCTCGGACTTCATTATTAAATTAACAATATATACTGCACTATAATAAGTAAAAAGAAAATTCTAAAACTAAAAAGGGTACAAAACAAAAAAAAATGTTCTCATATAAGGTTATAAGGTGTGTAAGTTTCTGTTCGGCCTTGGAAAGTACAGCTAACGGAGCACACATTAGCTGTAAATCTTTTAATACTGGTCAAAATATAATACAAATTATGTACACTAAATTTACGAATAATATTCTTTAAAGTGTTCAGTAAAAAAAAATAAAAAAATTCAAACATTCATATATATACCCCGATCTATATAAAGAATACATTCAACTCCGAAAGTACATTTCATAATCTCCCGAAATTCAACATAAAATATCGCTCCTTGAATACAAAAGGGACACAAATCGAAATCCATAAATTTTACAGGACAGCCAAAACAAATTTTTGAAACTGTTTTTTTATAATATTTCATATATTTATTAATTAAATATAAGATGTAATTATATCATTACATGCGTATTTTTTAGCTCTATCTATCTACAATATAAACTTTGTAATAGATGTTACCCATTTAGAAAAAAAAGCATATAAGTCCCTTTTGCATTCAAAATTTGAACCAATATTATAAAAAATATGTCAAAAATTAAACACAATTTTACAAATAAAAATGATTTATTGTACCTTTTTGGTAAAAAATCATATCAAAAGTTTAATATGGCAAGACATAGCGAGTGTATTCATAAAGAATAACTTGCAAACTCGAATGCGTTGATCGATTTTCGTGAAATAATATGCGTGGTTAAGTTTTGGCGGGTACTACGAACATGGATGTACCGATACTTCGGCTCAAAGTTTGTCATAGGGTTGTATATAAATTGCCTCTGAACGTTTAAATCACCAATGTCCCAATAGGCATTAAATATGGCTAATCGTTCCTCAAATGAAAATACGTTTTGACATTTAAATTTACACTAATCGCCCCGTTGCATTGGTCGAGAAGTTAGCGCAGACGTCTAACGTGTCACGGCGCTATGAGGCTCGGGTTCGATTCCCGGCAGAGACAGGCGTTTATGTGATGAGCATAGATATCTGTATTTCTGGGTTTGGTCGTTTATTGAATATATTCTGAGTATTTATATGTGTATTTCTTTGTATTTGTATCGTTGTCTAACACCCTTAACACAAACAAATAATATGCTTTCTTAGGGGTTAGATCAATGCGTATAATTTGTCCGGATATTATTATTATTACTTATCTGTAGGAACAGATCCCATATTTTTGGCAGTAATATTTTTTTTGATTTCGACTTAATTGTGTGTGCCTTCCCGCTATTGATCAGAGTCTTGGTTTTGTTTCTTTTCCATGATTCTGGATTAGCTTTTCGACGACTAAAACGCTGAGGATCCACGCTAGCTGTTTCACTGCCAATGCTGGGTGACTAAATATTCACAGTAGGTGACTAATTATGACTGATGGATGGGTGTGTTTCTATAATAGGCCTCTGAGTATTCAAATTGACTGGCAGATTATCATAGATGTGTAAGTGAGGTTCTACACGAGAAGGGCCCGGTTGGGGTGAAATACAAAATGGTTTGGCAATTACTTTTGACTGTATTTACCTTTCGGAATCAGAAGATCTTTTATGACTTCAAAACTGTCATCTGAAGAAAAATCTGCAATTGATGAACTACTGAATGGTGATGATCGACTGGAATTGGTATCAGAGTCATTATCAGAGTCGCTGAACTGCTACTCGAGTCACTCTGTTCAACAACTATTTTTGACCTATTTATGTCTTTGGTATTCGTAACACAGCTTACTTCACTGTCTTCATCCTCTAATATTGGTAGGTTAAGGTCAGGTTGACTGTCTGCTATAGAACTTGTATCTGAAGAATCAATGGGTAACGTGACGGGTAGACTGAGTGCAGCTGGAGTATTAAAGAAAGTTTTATTTTGCACATTATTATTGTGGCCAGGTAATGCTTGAACTTTTGCGATTCTTGAACGGAGGTTGCCATATTCAACATTTATCGTACTCTATTCATTTTTTCAATCTGCAAAAAAATACATCTTTAACGTTTTATAACTAAAAAACATAAAATACCCACAGTTCTATACATATATTATACAGTCCTTAGTATATACACACGAAACATACATACACTAAAACATACACACAATCAAATACATAACAATCCTTAATACGACATTTTCAATACTAATTTGCCAGGAATAACACCTTAATTATATTTAACAAATTTAAGCTACCACCTCATATTTAACATTTAAATTCACAGAAAATATGGGGCAATGAATTTTAGTAATATATTTTAACATTTAGGAATATCTACCCATATTATTATAGTTCCCTATAAACACTCACTGATATTATTTAAAAAACTTTTAAATTAGTGTCGAAAGCTACAGCTAAATTAATTTGGTTAATATTATTAATTTTCAAACAAACAAATACATTCGTATGATTTTTAAGTTAAAAATCACTGAAGTAATAAGAATATAATAAAATTAACATCAAAATGGTAATTTTTATTTTTAAAATTATAACGAAAACTAAAATTATTATCATGCAAAACGCCCATATTTCTGGCCTTCCCATTCTAGCACGCTAAAAATAATGATTTATTCTACTATTATTGAAAGCAAAAGGGACGTAGTTCAAAATATGTTACTGTTGTATTATAAAATATAATTATACTTAACTAATATTGGATTACAAAAAGGACGCATTTCAAATATGGCAATTTTGTATTACAAAATATTATAACAAATACTTATGTTACAATGCAAAACGGACGTTTTCCAAAATATGGCACTTTTGTATTTTATATTATGGTTACAAATACTAATGTTAGAATGCAAAACGGACGTTTTCCAAAATATGGCACTTTTGTATTATATATTATGGTTGCAAATACTAATGTTAGAATGCAAAACGGACGTTTTCCAAAATATGGCACTTTTGTATTGTAAAATTTAATTACCCTTACCTGAAATTTTGAATCCAACACAGAAGTATTTTGGATTGTGGCAGTTTTTCACGCAACCGAAGTGCGTTTGCGTTGAATCTCCGGGCGCAACTCAAAAAATGGCGGTTTTGCATTGACATTACCTGTCAAAATGAGCTAATGCAAAAATGGCGGTAAGTCAGTGCACCCATAATATAAGCAAAAATGATGGGAGTTTTTTTTTCACTATAAAATATAGTCGGTTCAGGTGTCATTTTTGCAATAAAACGATTTTCATTTTTTTTTGAATTGTGGCCCTTTTGTATTCAAGGAGCGATATGTTGTATTTCGCGAGATTAGAATAAGAACTATTACTCATGCAATCATTGTTATTATTTTTGAGAAATAGCGGAGAGCTTTCATCTTGAATATTTCATTCCTAAAAAATGGTCGAACCGGAAGGGCCTTGCCCTTTCCGAACTTGGACCTTATTGTTTCTTGATGTCAGCGGTTTTGTAAAATAGTCTTTTGGCTCTTTTTTATAACATTTGCAGTACACATGAGGTAATCAGTAAACTATACTTTGGTGTCTATAATTTGTTTTATTGTATGTATATTGAAGTGAATAATGTAACAATTTTAATAGAATATCAATATACCTATAAAACTCTGGAATGCATTATCTACCGACATTAGGAAAGCTCCTAACAGAAATATTTTATTAATTTCCTAAAACATTTGATATCTCGGGCTATTGTAAAATTAATTTCTTACTTAAATTTTGTTTTTTCCTTTTATTCCTTAGAAATTTATATGATTAGATTAGTTTTTTTTTTGTATTTCTTATTAATAAAATAGTAACAACAAAATTGTTACTAAGGCCGTTAGTTAACACTTATATAGTTTACCATCCACATTGTAAATAAGCCTAATAAGCCAATGTCTTCAAATTGCGTGGTATCAGTTTCATATTTGAAATTCATGATAATTGATTGTACTCGTAAAAAAAATATATCAACGAAGGACGGTATCAGCTGTTAGGAAAAGTATATAAATCGAGAAACAAAATTGAAGATTTATTTGCAAAAAAGTATTGTAGAATATGAAGTCTTCCAGTTTACTACCAACAAAACGGAAAATTACTGCAACTAATTAAAAGAGCAGTATCTTTTATATATAGTGTAATTCACATACGTACATTATAGTATTTGGTTTGGTTGTTAGTACGTATAGTATTTGGTTTCATGGTCCCCAAAACCCATCTCTTGAATATCTTACAAAATTACTTACTGTATTAATATTTTTCTTATTTATTTTATAATTATTATTTCATGTTTTTACAGAGGCAGACATCAATAATTAACAAAATAACAAAGAGGAAGATGGAGATAAAGAAGATGATGAAATTTTTTCAGATGAATTAGAGAAAAATTAATGTTTTTTTTTTAATTAGAAAGTTTTTTTTTATTTAGAACACTAAGGCCGGGATAAAGTAATGGATAAATTATGACGTCAATTTAATAATTGTAGCTTTTTGACTTTAAAAACAGGGAGCAAATGTTTTGCTTCCAAAATTAAAAAAAAATATTTCTTATAACTTAAACACTTAAGGACAACGAGAAACACTGCAATTCACCTCACGCTAATTTACAAAATACTATTTATCAGACATCATACAGTAACATTATACAATATACAGAAAGCAGTGAAGTACTACTTCTGTTACGTTATATAGATGTAATAAATAAAATTGATAGTCCAGAAGGTCTCGATTATTTTCTAAATATGATACTTTTCGTATGAATATCTGAGAGAGAGAAATAAATGAAATGTATAGTACTAAAAAACCAAAGAAAATAAGACGTGATATATGAAAAAATATTAGCGTTGCACAAAAAAAAATCGTAGCATAATTTTCAAAAAATTGTTGCTTGTTGCTCGCGCGTTAAATACCCTTGATTTACAACATAAAACGGCATTTAAATTGTTACCAATAATTAGCCTTAAAAAAAATAACTCGCGCTAAATACCTCTGATTTACCACATAAAAAGGTATTCAAATTGTTACCAATAAAAGTATTGTTGCACGACCCTTTTGGGAAGAGTAATTGTTATTTGAGTTGTAAGCAATTTATTTCAGTCGTAATTTGTAATGGAGAGCTACCATTTATGTAATATTGCTTGTTACCTAATTATATCAAAGTATACCAAACTTGTTACACTCTAAGGTAAGTATATCATATACAATTTGAAAAAATGGAAATATCTAGTTACATTTTCTTAGGGTGGATGAGACACCAGGTGCGGTAGGTTTACTGCAATGCGGATGGCACTTTATGGCACAAATACAAGGAATCTACTCGAAGCAAAACAAATCAAATCAAATCAAACAACTTTATTTGGACAACATACTATAAAAAATAATAATTATTATTAACAAAAAATTTACAAAAAAAGAATACAAAGAAAAGAAAAGCACACATAAAAAAACATTTCACGTTACTTTTAATAAGGTAAAAATAAAAAATAAATAAATAAAAAACACAATAAATAAAAATATATATTTGTCATTCAAAATGAAAAGCCACTCAGCTAATGTCAAAGACGTGCCACTAATGGAGTTACGTCGCCCCGTAATAACAACAAAATCAAAATATCTCTTAGTATAAAATAATATTGTAATTGTAATTGTAATAATATTGTTATTATATTGTTATTGTAATAATAACATAAGCAGTATATAAAAAAACTATTACAAAATGAAACAAATGAAAAAACAAATATAGGATTTTAATGTTTGTCTTGTATAACATTCCTCATTAATGCTTTCTTACACAAACGATACAATTTTCGTCTTATTACTGTAACATCGTTCATGCCGTTCGTTTTATGGAAAAGCATCTACATTCTACAGAAATAAATATTTTATTCTGAACATTTTCTTAACTGACAACACGTGATAACTCTACTTGTGCAAAAATAATATATTGTGTCTCTACTACGATTTAATATAATGGTATGTCGATTGAAATATAACAAAGTCAACACAGCTGCCTTGCACTTGTTCCTAGTAGCCTAAACAAGTGAATCATCACTCTACTCTTAAACTCTACAATAAAATAATCCGAAGTCGTTGTCTCTCACTCCAAAAAGCTCGAGTGGAGCACATCTCTTGTATTTTAAATTAAAAGTAAACTGTTTATCATTTAGTTTAGATTAATCGTAAACTCATTAAAATAAATTGTTAATATTAATTCATTAAGTGGTGACGTTTGTTTTAATTAATTTTGGTTTAAATTCATTATAATAAATGTTTGTCATTATAAACCGCAGTTTTATGGAAGAAGACAGTACTTAAAGGGATATATTTTACGTTAACCAAATAAAGTCAAATAAATAAATTTAGCGACACAAAAAAATAATATAATAAGTAAAAAAATAATTATATAATAAGTTAAAAGTAAATTATTTTGGTTAATTAAACGATAAAAATAGAAAAGTCCTTATATTTTGGGAACATCACAAACAGAAAAATATTTTCGACGTTATCGGAAATTAACATTTCATTAAAAATACGGCGTTTTGGCGTTACTGAAAACCGCCATGCACTGGACGTTTTCTCAGTTATTTTGGGTTGCAACATGTATTTAAATACCTACAACACAGAAAATAATTTGAAACATGATCTGGCCAGCATTCTACATGAAGAAAAAATTTAATATATCAAGTGATAATAATTTTTTTTTTTTTTATTCATCTTATTTGCAAAATTACTTTAAATTGATCATATTGTTTTAGTGAGTTCACACAATGAACAAAGATCTAAAAGACAGTTTAATTCCTAATTTGTATTTATATAATACCTTCTAAAATACTTAATTAAATATCCACTTAATATATTTTTAATAAACGTTTTGAGTCCTGTAGCTTAACTGACAAAGATTCTAAGTATATCCCAATATTACTAAAAATAATTATATACATACTACATATTGTATATTTATCTGAATCATGTCCATGTTACTTCAAAATGTGGTACTAGCAATTAATTAGATTTAAATTTCTTTGGTTTTAATTAAATTTGCAATAAAAATATTGTAAACTTGAAACTTATATATAAGTTTCACATCTAGCACGTTATTACTTCCTCATCCGTTATATCGGAAATACTTACGATTAAAGAGCTTGTGACAAAGATATACGAGTACAACTTTGTAAACTAGTTATACACAAAACTTTACCAACTGAAGACGAATACCTAGGAGTAATTTCTTGCGATCAACAATCAAGAACTCACTTGGTTGAATAACTTTTATCCTTCGATTGGAATGAAATAATATCTAAATGAACAGGTCATAAGTCCATTCTTTATCAAATGAGGCGAAAATATTATACAAACGGAATGGAATATTGCTTAATGTCAAATTATATTACTTATAATTTGACATTTATACTTAATGATTTGTACATTTGCTTACCGAGTGATATATTTTTAATGCCGCTTATATTGGTATTTCTTGAATTGAATAAAATAAAAGAAGTTTTCTATTTGTTGGTGATCAACCAGTGTTTATTGGTGACTGGCTCTAACCAACTTACATTAGTATTAATAACATGTTGGATGTTATAAGTTATATGTCTTATAGGTGAAGTGGTTAGTAAACCTGACTGCTGAACTATGGGTTGTGGGTTCGGTTCCCACACGGGACAATTCCTTGTGTGATACACAGACTATTGTTCCGAGTCTGGGTGTACTTTGTTGTTAGTGTATGTATATATAATATGTCCATATATAACATGGAAATATATTTTTTACTCCTAATAAACTGCACTGGATTTTTTTTTTAAATATTTTATGAACATTATGTCACATTTTGTGACGGTTTTATCGTACGATGGACTTACTGTTACTATATAAAATAATTTAAAGTTAGGATCGTATAGATAAGGGTATTGAGTTTCCTGTTAAATTTGAATTGCTTCTCCGGGGATAGCCGATCCTTAAGTTATAAGCAGAGAAGGCTGCTTATAACTTAGCTAAAAAAGAAAGCGATAACATTTGTAGATGTGTCTTGCTGCAAAATTAATTCAGTAATGACTTACCTAAAAAAAAAAGATTTGTATAAAAAATGAAATAAAAATTAGACGTCAACTTTTCTTATGTTTTTAATTTCCAATCATAGTTTAAAATAAATCTATATTAAAAAAATACTCTCAGTAGGTATTTTCGTTATCATAAAATACACATTCTATACGATTCTTAATACATATTTTTTTTTGTTATTTTTTTTTGTGAAAATATATATGGAATACTTTTACCACTTACACCACAAGACAATCATCCCACGCCGTAGATAAGATCGTAAAATACATACTACTTTGCAGTGACGTTTTCGTTGCAAAATAATGTAGGCTCTATCCCAGAACTGTTCTATTTTTAGCTCGCTGGTTTGTTGACAAATTTTGTAGTATCGTCAAACACAGTTTAGTGTTTTATATTTATCGTAATATAATAAACATAAAATTTGTTTATCTTTTCTCAACACCAGTTGATTAGTTGACGATTGAATCACGTTCCTTCTTGTAGATTTTTGTAAGCACTGTTAAAGGCAATATTGCTTTTCTGCTTTAGCAACGGCTTAAATAATATTGAAAATATAATAATATATTAACGTTTTAGTGTAAAATTTTGCGTAACTTTTTCTAGTTTTGTAATGATAATGATCAAATAATTTGCGATTATGTGAGCAATTTAGTGAGATATATAACTTGATTACTTCAGTAATATGTTTCACTGTTGGCTTGACTTATTGACCCAGGTAAGTATTGATATTTCTAAATTATATAAAGTCCTTACTAATGTACCTACTACCTTAAGTGACGACATTTTCTGTGAAAGTTGTAGTCCTGGATTAAGTACATTAAATATATTTAGACTTTAGGATATAAAACAAATTCTAATATAGCTGGTGAAATAATAAAAACATTAAAATAATCTGTTGTAATAGTTCACGAGAATAATATTATTTTCTTAACTAATAAAAGCTATTCATTTCAGAATTCTCTCAATGAAAAACTCTTTTACCTACATGTCTATAAATCAATTAAATTAAAGTCTAAGGTCTAAGGTGACTTTACGTAAATATTAAACTAATTATTCGAATAAACATTTCTATTTATTTCCAATTTAATATTTTTGTTGTCATTCCACTTATTTAAAACAAGAAAAAACGTTATTAATAAGTATATCGATGATTGATATGGTTTTAATAAAAGAAAACCGTTCCCAAGAATGTCATACAAACGCAGTCATGTAACAAGAAACTGAACACTGAATCCTGAAACATAACTCATCCTTAACAATTCATTATTAAAAAATCCTGAAAAGAACCTCGAGCTGCTTCAAAACATCAAGCTCAATTTGCGAGTTAATAATGTTATCTGTTATTTGACAATTTTATCTTTTGAGAATTCGTTAAACTATTCATAATTGTATCATTTTTGTTTTACTAACCTTTTTTTTTATAGAAGCTTTATAAAACCTTATTCTTCAGATGTCCGATAAGCCGGGTCGTTATTATTGGCCGATATTTTGTAAATCGGGTTTCATTCGAAGCTTTCAAAAATAAATACAGGGATTATGTAGATCATTGGGCATTTAACGCTCTTTTTTATCTGATATAAATTTCTGAGAATAAAATTTTGCTAAACTCTAGCAAAATTTTAAAGTAACTTTTTGGAGCTGCTTAGATAACAGTCAAAAATTGCTTGTAGAATTTAATATTGTTTTTCTTTGTATTTCTAAGATTAATACAAACAGAACTCAAAACATTTTAGAAACATCTTTAATATCATGATTTGGAAAGTGCTTATTTTGTACTGCTTAGTTGGAATAAAAGTGCTTTTGACGTGACAACGTCTTAAATTAGGTTAAGCTGGGAGTCACTTATGAAAAAGTGTAACGCCCGGTAACGTAACGATGAGTCACACACACATAGAATGCCTTGCGTCTCTCTCCCACTCAAACATGATCGGTCCGCCGAGCAATGTTTTGATTTTCAAATTGATTCTTTAAAATTACAAATATTAAGAAAAAGTGGCAGATATAAGAAAACTTGATTTAAAATGTGTTGAGCAAGAATTTTAACATCTAATTTAAGTAAATGTTTTAATTTTCAACTTCATTATTTACAATTACAAATTTTAATTAATTTCAAATTTATTCAGCAAAAATTTGAACCTTCGATCTTCAAATCGAAGGTTCAAATTTGTTTTGATTGTGAATTTGTTCAAAAGTGTTTTGATTTTTAAATTAATTCTTTAAAATTAAAAATATTAAAATATATAAAATCAGAAGTGACGTCACATAACATTATCTGTACTTATTATTATTTAATATGTAGGCCAGTACATGTGAGCTCTCTTAAGTTAGCGGGGAGAAGTAAAATAAAAAAAGTAAGACAAATTTTATCTCGCATAAATACATCAGATAAATATATAATAAATAATAGAATTTATATACTTCAGAGTATCACGAAAACATTCAGTAAATAAGAACCTGAGTTTGTTTACGTAGTTGTGATAATATATCGAAATAGTCAATCAACAAAAATATAAAATATTCATTTTAAGGATGTTAAAACAATTAGTTATTTATAAATAAATCCTAATCAATAGTTTTATAAGAATGATAAATAACAATAATAAATATATTTGCTTTTCAAATACCGTCCATGTACTGGAACTCCTTTAGCGTTTGAATAGCAAATATATTTTCTTGGCAAATATTTATTTGAATATGTGCAGGAGCGTGGGTGTAATGATATTAAAAAAATGATTATAAAAAAAATACGATCGAACAAACGTTCTTTTTAATCGAACAAACAAAAACTCATCAAAATTGATTAAAAAAAATAAAAAAAAGTACAGACAATTAAATATAAAGAGCCAGGTTCAAATAAAATTTAGAAAATAATTATTTTAAAAAAAGTCCTTATCGAACAAACGCTAAATTTAATCGAACAATCAAGAACAAACGACGAACAATCGAATTAGCAAAAAAAAATTGAAAAAAAATACTTCTCCCCGCTAACTTAAGAGAGCTGTACATGTGACCATACTTGGTAGACACAATTGGAAATAGTATTTTTTTATAACTGAAAAAAATAAATATATATAATACTGGTAGCAAACAATAACTTCAATGATCGATATCTCCGCAACTAATTGATGTATCGAAAAAGTCTGTAAATAAATTTTGTAAAAATTCAAATTCAAATTCAAAATTCAAATTCAAAATATCTTTATTCAAGTAGGCATTTACACGCACTTTTGAATCGTCAACTACATTAAATTAGTCAGTATAGTCAGTCTGTGAGTAAGCTACCACCAGCTCGGAATGCTGTTCTGCTGAGAAGAGCTGGCCAGAAACTCAACAGTTGCTCTTTTTAAATAAAATTTAACAATGTTTGACTTATAAATTATAACATCAACCCTGCAAATGAGTCAATTTTATTTATTTTATAAACTTAAATGCAATTTTGGAACAACTAGAACCGTCGCAATCAATCGGAAAAGAAGCCCAATGATTTCAGGCAACGAAAATTAAATAATAATAACAGTAAATATATATAAATCTTCGGCCTGCCACACAACCAGTCACCGCAAGCAGCACCCGTTCACGAGCATAACACAAGAGCCAGCCATCACCCCCTTCGCACATATTTGAGGGAGGGAGGCAACCCGACCCCCGATGCTACCGCAAGTAGTGACTTCTAAGGAATCGGTGTGATGCAGAAGGTCGATAAAGCAAAATTAATTTACAACAAAAAACAAATTGCGGAGATTACTAGCTATTCGCAATATAATACAGATTTATGACCCAAGATTTATGATACAATGACCCAAGTTCCACACATTTCGATCAACCAAAAACTCTTGAATGTTATAGTAAGATTTATTTAATAATATACCTTTAATTTTAGATTTGAAATCAAGAAAAGGAAGATCTAAGATATCTTGTGGAACCTTATTATATATGCGTATACTCAAGCCCATGAAGGATTTCTTAACTTTTTGAAGTCTAAATTTAGGCGTTACAAGCCTATTTTTATTTCTTGTATTGATAGTATGTCTGTCGCTGTTTTTTTTATAGTCATTTAAATTTTGGCGTATATATAGTAAGTTATTAAAAATGTATTGAGAAGCGACCGTAAGAATACCGATTTCTTTAAAAAATTCTCTTAGGGAGTCTCTAGCTTTTAAGTTACAAATAGCCCGTATAGCTCGTTTTTGTAAAATGAATATAGAATTAATTTCGGCAGCGCTGCCCCATAGTAAGATACCGTAAGACAATATACTGTGAAAATAACTAAAATAAACGAGTCGAGCCGTATTAGCGTCTGTTAATTGTCTTACTTTTTTAATTGCAAAGACGGCTGAGCTAAGTTTGCTTGCGAGTGTCGAGAGATGGGGGTTCCACTGGAGCTTTTTATCTAAAGTTATACCTAAGAAAGTTGTCGAGTCAGTCAGTAATAAAGTAAAGTAAAGTAAGTAAGTAAAGTAAAGTAAAAAAGAATAACATCAATAATATAATATAAAATAAATAATATATAAAATGATTTTACGTGACAACGTCTTCATCGTCCTATCCTCAACAAAATCACTCAAATTATTAAAATATTGTGCAATTTAATAATATTCATATCAATAAATATTCTACCGAGAAAAAGACGTGGTCACGTAAATCTTCGCCCGTAAAACCGACTTTACAGGCAACCATATTTTTTTTGTAAATTGATAGAGGCTTATGGGTTCATCTATAGCTTCCGTGATAGCATTCATTGAGTGGTCTGAAAAAATCTTAATATTTAACAATCTTCTCAGACCTATTTAAATATGGAAAGAAAAAGAAACCGTAGCTTTAACGGGACAGTTTCCCAGAGGTCACGGGTTCGACTCCTGCCCGTATCGTATTTTTCATTCTATATTCATATAAATTTAAACAAGCTGACCATGGCTATGCATGTTTATAGATATTTTCAAACATCTTCTCAGACCTCGATTCTATACACTGCGCTATGTAGGTGATGTTTTCAAAGTCGTATCTAAGAACCAACTTCAAATTTAGAATATTATCTTAACGATGCACATAAAGAGGTAAAGTTCACGGCGAAAAAAGAATTCGATGGCAGTTTAGCATTCCTAGACGTCAACCACTGATCACACATGGTGTCCTAATAATCTGGACATCAACGACTGTATTATCTTGGGCAAAGATTTAGTACCGCGTAAAATAAGTGAAGCTATCGTAGTCAATCGTTTACCGAATTTCAAAAGGAAAAGTGGTTGGATGATACCATTGGGTTCAAAACCAGTCATCGACATTATAAAGGAAAGTAACTACAGTTCAGAAATATTCAAAATGATACAGTAATCACAGTGTGTACACAACGTATTACAACGAGTCACGAAAACCTAACCTAAGCCACTAACTAACTAACTAAGCTCTTTAAATTATATATATTTATATGAATTATTTAGTGAATTCATATACATATATATAATTTAAAGGGTTAAGGTATAAGAGGTAAGGTTTTTAAACACTTTCAGTTATTGATCATTAATAAAATAATGTTTTCTACTATGTTCAATGTAGATGAAAAACAAGAAACTAAATATCTAATCAACTTTAACGCTACGTAGAAAAAATATAAAAATGAACATCAACATTATTACGGTTAAAAGAAAAATTTTAATTAAAAACAGCAGCTCAAAGGGTAATGTTTTCTTTTACATAAAAAAATAACAACCTTAGTAAATTTGTTCAATACTTGGCTAAACTAAGAAAATGTATAATATAATTAGAGATTGCTGTTGTTTTTGTGATATATAATCGATGCACTTAATTTAAATACTTATGTAAGAGTCTTATTAAAGATGATATTGCCATATGCAATTAAATTATTTGTCCAGTATGTAAAAAAAATAGTAACAACATTTTTTTTATTTCCGGAAAATAGGGCTCATATTGCTATGATAATTGACGTCAGGATTGAGCAAAAAACACAGGAATGCACCACATCCATTGGTCATATTCCGTTGTATTTTAGCATAATTATTATTATTATTTGAGTTATTGAGACATACTTAATATTATATCAATTCCCCCCCCCCCTCAACTGCCTTTACGGATGGTCGTGTTTTAGTGTCTCCTGACTTCAAAAATCATTTTTAATCGACAAAATTGTCTAAACATTGTTAATATTGGTCAACTACAAAATCCTTAGCAAAGTATGCGGGACAGTGTAATTGTGCAACAAGAAAAAGTGTAGTTTTGGTGATCTGTAGTGAATTTAAAGTGAAAATAGTTCGTTAAATAGTGAGCCATAAGTTGCTACTAGTAAACTGCGGAACAAAGAAAGTCCAAAGTACACATCTGCAATTGCAATTGCATCTGCTAGTAGCGAACTATATAGACTAATTTGCATCTGGTAGATAAGCTTTGAGTAGCCGGTTCGTATCTTCATTTGACTTTAGAGACGAACAATTTACACAACCCGAGTTCGATCCTAACCAGGAAAGAAAAAAGACTTTAGTGAAATATATGATTTTATTTTTATTATTTTATTTTTGTTTTTTTTTATTTATTGTTTTATTGTTTCTTTTTGGTTTTTTTCTATTTGGTTAATGATTCTTAGTATTTTACGTTTATAGGGTTTAATATTATTGTTTTAGTTTTTGCTTATTTTATTGTAAATTTACATTGTTAAATTAGTCTACTATTATGTCTGTCAAACGCTCTCCGAACAAAACAAACACCTTGCAGCCTCCTCCTGGTAGGTTTATGTCTTCAAATTCAGACCCTAATTTATCTGATCTGAAACATGATGGCACCTCTTCACGGCCTCAGAAAAGAAGGCACACAGATGATTTTGAAGTTTTTGTGCAAAAAATGCAAGAAATGTTTAAATCTTGGACGGAAGCGCAAGATGTAAAAAATAACAAAATACTCCAGATGGTAAATGAAATACGAGAACAGAACACTAACATAAGTTTAAGCATTGAATTTATTTCACAACAATATGATGAAATGAAAAATACTATCGTGAAATTAGAACAAGACAGAAAGCTGGATAAAGTATATATACAGTCATTGGAGAAGAAAATTGATGCGTTGGAAAAAACTACAAAAATTTCTACGCTGGAGTTACGAAATGTTCCTTTAAAGTACGGAGAAAAACATGATGATTTAAGTGGAATTGTGATGAACCTTGGTGACGCTTTAAACATACCAATACAACCAACAGATATTCGTCAAGTTTATAGAGGATTTTCTAAATCGGAAAAAAAGCCTATCCTTATTGATTTCGTGTCTACTTCACTGAAAAATAGGCTACTTAATTCCTATAAGTTATACAACAGAAACAGTAAGGAACAACAGTTTAGCACAATTACCTTGAAAATTGAAGGGCCACGATCGCAGGTTTTCCTATCTGATTACCTTACACCTAGGATAAAAAGGTTACATTTCGTTGCTAAAGACTACGCACTCTCAAATGGATTTAAATTTTGCTGGGCTACGCCGGGTGGTATTTACCTTCGTCAAAAGGAGGGTGATCCAGTAATACGGCTGAAAAACGAAGAGGATTTAAATATACTTAAATTGAAAAAATGACTAGATATAATTTTTCTTTTGGGCTCTTTGTCATATATTTTTAACTTCTTGGTTTATTTTATTTGTTTTATTTTGTTTTATTTGTTTTACTTTCTGTACAGTTTATTGTTATTATTATATTTAAATTTTTTAATTGTTTGTAAAAACTGCTTATTTTGTTTATGTATAGTGCAGGTCCACTTAAAAAACTTTACCTACGTTAACTCACTTGTACACACTTTCAAAATACGCGTAACTCAATTGCTTGCAGGAACATTTTTAATCGGTGTACAAAGATGTATTGTTGCTCATCAATTAAATAGAAAATATTCTATGTTGATATATTTTTCCGATCTTTTTATTAGTTCAACTCGTTTTTATTTATTTCAAAATTCGCCGATGTAAATATTTTAATAAAAAACATAGACAACTATAATATCACTGAACCTCTCCTATGTGAACCGGAATATTGCAAAAACATTATTAGAGATCAAACAATATATTTAAAAATTTTACAACAAAATATTCGTAGCTTAAATAAAAACTACGATGGCTTATGCATCTTACTAAAGAGATTGCAAATACAATGTGACGTTATAGTGTTATCTGAGTGCTGGCTATCTTTCGTTTCGAATATACCTTTGCTGCCTGGTTACTGCAGCTACAGTACATCACATCACTATAATAAAAGTGATGGTGTAGTGGTATATGTAAAAAACGGCTTAAAGTGTGTAATCAAGGAATCACAGATATCCGATTCTAATTGCCTTCTGATAGAGTTTCCTAATTATAGTATGATAATCATGGCGATTTACCGACCACCTAGTTTTAAGAATACTGACAATTTTATTACTTCCCTCGCAACATCGATTGCCAGTTTCTCTAGCTATAGAAATATTATTATTGTGGGTGATATTAATATAAATATTCTTGACTCAGATTCTGTTACAAATAACTATCTTGATACTATCGCGTACTATGGATTAATTCAAGCTCATAATATTCCAACAAGAGGCAGTAGTTGTTTAGATCATACTATATTAAAAACTAAACTTAATACATTAACCTTTATCTTAAACTCAACGGTCACGGATCATAATGCGACTTTTATTTGTATTGAAACTAATTTTGTACAATATATTTTAGAAAATTATAGTGTTGCACGGAAAATCAATTATAATAGTATAGCTGACGATATTAAGGAAATCGATTTTAATACAATTGAAAGTATACTTGATATTAATCTAAGTACGTACAAATTAATAAAGTACTTACAAATTGTTATTTTAAGAAATACTATTACCTTTAAAATTCCAAATAGTAGGCGAACCATAAAACCTTGGATTACAATTGGGCTATTAAGGTGCATAAGGAACAGAGATAGGATGCATTTGAAGCTCAAAAAGTTCCCGGAAGAGGAAGCCTTAAAGGAAATGTACAAAAGATATAGAAATTTCTGCAATAACATTCTAAAAAAATGCAAAAGACAACACGATAGAGAAGAAGTGCTCAAAGCTAAAAATAATACAAAAAGCCTATGGTCGATCATTAATGGCATTACGCATAGAAAGAAGTATAATCACAGTGCAAAAGAACTTCTTTATTATGACACTAGCCCCAAAGAATCAGTAAACAATATAAATAATTATTTTGCCAACATCGGATCAAATTTAGCCCTTAAAATACCTAAAGAAAAACTTACGGAGGCCAAACTAATTATTAGGAAAAGTCAACAGATCTCCTCATTCGTTTTACTGAACACAGACTATTCTGAAATCGAACAGATCATTACGAATATTAAAACAAATAGCCAGGGATGGGACTGTATATCCGCAAGAGTCTTAAAGTTGGCCAAACCCCATATTGTTCGACCCCTGACCAGCTTATTGAATCGGTGTCTTAATGCTGGAATTTTTCCTGAGGCTTTCAAGAAATCGCTAGTTATACCAGTTCTTAAGAGTGGGGTTAGAGATTGTATCAATAACTATAGACCTATTTCTATACTACCCGCAATATCCAAGATCTTAGAAAAAATCATTAACTCCAGATTAGTAAACTATCTTGAAAAAAATTGTTTACTTTCCGAAGCACAATTTGGATTTAGATCAGGAAAATCTACTGAAGACGCTGTAAATATGTTAACAAATTTTATAGTTGATAAATTAAATAACAAAAAGAAATGTATTACTATTTTTATGGACCTTGCTAAAGCATTTGATACTGTCTCTCACCACATTCTAATGAATAAACTAGAAAATATTGGTGTTAGAGATGTGCAGTTGAATCTTCTTAGGGACTACCTTACAAATCGCACACAAAGAGTTAAGATCGGTGAAGTGATCAGTGAGGAATCGCTTGTACAATTTGGAGTACCACAAGGTAGCATATTAGGACCAACGCTATTCCTTATTTATATTAATGATCTTTGCGAACTTGACCTTGAAAATTGCAGGATAGTTTCTTATGCTGATGACACTGCATTAATTTTTTACGGCGATACCTGGGAAAGCACCTACTCAGTTGCTCAGAAAGGGTTCGACACTGTGTGTAGATGGTTAGCTTTGAATTCTCTGACTTTGAATGCTACTAAAACCAAGTACTTAACATTTTCCATCCGTAACAATTCTACGAATGATAGTGCTAACTTCGAACTTTTAGCACATTCTTGTTTCTTTCCTTACAGTCCTTCTTGTGAATGTCCTCCTCTACAGCGAATGGATTGTGTTAGGTATCTTGGGGTTACGATTGATAAAAATCTTTCATTTGTTGAGCATATTAAAAATCTCTCAGACCGAGTAAGAAAGCTTTCCTACATATTTAAACAGCTCAGACATATAGCTGACATTGATGTTGTCAAAACTGTCTATACATCCCTTGTAGAATCAGTTCTATCATACTGTGTCACGTCTTGGGGAGGAGCTACAAAGACCCACATGTTACATATTGAAAGAAGTCAGAGATTAATATTAAAAATTTGTTATTCCAAACCGCGTCTGTATCCAACAGTAGACTTATTTAAAACCGCAAATGTTCTTTCCGTTAGACAATTGTTTATACTATATACGATTCTCAAGCAGCATAAATATAAAATTAATAATACTCCAAATTATAACACATGTAAAAATAGAAGAGGTTATTTATTATTTAAGGTTCCACGAGCAAGCACTAAATTTGGGCAAAAATTTTTGGTTTTTCAAGGCCCGAAATTATACAATCATGCAAATAAACTCTTTTCTATTAATTCTGACACGAGGCGGCATGTAAAAAGATCCATATCGAAATGGCTTTTGAGTCTTAATTATGATGAAACAGAAGCTCTCCTACACTCAAACTATACGTGATTAATTCTCTCATGGCTGCACATTAAACACTAAAAACATTCGTTTACACCTGCTCTATATTTTCTTTTTTTCGTTCTTGCATAAATAAGCATTTTTGTTATTGTGAATTTGTAACCTTATTTCTTTTTTTTAGTTAATTTTGATTTTGTGTTTCCATCTTTAATATCTCAAACACAATGTTATTTAATATTTGTTTTGTTATTGTCTAGAGGGTTAGGGAGACCAGGAGATCCATATTACAGGGCCTACCTAGTTTGGACTCCTGTCCCTACACTGATTATTTATTTATATTGTTATAGTTGTACGTTTTATTGTATTCTGTGTTTGGGAAAATAAATAAATAAATAATAAATAAATAATAATAATAAATTCCTTGGGTACTTTCACCCTCCACACTCCCCTCCCTACCTAACCAAATTTGAAAAGAACCTACTAATGCCGCCTTTGAAATACGTTCTAGAAATGAACCGATGCTTGTTCTACAAAGGCCAAGGTCTTTAAGTAGGCTATAGAGAGATTTTGCTATTATACCTCTCGCTTCCACTTCTACCGCGTACAAACTAACAATAAATTTATTCCTTATCAGTTCGTTGGTCAGTTCGTAATACTTATTGAGCTTGAATGTGTGATCCCTTGGGATGTTTGTTTCCCAAGGAACAGTAAGCTCCACAAGTATCACGCGGCTCAGATGTTTCGAATACAAGAATAAGTCCGGTCTGGATGACGAAACACCAACATCCCCCAGGGATTTTGTAATGCTTTTCATAAGTGTAAATAAAATAAAAATATTGAAATATCACTGAGCAAGTTATTATAGAACATAGCTGAAGTTTTCTATTTAACATTCCAGACGCTGAGCTACCTGAAAGCATTACAAAAGTTTATATAGGTAGATATTACAGGATCCTGTCGTCGAGCTAGGTTAACTAACTTATAATTTATATCTAAGGAAGAACTCTGTATATATCTAAATACTTGCATTTATACTAAATTATTATTTATTAATTTAGGTAAGTGTGCTTGAGGAAAACTAACTCTAAACAAATATTGTAATAAATATATTAAAAGAAAAAAATATATAATATGAACTAAATCAAACATACTTTATTCATATCGAATTAAATAAAACATGATACTTATGATGAAACATCTTTTATACAGAAACTCTTGAAAGTAAACTGTTGGAGATTTTTGTTGGTTTAAAAGCTATAATGTTAAGAACTACCTGCTATTTGAGAAACTCTCTTACTCTATTCGCATTTGGTAGTCCATCGCATTGACAATATTTAAAGGCTATACTATTATAATGCGACCATTTAATAACGAGTATTAAGAAAGCGTTTAAAACAATAATAGCAAAGTATATAAAGTTCGTTTCCGCTCTTGTCGTTATCTTCCACGGTGCTCTAAGTACGTGTAACTTTGTTCCTAACTTGTAAGTTTTAATTCACTTGTAATCCTTTTTATTTCACGCGGATAGAACTGTAGAAAATACTTATTAAGATATATATTCTTCAATGGTGTTTGATAGGTTTTTGAAGGGTAAAATTATGTACAAATAAATTGACATAATTATAATTAAAACATTTATAATACAATTTTATATTTATTCCAAATGGCATCATTACAATCATCCAATCGGGTGAATAAATAAAAAAAACACTACACCTCTAAATATATTTTAATATGCATAACATTTTAAACTTTATTGGTCAATGATACATCTATATATATAAAAGAAAGTCGTGTTAGTTAGACCACTTATAACTCAAGAACGGCTGAACCGATTTAGCTGAAAATTGGCAGGGAGGTAGTTTAGAGCCAGGAGAAGGACATAGGATACTTTTTATCCCGTTCCACAGCATTCCCGTCTGACTTGACATGAGACGTCAGTCACTATAAAACGTGGTATAAAAACAAAAAAGAATCAGACTTGGAATAACAAAAATCAAATCACAGCTATGTAATTGACGTATAATGACAGCTATGTAATGAAGTATGGATGACAATTAGATATTTGTAAGAAATCAATAATAAAACTATTTCTA
Source organism: Napeogenes inachia (assembly GCA_959347355.1). NCBI lineage: Eukaryota > Metazoa > Arthropoda > Insecta > Lepidoptera > Nymphalidae > Napeogenes > Napeogenes inachia. The sequence goes on along the minus strand of OY365793.1, from coordinate 18,457,089 downwards.
TTAAATGAATTATTAACAATTATAATGTAATGAGAGTGCCAGTATAGTATATAAACAGTGAAGTGAAGTGAAGTGAACTATAAAACTCTGTATGGTTGAAAATTTGAGTTTTTAGGTGAAGTGAAGTTTAATTAATAATGCCGCGACCAAGACGATCGAATCTTTCCCGACAAAGCCGTAATGCAAGAAGAATACGAAATACTGCAAATGAAAAGACTGAAGAAGAACAAGAAATTGCACGTGAACAGTGCCGCGATAGTATGGCTCGACTTCGTGCTTCTCAAACACGAGAGCAAAGTGAAGTAGCCCGTGAAACAGCTCGGTTAGCAATGCAGAATCGTCGAGCGAACAACAGAGGTCAACAAATAGATAATTTGCGACGCAGAACAAGACATTTATCAAGTGCTGATTTAAATCGAGCAGCGTTTCAATACGATTGCAGCATTGATTACAGCTTGCATCCTAGCGTTTGCATTGGGCAAATGGACGTAGTTTGCGAATATTGTGGTGCATTAAAGTTTTCCGGAGAAACGCCTGGATTATGCTGCCTTAATGGTAAATTGAAATTGCCATTGTTGACTCCGCCACCTGAGCCATTGTATTCATTGCTTTGTGGCGAAACACAAGAATCACGCCAATTTCTTGCAAATACTCAAAAATACAATGGTTGTTTCCAAATGACGTCATTTGGGGCACATATTATCGAAGAACGAGGATTGAATCCGACATTTAAGGTATTTATTTTTGTACTTATATACAATGTAGTTAAAGAATATCTTACTTTATCTATTGGTACCTATGTAGTATATTGCTAATCCTGAACTCTACTCTCTCACTGAAAAAAGTGTTTATAACCCAGTTAATACTGTCTGGTTTTTATTTTGTAGATACAAGGACAGATTCATCATAAAATTGGATCATTACTACCTTTCGAAGATACACAGAATAAATTTTTACAAATATATTTCATGGGCAACATGGAAGAACAACTTGATCGACGCCTAGAGATCAATTCAGGAATGAAGCGAGCAATTCTTCAAGACTTGCAGTGTCTGCTTCATGAACATCATGCGTTGGTCAGGTTGTTTAAGAGTGCTTTAGAGCGCCTGCCAAGTGATGACTTTAAAGTTGTCATCAAAGCAGATAAACGACCATCTGGAACACACGAAAGGACATTTAATGCTCCAACAGTAGACGAAGTTGCCATCCTGATTGTTGATGAACAATTTGAAAAACGCGATATTGTGCTTAGACGTCGCGATACTGGGCAACTGCAACGAATATCTGAAACTCATCGATCATATGATACATTGCATTACCCGCTGATGTTTTGGCAAGGAGAAGATGGATATTATTTGAATATTAAAATGAAAAATCCATTGAATGGTGAGTATCAGTATCATAATTTATTTCATTTATTTGTGAAAGACGCTGATTTAAAATAATGCTTATTAAAAAAATGGTTAATGTCGGTATTGTTTGCCTTTAAAATTTGCCTTTCAAATGGTTAATTATCAAATTTTTCATTTCAGGTGAAGAAACTACAAAGAAAGTTAGCTCAATGAATTATTATGCATATCGCTTGATGATTCGTCAAAATGCTGACAACTATTTGCTGCGGTTTCGTCGATTGTTTCTACAGTATTGCGTTGATATGTATGTAAAAATAGAAACGGAACATTTAACATTCATTAGGTTGAACCAAGCCAAACTGCGTTCTGAGGAGTACATCCATTTACGTGATGCAGTTAGTACTGAAGGAAATGCAGCTAATATTGGTCGATTAACTATTCTGCCGGCGACATACATTGGTAGTCCACGTCATATGCATGAATATGCACAAGATGCAATGACATATGTTCGTCATTACGGTCGGCCCGATCTCTTTATTACTTTTACCTGCAATCCAAAATGGATAGAAATTACTCAATTGCTGCTTCCCGGACAAACATCAAGTGATAGACACGACATCACAGCACGTATATTCAGGCAAAAAATTCGGTCCCTGATGAACTTTATTGTTAAACAACGCGTCTTTGGAGATACTCGATGCTGGATGTATTCAATCGAATGGCAAAAGCGAGGCCTGCCGCACGCACACATTCTTATTTGGTTAGTGGAAAGAATTCAGCCTGACCAAATAGATAATATCATATGTGCCGAGATTCCTGATTATGAAGTCGATCCAGACCTACATGATGTTGTTACTACTAATATGATTCATGGACCGTGTGGTGCTATCAATCCCCAATCACCTTGCATGGTCGATGGAAAGTGCTCTAAACGATATCCACGAAAATTAACGGAGGAGACTGTCACTGGCAATGATGGTTATCCGCTGTATCGGCGTCGATCACCAGATGACAACGGTCGAACTGTCACAACGAAAGTGAAAAGAATGGATTTCGTTGTCGACAACAGTTGGATTGTTCCATATTCGCTACTTATTTCTAAATCGTTCAAGACACATTGCAACGTTGAATACTGCAATTCAGTTAAGTCCATAAAATATATATGCAAATATGTCACGAAAGGCAGTGATATGGCGGTTTTTGGATTGCAATCCTCAAATACAAACGATGAAATTTCACGCTATCAAGTTGGTCGTTATGTGAACTGTAATGAAGCGATTTGGCGTATATTCGCATTTCCCATTCACGAACGTCATCCTACTGTTATGCATTTGGCGGTGCACCTGGAGATTGGTCAACGAGTATATTTCACAGCTTCGAATGCTACGCAACGTGCTGAAACACCTCCAGCAACTACATTGACCAGTTTTTTTGCAATCTGCCAAAGCGATCAGTTTGCACGAACTTTGCTTTACTCGGAGATGCCACGTTATTATACTTGGAATGCTTCATCGAAGAATTTTCAAAGACGGAAGCAAGGCGATGCGGTTCCTGGGTATCCAGATGTGCGTTCTACTGATGCTCTTGGTCGTATGTATACAGTTCATCCAAAGAATAAAGAATGTTTCTATTTGCGGTTGTTGCTGGTAAATGTGCGTGGGCCAACGTCATTTGAGTCACTACGAACTGTTAATGGTGTAATATTCCCAACATATCGTTCTGCATGTGAAGAATTGAAGTTATTAGAAAACGATAGTCATTGGGATACGACAATCGCTGAAGCCATTATCTCTGCATCACCAAGTCAGATACGCACATTATTCGCTATCATAATTTCGACATGTTTTCCATCAAACCCATGTAACCTGTGGCACAAATACAAGGATAATATGTCAGAAGATATTTTACATCAAATTCGTGTCAGTTCCAGAAATCAAGATATTGAGATGAATGAAGAGATACATAATCGTGCTTTACTCTTGATCGAAGATATGTGTTACCTCATGTGCGGTAATTTATTAATCAGGTTAGGAATGCCAGCACCATATCGTGAAATGAATGACGCATTTAATCGAGAATTGGAACGGGAACGTGAATATGATCACCAGGAATTAGATTTAGTTATTCAAACGAATGTACCCCTATTGAATTACCAACAAAAGGAAGTTTATGATACTTTAATGAAGGCAATCGATGATGAAAATGGTGGTTTATATTTCCTAGATGCCCCTGGTGGAACTGGCAAGACATTCCTCATGTCATTAGTTTTAGCAACTGTTCGGGCAAGATCTAACATAGCGGTTGCAGTTGCTTCTTCTGGAATAGCAGCCACATTGTTAGAAGGATGCCGTACGGCTCATTCAGCATTCAAATTACCGTTAAATCTTCAAACTATTGAAAAACCAACATGTAATATTGCAAAGCACTCAGCAATGGCCAAAGTTTTAGCGGTATCGAAAATCATCATCTGGGACGAATGCACAATGGCGCATAAACGTGCATTAGAAGCACTTAACCGAACATTAAAAGATTTAAGCAATGACTCGAGATGTTTTGGAGGAGCAATGATTTTACTCTCTGGCGATTTCCGCCAAATACTGCCAGTAATTCCAAGATCTACGGCTGCGCGACGAAATAAACGCTTGCCTCAAATCGTCAAATCTATGGCGCTATGTGAAGAAACTACAACTGACAACAAACATGAGAGTTACATTGGTTAATGATATAACTGCAGAAGATTTCTCGGAGCAATTGCTGACTATCGGTAATGGTCAAGTACTTGTCGATGAATCTAGCGGATTAATATCATTTCCATATAATTTCTGTAATTTTGTCTCATCAAAAGACGAACTTATCAACAATGTGTTTCCAGAAATTATTTCTAACTACAAAAATAATGAATGGTTGAGTGAGCGAGCAATTTTAGCGGCTAAGAATAAAGATGTAGATGACCTAAACTACATAATTCAAAATAAGATCATTGGAACAATGCATTCATTCAAATCTATTGACTGCGTCACAAATGAAGATGAAGCCACCAACTATCCTATTGAATTTTTAAACTCTTTGGACGTGCCTGGCTTACCACCGCACAATTTACGCCTAAAGATTGGCTCCGTAGTAATCATGCTTCGAAACATAAACCAACCAAAACTGTGCAACGGTACGCGTTTGGTGGTTAGAAAATTGATGAACAATGTTATTTACGCTACGATAATGATAGGAAAATTCAAAGGTGAGGAAGTTCTCATTCCGAGGATACCGATGATCCCAACCGATATGCCGTTTGAATTTAAAAGACTTCAATTTCCGATACGTCTTGCATTTGCCATGACCATCAACAAATCACAAGGCCAATCCTTAAAAGTTTGTGGTTTAAATCTAGAATCATGTTTTTCCCATGGTCAATTATACGTGGCATGTTCACGGGTCGGAAGACCATCTGCGTTGTTTGTTTTTGCGCCTGATAATAAAACAAAAAATGTCGTGTATCACAAGGTACTTAAATGAAGAGCTACCTATGTACTAAAATAAAGAAATAATTATGAATGATTAATGTAGGTATTTCATTTTTTTGTATTTTTTCCAATTAAAAAATAAATCTGCTTATTTATTGCCATTAAGGCGGAACAAAGTTTGCCGGGTCAGCTAGTACTATAATAATTAGTAATTACTCGAAGTCCACAAAACTTGAAGAGATCACTAAATGTTTAAATTGAAAAATCATCATAATCAAAGTCAATGGTTTTTGTACCAAACGTAAGAAAGAAATCTTTTATGAAACGTAAGAATCTATTGCAAGGTTTCAAAGGGTCCATAAGGAAGCATCGGGAAGATACTCCACGATTAATTTATTATTTATACACTTTATAGTACCTCCTGATTCTAAGTGTATTGTAATGCTTGGAAGTAGTACAGTGAAGCAACATTTTCAGAATTGTTAAGAACTTTGTTAAGCTTTGTTTGTTAACCAGGTTTACTAACCTAGCCATAACAAACAACAAACAACAAAACATTTAGACTAACTACTGTTAGTCTAAATGTAATAGCATGTCAGGAAACTTTACTAGTTATAGCTTTTATGACGTCTTATTATTCCGTCATAATGGCACTTTAATGGTCAATTGCTGTCGAAACAATCCAAAAACGTTTTATTTCTCGTACTCACTGCTAAAATCATATATTACCTATCAAATACCCACATAATTCGTTAATTTCAATTTCTATTATATTAACTACTCTGTGCCTATCAAAATTATATTTAATTTTGTAAATTAGTGTACATATTATTAAATTATAATAAACTAGCAGACCCAGCCAGGCGTTGCTATATATATATAATAGATATTCCTATTAAACTTGGAACATATCAAGTGAACAGCCTTTAATTCCATTATATTACAAATCAAACTATAATGCTTCGAGAAAATTTGATTCAGAATGGTCTATGTTTTAATTTCCTTGGCAAACAAATCTAACTATTATTTATTAAATTAACCAGTATTATTATTTTATAGCTAATTATATTTTGTTATATCGCCCATTATATGCTTATCTTTATTTTGAATACGTAACTTCGATTTCAGACACACAAAAAAAGTGTCTATAACAAATAATTATTTAATAAAATTTGGCATTTTTTTTTTCAGAAATACCAAACATTCTTAAAATACGAAAAATCTAGCTCCACTAACTAGAAAAAAGAATTCTAACATGAAACCAAAATAACCTACGGCTTCATATTCATTCATCTGCATTATTAGAAAAGTTTGTATACATCTCATGGGACAATTATTACTTCTGTTACAACTCCAACAATTATTATATTTCGGTTTGTTTGAATCTTTTAATATTTTTGTTTTTACACCAACTGAAAAATTTTCCCCATAAAATCGTCAAATATTATCTATGATTTCATGATAATCAAATTTTATAGTTTAAGCAGAGAAGGTTGAGAGTGAAATAATAGGGTGTATAATGTATCAAAATGCACGGTAAATGTAAAAAATGAGGGCCAATTTCTCAATATATTAAATTTTTTTTAGGTTCTCTTTTAACTTTTCTTGAGATGACATTTTTGAGTTTCTGAGTTTAAATAATCAATCTTTAGCTTAAACAATTAGAAATCTTCCAAAAATAACTGACGCTTTTCCCACAGTCATATGCGCATACAAACCATTACAAGAATCCTAAAACAGTGCTGATGGTGAATAAACATAGCATAACAACTAAAATTTCTGTTTTTTATATATTCATATTTTCTATCTTTTCCGCACTTTCAACTTCTTGAAACAAATGAACTTAATATCTCTGTATTTTGATAGTCTGAAAATACCAAGAGTTTTACTAGACCTAGCTCTATCTCAAAATACTTGTCCGAAGCCAATATGTCTTTGACCAAATGTCTCATATTCACGGAAACATCAAAACTGATTTGGACCTTAATTAATAAAATAAAGGAACCGTACAAGATTTTGAATAAATTTATGGTGATGTTTACGTGGTATCTAAAATAATGTTAACTAAGATAAAAATTTTTGGATGGTTTACATTCCGGCAAATTCTATTTCTTGTAAAAATCATAACAATTATTAAAAAGTCGTAAAGGCAAAGGCACAATAAAACTAAAATGGTATAAATTTGAGTATATTTGAAGTAAGGCAAGATGACTTGTTTGGTTGGAGGAGAGGAAGTACAGCCGAACTCGCCAGCAATAACGAATTTTTTGGTACATTTAAAAAGATCATGAAAAAATATCTCATTTGAATGAGTTCTGTACTCAAAGCTACTTTTTCTTGCTTAAATTAGAGCTTAACGACAACAATCAAAATATATTATAACATGTTATCTTCATATGAAAGCCATCATAGGTCGTGACTCGAATAAAATAAGTCAAGATTCATAGGGACGTGACAGCAATAAATTTCTGCAAATATTTGCTCTATACAGAGCCTCCCATTCCAAATATATTAATTTATATTAAATTGTATATGTATGTAACATTATGTATAGTTTATATAACATCAAACACAATTAACGAGTAGAAATAGATTTTGTAAATTTTAGATTATTAAAATATTATGGCACGCTCAAGATAAAGCTAGTTTCTAAATAAGTTTCGCTAGAAATTGCAATTATATCTACATTTCAATTGGTGAGTTAGAGCCGGAAAATTAACATCCCTTACTTTACCTTAACGTGTCCTCTGAGGGAGCGACTATTCTTATTTAATGAATGCATTTACAATTCACCTTCTTTGGTCTATGTTTGTCTATGTTCGATTGCTCAAAATTTACTACAAAGTAGATCTTCTGCTCGTCTGCTGTTTATTTCGGAATAAATAAAATAGAAATTATGAAATATGAATATTGATTTATTAGTCGAGTTTTTGTGTTAGGAACCATGACTAATTGTATTTATTTAGAATAATATTATTTTGTCTTTGCTTTATATGTATAAAGATTGCAAATGTACCTTCATCTTAGAGTGCTTTCCTTTTGCTTTTCTATTACTCCACTTATTTCTCTTTTTTTATTATTCTTCTTTTTTAATAATACAAAATAAATAAATCATCAACACGGGCAGGAGTCGAAACTATAAATCAGGGGGTACGGAGGACATCCAATAAATAAATTTCTTTTACTTTAAAGAATGGAAAAAATGGGGAAATTAATGTTCATTACTTCATAAGAGTTCTTGTAAGACTGAACTCAATTGAGATTTCAATGGATTTCCAATTTACTTTCATAGAATGGTATTATTTCTTTTTCACGAAAATTTTGTTTTCGATATTATTGATTTTTTCCGGAAATTACTATCTACTTGTTATTCAAAAGATTATTTAAATGAGTATTCAACAATAGACAATACTATTTTGTTTATTAATTTGATGGTTTTTATCCATTATCAAAATAAACAGAAGTTACAAAAGTTGTACAAGGCTTAGCTATTTTTTATAAGAGCTACAATATCATATTCCTGTATTTTTTTCTACCAAAAGTGAAGTTTGTATTTTAATTGCTGCTTTATGAACGTTTTGCTATCTTAAATAATTCAAAGAATTAATATTTTTTAAGTAAAACGATAATATTCGATACAAATAGAAACTGTAATAGAGCAGAGGATTTGTATTTAAATAATATTAACTTTGAATTGGTTGTAAGTGGTGTATTTTATGTGAAATTCATCTTCTAACCTCCATTCAACCCTTAACAACGACCCCAACAACTATGTTACACAAAATTTTTACAAGCAATCATTTTGCAAGAAAATCAGTATGTATGTATATGTATTAGTAATGGGACACCACGGGATCGCCTTCGCACTCACCACGATGTTCCGACGTGAGCCACGGACAGGGCACCCCGAGAAGCTCCCATCCCTTTTTTGCAGGCTTGATAGATTGTGGAGGGATCCCTTTTGGTGTTAGTACGAGTCATTGTAATAATTGTAACTTTTTGACTTCAAATTACGCTGCCCAAGTTTTTTTTGACCAATTTTCTAACCAATGGGTAAAAAAACAATTATTTTAAATTACACAAAAAGATTTCCTAAAACTTCCGTTACTAGAAGATATAACAAATAATGTTTCTAAATAAATTACCTTTTTATAAGAACTAAAAGAAACAGAAGAAATTAGAAATTAGAGCTTTAGTATCCTAATATAAGAGAAATATCTCATCGACATCTGAGAAAATTATTAACGATACAGAAAAAATGATTTATTAGCATGAAAAAGTATGTTTATCTTTTACGTCTTAACTACTGAATTAATTATCATGAAACTACGCACTCAAGTTGACAAAGTCAGAGAAAAGGACATTTCATCATATCACATCATATTTACATTCCGAAAATAAAACTATTCCATAGAGATAGAAAAATAACTTTTTGATAGCCTTCTGACATAGCGGAAAGTGCACCTACTTCCACAGCACGAGAAACGACGGTGGCATTAAGCTTTTATATAAAAGTAATGAAAGATAGGTGTGCGTTTTTTAAATAGACCATTGTTTCATGCAGTAAGAATAAAAAAAACTTTAATATACTGAAGAAAGTTCAGAAATAACATTTGAATAAATTTGTTTCATTCGTTTTATATTCATTCATTATTCCGAAATTTATTTTAAATGTAGAATTAAAATATCGACGAAAGGTCTCAGTCTTAGAAAAAAACTTATGCTATAAAAACTTCCGATTTAACATAAACCGGGTATTACAATTCCGACCAATAAAAATATTATTACAAGATCCTTCTAAAAAAAAAAAGTTACTAGAGTTGTAAGCAGTTTATGTCAGTCGTAAATAATAAAAGAGGAATTTTATTGTGTAATTTTATTTGTTACCAATTAGATATAGCAAACTAAGTACTTATTACCCTTTAAGGAAGATTTATCACATACAATCTGAGTAGCTGGAATAATCTAATCTATCTAATCTAATTGGTAATATGACGACAGGTGCAGTAGGTCCACCGCAATGCAAGTGGCACTATTATTATTATTATAATAATTGTCCTCTGTAATTTATCCGGAGATAAACACACTCTAAAAAATAAAAAAATATTTTTTTTAATAAGAGCAGGTATGTAGAAGCCAAAAAGCCATATTATCCTTATCTGCTCTACAAATTATTAAATCTCCTTAGCACTGAGAAAACCCAATGTTCGTCCATTTTATATTAAAGAAACCCAACAAATATGTTTTATTTTGACCATTTTCCTTTTAATTTACAATAATAAATAATTCAAGTTTTGGTTCAAAAATAATATATCGTTTCGTAATAACACTACGTTTTTATATAATGGTATATTTTGTTAACACACAAATATATCGTCATAAATATTATTATATTTTTTTAGTTTGCGTAAGATCAAAATGTATGTAAATGTCTGTCAATAATACTATTGACATACGAATAATACGAATAAGTTTTATGATAATTTTAGACAACACGAATGTTATTTTTAAAGAATGATGCCATCTAGAAGGGCATATATTTTTAAATCAAATGTTGTGTGATATCGTTACTACGAAGCGCGGTCCATCTGACTTTATCACAATTATCTTGGTGCGAAGATATCGGTCTGACCGCAACCGTTCACCCTTCTTGGAAGTGAATGTTAGTCCTTTAGGATGGCTAAAATTGGATTGAATCTTGATTGTGTGGAACTCATCAATAACTTTTAAATTCTGACAAGAATAAAAATAACTTGAAGCATAACTGATAAGTAAGTAAAATAGATGACGGGGTATCATGTATAAAGCAATAACAATAAAACTATGAAACGATATTAGATAATGTTAGTATATTTATTCATCTGATTTGTATACTTTTCCCCCAGTTATTAAAATAATAATAATATCACTGGAAAAATTACACACATTGATCTAACCCCTAAGCTATCAAATTATTTGCTTGTGTTGTGTATGTATGTGTTGAGGGTATTAGACAACGATACAAATACTTAGAAATACACATTAGAATACTGAAAATATAAATACAGACATGCTTGTCCCTGTCGGGAATCGAACCCGAGCCCCATTGCTTCGCTATCGTTAGGCGTCTGCGCTAACAACTTTACCAACGGGGCGGTAAACATAATTATTTAGTATGGAACTACATACAATGAACAAAACTTTAATAGCGGTTTGAAATACATCTGTAACTTTCTTTCCTCCATTTAAATACCTTATTAAACTAACACTTATTGAAAAAAATGATATACATCTAGAGTGCCCTAGATTAACTTACAAAGAATCTAGGTGAATCTCATCTTTGCTTTAATATAAGCAAATTAGTAACCAACAATCAAATTGGGTTAAATATCCTTAAACATTTAACCAGCACTTATTAATAAAACAATTTTTAAGTCCTGTTCTAACTTATATTGTAAAAGACATTTCGATTACACAACGATTCTGGAACGTAATCGGAGTACCACCTACCAAATAATACCCATACTATCCCGGGACCAATATAACAATAATTAACAACATCCGATCAAAGTTGGGATCCTGGGACAGATTGGGTAGAAACAGTTTAATATCAAAGAAACGTACATTAGAATTACAACTACAAACACATAGTATTTAAAATGATAAATATTTCTTAAAGTTGTTTTGGTCAAATTTTTACTAAATTTCTAATCATAATTTTTATTTATAACTTAAGTTTTTAACATTATAAAACAATAATTTTGAAATATATGTTCGCCAAATGAAATTTTATTGAAACTTAAATTAGTTTGAAATTATCAAACTAACTTTTTATTATTATTAAAATTACTAGTATTTCAAGCCAATATTACAGATAAACGTTCTAATAATATTAATTTTATTAGTATAAGTAGTAGTTTTATGTAATAAGGGTAGTAGTAGTTTTAAGTAATAAGGGGCTTAGGGCAATAAGTCCAACGGAGTTTGTCACATTCAACTAATATTAATATTTTTGTATGTTTCTACATTTAATATGATAATGATATATTAAATCAAAAATAAGCAAACCTGTAACTAAAACTTGAATGCATAATTTGAGTTTCAAACAGCAGCGCAACGTTTTCCGCAAAGTTTTGTATATTTGTTATACGTAAATTAACCAAATTACTTTATGTTTTGCTTAACTGATGGATTTAGTACCACAATAATTTTCTTTACTTAAAAGCAATTAAATATCTGCTTTTGAATTGTTTTTAACATCACTGGCTTTATAAACTGCGCAACTATAGATATCAAAATGTCAAACAATTGGAAACAGTATTATAATTAAAAATACACCAAAATTGTTACTTTGATCAATTTACTGTTGAGAATTTGAAGCTAAAATGGCGGCCATTTTATTGAGGAGTTTCAAAGAAATGTAAGTTGTATTGCGCAAATATGATAATTATGTGTTAATGTAAATTTTTCAGGTCTCAAAATTTACGTTAAAAATATCTCCTTGTACATAGGTACAAAAATAAAAATATTAAACTACTAATCAATAGCTCAACTGTATTAATATGGAAGGTCAATAAACTTTCAAAACTCAAAAATTTTACTTATGAAGAGATTGAGTCTTTACGTTTTAATACTCTTAATATATATATTTAAATAAATTTGCTGTTAAGCATCTTGTAGAATTATAATTAAAAATAATAATAATTCAAAGTCGTTGCGCCATTTACCTATTTCATAAAATTCAAAAATGAGAAAATCTATCGCCGTTATAAAGCTAGATAGAGTACCTTACTCATAGATGACACCGTCAATCACAGAGCTTCCGCTCTCAAACGAGTATGACACAATAATCCATAAACATCACACTTGTTTTCCAATTTATAGCAATAGATTCCCATCAATTGCTTAGGACTACCCTCAACTCCCAACAAATGTATTGTTAATTTAATTAATATATCGTTATTTATGTTAAGCAATTACATGTACTCAGTATTTTGATCGCACCCGTTATACGTTTTATAAAGTGAACTTTTATATATAGATAATTTAATAACAAAAAAGAAAACACCATTATATAATCATTAATTTCTAAAGAAAATTGGCTTGCTTTAAGATAATTATACTAAATTTGTAACTCTCTCTAAAGAGTTTTTTTGTAACTTAATATTGGTTGTAAATTGAAAAATTTAAATATTTTTATGCACTTCCAGATTTATTCATAAACATGTAACTGCACTAATGAAAATAGTTTGAAGTTGGCGCTATATTTGTGTTTTGACATTTTGTCACTGATTTGGTCCAAGTTATTAAGACGTCACTCACACTGTGTCAAGCTTGGGCGCTTGGCTGCTGGCCAATTCGAAATGTCAAATAACTCTGGAATGTATTGAGGCAGTAACTAAAATCTAGAATAGATAAGTGTTCACCTAAAATCAAAGTAAACCGAATAATTAACTTTTTATCACGAATACTGGAAGTCTTTGTATTTGACTTTGATCAAATACATCGATTAAAATAGTTCAACCTTGACCTACCTACGTAGTCGCATCAATGTATTGTAATGTATACACCCTTTTAATTGTGCGGTACAATATAGATGTCATACTGGCTTGGTCGTTGCAATGCTCGATCAAGATTAGCAGATTAAGGTAAATAGTGGAACCTAATATCAACTTCTGATATCTGAGAAATGGACTCCGTACTTATACTACTTTTAAGGAGTGTGACGTCAACATTGCTGCCGTCACAATTCGTACTGGTGATGGTGGTTCATTAAGTCTTTAAAATAAAACTTAACAACTAACTATAACTTTGTTTTTTCAATGGCCCCCGTTTCAACTTGAAAAAGAAGTTCGTACTGCTCGGTTATTTGAGCAATAAGTCCTTAGAGCTTCCACTACTATCTCATTATATTAGTTAGATAGGTACCATAAGAACCTCTTGATAAAGTGAAGTTGTTTTAGAATTACAAATGCAGGACTTTATTACTATAGTTTATTTATTTGATTTCAATCATTGTAAGACTATAATTTATAATTCATTGATAATTAGTTATTTAAATATTTTAACTTCATAATTCTAAAGTAAAATTGAAACAATTAGCAAAATACAATCACACGGTCAAAATACTCATAGTAAAATTTAAGGAAATAGTCAATAACAATAATGATTCGATATAATGAAATTCGTTAATTGACTATTTATTATTTGATATATAGTCCATTATAGACAAATAGTCTACCATGGAATAGTCTTTACGCCAAGTTATACATTTATCCGGCTGTATTCACGTTAACTATATCGTAATCTGCCCGACTAGCCTTGAACCATGTTTTGCTGTTACACTGTTTTTCTCACAAAAACTATATTTCTGGACTTAAAACCTCGATAGATAGTACTTTATCTAAATTCTATTTCCAAGTCCCAACTAATGGAACTGCACTAGGGTTAGAAGAATTACATTAAAGAATAAAAGTTTCTGTGGAAGTTTCTTCATAAACAAATTAAATACAAGTAGACTCTAGGTTAGAAAACCTTTTCTAATATAACTCGTGGCTGGAGATTGGTCATTTATACATATTGGCTTAACAAATAACATTAAAATAAACTTTTGTGTTATTTCTCAGAAGTCAAGGAGACAATATTGTGTTCTGAAAGAATTTTCAATTTATAACTTTTAGACGGAACTTTTATTTACAAGTCTGTCAATGTCAATATATTTAGAATCAGATTTTCTTAAATAACTTTATAAAGTCATTTTCTATTTATGGCAAAAGGAACACTACATTTGTGGTTTCATATTTTATTAAATTTTTACTTCAAGAAAAAACGGTAATGTTCATCAGTAATCAGTCCAGTTCGTGCTTAAAATTTAAAACAATACTTTACTAAAACAAACGATATAACTCAAGATTATTATTTAAAGTGCTCCTTTTCTTTGAATTTTATGCCCATAAAGCATACATGATGAAACTTATGGCGCCATTATAATGTGTGATGGATTTTTACGAGTCTCCAGGGAACGCTACTTCTACTACATATGTTTGTTGTTTGTGACCTAAAAGAAAATTATTTACTAACAACCTGTGTTGCTAGTTGCTAGGTTCGCTATATGTATTGTTTGAATACAAGAATACTGTAGTCCCCGAGGATGTATGAGGATGTATACGACTGTAGGTCACAGGAATAAGAAACTAAATATTGACGTTACGTTGACGGGGCATAGATTGCTTATTGTAATTGACGTGAGTAGAGCCAAATAAATATAAATTATTTGTAAAAAAAAGTTCGTTCTATATAATATTAAACAGTATTTTAATGGTTGGTTTTTATTAAGTAAAAAAGACGGATCCTGTCAACTCAACAGAGTACATTTTGGAACAATATAAGAAAGATAAAGTATTATGTCATTCTTGTTTTACTCACAATTTTTATTTCATGGAAGCTTACCCTTCCTATCCTTAACATGTCCGATAAGCCGGGGCGATGTTATTGACCGGTATTTTGTAAATCGGGTTTCATTCGAACCTTTCAAAAATAAATAATAGGTTTATTTGGATCATGGCACTCTTAACGCTATTTTGTGTCTAAAACCAAGACCAGCCCTTAAAACAAAATTTAAGAAATATAAAAGCACCTTTCTATAGAAAAAATATAGCGCGTAAATATTAATATTGTTTTTCTTTGTAATTTAAAATTATTTGATAGTTAAACGTTTTTATATATTTCAAAATAACATGCTTTATAAAAACCCAACTCGTGTAATATATTATATCAACATATTCTTAATATATACAATACTTTGTCTCATGAGAAAAATAAAGAAATTTAAAACGAATATGAAATATCAAAATAACAAAAATGAGCAAGTAAAATACTGGGTACCGAAATACGCAAACAATTTAATTAATGATTCCTTGTAACTATTTTTAAGATAATTATTATTCAAATTTTGTTATTAGAGTAAGACATTAATTTTCCTAAAATCCAACATCTACATTCAATAAATTTGCTTACAATTATCTAATTATAAACTGAAATAACCAGCCGTTAATATGTTATTTGAGAGACGAGTAAATATTTACAAAATACACCGAAATAAATATTAATGACCAAAATATTCTTTTGTGTTCAAATAATAATTAAATTAAATAACGTGTTGAATATTATAATAGCATTCATTTTATTTCATTTTCAGCTAATATTCATTTAATATTTTCATCTGTTCTTATCAAGAATAAAAAGGGTCATGTCATTTAAAAATGGTCGTTTAAAAAAAAAATTGGTAAATAATAATATTTCCGAAAATTATTCCGAAGACCGAACATACCTAAGTTTTTATTTTGATGAATTAATGTAGTAAATATGTACTTATAACCAACTTACTGACGATATAATTAAATCTAATTTATACTTACAAATTCTATACATTTTTTTTTATTTGCAAATTATATGAATGTTAATTATTTCGCTTTATTGAGTCAAGCTATGAATGTAAGTCAGCTGCTTTGGGATACCCTCAACTTAAAACAAGATAGTGCTGTCTACATTTTAATATCTGTATTGACTATTTCAGATTTTATATATAATAATATATAGTAAAAAGGTCCAAAATTAAATAAAAATACTAATCAAAGTGATTATTTATTTAGTAATATATATATTATATCTATTTCTGAAAATGAGACTACCATAACCATTAGCAATTTTTTCCCATTAGATTAACATTACCTAAAAACTAAACTTGCAAACTCAGTTTTCCTTTAAACTGTAGTTAATTCTTCTAACTTATAATTATCTTACTTTAGAAATGAGCAAAGAATACTTTAATAAGTAATAAAGTTAGAGTGAATTACTTCAGTTTGGAGAAATAGTGAAATAAAGTCCTTTTTATAACATATGGTAGGTTTTTAGAAGTGTATTTTATAATTAACATTCTTATTTTTGTTCATACGATATCCATTTTTTTATACATATACCCTAAAACACAATATGCATTCAAATCTTTTAAATACTTTTAATAGGATGGAAAAAAAATTATTACCTACTTATTATCGTTAAAAAAAACATAATTTTAATATAAGTTGTTATCAACCTTATTAGTACTGTTTGATAAGCTCTAGCTTAAAGTTAATAAAGATTTTTTTTTAATAACTTACTGAATATTCCGGCATGTCTATGGCCAGCATTGTAGACGACAAGATCTTCAAATTCCGAATAACTTTTTTTGTTATTTGATTCATCGATGAGAAGTAAAAAATGTTAATTGTCATTGGAAATTTTACATTCATTTTGTAATTACTTTTTTTGTGATTACGTTGCATTGTGCGTTATGAAAAGTCCGACTCCTTATAGAAAAGAAGGTCCGTTAATTACTGTTATTACTCTTATATTTGACATTTGGGATATCCAGATCTTGCCAGATAATACTAATAAAATGAACATCATTTTATAAGTATTGGGTACGATACGGGTAATAAATAACAACTTCTATGAAACTTCGGACATCCCAAGTGAATTCTATAACATTTCCTCTTTACAGACGAACCGGTAATTCGTTTATGTTGAAGTTCAAATTGTAACGCTCCTAGAAAATTTGAATCAGAATTGAACGTTGCTTTAATATTAGAAGCGTTTCCTATATACTAAACATTTAATTTATTTATTTTATTATTTATTTGTTACTTATTATAACAATTAAAATTAAAATTTAAATATTATAGCAGACTAGAAAACTCCTAAAAAAATAGCAAACATCAAATATGTCTTATTCGAAAATCATCATTTCATTTTTATTGCTAACAATTTTAATATTGCTCGTGCTCATTTATGTAAGCTGCTATATTTATTACTTCTTTTATTTCTTAAAGACTGTGCTCTAGTTACGGATTTTGTTCATAAGGGTTTGCTACCTTTATGAAAAAATCCGTTTCTGTTAATTTTTAATTAGATATTTAATTTGAGAATAATTTAATATTTTTATAATAAATCATTAGAAAACTCTATACGTATTACAAAAGGTTTATTAAGTGTATAAGAAAATGACAAATTATAATTTCTGGTGAAATGAGACTTTAAGGGCAGTAATAGTCTTATTGATTCAGTCAACCTGAAATTAAAGTAGAAATGATCGACTTAAAGGTAATTTTTGTTTTTATTATAATGCAAAATAATTGTATAGGTTACACTAAACCACTTATATTTTTATCTTTATTTAGATTTTAATAAAGTATACTTTCAAATTTTATTACATTCATTACAATAATTATTACAGTCTCTAAAATCATTACAGTCTCGGTATTTCAGATTTATTAATAATTTTGTAAGTTATAAATAATAATTGTCATTATGTGTTAATAAGGCGTGTGATTTCTAGTTTAGAAATCAAATCATTTAAAGCCGTTGTATTTGTTTATTCTATATGTTTGGGGTTTTGCAAAAACGAAATTTACGAAGCTAAGGTAAAGTTCTATGAAATCTCACAGAAATGAGGAACCGTTTAATCTCTACATTTATACCCCGTTTAATATAAATTACAAAGTAAAACATCGAAATTACCGCATGAATCTGTTTAAATTGTCTATTTACTTTTCATTTAAATGTTACCATTTTTAAAATGAATATATCTTTAATTTGACAGCTTAGCAGCTTTAAATGTGGTCTTATAATTTTCTTAAAAAGTTATTTTATCAATAAACACGGTACAATACTTTACATGATAATTGAATTAGAAAAGTTATTTAGATATTGTTTTTTACAAAACAATTTTAACAGTATAAATATCATAATAATAAGCATTCTACTATTTTTATAAATGCTTATTATTTACCTTATTTTACCTTTTATTACCTTTACGCCACAAAGGTAGACGAAAAATCTCATAACTTCGCGCCTTTGTGCATAAAGTTAAAGGTAATTGTTTCTTTATGATATTTGAGGCTTTATTGGAAGTCACATTTAGATCGCATTACATTATACAAAAATTATGTTAATAATATTGCTTAATAACATTTATTGCTTTTTTATTATGTCTTAAACGCTGACTGAATATAACAAGTACAATACAAAGGTATTATATTGTAAATAAATCCGTTGCAATATGTTGCTAATGTCTAATGATCTGAAGTATTTATAGTTAAATGTATCGAAAATTTATATTTTGAATATAAAAAGTGTTTTGCACCTCATGTTAATTTAACTAGATCCAAAGTATGAGAGATGGTTCCTTCTTTATTTTAATTATTATATATTTTTATTTATTTTATTTTATAACAGGAAACTGAACTAAACTATAATAAGTACACCACAGACAGTATTATACTGTAAAAAAACGTATACAATATAGGCATATTTATTGTAAAACGTAGTCTATCTTAAAAACCCCAAAAGAGGCAGTCCCATCTCCGGAATAAGATATAAATATTTGATACGGCATCTCGGTATATGTAAGAAAAAAATGTTTTTCTTATTACCAATTAGTTAGAATCACAAAAATATGACAAATAAAAGTGTAAACAGATCACGTTAACAGGCTTTTTATATAATTTATACAACTGCGAATATAATTTTAAAGAAAAGTATAAGAAATAAATAATTAAATGGACATTACAAATTCTTACCACGCGTCGGTTACACCGTATCTTTAAAAATTCAATATCACTCAAGGTGTTGATAACTTTAACTTTGAGTTATTTGCAAGAATATTAAGAGAATACTGGATATTTGAATAAATATGCCAGAAAGTATCTATTTTTTTTCCCTTTGATGTTTTTTTTTTACAAATAATTTCTTACATTTAAAATTCAATATCATTTCGTTGAAACATGATAGAAGATAAAAAATATAATAATAAAAATAATTTCGTGTTATGTGTGTTTGTGTTTTGTGGGTTATAGGAACCCTTTCAAGAAAAACTACGGAAAAGAATGATTTGCAATATGGATGGTCCCCGGGCGGATGTTAGCTCTGCTGTATAATCCCTCACGGCATCTTCGGATAGCGTCTGCCCTTCGTACTACGGGGGGGCACATATCATTCTGGAGTAGGAGTACCTGCACAGGTCGCCTGCATAAACAATGAAAAGAAGCGTGGCACAGCGATGTGTCACAACAACGACCCGGCATCCCTAACTTATTTTGGATATTCCTAACGAACTGGAAATCATTGACTTGCACGCGGAGGAGCCAACCCCGACGGTGGGTTGTATAACATTGGCAGGCATATTGGACTTCGATTAGCATTTGGTTGCGATCTGACGGATGGTTCAGATCAGGAGGTTGGTGCGCGTCGCAAATGAGGCCCTCTCTCAGCCTCAAGGCGGAATTAAAGGTCTATAGGAGGGAGTTCACGAGATGAGGGCATCTGCGGCCAAAGCCACGGTTCCAGAGATGCCTTCGTCGAAGACGGACTTCCTTGAGGAGTTGAACCGCTCCGTAATTGACTCTGTGAGAGTTATGTTAAATGCCCATTTCCGAGGCATAGAGGGGCGGCTCCTCCCCGAAAAGAATCTTAGACCTCCGCTAGCTTCTGAGAGGAGGGACTGAAACGTCCAGGATCAGGAATACGAGTCCGAATTCTTTTTTAGTGTCATTAATTACATTAAAATTAAATATAACTTAAAAGATAATTGTAACATTTAAATTAAATAATAACTACTGAATATTTTTCTCGAGTTTATATTATTCCATTTAGTAAAATGATTAGGATTACTATCTGTACACATAAATGCATATATAAATGTAGAGTAAAAACAATTAATTAAATGTAGGAACAATAATTACAAGGTAAGGTCTAATATCTAAAATATTTCAGCGGGGGACCACAACTACAGTTGGCTCCCGAGAGGTTGCAGCGGCAAACTCTCGGTACACAACAGTCCAGAGGATTATCATCGCAGTTCTCTCTCCGTTCAATACAAGCCGACCGCGGTCGCCTGAAACTATATTATTATGTTTTAAAGAATAGACTAAATCAATTTAATTACTTAACAAGAGGATGATAGAACGGGCCACATATATTAAACAAAATTTCAGTTATGACATCTTTTTAATTTTTTTTTCATTAGAGCAAAGTCATTTTCATTAGAGCAAACACATTGATCATGCCAAAAACCTCAAAAACAAAAACATTTTGGAATGAAGTCGGTATCCAATTAAGCTTGGTAACAACACAATTGCTAAATTATTTTTAGCTTTCACGATTTGTATTCATGTTTTTATACTGTAAACGGGACTTAATCGCTAATTACTTAATTTACTAGGTAAATACTTCGATTAAAAATTGTACGCGATTAAGTCCCGTTTACAGTATAAAAACATGAACACAATTGCTGAGTATTATTGAAATAAATTAAATAATTATTTTATTAACAACAACAACAACTTACGGGCCAAAGTATTCTAAATTTGACTTTCTTGAAGGATCTTGGTTATCTGCAAAAAAAAATCTTTATTTTAATAGGTTTTTACATATTATTTTAAGAGAATTATCGCGTGTATAATGGGTCTTACATTTTATACTTTGATTTTAATATTACAACACGATATATAATAGTACTGAAGGAAAGTGAACTACTTAAATAATCACTATTTGAGTATGTACAAAGTCCATTATTTAAAATAACATAATTAGGTCTCGAGTTTATACCTGTGTTAATGTAAGATGCATAAGTGCACTGGTCCAGAAGTACAATGGCCGCCAGCATCAGCATTATAAGACTGCTGCGCAACATGCTACTCATATAATAAGCACTGCTTCTCTACTACATCATAAAAATACTTTAACTAAATATTGTATTATAATCCGAAAAATACCATAATCGATTATTCAACATATTACAATTTAATTAAAGAAATATCCACTCACATATTTTACTCACAAATATATAAAATACGACTGATGGGAACTCGGAATTATCACACAAATACTTTAAAATATAGAAATATCGTCAAATGTCATTACCAAGAGCTGACCTTTGATAAACTTTTAGTATCATTTTTGTAAGGGCAACATTGGATTGAATTGTTTCACGTATTTTTCTATTAGGTCTTCACTTATCTTAGTGTAATTTATTATTAGATTATAGAATAAGTTCTATTATATTACTTCAGTAAGTAATAACCTATTTCTATAATCTAAATGTTATACTTATTCACGACCTAATATTAGAACTCTCTTACTGCAAAGGATTAACAATGACAGTCGTTCTATTCTTTAAAATACTTAATAGGCAGTACTCACAAACACATTAAATTGTTTACTATTTAAATTCTTCACTATCACTGTTCTAGGTAATTATACTAGTTCTGTTACATAACTTAGTGTCTCGATCACACACTCTGCCTTCTCTTATCTGGGAGACGATTTATAAATAAACTACTTTTAATCAAATCAGTATCCAATACTACAATTATTTATTTAGTCAATTAAACTTTACAAACATTACATTGTTTTAGTCATACCATCAACTGATATATTTATTTTTTTATCAAAACTTATAGTCATGTTATGATGTTAAGAAATGATATAGAAGAAAATACGTACATAACTTACATAAAAATGTATACAAGCTTAGGTACATCTAATTGTGGGCATATTATTATAAATTATTCATTATTATAATAATGTTATCAATAATAAATGTAGGAATTGTAATTCATATTTTATTACATACTTTATAATTTTATAAAATTTTAATTAATAAAGGTATAAATAAACGTAAAATAAGTTCAAAAAACAATCTATACATTTTTCTTTATACATATTTTTTTAATGTATTTGACATACTGGCACAGCAAAAAGCAAACTGTGGTTTCAGGTAGCTTCGTTATAAAAGGCGTTTAATATCACCACGGGGAATCCCGCGAAGTTAAAGTCAGTAACAGAATATAGTTCTAGCTTTAACAGAATTCAGTTGTGGCTTTGAACATCGAAACTTTTGGAGTTCTATTTTGAAATTGACCAAATAGATTAAAATTATAAATATAAACATTCGGCACTGAAATTCTAAATAATTAGTAAATAATACATAAAGTTATAAATTAATCCATATTGCAATAAAAAAAAAAGAAATATTAATGAAATGAAATTATAATATCAATAATAATAACAAAAATAAACACAAGGTGGATATTATGAAAATATATCAATTATACCAAATAATCTATATAACAACTTCTAATCAGGACCGCTACAAAACAAGCGTACTAATAATATGGTACGTGGGGTTTTTATAGTCGTGTCAGCACTGGTTTTTGTTATTCTACCGGAAAGAATGACAACACATGCAACTATAAATTATTTACAAGATGGAAACTATTTCTGAAAGTAGCACCTATGTATTATACCACATAAAGAACATTTTCTGTATTTTGTTATATAGTATAAAATATAGAGGGGATATCTCATAAACTTTCACTTTCAATAATATGTATAGTTATTAAACTTTTAACTCGCAAATCAAGTTCTTTTCATATTTCGTTTAAGATTAATTATAATGAAAGCGGTGTGTTAAAGATGATAAGAAGCTCAGTATTCCGTTTCTTGTTACATACCTGTAGTAGTTTAACAACCGCTGAGATTATAATAATCTTGTATTAAAACTAGAGAGATAACAAACTCACGCTATTTCCTATTAAATATTAGTTAACATAAAATAATGTTAAATTTTATTATTGAACACTGAATTATACATTATATTTACCCTTTTTTAAATCATTATTAAGTATTTCTTTAATGACGTAATTTAATTCTATTATATTTAATACAAGTACAATACGATATTATAGAGTTTTATTATAACTAGCATCAGATTTTATTTTGGACTTCAATCCAATTCTACACAGTTTTAGTACAAGAGCGTCCCGTGGAGTCTCATAAAAATCCATCACACCTTCTAATGGCGCCATTACTAGCATCATGTATATTTTATGAGTGGAAATTAAAAAGAAAAAGAGAAAGTTGAAATAAAAAGGTTAAGCTGGATCTACAGAACCTTACTTCTGGTGAGCTAATATTTTAAGATTTAAACATGACCTAACCAGATTGATTGCTGATGACCTGTATCGCTTTTTTCTTGATTTAGATAATTAAAAATATATATTATATATATCTATGAAATCAGGCAAGTATTATTCCTATTACCATAAATAATTAAGAACTACGTAAAGTCCAAATACTAAATACTACATAAAGTGTAAAAAGAAGAGCAAACTTTAATAACTCTTTCATAAAAATAATTCTAAAATATCTAAATTCTAAAATCTTGTAAGGACCAATTTAGAACAATATTATTCTCCTAGATTTAAAAGAAATATCACATAAC
Source organism: Napeogenes inachia (assembly GCA_959347355.1). Lineage (NCBI taxonomy): Eukaryota > Metazoa > Arthropoda > Insecta > Lepidoptera > Nymphalidae > Napeogenes > Napeogenes inachia. The sequence goes on along the minus strand of OY365793.1, from coordinate 18,432,979 downwards.
TTATAAACTAATTTACATATATAAATAACCACTCTCCAGCCATGCTACACTAGAATATGTTTTCTAACCTAAAGTCTAAACATATTTAATTTGTCCTATTTTATCTGTGACGAAACTTTCACAGAAACTTTACTCCTAATGTTTTAATTACATTAGTTGAGACTAAGATATATAATTTGAAAACAGAACTTACCGAGGTTCTACGGCCGAAAATAAGGATCTTGAGAGAAACACAGTGAACCAATTACTGAAGTTATCATATTACTTAGGTATATATACCTCATTACCTTGCTAACATAACGGCAAATTTTTGGGGCATTAGGTATCATTACAATTAACATTACTCACCAATCACGCATGCGCAAGCGCTAATAATTTTTATTGCAATTAGTATTTATTATTATTTATTATATTACTAGTTGTTTGTATAATATTATTAGTTGCATTTATTGTTACAAAGTACTTAATGAAGTTCACGTCTGCCCTATCTTGCTTCACATATGCCCTGAACTATCTTGTCCTAAAGACATCTTCTAGACAACATCGGAATTTGTCGTATTCATCTATTCGTAATTAACATGTATATTATATATAAATATAATATATATGAAATGACATATGTATAACATATGTATCAAGTCCGACGGTAGCATTTAATTGTTATATTTTTTAGTATGATTAAAATCAAATTTAGGTTACTTGTTTGAAACTATCTAATAATATTGTAAAAATTTGACTTATTTTATTTTTCTTTTATAACTAAAAATAAAAAGCATTACACTGTGACATTTACCTACATATTTATAGAATGAAGAAAAAATATCGATTAACGACCAACCTAACAAGAAATAGTAGTTTTAATATAAACTCTAAATTTTCTGCAATGGTAGGGTAGGTACAAAGTTAGAATTTATTTTTACGTTAATGTAAACGCGTGGGATAGTTGTGTTACGGTGTAAGCGTTTAAAGTTTTCTATATATCTATAAATTAAAACTATCAAAAAGATTATTTTTTTTAAACAAATTTTGTACTGAGAATACAATTGTCTGTAAAATTCATTTGTCATGTTTTGTCTGTACCAGGAATTAGTTTTTATTTCAAAAGATGTTTCTTTTAAACTTTGATTTAAAATTAATAACATAGAATGAAAACGTCTAAAATTTATGTGTTTTTTGTAAGTATCGGTATTTTTTCAGGTATGTTTTAATTGAATTAAATTTACCTTATAAGCAATTGAAATCGCTTTCCCCGTTGATTTAGGAGTAGGCTGTTTACAACTCCGGGGTCACTTATCCCCGGGGAAGAAATTCAAATGTAAGTAGAAACTCAGAACCTTTAGGGTATCTACGCGATCCGGACTTGAATTTATTCCATATAGCAGCAGTAAGTTTATCGTTTTAACTATTATAAAATGAGACACTTTATTCATTAAATATAAAAATTGTTTCTTTTTATTGTGTTTTTCATTTATAAAGTTCTAGGTAGATTTTAAGAAAATTAGATTTTATTGTCAAAGCATAAATCTTATTTTTAGCTGAAGAGTTAAAAATTGTTATAAGATTATATACTTGTTATATTATTAATAGTATTAAAAGACCATGTAAGTGTAATCGTAGGTAGGCTGCCCTAACCAGCTCACTGGAAAATAGTTGTTATAGCTACCTAGCTATGAATCATAATCGAATGACTTCGATCGTATATACAAATCACTGAATCTCCTTAACACTGAGAAGATTTAAAGTTTCTGGCTTAAAATTTATACAGAGCAATTATAAACGTTCACATAATATATTAACGTTAATGAATCATATTATATATCCCATTAAATTGTTAACATAATAGCTATTTGTTTTTTTTATCACTATCATTACAATTATCATTATTCATCAATTAGCAGTTTTCCATGCTAGTGGGCATGCAAAACCGCCATGTACATTGGAGTACAAACAATTTAGATTGAAATTAATGATTGTGGTAAATGAGCTTTATTTATTGAAACAGAGTCCAATATATCAATGACGTTAAATTAAAACCTGTTTTGCTCTGAAAGCATCTAGATAACAGCGGAATTTGTCGTATGACTAATATCTATTTATAATAAGTTTAACAAACTTGCACAACGTAAAGTATCATTTAATTGTTTTTTTTTTTTATGAAAGAATTTAAAATGAAATTAACGTTTCTCGTTTGAAATTGTCTTTAAACATGCTATGTTAAGCTTAATTAAATTAAAAAGAAAAAATTGAAATAAAAAATTAATCTATACGAGCAGGACTTGAACTTATGTAACAATTCTTCATTCTGTAAATGGTACTGCCATGTGACTGCCAATTTTAATAATTTTTTGATTGTATATTTATATATAACAGCCGTGTTGATAGAAGGTGACATCGATTAGATATCGTTTAAAAACCTAACTAGTGTTTTTGAATGTGGAGTGTAGACTTTTATTGAAAAAATGCCACAACAGAAATTAAGCTTGAAAATAAGAATAAATAATTTTACCCATGTTAATTTGTGATAAATTTTAACTAATAATATCGCTTAACAATTGTAGAGTTTAACTACGTTTAAAATCGCTAGTTTCTTCAACAGTTCCTGTGAATATCGACATTAAGGATTGTAGTTTTGCTATCGTATAAAAATATTGTTTTTTTATACTTAGTTAAGTAAAAACAATAATCTAATTTAATCTGAGAAAACATAAACTTATTTCATTTATATTATAAAAGTATAGATATGAAGTATTAAACTGTGTTATTACATATAGCGATGAACCAACATTTATCGACTAACGACCGGCCTAAAAATTAGAAGTTATTTTTACGGTCGTATGACACGCGTGGAATAGTTGTGTTGCGGTGTAAGCTGTTAGAGGTTATCATATAAATCATCAAATAAATGTATATATTTATATTATATAAAAGTATGTAAAGGGGTTTAAGTTAATGCTAAGAATTTGTTGTAACAGTTTTATATTTCGTTTTTGTATATACAACTATTTTTTCAGGGAGTAATTATTAAATAAAATTAACAGAACTTTACATTATAAGGAAATGATATCGCTCTCTCTTTTTACTTAAGAGAAATTGCTTACAACTCGGAGATCGCTTATCCCCGGGGAAGCAATTTAAATATAACAGGAAACTCTAAACCCTTATCTACATGATCCTGATTTTAATTTATTTTATATATTAACAGTTAGTTCATCGTATGATGTAACTATCATAAAGTGCGACAGAATGTTGATAAAATTTAAAAATAATAATTTAGTTTTTTTTATTCTGTTGCGCATTCATAACGTTCTATGTGGATTAAAAGAAAATTAGATTTTAGAATCCAAGTACAGATATCTTATTTCTACGGGAAAAAGAAAAATGATTATGAGGTTGAATAATTGTTATATTGTCAACGTATTTAAAAAAACCTTGCAAATTTATTTGTAGGTTGACTTAACCGGCCGACCAGTAAGTAGACGAGTAAGTGTGCCAGATGCCAGACAGTTTGATTCTCTCCAAATAATAACAACCATCCCTATTATATTTGGATGCAACGCACGCAAATCATCAATTTTCCGGGGTCTATAAGCGACGACATTTGTTATCATAATATTAATGGTCCGCTCGTTAGCAAGCTAATATGAAAAAAAAATAGATGAGCGTGGTGCAGCTGGGACACTTAAATAAATAACTATGTTCTTTTAAAACTACATATTTTAGGCTTAGTATGCTTTTATTACATTGCATTTTATTAATTCAAACTTACTCAAACGTCGAGTAGACATATACTTCTATTATTGGAAAATCAGTTTTCTATTTCAATTATGATATTCAAAAAACACATTCGATGTGGACTAAATATCCGATATGGTACGATCAGCCTAACCTTACCTAATACTGCTTGTTTTGATATTTGTCATATCAAGAATATAGAGCTAAGTGAACTATGATCCATTTACAGTTTAGATAATACTGAATACGATAACATCAGTTTTTTTTTTTTTTTTAACATGCTATATGCCCAGAAGAGGGTAACAAATTATAAATATTAATATTGAATACATAAAGTGTACAGAAAATGGTGCTGTGTATTTCACATAGGAATACTTAATTGAAATAAGAAGAGAAGCCATGCCATAATATCACGGATTTTACCTACCCTACATTTGCTTTTCTAATTACATACATATAATAATAAAGTACGATTGGTACCTTGCTATGCGATCGCGATATAGAATAGGACCATATCTTTCAGAGGGTAACAACCGGTTCAGATACCACAATACCAAGGATTCGATCCAATACCACATATCCGAAACCTTAAAATCTTAACTTTTACCGAATCAATTATAATATGTCAAAATTGACATATAGCGCCAACATCAAAAAATTTGTAAAGTTCAGGTAGATGATGATGAATAAAAGGGGGAGTTAGTACAAAAGTATTTTATTTCAGGAATTCACAATCTATATTGATTCACTGGAATAACCTTGTTAAAATTTAAAGTTATTGAATTTTAATTGGCCTATTGAATACTAGTTTAATATATTTGTAACAAGAACACTATTAACATATTAGTCGTAATTTTGATGTAAAGTAACGTTATTTACAAAATTTTTGATTTGACCAAAGAATCAAATTTCACAAATGGAAAATTTTGCAAACAACCAACATAATTGTTATAGGGCCGACTAAGTTTATATTATTTGATAGAATCATAAAGAATTTTCTTTATGGTCATTTGACCGTCATGTTGATTTCTTTTGTTTCTATAAACAGGCAAAAAATGCAAGTTTCAATAATATTTAAGAATTGGTTGACATTTTTACATCTACACTTGATCAGTTTATAAAGACATTGAAGTTAAAAATCATTCAAAAACAGACATGGCAAGACAATGGCACAGTCTTTAATATTAACTATAAAAATATAATATTAACAGTAACATCAAATTTGTTTAACTTAAATAAAAGTAAGAGGATAAATAGAAGTTACTTTTCGGCGTCCATTTCTAGAATGTCCATTTCTGGATTGTTGTTGAACAATTTTACACTCTTGAGTTGTTTAATTATATAAATATTATTCTGATAAATGCAGGATGGTAGTAAGTTTTAGCTTTAATTAAAACAGAGCTGAGGTTCACTTCCATATATATGCTGTAGCATATTTGGTAAGGTACTTTAGGACTCAAGATGGATATTTTTTTTTTATGTTTTTTTTTTCCTAATGGAGAAAATTGCAGATGATATAAGTAAACCAGCAGTTATTTTTTTATTTATTGAAAGAAATTAATAACTAAATTATTGTGAAAAATATTAATAACTGAAGGTGATAGTCTCATTTTTATATTATACTATAGTATAATATAAAAATGAGATGAAATATACTAACATATCGTTTTATCGTATCAAGTTACATATATTTATTGTTGACGAAATTTAAGGGCTATTGATTCATCCTACACAAAGAAATGAATGCACCACTTATTCTAAGCGTAATGGAATGTTGATGTCAGACCGACAGTATTTTCAATTATTTTACCACAAATTATTGGGATAAGATAAGATGATAATCTTCTCAAGAAAGATCACACGAAATTATGTTAACTTGCAGCTTACACCATTCTATCAAAATAATGTTTGTGATATAAAAAATATAAGAAAACCTAATATATATAAAAAAAAATATAAAAAAATGTATGTAGTTAAAATATTCATTTTGCTTTAGTATGGTAACTTAACATATATATTAATATAGTAGAAACACAACTTGATATTTTTGGTTATATCTAAGACGACGTAGCGACTTTTTATCAATGAGCTATATTTAACAAGATATAAGCATTACAATCCTACTGCTATATGTTGTTCTTACTTTTTCCCTGTCTTCCGTAAAAAACATCCTTACATAAGTTGCAGTAGAATAAACAGTAGAAACAGGCCCTTCCAACTACAATTTCTTTAATACTTTAAATGAGTACTGAGTTTTAGTCCTAGCATCATAATAAGTTCTCTTCTCTCAGGAATATATATCAACTTTTAAAAGTTTATTAAATTTAAATCAAAGTAAAAGTTTCCTTCAAAGTCAAATCAAATGTCAAACTTAAAGTTAAAGTCAACTAAGCCAACTTAGGCAATTAAGGCTATTTAGTGTAAGTCAGTAACGCGATAATAAAAAACAGAATAACGAAGCTTTATAGAACAGAAGACGTCTAATAGTCTAATAAGAGTTTTATATTGCTATTTAAGTAATTAGATTTTAAATATTTAATTACGTTATTCAAATAGTGCTGATTGACAGTCATCATAACAAATTTTTTGAAATATTATTTATTTGTTTTGCTGAGTTTGATTTGATGAAGTTTCGTCGTAAATAGTTGATGTGGGTCCTCGTTAAAGGTTGTATGGAGGATGTTAGAAAATGTATTTCACATATAATGTACAACTCATAATCCAATTCAAACATAATCTTAAATACAAATTCTCTGTCGTATTACAGTTTCTCATAATATTGTTTCTAATTTAAATCGAATGTTGTTATTTTCTTAGAAAATTATCGATTTTCTTGAATAATTTTTAATCGGAAGACGATAATAGAATAACAATTTAAATTTAAAATGGAAACTTAATAAAAAGAATACCCGAACATAAAAAAACAGCTAAAATGTTTATAAAAGGCTAATTTGAGATATACAAATAATATACTTTTTTTTTATTCTACTTATACAATCTAAACCGACAATAGAAGTCTTATTAAAATCAGTATCATTAATAAACAAAGTTGAAAATCAAAATATTAAGTGCATTATTGATTACATATTTATGTTTTAATTTTTATTCTTCCTAATAAACTGCTCTCAAACAAGATAGAGATCTCAACAACTTCAATCAAATCAATCCAATAAAACAATTGCTTGTTTGGTTCTAAAATCACACGTTGTGTGAAATATTTCGAAACTAGATTTGTCTCGTGACTTGTAGTTACGGTTGTAATCAATTTGTTAGACTACTGAACATACGTTACTAAACTAAATGCTATGAGATATCTTAATATGTTTTAAATATTAACCAACCAGTAGTTATTTGTTCGTTACAATTTAACACACCAAATATACAATAATAAGCCGGACTATTCACCATGAGTAAAAAACAGTTTTGTTTTGTCAGACGGTAGTGTTGAAGTTATTTTCTATCCCTCGGGTACAGTACTTTGTAAGGGATCAAAGTTACCCTATATCTCTTTCTGTGTCCCCTAACAAAGTGTCTGAAATACTATTTCACGGTTTATATAAGTTGTTTAAAGATCTTGCCATATATTTTAACTATTTCAACAAGAAACATTTATAAATGTAATGTGTGTTTGTTAATACCTTAATATTCAAAATATATCCATAAATCATTCAAAATATATGCAACCTATTCAAAATAATCCCCATTGGCATAAATATTTTTAGGCAGTTTTTCAATACAAACACATAATCTTGCCATGTTAAAATCTTCATTGACAATCTTATGAATGATATGCATTTTTACCCAAAATATAGTTCGGTTACTCCTCGATAGCTAACATTCCAGCAAAGTAGCCCTGAAGCCTGATACAATTCACTTTTCTTGATAATATTAGTTTCTGAAGAATTTGAGCATAACCTTAACTTTGATGGTTCCGTTTGTTCTAATATTACATAGGTGACCAGAATTTTTTGTATCATAAATAGAGTCAGTTTCTTTATATCCCTCTGTAGCCCAGTACATAAACATTTAACCAATACTTACCGGACGGAGAAATTAAAAATATTACTTTTGGCCCCATATCTGTTTTGTGTAATGATAACTCCAGTTGACACCGAATGGCAGATTCCAAAATTCAAATGAAATATATATTTTTTTATTTTCACATTATTTATGGTCAGACATGTATGTATATATATATATATATATATATATATATATATATATATATATATATATATGTTATGTGAAATATGTTTGTTCGAATACAATGGAGTGTCAATTATATGGGGATAACTAATGAAGTGATATGTTCACCTTCAGTAAAGTGGAAACGAAGCAGAAGAAGATTCAAAAATAAATGAATTGGCGATAGGGTTTTAGACACCGTCCTTAAAAGTACTTTCTTACCAGATTTCTCGCATCGTAAACTTTTAATGAGCCTACAACCTATGTGAAAGTTCTTTCTCCGACCTTTGTCGTGGTGTGTCCCCTCTTCTCGTTAAACCGTCTACATTCATAAGAGCTTTTAAGATCCATAAGATTAAGTAAAGTTTCTTTTGTGGTCCTAAACTGTTTGTTCCTAACTAAACTTATCTTCAAAACTTTGACAAACCTTGGGTATATAAGTAATAATAATATACTTATACTTGCTGCGAATAATTATAATTTAATATTTACTTTATGTAATCATAAAACAGATTCCAAATACCTTAAAAGATAAGAGCACATTATTTTCACAACTGTTAGCTATTTGACAAACTTTTACATTTTAGAGGGTTTGTTTGAATGTTTCTGTGAATTATATTTTTTTATTGAACTTATAACAAAGACACAACACAATGACAGTTGCATATCAAAATATTACGTTGATTTTTGGTTAAATTCTTACAATATTTTTAAAGTAGCGAAAGCTATTTCATAGAATCTTCAGGGATGTCTGTTCGTCTATTCGTTAGTTTGTCCATAACTCCTGAAGGCTTACACAGCTACACAGGTAACCCATAATCTTATAATCAAGATGTGTTTTTAAAATTTTTGTGAATTTACCCTTGATCGGAATAAATTAAATGTCTAAACTCTAAAATGTTAGTTACGCAAATGCCAAGATACACATAATTGCAGGCATATTAATATTGAATTTAAATTTGAATTAATCCATTTTCGTAATCGTACAAATCCGGATAATATAACTTTTCTCTTTAATAATTAAAAGTTTGGCACACAATCAGTATTATATTTATTCAAGTATATGTGTGTGTCGTAATAAATGTTTCGTTTCTCGATCACACCAATTACAGAATTTTCAATATTTATTATAAACGACTATTACCTATTCATAGCTTTGTTTTACTTATGGGTGATAATAAATTTACAATACCTGTTCTAAAATCAATAATCTTAATTGATGTGAAACAAACCAACTAGGTTGACAGCTATTTTGATTCTGATTGTCAAGCGAGTGAGGTCAGAAATGAAATGGCCTTCATACTTAATCGAACTGTTACATATAAAAATAGTAGTATCACTCCCGCAAGGATCTTTCTGCTCAATGATGTTAACAAAAAGCGCGCGCCAGCTTAACTCAATGCAAATTGCAAACTACTAAAAATATTTTTTTCATTATTTCTCAAGGTCACATGTTCTTCTTTTTACATAATATGTATGGTAATACTATTAATATGGTAATAACATATTATTATTGTTTGCTTATAAACTCTCACCAGAACCACAACAATAAAAATCAAATCAATCAAATCGGGTCAGTAATTAAAGAATTCAATGACATAAATTGCATTTGATAAAATAACACAAAGCTTTGCTCCTCACTCGCTGAGTAGTTATACAAAATTAACTCTTTAAAACGCCAGTATTGAGTAATTTCCGGAAAAGGAAATGAAATTGAAAACTAAATTTTCGTGAAAAAGAAAGAGAATCATTCTCTGAACGGAAATTGGAAATCTAATCGAACTTAGAAATACATCAGTCTATCGCGCCAGTATATTTATTTAGTTTAGTCTCACAAGAGCTACTAGGAATTAATTAACCTCGATTAGTCCATGTTTTCGAATTATTTAAAAAAAGTGTTTTGTAATATATACATTAATTTTTTAGTAGTGTTTTTGTGTTAAGAATTATGACTTACCTACTAGAGGTCGCCCGCGACTTCGTCCGCGCGGTTTTTAGTGTTAGAGTTTCATACAAAATTGCAAAATCCATCTATCTATCTATTTAAAACCCTTAAGGGTGGAATTTAAAAATCCTTTCCTAGACACCACTACGTACAAAGACGTAATGTCATGTATTAGTCACAGCGAGATGACATATCCCCTATAGCCTTCCTCAATAAACGGACTATTCAACACAAAAAGAATTTTTCAATTCGGGCCAGTAGTTCCAGAGATTAGTGCGTTCAAACAAACAAACTCTTCAGCTTTATAATATTAGTATAGATGTGATTTCTTAAAAATTATCTCATCTTGGCTTTATGTATATGTATAAAGATTAATCAACTTTCAGTTCAGCTGACTTTCTTTTTCTTACCTTTTTGCTTACTTCACTTACTTTCTTTATTTAATAATATAGAAAAAATAAATTATCGGTAAGACTCGAACCTGCGTTTTCTGGGATATCGTCTTAAAAATTTTAAGAAATCACATTAGTCATAATTCGTAACACAAAAAACACGACTAATAAATTAATGTATATATCACATAACACTTTTTTTATTTACACAACAATACAAAATATATACAAATATTTTTTTATCAAAATACATATATATAATTTATATATATAAATTATAACGTCTGGTAAAACTATCAACACAGGTTTGTAGGTCAACTACAATCAAATTAAACCCAGTTTTGCTTGTTTGTTTGTTCAAAAGGGTCCAGTGGAAACTCATAAAAATCCACCAGACTTGCTAATGGTGTAGTATATCCATTTGTTAAGCCATTATATATAAATAACCACTTTTCAGAAGCAAGCTATTTTAGAAAAAAATCTAACCTAAAGTCTAAATATTTTAAATGTTTCTTACTTTACCCTTGAAGAAATTTCCACAGAAACTTACATCCCCCAATGTAGTTATATTAGTAGGGCCTTAGATATATAATTATGAAAAATTACAACTTACCGTTCTACGTCCAAAAATACGGGTCTTAAAAAAATACAGTGCCACAAACCACTGAAGGTATCATTTTACATATCTTATAACATTGGTAACATCACAGATAATTATGACGGTATTGTCATTACAATTAACATTTTCCTCATTTAAGCACGGCACATACTCGGCGTACGTTTTAAAACTAACAATTTGTATTGCAAATAGATTGTATTTACTAAGTTGCATTTACTGCAACAAAAATTAATCTAAATAGAATAAGAAATTAAAAAAATATGTCAATTTATGTCAATCACGTAATAGGTACCATGTAAATCGTATTATATACATGTAATAAAACTGTAAAGGAGTAGTCTTTCTACATTGAAAATATTAAAAATAATAAGCCAGCATGTGAAGTGATAACTAACAGAAGCCATTTTCAACACTTTCAAATTCATTTCATTTAATAACTGCATTCATACATGATGCCAAAGCAGTATTTATAAATATGAACATTGTGGAATGTAATTTGGTTGTCATATAATATCATATTTTTTTACACCTCATTAGGTAAGAAGAATAACGTAATTTAATCAAGTGTTGATGAGAAAAGATACTTTTTTTTTATTATTCTTTTATAACTAAAAATATAAAGCATGAAACTGTAATTGTTACATATAACGGCGGATCAAAATTTATCGACTAACGACCGGCCTAAAAATATAAAAGTTTTGATATATAGTGTACTTTATTCTGCAATGGAAGGGTCACTGCAAAGTAGAAGTTACTTTTATGATCGTATGAAACGCGTGGGATGATTGTCTTGCGGTGTTAGCGATTAAAGTTTTCAATATATCTTACAAAAAAAAAAAACAAATATATATATTTATATATATATATATATATATATATATATATATATATATATATATATATATATATATATATATATTTACTATTATATATATATATATATAATAGTAAAAATACTGATGAATTTTGAAGTCAAAATTGTTCTTCAAACTATGATTGAAAATTAAAGCCATATAATAGAAGCGTTAAATCTAAAATTTATTTCATATTCATCAGTATTTTTTTCTAGTAAATACATACTGAATTAAATTTAAACCAAGACATTTTTAGGCAATTGAGATCGCTTTCTCTTTTAGCTTAAGGCTACTTACAAACTCGGGGATCAGTTATCCTCGAGGAAGCAATTCAAATGTAACAAGAAACTCAAAACCCTTATATCTACACGATTCTGATTTTAATTTGTTCCATTCAGATGATTAAGATGTAACTTATATAAAATATGACAGAATATGATTAGTATATAAAAATAAGTACTTTTACTTTTTTTCCGGTTATTCGTTAATAAAGTTCTTAATGGATTTTAAGGATGGAAAATGTTCCATTGTAGAAGTCCCTATTCCCTGCATAAGAATAATACCACAATTTTTGGTTCACAGGCTCTATTCGCAGATGAAATAACTATTACCGGAGGTTCAAAATTTATGTACTGCTTCGTATTTAGAATAAAAAAACATTAAACAAAAACATCTATATAGGAGAGAAGCTATCTATCTATGATGTCATGGATTTTATCATTATATATTTTTTTGTTTTCTAATAACATAGAATACGATTAGTGTCGTAGCAGGTCGTGCTATCACGATATAGAACAAGGCGGCCCCATATTCTCATGAGTGTGCCGTAAAAATCGGTTGAAGAACCACAATACCTACGTTACGAAAGGATATAGAGTGTGCCTTGAGAGTCGGTTAGAGAACAACAATACCTGTGGAACCACAATACGAGAGGATATCTGAAATCACACAAACACATATTTCGTACGAGGGTTCATTTCAGGCAGGTTAAAAACTTAAACTTATTCGATTTCAATAAGACGATGTTTCTTAGCATTCCATGGATTCACCGCGCGGGTGCCGGGCCCACCGCTTTGCAAGGAGAGAAATGCAAACAACACCTTCTAACTTGACTTAGAAAGTCAACTTTAAACACTTTAATAACAATTGGTAGGCAGGTAGGTAGGTAGGTAACATGTGCAGGATGACTGGTGATTACTGACATGTCCGTAACATTTTGTTTTTTGTTGTTATATTTTTGTAAATGCTGTTTGTTTTCCCAATAAAATAAAATAAAAAATAAAATAATGATGCATAAAACTAGAAGTGCATAAAACAGTATTTAATTTTATCAATATACATTCAAGATTAATCTACTAAGAAAAGATGGAATTAGAGAAAAATATATTAGTATAATTGTCTACTCCAAGTCCATTTTCCTTAGAAATACATTATATACATATGTTTTTTTATATATACACGTTTTGTATTGTTTTTTTTTTGTTAGAATAATTATCTTAATTATCTTTATTTTACTATATATAGGATCTATAATGCATTCCGTCGAAATTCCGTCTTCTCTCAGGAATATATACCAATTTTTAAAAATTTATTAAATTTAAATCAAAGTAAAAGTTCCGTTCAAAGCCAAATTAAATGTCAAACTTAAAGTTAAAGTCAACTAAGCCAACTTAGGCAATTAAGGCTATTTAGTGTTAGTCAGTAACGCGATAATAAATAACAGAATCACGAAGCTTTATAGAACAGAATAGACGTCTAATAGTCTAATAAGAGTTTTATATTGCTATTTAATTAATTAGATTTTAGATATTTCAATTACGTTATTCAAATAGTGCTGATTGACAGTCATCATAACAAGTTTCTTGAAATATTATTAATTTGTTTTGCTGCGTTTGATTTGATGAAGTTTCGTGGTAAATAGTTGATGTGGGTCCTCGTTGAAGGTTGTATGGAGGATGTTAGAAAATGTATTTCATATATAAAGTACAACTCATAACCCAATTCAAACATAATTTTAAATACAAATTCTCTGTTGTATTACAGATACAATTATAATATTGTTTCTAATTTAAATCGAATGTTGTTGTTTTCTTAGAAAATTATCGATTTTCTTGAATAATTTTTAATCGGAAGACGATAATAGAGTAACAATTTAAATGGGAACTTTATAAAAAGAATGCACGAACATGAATAAAAACTAAAATGTTCATAAAAGGCTAATTTGAGACATACAAATAATATACTTTTTTTAATTCTACTTATACAATCTAAACCGACAATAGAAGTCTTATTAAAATCAGTATCGTATAAACAAAGTTGATAATCAGAATATTAAGTGCATTATTGATTACATATTTATGTTTTAATTTTTATTCTTCCTAATAAACTGCTCTCAAACGAGATAACTCTCAACAACTTCAATCAAATCAATCCAATAAAACAATTGCTTGTTTGGTTCTAAAATCACACGTTATGTGAAACATTTCGAAATTCTAGATTTCTCTCATGACTTGTAGTTTAACGGTTGTAATCAATTTTTTAGACTACTGAACATCCATTTCTAAACTCAATGCTATGAGACATCTTAATATGTTTTAAATATTAACCAACAAGTAGTTATTTGTTCGTTACAATTTTAACACTCTATATATACAATAATAAGCCGGACTATTCACCATGAGTCAAAAACAATCTTTGTTTTGTTAGACAGTAGTGTTGAAGTTATTTTCTATCCCTCGGGTACAGTACTTTGTAAGGGATCAAAGTTACCCTATATCTCTTTCTGTGTCCCCTAACAAAGTGTCTGAAATACTATTTCACGGCTTAAATAAGTTGTTTAAAGATCTTGCCATATATTTTAACTATTTCAACAAGAAACATTTATAATTGTAATGTGTGTTTGTTAATACTTTAATTTTCAAAATATATGCATAAATAATTCAAAATATATGCAGCTTATTCAAAATAATTCCCATTGACTTTAATATAGTTTGTTATACGTTGAAGTCTATTATCGATACAAACACGTAATCTTGCCGTGTAAAATCTTAAACAAAAATATAGTTAAGTTACTCCTTAATGTTATCTACATTCCAGCAAAGTATATCTGAAGTCTGATAATATTCACTTTTCTTGCTAATCGGAAACTTCTGAAGAGCTTTGAGCATAACCACACTTTGGAGTGTCAAATATATGGGGATAACTAATGAAGTGATATGTTCACCTACAGTAAAGTGTAAACGAAGCAGAAGAAGATTCAAAAACAAATGAATTGGCGATAGGGTTTTAGACACCGTCCTTAAAAGTACTTTCTTACCAGATTTCTCGCATCGTAAACTTTAAATGAGCCTACAACCTATGTGAAAGTTCTTCCTCCGAACTTTGTCGTGGTGTGTCCCTTCTTCTCGTTAAACCGTCTACATTCATAAGAGCTTTTTAGATTCATAAGATTAAGTAAAGTTTCTTTTGTGGTCTTAAACTGTTTGTTCCTAACTAAACTTCTCTTCAAAACTTTGACAAACCTTGGATATATAAGTAATAATAATATACTTATACTTGCTGCGAATAACTATAATTTAATATTTACTCTATGTAATCATAAAACAGATTCCAAATACCTTAAAAGATAAGAGCACATTATTTTCACAACTGTTAGCTATTTGACAAACTTTTACATTTAGAGGGTTTGTTGGAATGTTTCTATGAATTATATTTTTTATTGAACTTATAACAAAGACACAACACAATGACAGTTGCATATCACAATATTACGCAGATTTTCGGTTAAATTCTTACAATATTTTTAAAGTAGCCAAAGCTATTTCATAGAATCTTCAGGGATGTCTGTCCGTCTAATCGTTAGTTTGTCCATAACTCCTGAAGGCTTTAAAGTGAAGACTTAAAAATTTTGTACACAGGTAACCCATAATCTCATGATCAAGATGTGTTTTTAAATTTTTTGTGAATTTACCCTTTGTCGGAATAAATCAAATGTCTTAACTCTAAAAAGTTAGTTACTTAAGCAAATGCCAAAATACACATAATTGCGCCTGCAGTATATTTGCGCCTGCAATTATGTGTATTTTATATACATACAATATTTTCATCATTCGATTTTATATTTAATATTGAATTTAAATTTGAATTAATCCATTTTCGTAATCGTACAAATCCGGATAATATAACTTTTCTCTTTAATAATTAAAAGTTTGGCACACAATCAGTATTATATTTATTCAAGTATATGTGTATGTCGTAATAAATGTTTCGTTTCTCGATCACACCAATTACAGAATTTTCAATATTTATTATAAACGACTATTATTCATAGCTTTGTTTACTTATGGGTGATAACTGATAATAAATTTACAATACCTGTTCTAAAATCAATAATCTTAATTGATGTAAAACAAACCAACTAGGTTGACAGTTATTCTAATTCTGATTGTCAAGCGAGTGAGGTCAGAAATGAAAAGGCCTTCAAACGTAATCAAACTGTTACATAAAAAAAATAGTAGTTTCACTCCAGCACGGATCTTTCAGCTCGACTGATGTAAACGAAAAGCTCGTGCCACCTTAACTCAATGCGTTAGCATTAAAAATATATTTTGAATTATTCCTGAAGGTCTCATGTTTTTCTTTTTACATAATATGTATGGTAATACTATTAATATGGTAATACCATATTACCATTTTTTGCTTATAAAAACTCACTAAAACCACAGCAAGCAATAAAAATCAAATCAATCAAATCGGGTCCGTAATTAAAGAATTCAATGACATAAATTGCATTTGATAAAATAACACAAAGCTTTGCTCCTCACTCGCTGAGTATTTATACAAAATTAACTCCTTAAAATGTCAGTATTGAGTAATTTCCGGAAAAGGAAATGAAATTGAAAACTAAATATTCGTGAAAAAGAAAGAGAATCATTCTCTGAACGGAAATTGGGAATCTAATCGAACTTAGATATACAACAATCTATCGCGCCAGTATTATATATATTTAGTTTAGTCTCACAAGAGCTACTAGGAATTAATTAACCTCGATGTGTCCATGTTTTCGCATTATTTAAAATATAGGCATTGATTTATAAGACGATATCCCAGAATACACATGTTCGAGTCCTACCGATGATTTATTAAATGATCTTATTAAAAAAAATTAAGTGAAGTAAGTAAAAGGGTAAGAAAAAGAAAGTCAGCTGAACTGAAAGATCATTAATCTTTATACATATATTATAAAGCCAGGATGAGATTATTCTTAAGAAATCATATAAGTCATAATTCGTAAACCAAAAACACGACTAATAAAGTATATATTACATAACACTTTTTTTTATTTAGACCTAAATTAATAGCAAAACAAGCAAAAAATTGCATTGCGGCAAGTGCATTGAGTAATCGACCATTGACAACTGCTAAATAAAGGTTGTAAACGTATTAGAAGAATAAGAGTAGCAGTCCCATCGAAAACTCAGGGAGGGGCATCGGTTTTTCGGAACCTAACTAACCGCTTGAAATGCACATATAATAGCAATTTTAAAAGAACTATTTTTAGAATTCTATCTGTATGGATCCGGCCCAAAACAAACAGATAATATTAGACTAGGCTATCAATGTGTTTCACTCATGAATGGTGTAAAACTATTCAAAAGTTTTTGACAGTGAGCGATGCCTTCTAATGTGGTAATTTTGATTGTATCACTTAAAATAAGTCATATAGAAGCCAATATAAAAAAGGGAAGTGGGAATTGTTTTTCTACGAACTTAAGGCTTGCGAAGACGCGGGCAAAAGCTAGTTAAAAAATAAACCAGGATGTGAAGTGATAACTAACAGAATCCATTTTCAACATTGTTGTCTGAACTAAAAATATAAAAGTTTTGCCATATAGTCTACAATCTACATTATTCTTCAATGGAAGGGTCACTGCAAAGTAGAAGTTATTTTTATGATCGTATGAAACGCGTGGGATAATTGTGTTTTTGTGTTAGCGGTTAAAGTTTTCAATGGATCTTCCCAAAAAAAAAGCAAATACATATATATATACAATACATATACAATTTAGACTTTAAAACTATTATATATATATATATATATATATATATATATATATATATATATATATTTAACTTTGATTGAAAATTAAAGCCATATAATAGAAGCGTTAAGTCTTAAATTTATTTCATATTCATCAGTATTTTTTTTTCTAGTAAATACATACTGAATTAAATTTAAACCAAGACACTTTTAGGCAATTGAGGTCGCTTTCTCTTTTAGCTTAAGGCTACTTACAACTCGGGGATCAGTTATCCTCGAGGAAGCAATTCAAATGTAACAAGAAACTCAAAACCCTTATATCTACACGATTCTGATTTTAATTTGTTCCATACACATGATGATTAAGATGTAACTTTCATAAAATATGACATATTATTCAAAATTAAAATTCTCAATAATTTTTAATGAAAACCATTCAAAACCACTTAATTATAACGTTGGTTTATTTCAGGGCTGTTGTATTTCTCCTATTATATTTAATATAGTTATTAATATTTTAATAGACAAATTAATTAGAAATGAAAAAAAGTGGGGCTATCGGTTTAAGTTCAACAACAAATACACAGAATCCATACTAGCTTTTGCAGATGATCTCGCGATACTGACACGTAATCCGAAACAATGTCAGGTACTTTTAAATGTAGTTGAGGATTTCTGTACGTGGACGGGCGGATTGAGGACAAAACCAAGTAAATGTTTTAGTCTGTGTCTGGGTAGACGGAATACCAAATATACCTCTTACGATCCGGGTCTTATAATAGGCGGTCAGTGCGTTAGTACGGTTACGGAAGCAGCTCCGTTTAAATTTTTAGGTAAAAAAATCGATTACCAAGGCCGTACTCCATCGTTGGATGTAATAGTCGATAGCTTTTTAAACGATCTCAAAAAGGTAGACAACCAACCAATAAGTAACGTCAAAAAAGCTTGGATTTACGATAATTATTTAACATCACGTCTAAATTGGCCTTTCCTCGTGTATGATATAAATAAAACCCTTTTGTCAAAGTTAGATGCAAGCGTCATAAAGACATTGAAGTTATGGCTCGGGTTAGCGCACTCAGCGGACTCTTCAACCTTATTTAGAGACCGTAACAACTTTGGATTAAAATTAAAGAAACCATCGGAGCTCTACAAACATCTAAGAGTTACCAAAAGACATATCATCGGAAAATCTAAAGATGATACTGTAACTTCTCTCCCAAAAGACAAAGTTGCCTCAGAGCTCGAGTCACGACTTCAATTCCATAAAAAGTTTATGATAGGTGCTCAAACAAATAAAGTAGGGCTAGGATCAAGTAGGAAAGTTCAAGACATAGACATAACAAAATCTTTTATTCGACAAGACGAAAACGATAATTACCGACTCCACGCGATGAGCCTAGAAATTCAAAACGAATGGGTGACCATAGGAGATTTTTGTATTCCACTAGCTTTGAAGTGGCGCACCTTAATTTATGATTGGTCCCCAGCATTATTAAAATTCTATCTTAATGCATTCCAAATGACTCTCCCAGATCAAAGTAATTTAGTAAGATGGGGCAAAGCCACCGAAAAGTCTTGCAACATCTGTGGGGAGGCAATAGGAACCGCGAAACACCTATTAGTAGGGTGTAGGGTACTTCTAGATAAAGGTCAATACTCGCGTCGCCACGACAAGGTATTAGAAATTATACGGGAAGCGGTTAGTCTTTCAGTAGCAAGAGCGCGGAAGGGTATAACAACCACCGAACGATCTATAGAATTCGTAAAAGAAGGCTCCTCCAAAAAATCAAAAGCGAAGCCTTATTCAATATTAGGCGCGGCTCCTGATTGGATTCTCATGATGGACACGTATGAAAAGCATTACAAAATCCCTGGGGATGTTGGTGTTTCGTCATCCAGACCGGACTTATTCCTGTATTCGAAACATCTGAGGCGCGTGATACTTGTGGAGCTTACTGTTCCTTGGGAAACAAACATCCCAAGGGATCACACATTCAAGCTCAATAAGTATTACGAACTAACCAACGAACTGATCAGGAATAAATTTATAGTTAGTTTGTACGCGGTAGAAGTGGGAGCGAGAGGTATAACAGCAAAATCTCTCTATAACCTACTTAAAGATCTTGGCCTTTCTAGAACAAGCATCGGTTCATTTCTAGAACGTACTTCAAAGGCGGCATTAGTAGGTTCTTTCCAAATTTGGTTAGGTAGGGAGAGGAGTGTGGAGGGTGAAGGTGAGCGTTTTTGCGCATAATAAAGGGGCCCCTTAAACCTACTCCTGGGTCGCAAGTCCCAGGCACTGCTTGCACTCCTCTCCTTGCAACGCGATGGGCCCGGCACCCGCACGGTGAATCCATGGATTGCTAAGAAGCTTCGTCTGGTCGTCAGTATATAAAAATAAGTATTTTTTTCCTTTTTTTTCCGTTACTCATTAATAAAGTTCTTAATGGATTTTAAGGGTGATAAATGTTCTATTGTACAAGTCCCTATTCCTTTCATTAGAATAATACCACAACTTTTGGTTCATGCAGTCGAAGTAATGAGCACAAATTTTTAACAACATGTTGAAGAGTATCAAAACTAGAAGACAATCAAATAATGCTAATAACTAACGTCATTTTAAAATTATATTAAATCGCGTAAATTATATTTGAAGTAAATTCTTTAAATATATTTGAAACATATTTTATATTTGAAGTATATTCCATTCTGTGTATTGGTGAAACATAAAATGCTGCTCATAAATTTCTTTTGAAATTTGGAGTTATACAAGACAAGTATAATTCTTAAACTTGAGTAATCTCTTAGAAAATTTATTGGGTTCCATGTTATATCAACTGGCCCATTGATTACTGGTTCAATATATTTGTAACAAAGTACGTATGTACACAAGAACACTGACCAACGAAGCAAATTTAATAACTTGAAAAATATACAGACAGCCAACACAGAGTTCGGCATGTGTATTAATAAACTGAGTTATGTCGACGATATGGTGTTGCGTCCTAAGGCGGGTTCAATCAGAGAAATGCTTAAAGCATGTTAGAATTACGCTGCCAGATACGGTCTCCTATAAAACACCTCTAAAAGTGAATACCTGATCTTTAAGGCCCGTCGTAAACAAGCGCTTTATGATCCCATTTTAGAACCCAAACGGACATTGCTTAGACGGATTACACATTATTAAATATCGTGTTATACAGTATAAGGTGTAAGTAAGGGTTACACACATTAAAATTAATATGGTGACCGTGTTAAAGTGTAAAATGAAGTGGAATATAAGGTTTGTCCGATGTATTGAGAATATCAAAATAAAGCTGTATAAAGCATACCTACTGTCAAAACTGCTGTATGGAGGCTTTGTAGGTCAACTATATTTGAGGAGCTATAGACACACTGAGGATTCAGTACAATAACATATTCAGAATGTGGTTGGACTTGCCGCATGTTGGCGTCAGAGAGAATACACTACTTTTATGCCATCATAAAGAATAAAACTTCTTTCCTGCTGAAAAAAGTGCTGTTAAATTCTAACAGGGGCCTGAGAATGTTAGCATTAAAAACGCATTACTTTTTGTTACACTTTACAACTTTTTGTTACAACTTTAGTACAATGTTAGTGATTATACTAACATTACTAATCAGTATAAATACTTATCGAAATGTAAATAACATTTAAATTATTATGATAGGACTAAATGTATATAAGGATAATTTATTAATTTAATTAGGGATATTGGAATAGGAGGGATTTGGATGCGGTTTTTTTAATCGATAGCTTGGTTCGTCGAACTGGTTCTTAGCTATAGATATTGGTCGAAATAGAAGCAGTCATTTCCAAGGTATGGAGCTATTATTGGTACTGGTGAAAGGTTTGTATACAATAATAATAATAATAATAATAATAATAATAAGCCCCCCAAAATCCTACCTTACGCCCGAGTCGACCATCAGACCTCGTGGGGGGCGGGCAACGTGAACAATAATACTAACACGGCAAACAAGGTTCAGGTAACCCATTAATATGGAGACACGTCAAAAGAAAGTACGTATAGGACCGCTGCCCGAGGGCGATCGTCGGGGCACGTCTGTTGCTGGCCACGGACGTGACAGCATGCTAGCCAGTGACTTCCGGAACGGCGGCTGTACGGAAGTCGGGGACACGGGGGGTAGGGGAATGTCCTCAAGGACTACAGCCGTGACCATTAACAATAGTAGTAGAGCAGATATTCCGACTGAGGATGTTTCGCAGGAGACCTTTGTCAACCAACCTGCGACCACCAAAGCCGGCAAACCCCGAGTGCGCATGAAATGGGATGACAGTGTAAATTTATTCATCATGCGTACATATTATTTTATTACAAAATTAGAAACAGATAAAACCATGTATTGTAAAAAACTATTCGATCAATTTAAATTAAAGTATCCTCAAATCACAGTTTCCTCTCAAAGAATTGCAGACCAAAAACGAGCGATTCTCAATAAAAAGCTATTATCAGATGATGTTATTGAAAATATTAAAAAAGAAATATCTGATTTATTGGATGGAGAGGGAGAAACAAATAGTGTAACACAAAGTTTTCCAACAAACCGGACATTAGAGTTTTCAAGTCTTCAACCTTTAGTACCACCTAAACAATCACCTAACACAAAAAACTTACAATCAATTTCTCCAAAACCAATAGATACTCGTATAGCATACACTCAATCAAACGACGTATCCACACAAACCACAATAATTCACAACTCAACTATACACAACTTAACAACACAGAGCCATACCTCACAATCTAACGTAGGTGTTGCCCAAACAAACATTCAAAATCTGACAGACCAACTAAACACTGCACTCACTTTATATACTGGAACAGATCCTACAACTAGACCATATCTACCAAAAATAAGAGAAAACAGGAAATTATATCAGTTAGTCGATACATTCAATAAAGAAATAATACATAAATTTTATACTATAAACTCAGATTTAAATAACATACATACCCTTGTATATTGTAGTGCTCTAGTTATATCAGAGAATTTAGGATACAAAATAACAAATAAACAAATATCTAAGAAAAGTAAGAAAAGAAAACCAGATGGACCAGCTTGGCAGATTAGAATTGAAAATGATATCAAGGCTTTAAGAGCTGATATAGGTAGATTAACACAATATATAAAGAACAACAGGTCTAAAAAAATATTGAAAAAAGTAGAAAAAATATTTAACAGCACCAAATTTCATTCCAGTCATCAAAATAGTAATACTCGACCCGAAGAATTCTTAGATACTCTTAGGCAAAAGTTGTCCCTTAAATCACAAAGATTAGCTAGATACAAGAAAGCTCTACAGCGCAAAAATGATAATAAGATATTTTCAAATAGTCAAAAAGGGTTTTATAGGTTGCTTCGCAACAAAACAACCAATGAAGATTTCAAACTACCCGACGCATCAGATCTCAAAAACTACTGGACTGATGTATGGAAGAAACCAATAGATTTTAACATCAGAGCGAGCTGGATTAAGGAAGAAGAAGAACGATGGGAACATATAGATGAGATGGAATTTAGCAATATCACTGGAGTAGAGTTTCAACTAGTAATTAGAAAAACAAAGAATTGGAAAGCCGCTGGTGTTGATGGTATACACAATTTTTGGTATAAAAAGTTTATTGTATTACACGATACTTTCGCAAGATTGATTACAGACGTTTTAAAAGGTACTGAAGAATTACCCCAATTTATGACAATAGGAAAAACTTTTATGCTTCCAAAAAAATATCATTCAAGTAATCCTTCGCAATATAGACCTATAACTTGTTTACCAACTATATACAAAATTATCACTTCTTGTCTTACACACAAAATAAGCAACCACTTAGCTCAAAATAATATTCTTGCCGAAGAACAAAAAGGCTGCAGGCAGTTTCATAGGGGATGCAAAGAACAACTTTTAATAGACTCAATAATACTCAAACATGCACAAACTCATAATAAAAACATAAATATTTCATACATTGATTACAAAAAAGCATTTGATAGTGTACCGCATACATGGTTGCTTCATATTTTACAAATATATAAAATTAATCCGGATCTAATAAATTTTCTAAGAAATTCAATGCAAAATTGGAAAACAAAATTGTTTTTGTCTGATAACGTCAAATCTATTACTACTGATATTATTCCAATCAAAAATGGTATTTTCCAAGGAGACTCTTTCAGTCCTCTGTGGTTCTGTCTAGCCCTCAACCCCTTATCCCGTCTGCTAAATGATGAAAATAGTGGATATAAATTAACCACACACACAGGTATTAGTCATCTTATGTACATGGATGATATTAAATTATTCGCAAAGTCTGAGAAAGATCTTAAAACCTTATTAATTAAAATCACACAATTCAGTAAAGATATTAACATGTCCTTCGGCTTAGATAAATGTAGAACTCTTAATATACGTAAAGGTAAAATAATAGGGTCCGGGGACACTAACGAAGAACCTATTTTCGCTCTCATGGAAACCACAGAAACTTACAAATACCTAGGAATTCATCAATCAAAAACTGTTAACCATACTTTAATGAAAAAAAAACTCTCCGAAGAATATTTCAGTAGACTTACTTTGATTTGCAAAAAATCTTTATTTTCGAAAAACCTTTTTAAGGCTATCAATACATTTGCCATACCAGTTCTCAGTTACTCTTTTGGAATAATTAAGTGGACCCGAACAGACATAAATCAGATACAAATAAAAACCAGAACAACACTCAGTAAATATAATTATCTACACCCAAAATCTGCTATAGAAAGAATGACTGTAAAGAGACGGAATGGAGGTAGAGGGATGTTGGACCTTTTAGTACTATGGCAGGGACAGATACAAAAGCTTAGGGATTTCTTCTACAAAAAGTCACAAACTAGTAATATTCATTTAGCTATAATAGAGTCGGATAAAAAATTTTCTCCTCTTAACTTAGGTAATAAAAATACAGTAAACATATCACAGAACTCAGATATTGAAAAACTGAACAGCTGGCGCAGAAAAGAGTTGCATGGGAGACACCTCCATGATCTCGAACAAGCCCATATAGACTTAGAAGCATCAAACACTTGGTTGAAACTCGGATATCTATTTCCTGAAACAGAAGGATTTGCTATTGCAATACAAGATCAGATAATTAACACAAAAAATTACAAAAAGCACATTATTAAGGACCCCATGACACGAGATGATAGGTGTAGAAAATGCAACAAACAATCTGAAACGATCCAACATATAACGAGTGCATGTCCTACCTTAACACAAACCGATTATACTCATAGAAACAACCAAATAGTACATATTATTCATCAAAAACTAGCCATTAAACATAAATTAATAGCCGACAAACTTGCACCTTATTACCAATATACACCAAAACCCGTTTTGGAAAACACAACTTATAGATTGTATTTTGATCGCGCAATTCTTACAGATAAAACCATTCATAATAATAGGCCTGATATAACATTAATAGATAAAATTAATAAAAAAGTATTTATAATAGACGTAGCAGTTCCTAACACTCGCAATTTACAAAAAACAGTAACAGAGAAAATACATAAATACACAGAGTTAAAAGAAGAAGTCCACAGAATTTGGAAAATGAATAGCGTGTACATTGTCCCCTTAGTACTTTCCAGCACCGGAGTAGTACCAAAATCTTTACTCATATACCTAAGAACATTAGATTTATCCGAAAATACTTTTATACAAATGCAGAAAGCTGCGATTTTAAATACTTGCCGTATTGTCCGTAAATTTTTACTAGATGATTCTATTACCCAGAGAAAAATTTAAAACAAACCAGAACATACAACACACTTGGCTTATGCCCGTGGATGTATCGTATTACCAAGGTATCTTAAATACTTTGAGAAAACTTTTAGTCTAAGAAGGATAATAATAATAATAATAATAATAATAATAATAATCTAATCTAATCTTGTGAAAGCTGAGAAGGACAAACTGTCAAAATACTTGGACTTAGCTCACGAGATTACCGACATGTGGGATGTTGACTCAACAATAATTGTCCCGATGGTAGTTTCCGTCAATGGTCTTATAGCGAAGAGTCTCGATCATCATCTCAAGAGGCTCTCACTAAAAAACTGGATCAAGGGTCGGATGCAAAGAGCAGCAGTTTTGGGTACGGCACGCATTGTGAGGAGGTTTCTTTCGCTGTCGCCCTAACCACCGACGGACTGGTCGTAAGGCCCACGTCGGCGGGATACTGTTTTTTATATTTATATTTATAATGTTGTTTTTTTTTTTAAATGTTATATGTATAAATGTAAATAATAAGATTAAAATGAAATAAATGATAATAATAATAATACTCTTTATTGCACACCACATACAGAAACGTTACATATAGATTCTTAATAAGAGGTATTGGTAATACAACAAGGCGGTCTTATCGCTAAATAGCGATCTCTTCCAGACAACCTTATACTGGTGGGAATGAAGAAAGAGAGTACAGAGTGGTGCATAATATATATATCAAATTTAAATACATGTAAGATTTATTACACTTACAAATATAATTAAATATACATATTTATATGTAGTGATACTAAGAAATAAAAATACATAAAATATCATGTTCTAGTAAGGACAAAAGAAAAAGTAACAAGTATTAATAACATATTGTGCATTGAAATATAATTATATATACATGTTTAGCATAGATTTAGGGACAAGGTTCGAGATAGTGATTTTTGACTAGCTTCTTGAAAGTAGTCAAGGATTTGACTCGTCTGATGGCTACTGGCAGAGCATTCCAAAGCGAAACTGCTTGTATAGTAAAAGACTTTTTGAAGAAGGAAGAAGAATAAGGTGGTAAACGAAGAGTCAGATTTTCGGAGGACCTAAGTATCTGACTATGAGTACCTAGGAATTCAAATTTATTTTTTAAATAGATCGGAGATGAAGGGTTGTACAACACACAGTGCAGAAGTGAGAGAATATGTAAACCATATGTACAATATTGATAGTGAAACCTAAACAAGTGAAATTAATGCGTTCGTAGGTTCATTTAGGACAACATAGAAAAAATTAATAAAAAGCAAAAACAAAAATTATAAATCCGTTATACAAAAATACGTCTAAAAAGAATAAAAATAATATTATTATGTACTTGTTGAAGTCGTTGCGTCGGGGGAACGCTAAATGAAGGAAGAATTCAAAATGCAAGTAATTTACTTAGGCAAGTGCCTTACATGTTGCTCGAAATAAAAATTAATATTATTTAAGACTCGATAAAAATAAGCAGTCATTTTGTATTGGAAAACATTTTAAATGATTGACATTTTTATAACACTTACAGTAAAGACAGTTTATGAAGACATTGATGTTAAAAACAATACAAAAGCAGACAACCACTTTAAAGTAAAAACATTGATTATGAGCGCGGTATTAAATCTATCAGTTAAGAAAAACAACTAAGTTCTGAAACATTGAAATCTCTGGATACAAATAATTTGGTTAATGTACGTATAATAAATAAACAAAACTTTTACGGTAATTTTTGTTTGAAACTCAAATGATGTATTCAGGCTGTAATTAGTTGTTTGTTTTGTTTTGAATTTAAAATATTATTATAATATTAAATGTAGGAGCATACAAAAATATATATTTCCGTTTAATGTTAGATAAGTTTAACCGAGTTACGGTTTGAATCATCACCGTAAGTCCTTTATCTTCTACTAATAAAGTTAATGTATGGAGAATGGTAAAATCTGTAATATTAACATGTAACGGTTGCTTAAAATTTATTTAAGTTAAATTTAAATAAAAAGTTTAGTAGAAATTACTTTTTGAATTCATCCATGTCTAGGTTGTTGTTTAATAATTATGCACGCTTGAGTTGTATATGACTATTCTTCTATTTTTCCGCCTCGGTGAATTAAGCATTCTATATGTGATCGTCGTTATTAATTCACCGAGGCGGACATACGGTAGCTCAATTGGTCGAGCGACGAGACGGTTTCCCAGTATTTGCGGGTTCCAATCCTTGCCCGTATCGATTTATTTTTCATTCTATATTTGTATAAACTTAAATAAGCTTAACATGGCTATACATGTTTATAAATATTTTCAAACATACATACATACTTACGTAAATTTTGTTTTTGAATAATTTATATAAAGGATAACATTATGCTCTCATTTATATAGATTATCAAAATCTGTTTGCATCAGATAATTAATTTATTCTATGTTATGGTATGCGGTGATTAAACATGTGTCGTCAGCGAGTTGATACACAGAACCGTGACGCTTTAGGTTGCACATATCATTGACATACATTAAGTATTTCGTTGGGCCTAATACTGATCCTTGGGCTGTTCCTTGGGTAGTTTGAATTTGTTCAATATATTCATCGGCTATGCATGCCTCATTATACTAATTATCATGATAATTTTTAAATAACTCTAATGCGGGGCCCTGTATACCATTTTGCTGCGTTTTTTGCGAGTAGAGTAAATTAAGCATTGTATACATGATATATAGCTCAATTGGTAGAACCATGCGACGATTTTCCCATAAGGCGTGGGATATATTTTCCTTTCTATATTTAGTACATCTTACGCAGACGGTAGCTTTTCTCTATCATTATTTACGACTGGCATACACTAGTTACAACTGTAATAACAGTTTCTTTTCTTGCAATAATATTTTTATTGGTAAGAATTTCAATACCCGGTTTATGTCAAAATCGTAAGTTTTTATAGCTTTTTCTAACGTAGGCACCATTCATTGATATTCAAATTCTACCATTCAATTTCCCCAGTTTTTATACATTCTTTAAGCTTAAAAATATAGGCATTGATTTATAAAACGATATCCCCATTATCACACAATTCCTAGTTTTGACTCTTAAACGTGTTGATTTATTTATTTTGTATAATAAAAGAAACAAAAAGAATTTAATTTAAGTTTAATAAAGGAAGTGAGAAAAATCTAAGAAAAGGAAAGCTGGCGGAACTGAAAGTACATCAGTCTTTAAATATATAATGTAAAGGTAAAATAAGATTATATGTAATAAATCATATTAGTCATAGTTCGTAACACAAAAACACAAAAACAGTTTTCATACTTCATAATATTTTTTCCTTTTTTTATTGATTTTAAGATAAATATCAAACAAGCAGTATATATACTTTGTGGGAAGTATTCAGCAATCTACCATAGATAGATATCTTGTAGATACAAAAGAAGAGGAATTGTAAACGCATTAGTAGAATAAGAATAGTAGCCTCCATCGAACGTCATAGGAAGGAAAAAGGAGGGAATTTGTTTTCCGGCTCAAACTCAAAATGCGAATATAATGGCAATTTCATGGGAAACCTTATTAGAAGGTAGTTCTATTTAGATCGAGCCGAGGCAAAAACAAATGGGTAATATAAATATGCTCTACCATTTATAAAATGTAGAGTATTTATAATCGTTGTGTTTATTGCTATAAAAACATAGATAATGTGCCCTCGATGTATATATAAGTAAGTATAAATTAATAAATTTCGTATGAAACGAGTTTTTGTATAGAGAAAATATTTGCAGAAATTTATTGTCGTCACGTCCCTTGGAATCTTGACTGATTTAATTCGAGTCACGGCCTCTGATGGCTTTCATTTGAAGATAACATGTTATATATTTTGATTATTGTCTTTCAACCCTGATATTATAAAAGAACAAAATATATATATATATTTATAAAAATCTTAACAGGTCACAATTAAATAAGATGTCATTTTTACAGGATCGTTTTAAATCTTAAAACAAAGTAGTTATTGCTGTCTCGTTCGTCTACATTACCACCTCTCTCCCGCTCAAATAATAAGCCTTAAAAATTAATAATGATCTTACACTAATTTCACTTGAAACTAATGTAAGTTAATACATTTTAGCATTATTATTGTAATTACCTTTTTATGAATTTCACATGAAAAAATATATTTTCTTAGTTGTGAGGCAATCAATATGTTGTCTTAGATAAAATGTCTTAGACAAACTTTACCACGAACTATAGAAACTATAGAACACGTAACAACAATTTTAATTTAATTGATTGTACACATATTTTATCGATACTTCTTACCCAATTAAATCAAAGCTTATATGTCTTAATCCTCTGAATTTCACCGTGATTACACATTAGATGTATGATGACGACGACGACGACGAAGATGTATGATGATGATGACGTGATTTTCGTAAGCTTTCTATTCAGATATAATAGAGATATATATTTTAGATATTTATTTTTTTCTAGTTTCAGGGATTTGGTACAGCGACGAAACGGTTTCCTAGGGGTGGCAGGTTCGAATTCCTGTTCGTATCGGTTTCTTTTTCATTCTATATTTATGTAAATTTAAATAAGCTTAGCATGGCTATATATGTTAAAAGATATTTTCAAAATTAGTATTTTTTTAAAATAACTATTCGCCTATATATGAATGTCGTCATCACGACAAGTAAGAACTACTTGTATGACAAAGTATCGCCTACGGACCAGCCTAAAAATATAATAGTTTTGATATAGAGTCTACTTTATTCTACAACGAAAAGGTCACTGCAAAGTAGTAAGTATTTTTACGATCTTACGTAACGCGTGGGCAATTTATGTTGTGTTGTAAATGGTAAAAGGAGTCCATATATCTTTAAATAAAATTTATAAAAAATAATTATTTATAAAACATTTTAAATGAGTTTTTTATTATATTGTAAAGAACTACTGAGAATTAGTTTTTATAGTTCATATTTTTATCCTAAACTGTGATCGAGAATCAAAAACATGCAGAAAAATTACGTTTACGTTTCATTTTGTATACATATAAATATACATATTTTTTGGGTAGCTTATTACTGAATTTATAAATGAAATTGTTTTCTTTTTTGACTTAAGAGAGGGGTACTTACAACTTAGGAAGTGCTTATCCCCGGGGAAGCAATTCAAATGTAACAAGAAACTCAAAACCCTTATCTACACGATTCTGATTTTAATATATTCTATATAGTAACAGTATGTTTATCGTATGATGTAACCATCATAAAACGTGACATAATATGCATAAAAAATTAAAATATTTTTTTTTACTTTTAAACAATAACAACGTTGTTGAGTTGTGTTAAGGTTTAACTTTTAAGGTTGGGATGCTTTAATTTGATGGATTAACATTTATTCACATCCTATTTTGTAAAATAAAATACATATACAAATGTCTAGTAGATAAAAAGTACTATAATATACAATCAGTTTGCATCAGTCAATTTAAATTATTCTATTACACTTATTATGATTTTTTTGCTAAAAAAGACTTATTATAGTTTAAATACACGATACAAATACGATACGATACGTTAAATCTAAAATTAAATTAAAAATTTAAAAAACCCCCGATACAAAAAGACCTCTAAAAAGAGTAAAAATAATATTTTTATGTACTTATTGAACTCGTTGCGTCGGGGGACCGTTGTACGTACGTTGATATTGTATATATTACGAAATTAATCATTGAGGACTTAGACTATACGATTCGATATTGTAATTTCTTTATTTGCCTTGTTAACTTACTTGCATTTTAATTTCATCCTTTATAAAACGGTCCCCCGACGCAACGAGTTCAATAAGTACATAAAAATATTATTTTTACTCTTTTTAGAGGTCTTTTTGTATCGGGGGTTTTTTTAATTTTTAATTTAATTTTTTTTTGTTCTTTTTAAACTTATGTTACTATTTTCTGAATTGTAATAAATAAACCTAAAAAAAAATGTCAATTGTTTAAGAAGGAAAGATTTGTTTGTTTCTTTGAATTGAATAGGCTCCGAAACTACGGGACCGATTTTTAAAAAAATATTTTAGCATTAGAATCCTATATTATTATGTACATAGGTTATATTTATTAAGATAAATATATATATATATATTATATTTAATAAAATAAGGATCCACGTGAAAGTTTCGACAATGTAATAAATTATAAATGTATTAAGTAACATGATTCAAGACTTTTTCATATGGGTAGGTAGGTAGGTATTATATATACGAATATTAATAAATATAAACATTTAGAATTAAAATGATTTACAATCACTAATAACACTATGATGAAGGGATTTTTATTATCACTAGCTGTTGCCCGTGATTCTTTATGACTACGATCATAAGTCAAAAACCTCTTCCCAGCACGAATAAAACATCAATATCTTGAAGGCGACTATTTTTATTTCAATCAAACATAGATAAGAACCATCTCGACGAGCATAGCTTTCGATTAAACAAAACCGCATTCAAATCCGTCTACGCATTTGGCCGCAAACAACTAATTATTGCATAAGAACCTCTCCCCCGCACGAACAAAACATCAATATCTTGGAGACGACTATTACTATTTCAATCAAACATAGATAAAAACCATCTCGACGAGCATAGCTTTCGATTAAACAAAACCGCATTCAAATCCGTCTACGCATTTGGCCGCAAACAGCTAATTATTGCATAAGAACCTCTCCCCCGCACGAACAAAACATCAATATCTTGGAGACGACTATTACTATTTCAATCAAACATAGATAAAAACCATCTCGACGAGCATAGCTTTCGATTAAACACAACCGCATTCAAATCCGTCTATGCATTTGGCCGCAAACAGCTAATTATTGCATAAGAACCTCTCCCCCGCACGAACAAAACATCAATATCTTGGAGACGACTATTACTATTTCAATCAAACATAGATAAAAACCATCTCGACGAGCATAGCTTTCGATTAAAAAAAAAACGCATTCAAATCCGTCCACGCGTTTGGCCGGTATACACATATACACAGATACACAGATCGACAGGTTAAACTTATAACACCCCTCTTTTTAGTCGGGGGTTAAAAACAACCCAATTCTGCTTGACGTGTGATTTTTGATGTCTAGTATTTCTAGTACCTCAGTGAACTGGATGAAAAAGTGATAACTGCAAACAAAGATGCATGTAACAGTTAAGAGACCACCAGCTATACCAGTGGATTCAATCATACACCACTTATCCGAAAGGGTATCTGAAATCTCACAAAAACACAAGTGAACACATTTTAAACACACTTGTAATTTGTAATTATAATTTTCTACACTTTTTTTTTGTTATAAATAATAATTTAGTCAAATAATTTAGTATAGATTATTGATAATTATCTTTATATTTAACCACAGAAAGAAACTAAAACTAATGTGGTCGAAATAGCGAGTAGAAGTTAATGTTTAATACATATTACCATATAAAGAAGCAAAGTTGGTGACCTGAAATGTTACGATCAAATAATCATTTTAGATGCAACACAGTTATATTATTTGATCTTATTAGTATAATAGCAGTTACTTTCAATACTTTCGTTCATATAAACAGTAAACTAATGCTTAATACGATACTATTTAAAAATGTATTATATGTTCTTATAATTTATGAAGATAATTAAAAACAATTCCAAGGCAACAATGTATTAATAACGTTTAAGTAACAACATTAATTATCAGCGCGGTATTAAATCTATCTGCAAAGCAAATGGTAACAACATTCTGAAACATTTAAATCTCTAGTACAAGTAATTTGGTTAATGTATGTATATTGTTGTGTATAACAAACAATACTTTGAGGTAATTGTTGCGATGTTGTTTGAAACTCAAATATTTCAGGTTTTAGTAATTTGTTTATTTGTGTTTCAATTAATATTTTGCTATTATGTATATTAAATGTAGGAACATAAACAAATAAGTTTTCTTTAATGTGAGGAACGTGTAAAGTGCAAAGGAGGTCGTTTTAGCTCCTACTAATAAAGTCAATATTATTAAAATGCTTATGCAGAGACTTTGACTAAAAATCAGTGGTTATATCAGATATCTATTTTTCTAAATATCTAGTTTCCATTTTTATTTTGGTTTATCACCAACAAATAGAAAACCACTTACATCCTAAACAATTCAAGATATTTCAATATAGTTTTGGCATAAGTCATTAAACCAAATTTTTATTAAAACAATTATTTGATAATCATTATTGAAATGATTACTTATAAGCATATTTTATTCCATTTGTATAAAACATTCTACTCATTTGATAAAGAATGGGGTAATATTTATTTGAGATATTTATTCACATCGAAGGATCAAAGTTGTTGAACCAAGTAAGTTCTTGATTGTTGATCGCACAAAGTGCTAGATATTCGACTTCGTGTGACAAAGTTTTGGGCACAACTAGTTTGCAAAGTTGTAGGTTTTTGTCACGAGTTCTTTAATGGTAAGTATTTCCGGTATACCGAGATCATTCTGATAATAATAATAATAACATATGTAGTATATATTTTTGTAATTTTTACCCTTTAAATAAAGCATGCATCAAAGATTTGAGAGACACTTGGATTCTTAGTAACGAAGGACTCAAGACTTATATTAAAAATATGTTAAGTGTATATATAATTACCTATTAAAATAGGTGACATAGAAATATACTGAACATAATATATCCTAAAGAATACTGAGAGGCTAGCAATTCAATAAATAAATTGTTAATAAGTACCTTTCAAAACGTTAATTGTTTTTAAAAACGATAAAACGCTAGCGATAGCGAAAGCTGAACCAAAATATAATCAAACTAATATGCACTTCCTGTATTAAGTGGTATAAAAAAACTATTTCTCATCACAGAGTTTTGCAGGCTGCGGGATCACTTTTCCTTGTTATAAGTACCTACTAAAGCCACTAAGTTATATAAACAATAAGAGTGAACAGATATGTTATATCAGTATTACTCTGTCTAATTCAAATAAGAAATGACCAACTTCTTAGATTTCCTAATAAAAGATTAAGTTTCTTTTGTGTTCTATCCTAATCCAAACCGTTTATAAGAAAACTACTAAACTTTGGTGAAAATTGATTATTTGTTTGCAACCAAAATAAAGTTTATTAGCATAACCATTTTATAAAACGTAGCAAACGACTTAGTTTACTTATACTTAGTTCACGAGGTGGTTTGCGACAGTTTGCGACAGTACTTTTGGTATGTTTGGAAGTATAGATACAAACATTTCCTTATCATTGTGGCGTTCCAATTTGTGACACGTATCGGGAAATGTGTACTTGAATAGCATAGTAAGATAATAAATTAATTTTTACTCTATTCTATCATATGACAGTACTTCTATAATAAATAATTTAAACCATATTAATTTACACAAATGTCGGGGGTATTTGACAAACTGTTGGCCGCATGTCCAATACATACATTTATTTAGAGGTTTTTTTAAACCTTAATTTTTTAAACCTGTGCATTATATTCTTTGTATTGACCTCATAAAAATAACAGTCTAAAAACAGAGGTACATTACATTTCATTGATTTTCTATTAAAATTGTTACATTGACACCCCGATTAATAAAAAGAGAAATAAGAAATATAAGAAAACAAAGCGTAATGAAATTTAAAAAATATATAAATTTACTTTCTGTCAGACGTGATATACTACAAATATTACAAACACAAAACATAACGACTATTTTACAAACAACTGATATCAAGGAACAATAAGGTCAAACACCGCAAAGAGCAATCCCTTCCGGTCCGACCGTTTTCTTTAATTTTCTATAAAGGCATATTTTTTAGGAATTAAACATTTAAGATCAAAAATCCCCGGATTTCTCAAAAACATAATCATTAATAAAATAGTAACAATGATTGCAACAGTAATACTTTTTATTCTTAATTAGTTTTTATCAGTACTTTGCGTGAATATTTTTTCGGAATTAAAAGTATTCTTA
This sequence comes from Napeogenes inachia, assembly GCA_959347355.1. Classification (NCBI taxonomy): domain Eukaryota; kingdom Metazoa; phylum Arthropoda; class Insecta; order Lepidoptera; family Nymphalidae; genus Napeogenes; species Napeogenes inachia. The sequence goes on along the minus strand of OY365793.1, from coordinate 18,397,368 downwards.
ATATCGACCGGGGTAAATATTTGTTACCATACTAAATTTTATACAAATGTTTTGAGTTTTGAATTCTTTATCATATACGAAATACGTTACACATTTTTTTTTTATTGGGTGTACACATTTTAAATGGAATTGGGAGCGGGCTTTAAGATTTAGGAACGTCTAAACTAGCACACTTCTAAAGTTGAACAAGGACAATAACCTAATAATGATATATGTACATTCTTAATAATGTAACCTTGCATGAGTATATTTTCTTTTTTTATACTCTTTACACAGTTTTCAAAATACGGGTTACAGTTTTAGAATTAACTTATTATAATTTATAGTACAGTATAGATTTTTGACGTGACAACGTCTTAAATTAGGTTAAGCTGGGAGTCACTTATGAAAAAGTGTAACGCCCGGTAACGTAACGATGAGTCACACACACATAGAATGCCTTGCGTCTCTCTCCCACTCAAACATGATCGGTCCGCCGAGCAATGTTTTGATTTTCAAATTGATTCTTTAAAATTACAAATATTAAGAAAAAGTGGCAGATATAAGAAAACTTGATTTAAAATGTGTTGAGCAAGAATTTTAACATCTAATTTAAGTAAATGTTTTAATTTTCAACTTCATTATTTACAATTACAAATTTTAATTAATTTCAAATTTATTTAGCAAAAATTTGAACCTTCGATCTGAATAAGTGTTTTGATTTTCAAATTAATTCTTTAAAATTAAAAATATTAAAATATATAAAATCAGAAGTGACGTCAAATAACATTATCTGTACTTATTATTATTTAATATGTAGGCCAGTACATGTGACCATACTTGGTAGACACAATTGGAAATAGTATTTTTTTATAACTGAAAAAAATATATATATAAAATACTGGTAGCAAACAATAACTTCAATGATCGATATCTCCGCAACTAATTGATGTATCGAAAAAGTCTGTAAATAAATTTTGTAAAAAATAATAACATCAATAATATAATATAAAATAAGTAATATGTATATAAAATGATTTTACGTGACAACGTCTTCATCGTCCTATCCTCAACAAAATCACTCAAATTATTAAAATATTGTGCAATTTAATAATATTCATATCAATAAATATTCTACCGAGAAAAAGACGTGGTCACGTAAATCTTCGCCCGTAAAACCGACTTTACAGGCAACAATATTTTTTTTTTACACAGTATAGATTTTTACACAGTATAGATCTTAAAATTATAGTATATTTTTATATGTTTAAAGGAAAAATATTTTTTTATTAACATAATACTGCTATATATTTTAAGTAATGTTAAGTTAATTTGCATAAAGTTGAGCAGATATCCGAGTTATAAGAACACTGTCGCTGCTCTACAGAATGCTCTTTCAACTGAACAACTACTACCAACGAAAACATGTTTTGAGATCGATCTGATTATTAAAATTATATACCTAAAAAAGTATGTGTATTATGTGTTTAAATCTTTGTTACTAATCAGAATTAAATATAAGCCAAAAGAGCATAAAAAAACTTTAATTATAGTTAAAATAATTAGAAACAATAAATTAATAGAATTTTAGTTTTAAACTGTGAATGGGGTTACTTTCCGGTTAACATTTGATTTGTGTTACATCCTACATTTGATTTGATTTGTGTTACAAAAGGTATATAAACAGGTTTTAATTTTTACAAACAGTTAAGTAGAATCTTTAATAATAGATGTTGTAAGTTATAAAATTAACTTACTTCAGTAATAAATAGTCTAATTTATAACATTAACTAAAAAGTTTAAAGTCTAATGACATTTATTAAATAAAACCTTATCGATACAAATAAAACTAACGAAATTCTATCAATTATGGCAACACTGCTGGCAACGGTGTTAAATGACTCAGTGATTTACCCAGGTCACAGTTAATTAAAATATAAATCCCAAAACGGCCACCTTACAGCAGTTCAATTTAGTTGAAATTTGATTACCAAATAGTGTAGTTTATCCATTTTCTCAATATGCAAAATTAATTACCTACTGTAAAGTTCCATTTAAAGTCAGAATATTGTTATTTAAAAAAATCGATATATATATATACTACAGAATATCAAAAGTTTTACAACTTACGTTTTGGCAACAAATGTCGCTACTATTTTGTTAACTGTCTGTGTAACTCTTCGTGACTAAAACAACTGAAGATTTGTAAGTAAATCTATAATGTATTCCTTTACCAATATATTCAAGAGATGAATGCAAGCAAGTACGGTACACGAATTGAAATTTAGAGAAGACGGTGAATTCACGACGCAAGCAATGAGAATAATTGAATTTATTGCAGGGATTCTGGATATTATTCAACATGTACTGGATTCTGGATATTATGTTGTTATCCCATAGTAAACACAAATGATGGCGGCATGCATTAATAATTTGTATAATTTTCATTTAAATTAAATGTATACAATATTAAAGTAAGTAGGCCAAATCCTAAGTAAAAAAGTTATTATATATAACGGAGTGAAGACCTCCGTAAGTGTTTTTAAAAAGGTGTGACGTCAGCATTGCTGCCGTCACTGTTTTGTATTCGTCGTGATGGTGGTTCATAATGGCGTTTTCAAAATAAAACTGCACAAATAATTATAGCTTCGTTTATTCAACAGACAGCGTAAGAGTATCCTTATAGAGATCCGCACAGTCAGACGACTTGAACAAGACTCACTCTCGGACTGTCGACCGCCCGTTTTTATACTAAAATGACGACTGACATAAACAAGTCTAGAAAAATCATAATTGTTGTTTTAACAATGTATTTTGATCACTTCTCACTATAAATTGATTCTGTTATAAGCAATGACTAGGTAATCTAATAAATTATAATCCAATGTTCCTCTTTCGACGATCATGGTTTTGTTATTTAAAGCCTTCGCGCCGATATATATGAAATTTAATAAATTTCGTTTTTATTACTTTAACTTAGAAAAAGAAAAGGCTTAGACGAACAAATGAATAAACTGTTTTGTGTTATTATTAATGATATAAAAAAGGCGTGACATTATTATTTTGTTCATACCCACAAAGTATCTCTTGAGTAGAATGAAAAGTAAACAACTAAAGTAATAAATATTAAATTACTGACTGCTCGCAGACTTGTCAGCAGGCTTGTCTGCACGTTAACCACATTTCACAATCCTATAATACTTTTAAATAGTAAAAACCTAAAGTAATAAATATTAAATTACTGACTGCCCGCAGATTTGTCAGCAGGCTTGTCTGCACGTTAACCACATTTCACAATCCTATAATACTTTTAAATAGTAAAAACCTAAAGTAATAAATATTAAATTAATGACTGCCCGCAGATTTGTCATCAGGCTTGTCTGCACGTTAACCACATTTCACAATCCTATAATACTTTTAAATAGTAAAAACCTAAAGTAATAAATATTAAATTACTGACTGCCCTCAGACTTGTCAGCAGGCTTGTCTTCATGTTAACCATATTTCACAATCCTATAATACATTCTAATACAGGTCTTTAAGTGGATAGACCACAGCCGGTGCAACCTGGTCGAAACGTCAGGCAAATAAAAGGTATGTTGTGATGGACGCGTTAATTCCTGATTTCCTAAATAATAATAGATATGATTGGCTTACGATAAAAATAATATTTTTGCATTTATCGAGAATCGCAAATTATATCTTGTTTCACAAATACGTAAACCACGTAGCCCTCTAAATCAAATAGTAGTTACAAATATATTCGTAGCATTATTAGAACTAAAGGTATAATTAAGAAGTCCATCTATATATATTTTAAGTATTCTGGGTTCTTTGCTACATGAATTACCCAACTACAGTATTTAATCTTGTATATCAGTAATAACTTTGAATTATAAGCGAAGTATTTGTCTCACCTCATCATTAAACAATTATGAGAGTAACAGACCTCTTCGATCTTGGGTTCGTAGTTTCCACCAGCTGAGCCTAAATTAATGGCTCACTCTTGGGTAAGAGCCAACTAGGGAATCCAAAGATTTATTGAATGGAGATAAGATAAAAAAATATATTCGGTTTATTTTTAAATTAAACATGATAGCTTTCATAAATATTAAATTATACTTGTACTCTATAATATTTAGGTATTGAAATTTTATTCAAATATAGAATTACAAAAATACCTGAACAGACAGGGATTCGAACTCGCGATCACTGGGTCGCGATACCATATCGGTTTATTTTTAATTATATATTTATTTCAAATTTCAATAAACTCAATATTTTATTATAAATATATAATTGTTGGTAATTAATAGTAAAAAAAAATCTCATAAAAAATGTCATTTTTTATTTGGAAAGGGTAGACGGTCCTTATGTGTCGTTTCGTGGCGTGTCGTCGAACAAGAATATTCTAAAATATACATAGTTGACGAGCTGCAGATGCCATCTATGATTATCAGAGAGGAATGAAAAAGCAATTAGTGAGTGGGCTGGAATAAGTGTGTGGGCAGGCTTAAGTTTTTATATAATTAAATATCGTCTGTGACTTGATTAATGAGATTGAGAGGATATTCTTTTTTACTTTTCGAGGAACATCGACTATAATCATTCGTTTATTTGTGACACAAACTACTTTTTGTGTTTGAGAATATCTGTTTCGTAATAGTTGTTTTAGAATTTTTACTTATTTTTTTTACAGAAGATTATTTGACAATTATCTTAAAATTGTTTGAAGAAAAAAAATATTTTTATGTACAGTTTTGCAACATCTATATTTTGCGAGATAAACGAATACCTACACATAACTCTAAACAGATATTGATGCCAGGTGGCAATTATCTCTTCCTCTTGGCCCTATTTAGTACAGTTTGAATAATCGTCATAAATCATCAGCGTTAATCGGGTGTGGTGGTTAGTAATACAGACTGCTAAACCAAAGGTTGTAGATTCGATTTCTACCCCGGACCCTCTATAATTTCTGTAATCCTCCATACATTGTTGTTCGGAGTGTGGGTGTACTTTATAACCGTTATTTATGTGAATAATATAAATATATTACTGACCGCCCCGTTGGTCGAGTGGTTAGTGCAGATGCCTAACGTGTCACGGCGCAATGGGGCTCGGGTTCGATTCCCGGCGGAGACAGGCATTTATGTGATGAGCATAGATGTCTGTGTTTTTTTGTTTCGTCGTTTATTAAATATATTTTCAGTATTTATATGTGTATTTCTATGTATTTGTACTGTTATGTAAGACCCTTAACATAAGCAAAAAAATATAATTTAAAGTTAGATCAAATTGTTTAATTTGTACTGTGTTAATAAAATTATTTATTAATGTATAGAAAAACTAGCCAAACAGGTAAATATCTCTTGGACCTAAAGGTTGACTAACAAACAAGCCTCTCGAACCACCCGTAGAGCCTTAAAAGTATCCATCACACTTTTTAATGATGTCATTATTTGTATTATGTATGTTCTAATTATAGGTTTATAAGAATAGGTAAAAATTACGTCAAAAATAGTCAAAAAAGGTTACACTGAATTTAATATATTTTTTTTAATTTAAATGTTTTCTGTATGACAGTAACAGTTTCTTAAGCCCACTTGACAGCGACATAGGCAACATGGCAAGGCAAGGCCAAGGCAACATTCTGTGTAGTGGTTTTCACAATCCATTCCCTCCACAAGACATCCGTATATAGAACTAATAGTAATAATGAGTGAGTAAGATACAAGGTTTTCAATTATGTTATGTTAAACTGTTTATACTTTGCCTGTTTCTGGAAATTAGATGATTAATTGTGGAAAATTTGGTTAAGCAATATTATTGGAGAAATATATTAAAGAAGGTAACTTACTTGGGATTAAATGTCCGTTGATTTCCGTAATCGGGGTAGGTCATATCGTCATAACCTGTAAAGACAACTTATTTGTTTAATGATCTGATGATTCTGATCTGGTTCGTGAAATAAAACACCAAGAGAAGACCCAAATATCTTATAATAACTTGAACAAATCGCCCTTAGAATAAGTTAGGTCCAAGCTCAATTATGGGATGAAACCGAAGACTAAATAAAAGAAAACTACTCCTGTATTAAGATTGCTTAAATATAAATTATTTCAAAAGTGTTACTCTACCTTGATTACCAAAACTAGCATAAGAACACTAGGTTACTAAAAGGACTAGTTCTAGCACTAGCAATAAATAAGCGGTTCTTCCAAACGACATGTTGCTCATCTGCTTGCTTGTGTTACTCAATAACAAAGAATAATAATAACACTGCCTTATATTTTACAAACAAATTTTACAAACTGTCAAACAAAAAAAAAGGAATTATGAGAAGAATAGATAATGTATTTATATACATATAATAGAGACCCTGAAATTGGTGAGATATTGCACTGTACTGTAATATAAGGAACAGCATCTTTATATAAGAAGTTATTTTAAGATGCTGTTATATAAAGTTATAAAAACATAATCCTTTTTTATGAATTTCTACTCCAACTATTAAATTTCAGGAATAATATAAAAATTGTAAAAAGTAAAGATTCGTTTGTTTGTTTGAATCCCCGATACTACCGATACTACCGATCTAAACTGAAATATAAGAGGATCAGCTTATCTTTTTGAAGAGATCTCTTCCAGCTACCCATGTGTGTCATAGAGAACGTTTTAGACCTCATAGATAGATACATAGACATTTTTGTAATAATTTTCTGGAAGATAGGAATAATATTAAATATAATATTATAACATAATATAATATTTTTATATCTACATAAATACAAAAATAAAATAAATATGACGTATATTTGTGACAGACAGCAATATTTTCTTCTTCGTTAAATCACCATGACGAATGGGCAACGTGTTACGTGGATTGGTCCCTACTAACTTGGAATTCCATAACGTATTGCTTATACAGCAAACGATTTGAAATAAGCTAGAGTTAGATTATATATTTACTCATTATATTTTATTTAGTTATGGATGTATGGCAGAAGGCAACAGTTTCGATTACTTACTATGATGTCGGTACAGAATGGGTAAACAACTGACGCTGTCAAATCGGCGATATTATTGTCCATAATCGATTTTCATAATCATAATCGAATAATCATAATCATAATCGATCATCTATATTCAAAGGCGTGACACTAACAACACAATTGTGTAAAAATAACAGACAATAAGAACGGAACTCTTATAACTTTTTTGAATTAGGGATAACCAAAACATGTAATAGAATATTATATACCAAAAAGCGATTTTCCAATTAAAAATATTTAAATTAACTATGTTCTCAGTGTTGATATATAATATACAATATAATATTTTTGAGATAAAATTTTTTTTTGACGAACTGAACTCGCATTTAATTTTAAATTTTAAATTGAACGTTTTATTTTAAATTTAACCCGATGTTTTGAATGTTTTGCAGCAACCGTGTTCACGGTAAGACGAGATGGAGCTGTGGTGGTTGGACACCTCCATCTGGTATATACGTAAACCTTATAATATTAATGTAATTCAATTACACGTGAGCTAAATCCGTAAAAATAGCTTTATTTAAATGCGTAGTAGTCATGAAAATCTAGGAAATATATTATTTAGAGAAATTCCCTTTTAATTTAGTTAGAACTATTTTTTTTAACTAAACTATATTATTTTGTTTCGTAAAAGGTTCAGTGACCCAAAAGTTTGGGAGCTATAAACTATAGTGTAATTGATTAAAAAGTTCGGAATAAACTTTCCTTATTGAGAGAAAGAAGGGATCCTTTTGTATCTTATTTGAAGTCACGTCGGCGTTTCTTTTCTTTAGAAGATCTTGTAAAACATCAGTTTAATACCGCATCAGATTTTGCTTGTGAATGTATGGAAAAGAACGGAAATCTTTGATTTATGTATTCTAAGAGTGATATTTATTACAATATAATTAACTTACGGAAAACGTGTCCAGTAATGTTAAGTATCCTTAACCTTTGCTTTCTAAAATTCATTTCAGAAAACCAAGTGTAAGGTTACATTATTGTTGAACGACTATTTTATAATAATCCGTAATGTTTTGATTCGTTTCAATGTTTTGATGGTCCCTGTATTGATCCATATAAATTAATGAATTACTAATTTAACTGTAATAAGAAGAACCAATAAGGTAATTATTTAAATCGTTGTTTTATTAACTTAAATAGTAACATTTAGAATTGTTATATCAAGTAATGGTTATTTTCGTAGGCATATTAAAGTAGTTTATTTGACTAAGATTATTATTTATGTGAGGAGGGACATTTGCTTGATTAGTAAATACTTGAATAAGCTAGAAAAGTGAGAACCATTAAGACTTCATAATTAAAACCAGTATTTAATACCGCTTTTACCGATACATACAATTGTTCTTTTACGAGTAGTTGTTATTTTTGTACGTTTAAAGTAGATGATTTGACTATGATTATTATTTATGTGAAGAGGGAGTTAATAAAGAAGGGTATATAAACTGCGGTTAGGACGATATTCGGGACAGACACTGCTGGATAGTACCAAGGAAGGATTAAATACAAGTATATAAAAGTGAAGAGTGAGTAGTAAAACCTGTGAAACAATACAATTGGACGTGGCCCTTATAATTCAGAAGTGGGATACCCAGAAAAAACTGTCTTTTTCTGGCTCCGCGCCCATTATTGGGAATAATGTAAGTGTTACTGGCTAATTTATTATATTATATTTTATACTTTTGTTTTATGTGAAGTGAAATTTGGATAAAATTTTGTGAGGGTAGTAAATATACCAATATATATATATATTTTTTAGAGCATTTACAGGAGGTTATTGTGCTATATTGCGATATATTACGTGACGAACTATAGATGTGATTTATCTTGGTGAGGGTAGACATGGTGCAAATGTAAAACTTTTTTTTTTCAGACGAGAATAGTTTCATTTATAGCAAATTTTATCTGTTACGTAAGTTCCCGGCTGACATACTAGGTAGGCGGATGACTAATAGAGTTTATATTGTTTTGTTTTTTGTAGATATTTTGCGTTAAGTTTTTATTCGAATTGTTGAATATAATATTTGTGTTACTGTTGTTGGAGTGCTGTTATGCTGTTGAGGAGCTAAGGATTGCTGATGGTTGGTGGTTTCATTTATTGGGATGTGCCGTAAGATAGCATTGTAATATCCACCACTTATAGCTTATTTTATTGTAGTTAATTTACAGTTTACAAAGATATTGGTGATATCAAATGGCAGTACTAAATACAGCGTGCAATCCCGATGGAGATGAAACTTTATTGGACTGGTGCGACTACATCGGTGTGCAGAAGGACGACTCATTTTACAATTTATATATATTTGGCAGAACCGAATACAAAGGCTTTGAATATTAGTGGCAGAAAGATAAACGGCAGAAAGGATAATTGTTCTGTTGGTTGAGCTTGATTTTAGTTTGATTATTCTTCAAACTGACATCAGAAATATCTGTAGATGCCTGCAGTGAAGTTTCAGGCGTGGATGGCCGGAATACGCCCGTGGTGTATGAACATATCTTACTTGGAGCTAAGGTATCTTAAGGGATCCTGAAAATGTAAGTTTTTTCCGTAATTTCTTTATCTTATGTTTTGAGATGACATGTCTCATAAATTTGTTACTCATAAAAACGAGTTCATATGACGTGACAGAGTTAATTAGTTCCACTGACTTTAACTTTTGAGTGCGCGGTGTAGTGGACCTCGGTATGAATTATGGGCTAAGTCGATTCGATTTATCTAGTTGTTTGTTACAATCGAAAAGTATAAATAAAACGAAGGTAATTTACATACAATTTAAAACTTCCGTAAATTATTATTTAGGTACCTACATATTTAAAAAAAAAATATTTAATGGCCACATTCTAATTGTGAAGTTTCGTTTTATTGTATATAGAATTTTATATTGCTAAAGTAAATATTTCAAAATACCCACACAAAATGTTGTCAAGCAAGGTCGGATTAGACCGTGCAAATTGTAATGTAGACGTGAAAAATTATTGTAATCATATAGTTAACTATATTAAATTAAAAGGTACGGCTACGTTATGTACATACTAAGCGACGTTCAGATTAGTTGCGTTCTTATAATTTAATAAATGCTTTATAAAATTAGCAGTCAGAAATCTAGAAGTTAATAGAAAATTTTATCTAGGTACATTACCTGACAAACATTCGATTATCATGTTATTTTTAAAGGTTGAATGCCATAACTTTCATGTTGACTTGTCTATTATTTATCTTCTGTCATTCGTTACTCTTTGCTCTGTTATTTTAGATCTCTGCGATTCAAAAAAGGAACTGTGTTTATTAGAAGAAATCCCCGCAACCTAGATTGACCTCAATTTCAGCAAGTCATAAATATGAGTTTGGTAGCGTGCATTGTGAAAGAACTTGAGAGGGACCCCGTATAATGCGAAGGAATAAAACGATTATGATTGGAGGAAGATGAAGGTCGTGAGTACTTCCTAGTAATTGAAATATACATTTTAAATACTGGTGAGACAGGATCGCTAAATATAGAGAACGACTTGCACAAATATCTAAAAAGCCTTCGCTCGCGTAAGGGGGTAATTATTTAAGCATTGAACGATATTGAGAGATATACGAACATATTTACGAAGACCGAAATAAAACGAATGCAACTGTTGAAAAGACGATGCCATTTACTTAGGTCGCATTCGGAGATGTTAGAGCAACATACATCAGCATATACAATGGGCGAGAGATAGACAGATAGATAGAGGGATAGATAGATAGATAGATAGATAGATAGATAGATAGATAGATAGATAGATAGATAGATAAAGGGAGAGATAGATAGAGGGAGAGATAGATAGAAGGATAGATAGATAGAAGGATAGATAGATAGAAGGATAGATAGAAGGATAGATAGACTGAAGGATAGATAGACTGAAGGATAGATAGACTGAAGGATAGATAGATTGAAGGATAGATAGATAGAAGGATAGATAGATAGAAGGATAGATAGATAGAAGGATAGATAGATAGAAGGATAGATAGGTAGAAGGATAGGTAGATAGATGGATAGGTAGATAGATGGATAGGTAGATAGATGGATAGGTAGATAGATGGATAGATAGATAGATGGATAGATAGATAGATGATGGAGGGAGAGCGTGATAGATGTAGAGCGAGATAGATGTAGAGCGAGATAGATGTAGAGCGAGATAGATGTAGAGCGAGATAGATGTAGAGCGAGATAGATGTAGAGCGAGATAGATGTAGAGCGAGATAGATGTAGAGCGAGATAGATGTAGAGCGAGATAGATGTAGAGCGAGATAGATGTAGAGCGAGATAGATGTAGAGCGAGATAGATGTAGAGCGAGATAGATGTAGAGCGAGATAGATGTAGAGCGAGATAGATGTAGAGCGAGATAGATGTAGAGCGAGATAGATGTAGAGCGAGATAGATGTAGAGCGAGATAGATGTAGAGCGAGATAGATAAAAGGAGGGGAAGATAAGTGATTGCATTAACAAAGTCTTGGTTCAAATCGGTAATACGTTTTATATGTCGATATAATACACTTAGTGAGCCTGTTACTATACGGCTTAAGTAACTTAACTCCATAACATGAGCATTCAGCTTAATGAGCTGTATAGGTCAAGATTTTTGTCAAGGGGAATGGGTACACTATTATAATCAAGGATTGAGAGATTTGAGCTGTCGTTGACTGCCTAGAATTATTGTCTGACATATTAAAGGATTGATCTTTATGCTAAACTGGAGGCACCAATTATATATGTGTTGCAGGTCCTTAATGATATTATACAGACGATATGAAGATTGGGAGTCATTGACGAGTGCGAGGGATATTATTTTGCGAAGGTCGTCCTTTGAGCCATATTTAGTGATGAGGTAAGAGGTTGTGACGTCCATTACATTTAAAACTAAAGTTTTACGAGACAATATTAGGAATTATCGGCAAATATATGGGAGTTATTTGGTATTTATGAAAGGGACTTTTTGAGTTATAAGCATTGATATAGCAGATGAGATACGATATAGGTGAATATACATAAAGACTATGACTTTGTAGCAATTTTGTAACTATCAAATGTTGTACTTTATTATGTGAACAGATAGAGTGTATGCGAGTGGTAACATGTGCTCATAGAAGGTTTTGACTTATCGTATAATAAGATTATCTTATAATTTTACGAAAGCAAAAATATGACTTTGATATAATGGCTAAGAAAGAGTCAATTTGTTATTTTTTTGTAAACTTACTCGGATTATGATTTGTATTTTTATTCATTTGGAGTTATACACTTATAATTTAGATTTCATTGAATGAAATATCATCACTAATATATAACTTGAATTACAGATCATACTACAATAAACGATGAAACGAACGGTGTAATGTAATGGTGGAAACCCAAGGCAAAGTTTTCCCAAGGGTAAGGGTTAAGGGAAACCCAAGGGTAAGGGTTAAGGGAAACCCAAGGGTAAGGGTTAAGGGAAACCCAAGGGTAAGGGTTAAGGGAAACCCAAGGGTAAGGGTTAAGGGAAAACCAAGGGTAAGTGTTAAGGGAAACCCAAGGGTAAGGGTTAAGGGAAACCCAAGGGTAAGGGTTAAGGGAAACCCAAGGATAAGGGTTAAGGGAAACCCAAGGATAAGGGTTAAGGGAAACCCAAGGATAAGGGTTAAGGGAAACCCAAGGATAAGGGTTAAGGGAAACCCAAGGATAAGGGTTAAGGGAAACCCAAGGATAAGGGTTAAGGAAGCCCAAGGATAAGGGTTAAGGAAACCCAATTATAAGGGTTAATGTAAACCCAAGGATAAGGGTCTGGATAACCAAAGGACTGACTGAACTGACTGAACCGAAAACGGAGGCTTTTAGCTATAGTTGTATCAGCTGAGGGAAAGGACTGTTACTCAATGTGAACACCTGGGATCTCGGGTGTATGTAGTTTGGGAAGCTATATGGATGGAATCCCAAAAAGAAGCCTCGTCATACGGTGTCAAAATAGAAAATGAGGAGAGAAAGGACCTACAAACCTTTAAGGCAGGGAAAAGACAGCCCATCCTAGAAACTTCAGATTTAAGTGATGTTTCTCAACCGTTTTAGAAAATACGATTAATTATCGATTGTTTTCGTTATTTACAGTTTATAAGCAAAGGGACTTGCTTAGAGCAGGACGGCCGAGCTGTAAGGTTACATTATTGTTGAACGACTATTTTATAATAATCCGTAATGTTTTGATTCGTTTCAATGTTTTGATGGTCCCTGTATTGATCCATATAAATTAATGAATTACTAATTTAACTGTAATAAGAAGAACCAATAAGGTGTAATTATTTAAATCGTTGTTTTATTAACTTAAATAGTAACATTTAGAATTGTTATATCAAGTAATGGTTATTTTCGTAGGCATATTAAAGTAGTTTATTTGACTAAGATTATTATTTATGTGAGGAGGGACATTTGCTTGATTAGTAAATACTTGAATAAGCTAGAAAAGTGAGAACCATTAAGACTTCATAATTAAAACCAGTATTTAATACCGCTTTTACCGATACATACAATTGTTCTTTTACGAGTAGTTGTTATTTTTGTACGTTTCAAGTAGATGATTTGACTATGATTATTATTTATGTGAAGAGGGAGTTAATAAAGAAGGGTATATAAACTGCGGTTAGGACGATATTCGGGACAGACACTGCTGGATAGTACCAAGGAAGGATTAAATACAAGTATATAAAAGTGAAGAGTGAGTAGTAAAACCTGTGAAACAAAACAATTGGACGTGGCCCTTATACAAGGTTAAAGATTAAGTTGATGATACGAAAAAGGGTTAATAAAATATTACCTACAATCTTGAAAGTCTGCTTGTGTTGATACAAAAAAATATAGTTTTTATATTTTTCTTTTTAAATGAGATTTTAAACTAATATCCTCGAAATTGGAATGTTATCTAGGATGTTTAGAATATGTTCACTGTATAAGCTATGAGATATATAAATATATTAAACATCACAAATGAATTATATCACTGTTACTTTCTGTCTTTAGAGACGACCCTTTATTCTTCCAATTATTCTGAGAAAAATAGTATCATAAATGTTCGTTTATATTTTTTTTCTAATTCGGGCACTTTATTTTACGTATATACGTATTCAATTAATTGTTTTATTCGTTTAAATGTCTTAATATAATATCAGGATTATTGTAAGCTTAATTGTTAAGTTAAAATTTATTCTTTATGTACGAAATATTTTATATTTTTCCTACCTGAAATTGTTTTCAATCTCTTACCTAGATAAGCTGATTAATGTAGGAGACTTAATTATTGTAATTAATTATTATGTATTAGCAAAGTAAACAAATTTATTTGAGGAGGGTAAATCCTTACCAGCCAGTAAATAATTAAACATGTAGGTAAATATAATTTTAAATTACGTAATCAAATTAATGAATACCCTCCCCGGTTTCATTGTTTCTTTTACATTTCTATTTACGACTCTCATATTTTTTTACAATCTTATCCTTTATGTCTTTGAAGACCTTCATAACACTTTTATTGCTAACAATTTCGATTTTGCCCATTCTCATTTATATATGCGGCTATATTTATTATTTTACTTATTTTTTTGGAGTTGCGTTCTACTTACGAATTTTTTCATAAAATTAGCAAAAATTTTTTTAAATTTAATTATAAAAATATTTCAACACTCTTAAAATACATTATATAAAAAAAATATTTAAAAACTCCCCATACAAAAAGACGTCTCAAAATGTACGTACGTTAACGATGGTGCCCACTTTACAAAATTTCCGAGCTAATGAATCAGGACCTAGATATATTCTATATATACAATATAGACTATACGATTTGATATTATTATTTCGTTATTTGTCTTGGTAACATAAAATTAAAATGCAAGTATTTTGAATTCTTCATTTCCATAGCGGTCCCTGACGGGGACCGGGGGATTTTTATTTTTTTTTATATATATATTTTTTATCTGCTTTTTAAAATTATTTTACTTTTTTCTATGTTGTACTAAATGAACCTACGAACGAACACACTAATTTCACTTGTTTAGGTTTTTACAATACAATATTGTATAAGAACCTTTCACCAGCACCAATAAAAGCTTAATATCTTGGAGACCACTGCTTTTATTTCGACCAAACATAGCTGATACCATCTCGATGAACCAAGCGTTCAATAAAAAACCGCGTTTTTATTCGTCCACGCGTTTAGTTGTTACATTGCCACAGACAGACACACAGATACACAGATCAAACTTATAACACCCCTCTTTTTGGGTCGGTGGTTAAACTGAATAATTATAACAAAAATAATTAAGAAATAAAAGAGAAAACAATTTATAATTTCTACCGAATAAAATTTTAAAGACACTTTAATAATCTACAATTTAAAGTAACTTATTAAAAATATTATGAGAATAGTCTTATTTCAGATATATTCAGAATTTTGTTAGAGATCATTAATAATCCTAATTAAGTGTATCTCTGTCTTATAAATAATGCGTCTTCATTATTAAATGACTGTCAGTCGTTTCTATGTGTATTTAGTTTCGATAGAACTGTTTTGAAATCAGAAGTTACCAAAATGGAGTATTTTGAAACCTTTTAAAAGTTAGCAACGCTTAAAATATTATAAATTAAAACTCCTTGTAATATAAATTGTAAAGTACTTACATAAAAATACTGAATATTTCATACAAAAAAATATTTTTGATTAAATAATAAAAGCTCTCTGATTATCTTTTTCACTTTCATATAATATTACCAATAACTTAAGTTTCTCAATTGGTATCTTAAAGTTACTTAATATTTGTATGTATTTATATGTAACAAAAATAATTAATTCTTATACATAATAAAACGATTATTCAATAATTATTATATAAAATGTACTTACTATAGTTAATAATTGATTTGAAATTTCTGTTATTCATTTTACAGAATCAAATTAAATGAGAAAATCACAAATTCATATAATAGGGGTTTCTATATCTTTATAAAGGCGTGTTATATTTCTTTTTGACCATAAGGGTGTAAAAAAATGCTAATAATGTTGCGCCTTTGTAAATAGGGTTGAAAATATTTACTTCCTCATGATTTTTAAAGCTTTAATTGTCGTCAGATTTAGGTCACGTTTGTCTTTTAACGGATAATAATAAATTGACTTTGTAATTTGATCAAAATTATTTTAAACATTATAAAATTAAAAATAATAACAATATGAGTATTTTTATTGCAGGTTATTTTTTGTTATAAATAAATCCGTTGGCCAACAAAGTAATCAATCTAACGCTTAAGTAGGTATTTAGTAAAATTGATTTGTGTACTTAATAAAAATAGCGTTACACATTTATATTTATTTTGATCTTAAGTTGGGGAGTACGTTCTGGCATTTATTGATTGAAATGAATAAGAAAAAACAAATATATAAAATATTCTACTAACGATCAAAAACTATGTTAGGTTATATATGTATAATACAAAATTGAGAAATATCTAAAATAAATAAAGAAGAAAAAGTATTTTTCCATTTATATTTTTTGGCTTTTCACAATTCTTGTATACATTTAACTCATTGATTTCCACTACGTGTCATTATTTTCCTTTGCAAAGTGTGGATATAAATTTTCGTCGCGTAGACTATCGGCGTATCGTTAGAAACTCAATTTAACTTAGAATGATGCCTTTACTACTTTGACAACTTTCACAAGCTAGATATTACCAGTTTGATTGTTTGACAATTATTTAACATATACAATTTTATAGAATATTTATCTTGTAATAACACTAAATAATATACTATATTTTAAATAACACTTTTGTTTTTTTTAAATTTCTGTATTTGTTTATAAATTACAGCACTTTTTTAAGTGATTGTCAGAAGACGATTATAACAAATTCTGCTAATACGGTGTATTCTAAATACAACAAGAGATAATTTGATTGGAAGAACCTATTGGAAAAATTCTCGCACAATAAATTTAAATATTTTATTTAAGTGACCTGCATAAGCAAATTATTATTATTATTATTTTTTATTTTAGCAATTTCAGAATTTATTAGTTTTATAATTATTTATGATATACATAAATAAAAAGTGTAGGATCAGGAGTTAAAACTGCGGGAGCCCTGTGCTTTTTAACTTTTGGCTTTCCCCTAACTTATGTCTAGCAATAAGTAATGAAATAACATAACATTAACATAACATAACATTTCTATCTTTTTACTTTGAATGAACACCAATGATCATTGAGAAAGTCAAATAAGAGTATTAGTAAAGCCAGTTTTGTTACCACACTTATCTATAAAGACAGTCTTCTATAAAGACACTCTTCAAGTTAAATTAAAGCTTCAAGAGTTTCAAACGTGCCTTGATCTGAGATTAAGCACACTACAAGCTCACTGGAGTATTTATTTATTTTTTTCAAAAACAACAATATTTGATAAGCGATATATGAACTAAATCCATATCAAGCAATTCGATGGCAAGACCTAATGATTATTAAAAATAATAATTATGAATTTATTCAAATATAGTGGCTAGCAAGACGAACAAACCACGTCAAACAATAAGTTTAGGCCACCTTGTTTTTAAATTACTCTCTAAAATACAATTCTTTTCTCAGCCATACCGTTGTTAAATAATTCTTTACACTATTATAATTTAAATTAATTGAAGGCTTTATTGGGGCGTTTGTTGTAGAAATGCGTACAATTAGCCCTGAAGGAATCATCTATTTTATGAAGCCTATTAGGTGGTATTAAATTTGAATGTACTATAATACTGTAATAACTTTCTCTGAAGAAGCTAAAATCTGGGATTGATATTTCATAAACATTTATGTTGGACAGCGTAAGTTAATAAATATTTGTATTTAAACTTTCGTGAACCGTGATGATTATTAAATATATAATTACCCGGCTATAATCCTGTAATTATGTATAGGAATTTGCTAGACTAATTTCGAACCCATTCGGGGTTCCTATTTTTAATGAAGCTAGTAAGTGAGTTCACATATTACTCCATTCTCACAAGAGATAAAGAATGATGAATTAGCTCGCTCAAACTGGGTAAGATCTATTTTAATTGTATAAGTAGTATTATAAATCATACTAAAATGACACTTGAAAAACATGAACCCTTTAAATAACCCCCAACATATTAGTGTTACTAGCTACCACTAGCAGCAGCGTTAAATCAAATTATGATAAAAATTTAAGAACCATTAAGTTAAGAACTTTTTTTTAATTAATAGGTACATAAAATATATAAATTTATTAAAAGTTTCCTCTAATAAATTAGAAAAACTCAATGTTCTAACAACAAACGGCTCAAACCGCCGGTTAGAAATGGTTAGTCTTTATAATGTAGGTCCTTCAATAATCCACAGGATGTCAATTGCGAGTACGAAAACGATTTCAATAAGATGAGGGTAAGCGTGTGGTTTTAATAGCTATACCCTCCATACACAATCACCCCCTCTTTGTTCCATATCCATAAAGGAATTCTCATACACTAAAAAAGGCCCGTCACTGTTCAGGTTATATCGTAGATAAACAATTTTATTGATGAAAAGCTAGGTATACCACTTTTGAACAAAATAATTGAGGAAGGTGGTCGATTTAAAAATACACTTTATACACCCAGTTCTATATATACGAACAAAACTGGAAAATTTGCAATTTATACTAAGCTTGTATTTTTATATATTATGTGCCCATTTTTCGTTTCGGGACTGCAACACGTAGCGTTGAGAGTTGAAAGCTCTTAAAAATTTGCAGATTGTGAGTTAATAGATTACTTAGAAGTATTTTGAAGTATCGATAGATAGAAGAAATTAGACAACGCTTAAGTTAAACAATTGTATGTTCATGTCGTAATAACTTAAGTTAAAACAATAAACTGTAGGGTTACCACTACCTCATCAGTAGTAGATCATCCTCTAGAAGATGAGCTTTGTCCGATGATAATGAGTAAGACCATGAGTCAGTGAACTTGATAACATCATAGTAGATTTAAGCTTTTTTCTTAGAATAATATTTAAGAAACTCATAAACTTACTCTATTTTACTTAAAATATTAATTTTGTATATATAAACTGCATAAAATGCTTATGATATATATTCTTTACCAATTCAATTCACAATAGAATGGTGAATATCGACCACCAATAATAATTAATTATTGTTTGTATTATAGAGTTTACCTTTTTCATTAGGAAATATCAATTTAATTGATTAACAAAATTTATTTGATAACAGTTAATTAATTATAGTACCTAATTAAACATTCTCTTCACACAAACTAAAATTTAATAAACTATGAAATATCAATAAATAAAGTAGTTTTATGCCGATTTAGTTATGGCATTTCGATTTATTTTTAATGAATCAAATATAAAACGACAATACCATAACCATAATATGTTCCAATAAATAACACAATATATTGACCGAACGATCAACCTCTTATTGGGCAATTCCAATTAACGAGTTATAGTTACTGGTGATAATACAATTCAGTGGACTAAATAAAAATATAATAATAGCGTATATATTAATCAGCAGTTTTAAGTTTCACTTTCAGTACTACAATCTTTTATTTATTACTGTTAGAATTACGACTATATATATATTTTATATTTTTAGTTCACCTAAAATTTATTTTACGTTTGCGCCGACTATTTGACATAAAGCTACATATACATATTTATATACATTTGTAACTTGTCCCTTTAACCTTTCTAGGCCTTAAGCCCGCATAAAAGATTGTTCCACCTAATGTCCTAATATTCTTTATATTTATTCTATTCCATAATAGACAGCAATGGGATTGCATCAATTATCGTACCTTATTTAGAATGAAAAACTTTACATATTTTATATATAGATATAATCTGTATACTTTTTCCATCTTGAAAACTAGTGATTATTTGTGTAATATTTGTCACATGAAAGTGTCAGGAGGGCATTGAAATATAATACCAAACAAAGCAATAAATAGTTTTAACTCAACAAGGTTATTAAAAAAATTCTAAAACATAAGAAATCCTAAGTTAATTAATAAATAAAAAAACAGGTACCAAGATTTATGCTTTTAGATGCTAAGTGAGTAATGTGAAAACAATACCAAAGTTTAAGAACCTACAAGACACAGTGTGAGTTAAAAATAATATCGAATATACAAACTCGTGTCTCAACAGACTTGTAGTAAACTTGATAGGTGTGAAACATTGATTATTGATTGATAGATTGGTTAGTTAATGCAAAATGTAAGTTGATTATTTTTATATCATAATATTTTTCTTTGTTAAATGAAATTCATCGAAATTCATTGTGAATGTCTGAACAGCATAATATAATTATATTTTATGGGGTTATCAGTAAAGAACAGAGGCATCTATTTATACTATTTAAAAAAAATATAAACGGAACTGTGGTAATTATACCATAACTGAGGTGGCAGAATCATTGTATGAGTTGGTGATTTTTCCAAACTCCTAGTTAATTAAACTACAGCTTTCTAGTTCTTTAAAAAAATAACACGACGTTGTTGTTCAAAAACCCAATGAAAGTTTAACGTAACATCAATAAACGAAGTAGTTTTATTCTGATTCAGTTATGGCATTTCGATTTATTTTTATTCTATTTTAGATTAGTAAAATAAGTAGAAATTTGAAGTTTACTTATTTGGTAAATTAGTAAATTTTGATTAACATGTAACATTGTAGGAAATATGTTATTCCAGAAATACATTTTAATAAGCATAAGGAAATAATTAAATAGATAGACAGTCAGATAAATATAAAAATAACAAAAGTGTAGAAGATTAGAATATGATAATGCTAGATGTGCCTACGACTTCGTCTGCATAGATTCCGATTTCGATAAAACTTACCAGTTCAAAGTTTCAAAAAAATCCAGCAAGTAGTTTTTGCGTCTGGGAGTATTTCTTGATTATTTTTTATATTTTTTATATTTAATCACAGATATTTTTTTAATAGTTAGGTAAACCAATTATGTATTTTTTTAGTGGAAAAAATATTATTATTCCCTGACGGGAGGACTATCAATATATACTATCAATGTGTGCTATCAATATGTGCTATCAATATGTGCTGTCATTATGTGCCATCAATATGTAACATTAATACGAACTATCAATACGTACTATCAATACTTACTATCAATACGTACTATCAATACATACCATCAATACGTACTATCAATACGTACTATCAATACTTACTATCAATACTTACCATCAATACGTACTATCAATTTGTACTATCCATTCGTACTATCAATACTTACTATCAATACGTACTATCAATTCGTACTATCATTACTTACTATCAATACGTACTATCAATATTTACTATCAATGCGTACTATCAATACGTACTATCAATTCGTACTATCAATTTGTACTATCAATACGTACTATCAATACGCACTATCAATTCGTACTATCAATTTGTACTATCAATACGTACTATCAATATGTACTATCAATACGTACCATCAATACGTACTATCAATGCGTACTATCAATACGTACTATCAATACGTACTCTCAATACGTACTCTCAATACGTACTATCAATACGTACTACCAATACGTACTATCAATATATATTATCAATTTGTACTATTTATCCATATATTAAATAAAATACATTATAAATTAATATCCTACTTATGAAGCTATAAAATAAATTACACCCCCATCATGAAGTATAAAACTACTAAGTATGAAACCTGTTCTTGAAACCTGAAATATAAAAAAAAATATGGTTGCCTGTAAAGTCGGTTTTACGGGCGAAGATTAAGACGTTGTCACGTAAAATCATTTTATATATTATTTATTTTATATTATATTATTGATGTTATTATTTTTTACAAAATTTATTTACAGACTTTTTTGATACATCAATTAGTTGCGGAGATATCGATCATTGAAGTTATTGTTTGCTACCAGTATTTTATATATTTATTTTTTTCATTTATAAAAAAATACTATTTCCAATTGTGTCTACCAAGTATGATCACATGTACAGCTGTCTTAAGTTAGCGGGGAGAAGTATTTTTTTTTCAATTTTTTTTGCTAATTCGATTGTTCGTCGTTTGTTCTTGATTGTTCGATTAAATTTAGCGTTTGTTCGATAAGGACTTTTTTTTAAATAATTATTCAAAATTTTATTTGAACCTGGCTCTTTATATTTAATTGTGTGTACTTTTTTTTATTTTTTTTAATCAATTTTGATGAGTTTTTGTTTGTTCGATTAAAAAGAACGTTTGTTCGATCGTATTTTTTTATTATAATTTTTTTAATATCATTACACCCACGCTCCTGCACATATTCAAATAAATATTTGCCAAGAAAATATATTTGCTATTCAAACGCTAAAGGAGTTCCAGTACATGGACGGTATTTGAAAAGCAAATATATTTATTATTGTTATTTATCAATCTTATAAAACTATTGATTAGGATTTATTTATAAATAACTAATTGTTTTAACATCCTTAAAATGAATATTTTTTATTTTTGTTGATTGACTATTTCGATATATTATCACAACTACATAAACAAACTCAGGTTCTTATTTACTGAATGTTTTCGTGATACTCTGAAGTATGTAAATTCTATTATTTATTATATATTTATCTGATGTATTTATGCGAGATAAAATTTGTCTTACTTTTTTTATTTTACTTCTCCCCGCTAACTTAAGAGAGCTCACATGTACTGGCCTACATATTAAATAATAATAAGTACAGATAATGTTATGTGACGTCACTTCTGATTTTATATATTTTAATATTTTTTATTTAAAGAATTTATTTGAAAATCAAAACACTTATTCAGATCGAAGGTTCAAATTTTTGCTAAATAAATTTGAAATTAATTAAAATTTGTAATTGTAAATAATGAAGTTGAAAATTAAAACATTTACTTAAATTAGATGTTAAAATTCTTGCTCAACACATTTTAAATCAAGTTTTCTTATATCTGCCACTTTTTCTTAATATTTGTAATTTTAAAGAATCAATTTGAAAATCAAAACATTGCTCGGCGGACCGATCATGTTTGAGTGGGAGAGAGACGCAAGGCATTCTATGTGTGTGTGACTCATCGTTACGTTACCGGGCGTTACACTTTTTCATAAGTGACTCCCAGTATAACCTAATTTAAGACGTTGTCACGTCAATAAAATAGTTTTGAAAAAATGTCTTTCCGCATTTGTACGAAAACCCCACTAAATATTAAGTGAAGACTATTACAATATATTCCTGAAAACTGAATTCAAATTGGTTTAGCCGTTTCTGTGTTTAGCGTGCTCAAACATACAGACATAAAGATATACAGACAAACAGACAAAATGAAAAAAAAATGGGTACTCTGGCTCTTATAAAAGCCCCTATTAAGTTTTTTTTTAGTATTTTTCATGTACAGAAATTGATTAGTGACAATTTTATTATATGTATTGATTTTAAACGTTGACATTTTAAAGTCCCGCAGAAAGTAAAATTATATGTATGGTTGAGTAAGATATCATTGGAGTAGAAATAAAATAGACTGTTCTCGCGACTAAACTACATTACTTCCTATTAGGTTAAATAATGAGAATAAATACAACATAAATGAGCATTTACAAGCTCTCATATTAACAAAATGTATTTTAGTAAGAGGAGAGAGCAAACTACAAAAATTGGCATTATTTTGCCAAAATATATTTACTATAACAATACAATATTTCTTTATTTTACATGGAACATATCACGTTCATTGGTCTAAAATAACTCAATGAATACGAATTAATAAATTTATATAAATATAGAACAAAAAAAAATAAACCGATACGGGCAGGGACTCGGCCCCACGACTACTGGGAAACCGTCGCTCTATCAACTGAGCTAACATTTCGCTGTCCGCTTCGTTTTTATCGGGACGGTGGTGACATATATTAAGTTTTTCTTTCGAATATCCTAACCGATATTTCTAACTCTGCAGTATAATAAACGACGAGACGGTTTCCCAGTAGTCGCGGGTTCGAGTCCCTGCCGTATCGGTTTATTATTCATTCTATATTTATATAAATTTAAATAAGCTTAACATAGCCATACATATTTTTAGATATTTTCAAATAAAAATTAATACGTAATTGTACAACTTTGCACAAAAAATAAGAATAGTATTAAGTACTTATATACTTCTTAAAAACTAAACTAATCTATGATCACATCTTCCAGTTTATAATATTTAGTACATTTGTGATAGTAGGTAGTCTAACCATAAAAAAAGTAAAATGTGTTTATTGGTAGGTATATGTCCGGAAAAAAATTTCAAGGGTGTGATGATATCATATCCTCATAATAATACCCAAAGTCTTTAATAAGGACGTCATCAAAGTATTAATTCAAAGATATACCAAGTCTATATATCTTTTGCTTCTACATTATCTTTTTATTTAATTTAATTACACTACTTTGGTTTAATAAAAAAAAATTTTTTATTTCCAGGTGTACATACCAAAATAATTACGCCTTGTGTAAACCTTACTCTGAACGTCTTTCTTCAAAACGCCTTTTAGTTTTTAGTGTACAAGTTTGTACGAGTGTACAAGTGTTTTGTGTTCGAGCGCTTATACTATGACATTCTAGAGAGACAGGATAAGCACAGTCCTTGAATACTTTTAATATATTGGTCCCGGATAGTACCTACTTTTAAGAAGAAGTCAATATAAGCAGTGAAGGAAAGAAAAACAAAAACATCTTGTTTGAAAGGATAATGTTTTATCTTGGGAAATTAATATAATACCTCGAACTAGATTGCGTATTTAGCTGTTAATTAAAAAAATATATTTTCTTTAAGTAAGAAAATCTTATGTTCTATCTCTTTCTATATGTATATATATACATTAATATGTTCTTCGTATATATTGTATTAACATTGCAAAGCAATGTTTATATCATTACCATATTCCTAAAGTTTTTTGACCGAGCTCATGAATAGGATAGTGTTGTACAAACAGGCTGTTTAAAATTCATAGAACGACGGAAAGGGTAAGAAATATAGGGATGTTTACTTTTATGGTGTATTTATTTTTATATAACTTATAAGTTATGGCCGAAAGTAAAGATACCAATATACTTTTATGATTATGATTTCTTATAGTTATGGTAACTATGTAAACTATTACTAGTACCTAACACTATTTCTACAATTGTGTTAAATGAAAAAAGATGGCAGTTTTATATGTTTAAGAGCAGTATATCAATAAATAAATCAACATAAGATAGATCACCGATCTTAATAGCGCTTATGCGTTTAAGCGCTATTATTATTTTTTAGTTTTTTCGTCAACTACGTATGGCTATACGATAAACCTGTCATGCTAAGCCATGACACATTCATCGATTATTGTAGGAAATACTGCTGACTAAATATCTATTACAACACGAAATAAATAAAATATATTAACAATATCATAATAATAATAAAATCAGCTATTTTAAAACTACTTATTATTGTTATGCAAATCAACTTTTAACTTACTTAAAATATTAAAGAGGTTTAATATGGACATGTATACCTCCGGCACTCCGGCGTTATCTTCATAGTGTGCAAGGATACAGTGATTTTTGAACTGGAATACCTAAAACTGGTGGACGGCATATATTATGTTCAATGCTCGTAATCTCATTTGGCACTTTAACGCTTAGAATGGACGATTTCTAGGCTTTATTAAAAAATGTTTTGCCTATTAAAAGTAAATAATACGTAGAAAACCATGTACGTATATGATTATTAATACAAAATATTTTTGAAATGATTTTAATTATTTACGATGAACATAGATAGACGAGTACCGATTAAATATAAAAGTTTTCACTACTTTATTTAAATAATAATCCTGTAATTAATCCAATCAAAAAAGTTTTTTATCGTTTTCATTTAAATTAAATATTTACATTCCCGTGTTTGTAAACTGATGAATTAGGTCATGATTAAGTAACTCAAACTTTACTCAAATATCTCATACCTCATACCTCATACCTCATACCTCATACCTTATATATAATAAGACAGTAAAAATTAAATATTTTTCAAACATTAAATATTTTTTCCAAAAAACTGATAGGGGGCGATTAAAGACAAGTAACAGAAACCAAAAAATATTTTTTTGAAATTTATGTCTGTCTGTCTGTCTGTCTGGTAGGTTATAGCGTCGAATCTACTCAACGGATATAGACGCGATTTTCACATGTGGATTATATATAATCTGGAGCGGTGTCAAATCTTTGTTTCGTCAAAATTGGTTAAGAGAAAAAGAGATCATGGTCAATTGAAAATTTACTTCAAGCACTGTTTCAAAATTTTTAAACAGAATTGAATGCGGTTTCTATAAACGTATTTTATTTGGATAAAGCTAGAATTTCTACTTTGTTTATCTGAATATTAATGAAATAACATATTGAATTTGAGCATAATGCCCATTTTAAATTTAGTTACAAAAAATCTCAATAGATGGCGCTGACTTTTTTAGAAGTCATGATTATGTTTTCCCATATGGTATAGCAGTTTGAAATTTTACAAAGAAATTCTTTAACATTACCCAAAACATAATATTTGACTGTTAATTGAGATGACTGTTTCTATTACGACCAAACTGCAATCAAATCCGTCTACGCGTTTGGCTGCTACATTGCCACAGACAGACACACAGATACACAAAAATTATAACACGTAAAAATTATAACACCCCTCTTTTTGAGTCGGGGATTAAATACTTTTAACTGATTCAAAACTTCGACGAACCTTGCTTATTAACTTTGTTTAAAATTAAAAAATAAATAACATTTTAATAACGATTTCGAATATCGACGTCGTAGAACAAATGTTATTAGGATTAATGTAGAGAGGCTGCCTTCAAGAGGTGGTCAATTAATTACAAATAACGCTGTATTTCAAGTTTTTATTTTATTATAGATATTAAATTGTGTGTTTTTGTTTATATGTGTATTCAATTCTAACACATAATGTTTTGAAAGTTTTGCAGTAACCATGTTCGTAATATTTTTTACCAGACAGTGGTTAAAACAACTAAACTTTAAAATAATTGGTAAGTTATTAAAATGTAACTAAACACGCTTTAATAACGTTTTACTTAAATAGTTATATAATTTTTTGTAAAAAAATAAATTTAAATTAATACCATTTCAATTTAAAGTTTGTATGGAATTTAAATAGTGCAAATAAATAAAATCGTAATATTAATAAAATACAATCTCTTATTTCATTCTTAGGAAAACAAAATGTTATATCAATATAAATATCTTTAAATAGGAAGGTAAGTAGGTAGGCCATCAACAAATCGTTCGTGGAGTTTTAAAATTCTAAAATTTACTTAATTCAAGTCGGCAAAGCCTTATTTTCCAGAATATTGATTTATTATTTAATTTAAGACAATGAGCTCAATTTATTATAAAACTAATTAAACTAAAGTATAAATAAGTGTACTTAAGGAGATGAAGGGTATATTGACGGATTGTAAAACGAAATATTTTGTTACTTTTAAAGGCATGCTTCCGAGTAATAACGAGTAATAAAACGACATCAGGTATACGGTATTATTATGAATATTTTATTTTAATTTTGATTTACTTATAATAAAGGTAAATATTATAAGCTACTATAAAGTATAAATATTTGCTATACATTTGAAATTAACCATATTTAGCAGCTAACTAGTAATAATTTAGGTACAAGTGGATTTGTTATTTGCATAGTTAAGTTGCGTTGTTGCATGCGTAGTTGCGTTTTATGAGTTTCATCAAACACAATAATTGGCTTCGAATCAAACAAAACTGTTTGAACTCAAACATGGAATGCGGTTCAACGCTTTCATGTGCAAACTTGTGAACAGCGTAAATGATTATTTGCAAGTAAAGCTTGATCATTCGCTGAATCAACTACAATTTAAATCTATATTATTTATAGAAGCAACATGTTTACAATGGCCCACAAATTAATTATACCCTATCATAATTATAGAATATAGTTTTATTAATTTTTATTGATAATTTTTTGTGCGAAAAAAAATCAAAGTGTGAAATATCCATGGATAATTAAATTAGCTGGGTCAAAGAATTTAAATACCTAATAAGCCGTCATCTATTTAGATGCACAATAACCCATTCATTTGTTCTGACATTGAAGTCCTCAAAACCCACATAAATATATTCAAGTTTACAAACCAAGAGTAATTATACTATATAAATTAATAAGAAAGTTCTAATAATAATAAACAAATTATGTCTAGATTTTTCGATATTAATATTTTCTATTTCTATTGATATTCTATTTTATAGATTTTAAATAAGTAAGGAAACTTTAAAAAGTCGATATAAGTTTTTTTTATTTACTAATTTATAATTTACACAATGGCTATTTGTATTTCTAGAACTATAAGTACATAAAATTGTTGTATATAAAGCAATACTTGAAGATTGGATTGGTAAAATATTTATTTTAAAAGTAATATCGCTATTATTTGTGAAATTCTTAACCATTTACTTAAACGAACAAGAAAGAAAACCGAAATATTCATTTCTCGCATTAACGCTTCGCTTAATATCTTTTCCGAACTGATGACTTAGACAGATAACAACATAATTACTAACGAGACAAAAATAAAGCTGCTTACCACCCCGTTGGTCGAGTGGTTAGCGCAGACGCCTAACGTGTCACGGCGCAATGGGGCTCGGGTTCGATTCCCGGCAGAGGCAGGTATTTATGTGATGAGCATAGATGTCTGTATTTTTGGGTTTCGTCGTTTATTATATATATTCTCACTATTTATATGTGTATTTCTATGTATTTGTATCGTTGTCTAACACCCTTAACACAAGCAAATAATTTGCTTACTTAGAGG
The DNA here is from genome assembly GCA_959347355.1 of Napeogenes inachia. Lineage (NCBI taxonomy): Eukaryota > Metazoa > Arthropoda > Insecta > Lepidoptera > Nymphalidae > Napeogenes > Napeogenes inachia. Next base: position 18,368,391 of record OY365793.1, on the reverse strand, counting down.
TTAGATCAATGTGTGTAGTTTGTCCTGATATTATTATTATTATTATATTTATCTGTGTGTGTTTATTCTTTAGCTATTATAATATAATTATAATTATTAAGAAACCTAAAAATAATACTTTAGTTGTGAAATAGATGAGTGCTGTAAGATATTATGCTTTTTAACACCCGACCCAAAATAAGGGGTGTTATAAGTTTAACCTGTGTATCTGTGTATCTGTGTCTGTCTGTAGCAACGTAGCGGCTAAACGCGTAGACTTATTAGAATGCGGTTTTTTTTTTAATTTGAATTCTTCGAAAATTTAAATCTTTGTTTGTCGAGATGGTATCAGCTATGTTTGGTCGAAACAAAAGCAGTCGTCTCCAAGATATTGAGATTTTATTGGTGTTCATTTTCATTTTCTCCCTCATTTTCATCACAAAGTAACTACAATTATTTTATAATCAAATATGATGTCACAGTAACGTAAAGCAAATATTTAAATTGTTTGAGTGAGAAGTCCTGTCACTCAATTGTGTTCCTATCAAATTATCTCCTCTCGTTTCCGGATACATATAACAACAGAATTTGTTACACAATGTGCTTTTCTTTTAAGGAAAAGAAAAAAATACTAAATAATATAAAAAATACTGTATTCTATTTGTATATTGTATTTCATGTGCTAAATACTTGCTTAAAACTAAACTTATTTAATTCTCGTTAAAGTTATAGGAATCGTATTTCTAATTATACTAACCGTCTAACAAGACGCCGATATTCGACACAACGAGAATTGATATCTTAAACAATTAAACTTGTTTTAGTCTTCATCCGTTCCCAATTTCAATTCGCTACCATTTTCTCGGCAAATCATATCTACAATTATTGTGAGTGTCGTCATTTCTTAATGATGAAATACTTAACAGATTTAGACATCATGTTTTAGGACCTTTTACCCACCTCACCAGATAATGTGAGTATAACCTTACACCATCACCACTGTAATTATATAATTACGGATTTTATATATAAGCCCTTTTTTGTATTCGTGTTCATCATTCAATCATTCCTCAAAAACGAGTAAACTTCCCATGTGATTGTAAGTACTAAGATTAAAATAAAGTTACATCCCAGGACATCTACAAGTAAGGTTACATTTACAAATGCCTCGTCACCCAAAAACATGAAGGGATGAAAGAGATCAAGGTGAATGGATTGATGAATCGGCTTGCTCAGGCGTGGTAGGATCCTTTGATTTAAAAGGACTCTATTGTAACCATGAGCTGTGATTGGCTATGTATCATGCCAGTTACTACTCAGAAAGCTTTACCTGGGATTTGACAAAAAAAATCTTTATTTTTTGTTTCATAATTCTTCGAGATGTGATGTTTAAACTTCAAATATAATATGTATGCCACATTTTAATAAACATGCTTTCAATTTAATGTATTTAACATTTAAAAAAAAAAGTTTTAAAGGTCTTGTTTTGTATTCAAAACACTCGTCAGGAAATTAGCTTTTTTCATTTACTTAAAGGGAAGAAAAAAGCAATAACTGACGTCTACTGACAATCCTTTTTGACTTTTTCAGACATGTTGGGCACATTTTTCTTATGACATGAAAGTTTCTACGGAAGTACGGCCTAAGAGCTTAAGTGGGATTGTGAATAACATTTTAAATTGTTTTTGCTTACACAGATTTTTTCAAGACATCTATAAGAAACATAAAATAGTTCTATCGACAAACGCTATAAGACCTATCGAAACTCTGCAATTCCTTCAATCTAATTATCAGTCTATAATTTATTGTTTCGCTTTAGTTTATTACTTCAGTTTTTATCCCTTTACACCGTTTTATATTATATTGGAAATATTTATTGATTTATTTAATAGTGCTGACACAATATTTTAAAATGATTACATGAATTACATGAAATATCGTATTACTACTATACTCGTATAAGGTAAAGAAAAGAGGTATAATAGTAATACTCTTACTTTCTTAATGTGTCACAACCTTATACAGATAATTAGAATGCAGGAACTCAATGGGTATTTTAATTTTATTCGGTAGGTCTATTTCTATGCTTATTAGGGATGTTGGAGTAAGCAGGTTGGTTCAGATAAAGGAATGAATAAATAAATGAAGTGAGGAGACAGATTTTTAGTTAATGATATCCTTCCAAATTTAATTGTTGCCAGAACTTTCTTCTGTTCTCTCTCCCAAAAGCTCCTTTCACTCTTATCATAAGATACCTATCATCACCTAATATTTATACAAATGTATAGTGTAATACAGTATGTATTATAATTGAAGCCAAGGGAGAACACAACAATGATTTTTGTATTTTGTATATTGTATTGTTTCTCTTGAAAATGAGATAATGTATCATGGTAAGTAATTAAAAGTAGTCTACATATTCACACGTATAATAGACTAACTTAACAGTAAAATTGGCTTAGTATTTTTATCATGTTATTGTTTAAGACGAAATAAAAATTTGTTTTCGAATTGTAAAATGAATAGTAGTAAACAATATCAGGAAAAATTAAACAAATTGATATAACCCCTAAGAAAGCAAATGATTTGCTTGTGTTAAGGGTGTTAGAAAACAATACAAAAACATAGAAACTATAATTACATTATAAATATTGAGATAAATGTAATATATGGCTAAACGCAGAAATGCGTACATCTATGCTCATCACCTACATGCCTGTCTCTGTCGGAAATCGAACCCGAGCCCCATTGTGGCGTTATACTTTGGGCGTCAAAAAAAGTTTTAAGTTACAATGATGTTAAAATATCAGCTTAACAATTTCTTAGGTTTCCACGAGTACGTGTTTAAATAAAACTAATTTGTTATTTTTATTATATTATTTATTTTATGTAAACACTTTGTATGTACGCAACATCCCTTTCGTAAACGCGCTGCAACATTGCTGCAAAGCATTTGAAACGTTGCGTTACATATGAATTTAAATTAATTTATTAATAAAAATGTCAAAGTAAATATGAATTCAATTAAACGCAAGTAAGATTCGTTAAAACTATTTATAACAGCTTAATGTTTTTTTCATAAAAACAATGTACAACCCTTAATAAGATAATAAAGATGAATCAAAGGAATAACTATTTATTAGCGACGTTATTTAGAAGTGAGTTCTTACAATATTTTTTTTTTTTGGTAATAATAATAGTAATTAAAAAAATAATTATGCACAAAATTAAAAGTTTTGTACTGCTCGTGCAAATATAAATAAATAGTTTGCATACATTTATTGTATTATTTGGATAATCTAACCATATCTTTTTTTATATTCAGGCCACGCACCAAAAAGACGTAGGTACACTTAAAACGAAAGTAAGAACACGGTTAAAGAAACATCACGTACCGAAAAAAAATATAGAATATCACTTTTCGTTTCAAAACTATAATGATAACAGCTATCTTATCTTATTTGACAAGCTTTAGAAATATGTTAACTATTTCTATAACTATTACTAATTAACTATTTATAAAAGACAATAAACTTTAACGGGCAAGTTCTAATCGTAATACAAATTCAAAGCGTTTTTAATAATAGTTTCTTAGTAAAATTTGTAAATATTCATTCTTTTCAATATTTACGGAAGAAAAAAAGGGAAAAAACCTAAGTAAATTTAATTTGAAATGAGAATAACTTTAAGCTCAAGTTTACGCTAGTTAAGAAAAGTTAGATAAATAATTGCTTGTCTTTCGTCTTGATTCATGACAGTATGTAACAATACAAAGCATTATGTCATTGAAGATCCATTAAAGTTATCTTTGATGTCTTTTTTTATCACTTTCTAAGTCAACTAACATATTTTTTTATTGTATATGATAATAGAAATATTTATATAGGTGAAGCATTATTTGGTGAGTTTTATTGGAGTAGAGTCCGAGTACAAAACATAATATCTCAATTTTAAACCTTTTATATTTTTATTATTATAATAACACACTGAAGTTTCCAAACGAGCAGTGGGTTCGAGACATTTTCTTAATGTAATCAGCATCACTAACAGAAGTTCGTCATTAAATCAATAATCTTACTGACAACAACACATTTGCAATTTATTTAAACGTAACCTACTATTTAATACTATTGTTCGTATGATTTAGTATAAATAGAATTGCATTGTTCACAAATCTAATACAATTAGACATCGTCTAATTATTTCCAATTATTCGGGGTCCAAATTATTTGGGAATCATCCACGCTCTTCTATCATACGTCATGTCAGTCCAGTCAACAATAATATTGATCAACTTTATTCATGTAATATATAACTCCCTCTAATAACATGCTCTAATAACATACCAAAAATCTTTTTATAACATCTCTTCGTCCCTCTGCAATACGACAAATGTAATAAAACAACCATTAAATATTTGAAGCATGAATTATAACTGCTAATAAAAATGGGGACTGTCAGTATTAAAATTGTTCGCCACAATAGAATTATAACAGCGCCTTTAGTCGAAATAGCCGGTAAGTGAGGCTGTAAATATAATACGTCAGTCGTAAATAAGTACGGTGAGCGGAGAACATAAAGAATTATATGTATCTATTTGCTCTTCAGATAAATAAAATAATAACTCTATGGTTAAATTTATATATCTCATTATATAAAATAGCTTCTTCGTTATTAATTATACATATTTAAAAAACTAATTATTACATTGATTGGCAAGTTTAGCAACCCAAAGTTAATAGTTATCTTGTTAAATGAAAAACATTAAGGTTTATAATTTCACTTTACTCAGTTTTATTTCGTCTACTAATTTTGTGTTCTAAGTTACTGTAATACAATAATTGAAATACCTAAATATTATTAAACATTTAATAAAGTCGATTGTGTTGTGTTGTATATTAACACTATAAATAAATATATATATAAAAAAGTGTTTACTACTTATTAGGTAGCTTGTAGTATCAATATAAGTAGTAACTAAAAATAGTAAAATATAATATTAAATAACCTAGATAAGAAAACCTTTTAAGTTTTATAAACTTTTTATATTTTTTTTAATAGTTGAATTTTTAGTATATCTATTATAAATGTCATTATTGTAAGAAAAATCGTAAAAAAAATAGGTAAAAAGTAAGTAAAAAATACAAATTGTAAATTAAAACCTTCCATGAAAAGCCTAGATAGATCTATAGTACTATCACCTCGAAGCACATACTTATGACATATTTGTGTCACAGCTGATGTGGCATTCGCCTAGGAGCAACATCGAAATACCGGCGAAATACCGGGCGTTCCACTTTAATATGGCACGTCTTTTCCGTTAAGCTTTAAGCAAAGGTAGTATTTTGCAACTTCAATACATTGAATCATATATAAAATATATGTGGTACATAAACTGCCTCCAATAGCAATTAATTCAAAATAAATGTTGCTAAATCTACATAATTGATAAGAATTAAATGTAAGCTAAATCTTACGCATAAACGAAAAAAAATCTCACTAATACAACTCTTTAAAGGAGCTGAAATTTAAACAATCTCACAACTAATAATAAATGTAATTTTTTTTTGGATGTTCCAATTTTCATTTGGTTAATGAAAAAAATAAACCACGCCGTAAAAATATTTTCATTTACTTGCTCTTTAATTATTAGTGTTTTAATATAAGTAACGAAACAAAAATGCATAAAATAAAAAAAAAAACTATTTATCTAGAATACATTGGACAAATTTATAAAATTTTGTATGCTTTAGTGTTTTTTTCATTTCAATTAAGTATAAGAAAGAATTTTTTTGCATTGTAGTTAGTTATATTAATCTATTTTTGTTTTTGTTAAAATATATCGTAATTATAAGATATATTATTATTATAAAAATCCGTCGGATTTGAACTCATTGCAACAGAAACCTTAGTAAACCATTTTTAATGAATTCTTTGACTCTTTTACTACAATTCTGTACTTCGGATAAGACTTCTTTTATGAAATGCAAATTAATGAAGCAAAAACCAGCCAAACTTCGTGAAAGTGAAAATCAAATTAGAATACATACACACAACTACAAAATGTTCAGTTGGATACTTATTTAAAGCAATTTAATAAGAAAATTAATAATTATTCAATTATCAACAAGCTGAATGATATTTTTTTGATTAATTCTTTGATAATAAGAAGCAACGTTTTAACTTAAATTTTCTTATTAAATTGCTTTAAATAAGTATCCAACTGAACATTTTGTAGTTGTGTGTATGTATTCTAATTTGATTTTCACTTTCACGAAGTTTGGCTGGTTTTTGCTTCATTAATTTGCATTTCATAAAAGAAGTCTTATCCGAAGTACAGAATTGTAGTAAAAGACTCAAAGAATTCATTAAAAATGGTTTACTAAGGTTTCTGTTGCAATGAGTTCAAATCCGACGGATTTTTATAATAATAATATATCTTATAATTACGATATATTTTAACAAAAACAAAAATAGATTAATATAACTAACTACAATGCAAAAAAATTCTTTCTTATACTTAATTGAAATGAAAAAAACACTAAAGCATACAAAATTTTATAAATTTGTCCAATGTATTCTAGATAAATAGTTTTTTTTTTTATTTTATGCATTTTTGTTTCGTTACTTATATTAAAACACTAATAATTAAAGAGCAAGTAAATGAAAATATTTTTACGGCGTGGTTTATTTTTTTCATTAACCAAATGAAAATTGGAACATCCAAAAAAAAATTACATTTATTATTAGTTGTGAGATTGTTTAAATTTCAGCTCCTTTAAAGAGTTGTATTAGTGAGATTTTTTTTCGTTTATGCGTAAGATTTAGCTTACATTTAATTCTTATCAATTATGTAGATTTAGCAACATTTATTTTGAATTAATTGCTATTGGAGGCAGTTTATGTACCACATATATTTTATATATGATTCAATGTATTGAAGTTGCAAAATACTACCTTTGCTTAAAGCTTAACGGAAAAGACGTGCCATATTAAAGTGGAACGCCCGGTATTTCGCCGGTATTTCGATGTTGCTCCTAGGCGAATGCCACATCAGCACATCAAAGAATTAATCAAAAAAATATCATTCAGCTTGTTGATAATTGAATAATTATATAAAGCGAAAACATCACAACTTCATCAACTTTTAAATACACATTTAAATGAAAAGTGAGGTGAAGTGGAAAAGGTTGTAATATAAGAGTTGTGTGTGTGTGTGTGTGTGTGTGTGCGTGCGTGCGTGCGTGCGTGCGTGCGTGCGTGCGTGCGTGCGTGCGTGTGTGCGTGTGTGTGCGTGTGTGTGCGGGTGTGTGCGTGTGTGTGTGTGCACAGACTGTTTTATATATTTAAAGACCATTTCCAACAAAAGAAAAGACTGTTTATAGATTGTCTGCAAATGATGAGTAATGGTCATATATTACAATAGCAATACAATATACAGTGTATAAATACATTATGATATGTTTTGAAATGGAAATCTGTATATTGATCCTGACAATATTTATTATTTATTTTTATTACATTACAATGATCGGACCAATACTAGATTAATAATTACAAAAGTTATACCTTTATGTATTATAAGCATATATAAATTGTAATTTTAACAAAATTTGGATTACGTAGCAATATTTTTAGTAGATAATTTGAATTTGAATTTGAATTGATATATATATATATATATATATATATATATTGATTTAGAAACTTGTATTCTTTTAGAAATAATAGAATGAATATATTTTTCGTCGAGAATTTCTTATTACGGAGATTTTATAATTATTTATTTTGATATTAGTTTCAACATTTTGCTAAAAGCTTGGGTTGAATTCATCATTTTGAATTTCAAATGAGAACAAGACGACATTACTGAGAACTCGAATTCTTTCAGGGTGAGAACAGGAAATCTCGTATAATGGAAATACCATCTCGTCTTTCAATGGATGGATCGAGAATGTATTAGAATATCACTTGTGTTTACTTCAATATGACTTTTATTTAAAATGTTATTGGTTTTATTTTATAACCATACTATACTCATTATTTTCAATATATAATTCCTGTTTTTTGGAACCTTGTAAAGAATTCCAAATAAAAACTAATATTATATTATTATTACTACTTATTATTTGCAATTTGCTTATTCTTTCTTTATAGATTCTTGTACTATCGAGGGTAGTACGATATATAACAATTCTAATTATGAAACTTTCTTTATAAGTAAAACAACAGAAGTTGAACATTTTGAATCTAAATTTTATATATTTTTATGTTTTTTTATATATTTTAACAAGAAAAAAAACGAGAAAAAACAAAATTACTATTATTTAAAATATATAGAAACGGTTTTTTACACATTTTACTATAAGAAATATAAAAAGCTAACTACTGTAGATTGTACTGTTGATAGAATTATATATTTATTTAATAGAATTATATGTCCATATAATTAATAATTTCATGAATCTATAATAAAATATTTAATTTATTATTATTACTTTTTAATTGATCTATAATGCTTCCATTATAGAAAGAAAACTTGAGAGTTACAGGTTCTCAACATGTTCAAAGGAAGACACAAGTTTTTTCCGACACTTTTATCCCAAGAGAATTCTGCTCGGTCAGAATATACAACATCCCCTTTGCTGTCTTGCATACCAATAAATGTCAGGCGTATCTAGAATGTTATTGATATGCTGAAGGAATACTGCTGGGAATACCTGTCAGTTTTGGGAAACACAAGCTTGGCCCAAGTGAATTCCATTAACGACCTGTATAGCTGGTATGTAACGGTAGGAATCAAGTTTGGAAGGAAGGGATGTAATAGCAATAGGTCTGTCGTTAGCCAGGTGTGAGCCACCTTTTTTAGGGATCAGATGGACAAGGGCAAAATAGACACAATGTCGATGGTTGCCTAGTATTTATGGTGTGTATGTTAAGAACGAAATTTAACAAAGAAAGCTTATGGCTTCTTTTTTGGGTCTGATTCTGAGTTCTAGCTATAATCATTTAGGACAGACAATTTTCCGTCAAAAAACCAACACGGGTCACTCCCCGCAATCAGTGGTATATAACAGGAGAAAGTCAGTGAAGTGCGCATTAAAATTACCAACGTGCTTTAATTTTGACATGATCATCTATGTCTACGTCAGCCTGAGTATTTAGACAATGGTCTTTCATAATCACCTAAAAAAAGGATACATCACATTTAAAAAATTAAACTTAGGTACGTAAATAGTGACCTTCCTTATATAATATAACGTACAACGTACATAAGATATACATACATACAATATACATAAGAGAAGTAATAGAATGAACCGAAAATTATCTTTCAATTGTTTGCACACGAATCGAAACGGAACGATGTTTGAACAAGGAACAAGCGAAGCGACACGAGAATGTAAAATAATTGAACGAGAACTAAATGTACAAGATTACTATTGTGTGAATACTGAATGTAGATTTAAAGATAATTATATAGATATATATAGTACGTTAGCCTTATCTTTAAATCGTCACCCTAAATTTGTCTTGCACAGGTATATTAAACAAACTAGTTGTTGCTAACGTCTTCATCTGCAGCAAAATACAAAATTGAATTAAGAAATCCTTGAGTACATAGTTAATTCGACCGATAAAGGTGTTTCCTAGCTTTGGTGCACAGGTAAACAAGCAAGTATTTTTTTTTGCAATAATTTAAGCCCATTGTAACGTTTTTCGAAAATATATACAAAGGACATAAATACTATATTTAATTTATACAATTTATAATAAATCTCATCATGAAGAATGTCTTAATGTACGTCCGTTCCGTAGCAATAGTAATTTTTCCAAAGATCGCACCGACATGACAGTGAATGACAACATTCCCCTTCCTGGTAGTTGCAGTTACTCCCTAGTGGAATACACCCACACCTGGAAAAACAGGTGATACCTTTATTTGATTATGTATTTCCACCAGGATTTTTTTTTTTGCGAACCCGCCATGCTTCGATCTCATGAATAGGAACCCCAAATGGTTTCGAAACTAGTCGGACAAATTCCGATCAAACTACATGATTATAGCCGGGCAAATATATATCCTACTTTTAACCTATTATACATATTCGTAAAATAAATTGTTTACACAAACGTTATATAATTTTCGAACTTACTTTATCAATGTCTTCATCATTTAATATAACCTCTTCATAAGCTATAATTATAATACAATACACTGGATTTCATTATTGTAAAAAATACAAGCTGTTGTGACAACTACGTAAATTATGAATTCGTAATTAATAGACCATATACAATCCAAGATAAAAATCAACATTAAATAGCTTACTATAATATTTAAATTCAAGTTATATTCAAATAAAATAAAGTATTGAAGTAATAATTATTAAAAATAAAGTATTAAAGTAATACTTTATTCTATTTACTTTGAATGAATTTTGTACCACATTTTTTTTTATTTTTTTTAAGACAAGTGCCGCATTAGAGACTATATTAGTCCTATGTCCTGGAGGATTTCGCAAACATATAAATACCGAATATAAAGTACACTCAGTCCATCAACAACTTTTCCCTTGATATTGTAAACATTTCATTTTTTCTTTATCTTTAATATTTCATCAATGTTAAATGTTTTAATAAAATTTTATTCTACTACTCTTGAAAGACAGATACTTTTAACGTTATCCAATTTAATTAACTACTAAAGCCGTTCCTGAACATTAAAAGAGTATGCTTTTAAAAATTATAGTCAATTTGAATAAATTATTAATAATAGATCTTTAAGAGACGAATAAGAGACAAAGATATTTGATTTAGATTGACTAAATGTAACAAGTCTATTGAGATAAACATAAATATAACTCAGACGATTTTTCATTACTTATTAAAAATGTATATATTACTTTGTAGCAGAAAGCATGATTTAGTTTCTAAAACCTTTTCTTTTTAAGAAAAATATTAGTTTGGATTTTTAGTTTTATATTTTAAATTAATAATAATTAATATATTTAATAATTTTTATGTTACTAATTCAATTCGTCTTTGTATATACCACTTACCCCGGCCATAACTAAATGTGATTTTCTGTTTTAATAAATGCAATGCATAGTGCAGCAAAAAGGTTTCATACTTTTATTTTTTATTGAACTTTATATTTCTGCAAGTGGCAATTTCGGAAACATTAAAAACTTTCAAGCACACTCCACCCGGCCTGTAGTTGTATGCCAAAATGTAGTTTAAATGAAAAAATAAAAATAGGTATGTAACTTGGTGAAAAGTAACGTGAACTTAATTAAACTACAAATTTGTTACTTAATTGAAATTCAGTATTAAAATGATAAATTAAAAGTACAATTAAAATACAACTATTATTTAATTTACAATTCAAGTACCCAATGTAAACATAAAAGATATTTAGGTGAGAACACAAATTGGTGTTAAAATAAAGTATTATTCACTTAATATAACAGTTAAGCTACATTTTTTCGTTTTAAAAGTTGGGTCTTTGTAACATCTAGGTACAGGTCTAGTAATAATTTAAAAGCAACCAGCTATTTCCTATTCATACATATAAACGAGAAAATAATTATTGTACACAATTATAAGGTGCACAATAGATATAACTTTAGCTTAAAGAAATTAAAGTTTTAGGTAACTCAAAAAAAATCTTAGTTGATTTAAGTTACAAATAAAAGTTATTTCTTTTTTGAGATTAATGAATGGTTTAGGTTTTAAATTTATTGAATTTTCCTTGTGAAAATCAATAAAATATGTTATTTTTTTTGTATTAATTTCCCAAAAAAATATAAATATGTTGAAGGAGGAAGTTTATTTTATCTGTATAAACTCTGTAATCTATCTGAACCTGGATTTTATTCTGATTTATATTTCAGTCCTTACAAAGTAAGTAGAAAGATTCTTGGAGAGTACAATAAATCTAAACCAACTATGAAACGTTTTGACAGTAAAATATTTTAGCAAGGAACAAGAAAAAATATGAAATATTCATTTTCATTGTTATATCATTATATGAATAAGAACAGCAAATCAATCCTACTATATTTAGGTTACAACAACAAAATTATTACAATAAATTTATAATTAACAGACTTGCCATATTCATTTATTATTTATTTGCATTAAATTAACTTTGAATAGTACTAAGGCATATATTTTTAACTTTTAAGTTGCAAAGGTTTTGGTTACTGATAAAAATGGGACTCGACAAGTGAAACGCTCGCTGGTTAAACGCACTGCTTTATTCCATTAAACGATATCGCGCGCGAGGCGCACACACACATACGTAACAGTAACAATCAAAATTCATGATCTGAAGATCCATTTACAGCAGCCACATGTACGTTATAAAATTGAAACAATACAATTTTCTTCGCAATGCCTCATAAATAATAGTCAGCTATCTTGGTACGTGACGTTTTAGCCAATTTGTCTTTCCTTGTCATAGACTGAGAATTCAACGCTATCTTACTTTGCACTCACACAATGATGAAAACCACATATGTTTTGACCATTTACAGAAATGAGATACAATATATGAATTGTGGTTCCATTTAGAATAAGTTTTAATTGTTTAGAATAGTTCAAGGGCCAAAACAAACATTTCAGAAGTTTACCATGTCAAAAGGTTATTTTGTTAGTTATAAAAATGCTCAATAGTAAATATTTTTTATGAATATTTTTTAATTAATTTTTTAGAAGAATTATCAGTTAAATATTATCTAGGCCGTCTCTAACGGGCTGCAAGTACCTACCTAATTAGTCATCTTTTAAAGTAAAGGACATGAATGAAGACAAAATACTTTGCATTTGAGCAAGATTTCTTTGATTTATTTTCTACAGAGATTTGATAACTTTTTTTACGTATACTACGTGGACGGCTAGGTTTCTTTTTCATAAAAACAGAGAAGGTTTCATTGTGGAAATAAATAGCCTGTTATATAATATCCCCCTAATACCAAGCAGATAGATAGTTTTAAAAATTTCGTGTAGTTCCATTTTAATATTACTAGATATTTTAGACCAATTTGGGCAAAAAATATTATGCTATGAATATTCATATGAGAAAGACAAATACCAGATTCAATGTAAGCTCAGAATCGATTGATAGCCGTTTGCGGATAGGATTCTTTATAAAACAACTTTTTACGGATCGTATTTGCGATCGTGTTTATGACCATGTTTATCCTTATGATAACTCTAACAAGTATTTAGTTACAATAAAATAAAATTCATTAATCACGTAATTATATAGTATTCAGACAAGTATTACAATTAAGATTAACTAAAAGGATACTGCATACCTTTTAAATAATATACGAACAAAATATTACACAAAAATAGACAATAATTTATAGAATTAATGCAGTTCATTCTTTTAAAAGTACAAACTAGCTAACGAGGATAGTGAATAAGACAATACGTCCTAAATGAACTATATTTTAACAAAGTATCAAAATTAGTTAACTTTTCAGTTTCGAAAAGAATAATACCAAATTTTCTTATAAGGAAGAATAGACTTTTTAAAATAGTTTTGAATTTTTTAAAATTCTCATGACATTTTCAACTATACCTAAACTTTGAGTAATATTGTGAAACAAAGTTTGTACTTCATAATTGAAAAACTTTAAACTGTTACTAGTTATTTTACACAAACTTATTAGACGATATAATTTAGACCAAAATTTATTACTTTTATGGAAGTCAATTACGAAATCTGTAGCGAATATTTTTATTTAATTTCAGATTATTATTTACCTAATTTTATTTATTTGTCACTTTCAAAATAACATCATGTACTTAAATATAATAAAATAATACCTAGTGTATTTATACAATTAATTAAATTTGTATGCATCGTTATAAACATTCAAAGTGAGTTAAGCGTCACTCGAAAGCGGTAAAGAGTTTTAATTCAATTGATTGCACACGAATTGAAACGTAACTATAAAGCTATTAACAAGCAATGCGGAAAGTTAAATGGTTAAGCCCTTACTAAAAGCTACAACAACGTTAGGTATATTTTTAATCGTTTAAATTAAATATTCAAAATTTAATTTAATTTTCATCAACCCTTGAAAACACAAGCAATTAATAAATTTAAACTTTGTAAGGTCGTAAGTCTATTTCAATGTCAAGATAAAATCCGGAAAAAAATATTTAGTTCATTATTATTAAAATCTTGTAACCAAGATTCATCCTAATTTCTAAAAAGGAAAGTAATTGAAAACTTCACTAATGAAACACAGAAAAACTTTCCGCTCTTTATCGTTACAAGAATTTTTCGTGACTTTTTTGAATTCGTTTAAAAACGTAAAGTTGTTATTGAAAAATGTTCGTTTTAAAGTGTTTTTCTGAAACTCTCTTTATAGTAACTAAAAATCGATAAAGGTACGAACAAAATAGAAGCTAATAATATAACACAACTATAAACATTTTATGAAATATGGTAGAGAAAGTAGTGTTTTCTAAGGTTTGGTAGAGAAAGACCAAAGAATCTACATTAATTGACATTATGTTTCTCTCGATAGCACCATCTTGTATATTGGCAGAGTTTCTTGTAAATGAATAAAGTATAATAAGGATGCGAACTTTGTTCATTACATAAACTTTGAAAATTAAAATAAAAATTATGAAACAGAGAAAAAAAATGCAATAGTATCTAAAGTAAAAAAGTAATAACCTTTTTTTTATGTTTACCCAATATCATACATACAGGATTATTTGTAAATAGTTGGCCACCTCTTGCAAGCTGCCTCTCTTCATCAATACAATATTTGTTCAACAACTTTTTATAATTAATAGTTTTTAAAATTTAAGTTTTATTTATACAAACAAAATTTATTTGTTGATATAAAATATTTATACGTTTATATAAAATATTTCTATGTTTGACAAAATATAAGGTCACCCTCTTATATTTTTTAAAATGTTTATAAGAGCAAATTTTTGATACACACAATTCTAAATGAATATAAACAAAAATTTGTTTAAGGAGGCTTGTTAGCAACTGAAGTAAACCTCTTAAGAAAATAAGTAAAGAGTTTTTAGTGAGTTCCATGTTCCTTTCACAATGTTTTTAATTCGTATGTAAATTACGTGTGAGCACATGTTGGAGGCTATAACATAAACATAATCTCCGGCTATAAGCTGGTCAGGATATATTTACTTCGAGTGTATTGGGTAACGAAGGGCCGGGTATGCTTATTTCAATTTAGAAAATTACTTTGTCTTTAGTAGTAGGACTTAAAAGCAAAAAATGTTGTAAACATTATATTAGATAAAGTAGTCACATTGAGAATAAAACGGAAAATGTCAGCCCAAAATATCATCACGTTAACCGGCTGCCGATTTAGAATACCAGATGCCGAAGTTAGGCTTGTTAAAATTAAGTAAATTATTACGCTACCATTGTTGTGTTAGATTATTTAATTAAATAAAATATTTATCCAAAATAATGTTTAAAAAGATTGTAATGTTATAAAAAACTTAAATAAATTGCAAAAAATATTAATTAGTATCAATTACATATTGGTTTCTTAACCCATGAAACGTTTCGGGGTTGATATAAACGGGGCCTTTTAAGTCATTCGATCTTAGCCGTTAAGATACACGTACGTGAAAATGAAAATAGTTCAGTAGAGATTTAACATATTTCTCTCGATAGTTTGACGAAGTTTTGCATCCAAAATAAAATTCTCTGAATTTTAAACTGAATTTTAACCTGTAAATATTTATTCGGTCAACCAAACCATATCCATTCGGTAAAATTTACGTATAGTCTAAAAAGTAACAAATACACTACGTAATCAATTCTTTTCCGGGGCTTCCGAATTACAATTCTACATTTTTTCGAGGTCTATCACTTGACAAAAAAAAATAAAAATAATAACGAGAACAACTTTATAATTGCATAAAACCCGTATGGTTTTATCAATACTATTGAGAACAATTGAATCGGAATAAGGTACTTGACATAGTATTCTAAATACAAAGAATATATATTTTTGTGTACTTAATAATAATAAAAGAAATCTACAACGATATACATACAAATCGACTAGGAAATTATGACCAGGCTTAGATTCTAAAATATTTTTATACCAAATAATGGTTATGATAAAAAATTCACGTATTAAAAAGTAATATATACTATATGAATAAAAATTGGATTATGTTATAAAAAAAGTATTAATTACAAATAAAATTACTTCCAATCAATCTCTCCTAAACAGCGATTTCAATTCAAAGAATAAATAATAAAACATCATAAAATTGGTTTCAATGGCTTTTGCTTTATTATATCTATCCATTTTCCATGTCAATGTTCTCTACTTTGATTTTTTCTGAGAGGGTGGTACTACCGTCAAGAAAACGCGTTATACGAGCTACACTAAGTCACCCCTACAGCTAGACGCTTGTATTAGACCTCAATGTCTAATACATCTTCTTTATGAAATTGTATAGAAGGGTAAAAAGTGTGTGACAAGTTGGGTAAAAGACAACTATTCAGTCCATTCAAATGTTCTGAACAAACAAACAAATCTTAGATTGTCAATCATACCGAGTTTCTAAGAATATGATAGCTTGGTAAAGTTTTGTAGTAGTTTATGTGGATCTTTGCAAAGGGTTGTATAGACTCAAGAGTTAAGTTAGAATACGAATTTAAGATAATCTCTCGTAGCCTAGGATATTAAAACAAAATAATAAATTTACTGTTAAAATTTATTTTAACCAAAATATAAATTTCCAAATTATTATTTAACATAAGTCACAATTGATATATGTTTTAAAATGTTAAATACAACGATTAGTTATATGATTAATGTTTTCTAAAAGTAGTATAAAAAAAATTAGGACCGAACCGACCGAACCGTCACACCGAAGATCATTTTTAAGATTACAGTTAATAGCTAGACGACAATACTGTCCGTGGCGTGAATAAGTTATTGAGTTGCACTGTGAAGAATATATTTTGCGTGCAATGCACTTTAGCGCCTTCAGTTCAGTTCTTAAAGTTAAAATCAATTTTGAATCCAAACAGAGCTCCGATGATAAAAAGATAAGATAAATGTTACACCATATCAATAAGAAGATCATTGTAATGAACTATCAATTACCAAGAAAATTATAAAATTTTTGCTTTTACATACCTATGTACCTACTATAAATGGTGTACTTGCTTCGGCAGTGATTAAAAAGACAGTCATACACTAAAATTGGAACGATACAGAGAAGATTAGCCGGTCTCTGCGCAAGGATGACACTAAAAACCGTGCAGCGTTCCACATTTTTAAACCCACACCTGGGACACAACTCCCAGACACTGTTTGCACTCCTCTATGTAACGCGATGGGCCGGCCCTACACCCGCACGGGAATCCATGGAATGCTTAGAAGCTTCGTTTCAATTGTTTTGTTCTCATCGATTACTTGAAACCGTTTCATAGTTTGATTTGTAATTTGTAGACTTAATCTTTTTAACTAATTATTTATACAACAAATATTGTAATTACAGAGTGTTACAAAGTTGCAATTCAAATATTTTTTTTTATTTTTAAAAGAAATATTTCCATATCTTCAAAGGTAAGTGACGTCTACCAGGAAATAAAAACTTATTGAAATGGGTCCCGAAAAACATCGAAAGTTTTTATTTATGGGACGGAATTAATTCAACTTCTAAACTGTACTGTGCTTTGAATATATATTTTGGATTTATTAGAACTTAAAATAGTGCAGTATAATATTTTATTATTCTTAAAAACTTAACAATATTCAGAGCTACACTAAACACATTTAGTCTACATAATCATAAAATAAAGAATTTGTTATTTTACTTCGTCTGGAAGAAACATATTTGTCTTTTTTATTTCCACATACAATATTCTTGAACATACCTTTTGATTTATTGTGGAGTGTTATCCAAAATATTGCAAAAAATATATATAAAAGTGAATTTATTTCTGACCTGAATTTCATTTAATGATGTTCAAAATTGTAAGCTTTTTATAATGTTGAAATGCAAAATAAGATTTATTAAATCATTTCCAATATTTGTAAAAAATAATATGTTGAAGACTGATGGTTTAATGATGATATTGGTTTCGGTTGTGATGGTAGTGGTATATTAGTGGGATACAATTGTAAACCATAAAATATACGTGCTTTGATTAGTCTTAATTGTTCTTTTACCCATCCACAAAATGCATTGCCTTGGTATAATTAAACCAAATAATTGAACCACCTCATGTCAATGAATATTTAAATGTCTACAAGGAACTCTTATGACAGATCTTAATACTTTTTTTATTTTACTAAATTATACAAATTCTTACTTTTCTTTCTAGTTATGATAAATATTCTAAAAGTTTGAAGTTTCATATTTTTTTTCATGTTTCTATCACGTTTTTATCATGTTTGAAGCAATATTTGAAGGCTTTGAAGAGATTCAAATATTATTATTTGCAACAAACCCCTTTGTAAAATAAGCAAGATATAGAACTGAAAACTAGATCTAATTTATAGAATGAATACTTTAGATATTTGAAGAACTGGTCGTATTATCAGAAAACGAATAAATAAGAAATGGTTATAAAAAACAATAGTTTAAAAAACTAAAAAAAACACGCTTTTATTGCTAACCGAACTAAAAACTAGAAAATAATTTTTAATGACAAAGAGTATAAAATTACAGTAGTAGAAGATCGAACAATTAATCATAGTGAATCGCCTTAATATAAAATTATAATAAAATTTAAGTTATTAACAGAATAATTCAATTCTGAGTAAAAATCGTGGGGTGCATTTTACTGTGATTCATAACTATCCTCTCATAGATAGTTGCTAATAGAATGATTGTAATACCTTAAATATCGAGCACCCCACGCTTTTTACTCAGAATTGAATTATTCTGTTAATAACTTAAATTTTATTATAATTTTATATTAAGGCGATTCACTATGATTAATTGTTCGATCTTCTACTACTGTAATTTTATACTCTTTGTCATTAAAAATTATTTTCTAGTTTTTAGTTCGGTTAGCAATAAAAGCGTGTTTTTTTTAGTTTTTTAAACTATTGTTTATTTTTTATTTTTTAGTCTGTGACAAACTCATAAATTGAGAAATCATTTCATTACTTAGATTTTTTTAGAAAGAATCACTCAGTGGTCTCCGTATGATCGATCAACGGGCATTGATCCGAAATCAATCGCCTTCACGGTTCAATGGGACTTACTTTCATCATTGTGGTTAGTTTTACCTCCCAATTAATGGAAAAATCCAGATTGACGTCGTTAAGTTGTCAATAGACCCTTAGTACTTCTACTGTTGAAGTCTCTTAGGAATAAGTCTAATTCATTAATTAGTTTTTTGAAGATTTAGGGTATTAAATTTTTTTACGAATCATTTCGTAATTTAATCATTTCATTTAAAGCTTCACTATTGCACGGGGTTTTTCCTGTTAACTTAGAGCAATCAAGTTCTTCAATCCGAATACCGTCCAAAGATCTTACACGACTAAGTGCTACATAAGCTTGTCCAGCAGCAAACAATCGCGAGCCTAGATAAATAACTGCATGATCAACTGTACAACCTTGCATCTTATGGACGGTTGAAGCCCAACTCAGAATTAACGGTAACATTCGTCTCTCGGCAGTCCCATAGCTGTATTTCGCCGGGAACTGTATCGATATCGGTTTAATCATGTGCACGCCATCTGAACCGAAATCAATACGTACTGACGGGATGTCTTCCGCGTATAGTTGGTCTCTGCGAAAATTTGGCCAGATAATTTCAGTGATGAAACCCATATTGCCATTTACTAAACCTTTCGCCACGTCAATATTTACCTTAACATCACTTTAGCCCCTACGAATATTTTCAGTACTTTCGGAAGACCTCCGGTTTTATTAATATCATTAGGTATCACAGAATCTAAGTCCGTGTTACCTAGATTTCGAGTAGCATCAATGAGTTGGTCTTGTGCTTTTATTGTATTAATAACAGTCCCTTTATTCTCAAAACTTTGGAGAACTTTTTCGTTATGTCTAGCAACTTGATCATTCGTTGGGTAAATTCTTAATGCCTTTTCAATCGAGAATTCATTAGTTGCATCTGTTGAAACTTTTTCGAGAAGGATTTCAAGTTGCCTAGACGTCATTTCTCCAACTCTAAGGGCGTTAAGCACATCTATAAATGTCGTATCTCCTTGTTGACGCATGTTCTGTCTGAG
Organism: Napeogenes inachia; assembly: GCA_959347355.1. NCBI lineage: Eukaryota > Metazoa > Arthropoda > Insecta > Lepidoptera > Nymphalidae > Napeogenes > Napeogenes inachia. The sequence continues at coordinate 18,348,160 of OY365793.1, read as the reverse complement.
TTCAACCAGACGGAACTGTCGCCACAAATGTGTAGCTGGCTTCATATGTTCTGGTTGCTGAAAAACTTGATGCCCTCGGACAGGTGGTAATTGCATTAAATCACCAAAGAGTATCACATTTATACCACCAAAACAATCGTCTGGATTTTTCAGCTGTCGCAAACGAGAGTCGATCATACAAAGCATCTCATAAGGTACCATAGAAATTTCATCTATGAACAGAAACTCCACATTTTGCCATAATTGTCGCATTCCTCTCAAATAATTACCAGTAAGAAGTGGCATACTCACAATTACTCCATCTTTTTGTACTGGTAGTTTCAGCAGACGGTGTAGTGTAGTGCCACCGATCAACCGTGCTGCAACTCCAGTGAGAGCACCAACTTTTACGACCGATTTTCCAAAACATCGGTTCACATGGTTTTTTAATAGATTAAAAGTGAATGTTTTCCCGGTGCCTGCTCCACCAGTTACGAAAATTTTCTCTCGTTTCATATCACCATTAAGTTGATTCTTAATACTCTCTGTGATAAGAATTAGCAATTGTCTTTGATCAACATTCATCGCATTTTGCGCTCTTTGGAATTGATCATTGGTCATTTCTGTCTCTGGTAACTCTTCCTCTTCCACTTCAGGATTTATAATCTCTGGCTGCTCTAAAATTTCGAAAGCATGAATCTGGTTGAATGCGTTTTCAAGTTGTTGATCCCGCTCTCGATGTTGGCACATATGTCTACTTGTTTCCCTTAAACGACTCTCTCGAGCTAAGAAAGCTTCTTTTGCGTTATCAAAGCCTTCGGGTAATTCAGTTTCCGAACGATAAGGCATATATTGAAGGAGTAAGCTGTAGGAAAAGTTATCTGGATCCGAAGCTGCTATAAAGTATGGCACTCTGACAACTGCAGGAACATTTCTCACAACCATCTTGCTCTCATCCAACAGAGTAATGAGTGGACGACGTATGTTTGCTTGTTTTTCATAGGCATCATGATCTACACTTTCCTCGGTATCACTTACCTTTTTCGGAAAATGAGGTTCAAACAACATAGCAAACTCCGTAAGGCTCATATTCACAAAATCGTAGTCAGGATGTTGTAACGGACGTTTTTCATATCTTTCAAAGATATTGCTAAAGTAGCCAATTGCGTGTCCGCTTCTATCGAATTGCAATACTCGGTAACGCTGTTCTGGCTTCCTTGTATTCAGGAAAACACAATTTCGTGAACTGTTTCGTAATGGGATATGACAAAGCCGATATGCGCATTCTGCAGCTGATACTTGTCGTTCACGAAGAATCTTCATACATATCTTGAAGAGTTTGCGTGAAAGATCAGTCTCTTCGCGTTGGATTTGTTGTATAGCCTGTGCAATTCCAGCATCGACACCCTCAGGTTCTGCTTTTGATAGATACTTTGCAATATAGTATGCTATTGCTTCGTTTGATCCGCACGGTTGAATGTCCATATTACCTGTCCACAGTTTTAATAACTCTGGATGGTAATTATTTACCCAAGCATCTTCTTTACGACGTTTAAGTAAGCAAATTCTACCTCCATTACGGAGAAAATCATCAGAAGAATGTGATATTATTCGTGTCTCGGCACATTCTTGACGTGGAAAATTGAATCGACATCTTACAAAGGTATTATTTTTTGTACAAGTTTATGTATGCCGATGAATTTGGCATTTTTTCACGAGTTTGAAGAGCTCTGGATCTTCTTCTTCTGTAGGAATTTTACACCAGCAGTTACGATCAAGCAAAAGTTTTCCTTCTTCTGTATCAAATGCTGGATGATTTTCGATCCAAACTACCATATGAAGATGAGGACTACCACGATTTTGAAACTCAATACGCCACCAGAAGTCTTTTACTTTTCCGCCAAATACCTCATCATTATTTTGAATGAATTTCATTAGAGCATTTACTCTGATCATGAAATGTCGACTCAAAATCACTGGGTACTTTTCAATGAGTCGTTGAGTCTCATAAATGTCAAGTGTATTTGGATCAACGTCAGGTCTACCATCGGCTATTAACAAAGCCTTTCGCTGATCTAACCAGTGGAGATCATTTGAACTAAAAGTTACAAAATACGTTGGGGCTCCTATACATCTGATTTGAGCTAATAGCTCGTTTAAGGCTGATCTCCAATAGGCTGCAGAACCTCTCAAATTCTTTAGATAAAGATGGACATCTTCAACTGCGCCTTCTTGGTTAACAATTTTTTTACCGCATGCTGATATAGTACTTTTGATGCGATAATATTCAAAGAACGATAAAGCATAGAAGAGATAATCGTTACGTTGAAATCTTGTGTCACTTCCCAAAATTCTAGACTGATAGTAGTCTAATGGTGTAATCTTAACAGGCCTCTTTTCTGCGAAACCATTCTTCCCGTAAGGAAACAAAAAGAACCAGGCAAATTCCTCTGCTTTCAGTTCATGGCCGACATTTACGATATTATCTTTCGTCTTGCGGGTAATTTCATTAAGGTTTCGTGAGACCTGTATCTCATCTTCCACATTAGGAGGCATTACATCAATCGGTGCCATCATTGATGTCTGCAGTGGGATAGTTTGATCAGTTAAATTCTGTTGGGAAGTAATTATTTGGGATGCTACTGCTACCTTTTCAGGGCTCTGCTGAATTTCTACCTCCTCAGAATCATCATGTATATCCAAGATTTCGACGTTGATGTAATCAAGAGTAAATTGTACATTTTTGCTGCCTGTTGTACGTTTACATATCCTCACAAACTCGTCAAAATTATCGCATTCAATAACGCAAGCTTTTCCATTGTTGTCGTTTGCTTTAGATCCCTTTTGGCCACAAGAATGTGAGTTACTGAAGTAATACTTGTTAACATAATGCATTACTCCAAATGATTGACCATCGGTTATTAGTATGCCTGCGTTATACACCATGAACAGATCCTCCAAACCTTGACGAAGAGTACTTCCAAAGTTTCCTTTATTTGAGTTGTCTTTCAAGCTTCCGAATATACTTGGTTCTTCATCAAAAGTGATCTGAAATCTTTTGCCGAATGCGACCAAGTCATCTTGAATAACTGTAAAATTTCGTACTGATAGGTATCCATCGTTTTCTATAGGATAAGCCGCTAAATTTCTCTCAGTTTGAAATCTTATATTGCTGTAGATTTGGTCACCTGTTATCAGATTTAGATTAAGGATGTTCGTAGACCAATATTGTGGTGAAAATATGCAGGCTCGGAGAATGTTTGCTAATGCCATTGCACAACATTGTACCCCTGCGAATCCTGATGTGAATATGAGATCGTTGCCTTGATGCCATGAAGCACGTACAATTCTCGAGGAGTCGCTGATCTCCTTGTAAGCATTAGCATTCTCAGTAGGTTCGTTATTGGTTTCTACAGCAATCTCAATTGGTGCTTCTTCTACTCTTATAATATCATTTTCTTCAATTACAGCGTTCTGATCGATAGTGACATCTTTGTAGAGTGGATTGTTCAAAATCAGCCAATTTAGTGCATCATATACTTTTTGTTTAGATATTGAAAACTGTCGTGTTACGTTAATATTCTCTAAACGCTCAGTTATGACAACTATTCCAGCATTATTTGAGGTTCTTGGTAACATGTTCGTAAGGTTTTCGGTAACTTCAAAAACATCTTGTGCGAACAATACCGCTTGGCCACGAAAACTATACTGCCCAAATACGCCACTTAATTTGATAATTTTTATAAATGGAATAATGCGTGAAATTAGCCGTTGTTCGGCTTGTGATAATTCCGCAATTACATTTGGAATGGATCCTGGGTCCAAATTATTCCAATAAGATCTAGAAGGTGCAAGATTTTTCTTTGAATTCAAATGACTCTTGCACCGTTTACAGACGATCAGGCAATTTCTTTGTTTTAATTCGTTAGGCAAATATGGTGCCGATTTAGTATCTACAATCCATTTAGAGATCTGATTTTGATAGCACCGTTTAGTGCAAACTTCACAGATCTTGTCACAGAACGTGTTAATTGATTGCATGAAGCCAATTATACTGGCCCTACTCATTCTTCTCGACTCTGCGGTTCGTTGCCGCATGTGCTGTAATCTAGCCGCTCTGTCTTCTTCTGATTGTGAGGCTCGATATTCAGCGTTATGTTGCCGCATGTGCTGTAACCGAGCCGATCGGTCTTCTTCTGACTTTGAGGCTCGATATTCATCATTATATTGCCGCATGTGCTGTAATCGAGCCGCTCTGTCTTCTTCTGACTGTGAGGCACGATATTCAACATTATGTTGCCGCATATGTTGTAATCGAGCCGCTCTGTCTTCTTCTGACTGAGAGGCTCGATATTCAGCGTTATGTTGCCGCATGTGCTGTAATCGAGCCGATCTGTCAATTTCTGATTGTAAGGCTCTATATTGTTTCATATATAGCCGCCTTTCGTTTTTCCTCTCGCCCACTTGAACATTCGTCAGTTCTGAAAGATTTTCTTCCAGTTTTCTTCTCTTTTTCGCCAATCTTCTCTTTCTTTGTGTTGTAGTTTCAAGTGTTTTTTTTTCCGCAACTCTCCTCTTTTTTTGTGTTGTATTTTCAAGTGTCATTTTTGTTCCCACGAGTAACGGACAATTAAACGGTCAACCCTCCCAGAGGCCCGATAGAAGGGTAAGGCTTAAATTAGACAAGGTTCAGCCTGGTGCCCTGAATTCGACGCTAGCGACATGACATTTTTAAACACCCTCTGCCATTCATCCCTCGGCACGTTTCTCACCTTATATTGGATTGGGTGGTTCAAAATTGAGGGAAAATTTAGCGCTCGACATATGCTAAAATTGTGCTGTACATTTTATAGCGATGCTGGAACGTTACATGAACTCTTTGTTTTGTGATAAATAAAATTTTCAGATTGTACGAAAAGTATCAAAGTTGGCATTCTACAGTAGACGCCGCTTATTGTGATCACTTTCAGCCGAATGATAACATTATGCGGATGGTACTTTTTCATGCTTGTTGGGGGATTTTAGTGCACATAATAAATGATCTAAGTACTCTATAGTATATTTCGATCTCAGATCTGTTTTTTAGAAATTTACACAGGAGTGATTGAGAAATTCCCAGTTGAATCGCAGCATCACGTTGACTTATTTTCGGTAATTGATCGTACTTTTCGAGAATTTGTTGTTTTTCTTCATTCGTATAATCTCAGCGTTTACGCATGACTTTAATTTTAGTTAAGCACTTCGAACGATGAAACTCAAAAAATGTTTCAATAACTGTCTCAGATACGATTACTTCAACTCTATCGGTAGTTTGAGGAGAACTGAGGGAAATTTGAATTTTCAAGCCTTTTATAGACAAATGCAGGACCATCGCTAAATTGTTTTCTAAAAGGTAATTAACGAAAGGGACCAGGTGTTCTTTTCCTTTTGAAAAATGAGAAACTTTTAATCGGAAGGTTGGAATTTGTACAATAGGTAAAGATTATAAAATCAAACAAAAGGATTTTTGAATGAGGATTACCTTAGTAATAAATATTGCTATAAATAACATTTGTACCTTTCTAACTCGATAACAATAAGCGACTTTTGATCACAATAAGCGGCTTTTTTCAAATGTATTTTTAAAGAGAAATTTGAGACCGACCGTTTTCGATAACAATAGCCGGCTGATAACATTAACCGCGATCACAATAAGCGGCGTCCACTGTATTATCTTATTACTTGCATCAAGTCCTGAACCAACAAAAATTTTTGAGATATACATTCCAGGTTCATTACCAAGTAATTGATTTTGTTTGATAGCTTATTCACAACGATACTTCAGTATTTTATTATGGTGGATATTTTACCTTAATAATGCAAGATTTTATATTTTTTTGAAATTGCAATTTTACAATCATCAAATTCCGGGTTCACTTTCAAGTAATTGATTATCATATCTATCTTGTGTATTAATGCAACACAGCTATAACCTGTACGGTGCAACTTTAACCCATGCCGATTGTGTTGCTCTAAATGTTTCACCTTTCCATATATATCTCGGCAACGCAAGAAAAAAGAATATAGAATGTGTTAGATTACATAGGCTCAAGCGGCGGCGGATAGTTAGTAACCGTCCAATGTATAAGTTGCAAGAATTAACTTGTACGGGCAGGTTTAAACACCCCGACATGAGCTTCTGCGCAGGCCATTGCGCAAGTAGAATTTTTTTACTTTAAAATTTTACAAAACTTCAGTTAATGTAGAATTGTCAAATTTAACTTATATTAAGTTACTGATTTCTTAATGTGAAATAATTTTTAATGACAAAGAGTAAAAAATTACAGTAGTAGAAGATCGAACAATTAATCATAGTGAATGTCCTTAATATAAAATTATAATAAAATTTAAGTTATTAACAGAATAATTCATTGGGGGTTAAGTTATTGGGGGTTGGGGGTTAAGTTAATAAGTTATTAACAAATAATTCGTGGGGTGCATTTTACTGTGATTCATAACTATCCTCTCATAGATAGTTGCTAATAGAATGATTGTAATACCTTAAATATCGAGCACCCCACGCTTTTTACTCAGAATTGAATTATTCTGTTAATAACTTAAATTTTATTATAATTTTATATTAAGGCGATTCACTATGATTAATTGTTCGATCTTCTACTACTGTAATTTTATACTCTTTGTCATTAAAAATTATTTTCTAGTTTTTAGTTCGGTTAGCAATAAAAGCGTGTTTTTTTAGTTTTTTAAACTATTCTTTATTTTTTTTTTTTTTTTTTATTTTTTTTTTTTTGGGAAACTTTTATCAAATTATTGCATTGTCATCGGTCCTTGATACGTGTGCAAAGTTTCAATTTAATCGGATCGCTGGAACCTGGTGAAAATTAAGCTCGAAGATTCCGTTACATACATACATTGATACATACAACCCAAGCTAATAAAAGCGTATTAAAAAATAGTAAATAATAACCATTTAAAAATGAGAAATAAAAATAATAATAAAAACAGTTTGTATTTATTTTTGTAAACATTAATTAGCTGTTAGAATTATTAAGTAAAACCAAAGACCTGGCAAATGCGAGTCGACCTCGGGCACGAAGGGTTCCGTTCTATTATTTATGAAAAACGGCAAAAAATCAAGTGTGTTGTAACTTGTAAGGAATATTTAAAAAGGTCCTGTCATTTTTTTTTTGTTAATTTATTTATGTACTTTTAAAGTGAATATATAACTAAATGTTCAATTAAAATTTCAAGACTACATGTTGTCTTTATTAAAATCAAGCAAAATAATTACGTTTGTTGTGTTGGAGCCCCTCCTTATAAAAATATTTTATTCTTTCTGTTGTTAGTATAGCGACAACAGAAATGCATCATCTGTGAAAATTATAACTACCTAGCTACGAGTATCATGGTTCATGAAATACAGTCTAGAGACAGACATACGGACAGACGGACAACGAAGTCTAAGTAATAGAATTCCGTTTTTACCCTTTTGTTATGGAAACCCAAAAATGCCTGAGTGGTGAAATAGATATTTGTCTTGTAAAAGGTATTGCTTGTAGGTAAAGAATTTGCTATAATTGAAGTCAAATTGTAGCATAAGCTATCCCTTTATGATTAATAATACTTAATTTTTAAAATTTTTGAATTTTAAGGTATTTTACTGTTTTAAATTTAAAATTTTAAGGTATTTTACTGTTTCCAATGCAAATAATACGATTTTTAAATGAATGTTCATTTGAAATTTGTATTCATTGAATTGATTGCTGAATAATTAATAGCGGCAATTAATGCACTGAATGCAAGCATTTTACAAATGCGAAAGGTTTTGTATTTTATTTGACTAAATTTCCAAACCAATCTAGCAATCACTTATTAATTGCCAAAACCAAGATAAGATAAGGGACAGCATTATTTAATAAGTAGGTATCAATTTAAAGTCTTTTATAAGAACTATAGTATAATTTGTAAATACGGTTTTTTTTTACTTAATAGAAGAAAAAGCTTTGTATTAGTTTCATAATAGGCACTTTTTAATTTTAAAGCATTTTATTATATTTGTTTATAATCAAAATGTTACTTTTCTTTTCTTTTGTATAATAAAATATATAAAAATATTTATTTGCTCAAAATATTTGTCGAGGTTCCTAGAAATATCAAAATTAAGTTAATTTAATAAACCAAAATAAATAAAATGTTTATCCACTTTCTAAACATTTCTGGTGGTAATAAACGACGCTCACTTCTATCTTTTTGATAAATTATTTACAACGTTCATGTAGAAATTACTGTTTACAAAAAATATATGTTATTTTATATAATTTGAAGTTAATTTCACTTCAGCCACTTCACTTCACTTCACCAAATAATATTGTATTTATTGATATTGTAGCCAAAGTAAAATAAAGGGTATTTCATTAGTAAATATAATCCTTTTTTTATAAATAAACTTCTTTGTACGAAAAAAGTTTTAATTTTATTGAATGTTTTTTTGTCAAGTCATTCGACAATTTATTGCATGCGATTTTTCTGGGTAGGTAATTTGAATATATAAAATTGTGTCTCAACAAAATTGCAACTAACTTGAAACATATTAGATTGTTAATTATTACAACCATTTCGATGAGAAAAAGTTTTATATAATCACGCTTCGTTCGGGCTCAAATGTGTGATAAAAATAATCTAAAATTAAAAACAATATGTTGTTGTATGTTTGTTCCTGAAGTTTAAACATTTTTTTCTGGAGTATTATATAAAATATTATTAAATTATTGTGTTATTCCTAAATAAATAATTCCTTGATAAATTAGAACGCCCTCTTAACTGTGTAAGTATTAATAAGTTTATATTTACGTCTGAACACGACAATATCAAATAATACAGTGTTAAAAAATTAAAATTGCATCAATTTTGCACCAATTTTGGATTTATCACAGGATTGCGTTGGACGATACAATGAAGAAACGCTTCCAAGAAAAAATATTTTCTAAATAAGCATTAACTTGAAGTTTGTCATACTTTTTACATTTTGAAATTAATTATTTTACAGAATAATCTTAGAGGAATCTTACGAGAAGATAGGCTTCATTTAAAGTTGAAACAAATTATAAAACAGATTTCTACTTTATTGCATTTTATTTTTAAGCCCTGACCCTAAAAGAGGGGTGATATAAGTTTGGCGTGTGTAGTTGTGTATCTGTCTGTGGCTTCGTATACAAGTGGACGGATTTGATTGCTGTTTTTTATTAGATAAAACCTTTAGCTTAAATTATAATAACACAATAAATGTACTGATTTATATATATTTATATGTTTCTTGGGGTATCTGATAATAAAATATATTCTGATCTATGTATACCTACATTCTGTGAACGAAAGTTATGTCTAGATAAATATATTAATATCTCAATAATATTTCGGAAATACCAAACATTCCGTTTAGGTATCGAGCATTTGATTAAATTTCACAATATAACAAAGATTTGTGTATAATCAAATACCTAATACGTTATCTTCACTCGCATAGTTTACGATAATATCTTCTATAATATGCAACATTTATTTGTATTAATGTTATTTTAATATGTATACCTAGTATTAAAATTTTGATAATATCATCAGTATTTCAAAAAAAAAAAAAAAAGAATTAAATTGAAACTTCTATTACCCATCAAAGAATACCAATAGGACAGACTGGTGTTAAGTTAATTAAAATCTTGGTATATTCCTACATCGTCAAAAAACTTGTTCTACCAAAAGAAGATCTCAATAAATAACTATCACTTATTTGGTATTAGCTTTTAAAAGTAGAATTTATATAATTAACACTCTCTTAACGTTTTTCTGGGGTAATTTATGAATAGTCTTGAACCAAGAGGATGTTTATAATTCATAGAACGACGTAAGGGAAAGGAGATATCACTTTTTTTATACCTTGAAAGTTGTGACCGAAAATAAAGATATCAATTTATTTGGATGACTTTAATTAATATTATTAGCTCAAAAGAAACTATGAATAAGATTTTTACTTTGTAATGATAGAGAATTATCTTTGTGTTATCTATAGACATTTAAGTTTATTAAACTGGACATATAATGAATTTAATAAGAAAGACAATACAGATCTTAATCTAATTTGACACATTGATAATAATAATAATAATATCAGGACAAATTACACAAATAGATCTAACCCCTATATAAGCAAATTGTAGGATGTTAGATAACGATACAAATAGACAGAAAAACATATTATAAATATTGAGAATATATTTAATAAATGACCAAACCCAGAAATATTCTATGCTCATCACATACATGGCTGTCCCTATCGGGAATCGGACCCGTACCGTCTGCGCTAACCACTGCGTGGTTACGGGGCGGTATGGAAAAAATCTATTTTCTGGTTTTTGATTTATTCAGAAAATGTTAGTATAATATTCGCCTGAAGGGACTTTCATCATAAATATTTAAATATACCAACATCTTGGTACAAGTTTTATTAAAATTCTGCGGGAATTCGGTTTACCTTGTTTGCCTTTTGATTGGTATATGACTTTGCTTTTGTTCAAATTGCAATAATGTAATTATATTAATTTTATTATATATTTTTTTTATGTGATTTACCTCGGGAGAAAATTTGTTCCACAGATTGGTTGTGCGAGATAATGAGCTTCTGAGCTTCTAGAGAACCGCACAATGGTGGAACGCCAGCCATTCAGGTGATGGGGATGGTAGTTCCGTCGCGATGGACGACGGCGAAAATTTGTGGGTGGTACTAATTCGAACAACTCTTCATAGCACTCCCCATGGTATAAACTGTGGTCAATGCACAGGGAAGATACATCTCTAAGCAGCCTCAAGGGATTTAGCCGATCAGAAAAGTCTTGACAGTCGATGATTCGAGACGCTCTCCGTTGTATGAGGTCAAGAGGAAGAAGCAAGTACTGAAGCAAGTACCGGAAGAAGAAGAGGTGAGCCTGCATAAAGATGAGACAGGATACCAACTACGGCCGATCCTGCGCCTGATAAATCTGCAGGCGATGGGCTTGAGTGAAATACCTTCTAGATCTGTTCAGTACACCGAGCTTCTTTGAAGCCAATTAGGCCTTGCCCTCAATATGACCGCGTTACTGGACCTCGATAAGGAAACGATTTCAAACATACGTCAACATGGTGACATAAATTATTAATAAGAACGTCTTATCAATGTTTTACATAAATGTATTATTAGAAAATATTATTAAAACATTTGAGATTTTAAACTCAATAAGCTAATAAGATAATGAATATACCTCTTTGACTAAATGGTTTTTTAACAGAAAACGGAATTGGAATGTTTTGCTTGAAAGATTAATTTAAATTTAAATTGCAATTTATATAAACCAACACAAAGAAGCAATTATTTAGCCATTAGTTAAGGCACAGCTGTTGTAAAAGTTTTCATGAAGTTCTTGTAAATAGTGATATTATATAGATAAAACATTGTCTTAGTCTAAAGTTTGTAATCTGCTTTTATTGGCTACAAACTTATAAAATTATTAGCTATTTATTTACATACGAGTATTGATGTAAAAATAAAGCAATTTTCATTTGCACTTTTTTTACTAATATCGTAGTCTAAGTACCTAATAGATATAGTATTTTCTTTAATGTTCACGAGAAATCATTTAAATAAAACTAGTTTTCGAAAAAATACATATTTGCCATGTACCCTTGATCAAAACTTCATAGATTTTTTATATTTTCCACTCTAGTTCTAATAGTTATTATAATATTAATATCAAGAAAATAAAAATAATTATTATTTTGGTTTTACAAGTTAAGATTTGCAATAATTTGGTATGGGTATGATATATATTATTGTCCTATTATCGATTAAATAAATTATGCTGAACTCTGAAGAACTTCTTAGTTATTTCATGTTTTGTAGCATATTTACACGAAGGTCAGTTAAATTAGTTACGATCTCTTATTCGAAATAGTTCAAGGCATAGGTTAATTAAGACAAGTTACTGCCTTGAACCTTCCTCTTAATATTAATTATTCTTACATCGACATATGTTTTTACTTACCTATAGTACACCCATTTAGAAGATGAAACCGCTTCTTTTCACTTGAACTCGTGATAAAAGAGCTACATAATTTTGGGACTGTTTGTCTGTTTGTTGATGAAAATGATGAAAAAGTTCTACATGTTTTTAATCAAAGACACGTGATACATTTTTATATGTATATATACAACTATGACATCATTACGGCAAAGTGTGATAATTTGTAATGAAACCATAAAATATGCAATGATATTTTATTCTCAAGAGAAAAATACAGTTATACTTAAAAAGGAGATTTCATCTAAGACATCAACAAATTACTTTCTAAATTTGGAAGTTTGGACAAAATCGGAAACCCAAACATTCTCCCTTTTCGTCGCTGTCCCAGCTTTCATAATATCAAAAGCCCAAGTCTAATTGTCAGATGAAATGAGAATAAGAAACCATCATTTTGATATAACAGTTTCATTTTTTTTTCTGACCTGTTTTTTATAGCTTAAAGTTACCTTATCAGTTCTTTTATAAGCAAAAATTTATCTAGGGCTATATTATAGGCAAACATTTATTTATAACAAATGCTCTTTTACCTATAGGGATCAGGTAAGTTATCAGCGGTTGCATAATAGCTTATGAGGTTTTTAGAGTTTTATGGTGTTCTGATTAAACTTACTTTTAAATGATTTCAAGGTTTCAATGTTTTAACAACTGGCCTTTGTTGTCTTTGCGCGACACACTCTTAATTAAATAATTAAATTATGTGTAAAATAAAAATGATAAATCGTTTATAATATGATTTAACTCGCGTATAAGAATTAAATTTTAAATTGTCATTTTAAATCTTACCCGACGTTTCAATTGCTTTGCAGCAATTGTCTTCACGGTAAGACGAACAGTTTTAGTTCAATGTGTAGTATTCGTGAAATCCTTAGAAAACACTATGCTAAAATATATTTTTGGAGCAGTTTAGGTAAGAAATAAATAAGGAATAAGTAGTTACGATTTTCTTTTAAAGGAAAATTGTTGAGTTATGTTTGGGGTACATTGTAAAACGTAACTAATGAGATACAGAATGTAAAATTTCGGATAATATTAGAATTAAATTTCCCAACACTCATAATAATAATCTTAAACCTACATATCTCGCTTAAGATCTCGAAAAAATATATTGATAATAACAGACGGCAAACGCTCTGATATTAAAACTTTCGCCTATCTATTTACTCGCAAATTAAAGATTTCCATTTTCAAAATATACCGTTTGTAAAAACCCGTCATATTTTTCTCTATAAATTCTCTTCTGTTAACGAGACCGTGTCTGCAAAGCCGTAACATTTTGATACTTTGAGCCTTTGAGCTACTGTTAGATTAATTAATCATCAACAAAATCATCAATCAGATAAGAGATTAATCGTGCTATGCTCGTGATTTGATTGATCTTTGAATCCCCTTACCAATTTTAACAACTTTTTATTCTACAGTAGGTACCTACACCAAATCCCATTACCTACATTACTCAAATTTTAACCCATCTACCTTTTTTATAAAACAAAATTACTAGTAAAACAAAATTACTAGTTACCCAGAAAATCTTCAAAAGCTTTTGAAGAAAAATTGCAATCACATCGATTGACGTATGAAAAAGCTCTGATAAATTAATGTAAGATTTTAACTACCTTATTGCGGCTGAAGAACAAATCATTTTTGCTAAGAAACATATATTTATATATGGACTACAATCCGTCAGTCATATAAGCACCATTAATTATTTCACCAATTTCTTTGCGAGAAGTTAAAAAACGGATAACTTAATTATCAGCAGAATTAAATGGACCTTAGAAAAGTTAATGATCCAATGTAATGTAGTAATACATTGTATCATTAACTTTTCTAAGATCCATTTCTTGATGAGAATATAAAGTTTTCTTTAAGTATTTTATTTAAATAGTAATTTGGTTTATTTTATTATTTTCCTTACTTAGCGTTTATAATAGTCTAATTATCTGCGGCATATGCTATATATGTATTTGAATAATATCACTTAAAAGTTTCGATTTAATATCTTTCAACATTTTCTTTTAGTAATACTACTTATATTTTATTTTTTAAGATCCAGTACTTAATTGTTCGATAATTACCTCTTATTATTTTTTACATCTAAAATCGCTTTTTTATTTGAGTTTATTTAATTCAATGTTCATTTTTTTATCAAGTATATTTAAAATTTCCCTTACTTTTTTACGTAGTAATAATTAAAACATATGCTAGGGCAGATTAGTTCATTAGTAGCCTTAATTAGTACATCCTGTTCCATCATCGATAAAGAATCTTATAAGATATAAAATATAAAATGTACTTCACAACGCATTGTGAGTTATTCATCAATATTTTTATTTTACTAGAAACACTCAAGAACGTTCTTATAATGTATGTCTTTCTCTAAAAGAAATGGCATTTGCTGAGCAAATTTCCTATTTGTTTTAGTGTCTCCATTTCTAACTTTGTCACGTTAGTCTGAGCGTCGGTACATCGTATGAAGTATTGTTCCATCATCCTTAGGTCTATCTACACGATATGCATAAAGCTGTTAGTTAGTCATTGGTATTGTGGTTTTAGGTTCGTCTATCTTTATCACTGATTATTTATATACGAGTAAAAGAGCTGGAAAAACAAATACCCTTTTCGACTCTTCATGCTCTACTCTTCTTCCTCCCCATTCCTAAAGCATTTTATTTATATTTGCGTTTGCAAATGGCGATGACACATCTCGGATGTCAGACCAAAAAGACATATTTTTAAGCAGTAACTCCTAATAGTGGCAGAAAATATATGTGTGTTATCTTTGCAAATATCTACGGCATATATTATATACGTTTTGAAATAAAAACACTTAAAAGATTCGTTTTAATGTGTTTCACAATTTTATCTTATAAACATATCAGAGAGGAAATCCCCTGTAAATATATTTTACTTCTTATATTACAGCACAATGCTATAATTCGGTTATACTTAATTATATTAAAATTATGTAAACACTTAATTTATGTAAATTTTTATGCACGTTATCATTGTTTCGAAAAATTAATATCAGTTCAATAAAAAACCAAACATAATATCAGTTTTCATCAAAAGTATGTGTTTTTGGTTAGTTTTTTTTTTGGTTTTTCTTATATTAGGAAAACAGTATGGAATTAAAATATATTAGCTAAAATATATAACTATTTTATGAAAGAGTTGCAGAAATGTTGCTTTGATCTACCCTTATCTAGTGGGAATGGACTTCACTTTCCATTTTAATGTTCTTCTTGTCAGGGTAATTGTTTCCCTTTAAAATGTTTTAAATATAATCTTTTGAACGCCAGACTCATATACATGGTAAATTTGATTCAAAAAACTTTAAATTTATATGCTATATGCGGTGGAATGAAATCAACTACGATGAATGTTCGATGTCACAAAGAAAATTTTGCGGTTGGATTTCCGATCCCGAAATATTTAAAATGTTTATAATAAAATTGCTTACATGCAAATAAATAGTAAACTATTATCTTATTGGATACCTAGCTACAAAATATAGCTTATTGACAAAACGTGTAATAATGATATTAATTCCAAAGATATATTTTTTTACTTCTTTTGAAACGTCAGCCTCAAGTTGTACAGATTCAAAGAGTACGTTTATGAAGAAGAACTGGTACAAGACACCGTGAATTCTCTTTTAACGTTTTTTGAAAATTAATAAATATTTAAAATGTTGACTATTGAGTAACATATATGTTAATTATTATTGATTAAGCAAAAAGTATTAAACATTTCACGAACAGTTTAATATAAAATGTTTCAATTACTCAATCAATTCAATTAAATCCAATAATTAAGAACAAAAGCAATGACATTGTTTCAATTTTAATAGGAGGAAACAACTGTTGGCTATAAAATATATTAAACATTAAAACTGGCTTTAAGGACAAATAATAAAATTGGCTTTAAAAGCAACATGGTCGACAAAATATAGCAGAAGGTCGTCAGGTCAGTCGCAGCATTGCAGGTGAGACTTGGGTTCTTTTCTCATTAATGCGAAGTATCTAAACGCCGTACGCGAGAAAAGCACAAGACGAAATATGATTATTTCGTGCCACAGGTATATCTTATGGTGTGGGGGTAGGCTACCCCCAGATCAGATCAATAGCGAGGGATTCATGGTCTGTCTTTCATGGTTGGAGGAGAGCTCAGTAAATTGGAATCCTTTTCATGCTAGGCACAACCCTAATAAGTAAAGAAGCAATAAATATTACTGCTAATATAAATGGGAACGGTTTATATTCAATAATAAAATAATTATTACAGCGCTTTTCGCCTAAATAGCCCGTAAGTGAGATTGTAAATGAATTATATCAGCCGTAAATAATAATGCGCGGCGCCGCACCTGCAAGTGGTACAGAAGACTTAAAAGCTTTCAGACAAAGGGAAGCTTTAATGCAAAATAGTAATAAAGTTAATAACTGCTACTTTTTGGATTTACTTTTTATTTAAAATGATATAGACCAAACATTTAAAACAATGATGATAAATCTACAAATTGAATAAATAAATTTAATGTAAGTAATTGAAGCCTTTTAAAAACATGATACAGACTCCTAAATTAGAGATTTAGAATTTTTTGTCTGTTTGTATTTTCAAGCAAAAAATATTTAGCAGTTTTTGTGGAAAGATTTATTATTTTTTTAAGTAATATTATAATAGATTTATTAT
Organism: Napeogenes inachia; assembly: GCA_959347355.1. NCBI lineage: Eukaryota > Metazoa > Arthropoda > Insecta > Lepidoptera > Nymphalidae > Napeogenes > Napeogenes inachia. The sequence goes on along the minus strand of OY365793.1, from coordinate 18,331,382 downwards.
TTATGTATATAGAGTTCATTTATTAAAAAAAATAAATATATATTCTATCGATAACAAAACTTAGTTAACTGTTAATTAAATTCTTTTCCTAACCCTTTAGTTAATCCACTTTATTATTATCCTTTGAAAATTACTATGTACATTAAAAATTGTTAGATGATAATTCAATAAGCATGTAATGTACATGTATATATATTTGTACTATTCTTGAATCGTTATTTTTTATATCAATTATCAAGTTGTCAAGTTCCGAGATAAATAATTAAACCTTTAATAGAATACATAATATTTATGAAAGCATATTTATATCGTTTGTTTAAAGTAGATAATTGAATGCAAAAAAAAAACAAAGATTTATATCGAAGTCAGCCCCAAACAGTCATTAATTTTATTGCAACATATCTTCGTGATGTTAATATTAATATGGATATTACCTATTAAAGTTAAAATGAATTGGACCTTTTAAAATTAAAATTAGAATAACTGTAGCAATAGTTATTACGTATGTTTGTGTCACAATACTTGGCATCTTACCTGAAATACCATACGCTCGTCTTTGATATCACAAGTATTTTTTATCTGTATTTGTAGGTTGTTTCATACCAGATAAAGGTCTAAGTCTGCAGCTTATTATTAAACTTCTCTGTAAAATGACTACGATTATTAATAGTAATAACGCCTTAACCTTTAGACAACAATATTTTTTATTTTAAATGAGAGTCTGTAAAACATTTAAAAAGTAGTATAAATACTTTTTGTTTAACAAAATATAAATTTGTGTAAAATAAAAATAATTTAGTCTTCTTTTAATTTCGAAATAATACAATGCCGTGGATAAAACGCGCAGATACTATTTGCCATCAGGGAATGCCAAAGCACTGTAAATGTGTTACTGTTTTTTTAGATTTAAAATTCAATTTAGAAACAGTGCATGACCGACAATGTTTCGGAAACAACTTTAAATTCTTACACTATTCTCATCATGTAATCTGTTATTTAAATAACACAGACAACTTGTGGAAAATAAATATTTTTTTCTACCCGGAATCAGAAACCTCTAGAAATCTATGCAAAACTTTTGTCATAATGAAAAACACTTGACCTGGTTTCTGCCTCAAATTATGCCAAGGTTTATTGGCGCTAACAAAGGATGGGACAAAACGGGACAGTTGGGATATTCTTTAAAACGTTAAACACAACAAACATTTGTATTTTGAGTTATTTGTTAATACTATTTATTTCACATCAAATTTCATCTTAAATCATCCAGTGAATTTTGCATTAAACATTAAAGATAATCATCCAAATACTCGAATCAAATCAAATTCACTTATCCTTTGTATATTTGTATTATTCAAAGCACAGATCCGGTCGTGTGTGGAGTACTGTGGTCATATATTTGCTGGTGCCGCAGTCTCATCTTGCGGTTCTGGACTCAATTGAAACAATAAAAAAAAATCTGATTCTTGACAAAAATTTACACACACGCTAATTTTGCAAATGATAAAATATATGCTGGGGATTTGCTTTAAATGCCGGGTTGATGCTGTATGTTTGAAATAAACGTGAATTATATGTATGGTATATATTTAATGATGCGTTACAAATGTAGGAGTTACGTCGCGACTGTCGGAGTTACGTCGCGACTGTCGTTGACAGCTGACCGTTGACCTACTAACCGACTAATTTAATTAAAATAAAACTCATATTATTTGAGAATAACTTTATTTTACAATCAATTAGTGTAAAGTGACATTAGTGTTAATAATTATTGTAATATACTTAAGTGATCTCAGTGCCAGTTTAAAAATATACAAGTACATTTATCAGCTGTAAGGTCAACGTACCCTCCCAAAGATTTATTGTGCGAACACTGACCTATTAAGTGGTTTTACATAATTATTTAAATAAATATACTAGACACACATTCCAATAAATAACATTTTTATTTCTAATAATAGTCGTCGGTGATTTTATAATGGCAAATAAGTGCAACCATTGCGGTAAATTCCTTGCTACCGCAGAAGGTGCTAAGTGCGCCAAATGTAGCTGTGTATTTCACCGTGTCTGCTCAAATATTAGTCCTGAGGCTCGTATATCTCCCAAATGGGTCTGTCAAGAGTGCAAACCAAAGCATAATATAAATAAGCGCCATAAACAGTGCACGCCTGTCCAAGACCGTTCACAACATGCTCCTAAGGATAGTGAAGAGTACTGCGCTGATGCCGATGTAGCCGATAATTCCGATTTGTCAGATTTGGTGCAGGAAATACGTTTGTTACGTCAGGAGATGACGGCAGTCTCAAGAGAAATGTCATTCTTTCGGGAGGAGGTATCACGCTTGAACGGTGCTATGAGCGAGTTTAATAATCGTTTATCCACCTTAGACAACAGGGTATCAGCATTAGAGTCCTCGTCCTTGCCAAATGAACGAAGCACTATTGATGAGATTTCACGTCTTCGCCTGGATTTTAATGATCGCGAACAAGAACATCTCTGTAATGATCTAGAAATTGCAGGTTTGCAGGAACAACCAGGTGAAAGTGTTATCAATATCGTGCATCTTGCGGCTAGGAAAGTAGGAGTTGATCTCTCTATACAAGATATCGTGAGTGCGGAACGGTCAGGCCAGCGACGCCATGAGGCAGGAGGCGCGGGGAGAAATTCCGCTCGTCCTATTGTGGTGCGTCTTTCACGGCGTTCTATACGCGACGAACTACTGCGAGCGGCACGAGTACGTCGCCACGCCGACTCGGCCGGTGTTACTGACGGGGAGCCCAGACGATATTATATTAATGAGCGTTTAACCCCTCTCAATCGTTATCTTTTGTACAAAACGCGGGAGGAAGGTAAGAAAACAGGATGGCGCTTCGTTTGGACTAAACATGGACGAATATACATCAGACGTGATTTGACAACGACTGTCCATCGTATACGAACGGAATCTGATGTTGCTAAGTTTTTTTCTATAAATGTAAATTAGTTCTTAATACTGTATTGTTGTTTTCTTACCTAGTAATAATATTTCTTAACTTTAGCCGTGCAATTAAAATAATTATGTTAACTTACTCACCTTGCAACGTATCAACTATTCATTGTAAAACAACTATTAAGAATGGCTATAATTTTGTTAATTTCGATAATAATTTAAACAATATCGTAGGGTATAGTTTTAAATTTATATTTTTATATATACATGTTTTCATACTAGTTAATTATTTACTAGCACTAAATATCCTTTTCTGTTTATCTAATAAAAATAATTACATAGTAAACAAATTTTATACAAATATTTTGTATTTTAAATGCATTGCTATATTATATATTTTGTTTTACTGCAAAATTTTAGTATTTAACTATGTTTCTGTCCAATGTTTTGTGTTATTGAGTATAATCTTATTAAAATGTTAGGATCGCGAAAGTTGAGAATTGGTTTTTTAAACGCGGGATCACTGGGAACGCGACACGATGAATTGATAGTTGCTTTATACCGTCATGATGTCGATATATTTGCTATAAACGAAACTTGGTTAAAGGAAGGCGAAGAGGGTCGCGCCCCAGCTATACCTGGCTATCGCCTTCGTCACAGACCCAGACCCCCCGAAGTACGATCACGGGGTGGTGGAGTGGGATTCTACATAAGAAACAACATCACAGTTCGGACTCTTTTACATCCAATAACCCCATGTGTAGAACAAATGTGGCTTAGTGTTAACGTGGGGGGGAAAAAACTCATAATCGGTACGGCCTATAGACCGCCGTGGCTGAATACTAGAGTGTTTCTAGATGCGCTAACAGACACATTTACCTCATTTTCATATTATGATTACTTTGTTTTAACGGGTGATTTTAATATAAATTTACTAAATACTTACAATGATCAAACTCAAATGCTTCGTGATTTTCTAACTTGTACGAATTTAAGCCAAATAATTAATGAGCCAACGAACTTTACAGGTTACAGCGAAACATTAATTGATCTTATATGTGTCGATGGCAACTTCAGTGATGTTTGGGTGGATTATATAGGAGATCTGGGTACACATGCAATGTTATCATTTAACCTCGATATACTAAAAGAAAAGCCAAGACCGGTTCTTAAATATTTTAGAAAGGTTCGAAACATTGAGACTGAAGATCTCAAGGCTCTTTTAGCTACGGTCGATTGGGATTATACTGACGACAAAGATGTTAATTATATGGTTGATGAATTTACAAGAAAACTCATAAGTATATTTGATATATTGGCCCCGGTAGTCTGTGCTTATTTCAGCGTCCACCAATATCCCTGGATCACGTACAATATCAAACAAATGATGAGAAAGCGTGACAGCGCACATATTAGGGCTCGGCATACAAATAAGGAACAGCACATTTCTTATTATAAAAAGTTAAAGTACTTAGTGGACTCTGCACTTAATCATGAGAAAAGCGCTTATTTTACGTACTTTGTTAATAATAATGCCAAAAACTCAAAATGTATGTGGAATCATCTAAAGTACAATATAAATTATAAAAAAAAACAAGATAGCTACCTTCCTGAAGGGCTTAATGACCCCAATGCTTTAAATACACATTTTCTTCAAACTCATGGAAATTTAAAAGTATCAGACACATATAAGCGCTTCTTCGAGACAAATAAATTAAATGAAGCATCTTTGTTCAATCTTAGTTTAGTCGACGAAAACACTATTTTAAAAACACTGCGTAGTCTTAAGTCAAATTCTATAGGAGCTGATGGTATTTCCCTAGAGATGGTAAATGCCGCAATGCCTTCTATATTGAACATTTTAGTTAAAATTATAAATAAATCTATACAGTCGAACACATTTCCTGATTCCTGGCGTAAGGCTGTCATTAAACCATTAGCCAAAAAAGACAATCCGAGCAATTTGAGTGACATACGCCCTATAAGTATCTTGCCTTGTCTTTCGAAAATTTTGGAGAAAGTAGTCTGTCATCAACTCACACAGTACTTAGATACTAATGATTTCTTGCCATATTTACAATCAGGTTTTAGAAAAGGAAGAAGTACTGCTACGGCCTTGTCTACCGTTGTTGATGACATTTTAAGCGCACAGGATGCTGGTCAGGCCACTATCTTAGTGCTTCTTGACTTTTCTCGTGCATTTGACACAATAAACTTATCTCTACTCCTGTCTAAACTATTTTATTATGGATTAAGCGGAACAACAATAAAATGGTTTAAAAGTTATTTAGAGCATAGATCACAAATTGTTGAGGTTACTCGCGGAGATGGTTCGAAACATTTTTCTAAATGTAAAAGAGTTTCAACTGGCGTGCCACAGGGTTCTATCTTGGGTCCTGTGTTGTTTACTCTTTACTGCGCAGACATAGTCAATAATATAAAACATTGTAAACATCACATTTATGCAGATGACATACAGTTGTATATGTCTTTTAAGCCGGAAAACATGGACGTCGCTATAAAAAGGCTTAATGATGATCTCAAAAGCATCGCTTTGTGGTGTAGTTCTAATAATCTTGTTTTAAATCCGAATAAGACCAAATATATGATTTTGGGGACTACATCACAAAGACAAAAAACTTTAAATCTATCTCCTTCCGTGGAATTGCAAGACACAAAAATAGATCGAGTTACTGAGGCAAAGAATCTTGGAGTTATAATAGACGATAATCTAAGATTTGAGAGTCACGTAAAGAATACCGTCAGAGCATGCTTTTATCGCCTCAAACTCCTCTATCGTATACGAAAATATTTAAATATAAAAGTGCGAATCACAGTATGTGAGGCTCTCATACTGTCTAAACTTAACTACGGTGACGTTGTATTTGGTCCGAGACTACTCTCGCGTACTAAGTGCCTCATTCAAAGAGTACAAAATGCGTGCGCGAGGTTTTGTTTCAATATTCCAGCTCGATCACACGTAACACCGTTCTTAAACACCGCAAGAATTCTTAAAATGGATTACCGCAGACAACTTCATTTTGCCACTTTATTGTTCGGTACCATTAAATATAAAATGCCACCGTACCTATACCATAAATTAAAATGGGTCGGTGATTCACGATCTACTCATGAGACCAGAGCTTCAACATATATGCTTAGCATGCCTAAGTTTAATTCAGCCGCCTTCCGAGGTAGTTTCAAATATGCTGCGACGAAATGTTGGAATAACCTTCCACCGCCTTTCCGTGACCTACGAACAATAAATAGTTTTAAATTTAAATATAAGTTATTTTTATTAGATAAACAGAGTAATTAATGGACGTCTAGCTTATAATTATATTTATTATGTCACTTATATCCTTATGAACTTACCTCCTTTTGTGTCACGACAAGCTATGAAGGTTTTACTATGATTATTTTCAATCTTTCAATCGCTATGTATGAAATATATATATAATTGTGTTTTTCTTGCCTGAAATTATATTTCATAGTTAGCAAAGGTCGAGAAACATTATGTTATAAACTTTTTATTTTAAACTTAATTCTAACTGTAACAAAAGTAAAAACAACCCTCTCATATTTACTTACTCAATAATTAATAATTTCAGCTTTTACTGTGATACAGGCTGTATATCAGAGTGATTAATACACATATCCTTGTTCAGCTCATTACGCGATTGAAGCGACATGACGTGCACTCTCGCCCGTGTTTGAATGTCAACTAACCATCTCTCATTGGCCATTGCTTGGATTTTGGAACTGAGCAGTAATAAAACTGTACATTTATTATTATTTACGTAACACTCGTGGGAATATATGTATTAGTATGTATGTATGTGTGTGCAATATATATGCATGTATATATATGTATGTGTATGTATATATATGTGTGTATGTGTGTATATGTGTATATGAATATTATTTTATGATAACAAATATTTTGATATTGCTGTTATTACGGCGCGACGTAACCCTGTAAGTGGCAGCCACAGAATACCAGCGTCGAAGACGTCTTTGACATTAGCTGAGTGGCTTTCCATTTTGGATGACATATATACATTTTTATTTACTGTGTTTTCTATTTTATTTTATTATTTATTTTATACCTTATTTAAAGTAACTTTTAATTATTTTTTGCTCTTTTTGTTTTTTTTATTTTTATTTTTTTCTCTTTGTATTTTTTTTTTTGTACTTTTTTATTTAATGTTTTGGTTATTGTTATTATTATTTTTTTTTAATGTATGTTGTCCAAATAAAGTTGTTTGATTTGATTTGATTTGATTTATATTGTTAAATATTTTATGTATCTTAGTTTAATGCATTATGTTTTGAAGTATATATAAACTTGTATGTGTTTGTGATTAAACTTTCGTGAACCATGCCTATTAAAAAAATATAATAAAAATATATTTTTTTAGTCTGTATTTACATAAACGTACTAGTAGTCGGACAAATTCAGATTAGTTTACGTGAATTCAGCCGTTTAAATATATATTTAACAATTAACTTGTTTGTATTGATAGTATAAATAATATAACTACAATCTTCATAATATACATTGTAAATTGTTAAAATTTTAGTTCTCTATTTTTAGTGCTTGATTGTTCTGTCTTTCTTTATTACTTTTTAGGGTTGACAGTAAGAAAGTGCTTTGTATCATTAAGTACGCTCTTTGTACCTATTTTTCGACAACCACAACAACAAAATAATGAATAAATTAATCCATCCACACTTTTTTTTATAATTATAATGGAATAGATTGTCATTTATCTAAATAGTTATGAATAGCAAGTATCATAACCAAGTATGGAACTATAACAAAACACAATTTAAGTGTCTATTGAGATAACGCCTTCATAAAATACCTAGCCGTTAATTATGTGTCAACCATATTTAAGATAAAATAACCTAGGGATTAATTTATTTCTTGAATAAAGCACAAGTTGTTTAGGTGATTAGAAAATGCTATTGAAGGATCTTTCTTTCTAAATTTTCTGGCCGGGTCTTCTTCCACTATCTTACCTCTTATTAACAATCCTACTAGAAGTTCGGAGTTTTCTAAGTGTAATTTATTTACATTGAACTTTGTCTTTTCTGGTTTATTACCAGAAATATTTAAGATTTTTGTCTAGTCAATAATCAAAATAATTTATTTTCAACATCTATAGTTTTTTTTTCTATTTTATGATAAATATTGGTGCATTTTTCATTAAGTATTTAAAATGTTAATAAGTACTACACACCTAACATATTTAAAAACAATTTCAACCACTATCTCCCTCTGTCTATCTCTGTCTTAAACATTTTTACACTATTAATAAATCGTTCCATTTATCGCAAACAACTTTCTTCGTACTAAATGAAATATAAATCAAAAAATTTTGGAAAGTGGAAAATTTATTGTGTACCAAAAAGACGTCTAAAAATTATAAAAGTAATATTATTATGTACTTATTGAAGTCTTATTGACGATGATGTTCTATTTTACAAATTTTTCGCAGCTATTGAATGGAGACAGCGTATACGATTTGATATTGTTATTTCGTTATTTGCCTTCGTAATTTATGTGTATTTTCAATTCTCCCTCTATATAGCGGTCCCCTGACACAAAGACTTCAATACGTACATAATAATATTGTTTTTTTAGATTTTTTTTGTATCAGGTTTTTATTTTATTTTTTTCTGCTTTTTTTTAATTATTATACTTTTATTGTTGTACTAAATGAACCTACAAAAAGAACTTACTATCAATATTGCACGAGAATCTTTCACCCGCACCAATAAAAGCTACATTGCCAGAAATACACTACTAAAAGCTACATTGCTAGAAATACACCGATCAAAAAAAATGATACATTGCCAGAAATACACACACAGATACACGGGTCAAACATATAACAACCCTCTTTTTAAGTCGGGGGTTAAAAAATATCCTAACTAGTAACAAAATATAGGATTTTTTTGTGCTTCAATACTACGTTCCTTATATTTTAGAAGAAAATTGATAATCCAAAAAGCAATACCATACTTCATTGCCCTCTTATAGCCTTTAGAATTTACAAAGAAAATATAATGACTTTAATCTCAAGTTCATTCACTAATCTATAAAACGTAATTGATTTCGTTTATTATTTAAACCAATAAATTTAATAATATTTAAGTATATTTTTAATAATCAATAATTCGAGTCTTTGTTCACATAGACTAAGCTAGTTTATTATCTGTATTATTATGATTTTGCACAGATTATTAGTCTTATTTCTTTAAATTTAAAAATATAGCTACTGAAGACTCATGCAATAGATAATTTATCATTTGTTTTTCGTTTTACTTCTGTAGAAGTTGACTAAACATATTGATATAACGAAGGCCTTACTACAAAATGATTAAAATTATTTGTATTAATTTATTTATTACTAACTTTATTTTTATTTTAATAATAATTTAATAAAAAAAAACATATTGTTCTGCGTATTTTAAATAGTAGTGATTTATGTAACTATCGTTAATATATATGGTGTATATAAGAAGTAAAGTATAAACAATATTTGATGTTCAAAAAAAATTTTATGTTCATAAAATTATTTGCCTGAGGGATTTGGAGAAAATTATAATCCCATTCTTAATTTCCGTGACGTTATGTTTCTTAAAGGTACGGCTTAATAATATTACTACCAAAATGAAATCTAAATGATGATAATAAATGAATGTCTAGAAATGAGGGATTTGATTTCCCGTTTCATTTAAATTACTTCTCTGAGGAATAGAATATTTAGGTATTTTATCCACGATAAACTACTATATTTATATATATGAATAAAATTAATAGTTATAAGGTTACTCAGCCCCAAAATAATCATACAATTTCTATCTTTTACAAAGAAAGACGAAATAATCAGTAAATTTTGTGAATCACAAAATAGATAAAATACTGTCTTCTTTTGATAACTTCATATATGTAGATACGCTCAAGGCGTCGTGCGGGCTATCTTATTATGTCCGTATTATTTTTAAATTATGTTTTATATTTCTAAGAATTATAGTAGAAGGAAAAATCTTACGAATGGAATTGTTCGTACGATCAGTAACTAATATTTCATATGATTTTTTCAAATATTTATGATCTACAGTGGGTACATACAATATTTGGTGCATTTGTTTGAGCCTAAATTAATAGACACTAGAACAATCGACAATTTGATAGCTCAAAAAGAAAACAACTATTATATTGATGAAATATAAAAAAAGCATACATACATATTATATTTATGAAATTTGTTAGATATTGAGCTAAGTACTAGGAAAAGGTATAAAAATATTACAGATTGCGGATTATTTGGATATAGTATAAATGATATATCCAATAAAAGTGTAAAGTTATAATCAAGATTATATTAACATATTCAATTAACATAATATAACAAAAACATTAACTCTCAACATCACTTTTTGCTTTAACTGGAAACAAAGAAGGTTATACTTAAGCCAAAGGACTCATTCTTTATTTTCATAGAGTACTGTAATAAGTAATGTAGCCAGAGTTCATATCATTATTATTTTATTTCTAGCAATCGTAATATTTTATCAAAAATACATTTCGTTATTAGCATTTTATTGTATTATTTTTATGTACGTGTTAGTAATATCAAACTTTAGTTCTTTTTAATTATTTAATAATTACCAAAATATTTGGTTAAAGATATTGCTTTTAACACGCTTTTATTAGCTTCGGATGTATCCATCTATCTATGTAACGGAATGTTTGAACGTAATTTGGGCCTATTTTGAAATTTCGGATTAATTTTAATTTTTGCATACTTATCAAGGACCGATGACAATGTAATAATTCAATCAATTCATCCCGTTATCCTTGCCAGGATCTTCAGGATAAGCGAATTTCAAGTAAAAAGAGACAAATATATATCCGTAGCGTGCACCTTGCACATGCGAAAGAATGAGACTGAATATATGAAGCAGCATATCGTATTTTCGTAATTATAATTATTTTCACGCTTATTGTACTTATACAATATATACAAACAGCAACCTAACCGTCAAATTTTTAACACGCTTTATATTTAGTATTTTTTTAATTATTTAATAAAATGATATATAATATATGTTTAACATAAAAAATTATTTTATTCCTTTATATAATCAAGAAATATATGAAAAGTATGTCAAATTTGTGAAATGTATATCAACCATAAAATTAATATAGTTAAAAACTAAAAAACAAAACAAAGTCAAAATCGAGTTCAAAAATTAAACAAGATATAGGGCACATAGCGCCCCACTCTTTTTCAAACAAGAATTTTATTATATTTTGCCCATTATTCTCATATTACGAATTATTTTTTAATTTTTAGTTCGATTCATTTTTAAAGCGTGTGTTTTTTTTAATTTACAAAATAAAAATATCTTTTTAAATAGCATAAGTTTGACAACAACTTTTGATCAAAGACCAACTTGTGGCTCGAATATTTAATTATAAATAAAAGCTTATTAAAATATCACTACGAAAGTTTGTAGATAAGAACATTTAAAGTTTTCTTGTCAACAGCGAGATACTGAGCTACTTGAAAAGATTACAAAAGTTTATAAATTACAGTTTTTTTATCGTTGGCCTAGATCGAGACCTAATAATAATATTTGTTCCAGTAAAAAAAAACATATATTCACGTATATTATTTTTTTTAAACATAAGTTGATCTTATTTTGTGGTGGTTACCTTCATACATGTTTCTATAAATTTAAATTCCTCAAAACTTTTTAATGATTTTAAAAACATTACATTTCCAAAAAGGCTGAAACACTTTTTCCAGAAATTATTTCTAAATTAGGTATCTCCATGGCATAAGTAAATAGGTTACGAAAAAGCTAATTCCTTATTGTACACTATAATGTTACTAAAAGTGTATCAAAGGTCATCTGTTCTATATTTCTATATTTCTATACATTATAGTATCTAGTCTATAATTCCGTGATCTCGTCAGTCGTATATTGTTTATTTACAATTTTAAAGTTTTTTTTTATATTTTATTAGTTCTAGCTTCCGTTGTCCATGTGTCAAGTAATTCGTTAATTCGTTTTCTGATCGTACACTATTTGGTTTAAGTATTTGTGGTATCACTTAGTATCGGCGCTTATCAAAAACGACAACGAATAATGCTATATAATACAAGTTTAAAATTTTGTTTATATACAAATAATGACTATGTAATTTCTATTACTATCAAAAATAATATTTTTTTAATAATCTTACTTTCTTCTAAGCAACATTAAGTTAAGAAAATTTGTGATAATTTTAAGGAAAATGAATTGTTTTTTATGACTTCCATAAATAACGAAGGTCGTTTAAGTCAACGAGACTCACAATATCTTGGCATGAAAGTTATTGAATTATATGGAAAATGGAAATGGATGGAATGCAGTCTAATGAAGTTTAAATTCATATGTCAATTGTAAGTATATCATATTTGAATATATATAAAAACTTAATATAATAAAATAATTGGGAAATTAATGTTCGTTGTTGTATTTGTTATTCAATTATAATAAAATGTCATTATAACGTAAAACAAAAAAATTGTATTGACAAGTGTATCGATAAAGTTCTTATCAAATTATTGCCTGTCGAGGTTTGGATTCATCCTATTACCAGAATTTGTGCTTATAGTGCTATTTAGAGAAACAGACAAAATGTCATGTATTATGAACTTGCGATCACAACTTTACCGTTCCATTGTTCTATTTTTTTTTTATTATCTTTATTTGTCATTTTTAATGGTCGTTAAAAATGAGGCGTTATTGTGAAATAAGCGACGTACACGGTTTATATACTTTTAGTGATAATCTTATCTTACATGACTAAAACTAAAAATTCCGTTTATTTTTGATATTATTTTATTTATTTTATGAACTGAAATTTCGTAATAGTATTCTAATTTGAATCGCTATTATTTTTTTTCTCAACATAAGGCTACTTAGTACTCTGAAATCACTTATCCCCTGGGGGATTAACCCAGAAGTAACGTACTCAATATCCTTATTCAGCCAGGATCTTGAATCCAATTTGTTTCTCAAAGTACATAGCACTCTTGGAACACCTTCAGAATTTTATTTTGGAACCATTTATCCAACCCGAAAAAGAAAGATTATTATCTACGTACTTTCTTTATTTTTCATTAATTATGGTAACATTATACAAGGTACGTACCAAAAATCTTTCTCATTTAATGGGCTTTATTATACTACTGTATTTTATACTGGACTCACCCGCCCATTTTTCATACAAGTATTCGTGATGGTCCACATTGTGGGAAGTAACCTACATAATTAATCGTTTATTATATTCGAAATATTCAATGAATGTATATGTAACACATATTAATATTAAAGCTTTCAAACCTTAACTATGCCAAATCTCACAACTCTACGTTCTCCGCCAATTAATTCAAAAGCACTCCTTCGACGTATTAGTATAAAAGTATTTGTAGCTTTTATTTTTCATACCGCATAAAGGCATTAAAACTATAGACGTATAGATTTATACATTGAAATTTGGAACTTATAAACAAGAGAAGAAGTTTTCTATCCAATGTCTTTGTCTTAAGCTTTATTCTTCTTCACAATTCAACTGATTTGCATCGAATGACATACCTTGTTCAACAATCAATTCTAAATTCAAATCATATGCCCAATAATCAATTTTTAATCTTATTTCATCCGTGCACTGAAGTATGCAATGACAAAGATTTTATTTCAAGAAAATTTTCAGTGTAATCCCAGTCGAAATCTTTTTATTTGTTCAATTTCTTTAAAGAACTTTATTGCACATACAATTATTACCATAGGAAATTACAATAAATCCCCTCCCGCGCATCTCGCAGTGATAGAAAGTTGTTTACGTAGCTCCGTATTATTATATTTAGCTGGATTTGTTCTGCGCGGCGCTTTGGGGCACCGGCTGGGAGCATCCCCAGGGATCGGTCCCTTACGCGTCGTCTGTCGCGTGGTCGTCCAGGCACTTGACGAACCTTGGACGCGCATGATAGAAACACTGAGAATGCCCATATATTTATATATATTTATATATATTTATATATATTTATATATATTTATATATATTTCATTAAAACAAAGCTCTGTTTTTTTCAAATACTGTATAAAAAAAAGTGTGTGCAAAAAAGTGTACTTTCGATATATGAAGAGATGGTGATGATGAAGATGATGATGAGATGATGATGAAGATGTGTCTGTAATTAACTTTCTGTCCATGTACATGACATTTTGAAAAATACTGTACAGTATATCATGCCGCTTAGAGAATAGAATATCATTTTTATTTTTGGATTCTATCTTCTTACTTAAGTTTTTCCATAAGTTACGTCTTGATTTTGCACGAAAAATATACTACCCAGCGGCGTTTACCGCTTAAATAAATATTTATTTTAAGCTCTCTTTTACGTTTTAGATTAACACTTAACATTTTGTACAGAATATTCTCAAAAGGAAATGACTAAAAGATGAGTTCATTTAAAATTGAAACCAGCTAGAAAAATAAATATTTTTGCTCAAGGAATGTATTTGCAACATGTTGAATATATACATCAAAAATCTGAACGGATATTGTTGAAATTTTAATGTGTTAATTAATTTTAATGTCCAAGTAAACATATAATCTATTTTTTATCTGCTTATCGTTCCTACAGGGAAAAATAGCTTTGCTTTAAAAAATTCATGAGAAAAAACTATTTTAAATATTATATAAAAAAAAATATTAACACGGACAGAACTCGAACCTGCCACCCTGGAAAACCATCTCGTTGCTGATTCTAGCATTTTATAAAAATAGTCTGTTTTTGTATTCTATTTATAAGTGACGTGCGGTTGTTTTAATCATACTATAATATAATAAACATTTAGTTATTTGTCTCTCAGTAAATCCGAGATACTTTGATCTCAAATAGAATAACCCTAAAACATTTGACTTCGTTGAAGATGAAACCAAAACCTTAGACCAGAAGGGATTTCCAGAGGGGACCTTTCCGAAGTTTGATCTTGCGTTCTTTGATATCAGCGGTTATAGTCTTTATGCTCTTATTTAATAAAATTTGTAATGTTACAGGAGAGATATTATACTGTCGGCAAATTAATCAGTTAATTATGTTTTTACTACTACTACTTACTATATTAACGGTCTAATGTTAATTATGAACTAACTATACTTAGTATAATAGATATTGTTTTGCACACAATATTTGTTAATAAACTTTTTTATATAGATTTTTTGTATTATTCTCTAAAACTACCTCAAATTTCATTTGCTCCGTATGTTAAAATGGTTATGCTAATTCAGGGATTTAGGCTGAGATAAATTTCATCCTCTGTATCGAGACTTTACTTTGTTGTTGTGTATTTAGGCTGCCAGGTCACCTTCTTAATCATTCCTAAGTATACTCTGCTCAAGCAATATACTACACGGTACAATATATTTCGCACATCAAGTCAATAACTTATAACAATGACAATTACAGACAACTAGTTATTTTATTTAATTCTTAGTAATGCTTTTCACTTTGGAGTCTTGATGATTGCAGTTTTAATATAAAATATTGATGAAAAAACGAATTGACTTACTACAAAATTTAAAACTATTATATTATGACTAATATTTTTGCAGACGTAGATAATTTTCTGACAGAAAAATTACTACTCTTCACGGTGAATGCGAAAGCGATCCCGTGGTTGGTAGCCTTAAAAATGGCAGCGTCGTCAATGCTGCCAGGTAAACCCACCTAACCCCTTGGTCGGAAAAAAGGGGATGATATTGGCAGTGACATATGTTAAATTAATATTCTAATATTACTCTTGTGTCTATACAACCCTTAACATAAATCCACATAAACTACCACAAACTTAAACAAGCAATCAAAATCTTGTTTGTTTGTACAACATACTCCATTGGACTAGTGTAAATGTGAGTGAACTAATTTGTCTATTACACTTCAACTTCTATTAAGGCTTATAAAGCCTCGAGATCTAATTATGTATTACTGTGTTTCTGTCCCTGAAACTGGCTTACTTGGATTAGTTCTTTAGTTTTATTAAACTTATAAAGTAAGATCTTTCCGACAAAAAAGAAAATATAAAGACAGCACTGAACCTTAATACATATTTGAAGAAATAGTATATGGAAAATTCTATCTATACTGTAGCACGTACATGGACTGTTTTGTTAGGTCTACCCTCTCATAAAAGATCGAAGTAGAGAAGGTATAATAGATATTACATTCGGTATGTGAGAGAGTGAGAGAGCCGGATATCCAAATCCTATCCTTTCCTCTGTCATATTCACACATTTAATAAAAGATTATTATCAAGTTTTAATTTCTACTTAATGTCAATTTTATACATAAATGTTAAGTTCACAAAGCCAAGAACGATATTAAAACATCTCAATTTTACCGACATTTACTAACAGAGATCTCTTGAAAAATTTAAAATATTTGTCATACCGATGTAAGGATATATTTTTTAATATATTCTTTTTATTTTAGTCTCCAATCGAATTAAACAAAAAAAAATACAGATTTTCACAATCTAACCATTGTAATCCTAGTCGAGTCTTAGGTATATCATTGTATTATTTGCTTTATATTTATTTTAGTGTTATTAAGCACCTGAAATATATTTTTGTGTTTAGAATACTATATTAAGTTCACTCCAATTCCATTTTTACCAAAACTATTAGAGAACTACACGTGGCTTTAGTTTTAGCAGTTATACATTTGTTCTCCTTACTATATTTTTTTATTTATTTGTTCTTTATTGCACAACTTAACAAAAAGAAAAGTGTACAAAAGGCGGACCTAATGCTATTTGGCATTTTCTACCAGCCAATCTTAAAGGAAAAAAAGTATAAGAATTAACGCTAGGCGTGCTATACGTATGTTTACACACAATAATTGTTATTTTTTATTAATTATCCCTGATCTTTGTCATAATTTGGAGAAAATTGTTCGAAAGCGCCAGAGATAAAAATATTTACGTCTTATATTTGTTACTTCATAAAATATAACATTTTGAAGACCATTGTCCATTTGTACCCAAAGGATATGGTTCGGAAGTCCGGATAAATACGAGCATGATCCGGTTAATTTCGGGTGAAAATCCGGTTCAGATCCAAGCGAATTACCAACTAATTGACTTTGAAGGCTGTTTTATGTTTGTTTTGATCATCCAATTTTTTATAGAATTAATTATTAACTCAATAAAATTGTTCTCAAGCAACAATCTAAAGCGAAACCTAAAATCTGAAATCAGATTTTTTACATCTTTTCAGTATTTACACGTAATTTTATTTCTAACAATGTCAGTGGTAATTGTGATGTGCTGTTTTTTGGCTGTTTGGTTAGATTAGGTTATTAACACTTTAAATATTCAGTAAATATATATACTACTTTTATTTGTACATCACAGTGGAGATGAATTTTATTGGTGATAAAGTATATTTTTAACAGCGACCAACATATTTCTTAAACAGTAACATATGAATATAAAAAAACCACTATCTTAGGTTGTTTGGAGTTTGATGGTTGAAAAACGTATATAGTAGGTCTTTTCCTCAGAATAATATGTTATGTATGCTTTAGTTATTGTTCTGAGGTCTTTTCTGATAAACAAAGATACAAGCCGTCATGTCAAATGTATGTATGACACTTGTCGCGTAACGAATAAATAAGATCTAATAACAAAAAGGGTCCTTTCATACTGATACGTTTCATTGACTAAAAGTCCATAACCTTTTAAAATAGCAGCGTTTTACCTGAAATAAAACGCATATTAAAATACTTACCTCACTGGAAGCTTTATATGAGAGAAGCATTTCCGTTTCCGTCAATATTTAAACATTTTTCGTACTTTTTTATCGCTTTATTTCCGGTTTGTGGCGTCACCTAGCGGAATTTGCACGCGTCATATTTCTTTATATAGACTTGCGTGCAATTTGATTCTCATTGGCTCAGTTTTTAATACCACCTGGCAGAATTTAAGTGAAAGCTTCCAGTGAGGTAAGTATTTTAATATGCGTTTTATTTCAGGTAAAACGCTGCTATTAAATAACTTGACCGTCACTGGAAGCTTTATATGAGATCTGTTTGTTTTCGCCAGGTGACGCCATCTGTAAATAATAATTATAAAATGTGTAAGTTACGCCAATGTGATGAAAATGAAATAAATGTAATCACCAATATTCTATATATTTATTTATTAAATTATTAAAGACATGACTTTATCAAATAAAGAATCACTTTATTAATCAAAAAATAATAACAATAAAAATTGTAATAATCATTGGCTTATTGGATTAAATAACTGTGTTATACTTAGTGAATTACTACTGTAATTATTGGTTTTGATTATTTCCCGTTGGTAATATTTCTTGAATGTGTTAGCCGACTTCCAGTTTCCTCGGGACAATATATCTTCAAGGGTATGATTGTCGAGCCAATTTTTTGAAGCCACCGCAGATCTAATACTGCCGGGAGAATCACTTATACCAGCTTCCTTGAAGAGGGTTTTAATCCAGCCAGCTATAATAGTCCGAGAAGCGGGTTTTGCGGTACCTCTAACTGTAATAAATAAATTATTAGATTTTGCACGGTTACGTCTTTCATTTAATAAAACTATGGCCTTATCTATCCAGAAAAGAGGATCAAGCTTAGAGTTGTCTTTGTTACAAAGTAGCTTCCAACCTGATTGTCGGTAATCAGTATTATCCGTTTTTGAACCGAATTGCGGCCAAAATATTACATAATCATCAAATTTTTCATAATGCTCTTTATCTAACGTAAGCAATGTTAAATCATGTATCCGTCGTCCTGAGCAAAGTAATAATAATATTGCTGTATGTCGCAATACTTGGAAATGATTATTATAATTAATTGAATAGTTGGATAGGAAGAAAGATAATTCATTGACATCCCAAACCGGTGTTTTGGAGATTTTAGGTTTTTTAAGAGCAATTGACTTTAAAATATGTTTGACTAAAACATGTGAGCTTAGTTGACTTGACATATTAACGTTGCATAATGTAGAAACAACCGATTTATGCAATAGTATTGTGTTATAAGATAAGTTATTTTTTATGTACAAATCCGATAAGAATTGAGCTAGTTGGGTACCTGAAGGGTTTTTGGGCTCTATATTTTTAAAACTACACCAACTAACCCATCGTTTCCATGCAACATCATATGTTTTCAAGGTTGACTTTCGCCAAGAATTTTTTAACAATAATATTTGTTCGTAGCTAAAATCTTCTACGGCCTCTGACCACCCCCACATCTCCAAACCTCCAAGATTATGTTCTCGATTTTTGGTGGTGGTAGCCCCGTTGTTGTATCGATTAGATGTTTCTGTAGATGTTTCAATGTGAATGGAGCTTCGAGAGCACGGGCTTTGAGATCCGGCCGCCAAAACACCTTTTTCCATCGAGGTACCACCACTAGAAATATGCCTGTCGATTTGTTTAAGTGTGTTAATACCTTTGGGACTAGAAATGGTGGGGGAAATATCCATGCTAGTGGGTAATTCCACAGAGTGCTGAAGGCATTGTGAAACAGAGCCTGAGGGTCTCTTACATCTCGTGACACATAATTGCTTACTACATGCGCAGTCTCCGAGGCAAATAAGTCGATCATCGGAGTTCCCCACCTTTTGAACACTTTCTTTACACACGGTGGTAGTAAATGCCACTCTGGGGGTTGGAGATGTCGTGACAGATGGTCGGCATGGTTGTTTTATTTGCCAGGAATATACTGTATGCTGTGATGTATCCGATATTTGTCCAGTAAAGTTAAGATCTGAAAAGTGATTTTTATTAGAGGTAAAGATTTTGTGCCTCCCTCGTTCCGGAGGTATGCAACTGCGGTTTTGTTGTCGCATTGTATTAAAATCGAGCTGCGATATAGTAAATGGGCTTGGTTCTGGAGGGCATATAGTATGGCCAACATTTCTTTTTGGTTGCAATGTAAATTTTGTTCCTCTGGAGACCAAGTGCCCGATAGAGCCAGATCGTTTATTTGTGCTCCCCAAGCTTGATCCGAGGCATCTGTAACTAAGAAGATTAGCGGCGGAGGGTAATGGAGAGGCGTCGTTAATTTGAAATTTTGTGCCCACCATTTCAAATCCCTTACGACACTTTCTGGCAATGGATAACATCTTGGCAACATATCTTGTATTTTGATCATGAATAATAGCAGATGTCGATAGTTTAGACGGCCTCGAGGGATGATGAAACTGGCAAAATTCAGATGGCCTATTAAACTCTGTAAATCTTTTAGACATGCCTTTCTTTCTAACAGAATTAAATTTATTTTCTCCACTATTTTGATATTTTTTTGGTTTGGTAGAGCTTTTAAGTTTTCCCAAGGCTTCCACACTATCACTAAGTAAAGTATACTTTTTTGTGGGAGCAAAATTGACTTTTTGAAATTTACTAACCAACCCAGTGTCTGTAAGATTTGAATTGTAATTTTGACATGATTTGATAGGGTTTGACGGTTTTGATTTGCCAATAAAAAATCGTCGAGATATACTAGGATTCTTATATTCCACTTTTCTCGTAGTATTTAAGCTACCCAGTTGGATAAAATCGAAAAGGTTTTTGGAGCAGTGCTTAACCCGAACGGAAGGCATGTCATCTCTAGTAATTCTTGGTCGTATACAAGACGTAGAAAACGTCTGTGAGTCTCGCTTACTTTCAGATGAAAATACGCTTGGGATATATCGATTTTGCATAACCAGTCTTGGGGCTGAAGAAAGTCTGGTATTCGATGCATGTTTATCAAATGAAATGGATCGACTCGCACATAATTGTTCAGTGATTTGAGATTGAAAATTGGTCGGACTGTGCAGTCGGGTTTTGGCACTAAAAACAAAGGGGATATGAAACTTGGTGTGGGTGGAGCAGTTCTTAAAACACCTTGTTTTTTCATTTTTAGTATAACTGCAGTCATCTGTTCTGAAACGGGAGTGTGAGCAGTGTTCAAATTTAGATGTGGGTATATTAGAGGTGGTTTTTGAATGAATGGAATGCGATACCCCTGAATTATTTTTAGTATGATTTCTGGTGCCCCCATCTCTCTCCACTGTACAATGTAATTTGCTAGCTGACCCGCTTGAAAACGAGTCGAGTCATTGTTTATATCCTTTTTGATTTCCTCTAATAACATTTGACTTGTCTGAACGTCTTCGATGACTTCCTCGGTCGGGCCGCGAACCCCGGTTTGGAAATGAATTGTTGCTTTTTTCAGGTATATTGTTACAATAGTGCTGTATATTTGAGAACTGATTTCTGTGAGGGTAATTCGAATGATGATGATATACACCCCGCGAGGGTGGATTATTTAAAGCGTATGATTTCCCAGAGTATCCTGGTTCATATCGGCTTCCACGCGATGGAAACGTTGTGCTTCGCATGCCTCTCCCCCGCGAGGGGCGGCTATTACTCACCCTTGTATGCAAAATTCCATCACTTTTTGGAGGCCAAAATGCTTTTCGTACTCCGCCAGCCTTTTCCAATGTTGCGGTAAAAGGCTCCGAATCAAAAATGTATGTAGATGAAGGTGGTATCCTATTTAAGGATGACTTGACTAAAGGATCTTTAACCTGGCTAGTGATGGATTCACGTCGTATTTCTATACATTCGGCACGGTGTCCACAAACTAACTGTAAAAGATCTGAAGAAGTTTTTTGAAAATCACCCTTTAAAATTAATTCTTCAACCTTCTGACTTAAATTCTCAAAATTTAAGCCTGTCACTTTAGCCCATGAAAGTAATTTGCAAATACCTTCTTGTAAAGCTTCTTTTTGTTTCAATACACAGTAAGTAATAGCTGCATATGACTTTTCTGAATTTGCAACGTGACGTAGACTATCGTAAATTTTAACCTCCTCATTTACATTCAAATCTTCGAATCCTGGAGTATGATTATACAATTTTTGTGTTTCGGCATATCTTACTTCTGACCATGAAGTAGTACCCAAACGCTGGACGCTTAACAACATGTCTAGGAAATTTTGAGGTGTTTTTGGAACGGGTGGTTCCTTTAATTTAGTTTCGATATCAAAGGTAAACTATGAATTGGAATTTACGTAATTTTTGGACTCGACCGGAGAGTCCGTAGTGTTATATTGTTCGTACAACTCTCCGCTGGCTTCGGACCAAATGGAGTCGTCATTATTCTGTTCTTTATTTGTAAAATTATTATCACTGTTAGATATAAAAATATGTTTACGAAGCTCACCCATTTCCTTCATCAGTTTGTCCAATTTGCGATCAGAACTTCTAAAGCGTTTTTCCTTTTTTCGACGTTGGCGGCGTGATCGCTTTGTCCGTTTACAGCCCGAATTACTAGAACTAGACGACTCGCTGCTTGTCGAAGAACTTGAACTGGAGCGATTTCGCCCTCGTTTTGCAGCCTGTCCGATAGGACTGGCAGTAATTAAATCAGAAACATCATTTGTTCTCTGATTGTCCATAACTGAAAACAATTAAAGTTAGTCTAATTTCTTTAATCGATGTATTTTAGATGTATTATTTTACCATATAAACACAACATTAAAATATTTCCTGGTTATTACTTAATGACCCAATAAAACTTTTTCCTTCAAGAATAATTACCGAGGGTAAATACTAATTGTTAATAACTATTTAAGAATAAATTTTGAGGGTAATTATTAATTAGTAAAAGGTATTTAAGAAAAAACTTTGAGGGTAAATTTTGAGGGTAAATTTTGAGGGTAATTATTAATTGGTAAAAGGTATTTAAGAAAAAACTTTGAGGGTAAATACTAAACTTTGTTTAAAGGTATTTAAGAATAAATTCTGAAGGTAAATACTGATTGCTATACTGCAAGGGTATATTTCATTTAACACATGTTGGGTCATAATGCATATTATGTTAAAAATAGAATCATTAACATTTGTACGAAAAGTTTGAACCACTGAAATTTTTCTTTTTATATACAGGTAATTCGAACGGAAAAACCGTTAAAATAATGATCACTTACCTATTTCAGTAGTAATAATTGTTATTTATATACCGATATCCGATACTGTATATATATATATATCACTTTCTGTATTTATATAACTAATTTCACTTGTAATTTCACTGTTTCTTATAACGATCGCACTTGGCAGCGATTTGCTTATCACCAGTTGTCTTGACGGAAAACTGAACGCCAATGAGAATCAAATTGCACGCAAGTCTATATAAAGAAATATGACGCGTGCAAATTCCGCTAGGTGACGCCACAAACCGGAAATAAAGCGATAAAAAAGTACGAAAAATGTTTAAATATTGACGGAAACGGAAATGCTTCTCTCATATAAAGCTTCCAGTGACGGTCAAGTTATTTAATAATATACATATTTTAAAGAACATCGGAATGATAAATATTTTAATAATTCACAATATTAAACTATTTTAATCATTTATTATGGACATAAAATGTTAATTTATATCTATAAAAAAATTTCAGTTTGCGGTTAATTACATTAAAAAAATATATTTATAAAAGTTCAAATACTTTATAATTTGAAACTATAAAAAAAATCAAACGACTGTAGCTAAATTATTTACTTGAATTTCATTACTTACTTTTTTGATTACTTGAGTTGTGTTGCTATGCAAGCATTTATTTTCAATAACAGTAAATTTTCTACAATGACATTTTTAAAACGTTACCCTTGTTTTCAAGTAAGTAGATAAAACCACTTATATAAAGAAATTAATATTAATACAAAGATAAAACAAAGATTAAACATATTAAGAGCTTGTGTATTCGTTTTACATATAGATTAATGAACCTCAAATTGATTCAAATTTGTTTTTTTAAGTTTATTTTGAAATATCAAGAAACGTATCATATCCTATTTATCTTTTAGTATGAGTTCAACAATTCTATTTCTCTTACCGCTTGTTAACTCCTCGAACAAACATCGTTCCATTCTAATTCGTGTGCAATCATTTGAATGAAAAGTCTTTACCGTTTTAAAGTGCCCCTTTAAAAAAATACACCAGCAGGGCTATTGCGTATCTTTTTTGACAGTTAAAATGAAAATCACTATCAGTAAGTGCGGACATAATGGTTGTCAAACAACTAATTTCCTATAATGTAACTATAGTAACAAACTGCCATGACGTCACAGCTGATGGTCATTAGAAAAGTCAAAGTTAGCGAATAGCCCTGCAGGAGTTGTTTCTATATTTATTTAAGCATATACGGCTTAATTTAAACAAAACTACATTATACATAATTTTTATACACACATTATTTTCTATACATTTATATTTATTAGACCAAAATATTTTGTAAGTAGGTACCTACCACTATGACTTTAATTTGTTATTCTGAAAACTGAAAAAGAAATATATTTCTTTAAATACGAATTTGAATTGTGAAAATAAACATACATATCACAAGAATCCTAATAATTTTATTCCGTAACTTATAAGTTTTTATAGTTAATATATTATATTAAATATAACGACAAAAATAAAGAGAGCCTCTTAAATAACTTTCCATCGAATATTTAAATTAGTAACTTTTTTAACATAAAATGTAATAAATGTTATAAAAGTTTTAAATATTCGTGTAAGAAACCAATAATATATAAATAAGTGTAATTCTTGGTAATGTCCTTGAGATTAATTATCCTTATCTATTACTATTTACGGCAAATATTAATTTATTTTATTCATTTATGTACCAAAAAAATACTATACAGAAAATTTTACATTGAAAAAAAAAGTGTACAAAGGCCTTACTTATCTCTTTAAGAGATCTCTCCCAGTTATCCTTAGGCGAAAAAGAGTTTTTATGCAAGCGATCTGGTGCGTTAATAATATAACAAAAAATAAACACAGAAAAAAGTAAACACAGTAAAAAGAATAAACAAATAATTTTATTTTAGATTTTATTTAATATTATGAAAATATAGGCGTATATTGTGACGATATATTTACGTAAATTTTTATGTACCTAATGCGTTTAAATGACGCTCCTAAAATAATGTAAGGGAGATTATTATCCTTTAGGTCTGGGTTTTAAATTATTAAATGGTTCAGAAAGCAATTTTAAAAAATAATTATAAATCATTAAATTGAAAGATATTTTTTGGTTTCCTATTTTCATATGAATTGATTGATTGATTGATATCTACAATAAGAAAAAGTTCTTCATAAAAACCTATAAAATGGGTGGGTAAGTTTGTTTTAACTAAAATTCTAAAATTTTTTAATGTTAAAAAAATATGTTTTCATTTGTAATGAAAATTACTTTAAACTCGTATTAGTTTAAGGCTTTTTCAGACTTGGTTACTGGATCCGAGATAATTAATTACCATTTTCAATAAAATTAGTTAGTGTAAATGTTACCTCCAAAAACAGTTTGATATTTTAAAGTAAAGTTTGTTGAACTTTATTATCCTGAAAGTTACTTTAAATTGAAAATTACATTTCAATTTTCGATTAAGGTACAAATATAATGAAGCTAGAAAAAAAAAATGCATTCTATGTATTCTATCTATTGCTGGTAATACCTGTAGTCCCTTTCATCTAATCCAAATTAATAAGCCAGTAATCGTAGCATATTGTCCGGCAGTTCAATAACCCACACTAGAACACATATATATCTACATATAAGTATGTGGTATAGTAGTATTATATCCGAGAATTATATTCACAATATGAGGATTGTCATGACATACATGGACATATTCAAAAGAGTCAAAGGAAATGCGCGGGTGTGTGTGTAAACGAATTAAATACATGACCAGTAATGGCACTTCCTACTGTACTGTACATATATTGGTACATAGTTTGGTAAGTGACAACGTTTCCTATTATGATCCTATTATTATAAAAGAAATGTCAGCATAGATGAATGTACTTGAGAATGGAATGGACGTATTTCATCTACTTGGCGGATAGACATGCAATTTTATCTAAGAAATTCTATATTTTCGAATATAAACATTAATTGATATATAGACAAAAAATACCACAATATGTTATGAAATGCTTATTGTGTTAAGGGGTTACTACAGAATGTCCCTGATAAACGGTTTTGTCCCGACCCTTGTTGACGCGTTAAGGTTTATTGATAATTTAAGTGAAGCGCCAAAGTACTTCTATTATCACAGGGATTTCCATTTGGTTTTTAGAGGATTTATGATTTGAGCTATATATATAAATATATGTATATATTGAATCTTGTGGACACTAACACATACATAAAGTAATATATATAATTAAAAACTATATATCAAATTAAATATAATTATTAAAATTATTTACTTTTGTAAATAGTCTAAATCTCTAATGACCCTCGTTCTAGATTGACTATTTTCAACCACGCATTTTTTTTGCCAACGCACTTTCTTAAGCTAGAGTTAATCAAGTTATAATAAAAAAAAGCAAAACAAATGTAACAATTCTGCACATGTTGTCTCACTATCATTATTGTTCAAAAATATTCTCCGTTATATCGTAGTAATAAGCAACATAGTGTAAATAGGCAGTCAAGATCAATTTCGAAAAATAGATAGGTCTAAACATTTGTATGTAGGTGTAACAGACTTAAAGCCGCTTAATAAGAGAATAAAAATTTAAATGTTTCAAATGAACAAAGGAAGCATCAAGTTAAAAAATAATAATATATCAAACTAAATAAAAAAATACATTTGTTTTAAAATATAATAGAATGTTCAGAACCGTGGCTTATTTTAGATGAAGATTTGCGGTCCCTTAGCTTGTCTGGATGAGGAAAAATCTTGCTCAAATCTTCTCATTTTTCAATTGATAATTTAATA
Organism: Napeogenes inachia; assembly: GCA_959347355.1. NCBI lineage: Eukaryota > Metazoa > Arthropoda > Insecta > Lepidoptera > Nymphalidae > Napeogenes > Napeogenes inachia. The sequence goes on along the minus strand of OY365793.1, from coordinate 18,304,566 downwards.
ACTTAATATACTATAAAATATGAAGTAATTATGACATAAAATTCAGAATATATTTCATATTATATTCTCAATTTTATGACAGAATTAAATCTAAATTAATATTAGAATTTTATCCTGACATAAATTGAGAGAAATAATTATAGTTAGTAGCAAAACACATTTTCTAAATTGTGAAAGTATTCCATTTTAATAAGAAACATTATAAGATAAAATACAGCTATTCATTAAATTTGGCTTGTACAATATTAAAATTTTATAAGAGTTTATTATTAAAATTCAGATTTATTTAATAAGACTCAAATTTTAAATCGTGGTATATTTTTTTTTCCCTAATTGAGAATCTTGCAATAATGTTTTAATAGCGATATAATATTTTGTGTAACTTACTATAATTATGTGAAGAAATGTTTATTAAAAATTACATAACCAATTCACTTGGTTCTAAAACCCCAATTCTTGCGTAATTAAAAATAATCAAAATCTATGTTTAGCCCAAATAAACCTTCTCGCTAAATATTAAGAACGTCAAACTGAGCTACGCAGATTGGGATTGATATACCTATAAAGATACTAAATCTAAGTTCTTCAAATAAAAAACTTTTGAAATTAAAATGATAAATGATGCATGACGTTAAGAATAACTGTATCTGTACTGTATCTGCTGTCAGACTGTGGAACGAATTACCGGAGCATGTAAGAAAAGCCCCAACTCGTGAGTCGTTCAAGCGCCGAGTGAAAGAACTTTATCTCAAATAATTAATATAATTTATATTTATGTATCAATATAAGTACTATATATCATATGTATTATAATCGTATATATTATATATCCCATTATAGCTAGAAAAATTGTATCGTATTAATTATTCTTACGCATTAATATATTTATTTGTATCCGTATTTTTATAATAATTATATATTTTAATATTAATATATATTATATGTATATATATATATATATTTTTTATTCTTAAGAATTTTGTTGTGCTTTTCTGTTTTTTTATTATAATTATTGTTTTTGCACGCCTACCACAACCTCTCCTGTACTTCCTAAGGTTGGCTGGTAGAGAATGTCTAAGTAGCATTAAGCCCGCCTTTTGTACATTTTTTTTTATTTGTGCAATAAAGAATTAAATAAATAAATAAATAAATAAATAACAATAAAGTATTTAAATAAATGTTTTTTTAATAGGTTTGACCGTTCTTGACTTAATTTTAGTTTTTTTTTTGAGTTGGGATAATTAAGAGATATTTCTTCTAATTTATAGATCTTTTTATTTACCAAGCGAATCATTGATCGTGCGTTAACACAAAATCAAATAAAAATGGAGCTATACTAAAGCCGTAACGTTATGTTGAACTCGACAATTTATGGTCTTTTTATCTTACGACTTATTATGGTGTATTGGTACGATTTAGTTCTTTCAAGTCAATAACTCAAGTAAATAACATTTTGATATCACAGTTATTGTTGTGTCTCAGCTGATATTTTCATTCGTAAATCATTTTAATAGTATATAGAACTAAAAATTTCAAAGAGTGATTATATTTTCCATAAATTCAAACTTTTACAACCAAAATAATTCAATTTTCATATTTGTTAAAGCACTTTTGACTACTACTTTGGTCTTGTGGAAAATAATTTTGAAAATAATTATTTTGTGTTTTAAGTAAAAAAAGCAGTTAAATGAGTTTAAGTCAGTCGGCCTATATATTTAACAACCTTGTATGATAGATTTGATTACGATCCAATAACAAGTAAAGCGAAATATTTTCAAATTTTACATTCATTAGTAAACATGTAAACATAACAAGAAACGTATCCCTGTTCTGAACATTTGAACATCTGAACACTATGAATATTTACTTGTTCCTACATGTGCAATAAAATCTGTGTGATTTAATGTAAACGCCTTTAACAATATAAAGCGAAACAGAGTTTTGAAGGAACCCATATTCAGAATTCTCACTTTTCATTATGGTACCGCACCAAAGGGTAAGAACGGACTATCACCAAGACCCCACTGTCCGTCTGTCTGCCTCGAGGCTGTATCTTTTGAACTTTGATAGCAAGACAGTTGAAATTTCTGTATTTTTACTATAACTATAACAACAAATACTTAAATCAGAATAACGATTTTTTTAAGGGCTGTTGGGCTCCCATAAGTCAAACTTGATTTTTTTGGTCGAAATTAATAACGGTAACAGATAGACGCTTGAAATAATCATAATGTATTTAGTTATGTTTTCATTTTAAAAACCTGACAGTAAACGGAGAATGGTAGGATCTTTTTCATTATACTTATTTACTTTAACAATGATCATTCGATAAATAATCTATGTAACATATTCAAATTCAATAACATATTCAAATTCAAATAATCTATGTAACATATTCATGTTACATAGATTATTTGGTTATCAATAAAATGTACCGTAAGTTTACTGACAACACTAAAAGCTTTGACTACAAAATACTGGGTTCATAAAATACTATTAGTGTTATAATGAATTAAAAAAAATACGCAATGTATTTTATAAACCTTATCTAACCCGACGTTTCGAATGCTTTGCAGCAATCGTGTTCACGGAAAGACACCTCCATCTCGTCTTTCCGTGAACACGATTGCTGCAAAGCATTCGAAACGTCGGGTTAGATTTAAAATGTAAATTTAAAATTTAATTCAATATACGCGAGTTAAATCCGTAAAAATGGTTTTATTTCAAATAATAACTTATTACGTTTATTCAAATATAATATGATAAGTCGTGATATTTATGGATTTTTTTGTAGCTAGTTACGGCAGCAGTAAACAATATTGTCTAAAACCCTTGTACCTACGTTGCTTTATTGACTTAAGTAAGAATCAAGCAATATTTCAAATCTCAAATAATGCTCGATATTATGATAGCAAATTGCTTAAATCATTCGTACTCGTACAAGGTTCATTTAAATTTCGCAATTGTTTCCATTGGATTTATTGAAGTATTAATTAAATTTAAACTTTGAACACTTTATCTACTATAATATATGAAGGAGTAAGGACATAATATAAATTATAATATTCTCACAAAGAACAAAAAGCACGAATGCAAATATATTTTATTCTGCAATTTGAAAAAAGACTTTCATAAGAATCATTCAAATTCCACAGTGAACAATTTGAATATCTTCAAAGAATATTAAATACAATTTATATTGCGATGTTCGCAGTTTTAATTTATGTTACGGTATTAATTTAACTTTAGGAGAACTTCTTTTGAATGTATTGTTAAGATTTCTTACATTATTGTATTTTTTTTTTTAATCTGTGCATTTATCTTCGTAGTACTGCTCCATGCGAATCAGACCATAAGTTATAATAATATATTTAAAGACCAATCTTTTAAATTATTTAATATATCCTGAGTCACTTTTCATCATTCATAGAATTCATCCATTCATTCATTCATATCAGTCATTACATAGAAATGAACAGTATTAGTGTTTGTTCGCTTGTACAATACACACACAAATAAATAATTTTATACATAATTTTAAAAAGCAGAAAGAAAAATGTAAATTTAAAAAACCCCTGATATAAAAAGACCTCTAAAAAGGACAAAGAATAATATTATAACGTACTTATTGAACTTAATTCGTTCGGGGGACTTTTAAATAAAGGAAAATAGTCAAAATGCAAGTAAGTTATCGATGTAATAACAATAATAATATCTAATCGTATAGTCTAAGTCCTCATTCATTAGTTCCGAAAACTTCATAAAATAGAGACCGCCGTCAACGTACGTTCAATGGTATTATATATATACCAATAATAAGTACATATGTACTTATGGATAGATGTATAGCAAAAAGTTTTGATATATTTATTAAATATTTTTAACTATCACTTGAAAACTAGCATTCAGGATTCTTGACTTCATATACATTGAACACTCATTTTGACCAACAAATCGCTGTTTTTATAACATTCGGTATTAGTTCGTTTGATAATTCCGTTTTCTCTCGTAATTTATTCAAACCCTTATTCAAACATCGTTATGTTTCAAGTGCTGTCGATACTAAGTGTATTTTTTTTTTTGCTTTTAAGCAAGTAGTTTTTACATTTACTATTCAAGTATTTTCTTTTTATATAGCAATATATATTATTAGTACCCTATATCAGTTTTTTCTTAACTTTGTTATATGTAAAATAAATAATAATTATATATATTACAATATAATTATACCTCACTCTAAATAAAATAAGTGAGAAATTAAAATGGACATCTAATTTCTCGCATTAACGCTTCACGAAATATCTTCGTATATATTAGGACAATGGATTTAATGAGAAATGCATTTTACAGCATTTTACCTTATTTGATCGTTCAAAGATTTTTTTATGGTAATCGATACGGAATATGCATTATGTCTTTATTATATCGTGTAGAAATTATACCATAAAAAAATGTGTTAAATTTGTATATCATATACTATTTGTCGTGTCAATTATTCCATTGTATTTTTTTTTAATTATATAATTAATAGAAGATATGAATGACATATATATATATAAATTCGATCGACTCGACTCGACCAAAGGCGGTGTGACATAATATATATGTATATATATATTATATCACACCGCCCCATTGGTCGAGTGGTTAGTGCAGACGCCTAACGTATAGCGACGCCATGGGGCTCGGGTTCGATTCCCGACAGAGACAGGCATGTATGTGATGAGCATAATATTTAATTAATTATAATTCTCTTAAAGAAACATATATCAATTCTAATACATGTTTAAGCGTTAAATAAATTATTTCTGATTAAGTTTCGAAGGTAACCTTAAAATACTTTTTTTTATAAAATACAAGTAATTGGGTCAACTTTCTATAAAGAAAACCTTTGCAACCATCCAGACTTGTTCACTTTAAAGTTATAAAAGAATTCCTACCCTAAGTTATATTGACTTCCAACGATACGCCGATAGCTGACGCGACAGGAATTTATCTCTTCAATTTGCAAAAGAAAATAATGATACAAAAATTGCTTTTATGAATTTCTTTTAAAATTAAGTTACGCTTCCGATAAATATATGTACGTTGTGTAAGCTTAATTGTTTACTATAACAAATAATATTTTTTACCTTTAATTTCGCGTAGGTACTTAGTATATTTTAAAACATATTTTTGTTAACTTGTCATCATAAGCAAAAACAAAAAACTTTCGAATGAAATTCATATCTTTTAATTAACTATAGGCTTTATCAGAATTCCGTTGTCACTTCAATTGAGAAACTACTTGATCGAGGTATATAAGGAGATAAAACATTTGTTTACAGCAGCGTTTGTCGTGATTGCATCCGAGGTAAATTTGGTTAATTTTATTTAGTGATAAATAAAGCCGAAACTTAACTGAACATGCTAGAGTGATGATAGTTCCTCTGACATGATTAACAAATGACGACGTTTTAGAACGTAATTTGGTTATCACTATCGAATTCAATCAAAGAATGCAGTGAATTAAAAGAAATATTTGTTTTATTTTTTATTTAATAATAATACTTTAACTTTTTATTATATATTTTTGAATCCGACTTAAGTCTGCAGTTGAAAAACCATTGTAAACTTGGGTGTATTTTTTTTGGTTAATTATATAATAAGCAGAAAAAAATTGGCGCTATATATTTACGAGAAATTAACATTAAAACTAATTATTGTTCTTGAAAAATTAAAAAGGTTTTTTTGGTATATATATTCTATCACATTTTAACAAAATCATTTCACGGAGGTATTAAGTGAATTAAATTAAAAACAAGATATTTTAGAAACGATTCAAATCCATATCTCTATTTACTTAATTTTAGTCTTTTTACTACTTATGAACCGCTTTCCCCCGAAAAGAAATTCATATGAAAAAGGAAACTCAAAATTCTTATTTCAAAATAATTCGCAGTTCATATAATTAATACGTAGTGTACCTGTAAGTCTTTTACTACAAAAGATACATTTCAAAAAGACAAAATAAATGATTCATTTGATTCAACTTAACATAGATATATACCTTTGGATATATCATTTGTTGTCTAAATAATGCAGACGCTTATTGGACTGAATAAAACAGAGATAGCTCCTGCTTACAACAGAATATTCCTAAAATTACTCATAGGCTTCTAACTATGATTTAATCATTTCAGAGTATGTAATAAATGAAATGATACTCGAATTTTGACTGTATATATGAAACTAAATACCGTTTGTTTCCTGAATACTTACTCGGTATTACTGCGAACTTCAAATATGAAAACTATAAATTTAACTATTAAAAAACTTTTGTATTGCTAATTCCATTTAATAATACATTTGTATTTATGTTCAATAGCTTACCTAAATATAGAGCTACGAAAAGTATTTACAATTATTCATACATACATAACATATTACATAAACTCTATCCATGTAAGTAATGGTCTAAAATTAAGTCCAATTATTGAACTTACCTACTTATTTTAATATGTTGTTACTTTTTGGGGGATTAAACTTTGAGTTTCGAATAAAGTTAAGTTAAATATCGAACATCATATTCAGTATAACAAGTATAGAACCTAATTATTCGATTAGTTGCTTAGTAGTCATCAACATATTTAAATCGGAAATAGAAACAGCAAAGTTAGTAAGTACCTATATTAGTAGGAACTTACATTAGTACACAATCGCTGTTTACATATTAGTTGTTATTTTCGTGAACGGTAACATTAGTTGCATATTTTCAATTTAGAAGGAAGAAGGAAGTTTCAAGACCTGGTAAATTATAGGAGAATAAAATTTATATAATATTTATCATATAAATATATGTGTACCTATTTCTGCCCTCACATATGTTGTTCTTTTCCAACTCTCATCGGTAGCTGGAAGAGATCTCTTTATAGAGATACGCTGATTCTATGTGTACATTTATGTCTATATTTTATTGTCTGTAAAATTCCGGTACATGAAAAAAATAAATAAAAAAAAATAGGACCAACACGTTTAATTGACATATTGACGCAATTCAATTTATATTTAAGTTGAAGGCTCGAAAACAAAATGTCAGCCATTTTGGATTCACGTTCTTATAAACAGTAAACAACTGTAATTTACCAATTGTAATTGGATGTTGGTCTCTTTTGTTAATTATTAATACTGTTTTGGATTGTTTGACATGTTTGTGTTTGTAATGCGTTCAGTTTTTGTTTGAAAATATCTATAAAACCCATGTTAAGCTTATTTAAATTTATATAAATATAGGATGAAAAATAACCCCATACGTGCAGGGATTCGAAACCGCGACCTCTGGAAAACGAGACTATTTTTTTCATTTTTAACCCTCGACTAGAAGAGGGGTGTTATAAGTTTGACCTGTCAATCTGTGTATCTATCTATCTGTATATCTGTCTGGGGCAATGTAGCAGCCAAAAGAGTTGACGGATTTCAATGCGGTTTTTTTTAATCGAAAGCTATGTTTAGTCTAAATATGAACAGTCGTCTCCAAGATATTGAAGGTTTATTGGCCCCGGGTGAAAGGTTCTCACTTCTTAGTATTACTAGCTGTTCCCGGCGGTTTTGGCCGCGCTATATAGGAAAAAAAACCTTGTGATGTAGGCCAAAAAGTTTTTACACTTACTTACTTAGCTGTTGCCCGTGACTGCGTCCACGTAGACTGTAAAAAATATATTTATATGGCTTATGATCGTAGTCATAAAGAGTCACGAGCAACAGCTACTGATGATATAAATCCCTTCTTCATAGTGTTATTAGGGATTATAAATCATTTTAACTCTAAATATTTATATTTATTAATATTCAAATATATCTACATGAAAAAGTCTCAAATCATGTTTCTTAATACATTTATAATTTATTACATTGTCGAAATTTAAATTATTTTTATTATTTATTTAATAAAAAATAAGGATTCGCGTGATCCTTATATTTTCAAGTATTAAATATAGCTTATATTCAATAGAGGGATAGTGTAGGATTCTAATGCTAAAATATTTTTTTAAATCGGTCCGGTTGTTTCGGAGCCTATTCAATTCAAACAAACAAATAAATCTTCATTCCTTATAATATTAGGATACCTTGGTGGAAAAACTTAAACAACTGAAAATTTGTGTGTCCGTAGGTTCATTTAGTACAATAAAGAAACCAGTAACATAACTTTAAAAAGCAGAAAAAAATAATAATAATAAAAAACCTCCGATACAAAAAGACCTCTAAAAAGAATAAAAATATTATTTAAATTTATATAAATATAGAATGAAAAAATAAACCAATACGGGCAGGGATTCGAACCCGTTACTACTGGGAAACCGTCCCGTCGCTCTACCAACTGAGCGATACGGTAGCTGAATTGGTAGAGTTAACGGGACTTGGTATTGGTTTATTTTTCATATACTTATATAAATTTAAATTAGCTTAACATTGTTTATAAATATTTTCAAAAATAATGTTATGTTCATATTTAAGTCGTTGAATTAGGGGACCGTTTATTAAAGGAATAAATTAAAATGCAAGTAAATTACCAAGGCTAATAAAGAAATTAGGATACCGAATCTTATAGTCTGAGTCCTCAATGATTAACTTCATAAAAAAAGACACCATCGTCAACGTACGTACAATGGTCCCCCGACGCAACGATTTCAATAAGTACATAATAATATTATTTTTATTCTTTTTAGAAGTCTTTTTGCATCAGGGTATTTTTAAATTTTTAATTTAAGTTTTATATTTATATAAACATATTTTTTTGTTAAAAACATTTAAATAACTTACAATATTTCATTGCTTTTAAAAAGCAATTGAGCTAAGCAAGATTTGAGCACTAATATACTATGAGTTACTCATATACAAAGCTTAAATCCGATGCAATGGTTTGAAAAATTAATATTCAATTAATCTATGAGACAACATAAATATTCTTAACTTTAAATATTCTTACACTATATATTCTCTCATATAAAGTATAAAAATTGCAATCCGGAAAACGGATCCGGCATCTTTATGACTTGACCCGATTCGGTGCTAACTTTTTGTGGAATATTCTTAACTCTTCTGACTATTATAGAAAGATTTCATAAGCTGAAAATTTGTATTGATAAAACTCTAATCTGGGTTCAAATAAAATATAAATTGTCAGTTTATATTCATTAAAATTGGCTATAGAGGCCCTACGCAAAAGAGATTTGAATTTTAAATAAATACATATATAATGAAAAATACCGAGACTACAGGGATTTGTACTTGCGACCTCAAAACTTCTTGTTTTTCTACCAAGAGAGGTTTCCCAGATTTAAGTGTTAGCTTTTAAACATGTAGTAGTTTGGTTTTGACTAAATATAAAGATATAAGTTGTTGATTTGACTAAAACAATTGAATCTCTGTGTAGAAGTTTAATTGATAAAAAAAATGTAATATTGAATACTGATTTGACTAAGAATCAGAAGTATATAAATCGCAGCTCGGTTAAGAGAAGGCATTGTGAAATTGAGAGTACAAGTGTGGTGGTGCTATTGCGATAAAAGTGTAACAGTTATAATAAAGCGTTGAGTGTGTGATCGAGAGACTAAGTTGTGTAACAGTGATAGTTAAGAGTTTAAATGGTAAACAGTTTAGTGTATTTGTGAACAGTGTCATAAAGTGCTTTAATGAATAGAACGACTGTCTTCTGATTCTTTGCGGTAAGAGAGCTCTAATATAAGTTAGTATTGAAATACCGGACGCTACCCGCGAAGGTGAATTACACATTTTATATATGATCGTCTTTTGCAATTTCTTACCTACCTAGGATATATGTTTTATATGGATATATGTTTTACTAGCTGTAGCCCAACAAAGAGTCATAATTTAAATTTTATTTTACGAAATCGCTATCTAACGACCTTTGATACATTCTTGTATGCGTTTACTTGAAAACATAATTTTTAGATCTCACAACCTAATGTCCAAAATCCACCATTTTCGTTTTTTTAGTATACCCAATGTCACTTGCGCCATTAAAACATATCTACCGATACCTAAAACGCCAAAATACAAATAGCATATTTGAATAACATAACAGTCCTTCTAAAGTCATCAGGTAATAAGAAGGATTTTCACAAATACCTACTTACAATACCCGGCAATAAATATTGCACATCGACCTTTGAAAAGAGACATTCGGCTAATTTCGGTTTCATAGAGCGTTATCACTATCGCACGAAATACAAACATTCCGGTATCTATTTTTTATTTATTTTTTTTTTTTTTTTAAAACTCGCCGTGTACCTCCGCGTGGGTGGGCGGAGTCTGTGTTCAGGGTTAGATGAGTTTTCCAGTGTGTTAATTTTATTATTTGATGTAGTATTTAGTTAATGGTAGTAGGTAGTATCTACATCTAAGGTAAGTACAGCCATTTGTCTATTATTAAATTTATACAGAGCTAATTTGTTACTTTTACATTCCAGATTCGGGACATTAAGTGAATCTATTATATAGTAGTAAGTGGTATACACAGCCAAGGTAGTACAGTCATTAATCAATTTGGTATTTTATACAAAACTAATTTATTTATTTTCGGTTTCAGATTCAGGACAATGAATAGATTTATTACATGGTAGTAGGGAATATATAGAGCCAAGGTAAGTAAAGCCATTTATCTTTTTAGGGTTCCGTACCCAAAGGGTAAAAAACGGAACCCTATTACTAAGACTCCGATGTCCGTCCGTCCGTCCGTCTGTCTGTCTGTCACGAGGCTGTATCTCATGAACCGTTATAGCTAGAGAGTTGAAATTTTCACGGATGATGTATTTCTGTTGCCGCTATAACAACAAATACTAAAAACTAGAATAATATAATTATTTAAGGGGGCTCCCATACAACAAACGTGATTTTTTTTTGTTTGTCTATATGTCATGAACTTTTATAGCTAGATAGTTGAAATCTTCACAGATGATGTATTTCTGCTGCCGCAATAAAATCTGATACTAAAAACGTAAATAATATAAATATTAAGGGGGGCTCCCATACAACAAACGTTACTTTTTTTTGGTCGATATTAATAACGGCAACAAGTATCCGATTGATTTTTTTAAATAGATAATAATAGTACGGAACCCTTCGTGCGCGAGTCCGACTCGCACTTGGCCGGTTTTTTTGTTAATTACTTTTGAGTATGAGTAAATTAATTTTTATAGTAGTAAGAAGTTAATAATGAAAAGGTAGGTACAGCCATTTATCTATTATTTATAGGTTATACAAAACTGTTTTATTACTTATTTGTTACAGGTTTGGGACATCGAGAGAGTTTATCTATTTAATTATTTATACAATGCTATTTCTCTTAGTTTTTTCAGGTTTTCATGTATGTCCAGGACCCAGGACAGGGAAGCATAATTACAGGTAAGTATATGTATATGTATATTTTTCTTATTTTTTTTTTTATAATTTTTTTTTTTATTTATTTTTTTTTTATTTATTTATTTATTTATTTATTTTTTTTATTTTATTTTATTATTATTATTATTATTTATTTATTTTTTTTTTATTTATTTATTTTTTTTTTTTCTTAGGTTCTGCACCGATTCGCCATTCGGCCAGCGTCCAGGTGGTTGACTGCTTCGGTGTTTCGTCCCCTCTCGGTTGAGTTGCGGTGATTGCGGTAGGGCATTTTAATAATGCCGCCTCCAATCAGATGATCTTCTATGTTGGCCCTAAAACTGCCCATGTGCTCGAGCACATGTGGTTAGGGCCCATTGCTAGACAGATGTTGTGTGGGTTTTCGTTACAGGATTTTCCATCTTCAATTGCCCATCCGGTTATCCAGGATGGCTGTGGTGTCATTCGCTGATTGTCACTTTCTAATATTGTGATGTCAGAGCTGTTAAAAAATTAAAGAGAAAAAATAGAGATGATTTTAGGGATTTGTAATATTTTGCAAATCAGTTCAGACTCCATTAGTACTCCTAGAACGAATTTTGCTGTTACGAAAACTATGACAGTTTTCATAATCGAAAACTATGACAGTTTTCGACGTCGAAAACTATGGCAGTTTTCGTAATCAAATACTATGGCAGTTTCGACATCAAAAACTATGAGAGTTTTCGAAATCGAAAACTATGACAGTTTTCTTAATCGAAAACTATGACAGTTTTCCTAATAGAATACTATGTTAGTTTTCGTTATCGAAAACTATGACAGTTTTCGTAATCGAAAACTATGACAGTTTCCGTAATCGAATACTATGACAGTTTTCGTGATCGAAAACTATGACAGTTTTCGTAGTCGAATACTATTGCAGTTTTCGTAAACGAATACTTTGACAGTTTTCGTAATCAAAAACTATGATAGTTTTCGTAGTCGAATACTATGACAGTTTTCGTAATCAAAAACTATGACAGTTTTCGTAATCGAAAACTATGAGAGTTTTCGTAATGGTTGTCTTTACTTATTTAGATTGATTTATAGTAATTATCTATTACCATTAACATGATTTTAAACAGATTTCTGTATAATTTCGGCTAATTGTTGGACAATTTCGGCCTCGTAGAGCGTTATATTTGTCGCACGAAATAGAAACAATCCGGTATCTATTAGGAGCTGTTAAAACAAGTATGATTTGCTTCTTTTGAGAATTATTTTTATTCTTTGTATAAAAGCCACAATTTCTTTTATAAGTGGTGGCTTTAAGTTGGGGTAAAATAAAATAATAATAGAAATAATTCTAATTTTATAATAATAAATAACGGTTAATTTTTTCCTAAATAATAAAAATTTTACTTAACGTTACGTTTTTTTATTTTATTTTACCCTAACTTAAAACCACCACTTATAGAAAAAAATGTGTTTTTTATACAAAAAAATAAAAATAACTTTCAAAAGATTATACTTATGTAATTATACGAGCAAATTATACTTGTTTTGCAGCTCCTAATAGATACCGGACTGTTTGTATTTCTTGCGACAGTGATAACGCTCTACGAAGCCGAAATTAGCCGATTGTCTCTTTTCAAAGGTCGATGTGCAATATTTATTGCCGGGTATTGTACGTCAAATTCAGTGAACCAATCGATTAAAAACAGGAACTCCCGTGACAACTACGTAATCGTGCTACAACCTATGTTTGTATGTTATGCCACAGTGGTATTGTACCACGTGGAAAAGTTAGTATTTCCTATGTATTATTTTAGTACATGAGTATAATATACTGAGTACAATATTGTTGTATAATATGAGTACAATATTGTTGTATTGCCAAGTTTCATCAAAGTCCGTTCAGTAGTTTTGGCGTGATTGAGTAACAAACATCCAAACATTCGGACTTATATTTAGTAAGATAAGATAAGACGTAAAATATTCTAAATCACGTTTATTAAGTATAGTCAGTTGGTTTAATTACTAACAGTTATTTTTCAACCGAAAAGTGGAAATCAACCTGACAGAACCAATCCGGCCGGAAATGGAAAACCGGTCGGATCCGGCCGGATTGAAAATGACGCTGGATTGCAATCCCTACAAGTAATACATCATCGACAAAACATTGCGCGTTTATTATTTGTATGAAAGATTTTTGCAAAGTGATAGAACAGAAAATAAATTAATAAAAATGACTTTCAACTTATCGATACTAGCATTAATATTGTTTGTCCTTATTACATTATACTACGATTTGTATAAAATTTAAGATTAGTTTATCAAAAATATGAAATAAGTACTAGACGGTCCATTAAGAACGGAATTGGATATCTTTTTCATATTTACAAGTAAAATGTCTTGGCAGGAATAAATTGGGTAGACGCAGTCACGTCTTTCCACCGGGAATTCAATTGGTTACAGATGGAAATAGAAATACTCTTTTATAGTATCTAAGATATTTCCCAGTAAACTATTTCGCTGGATGACTTTTTATTTTAAGGAAGGAAATATAAAAACTGTTCGGTTTATAATAACAAAATTTTAACTATAAAAGCTTATGATAATAAATAAGATTTTTGTTGAAAGTTCATTTTAAAAAAATATAGTTTACAAAGTAGTTACAATTTAAATGTATTTTTTTTTAGCATATATTAACTTCTCTTGTAGTCTAGAGGTGGAGCTTTGAGGTGATGTTTTAAAGTATATTCTTGTTAATTTTGTCTTAAATATAATTCTTCATTATTGGCTACAATCATTTATACGATCACCACAAATCCTAATGGATTATGTAAAAATCTAACTAGATATAAATAAGATTAAGGTTATACTAAGATGGACCATTTATATGTATTTTAACGAAAGGCATCTGTTTCCATAATAGTGTTAACTATTCTATAATTGGAAGATAGGTTTTAATAAAAATATAAATATATCAGTTGATAATATGATTCAAACATGTTATGTTTGTATAGAAGTTTAGTTGACAAAAAAATAATTGTAATATAAAGGTAGTATATATAAAAGTAGTGTATATATAAATCTTTCCCCAGCTAAGAGAAGGCAATGTTTGATCGAGAGATTAAGTTATGTAACAGAACTAGTATAATGAATTGTGAAGTGATAGTAAAGTGTTTAATTAGTAAACCGTTTAATGTGTGTAAGCAGTGCCATAAAGTGTTTTTAAGAATAGAACGACTATGGTTAGTGATTCTTTGCAGTTAGAGAGTTCTAATTATAGTAAGTGGTGGCCATTGCCATTCACCACTTACTATTATATACTATTTGCCTGGCACGGCCTTTTATTAATACGTAGACTTGCACGGGGATCGAGACGGAGGGTGTTTCGACTTCCGGCTTTCTTCAACACCGTAAGAAACAGAGTTGTAATAACTACTTCACTCTGAGCTTTTGTATAAGCTCCGGTAGGTCCAGCCAATGCACGAACTACAGTTAATGGCTACAGCTAAGATTACAACTACTACTAAGACTACTTTCGCCATACCCATGAGTCAAGACCATGAATAATTTTTACTATCGTATAATCATACTTCTATATTTCTTACAAGAAATGACGTGACGAAAATATTACCGTTGTTATTTCTAGACCAATATGATCTCAGATAAAATATTTAAGTTATACAAGGCATAATATTTTAATACCCTTAACTATTTCAAACCTTATAATTACCGATATGTAAATTGGAAAACTATTTATACTCTAAACTTTCGGGTTATCTTTTATGAATAACTCACAACTAAAAGTAACAAAATTATAAGCATAGTCACGTTCGCCAATGTCGTTTTATTATTCTCAAGCATCGCGCTTCCTATATAATACATTTTTATTAGATGTTCTTTTAACTGCTACAAAAAATGTTATTTGCTAATATAATATATGTATTTTTTTACAGTTTTTAATTGTTGTTCTTATTTCTGATACTTGTAGTATATTTTAGTTGAATTTGCAAGAAAGTGGTACTACTCTATAATATTTTGAACAACTCAAATCAATTTTAGAACTTTTTAACTCAGTATTTTTTTTCGATGGCTGTATTAATACTTGGTTCTTCAATAAAGTATAGTGTCTATTTAATTTTTTATTTTAATTTTTAAATAAGCTACCATGCATTGTTTTATAAGTGATGTTCTTGTTGAACTGTATTTATCTTGTGAATAATATCATGCACGATATTTTTTCGAAAGATGAGACAACTCTTACAATATGGCGTAGCTGACTTAGCTGGTTTGGATGGAATCCGTCAGCAATCTATCAAACCTGCAAAAAAGAGATGGGTGCTTCTCGTTGCAGGGTGCCTTCTCCGTGGTTCAAGTTGGGGCATCGCGGTAAGTGCGAAAGCGATCCCGTGGTGTCCCATTATGAAGGCGACGGCAACCGTCTGGTTTAGTGAGTAGGAGTCTGACATAACCACCTCCATTATCCCCTGGTTAGAGGTATAATGACCCATGATGGGTTCCAACGTTAAAAATTCCTACGTTCCTACAACGTTCCTACAATATGAAATAAGAAGTGATTTTGTCCTTAAAATGTTATTAAATATGTAAAAATAAGTAATCATCATCATTATAATCTCCATTTTTATATTAAATATATAAATAGATAGAAGCAGCGCAATAATAATGTATCTTTAAATTAACTTATTACTTAAGTTTTTTTCGTACAAAGTATCGTAATCCACCTAGATTAAGTACCGCATTGCAGTAAATAAAATATACAACAAACTGATTATAAAAAGTATTGATGAGTAATTATATTATTAGCAGTATATTTGCATTTATATTAATACTAGCTTTTGCCCGCGACTTCGTTCGCGTGGACTTCAGGTTCGTCCCGTCTAGTCTAGTAATAAGTAAGAAATACGGTAACTAAGCACTGCAGAGCCCTAATCATAGGCCTATAGGTAGCTACTGCAGTATGCTCCTATAAACTACATTTAACGATCTTTTTCCTTCAGCATAAACATGCAGATTCTTCGCTTTGGAAACACGTGATCTTTATTAAATGCACAATGTATTAATTTAAGATACTCAATTGGATAAGGATTAATACTGTATTGCTTAAAATCGCTTCGTAAATAAGCCATTATTTCTCGTACAAAGTAAAGGATAAAAAATGGTTATTGTGGGTTATTCCTAAGAGATAAACATATACCATCACGGACTTTTTTGTAGACCTTTTTAAGTTGTACAATACTGTAGTAAATTGTTTTGATCTATCTTGTAGGATTCAGTCAGTGTTTTTTTTACGACCTCACATTAAAAACCTCAAAAATTGTAGCCTATGTGTTATTCTGATGTATAAGCTATAGCCTATATGTTATTCTGATGTATAAGCTATATTGTGGTAAAGTTTCATTCAAATCCATTCAGTAGTTTTTACGTGAAAGAGTAACAAACATCCATACATCCATACTTACAAACTTTCGCCTTTATAATAGTAATAGGATAATTATCGCTTAGCTAAAAAAAATAATTTCCATAAAAATATCTTATTCTTTATATTAGTCATTTAACCCAAAGATTTAGCGTGACATATATTCACCCACTAAATTCTCACGATCTATAATTATTAACTGCTCAAGCCGAAGTTTAAAATACATTAATCTATATAGAAATTTGTTAAAGGGTTTTGTATCTGTGTGTGTGTGCGTGCGTGAGTGTATATATGTATGTAGATGTTTTGAAAGTTTTAAGTGAATGTAAGAATGGATTGCGTTTTTCTAAAAGTTACACAAATATCTTACAAACAAAGATATTACCGTAGTGATGTAAATAATAAATATATTTAAAAAAAAAGTTAGTTCTCTTTCTAGTACAATTTCTATCTGACACGGTTGCTTATAATTTTAATTTTGTTAAAACATGAGATGTTAGTGAACATTATCATCATATGTCTATCTGTGAAATATCTATAAACATGTATAGCCATGTTAACCTTATTTAAATTTACATGACATTAGGAAAGCTCCTAACCGAAATATTTTCAAATGCATTGTTTTTTAACATTTGACGTCTCAGGAATAGCCTTATTAAAATGGATTTCTTATTTAAAAATTTGTTTTATGATTTTATTCGTTAGAATTTTATGTTATTTGGTTAGTTGTATTTTTCATAATTTTTACCATTTTATTTTGATTCTTATGCATCTTGATGTCTTTTCTGTTTATTAGAGGGCTTGCTGGAAGAGAATGCTTGTAGTATTATGCTTGGTTTTGCAGTATGTGTGCAAAATAAAATAAAAAATAAATGTAAGTCCAATACAATTAATCTCTTCCAGATTTTGTTAATCAGGCAAGTTCACTTTTATTCAGACAAAGTTACTTCAAACATGTTTAGCAAAGTTTTGAAGTAGGTGTTATGTTGATCGTGAAGCATAAATGGGAACAAAGCTTAACACTTAAAACTTGTACGTCAATTCAAACATATTTAGAATTTAATTTAAAAGCAAAATTTCCAATTAATTATACTTACTTAAAGAAGAAAACTCTTCAAAGAAGCCTTAACATAGTATAACAACTTTATTAATATTCCTAACATTACTTTTTGTGTTTTATTTGCTCAACAAAACAAAAAGATATACTACACCAAAGTAAATAATATTTCTAATATAGTTACCGAAAACTATTTTACATATAAAGCTAAAATACCACTGATATATATAATAATATAATATAATTTATTCATCTCATCACCTTATCAAAGATCTTTAAAAAATTACTTATGATGAATGCCACTGTCCAAAATTTATTTTTTTTTGATGATTGGATTGGATCACTTAAGACATATTTATTTTTGTGGAATATTTTATTACGACTTTAATCATATCCATTCAAAAAACGAAGAAAAAAGACATTTAAATACAAACGAGAAACGAAAGAAAAAATGAAAAGATACTATATTATTATTTGAATACTAGTATATGTAAAATTTAAGATATTGTTTAAATAACATATCCTTATTACTAGTTCTGTGAAAAAATAAAATTGTATGGAAATGATGTAAGCATTTTGTTGAATGCTAATGCAAAATGTCTACCAAAATCATATTAATATTTTTCGTTCTTAGAAAAATTTATAGTGGCTTACAAGATTATTGTACCCGATATTCCTTTCCAGAATCGGGCTATTCTATTAGCCTCTTAGTATATGGTAAGCCTACCTACAGTAAATAAACTATTTACAAGCACTGAAGCAAAGTTTGATAGAAAGTTTACCGGGCTTAATCGTACTCTAAGTAATATTTTAAAACAGTGTAAATCAGTTTGTATAATATAACAGCTATTAAAAGCAATTTTGTTCATCACTTTAATTTTTTTTTGGGATAGCGTATAATTTTCAAAATGTCATATATGTATAATCAGAATTAATACGAGTTTATATTGACTGCCACGCCTGCATCGTGCAACCACGGTGTTCAGATTTCAACCAATTACGTCAATATATTTCATATAATAAAATAACAAGCTTTATTCCGTTACCATATATTCCAGGTTGTATATAACGAAGAGGATTATTAAACTGAAAGCTACATTATAATTGGACATGAAAACTTTATATATACCTGCATCGTTAACTGTCACGGAGACTTGTATAAACTCTCTGTTAAGTACAAAGTTTTATGCACGAGTTCAACAAAATGGCCAGAACCTGGATTAGATAAACTTTAACTTTATATAACTATTTTAAATTCTTAAAATTTGTTCCACGTTTAAAATTTGTTTTCCATAAATGATGTCTGAGTTGTATGAGTCACAATTGTTAACTTTTATATAATTGGAGGGTAGGTTTTGATAAAAAAAATAAATATCAGTTGGTGGTTTGACCAAAACTAAGGTAATGTTTTTATAGAAGTGAAGTTTAATAGACTAAATAAATAATTGTAATAAGTCAGTATCCAAATACTGATTTGATTAAGAGTAGTGAATATATAAATCTTCTCCCAGATAAGAGAAGGCTGTGATTGAGAGATTAAGTTGTATAACAGAACTTGTAAAGATTTTAAATAGTAAACAGTTCAGTGTGTTAGTGCGCAGTGTCGTAAAGAGTTTTAAAGATTTAATAAAACGACTGTCATTGGTGATTCTTTGCAGTAAGAGAGTTCTAATATAATAACTACAACCCGTACGAAAGACATTCATACAAAAGAAAAAAAATTTAAAAGACTCTAAAAATACATATTATTTTATAACCATTCGTCTAGTCTATTTCCATCTATTGTAATGTTTAATCGACTGTATTTTTTGAATAAAAAAATTATCCTCAAAAATGTTGAATCTTAAACAGAAGATACAAGAAATTTAATTGTTAAATGAATAACATTTTAATGTAAATAATTATTATTTCTGCTCTCATTTGTTATTTGATGCATTAATATTATTTTTATTATCATGTTATTATAATGTATCCTGTAATTTATGAAAACTGTAGCGTTAATTAAACAATATCATGAACATTACTTAATTAATGTTAAATACCTTCTCGGTTACATTTTATGGGGGTTTAAAAAGAGCGGTATATTAACGTTAAGGCTTTTCTTTACCTATTTTTTAGTCTCTCAGAAAAATAGTTCCGTAGAAGCTAATTAACTTCGAAAGACGAACAGAGATTAATGCAGCAAAAAATAAATAAAACATGTCTGTTTTAGTTTCGTTTCTATCGCAGTGTTAGTTCTTATATCATAATTTAGCTTTTATCTTATTATATACTTTTAAATTATTCTGTAATATGTTTTAAGCCTTAAATCTGACAATCTACGTATGTTTATCATTTTAATATTTATAACTTTTAGTTACAAAAAAGTGGGAGAGATATTAAGGAAGTATAAGTGATGAAACACTACATACCTAATGTTTTTAAGTTAAACATTTAGAATTTAGAAAATATAATTAAGAAATTAAACTAAAAATGTATTGCTATGTATGGAAGTTATAATAAAAAATATTATGACAAAAATTTTAGGATTACGAAATGTTACGTTATTACTACCCATTTCTACCAATTTCAAAGTTAGGGTTTTTTAGATTTTGGAAAGTTATTATTTCAGTTTTTATAGTATAGTAT
This sequence comes from Napeogenes inachia, assembly GCA_959347355.1. Taxonomy (NCBI): domain Eukaryota; kingdom Metazoa; phylum Arthropoda; class Insecta; order Lepidoptera; family Nymphalidae; genus Napeogenes; species Napeogenes inachia. Next base: position 18,284,074 of record OY365793.1, on the reverse strand, counting down.
ATTATAGTAATTATTAAGGCTTTTCTTATTATGTTAATAATAAAAACACTCCAACCGGAGAACAACGCTCGGTAAGATGTATATTTTTAGATTATTTTATTAAGTTCTGGACTAACATATGTTTTTCTTTGGAGGTGTTACAGAGAATCTTAACAAGTACCTTATATATTTATATAAATATAGAATCAAAAATAAACCGATACGGGCACGGATTCGAACCCGCGACCTCTGGGAAATCATCCCGTCCCAAAGATCGCGGGTTGTAATCCCTGCCCATATCGGTTTCCTGTTCATTCTATGTTTATATAAATTTTAATAAGCTTAATATGGCTATACATGTTTATATATATTTTCAAATACCTTATAAATTGTCTTATCTTTACTATTTTTGGTATGTAACACAGCATGTCAAGCATGCCTTAGCAAACGACCACCGGCTAGCTCTCCAGCATCTATTAGTCAATATCAGCGTCTATTGATATTAAAAAATATTCTAATTTAGATAGGAAAGATGACATGACATGAGTCCATGCGGCCTGAGAGGCACAAGTTACAAATATCTTTAAATTAATACGTGAAGAGAAAATTAACTATCTTCTATGAATCATATTGCGCGCACAAAGAAATGTGAGATTTCGTACTGTGTAAGTGTTTATGTTAAGTAGAAGTGCAGAAAGCGGAAGCTAAATTAAGAGTAAATCGTTGCCTGTATAATACTATAAAATAAACATATAATTATATTTAAACCATACATACATACAGATAAATAAAATTACTATATACTAATGATATATATACGTATACCTACTTCTTGTCTTTGAGAAAAATATGATTTCAGTCGCTTCTCGGTCTTAGTTTTCATGAATTACGGTTTTCAATTAAACAATTTTTGAAAGTCACTTTCGTTAATATAAATTTGGCCCTAGACCTTTTAATTGTAAACAATTTGTAACAGTTAAATCTCTTGCAAATATGATGTAATAGTTTTATATCAACTCTAAAATGCTTCAACCCTTTCAGGTTTGTGGCCTCAAAACTCAGAGTGGCCTGGAGCTTCTAGAATCTATGTTGTAGAAGTAAAACTTTAGAATTTTCTGAGTTTGTTTGAACAATCAGCGTTTTTATCAGTTCTTTCAAATATACTGTAGTTACACCGGGAATATCCCGTTAAGTTTAAGATACCCTTAATCTACCGCACGGTTACTTACGTTATTAATTTTAAAACCTTTTGTTTTTATTTTTTATTTCATGTTGTTTTATTTATGTAAAATTGGAAATATGATTACACAATTAACATATAACTGAAAGTTAACGAAAATTTTTCTAACATTATATAACCTTCGATCCAAAACGCAGCGCCGTTACTAAGTAGAATATATTGTTAAACCGCAACTTAAAAGTTGCAGACAAATAGAGAACAATGTTATTGATTAAAAAGTTACCAAACTATGAACCATTAAACAGGTTCATGTCTAAACTTCTTCCTTTTTGCCTTTCTCAGTTAGGTAGTTTTAAAGTGAGAAATATATGTTACACAAACTTCAAAACTAAAACATCTTATTTTAGTACCTATTTATATAAAATAGTACGATATTTAACGTTCCAAAGACGCATTTACAAAGTCAAACGACTTTAGAATTTCTTAATCAGCAAATACTAAATAATTAATGAAATACATGACCCTCTTTTATGAAACAAGTACCTAAAAGTACTAGCGCTATCAACTCACTGCCTACTTTGTTTATAATCCCTTATGTACTACTATATGTATTACTCCAACGACATAGACACTCATCAATACAAGAATGAAATATGGGCGAGTAAGCCAGTAATGTATAAAAATACCAGTTTTTGTTATTGTATAAAACTCTATAATGAGGGTAATTGTTGGAATATTGATGCCAATATTAAAATAATTGAAATTTATATAAGTAAAGACCCTTTTTTGCACCCCTCCATGTGTCCCAATAATTTGTGTCTGTAACCCTTATTTATACCACTGTACTGTACCATGGGTGCCCGAAACTCTTCACTACTAACAATCAGCTGGAAAGTCTGCTCGTTTTCCGGATTGTTACACACTAATATAATAAAGCCTATTTATTGAGATAGTTAAAGTCCTATAATAATAATACAATAAATGATAAGAAGAAAGCAAGTACGTACATAATAATATTTTTTTACTGGATTCGATGAGCGACTTTGAACTTATATTCCGAACGTGTTCCAAGAGTGCTACGTACTTTTAGAAATAAATTAGATTCAAGATTCTCTAGAAATAAAGGTTGTGAGTTTTTCGTTACATCTGGGCTACTTCCCTAGGGGATAAGTGATTCCAGAGAAATAAGTCTCTTAAGAAAAAGATATTTATTTTACGAGATATTCCGATATGTACCTAAGTCGCTAAGAAATTTAAAAAGTTTGTATAAATAAAAAGTTTAAAAAAGTCAAAAGTTTGTATATATGGTTTAACTTAAAAATACATCGAAATTATAATTTAAGTCTTTCATTGAACTTAATTGAGCAGTTTTTGCATACCTATAGGAGTATTTCTAGTTTATTTATGTATATTTTTTTATGTTTAATATCTGGTACGTAGCAATGGTACGAAAATAAGAGATTTATTAACTTCTTTATATGTTAGCAGATTGTTAAAATAAAAACAAAATGTTAAATGAAGTCCATTACAACATATTCCCGAAAACTGCATCTAAATCGTTTAATACGTTTCTGAGATTAGCGTGCCCAGACATATAGACAAACAGACAAAATGAAATACCATTATTTTGGGTTCTCTTGCTCTTATAAAGGCCCCTCATCAAGTATTTTTTTTAATTTTTAATTATTGTCCATGTACAGAAAACAATCAGTGACAATTTTATTATGTGTATAAATACCCTCGTGTTATTAATCATCATAAAAATAAAAACTACTATGTCATGTCAGTTTTAACCTACAATATAATTTACAAATTATTAAAACCTAAAACATAAATGTTATAATACTTTTCCGTTTGTTCTTTACATTTTAAAATATATTAAACATGTTTCTGAAAATAAAAGCACGAATTATAATAAATTTTGTTAATAGAATATATCCGGAACATGACAGGCGATAATTTAATAAGAACTTTATGGAGTGACTTCTCGCGCGAGCAATTTAAATATTTGCTTTACGTTAACGTGACATTTTATCATAATTGAGTAACGAATATATGAACGTACATTGATTAACATATTGATTTATTTATATTTATTTAATAAGACAGAGAACCTACGTGACATACAATATTACCTTCAAAATAAATATGAATCATACACAAGTTTCCTATATTATATATCGACATTTAAAGGTTAACTCATCTTGTGTAATTAAAATAAAGATAAAAGAAAAATGCTCTTTTTTAACACTAAGTAACACAAAAAAAATAAAACGTAATTACTAACTAAATTAACTAAAAAGTTAATTAATCAAGCAGCTAAGTAACCCTTAATTTGTCCTAGAGAAATTATTTCTAAAAGTGTTATTTTTTCTAGCGCTTTGTCTTGGCTCTAAGCAATGAATTTTATTTAACAATTACGGATGTTAAAAAATTATCGTAAATCCAAACTTTTTTTGACGTTAGTTATTGGTTGGTTGTCTACCTTTTTGAGATCATTTAAAAAGCTATCGACTATTACATCCAATGATGGAGTACGGCATTGGTAATCGATTTTTTTACCTAAAAATTTAAACGGAGCTGCTTCCGTAACCGTACTAACGCGCTGACCGCCTATTATAAGACCCGGATCGTAAGAGGTATATTTGGTATTCCGTCTACCCAGACACAGACTAAAGCATTTATTTGGTTTTGTCCTCAATCCGCCGGTCCACGTACAGAAATCCTCAACTACATTTAAAAGTACCTGACATTGTTTCGGATTACGTGTCAGTATCGCGAGATCATCTGCAAAAGCAAGTATGGATTCTGTGTATTTGTTGTTGAACTTAAACCGATAACCCCACTTTTTTTCATTTCCAATTAATTTGTCTATTAAAATATTAATAACTATATTAAATATAATAGGAGAAATACAACAGCCCTGAAATAAACCAACCTTATAATTAAGTGGTTTTGAATGGTTTTCATAAAAAATTATAGAGAATTTTAATTTTGAATAATATGAGGCAATAATGTCGCGAACTACCGTAGGTAAATAAATTGTGTAAGTCGTAAATAGTAATGCAATTGAAATGGAAAGAGATCTCATTAATATTTATATATAATAAGTATCTATATATAATAATTATCTATATTTATCTACATATACCTAATTCCACTTCACTCTGACACTAATACTCTTCTATCTACTTTGTTTATATATATCCACATAAATATGCAAATAAAAACAAACTTATTAATTACTTTACTTCAAAGTTTTAAATATAATTAGGGTAAGATATTTGCTTATTTTGTATTTACTTCTATAAAGTTTGGAGTTTTGTTAACATTTATAGACCGGCTCTTATAAAATGTTAAAAATATTCTTTATTGTTAATATCTTACTGTTTAATAAATACTTAATGATTAACTTGTCATTAATACCGGTAGTTAACATGATATTTAAATATCAAAATCAATAAATTAAAAGTATAATGCATATATAGAACACGCTTTGAATGTTAAAGCAACGATCAATGACCATTCTGATTCGAATTTTCTCGAAGCGTGACAGTTTGAAATGTAATATAAAAGAATTACCAGCTCGTCTGTAAAGAGTAATGTTACAGAATTCATTTGTGAAGTCGAATTTTTATAAGATTTTTCAACTTATACCTTATATCTTACCAGCTAATTAATGTTTCTAATATAAACATATCTGAAATACATATCCCAAATAACCAAAATAACAGTAATTTTTTACTAACCGTGGTAGTTTTAAAACTCATTTTTATTAATTTTTATTTCTTGCATATAGTAAGCTAGAAAAAATACCACACTTTTTACATTAAGACGAGCTACAAAATAATATTTTTTACTACGACGAAGACGTCTTTCAGGATTGTAGGTCATATTTAATTAAGTTTTCGTTTCATCAACTAAAGTTTAATAAAGCAAAGGTTAAGTGTATTTATAATATAAATAACAAAATTGGACAGACTCAGTTTGGTTTCAATTAATTAGAATGTTCAAAGCATCATAGAATCATTTAATCATTCAAGCTCTTACAAAAATTAATTCGATCAAAAACTTCAAATATGGCTGTGACCCGATTTAGTATTATAGTAAAGTGAAAATTAGCAAATAAAATAATAAGGAACCATGGAGTTTCTTGCTGATTCTTTTTTATGCACCTCGCCTTTTAAAATCATGCAATTCATAATATGCATGAGATTCATAAGAAACACAAAAACGTAGTGACAAAGTTAATATAAAATTCCAACGACAATATTTGACTGTCACGACGGTTGACCCGAATAACATCAAAAGTGATTCGGGAAGATCTTTTCGTCTACAATACGCGACGAAAACGTGCGGGCTTTCGGCATTTTCAATAATTACTGAAATCAAATTATACTCTTGACAATCTTGAAAGTAGTGCTTAATAAATCATAGTTTAGGTTCATAAGATCTCATATTAAAATTATTGGTTTTAAATGATAGATAGTAAGGTGTTAAGTTTTTCGAGAAGACTCACTTTTTCCACCTATTTAAATGTATTTAATAGATATAAATACAATACATATTTTTAAATATTTTTTTTTATAATTGGTAGATTATTTTTGTTTTAGAAATTAAACGAAAATACTTTAGATAAATAGCTCTGTTTTAATACTTATTAATGCGGTACTCTTTGCTAATTTTTAAGGATAACTATAAGTTAAAAGGATTATCTCGGGATTAAACAAACACTGTTTTGCAACTTTAGTTTTTAGAATAATTCTAATAGACAAAAGCCTATAATTAATTAATTACTTAAATTAATTAAAATTACTTAATTGCCTATAATTAAGTAATTTTCAGTAAGTTTCGTTATTATGATTAAAACTAGCTTACTCGGTTTTGAAGTGAAACTGATTTTTTTTAAAGCATAATAATACATTATTTAATTTACCAATAAAGAAGCAGAAGATTTCTTTAAACAATCTTTAGCTTATTATGTTCTGTCTTCATTTTAGACTTTTTTGCTATAAATAAAAATATATAAAATCAGAAATAGTCAATAAAGATATTAAATGATAAAGATATTAAATAAAGTGGTACACATCATTACACTTTTTCCTAACATATCTTATTAGATATTTAGATATAGATAGATATTCTATACATACGTCTATAGGTTAATAAAACATTTAAATGTATGTAAAAGAGATATCTCAGAAATACAGAAATTGAACATAATGAATACTTAGAAATCAGATTGAATTATTTCGTGTATTTAGATTAGTAAACTGGATTTAGGTACCTATTTACCACATTTCTCAAAGTCAAAGCCTACAAAAATATAACATCAACAAGGCATTATTCGAAAATATTATTTATTACTTACCTAATTATTTATACCCTTTTTTATTACAGCAAGACTAAGACCAGATAACAATATTAACTGAATATTAGTTGAAAATGGAATAAAATGAATGGTAATATAATATTCAACACATTATTTAATTTAATTATTATTTGAACACAAAAGAACATTTTGGTCATTACGATTTATTTCGGTGTATTTTCCTTTGTAAATATTTACTCGTCTCTAAAATAACATATTTACAACTGGATATTTCAGTTTATAATTAGATAAATGTAAGCAAATTTATTGAATGTAGATGTTGAATTTTAGGAAAATTAATGACTTACTCTAATAACATAATTTGCATAATAATTATCTTAAAACTCGTTATAAGGAATCATTAATTTAAATTTTTACTTATTTCGCTACTCAGTATATTGCTTGCTCATATTTTTTAGTGATGATATTTCATATTCGTTTTAAATTGCTCTTGTTTTCTAAGGATACAAAGTCATTGTATTTTTTAAGAAATCTGTTAATATAATATATTACCAGTTTGATTTTTAATAGCATGTTATTTTTAAATATATAAAAACGTTTAACTTTCAACTAATATTAAATTACAAAGAAAAACAATATTCATTCTTACGTGATATACTTTTTCTAGCGAGCTACATAAAAGTACTATTTTATTTATTAAATATTTTAAGCTGGGGTCTTTGTTTCAGTACCAAAAATGTTAAAAGCACCAAGATCCAAATAAACCTATTATTTATTTTTGAAAGGTTCAAATGAAACCCGATTTACAAAATACCGGTCAATAACATCGACCCGGCTTATCGGACATGTTAATGATTGGATAAGGATAGGAAAGGATAAGCTCCTATAAAACAAAGATTGTGGGTGAAACAAAAATGTCAATATTTATATTGTTTTAAAAAGCACTTTTTTGTAGACAGTTGACAAGATTTGTATTTTTAAGTTAATGGTTAATAGGCCTTAAAAAAATTGATTAATATTATACAGAACGCATTTTTCTTTATAGAACATAAAGAATATATATTTATGTGTGTGCTCACGTCAATTATAATAAACAGTCCCACGAAACGCTGACGTTACAACAATATTTAGTTAATTATTTTAGTGATCTCCAACTATAACATCCTACTACTACAGATTCTTGTATTAAAATTATATAGATAGCAAACCTATGCTATTTAGTATATAATATTTACAATAACAAAAAAGGAGTAACATTAAACAAATTAATTAATTAATACTGTCTAGTCTGTCTGTCTCTGTAATAATTAGTCTTTATATACAAAAACAAAGTAAAATATCTGTCATAACTAGTAACACAGGTTGTTAGTAAATAATTTTCTTTTAGGCGACAAACAACAAACATATGTAGTACCTACAAGACGCGTTCCGTGGAGAGTCATAAAAATCCATCACACATTATAATGGCGCCATTAGTTTCATCATATTGTATGCTTTATGAGTGTAAAATTGAAAACAAAAGAGAACTTCACATAATAACGTTGAGTTATATTGTATTTGCGTGAAGTATTGTTTTAAAATTTAAACATGACATGACAAGTCTGGCTGCTCATGACCATTGCTGTTTTTTCTTGAAGAAAATAATTAAAAGGAAATAAATAAAATATGCAACTGCAAATGCTATATTCCTATTGCCATAAATAGTTCAAAGCTACGTTTCAGATCAGCTGACTTTAATTAAATTGATTTATGGTGTTGTATATAAAAAAAACAACTAAATAATTGTAAAAGGAATAGCATGTACCAGTTAAGGACATAATATTATTTTCCTAGATTTAAAAGTTTATTTCATTTTTATTTGTTAAGCCAGTAAAAATAAAATAAACATTACTAGCAAGTAGATAGAAACCACGTACCTATATTAGAAAATGTTTTCTATCCTACAGCTAAATACTTAGATTTAATGTGTTTTACTTTTTGCATGAACAAACTACCACAGAAACTTTATCCCCTAATGTAATGCTTCAAAACGCAATGCAGTGATATTAGTAGGGAATTAAAGATAGAATTTCGAACATTTCAATCTCTGGATACAAGTAATTTGGTAAATGTACGTATAACAAATAAACAAAACTTTGCGATAATTGTTGTTTGAAACTCAAATTATGTTTTAAGGTTTTAGTTATAACTTATAGGTTTGTTTGTTTTTGATTTAATATATCATTATAATATTAAATAAAAGAACATATAAAAATATTAACATTAGTTGGACTCGGTTAAACTTATTGTTTTCATCCCCTTCTACTAATAAAGTTAATATTATTAGAACGTTTATTTGTAACTTTTGCCTGAAATGTAAGTAATTTTAATAATAATAAAATGATAGCTTAAAATTAGTTTCATATAAATTTTGTTTGGAGAACAGTAATATCTAATTTGTTGTTTTATTATATTACTACATATAAATACTAATGATGAGTAGAATTTTAGTAGAAATTTGGCTGGAAACTTTAAAAAATATTTATCCATGATGAATTCTATCTTTATATATGTATTTCTAACGTTTGTTTGGTATTTACCCCCTTTCTACCACCAATTTTTTAGACGGATTCTGATAATTATTTTGTATGTGCGAGTTGGTCCCGGGGTAATATAGATTCACAATTGAATTTTATTAGAGGCACTCGAATTAGATTTCAGATATCTTTTTAATTATTAAAGAATACGTAAATATCTGTTACTATCAATATTATAAAACAAAATACATAGTAATATAAGTTAAGAATGAAACTTTAGAAAAATAGTTTTGTTAAAAGGCGAGGGTTAAATATTTTAAGGACATGAACATTTTTTACAATTTTAGCAATATAATAGCTACTTAGTCAAAATGTATGTGTCAAAAAAATAATAATAATAAAGCCTTTTTTATTTCCTTAATAAAAACTTAAAAATTATAAAATAAAATAAAATAAAATAATAACAAATCATGCAATTTTTAAGTAAAACAAATAAATTTATATAATTTTAAGTAAAATGTTTCACTACATTTGAATAAAAATTTCTTATTTTGTTAATTTAAATTGTTTTGTTTTTTTTTTATTAATTTTTATTTTATTTTTTTTTATGAAATTTTTACAATTATTGCAAAATGCAATATCTGTTTCTATTTAGTCCCTAGTGAAATATATTCATAAACCAGCCAACAACCAGACCTAAGAACTTAACGGTATCTTGCTTTTATTTTTAAATCGAACGAGGTATACGAGTAAATATCTATAAAACTATATTGTATTATCTGAACATAGTAGTAGGTAAGTTGGTCAATAAAGTGTCTACAACCAATTAACAGTTTCTCTCCAACATGTAGACCATTCTTACATTTTATTCAATCCAAAATATTATAATAGGCTTTTTGGTGAGTCGCATTGCATGTCACTCTGTAAACAAACATACATATTATATTTACCTATTTATAGTATAACAAGGCGAATAATATTACTTATCCATTCTATTTGTATAATATTTTCGCCTCATTTGATAAGAAACGAGCTAATAATTGGAACTTTTGATTTAATATAATTCCAATGGAAGGATCAAAGTTGTTCAACCAAGTGAGTTCTTGATTGTTGATCGTAAGAAGTTACTCTTGGATATTCGTCTTCAGTTGGTAAAGTTTTGTGTACAACTAGCTTGCAAAGTTGTAGATCTTTGGCACAAGTTCTTTAAAAGTAAGTATTTTAGATATAGCTGAAGAAGGTATAATAACATGTAAGATATGAAACTAACATATAAGTTTATAGTACTCTTATTGATGCTGAAAAATATGTTGCGAATCACATTTCAGATTATATGAAGATTGTACGGACAAATGCAGGTTGATAATAAGTTTTAGAGCTTAAATTATAAGCTGAGCTGAAATTTTATTAGATTCTCAGTCAGTTAAGCTACAGGATTCAAACGTGTATCATTATTTTTTTTATAAAGTAGAAATTTTATTACGTATTAAATTGCGAATATAGCATACCATAGAAGCATACCATAACACATTATGCTATAAAAGTACTAACTATAACAAACTAAGTTGTCTTGTAAGTTTGAGATTTTTTTTTAACAGCTACATAATATCCCACATAAGTAAGTCATGAAATATCTTTCTTGATCAAAATCACTCATTTGATTTTATGTAACCTAATATTAATTTTACTAGGTTAAAATAATATATTGTACCTACCGTATGGCAACAAAAAATATATTAAAACGTAAATATACCAACATATTAAAACGTAGTGGACTTAATACGTTATTTTTAGACCAATCCTGAGTTATCCTGAATTGTAAATCAAATGAAATGACAAGAATAAAACATTTTATTTTGTTTGTGTGGTTTCTTCAACATAAAACCGACGAATATTGGGACTTCTTAGTGCAAAGGGGATTCAATGATTTGTAGATGGGATCAGAATAATAAGGCTTTTTTTCTCTTATGTATTTTTTGTATTAAATAAAGCTTTACCTACAGTTTTGTTTTTTTAGAGCATGCTTATCTTTAGAATTACAAGTCATTTTATAGACAAATTATCAAGGAAGATTATAGTTTATATACCACCACAAAATAATCTCACAAACAATATATACCCATACAATTATTTTTTTTTTAATTAATACTAAAATAAATAGTACATTGTATTTGTTGTACACGTTCTTATCTGTATCTTAGTTTCTTATATTTATTTCAATGTTTTTTTTATTATTTTGTTTTAATTATTTAAGTGATTTAAACTAGTATTTCGCCTCTTTGTATTGTCTTTTACTGTATTCTCAGGTTGACTGGTAGAATATGCTCTTATCATTAAGTTTGCCTTTTGTACCTTTATTTGAAGATAAAATAATAATAATAATTTTATTAGCATAAATCGTGAAAACACAAAAAATCGACATTCGAATTAATATCTTATTATTAATATTTACCATACAAAATAGTTTGAAGCAATATTATTTATTTATGAAAGTACATATGTTTAACGAAATTATGTATGTATTATATAATGTTAATTCATTAAATTTTAATTTTTGAAAATATCTTTTGCTACTAAGTTACAACAACAAAAATAACTACTCACAAAATATAAGAGCAGTGGTTCACAACATATTTTAAATCGAAAACTAAAATTAAGCGAAGGAAAATGGAAAACTTAAATAGTTCTTTGAGAACTTCAACTCTTTCGCAGACTAAATAAGTTTAATATACATTTTCCATACGAATTTAGAGTACATCCAGATTAAGTAACCATTATATAGTTTTATTTTAAATTATTATTATTATTTATAGTTTTATATTAAATCGGATGTATTTAGTTCATAAGCTGTATTCAAGGACGGACCTTTACGCCTATATTGAAAAAATATTGACGTATACTTATTGACTATACTAATATTATAAATGCGAATGTAACTATGTCTGTCTGTCTGTTACGCTTTCACGCCTAAACTACTAAACCGATTTTGATGAAATTCAGTATGAAGATGGAGCTGAACTTGGGAAAGGACATACCATACTTTTTATTGAAAAAATAGTAGAAGGTAGCCTTCTACCTTGAAATGAAAGTTTGTATGCAAGTTCCTTATTGTTAAACATTAAATTATGTGAGACGACATAAAATCATGTAAGATACAAACCATGTCGCGCGATATAACCGAATTCTATTATATTTATATATTGTTACTAACAGAAGTTTTAGTGACTCGGTTTATGGTAGTAGGATCATTATTTTTGACAGTTTTCTGTATGTGCTTGATAAATATTTTTTTATATTATCTAGGGGTGAAATGCACTGTCTCTGGTTATGCTGAAAAATCTTTTGTTTGTTTGTTGAAAAAAACTTTTCAAAATCTTTTATCGGTTAAGTAAAACATTCGGTCCGAAACTTGGAGTCAACAAGTTACAATTGATGTGATAATTTAACCTTAACTAAAACCGGCTATATTGAACAGTTATAGCTTATAATTTTAGCTACAACTGTTCAATATGGCCGGTTCAATAAGTAATATGCCAAATATAAATGTCGTTTTTAGTTACAAAGAAATCTAACAAACCAAAATTTATAAGTACCTACAAATTGAAATAATGAAAAGAAAAGAATGTAAATCGGTCGGGATACTTATCCATATTTTCTGACATCACTGTTTTATTTTATATATAATAACAGGTCGTAGTAATTTTTTTACACGGTTGTAACTCTGTAGAGTACAGACGTTATCGTTTACCACCTCAGTTTGACTGGTAGAAAATGACAATTTGTATAATGACAATTAGTATAATAAATAAAGAATGATTTCATCCTAAACTAGATATGTTTCCATTTCTTGAGTTATTTATGATATTTATCTGAAGACACTCATGGAGTTACAATTAAAATAAAAACTCGATGTTAGTAAAAAAATACAGGAACATGATATTGGGGTTCTCCTTCTGCTTATGTTATCTAAATCGTCAAATAAAGTCATTAAAATCATGGTATTATTGTTTACTTTAAAACCTTCATTGGATGTGTAACAGGACTTGGGAACACACAGTTCCCAGTTGGCGGATAATTTGAGAGTTTAATTTGCCTTGTTTTGTTCATTGTTCTATTGTTAAATTTTGGTATTCAATTAAATAAAATTTTGTTGATATTCTATATTACGTTGATTTTCTCTTATATTCTTAAAATTATCTTAATATTCAGTTATTAACAAGTAATGTTGGTAATTCTATAACTTATATGGTTTTTCAGATCTTAATAGTTAAGGTTCACCATTAAAATGTTAAAATATCACAACCAGATCATAGAGAATACATATCAATTTACTGACGAAATTCACAAAAATATTTTGTTTGTGTCTCCGTGACATAATGCAAATGTTATCAAATAGGAGCGGAATACTATTTTATAAAACCGCAGATATCAAAGAACAACAATGTCAAACGAAAAGGGTCCTTCCGGTCCTAGCGTTTTCTTTCATCTTCAACAAAGCCCCATGTTTTAGGAATGAAGCATTTTTGATGAAAAGCCCTTCATATTAGACAGCAAAATAGTCATACTACATTTTTATAATAAAGTATCTGAATAAAATAGTATTAGGTAATAACCGTCTACTTTTTAATAGTTAATAAAGTTGATAATATTGAAAGAATTCATGGGCGTACCCAGTTTACAGTTTCAATTTTGGAACTGTAATTTTAATTTTCTGAGCATGGTTTAACAATGAAAGAGCCAACGCTGTTTATTTGTCTTTGCCGAATATTTCTTCTAATATATATTTTAGACTGTAAAGGGTTTGCGACAAGTTTTACTAGAGAATTGTATTTTTTTATGATACATACATCCACTTTTCTTGTCCCTGACTAACTTTACTGAGAAAGCATTTCTAAAGCTTCTGTAATTTTAAAGATGTAATTGGTTTTATTTTTAATGTAAAATAACAATTTTAATTTACAATAAAGTTAATAGAGAGGTATACGATGAGGGGGCAGATGGCTTCCCTTACCCCCCCTTAGTACGCCTTTGAATGAATGTACTGTTGAGTAACAGATTGTATGTAAGACTATTCTACAGCTAGTGTAGGCTAGGAACTCAATAATAGATCTCACTGTATAAATATTATTATTATAATATAGATATATATCTTTATTTAGTTTAGATGCACAAGACTTCTTATGAAAAAATTAGATTCGATTTCTGGAGATTTTCTCAAATTCTTGAAAATATAGGCTTTGATTATAAGACAATATCTCAGTATCCCAGAATTCACAGGTTCGAGCCGTGCCGTTTTCATGATTTATTTATTGAATATTATTTTTTGAAAATTCCAAGTTTTGAGCTTTCAATTTAAATGAAGTAAGAAAAAAAAGCTTAGAAAAGAAAAGCTGGCTGAACTGGGAGTACATTAATCTTTATACATATAAAGTAAAGACAAAATGTGATTATTCTTAATATATCATATTAGTCATCCCTTGTAACAAAAACGTCGACTGATAAATTGATGATCATATTTCATAATAATATTTTCCTTTTTTTATTTATTACCAAAATAAATAGCATACGAGCAGAAGATATACCTTTTGGTAGATGGTGAGTAATTGACCGAAAAGGTAGGAATTGTGTTGTGCGGTCTTAACACGCCTTTTAAAACGCAAATATCTTGAGCGATCTGGCACAAAAACAAACAGATAACACAGCACTAGACTCTACCATTTATAAAACTTATTTCTACTCGTTAATTCTGTTTGTTGTTATTAAAAAAAACATTTATAAGGTGCCCTCATGTCTATAAATTAGTATTAATAAATATATTTTAATTTAAAACAAGGCTTTGTGTACTTGCGCAAATATTTGCAGAAATTTATTGCTGTCACGTCCCTATGAATCTTGACTGATTTTATTCGAGTCACGGCTTCTGATGGCTTACCTACATATGAAGATAACATGTTATTATATATTTTGATTATTATCTTTTTACTCTAATTTTAGTAAGGGAAAGAAAATATTTGAGGTATAAAAACCTTTAGGCGATTTGAGTACAGATGTAACGGATCAAATATGTTGATTAAAGTAACAAACCAACATCACCTTATATGTACGGTATTTGCTTTTCATTTATTGTAAGTATAGTCCAAATCGTTATGTACGGAATAGGAGAAAACAAATCTGAATTTATTTAAATTTAACACATATTTTTAACTCGTTACTATTTACTCAACTAAGACAAAGCAAAAAGCAAGGTTTTGATTTTGAACCGAATGTATGTATATTGTAACCAAATAAAACGTACATTCTAACTGTAGTAAGGATCGGTGCATACGTATTCCTTTTACCTCTGAACATCACAATAAATACCCATTAGATACATAAAGATATAAGTACTATACGTAAAGTTTAAACATATTGAATAGGTTCTACATAACAATTTAACATACCTACAATATTTTCTTGTTTTATACCTTATAAAGATTTCAAATTGTTTGCTTTTTGTTTTTAATTTAAGTACTTTTTATTTATTACATATATGTATCTGTAGTATCTCTTCTTCTTCTCCTTCTTCTTCCTTACATACCTATATGTATAGATTTCTATTATTCGCCACCCACACTATTAATTTTAAGTGTGTATCTGCGTGTCTGTCTGTCTGTGGTTTCGTAGCAGCCACACGGATGAATGGATTTGATTGCAGTTTTTTCTAATTGAAAGCCATATTCGTCAAGATGATTATTAGCTATGTTTGGTGGAAATAACAACAGTCGTCTCAAAAACATCGTTTTTTTATGAGAGGATCTTATGCAATAATTATAGTAAAAACCTATACAGAAGAGAAAATCAGTGTGATCATAGGTTCATTTAGTACAATATAGAAACCAGTTATGTGAACCCGTGAAATAACTATTGAAACTGTCCGGCAATTCAGATAATATTTTTGTATACTTCTTTAAATCAAATATTATGTAAAATTTACCTTTATACTATAACGAAACCATATTAATATCTTATTAAAGTTCAGGGGTGTCCGGAATAGGGTTGCAACTGGACTTAGTGTCCGGCAATGGGTGAAACGATTTCTGATATTATCCCGAAGAAAATATGAAAATACTTAGCTTTATACTTTAACTAATTAGAGATCATACTTTACATGCTTTTGTTATCTATTACCTTCTCAAGTAACCACGATCCGAAATCTATAGTCGCTGATCGTTCTTACCTGTGTTGGGGACATGCACAGATAAACTATCAACTTTTATAAAATAACGAATGCCTAGCGTTCACGGGCTATCCCTCTACTACACATACATATGTAATATAGCGATATTTGACATAGTTGAAAAATTTACTAGAGCTCTATTAAACTTTAGAAATTTCAAACAGTAAACATGCATTAAAAAATAGTAATTTTAATTTTTGTTTCCTAATCCTCATTTACCATAAGGATAATATTAATATTTTATGAAATATATTAAGAGATAATTGTCACTCAGCGTTTTAATTATTTAAATAATACATTTATTAGTTAAACTCAAAAAATGTGATCTAAATTTAAGAAGAGGTAAAACAAAACAACAAAAAATATAGACACATTTTTATTTATAAATTGCCTTCAAATAAAAACTAGACAAATTATTTTACATCAGTCAAAAAATTTTGGCAGTCCAAACTTTTTACAAACAAAATAATACCAACAAAGATCTGTATTCAAATATTTATTACAGTAAAGACTAAACCAATCTAATATGTTATTATTTTTTCATCTTAAAATAACACAAGAAGTTTCTTTATTAATTTTATTTTATTTCAAATTGAACGAAATGTATTCTGAATACAATAAATATTTATACAAAAATTAAATCACTTTGACATATAGATTCGTTAATACAAGATACCTGGAATACTTGAAGTATATTTTAATATTTTATACACTTTAAATTTTCACATTAGTATATTATTTCTAGAAAGTTCGACATTTATGTGCGCATACATTATATATATTCTAAAAACCTATTTAGAGTTGTCTGTTTTATTATGAAAATAATTTTGTTTCCCTAAATGCAAACAAAATCAAGGCACAAGATGTGTGTTAGTATTAAAATTACTAGAAGAGTATATTACAGTACGGTTTTGTAGAGGAAGAGTTTTTTTTATATACTTAAGAAGCAAGGCACTAAATCTTTCATTTAAGAATCGCTAAAACTTGTTAACTTTATTTTTTTTTATATTATTAGCATTGATTTTAAAATACTCCATATTATTTGCAAATATGGGATCGAATTTCTGCGAACACATTTTTGACTTACTTTTTTTTTCGCAGAGTATTATTTACAAAATGTTGTTGTATAAATACACCAAGTTTTCTATAAAACTTACAGATTACTAATCACAGAGAAATGAAATATTATGTTTGTTTTTCGCTGTTGTAGCATTACACTGCTGAAACTTGAGACAAATAAATACTCATAATTGTAGAATAATTAAAAGTTATTTTTAACTGTACAGCGCTAACGAAGCCTTCCGCGATATATAGTTAATAACATAACATGTTGACATTATCTACGTAGATTATTATATGACTGTAGATATTTTATTATCTACTTATTTATAATTATTTTTAAAACGAACATTCTAGAACACAGGTGCTACAAAAAGGCGGTAATAATGCACGCCATAAACCTACAGCTAAGAACACGAAACTCACCATCTGGTTAAATATTATTGAATTGTTATAATAAAGAATCTCATTAATTACATATTTATATAAATATGTATCACAATATCAAAATAACTATGAGCGGAAAATATAAGCTAGAGAAAAAGGGCACCTAGAAGATAGCACTTTTTGTAATTTGTGTTTATGAGAGATCAAAAAAGATTTAATTTATACTACTGTTTATACTGTTTTATAAATTGCTTATTCATACATTAGTTGTGCTTTTAACACTTATTAATATACCAAGACCTCAAAAAGGTCGAATGTCTAAAATTTTAATTTAGAATATTTTTTTGGTATAGGTTAGGAACTTTGGAAGGGTTTTGCTAATTTTATGAGTTAGTGTACAATAGACATGTCTAAATTCAAAACAAAACTAATTATTATTAATAATTATTGTATTAATGAAAACTTGACAACAATTAAACAAACAATTGAGTTGTCTGTTTTGTTGAAGTTACAGATGGTAAAGAACAGTTGCAAAAAAAGAATTTTAATATTTTCAAACAACTGAATGACTCACTCACTTACGTCTTACATGAAATCACTACAAATATGGATAAATTAATCAAAAATACTTTTAATTCAATTTTACTAAAGGACCTTATCAACAGCAAAAATGTTAAAAGAATGAACTTTTTCAAGTGACACTGTTTATGCAAGAGAGATTTTAAATCCCTTCAAGCTTAACTAATTCAGAAATGTGTATTTTAATCAAAAAGTAGATGCCATGCTATACACAACTACTATTCCTGAAATCTGACATCAATCCTAACATGAAATTGTAATCATAATCTGATTCATTGTAGTAATATATGTGTCATCAATTTTGGAAGCTTTTTCAAGGCACTACAGGCACAAATTCAAAAAAGAATAGAACCAGATTCCATAGATAACTAAGTAAATTTAAAATTCAAACCTGTATACAGAACATAACTTAGTTTAAGCCAACATTTCATCTCATAATACACTAGTAATTCATCTCATAATACACTAGTAATTAAAGTGATTCTAAAACTTACAATTACACACAGATTACATTAAATTCTGAATTTTTGTAATCACAAGAGCGCACAATGATTCCCACACAAAAATGCATAAAATGAAAATATATAGAAAAGTTACAGTGGTGTCATGAACTACACAAACTAAAAATTCAATATAGACATAAGTATAAAACTTATATTTTATCACTATAGGAAGATTCTAATATCACTTTACATATCACATAAGTATTTAACATAAAAAGACTAGTAACATTAGGATAACAAACAATAAAAGGTTGACAACATTCAAATGTAATTTTTTGTTATTACATACAATTAGTATTCTTGTATTAATTTTTAGTTCTGAACATCTAACAAACCCTATTAGACCATTTGTCATTAGGTATGCTCACTATAAAAATACTGTTTAAAACTCCCACATATATAATAATGACAAATCTAAGATATATTGAAAACTTTTATATTGTAACCATGAGATCAGATAAACCTATATGCTATATATGTAGTTATTGCTTATGGTACTTATTAATATTTGAAACTTGACATTATTTAAAAATGTTATGTGTATTTAAAATTGAAGTGTAATTGAATTGTGTTACTAGATACTATATGGCTAATATTATCATATTTCAGGATTTTGATTTAATCTTCTTAAAAATATAGCGGGCTGATTAAAATTATTGAAAACCTTTTCTAGCTTAACCATATTTTGTATCCTCACTGCCAAATCAAAAAATAAAGATAACTGAATAAAATTTACTAGAAAAAAAAGTTGCTTTTTCAATGACATCTCAAATAGAAGATGAAAAAGAAGGCAGTCAGTTTATCCCTTGGATAAATAATCCCAAAACTTTAGATCTTTACCTTTAAATATCTTCTAAAGTATTATAGCAACATCTGGTATCATAATTGTACAAGTGTCATCTGCCTTTGGGGATTGTGGTTTTCTTGAATCCAATTTATCCAAATCAACCTTCACACCATTTCTGTTTGCCATTTCTAGAATATAGCGCTGCATTTTTAAATCACTGAAATATGTAAAAGTTATTGTTATTAAATGGATTCTGACTAAGATATTAAAAAAAAAAATTAGATGTGTTTATAATATTCAACTTCAAACAGCATCTGTACAAACATTTACCAAAAACTGTTATGTATATCTAACAGTTTAACTGTAAATAAAATAGTATATTTAGTTTACTTAAATAAAAGTAGCAAATTATGAAGTAGGATTACGTTGGAATTCATTCATTGAGGAATATTTAGATTATGAAACCTATCTTTTAAATTGTATGAATGTAGTTTGTGCAAAATAAAACACATTATATTTACCTTAACTTCATACACAGACAGCAAAGGCAGCTTAACAAAACCATAGTTACAATCACACCCACTGTTGTGATGACCATGTCTAGAAGACTATTATCTTCCATTCTTGTTCTGCTTAAAAATGCTAAGAATGTTAACACACATTCCCTATTTATTGTATTATATATATGGATTTCATTTTAGGGTTCATATTCACAATGCTAAGACACTTTAATGTATAGACGTTCATGGTTTACTTCATTTACTTAGAACCTTAGAACCAGATAAAACCACCATCAACTTTCACAGACTTCAATACAAAGAAATGAACTTGTAAATTCTCTCTCTTTTCAATATTTGTTTGCATTGTAAACAGAAATAATAAATGTTTACTTACTTATTAATAGACATAACACTCAACTTATTCGAATGTGAGTAATAATTATTATGTGATAAGTGTACGTTTCGGTTGTAATATCATAACAATTTTCTTTGTAAGCTTGAGCTCAACATTATTAGAGCTTAGAGCTAGAATTTCGCGCAAACTAATACCTAAAAACAAAATTGTGTCGCAAGCTGAAAAATGAAAATATTGATTTCGTTACCCGTTAGGAAGCTGTCAAACTTGCGACCAAATAGCGTCCAATGTCAATGTCAGAGTTTACTAATTAATACATTCTGTCAAAATATGTTGGGAGAAATAAAATTATCAAAATTTTTTCGTTAGGTATGGTCACTATAAAAATACTGTTTTTATTGTAAGCATACCTAAAGAACTGACTTAAAAAAAAGGTTCTTAATTCCAATGTATTTTTTTGTAATGTTTTTTACTTTAGACCTTTTTTATCGATCATTTTTATTTAAAAAGTATGGTTCAATTCAAATTTGGTAAGGATCTTCATAAGTTTCGGAGAGCAACAACGGAACAACAATGTATCACGATTGCTGCAATTGCTTGTGTATGCATTGCTTGTACCATTTTAAAATGTAACATTTCTGTAATGTAATGTGTTACAGTAATGAAAAGAACCTCTAAAAACGAAGATAAACTATAAAACTTTTTACCAAAAAGTGAAATCGCCTTTAAAAAAAATAAAACTAATTGGTGAGGAGACTGATTAGAAAGTTGTTTACTTTGGTCTAGGTTCCAGAACAATTAAACAAACTAGCACTTCCAAAACAGTGTTCTTCATAATGATGAAATTTTAAAATGTTAAAAGGTGGTTTTTACTTTTTTGTTAAAAAAAAATAACTAAAAATATATAAATCTGTATTCTATTGTTTATTTTTATTTTGGGGTGAACGCATCATGATTATTTCTGAGTATTATTAATTCATAACTACTAAAAAAAAATTACGGAAACTTGTTTTTCAAATTAAAGTATATATCATAAATGTTGGAATGTGTATATGTAAACACTGTCTGTTTTATGTTAAGCTACGTTTAAGTTTATTGTTAAATTAGGAGCCATATATAAAAAAAAGATTTATTTATATTTATTTCGGAAGTAGTTTTTATTGTTATAATAAACTGTCAAACAACATAAACATCAGCATCCGCTACCATCATGTTGCAACTTTCTGCAACGGGTTGCGTTTTAGCTTTCTTTATAGATTTCAATCGATATTCTCTTTTCAATTTACTCGCTAAAGCTTCAACGTCGCTCTGTAAGCGTCTGTCTCTGTAATAAAATATAATAAAAGCGCTATTAAAATCAATTTTGATTAAGTTACATAATATTATAATTTGGGAACAAGTATCTTGGTGACATTAGATTTAGAAAATCCGGGGCCCGTAGCTGGGAAATTTTATTTATTATGAAAAAAAATAATCTATTTACGAAATCATCTTGCACAAACCTACATGAATCTTAGTAGAAATTCTATACGTTTTTACCCATAGAATAGAATAAAACAACGTTCCCGTTCCTTATCAAGCTAGTAAAAGTAAAAAATATTATTTATGTTTTTTTACTTAGCTAATACATTCTCATTAGTCTCACTTAGTAACATGAACCTTTGCTAACCTTTATAACAATTATATTTTATAACTTACGTGTAGTTGATTCTGCAGCAATAAACACACGCTGTAACTAGGCACAAACCAGCACAAGTAACAAATAATAAAACAGACACCGTCACTCCTTGGAACACTCTATTTACTTCCAGACGGATTTTTTCTGTAAATTATTTTTCATTTGAATACTTTTTACCTAAACTTTTGCATGTATTTACGTGAGTAGCGTGTTTTCTTTAACTGAATTGAAAAATACAATGTAAACAAATACTGTACTTAAGAACTTAAATCGAAATATTTTTTAAGATTTTATAAACCATACTTACCTTGTGTATTATATTTTTCAGACAAAGAATCTAAAAGTCTTTTTACGCTAACAACACATTCTCCAACAGTTTCATTGTAAAATAGAACTCTGAAATGTATATCTTATTAAATGCTGGCCTAAACTAGATGTTGGTAATATATGAATCACAAATAGGTTGTAAAAATAAACTTACAGCGAGGAACTATCGCATCCACATTTATTATCGCATTCATTTTTCAAAACACAGTCTCCGTTCTCTCCACATCCTGAAACCTATTATAAGTTATTATAAAGTGTTATATTATAATAGTCTAGTATAATAGTCTAAGACTTTAAAATTATTGTGTATTACTGATGAACATAGACCCGATAACGACCCGAAATAATTTCGATGGAATTTCTACACATATTATATTGTTTTAAAGAATTTATAAGTACGTTGAAACATGTATTTTTTAGTATTTGTTTCTTAAACTATATAGTTGGAGGAATCGTCACTTCCTTAAAGGAATCCACCATCCAAATTTTTAGAAAGTAGCCCAGTTGATGAGCCCACAGATTTGTCAGTTAGAAAAACAGAAGAAAAAACAATCTTTTATTCTATCGATAAAGGTACAAAGCGGACTTTTTATAGAACAATAACATTGCGTTATTAATAATATGATGCTTATAAAGGATAATATGCAGTAAAAATGAAAAATATACTCACTTGTTGTCCCGAAGATATTCCGGCTAAGAAATAAATAAAAAGTTATAATTAGATAAGTAATTGATTTCCGTTTATTATAACATGATTATTTAATTTTACTTACAAGTTGTTGAAAGTAGACAAACGTAAATAAATAACAACATTATTTTTTCGTTCTTTCTAAGAAATAAAACACCCACTTGCACCAGATTTACTTATATTTAAATATATCTAAAGCGATATTACAAAACACCAAATTTTTTACATTAACTTTATTAGTACCATGTAAAATTTTACTTGCTGAATGTAATTTAATAATTTGGCCCAACCCGTATTAACGAATTGAGAAAGATTTGCTATTCTGTTTAGGTGGCGACTAAAATAGACTGACCTCGCATTATACACTTCGTTTTAAACTGCGAACGTATAAATGACAGACGGCTGGTACTATCCAGGATTTATATAAAGCTACTTACGTATATTCTAATATATTAATATTTGTAATAAATCTTAATAAACAATTGTTGTTTAGTTGGTAAATAACAGATCATGCCGAATACAGTAGAAAATAATATTTAAATATACTATATTATATACTACTATATTATAATATTTCTATAAAAAAAGAATTATATAGTACAGTATTCTATTTATTACAAATGTACGTAATAAACTTTCAAATAAAATGCATTACTTCAATCTTTTTAGTTTAGATTTGTCTGAGTTCTTACTTTTTTGTTTAAATCTCAGCGCCATTTACATAATGGTTAGCAAGGCATAAATTATAATCTATAAGCCTTTGGATTGCCAGTTGTCAAAATAGTTTTATTTAAAGATTAACAATTTTGACTAATTTTTAATGTTTTGTTTATTAGAATAATAATTGGTTAAGTATAAAATATACTATATATATAAGTTTTAAAATAAATATACTATTCTGATTATCTACCAACTTAACATACTAAATGTCAGTACCATTACCAACCAACAAAGTAGATTGTCAATGAATAAAATTCCTTATTTGTTATCTGTATTTTTTGTTGTGTAGATAAATGCATCAACCATCAAAAAACCAGTTTATTTACTGATCACATTCAGTAGGAATTTACGTCGCGCGCGGTAACGGACAAACGCGGCGGCGCTAGCTAACTACATCGTGGTTCCCATAAGAATTCATTGTTTGTACATTTCCATGTTAAAAAATTGGCATTAACTTAAAAAATAACAGTACTGATTAAAATTTGATTTAATAGTGATTGTGTTTGTGTTTAGTTTATTTAAAAAATAAATTAATTTTCTATTTACAAAGTGTTTTGTTGGAAAATAAAATTGACGTTCGTAAAAGGTGTGTCGTAGGTTCGAATTTCGAATAGTGAGTGAACACTGTGTGCATTCACGTGAAAACGAATGAATTGTCCAATACATATAATGCTACTAAATCTACCTAATTTACACTGTTATCATAGCGTAAATTAATTTATAATCAATTATTGCATACTTGAGTGATTTGCGTTTGCACCCATCTAGAAGAGTTATGAAGTAAACGTGAGTAAAAGTAACATTTGAATAACTGTAATATAGCTTTGGATATACTGCATTGTATGGTTGAATAAACATATTATAATGACTTGATTTGTTAGATATAACTTTTCTATTAAGAAAATCTCTTGCACTTATTCCAATTAGATTCTATTATAAAGTAAAGTTGGAACATATCATTGAAGAGGATTTATGAAACGACTCTAATACTAGTGAATTTTTAAAATAATTTTAAATTTATATTCATTCAAATGAAAACATCCTATGCAGTGTAATATTTTATATCAATTTATTAGTACATTTATTTAATACCTATAATGCATGGATATAATTACATTATAAGCTTAAAGCAAGGCCATGATATACAGAAAGTAATTTTATTTATAGCAAAAGTAATTTGTTTGGCAAATATAGTATAGTATAGATAAATAACTAGTTTTTATTAACAAGGAAAAGTCTAAATAAAACCATATAATATAGAATGTATTTATTGTGAAATAGGTATGCATTACATTTATTAAACATAAAATTCTCATTGCATATTTTGCGAAAGGGGTAGGTCCTTTGAAATGAACTGACAAAAATTTCAATAGATAATTTTAGATAATTTTAACACTAGTTATTTTTTAATTTTATACTTGTATACCTTATTACTTGTATATAATTTTATACTTGTATACCTTGGTACAATTACCGTATTTAGTAAAACAATTACAGTATTTAGTAATAATGTATCATTTGTGAACAAACAATGATCACATACTAAACAAAAGACAAGTACACTTAGCTTAAAAGATATTAAGCAAATCCATGATCTTATTTTTATAAAATTATATATTTACATGAATTTCTTAAAAGATAAAGAAAAAAAATAACTGTGGGTTATAAAACGTCATGATTCAAACACGTTATTATAAAAGATTCACAATTGTTTCAGATGTATCAAATCCATTATTTTAACCAGGTCTCCTGATGTCAAGAATTTTCCATGATATTGGCTGAGTCATGCAGCCATGGCTAGCGGCAAGGCTTTATATTCTATAGCCGTGGTTGTGATTGGATTTATATGCTTTGTGGTCGGAGCGGTAGCAGTTGGCCTACCGACTTGGGGTCACTTTTACAGCTGTAAGTATGTTATGAATGTCACAATATTTTCAAACAAGGCATTTAACATATATGTATGTGTTATTACTAAATTGTTAAATTGTTATTTTTCGCCAATCCTAAATTTACACTTCGTTATAAATAATTGTTGTAAGTTGTTTCATTAGTATTTAGAAAAGATGAAAACTTCTAAATACAAGTATGACACACATGTCATTTAAATGAATATCTACACTTTAATTAATTTAATGGTTTCTAATGGACTTATAATACCAATGTCATTGAGTAATAATTCACTGATGAATAATTTATTAATCAGATCTTAATTGTTATTTTCGTTAATTATTATTTTAAATTGCATATTAAAATAAAAAATAAATGACATTACATTCAACCAACCATGAATAAGATATTACATCATAAATACATATTGAATACTAACTTATAAATTAACTTGTACATACTCGCATGTTAACATATTATTATTTATTTTTAAAAATACTTTATTTAGAACAATGTTAACAATATCATAGTTTTTTTTTACTCTTGTACTTTCTTTTAATTACCATATCCAGTTATTTTATTTGCCTGTGTTGTATGTTAATCAGTAACAAGAAATTAAATCTTGACTTTATTAGGTTTATTCGGTACTTACATGCATAAAAAAATGATGATAAAATTAAATTAGAAAAACTTGGTTTATATTAACATTGAGTAATTATAACATAATCAATTTATCAATTAAATTTAATTAAATTAAATCACATTTATTAATTTATTATGTATTCTAATATTAAAGCAATTTGTCGATTTACTTAGGTCATGAGTGTCAAGATAGATGTATGTTAACATTAATTCAACTAATAGGTATTTAACACGTAAAAAATACGTAATTGGATTTATCTTAATGAACAATAAGGTATTACATATTTTTTTTTCATTTAATATTGTATAACCGGTAATCAAAATAACTAAATGTTTGTTTAATCTCAATAAATGTTCTAACAAAAAACCGGACCCATCAACGGAAGTGGCGCCCAATAACTAGGTCGAAGAGGAGTCGCTACTAACTGTTGTTTCGCCTTTCTAAAGCCCTAAGTTATAGATAAGTTAGATTAGACGTAACTATGTACTTTTTAATCTATTCTATAATTCGAAGAGAAAGCACAAAATTGGAAATCATTATTTTTCTTACCGATCATGATAAAATCTAACAGAAAGCTGATATTAGGTAGTCAGTAAAAGTAATAGGTATTTTAATACTAATATTTTGCTACATTCTAGGTATGCTATTTATCTTTAAAGTAATAATAAATAAATACAACATGCGATTTAGTTGATTTTAGGAGATTTGGATATAACAGGAAAGAAATTAAATAAATACTTACCTTGACATTAAATTATATACCTATATATTTAGTTTTATACCATCATTCACCTGACCTTATAGTTTGGGGTCGGCCCAATATGTCAATTTCTTTACGCTCTTCTATCTTCTTACCACATCCATTATCTCAGTGTAGACTTGTTTCTTCGCCGTATCATATTTCACGCTCTTCATCCATGTTCTACTAGAGTTCCCATAGATATTAGGTAGACTCTTTGATTACAATTTGGTTAACAATACGCGTTCGAAAATATTATTAAGAAAACAGAATTACCCTGTCATTTAATTAAAAAAAAACCACTTTGCGTTTAGAATACTACTAGTAGGTACTTTCACAAACTTAAATAACGGATACAAACGTTTAATATATAAAAAGCATTTGACAATGAAATATAAAGCATATTAAAGTCATTTCGCAATATTTTGTCTGTAGTCTAAGATTCTTGTGATACTCTCGATGCATTTTAAAATGTTGCCCGCCCGCCAAACGGGTCATTGACCCGAGACCTTTGTCACAAAACTTGTAGATGCCACCAAACTTATGGAGTTGTTTTATACGTTCGAAAATCATTTTAGAATATTTAATGTTACATTTACTTTTTTACCAGATGCGAAAATATAATACACATAAAATAATACTGTCTCTCTTAAATAATTACTTTTTACTAAACTATATTCGTTTTAACAAAATGATGTAGCGAAATATTTAAAAGATGACAAATTACTAGGTAGGTACTCGAAATTAATCACGTTATTACGGTCGCTAATAATTAGACAATATCTTTCACAATAATTATAATTCTTAAATTATAATAGCTACATATCTTGTTGTTGTTAGTGTTACTATAATTTATATCGTTACCCCAAAAAATAAATGTATCATATGTATATAATTCCCCAATATTTATTCTTTACCCTAAAAGATTTACCATATTGCATACAATTAGAGTTCACCCTATAACATATTGATTTTGTTACCCTAAAAATTTAATGTCATTAAACAAATCATGACTCTCACCTCAAATATTTTATATAATATATAAATATGATATTATAAACATTTATATAATATACAAATTTATATAATACCTATATAAATTATATTAATATTTGATAAACAATCTTGATAATTGTTATTCATTTATTTTTAACCAACCTGTTCAGACATATTAAAACATCTACGTTTTTAAAGTGGTTTGTATAAATTATAATGACCAATAAACTTCTAAGTTCAGTGTGTTTTTAAATATGCAACATTCTAGTATATATTATTTCACTTATTTCGAAAGAAACTAATACTCACCATTAGTTATTTTTTCTTTATTCCAAAACTAGTTATAATAATATAAGCGAATAATTAATAATGATAATAGGTCCTAATAATGATATGTAATAAGATTTAACAATAATCATGCAGCTAATAATAGTCATTGGAACTAATAATAATAATAGGAAGTAATAATAATGATACCGAAATAAGTATGAAGAATTATTCATATTATTATACTCATAGTCGTAAACAATTGTAGGTAGGTAGGTATATAACATTTAATCCAAATCTAATCGGTACGTACCTTTGATTATAGTGGATGCAATTTATTCTTTTGCAACGAATTTGGCCTAAAAACATTGTAATCACAATAGAATAACTGTAAATTTGGATTGGAGACCAATGAATACGTGTAATAGTGAGCATGACTGCGTGGTTTTTGACTGACAATGACCTCTAGGACACAAGCACGTCTAAAGATTATATTAAAAGCTTTTGAACACAGCTTGTTTTTTGTTTTGTCCATGACCATATAATTGTCAAAGAACAATTAATTTAGAGTGAAATATGAACATAAATCTTTTTCATTCATGCATTTTGTATGGAGATGACAAATAAACCAACAAATGTATGATAAATTATTTTGCAGTGTTATTTTTTTTAAAACGTGAATACTGCGCCTTATAACATAACACCTTTTGACAAGTGAGTACTCATAAAACTTTATGGCACTACTTAACATACTGGCCTATATACGGTTAAACCTTTGATAGATTAATAAATCATATAAAATTTAGAAACAAATACAAACTTCTTTATAAAGGTATAATAATAAAATTGGAAATTAACTTCGTCATAACAATTTCGTTTCAAAATGACTAGATCACGACGTTGATAGAATTTTATTTAGATACATTTTACAATCAATTGATTTGCATGACTATTACGTCGTTTTTTTCATTGATTTATACCGAAAAATTGCTCGAAAGTTTTTGAAATTTCGGCATAATACTCAAAATATATATAATACTCGAAATAAATATATATGTAGAAAAAATGATATTTAGTGTATATGATATTATTAATAAATGCAGCTATAATTTCCGCTTTCTTACATTTATTTCAATCTAGGCTAACTTCAAATCAGGGCACAGTAACTTATCGCTTACTTTATGACGTATTGTTCTTTAGTTTAATCATTACTGGAACAGTTACGATGCTTTTAAAATATTTACAAAACATTGTAAACTGTCTTCGTTTCGCTCGTTACGTAACATTTCCTTTAGTTAAAGGTTTTGTTATGCATATTGAATTTAATACGTTTTGACGTTTGAAACTTTACTAAATAACATAGTAATGTAGATTTAACTATTTAGATACATTTATGTACAGGTTTACGTATAAAATTAACGTAACAAACGAAGCTATAATTATTCTTCAGATATGTAAAGTTAGTTGCTGGTCGAGCCAGCCCGAATACGAGGTGCAGTATATTTCCTTATTATGACGGCAAATAAATGTTATATACGAGATGTCTATTAAGTCATCTGCGGGTATTTGGACATCAGCAAGGCCATGGTCATGTAGTATGGTACCAAGTCAATTTAAAAATCTTTTATTCCCACAACAATTAGTTCTAACATCCGTTATCCAAAGGTATAGTTTTATATCTCAGATCTCTCTTGACAGTTTAAGTTATTATTTAAAGTGTTTGTCATTCTTGTTTATCTAGAATCTAGATGTTTCTGAACATAGAATTATTTATAAGTATGTGTGTACTTATGTTTATCCATTCATCTCCTTTTTAATAGTGGTCTGCATAATACAAGTGTCTATTATTTATAACTTCGTATTCTAAAACAAGTTTCTATTCAGTCAAGGAAAAATTACGAAATAGGTACTTTAATCTACTGACTACCAAATCAAATTATACCTAAGTAAAAAAAATGTTAAATAAAATTAAAATCACCAATTACATAGTTTGAAATATTCAACTGTTTTATGACATAAATACAGAACAAAAAAAAAACAAAAAGTTATCTGATGAGTGATGACTAATGTGACGTAAGTCGTCTAATATAGGTCACTTTATGCAGCAAGGTCAGATAATTGACTTTGTGAATGACTCATAACGAGGTGCAAATGTGACACTTCTCATTCCTACTTGGATAGTTCTACTAATTAGTAATTAGTTGTAATGCCCGTAAAAAAGTCATTTTGCTATACTATTATGATACATTTTTAATTTCAACTGGTAATGTTAGGTGAAGGTTCCGTTTTTTACTTTTTTACGTTCTTATTGCACATATTTAATTTATTCGAAAATCAATTTGAGTAATTATTAGTGATAGTAAATAAAAGAAGTACAAAAAAAAATTAACATTTAAAGTAATTCCAATACAGAATTTTTACTTTCATATTTTGTTTACAAAATCACATCCTGGCTCTTAAGTCATTAGCAGGTCATGATATTTTAATTACTTTTTAATTGAAAATACTTCTGTACTTTTCCATTCCATTTTATCCTTAACTGTATTTTTTTTAATATGATGAATTGCAAGAGACTTATGTTTTATTGCAAGATTATTTCATTTAAAATGAAATATTAAATTATTTTCTATTTATAGAAATATTATAACATTGCAGAATAAACATATAAGCCTCATTACCCAATTACCCACTGTTCAATTTGCATTGTATTGTAAATCAAATTAGTATGCTCTTGGAAAATCGTGATATACACATGACCTTCCTGTCCAAGAAACATACATACTAGCCTAATCGTTTTAAATTGGTAATACATAAATATTATTTTAAATGTTATAAAACTACTACTAATATACTACTGGTTCAATAATGTATAAAAAATCGAAACAAAAACCTCCAAAAACATCGCCTCTTATATTTGATATACCTATATGAATCAAAGTGTAATGAATTAGTTCATCTATTTTAGAACGAAAGCGTCTTTATTCTATTCTAGTTATAAAAATACTTTCGTGACGATTCCCTATTTCCAAAGGGGAGTGATAAAGATTATACCTACTTTAGACAATTTATGTCTAGCCTAAAAAGTTTTTATTACTTCTTTCCCTCATTTATTTCGTGACTTGCTCGAATTTGATTGGGTGAATTTTATACACTATTAATTGCGAAATTATTGTATTTCATCCGCTTCATTTGAGTTAAAATTGTTTGAATTTGTGTATAAAGCTTCGCTTACATATACATACATATTTTAATCAATAAAATATATAGAATGAAAAATAAACCGATATGAACCCGCAATGTCTGGGAAAACGTGTTGTCGCTCTACCAATTGAGCTACCGTATCAATAACAATAACAAACGTACAATTTAGTTTTACCTATTTAATTGTTACGAACTAACTCGTCAGCGTCATGGCTACGCTTATAATCTCACATGGTTGCTTGTAATCTCACTTACAAACCGGTTCTATGTGTAATTCAAAGCGATTGTATCTAACTAATGAAATAATTCTTATTCGCAGTAGAAAACCCGAACTTCGATCAGGGCTACTTCGGACCATGGCGGGTTTGCAAGCGTCTACTCTACTACAGGGAGAAATGTGGAACCGACGTCTCGAAGTTTCGACCATCCCGTAAGTCGTGATCCACGTTTCTCTTTAACTTTATTTATTAGCACGATTTGAACTGCTTTATCGTGTTGCTGTTTATTATAAAGTTTTTTTTTTATATACGTGCTCATTCTTTAGGAATTTAGTGCAGTTAATTCTATATGAAATACTTGTCTGATATTTTTAACATCTCGAGTGTGTACTCATTAAGCCTGCTTTAGATGTTACATAATCAAAACCACCTCGCACATTGCAGTTACGTTTGAACAATCTTAATGTAGACATTGCGTAGCTAAACATCTCATGTACTGTTATTTTAACTGTTGTATTCAACATCAAAGAATTTATGCGCCATTTTAAATATTATCGGCGAAATTTACGTCACTGTCATGTTTCTTCTAATAGCAGTTATTCGTAGCAAAAAATACGTACAGAAAAAAGTAGGTCATTTGAACGATCAAGTTTTTTACATTT
The DNA here is from genome assembly GCA_959347355.1 of Napeogenes inachia. Taxonomy (NCBI): domain Eukaryota; kingdom Metazoa; phylum Arthropoda; class Insecta; order Lepidoptera; family Nymphalidae; genus Napeogenes; species Napeogenes inachia. Next base: position 18,251,655 of record OY365793.1, on the reverse strand, counting down.
TCATCGCAAATAATTATGTACAGTGTCATTCTTAATTATAAAAAAAATATTGGCCATACCGAACTAGTATGGTGTACCTATTGATATATAAAATAAGATTTTTTTGCGATCTTCTTCAAATTTTTACCTTCAGAGTTAATTAGTGGTTGTTTAATATCAGTCATTATTAAAGTACATGATAATTACGGCAATAGTAAAGCACTTGAGAGCAAAAGGTCACTTGATCTTACATAATGACATTTGACGTTTATCAAATTTTATAGAAAGTTTGGGCTTGTCTATGGTATGTTGACATATTGGAGATTTTCAATAATTATTGACATTCCAGGTTAATCAAAGGTAAATTTTCAAACAAAGAACATACAAGTCGTGAAAATCCTATTAATGTTTGTCCTTTATTCTTCTAATTAAAGTATCCGTTAAAGAAACCTTCAATAAAGATAAGACAAAAAGGAAGGAAGTAAATTGCATTACCATGGTTCCTTTGTTCCCTATTGATTATTTCCTCGACGTTGACTCACTGGCCAGTGTATATAGGCTACTGATAAAATATCACAAGTTGATTTTTAAGTATGTAATTTTTTTAAAACAGTGAAAAGTATTATGAATAACTTAATTGTAACTAAAATAAGATAAACCACAGAGTTGTACTAAAAATACAAAGTAAGATGTGTAGGGAATGACCTACTGAAAAATATATAGTATGGTGAATTTTATTTTTAGGTGTTGGCTAGTTATGTATAATTTAATACCATAATGTCACATCTAATTTGTCAACGAACAAGCCTTAAAATTCTGTCAAGCGTCATTTTCATTATCACCTTATGTATCACACGTTTGAAAATTAGGATGACATAATCTGCTATTTTTCGTCACGATTGTTAAGGGAAAGCTTCCTTTTATGATTTTAAATAATAAGATATTACAGAATAAGACCTTTAGCGTTATATAATAATGAGTAAAATAGTGAAGAAAATAATTATACTTATATGTATTTAAATATAAGCCTTCCATTAGTTTATTCAACATATCGATAAATGTTTTTAATTTATATGTATATAATGATGTCGATGTACCTACTATTAATAAGATAAATAAATAAGCAATTTAGATAAATATGGGGATTCCTTTAAATCTAAGTCCAGGCGATATAATATATATTGAAGTACAGGTAACGAATTTTCTCTTGTTTTTGTTAATTTGTAAAAATAATGTAGGTATAATAATAAATGTTCTTGCCGAAATCACTTTGTATGCATGGTTTTATTTATAGTAATTAATTGAAAATGTTCTCTCCTGACATTACCGTTCCGTAGCTTACATTTTGTATTATAATAAAATAACTCGGTACTTCAGATTCCAGACGTGCATTGATTCGAATTGGGATCAGGAGATTAGACCATTCCTAAATATTCTTTTACTATATCTTTTTACATAGCGCAAGAACATAATACTTAAGGGATTTAAAGCTTCTTAGGTAGCGATCTGCATTAAAGGCCGATAGACAAAGATAGATGATAGAGCTGAATGGAAGAAAATGACATGTTGTGCCGACCCCACATAGTGGGACAGGGGCAGGAGAGAGAGAGAAGGAGAGAGAGAGAGACAAGAACATTAAAAGATTTTAAAATTTTAGTAGAATATCCAATATAGAACTTCTTTCATTAGAGACCTATATTGTATTACTATCCTAGGATTGCCTGAGGTATTATTTCCAGAATCTTCTTCCTCATCATGCCTTAGCTGGAATGAGATTCTGAACGTATTTAAAGATCACGATATTTGTGAGAACTGTAATAGAAGGTTAGAATGTAAATAAACTTAAACATTATTGTCTTCGTGAGACATTTTAAAGAATTTTAATTGTTCTTTCAAATGCTTTTACTTAAATGTTTTTACTACTAGGTGTAGTCACATGGACTACTGCCCGAATTCTTTATACGTACCAAAAATTCACAAAGTATATATATATATTGTCTTGGTGGTAGACCATAACATCGGGTCGCCGGCAAAGTTACCACCCATCGGGCAAAGTCGTGCCGCAAAGCGACCTAGTCGTGTTCCGGCACGTTGCTCGATGAAGCCGTTTATGGGAAATGGGTCTGAACAGCTGCGGTACGTTGGCGAACCGGTTGACGTCGAGTTGGTATTTGTTTTGTCGGGTGTCTAGTCGAGGAGGGTAGCGGGATCCGAAGAGACGGCTTTCCGCTGGCCGCCCGCAGATAGTTGGGGGCCCAATTAGTGGGTTAGCCACCCATGAAAGGCTGCCCCGCCAGCTGCGAAAAATCCCAGGGTGGCTCCATCGTGCTGGTTGGCGACCAGACGAGGAGGCCCGATGGCGATCCCTGGGGGGGTTCGGGCGTCCCCGCAGTCTCCAGGCTAGTCTCCCAGTGGCATAACTTAACCAACTTCGACGTCGGGTTCGATACGTACCGCCTCGTTCAACTGCCATTTCCCATCCCTATTCACTTTAATTTTTTTTTATCATGAAGAAAAACCAAAAAAGGAAAAAGTACGTACAGCGGTTGCACTCCTCCTCATTTAAAGTGCACCTCAGTAATATTAGGGGTTTGCACTCTAATATCTTACCTGTCCATCACCACCTGGAGACAGAACAACCGCACCTCTTCTTTTTGACGGAGACGCAGATACAATGTCCCTTAAGCGCTGCGCACCTGTATTATCCCGGATACACGTTAGAGCACAACTTTCGCTCACGTGCCGGAGTCTGCGTGTATGCGCGGAACGACCTCTGTATCCAGCGTCTCCGTCACCTTGAAGACCCCACTTTTTCTTCTTTATGGGTTTTAGTAGACACAGGAAACGAAAAAATCCTGTATTCCTGTGTTTACCGTTCGCACAGCGGTGACCAGGAGACAACTAGATTATTCGAGTATCTCGGTGAGGCTGCTGATGTGGCTCTGCATCAGTTCCCTTCAGCGCAGCTTGTCTTTCTGGGGGATTTTAATGCCTGTCATCAGGACTGGCTGTTCCCGTACCAGAAGACCGACCATGCTGGAAGAGAAGCGCGGAACTTTGCGTTGTCCTTGGACCTCTTTCAGCTGGTGAAGCAAGCGACAAGGGTACCAGATGTGGTAGGCCATACAGCCAATTGCCTGGACCTTCTGCTGACAACTGATCCGGACAGGTATCGTGTAGAGGTTACCTCTCCCTTGGGAACCTCCGATCACTGTCTGGTGAAATCTGTGTTTACATATTCCCCACCAGCTTTCGAACCTCATGGTGTTAGGCGAGTATGGAAATACAAGTCAGCAGATTGGGATGAGATGCGACACTTTTTTGCGTCTTATCCTTGGCGGCAGGTCTGCTTCTCTTCTTTGGATCCGTCGAGTTGCGCGGACGCTATAACCGATGTGGTGCATCAGGCAATGGAGTATTTTATTCCTTTTGCTGACGTACCCATCGGTGGCAAAGCTCGCCCATGGTTTAATGCCGAATGTGGTCATGCTCAAGACCGAAAACATTCGGCATATCTCATTTGGGCTGATGCTCGAAGCCGCAAAACTCCGGATGTAAGTTCGAAGAAGAGAGCCTTTAACCAAGCTGCCAAGTCGTACAAAAAGGCATTGCGGAAAGCTCATCTCGATCGAATCGCTAAGAATGGCGAAAAGCTCTCTGTCAGACCAACTGGTAGTCGAGCTTTCTGGTCTCTTGCGAAAGCGATCGAGTCGAATTTCTGCCAACCCTCACTGCCTGCTCTGCTGAAGCCGGATGGATCCCTGGCCCACACAGCAACAGAGAAAGCGAATGTACTTGCTTCTCTGTTTGCTGATAATTCGCATCTAGACACTGGCAATGCTTCTCCAGCACATCTTCCTCACTGCGGTGTTTCGATGCCTGAAATCCGCATCACTAACAAAGAGGTATGGAGAACATTGTGTCGTTTAGATGTGAATAAAGCCAGTGGTCCTGATGGTATACCAGCCATTCTGCTCAAGACATGCGCAGCTGAGTTGTCTCCTGTACTGACACGTCTGTATCGCCTCTCTTTCATGACTGGAATAGTGCCGAAATCCTGGAAGCTTGCTAATGTGCAACCCGTGCCCAAAAAAGGCAGCCGTGCCGACCCTGTCAATTACAGACCGATTTCAATCACCTCCATACTCTGCAAGATTATGGAGCGTGTATTGAACTCGCGCCTACTAGCATACCTAGAAGGTAACGATCTCCTCAGTGACCGACAATACGGGTTTCGCCGTAATAGGTCTACTGGGGACCTCCTAGTGTATGCTACTCACATTTTAGGCGAGGCCATCGAGAAGAACGGAGAAGCGGTCGCCGTCTCTCTGGACGTCTCGAGGGCATTTGACAGGGTCTGGCATGCGGGCCTTATTAGCAAGCTTTCAGCGTACGGTATATCTCCTGGTCTGATCGGCTGGGTAACGGACTTTCTGAGCCACAGATCTCTCCGAGTAGTTGTCGACGGGTGTTCCTCGGAACCCTTGACAATAAATGCCGGAGTGCCTCAGGGGTCCGTTCTTTCTGCAACTCTGTTTCTGCTGCACATTAATGATCTGTTGAAGCCCGGTATCTATGGGTATGCAGACGACAGCACAGTTGTAGAAAGATATCTGCCGAGTACTCGGGCTAGTCGAGATCAAGTACAGTCTGAAAGAGAAGCCATGGTGCAACGTTTGAATGACAAACTTCAGGCAGTCTCCGCATGGAGCAATGCCAATCTTGTCAAGTTCAACGCCACCAAAACGCAGACGTGTCTATTCACCGCCAAAAGGAGCCCTTTCACCTTGGCTCCTACTTTCCAGAATGTATCCTTGGAATACAGTGACCGGCTTCAGTTGTTGGGCTTAGAGATTTCCTCGAACCTTAACTTTGGTCGGTTCATTGAGTCCAGAGCAAGAGCAGCAGCAGCAAAGCTTGCCGTTCTGGCGAAGGTTCGGCAGTACTTTACACCGGGACAGCTTCTTGTCTTATACAAAGCACAGATCCGGTCGTGTGTAGAGTACTGTGGTCACATATTTGCTGGTGCCGCAAAGTCTCATCTTGCGGTTCTGGACTCAATTGAGAGGCGAGCAAAGAGGCTTATAGGCGATCCCGAATTGGTCGGAGCCGACCTCCAAAGCCTTGAGCACAGGCGTAGAATTGCTAGCCTCTCAGTATTCTATAGGATACATTTTGGTGAGTGTGCGCAGGAATTACACAATTTAATTCCCCCGTCCCCCTTCCATCACCGGACGTCCCGACGCACGGCAGGTATCCATCCTTTTGTTGTGGACATTCCACCTGTCCGAACGAAGCGCTTTGCTTCCTCATTTTTACTGCGTACAGCAAAGGATTGGAACAGCTTGCCTGCGTCGGTATTTCCGACCGAATACAATGTGGGTGTCTTCAAGCGAAGAGTGAATAGGTTGCTAGGGTAATGCGCCTTACCACCAAAGACTACATTCCACTTACCATCAGGTGGAATGTAGTCAAGCATTGCCCTAGATAATATAAAAAAAAAAAAAAAAAAAAAAAAAATATATGTACATATATAACAATTAATTGTTATTTTTTTCAACCAATTCTCTTCGAGTGCTTTTAACATTGTTAAAAGAAAAATCCTTTTTAATAATACTCGAAAATATATATAAAAAAATATATACACTAAAGAAACTACTATGTATGTTTGTCCACAGATCACTTGATAATCCGGTTCGGTTATCTAGAAACAAGTTAGCAATTCATTGAGAATCTCTCTTCCCATCAGCAAAAACTGAGCTAGACACAGTCTACTTGATTCATTATACAAAAACGTTAATATCACTTTCCCTTAAACAAAAAGGCTGGGCTCATTAGTTGTTATGTCGGATTTCTCAGTTCCAGTTGATAACCTAACGTGTTAACGTTATCTACATATTTAAAGTAAATGGAAAAAATACGAAAAAGACAATAAGTGACGGGTTAAATTTTCCAGAACTTAATCTTTTGTATATTCTTTAACCCTTTATAAAAAAAATGTGTATTTTCTTTTATCTTTTCTCTATACTGTTTAAACTACAATTAATATAAACATGTTAACTGTCAAGGTAAGAAGTTTCTCGGCTATGGTAATGTTCATAGAGTCGCACGTGCCACTTTTACATAGGTACATGAGCCACTTGCAAAAGATATTATCATCGGAGATTGCTTTTCGCTATTATATTTTAACGAAAAAATAGATAAAAATATTTTCATCTAAGTTACCGATCTTTTATTCAAGCCTTAATTTACACTAAATAGACATCCGTTAAAGTAACTACAGTTTAGAATAAATTATAGTGCCATTTGATTAGTAAGATTGTACCTCATTATTTTGTTCGTATATTTCGTATCGTGGGACACGTTTTGCAATGTTTAACACAATTTACGTAAAGAACTAGTGTTCTTTTTACAAATTTTATTCTAGAACTAGTGTTCTAGAATAAAATTTTGTCGCAAACCGTTAGTATTTTTTTTTTAATTCTGTAACACAGTTATAAAAAAACATAAGCAGCATTCCAAAAATATAGTGTTTTATCAATTCTTCACAAATATAACTACATAAAAAAAATGATCGGTGTCCGTGATACTATTAAAATATTAATATTGTAAATTACTTCAAAGTTTGTGTAACTTACATTGTAATAATATGTATGGCTTGTAATAAAAGACGTAGACAGCGAAATCGGTCAATACAAAATAAAATTTTTGCTACACAAAAGTGTATTTCAAAGCAGACTCAACATCAAGAACCATCTTGTATTGAAATTAAACAAATAACTCATAAAATATTTATAGAAAGCATTGTAATGACAAAGTTATAATACCGAGTTATATTCTAATTACTTTTTAATGTTCAATATTCCTTGATATGAAGCGGCTGATCAAACTATTTTATAATGTAAAAATGTCCTCTTCATTTTCCCATGTCAAAGCAAACCACATTCACCGGCCGGTGGGTGTTCAAACAATGACATTGTATTTAACATCTACATATGTAATGCTTTCATTGTTCGAGCATCCTTCTGCTAATACATTCGCAGGTATGCGAAGACATACCAGCCATATATATATATATATATTGAACTTGTTTAAAAGATCGTATACATATAGTAAAATCGTAACTGGTCAATGTCTGTAGATAAAGAAAACATATACCGTAGATGAGACAAAAAATATTTTTATCATTTTTTGTCTTTCTGTCTTTATTTTTGTATGTGTACGCAAAAAGACTGCACAAAATTGGATGTCGTTTTAACATAATATGTAATGTACTGGAGATTTGACTTCATATCTGGTGAATGTTTTTGGCTTTTATGTATTGTATCAAGAATTACTATTTTGTACATATTATATACAAGGGCAAGTGTCATTCCAATATTTATATATCAATTTTATATAATTGAATAAGTAAAGGCGTGAACAAAAGTTAGTAGCTAGACAGACATATATCCTTCTATAACCAATTCCACAGTTTTCAATTCTCACTTAAGATTCGTATGAAACATAAACAAATTAATAAACGGATATTAAAAAAATAAATATCAACAAGCTTCATATGTATTCCGCACCAAAACTGCTCATCATCAAAACAAAGTTAGCTTCACGCCATTGTCTTGAACCTTTATGGGAAGTTCACAACTCAGGTGTTCACGCATTATGGATTCGCTACGTATACCGTTACTGATATGGCACGGTGTCTGGGTCATATTTGACAAATGTCTATTACAGTAGGATTATTTATATATAAATAATGACAGAAGCTGAAGAATGGAAATGACTGAAGAATGAAGGAACATTCATATGCACCGACACAGGCTCAAAAATATGAATTATTATATTACACAGGTTTTACCTGAGTGTTTGATGACCTCTTAGTGTTAGTGACCCTGACTGTTTAACATAAGTTTGTGGGTTCGATTCCCACATATTTTTTGTGTGATCCTCAGATTGTTGTTCCGAGTCTTGTAATTTTTATCTGTTTTTTATGTTTGTGAAACTTTAAGCGACACAGGTGTAATAATCTCTGAGGCTTGTTTTACAAACTTACATACATATACATTACATTTTTTATACATACGGGGTTAAAGAGAATTTATTTAATAATTATTTTGTGTCTGTGTTGTGTGTGTTACGTATAGTGACTCCAGATATCAATGCACCCTAAGTCAGTTCATGCTTTATGCTTGTTAACTTTCTTAAATATTTTAAATAACTACAATTTATTAGAAATTACAATTTATTATAAAACTCTATTCTATGAATAAAGTGTTCATGACTCACTTTGTCTATTTTTTTTCTTGTAACATTTTAATAACATCATTATAATCTTTAATTACATTATTAAATTATTATGAAGTCAGCATAATGATTACGGAGTCAACATAAATGACAAAGTATGACTCAATGGTTTAACATAGAATGTGCAAAAATTTCATACAAGTCGTACCTATATAACCATATCATAAGGTTTCAACTACTACAGATGTGTTATGACTACAGATGTGTTATGACTTTGTGTACATGACACATGGCTTTCGTAAACACTGCTAATTTATATTGCTACTATATATTATGTTTTTTAATATAGTATATAGGGTTTTTACTTTTGTCACATTATAATGAATTAATTTTAATGACTCATAGGAAAAGGTTAAATAAAAAACGTAGTGAGGGGAATACCCCAACTAAAGAAAAATAAAAATATGTTTATAAAGAATTATAGAAAATCTTAATGTCTACTTATTTTCTAGTTGACAGATAATAGCATAAAAGTATATTATTTTTTCTTCTTAAGCATGTGTGTGTGTGTTCTTACGTGTGTGTGTCCATGTGTGACATGTCTTTGAGTTAAGTACTTAGTAAACAAAAATTGGTCAAAATACTAACAGTATATTATCTCTCATAAACACCTGAAGTTTTACAACTCTTTGTTATTAGGATTTATCATTTATTTAAGTAGAGGTCATTTCCATATTTTAGTATATTTATTATTTATCTTGTTACTCGTATGAATTTGTAAACACTTTACCATGACATCAGACAACTGACTAACTTTTAAAGTAAATTCCTCAAGGCTTTTCATTAGACAACAAAATTTGTTATTTAGAGTCAATTTGCCATGGAATAACTTATATTAAGACTTATTATTTATTATAATATGTATACTACTTATTTTAATAACTTATATCGTTATTTATATACTTATATTATTTTTCAATATTCAGATAACATTTAATCTTTGGTTAAATGTTATTTTGAATATTAAAAAGGGTTCTTATAAAATATATATAAAACATCTACCGTATATTGTAGCACGTAATAAATAATAATAGGTATGTAGTAGGTCACATACATAGAACTGATACGCTATTGATTAACGCACAAAAAATACTACGTTAAATAAAGATTCAACAAAATATTCATTCTTCGACCTATTTCATAAACCATACTTTAAAACGCCATTCTTGACCTGCCATATGCATACCTTATTTGAAATATGTAAAACTCAAGGTGAAATAACTAGGCGACGAACTTACGAAATACAGATGGTACACGAGTAGGTACTACCTACAACTATTTGTCTTATCATTTCTTTAAGGTTTTTTACTAAAATACAGATAAAATAATGTGGGTTTAATTTAAAACGACTTAACATATTACCGTCTAGGGAAGACTAATTATCGATTAGAATATTCCAAAATAATTTCAATACTTAACAAATAATGAAGGTTCACTTCACTATGTTTTATGTCAACCATTATGTGTATGTAGTAAGAAAATCATTGTCCCCATTATCCTGTCTGAGATTAGGTACAATTGCATCTCGTGCTCAGCATCAACAACACAATTATGTCTTGATGCAGTTTTTCAATGCCGTTCTATTGTTTTCTGAATTTTATCATTAAAATACACTCATCAAGAATAATTTAAAATACAAGGTTTAAAAAATATATTTATTTTTATTATATATATAATATATATATATATATATATATATATATATTAAGTGGATTTATTGATCAATGAACAGATACACATTTTATAAAATAAATTATTAAATAGGTCTTCCATATGTCACTTTGAAAACTAGTACTAGTAATAAAATATTTATATTACAGTGATGAAGTCTCTGAAGCGTAAAACGAGCATTCTATAATACCTGTATTTCAACACATATTATTTTAATAGATTTTTATTCATTCAATAGATTTTTATGAGCATACAAAGTAGTGAGGTTTTTACTTTTGGTAAATATGATTTATATAAAAAGGTATATTTGATTTAAACAATGTAAAGTAGAAAAAAGATGAAATTTTGTCTCTATTCTTTACCGTCTTAAAAGTCGGTCAAGCACCCAACAGTTGAGTGACCTTAACACAAACGGAGGCAAAAAACAAGACAACTCAAAATAATAACTCATCTTCATAAAGTCATGTCAATTAGAGACTACCTGTTACTTAATTAAATGTGTTTATAATATTTTTGTTTTTCACAGTATTGTATTAGTGAAAGGTGTATCATAATATCCGATGATTCGACGATCTTCATTATTTTAAATTAGAATTTTAGACACGTCCTAGAATCGCTCAGACATTCTACAGATACTAATTTGGATTAAAAAAAATTGTAATGCTGAATTAGAATTTCGATGTAAAAAGAGAGAATTAAATGAATTAAAATTACGTATAAAAATCATATGTTTTCATAAAAACGATGTTTTTAGTTATAAAACAGTTTTACGGGATAATAGGTATCCTAATAACCTCTCAGACGTATATACAAACATGACAAACGTTCATATAGTTAGACCTATTAGATAATCTTTAATGTAAAACTGTGAAAACTTATTTAAATTAAGTATATAATATAAAAATTAACAGATTCCGATACACAATGAATAAGCGATACGATAGCTCAATTAATAGAGTACTGAGTAGGTTTCCTAGGGGTTGCTGGTTCAAATCTGTGCCCGTACCGGTTTATTTCATTCCATATTAATCTAAAATATATATATATGTCGGAGATAGAGGCACATTAGCGACTTGCTCGTTCTTGATGGAATATTCTGGTACAGGATCCGAGGCGTAGGTCTCAGGCAATTAAACCACACACACAATATGACAATTCTTGTATTAAATGTAGGTAATAAATTCTCACAAATTACTTAGTAGGTATACAATTATCAGAGTTGCGTGAACTACCGATCCCGCCTGGGGGTCCGAACTGTAAGGCTCTCACTAATCAAATCCTCCTCGACTCAATGCTCTCCAATATTTAAAATGTCTCCGGTGCCCCTCCAAACGATTCCGGTTACGTGACTCGTTACGTCACGATGTTCACACCCCACTGTTACTATGATATCAATTGAGTTACTAATTATCGTTAAATTATCGTGATCTACGACACGGCCATACTGACAAGTCACACGTCCTCGTGTGCATGTATCTCTATGGAGTGACAATAACTATGTCCCCTCTGAGTGACGATAACCACGCCACCTACATCGAGTGACGATTACCACGCCACCTCCATCGAGTAGCTTTAGGATTCGCGGTTGTCCTGGGCTGTAGGGTCTGAAATAAAACAAATAACTCCAAGGATAACTTGCTCGGCTATTCTGACAAAACCAGTGAATGTCACGTCTCAGGTTTTTACTCTATATACACTCTTAACACAAGGTGTGCACTACACCTTATTTACAACAGTTAAAAACTACTCTGATCGTTAGATCCATCACTTTACTTTACAAAATCAATCATGATTTTATCAGACTTGCGTACTCAACTCAGCCAACTCAATACTTTTGCAATATGATACAGTCCATCGATCATATACAAACAACTACCATGAACCAGTCCTTCGGTCATGTAAAACACACATCAGACCCATCGCCTACACGTGTTACACCACACGTGAGGTGCGGTCAACAAGTATGAGTAGGCAAGCTGTTATCTGTAGTGAATTCAATATCACTTTGTTTAACTAAAACATTTAGTTCCTGAGGGACCTTGTGATCGGAATGATTTGAAATAGACTTTCTAATAGAAAATTATTAATAATAACCTCTGATAAAATCTGTAACGTACTCTGGACACTATGATCGTTGCCAGTTAGAATTACTGAGTTATTAAACGTTAGCTACAAAAATTGTTTGCTACACATTCTGTGATCAGAAAACTCTCAGCACAAGAATCAAAACAATATGAAAATGACTCACCAAAGTCCTATAGTACCGTTAAGGTAGCTTACGTAACCATTTCAACCCTTCTTTCTCTGTGGCTGCCCACCCAGCGGCAGTACTGTATCGAAGCTACCGGAACCCCTGTTGCACCTGTGCCTTTACAACTTATTGAAAAACAAAAAAGCCGTTATAATAAAGTTTAACATCATAATTGAAAATAAATGACTACTCAACTAAAGCCTAAAGCAACCAAACACCACTTTTCATTACATTTTAAACCAAATATGTATTCTAAAAACATCATAAAATACAAAGCATGAATCTTATTCGTCACATATGGCTTTTCACTAAGCCCTACCAACAAACCTCCTGTTTGATTCATTACTTTCAATTCTGAGTCCCACGGACTCCCAATTGAACTAAGATTCACTACTATCACTTTTACTCAATCGCTTTTACTACAAGCTTTACTTCAAGTGGTACCTAGCTCTCTGGCATCGCTATTTATCAAAAACAAAGGTTTTTTAACTTTCTCTATCATGCTCAGATCAGCCCAGAGAAGTACCCATTATGATCCAATAAATCTCAAATCAAACAAAATTCAAGTGAGTGGTGTCTCTTTTGTCCGGCTATCCCAGTAGCCCTAAAATCAAGCCATCCCTGTGACTATCTGTGATCATCCCAGTGATCAAATTACCCATGGTCATCCCAGTGACCAACCGTGATCATCCCAGTGATCAAATTACCCATGGTCATCCCAGTGACCAACCGTGATCATCCCTGTGAACACTCGTGATCATCCCTGTGACCAACCGAATTTATAACTCAAGAGGACACTACTCAACTCACACACAACTTGATTGTCATAAAGCAACTAAATGTCACCCTCACAAGGTTCAGAATCACTAACATCAATGGGTACTTGTCCATCGGGCATTCTTCTTAGCCTATCGTGAAGGTTGATTGCTAATCTCAATACCAGTCATTGCAATAACAATAATAAAGTGCTTAACACCATATTTTATCGCTTAATTTTCTTTAACTAGCGAGTATTTAACGCAAAAATTGGAAGTAAATCGAAACGAATTCACCTTTATGCTGCGACGTGTCCGATGGTGGATAAATTGAGCAGACCTCAACACGTTGCTCGCACCGCACTTTACCAGTACCGCTGCCATAGCTGCCATCGCCACGACCGCCGTTACCACCATCAGCGCCATCAGCGCCATCCACATCGCGCCATAACCGCCAACAGCGCAGTGTCGTCACTGCCAGCCGCGCCACGCCGTCACCGCCAGCGCCGTGCTGTCACCGCCAGCCACGCCACGCCGTCACCACCAGCCGCGCAGTGCCGTCATCGCCAGCCGCGCAGTGCCGTCACCGCCAGCCGCGCCGCACCGACACCGCCAGCCGCGCCGCGCCGCCACCGCCAGCCGCGCCGCGCCGTCACCGCCATCGCCCCGCACCATTACCGCCATCCGCGCCGCGCCATTACCGCCATTCGCACCGCGTAGTCACCGCCATAATTTCTCACTTCTTTTCTTTGTTCATCAGCATCGATTTCTTCTTTCATAAAAACTTCACTAGATTTTTTTTTGATATGTGGGTAGATTTCAATTTTGAAGTTTCGAGATAACATAAATTTATTTTGATTGATTGATTGATTTACAACCATTGATTATCAACTATTGATTCATTGTATTGATTCTGGAACTTCATTGTTATTATCTTGTAGTATGCGTTTCAAATAATAAAATCACTTCATTTCTTGCTTGACGTGATTTGTAGCTTCAATAAACTTATCTCGCGGGTAGTTGGTGGTTGTAATGCCCGAGTGAATCCCACTTCTGATGTCGGAGATAGATGCACATTAGCGACTTGCTCGTTCTTGATGGAATATTCTGGTACAGGATCCGAGGCGTAGGTCTCAGGCAATTAAACCACACACACAATATGACAATTCTTGTATTAAATGTAGGTAATAAATTCTCACAAATTACTTAGTAGGTATACAATTATCAGAGTTGCGTGAACTACCGATCCCGCCTGGGGGTCCGAACTGTAAGGCTCTCACTAATCAAATCCTCCTCGACTCAATGCTCTCCAATATTTAAAATGTCTCCGGTGCCCCTCCAAACGATTCCGGTTACGTGACTCGTTACGTCACGATGTTCACACCCCACTGTTACTATGATATCAATTGAGTTACTAATTATCGTTAAATTATCGTGATCTACGACATATATATAATTCGTAATATTCAACAGGTAATAAGTTACGTTCATAATAACCTGTAAAATTGAGCTAATTACGAAAGTCTGACTGACTGACTGCCACAAGTGTATGACTTATAGCAATATGTAAAGGTAATTTAAAAACAATGCATGTTACGTATAACCTCAGGACACAGAATCGCATAATTAGTTAGCTAGTGAGAAGAAAGTTGTGAGTCAGGTTAGTCAAGGCTTCACTCACGTCAAATGACATCCTGTATTTAAATTAAATCATAAAGTATTAGTATTGTATGTAATTTGATTTAAATTATTTTACTTTGTGTTAGGAAATATAGCTTAATTTTGACATTTAATTAATTTTATTTATTAATATTTTTATTTCTATTGGCGTTTTTAATACGGTGTGATATATACAACCTATAAAAATATCTATAAACTTGTGCGGCCATGTAAGCTTATTTTAATTTTAAATAAATAAAGATTAAAATAAACTGGGGATTCGAACTCGCTACCTGAAAAAACCACGGAAGAGCACGGGACGGTTTATATTTATTTAAAATCTTTTATCAATCTGTTAAGTATCTTTAATAATGAAAAAGAAAAAAACAGAGAGGCTAGCTCTCAAGCATGAAACCTTTTTATTCTGCTTGATCAACTGTACACGGCCTTTAAATCTGAACTGATCCAATTCAAATTCCAGCCAATTAGAGACAACAATAACATTATTTCAACCAATCACAGATAACTGAACAAAACTTTTATTTCAGTTGCGGTGTACATAGCGGGTGTTGTAGCAGCGGTTGGTGTGTCGATACTGGGAGTCTTCTGCATTCTATCTGTACTACAACTGGCCATGATATCCTCCAAGGAACGAGTCGGAATAAAATACACTCATCTTGTTATGATGAAGCTCGCTTTGGCACTTTTAGCAAGTAAGTTAAATCCATTCAATATTCTTTATTTAAAATTTCAAGTAGATACTGAGTTCTCTTATGAACTATAACTGTCAGAGATGGCAAGAACTTAAACTTATTTACAATCTTTACCTAAAATATGTAATTATTAATTAGAAAAGGACAAAAAAAAGATAGCATATAAATTTTATATCTTCCTTATCATCTATCTCTTTCAGCTTTGCTATCAATAGCAGCAGCAGGTCTGTTCGCGGTGCAGGGCGATGACAGAGGATTCTATCTAGTGAGAGGAGAAGCCTTTTATGTACAGGTCAGAATTATTATATACTTATCAGAATTATTATGTACAGGTCAGAATTATTATATACCTATATGTTGTTATTGAATTCTCTTCCACAATAATTGAGTCAATCAGCAATGAAACAAAAAACAAACTAAAAAAACAGCCCTCTAGAGAATTTTGATATTTTACAATGTAACCACATCTAAATTTATATAAATATAGAATGAAAAATAAACCGATACGGGTAGGGATTTATTTTTTCGGTTTATTTTACATTCTTTATTTATATAAATTAAACAAGCTTAACATGGCTATACATGTTTATAGATATTTTCAAACATGTAACCACATCATTAATTATATATCTATCAAATATAAGACAATTCATTGCCCTGTGATCACTAATTTAGATTTTTTTTTTATATTTAAAATAATGAAAAAAGTATATAAATTTGAACCATATTCCAACTAAATAAAGCTGAAATCTATGTAACAATCCAATGAATTCTCATTACAGATAGTATGCATAGTAATAAATTCAGCGCTATTCATAATGTCGGTCTACGATACATTATTCTCAAGAAGAGAAGGGGGTGATCCCACTGGCACTGTGGAACCAGGGGGAACTACTATTAACAATCCTGGATTTAAGGAAGGTAGAGGTAAGTTTGTTTCAAACTATATACAATATTCTAATACGTATACTAACGCTAAAATGTTTGTATGTTGGTTTAAATGCGCTAATCTCTGGAACTACTTATCGAATATGAAAAAATATTTTTGCCAGTAAATCGTAATGCAGTGTAGACTAACTTTACTACTTCTACCTACACGCTTATTACATTTATTACAATCTGTTATTTGACATACCGCAACATAGGTGGCGCTAGTAAGTACATTTTGATACTTACAAGAGTATTCTTGTATAATATATACATACGTATATAAATATATACATACATATTTATCGAGCAAGCAATGACAGTTAAAACTGATGGCTTCTAATGTATTTGCAATGTTAACAAAAATAAATTCCGGTATTTGATTAGTTCTGACCTAAGGACATTCACTATTCTGTTACCTACGAGAACGGAGTCACCGAAACAGCTAGTATCCCTATTAATATTATGCAAATATTAATTTGGAGAAATCATTTAATTTCTCTAACTTTTCAGGTATATCAATGACAGATGCCTCTGGGAAGCCCTATAACACTAATGGCCACGGTAGTGTAGCCTCCATGAACACCACTGCCACCACACTAACTGGTCTGTCTGATGCCAGTACCATCACCAGATCTCCCTTACGATCCTCACTGAAAAAGCCCAGACCCAAGGAACCGGGAATGGGAATCCAAAACCCTGGATATTCTGGACATTCACCACCATTGAATAGGAATGGGAGTCAAAAGAAGGTCCGTATACAGACTCATAGCACAGAAGTGTGAAAAAGTGAATGAATGAATGTTATTGCAACTTGATATGAATGGATTGAATGAGATATTGAATATGATGTCTGTTTTATACATTGTATTTATTTTCATGTAATAAGTCTAAATATATCAGCAATATAAGTGACTGGAGCAATCTCATAGTGTTAATATTGACAAAGTAATCTTTGAATGTTAAGTTAAGATTTAAAAAATAAATACGGTACGTAAAATTAACATATAATTAACTATTTTGCTTGTCAAGGGCGCAAAAAATATAATTATGCACAAAAATGCAAATCTCCGGTCTTTATTTTTTAAACCATATAATTGTGAGACAATTATGTAAATCTACATATTTTTTGTTTTGTATTCCTTATATACAATATAAGTTAATTTGAAAGACAAATATATAAATATTTTAAAATATAAAATGACCAATTATCAAAACAATAAAACTTTATATACAACAATAGCTTTTAAATCTGAATTTGGTAATCCAATTTAGTAGATATGTTGACAAGATAATTATCAAAATTATAATTTTATCTAAGTTTGAGTGAGAGAGATAGACTACTATTTAGTTTTCTCTCTCTCTCATACAAACCATATTGGTTTCTAATTAACTTAAATTTAAGTCATTGTATTTTGAGGTATATATTGTTATTGAATAAAATGTTTTATTTGTTAACATTAATAATACAATTTTCAATGTTAGTCATTAGTATTTAGCATACTTATACAAGATAGTTGAAGGCACATACTGAATTAGGGGATTTAGGTTATTGTACTAAGATAATTCCATTTTAGTGAAATTTTACATACGTTAGATTTCGGTATACATTTATGTTTGTATATTTTGTTAGAATGTAGAATTACACATGTATATAGCACAAAGTGTTAGAAAATAAAAATATTTCTACAATTTTTGTACTAATTAATAATAAAATAGGAATAGATTTTATTATTGCAAATTAAATCTATGATTAATTTGCAGTGCTTTTGTAAATGATGCAATGTTTTAACTTTTAGAATAAAAGTGGCATGAAATGTTAATTGGACGAAGTCTGTAGACAAATTCACTAATTATACATCTGACAATTTTTAAGAAATTGTAGTTATGAAATTTGGTTGTTAAAAATTAAAACTAAAAAACATTATCTATTGTCTATGATACCTAACAAAAATATATACTATATCCACTTTTGTTCTAAAAGTATATAGAAATGTAAATACATACATACATGTAAAGTTAACCCACCATTCGCGACCATCACACTTAATAAGGTTATTTGTAGTTTGTATTGCTCCTAAATGTGCCTTTTCGTTTCATTTTTCTATGTGTTATAACGTTTTTATACCACTGGGTATTTTAGTTTATAAAATCAGATATTTTCTAAATACATATATTTAGAAAATATTATTTTTAAAAAAATGTTTGTTTTGATTTTATTAAACATTCAAGGTTAAAGATATCAATGAAAATGGAGTATGTAATAAAATTGCCTTGCTATATATATATAAGTATATGAGAATGCTATATCCGTCCAAATTCTGGTCCTTATTTAGTTTTTAACCTATCATATTAAATAATTATAGTATACTTAGATGTCAATATAAATTTTATTATTGTTATTGTTAGGTTTTCATGTTTGCAAAGCAAACATTTCGAATTATTATTTGTTTTTGGTTTAAGGTTGTCAAAATTTATTAACAAATGCCATTACATTAATTGAACTAGAAGTATATTATATGTTGAATATGATAACAATGTTATACCACCTACTAGAAACATTTATTGTTTAAAAAATAATAAGAATGAATTTTAATGAAGAAGTAACAAGTCAGGTTGATCGCATTTTTAAATATTGTAACAATTTAATTAATAAAATTGTGCCTATCAAATAAAATTATATAATTTTTACTATATATATGTATAAGAATCTCAATATTCAGTATTTTAGTTATCTCGAATTATTTTTTATTATTTTATGTTATGATTCCGTCCGACTTTTAGCTACTTAAATGTTCACTAATATTGTATTAGATTCCGAATAATAAAAGTTTTTGTATTAAATGTTGTATTATTTACATATATTTATTTTTATTAATGCACGGGATTATTATTAAAAAGCCATTTTCCACTGTTCTTACTTACACCTTAGAGTCCTTATACATAGAGTAAAGAAGCCATAGGCGGGCCTATAAGTGCGAGTGTCTAACAAAGAAGGAAGATGAGAGACCCGCATATCTTTATCTAATCACACATGCATGAAAGAGGCAGATAGCCTAATTCTTTCCTTCCCTATTTATTCAATAGACATTTTAGGCTGGCTACCCTACTCTATGCTAAACAATCTTTGACAAAATGAGAAAAGATTTTTTTATTAAATTGTTTGACTAACTAATGAAACCAATTTCATATCGTAATGGCGGAGTTCTCATATAAACCTTCAGTCCCATATATTGTACTTATAAGGAAAAAAGGTATCTCATGTGATTTCGTTTTTACTAAAAAATACCGTAGAGAATATCTAATACGTTCGCTGGGGCCAACAGACAGAAAACAAGGCAATATGTATTTATTTATTATTTACAGGAGTATAGTCCTGTGTATGTACGAAAAGTCAAGATCATTAATCTATCTTCACCATACTATAATCCGTTGAAAATCTTTAAACAGACAGACTAATATTGTAAAATGTTTAAAGAAAACACGGACAAATGTATTAGTATCAATAAACTATAATCAGCGTTTTTTTGGCACCTACGAATGCAAGAGCTTATAAAACTTCAAATATAAACAAAGCTGACAAGATTTGGTTGTTCTACAATAATTTATATTTCTCTAGCTTCCCTGAAATATGTGAGACTCATTTCGTCAAGAGACGGAAGTGTGTAACAGGAAGGAGGGAAAGCGCTGGTTATTTTATGTGGCTAATGCCCCATCACCCTATAATACATATAAAAGATGTTTTGTATATTATTTTTTAATGCATTAATAACAAACCGTGTAAGAAGTAACTTTTTGAATGTCAATATTGGCGCGAAACATTAGTCTTTCAAGAAGACTGATAGTAGTTCATACTAGATTGTCATTTGTTACACTGTCAAATGGGATATCAATACTGACGACGTAAGAAAAAAGTAAAAAGAAAAGAAGCTCCTACTGTTTATAAACATATGTATAATGTAGGGGATTTATATTTCTTTATAAATATTTTTCTGAGTCTATTATTTAACTGACTGTCGTTTAATTTATGTAACATAAAAATGACTTTAAATTGTCATGAAAAACAGAAAAGTAGTCTATGCCGAAGTAAAAATGTACGCATTTTGTATTTTTTTACGTTATAAAGGGACTTGTTTTCTTTTACTACTTTGCTTTTCACTACGGCTTTAAAAGATGGGGCATAAATTCGCCAGGTATTTAAGTTACAACTTGAGGTAAGGTAAACCATCTCTTTAAATGTTTAGATGTCGGTCACAACGCGTTCAATAAGGGAGGCAATGCCGCAGCGTAGGATGTACCTGTTTTAGAGGGGGTGCTTTGCGCACTTCTTAAACTAAGTTTAGTCGGAAAACACCGAAACGATGTTTGTTTTTAGTTCATATTTTCCTAATAAAATATTTTAAATACAAATAAACGAGGTTGACCAAAAAAAATCTAAATTTTTTGACCACACGTCACTCTATACAAAAGCTAACTTCATTTCTTTTTTCGTAATCTAGCGCTGTCGTTGCAGGAACTTAGAACTTTTACATTAACAAACACCTGGACTCTTTTCAAATTACTTCCCATATAAAATGGTTCCCTTTTTCCATATCGCCGGGAGTCCATCAGAATCGCCCGACTAACACCTTATATTTCGGGGGATATGTTTGAAGAAGTATAAAAAAAAATGTTTAACCTCGTTGATTTTCTGGCTGCTGCTCGTCCATATTAGGTAGGTACTCGTATCATTAATACAACTAGCGTCTAGCTTGCTTATTACAACAGGTATACGTAGGTATTAGGATTTACACGATTCACTTTTTTATTTGAAATATTCTGTTACAATCATAGATAGTAATATAAGTAAAATACATAGAATACATTTTTTGAAAATATCTTTAAACATGTATAGCCATGTTAAGCTTATTTAAATGTATATAAATTCATAGAATACATATTAAAAAACTACGGTAGAGTGAGATTTTCTTATCCATCACAATTTTAAAGGTATCGGATAACTTAAATAGAGGTTAATATTTGAGGACTGATTTTTATTTTAAAATTCTCTTTTTCTGTAAACAGATTCCAACTAAAAAACTAATCTAAAATAATTTAATTTTCTATAATTCGTCTTTAACTAGCTTAAGAATTTCGTCGTCATCATCGTTCCAGACGTCAGGGTTGGATGTCATTTGACCCAAAGCCTCCATTCGTCTTTCCATTGTCACTTTGTCTAGAATATGTTCCATTTTCATATGCATACAATCGTTAAAAACAGATGAATATTCACAAATTTCAAAGATATGTTCAACAATGTCGCTGCACTCAACAATAGCCGTGTTAAGTCTCGTCATTACTTCGCTGTCTTCTCCGTAAACAGCTCTGTTTGCTTCCAAAAGATTATCCTTTGAGATTTTATTATTCATTATAATTGAATTGCGCTTAAGAATACAAGCAACAAAACATTTTCCTTCCATTGTAGCTTGAGGGACTCGTTTTAAAAACTGTTCCACATCAATCATTGAGGCTTTGACCTGCTTCGCACATTCTGTTAGGTTTTTTCTAAAAGGTTCCACTTCTTTATCCATTTTATTGAATTTATCAATTTGCTCTTCTTTTGTTATCGGTTTAAATGAAAATACTAATAAAGAAATAGAAAGGAATACAAGAATAATCAAGATCGTGGAAAACGTGAGTCGCGGCATTTTTGTATCTTTTAATACTTGCGTACGACTTCCTTTGTGTTTCATAACTAGGTAACTGTGTTTTTATTGAGCAACCTAATTGATTGTTAGCGCAATAATTGTTGGTTTAAGAATAAAATAGGTTACGACTCAATAACATTTATTTTTAAATGAATATATGAATACATATGAATTACAAACACTAACTTTATAACTAATTTTTACCGCCGTTTTTTCGAGAACAAACTTTGTATACCAACGCATGTTATGCAATAATCCGTACGTAATCCTAATTCTTACGTAATGTTCCTTAATATATACAAATATTGTCCAGCAGCCGGAAATAATAAATACTATGATTTTACGAATTTGAATAATTCAAAATGAAACTGAAATTATTTTCATGAATCTTGTTTATGCGTAGGTACGTACCGTACTCAAATGGTGCCGTATGGTACTCAACGGGAGCTTTTTACTCAAGTTTAGTTGTGTAATAAATATTAAATATTAAAAGGGTTTCACGTTGCTTGTGAGTAGCGTGTTTTTTCAAAGTTCGTTGTTCGATTTTAATAATACCAATTCATAGATATTAGGTAAAACGACAATAATGTCGTTTAACCATAAGATTACAAGCGGTGAAAAACGAAATGATATGGGACGATAACAGATAGTGATATAAAATTATGTGTGATATGTCTTAAAAGAAAAAGATACGGTATAGTTAGTTGTCTTTAAAGTTAGGGAGGGGTTTGATTTTAAATATAGTTAATGCACCCCAATTTTCGCTACAAACAAGGTTAGGAAGGCGACGTTTTTGGAAGTGATTGCTTCTATGGTGATAGATATTCCAGACTATTAAGAGATATATGTAGGTCGAGATATTATTGGACTTCACCTAACAATATTAATGAGTGTTGATCTAACATCAGCAGAAATATGGTGAATGGTCTCTCTAGATTAGAGCAAATACCGCTTGAATATGCACATCTCTAGTTTAGTTTAACTTTCGGTACCTTTTCTTGTTCAAGTTGATGGAGACCATCGAACTGTCAAACACGTGTTTGACGCACGTGGATGAAATGGCGGCAGTTCATGTAAACTCCCGTTTAACTCTTAGTCTGAACAGGAAAATTTATAAAACAGTTATACGTTCTGCCGTTTTGTATGGATAGGATTCGATTGCTCGTCTACGAAACGAATGGATAAAGGGTAAATGCTGAAATGCATAAGATGATTATGTGGTGTGGATAAAGTTAAAAATGACCTCCAAGAGAAGAGATTACAAGAGAAGTGGGTGACCAAAGAAGTCAAGAAAAATGCATAAAAATGATGTGGCAAGAAAAGT
The DNA here is from genome assembly GCA_959347355.1 of Napeogenes inachia. Lineage (NCBI taxonomy): Eukaryota > Metazoa > Arthropoda > Insecta > Lepidoptera > Nymphalidae > Napeogenes > Napeogenes inachia. Next base: position 18,228,388 of record OY365793.1, on the reverse strand, counting down.
TTTCACTGACATTAGGTACAGATTATAAAAAATATAGGTAAAAAATTTACATATTGCTCCGATTGATAATATGGATATTACAGGAGCATCAAGTCTCAACCTTGGTGTGACTTTTAATGCGTAAAGTGACAACTATTATTTAAAAAATATTGTGTTCCATTTTGTACGGTGCATGGAAACCTTCGGATGTCTCAGTCGCCTTTGGCTGAACTTATTTCGTTTTATTTCCATGATATGTATATTGTATAGGTTAATATAAAAAAAGACTAGAGGTTCGAAAAGATTTATTAACAATACAGTATTTAGTAATAGTACTTGCCTATTACATATTTATTAATAAATTATCTACTAGGTTAGATTCATATACCTATGTAAACTTCAATCACACTTATTTATCACAAAAATGATATTCATATAGTAACGAAATATTTCTTAGTCTAGCTCACAAGTTATGGGCTGTGACCTAAGTATTAGTCCTTACCTACCTGCGTACCATTCACAGCAATAAATAAAATCTATTAAGTCTTTTCAAGAAGCCTATCCAATTAGGCAAGATTATCAAAGATAAGTAGGTATATAGTTTAAAACAGAGACATCATAATTCCGATATTTCACAAAAATGGTTATTACCTATAATTGTAGTTACAATTTGTATGTTTTTAGATTAGGACCTAATCTAAAATCGTACAAATTTTTGAAAAAACATCAAAATAATCCAGTATAGGGTTTTTTTTTAAGACCAAGTAGAAATTCAATTTATACAAAAAAAATCTACTAGGTACAAAATAACACATATCTATGTTTTGTGCCTACCGCATACTCTTAGTGCCCTAAGACAAATTATTCCGGTTAATGCTTAGACGTACATATTTATTAGTCTCAATAATATATAAGAACTTATTGAATTCCAAATGGTCTAAAGTTTAGTTTTGATACTTGTTTAATATTTAGCCACGTATTTATAAATTCACGCATTATGTCTATGGAGAATTTAGCCACTGGTGGCCCCATCGAGTTTTTTAGACAATCAATGTCGGTTTAAGAGCAGGTCATATCTTTTTAGACTGATAATAATTTGTAATTCAAAACAATTGGACATGGTCTAGAATCAGTTTTTATAAAAAAAATAACATCGGCTTCGAGTTACACTTGGGCGTTATCTGTCTTACGATCAAACGTAGAACCCTGATAGATTGTCTACAGCAGGTATCTATTGCTGAGAGACTTCACGAAACGATCCAAAACGACCTCAAAATATGCCTTGTCCGAATTTTTACTCCTCGTCAAAAAAATATCAGGTTGCTACTTTCCGACCGCTTGCGCAACTTGTTACTACTTGATAAGGATTAAATATTAATAATATTTATATATAATACATGTAGGTACCATTGGCTTTGCTCAAGAATAGAAAAATAATGAGAATATATTAATTGCTTCTGCACTTCATACGGCTACTGCAATGGTAGGGGTTTTTTTTATCGTTGAAGCATAAGTACATTTTTTTTAAATATTGGGTAACTCTATTAAAACAGACAATATAAAACTTTGTTGTTATACCAAACATAGCAGAGAACTTATTTTTTTTTTGTTCCCGTTTTCCAACCCTTCAGCCACGTCAGCAAAACTCGACCTTATTCATAAGTATAGCCCTTCTTACGGTAACGCACGACGATAAGAAATAAGTCATAAAAAGTTGGTTAACACAATATACCGGTAGGTATAGATATTTTCTTTAAAAAAAAAATACTTAGATATATTTTTTTTATTACCTGGTTAGGAATTTTATCAAACAACTAATACACAATACTATTAACATTATGTCCTAATAGGTATATTATATTCTCGTAACTTTTATTAAACAGATTCTAAAAGAAATGAGTCTAAAGTTTACAAACTTTATAACGTATATATCTTGTATATTTAAAGATAAGCTATATTCTTACTTCATACATAACCGGAAAGATAACTACTTTCTGCACAAAAAATATGTAATTTTGTTATCAAATATAAATAGGTATGTATTAAAAAAGTATCTCATTACCCTTTTTACCTTCTATTTTGACAAAGTATTGTTACACGGGTTAGGTTTGATTTTACTACAATAACTGATTATAGTTATATTAGGTATATTTAGCGGCCTCTTTAGAGATGGCTCTTTCGAAATACGAATATTTTGAATCAAATGCTTATACCATCTAAATAGATCTCATTATATAATTTCGTTTATAAAAACAGAGATTATTAAATACCTAATATCTATTATTAAATACCTAATATAATTATAGTTCTATTAATTATTTTAGGGGAATAACAGAAAATTTGTATAACAAACATTGAACATTATTGTTTTTGACGCTTTTTTCGACACATACGACATTTTTTATTTATATAATTTAATACACGTAGGTATATATATTTTTAAAATAAGTATACGATTCAACTACCTGTATTTAGTATAAATTACATTTGGCACAAATGTTTACTGCCATATAAAACTAGTTTTTAGAGGAACAATATTATAATGTTATACCTACTCATTCATTAATCATTAACAATATTTCAAACATTCAAATGGTATCATTCTGCACAAAAACATCAGTATTTACATACACATTGTGGTTACATTTAAATTACATTTCATTTTATGCTAGTAGATGTGTATAGTACTTAAGTAAAATTTCACAGCTTCAAGCTCAAAGTGAATTGAAGGCAACACTTTCGTACTCGCAAAAAAATCGTTGCTTTCACTTTCATTTCAGCACAAACATTCGCTTCACACGAATTTCGCACCGTGGGATTCTCGAACCAATCATATGACATAAATGGCTTAACTTTCCTCCGTTTCAAGTAACACGGGCAAGCTGTGATGCTGTACAGATTGCGCTCCGTCTGCCGAAAATGCAGATATCCACGATTCAATATCCCTCTCCGAGCATAAAAACTTAGCTGATATTGTATCATCGTATCCTTTTTGTCGAACAAAGAAACCACTGTTTGATTCAACACGTTCCACAGCTGTATTTCTTAAATTGACAACCCCAATCGGCTTAGAGATACGCTTTCTCGGATAAATCACAGCAAAATGTTCAAGGGATGTTTTATAAACTACCACTCGAACGTCCTGGCGTATTACACCCGACGTAATGAGAACTAAAAATCCAGATTTCACTTCAGTATCGCAAGTTCTTTTACTAAAACCTTGTCCGAAATGCTCCGAACGGCACGTTGCCATTATATCGGTCGGCATTTCAATGTTTTTATTTTAAACACAACAAGTCTTGCAAAACACGTCTGCCACCGCCGAGGTCTGAATTTAACTAACGACTAACGAGTAGTTTTATTGTACTCTGTGCGAGTAGCGACTAGTGAAGAGTAAAGACTGAAGTTGTTTACGTTTTGCCTTTACACTTTACAGCTTGAAAATTGCAATTGCGCGTCCCGCGTCGTCCGCTAACCTCATTCGAAGCATTGTGATTATGCTTTCATTACCACTCGTGACTACATTCACATTTCACTTAATCGATGTCACGGAGGCTTTTGTTGTAACCATGGTAACTTGCATTGCAGAAATCTGCACTCTTTCATAAAAAGACTAAAATAAAACGAAATTAAATTTTACCTACTACATAAAAAACATAGAATATTCCTTATATAAGTAGTAGGTATCTACTAAATCTATCGTATTCAGTAAAGTTTCTTAAATATTTAAGTTGTATGTAGATTTTTTAAATATGTTAAGTTGTATGTACCATAGTTATCCATAGTTTTTATAACGTCATTACCTACTCTTACTAGGGGTACGGACTACAGATATTTGACTTACGAAGTAGATAGCTATGTATCTACGCCATTATGAAATTTGAATTGTAACATAAAATCCACATAATGACTTGGAAATACAGTAATTTTGTAAACATTTATGTACGGTCTATGATTATTTCATTTGCCTTTTTTATAGGAGAGTTAAATAAAAACTTGTTTGTAAAGCTTTTAAAAAGAAATTCTTGTATTAATTTTAATGGCTTCAAAAAAGTTTCTAATCCCTTCTTTTGTGTAATTTACTTAGATGTGATTGTTACGAAATAAAATGTATAATTGCTTTACATTTCTTTTTTATTACCCAACTAGTGGATTCGTCCTTGACTGCATTAAAATTATTTAGGTAAGAGAAACCATAATATTTTTTTATGGCGCAATTTTGCGCATTTTAAAAAGTAACGACAAATGCGCTAAGGAAAAAAACTACGCACTAAAAACACCTGGATTAATTAAAACTAAAAAATGTGTTTATAAAGTAAGATACAGGGTTATTTGTAATTAGTTGGCCACCTCTTGCAGGCCCCCTCACTACATCAATCCCAACAACATTTTTCTACGACTTTTTAAAATTAAAAGTTTACAAAAAAATTGTTTTCCCATACAAAATTTATTGGTTGCCTATGAACTGCTATTAACTCTGTGCGTAGGGATGACGCCCGGGCGTTTACCTTTTAAGAACTTCTTACAAAATACAGGGTAATAAGTAAAAGAAAGAGCAAAAATTTTTTTCTTGTGTTTTTTTGGGTTGTTTAATAAGATTTTTAAAAAGTCGTAGAACAAATTTTGCTGTTATTGATGTTGAGAGGCTGCCTGCAATAGATGGTCAATTATTTACAAATAACCCAGTACTTAATCTGGTCATAAATACTGTGTAACAGTAACATTAAAAATGAAAAAAAAATACATTTGAATTTGGAATTTGTAATTTTTATACGATTGTTCATTGTGATTTCTCGTTTTGGAACCAATACATTGTACAATATTTTGCGATATTAAAATGGAGTGGGGTGATAAAGAGAACAAAATCGCTGTGATTGCATTACCCAAAGGAGGTATAGAGCCAAATGCATTTTTTTTTAACTCTCCATACACTTGGTATTAGTCAAGTGTTTGTGTACCGGGCTATAAATAGATGCAATGAGACTTCCTCTGTTTGTGACAGAGAAAAATCTGGCTGTCCACGTAGTGTTCGTACGAAAAAGGTGGTCCAAGCAGTAAGGGAAAGAATTCGAAGAAATCCCTGAAACAAGCCATACGATTGGCAGTGAAGAAGTGCCCCATGGAAAGAGCGCGTGCTTCTATTGATAACTGGCCTCAACGTTTAAATGGCTGTATTGCAGCCAATAGACATCACTTCGAATAAGCTTTTTATATTTTTAATTGTTTTATATTTGTATATTAAACTACCACACTGTAAAAGTAATAAATATTATTTGCAATTATTATTATTTTATTGTAACAAATAACATTATTTATGGCAAGAATAGGTATATATGAACTATTTGTGCATCCCGTATAACCTCAACTCACCATCTCAATGAAAAATAACTTAAATCATAATAAAGTACAACTTAATCTACCGCGGAAATGTACATTTTAACACGTGGAAAGTCGTAGGCGAGCTTAATTAACATTAGTCTGAAGATAGATATGTTTAATAACCTTTTCTACCTCGGATTCAAGGTCAGACGCTTGCATATTTAATTGAATGTCAACTTATTCTTACCTCTTAAAAACATAGCTTTGACATTCAATAAATTCATCTAATCAATATTCACGCAAAAAGAACAGCTTAAAGTCTGAAATGAATACCACACAAATGTTGATTATGTCGTAAAAAGATGTCGTTAAGATAATTTGTGAAAACTTTTGGCTCTTGTATTTTAATCAATAAAATTCGACAGATTTGAGTTTGAATCTTTTTGCTTATCAAATTATAACTACTTAAGTGTACCTACGTGATTTGAGAAGATATTACAATGTTCATTATTTATAGAATATGTAGCACTTCTAAATGTCACTATAAACATGAATATGCTAACGAAGGTGAACGTAATCTAGTGTGTTGTTATAGAAATATAGTTTTGCCTTTCAATCATCTGGATCGTATTTCTGTAGGTCAAGGGAACCTTGAGAAGCATAATCTGAGGGCGGAACCTCACAATAGTCTGTTCTATCATGATTCTTGACCTTCTTTTTAGACAGTTCGTTAATTTAAACTTATAAATAATAGTAGGTATATGTTTATTTTTCTAGGTCAGTACAATCTGTACATGTCTTTTTTATATTTAATAGTTGTTATTACTTACGTTTATTATGTTATTGTTATGTATTAGAAAGTTTAAAATATTATAGTGTACAATTGATGCGTATAAAATGTCATATAATCACAAAAAAATTAAGTAGGTACCTTCCAAAATTTACAACCACCTTATACTAGTTTAGGCATAATGAATATAACTTAATTTGCTCAACCTTTCGGATAAGTAGTGTGAGATAATAATCACTTTTATTTTCGTCACTTACGTTATAGGTACACGTTTAGAATATTTTCCTGTGCGGAGAAGTTTTCAAAACATTAACCACTCCTCCGATTCAAGACGAGTTTATAAATGACATACGAAGTTATGTTAACATAATAGATTAATGTTATATAAATGTAAAATATTTATGCAAGCAGCTCTTCATTGGATATGAAAGTATGTCGGTTTAGCAAGCTTATGAAATATATGGAATAATTTTTAAATGTCTTTGACAAAGTTGCGAACATATGATGTGATCTGAGTTATTCTAATAATGAGTCAATATACTTACATTGTATATATTCATTACAATTTAATCAGGTATCAATGATTGATATTTTATCATTTTATGGCACCAATGACGCTACAAAGTTTATTTAATGTGTACCTATTATAATTTCGAACCTCAGACTAGATTTACCAAAAACGATCAAACAACCGATGTATGAATTATTGTCTGATAAAGTTTCACAAAATATATGTTTGTGATGTCAATTAAGATTCTGATGCAATGGAAAGACATCGTTTTAATATTCAAGAGGTTGGACGAGTTTTAAAACAGCCTGCCAACTAATGCGCCGATCAGATAGTTTACATATTATACCTATAAGTATACTTATGTGTCAAGTTATTTTTTGTTTAGTAAAGAAAGTTTTTCTTGATGAAGCCAAGAATTCTTTGAAGAACTGATGAACTAGTAATAAAAGTTTGGTTGGTTGATGTAAGTATAGTAATTCTTAATTTTCATATCGCCCCTATGAACTGAAAACTTGGCAGGCTATATTATTTAGGTATACTTAGCAGTAGTGCTAACTGCGAATGCTAGATGCCAAAATATGTGATTTAAATAAAAATGCGATGTCTGTTTGTTTTATCACGACATAATAACACTTCTGTCTTTTAAAATGGGAGACAAACGAGCAATTTTTTTAGTAAATATTTTTTTTATATACCTATGTATGTAAATATACAGATATGTATACAAACATTTCCAAAAATTGTTTTTCAAGTACCTTGCAAATTATCTTGTAATTCTTAATTGCTTTATTACTAACCATTCAATAGAATTATAAAACTCATTTAGCACGTAAATTAAGTGAAAGGCTAAAAGGCTTTTAAAATCTAAACAATTGATTTCGTGAACAAAACAAACTATTAGTGAAAGTTACTTTCGATGAAAGTGATAATTGGATATCTACCTTTTAATTGCTCTTAATTATTTTTATAATCAATATTTGTTTTTTTAAACAAGATGAAAATGTTAATGTACATTTATATGGGTATATATTAAAGATTCGCGTAGAGATCGCATTTCTCTTTAATGAACTTCGGATTCGTGTTCTATAATTGCCGGCCCTCTGATGGTGACGTAAGTCATGGAAAAAAACAAAAATCAATATACACGTTCTACTAACTCGAGAACGGTAAATTACTAAAAAATAATAGGTAATATTTTTTTTTGTTTTTCTTAGTAGGCTTCTTTATTTTGTCTAGTCTAAAATGTTTTTTTGTTTAGCAGGACTTTGAGGGTCACGTGTCAATTAGGTATATGTACACCATTTTTTTTTAGTATGGTTTTTCTTTATTTTAAATAGTATTACTTACTGTTTTTTGTCTCACTATTACTCGAATTACGTCTATTTTATCATTATCGGGTCTTTGATGTTTTCTGGACAGATTAAAAATTTAAGATCGAAGTAAGCCGTTGTACCTAAACGCCTTACAGAATTTCCAAGAAAAGATTAGAAGTACGAACACTTATTATTTACGTTAACATTTTGACTAGCCAATCCTGTCAAGTAATAGATTCTTACTAATAATTAATATGTATAACTAATAGGGGTTTAAGGCTTTGAAAAGGAAGGAGAATATTTTTGAATGTTAAAAATTTTACTTTATAAAGTTGAAGGAGTTATTAGCGGCCTGTCTGTACGTACTATAAGGGGATTTTACAACAAATTAATGTATAGTCTATTATTATCATCATTGAATTCTTATTTCAATTACTATAATGATATAATCAGCCATCGAGCAAGTGTTCTTGAGGTATAGACTTACAAACATGGAAAAAATAAAAAATGTGTAAAGAAGAAATGTTTATTTCTCTTCATAATTGCCTAATATCAACTCTTCGATATGATTTCTTTACAGTACAAGCATCGTACATAAACATCAAAATCACTTTACTCTGTATTTTCCAACTATCCTCAAAATATATCATGGAATTCGTCATATTAATGAAACTTACTAAAAATACTATAATTTAACCTTTTTTTTTTTTAACTTTACTGTTGGAATAATTCAAAGTCAAATATTGGATATTTATACAAATCATTTAATTCTTTTCCGTGCATTTATATTTTAGTTGGAAAAGCAAATTTATTGAACAATATTTAAAAAATAAAATAAATTCGTTGTATACATACGTGTTCATGCGTAAAACATACATAAATATTAGAAAAATCAGTTCTTTCGACAACACAAGGAAAAAATACTTTGATTTAAACATTTAGGAGAGTTTTTCATTAAAAAATAAAATAAATAAATAATGTCTCATACACAAACACATTTACAATTAGCATATGATATCGATAGAGTAATTTTGAGCATTTTTATACAAAATATATAAGTATTATAAAAAAAAAACAAAACAGCTTTAGTTATTAAATTTATAAGTTTATCAAAAATGAGTATAAATTTGAGACTAAGTAAATAAGGTTTTTTATATATAAATTTTAAACTGACATTGTGAGTAAAACTGCAGTTATTTATGTTATTTAAGAGATAAGATATTGATACAATATTTCGATACTTATTATTATTAACTGAATATATATGAAGGGCTTAAACAAATATATGACAATCATCATTTAAATAACACAAATTAGTGAAGTTTTTTAAGATATAGAAATAATATCAGTTAAATGTCTTATATACATCACTAGTAAAGTAAAAATTTAATTAATTATACATAGACAAAGGATTATTATACAGTCTTAATACATTCCCTTATATTATATTAACATCTACTTTTAAAGAGTTTTGTAAGAAAATTGTTAATGTCGGTATCTAAATAACTAGACTAATATTAAATCTAAAAATTACACTATTATTAAAAAAAATATATTATAAAATGTAGGGATATATCCGAAATTCGTAATAAAAAAAATTCATATGGCAGTAGTAACGAAACTTTTCTAACCTGTATTCCGTACACTCGATAATGAGTTACACAGCTGATACTGTTTATAAAAAAAAACAGAATACAATATAATAATAATATATAATTTTAAGCTTTATGTTAAGGATCTTTAGGTTCATATTAAAATGTATATTTTTTTACTCGTGATATAGACAATATCGGAACACAGGCAAGTCTTAACAAAACTAACATAATAAGCGTATTGGTCCTATAAAAGTAAACTCAATTCTCAAACTCCAAAATCTACTATAATTTACCTAAATTATCTAAGTATTAAAATATATATATTTAAAAATATATTTATATATAAGGACCGATAAATTAAAACATTTTCTTTATAATAATTTAAATTATTAAAAATAATACATAACTTATGTTATACATTTATCTGGATTGAAATTGAGTTCTGTTATATATTTTAAGTAAGTAGTTTTATTGGCGGGGCAATATTTTTCTCATTTATTTAAAACAAATATACAGCTAATAAAACATTTTATTGATTTATTGATTTTGGGGCAACATTTTTTTTTATTAGCACATTTAACAACATAGGTAGAAAATGTCATAATCCTTGCAGATTAATTCAATTTGACCTTGCTTGTCATATTTTTTCTAGTCATCTTCTTGCAAGTATTAAAAAACAAAAGCACCTATGTGCTCATAAATTTGAGACACAAATACATAGTTATATAATTAAAGGCATCAATAATAACTCCAATACGATTCTGTACAATTTACTAATAATTATTTGAACCATTATAAATACTTTAAACCATTCAATATTATCCAATATTTTTTTTATTCAACAGTTGTAAATTTTTTCTAAAACTTCAAAATTCAAATAATTTTAGTTTCATGATTTTCAAACCTTTATGACAATTTACAATATTTTTTTTTGCATTTTTTAACTTTATGTTTGGTTATAAGTAATAGATGGCACCACTATATATCTACTCTAAACTGACAAATATTAAGACTTCCTTCCCACCAATGGTCCTTTATCGTCCTCACTCAATATCTACATGGTCCTAACTTTATATGATCCAATATTAAATTAAAAAATAGTTTTTAAATTTAATAAATCAAAAATCGAATCATTTAACTTCACATACAATAGCATGTATATATACTTATCAACGTACATCTTCAAGTTAAGCCATACATATCAACCTTAGATTGATTTTACTTAAACATAACGGAGCTCAAAAGTTACTGACTCCGGCAAGTTAGTGACTTGATTTTCTTAAACTATATATTCAATGGTCAGTAACTCATAATATATATCTTAATGTCATTCCGGGGGACAGCTCTGTACAAAGGAGGCCGGGAACAGTCCAGTACGTCCAGTCCGTTGCAGTGTTCCCTTGTACCAGCCGTCCCCTCGCTTCTTGCATACTACCACGATATCATCAATTTTCAACTCCAATTCGTATTCAGAGTTCGGTGGGTACGGTACTATGCAGCGAAATCTGTAATTTAGATAATAATTTACTATATACTATCGGGTGAAATTAATAATCCATCTACAATCTTTCTCTTGTACTATACATGAGATTAGGGTGTATGCAAACTTTGGCCATATACAGATATTAAAACCATTCGGAACATAAATTGCTTAAATAGTTTCATTTACATACTTTATTCCAAACTTGGTCTGTGGTAAGCAATAATGGGTCAATTTTAAAATCCTAACAAATCGTGAAATTTAGGTCTAAGATCATTTTCATTAACAAAATAATACTAATTTAATTTTAGTTTTGTACATAATAAACTTATATGTACAAAACTAAAGTGTTATATGTTAAGCTTATTTAAAACTTAACTATATACTTTAATATAAAAGTATTTGTTACGGAACATATCTAAATAGATTAGAAGACCACTTTCATAAAAGAAAATAATTTAAATCGATAATCAAGAACAATAATATTAATAAACTATAACAAAATTTTTAATATTAATATAAATAAAATAATTTGGACACATTATTGCATAACGCGGTTCATCTAATATCACTATCGTCCTAGACTCACTTCTCCTTGGCGGGTGCGTGTCTCTCCCGCCGCGACACGTCCAGGGACGCGGACTTGCGGTGCCCCCACTCCGCCTCGCCCGACCCGCGGCTGCACCCCGTAATAATCATGTTAAACCACCGATTACGATTGTAAAGGTTTATTGTATTTTAATCAATAGATTGATTTAACGCAATTTTATTGTAATTTAAACTTCATATTAATTCCGAGAGTTATCGACAAAAATCTTACCAAGTATTCCTTCCTTAACGAGTTATTATACGAGAAACTCCAAAATCGCAATAATAACCGATTTGAAATCGAGTAGAATCGACTTTTATTATAAATAATAATAATGAATAATTATTTTGAAAGTGATAAAAGCTTTTGCTCATACATGTTAACCATATAACTTGGTTTTTCAATTAATGTGTAGACAATAATATTCTATATTGTGAAGAGAGAATCAATTATCATAATTTAGAATCTCGATATTATATATTTAAATAGACGTGGTTTTCCAGGTGGAATCGAAAGTGAAACATACAGTGCGATGAAGGAAGCAAGACAAACAAAAACAAGACACAAAATTATAAGTGCATTAAAAAATCATAGTATGTTTGTTACTCACAATTTTATTATTATAAATGTTTTTTTTTATATAAATAAACTAATAAGTTATTTATTTGTGCAGGGTGCAGTGTTAGTTCGTGTTTGTACGACAGTATGCGTGAGGGCGCGTGTCGCGTGTGTGTTCGCTGTATCTGCGTATGTGTTTATTGTGTCTCTGTGTGTGTTCGATTTGTCTGCGCGTGTGTGCCTGTTGCGTAGTGTGTGCGTACACACGCACACACTACGCAACAGGCACATGTTGTTGTTGTTGTATCTGCATATGTTGTTTCTCTCTGTGTGTGTGTTCGTTGTGTATATGTGTATCTGTACCTGTGCAGCCTGTCGTGCCGCAGACGGGCGGCGGGCAGCGCTCGTAGCAGCTGCGAGGGGCACGACCCCGACCTGTCACCTCTACTGTGTACTACTCGGTGCGATTTAGACTCTACGCTCTTTGTTTTATAATTTATATTGCCTTGGATATTTGAACAAAATGTCAGTCAGTTAGTTTGTTTGTAAACTAAGATCATTGAACTTGGGATTGGGAATTTTATATGATAGGAATGTATGCTATTATAACTTTGGAGATAAAATATGAGCGTAGGTCACAATCGGACACGATGCAGTAACATGGCAAATGATAGTATTAGACCTTTCAAAATCTACTGTTTATATATTTGACCTGATGTTAAAAAGTTTTATGTTAAATAATTATTTTATACCATTTCAGATTAATATTTAAAAAATATTTTAATTAATATTTACAATTTATATCATTTCAAAATAGAAATAAGTACATACAGAGCAGTGGACATTAAAAGATCTCGTACATAAAATAAACAAAATGTATGTTACAGACACTATATAAAAGGACGGTTTGTTTGTAATACACAATTAATTTAAAAATAATACATAAAACAAGCCATCTTTTTAAATAAACACAATGCATGTCGTGATGTTAGGGTCATACAAACAAACACATGCAACAATGAATGGACACATACTGTTAGTATTTATGTGGCAGCCCTGAAAGACACTGATTTCTATAGAAGGTGAATATTATTTTGCACTTGGTATTATTTATTTGGTTTTCCATTATGGACAATAAAATTGCATAAAAAAATATTTATAATATTTTCTATTGGTTTAGTGATTTATTTGTTTTAAACTATTTTTTGCCCTGATATTAATAAGCCTTAAATTAGGATATTCTATTTCACTTGAAACAATAAATATTTGATAGATGCTATATATATCTTAATGACAAATACTAATATAAAACGTTTTATATGAATTATTATATATTTCTAATTATTTGTTACAAATAATGACCTGGAGTCAGTGATATTTTATTGTTTTTAAATGAAAAAGTCAGTTTTAGACTTTTAAAATTCACCTCGTTCTACTACACATGCACAAATTTCGTGCAATTAATTAAAAAAAATGTATTTACATAGTTTGTGATGAAGTACATATTTTGGCAACTAAGTAATTATTTATTTTTATTACAACACTAAAATGGGATATCATGCCAAATTTCTATTTTATCTTGATAATTACACAGGGCTGTCCGTTTATTATTCTTTGTATGTAATTGAGTGGTTACACTAAAATATTTAGGGATCTTACACAAATTCTATGACACATTAGTAATAGCGAGGGTTGTCACACTGTTCACTAATATTAGTTATTAATACTAAATATCAGGGGTGTGACATATACTGACCGCACATGTACAGGGTGTGGCATCAAGGAGGTTCCGGGTCCGTCGTCGAATACAGGGTTGTCCATACTGTAGCCCACTGGTGGGGGAGATTTACATTTCTTCATTGCCGTCAACCGCTTCATTAGAGATACGCCCGTCGATATTGAAGATTTCTCTGCTTTTGTTTTGTCTTTTGACTGGAATAGTAAAAAAATATTTGATAGAATTATATTATTTACGCATAATTCTTGAATTTATAGATTTAAGCGATGTTTAATTTTAATTTATTGACTGTGTGTAAATTTGTAGATGAACAACGAAAAAGTATTTAATAGCCTCTTTTATTAGATCATTTAAAAAATAAATGTATATATAAAACCAAAACTATACTAATGAGATCAAATCTCACCTTTTCAGATTTGGGAGTGCCCTGTTGCGGTTGTACAGCTGAGCTCCAGGGATATGTTATCGGTTGACCTGAATAGGAGGTAAGATCAATAAAAATATAATGTTTGAGTTCGTGGGTTCGTAAGATAGGAACAAAATTACTTATTTAGAGAAAAACATTGCTAGTGAGACAAGAAAAGGATACAGAATTGAAGATGTCAATTAAGTTAATTACTATTAAATAATAATTGTAAACTTTTTTATTAAGACCATTATGCATGTGAGTTTGAGGTAACAAGCAAATTAGTGCGTTCCTCACCGTGTGCGTGCGGGCTGGCGGCGCGCGGCGGCGCGTCGGGTGCGGGCGGACCGGGCGCCTTGGACGGGGTGCTCTGAGGACAGTCGACATACTTAGATTATATTATAATGTATAAATCGTTCATCTCGGTGCTGCATCGAATTAAATTTAACACCTGTAATATTCTGATTTCTCTTTCTGATCGTTATATTTGTTTACGAAGTTTCCTAATTAATACTAGTTCTTTCAAAAGACTCGTTCGGGTTTTACTTTGTTTTAGAATAATTTGTCTATATTTTTTTTATTATGTACTTTTATTACTATTATCATTATTCTTTTTTTCCGATATGATTGCACCTATTGAGCATATATTTTTGTGCTTTCAATGGCAATCCTTATGCTCTAATCGTCAGCACTGTATGTACTGGAGGTGGTATTTAACCATGTAACATGCGCCAGTAGTGTGTTGCTGGTACCTGTTCGTGTCGCTGCCTGGCGGGAGCGGGCGCGGTGAGCGGTGCGACGTAGTTCCCGGGGAAAACGCCGCCCCGCGCCGCGCGCTCCCCGCACCCCTTGTACCAACCGTCGCGGCACCGCTCTGTCACCGTGTATATACCTGCAGAGATATTATATTAGAAGACGTCATGATTAAAGACCACCGCATGTTAGGCAGCAGTACTAACGTCGAAGTAGTTTCAGAATTTCGTTCGTTATTTCCGCTTCGTTACATGATTATTGTTTTACGTGAAGAATGTAAGTGAACCCGTGATTACTCGGCAAGCGATGGCGTTGCCGTTCTCTAATATTCGTTCTCGTCATGTTTCATAAGAAAACTCGATTTACATTAAAAATATAATAAGGCCATATGGAACTAACCCCCTTTTTTCAATTCCAGTTCATCCGGTTTCTGAGGCTTATAAGGATACAGCGCTATATAAGCGGCGGGTAGCGGTCGCTCGTTGCTACGCGACCGCCGTCTGCGTCTCTCCCTTTCTCTTTCCGGTCTATCTCTATCTCTCTCTGGTCTCTCTCGCTCTGTGGTGTCTAACAAACTTGTAGCTAAGATTTCTGCTGAGTGTCTGTAAATAAACCAACCATGTACGTTAATTTAAATGTATGTAAAACTGCAGATATATTTATTTTAAATTAATATTAAGGAGACGCACCTATTTTGTGTATATTTCTCTTGTAAATAAGAAGACGGTGTCAAACTATGTCTCTTCTCTCTTTCACGGTGGTGTTCTCTATGGCCTCTAGGCACCATATAATTTCCTTCCCTATGTGACGGTGATAAGGCAGCTTGAAGACCCAGACCAAAGTTCAACAACGAATCCGGTCCACTTGAACGGACATTCTTCGAAGATGACGGAACTTCTAGTCGAGAGGGTTCATTATTGGTTGCCGCATCCTGAGTTTCGTTTTGATTTTGGGTAGAATTACTTCCATTACATGCTACCAATTTGGGACTCTCTGACGGTGGCAAGCTGACATTCAGTGAGGTATTTGTGGCCGTTGAACTCTCATTCAAACTCAGCACTCCGATCGAAGCGTTGAGAGAATCTTGAGTTTCCGGTTCCGGTTCATTTGGAACGCTATTACTGGGGGTGACGGTTGAGGTTCGCTCGGCATTGTTGTCAGGGGAACTGGGCAAACTTGGTTCCGCACTCTCACACGTACTCGTATTGGAGCTCGTGTTGGGTGTAGTGGTCGAGCTACTACCGACTACACCGGGCGGCGTGTTCACACTGGAACTAGAGTCGGAACTGAAGTTAGTAAAATCCGTTACAGGAACATGATCTTGAGCCCTCATGACACTGGGCATATTTTGATATGTGGTCTCCGCTTTTTGTACAGGATTCGTATAATTATCAAATTTCGCTGCCCGTAGTCTGTCATAGTTCTCACCGATTCGTGGGACGCTCTGGACTATAGTTTGGTGGGATTTATTGTGCACATTGGTGAAATGATATATGAGGTCGAGGGAGTTCTTGGTCTGTTGCTCCATTAAGTTTCTGGGTACAGTTGAAACCAGGCTACCGATGGCCGCCACGTGTTGGTTGACCTGCTGCGGTACGAGGATCTGTTGCGGAGTGACCATGGCCTGCGCATGGTAGTTGGGATGGGATTGACTCATAGTTGCTATGTTTTGATAGTTCCCCTGAACTCCCGTTGTCGGTGTAGACAAAGTCATCTGTTGATACCTATGTGGGTGCTGCAAATAAAATGATACAATAGCTTTTAAAATTGTGTCTGTTTATCTAAAGGAAGTTGTTCTTTATTAAAGTAGACAGTTTTTATTCAGTTTATTCAATTAAATTTGTAGACAACAGATACTAAAAATCTCCTCAACGCTCACCTGTACGTGGTACCTGTGGTCGGAGTGTCCTGGTCGCGGCTGGTCCGGTATGGGCGGGACGGGACGGTTCAACGGAGCACTGGAAGTTGTATACAAATATCTATTATACTACTATACATTTTTTAAATCCCTTACTTTATTTCTTTCCTCACAATAAAAAATCGGTTACAATTACACATACCAACTTAAATAATTATTTAGAGTTAATTAATTATCTGTTTTCTCTAGTTTTATTTCACATGCGTGCGTGCTTACTAACATAACAAACAAATAGACCTCAATTCACATCATTCGTACTATTCGACAACATCCATCATAACTTCTCTATAATAATAATATTAATAATATATCAGGACGAAATATACAATTTCATCTAAACCCTAAGTAAGCAAATTATTTGCTGGTGTTAGAGTTGTTAGACAACAATACAAATACATAGAAAACACATTATAAATATTTAGAATATTTTTAATAACCGATCAAACCCAGAAATACAGACATCTTTGCTCATCACCTACATGTCTGTCCCTGTTTAGGAATCTGCGCTAACCACTAGGCCAACGGGGCCGTAAATAGCAATAGTCCTAATCCACAGCATGCTGACCTGTTCATGAGCATCCTGGCCGCGTGGTTGAGTTCCACGAAGGCGATGGGGAAGATCCCCACGCGCTGTTCTAGACGACCCTCCGCCCAGTTCTCATCCACGCGACGATGAACCGTTATTATTGCCCCTGAATAGTAACATATAATAATAAATATTGTAAAAGATACATATAGTTACATAACATTACACAGATTTACATGTTACAGTGTTACCGTTGTATATAAGTAATTATTAAATAAATATTATTATGGCATAAGCTGAAAGATTTATCCAATAATAAAACAAGCTTATTTCACAATCTTTTTATTGGTTATTTAACTGTAGAAACTTATATATTTTAATAGTGGAATAAATGAAACAAATTTAATGATAGTAATGAACAATATACCTTTATCAAATGCCAAGCACCCCTCCTCATCGGGCGCAGACATTCTGAAGTCGTACAGCGCCTTGCACAGCGCCGTGGGCACCGGCAGAGGAACCACCACCTTGAAACCAACATAACAAATGTGTTACAAATCTTCACCTAATAATATAAAATAATTAATGGTATTTTTTTTTGAAAATATCTTTAAACATGTATAGCCATGTTCAGCTTAGTTAAATTTATATAAATATAGAATGTAAAAAACCGATACGGGCAGGGATTCGAACCCGCGACTACGGGACGGTTTCCCAGTAGTCGCGGGTTCGAATCCCTGCCCGTATCGGTTTTTTACATTCTATATTTATATAAATTTAATTAATGGTATTGTTTTTATTTGAACAAATGTAATAACTGGAAAATGGGGGTACTAATTATTACCTTTACCTTTTTATTTGATAAGCCAGTTTGTTTGTTTCGTGTATGTGTCAAGTTTGTGTCCGATATTTATATGTTTGTAAAATTTGACACAATATGTATTCCTCAGTGCATTAGTTGTTATTTATAAAACAAATTAATTACCTGTACATATGTGATAGGAAACAAGCCAGTTCGTCCAGAACACTCTCCATGGAACCAGAACGTATCCAGCTTCTTCTGGAGTAGTATTGTTTCACCTTTCTTGAATGACAGATCACTGTAAATATATAACATTTAATAAATGTAAAATAATAATTAATAATAATAATAATTAATAATGTTTAAATTAATTGTGTCGTTCATATTTTCTATTTTATTATTGCACACTGCATTATAGTCTAATGTCATCTATACGTACGTTTAAAGAATAAATAGCTAAACATTTAGTTTAACTATTTATTCTTTAAACTTCTTATTTAATAAGCTTTTAATAAGCAATGTTACAACTGGTTTGACTGACACTGCCTGCCTGATAAAAATTACAATTTTGATAAAATACCAGAAAACTTTTTAAAAAATAATTATTTAAAACTCTTAATGAATTTTTACAATGTAACGAGCCTTTTTTTTTTTGTTTAAAACAGATAAATGAAAAAAAAAGGCTCATTCCAAATTTTACGTGCTCACGGGCGATCTTACGAGCACTATTGATACAGTTTCAATATTAAGTATGTAGTTTTAAGTCGAAATCGTAAATAAACAATATAAGAAATCTAATTCACAATAAAAGAACTGAGCTTCAAAAGGATGAAGAGATTTTATCGATCGGCACTAAAAACTATTAAATATATATATATTTTTTTTTTAAATAAACTAATTAATAATCGGCTTAGTTTGGGAGCTACGACGGCATAGACAGACACACTGATACTCGTTAAACATAAATACTGCTCTTCATGTTGGGGAACGTACCCAAACTACGTGACCTATATTTTTCAATTTTTCGACACCCTCACCCCCCCCGGTGACCATCCGTAGTATGTGATAAGACCCCCCCCCTCCCCCCCCGTCCCAAATGTTACGTAGTATAGCAAAGGTAAATTTTTATCATCCCAAACGCAGAAAATGAAACAAATAAAAATAATGTTTAATTTTTGTTACTATTGGGACGGCATTTATTGCACAAAAATGTATCACACGACTTCAAAGAACCCTGAAAAGCAGACTTTATTAAATGTTAGTAGCTTAAATTGCCTTCTCTAGAATTCGACTACGTGACAATAATCTAAACCCCCCCCCCTCGCTTCTGTGACACAGCGTAATATTTTAAGGAACCCCCCCCCCCCATAAATAGGCCACGTAGTTTGGGTACGTTCCCTTGTTTCTAGCTTGAACAGTCTCATTTATGAGGCAGTCACGACTAATTAAGCATATCAACTATGGCACTAATTTAGAATTGTGAAATGAACCGGTAAGCAGGTTATCCCCATCTGATTGGTGGATACTTTACTCTTTATTTTAGATTTTGATTGGTGAAAACTTTTACTCTTTATTTTTTGGTGTCAAATATGAATGGAATGGATAATGGAATGTGCCTGAATAAGCATAGTTATAACTTACCCAGGTTCTTTAGAAACGAAGTCATATATAGCGCGGCCGTGGGGCGGGGGCTGTTTGTCCAACCTTGCAGCTTGGTGGAGAATGGACGATGCCTGGAAATACATTTATAAATATCAATATGTTACTTGCATGAACGTTTTTTTGTACCAATTCTAAGTATTTTTACTATAAACTTCTTTTTAATTAGACTTTTTCAGTTGTTTCTTCTAATTATAATAATTCTTACAGGGCTGTTCGATTTTATTGTTAGGAACATAAAACTGAAGTAGGTAGTAATTTTTCCTTTAAATTAAAAATGTTTTTTTTATTTTTAACGTAACACCTATTTTATTCAAGTAAATATTTAAATGTTGATTAGATGAACAATTTTAACCCTTTCTAGTCTCATAAGTATCTTTTTTTATT
This sequence comes from Napeogenes inachia, assembly GCA_959347355.1. NCBI lineage: Eukaryota > Metazoa > Arthropoda > Insecta > Lepidoptera > Nymphalidae > Napeogenes > Napeogenes inachia. The sequence continues at coordinate 18,208,065 of OY365793.1, read as the reverse complement.
ATTACTTTACCTAAGAAAGAATTATAAAAAATTTTAAATATATAGAAAATAAAAAATCGAAACGGGCAAGAATTCAAACCCGTGACCTCTGGGAAACCGTCCCGTCGCTCTACCAATTGAACTACCGCATCGAGGAATTTAGCATTATATGATCGTTTTTATCGGGTGACACCTATTAGGCTTCTTTGTAAAATTTTAATTTTATAGGAAACAAAAAGATTGTCCGACTTTACTGAGATACTTAAATAAAATACATTATAAATATTTTTAACACATTCTATAAAGTATTTTGATACATAAAAACAACAATACAAATAAATCTAAACCATAATAAACAAACAATTTTCTTTTCCTTATAATATGAAATTACGAGAATTTTTAGTCATTCTGATATATTAAAACACAACAACAATAATGACAAAGCATTGTACCTGTGAATGGCCGGTTCTGTTTCTGGTGGTGGTAATCTTCCGCGGCGCATTCTTCATCCCCTCGAGGATCCTCATTAGCAGCACATTGGGAGGCAGCTCCTCCACCCGGATTTCCACCAGGACCCGGCATTCTGGACAACGGAGCTCCTTGTGTGACTCTACTATCACCTGGAATTCCGTTTGCATCATTTACATACTTTCATCCTCGTGACTAGTAATTGGAAAACCAAACTGGTTTTGCCCGTGGCAAGAACAGAAATGATGCTTCATATAAACATTCAATAATGTAAAATTAATAAAAGACTAGACTAGAAGTCTTTATCTAACCTAAAAGAACACAAATGCAGAGATTTCTAAATAGTTTATCTCGGTCACTAAAAGAATCAATACCTATAGATAGAAACCGAAAAAGAAGGTCCATTCTATACATATCAGACGTGTCGGATCATCAATAAATTAAACATGTTATGGAAACAAAAATTACTTAAACACCATGAAAACGCAATTTTGTTGAGGATAATTAAATCACAATAAATTATTCGAACCAATGAATCAAGATTCAAATATAAATTCAGTTACACATTCATAAAATATACACACGGTTCCTTTATTGATTTGGAATGATATTAATGGCAACAGTAATAATTTAAATTTTATTCATTTTATTATATTGATTCAGGAGGAAAGAGTCAACCCAAAAAACTATAGTTTTTTTTTTCAGACATAAGGCCTCTTTAACTTTCATCATTATATTTCTGTGTGTTATTATAACATTGTATTTTCTGTGTATCAATGTAATAAAAAATATTATTATTTATATAGTTGTCACCATCTGTTGATATCATAAGTAAAATATATCAATGGATGACCGTTTGGCTCAGGGACATTCAGATATTATACTATGACATTGTGAAAATTTATATAAAAGAATATGTCCGAGGAAATATTTCGGTTTACCGACACCTTGAGTGACCGGATGAAGAGATCTCTGAACCATGCTGCGTCAGCCATCGTCGGCAGTGAGTCTAGTAAATTAGGTAATTTGGCAATATATAATATGATCTCATAATTCTATTAAATTGGATAGTGCCGCCTACTTTTCATTTAGGTGTATTTCCGCCTATCACAGAAAATACCAAATAGCAATAAACACTTATAATCGTTATTTGGTTTAGGGAACTAAATAATTTATAGCAGATTTATCTTCTTTCAACTAGCGATAAACTAGTTTAAAAATCGGAAAGTGAAACTTTTTTTTAATAAACCCAATCTTAGTTACCGAGAATTTATTGACCAAAAATCAAAACTAATAGCATCAAGCATAACCTGCAATAGTTATAAATATAACTTCGAAATAGAAATCTCGGACACCGAAGTGCCATAGCTATATTAAGATTGCAACTATTATTGGTTTAAAAAGATTTTAAAGAGAAAATGTCAAATGATGATAAAATTATATGAAATAGGAATAGATAAATTTAATATGTCAATTCCATATATATCCGATTCGGAGCAATGATAATAATATTCAATATTAAACACAAAGGTCGAAGGTCGCTTTGAACTTTGAAAGGTCAATCCAAAAGGTCTCGTAAGTCTATGTATAAGGGGTGCATCAAACTTTATTAGCTAACTAAATTGAAGCATGGAAGAACTAGTACTAGACAACACTAAAATTCTTAAGCATTTTCTTTTACAATGTAGTTTTTTAAAGCGGTGCGCTGTTGAGAATGATTTATGAAGCTCTGAGTAGACTCACTGTCTACCTGCGAGATAGAATTATTAAATAAATTAAAATGTGCCACAGTATACAAAATTGTAATTTAATGAATATATGAAATAAATTAAAAAAAAAAATTATAATATATATTTTTTTTGCAATATTTTGTTGAATCTTGTCGCGTCAAAATAAATATAAAACTTTTTATGGAATAAAAAATTTTTGACTTTGAATGTTATTCTGTGGCGTCGTTATCAGTACTACTTGATCTGTGAAGATGGCATTTCAACTAATATTTCATATAAAGAGATTATTTTTAAGGTTCTCATTGAATTTGTCTAGAACAAGTATATTTGTAATGGAATTACATTTAATTTACATCAGTATAGAGACAGAACTAACCAGTACTTTGTATTGAAATGACTTAATATATAATCTTCAATACTCTTAGGTTTGACTTCTGATCGTGCACTCGTCGGTCTTCATAGTTTCTTACCATTTTATTACACGTCTACGAGCAATAAATCATAAAATCTCCGTACTATTTACATTGTACTACTATTTTTGTCTGCATTCATAATATTATGCAGACCCTTCCCCATCCCTCCCTATCTACATTTATTTACATAGTTGTACTTAAAAACAGAAATATTGACTAAATTTATATAAATATAGAATTAAAAATAAACCGATACTTGCAGGGATTCGAAGCCTCGACCTCTGGAAAACCTTCCCCTTTACATATTTTTTTTACAAACATTTAAATAAACTTAACATGGCTATACATGTTTATAGTTATATTCAAATATTTCTTAAAATCACAAACAATAATTTATGTATATACATAATATTTACCAACAGTACATTTACCAACAGTGGATGAGAATAATAAAAGTATTTATTTTTCAGTTTTTCCTTTAATGCGTTTAAAATAATATTCGAAGGTTTAATATAGGGTACAATAGAAAAAAGGTAGGGAAAAATACATTTTAAGAGAAACGGCTAACCTTATAAACAATTATACAATCAAAGTAAAAAAGAAAGATTTTTATGATATCAGTCCTTTTGCCTGTACGTTACAGTGAATTAATCAAAAAATCCTAACGTAGTTGTTCCACACAACTAAGTCTTGTAACGGTACGTACGTTCGCAACCCAATTACCAAACTTCTTGGTAAGATTTTAAATGGTAAATACAGTAGTACAGTCCTAACTGACTCACTTCTCATGCAAGACAATATTTAAAGTATATAAATATCATGATCTTATCATTTATCATTAAAGACACTTGAGGCTTGAGCGTGATGTAGGTACATACATTTGACAGAACGTCAGAAATATATAAACAATATGAGTAATCATTACACATTCAAATGTAACACGCGTTTTATAACATTAAATGATCTCATTATTAAATTATTCATATTTTTTCATTTAATTAATTTCATACATTTTATTTTAAATTATTATATGTAAAAACAAACTATGTAATATATTACGTATATTAAACGATAATCACACTGACGAAAAAATCCTACAGCGGTATCGATTTCCTGAATATTAGTCGATTTATAATTTATATGCGAACGAGAGCGCGTAGAGTGTGGACCAATAGTGTAAATCAAGCTTAAATGTATACAAATAATAATAAACCTTATCAATGATACGGAAACGTCAAAAGATGTTAATTATATTAAATTACAATATCATATTCGATAAGACAAATTTTCATTGAAAAATATTATCTGATATGTTTTTAAAGGTTACAGAGATTGGCAATAATAGTAGGTAAACATGTATATTAGTGATATGTTAAAATTTGAATATTTTTATGTTTATATAAGTACAGAATGATGTTTAGATGTTTGTTTATTTTCATCTCATAAAGAAGTGTTCGTTCATTCTCTATTGCATCGATTTTATTTGTCCTTGTTAACAGTTTTATTTTTAGTCATTACGAAAATACTCCGCCCTTAGCAGGATGTATTTTTATATGGTTTTCAATTAGTGATCCGTCATGTGTTATAACATTTAATTTAATTATAAATATGATAGCTAGACCAATCGTTTATTGATATTGATAAAATTTTCAGACCTATTATATTTTAATTGTTGCATACTTATAAAATGTTATAGATAAATACAATGTAATGTGCCTGTACAATAAATAAGGATATATCTTCTAAACCCCATGGTTTAGAAGCTACCCCAAACGCTATGGTAGGTCCATACCTAGCATAGCGTTTTAAAGGAACAAACTATTTCCTCGACTTTTGCCATCAATCTCAGCCAAGGCGAAGGAAGAATCACGAAACGAGCTTACCCAGTTCGATAAGCGACCCGTTATCGCAATGACTTTGAACAAATTCTAAATATTGATAGATAGGTGCTGGGAATACGTTCTAGCATACCTACTTTACCATGTGACTGTTGTTTATATAGATAACACTGATAATTATCTACTTAGCTATAATTGCTGTGATGATTCAAAGATTTCCATATTTTCTATTTTCACACATCATTTTAATAATCTTCATAATTCTTCTAATCTGTGATCATATCGAGGTTTTCGTTTAGATTCAGAAGTTATGAATTTGTTTTAACTATAAATTAATATACTAGTTGTTACCCGCGGCGCTACGTGCACTACAAAAATACAGTACACATTCGGAAACATTAGTTCAAAACTATTACTGATAGAACACAGCATTTACTGAATTTGGCGTACTTTTGTACAAAAATTTCTATAATAAGTTTCTAAAGACACATTACGTGGTGTTAATAAACACAATGCTTACAAGGATCAGCGAGAATAAACAAAAAAAAATCAGCTTTAAAATATAAAGCAAAAATCTTTTATTTTATCTTTCGTTCTTAAAATTCTTTAAGAAGAACGAAAGACATGTTATTTTTAATACACGTTCAAAATTAAACGATAGTCGTCTCTTGTACGTGTAAGCTAATAATAATGTTTGAACATGATGCACTTTCATTAAAACTATGCATATAAACTATACCAATAGATCGAAGGTTGAACCGTTTAAACTCTCATTAATCAAGACTCAATAAGATTTTACTTAACATTATTCCATAGTAACTAACAAAACAATAATTTAGAGATTAATAATTTTAAAAAAATTATACGCATATATGCGCATACGCATACGCATACTTAAATATTTTATATATTAATGATGACGGTCAATATCAACTTACAAACTTTGAGACAGAAAATGGCCGAGTTATAAAAAAATCTTATAAAGTATTTGGTGTTTTTGAGTTGTAAAGGAACAAACAACCAAACTTTATCATTTTTGTATTAGTAAATTGATACGTGTTCTTACATTTTTATGACCGCAATAGAGTAACCTATTGGCAATTGAGAGTCATCACACGCATCCTTATTTAAACTAATAGTTATCTAGTGCCCAATAGTGCCTAGGATTAGTCATAACTGTAATAGAGGCGTATCTTTATCTATATGAAGTACTATTACTTACCTACGCACTTATAAGATAATGGTATGGCAAATATTCTTTACGATTTTTGACATTATACATTTAAATTTTAAATTAACGTTTGTTAAATATATTTTTTTTAATCAATATTTATTGTCCAACAATAAACCTATGTAAAAAGTACATACATATAGCGGTTCAAGTAAATGAAGGTAACAAGATAGGCACGTTACATAATTCATATAATTTCTTAAACTTAATCATAGTCAAGTTTGTTAGGTATTCTCCCCAAGGATACCAGACGCTACACCAGACAGACAGTATAGCAAATATAGTATAACTCTGTTGGGAAGCCTTGTAATCTAGTCATAATAAATCACAGCCCAAATTATTTTTCATTAGCTACAACCAATTATAACCGCAGATAAAAAACAACTTCGCGGACAATTTAGTCGAAATTCGGTTAAAAATAATGAAAAATATCTTACGCTGACAATTTGTGAGATTTTAGTTAAATAGTGGGACAATTACGTCATCACTGGTTTTAACAAACGACTAAAGATTTTACATAAGGACATAGTCTGTATCTAGATGCACTATATTATTTAACTCCGCCTGATACTTGACTTTTTTTTTTTATTTATTTATTTTTTTTTTTTTTTAGTGCATCCAGAAAGCACTAAATAAAAAAAATACCGTCAGATGTATTACGACATAATAACAAAAAATTTTAGTTGTTACACTCAATATATTGTAATTTGATTATACATTACTTAATTAAAAAAACAAACATTTATAATTAATGATTGCGAGAACGGAAAAATGGAACACTCTCGACCCAGTTGCCAGGTATTGAAAGCCTTTTTCAACTTAACATGTCAAAGGCAGGATTAACGTGAAAGTTGCACGATAGGTAATTTGTTAATCAGTAAGTCAGTGTTTCTCAAAGTGTACGATGAAGCCTCCTGACTTTGTTATGGTAAAATAAAAATAGAAAAATTGTTTACATGAAAGCAGTTTAGTATGAAAGCCTTGTACTAAGAAATGCTAATTTCAGATATTTTAAATCAAATCATAAGACATCGTGGCATAGGAGATAAATGAAAACATGATTGATTTTATGATCACAGCTTTCTTAATCGTGTGTCAACCAATCAAGTTCTAACGAGTTTTTGTTTAATAACGCAATTTCTTTAGCATTGTGGGTGCCTGTCCCGAGATGCTAGGAATGAATTTGGTCACCTTCGTAATAGGGTAACTCCATGTTTATTTTATTTCTTTACAGCGTGATGTAATTTAAACTTACATAAAGCAGTTTTAATTTTATTACCTATTATTGTCTTTTTATTCCAGTCTGTTGTAAATTTTTTAAACTCAATTATTTTTACTCGCGTACTTTTTTTAATCCAAAAAATATTGATTTTAGATAAAGAAATACTTACAGAACCAACGTTGTCTACCTATAAAATACTATACAATAGGTAACATAATATATCTAAAAAAGTTCATTTCTGTGCTGTAAAAACAAATTTGTGAGAAGGCCAATAACAAAATCATAATCCTACGAATTTACTAAGTTTCAATTCAGTTAGATATTAATTAACAGCTAACTAGCCCAAATTATCGACTACCCAGATAAGACATTATTTTTATGTTAATGATAATTGTAAGCAATTAAATACTAAAGGAAGGCTTAAAGAAAATTTGGCCGATTGTAAGTATTAGCCTCATCTGTGACAGTAAAATTCCAGACGTGCCTTTAATATATTGCTTACCTTACCTTTAATATATAACATATACCGGAGAAGTGTCTGATAACTCGATTTTGCGATTCTGCGATAGAGTTCTTAGAAAACAAAGTCACTGGAATGCAACACCGTCCAAAGAACGATGTCTTGACAAACCTGTATAAATTGTTATATGATGTCAATATCCGACTCAAAACGACAACTCCACAATAATGAAAACAAAAACTCTTCCATTATCATACTGTTCTACGGATGAACGGAAACAAGCTGATTGAATTTCTTCTAAAATTTGCTAAATTTCTAACGATACTTAATTTCGTACTTTTAATATAGCTGACAAGTGATTTATGATGTTGTCATATAACTTCATTTGTATTTAGCTTTTAACAGCAGTTTTTCAATAAACAGAAAATCAAATGAACATCAATTTTTATTTTTAGTAAGAATCCCCTAAAACATTTAAACAGTAAGATATGTTAAAAAAATACCAAATGCAACAGCTGTTTTAAGTCGAGAAACAACTAATAAATTTAAAAAAGCGTGATGTCAAGTGACGTTCGGCAGAAGTGAAGCAGGACTGTATGTATGTGTAAAAAAAATCTAAAATGAGTTGCTTTACAAAGGGCTTTCCCCTTTTTTTACAGTGACGATGAACAGCTGATCGAAGTTACAGTAACGATGAAGTTCTTCGACAGCTGATCGTATACATAACAAAGAATAGAACGCTTGATTTTAAGAATGTCTTATGACAATTATAGACGGCCGTGAATCACACATGAGTCAAGGCATCGTTCAAATTAGAAGCAATAAAGTAGTGTTTATTTACGGTGCAAGGATGGGGCTAACTCAGGATGCTGTGTGCCGAGTACAGTCGAGACAAAATGTTTTATAAATCTGGGTTATTTTTTATACACACCGTGTAAACTCTTTATAACCAATGCAAGGCCATGAGTAATATATTTTGAGAAATAATTTTGGAAAATAAGTTTTAGTAAAATCAAGACCAACAAAGTTTTCCTCTGAGTACGTTATGGTGTACATACAAATCTTATAAACATTTTTTTGCGCTAGTACGTAGTAACGTTAGTTAACGTAGTAACGTTAGTAGTAACGTTTACATAATATTATAATATACTTTATGGCTTCAAACGAAAATCACTTTCTTCCTTGCCTGTACATCAGTAGCAACTGTTTATGGTTTATACTATCCGTCCTAATTTGAAAGAAGTGGAGCTGTTTAAAAATTCTGTAACAAGTTAACTAACATCTTACAAAACAATGTTATATAAGTATACATTATAATAATAATGGTCTACAGTCAAATAAACAAAAAATTGGTTATGACTTTATAATTAGTTTTAGTATCAGAACTTTATTTGCAATCAAATATCTTTTTAGAAAAAAAATATCTACGTATTAAGACCTATGTTAAGATTGCTACTAACAAAGACCTCAGAACAATAGTTATTGAATTTTTTTGTCTGTTTATCCCTTTCTCTTTGTTTGTATTTCCGCATCATAAAACTACTGGCCGAATTTTCATAAAATTTAGGTATTATTAGATTATTGTTTAAGTTTATTTAAGTTTGAAATTCAATTTTTTTATATGTATAAAATAACATAAAAAAAAGAGTTTTGGTTCAATCTTATGTGATAATAGTTATTGTTATTGCATGAGGAAAAAGATGAATATCAACAGTTACTTTTTCTAAATTTATTTTTGGAAAATCTTATATTATATCCATTGTATCATTGATTACCGACAGTTATTATTTTTTATTATTTGTAACTACACGAATCGAAATTATCTAAATATAGTAATATATAAATTTTCCAAACTAACTAACATTACACTATGGAAAAACACTGACACTAAGCGCAGTAAGTTTGAAATTACAAACAATTTTTAAACTACCGCCGTCATACCTATGCAACTTTGCTGTAATTTTATATTCATACTAACGCGTCTTTTCATTTAAACTTTAAAGTTCCAGAATAAATTATGATTTAACATAAATTTATTTCAATGATTCAATAATTTTTTCAACTTAATATATTATTTAATGTACAATTCATGTTAACACCAAATTTAATATAAACTATAAATGTTTTTATCCCAACATCACACCACGAAACATAAGTGTTTTATAAATTACCTTCAAACATTTAAGACAGAATGTGTGCTGGCAGGGCAGTACCCGGGAGGACGTGTCCAGACGCTCGAGACACACCGAGCACTCCAGAAGGTCATTAAGGAGACCCTCGTCCATCCCGGCCAGACCTGTAAGAATGGTTGAAATTAAAACCATTATTTTATTGCAATTAATATTCCATCTAACTGCCCTGTTGGTCCAGTGGTAGGCGCAGACGCCTACTGTATTCGTAACCCGAGCCCCATTGGGTTCGGATTCGATTACCGACAGAGACAGTCATGTATGTGATGAGCATAGATAGATGTCTGTATTTCTGGGTTTGATAGTGTATTAAATATATTTTCAATATTTATTATGTGTATTGCTATGTATTTATATCGTTGTCTGACAACCTGACACAAGCAACAAAATAATTTGCTTACTTTAGGGGTTAGATCAATGTGTGTAATTTGTCCTGTGATTTGTGTATAATGATAATTATCTATACCAATAATATACCAGTAGTAATAATGTAATCATTACCTAATACTCACATTGGATAATGATAGTTATATCATTATCCAATGTAAGTATTTGAAGACAAAACAAAAAAAAATAATATTGAATAACTGATCATCAATTAACAGAGAACAGTCACAATCACAAATGTATTCCTCATAGCTCTTATTGTTTTGTTTGGTTTCATTTACGTCCACATTGTTTGTAGCCTGTTGAGTTTTCACAACAATGCTTTTGTTCTCAAAAAAATACTAAACTTGTACTTTTCAGAGGGTGGATAAACTTTACAGTTTTTATTCCTAAGCGTCAAACATTTTATGTTACAGTGATGCTATTGTCCTTATTTTTTATTATAATCTTAATTATTAGAAATATTTAGATTTATATGTTGACTTGTATCATGAACTCTGCTATCTAGTAACATTCAAAGACAATTAAGGAGTCTTAAATTATGTCAATCAATACTTTGTTTGTTTAGTGTTTGTTTATATTCCAAACATGGCATCAATAATCAATAAGTTGATAAACAATTTTGAAATAAAAAATATTTCTGGTATGGTATAGTTCTTAGTAGCTTTTTTCTCAGGAACACACTTTAGTTTTTAGTTCAAAATTATTTTCACATATCAATTTTGACTGAGCAATAAATACTATGAATATTTTAAATTTTAAGAAAGTATTCAAGAATCTGAAGCAAAATAATAATGTTCCTGTTCAGTTCCTAAATTAAATTCATTTTTTGTGGTATATTTTTCTGTGGTACTTAGTATTAGCCATTAGGCATCTTTTCTCTATGCAGATGGAATGTGGGAAACAGCTAGTCAACGTTAGTAATAATATACTATTTGCCTTAGAGGATATATGTCTCTAGAGTGTACATAACTCCTATATTAGTGACATGAATAACTATGACTTACTTAAGTATGAATATAAATTCAATATGTAACATGTTTATTTATTTATAAGGCACCAAGCTACAAAATTATTACAATAATATAATTTATTAGTAAAGTGTAAATTTAAATGTGTAACTAAGGTAAGCACAATAATAAATAATATATTCATATTAAAGCCTAACAATTACTTTAAGAAGTACTTTAAATAAGAAGTTTTTTAAATAATAATAATAATAAGGGATGGTTGTTAAGATTACATACTTTATTATAAAGGTCACTTTAAATTCTATTTAAATTTAGATTTGCCTAAAATGTTTATATTTGAACAGAAACATTTGAACAAAAATTTGTAAAAACATTGTTCACTTATTTAGGCATTTGTGACGGAAAAATATGATGTAAAATAAAATAAGTGACAGATTCAATTGCAATTATAAAATCAGTTTATAACAAATACACAATTTTCAATAAGTACACAAAGACACAACAAACCAATTATAAAAAACTCATCCGTTACCTTAAAAAATGCAAGTCTTTCTTTGATTATTATTTACTCTAAAAATTATATTTAGGAGATAAACAAATTCATATTCATGAAGGTAACATTACAACTGTTTTTTTTGTTCTATAATTGAATAAATTTGCACCTGACCTGACCACATTATTTTTTCAAATATGTAATATAATGGTTTAAATACAATGCATACTTCTAAGTATTTAAACATTTATATAACATGTTTTAGAGGAAGCCACAGCAACCTGTTACAAATTTAAGACTAATACTATCAGAAGTAGAGGTTTGGAGACATGCCAAGACACGAAAGATGTATAAAGGAATGTTTACGTTAACGGAATTTAGGATAAGAAGTTTGTTGAGAAAACAGTAACAAAAATAGCGCGACAAAATTCTTTCACGCTACGAGACATATGCAAGTTGCAACATGTAATTTTTGTATGTGGACGATATAAATTGTATTCGCTAAGTAAGGACAGTGTCAAATAAATTTAAATTATCTTGAAAACGTTGATGACTCACCAATGTTTTAAATTCCAATGTTAGCGGGAAGTCAGTCCATTATTACAGAACGAAAGGAAACCTGGATACCACCCCAAGACACTCACATTTTTTATAACACCAGCGCTTTTTTACATGATATACACATCACTATTGCGGTACTTGAAGAATAATTAATTCACAAATATTCAAAGGGTTGCCGGTTAAGTTTACTATTGTGAGAAAAACGCACTTGATCACACAAAAACTAATAAAATTTCACACACAAATGCCATTCTCGCCGCTTGTTCCTTTCATTCGTTTCGTTCGAAGTTCGTAGGACGTACTTCGACGAAGTTTAGCCGTCACCGATCCGCGACCGAACAAGAACGAGTCGAATTGAAAGATATTCGAAATTTGAATAGTTAGGTGAGACGAAGCGACTTACAGTAAACAGAAGACTTTCTATGAAAGCTTGGATGTACAGCATTACTAACAGTGAAATTAAATATTGTTATGTAATTATTTTTTTGCATAACATATTTAATAGCACATATTATATGAGTTAAATAGTACACTTTTTAAAAACGAGTGCCGTACTTGTGGAAACAATTTGAAAATTTTTGTACATACAAGAGTTAACATTATCGTTATTATAAAAAATCTTAATCAATTTATTCAAAATAAGTTTGCGTGCTAATAAGAGATTTTTTTTTAGTTCTTACTATGAAGGTGGTAATATAAATATTTTTTGCACTCAGCAATAAAAAGTAGTTTAAATAATCCCGATGTAATGATGATTTATCCAATTTGAGCCAGTCCGAACTATTGACTGGTTATAAAAATTGGCGATGAATAGATGCTTATTAGAACTAGAGTAGGGAAGTCAACCTAAAATGTGTCAATCGAAAACAAATGATACCTACCTACTACCGGTTACCAGCTCCCTGTCTGTTTATCTTTATTTGATGTGATTAGAAACAGATCAATTTGGATCTCTCATTTTCCCTCTTTTATTATACATTAGACACTAGCGTCTAGCAGTCATAGGCCAAACTATGGCTCCCCTACTCTGTAGATATATTGACATTTATTTATTGGCAGAGTGACAAATGACAATTGACATAAGGAAAAAAGTCAGCTGCATGGCTAGATTTGTCAGATGTCAACATTAATATTTGCAATTTTCGTATTGTTTTTTCCAGATGAATGAAAATTTGCTACATGAATTCTCTGATTAAAGTAGAATGTCTCGAGATAAAAGTGTCTGGTTTGCTGAAGAAATCTTGCTAGATGCTAAACTTATAAACTTTCAATTAGAAACTGGAGAATGGGATGCTGTAGAGGAAATGTTACGCGCAGAAGCGCAACTCTCCCGCGACGCAGAAACCGGGAGATTGCGGCCGTAAGCATTCTTTTGCTAACTTAAAATAGTGTTTAGAAAAGAATAATCATGACTAAGCTTTTATATGGTCAATTTCAGTAAAAAGGCTTCCGAATACACATTACGGCTTATAGCGGAAGTTTTACACATCATGCGATTAGATGTGGAGCAAGCATCATACAACCGCAGCACTCTTGCTGTGGCAGAACAATGCTTGCGTCTGGTCCGTTCTTGCGCCGCAGCAGGCACTAAAATGCAAACATACATTTCCAAGGAACTTTCTATACTTGAGTCCATGTTAATTCTTGCAACGGAATATCTGCACCCAAGCATAGATTTTTTAAATGAAGAACTGCAGAAGAAATATGAATCATGCATGACAGTGCTAATTCAAACACTAGGCAACTTGGTTGTGAACAATCCATTCAACCAAATTATGATATGGAATAAATTTGATGCTATTATTTTAAGCAGTTTGGTCGGACAAAATGAAAAAATTGCATCAGCAGCTGCTATGATAGTGTATAACATACTCTTGGGACAGCCAAATGTTCTCCCCGATGAAGTAATGCTTCTAAACTCTTTAGCATATATGTATATAAATGGCAATACCGACTACCCCCACTTGATAATAGAGTATTTAATTGGTGTTGAGAGTACATACATAGAGAAATTGTATTCCAAACTAGATCCCAAATGTCGTATGCTGGTCCTTAATTTGGCTTACAATATTCTGATGTCAAATGAATCACAGGATATAAATGTTTCTGTTAACTTTGTTAAGTTTATGGCCCATGAGTTTAAGAGTAAATCAGATTGTGTTCTAAAAACTGTTGATAAATATATTAATACAATAGAGCCCCAAGAAGTTGTGTTTTTACTTGAAATAGTAGCAACAGCATCCAGCATGGACACCTACATGGATTGTCTGCAGAGTGACACTTCTCTATTTATAAATTGTGCTTGTAAGTATATAAATACATTTAAAAAATATATTAAACTTAATAAAAATCAACCAAGTAATCAAGTGCTATTCAAATCAAGCAGTAAAAAAAAAGCAATAATTTTTACTTGTGATTAAAAAGTCAATACATAACATTTCAGTTCTACTCCGAGCAATACATAAGTTGGGAAAGGAGAGCAACAACTTCTTTTCATCAGTTAACAAGTTGTATGAAGCCACGGGCAAACAATTGGTGAATGATGAAGATATGCCAGCTGTTAATATTCCTCCTGAGAGTAAGTTAGTTGTTATTTTTCTGCATGATTTAAATTAATTCAAAAACGATTTTAATAATTACATCTTTTAGGATTGGTAATTGGGTCGAAACCATTCTGAATATAGATTTGTCAAAGTCACTATAATTAAATTTATCATAAATGTTGAATCTATTATAAACAAGCTAACTAAATTACCTTATGCTATTTTAATGTAATTATTATTATTTATGATTAAGAACTATTTTTTCTAATTTATTTTGAAGATTTAATTGAATTTTTGAAAGTTATTAACAGAAATTCTGTCTAATTATTAAAGTTATTTGTTTATGGGAAGATTAGTGAAATTTTTTGCATTCATTTTAACAATGAAATATATTCAATAATAAACATGTTTTTTTTTATATGGTTTGCTTATTATTATTATCACATAAAATCTATAGAATTACAGTTATTGTTATAGTTTTGAGACATTTATCTATAATTAAATATTACAGTACCTCTATGCAAAAATGATTCTGCAGATAATATGTTATCTTGTAATGAAACAACTTCGGAATGCACTGAATCAGAGAGTAGCGAACAATATTTTGAATGTAATGAAAATCCTGGGTATGTAGAGAAGCTTGATGCTATCGGCACTTTAGAAAATCCACAGCCTAACAAATTTGAAATGGATAAAACCGCTAGAGCTGTATCAGAAGGAAACTCAAATGCCAAAACGGAAAACGATTTGACAAAAGTTGCGTTTAAAAGGAGCAGTTCCGTTCCAAAACCTGATGATAGGATCCATCAGCTGCCAATCAGAAGAATAAGTCTTGAACATAAAATAGATATTGGAGATGACAATGAACCTCCTTTGATCATTGATGCACAATCCCCAACGGCCAGTATGAATACGATAGCTGAAGTCATACCTGTGGGACTTCAACCAAGGTTGGAATTACAAGACTCGGCTAATGATTCACAAGACAGCTCTCCAAATGATCCACCAACAGAAATACATATGCCATTAGTTGATACCAAGGAATTCAAAGCATCTCCGAGTGAAATATCTCCGCCTTTATCCGAAATACCACCAGAAAATGAGTCGCAGAAACAATCCCCAGATACACCCAAAGAGATAAAGAAGAGTCAGAATCTATCCACAGATTTTGATCTAAGTGAACAGTTACAAAAGATTTTGGGTATAACATCGGAAAAAACGCGAGTTGATAACACAAACGTCGAAAAAAAGTCTGAGCCTGTAAAGGAAGTTAAAATATCGGATGATACAACCAACAAAATTCCTTTTGTCAAAATTGATTCACCGGAATCGCACAAAGCCAGGTATGTGGGTTTGAAAATAAGTCAAAGAAAGTATGCTTAATTATAAAACTTAAAAATATGTTTAATCCTAGACTAGGAGCAATAGACATGACGACTCCAAAAAAGGCAGTCACAAGCGTTGAAACGGTAGAATGCCACGTGGCCTTCGGATTTAAAGCATCGCTCGTACGAACACTCGCCAACCTCTGCTGGAAGAATCAAGAAAATAAACGACAGGTTGTTTTATTATCCACAAACTATCTCATATTACGACTATTTCGTTATAATTTAGCTCAACTAACTTTTTAGAATGCAATGTTAGTATTATCGAAGAGAAAGAAATATTACTACTACCTCTTTGTTTTTTCTTTTATTAGAGATTTTATTATTTATATGTCATATTACAAATATAATAATAATTTCTCATACTTAGTTATTTATGGTCCTCCATATTAAGGTGAGGTATTTTTTATATTCTTTTATTTCTTGTAGATGCGTGAGCTGGAAGTTATACCAGTGCTCTTAGACTGCTGCAATATCGATGCTCGAAATCCATGTATCCTTTTATATAAATTATTATATTATATTTATTAAAAATATAATCCAAAAAAACAAGGATTTAATTAATATTTTGCAATGGACATTATTTATATAGTTGGCACCTGTCTTCTTGACAGACAATAACTTTTCCCAAACTATTATATTTGGAATAAGAAATAGTCCCCAGAGGTCCAAGTTCACAAGTTTGGGTCCTTGTATTAATAAAGATTTTTGCTTATTTAAAATCTAAGTGAGCCTAATAGCTTCCTGGTTATGATCAATTGGTGATTAATAATATATTTCCTTATCATGAAACAGTAATAATGCAATGGGTTATTTTTGCTGTCCGTAATCTCTGTGAAAACTGCCCTGAAAATCAGGTTTGTATAAGTATTATTCATGGCATTGAAATTAAAATTTATTTTACTATAAAATCTGCTGAATAAAGAATCTATTGCTATTGCTTGGTTTTTGTTTAGTTTCAATTTATTTCTCATTTTAACATAAGTTTTTAATTTAATAATTAACAAATTGTATAAGAATGTTAAAATAAAGCTCAAAATAAAATATCAAATTGCAGGAAGTTATATCAAAAATGACTCTCCGAGGACCTGTTGACAATGAAGTACTTCAAGAGATGGGCTTGACTCTCAATACAGACTCACAAGGAAATTCCATTACGATAGTCCCAGTAACTAGAATCTAAATTTATTTACCAACATCACTTATTATTTATATAACATTAAACTGCTATAAAATTAAAAACTGCAATTTTTTCTAACTAGTTATTTCTTTTATTTTTAATTATTATTGAAGTTATATTGGATTTTGTATCCAAAAACAAACGACCTTTCCATTGAAATATGTTATTTAGATTTCAGACACATTTGAATTGGAAATTTTAGAAAAAGAGAATATATACAAGGTTATTTGTTCTACGACCTTTTACAAATTTTGATAAATAATACAAAAGACGAAACAAAGATTTTGCTCCCTTTCTTACTTATTACTCTATATTTTGTAAGTAGCTAAACGCCCGGGCGCGATACCTACGCTCAGAGTTAATGCCAGTTAGCCTCAAAAAAAAATATTTTATGTGCGAAAATTTTAATTTTTAAAACTTTTTTTATTTAAAAAGTCGTTGAACAAATGTTGGGATTGATGTAGAAAGGCTGCCTGCAAGAGGTGACCAATTAATTACAAATAACCCTGTATTCTAGTATGTGTACCTATATATTGTATTGTTGCATGTTATTTGGGTTATTAGATAATAATCAATAATGTATTAATCCTAATTGTCTAGTAAACACTAACTGGATACTAGCAACATTTTTATTCTCAAGAGATATACAGACATAGAGTATTATAAGTATAAGGTTATATACAGAGTAGGGAAGCTAAAATGTCACCATCAAACTTAAAAGAGATAGGTATCTACCTATCTCTATCGAAAAACCCAATCTATCTCTATTTTTTATGAAATCTCGTGATTCATTGTCGGCGTCTCGGGCGTAATTCGTAGCAATTGTGATTTTTACGAATATTCTAAGATGTCATTTTCAACGTGTGTCAAATTTGAGTAAAAGTTATACAAAATTATATACTATAATTATATTTTTAGTTTTTTTATTAAGTGTATAAAATGACAAATGCATTATGTTTAAAAAAGAAACTATTCCTTTCGACTATAGTCGCAGCAAAAATTTTATATTTGTTACACACATTAAAAGATATATTAGTAGTACTTATATCATATGTTAAAAAAGATTAATTACATAAGAAGATGTTTAAATCTACCTATTTCTCTTCAGATTTCCTAAGGATAATGATTAAAAAGACAAAATGAATGAATACTATTGAAAATTTATGCATAAAAAAAACTTCAATGATTTGTAGTGACTACTATGATACTGCATCATAACTTATACCATAATACTGATGAATATACAACTTTTACACTATACATGACTATAAATGTATTGTTCGATCGTTTTTATTTTAAAACATTTTTTTAATATCATTACACCCACGTTTCTGCTGTCTGCATATATTCAAATAAATATTGCGATTTGCGGCGCATGCGCGAACGTTCGATAAATTTACTCGGATGGTTGAATATTATGTATTACAACATAATAATAATTTTGTATAATAATTTTTCCTGCCTACCGATCTTTATTTCGTCATTTAGTAGTTACTTGATCGTTAGTAATTTGTCTACACAATTAATAATTAACACATATCCATCTTATGTTATTGCATTGCAATTATTATTATTATTACAATTAAATATTAAGAGCCAGGTTCAGATGAAATTTTGAATAATTATTTTAAAAAAGTCACTATCGAACAATTGCTAAATTTAATCGAACAATCTAGAACAAACAACAATCGAATTTACAAAGATTCACTTTTCCACGCTAACTTAAGAGCTTATAATAACTACACCTACTTTCAAATGTCTTCATAAAAAAATCATTTTAAAAACGAAAGTATTAAGTTTAAAAATCGTTTTTACCATCTCTAAGTTAAAATAATCTTGGAAAGTATTTGTGAAAAAAAGCTTGGGATATTTTTTTTTGTTAACTGCAGTAATCAATTAGTAGTTTAATAAAGTGTCTTTCAGTATCTGTTTCATATAATAGATTTAAACAGTAATATTTATAATTTTAAACATTAAAAACAAAGTGATGTCCGGAAAAAAAAGTCTTACAAAGAGTTCTCTCTTTATTTATTCTTTACAATTAAAAAAAAAAACGTTGTTTTTTCCTTGTGATTTTGCGTCTTTTGTTTAATGTTTATTTTGGTTTACTCATTTAATTGAAATAAACAAATTTGTGATTAAATCTAAATAAATAATATTACTCTTTTATGCGAGTGAATAAGCAATGCTCTAATGATAAAGTATTAGTTTTTAACTCTAAATTTATTTCCGAACAATTTTCAGCTAGACAATTTACTCCGAGTTTTACAAATGAAAAATGACAGATGACAATTGATAGTACGAAATACTATAAACATAAAACGGCCACAGGTGATTTTGGTCCTACTGATAGGTGATAACTAATTCATATATTTTTACGGATAGTTAAATATCAATGGTTGTCTAAAAATGGTCAAAATTTCCTTACAAATACGAGCCACATTAGAATGTATAGAGAAATTATACACCAACCATCCGCACTACCAATGGTTTCTTAAATTAAAATGCGGCAACTGCGGCGAAGTAACGGAGAAGTTTCATGATCTTACAGAAGCTGAAAAAATCCCGCAGAAGCACAGTAGGTCAGAAACTAACTTGCTTATAAAGTGTAAATTGTGTTCCAGGGAAAATAGTATCGAGGTTATTGATGGAAGCAATGGTATGTTTAGAACCACATGCTATAAAGCAATATAAGAATACTAATATACGAAATATAATCGGAGTGTTATTTTATATAAACTTATTTACGTTCTTTAATGTGATTAGAGATCACTTTGCCAATCAATATTTATGTGGGTCTTTTATTGCAGGTGTATTTACAAATAATGATATTGGCAAGTTTAAAACTATTGTAACTTTTGACTGTAGAGGTGTTGAGCTAGTGGATTTTGAACCTAAATCTGGATGGATTGCAGAATCTGAAGAAAATGGTATTTGATTCTATAATATAAATAAGTTATATTTAAACAATTATAAATATGGTCATATTTAGCTTTTATATTGTAGAAATTGCTAATTATTGAAGGGTTTCACCGTTATGACCAAAACTAAAAGTAATTTTTATAGTTTTTTATAATTTTTGAACTTAACTCTAATAGTAAAATGATATAGATTATTTTATAAAAGAAATGAAATTAAAAATATAAACATTTTGATACATATTTTTTTAGGAAAGAAGTTTGAAGATGTAGATTTATCAGAAAAAGAATGGGTAGAATATGATGAAAAGAACCAAACTTCGGTGGGAGTGTATGAGCTGGAATGGCAATTTATAAAAGTTAAATAATTTTATTAATAAAGTGGCATAGGAACTTTATTCATTTATAATTGGCTATATGTTTTATTATAATAAAAGTTGAAAATATCTCGTGTTTTGTTAAGAATAATACCCTACTAGACAATCAAAAAATAAATTGTCTTTGATATTTTATTATTTTATTAATTTTATGGTAAGAATAATGTCTTAATAATACACTTATCACAATCAAAGTACTTATTAAATGAATTGAGTGGATAATTTATTGGTATATATATTTTTACAAGAGTTATAAGTCATGAATGATGTTAAAAATATAGGTAATAATTATAAATAAATACATTATATTGTATAAGATTCTTAAATTATGGCTACATATTTGTTTTCAATATTTTAGTCAAGTGTACTGACAGAACATTAACTCATGTTTTATTTAATTGGCATAAACAAACGTCATTTAATTACGGAATAGGAAGTGTAATTTTTTATTGAAAGTAAATTAGTCGCAGTTGAGTTAGCGCGCGAAATTGTAAGTCATTCATACCGTCCATTGCAATAAAAAGTATTACGCTTCCCTATCATAAACAAACAGATATGCTTTAAACACTATTATATATAACTTTTATTCTTTACATAAAATTGTGTTCGGAAAGAATGTGACTCCGCCTGATTAATAATGATAATTGACGCTTCAATGTATAGGAATGTTACATATAAGTTTCTTATTACTCATTAGTTTTTCTCGATCTAACATTTATTTTGCAGTATGTGTAATTGAATATTTTTACAAATATATAGTTCGTTTATTTACATTATTTCAACAATAAATATTGTAAAGAATCTAAACAAAAAAAAACAGCTTATTTTTTACATTTAGTGATACATATCAATAAACAAAATCAAGAAAAGTATAATAAATATTACTCACAAAATATCACAGTATCACACATTTATTTTCATCTCAGTCTCATTCACTCAAAATACCACTAATAAATAATTTGGTTATATCGTCTTTGAGGTCGAAGAGGTAGCGGGCGTCGTAACTTCAGAATCTGATCGCGATCTGAAGCTGTTGTAGCCAGTGTTACCGTGGACTGTAACTGTGTGACCCGGAGTACTCGAAATTACCTTATCTAATCCTGAGCGATTTATGTCGTCGTCGTCCCCATAGTAAGGACTTTCGGAAGCGTTATTTCCATAAATATTGTGATCACTGACGTCCCCGATTCCGTGGTCATTCATCTGATAAGGTTGGGGGATATACACAGGTACTTCTACAGGAACTCGAACCGGAACTTTGACCGGAACTTTTACAGGATAGGGAACCTTTACTGGATAAGGAACTCTTTTCTCTACGGGATATGGTTTGGGAATATAAACCGGAACCTTCTTCAAAACTTCCACTTTATGTGGCACTGGTACTTCTACAGGCACTGGAATTCTCTTTTCCACTCGTATAGGAAATGGAACTCTTTTTTCGATAGTTATGGGAATAGGTTGAGGTACTTTCACAGGATATGGTTGAAGTATTGGTACTTTTACGTGCACATGTTTAATGACTTCATAGGGTTCTTTTACTTTTATTTCGACTGGATAAGGAATTTTCTTTTCGATTGGAAATGGCTGTGGTATAAAAACTTTGTAGGGAACTGGGTAAGGCACTCTTTTCTCTACCCGTACTGGCACAGGCACTTGTTTCTCTACAGTGTAAGGAACTTGTACTGGGTAAGGAACTTTTTTCTCTATGTGGACAGGCACAGGATGAGGGACTGGGACATGCTTTATGACCGGAACGTGTTGAACTACCGGATACGGCCTAGGTACGTACTGCTTTTCTACAACTTTGTATGGAACGGGTTGCGGTACTTTTACATGAACAGGATATGGAACTTTTTTTTCTACTGTTACTGGGTACGGCCTATCTACAACTTTTATTTTTTCCACGGGTACAGAAACCTTCTTTTCTACTGGATATGGTTTTGGCACTTCTACTTTATACGGTACCTTCTTCTCCACAGTTTTAACATAACGATGATGGTGGTGGTGGTGATGGTGCTTGATTTGCGTGACTACATTTTGTTGTTGGTGTTGACTCTGATCTGTTTGTAGATCTTCATAGTTTAATTGTGGATTTGCTTGTTGTGGATAACTATGTTTTGGAGGGTTATAATTTTGTTGGTAAAGAGGAGGTTCTTGTTGTCTCTTTTTCTTACGAAAAAAAAATATTTTGTTGTTTGCCAGACCTGACGCGGCACCGTGCAGCTGCTGACCCACAGGAAGTAATCCATATGGTAAATTTATGATACGTTTATTATTGATTCCTATAGGCTGATTGTCGAAATATGAATCTGAACGTCTGCTGATAGGTGTT
Organism: Napeogenes inachia; assembly: GCA_959347355.1. Classification (NCBI taxonomy): domain Eukaryota; kingdom Metazoa; phylum Arthropoda; class Insecta; order Lepidoptera; family Nymphalidae; genus Napeogenes; species Napeogenes inachia. The sequence continues at coordinate 18,185,388 of OY365793.1, read as the reverse complement.
TGTGAATATTTTCGTAATTTCGCAAAATGTGACGGTACGATAGGCACCCAGTCGTTTGACGGTATCGGGCTGAATGCCAGTGGTGTAGTAGGCTTGATTTTAGGTGTCCTAGTTACTCTACGGTAACGTTGAGTCGTTGGCTGTGAAGTAGTAGAAGATACAGAGTTTTCGGTATATATAAATCTCACTCTTAAGCGGCTCTGAAGTGAATCCAAGTCAGTTAAATTATCAGCACTATCTCTTGTTATTTTCTCCGGTGACAAAGTGACATTCGGTGCAGTCAATGTTGTCGAAGCATTCAGCTTCTCCAAAATTCTTTTCGGCCATATCCTCTTCGTTCGCAAAACTTTAATAGTTGTTGACGGTGCAATCGTGGTTGTCGTTGTTGTTACATTAACAAACTTCGGTGGTGTTACAAATTCCGTTCGGATTCCATTTATAGTTTGAACTGGAAGACTAAACTTTGGACTCTTTTCTGGGTATAGGAAAGACTCCTTTGGTTTGCCGGAAGACGTGGCAAAAATTATAGGAGGTCTCGGCTTATGCACTGGCTTCTTGTGATATACTTTTCTGCGTTGCACATGTATCGTTATAGGGTATTTATGCATTGAATTAGAATATTTGGCCTGTTTTTTTGTATAAAAGTGTAATGGTGGAGCTTGGTGCTTCCTCTTTTGGTTATAAAAATGGTGCGGTACATCAAAGAAAAACTTTTTATCTGGAGCTAGTTGTATTGGCGGCTTACTCGGCGGTCTTATTTCAGGACTATAGGTCTGTATTATTTCAGGTGAAGCTGTTGATATTGGTGGTGATGCCTGTATTGGACCGTCTACAATAGTCACTGCCCTGTTCTTCGCCTCGTGGGCCACCAGGTCTGCACCGGTAACATTTTGAGCGTTTACGACACGTTCATTGACGACTATCGCTAACGCAGTGATCAGAAATGCCGTCTGAAAAAAAAAATGCATTAGGTATCCTTCTTTGACTAATATTACCTTATTTGTATAAGATTAAATAAAATTCTATATTTACAGAACTTTACAGTGTACAATAAACATTGCCGATTCAATTTCCTTCATTGCTTTTACTACTGCAACTGCAGAACGTGAAAATTCAATCTCACGCAAACTATTTTTTAGGAATTAAAATGAGGGTTTTTTTAAATTTACATTATGTATATATACTTTAACAACAAAAAGTTATTCGTGAGTTTATAAGATAACTGATAAACCACTTTCGCCGTGTTCTGATCGTGAATAATGAATAAAATATGTCAGTTGAGAAAGTGAAGCAGCATACATTGTTACATATTATTTGAACAGGTGTTTTGATTGTTGGGCAATATATAATGGGAAAATTTCTTCAAGGTTTAACAAAAGACGTTGTACAACAGAAATTCAATACTGCTAATTATAATATCTACTATTAAATCGTAAACGCGATATTCTTATTGTCATTATATCTTGAATGAACTCTTGGTGTTTTAATTCAAGCTTTAAATATTTTACAAATTACTTCTTTATAAGACAAATAGGAATCTTCAATTTTTGATTTCAAAGTATGATTCACTATACATTTGTAAGAGTTCTTTCAAAATAGTTGCAGTCATTTAAATGTTTGCTCGGACAAACGAATTTATTTTCACAGAGGTAAGATAGACATTTGATCTAAAGGCATTTTTAAATAAGACCCAATTTTTTCACTGCACTAAACACAACACCAAAACATCCAAAGTTTGCACTTGACACTTCACAATTTCCAGCGATATTTTATAGCTAACTTTTAATAGTGTTGTACCTACCGATAAGTGTTGCATATTGTGTAGCGACACTCGATTGCAGACATATGTATACGTAATGATACGAGATAGGAAGCGCCAATAGCTTATATAGCTGCGTGATGGGTAAATAACTTTCGCTGCCAATGCCAATATCAACGGCGTTCATCCCTTAATCGTAATTTAGGTTATGACTAGTCGCGTTTTCGTAACAATAACATGTTAATATGAGTTTTAATAATTAATCGGATTTTAATAAAAAAAAAGTAGAGTTAAATTACTAAATATAATATAAATATTATATTTAGTACTTTATAAATACATATAGGTATTCCGAACAAATTAATCTTATTATATTGGGTACCTATATATTTTTAACTTTACGGTCTGGCGATAATGTAGGTATGCAAGTGTAAGTAATATAGGTATATTTAAACTCTCAATAGTCTAACAAGATCGTTTTTGGACAGACATGACGAAAAATCGATGTATAGACAGTAAACGTGTTTATAATTATTATTATATTATTATTTATATTTGAAGACCCACATTTATCGCGAGCATCGAAAGTAGGGCGCTATAGTCAGGTAAATATAATTTCCTACTTTTCCTATTTCCGCTCTTCCGCTACTCATTATAATAACAGAATCGGTTTACTTACGTAACCATGTAAACAGTGCACGCAAACATGAGTTTGATTTTATATAAACAACATACAATAGAATTGAAATCCAGAACTACATTGAAAGTCAAATTATTATAAATACATAGTAGTAAACAATTAGCCCAAAACGCCAATCTTAAAAAGGATTCTGGTTTAAAAGCTTTCCCTCTGTGATATTAGGGTATTTTAGAAAAACAATGTTACTTTAAAATAAATATAGAATGAAAATAATCAACTCCATCGAACTGCGACCCATCTCTCTGCCAATTAACCTTTTTGAAAATTTACATCGATGTAGAATTCTGGACCGAATTATAAATACTACTTTCGACCCAATAAAGATATTATGTGTATATAGAATGTTAGATTCATCTGAGATAGAACCTTTTTACAGAGATCGTAGGATCGAGTCCTGCTCGTGTCGATGAATTTTTCATTCTATAGATATTCATTTGAAGTTACCATTGTTTTTTTTGTTGTCCTAAGATTCCTTAGTGAAAAATTAAACTAAAAATATATATGGAACATATTAATAATATCTTTCAATAAGCTTAAAATGGCTAAACATTAATAGCTAATTTATAGATTTATAGACAATTTCAAAAGCAATGGTAACGGTCAAAAGTATATTTAAGACAATGATTACTCAGGCTCAGGCAGTTTACCGATATTATTTTATATATCCGATTTGTTATTTATGTATGTAATACATGACATAGGTTTATGTACGTGTATATATTTCGTATGTATTATTATGCACCACTATTCTCTTTATATGTCACCTAATTCCTAGGATCATAAGGTTGTATGTAAGAAATCGAAGAAATCGCTACATAGCGAAAAGACCGTCTTATTGTATACTCATGTTTATTTTTACGTACCTACTGTTGTTTTATTTTCTATTGCTTTTGTGAATTATGTGGTTGCAATAAAGTATATTATTACTATCCGCGACCGCGAACGTACCCAAAACGTGTGTGTTGTATCATAGCTAGACATTAACTCGTTAATACGTTGATTAACGAAGTTAAAATTTTTACTAACGGATTAACTTTTAAGTTAACTTTAAAAAATTTTAACGGACTCAATAACTTCCGTTACATTACACTAAGTCCGTTAATCGTTAATCTAGTACCTACTATTTACCAAGCATCTTGCCGACCGAGCCCCGCCGAAAAAAACACTTATTTATAGGTTATGGCATCTGTCGCTAATGCTCGATCACACTCAAGGAGAAGCTCAAGCATACCTCTGGTCACTCCCATACAAGCATACTACGGCTACCGACAATTGCAAAAAATGTCTGTCTATTAAAAAATATAAAGTCTAAGGACCTAGTAATGTGCCTTTTTTTTTAACGTCAGGAATCCTCATGAATACACACGTCCATCCAGGGGATGATGAAAGCGGTAATGTGAGACTTGCCGCGGCTTTTCATCCAAAGTTCCGATTAATATGGTTCGAAACGTCTGACAGTAGTTGGATGGATGCAGTAAAAAAATGCATGGAGAAACAGGTAGAAGAGGCGTTACAGGTAGAAGGTGCGGAAAATTCAAAGGGTAGAGACAGTTTAGACGGCGGAAGCAGCAATTAGCGAGGAACAACGACGATGATGAAGAAAAAGACTTTTTTAATTGTGTCACGCAGTCTAAAAAACTGATCTTTAAAAAATAAAGCTTAAAATCGTCGAAATATGGCTTGACATGAGAACAATCGACGCTTTCAACGATGCATTCCTTGGAGAACAGATTTTTATAAATCTGTTTGTTAAATATAATAATGCTATTCCTAGCTGAACGTCTTTGTTCCACGGGAAAAGATATTTTAACACCGAAACGAGCCTCGCTTTCAGACGAGAACTTCAACAAATTAATGTTTGTGAATATTGCCCAATATTCATATTATGCCAGATGTCTAAATTACACACTTGAATTATAAACCTTCTGTTATTAACCTGTTAACTTCAAAACGCAAACCAACAGTTTTTATGAGTATATCATTATCATGACGACATGATAAAAAAATAATTTTTCATCATGTTTTATCGAATTAACGATTATCGTTAATTTGCGTTAAATCTTTTGAAATGTAACGTATAACAAAGTTAATGTTTTTAGTCACGGATTAACGATTTACGATGTTAATTATTTGATTAACGGTGCCCAGCTTTGGTGTGTACACACGTTTTGATAAACGAGAATGGTGTAAATGAAACAATTTTGATGGTTTAAAAGTATAAAGAATATATTTTTTGTTGTTATTTAATAAAAATATCAAAAGAATTGTTTGTAATAACAGAAATATATCATTGTATTTCCTTTAATATTTTAAGCCTATATTTATCATCAGGGAATCTAAGCTTAACAATAAGTCGTATTTCTTCGCACGCAAAGCTTTGTGACAATTCCTTATCTATACTCCACAGATCAGCTATCTCCAGTAACTGAGCTTTCAGCAATAGAGGCATTTTTATAAATTTATTCCAGTTGTTGATTTTACTTTCAAACTTTATGGGTTCCTGAATAATAAAAAAAAATATATAATATAAATAGTTTGTTAAATGTTTAAACTTTTCAAAATGATGTAAAAATTTTTAATTAGTTTTGGCTCAGAATCAGCAAACTTTCCTCAGCAAGATACTAAGTTGATATTTTGATAAAAATATTTTAGACACATAGACATAAATAGATGAAAAACCTACCTCAAACAAGGTATGTATATGGGAGATAGTATCTTCAAATCTTACAGCCAGCATATAAACGAGGTCTTCACATATGGGTTTAGTGTTAGCAAATATCCGATCTAACATAGCTTGACACATAGCTTGTATCAGAGTACACAGGGACAACTCGTACATGCGCGTCGGTAGGATGTTGTGCCAAGCACTTTGTAGCTTTTGCATTAATGTGATTGAATAGTTGATAGCACTGTTCAGAACTTCAAACGAGTTGAGGGTCCATGGTAGTTCTATAAGGAAATTTCATATATAATAATAATTTATATGCAAGAATGTAGTACAAAAGAAAAAATTACCAGTCATAATTTTTAAAATATTTTACTTTTTTGCAGTTAAGTTTAAAATATTATTTATGATGTCTTGAAGTACCAATTAAAATAAATTAAAAATAATTACCATTTTCCTCTACTTTTTGAATAATAACTTTCTTTTGGTGCTGCAGATACAAGGATATCTTTTCCAAACCAACCACTCTTAGGTCCTGGATACATTCAATAAGTACTGAAGTCAAAAGATCGGCTAGAGGGGATGGTAAAGAATTCTGCCAGGGAGGACCCAGCAAGCTGTGTGCTAGATAGAAGCAGTTGTTGAAGAATAATGCTGAAAATCAATAAATATTGACAATATACTTTGAAAAATAACTTAAATCCTTTGTTAATGTTATTTATTTGTTACTTACCAATATCCAATGGACAGCATTCTAAGTTAACTTTAAATTTTTTAGGTACAATACACTGGTACATAACAGCAATATCCTTTATGTATGTAACTAATTGATTTTTATATTTCTCTGGTAATTTCACACTTTCCTCCAAATGCTCCACTATCAAAGACATTATTTTTCTAACATTATGTGAAACAACACACTTAGGTAGAAATAGAGGGTTGTTTAAATTGTGGACAACCTCTTTTTGAGTTAAATCCAAAAATGAATCATTTTCTATTTCAATGCAACTGCCAACCACTAATGTGCCATATGAAAGGCTCTCACTCAATAAATTACGGACATCAGATAATAATTTATCACATTTCTTGTTATATAATACACATTCTGTGTCATTTATGTATTTATTTAATGGTGAATTATCAGGTTTTACAAACTTTAAATCAATCAAAAACTTATTAAAAGAATCCAGTTCTAGTACAATATTTTTGTAGTTTTCATAACTGCTATCACAAGATGGAAGATTGCTTCTAATGCAGTCCTTAATTATTTTATTAAAAAACATATCATTTGTTGTATCAGCAAACACCTCGATAAACGATTTATCCGCTTCAAATTGAGAACCCAAAGTGGAGCTCAAAAATTCAAATATTGCTGTAAGATTGTTGAAAATAGTCTGAAAGTATGGTTTATTTTTCTCATTTAAATCAATTTTTACATTGAAAACCAGAGCACCTACATGGTCTTCGGTGAATATCTCACAGTTATGTTGAATAACATTGTGCAATAAACTATCTAAAAAGAAATGTGAGAACGAGCTAAGTTCTGCATGTATTCTTTCCGTAGCATAAAGTGACTGAAGTATCTTTTTAATAAGACTTGGGTCACTTTGCTGCACAGACAGAGAGTATGTGAGAAAATTTATACCCTTTTTTTCGGACCAAGTGAATATATCCTCCCATTCGATGCTTAATTGAGCTGTATAGAGAGATAGTTGAGTCTCACTTTGAGCATTTAAGGTTGATAAGGCCTTCAGGGCGTTACCTTCGAGTTTTAGACCGCGTAAATTATTTTGTAGTTCTTTTACGCTCAACATAGCTTCAATATAATTATATCTTCCAAACTCATGGTTTGCCTTATCCAATACCGATTTTCCTTCGGCTACAACACAAAGATTATGAAAGTTATTAAATAATTTACTAAGTTTATCGCAATCAATAAAGAAATCTTGTAACGTATCTTTGTCGAACTTGTCATGAAATACCTTTGTTTCCTCTTGAAATTTAGAGTAGTCATCTAATATATTTGCTTTACGGTTATTATAATTAAGTTGTTCTAAACTTTTTGTAGGTATAAAGTTATGATATGTGTCGACAAAGTTTTGGTGCAAAGCCCAAGACAACATCTCAACTCGTTCGGTAATATCTTTTAGTTTTGGTAATAACTGATCACGATATTTTTTGAAATCTTCAGCAGTTACTTTATCAGCTTCCTCTAATACGGCACACAATAAACTCATGATTAAAATTTAAAAGGCTTAATTTTTACTATCACTTTAACAACTACAAAGTTTAACGATAAGTTTTAATTCAAAATTTGATATTACTTGACAATTACTAAATGACAGTAGAGAGAAACAAGACCAGAGTATATGTTAATTCGTTAAAATTTAAAAGTTTCAGTAAAAAAATATTATAGTTTAAATGAAATACATAACGTTATACGAGTTGTTAATTAACAATTGTTATTTATTAGGATGATTATAATTAACAAAAGAAATAATAAAGATTACAGTAAAAAAGTAAGTACTAAAATACATTTTTTTAGAGTTGCTAAGGATTGTTTAATCAATGTACTGATTTCGAAAGATAACTTTTATTGTTTGTTAAATAAAAGTGCTGTTTTGGAAGTATTTATACTTTAAGCGATAAAATGAATGAAAATGAAATAGACAATTTAAAGAACGAATTGGAGCACGAAAAAACTTGCAGGTAATCTGGTTAAGTTAAAGTAAAATGTTTGTTAAATAGTGTTATTTTTACAACGATGATTTTTATTCCTTAAGGGAATCTGCAGCCTGGCAGAATGGAGAATTGGAGAAACAAATCGTATGCATACAGGAAGAGTTACGGAAGACAGATTATCAATGGGACAGCGATGGTGATTTACAAAAGGAAAGTTATAAACATAAACAGCTACTAGAAGCCATTGATACTTTAAAGCAGCAACTGCCAGTTCTAAAGGAAAAAATTAAGGGTGCAAAAATATGTGGACCTGGTAAATAATATATAAAATAAAGACTTCTTATTAATAAATTTATGATTACTTTCTAGTAATTTTATTATAATTTGTGATTTTTTATAGACTGTAAATTGAAACATGATGATTTGAACATTAATTTGGATATTCTCACTCCTGTAAGTATATATTGCCATTGAAAGTTTATAATCATTAATTACATATATTTTCTGATACTGATAATAGTATTTTCTTACTCTCAAATGAATCGACTATTTGAAATTAAGTAAAATTAATAATAATAATTGGAAACCTCTAACGCAATTTTATTACTTCGTTACGTTTTCAGGCTGAATTATTGCGAACTGTAAAGCGGTTTGACCGACTGAAAACTGATTTAATAAGCACTCTACGAAGCAAAGAATGGCGATTGGACTCGGAGTCAAAGGTATGGCAAAACAAAGTTATATGATTTAAAGAATTACTAAACTATTAACTTGAATTTATTTTCTAGCTTTTTGTGAGAGTTAATGATCAAAGAACATATCTGCAAAATGAATTGATGATATGTCACAATAATATTATGCGTCTTCAGAAAAACGGAAGCTATTGGCAGTAAGTTGAATACACATTATAATATTTATCATCAGTTATAAAAGTCTGATATATTTTTTGAATACCAGATGTTTTTTTAATACCAGAATATGAACATTGAAATATATACGTAACGCTGGTTATATTTTTCAGACACATTCCTCGTAAAAATGACGAGAGAGTCATAGATCCGAAACGAGGGCCGATAAAGAAAATATTTGGTAACGAACGTTTGCCACCTATCGTTACTTAGCAATTTATACTTTAAACCGTTACTTAGATCGCAACAAAAACTTTGATAAATTATTTAATGTAAACTACCTAACACAGCCACTACAGTAACTAGATTGTTTAGAAAGTAATTCTAATGATATGATCGTAGAAATTATCCAAATAGAATTCGTCGCACAATAGGTTTTTGTTTATTATCACATATTTGTGCGACCTTAGCAGAAAATGTATACCTACATGAACATACCTACATAAATTTAATATTAATTTCAAAATTGCCTACTTATTATCTTAGCAATTTCTTTCTTAAGAGATTAACTGTATTTTACGGTTCATATTTTAATGTATTTTTATCAGAAATTATAAATATGATCTAGTATAATAGCACCAACTATTGTTAAAGAAAATAGGGAACCCGTGTCTTAAATTTGAAAACACTTATCCAATTTCCACTAAAACAATTAGAAAAGCCTTAACATTTTTATCTAACACTAACGCACTAGAAAACTTTGTTATTTTTGTAGGTATTTGAAGTTAGAATTTATGGATCGTTATTTGTTATAAATTGTAGATTATTTTTTTATTTTTGGTAAGATTAATATGTTGTTGTATGTTGTATTCAATAATCTGAATTTTTTTAAGTATTTTCGATTTACCAATTACTGACAGAACTTTTTTCGATCTTATTAGTGGTTAGTTAGGTGTCGCTTGGATATTTTTTTTTGTTTTCAACTTAAAAATCAGTTCGATTTATTGTAGTTGTGTAGTTATATTGTAATTTCAAAAAATATAATAAGTCACAGAGTAAGAATTTATGAAAAATACATTTAATAGTGCAGTAGTAGGTATGTAATAAAATAACATTAAATTATAAAAATTGTTTTTATTTATTTTTCTAAATATGTATTTACAACATAATAGTCCCTTCATAGTCATCGTCGTACTGTTCAGGCCCGTGTTTCATCGATGCTGTAAAAAAGTAAGAATTATTATTAAAGCTATAAAAAATGACGTGTGTGTGTATTTTTAAAAATCTGATGCTAAGAACTGCAATTATATATAATGGAATAAAGGTGTCCGGGTCACCTAAAGCCGGAAGTGCACTGCTTTTGCTGTCTGTTTGTGAAGCTACTGTCTTTTATCCATCTATTTATCAAGGGTGAAAACTCATTATCATGTTTATTTGCAAATGTCTCATGACATTATTTACCTATTACCGGCTCCATCAGCTCGCTTGACTACCTGTTCCTTTAAAAACATTTATCTGACTAAGTCCGGTAACGGCATATACAAAAATAAGTATTGATGTGTTAGGTTCGAAATTGGAACTATTAGGTTCGAACAATTTCGAACGGTTTTACCCGTGTTGTACCCAGATAACAATTAAAAATGGGAAATAGTGATTTCTTGTTAGGTCTGGGTTTGATTTAGGTAGGGTACGTTTGAGTTAGCCGTGTATGTCTAGGTATGTGTCTGTATATGTATACTGACGTGCTACGCAGTGTCGTTTGTCAATTTGCAGTCGTAGCGGCGGCGGGCACGCACACACGTATCCGCCGGCCGTATTGACGCACGCGAACTCACACTCGTGCAGACCCTGAGTGCACTCGTTAACATCTGACACCAAGGGTTTTAAGTTAAATCTCTTAGTTATTTATTATACAGGATTATTTTTAATTAGTTGATCATCTCTTGCAGGTAGCCTCTTTACATCAATCCTAACAATTTTTGTTCTACGAGTTTTTAAAATTAATAGTTGGGATTTTGCAGAGAGGCTGCCTGCAAGAGGTGGTCAACTAATTACAAGTAACCCTGTATATTTAATAATTTCATAATATATGTTGTTTTACAACAGAAACCGAATTTAGTTCTATATTTAAGTTTAAGTTCTACTATGAATATATTGCCCACAATTATCGCCTATAACATGTGTATGTGAAATGTACTTATCTTAGCTTATCGCGTTTGTGTGTGTGTGTATATGTCTCACCCAGACATCTCTGGCCGGCTCCCAGCGAGCTGTACCCACGCGCACACGAGCACGCGTAGCCCCGCTCCGTGTTGACGCACGTCTGTGTCGAGTGACACGCGCGGGGAGACACGCACTCGTCTATGTCTACAGGTTGAGGGTTAGAATTAATGGAGGGGGTTTCATCTTAAACTCATTTCCACTTTAGGGATATATATACTAACCTAGAAATTACAATGCTCATTTACCTTCACAAGAGTCGTTCTTTGCTATATGTCGGTACCCCGGGGCGCACGGACCTCGCTCACTGTGGTCGATATTATCTGTGACCTTCACCTCGTATAGAGGAGGGGAGTGAGCTGGAAGTAAGATTTTTTTTGGTCCTACGAGCTACTTTCAATAATTTCAACAAAAACAAAGCAATGTTTTTTTAATTATTCGTTAAGAATTATAATTTGTATGATATTAAAAGCAAATCTATTGTCTAACTTTGTACCTACACAGAAATTCGATTTACTTAACAGTCGTATTTACTTACCAAGAATGTAATCATCGTCGGTACGTGAGGGTATTGAGTTGGCGAGGTCCGTTGTTTCAGGTCGCATTTCAAATGTTGCTTCCGGTATGTAATCGGGATTCTATAATTACAAAAATAAATAATAACATAGAATATGTAATTATTATAGAAACTTTCGTAAGCCTTTATTACTTTTTTATACTTAGGTATAGGTAGTGTGTCGGACTAGTTTCGAATATTGATTTGGTTCATTCATGTATGTATAACAATAATAATTAATAATTATTGTACATAAAATATACAATCATTACTTACTATGCTGTTTTTATTGATATCTTCTTCACCAATCCTAATCTGTTTTCGATCGTACTCGCATTTCGGTAGACCGGTACATTTTCTTATCTATTGTATGGAATTAAACCATATAATGTATTCCTTACACGTAATACAATTTACATAAAACCTTTATTATTCATTTGTTTTGTTAACCAAAGAGTGAATATTTTAAATTGAAACTGATCCAGTTGCACCTGTGTGTATAATAAATAGAACACCCAGTTAGGATCCCATCACATACAACGTATAGCCTACACTAAACAAATTTCATTCTATCATTGACAATATGTATCTGATAAATTTTATCTAAGGTAAGGTATAGTAAACTCTCGAACAAATTATTTAAATTTGTGCGTCGTTAAAGAAGCTCCGTGGTCTATAAGTCTTAAGTAACGAGATATGAATGTCCCCCCTTTCCCCTCGTCACCTGCAGGTCGTCTCCGAGGCAGCGTCCCTTTAGTCGGCAGACACGTGCGCGCAGCTGCGTCCCCGCGCCGCACGACGACGAGCACGACGACCACGGCGACCATGACGACCACGACAACGATGAACGCTCCTGGGATGAGATACACTCAGAATATACCGCCCCGTTGGTCGAGTGGTTAGCGCAGACGCCTAACGTACAGCGACGCAATGGGGTTCGGGTTCGATACTCGACAGGGACAAGCATGTATGTGATGAATTAGATAGATCAATGTGTGTAACTTGTCCTGTATTATTATTATTATTATAATTTAATTAATATTTTGTGATAGAGAATATTTTTTTGGTAAGACTCGACCGCATCGTGGGTGTCGACTACAGCTATAGGCCCGGAGTGGTGTCACTCGTTAAATCTTCGTGAAACATTACGATCGAGAGAATATAGACTCTTCTTCGTCTCTTATCATTAGTCTCCCTCTCCATCCTTCAATATCCGTTAGTTTTGGTGTCTAAGAGGTACAAAAACCGCATTGTGAACAAAAAAATACCTCGCACGACGGCATGTGACATTTTCTTCGATTCGTTGCAGACCCTTTACATGAAGATTCGTCTATCAAGATATTAACGGGCTCATTGCCTTTAGCTGTAACGTAAGATTAAACAATTAAACCATTAGTAAAAAATCAAGATATATTTTAATGAAATATTCTGAACCAACCGATAATGTTATTATTATCATCAATATATTGGCATTGTCGTCCTCGCTGCTGGTAGCCCAGGCCGCAAGTAACATTGCAATAACCCCATGGCGACCAAGAGCTCCACTTGCCCGGTACTATGAAATAATTAAATATAGATTTTAATTAAATAAATTAGACACATGAAGAAATTTGCATTGGCGTGACATAATATTGTCTGATATTGTTTTAGTACAGAGATAATAAATTACATTTTTACAATTTGGATAAAAACCAAATAGATCGGTTTTAATTTGAAAAAACCAGTAGTCATTTCTTAAACTACATATTTACTAAGCCATCTACAATCTACAAGCAATCTACTATGCCAACTAGCATACTAATATAACATTATGGCTGAATAAAATGAAAATTTTACTCGGTATTTTTCGGGGTCAAATAGTGTGCCGTAGAGTGGATAATGAAATGTGCCCTCTAAGTGAATGTCTTTGCTGTTCACTCTGAGAAAAACTAACGCACCCTGTACAGCGACGCTGTACCGTCGCTGTACAACCCCCGCAGTGTTCTCGGCCACGCAGCGGTACTCCCCCGCGTGCGTCATCCGCGCGCTTAACACGTGCGTCACATGCGTGTGCCACGCTTGGTGCACGCTGGCCGACGTTGGCGAGAGGAGTTGGATGTCCTGGGAATTTATAATTTGTTACACATACTATGTTCACGTTACTCAACAGACCATTTATCATACTCTATTGTATTGCTATATAAGTAATATGTAGGGTGGTGGTGAAAAAACGGATATCGAAAGTACTAGTCTATAAAGTAATTATCTTAATCAATTGATACATCTAAATGTTCATTTATAAAAGAACAAAAACATCGGTATTTTTCATATAAAATAATAGAGTACTTAATAGGTGATTTAATTAAATATGCTCATAAACAAACCGTGGCTAATGTAACAAAACCAACATCGATCTTAACTATTAAGACCGCAAGACTATAGTAGGTAAATAAAGCGAATTTTACTATAAAATTGTTAATTATTAAAAATACTCATTAAAAAGGCCCTAGAAGGGAACCCTGTGTAGGATTTTTTTATCAACAAGCAGTTGAATCTCTTACATTACAGTATAAAGAAACTTATTTAATGATATTAAAGCTACAAGTTTAAGCTACAAGTTAAAAGAAATATAATATTATAAATCTTAATAATATTCTAATTATATTAAAAATATAATTAAGTAATCTAATGTGACTTCACCCCGCGAGTCCGCCATGCTTCGAGCTCATTAATAGAAACCCCGAATGGGTTCGAAACTGGTTTTGCAAATTCGGATTAAATTACGTGATTATGGCTGGGTAAATATATATTTAATAATCATCATTGGTTCAAGAAAGTTCAAATACAAAAATATTTTAATTATACTCTAGTATTATAACCTGAAAAGTAGAATTACCTTAAACCAGGTAACCTTAGGTTCAGGGACGCCATCTACAGTACATTTTAGCACAATACTTCTTCCGATAGAGACGATAAGTTGGGAATCATTCCCAGCGATGGTAGGTGGTGTCAGTACCATAATATCATACACTAACTCCGTGGTACCTACACTGTTGGTGATGATACAAGAGTACTTGCCAGAGTCTGAGGACTCCGTTTTTGTAAAGTACTGAAATTAATAATAACTTCTCAAGTGTTTTTGCCAATAACGGCGAAACGGAAAGGTAATTTATTTTATTATGAATATAAATTTAAAATATAATAATATTAAACTAATTCATTCAATTAAATTTTTAATTACTTTATTACCCGCATATTTTGTAGAGTTGTTAAGGTTAGCAACAACAGTTAATTTAACTAGAATAATTTAAATTAATCACAGAAATAGGAACAGACGTTATTTTAATACCTTCCTATGAACTCGAAAGACTTATTTTTTAATAGATTTTAATCTTACCAAAGTATAATTATAATCCAATAAATGTATCCTTGAAGTGTCAACAATGTCTGTGTATGGATGTTTGATCCACATCACTACAGGCGGGGGGCGCCCTTCAATCGGACATGTGATGTTGAGGGGACTCCCCGATATAGTGGACACTTGCTTGATGTCATCCTTTTGGGGAGGGGGAGGTACTGAATAAAAGAAATAAACTACGTTATATATAGAAGTGGATTTAGTGTAATCGTATTGTGGTATTGTAATGCTAGTTCTTATATATTATTGTGTTATGAAAATATAAAATGGTAGCTAAATCGATACGGACTCGAATCCGAGACCTCTGAAAAACCGTCTCGAAAAGTATTAAAATTCTGTATTTGTTCAAAATTTTAAATAAACTCAATAAATAAATACTCTTAACATGGCTATGTATGTTTATATAGACACGATAGTTTTAGTTTATTGATTCTAGAGGAGCTAGAATTAGAATCTTAAATATAGACAATTTTATTATATTGTCTGTGTATTCAAGTGTTCTGAAATTTGATTAGTTCCAGGTGGTTTATGAATAACAATTGTTATTGTATAGTTTTGTGTAAATATATGTTCATTTAATATTTGCTATTGTGAACATATTACTATAATATATGGTGTAAGTTTTTGTTATTTGATGTGCTATTTAACATTTTTTCTATTATTCCATAAAAGTTTCCTATACTAAAATCCTTAACTACAATGTAATCAAATGATTAGAAAATCTCACCTAACACATCAACCAAGTAACTAACGCTAGTATTATCAACTTTATTTCTAGCAACACAAGTGTAGTTTCCGCTTTGTTTATACTTGGCTCTCTTCGAGATGATGATTTCTCCAAAATCGGTAGAAACCATTTCATCATCATAGAACTTTAAGGGAACACCGTTCTTGAACCAGTATATATCTGGTATGGGGTTCCCATATGGGTGGCAGTGTAGGTAAAATACTTGGTCCGATATAACTTCTAATTTTACGGTATTTTGTGACGAATTCGCATTGTGGAAGAGCGATTGAAATATTCTTGGAGGTTCTGGAATAGGGGGAGATTTTTTACGTTGAAAATACCTTTTATATACTATAAAGAAATATATATTATATTTAGAAATCTAAACATACCCATCACATCGACCTTGACTCGTCTCTGGTCAACTCCACCTATGTTACTGGCAACACACACATAGAGACCTTTATTAGAGACGGTAACATTATTAAATATTAAGTCAGCGTACATTCCGGTGTTGTTGGACACAGAGTTGCCATTGTGTAACCATTGTATAATGGGTTCTGGTTTGCCAGAAGCTTTACATGCTACTCTAGCGTTTGTGCCAAGCTGGAGAAAAAAAAAAATATTTTTTCTTAATTTTATGGCAATTTAGTTTAGTATTTTTTTAGTTAATTTGACGAGGGTATTTTTGACAGCTATTGATGGGTAAGTCATGTTTTCCTAAGAATTTCCATAACTATTACGGTTGTATTTCGACTATAACAGCTATTAAAATTATTTAATTTAATTTAATTAATTTTAATGGAATATAGAGCAACATAGAACACAACCATTCTTATTAGAATAGGTATCAATGATTTATCAACGAGAATAGAAGAACATATACTCACTGCAATTTCGACACTCCCCTCTACCACTCTTCCTTCCCCCTCTACAAAGACCACCACTTCCTCCACTAGAGCCACTGCAACTACCACCACGTGGTACACTAACGACCTTGAACCCGCTCTGTTAGTGGCTCTACATACAAACGCTCCCTCTGATAGAGATGTAACGTTATAAGAGATAAGGGACGTGTCTTGTGATATCCAGTCTGTATTGCTGTAAGAAACGGTGTAGTCATTGTAATGAATCACTATACTAATTACTTTATTTTGTAGTCAGGTTGCGTTTGTAATTAGAACTTTTCTTATTAAATTAATTCGCTATAGCTGGACTCTGGTAATAACAAAGGTCCTATTTTTTTTTTTTTTTTTTTTTTATTATTATTATTTTTTTTTTTGTATGTCTATACTGTTAGCCCTGTTGGCTATTACAGCGTCACCGGGGCAAAGGACCTAATTATTACAATACTCACTTATACGTCCAAGTTATATTAGGTCGAGGAGATCCAGTAGCATTACATTCAAGGGTTGCATTTGTACCTGTCTTTAATTCGACTTCCAAATTGTCAAAAAGAGATAAAAATGGCGGTTCTAAAAATAATAATTCAAAATAAATCATATTTGGTAACTTGATGTAGGTTTCAATTGAACCCGGTACATATATATAATGAAATAGAAATATATTTATTATTTTGGTAAAGAAGAAAATGGTCCATCTGATGATATATAACTAAAAATGCTCTCGCAAAAGGGAGTTAGCCAAAAATCAAGTATTGCAGGATTCAGAGTTACCGGACAGAATTAGAAAAGGATTCCGAGGAGAGGAAGGAAGATTAGGCAATTATGATATAATATATTTTCAAAGAAACCAAAAAATATTTTATAAATATTTGTTTGTATTTACGTACCCAGCACATGTAGTTGTGTGTCCTTGAACACAGTGCCGTGTGGGTTGCTCGCGACACACCGGTAGATGCCGCTGTTGTAAACTTTTGCATCTAATAATATTAACTTTTCTTTATTTTCTCCTATTAGTGCCTTGGAGTTAAACAACCATTTTATCTGTAAATTTATATAAAAAAAAATATTAATGGGATCTGTTTTGAAGTACATTTTGCTTCTTTGAAATAACATAGAAATTAAAATAAAACACAATTATTTATTTCTAAAAAAAATATTATCTAAACCTTTTATATAAATCCAAACAAACCTCAGCTTGTGGTTTGGCATCTGTTGTACAATTAAAATAATAATCGTTTCCCGCCAATATTTCGACATCTTCTCCATGTTGTAACTTAGGCGGCCATTGCACATCGATTACAACATTAATGTGTACAGAACCTATAACATTGGACGCCACACATGCGTACGTTGATGCGTTATTACGAGATATATTGGAAAAATGTAAGGTTCCGTTTGATATTAGTATTGCATCCTGGAATAAAAACGAATACTTATGTCCATAGTATTCACATATCAAAAGTTTAAAAATTAATGAAGGACCCAAGTGTGTATTGTGATATCGCTCTATTAAATAAGTATCTAGTTCCGAACCGAAAATTCTAAAACCTCTTGTAGAAAATATAGAGGCTATTTTCCTAAAAATAAAAGTTGGTATAAAGCCCAAGAGCCTTTTCAAACTTTATTTTTCTATAGGCAATAACACCACTTAACATCAAGTGAACCGTTAGCTTGTTTGCCACCCTATTCAATAAAAACCTTGTTTTACCTTTAACATTACAGATTTTATGTAATAATTTTATCTTTGTAAAATATTATACTACTAGACTAGATAAAGCTGTCATTGTATAAACATCGGACCTTGTACCATTTGACAGTGACGTTTCCTCGCACGGGACAGCTCACCCGCACGTCGCTCCCCTCCACTACGGACTTGATAACAGGAGTGCCCTCCTCCTGCAGCAAGGAGGGCGGAGCTGGGATGAAATATTGATTTGTTATTATGTATCATATAGTTAAGATTGTGGCTTTATATCTTTTGTCTTATTATGTCTTTTAATTTCGTCGTTTTTTAACCGCCCCGTTGGTCGAGTGGTTAGCGCAGACGCCTAACGTGTCACGGCGCAATGGGGCTCGGGTTCAATTCCCGGCGGGAGACAGGCATTTATGTGATGAGCAATAGATGTCTGTGTTTCTGGGTTTGGTCGTTTATTAAATATATTCTCAGTATTTATATGTGTATTTCTATGTATTAGTATCGTTGTCTAACACCCTTAACACAAGCAAATAATTTGCTTACTTAGGGGTTAGATCAATGTGTGTAATTTGTCCTGATATTATTATTATTATTATTATATAAGTGCAGCATAACTATGTATTTATGTTCACATAAGACTATTTGTCTGTTCAGTTAGTGTAGTATTGTGTTTTCCTTCCTATATATATTATGTAGAGAGGTGCACTAACAGTATATCTGTACGTGTACGTCCTTGGAGTCGTTGCCCGCTATGTTCCGTGCAGTGCAGGAGTACACGCCGGTCGCCTGCTCCGTGGGGTTCTTGATGGAGAGAATACCATCTGGGTCAATGTCGTAGCGAGCATCTAAAAGATTGTATGTGCTTTCAAACATTACATTGAAAGTTAAACAATAATTAAAAAAAAAAAAGAAATCAAACCCGAGGCCCATCCATCTAAAGAGCCAAATAATTAGTCAAATTGACGAACCACCAACTCACCGCTTTGTAAGCCAACCCCGTCCTTACTCCAGTACACATAAGGCGGAGGATCGCCCGCAGCACGACACGAGATCACCAACTCGCGGTCTAGCGTCGATGCGACGTACAGACCGGAGTAGTCGTCTGCCAGGAGCTGGGGCGGCTCTGAACATTAACAAAATAAATAACACATATTTAGAGAATTAGAATAAAAATCAAAGACGTTAAAATTATCAATTTTACTAAACGTTTAGCAAGTAATAGATATAGTTCTAATAGTGATTGCGAGTTTTTTGTTGGTAATGTAGAGAATGCTTTTTATATTGTCGATATTTAAAGCCATTATAGATAATAAAGATTAAATAAATAACTAAAACGTCTACCATTAACCAGAACGATGTAATTCTTGACGGCGGTCCCGACGATGTTATCAGCTACACAAGTATACACGCCTGCGACCGACAAGCTAGCATTTGTTATTGACAAATACCCAATGTTATTAAAACTGAAATTAACAACATATGAATTAAATAAATATGAAATGTGTAATAAATTAAGATTAACATTCAGATTTTCTCTTGAAAAATAGTGGACATGATCCTATGACCCTAAAAAGGGGACATGATCCTATGACTATAATAACGCCAAATTTAAATGACATTGAAATGTATTAATTCAGTATTCATTACTTTACCTTACCCCTGTAGTATTTTCACTTAACATGACATCATTAAACTCCCACGATATTGTCGGTATAGGAAACCCGACCGCGTCGCATTCGAAATTCTCATTTGAACCCTTTTTTATGTTTATTATTTCTTCTAAGGGTGAATCGATAGATGGTGCCACTATTTAAAAAACAAAACTTATTATAAATTAAAGTAGTACATCTTATAAAGTTATGATAATTTATATTTTTAACCCCCTACTCAAAAAAAGAGGTGTTATAAGTTTGACCTGTGTATCTGTGTGTCTGTCTGTGGCAACGTAGTAGCCAAATGCGTGGACGGATTTGGTTGCGGTTTTTTTTAATCGAAAGCTTGTTTTGTCGAGATGATTCTTAGTTATTTTTGGTCGAAATAGAAGCATTCGTTTCCAAGATATGGAGCTTTTATTGGTGCTTGTGAAAGGTACTTATACAATATTGATAGTAAGAACCTAAACAAGTGAAATAAGTGCGTTCGTAGGTTCATTTAGTACAACATAGAAAAAAGTAAAATAACTTTAAAAAGCAGAAAAAAATAAAAAAGCCCCCGATACAAAAAGACGTCTAAAAAGGAATCAATAATATTATTATGTACTTATTGACGTCGTTGAGTCGGGGGACCGGTAAATAAAGGAAGAATTCAAATTACAAGCATGTTACCAAGGCAAATAACTAAATGACAATATAAAATCGTATAGTCTAAGTACTTGTTCATAAACTCCGAAAATTTTGTAAAATAGACACCATCGTACATATCGACAACGTACGTACAACGATCTCCGACCCAACAACTTCAATAAGTACATAATAATATTATTTTTATCCTTTTTAGACGTCTTTTTGCATCGGGGGTTTTTTAATTTTTTAATTAATAAATGTCACTACCATCTCGATAAACATAATCATATTATATAGAATGCTTAAGTCACAGAGACGGGTAGCTCAATTTGTAGACCGACTTCAAATCCGGGCCTGTGTCGTTTTATTTATCCAACATGACTATACATGTTCATAGAAAATTTTAAGCATGTTATAATTCTCTATTTGTCGTTATTTATTCAAAACATTTGTTATCATGTAATCTCTACTTAATAATATTATTTTGAAAATAATTGAGTAATAATAAATAAATTATATTACCCCAAACATACAGAGTATAGTTGAGAGAAGTGTTGCCGAAAGCATTAGTCGCAATGCATTCGTACTCGCCGAGGTCGGTTAAATTAGCGACGAACCTGCAAAAAAACTAGATATTTATATAAATAACATATATTATACTATTAATATTTATGAAAGGTTTGAAGAGATAAAAATTATAAAAATATGTGTATCTTTGTATAAATTAATATTTTTGTTTTTGTTTCTTTTAATGTGTATTACGTCGTTGATATAGTAAAGGTCTATCATCTTAAGTCATTAGAATAGTGAAAGTTACAGAGAGAAAATAAACAAATAATAATAATAAATGATCATTAATGTAACTTCACCTTAGCCCATACTCGTCTCTATGTCTCCTCACGTCATTGATATCTTGACCGTTGTGTGTCCATCTTATCTCTGGTTCTGGCAGCCCACTGGCCAAGCATGGTAGCTCAACCAGTTGCCCTTCCAGCACTTGTAACTCAGTATTGCTACTGTTAGATATTATTGGAGAAGCTGCATTGTTAATGCATGAAAATTTATTAGGAACATTTAATATTTTTTTTAATTTAAATTTAAAATTTTATCCAAATTAAACTTACTATACACAATTATTGTAAAATTCTTTAGAACAGAACCCACAATATTACTCGCATTGCAAGTAAATACACCGGAATCAAAGTTGGTGGCATTTTCGATTATCAAGCTTTCATTGCTTAAATATCTGGAAATAAAGAATATTAAATAACAGCTAAAAATCCATATAAACCAATAGCGTTAGATAAGTTCGTCGAAACAGTTAATGAGAAAGAAGAAAGTATATAAAAGCTTTTAACAAATGTATCGCATAAAAAAATTAAGCTTTAACATTAAACGCCTGCTTATATGTAAAGCTTATTACAATACTAAGAAATATGCTGACGATGGAGAGGTTTAGCAATTACCAAATGGTTACTAATTCTGCATATGTTACTTTACTGTAATTATTTCCAGAGTTTTGATCTATTGGCGTTCTTAGTAACATACGGCATATAAATACTATTATATTGAATGTTTAAATTTAAATTTAGGTTATTTTATGACCTGAGTTTGACGTTTCATAGATTCATTATATGTCTATTTGAAATAAATAAATACATTTGAATTTGTTAGTAAAAGTTGGGATACCTCAGGGGACGCTATTTGATTCCATTATGTTACCTGCACATGTTTTTAATAAAAACTAAAATAACGTTTGATTGATGTTAAAACAACATTTGTGTTACAATTATGAACATAGTAAATTAAGTATGTAAGTACATACAAATTACTAGAATAAGTGACGGGAGAGCCATTTTTTGTCCACGTTACAACAGGAAGTGGGTCACCAGTAAAATTACAATGCAGTCCTATCTTTTCACCAGACTTTACTTGCATTGGACCTTCTTTTTTATAAGCTTCTTGAGTTAGGTTAACTTCTGGTGGATCTGTAAATTACTTTTTATCAGGTAAGTTATTTCTGTATATACGTATTCTAAAAAATTTGGAATTCATCACTAAAATATACAGTTAATATGCCAAAAT
Organism: Napeogenes inachia; assembly: GCA_959347355.1. Lineage (NCBI taxonomy): Eukaryota > Metazoa > Arthropoda > Insecta > Lepidoptera > Nymphalidae > Napeogenes > Napeogenes inachia. The sequence continues at coordinate 18,162,866 of OY365793.1, read as the reverse complement.
AAACGTCTACTCACACTGCACAATCACGCTGACTTCATACAGGTCTTTACCAATCTCATTACTCGCCACACATCGGTACCTTCCCGCGTTTTTTTTATCTACTTTTTGTATAACAAGTGAATCCTCTTTTCCCATTGTAAATGGTAATATTGTTATATTCGAATTTTGGATATACTGCCATGTTATATTTGGTTTTGGATTTCCTGATAGGATTCTGCCATAAAATGTTATATTTTTACACATAAACTTTCTTTTAGTTTCATTCAGAGTCTTAAGCAGATGATTTTTTATATTGTTTTAAATGTATAGAAATAAGTAATATTGCATATGATTTTAAGGATATGTACCATTAGATGACCCGCATGCTCTTATTTTAATAAAAAATAATAAAAAATCTAAGATACTAATCTCACCTACATGTCAAATTCAGAGATTTTCCTCTATGGATTACAATTTTTACAGGTTCCTTGTGTATCAATGGCTTTGCTAAAAATACAATTGAGATAAAATAAACATAATGATGTGAATTATTTATATTCCTAGAATTAAAAATACTTTAATGTATTAAGATAACTACACTTAATTTTAATCATAAAGGGGTAGAACTTCCCAGTACTAAAAGAAGTTTTTTTTAAACTTCAGTGTTGTTTGCAAAAAGTGACGTGTAAAGATTATTTTAATAAAAAAAAATATTTTGATTGCTATGAATGTAAATACTAATAATAAATGATTTATTATAAGACTCACCCAATCCATGCACACTTAAACTACAGTTAAGAATCATCTTCTCATAAACGTTGTCAGCTTCACAGGAATAATCGCCAAGATTATCAAAATTAACTCTATTTAATATTAAAACATTATCTTCAATTAAAACAGAAGTTTTATTGATATCTTCATTTTTGTTGGTTTGAATGAGTGTGTTGTTGTGATACCATTTTATCGTAGGTTGAGGAGAGGCACTTATGTTACAACGGAATTGTAAAGACGAATAAAGTTCTACAGATGTATCTGGAAGATATATAAATATAGACAGACAGATATTTTATTGCAAAAAAGAATAAACAAGCATAAAAGAACAATAAAAACGAAATAGAGATTCACATAACTTTCGATATAACAATATTTTCATTCAAAAAGTACTTAATGAATTATATAGAATTTTGATTGTATTCTAGAAAGTGTTTTACAATTTGTTTTATTGCTGAAATGTTTCAGGTTCCCGGGGAAAATGTTCAGCTGCGAATCATCATCATTAGTTATTTAAATCATTCATCAGATCAAAGCCAAGGGAAAAACTAATATATTATATTTTTAATTTACTAAACTTTTTGTGACTATTCATCCCATTTAAACTTATTGCAGACAATCACGTAGACAATTTTTAAAACAAAAGAAATATATGAATATTTATTAATACCAGTGAGCCCTTCAACAATGACCATGGGTGTATAAATATTGACGAGCACGCTGTCCTGGTGGATGCCTACAGCGTTCTCGCCGAAGCAGAAGTATGTACCGCCTGTACCATTAACTGTTAGTACACTAGTATATACATTCGGTTCGGGGTTCGTTAGCTGGAATAATTTAGTATAAAATAAAACATTTTATAATACTTTATAGGTAGGAATTGGTACATACAGGTTGGTGCCAATTCCTACATATTACACATTTTGGGGTACCTGAATCTAAAGATAATATGAAAAGGTTTTAGCAACCATTTTGTTTTTTTTTATTTTTACAATTTTGTCTATGGTGAAATGAGACAGACGAAAAGCTGTATCTACATTAGGTATGTAGATAGATCTAAAACAAATGGGTTTCTTGCTTTAAAAAAAAGTCAATATATGTTTCATGAAAAACTCACAACATGGTAGAGGAACTCCTCAGTCTCTCTGTGCCACAGCACGCGTGGTTGTGGTCGCGCCATCACGGAACAAGTCACATTGTATGTACTGTTCAGTGGCAGGGATACGTTTTTAGATCCGATAATGGTCACTTGTGGTTTGATTTGTATTGTCACATGAACGGAGTCAGATTCTGGAATTAGCGATGCATATATTCAAATAATGTAAGTTATTAAAAAAAAATGTAAACTGGCTCGCAGGACCATATACCGTTATAGTCTCCCATGATGGCTTTACAGGTCCAATTCCCATCTTCTTTTACGTTATCCACATTCAACATCGCATTGTAAGTACCATTTACATCATTTGTTTCTACGATATAATCATTATATATCCACAGTATTTGTTTAGCATTATCCACATGACATACTAGTTGCATGTCTGAGTGAATTAGCTTTGTTAGTGTGTGTGGACCTAGTATTAACGCTGTGGGTTTTAGTAATACGGTAAGATTGGTAGTTTGGTTGGACACGCCACCTTAAAAAAATAATTTTGTTTGTTACATTTGGAGGGTTCCTGTGCTGGGAAAATGATCTAAAAGTAAAAAAAATGAGCTTCTTATGTTAGCTGTTGATTTTATTGATGCAGCTTTATATAGTTCACAATTTGAAAAAATCTGAGCGAATATACAAGATTATATTCACTCAGCTCTTTTATGAAGACTACCTATTGTTGAATTCACCTCGATTTACTGCGAAGCAGGTGTACACTCCGTTGTCGGCTTCACTCGCTGATTCAATGGTTATACTAAAGTTATAAAAACCATCTATTGAAGGCTCCAAGTGAAAATTTGTCGCTGAAAGGTTTATTTATAATAAACACTGAGGCAGACTTTTAAATAAAATGAAAACTAAAATACAAAAAACAAGGAAAAGCAATTTTGTATCCAATTATTTAAATACAGTGTAAAAGTATATGTTCAAACAACCCACGCTTTTTGGAGTTAAGAGTTTGAGTATATGTAGTGTATTGGTGTATGTGTTGTTTGACGTGTAACATGAAATAAAACATAATCTACATGATGAAAAATTACAATAAATACAGATTACAATAGATACAGAGGTAATCTGTCAAAATGTCCTACCACTTATTAAAAGAAAAATGAGCTTATTCATAGTATAACTTACACATAAAGAAGGTATTTTTTTGTATGACGTAAGTTTTGGGATTACCTTTTAAATGATTACTGTCATATCCATGTTAAAAAATATTACTAACCATTACGTCGCGACTTCCCCTCAAATTCAATCCTAGCGCGCTGCATGTACGCGTCACTATACACCGAGCAACGCAGCACCACGCGCTCCCCCTCAGTTACCGCGCCCGCCGCCGACAGCGACACCTGCGGGGGAGACACTACCACTACCACTATTTATACTTCTTACTCATAGACGATTCCATTTGTGGGTTGCATGTCGAAGTAATAAAACTTATAAACTTAACGGAGTAATATTTATAATAAGTGTCCTTTCCTCTAACATGAAATTTTATATCCCACCGATCATATCCAGGCCAGTATCCGCAGTGGCGTTCCCTGCGGCGTTGCTTGCGACGCATCGGTATGTGCCCACTTCTCCCTCAGTCATGTCCTCTATCACGTGCTCTATCGTTGTACTTTGTCTATAATAATACGAGATGTATTACGAATGTACTAAACAAATTCTTGTTATGTGTATGTATTTGCGGTCAACCACAATCTTAATAGGCACAGACTATGCATGCGAATTCTGTGCGATCATGATACGTTCAAACTGTATGTGAGTGTGTCTGTGGGAACGTACAAGCTGTGAGTGTGTGCGTGCAGGTCTCGTCCGCGGCGCGTCCAAACCGCACGCACGGGCACGAGGCTCTCCACTGCACAGCGCAACACCACGCGAGAGTGCGCACTTGCTACTATCTGGAAATATTATACATTAAAAAAAGTAATTTCTTACTCATTTAAAGATTTATTTTGATAATCAAGCAAGATTGAATAAAAACAAGGCATACCTTTTTAGACACCGCCAAATATGGAACATCTACAAAGAATTAAAGTGATTTGTTAAATACATATAATTAATGAAACTTCTATTATTTATGTGCGGGAACAAGTTACAACACGTTCACATACACATACTTATTGGAGATAAAATAATCGTTTCTAAGTAACTTTTACTATTTAAAAAAAACGTTTTATTACCCTAAGATCTGGTCGACAGTGTATTTGTGCTTGTGTATATATACAAAGCTACGGAGGAAAAACTTTTATTCAAATAACATAGTACCAATAACAAATGTAAAAATAAATCATGGACAAAATTTTTCGAGGTATTTTTTTTCAGGTATAATAATTAGATATTCACAGATAAAGTAATTATTCAACAAGCTGACGATTAAAAGTATCTGTGCTATAAGTTTGCACAATTTATGAATAGAAGATATTTTTTTTACTGTAAAATGTTACAGTAACACTTCCATCAATCTGAAAATTTTCTGATTACTTACAAAAATACGTACAACATTATGCTTGCCTACATTTTAATGAATTACAGGATGATTAAAAGTGCAAGATCCCGAATATTCCTCGAACCTGCAGCCTCTGAGAGCAACCGACGATCTGACAACTGATCTATCGTGTGGCAACATCATGTAAATTATGTTTTATTTAAAGTATATTTTATCAAAACATGTCTATGAATTAGGCTTTTCTTTTCTTAATTAGTTTATGATAATAGGTTATATATTTATAGTACAGACCTGGGATAGTCGCACTGACGGCCGTCCGTCCAGCGCGACGGACAGTCTGTCCGGACGAATCCACGCCCACTACCTGCAAGATACATGAAGTTATACAAATATTGTTGGGTTTCATGTAGAGACGCTGCCTGCAAGTGGTTGCCAATTAATTACAAATAACCCTGTATATAATATTAAAATGTAGGTATAAGAGACATCAGACATGTTATATGAATTTCAACTATTTGCAATTAAAAAATTCTCCTTAAAAATAGTAAAACATCAAACAAAATGCTGAAAAAAACATATAACTGTTTTCCATATCAATGTAGCAGCCATATGTGAAAATTGATATACTACCCCGAATAAATTTAGATAAAGACAGGTGGTTGAAGCTAAAATATTGATAAAATCTTACTGCGATATTAAAAAACTCTTCCGGTGGTATAAACGCCTCTGCAATATACACGTTGTTTGCTGCATCCACTTTTTTCAATGGTACTTCGAACAACAGTTTTCCATTGAGATCCAACAGCTCCGCGTGATCAAGCTTGACCGACTCGTTGGTAGAGAGGGATATTAACATGTTGTTATATGTTCCTACCAATATATATGAATATAAGACACTATATCTTAATAATACAAACCAAAGAAGCTGATAGTGTGTTTTGTTTGTATTTTTTTTAATCTTAAAGTACTCAATCTATTTTGAAGTGATTTTACTCATCATTAAGAGAAATATCCAGGTTTTCTTATTTATAATTCAACTAGAAGTTTCGTAAAATATCTCTATATTATCATTAGATGCTATTTTATATAAATAATATATATTAATGAAAAAAAAATTGTAAGTTTTAAATTGTTACAACACATGGATGTAAATCTGATATAAAAAATAAATTATTATAAGGGTTTAGTAGATCTACTTTCGACATGAGGAATGTCACCTTTCAAGGGTCGATAGCTGGTTTCCTTAAGATCGGTTACACGTGCTATAGAGAAGCCGTGCGTCACATCCAACTCGGAGCGGGCGCGCACGCGCACTGAGTGCGGCGCCGTGCTCCCCGCCCGCACCCCCCACACCCCTGCCTTCGGGGCCAACACACTTACAATCTGCAGAGGGAGGGGTTTATTGAAGATTAATGTATTAGAGGGAAGGTATATTTGAATTAGGGTTTTCAGACTCTTTAAACTATCCATTGACGAATAATGTTCTTAGTTCTGTTAAGTGTTTACCGAAGTATGTTAGTTTGACTCTATTTGTTTAGGAGACGGTAATATACTTTACATCCTGTGAATTTATACAATTACTTGCAAATTATCGCAGCTTGCCCTTGTTGTGTTAATTATTTTACTTAAAGAAACATGTGTAAACTTCTACCCGGTCACTCACTCACCCTTGGTTTTCGCTCTTTATAATATTTACCATAATCTCCGACAAGTCCAAAATAGTGACGAGTTGTGGAGGCCCTGTGATTTCCTCCCCACTCGGACTCACAAGATGTATTCGAGGATCGGAACCTGATACCGACACCGTCACTTCATCAACTGTCTTGTCCACTGGAATCTGATAATTATATTTTGTTTTACATATATGTATAAGTATATTTAAAGTAAACAAATGTTGATATTAATCATCGTTTTTAATAATATGTAGGTACTTAATTATTTCTACTGTAAGGTACATATTATTATTATACATAAATAACATTGGCCACAACCAGAGCTATTGCCTAAAGAGTGACAATGAATCTCTAGTTGCGAACCGAATTTTGATGGCAAGTTGATATACTGAGATTGTTATCTCAGTACATCAATGCTGTTACAAATTACGAAATTAGCAGTTCTAACAATTAATCGTTACGAACTTTCAGATATTGATTATAATTTAAGATGTCAAAAACGATTCGCAATAATTCTGTTGATGCCCCGTGGTTCGCCTGCAATGAAAATCTAGGTTTTACAGATTACAGGTTTATTTACAGACTGTCTTCAATTCATCTATAGCTTACCTTTTGGGTATAGTTGTATCCGGCTGGATTGACCGTTGTTCCCAGATTTACCGTCCGACCTTTGATAGAACTTCGTACGAATTCAAGAACCTAAAAATGTATCGAACGATGGGTGTAATTAATAATATCATTAAATATATTTTTTACAAAGATGAATAGTGCATGTCTTCTTTATCATTTTAATATTTATTTGATTTAATATCTACACACCTTATGAACGCTGGTTTTATTTAAATTGAATACTTGTCCGGAGCTAGCGGCCGCAATCTGTTGATATACCTTGTATGAAGGCTTGTCGACATCGTTGCAGTGGCCTGTCAGCACAAAAACCACCTGAAATAAACACCACTCCATTAAATACTTCTTAACATAACGTTACGTTTCATACATAAGTTACCTACTAATTCAATTACTTTAAAACTCTAACTTCAATAATTATTATACAAACTTATCTCACCTGACTTTGCTTCCTCTGAACATTATCCAAAACCTTATTTACAATTCTGTGGTCAGAGGCCGTAGCGTCAGTGAACACGAACACGAATGATCTTGGCCTGCTAACATTTAGTGCGAGCTGGATGCCGCCGAGCGATCTCTCCGGGCAATCCCCGCCTCCGTACACACGCACTATGTTCAGCGCTGATTTAAATACTTCTTTCTGCGTCGTAACGGTTGCTGGACCCACCGCTACAATGTTATTCATTTTTATCTTTATTCACATATCTAATAAAATTTTATTATTTAGAAGCTTTAGGAATTCTGTATCAAGTATTAAAACACTCAATCATGATACATACATTCAATACATCTATTAAACATAATAAATATTTTTAAGAGCGCAAAAAATACCTGGATCATGAAAAGGTACGAACACAAAATCCGCAATAATATTGCTTTCTTCTAAAGCAGTTTTCAAAATCATTTCCGCTCCTTCCCTGAGCTGCTTTAGATCGTTAAACATAGATCCAGTTGTATCAAAAACAAACACTAAACTTCCTTTTTCATCTTTCAAAGACGGATTAGTTGCATTAACTAACTGATTAGATTTATACTGTGACACGAATAAAATCAAAAACAATATTAATTTTTCCCCCATTTTCTAATTATGCAGTCATTTGTTCCGACTTTCAAACTGAACTAACGTACGGTTAGCAGTTATCAATAACCTTTGGCTTTTTAATCAATGTGGGCTAAATTCTCAATAGCGTTTGAATGGTAAATAACTTTTTTTTTCGTTTAGCTGATGGCGCGTCCAGAATTTCGTATATTAAAAATTCTTATATAAAAAACTGCAGTAATGCTAATTTAATTATATTTTTGAATATGGTTAAAGTAAATAGTTTCGTACAAATAGGCGTGTCCAAGGTGATGTCGTAAAAGTTTTCACGTTATAAGAGTAAAAATAATAGAGATACTTAATTTTAAGTAAATAAACATATATTTAAAAATAAAAATCTTTATTCAAATTCACACTTCACATAGAAGACAACTTGTACATACACAAAAAAACGTAACTATTTACCAAGTAAAATTGCTCAAAATTCTTCTTAATTATACTTATCGGTGTACGTATTTCCAGCTCTTATATTTATATAATTCAAATTTATTACTATAATGAATGTTAAATAATTATTTAGTAATTATATTAACTCTACAAAAATTCTGTATACTTTAATATGAACTAATTGCAATTAAATTTTATTATTTTAATTAAAAAAACATTTAAATAACACGTAAACCGACGTACATATGAGGTAAAAACATACCTACATAGAAAGTATATATGAGTTAAGACAATAGAATCTTAATGTATTCGTCTTTAACATTGAGCAAGGCGTTAGTTACATCTATACTATTCTAAAAGACAACACATAAGAAAATAATTATTTTAATTTCAAATAAAATAAATCGAAAATTGCATCAAGATATAAGCGTTAATAATTGCCAAGAAATTAGATTAATAATTATAAGCCTGACCAGACTTTAGGGTTGCTTATTAACTTTTGTCATTATGTGAAGATGTTAATAATAAAAAATATTATATATATATTAGAAAAAATTAGAAAAGTCTGGTCCTTGAAAAAATGCCTAAAAATCCTTATCCTGCATTAGAATCCTTAACTTAATTAGAGATGGCAAAAAAGACCTATAACATTTTCAGGAATTCAGTTACCTATAAATTAATATAATAATTACCTATAAATTAATTTAGTAAATAAAAAAAAAGTTTCCTTTTATAAGGAGAACTAGAATAATACTATAATTTGTTTTCATTGCATTTAGATAGAATTTAATTTATTTAACAAGTCAAAATAGAAGCACAGATTGACTGAATGTCATAATTTTCGTTACATCTGCGTCATTTCATAATTACCTAGAATAAATGAATGAATTTAAAAATTTAGTTCACTTTCAGTAAGTTAACTTTTTACTAACTTCTGAATGCGTTTACACTATTTCCTGAACAACTAAATTCATAAAAATGTAATAAGTCTTTGAGTAGTGTGTTGTGTAATGTCGGTGGTAGTATTAGGAAACTTTGGACAATAAATGCTCAATACATAGCTTTGGCAAGTGGTTACAAGTTAACTGTACATTTAGTCATGGGTATTATTGTTAAGAAACTAAGTCAGCTGAAGTGTGTGTTCTAATATATAACTCTTCCTAAAATTATTTTTGAAAAAAAAATATATATATTTCTTATTTAACGAAATATACCTTTACTTCGAGACACTGGAAGATATCATGAACTTATTAATATACTTTATTGTAAAATTACAAATCGTCCAAAATGCATCAAATTAAATGTCAATTTATACAAAATATTATTAATTCAATAGTGTAAAAATATATTTATTTTTGCAGTGTGGTCAAAGTTTTAACTAATAATATATTTATTGTTGCCTCAACTGAAATAATGTATAAATCTATATTAATAATTCCTCTCTCAATATTTAGAACACTGGGTCGATAAAGTTTTAAATGATGGACATTAGCGTTAACACTATAAGGTCCAGGTTTGTAAAAGTGTATAAGAACATTTATCTAACAAATTCCGTCGTCATCAATGCACTTTTTCGTCGGGGTGTATTATTTTCTGCGCGCTTTTCTTCTGGAAGACTAATATATTTTCTCCGACTTCTCCTTCTGGGAACTGAAAGGAAATTACTATAGTGAGAAAATATATCTATCTAATAAGATAGAGGTTTTACATTGTTACATAGAAATTTCATTTCTGTAGATAATTAAATATTTATAATTTTAATATTATCGATTTATTATTATCTGTCAAATTCGTAGACAAGGTAAATTATTTATCTGTTGACAGCTAATTGCAATATCTTAATTAGTCTGTGACATTTCTTTTTGTTTAAGATATTGAATGTTGCCAGCTGAAGCTAACTTTATAGTCCCCAAAATGTTATTAAAAAAATAAACATTTTATTAATAATTACTATTCTAAATTTCATTTATTAATCATCATTAAGGATAGCATATAGCTAGATATTTAAAAGTAGCTGTCATGTTGTTTCAGAAGTTTAGTTGCAGCCAACGTTGTTTTATTGTTATATTTATTAGTATAACAATTTGTTATAAATTTATTGCACTCGTTTCTTCATTTAGATAATTAGGGCATTGTTCTTAAATTATTTAAATATTAGCCTTCTTCCGATTAATATCAATTTTACCCACATTTCGTGTAGCGCGGCGTGCGCATAGCCACATTGTTTGCTTATTATGCATATTTTGACTATAAAATTCAATGTCGTGACCTTTAGAGTCTTTTCTTTCGGAAGCACTTCCGAATTGAATATCTTATTAGCTTTCGGTGAGTGTTTTAGTTATTTGTGATCTTATTAACGCATGTGAAGCGTTGTTTCTTAAATTCATTAGCGTGTTTAATTGCAGGGCTAATAATTTAATATGGAATAATTATAATTCCTATTGCCGGCACTTCCCGGGCAGTTTCAAAGTTTGTTGGAACAATATTTCGTAAGTAATTTGAATCTTTATTCTAAATTAGGAGATGTTTCATAGGTTTTGAGCATTATTTAATCTTATTACGTGGTAATATTCCAGTATTTGTCCTGATTCGACCCTGTGAGTCGACATAGGCTAATATTAGTGCTTGCGAGGCCTTTTTCCTCCATAAGGTATTATAAATTATTAATATTTAAATAGATCAATGTGAGATTAGTGTTATTATGTAGTTTTAACCTGTAATTTAATCATTACAGGAGGTTTTTTAGTTTGTACCCTAGAAGATACGGGTAAATTTATAATTGGTTCGCGGGGGTAGACGTGAATCTTCGGAGCGTCGTCCTGTGGGTCCTGTATCCTGCTTCCTGACTAGCAGAGTTTAAGAAGCTCGTCTTTATTGTAATCCCGATATTATGGTGATGTACAAAATTTATTTATATCAATAATCAACACTACCATTTTTGAAAGTTTTATATAGAACAAGTGTTTGACTGTGGTTCTCCAGTACTGACAAGCAGGAGGATCATATATATGTCTACGCTTGTTATTTGTCAGTGGCGCCTAGGATATTACTATTTTAGTAATGAATATATATATATATAATTTAAAATAAAGTATTATCTCAAGTAACCCACCGCTGAGTCTAGCTGGCATTCTTTTTTGGCATTATTTTAAACAGTATTTTAACATTATTTTTATCATGTTAACTGTATCAATATTGAGGTTTAATGTCTTTGTTTGTATTTAACAATAAATTATTTAAAAACCCAAACCCACTTTTATTTTTGTAACAGTGGCGCACAACAGTCGGGGCATTACTTGAGATAGTTGATATATCTTATTGCTATATCAATAATTACACTTTTTATATTATATTCTTTTTATAAATAAGGTAGTGTTGATATATTTTAAACTGTTTTTTTTTATGGTATTAATATTTGTGTTTTACACTAGGTTATTTAGTGTACTTTATATAACTTTTATGTTATATTATGGTAAGCAATATATTTGCTGATGTGTAATATTTTTCACTTTTGTTTTTGTTAATATTATGTTATATTTAAGTTAATTTTATTCTTACCTTACTGTGAAGCCAGCTCGACTTATTAGTTGTTATAAAGTTTAAATATTTAACTTTTGGTAGTAGAACTGAATATTTAAATATTATTTTTTTAAGGATCTTGAATATTTATTTTTCATAAATATTTTATACTACTATTGAACTAGTTTATTGTTTGTTTAATAGTTTGTTATTCAAGTTTCTTTCATTTTTCATTAAACTTTTACTTTGATCTTTTTTAATAGTAACTTCAAATTTTATTTTTGTTTGAAGTTTTTGAATCTTTTGTTTTGTCGGGAGATATTTTTGAATTCAAGTTAGAACTTAATTCTAATTAGAAATAATTTAGTTCTATTTTATTTTCTTTTATTAGGCAACATGGAGCGTCCAATTGCATATGGTTTTCTTTGTGTGGATGAATTCATATATGATGTTGTTGTTAGGGATGCTAGGTTGAGGGGTGCTGATGAGGAGTTGAGAGTCCGGATTGTGGACTCTGCTTCTCTAGATGGGATTTTGGAGGCAAGTTTTGTGTCGGCTTCTGAAATCAGGATTGTTGATTCCAGAGCTGAAGTTTTAAATACTTTACCGACCCCTCCACCTTTTAAAGGTTTTGACTGCTTTAGGGCAGTGGCTCATCTCTTTTAATCTCTTGAGTTAATATTTCGTCCGGACAGCTGGGTTGTATTGAATGTAACATCGGTCCTGACAGTTGGTTAAAATATGGTTTGTAGTGTCCGTAGGTTCTGCTTGTTTTTTTAATATCTTAATTTCCAGTATCACTTTAAATGTAAGGGATATCTGTGGTTAAGTATTAATTATTTCTTAGTATATATTTTTTTTTATTTTCTTTTTTATTGCTGATCCTTAGTTACCTTATATTCCAGTATCAATACATATTTTATTTGATATCTGTTATTAAGTGTTAACTTTGGTTAGTTAATGTTTAGTTTATAATTCGTCCGGACAGCTGAGTTGTATGGTATGTAACATCGGTCCTGACAGTTGGTTAAAATATGGTTTGTATTGTCCGTAGGTTTTGCTTGTTTTTTTTAATACTTTAATTTTCAGTATCACTTAAAATTTAAGGGATATCTGTGGTTAAGTTATTTATTATTTTTTAGTATATTTTTTATTTTCTTTTTTATTGCTGATCTTTAGTTACCTTATATTCCAGTATCAATACATGTTTTATTTGATATCTGTTATTAAGTGTTAACTTTGGTTAGTTAATGTTTAGTTTATATTTCGTCCGGACAGCTGAGTAGTATTGAATGTAACATCGGTCCTGACTGTTGGTTAAAGTATGGTTTGTATTGTCATTAGGTCATTCTGTAACTAAAATTTAATACCTTAAATTCCAGTATCACTTTAATTATATTTGATATCTGTTATTAAGTGTTATTTGTTCTTAGTTTTCTTATATTAGTTTAGGTTTTAGTTAAGATTTTTGTGTTACAAACCTTAATTTCCAGCTATCTATTTAAGAATAATAGATATCTGTTGTTAAGTGTTGTTGTTTTTCTTAAATATTTTATTAAGTTAAATATTATGTTCCCAGCTATCTATTAAATAATTATAGATATCTGACATATTATTTTGTTGGGTCTTACTCTAAACATTAGGGTTAAGAAATTATTTGTTGTATCTTATGTATGCAGCAATGTGTTTTCAGTAGGGAGTTACTGTTGAACATTTATTATATGTACTTGGACATATTTGTTCTTGTTGTATAATGTGGCTACTGGGATAGCTATGATCCTTTTATGGAATCATTTTGTACCTGAGACAAGGTTTGTACCTTGTTTCGGTTTATCAATTTCATATTATGTTATTGATGTTTAGGTTGTGTTATGGGTGTGATCTGCATTTGGTAGCAGCACACATATGTTGAGTTGTGGGTTCGGTGTTACTCTAATTGAGAGTTTTTTTGGTTTTGCAGCACTTATTATTATTCATAATAAGTTTTTGTATTTTTTTATTTCTGCAAAACTGTTTATGTTATCAAATGTCTACTGATTAGTAGTAGACCTACTTAATTATTTTTATTAATTAAGTTTATACCTTTCTTTTGTTTAGGTTTTATTTAATATGTTTTTCACAATTAGGTATGAGAGCTTATGAGCTGGGGGCCAGCTCGAATTTTCCTCTTATATCGCGTAAAATTCTTCCGGGAAGGGAGGTACTGTTACATAGAAATTTCATTTCTGTAGATAATTAAATATTTATAATTTTAATATTATCGATTTATTATTATCTGTCAAATTCGTAGACAAGGTAAATTATTTATCTGTTGACAGCTAATTGCAATATCTTAATTAGTCTGTGACATTTCTTTTTGTTTAAGATATTGAATGTTGCCAGCTGAAGCTAACTTTATAGTCCCCAAAATGTTATTAAAAAAATAAACATTTTATTAATAATTACTATTCTAAATTTCATTTATTAATCATCATTAAGGATAGCATATAGCTAGATATTTAAAAGTAGCTGTCATGTTGTTTCAGAAGTTTAGTTGCAGCCAACGTTGTTTTATTGTTATATTTATTAGTATAACAATTTGTTATAAATTTATTGCACTCGTTTCTTCATTTAGATAATTAGGGCATTGTTCTTAAATTATTTAAATATTAGCCTTCTTCCGATTAATATCAATTTTACCCACATTTCGTGTAGCGCGGCGTGCGCATAGCCACATTGTTTGCTTATTATGCATATTTTGACTATAAAATTCAATGTCGTGACCTTTAGAGTCTTTTCTTTCGGAAGCACTTCCGAATTGAATATCTTATTAGCTTTCGGTGAGTGTTTTAGTTATTTGTGATCTTATTAACGCATGTGAAGCGTTGTTTCTTAAATTCATTAGCGTGTTTAATTGCAGGGCTAATAATTTAATATGGAATAATTATAATTCCTATTGCCGGCACTTCCCGGGCAGTTTCAAAGTTTGTTGGAACAATATTTCGTAAGTAATTTGAATCTTTATTCTAAATTAGGAGATGTTTCATAGGTTTTGAGCATTATTTAATCTTATTACGTGGTAATATTCCAGTATTTGTCCTGATTCGACCCTGTGAGTCGACATAGGCTAATATTAGTGCTTGCGAGGCCTTTTTCCTCCATAAGGTATTATAAATTATTAATATTTAAATAGATCAATGTGAGATTAGTGTTATTATGTAGTTTTAACCTGTAATTTAATCATTACAGGAGGTTTTTTAGTTTGTACCCTAGAAGATACGGGTAAATTTATAATTGGTTCGCGGGGGTAGACGTGAATCTTCGGAGCGTCGTCCTGTGGGTCCTGTATCCTGCTTCCTGACTAGCAGAGTTTAAGAAGCTCGTCTTTATTGTAATCCCGATATTATGGTGATGTACAAAATTTATTTATATCAATAATCAACACTACCATTTTTGAAAGTTTTATATAGAACAAGTGTTTGACTGTGGTTCTCCAGTACTGACAAGCAGGAGGATCATATATATGTCTACGCTTGTTATTTGTCAGTGGCGCCTAGGATATTACTATTTTAGTAATGAATATATATATATATAATTTAAAATAAAGTATTATCTCAAGTAACCCACCGCTGAGTCTAGCTGGCATTCTTTTTTGGCATTATTTTAAACAGTATTTTAACATTATTTTTATCATGTTAACTGTATCAATATTGAGGTTTAATGTCTTTGTTTGTATTTAACAATAAATTATTTAAAAACCCAAACCCACTTTTATTTTTGTAACAACATATACTATATAAATATAGATAGATATAATTAACTCTTTTTTATTAACAAAATATAAACGGAAGTTTGAATATAAACAAATTAATTGATACTTACACTAATAATAATGGAACTTTTGCTTTATTTCAGCTCACAGGTTTTACCAGGCAATTTTTTATGTGGCATACATTGGTCGGCAACAATAATCACATCAGATCTCTTAAAAACAAATAAAACGAAACTCACACTAGTGTGACGCAGTTCGTGCAGAAGGTCGTAGTCCTTCAGCAGCGACTGCACGCGGCCTCGCAGCGTGTCGAACAACACGACCAGCGTGGGCGGGCGGCGCCGCGCGTACTCCTCCGACCACCAGCGTTGAGGGTTCACGAAGAAGGCATCCGCCTCGCACGTGTGGCCGGCAGTCGGCGGGGAGCAGTCCAGGAAGCGAGTCGACACGTTTGCGTGCAGGTGGCTGGGGGGGAGGTTTTGTTGGGAACAGATTTTTTTTTAGCTTTCTACCTAACACTATTAATAACGGTAGCATTGTCACCTATAGAGCGGCGTGGAGTGACACGGCGTCAGGAACAACACGGAGCCGTTGTGCGGCAGCGCAGCGCGCAGCAGCGGCATGACGGCGAGTGCGCCGGCCTGGTGCAGGGTGCCGCAGTACAGCGCGGGGAGCGCGTTGCCGACCAGTAGCGCCAGCGACGCCGAGTACAACTGCCATCTACAGATATGACGGTTTCGAGTATTCTTTCATGATATGCTTAGAGTGCAATGATTGTGATCGTGCTATAAATATTCAAACAGAAAACTTTTGTTAATATTAGTGTATCTAGTAGGGAAAGTAGATGTATGGAGACCACTTACTTTTTAGCTTTTCTGCTCCAAGGAACGATCACGTCTTGAGCCAGGTACAACAATATCGGCAGCAGCGGCAAAACAAAGCGGAACTCCTTGTGGGGTACGAAGCTATAAAATTTAATTATGTAAATGGGTAACTAATGTCAGTAGAACTACAGACTGAGAAATTTCGTATAAAAATACTTTAAATCAACTGGCGCACGAAAATTCCTTAAGAGAAAAAAATATAATTAAAAGCTATTTAACATGTCATTTAAATTAATTATTAATAAAAGTATGTATCTTAGAATACTTTTCAATTTTTATCTCAGAACTTTAAAATGGGGACAAAAATGAACAAGGTTAAAAGGTCGAAAATAATGCAATAAACAAAGTTTAAAATTTAAAGGTCACGATTTTGAACTTGTGACAACAATAATGTACCAATGTACCTGTGTAACAAAACATGAAATACAGTAGCAACAATCAACAGAACTCCAACTCGGTTCTCTCGAGGACGTCGTAGGACTGTGTATAGCGCCCACACTACTGGCACAAGGTTAATGCCTAGTATTGCTGGCAGACCCTGTGTTAGATACCAGTGCCTAGAACAGTAATAAAAACATTTATTATAATAACTTTTATTTATATACAGATAAATGATTATTGATAACATTGAAATTATTTTATTTGGAACATTTCTAGCCAAATAAATTAACCCTAGTTAAATAAATAATAAAAATTAAAATAACCAAGGATGCTGTCCATAGAATGATCCAATGTTCTGCAGTACATTGAACTTGAAGAACTCTAATGGAGTTATGATGAGGCTTCCGTGAAAGTAAGAGTCAAGGGCTACCATCAAACCACCCGAGATGAGACTGCAAAAAGATACATTTTTTAAATTTGTTTCATTAAAATATATTGTATTTGCCTCATTTACATTTAAATGATAAAAACATGTGCCAGATAACCAAGCGGCCATAGCTAAACATTTTGGCAAAGGTCCAGCCTTGGATATGAAGCCATGTGCCTCTGATATTTTAGGTTTTTATCAATAGGTTTTGTGGTTTATTGGGTTGTGTGGGGCAAATAATGATATTTCAATTTAATTTCAAGCATGACCTTGAGATGGCTATATGACTATATCCAATAATTTCAGAAAATAGTTGGCAAAAACAGCCTGCGTTTCTACCACCACATTTGAAAAAAAAAGGGAACATTAAGACTTGTTTTCAAGTATATTTATTGTAAGACATTTAATATTCCATTACCCCTTTTACTCACATTTTAGGCAGATAGCTTTTCAACAGTAATTGCAATTTTCCCTGATTGGTAGTTGCCAAGTTGTAAAGACCGAGCACTATCCACAGTGGTGCTGATGTGGGCCGCACAAACACTGACACACATGCTATCCATAGCCAGTTATTGTTTTCTAAATAAAAGATTTACAAGAAGTAGTACAAACAATATTTTTAAAGTCTTTAATGTTTAAGAGCCATTCAAAATATCATGTATATTTATTTAAAGACTAAATAAACCATAAGTTGGATATTTTACTAAATCTAGTGTTAATTAATAAAAATGGATATAGTAAGAAAGTATACCAGCAATTTTTTTTTATTATTAATGTTACTGTTTTTAAGTTATTGAAACATCTACTAATTTTAAACAAAGGTAGCTGGTCTATTGCAGAGTACAAATTCAAGGATTAATAACTTTTTATTTCCTGACAAATTATTTGGAAACTTGGCATAAATGTCTGAAAATAAGATAGGTATTAAACCTTTAATTTATAAATCACTTAAAAGATTTGTTATATTAGTCTAAAAAGTTACTGTTATAAAGAAAGCTTACTTAAATTACTAATACCTTTTTCATAATAACCAAGCTTCACACTTTTGAAAGGAAACACAGACAGTGCTATAGCAACAAATGCTGTTTCCAAGGTCTGTAACAGAGTTCTACTAGCAGTGTAGAACCAAAACCAGGATGTAAGTATCAGAAACAGAGACCATTTCCGACCCCCTGTCCATTTGTAGAAACAGTAATCAGCAACTGAGCTGATGATGGCTTGCAAAATCCGAGGAAGGTAAATCTGTAATTTTTTTTTAACATTTTTATTGAGAAAGAAAGGATTATTTACGGTACTTTTTACTGCAAACATTTACATAAAATATAATAATGTTAGGACTGGTTTTGGAAATACATTTGTTCCTAATATAAGAATTATATTATAGGTAAATAATAATAAAAAGTTAACATACCACAAGACTGGGATAATCAAGGCCAGTAACTTTTAAACCAGAATAAAGAAGCGTCACTGCACTAGGGTACAGGTAGCTTCTAATACCCTTTTGCCATTCCCAAGTTAGGACTCCATAGCCAAAGGCATATTTGTGTGCTACTTCCAGCGTCTGCCAGTACTCATCAGGCACATACCACGTCTGTACTAAGAATACTGACAGAATTCGCACAACCAAAATTACCGCCGCAACTTGCACGGGCCTTAGGCCTTTTGCCAAAGCCATTCCCGCCTAAAAGAGATTACTCCATATCAGCTATAAATAGACATTAAAAACGTGCCCTACACAATAACGTAAGTTTCTTCTTGGTTTAAAAACACTTTTTGTTTATAGACATAAACCAATTGGAATAATAAAAACTTTATTCAATTATGGGGAGTTTCTTAAAAAGTATCAACTACCGCGTCTCTTTAAATTGACTAAATACTGAATGATCAGAAGCATAAACTGATGCTCTAATAATGTATTTAATTATTAAAAATATGAATAAAAAGCATAAGTGTGTTTATTTGTTATTATTCAACAGTAAAAACAACTATTTCGTAATAATGCATAACGCTAACCTTACAAATACCACCGCAGACCGCTGTAAATAGGGTTGCCACTTGTCAGTACTCACTTCACAATTATACTCTGTACCATGTACTCTGTAGAGTGTGGTCAATACGTACATAATATAATATAAGACTTTATAAACATTCAACTTTCAAGTTTTTAGGTGCACTAAGTATTATCGTATGTACTGATAATAATTAATTATTGATGAGATAGGTTTTCTTAGAAATATATTTTAGAAAATATGTAATTAAATGTACATTTCTAAATATAAATATCATTGGAAAAACATGTAAATAATAAAATATATTAATCTAAATTTAATAGCATTGAAGCTTATGTGTGTAACAAATTTCGAGCTTGGTTTCTCAAGAGACAAGAACAACAGCGTTCAAGTTAATAAGAACATCGTTAACACATTTTCTTTATAATAAGTTATATGAATGCAGCGTTAAGAATAATCAGTAATGTCATCTGAGGTTGGTTCCAAAACTTTAATCAAAATGTAATAGTAATTCTACAGTAAATAAGGCGTGGCTAACATTATGTCACATAATTATCGTATTGATTTGATTTAAATAATAAAAGTTCCAATACAAATATGTAAAAACGCATTAATCTCCTCTCCGCATCAAAAACATAATTAAAAATTTTAAAATTATCGTTTGAATACTAATCTTACATTGACAATGAAGTATGGTTTGTTTTGATATTCCGAACGTTAATTTACGAATGTTGATTTTTGCCAAAGTATAACATCGCATAAATTTAAAATAAATAATGCTATACAAAGATTAAAATATGGGTAAGTGCACACATATAATATAAAAATTGTGTGTTTAGCGTTCAATATTTTAATACAATATTTTTCCTTGGCAGACAAGCCAAACAATGAAACACTTGATTTGTCTAAGCGTGGGCTTAAGAAAATAGAGAAAGCGCACGAAGAGGATTCGGAGACTGTTATCAATTTGATTCTAGATCAAAATGAACTGCAGCGTATTGAAAATATCGAGACCTACCATCGAGTTGAAAACGTAAAGAATTTCTTCTTTTTAAAAAAAAAATATATTTTTCTTGTTTTATCAACATTTCGGTCTACATGGTCGAAATTTATCAGTTTTTAAATATGTAACTTTCGAGATACCAATTTTAAATTGTTACAATGTAAGGTCCATAAATTATAGATTTAGAAATGTTGTAATTTTTAGAGTAAACCTAAATGTGTGTATAAATTTTATTTATATTTGGTAGAATTATGTATATTCTTATTTGTTACAGCTGTCAATATGCAACAATTTTCTGTTGCGTATGCACAATGTGTCTAGACTCACCAACATAAGGGTGCTAGCCCTTAACAATAATGGAATATTACAGATTGAAGGGCTTAAAGATTTAATATACTTGAAAGTTCTGAAATTAGCTGGTAAGTTGCTGAATAACACTGTGAATAATAATTCATTCATAATTATTTCTTAAATTCTTTATTGAGCCTAGAATAAAAAATAGTTGAAAAGGTGTTTTTTTTTCAATATGATTTATTCAAATTAAAGTGTTATTAAAATTACAACTATGATTTTGTTGTTTTGAAATTTTTAATAATTGTATATTTTTTATTCTTATTAACAATTATTATATATTAAAAAAAACTTACATTTGAAAGTGAAAAATCATGGAGTAAACAAGTTTTTGTCAATTAAGGTATAATTTATTTTTTAAGGTAACAGCATAAAATCAATAGAGCATTTAAATCATAACATACATTTGGAGCATCTGGATCTATCAAACAATCAAATATCATATATTGCTGACATATCTTACTTGAAGAACTTGAAGGTAAGCAAATACCTTATAAAAATTTAAATATGTATATATTTGAAAAAAAAATTATAAACCATTTAATATTAAAAAAATGTATTACTACTTAACACACTTAATGTTATGTATGCACAACTATACAGTCTATACATATAAACATCATCTAACACAGTTTTATTTTACCAAATACATATTTATATCATTTTATAATCTGTCTCTCACACTACAATCCTACAAGAATAAGGTTGTCTGGAAGTAATTGCTACCCAGCTATTATCCGGTATTATTGTGTAGTGTATACCCATTTTTGTGTTGTACTTTGTGCTGTGCTGTATCTTTGGGCTGTGCAATGAAGTATATTATTATTATTTTAAATTATATCTCTTTTGGCTTTGAGCAATTGACTGTGGTTGCAAGGCTGTCTATGGTTTTGTACTCATGGCTTGGATACCCACACTGCAAATGCACTGTATTGTTTTTATGGATTCGTTAAAAAAGAAATACTTAGTTATGTATTTCGACTTGTTTTCTAATGTCTATATTCTCTTTCACTCTTTGAGTTTAAGGGTAGACGGCACTGTGTGTAAATGTCTAAGATATGAGGGGAGGTCAAAAAGTTCGCGGAATGAGAGGGAAGGAGGTTGAAAGTAAACACCAAACTATTTTTCCTTTTCAATATATTCTCCCTTAACCCTAATACATTTTTCAGATCTCTCAAATAACTTGTTTATAACATCTAAAAAAATTATTACTCTTTAGTGTCAAAATAGGGCGAATTGCTGACTTCACTTCTTCATCATCGTAATTTTTTTTTTCACGGAGCTCTTGTTTCATTTTTGGAAATAAATAATAGTCACTGGGTGCCAAATCCGGACTGGTGGGTGGGTGATTCAATTGTTCGAAGCCGCATCGGTGAATGGCAGCCGTCGCAACATGGCACGTGTGAACGGGTGCGTTGTCGTGCAGAAAGAGCACACCTTTTGACAACTTTCCTCTTCTTTTTTCCTTCATGGCTTCTTTCAATCTTTTCAGTAAAGAAGCGTAGTACAATCCCGTTATAGTCACACCACGTTCTTTTTAATCGGTCAGTAAAATGCCTTCTGTATCTGAAAACACAGTCGCCATGCTCTTGACAGCCGATTGTGTCACTTTGAAATTCTTTGGAGGAGGTGTTACTTTTTATGCCACTGCATCGACTCTTGCTTCGACTCAGGTTCATAGCGATGAACCCAGGTCTTATCACCAGTAACGATTCGGGCCATAACTTCTTCCTTTTCCTCTCCACAGATTTCCAAAAACTGAAGAGAACACTCGACACGCTCACGTATTTGAAATGACGTGAGCATTCTCGGAACCCATCTTGCACTGACCTTAGTCATGCTAAGAAGATGATGTAGAATATTCAAAATACTTGTTTCGGATACTCTAATTGATGCTACAATCTGCTTTTTATTCAACCAGCCATCTTCCAATACAAGTTTTTTTACTTTTTCGACGATTTCCGGCCGTCCAGAGCGGGGGTCGTCTTCAATCGACTCTCTTCCTTCTTTGAAAAGACCATGCCACTTGTAAACCATGGTCTTTCCAGGGGCAGAGTCCGCATAAACCGCCAACAGGTCTTGAAAATAATCTGAGCGGATTTTCCTTGCTTGGTAAGGAACTTAATAACGGTGCGGTGTTTAATTTTCAACATACTGGCTGACTTCTTTCCCAATTCAGTTATTTACAGGTCTATAACTCAAAAGTTAATGACCCGATTAGGTTCAAACTTGGTATATATACTATTAATGAGATGATCAACTAGTGACTAGATAAGTAAACCCACCCCTAAAAATCACTCCATTCCGCGAACTTTTTGACCTTTCAGCTTATATTACACATAACTATGTTATATAAATAAATAAATAAAATAAAATTGCCTTCATTCACTGACTTTTTCTTACATTTTAACGTAAAAAGTAGTATTCAGGTTGTTTACTGACATAGGCCTTTTCAATATCGTTACATATAACCCTGTCACCGCATGCTCTCCTCCTGCCAGTTGAGAAATCGTCTTTCCATTTCTGCCATATTCAGAGACTTATTCTTCTTCACATCCTTGAGTGTCCCGCATTTTGATTTTGACACCCTTCGTCGCAGTTCTTTTCCGTTTGCTGATGGGGTGAGATTATTTGGGTCAGAGATATGTATTTATCTACATTTTTTCTAGTTGCTCATCACCTTTGTCTTAGACATATTTGTGGTTACTCATACTTTTTTGCTTTCTGATGATTCTTGTGTTAACATGGACTGTTTATCTCCGGGTCTTCAGAAAATAACACTATCATCTGCATACCTGAGGTAGGTAAGGATACATCCATTTATATTAAATCCATAACGTTTTCAATTCAACTTTGTAAGGCCTGGACCAAGATAGCAATTAACAACTTCGGAAAGAGATATTCTTCAATCTGGACTTTTGTAAAACTATTTTATGTAGCTGCTTTATTATTCTGATGATTTTTCTTTGAAAACCTTGATTTTCTAGAGTTTTGTTTTGTTTCTAAAGTTCTGGTTATATAATAGTGAGTCGAAAACCTTTTTATAGTCGACATAGGAAATATATTATGATTTCTTACATTCGTTGTATCTTTAACAAATTGTTTTAAAACGTGCATATGGTCGACATTTGGGAAGTGACTTCTTAAACCGGCTTGCTCTTTTGGTTGTTGCTCGTCAAGCTGCTTGATAAGTCTTCCCAGCAGGACCTCAGCGAACACTATATACATTAGACATTAAGGTTTTGGTAAGCTAGATTATGATAGGCTTTATTTTTCAGATTATATGTTATCCAAGGTGTACCGCTTTGTTCACTTTCCAAACGTCCCAATCCTTTGTATCAGCTTTTGTTTCTAATAATTCTAGATTGTTATTTTCGTCCGCAGTAATCCCGTTGAATAGAATAATTCTTGTTTCTTCTACATTATTTCTCCAAGTTAAATATCCTGTTACTTAATGTACCCACTTTCTTCTTTAAGTCTTAGTTTTTAACGACGATATGTTTCATTTTTTCATTCAATGTTACAGATACAACTACAATAAAATTTTGCGATTATAACAATTATTTTATGAATACTACTACGTATTTTATTGTTTCAGCATTTAAACTTGGAACGTAACCGCATAATAGATCTGCGTCAATGTGACCGTTACCTCCCCACTAATCTCGTCAACGTAGGTCTAGCACACAACAACATTCAGGATCTTAACGAAGTGTCCCATTTGGTGCATCTATCAGAGCTGGAGAGTTTTTCTATACAGGGTAATCCTTGTGTTACTGGGAAGGAAAAATTGTATCCTTTTTAGAGTTTACAGAAAATTCATAATCTTATGAAACAACTCCTTTATATAAACTGTTGTACTAATGAAGTCTTGTAAGACATAATGTGTTATTTGTGTAAGATTGTAAACAATAGTTAAAATAAAAATATAAAATCGTCTTACAACTTAAATCTTTAATTTTTTTTTGTATTCATGTTATGTTTATCAGAATTAATTACTGCGTTATTCCTTTTGTTTTTAATATGTAACTAACATAACATTGAAAAAATTCGTCTCTTCAACATTTTAGTTTACTCTCTAGTTTATAAAGTGTAATAGTAGTTGAGATAATAATTGGAATTTAGTTTTCTTGACTGTTTTTAATCAGAGGTTACGATTACCGCCCGTTTGTTCTCAACTGGATCATGAGTGTTAAATCAATTGATGGATTTCTGGTCAGCGCAATGGAGAAGTGAGTAATATTATCGTATATTATAAAACATCGATTATTATTATATGAGGTCAAGTATGACCCTAAAAGGTATTTTTATTGCGAACCTTATTTTACATTTTGTCTTATCTCTCTTATGTCCCAAATTTAATATTTTTTATTCATATTTAATGTATGTGTAGCCTGAAAGCGGAGTGGCTATACAGTCAAGGCAAGGGTCGCCTGTTCCAGCCTGGACAGCAGCGGGAACTGTGCGAGTACCTCGCCGCCACCTGCCCGCTCACCGCCGACGCGCTGGAGACAGAGGACCAAAGAAAATTACGCCTTATTCTCAGTAAAGTAAGGCTCAAACTAGTATAGTTATGTTAAAATGTAACTCACCGAATTATATTTTGTTTACAGCAAAATAAGACTCATAATACTTTATAATACTTATTATATGTTATTTTTATTATAATATAATTATAAGATTCTAATCCAAAGTGCCCAATATTGAGTGTATCTGTTATTGTATTGATAGTCAAAATGTTAATAAATGTTGTAGTTGATTGTCTATGATGAATTAGTATGTTTTTATTCTCAGCACAATGTTCAATGTGAATTAATTAATTTTATAGTAGACATGATGTTTGTCTGTGTGTGTATTTGGTTTGGTTTCATACAACTATTTAGTTATTATTATCTCAATATGTGTGATACTAATATGATATATCTTGCAGGCCCAACATCATCAGCAACAATTGAAAGATCAAAACCACAGTCCAGTGAAGTCGAGAATACAATCACCCAGAATGCAATGTATGTGGTTTAAATGCTATATTTATACATTAAATAGTATCAAAATCAAATTAAATTATCTTTGTCCTTGACTTATTTTCCTTTTTAGTTTCTTGAACCTTACATTTGTAT
Source organism: Napeogenes inachia (assembly GCA_959347355.1). Taxonomy (NCBI): domain Eukaryota; kingdom Metazoa; phylum Arthropoda; class Insecta; order Lepidoptera; family Nymphalidae; genus Napeogenes; species Napeogenes inachia. The sequence continues at coordinate 18,137,283 of OY365793.1, read as the reverse complement.
AAATGTTCATGTCATTACATTGTAAAAAAATCTTGTTATCAAAAAATATTTACATTGCAATTTTATTTATTACATTACTGAATTACAAAAAAACTATAAACTTACTCATAACTGACAATACGAAGTAATGACGGATGATGAAATATTTCGATTTTAAAATGTAAGTACATGCTAAAAATGAAATAAGTAATCCTTCCATCTCTAAAAAGTGGATATTATTCGCAAATCAGTACAAATCTCATAAAAAAACTCTTATTTTCTCTCTCAGCTCGTATGTCGTCTCGACATGTGGGGCGCTCCCCGGACCGCCTCACCACCAGCTGCCACGGGCGAGTGGGCGGGGGCGGCGCTTTGGAGCACCCGCACGCACACGCAAACGCACACATGACGCAATCCGTCACACATACACACGAGCGGAGGGAGCGGACGGGTCAGTATTTATTTATAAATAATGTTTATCACCTGTTTTTCTCAAATTTTCATTTTGTAAACTTTTTTATTATTATTAGACGCTAAAAAAAACCGCCAGAATTATAAAGTCGGGACGTTCCTTTAAAATTCCTAAAGATATCTTATCGTCATTTCTTATATTTTTTACTGCACTTAGCTTATTATTATCATATAAGCTTATTATTATCATATAAGTTCTGCTACATATTTTCAAAGGCACTTTCTTATACTGGTTGTACTCACAATACACTAGTATTATATATTTTAAATCCAAAGTATCTTTCAATTAGTTTTTGTTGTTCAAAAAGTGTTTTGTATTTTTGCGAAGTATTTTGACAGTGCGAGTATTTTGGGGTTTTATTATATATATTTTTTGACACAATAAATGTAATGTGTATTACGATATAAATCATTGGTTAACCGTTTTTACACTATAGTGTTACTAATAAAATATTTGAGTTGAGTTACTTTTGATTAAGGGTTCTTAATCAAAAGTAACTCAGCCGGTATTTACTTTTATACCAACAGAGCAACCAAAACCTACAAACCAGCCACTAGAAGCCGCATCCAAGATGGTTCCGGTCCCGGAGTCCCTCATGAGTCCTGATTACCAGGACCCCATCTACGACATACAGAGGACCATACCGAAGGTCAATTCTAATGTGTCCAATACATCGTCACCATCCAGCAACAGCAGCGTTAATGAGGAAAAGCGTCAAATATGCAAACTAAAAGGATCTCCAAAATTACCCAAAAGTGCAGCTTCCTCACCGAAGTTAAAGTCCAAAATCGAACGGAAGGGAAGTCTCTCGAAAATCGAAGTGACGGATAAGAAACTAAACGGTATGAGGGACAAGGAAGACATAGACCCTGATAAGCTGGAAGTGATAAAACTGGCTTCGAACCAGCGACGACAGAAGAAGATGAGTGTAGAGAACATGGCAGCCGTCACCATACAGAAGATATGGAGAGGATATAGAAGCAGGAATCTCAATAAGGATACCTTGAGGATCTTACACGCCATACAGGCTGCGAGGGCCAGGCAACACATACAGTGAGTAAAGCAATTAACAATACTATATATCACTACTACCTACAGTAATTTATGCACGAGATGATTATACTTGCAACTGACGAAGTCGCCTACTAACAAAATTAAAAATAATATAAATGAATAATTAGAATTAAGTAGTTTTTACAGTTCAAATAAATTTTAAAATAAATGTTGATAGGAGGCTGACATTACAGTATTTTTATTATTAAAAACTAAATATCGGTACATTAATATTTATAGTATCAACATTCACATTATTTAAACCCTTTTTTACCCTACCGTTAATTTGCTTTTTTGTTTTTAACACAGTTTACCAAGTAAACATCTATTTTATTCTATTCTGTTTTTTAATCTATAATATTTTTTATATGTGTGGTTATAACTATTTATTATTGATATTATAATCTGTCAACAGACGTCTCACATGCGACATGGAAGCCACCAAAGCTGCGTTAGAGAGTGAGCGGAAGATACAACAACTACAGATGCAGGCCATCAACGCACTGTGGAAGAAGGTGTCCACTCTACAGACCACTGGTGCGTTGAATATCTACTTGCAATGAACATACATTTACATACATACATACATAATAAATTATGACATGCATATATCAATGAGATCTCACACCCTAGAGCTATCAAAATGCGTTTAAATTTAAAATGCAAAGTTATTGTTTGGAAATATCTATAAACATGAATGTGTAGCCATTTTAAGCTTACTAAAATTTTAAATGAATATAAAATGTAAAATAAACCGTTACTGGCAGAAACCGTCCTATCATATATTTAATGCTCAATTGAAATAATGATTTCGACACTAGCTCAATTGGTAGAGGGATGAGACGGTTTCCCAGAGGTCGCGGGTACGATATAAAACCGAGTAGGGACCTGGTTTATTTTTCTTTCTATATTTATTCAAAATGCAAAGTTATTGTATTGCTATCTTTATAAATCAATAGTTTTGCTATTTATATATTATATTAACAGGATTGATTTTTATATCGATATTTGCAGATCCAAAGCACAGACTCTCGGAGTCTGAAGACAACTCTGAAGCGTTACGACAGTTGACGGATACTTGTGTTTCCTTACAAGCTCAGGTAATTATAGATATTAGAAAAGAAAAAATATCTATTAAAATAAAAATAAATTTTAATCACACAAAGCATTAAATTTATTATAATTGTTTACCATTTTTTGTAATTTATAACTATTGTCAGCGGTTTCGCCCGCACTATAAGGGTTGAAAAATGTCGGACGACGATTTGAAAGAAAAGAGACTATCTGTAAACACGAATCTTAAATCCGATAATCCGTCCTTCAAGAAAAGGCTTCCTTATTACACTGAACTAATTATTAGGTTAGTTTATTTTTAAATACTTTACCGACCTGCGTTTATTAAACTTTATACTTAATTATAAAATAAAATATATAAACAAATAAAAAAAATCAAAATAGACCCTTAAAAAATTAATAATTTCGAAGCCAAAAGAGGCACCATCTACCGGGCACAATCGTGGATCTGAACCTTAACACACAAGGTATCTGTCCTGTCTATAATAATACAGTTGTTCTCCCGGCTTCAGTAATGTAGTATCGTTAGTACCGTGTACTGTCCCACTGTACCTGTACCTACCCTGTGTGTGTCAGGTGGTGGAGCTGCAGGGCTGCATGCGTGACGTGCTGCGCGCGGTGGGTCGTCCGCGGGACGCACAGGTCGCCACGCAGACTGACATCACCGCCGTCGCCACGCCACAGGTGATACTACAATATCACTTAAAATTTATTTTTTTTTACTTGTGTGGCAAAGGACATCTATAAATTTGAAAAATAATATGTTTCCCATTCTTTAAAACAAACTGAAAGAGATAAAAGATAGGAAAGTGTTGGAGCATCCGGCTCTCACATAGTAGGTATTTATTTTCTATGAGAGGGTTGAACTCGCGGACGAGTCGGCCCTTTTAAAATATGTAATTGGATATTATAAATGTAACTAAATCCTATATAAGTTTAGTTTAAATTAAATATATTGTAAATGTTAGGAGGAGCGCTGTGGTTGGCTGAAACGACCGCAATCACTGGCGCTACCGGCGCACTGTGCGGACCCCGTGTGAGTACATACTGACATAACTTCATCTATTTAGCGAAATACGTTGTGCAGAAAGATAAGGGGTTCCGTGTTCTATATAATAAAATATAAATATATAGGTAGTTAATGTGAATAGTAAACAAAAGAGAAATATTATGAATTTGGGATAGATATATATTTATTTTTAAAATCCTTTTTTGTTGATAAGGAGTTTTCATAAAATACTTGGATAATAATGTAAATACACAAATTAAGAAATTGACATTATATGTAAATTTATTAACTCTAAAATTTTTGTTTTACTAGTTATAATAATATCCAATATTATAACTAGTTATAATAATAATATCCAATATTATAACTAGTTATAATAATAATATCCACTCCATATAATATTTTTAGAGAAAAATCGGAAGTAGAGACGCTTCCCATCGAGCGTACGGAGTCCGTCATAGAAGAGAACACGCAGAGTCAAGAGCGGGAACTGCTGACCGACTGATGCCTTTACACCTTATTGTATTAGATATAAGGCTCGTTTTGCTGTGCTTGGCTCGTGTTTTCTTGATTTTTAGCGGTTATTTTAAATTTGGAATTTTTAATAATGGAAGGACAGCTACACAAATATTTTTTATAAAAAGACAGCTAAATTTTATTTTTTATTTAATTATCGGGTAATTGATTTTCTGAAAAAGACAATGAACAAGGAATTTTATATGCGCTATCGCCAGTACACGTATTTGTAAGCTTACATTATAGTATAAGTTTCACATGACACTAAAATAAGTATTTATTCCATTATGATAACTAGAATTTAGATTTGTTTTTTTACAATTGTTTTTTTTCATTTGTCACAAACCATGGTTGTTCATTTTTGTATCGAATTTTAATGTAGCATTTATCGCAACTTAAAAGCTAAAGCACTTAGTGTTTGTAATAATTAAATAATATACCCATTTTATTTGGCTACTAATTACGTAGATTTATAAAAATAAACGATTGAAAATATTTATTCAGATTCATAAATACACAAACACTGCCATTATACTGCAGGAAAAAAAATAATCTCATAACAGAAATTGCATTTTAACAAATAGATTTTATCTATAATAATATAAATATAATAAAGATCGAAGCAAAATAATGTGTTAAGTAATTAGTGGCTATTGGTGAAGGTACTGATTAATCAAGACGGTTATTTAATAAACAAAATAAAATAATAATTATCAGTTTACTCGAATATTATTTCGAATTTCACAGAAAATAGTTCGAAGTGAAAAAGAGCTTTGAACGTATTTTGTAAATAACTGTAGTATTAAGGTTTTATAAATGACAAAGACCTTATTATTTAGTATCGTAATTTGTTTTGTTATTAGATCAATGTTAGAATAGCATTTCATTAGTATGATAATGCAAGTTCTGTTTTGTATTTATAAGATGTTACGGAAGTCTTCAATATTTTTTTTAATCTATGAATCAGGTCATATAAAAATGTCTCTTTAATCCCGATTACTGCCTGATTTCAGTAGATAAAGTACAGTAAAATTACATTGATTGAATTTAAAATGAATATTGAATGTTCAAAATTATGATATATTTGAAGACTTCCAGAAAGTTTTTGTAATAATTTTAATAATGTCCTCGGTGTGTTAGACGCCATGTATTGAAGCTTTATCATTGTCACAATTTAGTTTTAAATGGTGTAAATGTCACAGCTGACTGGTGAAATATAAGTTATTTTAAATAAATATATAATGAAAAGTTTATTGCTACGGGGAGAATTCAAACCCAAGATCTCTGGGAAACATTCCTGTTTTAAGGTCGACCAATCATTTTTCGGTCAACATTTTTTGGCTAAAATATTTATAGATTTTCAAATACATATATGGAATTATCTAGATGCATAATGAAACGGCATCTAATTTGAATGATATATTTAACCAGTTCACTGCGACATAACCAGATTCTCACTACGTTTTGATGTATTTTATTTTCTAAGATATTGCTTATTGCTAGGATATCGCTCGATTGCTATTTTATAATTCATTAAGCCCATGTAAAGCAAATTTTTAATCGGGACAATAATTTTAATTGAGCATAATCTAGCTATTTTTAAAACTAACTGTTGTCTACTAGTCATTTTTAATGTCTTTTTGTAAGTTTGTAAATGTTTTGTAACACCAGTATCTCTATGATATTATTTTAACACTCGTGGCTAACTTTCATAGACCTTATATAACTAATCTTTTAATTTTTACCAAGTACAGGCGATTATTTCAATAAAATTAGAAACCTGATATCTGTCCAAAGATCTAAAATATATTCCAAAAACTAGAATAGACTTATATAATAAGAAACATACAACCAATGTATAACGACTGAAGAAAATTGAAACTCGCCACCTTTTATTATTTATACATATATATTTTTTAATTATTGTTACTTTTGATTTTAAACCGCTTAATTCAACGTGCTTCGCAATGCACCTCGCTTGACAAAATAAGTATAAGAATAGCACAAAGTATGTATTATATGTCTGTCTGTCAGATGTATTACGTTGTCCCGGTTTTCTCTTGAACAATGGTTTGGATACGTAGACGAAAATATATAAAAAATCATACAAATAAAACTGTTTAAAATTATGTCGTAATAAAGACTCGAACTTTGATGTACCTACCGTCCTGACCATATGATTTATAGCGCCTGATCACTTTTTGTTGTCGTCGATTGAAAGCCTGTATTTATTGTTTTATAAAACCATTTAAAAAGTATAAAATTTGTTTTTTATTAAAATATTGATATGATTATTAAATATATATTTACCCAGCTAAGTTTCCGTAATTTAATAAATAATAATAAAATTAATTTACGTAACATAGCCGGGTAAATATGTTTAATAATCCTCATGGTTCACGAAAGTTTAATTACAGAAATCATAATTGTACGTAAAAATAAAACAAGGAAAGATTATAAATCCCGTATAATTAATGTATAATAATTAATACTAATTAAATTAATCAGTGGAATCAGTATCATGTACACAACAGTCGTAAACTAAGTCTTATTGCAAATATCATGTATTCGTTACACACATACCGACACTTAAATTACCTACAAACATACATACTCAAAATTAAATTGAATTGAAATAATAAAAAAATATATATTTATTATGTATAAAATAATTTACATAATATAAAGAAAGATAAGAATGAAAGCTTTATAAAGGGTATTAAAAATAGCCAGACCTCTAATGATAATTGCTATTGCAAGTGCAGAGACATTTTAAAGAAATTATGACATTGTACTTCATTATTATGATGTATTGTTGTTTAAAATCAAAATATTACAATAAAAAAACATGTTACAGTTGATTCAAATCAATTAATAAACGACCTCGGAAGTAGATATAAAAGTTATTACTGTTATAACTAAAAGCAATTAGAGTACAGCGAGCCACATATCTTGACAGGATAAATGTCAACATGTGGCACACTGTACTATAATTTAACTATTATTATTACATTACACTAGCCGCCTATATAATATTCGATAATAAAAATGAACATTGCCGCTATGACCTCGGTGGCGAGACGGATGTACTCCCTACACTAACAATCGGTTTCTGGAAGAATAACTGAACTAAAGATTCGATTAAAGTACTGTAAAAGGGAGTTGGTTACATATCTTTTTAACCAATGAGGACGCTTATAAGATTTGATAACAAAATAGTTAATTATAAATATAAATTAGCCTTCAAGAAACCGGGTGTTAATGTATTTGCTAAATATTACAAACAAACAATTATATATAATTACAAACATATATAATTACAAACATATATAATTACAAACAAAATACATTAGCTATAATATCTATAAATTGAAATAGTCTACGAGCTGTTAGACATTAAAGTCGTCAACTTTATAGACACCTCAAATATCACACTGAGTACCCACAAACTTGTACAAAAAAAAAAAAAAATCTGATAATGCTTGCCTATTCATATTATGCACATATTGGTGATGAATTACAATTGTACCTTTTACAGGTTATAATTTGTTCATGTTGCAAATAGAAAAAATATGTTGAAAGAATTACCAGAGCAATATATGAAATTAATTACACAATAATGGTATTGAAGAGTGCTAGAATTACATTTATATTTAATTTATCACTCTTACTTACTAAGTAACATCATTTTTTAACTTATTATTCTTTTAATTTTTATGAAAAACAGTCTTGTTTCTTTAAATTAATAAGTGTTAGTGAATCGAAAAAATAATTTAAAAAGATACAATTAATCCAAAAATATAACTTATATGACAAAATTTCATATTAATAATTAAGTAATACACATTGAGAAAAGAGATCAGTAAAAAGTAAGGATAGCCAAAAATATCATTATTAATTTATGAATTCTTAAAAATAACTATTGTCGCTGCAATTTCAAACTCATTGTACTCATTTAATATAATTTAAATTGCACCCTTTTTATTTACGTAAGAAATTAGATTAGATTTTAAAATTATAAAAAAAGTATCATACTGTAAAGCAGTTGAAAGAAAATACTTTTCTTTAATTTGTCATTGTAACTTAACTTTATTAATTTTTAGAGTATTAAGATTTTACAATTAATCTTTTAAATTGTCACGAATGGATTACAGATATTCCATTGTAAATAACACCAAATTAATAACAAGTTAGACTAAACTTTAAAAATAATTCAGCATTTGTGTTAAATAATGAAAGCACCATCTCCGGTCAATAACCTAATTTATTACTAATAAGCCAATTCGTATAAATTTTGACTTTATTGTCATATACATAGAGTCAATATTGCATCACCCATAATATGGAAAGCATAATTGACTTAACTTTCCCAAAAACAAATTATCTAAAATAAACAATAAGAAATATAAAAACGCCTCGAAGTACACGTTAAGGAAAGATTTTTCAATAATGGCAGTGCTAATTAATTAATTTAAAATTTTGTAAACATCAATGTAAAATATTCTAATAATAAGAATTTAAACAACTAACTTGAGACTAATATCATATAAGTATCATCAAATTAAATGTAGTAAAAGAGTGGGTATAATTTTATTATTGAAATAATTGAATAATTATTCAATTTGCAAGAATGAATCCAGAAGTAGAAAATTATCGTATTTTTGGTACATTCATAGTTTATATTTAATGTTAAATTGCGTTCTAATACATTTATAGTCATTACTGTATGCATTCATAATAAAGAAGACTTACATAAATCACAAACATTGACTCTTGTTTATCAAAAAATCTTATATATCATTACATTCAATCGTATCTCAGTGATGTCCGATTGTTGTACTTTTTTCTTTTTGGTCACGAAAAAATTTTGACAGCCGTTGTTTTTGAATGTCGTTGTACTTTTTATTGGAAGCTCGAACTTCTTCTAGAAGCTTCTGTACGGCTTTATTTCTGGGAGACACTTTGTCGGCGAGCTTGAGATCGGATAACGCGGCCTCGTAGTTTTTAAGAGCATAGTTGGCTTGCCCACGGCGGTACAAGGCTTTTTCGTTTTTAGGATCTACATGAAGCACCTAAAAGAAAAAGGTGAATTTAACTCACTGGCATCATAAAAGATTTTTATTACATAACATATATGTAACATGAATTTAAAAACCCCCCCTCTTCCCCCCTCTCCGCCCCTTACCTGGTCGCAGCTCCGCAAGGCAGCGTGGTAGTCCCGGAGGCGCCACTGACAGGCCGCCAGGTTGAGGGAGCACTGCCGCCCACACGACACCGCCTCCGACCACACTGGAACACGACACGTTACTACCACGACACACATTAACCACCAGTCACGTGTCAAATAACAATTGAAGCCTAAAGCTTGATGGAAAAAAACCTCAGTTTCAGTAATAACTTTGTAAATAATACACAAAAAACTTACGAGGGCAGTCCTCCCCCGTCTTCCCGGCCCCTTGTCCGGCGTGTGCGAGGTAGCGAGCGCACTTTCGGTACTTGCGCGCCGCACTCTTGTAGCGCCCCTCGCCGAACAGAACGTTGCCGCTCTCCTTTAAGTCGCGGATGCTTTGAAGTAACTCTTCCATCTGTATTATTTTTTAATATGATTATTGGTACTATTTTATTATGAACTGACCGTTATCGGAGACATTTTTTAAGATAATTGTACTGTGTTAAAATACTACGAGTATCAAACGGACTTTAAATATATACTTGTAGTGTGTGTAAGTGAGAGAACTTTAATAGAAATATTAGTTACAAACTCGAACCACTACAATACTGTCCCGTCTTAGATATATTTAATCAGAAAGTAATTTCAAAATCTGAAATATATTTTTTCTAAATAGTCTAATGCCAAAAGCTAAGCATATTAAAGCTACAATATGGCATACTATAGTATATTATTTTCCTCTGTCTATGGAACGCTAAAATCCGGCAATTTTAAAGAACCGTTTAAAAAACATTATATATGGAGTTTGATCCGAAAACAAATCCGTGGTAAAAGGCAATTATTCCTAAAAAAAAAGATATTTTTATGTTACATTTAAATGGAATTTATTTAATGTTATTTTTGATTAATTATTAAATAATAAATAAAAAAGAATACTCTATTATTATAAATAAAAAAGAAAGTTTATATTAGAATTATTACTATAAAAAAAAATAAAGTTTATATAGAGTAACTCACAGTGAGGTTAGTGCGCAGGTCTTCCGGGTACTCCGGCAGTCGGTCCAGGGTGCCGTCCTGACAACACACGTCCCAGTTATCTGGTTCAGCGATCTCACCGCAGTCTTCTATAATACACTCCTAGGAAAAATTTCAGGGTTTTTGTATGTGCGGTTTTTTGTATTAGTGTTGTAGTGTTACAATCTATCTGGCACTCTGCTCTAACAACGCCAACGGCTCTTTTTACTTTAAATATATATGCATTTTGTCTCTCTCTCTCACATCTCATTTCTAGCAGTTTTAGATTTCCATAAAGTAGTTTTTTTCTCTTGCAGCAGGCCCTATATGTTTTACACTTACCATTTGCATATACAACAACCTCATACAACCTCTTTTAATTTCTACTATTTTTATTTTAGAGAATTTACTTTCTTTATCTAAGATTCCGATTTCAGCTCTCGTAAGTTGTAGGTAATTAAATGTTTATTCACGAATTACATGTTTGGTATTGCTAAGTCAAAGACAGAATTAGCTTAGAGCAATAATTTTTCTAAACCCTATTTTTCATGTACTCTCACATAAACATCATTCATTCTTTTTTTAGTAATTTACCTATATCTATTTATAATTGTTTTTTATGTGAAAGTATAGCAAATGCTCATGGATATTTTTAATAATAGATGGTTCAAATATAAATATGTTATCATACTCGATTAATGAGGGGCGAATCTTTTCAGAGCCTGACCGAGCCGCACATACTCACTCTAGAAAGCGTGTCGTCGACGCACAAGGCCTGTATTTCGAGTACGAGGCCGAGGCCGGCCCGCACGCTCCCGAACACCACGTTGGTGCCGTCCAGCTGCGGGCACGGCACGCTGGTGATGCAGAACTGAGACCCATTTGAGTCTGGACCAGAGTTTGCCATACTGAGCACGCCCACCTCGTGCTGGATACACAATAACACGTTCATTTTTATATTAGTTACTTTAACATGCAGGAAAAGTCATAAGTAATTTTCAATTGAGCAAAATATTTTAATTTAATATTATTAACCTTAATAATATGTGTAGTAGATAAAAATATTTTAAATTGACAATACTTAACAATTTTAATTCAAAATCTTATAAAAATATATCACAAAAAGTATATTACTGTAAGAGTAAAGTTCTCATCTTCGAATGTTGGACCGTAGATGCTTTCGCCGCCTGTACCATCACCATTTATTATGTCACCGCCTTGGATCATGAACTGTGAAATTGCTGAAAAGAATTTACAATGATGTTTAATTCATAAAATGTCATATTAAACTAATTAAATTGCAGAAAAAAAAGACTAAGATTTTTTTCTAATAGTTGTTACATTTTAATCTTGGTCAATTTATCTGATCTTGTAAAGATAAATTATATCAAAATCAATAATCCAGTTTTTCATATAATATACTTTACTTTTTTAGTTGTGACTGTCTGACAAAATTGTTATATGAAATGAAATAAAGTACATATATTATATATGAAAAACAGGATTAAAAATTTTGATTGAATTGATCTTCACAAGATAAGATAAATTGACCAAGATTAAAATGTGTTACTATTAGAAAAAAAATTTAGTTCTTTTTTTCTGCAATTTATATATATATATAAAACAAAAAAAGTTAAGTTTCTTTTATATTTCTATTCTTCTTTTAATTTTCTATTACATGATGTTTTAAACTATGTATTCTTATTATATCTTTTTTTTATAAATATAAGTGAAATAATGTCTTATATCTATATGGATGAACACAATTGAGCTTAATATTCAATATTAATAATTAAGCAACCTGATGATAATTAATCACTTCCACTAAAGATCTTATGCAACATCGGAATCACAAGTATTGCTGTAACATACATTTACAGAACACACAGACAGTCATACATTAACAAGTGAAACAATGCTAAAGTTTAGAGAATTATAAATAGAGTAATCACATTAGAACACATTCATTATTATGATTTAAGTTCTATTGTATTCAAATTAATTTCAATCTAACAATTTGTTGTTTGTTTTATATACATATTGTTCTTATTATTTGGAGGAACATTAATGCAAGAAAATGTATTTTACATACTTTACTTATGTAATAATACATAAAACAATATCAAAATAATAATACTAAGTACTAATAGGATTTGGCAGTTTGCTTACTCATTGCCATATACTATGTAATATAACAATACTAAAAACAACAAACAAACAACAACAAACTATAAAAACAGGATAACTTATTTGAAAATATGTGTATACCTTTATGAAATCGGACTCCTTTAAAGTGTAAGGGTTTTCCATAAACACCAACTCCTTTTTCTCCTGTACACAGGGCACGAAAATTCTCTGCAGTTTTAGGCACAACATCATATCTTAATTCTATCACAATTCGCCCAGCTGTAAAACAGTCATTTAATTTTAATTTAATGTAAAAATATATGCAAATATAATATAATTTGTGATAATTAAGCTGCTATCATACAAAAAACATTTTGAGACCTCAGATATACTGTGTCAACACTTTATCTATCAAGCTATAAATATGAATAGTTGGACAATATTAACATTAAAACAATGATGCTTTCATATCTAAATTGGAGTGGTAGTTTGTATTTGTTGGTTGTTTTTTAATCTGTTATATATACTTTCATGCATTCCAAGATCTTAAAGATTTATCGATAAAGAGAAAATTAAACATTATTTTGTTGATAATCTATATCATTTGTTATTACAGTTTGTTTATTATAATACAGTAACTGGTAGAGGATAAGACATGTTAAACCTAAGACAAAGTTGCGCGGCCTCGAACCACTAGACAGAATATAATGAAGTATTTTCATATGCAGCATTCATTTTGATATGTTAATGGGATGAAATACTAACCTTTCTCGCCATCTATTAATATATCTAAGAATACTAAAGGGTTCCTTTGTTTTTGCTGGATCCCTGTTATCATTATCTTCAATATATCACAATATGCAGGCCATTTATAAAAAAATACCTAATTAGTTAATGTAAATAACACAATAATTGACCATTTCGTGCCTATTTCGTGTAAAGAAAGCCGTTAAGTCTATATTAACTAAATAAAAACAAAGCAAAACAATACACCCATATTGGCCGACCTACCCCAAACCATAAATTGTAGGTATAGAAAATGTATACATATGTCATATACAGACCAAAATTTACACAATTTATAGATCTACATAAACCACAGATAAATTAAGTTTATACACATATTATCATATCATATTTTTTCAAGCGTTTCAGTCAAAAACAATAACAGTAAAAATATGATAAATAAACAATTGACCAAAAATATTAGAATAAACAGGAAATATGACACGTCCCACTATTGGAGGACCAATATATTTATTTTAAAAAGTCGCAGAAATGTGGTTAGGATTGATCTAGAGAGGCTGCCTGCAAGAGGTGGCAAATTAATTACAAATAACCCTGTATAACTTAATAGGGTGAAAAACATAATTGTCTTACTGACAGATAAAAAAAATCTTAAAGAACTTTGCTTTTTTTTATTCTAATGGTTTTTATTGAAATTCTATATAAAATGATACATTATCAATAAGAATAAAAGAATACACTTGCAAATTTTGTTAATTTTACATTATTGTCTCATTTGCATTATGTGAGCAGCTATTTTTAAATAAGTGTACATTGATATAAAGCTTATCATTAACATATTTTTTATTTTATTTTTTCGTGTTGGTTATATTAATTAATTTCAAAAATTAACTCTTTTTCGTCCATAGACTACTACGCTTCACAGATTACATTTATTACAATTGGCGGATGTCACTTGTCAGATTTACTATGTAAATTTTTAATTGTGGAATTGTCAGTTGCGTCACCATTCACCAATCTTAATCCTATTGAACATTACTTGCGACTGTCTAAAATATAAGATAATTGATGTTATAGTTATGTTGTATAATTAGTATTTATTGGGTTTGTAAGTATGACTTTAATTAAAGATAAAGATAAGACTCGAAAGTAAACATTGGCTTGATATTGTTAAAACCAATACGATAAATTCTACTTAACTAAATATATTATATGTAACCGCATAAGTTCATTACATTGATTATATTATAAATTACAGCTTACAAAATGTCGTCGTCAGCAATTTACATCTTGGATGTAAAGGGTAAAGTTCTCATATCGAGGAATTACCGAGGCGATGTCGATATGGGCGTTATCGACAAGTTTATGCCGCTGTTAATGGAGAAAGAAGAAGAAGGAATGCTGACGCCATTACTGCAGACTAGCGAGTGTACTTTCTCTTATATTAAGACTAATAATCTTTACATTGTTTCAACAACAAAGAAAAATGCCAATATTGCACTTGTCTTTGTATTTCTTTACAAAATAGTAGAAGTTATGTCTGAATACTTCAAAGAAATAGAAGAGGAGAGCATTAGAGATAATTTTGTTGTAATCTATGAGTTGCTTGATGAATTATTAGATTTTGGATATCCACAAACAACTGACAGTAAAATTCTTCAAGAATACATAACTCAGGAGGGTCATAAGCTAGAGATGCAACCTAGAATACCAATGGCAGTTACTAATGCTGTTTCATGGAGATCAGAGGGTATTAAATACAGGAAAAATGAAGTATTCCTGGATGTGATTGAGTCAGTTAACCTTTTGGCAAACTCAAATGGAAATGTTTTGAGGAGTGAGATAGTAGGTGCAATCAAAATGAGAGTTTACTTATCTGGTATGCCTGAGCTCCGACTGGGGTTGAATGATAAAGTGCTTTTTGAAAGCACTGGTAGAGGCAAGTCAAAGTCTGTTGAGTTGGAAGATGTAAAATTCCATCAATGTGTCAGGTTGTCAAGATTTGAGAATGATAGAACTATCTCATTCATTCCACCAGATGGTGAATTTGAACTAATGTCTTATAGACTAAACACTCATGTCAAACCTCTGATATGGATAGAGTCGGTTATTGAGCGTCATGCTCATTCTAGGGTTGAGTACATGATAAAAGCAAAATCACAATTTAAGAGACGATCAACAGCTAACAATGTTGAGATTATTATCCCAGTGCCAGCTGATGCTGATTCCCCTAAATTTAAAACTACAATTGGCAGCGTAAAATATACACCAGAGCAAAATGCCATTACTTGGTCTATCAAATCATTCCCAGGTGGCAAAGAGTACTTAATGCGAGCTCATTTTGGCTTGCCGTCTGTTGAATGTGAGGACACAGATGGCAAGCCACCTATTCAAGTAAAGTTTGAGATTCCTTATTTCACAACTTCTGGCATACAAGTAAGATATCTGAAGATCATTGAGAAGAGTGGCTACCAAGCCTTGCCTTGGGTGAGGTACATTACGCAAAACGGAGACTATCAATTGCGAACTAATTAAATTACAGAGCCATTTGTTTGTTACATTCCTTATCTAAGTTGCACTAGTATGTAATAATGATCTATATGCAATTTTAAACTAGTTTGTAATTTGGAAGTATTATTGTTAAGGTTGTTTGACCCTATAATAAAGTCCCTAACTATTAATTTATTATTTCTTATAAAACCTATTTCTAAAAAAAATAAACTTAAATACTTGTATGGGAGTTATATATCTTTTGATAGAGTGAAAAGTGTGCAATAAAAGTGAAATACTATAATATTTTCAGTGTCCAGAGACTACCCCTCTAAAGATTTATTACATGTATAGAAGACGATTTACTTGTTACCTATTACGTTCATATAAATGGACATAACTTTTTTATTTCTAAATCGATTTTTATAAAATAAACACTAAATGTTAAGTGAATCTTCACATCGTATCCGATGCGATATTTAACAGATACAGCAATAGAGTATTTTAAAAAACGATATTATACCATAGAATTAATATACATAGAATAGGTGAACTATAGGTATTCGTATGAGAGTCAGTGACAGAAAGTTAAAAAAAGGTGACACACTGTTTGTCTTTGTTCAATACAGTTACTTATGCAGACTAGCGAGTCTCGATAAATTTATTGGTAAATCTTGTGATAGTTCTTTGCTTAATATTACGTACTCGAGGTACAGCACTTTATAGTAATCTTCTTAAAGTTGTATATCCATTATGATATAAGTTATGATCCAGTATCAAAGTGGTCACTACAAACCTCTGAAGTTTTTTTTATGGATAAATATTCAATAGCAGTCATTCATTTTGTCTTTAAATCATTACCTTTAGAAAATCTGAAGAGAAATAAGTAGATTTAAACATCTTATGAAATTAATCTTTTTTAACACATGATATGCTTCTAATATTTTTTTAGTATGTGTATGACAAACATAAAAACAGTAAATTTTTTACTTGTGAAAACTGCGACTATAGTCGAAATGAATAGTTTTTTTTTATATTGTACACAAAATGTATTTGTAATTTTATAGACTAATAAATAATAATAATTTTTGAAAATATCTTTAAACATGTATAGCCATGTTAAGCTTATTTAAATTTATATAAATATAGAATGTAAAAAACCGATACGGGCAGGGATTCGAACCCGCGACTACTGGGAAACCGTCCCGTCGCTCTACCAACTGAGCTACCGTATCGCTGTCCGTCTCGGTGAATTAAGCATTCTATATGTGATCGTCTTTATCGGGACGGTGGTGACATCTATTAGGTTTCTTTCGAAAATCCTAACCAATGTTTCTAACTTTGCAGTATAGATAAACATTGAAAAGATGCCACTACCGAAATTAATTTTTGAAAATATCTTTAAACATGTATAGCCATGTTAAGCTTATTTAAATTTATATAAATATAGAATGTAAAAAACCGATACGGGCAGGGATTCGAACCCGCGACTACTGGGAATCAAAAAAATAAAGACGATCACATATAGAATGCTTAATTCACCGAGACGGACAGCGATACGGTAGCTCAGTTGGTAGAGCGACGGGACGGTTTCCCAGTAGTCGCGGGTTCGAATCCCTGCCCGTATCGGTTTTTTACATTCTATATTTATATAAATTTAAATAATAATAAATAAAGACAGATATGGTTTTTCGATTTACCTATCTCTTTTAAGTTCGATGGTCACATTTTAGGCTGGTTTCCCTACTTTATGTATAATATCTCCATGTATTATACCCGATTTAATACTAAAAGCTTCAGCGATACTGATTTGCGTATCGTATTCTTTTATTTTCGTATTCCGATACGATTGTTAGATACAGCAATATAGTGTTATAGAAAATATATACTTTCCCATTAAAACCGATATCGGATTCCTAATTGTATCGAAAATATATTGTATAGTCTCATAACTATATACGATTCGTATTTCGTATCGCCCACGGCCCACCTCTTATATGGTCGTTTATCAACAAGAGCTGCTAACTTATGTCATAAGTCATTAAATGTCATTTTTGACAATTAATATTTACAAAATACAAGTTTTAAATTTTTAGACCCGGGAATTAAGAATAAGTAAAAAATAGAGAAATGTTTAACCAACATTCAGTATGATAAATGTAAATAAATTTTGCCTTATATGTCGTAGGCGATATAGTAATATTTTACCTTCAAGCGAGTCAGTAATCATCAGGCAAAATAAATCTGAAAATACTTATAATAACCTCGAAAAATCTAAGGAAGAATATACTATAAAAAATGACTTGAAAGAATTCAGGATCAATGATGTAAATATACAAATGATATCCAAAAATATTTACGAACAACTTTTTAACAATCCACAACCACCTCTTGATCCAAGTCTGATTAAAAGGTATTAATATATTTCAAACAGTATTTAAAGATACCTATTTAAGTGTGTGTTTTGTGTATACACAAAAGCATCAAAAAAGAAATATCGTTTTAGAAGAACATGTATATTTTATTTTTAGTTGTCAAAACCATTTAGAAAGACATGGAATAAATATTAAAAAAAATACATATTTACCAGATGTGCATTTAAAATTGCCAAAACTAAAAGGAAAAGATGTTGTCGAACATTTTTATAATATTGGAGAGGAGCAATGTGCACCTTTTAGAAACTTGTTAATTACACTGTCAACATGCAATCTACCACAATTACCAATGGTTAATATAAAATATTAATTTATTAAATGTTTTATGGATAAACTAATCTTAATTTAATTGCATAGCATTGCATTTCAGAAATGGTTGAAACAACAAGGTTGGACTAAATATACAAAGCAGGGCTCACAATCTGTGCCATGTCCTCCAGATGATGCTTTAATCTTGGATGTGGAAGTACTAATGAAGGCAGGAAAACGTCCCACCCTTGCATGTGCTGTGTCCCCTGAAGCTTGGTTTGTTAAAACATATTAGATGAAATAAATCAAATAGTTTTTAGAGTTCTATACCCAAAAGATAAAACCGGAACCGTATAAATACAAAACCTTTAAAAATAGTTAATTCAATTAAAATAAATATTTATGGGGGGGCTCACATACAACAATCATATTTTTTTTGCCATTCTCTATATACAATGGTACAGGACCCTTCGTGAGTGAGTCCGTCTTGCTCTTAGACAGTTTTTAATACCTGTTTTTAATGAACAATGAAGTTTGATTGCCTATATAAAATTAATATTTTTAGGTATGGTTGGATAAGTGAATCCCTAGCTAATGATAAAGATCATCAGTACTATGATGCAGTACGGTATACAGACCTCATACCATTAGAAACAGACGGTTCAGAACCTGTAGGTGATATAGCAAGACCTAGAATAGTTGTGGGACACAATGTCTCATATGATAGATCTAAAATTAAAGAACAATATTGGCTCAATAGAACTGGTGAGTTAAATATACATTGATTTTTATTTGGAATATCCTTCTTGTCCTAAATAATTTTAATCTAACCAGAGCTAAATTATATAAAAGTTATTAAGGTTCATCATGTTTATCTGCATAATAGGTATATAACCAGAGTTAAAAACAGTTAAAAAACCTCAAATTATCACTATATTCCTTATTTTTAGGTTTTAGTTATAGATTTATTTCCTGGTTAAGAAAACATAATATCATAACCAGTAAATAAACCCATGCCTGTAGGTACTTTACCTTCCAGGTGTCCGCTTTATGGATACAATGTCCATGCATACATGTGTCTCCGGAGTCACCAGCTACCAGCGTACAGTGCTCAAGGATAAGAAAAGGGAGCCCCACCCTACTGATGACGACTGGATAGGGATCAGCTCTCTCAATGGATTGTCTGATGTGAGTTATGAATTGACACCCCTGCTCTCCCCCCCCAAGGCCATTAACTTTAGTCTAACTTACAACAAAAAAAAGATAGATTAATTAAAAATGTTTTGTATATATATGCTGTTGTATATACAAAATTCATCTGTATCTAAGGTGCTTAGTTACTATATTATGATTTTTTGTTTAAAGGTACACCAACTATATTGCGGGGTGTCCATAAATAAGGAAACTCGTGATGTTTTCGTAGAAGGGAGTTTGGAGGATGTTCATAACAACTTTCAAGAGCTAATGAAATACTGCGCTGGTGACGTCATCGCTACACACAACGTGCTAAAAGAACTACTGCCGATGTTTCTAGAAAGATTTCCACATCCCGTTACTTTAGCGGGAATGCTAGAATTGGGTATTTCTTTTTAGTGAAGAATATTTATAATGTTCTCCGGTATAGAAATCGAACTTATTATTAAAAAACTTTTCCAATTCCAGGGTCCGCTTACCTTCCTGTAAATTCAAACTGGTTACAATATATAGATGCTGCAGAAACTGTTTTTAAAGATTTGAAATTAGAATCCCAACAGATATTATCATCTAAGGCGGATGAGGTCTGTCGGTTAATGGAAAATGAGACTTACAAAAATGATCCCTGGATGTGGGACCAGGACTGGTCAGAACAAAAATTAAAATTGAAAAAAGCGGCGAGTAAAAAGAAACAAACACCTAATTTACACGTACAGGTAGCCAATAATAACGTCAAAAAAACAGGTTCTAAATTTGAATTGTTAAGTGATGAGTACATTGACAGCGTTTTTTCGAAAGAAGAAGTACTGGTACCTGCTGTTAAAGATTTGAATAAAAAGTTTGAGTACTTATATGATTTGGGACAGTTATTGCCAGTACGACGGCCGTACTTAGCGGGATATCCGGCGTGGTACAGAAAGTTATGTACAAAACCAGGGACGGAACCTGATTGGACGCCGGGTGCCAATAATATTACTACTAGTATGCAGGTATGGGCTTTGTATGGTGGGCATTATTTTTTTATGTTATTAATATTATTAGTATTTTGTATTTTTTTTTTCATAATAACTTACAATGAACTTAATTTGAAATGTTTAAATTTTTAACAGTAATATGTATTTATAATAGATAACTCCAAAACTCCTTCGTCTTACGTGGGAGGGTTATCCTCTACATTATATACAATCCGAAGGCTGGGGGTTCCTTGTACCCTACAGCAGACATATAGAGGAAGATGCCCAAGAACCATTATTACCTTTAGAGAAACTTTTAGAAACTTGCCCTTTGATGAGCAGTAAGGGAGACTTTGTTGAAAGTGATTTAAATATGCTGCCTAAGAATGTAGAGGTTTGTGTCCTTTTAACGAGTAGATAGAGTGAGAAAAGATTTGGAAAATACTTAGTAAAAGTAGTACTAACAAACTGACATGAAAATTGGATATTTAGATAGTTAATAAGTAAGCCAGTTTATCAGAGAAGTATTGTATAAGCAAAAAAAGTTCTAAATGATAATCTCAATTGCTCTAGGAAGACTTGGGAAGGAGAGCGTACTACGCTCGTAAATCGCGAGACGAACAAGCTGCCGCCAACAAGTACCACGGGCTAGGCGTGTGGTGCGGGGTGCAGCTACAGGGTGGGTTTATTATGACAATGTTAACATTTAGAGTTTTAATTATTTCGTAAAAAAAAATCATAACAGTTTTTTTTAATAGTATTTTGTGTTAAACAAAATATTAATTATAAATATTACTGTTTTTAGGTTGCTGTCATTTTCTACGTCTGCCACACAAGGACGGACCCAAATATAAAGTAGGGAACCCTCTGGCCAGGGATTTCTTAAATATGTTCAGTCAAAATGTGCTGTCAGCGCAGGGAAATGAAGCTGAAAAGGTTAGTACAAAGCACTATCGCGGTTTTGTTAAAAATTGTAAATTAAAAAGTTTCGTATTTGTTGCTATCTCTATCTATCTCCCTCTCGTCGTCGTGTTCTCCCCAGGTGTTGTCGTTCGGTCGCATGATGTCGTACTGGCGCAACACGCGGGAGCGCGTGCTGGGTCAGCAGGTGGTGTGGTTGCCGGACGCGGCGCTGCCGGTGTCGCTTCGCGGGCGCACCTGCGGGGCCATCCTGCCTCTCGTCGTCGTGTGCGGGACGCTCACTAGACGGTGAGATTATTTGTAACATAACAAAATAAGATTAGTTGATGAACCCGGGGGACCAGTCCCTATTTTTAAAGAAAAAAAAATCTAATAAACTGTGGGTTTATTTTTTTTTAAATATCTTTAAACATGTATAGCCATGTTAAGCTTATTTAAATTTATATAAGTATAGAATGTAAAAAACCGATACGGGCAGGGATTCGAACCCGCGACTACTGGGAAACCGTCCCGTCGCTCTACCAACTGAGCTACCGTATCGCTGTCCGTCTCGGTGAATTAAGCATTCCATATGTGATCGTCTTTATCGGGACGGTGGTGACACCTATTAGGTTTCTTTCGAAAATCCTAACCAATGTTTCTAACTTTGCAGTATAGATAAACATTGAAAAGATGCCACTACCGAAATCAATTTTTGAAAATATCTTTAAACATGTATAGCCATGTTAAGCTTATTTAAATTTATATAAATAAACTATGGGTTTGATAATCATAATATGTTGCATGAGACGATAAACTATAACCAAAACATTTTTTATAAATATATAATATATTCGTTTAATAGAGTAAAGTAAATACTAAATATATTAAATATGTCTATTGAAGTACCGCATCGTTAACACGGTATGTATATTCCGCTCATAGCGCGTCGGAGCCGACGTGGATGACCGCCAGCAACGCTCAGAGCGACCGCGTAGGCTCCGAGCTACGAGCCCTCGTAACCGCGCCGCACGGCCATTGCTTCGTAGGCGCCGACGTAGACTCGCAGGTGTGTAACTCGTAGGCTTCTTCCCGTCATTTATGAAAATAGTACATAGCTCAGAAATCTAACTGATACAAATATTCGTAGTATATTTGTTTGTACAGTGACGGTGTAAAAATTTTATGTAATGTGGGCAAGGTATATATCGAGAAACTCTCTGATCGTGAATACTTATTTGCTATTAAACAACAAAATTAAAAAAAAAACCTGTTGTAGTTAGTTTCTTACCCAATGACATTAATGCCCTATGATTTTTAGTTAACTGTCTTTTGGTTTTTAGTAACTTTGAATTGCCGTTATTGGGGTTTTATTTGAATTTTAGAGATGTTGAAGTATAAACTATATATTTTTTTACATAAATTATTTTATTATGATTGAATAAATTATAATTAATTGATATTCATATATATTTTTTTATTTATATAATCTTACATTCTTGAGGGCCTTTTCTTTGTACATTTGTTTTATGTACGGAGAAAATATTATAGTATTTACAAAATATTTTAGAAACAGAGAAATAGTTTTAAGAAAAATATAAATATTTTTAAAATATATATTTTTTTAATTTTCAAACTTTTTTGACTATAAAACTATTATGTGTTTGCGGTTCTATATATACCATAGTGTGTGTGTGTGTGTGTATCAGGAGCTGTGGATCGCCGCTCTGCTGGGTGACAGCGGGCGGCTGGTGGGCGGCAGTGCCTTCGGCTGGTCAGTGCTGGCCGGCGACAAGCGCCAAGGGACCGACCTGCACTCACTCACGGGACGAGCCGCCGGCATACGGAGAGACCACGCCAAGGTCATCAACTACGCAAGGATATACGGTAGGGCAGAAGTCACTATTAGTTTCTAGTAAAAGGATATATGTTTCTTTAAAAGTTTGCTAACTACGACCCTCAGCTCGTTTTATGTAGCCTTATATTTATTGAGGCGCTGGGTTCGGTAGAGTTATGTGAGTTGCAAAAGAGGAGGTAGACCAATCAGGGCGCAAGTAGTTCAGGAACGGAGTCTAAAATAGTAGTTTAAAGTTTTAGCGTTATATTGTTTAACAGCTCTGACTCGTGGTTTATATTTATTAAAAAAACTTCTAAATTTAAAAATTTGTATTATAATAATAAATATGTACTAATATTATAAAAATAAGAAAATCTGTAAATTTACAAATAATGAGCAAATCAATATGTAGGCGCCGGTCAAAGTTTTGCCGAGCGGCTTCTAAAACAGTTTAATCCGACTATGACGATATCGGAGGCAAAGAGCAAAGCGGCCAAAATGTTCTCCACCACTAAAGGAAAACGAGTATATACGTTGAAATCCAAGTATAAGGAGGGCTTTATGGACGAAGATTTAGGCGATCAGGTAAACTGTTAAATATTAATAATTAAAAAATATGGTTTCAAAAAAAAATATACAGAATAATATGACCTCGTTATTTTTGAAATATACATTAACTAATATTCAAATCCCATATTTTGTAGTGCTTTTTTGTTGATTCCGATGAACAAAATGTTGTATAAAATAATTATAAGTCGGTAGAGATGTCCTCGTACCAAGCGATGCGTCTCGCTAAGTTGAGCGGAAAAACCACCGGAGAGATGTTCGAGCGACCGCGCTGGGAGGGAGGCACGGAGTCAACCATGTTTAATAAACTGGAAGAAATAACAGGTAAGGGAGTTTACACCTTCCCCAAAGAATAATCGAACAAAATTACATAATTT
Source organism: Napeogenes inachia (assembly GCA_959347355.1). Taxonomy (NCBI): domain Eukaryota; kingdom Metazoa; phylum Arthropoda; class Insecta; order Lepidoptera; family Nymphalidae; genus Napeogenes; species Napeogenes inachia. Next base: position 18,113,120 of record OY365793.1, on the reverse strand, counting down.
ATAATCTGATTAGTACAACAGTAAGTAATGATCCGATTCTATATAAATTTGTCTATTGACATTGATTGTCTTTTCTTACCTCATTGCGTTCGTCGAATCCGAACGGTTATTACAAAGTAATTTTTTCATGTATCTACGATTGTTTGAATCTTCGTGATGGTTTCTTCCCAGAGTCGTCGTCTCCGTGCACGGCGTTCCTGGGAGGCCGGCTGTCTCGGTCGCTGGAGCGTCCTGGTCGCTGGGACTCCACGCGCCTCAACTGGGTGGTGCAGAGCGCCGCCGCTGACTTCCTGCACCTCATGTTGGTGAGCATGGCGCACCTCGAGCCACGCGCCAGGTCAGACGTGGGAAATTCTTTAAATATATAACTTTTCATTTCGAGACCGATGAAGTGAATGATATAAACTTTTTTCATTAAGAGACGTTATCTTATTGAAGGTATGTATTTTTTTAAGATTCTGTCTAAGTTTTCATGACGAAGTGAGGTACTTTGTGCCCGAGGAACATAAATACGAGACGGCCTTGGCCCTGCAGATAACCAATCTCCTCACGAGAGCATTTTGTTCGCAGAGGTATGTTGATTGAAATATTAGTTATTTAAATTAAAATAAACGAAATACGTGATAATCTTGTATTAATATATTGTACACATAAAGCTAAAAATATCCATAGTTCTGGTTTAATTTTTTTACCACAATTATATTAATTCTTTCAGAGTTGGCATACACGATTTACCAATGTCGGTGGCTTTTTTTACGTCAGTGGAAGTAGATCGAGTTTTAAGAAAAGAGGCTAACATGAAATGTGTCACACCCTCAAACCCTCACGGCCTAGAGAAAGGCTACGGTATACCTGACGGCGAGTCATTGACAATATTTGATGTGATCGAAAAATACAATGCTAATAAAGAAACTTAATAAAACTTATATAAAACTCATTTTCCCCAATACGCAGTATTAATTTCATGCTCATAACATGCAGCTTTGCTCATAACCTCAACTTTGGTCGGTACATTGAGTCCAGAGCAAGAGCAGCTGCAGGAAAGCTTGCCGTTCTTGCGAAGATGCGACAGTACTTTACACCGGGACAGCTTCTTGTATTATACAAAGCACAGATCCGGTCGTGTGTAGAGTACTGTAGCCACATATTTGCTGGTGCCGCAAAGACTCATCTTGCGGTTCTGGACTTTATTGAGAGGCGAGCAAAGAGGCTTATCGGCGACCCTAAATTGGTTGACGCCAACCTCCACAGCCTTGAACATAGGCGTAGAATTGCTAGCCTCTCAGTATTCTATAGGATACATTTTGGTGAGTGTGCGCAGAAATTACACTACCTAATTCCCCCATCCCTGTTCCTTTGCCGGACGTCCCGACGCACGGCAGGTATCCATCCCTACGTTGTGAACACTCCACCTGTCCGAACGAAGCGCTATGCTTCGTCTTTTTTAGTGCGTACAGCGAAGGACTGGAACAATCTGCCTGCGTCGGTATTTCCGGCAAAATATAATGTGGGAGTTTTCAAAAGGAGGGTGAATAGGCTGCTAGTTTAATGCGCTTTACCACCTAAGACTACATTTCACTTACCATCAGGTGGAATGTAGTCAAGCATTAACCTAGTTTTGTATAAAAAAAAAAGCGCCATCTATTAATATAATAACTTATTTGTTACCAAGAACTTCATCATTATTATTCTATTGTAAACCAATGTCTATGTAACAAACATACACAATTTTATCTTTCTTTATAGAATGATAATAAAAAACTCCAAAACCGAAATTAATCTTTGAAACTGTCTTCAAAAATGTTCAGTCATGTAAAATAAAGGGTGGGGGAAAAAAGTATCTACGCATTTTATATGAAAACACAAGACATATTTTTTCCGAGATTATTTATATTGTATTTTCTAAGACTTCCACGAGTACTACACCTGTTTTTACGGATTTAACTCCTGTATAATTAACATAATTATAAATTACATTTCGTCGTCTCGACGAATACCATCTCGTCTTACCGTGAACACGACTGCTGCAAAGCATATTGATCTTTAATCTCATCAGCTGTTGGCAGTAAAGGTCCAAATCGATGGTTCTGCCTGACGATTTAAACCATCACCTTATTGCGAGTTAACCCGGGTGTCCACAATCTGGAAAGCCTGACCGACTCTTGACCATGATCTTTTTCACACGTTTGTATCGTATGTGGTCCACTCGTTTGGCACCCGAAGATCGAGTTTTTTTGTGTGGGTACGCTGGGTAGCTTTTTTCAAATGGGTCAAAACTGTTATGTGATCAATCTCTAGTTCTTCAGCTACGTCGTAACTACTGACATGCCGACCTTAGACCCGCATTTTTTTGGTATAAAACTTTAAAATGTATCGAATTTCTTTATTAGATTCATCGATTTAGATAGAAATAAACACATTTACTTAATTGTTTCCTTTTTTAAATTATGTAAACATAGAATAAAAAATAAACCGACACGGGCAGGGATTCGAACCCGCGACTACTGGGAAACCGTCCCGTCGCTCTACCAACTGAGCTATACGGTAGCGATACGGTAGCTATACCGCTATACGTTAGGCGTCTGCGCTCCACTACTCGACCAACAGGGAGGTTGAAACAATGAAATTATTATTTACCAAATAAGACGAAAACTTAAAGTCGGTGTAAAAATTCACTGGATTGCGATTTGAAGGGGAAGGTTTTTAAACACGATTGATCAAAATTATCGTACAGTTGATATATTTATTTTAATTTTAATAATTATTATTATTTTATATAAGGTGGTAACAAATGAGTACATTACCAGTTTAAAAATGAGGTGGGGGAGATAGTTTTAAATTTATGAAAATATTATTTATCATTTAAAATTATTAATAGTTTAATTTTTAATTTAGTTTTGCTCTAATCAGTGCACCATATTTTTGGTTGACCCGTCTCACGTCAAGATTGGACAAAGAAGCAGGTATAATTTGACTGTGTTATGTTCATTATAATATGAATTTATATATATAATTCAGTCTAAGTAACACGTGTCCGGCTATCTAAATTGTAAGTTATTTTTTATCGGCTGACTAAAAATTTGTTTATAATTTAGTCTTAGCATCTCGTGGCGGTTTTGATGTCAAATTGTATATTAATTATGAAGTTATTTGTTTGCACTTTTAACATTACGCCATCTGTTGAACACTCACTCAATGCAGTCAACAGATACAACGCCATCTGTTAGACTTGTTTGGATCTAATAGATTATTGAAAACAAAAAAATTGCAATAAAATAATATTGCGACTATAAATTAAGATAAACGCTATCCTATGTTTCAAGTTGAAGCAAACTACACACAGTGTGCAAATTTGATTAAAATCGCCTAAGTAGTTTAGGAGTCCATCGCGGACAAACAACGTGACACGTAATTTATATAGGTATACTAGCAGACTCGGCCACGCGTTGCTGTGGTTGCTAAGGTTTTGGATATACCTATTACATTGTACTAAACTATTTAAGAAGTCACGGTATTAGAAAAAATAAAATTAAAATTAAAAAAACCCCCGACCGCTAAGTAAAGGAAAAAAATTAAAATGCCAGTAAATTTATCAAGGCCAATAACGAAATAACAATATTTTGATATAAAATAATATTGTGACTTAAAATTAAGATGTAAGTTATCCTATGTTTCAAGTTGGATCAAACTACACACGGTGTGCAAATTTGATTAAAATCGGTTAAGTAGTTTAGGAGTCCATCGCGGACAAACAACGTGACACGTAATTTATATATATTAAGATTAAAAAGATTGGAGATATAAATGACGGTGATTAATATTTAAGAGGATTGCATTTTTTTTATTTCTGCTGCTTTTATATTTTTTTCCTACATAAATTGCAGAAAATGCTTCTTGTATCAAATATTCTATTAAATCATTATCTTCATATCAATACAATGCTTTTACCGCCACAATAAAACAGTAAATTTTCATAACCTCTCTTTTTAACTTTGCTCAATGTTAACAGTGATATCAATATATAATTTCAATTCGATGCGCCACAAAAACAATAATTCCCACTCCTATAAAATAGATACTCCATCTTGTAATTTTTATACCTTACACTTTAGAGGTATATCCATACAATATTACTTTCCGTTTTAAGATAAGAAGTAAACTAAGAATAAAGAAAAAACTTAATATTATATATGTTATTAAGTACAGTATACCAAGTCTACGATCTTTGTATAGATTAATTAATTTACATAAATATAATAAAATATCGACCACGATATCTGCATTTCAGTATCGAACTATCGATATATCGTTTAAAAAAGTATAAGTAATAAATATCGATATTTCCAAGTTATAATATCGATATTTTATCAACCGTCCTAGACTACGCATATGTCAATGTCACATTGTTATTTATAATAGGTTATAATCAATAATTTTACAGTAAACAGATAACTGTATAGTTTATACTGTATATGAGTAATGATTGTTACCTTGTGTTTTAAATTTTAATTGGCTCTTTTATGTTTTGATCAGACAAGTGACAAGTCAAATCTTCATGTTATTAATAATAATAAAACGGTAGAAATGTCGAAAGTTACGAAGAGGAAACATGTAATGAACGAAACATTATGGGATGATTACGAGCTGCCTAAAGACAACCAAATTATAGTAAAGGTTTTGAAAAGCAGAGGAAATAATCTTCACGAGGTAATAAACTAACTTAACTTGGTAGACTTCCACAAAACGGAACATAATTGTTCATATGTCATATTTCTCTATAGATATCAGTTATAAATGTTTATATATATTATTCCTCTATAGATAACCACTCCCACCGGAGAAGAATACTTGGTGTCAATGCCTAGTAAGTTTCGAAAAAATATTTGGGTAAAACGGGGTGACTTTATACTTGTAGAACCTATTGAAGAAGGCGACAAGGTTAAAGCAGAAATTGTCAAAATAATGAACAAGGACTCTATCAAGTATTACAAAGAAAAGAATATGTGGCCCAAGGAGTTTGATGAGAGTAAAAGGGAAGGTTCTAAAGGAATGGATGAAGAATTATTTGTAAACACAAATAGGGTGCCTATGAAGGTCTACCACAGTGATACAGACAACAGTGACTCAAGTGGTAATAGTGAAAGTGATGAAAGTTAATAAAATGTTAATGTGAATACTTATATTTTTTATTATCTTAAAAATCACAATATTAAACTTATTTTACATGAGAATAATCCTTGTTCTTATCCAGACATTTTTTTAAATGAATGTTGTAACACATTTACCTGGTCTGTCATTGGCTTGGAATACAATATGTTTTTAGTGAATACAGTATATTTTAAATAATCTTGACCACTGCATTTAATTGAGTTTTACAATTGGCTGTGCCATTATCCACTTTATTATTTATGGCTCATTGCAAGAAGAAAAGAAAATAAAATTAAAAAATTTATAAACTCCCGATAGAAAAGATCTCTAAAAAGAATAATTATAATATTATTATGTACTTATTGATATCATTGCGTTGGGGGACTGTTGTATGTAAGTTGACGATGGTGTCTGTTTTACATTAAATCATTGAGGACTTAGACTATGATTCTATATTGTCATTTCTTTATTAGCCTTAGTAACTTACTTAATTTTTTCTTTTATTTTAAAACGGTCCCCCGACGCAACAACTTTAATAAGTATAGGGGGTTTATTAGATTATTTTTTTTTCTGCTTTAAAGTTATGTTATTGGTTTCTTTATTGTACTAAATGAACCTACAGCCACACAAATTTTCAGTTTTTGAAGTATTTCTATCAATCTATCCTAATAGGTATTATAAAGAGGAAAGATTTGCTCGAATTGAATAGACACCGAAACTACTGAATTGATTAAAAAATATTTTACCTTTACAATCCTACATTATCCCTCTGATGAACATACGCTATATTTAATACGAGAAAAAATAAGGATCCGCGTAAAAATTTCGACAATGTAATAAATTATAAATGTATTAAGTAACATGATTTAAGACTCTCTCATATAGGTAGTTACTACTATTAATTAAAATAAACATTTAGAGTTAAAATGATTTACAATCACTAATAACACTATGGTGAAGGGATTTATATTATCACTAGCTATTGCCCGTGACTCTTTATGACTACTATCATAAGCCGTATAAATATATTTTTTACAGTCAATGTGGACGCAGCCACCGGAAAAAGTTATCCTTAATAAAGTACTTTACCTGAGTAAATAAGTGTTAAAATCTTTTGGCCTTCTTAACAAGGTTCTTTTCCTATATAGCGCGGTCGAAACCGCTGGGAACAGCTAATTATTGCATAAGAACCTCTCCCCCGCACGAATAAAACGTCAATATCTTGGAGACGACTGTTTCTATTTCGACCAAACATGGATAAGAACCATCTCGACAAATATAGCTTTCAATTTAAAAAACCGCATTCAAATCCGTCTACATGTTTGGCCGCTACATTGCCACAGACAGACACACAGATACACAGATCAACAGGTCAAACTTATAACACCCCTCTTTTTAGTGGGAGGTTAAAAATCTGTGTTATTATCTATAAGACAAATTTAACAAAAATTGTTACTGTTATTCCTTAGCTTCATCATTACTATCATAACCATTTACAATGTTTACATTTTGGCTGTTTTCAACATCCATAATGTATTCATATATAGATTTAATAAGCTCTATTGATTTAACATTTGCCCATCCTTCAGTTTTTGTAATATGTTTAGTGTGACCATCTTTGATGAATTCTAATGTCAGTTTCTTTAACATTTTTGCAGAATACAATTCTGCTAACTCTAGGGTTTCTATAACATTATCCACTGATAGCTTTTCCTGCAGGGCTTGTTCACATAAACTTTTTAATGAATCGAGCTGGTAGAACTCAGCAGCAGCTAGAAGTTTTTCTGGTATATCATCAACTCTGGGGCATTTCTCAGTATATATATATGTCAGAACTTCACTTAATATGTCAGTATCAAGAGGTGATTTTATAATGTTTGTATGACATTCCAAAGTGTTATGATTAAAATGAGCCTTGAAAACAGCACTTCTACCGGCTAATATTGCTTTATGGACACAAAATTCTTTATCCTCAGCTGATTTTATGATAACATCAGAATAAAGCCCATTATCTAACAAATTCTGAAAATCATTACTTAACTCCCCTATAGGATTTTTTTCCAGTGCTATTATATTTGTAATGATTTCAAATTTAAACATAAGACTAAGATGTCCATTATATAATATACATTGGTTTTCACCATTTATGATATCACTTTTAAATAATGCAGTTAAATACTGCCACTTATTGGACTGAATTCCATGATACTCATTTGTAACTAATGTGCGTTTTGTATATCCTCTCAGATCTAATTCCAGTACAGACTTTATAAAAACTGTTTTAGGAAACAAGTAATATATCTCAAGCATATCCTTATTTCTACCCAAAAACTTAATTTTTAATTTAAAATTATTTTTAAGATGTTTAAGGTTTTTGTGATTATCTATACGGAATTCATCATATGATTTATTTTCAATATCATTGAGGACAGATTTTATGTTAGCTATGCTCCATGTTATTGTATCCACTCTTTTTTGTTGATCTTCTATGCAATTATGGCTTATTGTAAACGACATTTTTAAATATTACCAATAGTAATTAACACTGCGATATAGTACACTAAGTAACCTAGCGCTCAGAAAATTAGATAATTAAATAGCTGAGTGGCGACTGGTTCATTTTTACAGAAACACTTTTGAATTCTGATAAATTTCAAACAAAATATTCTTAAACGACACTTGTAATTTATATACTTTGACCAATTTTTATTGATCTTTTAAAAACTCTTGTCCGGTATTCATGAAGTTTAGTAATGTTTACGTTAAGTTTCATATAAAATAGTATTTTACTAACTGGACGTACATTGACGGGTACCGCCCCCCATAGAGCATATACCATAGAGTATTATAAGTATAAGGATATAGAGAGGCCTCTTCGACTATTTTTATGCGGAAATTTTGAAGGAGCGACCTCTGTAAATTAAATCCGAACTAATCTATTAAAGCCTATAAATTTACTTGAAAATATTGTTATTTTCTTCATTAATAAAAAAAAAAACTTTTTGCAATAAGAAAACAAAAAAAAAAAATACGGCAAACAACTACTAAACAAACGACATTTGAATAAGTATTTAAAATGAAAAACATCATGTTTTATCAAGCTTTTATTTAGTAATTATTATAATATTCGTGTGCTGCAATTTATATAGTTAATATTCTGACAGATGTCTAATCCAGTTATCCACCAACAAGACAGACCCAAGCCATTGTTCGCTTAAGAAACTTTAGGATTTTTAAAAAGAAGAGTAGGAACACCTGAAAACAATATTGAAAATGTCATTTTTCTATTAAAATCATTCAAATTATAATATTTTGTTAATTCGTCGTAATCGTGAAAATAGTATCATATTAGTAATATTTAGATCTGAGTATAAGTAAGGTAGAGATAAAAATAATGCACTTACGTCTTATGGTACTCTGCGTCTTACTACTAGGCGAACACGGAACATCCAAATAAGCACAACTTATACGTATTCCAGTAGAATACTTTTTTACTTATAAACAACACAAAAACTATGTCTTTTCATTATATTGTAATACACCAGCTCGAATATAGTAAAGAGGAGAAGCAAAAGAAACTCGACTCGAACCCTTGCTTGCTAAGTTTCATAGCCACCAAATCACAATAGAAAATAGAAAAGAAAAAATGGAAAGATCTAGAATTGTTGTGATGTTTAGTCAGCCGCCATCTGTCGATAAATAACAAGAATTAAAATCGTAATGTTTCTAGATTTCCAATACAGATAGCGACACTCATTTGAAGAATTTCTTGTACTAGGTAACTGTCTTCCCCCTGGTATAAACTATAAACTATAAAACTATAAAGTATTATAAGGATTAAGGAGTGTTGCCACTTGCCAACCTGGAATGATGCACCGATGGTATCAGGGTCGTAAAGTTATAGTAACTGTCAAAAAAAATTACGTACATTTTCAAATAACGTATGAATTATAATATTAAAAACTTAAAAAACCCCCGATACAAAAAGACCTCTAAAAAGAATAAAAATAATATTATTATGTATTTATTGAATTCGTTGCGTTGGGGGACCGTTGTACGTACGTTGATAGTGTATATATTACGAAGTTAATCATTGAGAACTTAGACTTTACGATTCGATATCGTAATTTCTTTATTTGCCTTGTTAACTTACTTGCATTTTAATTTCTTCCCTTACTAAACGGTAAACGGACACAGCTGGGAACAGCTAATTCTTGCAGAAGAACCTCTTCCCCGCACGTATGAAACGTCAATATCTTGAAGATGACTATTTTTATTTCAATCAAACAAGGATAAAAAAAATTTCGACGAGCATAGCTTTCGATTAAACAAAACCGCATTCAAATCCGTGAACGCGTTTGGCCGCAAACAGCTAATTATTGCATAAGAAGCTCTCCCCCGCAGCAATAAAATGTCAATATCTTGTAGATGACTATTACTATTTCAATCAAACATGGATAAGAACCATCTCGACGAGCATAGCTTTCGATTTAAAAAAACCGCATTCAAATCCGTCCACGCGTTTGGCCGGAAATTTGCCACAGACAGATACACAGATACACAGATCGACAGGTCAAACTTATAACACCCCTCTTTTTAGTCGGGGTTAAAAACAGATATTGTCGCGTACTTATTTAATGCTCGACTGCCCGTCACGTCCTTATTTTATGATTTTCACATACACAAAAGACATCATAAAAGATTAAAAAATTGGACAAAAAATAAGTGGCATGAAAATTGATCGGTCGATTATTAAATTTATTCAAAGAAATAATAATGGGAACACATGCAATATTTAACTTTAGGCCATTGCTAGTTGTCCGCTAAACGGATGTATAAAGGCTATTGGTAGTCGTCCGCTAAACGGATGAATAAAAGCTATGGCTGGTCGTCCACTAAACGGACGAATAGAATAAATTAATCGTCCACCAAAAATATAAAGATAAATTGTATTTTTTATTAATAGTAGTGTATAAGTAACCTAACCAAATATAATCTATACAACAACGTATTTTTTCACCCGGCAGCATAGATGACGCTACCATTTTTAAGGTTACCCACTAAAACAACTGACGGTCGACCTCATCGCCTGTGTGGGACGCCACGGGACCGCTTTCGCACTCACCGTGACACCCCCGGTAGAACCCCTTTTTTTTTTTTTTTTTTGTCGTTGGAAAAATGCGTTACGCATCCTCCCAGCGGCCTGGAAGGTGATGGCCGAGGGGTTATGTGGGACTACCCGGCAGCATAGAGAACGCTGCCATTTTTAAGGCTACCCACTAAAAAACCAACGGTTGACCTCATCGCCATAGTGGAACGCCACGGTCAGCTTAGGGACACCCTCACCACGTAAGCCTATGATGGACGAGAGAGGTCACCACCCCCTCCCGCCCAGGCACTACGGCTGGAGAAAGGACTTGGGCAGGACCCGTCTCTTTTCATCCAACCTCCCGAATGGAGCAGCGACACCGCCGGTCACGGCGCCATCGCCTCGACCCCCGGTTCGCAGTGAGCGAAATTTGGAAGCGATAACGCATCTACTGTCGCGCACAGAATACTTAATATACTTACTATAATAATACTTTTGTAACAAACAGTAATTCTTGCCTAAATATTAACAGAATTGAAATAACACAAACAAATGTAAGAAAAACAAAACAATAAAGAAGTCTAAATTAAAAACAATAAAACATTAATAGCGCTAACAATTCAGTATTCGAGTGTACACTGCAAGTGAGCGGAGCACCATTTCGGTTCGGAGGATATAACGCGACTTAAGAGCCAATCAGTGCTACATACGCCCACCCTTCATCCCTCTCGGTCTCCTCAGATATCTTAATTCAGGCTTTTGCGCAGTCAAGGTCATCAGAGATGATTCGTGCTGCTAATTATAACCTCAGAACAATAACTAAAACGTAGAAGAACCCTTATCACTTTTAATGTGGAGGGTAGAAGTGTAAGGAGGGCCATCTCTGTGTATTTAAAAGTGGCCATCTAAAGGGAACAAATTAAGGTGGCGCTATAGTAGCAAGAGGAAAGATTATAAAAATTAACGTTTAGTTTGATTTTACGGAAATTCTCAGTATCTCAGAGGAAATCTCTTTAATATGGTGGTAATATTATCTTCTGTTGTCATGTATTGTGTATTCTTAAACAAAATATGTAGTTATAATTGTAATACATTCAAGTTTCCAATAATTCAGACAATTGTGTGCTAAAAAACGAGGTTACAGAGACTTTATAAATGAACAAAAAAATATAACATAACATTTTTTTACTTAATAATAAGCTGGTACATTCAAGACAGTAATTTCTAAGTTCGTATCGTGTCCTGTTACGCTACGCTACGCTACGCTAGCGATATTTCGGTGGGTCTTTGAACCCTTACTTGCTGAATAAGAGTGGACACTTTTTCAACTTGTCCGCCATACAAGATGGTTCTCCTTACTACTTCTACCCTCCATACTTTTTAAACGTATACATTATTGTATTAATATACATTTTGAAAGCTAATTATGAAATAAATTGATATTTCTTTTGAAATATGATTTTTGTTTACCATTTGCACATTCAAGGAGTAGTAATGCTTTATAGAATAATAAGGATGCACATTCTGCTTTAAAGGTTTTACAATTCTAAAGTGACTCCTATCTATACAGTCTGAGCTAACTACCCCAGGAAACCCATGTTTGTTTTAAAAAGACATAGGTATTAATCATATTATTGAACATGAATATTCTATAAAATAGAGACCATATACTAACTTTTGCTTTATTTGTTCTCTTATTTCTAGCTTCAGTCGTGTCAGAAAATCGTATGTAGCCTTTACTTTCGTCGGGGTGATTTAGAGCCTCCGTAACCTCTTCCACATTCCTACTCACTCACTGTTTCGTACGAAAGGCTATACCAATAACCTTTTGGTAATCACTCTTCACATAAAAGAATTCATTTAAAACCGGCAAAATTAAAATATGTAAAATTATATAAACTTGATCTGTAACAAATTAAAATTAAATCAAAGGTACATTCAATAATTTGCAGACGCCATTTTTTATAATAATTACTACTTTTGTAATATTGTTATTATGATAAAATCTAATTTTTAGTAATTACGTTAAAAAAAAATATATAAATATATATTTACCTTCGTCTTCAAAAACACTCTTTTTGACCTTTTCTGGCCGCTTTTTTCTCGGAGGAGGGAGCATAAATATGTAAATGCACATTTTCTTATACGGTACCGGTGTACGAAATGTGTATCGGATATGATAGCCGATAATTCCAGCTGCTTTTTAGAACAATTTTGCCTTCTAAATCCAGCAATTTACATTCCACAGACCACCTTACTAATCTCAAAGCCAAACAATTTCTAGCAGCCATTTTTAAAAAGTACAAGATACGCTCACAGTTCTCACTTCTCACCGATAATTGTTTAGCGAGGGAAAAAACTGACAAAGTACGAGATTTTTAAAACTTTACGGACTCTTAACTGTCAAAATTGCAACTCACACTACCAATTTCATGCAATATAGTCTGAAACGTCAACCATATGGTTTCCTGAAACGATCTATGCAACTCACACTACGGTTTACAAATTGACAACCGTTTTCAATTATTTATGAATGAACAATCTGGTATAGTATGAAACTCGTACGATACCATAAAAATCACTAGGGGTACAGTAGACTGTTGTCTACAACAGATTATTTTCTAGTGATGCAATATTCTGTATACTCATTCAAGACATCGATAGTGATCTTAATCTCTATAATAGCACCTAAAGATTTTAAAAGGCTTGTTATCGGATCTCCAGCATTTACTAGATCGAAATACACCGAAAAGAAACCTTGAGATTTTCGCCGCTGCGACCTTTAGCTTTTTTTCGTTCTGGGAAATGACTTAGCTAATATTTAAGAATAATAGTTTAAGCAAATAAAATAAAGATACAACATATAAAATCAAAAATATTTATTGAGTTTATAAAAGTCGTGGCCATATTTATGATTACACATATTTTTAAGCTATTGCATTTATTGCGGGCTTGGAGCGCGGCGACCGAATCAAGAAATTCCGTAAGTAAAAAAACCTAACACCCCCACTCCGCCTACTATTGTAACTCTGCTGAGTATTATGTACAATATCATTTAAAAATAAATAAGCGTCATGTTGATAATATGCATTATTTTATTTTATTGCTTACAAGTTAAAGTTTAGTTTAGAATAAATGTTTTACTTGTACAAAGGTTTTTTCCAACAAGCCTTTTTATTGTGTTATCGTGTTACTAAAGACCTTAAGTATAAGTACTGAACAAACGTAATTGATTAAGGTTGAAAATATTTCTAGCTAATGATAAAATTAACATTTTTATGATTACATAGCAATGACAACTTCTCATAGTCATTTGTTCAATAAAAGAAAAAAAAAATGTTTTCTTATCGTTCACCACGCTCAACTTCAATGAATATAGAAGAATAGACTTTAATTAATATCAATAAAAAAATATACTGCATAAATTATTATAATTGAATAAGTTGATAAAAATTGCTATGCAATAGCTTTACCTTGTGAGAAACAAGAATGTTTTGAACACACTCGCTAATGCTTCTTCCATTACTAGTTTTTCTGTGCAATCGTGGCAATTCATATGTATGTCTGTCAACATCAAAGATATTGTAGAATCTATTAGAATAACACTGGATTGATTATTAATTATTTTGCTCTCCTTCCTCAAATGCTACGAAGGGGATGATGGCTGGTTCTTCGTGAACGGTGCTGCTTGCGGTGACTGGTTGTGTTGCAGGCCGAATTTCTTTATTATTTTTAAAATTTTGTTTAACATTTGACGAAGACTTCTTATCTAAAAGAACAAACGGTTTCCTTTTCATTCTATATTAATTAAAAAAAATTATAAGTCTTACTTGGCTGTCCATATTAATATAAATATTTTTAAATGAAATATCATGTTGCATTCAGTGGTTATTTTTTTTTAGTTTTTTGTCCAATATTGGATTGGACAGGCTAAGGTCGAAGAGCATGCTACCTCGTCTTGAGTATAAGTCCCTTCTCTAAAATCCATAGATATGTAATATTGTGCTGTGTCAGTTGCACGGAGTATGTACGAAGAATGATTTGACTTAAAATACTGGTAAAATGTTTTTATAACTATTTTGATAATTATCAACGAACTACTGAAATAAATGTTATAAAAAATATTACACATTTTTATCTCATCTGTAGTTTAAATTATAAAATCAATAGTAAAATCTTAAAAAGCTCGGTGAAAGAAATTATTTCTTACCATTCTTTATAAATGTTCCTAGATCGGTTGACTAACGAAGAAAGTCGATATTAACATTTCTTCCATTCTTATTTCCGTGTATTGTTTTGAAATTAAGTGAATTTGTATTTATGTGAAAACTTAATTCCTTATCAAAAATGTGTATATGATTGAAATATAATCAAATTGATAGAATATCAGTATCATATCGTAATGTAATGACTGTCAATTCACTAAAGCGGAACAGTGAATGCATGATATAAATTATTATAATTTATTTTTACTAGTTTCGACAAATGTTATTTGGTGTTTATTATGGAGGATTATAAGTTTCTATTTAAAGTAGTGTTAGTAGGCAACGCTGGGGTTGGCAAAACTTGTTTAGTGAGGAGATTTACTCAGGGCTTATTTCCGCCAGGGCAAGGTGCTACTATTGGGGTAGATTTTATGATTAAAACTGTTGAAGTAGACGGAGAGAAAGTTAAGGTAAGCACTGAGTAGAACGTACGTCTTGTGTAGGTAAAGCAATTAGTTTCCATACTTTCCATGTTCTTGTATGAATATATTGAATATATATATAGTATATTGAATAGGTTTGTCCTGTTAAAATCCTGTTTAGAAAATGTTTCATACTTAAAATATGCTTTGAAATATTTTAGCTACAAATATGGGATACAGCTGGTCAAGAAAGATTCAGGTCTATAACACAGAGCTATTATCGTTCTGCACATGCTCTGATATTAGTGTATGATATATCATGCCAACCTACATTTGACTGCTTACCTGATTGGCTGCGGGAAATAGAAGAGTATGCTAATAATAAGGTTCTCAGAATATTAGTTGGTGAGTCTACAAATACTTTTTAAATAAAACACTTACTTTATTTGTATATAAACATATATAAATAAAAATATATGTACATGCTTACAAACTACTCAGTAGTTTGCCAGAGTTTTTATTTTGTAATGTGCTGGTATTAATTTGGTTAAATATATATAAATATTTTTTTCTTATATTAAATAATCATAAAGTATAAAAATAAGTCAATCTATTAATCAAAACTACACAATCTTTTGGCACACTTAGACTAACACATAATTATTAATAAATGCTAACAATTAAGGTAACAAGACTGACAGAGAAGACAGGGAAATACCACGTCACATTGGTGAAGACTTTGCACAGAGACATGGAATGTACTTTCTAGAGACTTCTGCAAAAGAGGCAGAAAATGTTGAAAGACTATTTATGGAAATTGCAGTTGAATTAATGGAGGTAGGGTTAACTTCTATATTTATTTTGTTATAATTATAAGTTAATATTTCCATAAAATATACAGAATAAATCATATTATGAATAAAATTTCCAAGAATATTGAAATATTTTTTTATCTCTGTTGAGCCATACCATGTTAAAAAAAAATTATTCAAGAATTGTTTAAAATTTCTATCTGAAATACTCATATTTAACCCATAATATATATTTCTATATGTAGACGGTTCTAGGGTTTTTTTTTCCGAGCAATTTTTTGCAAATTCTTACTATTGTAGCAAATAATTATTTGTGTTTACAGCAAGCTAAATGCAAGGAGTTGCCAAAATATGATGGTAGTTTAGGTCCTATCAATGGAAAGACATCAATGGATAGTTCATGCTGTCTGCGCTCGTGAATTACGAATTTATCACATTACATCACAATAATTATAGAGGGTTTGTTTATTTTTATGCTGATTTTTTACATTTTTTTTACATCATAGATATAATTATTACATTTTATTTATTAAATGCTATCTGAGCTTTCTGTGTATTTATTCTAATAAACATTCTGTTCATATAGTAATGTAGTCTCGAAATAATTTTAAAGAGTCTTAAAACTACTTAATACTGCCACAATAATAATATTATTGGGAACATTTTTTTAATTTTAAAATATGATTTGAAAAATATAAACTTTTTTAAAGGTATCTTTACAGGCTTATTACGTTTTCATTAACAAAAAAATTAATGCAATTATATAACTGTATTTGTTGTTCCTAAATAGTTTAATAGTTAGAAGCAAGAAACACTCACTAAAAGAATTCCAGATAGTTAAGGCACTAATACCTTTTAAATGGTCCATCAACCAATAGACATTTAGTGACTTTTGTGCTTCCAAGTGTTAAAGAAACTAACAATTACTAATTTTGATAATGTTTCATTTACATGTACATTTATTAACATATCTATTTTTTAACGGAAGCAAACAATTGTATAACACTCATCTAAAAAAATAAATGTATTAGAGATCTGTAAATATTCAACTGAGAATAATTATAGTGTAGAATTTTCAAAGAAAATTATTTAAAAAGACGTCATCTGCTTCCAAAAGGAGGAATTTTTGAAGGTATTTGAAAAAAAATGCCTGATTCACTAAACCACAACAACCATAATTTTAAAAACATCGATGAATATTATTTTATTTTTTTATAAAAAAATATTATGTGGATAACTATTTACCGATTTATTAATATTGTGACAGTTATGTATTAAAGATGTTTTGCAGTTGTCTTATATGTTGTTTGTAGTACCAATTAGTGTGTTGTTAGTGTTTTACTATTAAATAGAATTGGTAGTCTTTAAGGTTCAGGAAAATGTCATAGGTTAATATGCCGATCTTTACTATAATATAAATAACATATTAATAATTAACGTTTTTGATAAGATTCGTAATGTATTTTTTATTGTATATTTTTGCTTAAATATTTTGTGATTTTATTATAACTTTATATAATTATTATAGAATGAAATTATTAGTTCTGAGTACACAATAGCACATCTTACGTACCATATAGCCTTAGTAATGGCTGTGACGAAACAAGCTTTGATTTACGACAAACAATTTGAAACCTCTGCAACCGTTGCATGAACCATAACAAATATTTGTTTTATGTTAATAGATCAACCTATCATAAATATTAACGTGCTTTATATTACGTATATAGTATAATTAGTACATACAAACAGAGATTGCAACTTATTTGT
Organism: Napeogenes inachia; assembly: GCA_959347355.1. Classification (NCBI taxonomy): domain Eukaryota; kingdom Metazoa; phylum Arthropoda; class Insecta; order Lepidoptera; family Nymphalidae; genus Napeogenes; species Napeogenes inachia. The sequence continues at coordinate 18,095,674 of OY365793.1, read as the reverse complement.
CTTGTAATCATGGCTACCTAAAGGTGGTATTACACACAAAGATATATTATAAGTATTGAATGTTTCAAAACATTGACGTACTTAATAATTGTTAAATCTGATTGTAAGAGATAAACTGTTAAGTTATATTTTATAATATGTTATTATATGTCCTGACTGACTGGCTGATTTATATGTACTCTGTTGAAAATTTTTAAAACATAAACTATACATTCTTTAGTCTCAGAAACGCTGTATTTCATGCCGATCGCAATTTAGAAAACTATAGTAACATAATCTACATTATGCTACCTTCAAAACGTATGCACGTTGCAAAAGAAAACGATAGTGTTTCAATGGACTTGTAGATGTGTGTGTATATGCCATCTTTAGATAATCAACAATACTCAAGGTAATCATTAACTAAATTAAATATTCACTCTTTATTTAAGAGAATATGTTTATCCTTATACATTTTTAACCTTTGATTATGAACATGTCTATATAATATGTAAACATTTTTGCAAGAAGAGTCAAGAATTTTCTTGGCTATTGTATAAAAAAAACTTAGTATTTTACCCATTTAATAGTTAAGCACGGTAAAAATGTATACATTTTATTGCTTACTTTACTACCAGTTGATTCTGATATTGTTCAAAAATACAAAGTTGTTTGTATCAAATATATAAAGTTTTCTAATTGACGATAATGCATTATATATAAGACATTAATTCAGAAAAGCATAAATAGATTTTAAAATAAATAATTTATACTAAGTTATTATAAGACTATTTTATGTGTATAATTTTTGGATGTGTGCTGGCCCACCGTCCATCCATAGACATGTTTATAATCATAGTTTTCAACATAGAGGAGAATTAAAGAGGTTTATATTAATTATCGTGCTGTTTAATAAGTTAGGATATTTTATTTAAAAAAAAAATGCAATTCATGGGTGTCTATTTATATTATTTCTCTCAATAAATATTTCGTGCACTTTGGTGTCAGTTTGCTTATACTTTTTATGGTTGTAAATTTGTTAAATATTATGTTAATTGTACAATGTTCTTGTTTTCTATTTAAAATGTTTTTACAATTGTTGCATTCCAAAATAAAATATACTTTATAACTATAGTGTCGAAAATATAGACTAGATCTTCGACATTACCTAATCATTTTGGATTTTTTAATATTTTTGAAAATATTATATTGAATGGACAATCGTATGTGTTACAAAATGTTTACAATATGATGCAACGAATGTACAATTATTAGATCTGAAATATGTAGCTACTTATCCACATGTTATGTATTCACCAAAGAAAATCAAATTATAGTAATGCAATAAAAATATCACTTTCAATATTTGTTTTTATTTAAACGAAAGACTCTTTCTATAACCAATTTCATTTGAGAATTTTAAAAATATATGTTAAGGAATATTGTAACCATCGGTCATTATTTAATAGTTGATGTAAAAGTGAAATTTTGTTTAAAAATGGAAACGACGCCGAAAATTGGAGTAGTCAGTGTATTGGGTATATTTTGTTAGGTACTAACGGCTGTAAGGGTCATAGTGGAATTTTATATGGCATATAATAGGTATTCCTAAATAAATGGGCTAACTGCATAAATATTGTTTTAAATTCTAGTTTTGGTAGAGTACTTAAAAGTTAAAAGTGATGAAATAATGCCTCTTCTATTAATAATGACATAACGGCATTTTTTAAAAAGACTACACTATTATTAATATAAAGGAAATAATTTTAAGTACCGACATTTGTTCTCGGAAAAAAAATAATTTATTGCAATAAAGAATGGAAATAATGGACGAACCCAGATTCTGTGCTAGGGGGGGACCGGGGAGGCAAACTAGATTTCATTCATATATTTTTGTAATTTTGGAGCTGTAACTTTAATTTTCTGAGCATGGTTTAAGAATGAAAGAGCAAACGCTGGTGATTTGTCTTTGCCGAATATCGATTCTAATGAAGATTTTAGACTTTTAAGTATTTGCTAAACATCTACAACAACGGAAAAGCTACTTTTCTCGTAACGGTTTAAGCTTCCTGGGATTAAACGGGGACATTTCCAAACCTTAAACTTTTAAAACTTTATTGGTTTTATTTTTTAATGTAAAATACCAATTTTAATTTACAATAGAATATACGGTATACGATGTCCAGGGGGACCAGCTGCCCTCCACACGCCCATGATGGAAACTAAATTATAGTTATAGTCAACGAATAAAAAAAATAATGAAGAATGGAAACTATTAAAGTTCTACTCATCAAATAAAAATAAATAAAAAATGGTAGCTAGTAGCTACTATAGTTCTAGTCAACGAATAATAAATAGGTTTTAGGCGTACCTGTTGACTAGAGCTTAGATGGCATTATATGAATACTTATTACTTTCTAACTAATGGAAGTAGATAAGTATTTATGACATGTGTGATGTGAATCACGTTTATTTCATATAGTAATTATACACTATTATTAAAGTTATTATTTTGTATAATAACTGGTTCGTTATTTCGTATTCGGTTGTGCGAAATAAAAACACTGACATCTGAATGAAACAAAGGTTCTACATTGTTTGAGCGTATATTAAATGTTTTTCTCAATATCGTTTGAATTCAATATTCAATGTATCTACGCAAGTTGCAACAAACAAACAAAAGAACAAAAGACTTTTGCTTTAAAATATTAGTACAGGTAAATTATTTCACATACACACAAAAAAGTGTTGCAATTCTTAAAATTTTTCAACGAAATCCGGGATTATACTTATTAATGATGCCATTATCATCTTTTATATACATACGTAGATAATACTTTTTTTAAATATATAAATTACTTAAACTTCTTTTTAAATTTCTTAAATAATTAATATACTTCTAATGAATTTTATTGATTAAAAATACTTTACTACGTAAAATAGTAATATAAATAACATAAAATATATATTATTTCATATAAATATTAGTTTCTTTTATTTTAGTGTCATCGACTCTTGATTCTGAAATTATATTATCGATCCATAGTAAACGTCGCTTGAATTGAATTTGAAATGGCCGACGTTTAGGGGGAGTGTCTAGCAGAAATTTTGATTCTAATTGATTTTAATCAAAAGGTAAGATTTTAAATTGATATTATTATATTTAGTGTTTATTCTAATGTTGTTTATATAAAAATAAGTGATCGAGTGATAATAAAGACAAACTTTTCTGCATTTCCGGTCGCGACCCGGTCTAGTTATTCAAAACAAGGTGTAATTGCAGAGATTATTGTGGTTGTGGTTTTAAAACTGATTTATTAATGTTTGCCAATTGAAATTAATATCGATAAAATTATTTAAAAAATAGCTTTCGATTCACATACTGTTATATTGTATAATATAAATATCTGAGTAATATTATTTTTATTAAAACATTATATACTACATATATATATATGATTGATAAGACATTCAGAAATAAAATTTACATTGTGTTTTCCTTACAGGTATCTACAGTGCCTCTTTGTGAGGCAATATCACATTCCATTTTAAAAGACTGATTTTAAAAATTGGCTGAAAATGGCCTGGCGTTTTAAAGCCTCTAAGTATAAAAATGCGGCACCTATAGTGCCGAAACCTGAAGCCTGCATACGAGATATTTGTGTTGGGTCATATCAGACTTATGGGAACAATATATGTGCATCTGCAGCCTTTATGGCTTTCAACTGGGAGCATGTTGGTTCAAGTATGGCTGTTCTCCCCCTAGATGACTGTGGCAGAAAAAGTAAAACAATGCCTTTACTACATGCTCATTCCGATACAATAACAGATATGGAATTTTCTCCATTTCATGATGGCTTGCTTCTAACTGGTTCTCAGGATTCTCTGGTAAGTCAAAATAAATAAAATAATGTATTTAATTCATGTTACATGATAAAAATAATACAACAAAGGTGTGTAACAATGAATGTAAATGTTTATTTAATGCAATAGACTAGTAAAAAATCTGTTAAACATTGTTTAGTAACTAATTTTATTACTATGATATTGATATTATAAACAGTTGTCTTTTTGTTAAATTATTTTATATTCTTTATACTAGACATATTAAAGCAATGTTTTAAGACACTGTTTAAAAAGCAATTTTGTAGTTAAATGATAAAAAAAAGCACTTAAAACAGTAAATTCAGGTACAAAAGCAGTATATAATTAGTAAATTTGGACTTTAGCATGAAAATGTTGATTAAAATTAACGGATTGTTGACCTACTTGTGGAACAGAGCATTTCAAATAATTTTGCCTCTGCCTTGTCCAAAATAATTAGATACTGGAAATTTATGGAAGTGTGAGTCACTAATGATAATGTTTTTTTATCATTAATGACAAGGGGTATTATTTGTTTACAAGTTATAATATCAACTGTTCTTGTATAACATTTATGTTGTCTTTTTATTATTATTGTAGGATATTCTATTACCGAAATTTAAAAGATGTAGACTGTATGTCTTTTATGTATGTTGTTTAATTTGATTTCTTTTGCTACTAAGATGTTTAATACTAATTTAAGAAAATAATTAATAATTTAAATTTTAAGTACATAGCTTGCCCTATCAATTACCATTCCTAATTATGTTATTGTCTGTAGGTAAAAGTGTGGCACATTCCAACAGAGGGTTTAAAAGAATCTTTATCAACTCCTGAGTGTACTTTGTCTCAAAAGCAAAGGCGTGTGGAGAATGTTGGGTTCCATCCAGTTGCTGATGGCCTCATTCATGTTGCATCGGGGCATGAGCTTGCATTGTGGGATCTCACTAAGCAAAAGGAGGCTTTTGGTAAAATATTAAGAATTATTACACACTTTTTAAATATTTTTTTGTATATTATAATTACCTTGGTATTATTTAAATAATTATTGGTATTTATTATACCAGCTGTTGATCTGTCATAATGTTAAGGTTCAACAGCTGGTTTTGGTTTGTTTTTTGTTATTACAGTGAATAAGAAAAACCAACTGTCAACCAAATCGGTTTAGGTCTTCATGCAAGTTAGGCTTATGTTTAATATTTGTGAACAATATAACTTATAAATTTTAATATGTGTTTAAATTAATGATTTCCAATCTCCCTCATGTTTTTTCTATTCCGTGAAACAAGTATTTTCAAGTAACAAGTATTTAAAAGTTTAATAAAATAAAACTTGAAGTTGGCAAAAAATTCCATATATAATATAATATATGTATATATTTATAAAACAAAATATTTAAGGTTCATATTTTTGTTTTTTTAAAAATAAAAAATATGAACTTAATATATTTGTAAAAAAATAATTGTTTAAACCTAGTTTTTTTATAGTTATTATGTGTTTTAGTAAACAAAGACCATACAGAAGTAATCCAATCAACATCATGGAAAAAGGATGGTAAATTAGTTGCAACATCTTGTAAGGATAAGAAAGTTCGTATATTGGACCCAAGATCATCTAGCCCAGTGGTAGGTGTAGCCAACAGTCATCAGAACATAAAGGATAGTCGGCTTGTCTGGCTCGGAGATAGTGACAGGATTTTAACTACAGGTACTTCTTTTAACTACACATATTTCTAACTTTATCTACAATGAAAAGTCATAATTGAATAAAATATAGAATGTATTCCTAAAACAGACGTTCATCTTTACATTTAGGAATTTCAATCATTTCAATCTTCCCAAATGAATTTTAATAGAAATCGTAATTTTTTTTCTTCTTTCTTCATCTCAAAATATAATATTTTCCAGGTTTTGACTCTGCGCGTCTTCGTCAAATTATGATTCGTGATATTCGTAACCTGTCCCAAACCCAGAAGACTTTAGAACTGGATTGTTCCACTGGGGTGCTGATGCCGTTATACGACGCTGATACCAATATGTTGTTCCTGGCTGGAAAAGGAGATACTACTATTTTGTATATGGAGTTGTGCGATCGGGAACCTTATTTAATTGAAGGGTTGAGACATTCCGGTATGTGATTTAAGTTTACAGCACTTTAATAATAATAATTAATAAATTTTAAATATTATTAAAACAATATAATTATATATTGTTAAACAATATATTTTAATGGCCTGGTTTACTACTATCTAAGGATAGTACTAGCATCTCTTAAAGATCAACATTAAGTCTTCATTACAACTTTCCTCGTGGTGAGAGAGAGCCAGAAGCTGTCAGTTATAGGCTAGTGAGACATACATACATACATACTCTCAAATTTTTCTTTTACCTTTTTGTTACTTAATTATAGAAAGCATTGCGCCATATTCATAAATTGTACGTCATGGGATCAAATTCATATACATATATGATAACATTACCACCTACGAATAGCTTGGAAAACTTGCATTGTTTACACTTTGTGTACTAAACTGAAACCCTCTCGTAGGCGAGCAGACAAAGGGCGCGTGTCTCGTGCCGAAGCGCGCCCTGCGCGTCATGGAAGGCGAGGTCAACCGAGTGCTCCAGCTGGCCGGCACCGCAGTGGTGCCCGTCATGTACCAGGTGCCGCGCAAGGTGGGTACTGTACACAGATACGCGCACACATACTCTCGTTGTCACTCATACTCTATCACTCATATCACTCATACTCGTGCTCTTACACACGTAGTCGCAGACATGCATTAGAACACACTCACACAGCTTATACATATATAATCAATGTCTCTAGTGAGATGAAAATTGGAATGATCTTACATGGGAATAACTGTTTTACCAAATCTGTCTAATGTAATTGAGTAAAACCAACATTTCTATTATAGTTGTAACTTTATGCATAAGTGACTGTTTTAGTTCGGACACACTTTTTCGTAATGGTTTACTTCTGTCCTATAGATTTCAGATTTTACAAATAATAGCGACATTACAATGAATAAATATATGGAATATTAGTGTTTATTTACTTATTTATATCTTTTCCACTTTGACTGTATACCCATCACCTGTGTACGTCAAAGGTAATGGTATTGATTCAAAGTGAAAAAGTTAGGAGGGCCTATTCTGTAAAGAAGCTCTCCAGCTTAAAAATAAAACTTCGAGTGTTTCAAGCGCGCCCTGGTCTGAGAGGAACCACAACAAACTCGGCCGGATATTTTTTTATTGTGATCACTGTTTTACAAACATCAATATTTTATTCTATGAACACAATACCTTTCGAGTCAAATAACATAAATTACATCCCCTTTATTGTGGAGCACGTGTTTGTTATCAACATGTACTACTCCAGAGCTACCGTGACTACCACGCGGACCTGTACCCGGCCACCAGCGGGTCGGTGACGTTCCTCAACGCGCCCATGTGGCTGGAGGGCCGCGACCACCCTCTGCCTACCATATCACTCAAACCTGACGACGATAACTTGAAGCAGGTATGGTTTTAGTTTGTTGAATTGTTTTTTTTTGCTATTTATTTTTATTTCTTACTGATACTGTTTTGTTTGAGCGAGCGGAGTTTTTCTGTCCATCCGAAGATGTGATAATGAAAACTATCGTTTAAAATGTGTACTTCATAATCTTTGAATATTAAAATCATTATTTGTGTTTGTCCGTTTGACTCATCTAAACGATGCGGTGGACTTTTAATTCTATTTTCTGTATAATTTTATTGAATTTGGTGAGAAATTACATGTATAGTAAATGTTAATTTAATTTATAAACGAATATTTGTTGATAGTTGTCTGCAACGATTTTTTCACCTAAAATATCTGACAAAGAACGATCCGACACATTTTTATACATAAGTACGCGATGAATAGTTTAAGTTCTAAGGACAATCTACAATAATAGTTTTGTTTTTAACGACATAATAAAAACTTTTAGATTTTGGCACTTTTCTATTAGATTATATATGGAAATTTCTAATTTAGACTTAACTAAAACTCTTTTAAAGGATTAGTCTCGTATGTATTTATTTTTATTTTTACCTTCGCGTTTCTATTTTAAGTAACCGGGAATTATATGACAGAAACGCAACATTTTAATATCCCTTTAACCATTAAAAGAGTTAGTTAAAACTTACCTTCCAGATATTTAATAGAAAATTTAAATGTCAGGTTGTGTGCCAAAAATAAATGTGGCTTCTAATATGTATATCACTAATAATTTGATGTTTATTCTATGTGTTTGTTCGAGTGTCATATTATTCAGGATTATTTGTAATTGACCACCTCTTGCACTCAGACTTTCTGCATCAATCCCAACAACATTTGTTCTACGACTTTTTACAAAACTTAATAAACAACTCAAAAAAACAAAACAAAAAAATATTTGCTCCCTCTTTTACTCATTTCTCTGTATTTTGTAAGAAGTACTTAAAAGGTCAACGGCCGAGCGCCGTATTTACGTTACTAACTACATGCCTAGAAACAGTGCCTGTTATTACGTCTTAACGCTCAGAGTTAATGCCAGTTTAGAGGCAACAAAAAACATAACTTCGATTCTTAAAACTATTAATTTTAAAAAGTCGTAGAACAAATGTTGTTGAGATTGATGTAGAGAGGCTACCTGCGAAAGGTGGCCAAATAATTACAAATAATCCATATTTATTTATATCATTAATAGTGAAAAATAAGTATTTAGTATAAAAGTGGGTTATAGTAACTGATCAGTAGAAGTATTTTACTCATACAGGTTAAACTAAAGTGTTCATAGTTTTCTGCATGATTTGGGATTTGTTTTACTTAGAGATTATTGTTGCAATTTTATTAGTTTTTTTATCTCGGGTGTGTTTTTGTTTGGTGTGTTATATTTCATAGCTTGACGTAGTTAGTGTAAACAATGATTTGGGTGTAAAGTAAGTAAATTGGTTATTTTTATTATTTGCTTATTTTTTATACTAACAAGCTTATTTATTTTATTTTATGCATTGTTTATATGTTATGTACATTTTTGTTCAGATTCACCGAGGTAATCTCGAAGAACTGGTCAAAGCGATATTATCAATGCCGGTCCCGAAGAAGGGTGAACAGAAGCCTATTGTTCAACAGGCCGAAGAACCTGTAAAAGTTGTCCAGAAAACCACCCCGGAACAAAAAGAAGAAGATAGGATAGACTTCGTTAACGTCAAAGATTTGATAAAAGGTATGGAGAAACAGAAAGCGGAACCGAAAGACTATCCCAAAGAAACTAACGGTTTCCATAAGAAGATTACTGATAACGGTCACGATTTTGACAACGAGCAGAAAGGAAATAACGAGAAGAATGAACGGTCCTTAGAAAAGACCGAGAGCTCGGATTCCTCTGAATCTCTATCGAGAAGCAATAGTTTGATTAATGGTGTACCAGCCCAGGTTCCAAAGCCTTTACCTAGGTCGTCTATATCTGAAGGTAGTTCTGCGGATGATCAAGAAGCGCCTAAACCTAAGCCCAGGACCTCTACCATGCCTGTGGCCGGTTATAAGGTATTTTTGGACAATTTTCGGTACATTTTAGTGTGTTGATTTTTTTTATTTTTTAAATTGTGTTATTATATCAATTATTTATGATTCATACTGTGTTATATTATTCGGTGTTGATTTCTTATTGTGTTTTTTTTATTGATTATATATTTACTTTTGATTGTCTTTTTATTATTTTTTTCGTTCTTTGTGTTTGTTAGGGGATATTAATACATGGTAATGGTATTATTTATTATGTTCCAGCCCCGACTGGGTCCCAAGCCGTTCTCAGCGGCGACCGGCAACGAGGAATTCTCGTTCGACAAGGTATTCTCTGTACCCGTCGTGCCAGGACTGTCTAGATCTGAGTCTGGTAAGACATCTTTGATACTAATTTAAATAATATTATATATAAAATAAATTGTTTTTAATAATTTACTTATCAGAGATAATTTTTTAGTTTTCTTAGTAATTAATTTGTTGGTTATAATTAATAATTATTAAAAGAGGATATAAAATTGCATGTTAAATAATTAATATTACTATAAATTTATTCGTGTAGGTGCATCACCCGTAGCGCCAGTGGCGACGCCCATCACAATGACACCTAAAGATGAAGACAAGGAGAAATCCCTTTCGCCCACTAGCGACGTTGAAGCTCCCACTAATAAAGGCAATTAATAGTTTTTAAATAGTACGATCATATAAAATAAACGTGATACAATAAAAACGAGAAAACCTCGTAATTAAATTAATATAAGTATATACTGTTCAGGTGCAACATTTTTTTTTTAATCTCAATATAATAATGTAATTTACGGCATATTATGTTTTAGAAGAGTACACTAACGGCAAATCCGACACGAGTGTAGATGAAGAAGTGAGCTCTTCGGACTTTGGCTATAGACCCAAGACTCCTAGCACCGCCGAGCGCAGAAAGATGTTCGAAAACACAGAGTAAGTGAAATAGATTTATATTTATAGTATAATAAAGTAGACTGTCTACTTTTTGCTTTATATTAAACTGGGAAGGGTCAAAGTCGAGCATGGTTGAGATACCCAACCACCGGATATGGTATAACAGATTTTTTTTTCACGTAAGATAAAATTAGCCATTAGGTCATAATAGATGTACATCCAGAAATAATAAAATATAACTGTAAAACTGTGTTTCATGTATGTGTTAGTATTCAATATCTGTTCTCTATTTTACAGGTCTATGTCGGTTCCCGCCCCGGCCTCCCCCGCTCCTTTAAGGTTAGTGTTGTAATTATTAATTATAAATAAGGATGACAAACTTTCTTATGACGCTTCATATACAAAAACCTTCAAGAAAGCTACTTATCTGTTTCTATATCTCCATTGTACGTTTTGATTCCAGACGTAGAGATTCGTTCAAATCTCGCAAAAGTCCAGACCGTGAAGAGAAACGATCTTCTGTACCCAATGTTACTACTAAAAGAACATCAACTGTATTTGGTAAGATTTAAAAAATATATATTGTCATAATGAACTTAACAAGTTAAAAATAAATTACTGAAACATATGATGACTTCAAACATAAATGTACAAATCTATTTAATTAGGTAAAGTGTCAAAATTCCGTCACCTGAAAGGCACGCCCGGACACAAGTCTACTCACGTCGAAAATATCAAAAATATCAGTCGACAGATCTCCGGGGAATGTAACGGCTTTTACGGTAACTAATGCAATATAATACATAACATATTAATTCTACATTTAAAGTGTATACTACGCATCTACGCTCATAAAGAAAGAAGTCCGTTCCTCAAGTATTACATGTATCATAACCTCCACGTAGCCAACGGAGTCCGTTGCGCGCTCCCCCTGTCGGGCGGCAGCGGGCGGCTGGGGGTAGTGGAGCTCCCCCGCGGCGCGACCCCCCGCGGCGCCTCCCCTCGCGGTGGCACCCCGCACACCCCCGGCCCCCCTGCACTGCTGCACGCCGCTCCGCTGCAGGACTGGGCCTTCGACCCCTTCAGGGACGACAGGCTGCTGGTGGCTTGCGACGATGGCATGGTTAGGGAATGGATATTACCAGAAGGAGGTTGGTGTTAATAATATAGATACATATTGTTATTCATAATTTACTTGATATGAATAAATTGATATTTCATTTTAATCACATTTATTCATATGGGATTATGATTTTATTTGTATTGGGACAATCAAATTGATGACAAATTATTGGTTGATTGGAATATGTATGTGAATAGTAACACACTAATACTTCTAGGTCTTCAAGAGTCTACGAACGAACCCAACCGCACATTCTCCGCTCACCCCGACAAGATATACATTATTAGATTCCATCCTACTGCCGCCGACATCCTCACTACTGCAGCCCACGACCAGACTATCAAGATCTGGGACCTCAGCCAGGATGTACCCACTGCAGAGATCACCTTAACCGGTCACACGGATCAGATATTTGCGCTGGACTGGTCTCCTTGCGGAGAATATCTGGCGACTGTGTGTAAAGATGGCTTTATAAGGGTGAGTATATTGGGTCAAAATAAAATAACTTGTCTCAATCCTAATACATCAGTGGTGATTGTGGTGTCTTAAATTCTTTCAAATGTAAATTTTTATTTGAGCTTGAGCCACCTTGTATGATACCTTTTATTTCGGTAAATCTTTTCACAAAACTAAAACCAAAACGTAATTTAACTATAATGACTTTAAAGTAAAGTACTAAACAAAATTTTATAAAATTGGTATTTGATAAATTTTGATAAAATTAGATATTATAACAAAAATATAAATACATCATATATTTATAATTTTATTGTAATAGTTACTTCTATATACTTTAAGCAATAAAAGATTACTCATTATTCGAGTCCCAGAGAGAGTGGAAAATACGGAGGAGTCGGCTGTTACTATAGATAACTTTGACTTAATAACTTTTATGTGCTCGTACCCCATCCTCATACAAGACTTAGCGAACATAAGCTCGATTGGTCGATCGGGTAGAGTAGAGAAAATATTAATAATATTTAATGTTAATCGTGATCACTCGATTATTATAGAAGGATCTGAATAATCCCTTCGGTAGTGTAGTGTAACTAGCGGCACGAAATTTTAGCGCGCTGACCTTGACTGCGCGCGTAAATTGAAAATATCTACGGTATCTGAGAGGACTGAGAGATTGATTATAAGTGCCTTGTGTCACGCAGGTGTATTCGCCCGCGAGCCGCGAGACGCCGCTCCGTCGCGGGCCGGCGCCGGGCGCACGAGGCGGCCGCGTGGTGTGGGCGCTGGGGGCGACGCACCTTGTCGTCACTGGCTTCGACAAGTACGTATACTACTCGGCCATGACTGGACCGCTTAAGCTTATCTCTGTGAATTTTATATGAGAATGAATATAGTCGTCTTATTATTTCTTATTAAGCTCACGTTTTTTTATTTGCTTCATTAAATATTTTAACTTGCTCATCTGTTAATTAGTTATCTCTGCGGCCTTTAATTAATGTTTACTCCCCTAGAGTATCGGAGCGTCAGATATTGCTTTATAAAGCGAGCGACCTGTCCGCTCCCGTCTGCACCGTGGGCCTGGACGTATCGCCCGCCATCCTTCAGACGCATATTGACCACGACTCCAACACCCTGTTCCTAACTGGAAGGGTTAGTATATTAATTTATAAACTATGTAAATATTATATAGATCTAATCCGCTTCTCTCTCTTTCTCTTTTGAATGCTTTTTCACATTTTTTTTACCTGCCGTCAACATTTATTTACTAAATAAACCTAAGGGGGTTTTTGTGTAACATAAATACATAGTTAATAAAGTAAATATATACCTCCTATATATATAGTACTCGTAATTATATTTAAATTTTTCGAAAGAGCGGGATCTTGCAACTTAAAGAAAAATTTAAAGATATTCATATTTCTATGATTTACTATGTATATACAAATGTAGATAATATTTTCGTGTAACAAAGGGTGATTCCACAATCTACTGCTACGAGGTGACGTGCGAGGCGCCTTACATCTGCGCGCTGTCGCACCACCGCGCCGCCTCGCTGCACCAGGGCATCGCCTTCCTGCCAAAGAACCTCGTCGCTGTGGAGAAGGTATACTTGAATACAGAGTGCTTTTTTAACTGTTGTAATTTAGTGACCAGTACATAAAGCGATATTGGGAAATGTTTATCCTATATATTTTAATGTAGATCGACTTGATTTCGTGTAACGATCATATTATAAGATATTCCCAGGTTTCAGCTTATGACGAATATTTTATTTAACGACTCTTCCTGAATCAATTTTGTAGGATGACGTTTATAAGTAATCCCGATAAAATATTTTTTTTTGGTTACAGGTGGAGTTTGCTCGAGCGCTACGCTTGACAAATGGCACGATCGAGCCTCTGTCCTTCACCGTACCCAGAATAAAAGTAACATATTTGTGTCTTACGTAATTTATAAATTTACTATAGCACTTAGCCACTAATTGTTTTTTTTAAATGTTTTTCTGCTCTGTTATGTTTTCTATTTGTTTTAACGGGTGTTTTATAATATGAAATCGAAACAACAGTAGCATTGTAGAAGTTGCCTTGTTGGAACCCCATTTCGCAGGATACTGCGCAATGAGACCACACACGAGAACGACGCCTTACTCTTTAGTAAAACTCTGGTGTATGAAGACTTTAATATGTCTTCATCTCTTCCAGAGCGAGCTGTTCCAGGACGACCTGTTCCCCCCCACACTGGTGACCTGGGAGCCCTGGCAGAGCGCGGTGTCGTGGTTCGCGAGGGAGCCGGTTGCCGCGCGCACTGCCAGCTTGCAACCGCCCGGCATGGAGCCTTGTACGTACGCACACACACACACGCACACAAGCACACAAACACACACAGAAGCATACACTTGCAAGAACTTCACGAAAGCTTCATCTACAATTATAAATGTCACTCTTTGTATGGTGAAGTTGTTTTTTGAAAACATGTATATATTCTACATTTAATAATATAATACCGCGTCTGTGGTCTCAGTGTCCGCGCACGCCGCACCTGCCAAGGAGAAACCTAAACCGAAGCCAGACCTCATCAAGTCGCACGTGCCCATGGACCCCAAGGATAAACAGGACAGTGTGAGTAAAGAGTTAACTGTGTATATGTATATGACGGCTTACATATCAGCATACAGTCACAAGTTGTGGACTTAAGTAATTTTCCACAAGGCTTCTAATGAATATTTTTATAATTTGGCCTAATTGCAGTTAAAGGGTTATAATATTACTCCGATTAAAAAACGAAAGGCATGATATGTTTGTCTTAGGGTTTTTGGAAAATTTATCTGAGGGATTTAAATGAGGGATGAAAGTGTTCGACTTTTAGAGCTTCAGATTACGATTTAAATTGTTGAGAATTGTGATTGTTTTTGTCATTTGTAAAACTCAATCGATTTTGATGTAATTATAAAGAAGTATTTAAAATTCCTGCCTAAAAAAACCTTTTAAACTACAGCTACAGCTAAATCTTATCTTACGAAACAGCTTATTCTCATAGAGTTATAGTTCACTTCATTACAAGTAATAGTAGTAATCATAGAAGTTGTTTTTATTGCCCATTTTCTATAAGGGCTTGTAACTCATACCTATAATCATATTATTTGCCCCAAAAATTTAATGTAAATTGTGCTTTAAATTTTATTATATTTTTTCATATTTATAACTTAAAAATACTTACCTTTTCGACCCAGATAATGAAATCAATGAGTGCAAAAGTCACAATGAACCTCAAGTTGGAGCAGGACAGTATGGAAGGTGTCGACGACTCAGAGTGGGATCATTGAATTCTTTATATTCTTATTTATATGTCATTAACTATAAAGGTAGTTTTGTTTTATGACCACCTGTATATGTGTAATACAAATGTATTGGTTTATTTGTGAACACCATGTATACCACTATAATGTATGTGTTTCACATAATATTTAAAATATTTGTAGGTAATTTAAATTGTGTATTAGAGAGTAGTTTAAAATGAATTACTTTAAATATTTCATTTAAAAACACAGAACGATTCAACATCATAACTTTTTAAATATTTATTGTTCTAGTTTTTTTTTGTTTTGATGAATGTAAAGTCAGAATCATAAAGGTAACTGGTATAAGTGATTTTGAGTGACAATTATTATTGTGTAGCCATTTATAGTGGCGTTCATTAAAATAGACAGTGAAAATGAACTGGTGCATTAAATTTAGGAAAACGCGAGATACTTGCGTAAAAGTTACTTGAATTAATAAATGAGCTGTCTTATCAAATATTTTGAAAACCCTAAAATGTTGGTAATTTACTCTTTCTTTCTTGTTATAAATCAATTAAGTACGAATTAACTTTTGATTACTTCATTCTTATTATGTTAAGAATGAAGGACAGACAGATGCATATCCTAATTTTCATTAGTGTGATATCTCATAATTGGTAACTTTTACGCAAGTATTTGGCTGCTCGTAGCGATTTAGATTGTAGTCTATCCTATACAGGATAATCCAGTCCTTAACCTAGGTTACCTAGCATACCTAAGTATTTTGATACTCGACCCATATTTTATAGAATTTTTTCATAAAATAGCTTAATAAAACACGAAGTCCCATTGCAATAACAAGATCTCTTTCAATTTTATAGGTTAGTAGTATTAAGATTCTCCTCCTATAAAACATTTTTGAAATTAATTAAAAATGTAGCTGTATTTAAACAAAGTAAAATAATTATTTCTACGCATTTTTTTCTCTAGTTTGGATGTTATTTTTATTATATATAAATATGTGAGCTATGTTATGCTTTTTTCATTGAAAATATAATTAATAACAGTGAAAAAATCATTGACTACTAGGATTCGAATTTTTATTCATTATGTTTTCATTATTTATACAACAGTCATTTTGATTAAATGTTACTTATTCAGCGGTATAATTACATATTACCATAAAATTAATCCTATATAAAATCATAAATTTAATTTTAGTATGACTTGTTTACAGTCTTACAATTCCAAAACGTGTGATGAAATCATCATCAAGCATTACTTTGATAAATAAAATAATTTTGACATACATAGGTACATATTATACACAATATTAGCAATAATAAATTATAAACATCAGACTTAATATGCGTTGTGATCTACAAACGACCAAACTATATGCTCATTAGATGCTCACTTTTCAATATCGTCGATATTTTAATAAATATATGTATCAATAAATAATGTTCTGCTATCATTTATTTGTGTTTAAAATTGTGACGTCACTTTGACAACAGATTAAAAAATCGGCATCCACAGACATTCTTAAATTTTTCATAACTCATTTATTTACTCTATGTACTTTATATTATTCATAGTTAAGGAAATGTAGGGTACACCTATGTATTAGGGAATTGAAATTAATGTAGCCGGTATATTTATATAGTCATTATACATAAATATATATACTTTAAAGCGTTTAGTCCCGCTAGTGATGCCATAACATCCGTTTGCTCAAAACGCCAAAGATTTATTCATTCATGTCATTATTTAAATGTTTTGTATTGGGTTGGATTTAGATTTTTATTCAAGTTTATTAACTTTGTAATTGAATTTAATGTGTCGTGTTATTATGGATAATATTTTTGATTATATTTTTTTATATTTTCATCAGCTGATATTGGAATATTGTCTATGAAATCTGAACTTATATCATCCATGATCCCGGCGGAAAGCAATTATCTGGCGACATCTACAATATTACTGATAGATGCACGCTATTATAGCCTTAATGTACTATCATTTAAAAGTGAAATTATATCAACATGTATACAATGACCTGTATTGACTAGGAATTATGTATTAATTCTATTTAGTATGCGTATTGAAGTTAGTAGTATTAAACTGAATCTCATTTTTTTTCTATAAATTTCTTGTAAAATTATTCATCGCTATTGCTTTATGTTAAGTTTAAAATTTATATCGGCCTATGGAATTTAGGCGTTTATCTCTCTTACACCCGATATGTGTGAGCAGGATGGGAATGGACGTACATACGCTTTCGTATTACTTAATATGTATAGATGTAATTTTATTCGCTAGTCAAGTTATTCTTTAAACTCTAATCGTATTACTTGGTATTAAGATTAATATTCCTTTTGTTTATATGGATGTCGAAAATATTAACGTAGTTTCTGTACTTATATATATTATAAAACATTTATTGCATTCCTTTTAGAAACTGATAATAATTTCGACTGATATACTATGCACAGATTACAAGCTGTAAGCTATAACGCACCTTTGGTACTTTGAATAGTGAATCTTATGATATTATAACTAAGCTCAACTTTTCAATTATAATATGTTTATCATATTTTTTATTCTTATACTCAAATTGCACCTAAAATCCAAGCCTATCCATGAGTCTGTTAGTTTAATATTTTTAACGAAAGTTATATTATTTTGATCAATTATGTAGGTGCGAGTGGATGTTCCTCCAAATATGTTGCCGACGTTGCATATTTTTTTAAACTTTGTATGAAAGTTTTTTTTATTATTATAAGTCTTCCAAAGTTTGTCACGAAATTTAAGAGTTAAATAAACTGCCTTAAATAGATTGTAGCACAAATCCTGCCCCGGTACCAAAGTTGTGAATCGACAATAATATTATTTTGAAATCTTTTAATATCAAATATGCATTCTTGATTGTCCTCACTATATTGTAAATTTGGTGCCAATTATTTGTGATTGTAAATTGGCGAACAAATTTAATTTCTGATTAATATATATCGTAATTGATAACCTATTTCATAATGTTTCATACCGAATTACTTGATGTGCAACTTTTTTAATCTACTTTTTCGGCAATAGTTGTCAAACATCACCAATCGTAAACGTAAACTTGTGTGCGTGCGTGTATTTTGTATTTTTGGATGTAAACCTACAGATATCCCTAGCAATAAGGTTCAATATTTGGAGATATTTTATTACTTTGCATTTTTTTATTAAACTCTTGCTAAATTATTTGTGTTTTTTTTTACCAAACCTAAAAGCCAGTTGTTATATCTTTCAACTCATGGACCGTTATTTTGTAATGTTAAATCTAAACAGAAGAACATTGATAGTCTTTCATGTACTTATCTTTAAAATACTCGAAACATTTTAGAACAAAATATTAAGCTTTTTATTCTTTTTCTAATGTTCAAATAAATGTGCATAGATTTTTTTACACTTTGTTAGTTCGGGTCCTCCCAGTGTTAATGATTATAATAAATTTTCAAGTACGAATAAACAGAAATACTCTAAAAATCTGTTAAATCTTAATTTAAAGTCTGAAAGTATTAAAAGTTTGATTTGTAAGTTGTTTGACATTTGGGCAGCTGCTATTGAGAGTGAAAAGAAGAAATTAAAAAAAAAAAAATCCTATGCAGAAGAGTACGGGCACTGTCATGGTCATAAAAGGCTTTAACAAAAGTTTTAAGCTATGCCGATGACCGTACAGCCCGTAACAGGTCTTTAACATTGACTGTTAAAAATAAAAGTGAGAGTCCATTATAAAATTTGTCTCTGTATTATTTAAATAGAATTTCGTTCACTGCAACACCATCAAGACATCGTACTCTCAATACGAATCTATTTGACTGAATTCGATACCCATACTGAATACTCGCAACAATTTAAAAGTCGTTATTAGTCCTTATGTTTTTTTGTGTCTCACTTTGGTCTTATTAATAACGTGTTCAACTGCCGAGATAAAGTACAAAGCCTAATGTAACTTTTTTACCCAAAAAGCGTTGCTACATCATTTAATACGATAGGGAAAATGCAAAAAAATTAAATGGTTCCAAATATTTTTTTTTCGATTACTTATTATCATCTTATTATAATAAAAACATTTTTTTTTAATTTACTAACCATTTAAGGCCATAAAATAATTTATGAAAAGTGTAAATTAAGGGAGCGAAATTCAAAATTCCAAAACGCGCCACCATTGGTCGAAAGGAAATCTGACGTCATTTGACACGCCATTCAAATTATCGGCGTCGAAGTTCATACTGTGGTATCAGTGTTACTGAGAAAAATAAATAATTTAAACCTATATTTTCGTGCTTAAGGTTTCGGTAAACAATTTTCTTTTTAAAACAGATAGTTTTACTGGTAAAACTGTTGTGTACCAATGTTGTGTGTTGAATGAGGAAATGGTGACAATGCTACATTTTGTTTTTCAGCAGGTATATTTACATTGACACCTTTACTTCCATACTTCGGTTTAATATTAACATGCACAGCTTAGTCACTTGGTAATTTATCTTCAATATGCGACAAGCAAGGCTCTCCTTATGATTGTCACATTCAATAGGAGAAGTACTGAGTCCTGGCTGATTAATATCACAGACATTTGTATGGGCAGTACTAGAACTTACTTAGAGTATATCCCTTCTTTATGAAGGTCATCATTTTTTAAACACTACTTTTGATAACTAACTCTGAAAAGGCTTCATTAACCGATGTCAATCTTTGCCTTTTGACTATGCACATTCATGAGAATGTTCTCTCAGCTGGTGTTTTTTTTGGCACAAAAATATATGAGGCACAACTCTTTTCTTCAAACTTAGATTACATTTTTCTTCTTGTTGTTTCGTTATACATATTATATTCAATACAATTGGCTGTATCTTCCTTAACCTGAAATAAATCGACAAAAATAAAAATTTCGTAAAACCAAAAAAATAATACGGTTTTTATAGAAATTTATACTGAACTTTTGTAAGCTAGGTTATGTTCATTTTAAACTCAAATTTCTAATGTTCTATACTTACTATATATTTAAACTATAAGATTAAACTTATTATAAATAAAGTATACTTACGTTAAATTGATCTTCACAACAATATAAACACGATTTAGGACATATATTATCCCTTTTAATTGCCATACACCATTGTTTTTGTATTTTCGCATCTCTTGGAATACAAAAAACACTTTGTCGGGAGTTTTTCTAATACTATTTTTGCACTCCGGTACTATATATTACTTGTAAGATGATTTTGATCTTCTTCCATGACTTGTAAAGCAATTAAAACTTAAAATATGTAGGTATGAAGTAACTAAAAAGTTCATAGTAAACATTCACTGGACGTGTCATCGTGACGTCACGCAAAACGCGCGCAAAATGACGGCGTTTGAACGACTCAAATTTACTCAATGTTTTAATTTTTAATTTGAAAAAAACTAGAATCTTTTCAAACCTATTTATATTTTTTTCTACGATATAGAGAGGTAAATGATTAATTTACGTCAAAACAAAATTACATGAATGTTCCCTATTTACTCCCACAAAAATTCATATTTTAAGTAGGTACCTAGTTTGTAAAAAACTCCCGAACTTCATCAGTCAATCAGTTGTTTTGTGACCTTCAACTGTATTTCAGACCCGCTTACTCTGAATAGTGTAGGTAGGTATGTACCAAGCCGATGTACTTAATAATATTGTCCCAGATTTAATTCGTGCCTTCCGGTGTACAAGGTTACTGAAAATGTGTTCAAATCGTATACGCGAGTTAGATAGATCAGTGTAAATACCTATTTTATAATACAGTGAAAAATGAGTAGATTAACGCTGTAATCATTTCAGTAATATAACTTTATCCTAATATTTCCTAATTTGACACGATTATATCAAAAACTACTTTTTGTTACACTTTGTTCGCGTAACATCAAAGCAAACTTTAAATTACCGAGTGACCGTGACACGTTAATATAAAGATCCCTCGAGAAATTAACGTTTTAAAATGTTCGTTACACGCGAGATGATCAATTGCTGTTACAAATAGTTTTAATGAGTTTCATGGACGCGGCGTGTGAAATAAGCAAACTCACGATGTTTTCGTAATATTCCAAAAATATTTAATTAGCTGCCTACGCAATTATATATTTTGTATTAACTTTATTCCCATAACACAAATCTTGAATTTTTTTTGTTTTTTATTAACCGTCTTACTTAAATAACCATTCAGAAAAGTCTTATAATAATTGTAAATAAGTAACACCTACTTGGAATTAAAGTTATTGTTATTTTGTAGCAGGTATCATTAAAAGCTATTTTCGTAAAGTGATCTTATTTAGAATACCGTATGGAATGTACCTACTAAGATTAAACTTGACTCATGAAACGCTGACCTATTGGCATTTGGCGTAGAAACTGCCCTACGTTACGTAGGCTTCAGTGTGGGAGGCTTATTTACTGATTACACCGATCACTCCTTATTTAAACTTAAATTATCACTTATCCTATCTATATGTACAATCCTAAAGATGTTGCGTAGGTATATACAGCACATAGAAGTTTATTTTATATTTAAGTAATTGCTAGTTTTTACTGTCACCTTTTCTTACATGCTTGAAGTAGGTAAAAAGTTTTCATATCGTATAGGTTTGGACCCGGTTACCTACTATTAATCTGGGGAATAAACTATGTCCCAGACCATATTCTGTTTCCATTTAAACAATATTATAAATTCGAATTAATTTAAAAGGTATAACAGAGCTACACATTTACCCACGGCTAGTAACCGAGATTGCAAAAACAATATTAAAAACATGTTTTAAATACTTTTAGAAATACGTTTTTCTATTACACTTTAATAAATCTCTTTTAATCTCCTTGCCATGTAACGTTATACTTTTACTGTTATTTCTATTTTTTTATTCCATAACTGAAAATCTGTATATTTTATTTCAATGCATTTTTAGAATAATAAGTATAATATTTTATATTCAATTAAAATAATAGGCTAATAAAATATGTAATAATAATAGGCTATAATAATTACAATAATATAGCTTTGGAGTTTAATACTTGTACTTGACTAAAAATAAAAAAACTCAACTAATCTATTCTTATAAGAGTCTTAACCAATAAGGCACAGTTATTAACTAAACTTATGAAAAAACATTGTAAAGTATTAAAGCAAAAAGAGGATTCTGAGATAAGCACATAAATACAATATGTGATAACGTGTTCAACTGCCGAGATAAAGTACAAAGCCTAATGTAACTTTTTTACCCAAAAAGCGTTGCTACATCATTTAATACAATTTACTCCCACAAAAATTTGGTTAAGAATACAAGAACCACACGTCGAGAGAAGTGAAAAATTTTACCGCAATCAACCAGCACTTAAGGCCCCCTTTCCTACAAATTACCTACACTCATTCATCCAAAAAGATTTTCACGTTATTTCTTAAGAAATATGTTATGTACGTGTGCGGTATACCCGAAAATATACATTGATCTATTGTACTAAAATGTATTGCTGCGGTATTCTATTAGTATACTTTATGGCATTTTTAGATTGATTGGTAAATATTTGGGTACGTTTATGTTCCTCTAAAATCTAAAGCTTAGGTTACAGTCGGTTAATGTCGCTGGAATACTGGATTAAAATATTATTGTGTATCGAAATTCTAAGTACTAAGAATATGTAGTGTAGATGTTAATATTATAAATATCAAATAAACAGTCATAATTAACACATTATTTATAAATTGTCATTATTAATTTTGTTGTCATTATTAGTTTAAGGAAACTTAATAATATAATATATATTTCTAATACTATGTATAAATACTTACGTGATTTAGAGAAAAAACGTTTTGAAAATTCTATCAATTCATAGAGTCACATATAGATACTGATACACGATGAGGTTTGTTTGAGACCAGGTACATCCCTGGTTCCATAAGCGTCTATAAATAAAAAAAAATAATTTTGTTTAAGCAGATACTAAACAAGTTGTTCTCATTGTGCAGATCAGGTCAGGTCTTTTGAGGTGAGATATAAAAGGAGTATCGAGTCAGATCTTCACACCTTCAGTCAGCACCTGCCTTTTATTTGTTTGAGGTACAACAAACAATAACATTAATATCTTTGTAACCATCATCTCGAATCCAAATAACATCGGTCTGTGAACAGATGAAATCAACTGAGGTATGCTGATGACGATGATGTCTGCTAGGCCTGTGGAGTAAATTTAAAGGTATTTTGTAACAAAACCAATTATGGTAGACTGTGGAGAAGCAATAGTTAGGATAGGTAATAGAATGACATGATAAATTAAAATATTCAAACAATACTGACATTCAAATAATTTTGGTCGGTTACAGTGGAACGCGTTCTAAAACATTGGTTATAAATAAAGCTTTGTGTATAATTCTTTATTCGTATTCACTGAGTGAAACGCTACTTAGAATTGGATTATTATCAGTGCCCTAAACCTGCGCTTTAAAATAATTACTTCAGTATTTCAGTATTCAGATAGAAAGTACCTAACTTGAAGTGAAAATTATTAGGGCGTTTAAATTGAAACAATAACAAAAGGTTGTCAAGTTTCTATAAACGACTTATGACGTGACAGTCTTGTCACAACTATTCCCGTGTATGATACAATGGTATAAAGAGATATTCAACTAGACTGTCCTACTCCGCCTACATGGATGACGGACTTTATGACATTACATTCTTGCTTTAATAGGTTTATGGTAATGTTTAAGGAATTTATAATCTACAGTTGATAGTCCAACGTCCTAGTCCGACATTCCAGAGAACGAATATCAGGTTATGTGTGGTTTTTTTTACTCACCATTACACTTTCTATAAATTTAACAGGAGTCTGGCGAGATAGCCAAGAAAAGTATTTTTGTCTTCGGTTTTTGTTGTTTCTATACAATTTTTATTATCTTCAAGGATAAAAAGAATATTTACCTACTATAAATTGACACCCGTTCTGCGGCTAAATGTTTCAAACTAATTACTATAAGAATAAAGTTAGCACCTGCTCTTCGAGTTAGGCCACATTAATTAATTCAATGTTTACTATTCGACTCGCTAGACTCACTATTATTCCAACAGTGGCGATGTGTGGTAGTTATGTCATCAAGGTCCAGTAGTGGTACTGTGTGATGGTGCATGATGTCCAACCATGGGACTTATTAATGGTTAGTAACTCTACTATCTGTATACACACGTAGAATTAGTTTTTTTTTTCATGGATAGGATTTTTTTTTACATTTTGTTTACTATTATATTTTATTGATTAATGCTATAGGTTTCCTTGTGACAGTGATATGCTCAGCTTATAAATGTGATTACAAATACTTATAATAATTGAAGTTTAAAATTATACATTATAATAAATATACTAAAAAATGCGGAACCCTCAGCGTCTCAGTGTTAAACTTAAACTTGACCAAATTTAGTTCGCTTATTCTTTCGCGAGAGCCATATTACTTAAATAAAGTTCCTTGTATGACCTATATCTTCGCTAGACGAAGCCTCGGGCCATAAACATCGTGTATGAACTTAAACTACACAAAGGAGACTTCAACAATAAATTCAACTTGTTCTGATAAATATTTTTCATACTCTAGGAACTTTAAACTTGTAAAGAAGCCGGAGGGCATTGCAAATAAGATCTCTAAACTCAATAACGTAATATTGTATGCAAGATGTATAAAACATAGCGGCTACTGCAAATGTATTGAATTATTGTTGAAGCTAATATTATCCAAATATCCCGAAAATAACGTTTTATTTGATATGTCAATAACATCTTATTTCATATTACAAAATAAGATAACTTTTAGAAAACTTGAAAAGAATAGAAATGTTATGTTAGATAAACAAAATTATTCCTGACTAGACTATATTTGTTCATGTCACATGGGTTCCAAAATAACAAATAAATAAATATTATAATTACTATAGTATAATTACTTAAGATTTGTACTTTTGACCCAAGTAAAATGCCTTAAAATAATGTTTGAGGTATATAATTGCGTTACCTTTCTAATGTGTAGCTTACGGATACAAACTTAAGACGGATATTTTGGGACTCTAGACCCTTTCTTGACCTTTTAATTAATCACTTAAAAACTCTGAATTAGTAAAGGCATTTAAGAATGAAAACGTATTTTAATTAAGTGTTTTATTTGTGTGCAGGATCAAGAAAGGTTATCGGTCACTACTATTGTACAATAATATATACATATTAGTAATTACAATGTTTGACTCCAATAAATATATATTTAAGGTATTACGTGATAAACGAACAAAACAGAGTTGAGATTATATTTTTTTGTCAATGGATGAAATAAGATTGGGTTTTTCAAAGTATTCCATAATCCTCAATGGGATCTGTAATAATTTTATAAACCTAATCTACTTACCACAATAGGATCTTACAACTCTTTATATATATTAATATTCTTTATATATGTCTTTATAAAAAGTATACGAATATTCAATAAATGTTAATTATTTCCAAATATATTAGCTTCATAGATTTTCATTTAATCAATGTTTCGAATTAGGTAGATAGCTATCATAAAATGTTTATTAGGTATATATATATAGTAGTAAGTTTAAAGAAATAAATAACGAATAATTAATTATATATTATTGAACTAGATAATGAATTATATAAATAATGAAATCAATACAATTCTTATATTTTAATATTATACGAAATGCAATACAAGTTCTTAAGTTTAAAAATCTTATCCATACTAAAGTTAGTTTTTTTATCATAGGAATGATACAACATTAATAATATTTAAAGTATTATTACAGTTATATCTATTATAAAACCCGATTGTACAAACACAATGACGGTCTGTGTTAATGTGTATATTCAGTTTTGCACAATAGCTAAGGTCTTCATTATGTAAAAGATAAGCTTGAACGAATAGGCGTTCCATAATTAGAACAGTTATTTCGGCTTTGTGAAGCAGCAACGAATGTACGAGTAAATAAAACTATGATAGTTACTCCAGGTTTAATTTTATATATTTTTACTATAACCCTGTAAACTCTTAATTAAAAGTTACAGCCAGGCGTTCAAATTAAGTCATTAAAGTTATTTAGGTTACTTGTTTTAAAATTTTCGACATATCAAGCACCCTACATCACCGTGGTGTTTACACGCAGATGCTTCCATACTTATTTTAATATAATTTTTAACTGAGATGGAAATTAATATTTATTTTGTATATATTTTATTTATATTAGCTTTTCGTCGAAATAAAAACAATTTAACCTTATATATTTTTTTTTTTTAACCTTATATAAATCAATGCATACAAAATACTAGCATCTATAACATCAACATCCTTTATCTATAACATCAACAGGTATTAATTTGTTATATTTCCATTGCAGACACTATGTTATTTACTATATTATTCATCATCTCGTCCGTGAGGTCTAATGAATCCGACTTCTGCGACACATGCATCAAAGTCAACACAACCTGCTTCAATGTGTCATATCTTTTTGACATTCAGGCGCCGTTTAGAAAGACTGTTGTAATAAGCAAATTGGGCATTCTGAGATCCACTAATACGCTATACTTCAGCTTTGAACCGAAAATCGAAGACAAGGAATACACTAAAATTGGATTCATCAATTTGGATTCTCCGGCGAACAGTTCTGTGATAGGCGGAAAGCAAGTTATGAACTTTGGTACATTCGACTTTGATCAGGATAACTCCTTGGTTTATTTGGGAGGCGATGATGGAATTTACGTCTTGGACACAAATTTGCATAGAGTTGCACCTTACAGCTCAAGAGGAGATTCAATTCTCAGTATGTTTTATAGAGGGCACATTTACTTTATAAGAGACAGAGAATTCAAAATTGTTAAAAAGAAAGGAGACAATTTTGATATTTTGCTTGATTATATACCAGCAAAAAATTTTGTGATTAATAAATATAATGTCATTGTATTTTTAAGTAAATCCGGTTTGTTTGCTAATAAGATGAATGAATTTGTTCAATTGTCTAATAATCCATTTTTTCGAGGACTAACTGTTGATAAAAATGATGTTATTTACGCTTGGTGGATCGATGGGATTTATAAAATAAGGATTGGAGAAAATCTTGCTAATTCTAGAATAGACAAAGTGGCCGACACGCCGTCCATTGGAGCACTTACTTTTGATAATGATAATAATTTTATCTTCTCCGAAGGTAAAAGTTTATATAGATTAATAGAAACAAATGCTACACTTTGTTAAACATGATTTTTCTTAACATGATATTTACTTAATAATGATATATTAAAAAAATATAACAAATATCGTTGTAGTTGTAAGTTTTGTTATGTATTATTTGATTTGCCTTTAAGATATTATGATATAATTTAAGGGCTTTCATCATTTTAATATAAACATACTATTTTAACCATTATAAGTTACACATTTATCTATCAACCAAATACAAAAAGATTGTTCATATATCTTTTATTCACGATGTTCAAAATCTAACCTTTTAAAATACTATTTCTTTGTATTGAGATAAAAATAGATATTTTTTATTCTTCCTCATGTATAAAAAAATAAATAAAAGATTAATCGAGTATCAGTTTTCCTAAGAATTCAGTTGAAACAGTAGTAGTTGATCTGTGTAGTACGAACCGGAAACAACTAATAAATTACCAGCGAATGAGGTCGTCGCGGTACTTTGATTGTCCTTGTCCTTTGTTACACATGTAATTGTTGTCACTGTCCACACAACATGAACCTAAGGGCTATCTTTATTTAAAAAAAAAATATATACATTTTTTGTACAAAATACTTAGTACATGTAATATTAGTCATAAAGGACTCTTAAAAACAAATAGCAAAAGCCATATACTGAGTAGAAATAAGTGACAAAATGCCGAAACCCATTTTCAAAGCAACCCAAATTCATACGACGTATTTAAGAGGGCGTAACGTCCTAACCGTTGACAAAAAAGGCAAATACCAAGTGGAGGGCCATCAGGTAAAGTGGTCGCTTGGTACGAACGGTTCACATCAAACAACGAGCCCCGAGCGACACTTCACCGAGTTTCGATTTCCGATAATGTTTCATACCTTACAATGTTTCAAATCGTTTTAATTTAGGTATAGCGTTCCTTCGATTGTAAACATTTTAAGTATCTCTTGACATGTTATAAAAAATGAAATATTTCTTCTTTCATTGAATAATAGGATGCGATACAGCTGAAATGCGTCGTTTTTCTTATAATATTTATTGAGTAAGTAGAAGTATTCAAATTTATTTAAAAAACAAGAAAGTATTGCTATAAGACCCACGTTGGGCGCCACTTCTACGATCTTTTTTACCTCAACAAATCTTGCGAAACACGAATGTAATTCAATAATAAGATTTTCGTTGTTAAACTTCTCATGTTATATTATAGATGTATCTTGATTATTTACAAAGTAAAAGGTATATTGTATTCATCATTTTATTGTGAGATCGTAATATGTTGAGTACATGAGTTGTCGTAAACATTTAAATGTATCCACCAAAACGGGTTTAATGTAATAAGATTAAAACATACGAGCTCTCGCTGGAGTTCATAAAATATTTTCTTGCCAATTTCTTTACGCAAAAGATGAACGAAAAGGGAAAAATAATAAAGAGGTGTTCCCTTCATCGCTTTTACCCTAGGTAATCATCTCCCTCAGCCTTTAGAAAAAGTTTGTTATAAATTATTCACAACGCCTTTGGCGTTTTATATCTTGGCTGGGTGAACATTTTCAACCTCTCGGCATTTCACGAAAATTCAACTAAATATTGTCTGATTAGTACGATATTCCAGACAATACGAGATTAAGAAATGGGATCATAATATCAAGAGACCGAGTCCGGATCAGACTATTGGCTTTAAATTGTCACAGAGAAGCCTGAAGTATTAATGCCTATTGTACTCTGATGCTCATCTTAATATGTTAAATGTCTAGCAATATATGGATTTTAGGATATTCACTAATATTTGATTGTGTATTTTCGTATTAATTTATTAATATTTCCATTATACATATTTTAATAAACTTTGCGAAAATTTTTGAACTTTGTTTTTTTGTTATAAGAAATTATACTTATAAATAAAGGATTATCATTTAAAAGGAAAAACGAAATTGAAAAACTCGTAATGATGTTAATGGAGAAAGAAAATTGGTGAAGGAAAACAATTTTTCGGCCTTTAATTTTATACAAATAATGTTTTAAGGTAATATAATTTTCCTGAAAAGAATTAGCCTGGTATTGTTTATTAAAGCTGAGTGTTTTAATAGTAATTATTAATGATTAGGACATAAATAATTACACATAGTAGTTATTTTATTTAATAAGTTAATCTTCTTTTGAATACATACTCGTGGTACTTGCTCTTCTATTGTTTTCTATGTTTTCCTCATTTTCAATGTAACTGTATTAAATTATAGTTATTATCGTATAGGATACACAGCAGGACTGCCGTTTCGTAATATACAATGATTGTTGTCTATCTGTAAAAAACTTGATTACTTCAATGTTTGCGTAAATCTGTATCAATGACATAAACACAATTTACCACTGATATTTTCGTAACGTTTTCATAAAATCGATTTCATAAAATCGATTCAGATTCAAAAACTTGAAATTACTTTAATGTTTGGGTCAATCTGTATCAATGAAATAAAAACAATTTACTAACGATATTTTCGTAACGTTTTCATAAAATCGATTTAGATTGAACAGTTTTAGTAACGTGAAATAACAAAGGTTTATATCGCCAAGGCACAATACTTAGTTAGGGGTAACATTGTCAACTGTGTTCCGGTTTCACAATGGACCGTTTGCTCGATCGTATGCCGGTCACGAGCGAATGAGAAAGGAATTCATTTGTGACAAAAAGTCGTCATTTTGCTCAACACTGAGGAACGAATTACATAGAGGGTAGATTATTATATGGAAAATGAAAACCTTTTGCCTTTTAATAAAGGAGGCTTGTATACCCAAGGGCTGGTACTAAATTATTGTACATAATTATGTACAGTAAAGCAACAAGGATTCCCTAGCGACTAAATAACATGTACATGACATTAAAATGAAATATGTATATAATATTATTATCGTTATTATTACCACATACTAATTACTGGTGGCTGATACTGTTATAAGCAAAGAATTTTATTAAATTTACAAAATACTAAAATAAAATAAAAAAATCGACTTTCGTACCTCGTAGTTATAGGCACAAAAGGTGTTCAAACATTTTCCAAAATATACGCAAGGAGCCTGTATCGTAGCAATTTCATTTTGTATTGACCACCTTCAGAGAAACAATTTTGAGAATAGAGTGTATTACATTGAATTGAATTTTGCTATCTCTGTGTCTATACGGTATGTATATAATTGAATAAACTTAAGTTTATTAAATTTCACGATTCCTTAATATCTTTAAAGATACAGAATATTTAAATTAAGTATAAAGATTTGTTAAAAATTTATCTATTTAATTAAGAGATGAGTTTAAAAATAAAAAATATTCTGCTGGATAGTTTGAAACGGTCCTTAAGCCTAACATATTTTAGGAGCTCAACAGCTATCGTAGAAAAAGTGCCGTCAGTTAACGACGGGCTCAAATGTTCGCTATCATTCACTCTGTGCGCTTGATTGTGTTGCTCCCAGGACACCTGGATTTATGGCGCGTTTCTTTTATCTGCAGTGTGCATAGATAAATGTTGACAAAATTTTACCTTATACCAAATAAGTTAATATTCCCACATTGTGGTTAATTATTGAAATGTCCAAAAGTTTGCAGCCAATTTGAAAATGTGTAATCAATGTATTACTAATTAATCAAAACAAATGTAAAAAAATAAATGTTTCTAAAATCAAAGGGTTTTTTGTAAAGTAATTTTATTTATTTGTTTTCTCAGAAAAATAAATGTATTTCATCTTTCAAATTTTATATTTGTCCGTGATAAATTGGATATATAAATTGAAAGAAATTCACTGTAAGATTTACGAAATTGAATATAGTCTTACAAACCAAAGACAAAGATAAACTACGTCTAGACCATATTTATCAACAGTTTCATGACTTTGACTTATATTCAGTTTGATTTCAAGAGTTTTTTGTTTCTTTTTTTAGCATTCGGTTTTGAAACAAAGATTACGTCTAATATTTATATAGTAATAATATTACATACATATATATATATTATATATATTCTCTTTGTTATTATTCCTAACACAATTTAATTTGCCTCTAATCTAATTGATTTGGAAAAAAAACAATAAAGTTGATTAAAGTCTGGAATAAATGATATCATTTTTAATAGATTATTATTAAAACTGTATCTCATATGTTATAGTAATTATAATTATTTTCACTTGTTTATAAGATCTGATATTGAGACGAAGGGACGGGTTAGTTAAAATCTAGGTATTAAATCTTATTATACCATGTGTAACTCGTGAAAAATAGTGTTATTCAAAACTGTCTTTTTACAAACCTAGTAGGAATTGTTATATATTATGGAGAATTTATATTAAGATATGTAGAGTTAAACGTTCAAGACACATTATATCACTCATCAAGTCAACTTGACATTCGATAACTTTATCATTCAAATAGTTTTGATTATAAACAGTTCTGAATACCGTGTCCCTTTGTATATTCAAAATAATAGACCAAAATTATTCTGCTAGTGTGTGTCTTACGGTCGCTCTAAATGTATTAGTGTGAGTGAAGAGAAATGTCATTCTTCATTCAATGAATACATTCATTCATTGATATGTCATATCAACACTCATTCCCCAATAAATAACTGACTGGAGAAATATAATTCTAATAAATTATTTCAATTTTAATATATATCTAACTTTAATACAAACTCTTTTCCTTGTCCGTCCAATAGTATTATTAATTTGTTATTATATTTAAAACTATGTATAGCCTTTTGAGCTATAATGATTTGCCATAGAAACAAGAAAATTTTGCTCAGAGAAAACTATTCTGTGAATATATAAAAAAAATATTAATATTAATTAAAATATAATAATCACCGACATTGGCAGGACTCTAACCTGCTACCTGAGAGGTGTTGTTACTGGCGCTCTCCCAACTCGCCTACCGTTTCGTTATCCACCTTGCAGAATATAGCATTCTAAATAAGAACATATCTAATATTATCAATGTGTAGTTAGGTATCCACGTACATAATCGGTAGATAGTGTATAATAATCTGTATGTTTAGTTTAGTCTAAGAATGTATTGAGGTAAGTAGGTAGGTAATATTTAGACGGATTTAGAAAAATATCATAATCATGTTTCAAAGTATAAATAAAATACTGAAAGTATAAATAAAATACTAAATACTCAAATAAAAAGTTAAATTAAAAATTTAAATTCCCCCGATACAAAAAGACGTTAAAAAAGGATAAAAATAATATTATTACGTACGTACTTATTGAAGTTGCTTCGGGGGACCATTGTACGTACGTTGACGAAAATAGACACCATTTAACAAATTTTTCGGAGCTAATGAATGAGGACTTAGACTATACGATTTGATATTGTTATTTCGTTATTTGCCTTTGTAATTTACTTGCATTATGAATTCTTCATTTATTAAGCGCGCCCCCGACGCAACGATTTCAATAAGTACATAATAATATTATTTTTATCCTTTAGATGTCTTTTATATCAGGGGTTTTTTATTTTTTTTTCTGCTTTTTAAAAATGATTTTACTTTTTTCTATGTTGTACTAAATGAAGCGACGAATCCACTAATTTCACTTGTTTAGGTTTTGATGAACCAAGCATTCGATTTAAAAAAAAACACACACACTCAGATCCGTCCACGCATTTGGCTGCTACGTTGCCACACACAAACACAAATACACAGACACACAGATACTCAGGTCAAACTTATAACACCCCTCTTTTTGGGTCAGGAGTTAAAAATAAAAGATAAAAGACTTTGTAGATAAAAATATACGAATATTATATTGTTTTCTTTAATGACATGTGGCATAGGGATCTATAACTAGTCGGAGTTACTGACAGAAATTAGATTACGAGGCAGAATAAAACGCTATCTCGGAAGATATAAAAAATATAGCCACAATAGAAAAAAAAATCAAACAGTTTTATCCTATATTCGATATTATCCTAACACACCTTGCATAACTACAGACGCCAACGTCTCGTAATGGAATGTCAAACATGCTGATTGAAACTCAACGATAAATGTTACACTTAAATGCCGATAAACTGATACATTTTATTTTATTTTATCAGTTAGATGAACAACTTTATTTAAAGGCCTAAGAGATATAGCATTTAAAGCTAACATTAAACGCAATCATATATCTAAAACTAATTACAATACGGACTATGTTGACGATAGGGAGGTTTGGCAATAACAAACTTGATGTCATTTTTGTTGCTTTTCTGTAATCACATAAAAGGTGTTGTCTATTGACATTCTTAGTTCCAATATCTTTATATTACTATTGTTTCAAAATGTTTAAAGTTAGCACGCTTTACTGGAACTCTAATTTGTTCTCATATATCAGTTATGATTGTAAATCAAATAGTAGATACTGTGAATAATTGATATGTTATAATTGATGAAAGATGTATATATTTTCTACCTATCTTTTGAAACCTGTCAACTAGAGTCTACCGTGTCATAAGTGCAATGTATGCATATTGAACAGTCAATAAATAATCAGTGGACGCCGCTTATTGTGATCACGGTTAATGTTATCAGTCGGCTATTGTTATCGAAAATGGTCGGTCCCAAATTTCTCCTTAGCAATACATTTGAAAAAAGTCGTTTATTGTGATCAAAAGTCGCTTATTGTTATCGATTTAGAAGACGATACGACGATTTGATACGACGTAGTGTTCAAGACCGAGCAACAAACTTCGAAAAATTATACTATTTTGAGAATTATATTCAAATGATTATGAATGAAAACAATTGTCAAACAACAATAGATCGATTTTTCAAATGAATCTTATGTTAGAATATTTTTAATCCTGTAAATAAATAGAAAATTTGAGCAAACAACAGAATTTCTTATTATGAAACTTAATATGTACTTAAATCAATTCTAAATTATTACAATTCATATTTTATCATTATGATCATTTTTTATGTGCACTAAAATCCCCCAACAAGCATGAAAAAGTACCGTCCGCATAATGTTATCATTCGGTTATTGTTATCAAAACGGGCTGGCTAAAAGTGATCACAATAAGCGGCGTCTACCTGTAAATAAAAAGTTTATAACAGTAATGTATCTATGTATTTCTAGTTACGCTAATTTAAGGAATATCACAGATATACTTCTTAGGTATTCATTTTAGGACTTTGTACAGATGCATTTTGACAACTAATTTTATGTGCATGGATTACATAAAATTAACAAGTGTGTTACATATAAGAAAATTATATTAATATTCTTGCTACTATATCATAGTAAAGTCCTGCTTTCTTAAAATAAATCACAGAAAAAAATATTTAAAAGATATCTATTAAAGAACTTGTCGTTACTGAGAGATTTATCAAAGCACAAATCAAACTACTGGGGTTACAACCTTGGGACTTTATTGTTATTTCCTTTTACGACGTACTAACTAGTATTACTAAGTAAGAAAGGATTTTCGGCAAAGTGTGAGAAAAGGAAAGAGCTTTAATAATTTGCAACCAATAAAAATATTAGTAAAACCGCTTTTACGTTTGCATATGATATAATAATTATTAGGTGCAGTTGTAAGCCAATTTCTAAAAAATATTAATAAATTATTTCAACGATATATCAAAGTGATAAATTATACCTTGCGGTCGCGGCTTAGAACAAAACCGCCCTATATCTTTAAAAGGATGCCGTGACAGCCGACTAAGGGTCAAAAATACTAGTGGTTACCCACACTACTTATCCAAAAGGTGACGAAATCCCACTAACACACACTCCCAAGAAGGGTTGACGTGACGCCGGTCATAAAAAACTTTTTCCAAATCGATTGCAATATGTCAAAATTGATAAATGGCGTCGACCCTAAATAATTGGGATAAGAGGGTAGGTGGATGATTAAATTGAGAAGTTAATGTACTGAATGTATTTCGCTTATTAGACTAAAAGTACATTGCCTTTATCGATTGTCTGTCGCTTTTACTCAATATTTTAAGGGTATGATTATTATATGTAACGAGTTAATACAAAATGTAAACACAAAATTTAATTACAAATTGTGCAATGTCACAATTTGTAATTAAATTTTGTACATTAAATAGAGTACAATTTAAAGTTGGTACATTAAATAGAGTACAGAACGTCGTTGGAATGTCTGCGTATAACAGCGTGTCCGAGCGGCCGACACATTTCTGGTCAAATACGTCACCTCGGAGCTTGGATGTAGGTTTCTGAAACAATCGAATTTCATTGATTTACCACAATTACTACGTTTTCCATTCTATAATAGATATTTTGCTGGTGGATAATTATTATTTTTTAATTATGTCACAATAGTGTATGAGGATATATTTTTTTTCAATACAATATACATTTCTTCTATTACTTTCGTTCATAATAGTCCCAAAGCAATATAATGCAAGTACAATCTGCTACATCAACATTATTTAATACATATTAAGAAATAAAAGAAACAATTTTAGTATATGAATTATTATAACTAAATTTATTGTATTGTTCTTTCAGAAACAAATATTTTCAAATAACAATACAGTAAAACAATATTTTTTTAAATTTCGATTTGTACTTTTCATTATTTTTCAACTCTATACTCAACACATTCCCAGATTTCGTTTTTATCTATAAGTGAGTTATTAATATTAAATGTTTAGTTTGTGATTTCGGATTAAAAAAAAACATGTTATATATTTGACTGTAAGGACAATTAGCTCAGAGGTTATAAAATATTGAATAATCCTATCCAATGTAACCCCTATGAAACTAAAAGGAGATGAAAACTGAGCACGGTTAATTAAATAGGTTTGTAAAGAGAATAGGAAGTTATATTACGAAGGAAGGTAATTTTTTTTTTTTTTTTTTTATATTTCTTTAAAACTAACCTTTCCCAGCTCTTCAAGTCTTTGAGCATTCTGATAAGTTTTTATTAGTACAAGATGCAATCAGTAAAATGTATTTGTATGGGTCGGTGCGTTGAGAAAATAACCATTTATCGTCAAAGTTTGTTGTCTGGGTTGAGAAGTTTTATCGATGACGTATTTTTGTTTTGATGCTAGGACATACTTTAAAACGTAAACAACTTCTTTATGATACATTGTTTTTTTAATTAATATATTAAAAAATGTTATAATATAAACGCTTTTAAAAGCTGATCTAATTCTTCTATTCTAAGCAATAATATGTAGCTAATAACCAAACTTGAATGATTTTTGGGTAATTTATAATACAATATGCATTATTCTGTGAATATTATCAGGCGATATAAAAACTTTTCTAATTTCAGGAAAGCCGGACTTCATTCCGGTATCAGGTAAAACATCTTGCTATTAACATAATGATGAATAATTTTATTTTCTTTGACTTTATCGTTTTGTATTAATACCTAGTAACTTAAGTAATTTAAATAATACACTTCAGTTATAAAAGATGTAGACACTGGCATATTCCATCTATTTAAGTTACAATTCTTTTAGTTTCAAGCTACAAAAAAATGTGGCAAAAAATGGTAAGTCTGGCAAGACTGAAAGCACTGCAACCTGGGAAAAAAT
Source organism: Napeogenes inachia (assembly GCA_959347355.1). Lineage (NCBI taxonomy): Eukaryota > Metazoa > Arthropoda > Insecta > Lepidoptera > Nymphalidae > Napeogenes > Napeogenes inachia. Next base: position 18,058,710 of record OY365793.1, on the reverse strand, counting down.
GCAATTAGCGTGAGATTTCACTCAATGTTTCTACGATGGAAAAGGTCAAATATCTTTTCTATTGAAACATTAAAATGACGGGGATGAAATCCCCGAGGTTACAGGTATGAATTTTATGATATGAGTATGAGAATAATCAATACATGTTGAATATTTTTTATTCTATATTTTTGATTAACATTTAATTTATACTATGTCGAAGAAGATTTTGCGGAGCTAGCCGTAAGAGGCAACTAAGAGACAATAATAAAAGTGGATAACATCCAACACCACTTGTCTTAAAGGTGGGTCATATCCAATCAACACGCACAAAAAGAATTCAAGTAAGACCGTGGACGCTACTAATAAGTTTTGCCAATTCTTTTGTAATATGCGAGACATATTGGACGGACCCCAAATAATTGTGGTAAAGATCACTGTTTATTGAAGCGTAAGACCTCTAGCCAATGCGAATCCCTTGGGCATTTACCTATATTGTTTGATAGATGATTAGACCTTCTTACCATATGTGGATTTTATATTTTCGTAAAATATTTGTTTAAATGTATAACAGCCAACATTCGTATTAGTTTTTTTCTTTTTCCATATTTATTGTATTCTAATAACATAGTATAAGATATTCTAAAGTATATTCATGAATCTAACAAGGAGATGTGTTTTTGTATTAAAAATTAGACACGTCTTCTACACGTTTTCGAGAAAAAACTGTTTCACACTGGAATTAAAGGTTTATAACCATAAACAAAAAAATATTTATCAATATTACAAATATAATATACACAGTATTCTATCGAAAAATGAAAAAAAAACCTGACCGTTTCTTAAAATAAAAGTAATGTAATCGTGTCATGTCTCGGGCACTTTTTACCATTTTGAACTCCCGACTAAAAAGAGGGGTGTTATAAGTTTGACCTGTCGATCTGTGTATCTGTGTGACTCCCTCCTCTTTCTCTTTATAATATTAGTGATTAGAGTGAAAGCTTTCCTCTTTATAATATAAGTGATGATGATGATGATGATGATTATAAAATATAGCCTATGTTCATCAGGGATAATATAGGATTCTAATGCTAAAATATTTTTTTAAATCGGTTTAGTAGTTTCGGAGCCCATTCAATTCAAACGAACAAACAAATCTTTTATCTTTATAATATTCGGATAGATTATTAGAAATACTTAAACAACTAAAAATTTGTGTGTCTGTAGGTTCATTTAGTACAATTATTAAACCAGTAACATAACTTTAAAAAGCAGAAAAAATAAAATTAACAAACCCACGATACAAAAAGAACTCTAAAGAGAATAGAAATAATATTATTATGTAGGTACTTTATTACTGTAGGCCGTTTAATAAAGGAAGAAATTAAAATGCAAGTAAGTTACCAAGGCAAATAAAGAAATTACGATATCGAATCGTATAGTCTAAGTCCTCAATGATTAACTTCGTAAAATAGACACCATAGTCAACGCACGTACAACGGTCCTCCGAGGCAAGGACTTCAATAAGTACATAATATTATTATTTTTATTCTTTTTATAGGTCTTTTTGTATGGGGGGTTTTTAAAATTTTTATTTTTATTTTTTTTGTATTCAAATTCTAAAAATTTTATAAGGTACCACTACCTTGTTGTTACTCGTCGCGATGAATTTAGCATTCCTAATTGTTCCGTCCCAGTACGGAAGTGACATATATATATCTATCTATCGCGATTTGCAAGCACTGAAACTACTCTCTACGTTTTTTATTTTGCATATTATGTTTGGAATTAATTTATTTAAATCTGTTCTATTTAAAACATTATTTAAGGATAACCCTTGCGGTAGTGAAAGTAGGTACTAAATACCGACCAAAGAATGTAATAGCTGAGGCAATTATGTAGAACTGCCAAAGCTTACCACACTTAAACCAGACGGTGACCCTCACGACCTAAGTGTGAGTCGACAAGATCGTTCTGCAATCACTGTGATTAAGAATAATGCTTAACTTGTTAAGTAATTATTTTATGTAGGACATTACGAACTGTTAACATACAATAATTCGCATTTAAAGATTTAGGGTTACATCAACTTAGAATTATATAAATAATCTAAAATAAAATAAAATATCTTTGTGCTGCATAGATTTTATCCTATATACCATAAAAAAGATAATAAATCTTATAAGTAGTTGGAAGTGCTGAACATTATTTTGAAGTTTGTTTACTATAATAAAATCAATTCTTTTTAATTCTTCTAATTTCTTTTTAAATTTTTAAATATAATAGCATGTATACATTAATGTTTACATACTAGTATTAAATGTTCCCTGAGTGAGTTAAGCTGTACTACGAGTATATTAATTTTATAGCTTAATATATCTTAGTATCAACCTCAATAACTGATGTCGTATAAATATAATGAAGATTACTATTGCTCTCCGTGTGTAACTATGATATTTATAATAATACCGAAGTTATAACTTATAACACAACAATATATAGTGTAATAATACTCTGAATAATCGTTAAAAAGATAATAAAAGTCGGCGAAATTACTGCTTATTTGACAAGCGGCTTTGTTATAAGAAACCACTATTGTGATATTGTGTGGTCACAGTGGGAGCGGAGCCGATAACAAATTCGGTTACAAGATACAGTTGACTAATAATGTTCTTTAATTATTAAATTAAATTATTAAATCATTAATAAATAGGTTACTTTTCAGGCTCTGTATTCTGATTCATTACATAGCTTTTACATAGAATGGTGCTATTCAAATATGCAAAGTATTTATAGTAGTTGTCTAAGCCCAAAGTGAAAATGTACCTACATATAAATATATATTTATACGTAATATAAAATTACATTCAGTACGTGATAGATAAGTTCAACATCTATTAGGTTTCTTTCTTTCGAATATCCTAACCTTAATTAGCTTGTCTAAACATGTTTATAAACAATATCGTACATTCATTTCGGTTGTGCCACCTTTCAATGTACACTTATTGTATTCTACACATAAGTTAGCACTTTTCATGGCGAATTTGTTTCGATAATAAAGAATGCTAATTACGTGGCAGCGGTTAGCGACACGTGAATCAATTGGACACGTAAAAACAACCGGCACACAACCTTTCTTCAATCCTTTTTGTAATACGTGTTAGTTGGATATCCTTCACGTTTCGGATAAGTGGTGTAAGATGTTATCCACTCACCTTTTGTCTCTCAGTCATATTTTACCTAAATATTTATATATTTCGTTCAGGAAAGTAGTTCGACTGCTTGATAATTAAATGTTAATTAAATATAGAATTAAAAATTAATCAACGCCAAAAGAAAACCTGCGACTTTGGTGATTTTACCCCCGTCGTTATAAGGATTCAGTCTAGTATATTTTAAAAAACATTCCGTGGACTCAAGCTACCTAAGACCTTAAATTCATCATATTTGGCCCAAGTCGCTGTCGGTATACTGCTTTTAGCAAGCTTAAGGCAAACCGCAAAGTGTAGAACCTAATTTGTCAGTAATACCGCATGTTTTAAATATAGGTACATTTTTGGAATGATTATAAAAATACATATTTCTCTATCGTAGGGTTATTTTAGTAGCGTTTTTTTACAGAATATCCGATGGTAGGTATGGTTAAAGCATAAATCAAGACGTGACGCGTCCTCCCGGCCCTGGTGTTAACGACAATTTGAAAATAAAATTCGCCAAACAAAATGGAGACTCGCCACTTTTTGTCACAAGTTATTAAGCTTTGTTTGAATTTAAATATTGTTTTATTGTTTATGGTAAAACAACTCGACGCAGCGTTATGTTGAGTAATGTTGTTTCTTACGATATTATTATTACGATATTATTAGTACTATTTTTAATAAAACAAGAAAACAGATTCCTATAATAGACGGCAACCACAGAGTTGCAATTCATTAAGTGACTATTTTAAACTTTATGACCAATTATAGATTTTTAATTCGATCTAAATGTAATGCTCGTAACTTGAACAATATACAGATATTACATTCGAAATTTGAATTAAAATATTCATTCAAAATCTATAATTCCTCGCTCTGGTTTCATAAGTAATAATTTATCTTCGGGTTAATTTGATCTTATTTAACACCGACACTATATGTTTTATTATTTTTATTATAGTTTTAAAATTTAGATTACGATATGATAATGTCAATCTTTCAAATATTTACTCTGTACACTAATATATCTAAGCTTTTGATATTAATGAGGTGGGAAAGTTTTAGTTAAAGTATGAAAGACATGTTATTGTTGGCATATCTAAAGAAAAATATAATTTACTAACTTTTGCCCGCGGCTTCGCACGCCTTAAATTCGTAGTAAAACAATTCCCCTTTCCCTTTTTATGTGACTTGTTTTAAGTGATACAATCAAAATTGCGACATCGGCAGACATCGCTCACTGTCAAAAATCTATTTAAAGTTTTTAATAAGGATACAATATTAGACACTGTAATTATTTTAATACCTCTCTTGTTTTTACTTAAACGTAAATTTAAATACTTTTTAAACAAAGTACTTAATAACCGAAAATAATCAAAATATGACTATGTAATCTTGAGAAATTCTGAGCTACACAACTACGTGTTTTTGACCAAAAACTTGCAGGTTTGGTTTTATTTAAAACATATATATTCTATTTTAAATACTAAACATTCAGTAAGCTATATGAATTAACAAATTTTTCAATACTGAACATTCACAAAAGCCATTTTTGAGACGGTTTGAACGGTTCCACACCATAGTGCGCCCCGCTGCAACCGCGATGTTCGTATATTTTAAATCTGTAATATCTTCGAAAATAATTATTTAAATTTCATGCTGTAAATACATATCTATATTGTTTCATATTAAATGTAAAATGTATTTAAGGTAGGTACTTAATTAGATAAGGATTAATGCTGTACTGCTTAAAATCGCTTCGTAAATAAGCCAATATTTCTCGTAAAAGTAAAGTATAAAAAATGGCTATTGTGGGTTATCCCTAGATAAACATATACCATCGCAGACTTTCTTGTAGACATTCTTAAAGTATACAATACTTACACGTATACAGTACATTATTTTGATCTATCTAATAGAGTTCAGTGAGCGTTGGCAATCGTATGAATATCTTATATGCTCGTATATTTATTTTTTATGAAAACAAATATAAAATGTTTATATATAATATCTAATAATGAAATAAAATATTTACTGTAAATATTAATTATTTTGGTTGCAATCTTCTAAGCAAATAGTAACAGCTACATCTTTGTGTGTCATGTTATTATGAGTCTTTGATATACTTAATAACCATCAATAATGAAATATGATGTCGTATCGTGCTGATGCCGTTTCGAGACGTCGTTCCTTGCGGTTTTGTTTTAAGCGCACTAACGCGTTTGTAAACAGTATGTGAAAAAGGTTTTAAGAAGCGACATATCAAGTTTTATCTTTAAAATTTCTAATAAGGTTGCGCCCTAACGCTCATCAGCATCTCAAGAAGTACTCATAAATTATTGGTTAAAAATAGAAAGGAAGTTTATATCTACTTCATTGATTGGTTGTTAATTGAATTGTAATTGGCCTTAGATGTCATCCCAGTTTTGTTTGATTCCACTTTATAATAACTTGCTCTTTCAGCAAACTCTTACTAACTTTCCTAGCCAGAGCAAGTACATAATAAAAAGTTTAACCATTGGTATAAGCCACATGGGTTCTTCGTGAAATGGTTCATACAAATTTTTTATCATTATTTAAGCTTCAGAAATAAATAACAGTGTTTCAAAGATTTATGATGTTGCTCCTATTGTCTTCAAGTCCATTGTATCACCAGTCCGTTTAAATTTTAAGTCAATAAGGAGATCATGAGGGATCATCTTCAATTGAGAGCTTAATTGATTGTTCATACCAACCTATATATCTTAGTTTAAAGTTAGTGTAACTTTGAATAAGGAATTCCCCTTAAGAGAACCTTTCACGATGGGATAGTTATTAATCTTCATAGATTTCTCGCCAATTATTTAACACAAACATATTCTTAATAGCATTTTCTAATATTTTTTAATTCATCTATATGGCCTCGTTGGTCGAGTAGTTAGCGCAGATGCCTAACGTATAGCGAGATAATGGGTCTCGGGTTCGATTCCCGACAGAGACAGGCATGTATGTGATGAACATAGATGTCTCAATTTCTGGGTTTGGTCGTTTATTAAATATATTCTCAGTATTTATAATGTGTATTTCTGTGTATTTGTATCGTTGTCTAACACCCTTAACACGATCAAATAATTTGCTTACTTAGGGATTAGATCAATGTTTGTAATGGGTCCTGTATTATCATTATTATTATTATTATGTATTATATCGCACCTATTAATTAAAGTTATTTAAAGATTAAATATGATGTTAATTACTGTTACTATTTAATCTTTAAATAACTTTAATTAATAGGTGCGAATACCAAAGCAATAAAGTCAAAGAAAATAAAATTATTCATCATTATGTTAATAACAAGATGGTTTACCTGATACCGGAATGAAGTCCGGCTTTCCCGAAATTAGAAAAGTTTTTATATTGCCTGATAATATTTACAGAATAATTTATATTGTATTACAATTACCTAAAAAGCATTCAAGTTTTGTTTATGTTATTTTTATCAATATGTTAGCTACATATTATTGTTTAGAACAGAATATATTAATCAAGAAAGACTTGTTACCTTCCTAGATCTTTCCAAGAATTAGATCAGTTTTTAAAAGCGTTTATGTCATATTTTTTTTTATTTATTAATTAAAAACAATGTAACATAAAAAAGTTGTTTACCTTTTAAAGTATGTTCTCGCATTCATACTAAAATAAATACATTATTGATATATAACTTTTCAACCCAGACAACAAAATTTTACGATAACTTGTCATCTTCACAAAGCACTGACCCATCCAACAACATTTTACTGATTGCATCTTGAACTAATATAAACTTAACACAATGCTCAAAGGTTTGAAGCTGGTTGTGGGAACGGTTAGTTTTGAAGCTAATAACTAACTTAACTTCCTTCCTAATATTAACATCCTTTTCCTCTACAAAACTATTTTATTAACCGTCCTTCTCTCCTTTTAGTTTCGTAGAGGTTACATTGCACAGGAGTATTTGATTTTTTATCACTCCTTAGAACAAACGAACATTTAATAACGCATTTATATATGAAAACCAAATTGGGTTCTTTTTTAAGTATAGGGATTAAATATTATAAGCACAATGCGACCTTAAATGAAGTCATTACTGTATTGTTGTTGGAAAATATTTTGTTACTGAAATAACAATACATAATAATGATTAATATAATGATATTGTTTCTTTTATTGCTTAATATGTATTAAATAATGTTGATGTAGCAGATTGTAGTTTCGTTGTATTGCTTCGGGACTTTTATGAACAAAACTAATGTAATAAATGGAAATTGAATTGAATAAAAGATATCCTCATACACTATTATGACATAATTAAAAAATATATATACACAAGCCAAATATCTAACATGGAATGGAAAACGTAGTAATTGTGGTAAATCAATGAAATTCGATTGTTTCAGAAACCTACATCCAAGCTCCGAGGTGACGTATTTGACCAGAAATGTGTCGGCCGGACACGCTGTTATACGCAGACATTCCAACGATGTTCTGTACTCTATTTAATATACCAATGTGGCATCGCACAATTTGTAATTATAAATAATAGTATCTTGTGTTTACATTTTGTAGAAACGCGTTACATATAATAATCATACCCTTAAAATATTGAGTAAAAGCGACAGACAATCGATAAAGGCAATGTACTTTTAGTTTAATAAGCGAAGTACATTCAGTACATTAACTTCTCAATTTAATCATCCACCTACCCTCTTATCCCAATTATTTAGGGTCGACGCCATTTATCAATTTTGACATATTGCAATCGATTTGGAAAACGTTTTTATGACCGGCGTCACGTCAACCCTTCTTGGGAGTGTGTGTTAGTGGGATTTCGCCACCTTTCGGATAAGTAGTGTGGTTAGCCACTAGTATTTTTGACCCTTAGTCGGCTGTCACGGCATCCTTTTAAAGATATAGGGCGGTTTTGTTCTAAGCCGCCACCGCAAGGTATAATTTATCACTTTGATATATCGTTGAAATAATTTATTAATATTTTTTAGAAATTGGCTTACAACTGCACCTAATAATTATTATATCATATGCAAACGTGAAAGCGGTTTGAATAATAATTTTATTGGGTGCAATTTTTTTTTGAAAGCTCTTTTCTCTTCTTATAAGCTATTGCCGAAATTTCTTTCTGAGTCAGTAGTACGACGAATAGTTATACGATAGGATAGATAGATAGATATATATATAGATAGACGATAGATAAAGATAGACGATAGGATAGTACGACGTAAAAGGAAACAACAATAAAGTTTCAAGGTTGTAATTTGATTTGTGCTTTGATAGAACTCTCATTAATCTATATATATGTATATATATATATCTAAGAGATAAATCGTTTTCACTGTTTTATTTTTAGAAAACAGGACTTTATTACAGTACAGTAGCAAGAATATTCATATAATTTTCTTATATGTAACACACTTGTCAATTTTATGTAATCAATGTACATAAAATTAGAAGTCAAATGAAAATACTTAAGAAGTTTATAACCGAATAATTTCTTAGATATTCTTTAAATTACCGATTTTTTAACGTTTCCTTATTTGTTTCCCACACGTTACTGCATTGAATTTTTTAATTATGATTTATTGAATCTGCATACATTGCACTTATGAAACTTACCCATGTAGTAGAACCGACAGACCATATGGATGCTCCGCTAACCTTATTATAAAGTTATATATAGTATTGACCATTTAATTTCCTATCGTACTCATATATGAGATAAAGGTTTAAGTAAAGCGTTGAACTTAAAAAAAAAAACTAGAATCTTTACCTACGCTACTACAAGTTTTATAACTAAAGGGGTTAAAGGAAGACTAACTTTCTACATTTGAAACTATAGTAATTATATAATGCCTTATCTTGGAAGTAATTATATAATACCTTGGATGTGATTACAGTAAAACAACAAAATTGTCAATTGTTATTACTTCTTGAAGGTTCTCCTTCCTATCGTCGACAAAGTCCGTATAATACTAATAATAATATCAGAATAAATTACACATATTGATCTAACCCCTAAGTAAGCAAATTATTTGATTGTGTTAAGGGTGTTAGACAACAATACAAACACATAGAAATACACATTATAAATACTGAGAATATGTTTAATAAACGACTAGACCCAGAAATTCAGACATCTATGTTCATCACATACATGCCTGTCCCTGTTCGGAATCGAATCCGAGCCCCGTCGCACCGCTATACGTAAAATAGACAAGTTGTAGAGCGGCAGGAATACCGGTAACGGCAAGTTCAAGTCCTACTCATAAAGTTTATGCATTTTTCGAAATTTGAAGATTTGAAGATTTTAATTTATTTCAACGCTTATTAAATTACAAACATAAGGTACCATATTTTAAAAACAAGCTGCCAATAACTTATTAGTGAATATTTATTTTTTTGTATATTTCTACTTTTATCCACGGACACGTCGCCCGTGCACTTTTTACATTTATGTATATGTTAGTTTAGTTAGTTAGGTCATGTTTTTTTAATTATGTTATGTTATGCATGTAAGGTTATTCCACGTATAAAAATAAAGGAAATGTTGGCATTGGCTATAATATCATTAAAAAAACTTGATAAATTACAAATGGAAAATGATAAATTCAGTTTGCCATAACGCCCGTCAGAAGGGTACACCTGTAGACATTTAGAGACAATTTATTATGTTATGAAACATTCGGTTACGTTAAGTCACGTTTTCTACTTATGTGAGGAAAAAGATAAAAAGATTTTATTTAATTTCGTTAAACATGTTTCATTGCTGATTTAACTGAACTTAAAATAATAGAAAATAAAGTTAGTGTGAAAGTTTATTAAAAAAAAATACGCAAGTAAGAAAGTAAAATAATAAAACAAAAAAATATACAGTATGCTTTTTATAAACCGGTTTATCTGTAAATTAATTTTCATTTTCATTACATATTAACCGGTTGTAATTATTTAACCGTTTAATGTAAATATTTATATTTTATTATCTTAAAAATAACATTATTAAATTAATTGTATATGAGTATAATCCTTGTTGTTATCCAGACTCACTCTCTTAAATGAATTTTGCAACGTATTCACCCTGTCCTTCATTATTACAATGCAATATGTTGGATTCTTGTTTTTGGATGAAACATATATATATTGTATATATTTTAAGTAATTTTGACGACTGGGTTCAATTGAGTTTTACAATTGGCTGTGCTGTTAGCAACTTCATTATTTATAGCTCATCACAAGGAAAATCTGGGTCTAAAATTTTTGGGTTGTCACAAATTGAACATAAAATGTGTGAAGAACATAAACATTGAACATAAACATATAATAATAATAATATCAGGACAAATTACACACATTGATCTAACCCCTAAGTAAGCAGGCAGCTTCTTGGTGGTAGACCATAACACCCGGTCGCCGGCAAAGTTACCACCCATCGGGCAGAGTCGTGCCGCAAAACGACCTAGTCGTGTTCCGGCACGTTGCTCGATGAAGCCGTTTATGGGAAATGGGTCTGAACAGTTGCGGTGCGTTGGCGAACCGGTCTGACGTCGGGTTGGTGTTTGTTTTGTCGGGTGTCTAGTCGAGGAGGGTAGCGGGATCCGAAGCGACGGCTTTCCGCTGGCCGCCCGCAGATAGTTGGGGGCCCAATTAGTGGGATAGCCAACCACTTTTTCTTCCCCATGGGTTTTAGTGGACACAGGAAACGAAAAAATCCTGTATTCCTGTGTCTACCGTTCGCACAGCGGTGACCAGGAGACAACTCGTTTATTTGAGTATCTCAGTGAGGCTGCAGATATGGCTCTGTATCAGTACCCTTCGGCGCAGCTCGTCTTTCTGGGGGACTTTAATGCCTGTCATCAGGAATGGCTGTTCCCGTACCAGAAGACCGACCATGCTGGAAGAGAAGCGCGGAACTTTGCGTTGTCCTTGGACCTCTTTCAGCTGGTGAGGCAAGCGACAAGGGTACCAGATGTGGTAGGCCATACAGCCAATTGCCTGGACCTTCTGCTGACAACTGATCCGGACAGGTATCGTGTAGAGGTCACGTCCCCCTTGGGAACCTCCGATCACTGTCTGGTGAAATCTGTATTTACATATTCCCCACCAGCTTTCGAACCACATGGTGTTAGGCGAGTATGGAAATACAAGTCAGCAGATTGGGATGAGATGCGGCACTTTTTTGCGTCTTATCCTTGGCGGCAGGTCTGCTTCTCTTCTTTGGATCCGTCGAGTTGCGCGGATGCTATAACCGATGTGGTGCATCAGGCAATGGAGTATTTTATTCCTTTTGCTGACGTACCCATCGGTGGCAAAGCTCGCCCATGGTTTAATGCCGAATGTCGTCATGCACATGACCGTAAACATTCGGCATACCTCATTTGGGCTGATGCTCGAAGCCGCAAAACTCCGGATGTAAGTACAAAGAAGAGAGCCTTTAACCAAGCTGCCAAGTCCTATAAAAAGGCATTGCGGAAGGCTCGTCTTGATCGGATCGTTAAGAATGGCGAAAAGCTCTCTGTCAGACCAACTGGCAGTCGAGCTTTCTGGTCTCTTGCCAAAGCGATCGAGTCGAACTTCTGCCAACCCTCACTGCCTGCTCTGCTGAAGCCTGATGGATCCCTGGCCCACACAGCAACAGAGAAAGCGAATGTATTTGCTTCTCTGTTTGCTGAGAATTCGCATCTAGACACTGGCAATGCTTCTCCAGAACATCTTCCTCACTGCGGTATTTCGATGCCTGAAATCCGCATCACGAACAAAGAGGTATGGAGAACATTGTGTCGTTTAGACGTGAATAAAGCCAGTGGTCCTGATGGTATACCAGCCATTCTGCTCAAGACATGCGCAGGTGAGTTGTCTCCTGTATTGACACGTCTGTATCGCCTCTCTTTCAAGACTGGAAAAGTGCCGGAATCCTGGAAGCTTGCTAACGTGCAACCCGTGCCCAAAAAAGGCAGCCGTGCCGATCCTGCCAATTATAGGCCCATTTCAATCACCTCCATACTCTGCAAGATTATGGAGCGTGTATTGAACTCGCGGCTTCTAGCGTACGTAGAAGGTAACGATCTCCTCAGTGACCGACAGTACGGATTTCGCCGAAATAGGTCCACTGGGGACCTTCTAGCGTACGCAACACACATTTTAGGCGAAGCCATCGAGAGGAACGGAGAAGCGGTCGCCGTCTCTCTGGACGTCTCGAAGGCTTTTGACAGGGTCTGGCATGTGAGCCTTTTAAGCAAGCTTTCAGCATACGGTATATCTCCTGGTCTGATTGGCTGGATAACGGACTTTTTGAGCCAGAGATCTCTCCGTGTTGTTGTCGACGGGTGTTCTTCGGAACCCTTGACAATAAATGCCGGAGTACCTCAGGGGTCCGTTCTTTCTGCAACTCTTTTTCTGCTGCACATTAACGATCTGCTGAAGCCCGGTATCTATGGGTATGCAGACGACAGCACAGTTGTAGAAAGATATCTGCCAAGTTCTCGGGCTAGTAGAGATGAAGTACAGTCTGAAAGAGAAGCCATGGTGCAACGTTTGAATGACAAACTTCAGGCAGTCTCCGCATGGGGCAATGCCAATCTTGTCAAATTCAACGCCACCAAAACGCAGACGTGTTTGTTCACCGCCAAAAGGAGCCCCTTCACCTTGGCTCCTACTTTCCAGAATGTATCCTTGGAATACAGTGACTGGCTTCAGTTGTTAGGCTTAGAGATCTCCTCGAACCTCAACTTTGGTCGGTACATTGAGTCCAGAGCAAGAGCAGCTGCGGGAAAGCTTGCCGTACTTGCGAAGGTGCGACAGTACTTTATACCGGGATAGCTTCTTGTATTATACAAAGCACAGATCCGGTCGTGTGTAGAGTACTGTGGCCATATATTTGCTGGTGCCGCAAAGACTCATCTTGCGGTTCTGGACTCAATTGAGAGGCGAGCAAAGAGGCTTATTGGCGACCCTAAATTGGTTGACGCCAAACTCCACAGCCTTGAACACAGGCGTAGAATTGCTAGCCTCTCAGTATTCTATAGGATACATTTTGGTGAGTGTGCGCAGGAATTGCACGACCTAATTCCCCCATCCCCGTTCCTTTGCCGGACGTCCCGACGCACGGCGGGTATCCATCCCTACGTTGTGGACACTCCACCTGTCTGAACGAAGCGCTATGCTTCATCTTTTTTAGTGCGTACAGCGAAGGACTGGAACAATCTGCCTGCGTCGGTATTTCCGGCAAAATATAATGTGGGTGTCTTCAAGAGGAGAGTGAATAGGCTGCTAGGTTAATGCGCTTTACCACCTAAGACTACATTTCACTTTCCATCAGGTGGAATGTAGTCAAGCATTAACCTAGTTTTGTATAAAAAAAAAAAAAAAAAAAAAAAAAAAAAAGCAAATTATTTGCTTGTGTTAAGGGTGTTAGACAACGATACAAATACATAGAAATACACATATAAATACTGAAAATATATTTAATAAACGACCAAACCCAGACACAGACATCTATGCTCATCACACAAATGCCTGTCTCCGCCGGGAATCGAACCCGAGCCCCATTGCGCCGTGAAACGTTAGGCGTCTGCGCTAACCACTCGACCAACGGGGCGGTTAAAAATATCAACCTCAACTTCACTATCGGAACAATCTATAATGTTTATACTATTTACGTCTTCAACATCCGTAATGTATTCATATATAGATTTAATAAGCTCTATAGATTTAACATTTGCCCATCCTTCAGTTTTTGTAATATGTTTAGTGTGACCACCTTTGATGAATTCTAATGTCAGTTTCTTTAACATTTTTGCAGAATACAATTCTTCTAACTCTAGGGTTTTAATAAATATAAAAAATAAATAACATTATCCACTGATAGCTTTTCCTGCAGGGCTTGTTCACAAAAACTTTTTAATGAATCGAGCTGGTAGAACTCAGCAGCAGCTAGGAGTTTTTCTGGTATATCATCAACTCTGGGGCATTTCTCAGTATATATATATGTCAGAACCTCACTTAATATGTCATTTTCGAGAGATGATTTCAAAACGTTTGATTTATATTTTAAAGTGTTATCATTAAAATAAGTCTTGAAAACAGCACTTCTACCGGCTAATATTGCTTTATGGACACAAAATTCTTTATCGTCAGCTGATTGTATGATATAATCACTATGAAGTCCGCTATCTAACAAATTCTGAAAATCATTACTTAACTTTCCCTTAGGATTTTCTTCCGGTGCTTCTATATATTTTTTTATGATTTCATATGTAAATGTAAGATTAAGATATTCATCATGTAATAGGTATTGGTTTTCACAATTTATGATATCACTTTTAAATAATACTGTTAAATACTGCCACTGATTGGACTGAATTTCATGACACTTTGTAACCAATGTGCTGTGTATACACACCTCTCAGATTTAATTTAAGTGTAGACTTTATAAAAACTGTTTTAGGAAATAAGCAATATATCTCGAGCATCTCTTTATTTCTACCCAAAAACTAAATTTTTAATTTAGTATTATTATTAAAAGGTTTTAAGTCTCTGTATGCATATAAGTTATCACCATATTTTTTGTCTTCAGGACCATTGAGAAAAGATATTATATTAGGTATGCTCCATGTTATTGTATCTACTTTTTTTTGCTGATCTTCTTCTAAATTATGTCGAAACGACATTTTTATATATTTAATGAACTAGCTCACCAACAACCGTTAAAAATGCTTATTAGTACAATAATTAACCTAGCGCTCAAAAGATTAGATAATTAAATGGCTGAGTGCTGACTGATTCACTTTACGGGAAACATTTCTGCATTCAAATAAAATATGACACTTATAATTTATATACTTTGTTTATTATTGACCTTTTGACAGCACTTGCCAATAAAGTTTCGTCTTGTTTACGTTTACTTTCATATAACGCACCTGCGCACAAATAGTGTCCGAACTCAAAAAAAAAAAACTCTTCAAAATCTTATCTCAAATAATGTCATAAAAATAGTATGATTATTTATCCCTAGATGGCACTTGTGACAATTTATCGCTAAGTAAAAGATTTCTCTTATCAAACTTTACACTCACATCCCTGCTTGCGACCAAGGTGGTCGTCTGTCTGAATATTTTACAAAATGTTTTTTATCGATTATGTCAGTAAATGTGTGGAGGAAACTGGAAATTATCTGAGTTTTTATTCAATAACAGTGAAGTATGTCCACATAAGACAGTTTATTCAATTAAGGTAAGTATATTTTTCATTATAAAATTATCTGTATGGAGTAAGGACATTATATATGTATAATTAGGACTAGTTTAAAGCATTTTTTATTTTTACAAAAATAGTGTTTTTTGTCTAGTTATGGTAGTATACTGGATTAAGGTAATTTATTTTGGAAAAATATGATTATAGTAGAAATTATTCCAAGTCCCATCTTTCAAATTTTCCTTCCAAACGCTTCAAATTACCTATATTAATAATAAACATTTTTTTATTGTTGTTATTATGTACTTTTATGTTGCTATTTGCTTGTTTTATTTTCTAAAACATCAAATTTCTTAAATACTTTCATGGACTTAAATAAAAATAAAATTTGTGTCTGTTCCATATTAGCCGAAGGAACGTCATTCCTACCGTGCGTCCCATGCCACCAAAGTGTTATTTTATATAAACACTATCCTAGTTTAAAAGTATTTTTAGGTACTTGGTAAGTATGTAATGTACCTGTAATTTTCATATGTAAATAGGTCCTATTCATATGAAAATTTCGTTTTTCGTACTGGCTACTTTAATCACAAATTTCTTCTCTTTGGTAAGGAATTCTTAATTCAATTTTTTACAGCTATTTGCACATTTTTGTTTCATTGACCGTCATTCATTTCCTTTTTTCTTTTGTTTTTTTTCTGTTTGCAAAATGAATAACTTAAAAAATCGCATTATTTAAGAGTTCGAGTTCCACCGTGGCACTAGTGCTGCGGCAACGACTCGAAAGGTTAATGATGTGTATGGTGGCCGTGTTGCAAAAGCAAACACAGTTCGTTTTTGGTTCCAACCTTTACATTCTGGAAATTTAGACTTGCAGAACAGGCCCCGTGGACGGCCGCAGATCATAGTTGATAAAGAAGGATTGAAAGCTCTCGTGGATTCGGTGTTAGTCAAGCAAATTGAGAAGATTAAAAAGCTTGAAAGGTACCTCATGAATTGACTGAAGCAAACCGGCAAACATGTGTCGACGGCCACGTTACATTACTGAACCAGGATAATAATGAAGGAATTTTAAATCTAATACCTGTGATAAAACATGTATTCTCTACGATAATCGGAAGCGCTTATCGCCATGGTTGGAACTTGGTTAGCCAGCCAAATCCTCCCCAAGTGAAATTGACCCAAAAAAATTACTAGTAAGCGTTTGGTGGATTACTGTCGGTATTGTACATTACAGTTTTATGTTACATGATTGTAAATGTCTATTATCCGCAATTGCAAACCACGATGGCTAGCTGCTAAACAACCTTGGCTGGTCAATCACCCTACACCATTGCTATTTCACGACAACGCTAGACCAGCCACTGCACAACAGATGGCTACCAAATTAGAAGATCTTCAATTAGAATGTCTAAGACATCCACTGCACTCTCCGGACCTTGCTCTAACAGATTAATTTTTTTTTCGAAATTTGGATAACTTCTTGCAAGGGAAAAAATTCAATCCGATGGGGCAGTCCAAATTACCTTCAAAGATTTCTCTTACCTTCAAAGATTTGTTTCTCGTTTGACAGGTTTTTTAGTAAAAGGATCAATGAACTACCTGTAAGATGGCAAAAGTGCATAGAAAACAATGGTTCATACTTTGATTAATTAAATACATTATATGTTTGACTTTTTGTTCTTCCCAAAAAGCCAATTCCATTTGTAAGGACTTAATATTTTGACTAAAATGTTTAATTTTTTAAAGACTTATTAAATCATATAGAAATAAAAAGATGTATGTAACGTAATAGAAAACAACAGCTTATCTTATAATTGATAAGAATAATTGATGCTTGAATTTGTTATCTTGTAGATTCTAGGACTATTAAAGTTATCGTTATTATAATCATTTAACTTATAATTTATAATTAAAATTGAAATAGAGTGGTGGTTTTAAGGATTAGAGATGGTAATTAATTTTGGTGAGGTGCAATATTGAATAGTTCATTTTATTTTATTTTTAGACAGAAAATTAGCAAATTTACTTTCGCAATTTTCTTCTATTTTTCAAGAAAGTAATTTCAAAATATTGGAACCTGCACAGACAGAAATCAGGAAGTGGAGTTGGCATAAACTTTTTCAATCTTAGAAAACTCGTAATTTATTCGAACAACACGTCCGTAAAAAGACCTACTATTGACGATACAATGACAAATTATTTGGATTTGGAATGTTTGTTTTGGATTGTTTGTTTGTTCGTTTGGATTTGTTTAGAATTTTTTAAACCCAAATTTGAGGAAAGTGCCAGGTTGACACATTGCGAGACTGAAGTAAAGCTGTTTTCTAGCAAATCGATGGAATTGGAACAACTGGGGTCAAAACTTGAATCCATGAAAATCGAAAATAATAACAGGGAACAGTGGGCTCGAAGATCTAATATTGAAATTTATGGAGTGCCTGCAAGAAAGAATGAAAATCTATATTCTATATTACAGAATATTGCAGAAAAAGCTGATGTAAATTTGAATATAAACACCGACATAGATTTTGTAACGAGAGTAGCTCCAAGGAATAGTAACATTAAAAAATCTAAACCTATAGTAGTGCGGTTCCTGTGCCGGTGGAAAAAGGACGACTTCTTATCACTCATTCGTAAGCGTGAGTTATATTGCAACGACTTGGGTTTCGACTGTGATAATCCAATTTATGTAAAAGATCACCTCACAGGTTTAAATAAATCACTCTTACATTCGGTCAAGAAAATTGCAAAGGAAAAATGTTATCAATATGTATGGGTAAAAAAATGCTGTATTATGGTTCGCCGTTCAAATACCAGCCCGGTCATACATATCGCTTCGCCGACTGATTTAAAAAGGATGGTTTAAGAACTACTTTTCTGTTTAAAATAATAATACTCAGTATTTTTATCTCAAATCAATGTATTATTATTAATTTCTTTTTTGTATGTTTACTTGCTATTTTGAATTTAAAATATTAATATCAATAGATGAAAAAAATTAAATCAATATCAATAGATATTGATTTCATTTTTTTATTTTTAAAAGATATATTCGTTGTGATGTTATTACTTTTAATTTTGATTTTAATACTCCATTTACATCTAATCGCGGTTATGGTTGGTTGTTTTATTGTTATTTTAAATATTATTATGATTGTCATTTTGTATTTTACCTTGATTAGGGATATTAATTATTATTATGATTTAAATATTACTTTTACTTTTAAGCACGATTCTGGTTTTTTACTTTATTTTATAATGATTTTGAAGTTTATTTTAGTTATGAATTTAATTTTGATTTATATCTTTATTTTAAAGATTGATATGAGGTGTTTATTAATTTATATTATTTTATTATTGATTATTTTTACTTTATGAATAAACATATTTTGAAGACTGGGTTAATTATTATAAATTGTACTAGTTTTGGTTCATTCAGTATGGGTGAGTTAAGTAAATTCGTGTTTAAGTCCAAATTTGTATAGTTTATATGTACTTGTTATATTTGCCTTCCATTATGGTTAAGACGCTCAATATATATTATCAGAATGTTCGTGGACTTAGAACTAAAACGAATACCATTTATAGAAACCTGATGCAACTCGATAACGACATAGTTTGTTTTTTTGCGCACGCAAATCTGAAACCCCTTCAGGTGATTCAGATCAGGTTTACACGGATTGCAACCGGGGCGCCGTGGTTCGTACGCAACATCGATCTCCATAGAGACTTAGACCTTCCGACCATCGCTCAGTACTTCAAGGGGCTTTCCCAAAAGTACTTTGAACGTGCTGAGCGACACCCGAACCCACTGGTGGCTGACGCCGCAGAGTATAGACCACGTAAGACTACTTTAGTCAGAAAAAGAAGACCCAAGTCGGTACTCGTTGACCCCGACGACGCGTTCACAGTAGGTAATAACGTGTACGCGTAGGCATAAGTAACACCACACAACATACAGACACACACCGTCTGTACCGGTATAGACGAGGTCCCAACTGAGTAAGTGCTCCGTTGCTCCGGCGTTCTGCCGTCGGAGGACGCTAGTGTCCAAATTTCCTTAGCTTCCCTCCTAACTAATGACGCCCCGAGCCGAGGAAAAAAAAAATAAAAAAATGAATGTCAAATAGCGGAGTTTTGGATTATGGCAGTCTTTGTTAAAATATCAGATATTATTCTTTGGTTGTATAGAACCTCCAATCTAATATATATCTATACACTAAATGTTAAGCGGAAAAGTTTGTTTGTTCGTTTGTTTGTTTATTTGTTTGAACGCGCTAACCTCAGGAACTACTGGCTCCAATTGAAAAATTCCTAAATGAAACATTTTATTTTCGTTAAATTATATGTTGTATGGTATTTTTCTGTTAAATATTGTTTTGTTTATTCTTCTAAAATTTGTTTATTCTTATCTATTGCAGGTACATAACTTAATTTATGTAGGATTTTTCTATTAGTTGTCTTCTTTATTTCTTCAACGTTTGTTCTTATAGTTGAAGATAGTTACTTATCTAAACAAATAGTTTGATTTGTCGTACTTTCAATTGTAATTATTCTATATAACATTTTTAAATTTGTCACAGTATATACGAGTATGTATAGCATTTTGATATTGGGTATTGCTTTATTATTATTTAATCTGTTGTCTGTTTTTGTTTGTTTTTTATGCAGTAGGTAGATACGTATGTTTCAAATTAAGCCAAGGTTTTTTTTTTTTAAGATAGTTACTAATCTTAATAAATAATTTGATTTGTCGTGTTTGTCAATTGTGTTTATTTTTAAATCATTTTTTATTATAATACAACATAGATACTTCTTAAACACATAATTAAATTGCTTTGTATTTTGATATATTGGGTTTTATTATACCTTTAACGTTTGTTTTTTTTCTTATGTAGTAGGTGTGTACGTTCTCTAAAACTTCTCTATCTCTTAAATATATTAGAAGCTCTAACAAAATCATGGGTGGAATCACTTTCATTTTTGCTTTAACAGGAGACGACATAGTGCCTCATTATGAAACTAAAATCAATATGATAACGATATAGGTGAAAAATTTACCTACATTGAAGATCTTATCTCGATGTAATTCAAATAGAACAAAAAGGGCAATGTTATTAATATAAGGCGGCAGTAATTAAATTATAATGTAATGGATCAAGAGGGTGTGGTACATTATCCACAATAGTTTCTTAACTCCCTAAATCCGAGTGGCCGTCCCCAACATTGTTTAAAATTAAAAACTGGTATTCTAATTATTTTGCTCAAAAATCTTGAACCATCAAATTTGGGTGGCAGTACCATACTCCGAATTAAATTTCTTCATATTGTGATAGTTATTATATTTTTAACTGGTCCAGCAGTTAGTCAAACGGTGCTCGTACCTCGCATTCCAATGATTCCCTAAGACTTACCTTTTAATTTTAAAAGAATACAGTACTCCTTAAAGGTTTCGTCATGATTAATAAATCACAGCGACAAATATTAAAGCACGTAGGAATAGATTTATATCAAGATTATTTCTCACACGGACAACTATATGTTCAATATCAAGATCTGGTTGTGAATAAAACCAGTACATTTTTCTACCGCCAGACAAACATACAACAAAAAATATCGTATATACAGAAGTAATTTTAAATACGTTGTTTATATTAAAGATACTTTATAATCTACTCTCTCTAGAGTAGTAGAGTAGAGACTCTACTACTACTCTTTGTTCTGACTGACTTAGTTATAGCACACAGCGTAAACTGTAGTGTAGTGACAGTAAAGTTGAAGGTAGATTTGTTTGTACGTAGTGGTGTACTAAGAAAATATTTTTAAATTCCTGCCTTAAGGGTTTAAAATAGAGTTTGCAATTTTCTATGAAATTCGGCGGTAAAAACTATAGTCCTCACAGACGAAGTCTCGGGCGACCCGTAGTATATTTATATATAGAAAATATAAAGCTGCAAGGAAGTAACTAAGTATGGCCTGTATGTGTATAATTAACATTAATGGACACTGATGAGGACTGAGGGTACAATGAGTATGATGTTCCAGTTCACATTTAATATCGAATGTCGAATATTACATTATCCTAAAATCTAAATAATAGCTAGCTTTGGGAACTCATAGGTGATGTATTATATTAGTTGGCAACTGGTTGTGTGTGTGTGTGTGTATTGGGTCGAGTTATATACGAAATTATACGCACATTTGTAAAGATGAAATGTTTGATCGAAAATATTTTTCTTTCTTTTTTCCTTACACATTCAACATACATAAATACAAACGGTAAAGCAATACTATTTGGTTTTAACTTTTTAACTATTGTAAAAAATAAACATTATTTAAAGTACTGTAGGTTTTCATGTGGGCTTTTCAACAAAAAAAAAATCTGTATTTACATATTATGAAGTATCACTATTTGTTGACTGACAGACTGAAAGTTTATTGCGATATATGAATAAATGGTTCTATAACATTTTTTTTTAAGATAGCCCTTTTCCTTATAATATAAAGGTACAGATTACAAAACATACTTTAACGTTTTAGTATTTAACTTTTCATCGAATATAGAATTTTCAGTTGTTCTAATAGGTAGATAAAAGGTAATAAGCAACATAAAGTGCTCTTGTCTTACAGAGTTTATTTAAATTGTGTCTGAGTTCCATACTTCGATAAAGGCCACCTCATTATTTTCGACCCATATTTATTATGGACCCCACTGGTAGGTTAGAATAAATATTTTTGACACGATCAGATTTCATCGAAGATTACATAATTTTCTTTCTGTGATCACAATTATACTGCTAATTTTATTTCCGTCTTAACACCCTTTTATTAGTTTCACGTGTATTTTTGCTTGTTTGTTTGTAACCGACTTTTTCGAATGCGAAGGACAACATCAGACATTTCCCACGGACCGATTTCCTCCAAACTTTGTACACATATCAAGGACCGATAGTAAATTAATAATTGAATGAGATTATCTCATTATCTTGATTAGAATCTCCAAGATTAATAATTATCCTACAGATCTTTTTTGCATGACTAAAGTATTAACGAATACTTTTTCATGAAAAATTGAACTAATAAAGAAAAATATAAATATAGTTTAAAAACTAAAGAACACGCTTTAAAAATGAATCGAATTAAAAAGTAAAAAATAATCCGTAATATGAGAATGAATAATGGGCATAATATAATAAAATTATTGTGGAAAAAAGCGCCTTAAGTGTTCGGTCCTTAATTGTTTTTATGAACTTATTAGATGATTAGCATGAAATTATTAGAGTCTAAGCAGGCTGGAAACCAACGTTCCACACCACTTCAGAGCTAAAAACTAACCGTCGTCAATTTAGAGAGTATGACATGGCATGCTCTAAACGCCATAATAATTTTGAGTGCCTTGATATAAACCATAGGATTAGAAACACTTGCCCATTGAGAGAGTTTTATTGAAAATTCTCTCAAAGTTCAAGGGACTGTTTTAAACTCAACGGAAAGCCAATTGAAATGTATAACATTATCTCTATGACATGTAAAATATTATTATTACATGTATAATATTATTATTTTTAGACCTTAATATTAGACTTAGTTGCGTCTTCTTATTTAAGTTAAATCAATAATTCAATAATTTATATGGGACAATATAGTGACCATCAAAATATTGAATCGAATGAAAACAATACGATCGAATTATTATAGATCAGTCGTTTAATAATAAAGTAACCTTCCTTTTTTTCCATTTTTTTGAGTTGGAAAAATGCGTTACGCATCATCCCGTCGGCCAGGACGGTGATGGCCGAGGGGGTATGTGAGCAGCATAGAAGACGCTGCCATTTATAAGGCTACCCACTAAAAAAAACCAACGGTTGACCTCATCGCCTTACGATCAACGGGATCGCTTTCGCACTCACCGTGACGCCCCGGCGGAACCCCCTGCGAGGGGCCCCGATAAACTTAGGAACACCCTCACCGCGTAGGCCTACGATGAGCGACAGAAGTCGAAAAACAATAATGTAACCTAACATATATATTAACACAAATCTTTATTATTAAAATATGTTTCCTCAATACTATTTGAAGTCTGATAGTCATCAAGCATTCGTATTAAGAGTGAAAGACTTGATTGAATTAAAATTTATAGCTTTAATTTAGCTCTCAGCATTTCGAGTTCATATTCTTAATTAGCCTTGGTCTAAACTAGTAGAATATAGCTTTGCTCTAAACAAAATCGAATGAGCGTAATGGTCTATTCTTAAAACTTCGGGCACCGGAGTCAGGGTTGTATTGTAATCTGAACTTTGTGATACAATATTAGTGATAATAAAACGATATAGTACAAATGCTAGTGCTATACTATATTTTGGTAAATACTGATCCTCCTATTTCCTAATTAACTCTTTTTTTAATGTTCGCGGTCTCTCGAACGCAACGTTTATTTTGCAACTGCCAAAATTATTGGTCAGTTGGACGACCGTCGTCTGGCCACGGAGGTACAACAAATTAAAAAGGTAATGTTATGTCATATTTTGAAAAAACTCAGATGTCAAAATGATACCAACGATGAAAAATATTATTGAAAATTATTATATAAATAAATTTGAAATAGAGATATTGTTAAGAATTCCGGATCTTTATCCACATTGTAGAATTCTCGTTAGCTATCATAAAAAAGGTTCTATAGGTTTGTTGTGTGACGTAATAAAATACTCCACATCTGGTTTCGATGAGTTGAGCAGAGAATTGGGAGGCGATCCACGTATCTAGCAGCTGTCAGTGGTTGAATCTCTGAACAGTTGATAACTATATTATGTAAAATCTTATTTATTTACGGGATTATCTTGATATTAAATGTTGTGGGTAAACGACATGAAAAATTAAAATTAATCCTTAAATTTATTAGATGTTAATGTATTTTTTTAAAGAATAATAGTCAAATGAAAAATGCAGAAAAATTAAGCTATTATCACTATGACTTCAGCCTTAACTAATAATATAATTGTTCAAACTGTCCGATCCGAACGTATGAAACATAGTAATGAGGTTTCATACTGATCTCCTTTAAGGGTTAAGTAAAAACAAAATACATAGGAAACCTAGCCAACTGTATCAATTCTTTTAAGTGGTAAATATTTGTTATAATATTTTGAAATTAGTGTATTTATCACAATGAATTTCAATTTGCTAAATCATTTACTGCAGAAAGCATAGAAATATAAATCTTACAAAGTAATTAAACGCAAAAATTTATATAAAACAAAACGGTCAAGTATAACGCCATGTAGATATATTATATAATAATATTTTATATAACAGATGTGAAAATCATATTGGGGATGATATTCTAGTGATTCTAGTTCAGTATTTATACACTTCCTTATAATTAATACTACGTCATAAATAATAATACCATCAACGTCAAAAGTGTTATTGAACGAAGGTTTTACATCATCATTTACGTCATTGTGTCAAAAGCTTACATTACACCTTCATAAGTTCAAATAACTTTTAGATGCTAGTCTTAGGAAATCCGTCTTAATTTTTGCTGTTGTTAGAAAAACAGTTTTATTTTGTTTTGTAACGTTATCACGGGACAAACTTCTGTTTTAATATGTTCGTTGGTTATTGATTTTGATGCAGCTTACATTATTAATTATATATTTTAAGGTAAGGTTAAAACCAATAAAACATTAAAATATGATTTTGTGCGGTAAAAAAAAGTGTGAGTTAAAACGTATCTTCAAAAACTTTTTGGGTTGCATGGGTAGCTTATGCTTAGTAAAACCTAAAGATGTTTTAAAATACCGTGTACTGATTAATGTATTTTAGATTTTAAAATCTGTTTTAAATTAGGTCTGAAACAGAACTGTCAATGCCTACTAAGATTCACTCATAGTACTCATTTTCATCTACCACTCTTACAAAATACATATTAAAAAATATTTGACGAATATGGTGTTGATCCTTTTGGAATTCATTATGTTATTTATTTTGTGTAGGTACATTAAGACTTCCTCTGTAATAGACATGTTAAATATAATTTACATACATGTCTAACGGAAATAAATATCTTAGAAAATCACAGATTGAAAATTACGGGCAACAATAATTATTTCGAATCCAAAAAACTCGTAAAGGTATTGACTGAGATTCTGACACAATTCCTAATGAGAGCTGACTGAGATGAAAAAAAGGTTTGATTAAAACACCGCACTCCAAAATTTTAACACATTTGTGAGCTATGAAACCAAAGTCAAACACAGAAATAATAAATATATGATAGTTATGGTCAAGTTGTTCATTTTAATTCATAAATATTATGATTCATATATACGATTTACGAAATAAACGACTAAATTATTATGACTCCAATACCATGAACTTAAAGTATGTGCTAAGAACTAACAAGGACATTCATATACTTTATCATTGTATATTAGGTATATTTTTTTTTCTGAATATTAAAAGCCTATAATAGCCATACTTGGCTTTTGGCTAAAAGCTTACCTGATAAAAGCTAACGAACCGAACAAAGTTAATTAATAAAGTTTTGTAACATTTAATTGAGGAGAAATTTACTAGCGAGTTTTAGTGCAATTACTACTTGCGAGAGTATGGTTATGAATACGTAAATTTTTGGACGAAGAAATTGAAGATTTTTAATAAAGAAGTTTAATATCTCACAACCAACGTGGGATTAAAAATTGAATACATAAATAGTTACATCTTACATGTTGCATCATCTGATAGTTTAAAGCGATAGTACCTGGTAATTAATACAATTATTTCACAACAAATTGCATTAATTCTTGTCAACATCGAAGTTCATTTAAAAGTGCAGATATTCTGAAGCTAGTGATTCAATATTAAATTTGTACCGGAAATAATGAGTGCAGTCCTTTTACTTGAGAAAATTAAAACTCATGTTTTTCATGTCTATACTATTAACTACATTTAAATGTAAATTTTCTTTATATTTGTTTACACATACTATACTTTTATTATAAAAAACGATAAATTTGAAAATTCTTATTTTATATAAGTCGAACTAACCTCAATAGAAAAGGTAAGGAAACGAATAATTAAGGGTTAATTATTTCATATAAAATCTATGAAAAATAATAATAAATATAATCGTCCTTCCCTACAGACATCAAATTGTAAACAAAGTATTTATCACCACTTATACAATATACATTACATATAATACAATCAAGATGCAGTACATATTTATATACATACATACATATTTATACATATTTTTATAACACTGTGTAAAACATCAACATCGTCGAAGATATTCGATCGATGTAACCAGTTGACAGTCCATTACATGACAGTGATAGAGTGTAATGCAATAGTTGTGACGTCATTTACACAAACCAACGTTTAACCTAAAAGCAATTCTGGTGCTTCAAAATATTTGTTTTAAAATTCCGTTAAAGAATTTCATATCAGTTTAAATTTTGATCTTTCACTTCATTGATACCATTTCAAGTAGGTATAATTTCTGTAGTCGATAAATAAAGTCATTTTTAAGTTTAAGGGATTTGCATTATACATTATTCGTAGCGCTTTTTCTACAATTTGGAATTAAGGTCGGTGACTGTGAACTGCTTCAAAGAGCCTCTTTATATACAATTTTTATACCATTCCTAAGTTTTTATAGTTTAATTTTTGAATGGTAGCTCTTCAATACACAGACTCTTCTTAATATTAAATTAATCTTAAACGCTTTCTGGATACTAATGTATATAGTTTATTTTTAATATACAATTCTAATTATTTGTATATAAGTACTTTGACGCGATAATTAAAAATCAGGTATTCGGTAATCCTTTTTAGTATTAACATAATGATGAATTACTCTATTGTTAAGATAGGTACTTTAATTATATTCAAGTTCATGAATAGTCTAAGTGTTGCTGTCCATCAAAGAGCTACCAAAACTTTTCCCATAAGGAAAACATTGCAAGTTGAGAACATTAGCCATTATTGTTCTCACAACAACCATAGCCTGCGAAGACATAATGCTCGGAAGCGTTGAGGTAATAAGTTTAAATATTTTAAGAACATTATTCTCTTCGTCTTTAAAAGATATTTAATGATCAATAAAGTACCAAATTGTTAATAAATGTTCGCTTCCAGTAATACTTAAAATATAAAATCACTTTGTTGTAACTAATAAAATTTATTGATCTACTTTTTGGAAATAAGAAAAATGAATGAGATACTCATTTAGAAGAAATTCAATTGGCATTGCTTATAAACATAGAATACATTTTTTGTCTTGAATTTGGGAATTAATTTGTCATTGTATCGTCGACGAAATGTCTTTTTACGAACGTGTTGTTCGAATAAATTACGGCTTTTCTAAGATTGAAAAAGTTTATGCCAATTCCGCTCCCTGATTTCAGTCTTTACAGGCTTAAATATTTTTAAATTACTCCTTGGAAAATAGACAAAAATCACGGAAACATTTTTTTTAATTAAATAGAATATAATGCACTACCATACCTATTACCTACCATAATCTTTTAGCTAGCGGTTTGGTTTCGACGCTTTGATTTTTAACCCAAAAAGAGGGTTGCTATTAGTTTGAACGGTGTTTTTTTCATAAACTTACCAACACTTAGCATAGGCTACACATTTTTTTTTAATAATCTATACTAAGGGAGCTTAAATTCAAAATGATGATTTGTATGAAAACTCTTTTAGAAAGAAAAGTGAATGAAAAGCGCTTTTAATAAATTTTGGTATACATATAGATGTTATTCCAGGGTTATACATCTAATTGTACTTTTTTTGGTTGTTATCATTTTATATTGTTTTCCAGTGCCTGTTGCACACAGGTTACCAGTGGTATGGAAACGAATATAGGAAACACTAAAAAAGTATTTATCCAAAATATTCTATAATGATGAATGTGTTATTATGAAGAGTTCATCATGCAGATGAAATAATGGTTACCTCAATCTTAATTTACTAGCTTAAAATACTTTAAAATAATGTCGTTACAACAGAATATATATAAATGTATGTATAAAATAAGGTAAGCTTTCTTACATATTTAACTTAAAAAAATGTTTTATGTGTAGTTCAACCTACAATATATATAAACCTACAATATATGTTTTAATTTGATGTCTCTTTATACAAATATTTATAATTAGTATTAATGCACAAAATACCTATTACCGCTTAGTACTCAAATATAGGAAGCACCGAGGGACTGAACTGCGATAGTAAATACCAACGTATATTTGATAAATAAATAGATTGAAAAAAAAATATTAGCAATATATATTGTAAACACTTAAATAAGTAAAGTAACAAAACACTAATTAACCAACTAATCTCTGACATTAATTAATAGTTTTGCTTGCCTTATAAACATTGTTTCTATTTTTTTTATTACCTTTAAACTTTCATACACAGACACGTCGCCGGTACACTCTTTTCTTTTTTACGTACAATGTGTCTATTTTTATAGTAAAGTCCCGCCAGAAATCCTAAAACTTTCACATTCCAAATTCAAGTTGCATTTAAATCAGAAACTGCAAGATAAGGTCTACTATATAATTAAGGATTATATAAATGATAATAAGGCCTGGGACTAAACTATTGTAAACTAAGCTCATAAAAATATCTTTTAATTGGCAGTTGAAAAGAGAGGCCATGAGTTTCTTCTCTTCTCATGACCACAACTAATTGAACGGGCTTTTTCTTTTACAAATCAAAATGTTAATTTAATACATATATATAGAAGAAGATCTTATTTCGCATCTGTTTTCTATTACTTTTAACGACATTTATGTTATGAACTAATTAGAAACACTGAAGAGCGTATATGAAAAAAAAGTATACCTAAAAACACAAGTGAAAACATCTTAATGTAGCTCAGATAATATAAAGCTCGTTTGTCATTCAAACAAAACGCAAATTGATAATGCATGATATTGATGATATTGATATGCTAATATATGTATGCTGCATATACGATTCGCTCCATTCTAGTGTCATCAAAATTATAACCAAATTAAAATCGTTCATCATCAAAAGTCGTCAAGCAGTAACAAAAATCAATTTACAAAGTTATATCTCTAATGCTTGAAATAATATATTTGTTATTCAAGTTATAAAAACGGGTTATGAAAAATCTTATAATAAATTATCCAGCACCGTGTATTTTATAAATAAATATTATAAGTTAGATGTAATATATTATCAGGTTTTATTTATACAATAAACTAGAATATGCATATGAATTGATAATTGGTTGTTTGAAAATACTTTTACAAAAACTTGTACAACTATGTAAAGCTTATTCAAATTTGTATTAAATATAGATGGAAAGATAAATCGATACGAATTTCTGACTTCTGGGAAACTGTACCAAAAGTATAGTAAGAACGTATTTGTCATTTTATATTTATTTAAATTTTAAACAGGTTAATAAATGGATGTAAGGTACAAAAAGAAAAAAAAAATGTTATATCATCTATACTTATAATAAAATGATCAGTGGTCCATTTCTGTACATGGAAAATATTAAAAAAAAAACATCATAGGGGGGCTTTATAAAACCAAGTGAACCCAAATCAATGGTTTTTCAGTTTTCTGTTTGTCTGTATATTTGTATTTCTGTGTTTGTGCACGGTAATCTCAGACACGGCTTAACCATGCAGTTTTCAGGAATACATTTCGGTGCATTTGAATGCGGTTTTCAGGATTATATTATAACAGTCTTCACTTAACATTTAGTGTTTATTTCACTTAACATTTAGTATTTATTTAAATCGGTTAAGAAATACAAAAGTTATGTCACTTTATGTCAATCACGTAATAGGTACCATGCAAATCTTATTACATGTAATAAATCTGTAGAGAAGTAGTCTTTGTACATTGAAAATATTTTAAAAAAATATACCAGGATATGAAGTAATAACTAACGGAATCCATTTGCAGCTTTTTTAAAATCTTTGCCTGTTTGTCTGTTTGTCTTTTAGTTCTGCACACAACACGAAAAAAAAATATTTTCAAAAATTCATACCTTTAATAAGCAAGAGAACCCAAAACGATGTTTTTTCATTTTGTATGTTCGACTGTATGTCTGTATGTATGTATGTAGAGTGCATAACGCTAATCTCAGATACGGATTAATGGATTTGGATACAGTTTTCTGTAATATTCGGTATTGTCAGGGATTCACTTTATATTTTGTTTTTTTCTTTAACAATCGGTTAACAAAAAAAGAAGTTAATGATCTCTTATTTTCGCACCATTGCTGCTTACCAGTTTGAAGGTTTATAGTTATTACATACGTAAGTGCAAAGGGTAAGTTTTATCAAAATCGAAATCTACGCGTACGAAGTCGCAGGCACAGCTAGTATTAAAAAAAATCAAATGGTAATTCAATTTATAGCATTATTATTAAAGTTTTAAGCAACTTCGGTTATTAAAAAATACTATATGAATAATTTTGAAATAGAGATTCCAGATCTTTGTCCACATAATAAAAGTCTCATTAGCTGTCATAAAGGTTTCATAGGATTGTATGTGACGTAATCAAATACTCCACATCTGGTTTCGATGAGTTGAGCAGAGAATTGGGAGGCGACCCACGTAGCTAGCAGCTGTCAGTGGTTGAACCTCTGAACATTTGATAAGTATATTATGTAAAATCTTATTTACTTATGGGGCTATCTAAATATTAAGGTTGTGGGTAAACAGGTTGTGGGTACACGAAAAATGAAAATGAATTTTTAAACATATCAAGTGTAATTGTATTTCTTAAGAATAATATTAAACAAACAATATACAGAAAACTTTAGCTATTATCAGTATGACTTCTGCCTTATCTAATAATATAACTGTTTTTAAAAATATAATTAAATTACCATACAAAATTACGAATATTTGTTTAAGACCACTCTCCATTGTTTGACCGTATGAAACATAGTTAGGATGCTTCATGCTGATTTTCTTTAAAGATTAATTAAAATCCGGAAAACCTAACCCTCCCCCGACTCAAAAACTTCAATAATTATAAATATAAATTCAATTTTTATCCTTTTTAGACGTCGGGGTTTTATAGTTTTTTAATTTATATATCTATATATCGGTTATACATATAATAAAATTATCACTGATCCATTCCTGTACATGGATTTAAAAAAAAACATCATAGGGGGCTTTTATAACAGCAAGGGAACCCAAAACAATGGTTTACAGTTTTTCTGTATGTCTGTATATTTTTTGCAATAATAACCTTAGAAAATATCACAGATTGAAAATTACGGGCAACAATAATTATTTCGAATCCGGAAAAATCCTAAAGGTATTGACTGAGATTCTGTCACAATTCCTAACGAGAGCTGACTGAGATGAAAAAAAGGTTTGATTAAAACACCGCACTCCAAAAGTTTCATCCATTTGGGAGCTATGAAACCAAAGTCAAACACAGATATGTGAAACTTTTAAGGGGTGAAATAATAAATATGAGATATGGTAAATTTTTTGAATTTTTTGTATTAATTTATTATAAATTCCTTCCAGAAAAAAAAATCTTTTTGTATATCAATACAATTCACGAAATAAACTACTAATTTATGACGACACCAATACTATGAACTTAAAGTGTGTAGTTAAAGATAACAAGGACCATATAATATACCATATAATATACTTGCTTTTTGGCTAAAAGCTTACCTGATAAAAGCTAACGAACCGAACAAAGTTAATAAAGTTTCGTAACATTTAATTTAGGAGAAATTAAGTTGGAGTTGCAGTTTTTAGAACAATAATTACTTGGGAGAATATCTATAGCTATGAACACGTAAAGTTTTTGATGAAGAAATTGAAGATTTTGAAAATAGAAGTTCTATATCTTACACCTACCTTGGAATTAAAAATTGAATACGTAAATGTAAATAATAATTACGTGTCACATGGTGGATCATGTGATAAATACAATTATTTCACAATAAATTGTATTAATCCGTGTCAACATCGAAAGTCATTTTCAATGCAGATATCAATAAGTTTTAATTAATATTGAGATTAAATCTTAAATTCGAACCGTAAATTATGGATGGAGTAGTTCTACTTGAACTCTTGTTTTTCGTATGTCAACTGTTATTATACAATACTATTAACTACATTTAAATGTAAATTTTCTTTATATTTCTTTATACTATACGTATATTATAAAAAGCGATAAATTTGAAAATTCTTATTTTACATAATTCGAAGTAACCTTAATAGAAAGGGTAAGGAAAGAAATAATTAAGGGCACATAAAATGTATGAAAAAAATAATAAACATAGTTGTCCTTCCCTATATAAGTACCTAAAATCGTAAACGAAGTATTTATAACTAGTTATGCATTAGACACTAGATACACAACATTACATACTACCTAGTCTTGCCATAAATATTGTAACAAAAAAAAATAATATTTAATAACAAATAATATTTATTACTTTTACAGTGTGTTAGTTTAATACACAAATATAAAACAATAAAAAATATAAAAAGATTATTCAAAGTGGTGTCCATTGGCTGCAATACAGTCCTTTAAACGTTGAGGCGAGTTATCAATAGAAGCACGCGCTCTTTGCAAGGGGAAATTCGTCACTGCCAATCGTATGTATTGTTTTAGGGACTCCAAATTATCATAGCGTTTAGAGCAAGCTGTACTCTCTAGAACTGGCCATAAATCATAATCCAGCGGATTAAGAACGGGACTAGACGACGGCCAGTCTTTAGCTCTGATGAAGTCCGAGACGTTCGCTTCCAACCAAGACTGCGTGGACCGAGCTTTATGACCCGGCGCCGAGCCTTGCTGGAAGGATCATACTTGGTTATTGAACATGGTGTTATTAAGGGGCTTAACTACCTTCTCAAGAATGGTATCTTGATACACTTGTGACGATGTTTTGATACCTTTCTCACAAAAAATTGGGTCAGTCTCTCCCTTGTAACAGTATTTATGGCCAGACTAAGTATATATTTACATTTCTAACTGAGCGTGCAAAAGCAAGCGAAGGCAAATTAATGGCTTCGAAACTAAGTAAGAATGCTTTAGCATGAAAATGCCTTTGTAAGTTTTAACTATATAAGTGTATGTATAAGTGTATCTATTAGTATGTATGTATGTATTCGGATAGAGATACGAGTAGTATTTCTCAACCAATTTGATGAAACTTATTATTCGTTTTCGATTATTAATGGTGCTGCGAGGATGACATAACGACCGACATAGATATAGCCACCAAAAATAAAAATAAAAGTTAAAAATATCGTAACTCGATTAATGACGGTAAAGCTTATAAAAAAATTATATACACTTTTTGTTTTCTCTAATATTAAGCCCCTTTTTTGCTTTAAAAGTATTTTGACTAGAAGGACTTTGAAGGGCGCTCAAAAAGTAAAGTTCCCTTTAAGCCTAATACTAACAAACATAGATTGCATAAAAGTGTGTGTTATTAACTTTAACGAATTAGTGAGTACTAGCCAAGAGTTAGATTTAAGGCGAAAATATCGCTACTTGGCATATTGATATTTAAAGAATTTAATCATTTATTACTTATTTATTTTTGCAGTTTAATAGAATGTAAAATACATGTTACACTTTTTTTAATGCCTGACCCATGGAGATATTAATAAAATTACAGTTTTTCTATGTATTCCCCATGTCACACGAACAGATACACACTCACACACTCTCTCAGACAAATACACAAATACACGGTCACACATAGGTATTGCATGCTACTTTTATTTTAGTGATCTGATTTGCCGTTTATGTTTTCTCTTATTCCTTATTCTTTTAAATGTTTGAATTGTTTATCTTTTCTATTCTTTTGAACTTTCCTTGCTTAAAGATGGACCATAAAAACTATAACTTAGTATTAAAAGTATTGCATGCATTTTCGATTACTGTTCTCTTATTTCTTATAAATCGCTATTTTACAACTAAAAGCATAATTTCTGTGAAATTTTAAGGTTTATTTAATCTACGTTATGTTTGCAAAGTGTTGGTGTTAAATAATGCGGGTCAAATTGAATCAGACATAAATAATTTATGAAGCACGAACATGGAACCATAGGTTATGAATTAATATTAATAATTGATTAATTATAGATGTTAAAATTAATTCATAACAAATAATTATTAATTAAATACCAATTCATAACAAATCATTATTAATATTAATTTTAATTCATTATATTAATTTATAATACTCATTTTTGTATTGGTCGATTTATAAGTATTTTATTTGAATCAAAATGTAAATATCTAAGTATTATAGTTTTCAAAATAAGTAAAAGTAGCGTTAACAGGCTTTGTAAATTGAATCCAAACTATTAAATACTCAAAGTGGTACAACTATTTACTGTTTTAGTATCTTAAAATATATTTTTAATTATGTATACGTATGTCGGCGTAAAGACGAAGATCATTTAATAGATAATCTATTTATGATTTTTTTATTTAAAATGATTATTGTTACATAAAATTTCTTCGAAGTTTACTATGTAGTATGTAGATAATTATTAAAATAAGTAATTGTATTGACTTTTTACTATGCGACTTATTTGGTTACTGTAATCGTTTTAGTGTTACTTTAAATTGTCATGTTTACAAATTGAATTATAATTGGAAATGTTGAAATAACTTATCATGAATTACATACTATATATTTTTAATTATATATATATGTATATATATATAATTTTTAAAAATCTTGTTAATCTGACGTCAAAAAACAGTTTATCAACGTCAATAAACCAAGCCACATAAAAATAATACTACCTTTATTTGTTTAACGACAACCGATGAAACAATGGTTCAATTAAAACAAAGCTTAGTAACATAAAGATGAAAAAAGAAAACAAATGCGTAGCGAGTATTCATTTTGTTTCACTTTTTTTAATATCATTAACATCAGGGTTCAGAGGATGCGACACGTAAAGACGTGTCGCATCCTCTGATTAAATAAAGATTTATGCTGTAGTCATTTTATCCGTTGTATGTAACTGCTACTCAAATAACCCTGCGATAAATAATACTATACACAAAACGAATATTAATAGTAAAAACGCTCTATTACAAGGACATGTTGATTTAAAAAAATCTTGGTTTATGGTTAAGTCTGCTCAAAGTATCAACTCCGTTCAGATACCATAAGTAGTGAGAGGTTCTTGGTAGTTTGAGTTAAAGCTTTATATTAATTAATCCCTATCCGTCAGTGTCAAAGTCGGACGGAGACATAATCCCAGAGGTCCAGAGGTCGCTGGTAAGAGTTATATTCGTGTTGATTTATATTATGGTTTATATTTTATTGACATCTAAACGCCACCACGTCAATGATACCACATTTACGAAAATATTACCATATTTCCGAAAAAATTAATATTACTATTAATAGAACGATTAATTGAATCTGAGTAGTAATTATTATTATTATTTTTAGTTACAATAAGTATTTGATTAATTTAGTTAATATATACTAGTTTTTGATACCGGTTCCTCTAACAATAACTATAACTAGTAACTATGATAAAGCAACTGGAAGGTGGAAATGTAAAGAGAAAGGAAATGGAGAGAAATGTTTAATTTAACAGTCGTATAGTGCATTTACGGATAAGAAACGGTAATGTATTATGACGTGCAGCTATTAGAAACAGTTAATTTTATTGTATTTGTAGAAAAAACATCTTTCATCTTGTTTATCTATTTTTCAAAGAAGTAATTTCACAGTAGTTGAGCCTCTGTAGACAGAAATCAGAGGGTGTTATCGGCATAAACAATCTTAGAAAACCCGTAATTTATTCGAGGAACACTTTTCGTCGACGGTACAGTGACAAATTAATTCCCATATTCATGAAGACTGAATATGTGATTTATATTTAAAAGTATTTTTGAGCAGACATGTGTTGCTTAAATATCTTAATAAATATAGACTGAAAATTTTATCATCAAGAGCGAAACATAAATCTTTAACCTGGGCAATTTTGTCAAGAGAATCTAAAAAACCTACGCCCCGCAATGAAGTCGACTACATCCCGTCTGTTTCCGGTGCGACAAGCCAGGCACACCCGGGCCAACTGTACTGGAAAGTTGTGTGCGCGAAAGACAGTTATGAAAGACACTATGACGATGAGGAAAACCGTTGGTTTTTAATGTGTATCCTGAATTTCAGCGAGTCCTACATAACCGTCCCGGCATTTCCCTAGGCTGGGTGGTATTTATAAAGGATTTCCACATGATAAAAAAAAAATAAGCTACTCCACCTATATAAGGTAAATTATCAAAGATTATGCAATTATTTCTGGTTTTCATGATTATACTGGTAATTAGATCCATTTTATTTTTTACTTTTACTGACAATTTTAGCTTTATCATTGTATAAGGCTCATATTTTACAATAAAAAAACAATAAAAAAAAATACATTTGAATTTGGAATCTGTCATTTTAATACGATTGTTTATTGTGTTTTCTCATTTTGGCGCCAATACATTGTACAATATTGAAAATTAAAAAAATAAAATAGAGTGAGATGATAAAGAGAATAGAATAGTTATGATTGCATAACACAAAGTAGGTATGGAGCCAAATGCAATTTTTAAAATTCTTCATACACTTGGTATTAGTCAAGTGTTTGTGTACCGGGTTATTAATAGATACAATGAGACTTCCTCTGTTTGTGATAGAGAAAGATCTGGCCGTCCACGTAGTATTCGTACGAAGAAGGTGGTCAAAGCAGTAAGGGAAAGAATTCCAAGAAATCCTGTTCGAAAGCACAAGATTTTATCTACCTAGAATGAATCTACAATGACGCGTATTTTAAGAGATGACTTATGACTTGCAGCCTATAAGAGACAGACTGGTCATTTTTTAACTGATAAATCAAAGATGAATAGGGTGGTAAAATCGAAACAACTACTGAAGCGGTACGCAAAGGGAGGTCACAGAAATTTTTTATTTACGGATGAGCAAAATTTTACAATTGAACAATATTTTAACAAACAAAATGACCGGATCTATGTTCAAAAATCAAAGGAAGCTACCTAATTAGTCGACAGAGTGGGCATCCATGAGAAACGTGGGCATTATCCGACTTCAGTGATGGTTTGGTGGAGTGTTAGCTATGGAGGAGTGACCGAGCCATATTTTTGTGAAAAAGGTATCAAAACAGCGGCACAAGTGTATCAAGATACCATTCTTGGGAAGGTAGTTAAGCCCCTTAATAACACCATGTTCAATAACCAAGTATGGTCTTTGCAGCAAGACTCGACTCCGGGTCATAAAGCTCGGTCCACACAGTCTTGGTTGGAAGCGAACGTCTCGGACTTCATCAGAGCTGAATACTGACCGTTGTCTAGATCCGATCTTAATCTGCTAGATTATGATTTATGGTCAGTTTTAGAGAGTACAGCTTGCTCTAAGCGCCATGATAATTTTAAGTCCCTAAAATAATCCATACGATTGACAGTGCAGAATTTCCCCGTGGAAAGAGCGCATGCTTCTATTGATGACTGGCCTCAACGTTTAAAAGACTGCCAATTCATATTTTAAGCGTTTTATATTTCTGTATTAATCTAACACACTGTAAAAGTAATAAATGTTATTTGCAATTAAAAAAATATATATTACAATATTTATGGCAATACTAGGGTCTTTCTTATATAAAAACCTAAACGATATTGAAGACAAAATTTATTATTAGGTAGTATCTAATCATGTAGATAGTCTCGGTTTCTTCGTCATCAAGATTTATCAAAATCCATTCTCAAAACTCGAGTAACTTAATTACTATTTCTAGCATTAGAAACATAATTGGACTAGGAACTTTGTAAATTGCTTATTATTAAGAGGCTTGCTTAGGGTAAAGCGCAACATCTAGAATGGAAGACGTGTCCGAATTAAATTTATAGCCTTAATTTACTAGTTAACATCTCGAGTTCTTATTCTTAGTTCAGCTTGTAGATAGCTTTAAATTATTAAAATTTCAATATTGACAAGGGATTAAAAATGTATAAAAAACATGATAAAGATATCGCGCATAATTTATAAGATCTCAGATATATATCTTATAAAAAATATGATATGTATATCACAATGTATAAATGATAAATCTATTCGTTTATATCAATAGATATAAATCTATTCTGTTTAGGTTTGCTTTAACTAAATCGGATGAGCGTAATGGTATTTCCAAAACTTCGAGCACCGAAGTCAGTGTTGCATTGTAATCTGATATTTGGTATTTGGAACTATTGTGATACAATACTAGTGAATATAAAACGATATATTATAAATACTAGTGTGCAATACTTAATCATGTTTTCATGTGCATTGTCATAGAATAGTATCTGTAGTAGTAAACTACGTTTCGATAAATACTGATCTTCGTATTTCCCACCCAACTCTTTTATTTTTCTTGCCTCTCGGTCCCACGGACGCAACGTTTTATTTCAACTGACTACTCATATATTGTCACTGGTCAGGTGGAACCAGGAGAGGATGAATGGAAAATGAACATGGTGGAACACCGAAAGGAAACACTGGTAACAGGGTACTACTATCTGGAAGATCGAAAGAGAGTAGAAGCTCGGAAAGCCGGGGTCGCGTACCCGTATACAGCATCACAACTTTCGGTCCAGAAAATGAGATGGGTACCCCTGACCACAAAGTTATACCAACGATGTAAAATAGTACGGTTACAGCAGCATTATTAGTTATAAGTAACTTCGGTAATTGTAAATGATTATATACATATATTTGAAATAGTGATATTGTAAAGAATTTATGATCTTTATCCACACTATAAAAATCTCGTTAGCTGCCATAAAAAAGGTTTTATTGGATTATATGTGACGAAATAAAATTCTCCACATCTGGTTTCGATGAGTTGAGGAGAGAATTGGGAGGCGACCCACGTATCTAGCAGCTGTCAGTGGTTGAATCTCTGAACAGTTGATACTATGTGAAATCTGATTTATTTATGGGACTATCTCAATATTTAAAGTTGTGTGTAAAATTGACATGAAAAAATAAAATGAAGTTTTAAATGTATTAGATGTTAATGAATTGTTTAAAGAATAATAATCAAATCATTGAAGAAATAGAAACCTATAATCAATATTCAGAAAATTTAAACTACTAACACTATGACTTCAGCCTTACCTAATAATATAATTATTTAAAAAAAAAGTATTTAAATTGGCATCCAAAAATATTAATATTTTTTTTAAAGAACAATCTCCATTTTGTCTGACCGTACAAAACTGCTTCATTCAATTTATTTCACCCTATTATATAAAATTAAGAAATGTCTGCATCTTCCTTAAAGGTTAATTAAAGTCCTAAAATAATCAAGATTATTCTTAAAATCAGTCGACCTAGTAAAGCTTCTTTAAAGTGTTAATGTTTTAAGATCATTTGAGATCTGTTTATTTGTCAAATTGAATTTTTTATATCCCAAAAAAATAACTTCAAAAAACACAGATATTTAAAACTAATAATAAAATAAATTGGGAAGTTGGAAAATATAAAGTAGGTACAACACAATTTAAACCAAATGAGATATTATACAATGATAGTTGTAAAATTAATATTAGAGACGATATTATAATTAGTTCAGTATTTATACACTTCCGTAAAGTTAATATTATGTTTTAAGTAGGTAATAATGTGATCAGCTTCAAACGTGTTATTGAACGAAGAATTTACATCAAAAGCATTAAGTCTAGTAATCGCGTTGTCATTATATTAATAGCTAACATTAAATCTTCGGAGGTTCAAAATAAAACTGTTTGATGTTGTTCTTAGGAAATTCGTCTAAACTTTTACTGTTATTAGAAAAATAGTCAAATTATGTTTTATAATGTAATATAATGAGACAAACTTCTGTTTTTATCTGTTTGTATGTTATGTTGATTTTTAAGATTTTTTTTGCGATTTTTATGCGGCATTTCTATATATAACATTTATATGGTTTAAACCTACAAAACATGTTATAAATTTTTCGATCAAATCAAATTTCAAAATCAAGTTTTTGGGTGCACATAATAATAAACGCTAAAGATGTATTAAAATATTGTACTTCCTGATTTAAGTTCTTTTAAATCTGTCCGGAATTCAGGTCTTATACAAGCGTCAATGCATCCTATCTAGACTCACTCATAATACCCATGTTCATAAAATAATTAAAAGTTACTCGATGAATATAGTATTGAACTTTATTCACTTAAATATGTTTTTTATTAGGGAAATTCTGTTTACATTAAGAATGCATGCAAAATACACATTTGTAATATAATGCACATACAACAATTATTGAAATGAATATTGTTGAAGAAAATATCACAGAATAAAAATTAGGAGTAAAAATAATTATTTAATACTAAGAAAACTCCGAAAAATATTGACTGATATTTTTTCGTTTCGAAAAGATGTTTATTTAAAAAAACAGACTCAAAAAGGTTAATCTGTTAGATGGATATGTGAACTTGTAAGGGATCTATTAAATATTTAATGGACATGGTCAAGTTGTTAAATTTAGTACTATATATATTACGTCAAATAAAAAATAAAGTTCATCAATACGATTCATGAAATTAATGAATTATTTATGACGACATAAAAACCATGAATTTCAACTATGTGGTTAGAACTAACAAGGACATTCATACAATTTATCATTGCATTTTAAATATATTCTTTTACTAATATATTACACGGACATGAAAGGTGATATTTATTATAGCCGTACTTGGTTTTTAGCTAAAAGCTTACCTGTTAAAAGCTAATGAACCGAACAAAGTTAATAAAGTTTTGGTACATTTAATTCCGGAGAAATTTATTTGGAGTTGCAGGTTTTAGTACAATTCCTACTTGCGAGAATATGGTTATGAATACGTAAAGTTTTTGCAAGGAAATTGAAGATTTTTAATATCGGAGTTTTATTTCAACTTGGAATTCGAAATTGAATACGTAAATGTAAATAATAATTAAGTCTTACAGCATGTGATAGTCAAAGGCGATAGAACCCGATAATTAATAAAATTATTTCACAATAAATTGCATTAATTCTTGTCATCATGGAAGTTCATTTAAAAATGCAGATATTCAAATAAGTTTTAATTGAAATCGTAAGCACCCGCGCAACGTGCTCTGGAGCTAGTGATTCAATATTAAATTTGTACCGGAAATGATAAGTGCAGTCTCTTTACTTGAGAAAATTAAAACTCAAGTTTTTTGTATATCAATTATTACGATGCAAATACTGGTAACTGGTACATTTAAATGTAATTTTTCTGTATATTTGTTTTAACTCTTATTAATTATAACAAAACAAATACTGTTAACTACATTTAAATGTAAATTTTCTTTATAAGCTATACTTATATAATAAAAAGTGATAAATTTGATAAGTTTTATTTTATAAGTCGAACTAACCTTAATAAAGAAAAGAAGGAAAGAAATTATTAAGGGCATATGAAATCTATGAAAATTCGTCATCCATTCATTATTCGTCATATGTCAAAGTGTAAACCCAGTATTTATAATTAGTTATGCATTACTTATAATACTCATAAGCAAATAATTTGCTTAATTAGGGGTTAGATCAATGTGCGTAATTTGTCCTGATATTATTATTATTATTAAAAGTAATTCTGGTGCTTGGATATATTTGTGTTAAATTTTGATAGAGAGTTAAATGTAAGTTTGAGTTTTGATCTTTTATTTCATTAATACCATTTTAAACTTATCATCATTTTTAATTGTGAAATTATAGTTTAATATTAAGGTAATATTTCAAATGTCAATCAATTGAATTGCAGTATACATTTTTTGTAAGGTTCTTAGTAGAACTTTGAATAATATTCGATGAATTTGATCTGCTTCAAAGGGTCTCTTATCATAAAATTCTTGAGAGTTTCAGT
The DNA here is from genome assembly GCA_959347355.1 of Napeogenes inachia. NCBI lineage: Eukaryota > Metazoa > Arthropoda > Insecta > Lepidoptera > Nymphalidae > Napeogenes > Napeogenes inachia. The sequence goes on along the minus strand of OY365793.1, from coordinate 18,016,359 downwards.
TTAAAATAAAACTTCTAAGAAAATAACGATAACGTCTTGAACATAGATCTTAAATAAAAGACATTTGATAGGGCAAATTTATATACAGGGATGGTATCTAGAGTGACGTTTATTTTATTTATTTTAAGAAATTTGTTGATTCATGAGAAATGTAAGATATAACAATAAACAAATTTCAGAGTACATATAATCAGATTTTAGTGAAGTTTTTTAAAAATCGCATTATTGTCATTATAATTTTTCTTCAGGTAAACAAACCCTTTTTCTTCACTTGCAATTCACTTATTCGGAGATACTTTTATTGTCATATAATAATTGGTTTCAATTTCAAATATTGGTTTTATTAAAAAATATTTGGGAACGTTTACCTATGTGTCTACATATATATTTTAATTATATTTTATTTTAAAAACTAATTTTACTCAGGTATATTTAAAGTCTTGTCTTCGTCGGTAGCTGGAAGTATTTTGAAATTTAAATAATGTAAACTTTTAATTTATTTAAAGTTTTATGTTTGACAAGTGATAAGATATGTAGTTTAGTAATTACAACACATCATGTTATTAATATTCTTACAAAGCTCATAAAGCGTATAATCGATACTGTTACTTAAATACTTGACAAATAGATTGAATAGGAGAAACTTTAATATAATAATATATTCTAAAACTAATATCTAACCCAATATGACGCTAGTTCAGAGAGTTGATATTATGTTTTAAGTAGTTAATGCTGCGAGCAACGTGTGGTTTATCAAGAGTTTACATCTAAAGCAGTTCAGGTAGTAGTCGTGTTGAAAACATATTAAGAAGGGGTCGTTAGTTTTTATGCATCTAATAAAATTTGAATGTAAACCAAGTATTACATGTTAATGAACAAGTTTAATAATAAATATTATTTTTATTTAATTTTTTTATTAATAATACTTTCAGAATACGATTTACTAACGCTGTTCTAATTCTGCTTATTCTACTCGTTCGAAAAATTGTAATTGGTGTAATTTTAAGTTACACTTTATTATCAATGGAGGTAAAAAGTTTTTTGTATAATTAAGATTTATCTCAATATATATCATGAACCTCATAGATAGTTACGTCGTCCTAACAGCTCTCAGCCAAAAGACACTGCTGAGTTACCGCTTAGCATTAATCGTAACCCAATATTCTAAAAAGACGTACAATGAGAACTTCTCATCTGTGTGATCCCCTTTACTTGTATTAGGTAATTAAATTAATATCAGGCTTAGTCTGTTTAAGGCATCCTCAGCGATTGCTTGTTAATAAAATATGATCATTAAAATTCTAATTATAAATATCCCTTAACCGTGTAGAACTTGACTAAGTATAAATATAATTCATGATGTTGATATGGATAGCCTAAACATAATGATAGTTGTCTAAAATGTGCACTATCGGTATAACTTGTATCATATAACTTGGATGGCAAAACATGTATGTTATAACTTAGATGTTGAATGGTACTTACAACTAGAGGTCCCATTTAACAAATGTATTGTTAAAAACAACTTAAAACTAAAAATTAATTAACATAATATTAAAAACGATTTTGAGGTATATTGGAAGTGAAATAATAAATACACCTGCTCACGTGTTTATCATAAATTCATACGTGTTAAGATTTGCGAGTTTTTCAATAAGATGTCATCAATCATAGACGAAAGTAAAATAATTCACTTTTAAAACATCATGAAGTAAGAACCAAATGGCAGTTTTTCGACCTTTATATGTAAGCTACATTATTTATTATTGGTATTGCTAATAAAATAATCACATCATATATAACAATTATTTAAACATAAAGTAATATTTAAACAATATTTAGAATCTAAATTACTTTACATTTAACGCATTTTAGTTATAATTTGTTGCTAAAAATAATAGCACACACAACCAGGAAATTATTATATTAAATAATTTATGGTTCTTCAAGAAACTTCCGCTTGTGAAAATTATAGAAAACATAATTATTACGCCTCATGTATCTGGTGGAAACTTAAACCGTTAACTCAACATTTAATATTATTATTATTTATATATATATTATTTTTTTTTATAATTGTAAAGAATTCTCATCACGAACCAAAATTCAATACAAGAGAATGTCTATAATTGTTAAATTTAATAGAATTTACAAAAACCCGTGAACGAGCTACGGAACGTGCGAATGAATATTAATCCACATCACGGAAAGGTTTTAATTGAATAAAAAAGTATTAAAATTTAAGTCTATTTAATACGTGAAGTATTACATAGACTATTACTCGACAAATTTTGTATCCTGGATTATTTTAGTCTGTAAGCATTTCGAAATAGATTTTATATGTATTATGTGAATGTATATAGTTTTTGATTACGTGATGATAAGTTTGATATAATCGAAGCAAAAAAAAAATTACCTACTCAAACAATTGCTGACGTAATATTTATTAAGACTAACACATGTTTTCTATTTAAAACACATTTTTGATATAATAATATTAATATATTTAAAGTCTTTCGTCATAAACAGGTGACGCGCCGACATCATAGTTGACACTCACTCTATTACTATACATCACGAACAGCGATATCAAGTGCAATGCAATTTCTTCAAAGTCATTTTCACTTACGTTAAACTTCAAAGCAATTTGCCTTTTTGACATAATCTTATAAAGTATAAAAAAATCTAGTTACAGATATTTTATGACGTTTCTAATAAATAAAAATTTTATATTTTGCAGAAGCCTTTAAAAACACAACAAAAATTAAATATCAACATAAATATTGTTGATAATAGATCCTGCATTATAAATAACTTGTCTTTAAGGATTTTTGTGAAATACATCCACTGAGGGTGCTACAGGATGGCTCGGGAATAAATCATTGTTAATGGGTCCTTCCTGGGTCAATAATGACTTTTAAAATATAACTGTGGAAGAACATGATTTGTCCGGTTTTATGTATGTGATTCGAAAAATTTGTTTGTTCTTTTATAGAATGATTTGAAATATCCAATGCGCTTTTTGGCAATGCAAGACAGACAGACATCTTAGAACGTGATCTGCTCACACACTGTCTAGTTGCATACCAGTCGGTTATTACGTAGGAAAATAAAATGCTAGTTATTTGGATTTAAACATCTAACTTATACATAAATCGACTTTAACATTTTAGCCCTACTTATCTTTAATTCCCTCTTCCTAGTTCATAAATTATTCATGTCTACACCTATTCCATTCGTCTTATTTCTATCAGACAATTTTTCAGTTCATATTCTGATAATATTTTTTGCATATTGTTTTATTTTCTAAGAAATATATTTTGACATCTAACCTATTATAAATGCACAAATAATACGACTTAAATTATCAATAAAGTAGATTTTAAAAGTAAAATATTTTGTTTGGACTTCTATCAAATATTAATTTCAATTGTTACGCCTTGTATAAGTATAAGACATAAGTAAGTTTAAGTATAAGACTAATATATAAGACTATAATAAATTTGTTTTGCATTTGTATTTTATTTTTAATTATATCATTACTTTTACTTCGTTATAATTTTACTTTCTTACTTGCTTTACTTGTCAACTTCATATACTTATATAATATATAATCTGTAAAATAATTTCTCAATAAAATTAGGTTAAGCTATGATTAGTACATATAAAAATATTGTTATCAAAAATACTTCCTTTTTATTAAAATAACTTTTAAATTTCTATAGAATTATGAATATAATACTGAAGTAATTAACGTTACGCCTTTACTCGCTTGAGTATCGACGTGCTCAAGAAACCACGAGAGGGTTGAATTTTAAACTGGATATAATCGCCTTCGATATTCATAGAGCCGAAACTGCATACAAAACAACGTATTTTACATTTATTAGTCTGGAACTCTGGCATCATGCCCAAGCTATTAAATGGACCCTGGTAGAAGTTTTAACAGTGATGTCTATTAAAAGACAAAAATAAAGTGTATAATGCAGAAATTGCTTACAAGCAAATAATAGGTGCTGTATTTTATACTATACTATTAAATGAAAGAGATTGAAATACTTGTACAATTCCTAAGAATCTAAACTTTCTGACACACCATAAAAATTGTAGTAATAGTAATAAGTAATTGCAAAAAACTAAATAACTTTACACTAAAGATGATGTTGCCATTTTGAAATATTACGAGACATCATGGAAAATAGCCAATTTTGAAAACAATTTCTTTTGGTAAAGAAACAGGTATTCCTAATACTCGGCTTCTTGTAACAGTAACTCAGTTTTCAAAACTAGCTTAAACTTAAAGATGTTTGAAAATGTAAATAATAACTAATTTGGATTCCTCGTTTGCAAGTTTGCGAGGTAATACTTGCATGTATAATAATATAATAATAATACAGGACAATTTACACACATTGATCTAACTAAGTAAGCAAATTATTTGTTGTGTTAAGGGTGTTAGACAACGATACAAATACATAGAAATACACATTATAGATACTGAGAATATATTTAATAAACGACCAAACCCAGAAATACAGACATCTATGCTCATCACATACAGACCTGTCGGGGATCGAACCCGAGCCCCATTTCGCCGCTTTATGTCTGCGCTAACCACTCGACCAACGAGGCGATGAAGTAAGATGCAGAGCGTATTATATATTATTACAGCAGTAGTCGAGGAACCCGTCATTTGTGAAATGCAAGATCCTTCGGCTTTATGTTTCTACTTGACACAAGCTCGTTTCTTTTTTAATTAACGATTCTGTCAAAAATCTTTAATCTCCATGAATGTGTACGTGCTGCCACTTTTTTTCTTCTTCCTTGAATTTTATATATCTCATATAGTACGTCCTCCTAAAGGTAAAACAAAACTTAATTTATTTTACTCTTTCACGTGATTTTACTATATTACTCATTTTCTTTACTTTATTTAATTTTCTCTCCTTAGCATAATTTTGAGAAAATAGACCTTATACGCCTTTGGGATGAAGTAAGCCAGATATATTGAACTAATGGTTTTAGTGTTGGAAGCGTGAATTCTAAAGTTTATATGTTCAACACATTTTTTACCCAACTATAACTTTTACTAATTAAGTTAGTTAAAATTAACCCTGAACTAACATCGTGCTTTCAAATGATTGAAAATCTCTAATTGTAAAGAAAAACCAAGAAAAAATGCAAAAAGTATTGAAAACAGACTTAATTGATGTAATACAATACATAGGGATTTACAAAACTTCATATTCATAATCCTTCGAAAACAAAATAAACCTATCTCTGAGCACACCGATATCGAAAGGTTAATACTTTATTCCCTACGTGACGAAAAACTTATGAAAAATGTCACAAACAAAAACCTGAAAATTTTATCTCAACATTTTACACTCCTTCACATAGTGTCTTTCAATCAATTTTTGGAATGTGAATTTAAGGGAGACGTCTATATTTCTTGGTGAGGTCATTTATTAAATATAGGTATTCGTAGTATTTATAATGTGTACTTCTATGTATTTGTATCGTTGTCTAACATCCTCATCATAAGTAAATAACTTAATTAGGGGTTAGATCAATTTGTGTAATTTATCTAGGGATATTATTACAATACATTATAATATTGTAACGTCAGAACGTTAATGGTAGTGTAAGACGCAATTAGTAAAACACTGTCGCATTGGATTAGATATGCTGTGAATAGAATGTATGGACAAAGTTCGGTTTCCAGGTTTACTCCGTTCAGTGCGATATTGTAACAACAATTTATAATTTAATTCGTACTATATTCTAGTAACATTTCTAGCGCAATGTGTAAATAAGTAAGAAGAATCAATTAAACAACTGTAAAGGTCACGTCGGATTGTAAGCCTCACGGATTTTACTATTAACACTTCACTTTTAATTACTCGTATTTAATTCTTCCTTGTTACTAAACATAATCTTCACTATCAAATATCGTCCTAAACGCAGTTTATATACCCTTCTATACAAACTCCCCTTCTCACATAAATAATAATAATAGTCAAATTAACTACATACAAAAATACCGACCAGTTGTAAATGATGAACTGTAACATTTTAAACATACTGAATACTTGGTTTGAATTCAATGAACATTAATCGTTTTTAAATAACAATGTATTCTATTTGGTTTACATATTATGCAATGACGTAATTATATCGTACGTTGTATTCACGGTTCATCAAACATTATAATCTTTAAACCGCAAAGCATAATAATTTACAACTAATATCCTAAACATACAAGAGCTTATTTACTTTACTTATTACTTGTTTACTCCGTTCTATCTGAAAGTATAGAGTACATTTCCAGAATTATCATATAGTAGGTTATTATTGTCAGCAATGAGGGTGTTGCTTTTCTAATTTAGATATTTAATTAAATGTTTTATTGAAAGTTTATTTATCTACAAATATAGATGTATATTCTCTAGCAGTCCGTTAACGATGCTTGTATTAGTAATAATAATGGTACTACTAGTATATTGTGCAACTAAGAATGTATATTTAAATGAAGATAAATGATATCTAAACAGCTCTTGTAGCTCTACCATGAAGTGATCTTTAACTTTTTATTAAAACACTGTTGACTATGAGTTTCTGAGAAATATTACTTGATTTTATACATTGAATAAATAACGTAATAATCTTTTAGACCTGATGGTCTATAACTCCATATATTCTAACAAAAAGTTTTTATCTAAAGACCCAAAGTTTAAAGTAGCTACGATTTAATTTGCATGATGACCCCTCTATAATAAGTCGTTATCGTATCATATTTTGACTCCACATGCATTTAGTGTTATTCGTACTTTCAAGTCAAAAGACGTGCGAATTTGTGAATGCGTTAAATTCTGAAAAGAAAGTTTTCATTAGTAAAAGGTTTAAAAAATACATAGCACATATTATTATAAGCTTATAAACTTGTTTTATGTTATCCCTCGTAAAACCAAACTAATCTAAATATGTGTAAACTTTTAATAACTTTAGTTTTAACATCGTCTAAATGAGACTACAATTTATAATTTCATATTTGTAAATATAAAATTTTTGTAGGATGTAAAATGTAATATGGGAAGTTTGTCAATTTCCAGTTGAGATATGGTATCAATCTACAGTAATAGAATGATTACTTTAATTTATTCTTTAGATTATTTTATTATTTTTTATTTACTTACGACCAGGAAACTACCTCTCGATCTCTATATTACTTGTTTTATCAAAGAGGTATGGAGAACATAGTGTCGTTTAGATGTGAATAAAGTCACTGGTCCTGATGCTATACCAGCCATTCTACTCAAGACATGCGCAGCTGAGTTTTCTTCTGTACACATCTGTATCGCCTCTCTTTCAAGACTGGAACAGTACCGAAATCCTGGAAGCTTTCCAACGTGCAACCAGTACCGATCCTGTCAATTATAGACCGATTTCAATCACCTCCATACTCTGCAAGATTATGGAGCGTGTATTGTACTCGCGCATTCTAGCGCACCTAGAAGATAACGATCTCCTCAGTGAACGACAGTACGGGTTTCGCCGTAATGGGGACCCATTGGGGACTTTCTAGTGTACTTTTAGTGACTTCTACACACATTTTAGGTGAGGTCATCGAGAAGAATGGAGAAGCAGTCGCCGTCTCTCAGGACGTCTCGAGGGGTTTTGACAGGGTCTGGTATGCGAGCCTTATAAGCAAGCTTACAGCGTACGTTATATCTCCTGGTCTGATCGGCTGGACAACGGACTTTCTGAGCCAGAGATCTCTCCGAGTAGTTGTCGACGGGTGTTCCTCGGAATCCTTGACAATAAATGGCGGAGTGCCTCATGAGTCCGTTCTTTCTGCAACTCTTTTTCTGCTGCACATTATCGATCTGTTGAAGCCCGGTATCTATGAGTATGCAGACGACAGCCCAGTTGTAGAAAGATATGTGTTAAGTACTCGGGCTTGTAGAGATCAAGTACAGTCTGTAAGAGAAGCCATGCTGCAACGTTCGAGTGACAAACTTCAGGCAGTCTCTGGAGCAATGCCAATCTTGTCAAATTCAACGCCACCAAAACGCAGACGTGTCTATTCACCGCCAAAAGGAGCCCTTTCACCTTGGCTCCTACTTTTCAGAATGGAAAGATTATGGAAGTTAGAGATAAAACAAAAAGGCGTTATTTTTAATTCATTCTAATTATCAGAATATTAATTAATGAATTACCTTGTAAAAATATGAGGTCATAATGGTGAAGCTTTGAATAATATAAAAATCAAACATAAGCAATCTAAAATATTAAAAAAAATGAAGATATTCATAAAATTGCAGTCTGCCTATCGCTTTGTCTCTTTACCTGGTTATGTGTTCAGCGTCAATGTAGCACGTAAAAATTATTGTATCGATCAAAATTATCATCAGATAAAATAGTACTAGGACTAACTTTGAATTTATTTCATAGAAATCTGGCCACCCTATGTAAAGATATATTAGATTTTGTGTCACCCTCAAATGAACAATAACATTGATGGGCACTAAAATAATGCTACAGTTTAGTAATTCTAAATAATAATCTATTTTATAGTCAATCATAATGTGCACATTAAACTTGAGGTACTAACAATGTATTTATGATTAAACTACTAATAGGAACTGTCTATGCCAAATATCTATAAAAACGTACTACCGCGGGGAGTGTTTAATTTAGGTCTTATTATTTACTAATCTCGATAAATAGGCACATCTAATAAAACAATAAAAACCAATATTGTTGATTTGTTAATACATATATAATAAGAAACTAATTGCACTTACTTACTTTTAAGTTAATCTTTTCAATAGATCGCAGATGAAAGATATGTAATAAATACTTTAAAGTTTTATTTACCTTTTATAGACGAATAAAATTTCTGCATGAATTGATTATATTGAAAATAATAAGTTTACGGAAGAGTTATCGAAGAGTATAATTTATAATAAGTTTTGTGATCGACTTATGAGGGATATGATATGGTAAGATGGCGAATGGCAATAGTCCGTCCGACATAACAAGATAATTTTAAATACCTTATTAGCAAAATTTCAAAACATTACATTTATGCGAAATAACAATCCTTTGAGAATATAGGAGACCAAGCTAGAAAGCTTTATTGTATATATGCACATCTTGAGCAAAATCACAGTATAACCCAAGAAATATCCTGAGATAAAAAAAGTACGTTTTTACGTAAACTGACTACACTTCAGTTTACAGTTTGTAAAGTTGATCTTCAGAAAATAATAAGAAAGTAAAGGGTTTCAAAAAAATGTAATTTAATAAGATTATTATAAAGTATCTATCACTGTTTTATTATTATAATAATCAATGATACTCAAAGATATAATCAAACCCTCGTTTATTGAAATTTCTAGTAATAATTCGATGTACCTACATAGAAGCTAAATTGCCGAAGTCAAATTCTTTGAACTGTTGTGAGATGGTTTGTGATAAGGGTGGATGGCAAAATGTCAGCAACTCATGAAATAGCTGCTGATCCGTGGTTAACGTTGATTAGACGATTATTAAATTCCCATGCATCGCGAAATAGACAAGATGATAGTGCAATATATTATACATATCACTTTAGAGTCGGAGAATGAAAGATTCGAATGTCTGAAGGTATAAACATCGATTTCTTCAAATAAAGTTTTCTCTGCTTAGTTTTCTATAAAAAAAAGTATTAACATGTTCTTATATAACACAGCCGACAATTGCTTTCTAGTTTACGGACGCATTTCCAAAACAGATAGGTATCAAACCTCATCACTGCATTGACAAATCTTGACTAAGCACACTGACGCATGTATAGTGCGGAAATAACGAAGTAAATTTTAATAAGGTGTATTATATATATATAATATATAATACACGCCTAATCAGGCCACTCACTGTTTACTACATACTATATATAACATATTATGTACTATTTATTAGGTATAAGGAAGAGAAAATCTTGACTATGAGTTTAATAAACTATTACATGTGCGTTGCTATCGTCAATACTGTCATGGTTAATAAATAAGAATAAACTAACAAAACGAGTCTAAACTAGGCGCACCATCACATTTCATTCTACTAAGGGAGGGAGAGCTGGAAGGTCAAAAATAAGGAATGGGGGGGTTGGTAGGGGTAGGTTTTCTCGACCAGATAGTTACTATTTGCACATATCATTTATAGTACCTGGCATCGTCTTTTTAAACAAGGAAGAGAGTCGATTGAAAAAATATTTAAATTATTATTATTTTTAGTTAGGTAATTTTGTTATTAGCTATAAATAAGAGAAAAATGTGATGAAACTTCTCAAGATATAGTAGAATCAACGAATAGAAGTTTTGATTTGTGATTTCATTTTTTTGGTTATTACATTAAGGTTGATTTTGTTGCAATATTTAGGAATAATTTGATTATATTCGGCATTACTGTAAATGCGTTCTTAACGCTTTCTCAACGATAGCATTACCCTCGTTGTCAGTTATGTAATGGAGTGTCAAGCGCGATGTCGGCGAGTAAACTCGTTATAACGAATGACTTCGACACTATGGATGTTATATAATCTTTATAATATAAATCGCAACATGCATTGTATGTATTATCTCATTCAACTGAAATAAATCTCACCTCTGTGTAATAAATAGTTTCATATTCGGCAACTACTACTTCGCTAAATTTGTTAAGAGCATAACTTTTTTAACTGTCGCACGTACGAGTACGAGTTTCGTAACGAGTACATCTTGAGTTGTTATGTGAAAATAATATATGAAATAAATATTGTCGGTAAACCGTCTAGAAAACTTTATAAAACTTTTCACAATTTTCACAGCGGTTTAAGTATAACACCGTGGCGTTCAGCTTTAAGCGTTTTAATTTGGACCAAAGTTTTCCAATCTAAGGATATCTAAGGAAATTAAAGTCGCAACTTATTTAAACAGCACGTCCGTAAAAAAGGAATTATTAAAATTCAAAAAGAAATAGACAACAGCAATCAGAAATGTTAAAAATATTCAGAACGTCTATTATTCTAGAAATCCACAAAACAAACGCATGTTTATCTTATCTATTAACATATTATATACATCTTTATTCATAAATTATGCTCTCTCTAACCTATGTAGGTACAGTTTGAAATTTACTTATATGAAAAGTGAACAACATAATCGGATGAAATTTATGGTTTTAAATACAAGCTTCTACTGCGAGTTAGTCAGTGTACGTAGTACAGCTTGTAAATGTCTTTTAATTGTAAGTAAGGTTCCAAAGTTTGAATTTAAAATAATATGTGGTATATTTTGTTATATATTTTATATACATAAAGCTTGAGTATATTTGGTTACAAAAAATATGAAAGACTTCTATCAACTGCTTTGAATTTATTTTTTAATTTATTCCATATGCATGCATTTCTCTTAGGTCATCTGAATTGAATATAACTTTATTTGATTTACACTATGTTTTACACTCTTTTTAAGTTTAACTTAAGTATTGAATACAAATAAGGATTATTGACGATGAATATAATAATTACGCTATATTAAAAGCAGCATCGTGCAAAATTCTAAAATTATAAAAGCCTGTAATATATTTTCTACAGTGAATCACATTAATTTTTATCTATAAAGAATTGAAATATAATCTTATATAATGAAATTATAAGCATCCATGGAACGTGTTACGAAACTAAATAACCACGTATAACGTATCATTCAGGAAAATTTCAAGTTTTTTACTATAACTATTTTTATATAAAAATTGTTTACTAGAAATAAATTTGCTTATAATTTACTTAAACTATATCTATATCACAAAAATGGTTTGACATTTATATTACAAATATAATCACTATGTACATCAATTTTAAGTTCGTATATCTACTGGCTGCAAAGTATTTATGGCGCTTGAAATGCCGGTGTCTACACCAGATGGCAAGCTTTTATTTTAATAGACGTCGAAAACTTTTTCTTCTTCATAATTAACGTGTATAAAAAAATATATGAACATAAACGACTTGGAATAATTATTACAAAATATACCTAAATAACAGAGTTCCAAAGTATTACATTTTTAATCAGGACGTGTATATTTCTATAAGAATCGTCGAAGTCATCCGTTGCAACGAGTTGATTCGCCGACGCGACGTCGGGCTTGACACTCCATTACATTACATTACTGACAGCGACAGGGAGTGTAATGCAATTGTTGCAAACCCATTTACATCAACGTTAAGCCAAAAAGCAATTTGGTACTTACACTTACTCGCATGACTCATTAATATGACATATTTGTATTTCAATTCTGTTTGAAAGTAATATAATAATTTAAAATTTGATGTTATTATTAATTTATATTTTTTAATTAACATTTTATGATTAAGTAAATTAAAAGATGAGTTTGTACTGCCTCAAAGAAACTCTTTATAATAAATTGTTGTATTTTCTCAGTTTAATTTATAAATTCCAAGAACATGGTAACAAGAGCAATTTCAATGTACTGCATATAATACAGGAGCTTAATAATTAAGCCAATAAATTATTATTATTATTAAATAAATACATGAAAGGAGGAAAGTTAATAACAGAACATATGTATTTAATTAAACTAAATAAACTGTAGTTGGTAGTCACATACGTTATCATTAATTAAATAATATGAAATATTAAATCAAAGAAAATAAGATAAAAACAAATAGTAACTGCGACATCCAAAACGGTTAACCAATCATCTTTCGCTGGAGTATATTATCTTGATTTTCATTGGACGCCGTGCCAACACGTAACCAAAACTAGTGACAGTTAACGTAATAAGATTATTTAAATAAAACAACATTCTAAACAATGAAATCAATAAGTTCTACATACTTATATACTTAATATGGCCATAAATTGTTACAATAAAAAAAAAAAATATATTACATTTGAATTTGGAATCTGTAATTTTTATACGACTATTCATTGTATCTCATTTTGGCGCCAATACATTGTACAATATTTTGCGATATTAAAATGGGATCACTGTGATTGCATTACACAAAGTAGGTATAGAGCCAAATGCAATTTTTAAAACTCTCCATACACTTGGTATTAGTCAAACGTTTGTGTCCCGGGCTATTAATAAGTACAATGAGACTTCCTCTGAATGTGACAGAGAAAGATCTGGCCGTCCACATAGTGTTCGTATGAAAAAGGTGGTCAAATCAGTAAGGGAAAGAATTCGCAGAAATCCTGTCCGAAAGCAAAAGATTTTATCTCGGGAAATGAAGATAGCACCAAGAACCTTGTCGCGTATTTTAAGAGATGACTTAGGACTTGCTTGACCCTATAAGAGACGCACTGGTCATTTTTTAACTAATAAATTAAAGATGAATAGGGTGGTAAAATCGAAACAACTACTGACGCGGTACGCAAAGGGAGGTCACAGAAATTTTTTGTTTACGGATGAGATTTTTTTTACAATTGAGCAACATTTTAAAAAACAAAATGACTGTATTTATCCTCAAAGCGCTAAGAAAGCTTTTTTATAAGTCGACAGAGTGCAACGTGGGCATTATCCGACTTCCGTTATGGTTTGGTGGGGTGTTAGCTATGAAGGAGTGACTGAGCCATATCTTTGTGAAAAAGGTATTAATTTATTATATTATTATCGGCATAAGTGTATCAAGATACCATTCTTCAGAAGGTAGTTAATCCCCTTATTAACACTTTGTTCAATAACCAAGTATGGTCCTTCCAGCAAAACTTGGCGCCGGGTCATAAAGCTCGGTCCACGCAGTCTTGGTTGGAAGCGAACGTCTCGGACTTCATCAGAGCTGAAGACTGACCGTCATCTAGTTCTGATCTTAATCCGCTGGATTATGATTTATGGTGGAGCACAACCTGATCTAAACGCCATGATAATTTAGAGTCCCTAAAACAATCCATACGATTGGCAGTGAAGAAGTTCCCCATGGAAAGAGCGAGTGCTTCTATTGATAACTGGCCTCAACATTTAAATGACTGTATTGCAGCCAATGGACACCACTTCAAAAAAGCTTTGTATATTTTTAATTATTTTATATTTGTGTATTAAAATAACACACTGTAAGAGTAATAAATGTTGTTGTTAGTACAAGCATATATATTTCATTTAAAAACATTTAGTAATAAATGTTATTTGCAATTAAAAATATTTTTATTTTCTCTGTTATAATATTTATGGCAAGATTGGGTATATAGATAAAATAAAACCACAAATATGATCAAGCATATAAATCATAAATGGAGTAAGATTTAGAGTGAACATACATATAGAGTTTCGTATATCTATTTATTTTTAGAAATATGTTTTATCATGACAATGACAAATGTAAGAAATAAACATATTTGAGTATATGTCCGTACATTGAATCTCTTCCAAGCTTATGATAAAATTTTGGTTCGTTTTACAGAATTAATATTTTTTAAGGGTGATATGTTTTCAAACAATTTATAAAAATCTTATTTATTTTTTAAACGTGTTAATTATTTAAAATTCCTACCTAAGTGATTTGTTATAATATAAAAACCAAACTACAATAAAAATCTCAGGCTATTTACCCCAGCGCGCTGCAGGGTCAAGTTATAGATTACGTTAGTTTATTAGGTAAAATCAATGTTCTGTGCTTGACACATAATAATCAGGTAAATAATTACAAAACATAATTTTGTAAGGATTCGAACATAGATCATAAAGTATATAATCGATAACGTAACTAATATACGTGACAAATTTAGAAGGAGGAACTATTATATAATAATATGTTGTAAAATTAATATTAGATTGTTTGAGGGAGTTGAAAATCAGTTTTAAGTAGTTAATGTTACGAGCGACGTTAACCTGTTGTTCATTAAGAGTTTCCATCTAAAGCCGTTCATCTACCTCATCTTGTTGACAATATGTGACAAGGTAGAATAATGTAATATTTTATTCTTACTTTTAGAATACAATGTTTTAATAATAAGTAACATTTAATTATCAATATAGTTATTTATTCATTTGGAATTCTCAAGACATATCAATCCTATTAAATTATAAGCACCGCCTTTGGCAATTATTTGATTCAGAGAATACAAATTCATCGCTGTGATATTGAACAACCAGAGATCCAATTTGTCAAAAGCGTTGTTAAAAGCAACTTGGAATTCGAACTTTACCGAAACTGCACAAGATGATTTTAGGTCGAGCGGTTACTAACATAGAATAACATTACTAACACTTGTTTAAAATATTATACAGCTCATAAATCATCTATACTTCACAATTATTGCTTTATTGTTTTATAATTTTGATATTTAAAAAAGTTTTACTTTTAAATACTAAAGAAATAATAAATAAATCTATTTAGTTAATAAAACGATGTTAGTGACTGACTCACAGATATCCACATACCTACATACATACATACATACATATAATTTCTGTTTAGGCTGACTGACAGGTTAGTTGTTCTCGAAATTAAAAAAACTACTTCCAGGACAAACCACAGACCTTAAATTTATTAAGATTTATGAGACAATATATTTTCGTCACAAAACACAATCTTAACATATATTTTTTATAGTGTTATATCAACTCGTCTAACGTTATAACGAGTTGACTGGCTGACATCACGATTGACACTCATTCCATTACTAGCAGCGAAAGCCAGTGTAATGCAATTCCTGCGACGCCATTTACACCAACGATACACCAAGAAGCAATTTGCTTCTTTGACATATTTTGATAAAATTTATAACGGAATATAAAAAAATATTTTACATTGATTTTAATAAATAAATATTTACCCAATACGGTATTCTTATAATACTAATATTATAACTATAATTCCTATAATAATATCACTTATGGATACTTTTAAACACATAACAAGTCTTACAAATCAACTAGATTCTGTCGATGTTAGTAGATGACGATTGATTGATATTTTGGTTTATTTTAAGTATCTTAGTAAAAAATGTCCACTGAGAGTTTTATGGGATGGCTCGGGAATAAATCAATGTTTATGGAGCCTTGCGTCAGTGGTAACGACATTTAAAATGGTAACTGTGAAATAACAAAATATGTTCCGCCTTTATTTTTTTATCAGTTGATACTATAATGTTTGTATTTTGAATAACACTTGATCATTTTTTAAATCATAACCAAGACACCTTTATGTTAGCACGTGTTCTGCTCAAACATTGTTTTATTAAATGTCAATAAGTTAATACGAACAGAAATAAAAATGGTAAAAAATAAAAAAAAAAATTGCGTTAAGACCGACTTCGATATTTTCGTCCTATTTGTCTTTTATTTTTCATTTCTACTTCATAAATTATTCATGTCCGCACCGATTTAATTCGAATTATCAGGCAATTTTTCAGTTCATGCTAATGTTTCTTTTTAAATTTTGGTTGGAGTTTTAAAGTGTTGTTTACTTAATGTAAGTGTGCAATGTTAAAGTCTTAATCCCAAAATAATTGGACGCAAATGCGTAACCCCATTATTGAATAACAGCGATTGCAATATGTATTCGTTATTTCGTTGCTCGTATTGATGTATTACTTTATCATGTGCCATAGTAATTCTTATTATATTAACACATAATCTCTAAATAGACAAATAATTGTTCAGTCATCATGGCCATCACTACGCTTGAACACCATTACTACTATATTAATTATAAATTTAGTAAAAAATATTTTCTAATAACGATACCAAAATGTAATAACTACGTTAATTTTCGATTTTTTATTTAATTTGATTAAATTCTTATAATTAACATATTCCTTATTTATGTTATTAACTATAAGAGAGTAATTTAATGTTTTGGTTGGGTTTTGAAGTTTCTTTTAATTTATATTTGTTTCATATTTTAGTGTTACACGAGATAGCGGAAAGGTTATAAAATATCGAATAATGAATCGAATGTAAATTTATTGTTATCTCCAAGGGCTACGTCACAACTTTTCAGAGAGGTACTGTTCTGTTGCTCGAACAAAAATCCTCAAGCTCAGATAAGTATAAAATAATTTTAAATAATCAATTTTTTTTAATCTTATTAACACTTATGCTATTTTTTATTAAGGATTATTCCAGCTATGTCAGCTATTTTTATTCATGAAATGCGGCTATGCGGCTTTCGTAGTAGGTTTCAAATTTAACGATTGTAATATTTTTTTTTGCCTAATTTCGTCTTTAATATAATGTGTTAACTAATTACTACCATAATATGTACATATCGTCGATTACGATGATTTAACGATGTTTATATACTTACTAAGTAATTTGTGATTGCGAATTACCTACATACAATACAATAATTTTTATACTCTGTCTTTGTCCTACCGAAGACGGGTGTGCCACTAATCTATCTCAGACCACGTCATCTATTATATATAATTAGAGTATCACGATGTTTGTCCTCGATGGACTCCTAAACTACTTAACTGATTTTAATCAAATTTGGACACCGTGTGCACTTTGGTCCAACTTGAAAGATAGGATAACTTACATCTCAATTTTAAGTCGCAATATTATTTGATTGCAAATTATTTATTGCTGAGACTAAATTGTAAGTTAATTTTTAGTTTTAGTATAGCCGGCCACGTGTTAACCAAAATTATTGTGCACCGATTAGTGCAAAATTAAATTAAAATTATATTATTTTTGTATGTAATGTTACATCAAAACTTTAGCAACCACAGCAACGCGTGGCCGGGTCTGCTAGTACATTATAATTTTGAAAATAATTTAAATGACAATATTGAGTTACATTTATAATATTCATGTTTATGACTAAGTCTAAGTTTTGCCGTCCATCAAATATTTACCATAAACAAAACATTTCAAGAAGATTTAAAAAAAGTAACGGTAGACATCTCTAATTTTGGAATGTAATCTGTGATTTTTTATAAAATAAAATGCAATGAACAATATGGGTAAGACTTTTACAAATCGTTCGTAGCTTCAGAACTGTTAATATACCTAAGAAGAAATTTTAAAAGAAAATCCGCAAGCCTGTCTTTTGTTCATAATACAAAATAATAAAAAATAATAAAAGACAGCCTATTTCTTATAACTTGGGGTGGCCAACAAGCACCTGAACTTAAGTACGTCGTAACACGTCTGTAAATAACTACCTTTGCAACGCGTTGCTACGTCGTAGGAATGGGGAGAGATACAGAAGTCACGGAGAAAGAATTTTGCAATCAATTTTGGTGGGAAAGCAACACTACCAGGATCGGGCAAGGCAACCTTTTGTCAGTATACGATTTTACAGTAAAAAAAAACTTTTACTACTCTTGCATCAGGCCAGGTATCTAACAGCATCACACATCGTATCTTGCACCTTAATCGATAATACTGTCCCAAACATATGTTTTTAATTCTTTGTGACCAGGAATATTGTAATTACAAAATGTGGAACATATCGCTATATACTGTGCTTTATTTTCTTCTTAATCCCTCGAGCATTGTAATGGCAGATGTAATTTTAGTACACGTTTCAATTAGTAAAACATTATCACATTGGATTATCTGCTTTGTGAATGAGAATTATAAAGGAAGTTCAGATTTTAGGTTTACTCCGCTCGTTTAGAATTTTTCCAATAATGTAATTATCAATGAGTATTTTATAGAAGTTGCCTTTTCTTATTTAATTTTAATAGTTTTCACAATTTTTTATAAAAAATAGATATTATGAGAGTGAAGAGAATTTATTAGGAATAACTATAGGTTTAGGTTAACATCATTAGGATACACATGTATTTAAGCTACGTTTATTAGTATATTTATTACTTTTAAGGTTAAAGTAAATCTTTGAACTATATATTTTTATCAGAAATATTTTTTTTACCAATATGCTATTTTAAAACAGCTTAATTTTTAATATTTTGTCATCAGATCTTAACATACGCTACACATACTCTTACGTGCTAGTTGATATGTTGGATTGGATTCTAATTTAAAGTCTTAAAGAATATGAATGCCATTATTATTTATGGAACCAGCATAACACCAGAATCAAATGCGTTAAGTTAAAGAGTATACAAGCTTACTTTAGGAAATGTGTACAAAGTTGTTTGCTTAAATTGCATTTATCATTTCGATTTATGTATTTCGACAGTCTGTATTTTTTAAAATGCCATACGCATCGTAGGCATGTGAGTATCCCGTTTTCATAGTTATATGTGAGAGCTGCTGGTCGTGATTGTAGTTCATTGTAGATATATATTCTCTAGATCAGGGATCTGAAGAGCCTTTATTTGTCATCGTTGTCTCCAATGCGGCTGGTTGGCAGCCTGACACCTGGCACCTTGTTTCTTTCTCCATGCGATACAAATGTTCTTCAAATATCCCTTGGGCACATCTCTGTACCTAAGGAGTTGTCAGTTGCGGTTACGCTACAAGTTCACAGTAGAAGATACTCTTTGCCACTGGTCGCTCTTCCATGTCGGGACCACCGAACTTGAACCTCATGATATATCTTGAATGCCAACCACATTACCTCTTCACAGCACTTCAGTGTTTGACAGGTAACCAGAGCGTGAATACAAAGTTATGCAAAATCAACTGTTAATTAGGAAGGTATTTCGTAAAATTGTACCTTTAAAAATCATATACATATTTGAAAATTTAACGAATCTTGAAAAAGAATCGATTTGTTATTTAAAAAAACCATACATTTTAATACTGTACACCAAATATTAAAGAAACCGTAAAAATACCTCATACGTAAACCTCTGGATTTATAATGGATCTAAATATCATACGTAAACATCTGAGATGCAATTGCAATGAGGTTTAAAATGCTTACATGATGGCGATACACAGTTCACGTTTAAGCGAAGTAAAGGATATTGGCCATCACAATCGCCGTGTATAACCTATTTTAAATCATTTGGTCATAAGTCCAGACATCACCTGTCGCAGACTTTTTGAAGTTTTTATAAAAATCTCAAGTCAATGAGCGAACCCTGTGACTAGAGCAGTGATCAAATGAAGATGTAGTGTTTTTTATTGAAGTTTGGTAGAAGCAGTCTATCAAAAAATATTTCGTTTTCATAAATTTAGTTTTCTGTATAATTTAGCGATCCTGAAAATTTTGCTTAAATGTTATATACATTTATCTCTTTTTAATAATAAACTAATTATATTATACTATTTGTTACACAGTTACATATTAATTATATATATTTATGTTGATTATTGTATTCGGGGTTATATGACCTTAATAATCTTTGAATCACTATGCGTAAATAACTTACAACTAATATCCTAAACATACAAGAGCTTAATGTTTACCTCCAATCTATCCGAAAATGTCGTGTACATTTCCATAATTATCATATCAGTGATAAGAATTATTAATTACTGACAGCGGGTAGTTTGTTAGTTGGTTTTGGTACTTTACAATATACCTACAATATATATACAGGGTTATTTGTAATTAATTGGCCACCTCTTGAAGTCAGACTCTCTACATCAATCCCAACAACATTTGTTTTACGACTTTTTTATTTTAGTAGTTTTTAATATTTAAGTTTTCCCATAGAAAATTTATTTCTGTTCTCTGAACTGACATTAACTCTGAGCGCAGGTATGGCGTCTGGGCATTGACCTTTTAAGTACTTCTTACAATATACAGAGTAATAAGCAAAAGAGAGAGCAACAAATTTTTGTTTCGTTTCTTTGGTGTTGTTTATTAAGATTTGTAAAAAGTCGTAGAACAAATGTTGTTGGGATTGATGTAGAGATATTGCCTGCAAGAGATAGACAATTAATTACAAATAACCCTGTATATTGTAGAGGTTTTACTTATATTATCTATCAAATGTTCATTGCTCTTATAAGCAAAAACTTCTCTATTATTGAAAAAACATGAATTATCCAATGTGACTGTAATCGCTAACATATTTAATCATTGCAGATTTTATGGTTCGCGTCTTAGAATGATAAGATTAAATCTATAAATCTTTTTTATAACCAATTATGACACGGACATTATACTTGAAAAAGTAATAATATAATAATACAAATATAATTAATATTAAGTTAAGTTCTAGTATTATTAGAAACTCATACCTAGTAGTGACGATCTATTTTAAACAATAGGGATGTATAACTAACTCAAAGACTACTAAGGATACGATGGCTGCAACATTTGTTATTTTGAAAATGTTATATAAAATATTCTTTGTACCAATAAAACATATGATGCAGAAATAGGCAGGTGCAAATTAAAATGAAATCGGTTGTTTTTTTATTTTTTGATTTGTAGAAAAGAAACTTCGATATTTTTCTTATTTTCTCTCTAAAAGTATTTTTATAATATTGGACCCTTTACAAACAGAAATCAGGGAATGAAGTTGGTATAAACTTTTTCAATCTAAGGGAATCCGCAATTTATTCGAACAACACTTCCGTAAAAGGAGTCTCACGATATGATGACAAATTATTTCGAAAGTCATAAGAACAAAGTATACATTTTATTTTAATACAAAAATGTTTATCAAGCCAAAATCCACTACCTGAGAGCTGTTGTGACAAAACCTACTACTCGTAGACGCTATTTACATATGGTTTGCTTGATTCATAAAAGCCAATATCAAAACTATAGCCCAGTTGGTTTTAGATTGTCTTTAAAATCGCTCAGAAGACTCAAGTATGAATAAAAATTATTCATTATTCTCAAAATATATTCTTTATATTATATAGATTTTAATAAATCATATTCTATTTTATTATAATATGGAAAAAATAAATAAATGTAGAACAGCCGTCGGGTTGACTGTTGGGTGCTGGTATCCATTTTGAAAATCTATACAAAGATTGTGGTAAACCTCCACATCCAATCTCATATTTTTTATGTATTGAAGTAACTAAATATGGCCCGTTGATTGTCGTTAGTATGTTGATTGTTGTTATATTATATTAACAAAAGTCATTGTCAGTTTCTTTAATTGATCTATATCAAAGGCCTATATAAAGTTGACCTAATCAAATTATTTTATTGTTTTGGTATATTGAGAGCAAAGTTTTGCGTTCATAGACGAGTCATTACACAATGAGTCATATAAAATGTCTAAGAAAAAAATCATGGCTCTTATAGAATATTTAGATAATTTATTAAAATTTGAAAAAATCTGGTAATAAAATGTGCGAAGAAATAGCTTGTAAGCTTTATTTTTTTAATCGACTAATAGTCAATTATAGCCGTGGTCGTATTTAATATTCAATCATTGGCTCCGGAGCTTGTCAACGGGTTTTTATAATCTACATATAAAACAGTTCTCGATAATATTTCGTTTTAAAAACTACGGCTTCCTATTTTTAAAAAGGCATGTTGTGGTGTTATAAATTTGACGTGTGTATCTGTGTGTGGTCTCGTAGCAGCCAAACAAGTTGACGGACTTGATTGCGGTTTTATTTAATCAAAAGCCTTCGAATCGAAAACTTCGTAAAATAGACACAATCGTCAACGTACGTACAACGGTCCCCCGAGGCAACGACTTCAATAAATACATAACAATATTATACTTCTCCATTTCAGAAGGCTTTTTGTGTCGGAGTTCATTTTTTACTTTTAGTGCAAATTAGTAATTATTGCTTTTATGAAATCAATGTATTATTATACTCTTATTTATATTTACATTTACATGAATGTCATAAAGCACTTGATGCGAAAACTTTTTATTTAAGTATTTATTTGTTTAAATGTTGGCCAATATACAAGCAACTGTTAATTGATAATTAGAGTAATTAAAATAAAACAATGTTTAATGTATTAGATATTGTAAGCAAACAGCATTTGGATTTTTGTGATTATTAAATAATAAATAAAAATGTATTTAATATTTTTATTTTCGTGCAAAAAACTAAGTGAAGAAGAAGGATAATCGTGGGACAATGCATCTGTAACTGCAACATAGCAAGGATCTTACTAAGAAACATATAAAGGTACATATAACAACGTTTTTCCATTACGTAAAATAAAAGGTAACAAGTCGCCATTACGACGAGAAAACGATATTTAAAAAAATTGAATAAATAATTTGACACTAAAGAACTATATTTATTTAATTTTTATGATACATAAGGTAATATTGAATAAATAATTTGCAATCCGGAGAAAAATATAAATTTATATTTCAATTGCTTTTAATTTTAACCAATGGTTGATTATTCTCGTCGAAATTTTAATAAGAAAATAAAGCATTGAGTAGCTTAAGTTACAAAATAAGTCTACTATTCTCAAGTCATTATTATGGTTTCCAGGCAAGTGTTTTAAAACCACGATACGGATACATAACTATGTTATTTATTTTAAACATTAAATTGGTTTATTATTAATTTATTTTTTAAATGACGTGCACCAATTTTTTTTTTGTGAAACAAATAATCTTTGTTCTCAATACGAATACATATCGATTATAATTGAATAATATTTATGAGAGTTGCAGCTGATTAGTGTATATCTATATATTTTTTCTTTAAACTTTAAAGGATAACAAAGAATACAAAAATCTTGGTATCTAAACAACTCTACATAGAGTGCGTCGTTTATCACAATTAGCAGTACGCTGCCCAACACAACACTTCAGGGCTTGGTTTGCTTAAATGTACTGCGCGTTATTTATTGCGGTTTTACTTGAGAGTTGTAAGATTTTTAATAAATAAAGAATGAAAAATTAATTTATAAGGGCAGGGTTTCGAACCCGTGACGTCTAAGTAACCGTTCCGGCACTCTTTTAATTGAGGTACAGTATCGGTACTTATTCACTGTATATACAGGATAGATATCGACTAAACAAAATAGATTATGTAAATATCTAAATATTTAGGTTGTTTTAAACTCAATTGGATTATTGGAATAATCTTTTAAAAACTTCTAATATTGAATTTAGTGTTACATTGTAATCTAGTTCTTGAAACTTATCATTCAATGACAATATAAAAACAATATTTTTGTTAATGTATCGTTTTTAATCATTTTCTATATAAAAAAGATACATTTTAGATAAAAAAACTTGTTTTATTTTCTCAGCTGTTAGTTATAACAAAATGTTTAAAGTTTTTAGATTATTTTAATTTAATAAATCCAAAAATATTATTTTATATCTCTTAATTAATAAATGTCGATCTCAAAAACTCAATTCAGAAAACAATACGGGCAAAAATAATCTGATACCGTCTAAAGTCTAGACGACAAAAATTAATTATTTATAGATTTTATTTGGATTAAGAGTTTGTAGATTTTATGAGATTACTTTTTTGCTTACTTGCTATAAAGAAAAGAAAAACAATTTCTGTAAAAATAGCATTTTTGGTAACCTAAGACAGTATAAATAATGCAGCATTATTACTTACAAAGATTAAAACATTCCGTCATACAGTTTATACAATATTTAAACTAAATATAAACGAATATAAAAACATCTTCATCCAGTTTCAGCTCATAATATTTTATTATTAATAGCAAGTAGTATATTATAGCATAACTTACGTAAATTATAATTAACGACTCAATCAAGATAGTATTTGAGAATCACGGCATAGGAGCCAGTTTAACTATATTCAGTGAGTACAAATCTTCTCCAATCTTTATACCTTTTTGTTATCATCTGAAAAGCGTTATTAAGAATTCTAGTTAGTTATCCGCATAATAAAAATCTCATTAGCCATCGTAAAAGAGGTTTTACAGGTATATGTGTGACGAAATATAATACTCAACATCTAGTTTCTCTGAATTAAGCAAAGTATTGCGAGGTGCCATATGTTGCGATTCTGTGTGGGTGGTTGTAGGCATAAATAAATATAAAGAATGTGAAAATAACATTAAGTACTAGCACTTTAGCATAGATAATAAAAGGTTAGCAATTTAATAAACTTTGCTTTTTAAAATTAAATTATTCTTTAAAAACTGATTCATTTTCATCAGTCTCTCTGGCATATTCGTGAGAATCAAGGTTATAATAACTATGTTACGCTGATTTTAATTATTTAATTATAGGAATACTTTTCAATTTCAACGAATTGTTGATCAAAGAACTTTAATCAAAAGCAGTGTACCTAATTTTGTTGTCAATACCTATATTAAAAAATGATTATTATTGAAATTAAAATATAAATTTGGATAGCATAACTTTTTAAAGCTAACGTGTATATTCGCAATTTCTATTATAAATATTAACTTAGGATGAGTGTCCTTTGCTCCGGTATTGAGAACACTGTAAATATTATTTTTAATAGGAATTCTCTCCAAACACATCATTCCTCATTTCTATAGAAAACTGTAAGCTGATGTAATAAGAGTAAGCCGAGTATAGTAGAGCGTCGATAATCAGATATTATTGAGGAACCGGGGGGTTGGGAAAACCATTTTTTTCGGATAACGGAACTCTTTTGACTCGGCAATGACCATTTTAGAATTTATGTCGTTAATAATAAATAGTATTTAAATAAAACAATTCAGTTTTGTAAAAAATATTTACTCACAAACATATATTTTAATTATATTTAACTATAAAATACTAGAGTCTAAAAAATCTTATATTTTTATAAAAAATCTTATATCTTATTAGTTTATTTATTTAAGGACTGTTAGATAATTTAAACTAGTCACTCTCAGCCTATGTTTCAAATCAATTATCATCTCTGTATTATTGAACCAGCAGAGGCCCAAGTCGTTAAAAGTGTTTTAATATAAACAACTTGGTATTCGAATCTTACAGAAAATACAAAGTAATCTAAACCTAAGCGGTTACTACTATAACATAACATTACTAAAACTTGTTCAAAAGTATCTCATAATTACTCTATAATTAGAAACATCACATATTTTTGTTTTATAGTTTCTTTTTTTCAAACTTCAGTACTTGTCTTAATATCAAGATTAAATAATATTACTGATATTTAAAACATAAGAATACCGCTTTTAACAATTCATTCTGTTTGACTGTCACTTGTTTTACTCATGTTGCACGATACACAATACCTCAATACAGATTTCTTTTAAATCCGTAGTATTTTGTTACTGACATAAATATTAATATTATTGTTTTTCAGAGGTCGCATTTTCGAATCCCTACCAGTACTGGTTTATTTTTCATTTTATTTTTTTTTATTTATTTATTTTATAATCCTTTATAGACATTTTAAATACACAACAAGTCTAACATATCAAAATAGATTCTGTTGATATAAGTAGATGCTGGTTGATTGATTGTTTCGTTTTTTAAGTATCTTATTAAAAAATGTCCACTTATTTAAATGACTGAATGGAATGAATGCTATGGAATATAGGCTCGGGAATAAATCTATGTTTATGGAGCTATTCCTACGAGGCACTCTTTACGATGCGGTAGTAAGGATATTTAAAAATGTGGATTGTGGAATACTATAATTTGTCTTTTATTTCTTTTTTTATTACAAAAGATATTTGTTTGAGTTGTTAAAAGAAAAAGAAGAAGTCGAAAAAAATATTAAAATATTTGTTTTTATTAAAAGCTGCAAATCTTAAAGTCTTACATAAGGTATATCTTAATATAAATTAACTTACCTATCTATATTTTAGAAGGTGATTTTCTCAAATTCTGTTGTTATATGTCATTAGGTTAATATGTAAGAAAATTAATTGTTCAGTTTTAAACATTTAACTTGCGTCAAAACCGACTTAAATATTTTCGTCCTACTTTTTTCTTTAATTCTTCATTCCTATTTCATAAATTATTCATGGGCGCACCCATTTCATTCGACTTATTTTTATCAGACAATTTTTCAGTTAATGTTTTGATGTTTTGCTAATGTTTTTTGTTAATATTGCTTTTAAAAGTCATTTTCTTAACAATTATCTTTGATGTCATTTTTGTAAACATTATTTTTATTTAAGCTACTATAAATATAAAAAAATACAGAGAATATTATGAATATATAATCTTTACTAATATTATAAATTCTAAAGTAACTCTGTCTGTATGTCTGTTACGCTTTACGCTTAAACCACTTCACCAATTTTAATATTTTTTTTCATAAATATAGATAACAATAAAGGGCATAGGCTACCTTTTACAACGGGAAAGTATCTCATTCTCACGGGAAACAACGTAAATCGCTGGCGAATACTCTGTCCTCATAGTAGGCGATACCTTCTTCTTTTATAGTAATACGTGTTTTTGGGTTTCGTTTCCTTTATTCTATAAAACATAATATCATATAATCTTTCGATCCTTTTTAATCCATAATTTAAAGTTTATCTGTTATGCTTTCACGCTTTAAGCCACTATACCGATTTTTATAAAATTTGACGCAAATGTACATTGGATGCTGAGAAAGGACATTTTTTACCGCTGGAAAATATTTCAATCCTACGAGAAACGTAAATCGGAAGAAATGTTTTTTTCCGTTGCGCCGCTATTTGGATACATTGGCCTTATAGTAGGTGATATATTGATAAAATGTTTATAAAAATGTTTTTTTTAGTACAACTAAAAAGAAGCCCTGGACACCATACATCTATTCTTCTATCTATTTTTGGTAGGCAAGCCAGAATAAGCCATTTTGTATAAAAAAAATATATAGTAATTATCAAAAATTATAATATAGGAAGGCATATAGACCCAAATTAAATATAATGACTTTATTATAAAGTCTATTGTAGGAAAATAAAATATGTTGTTTGGATGCATAGTTTCTGAATTACGGCATATTGAATATGACATTATTATATATATAAACATAAATTGGTCTACGCGCATCACGCGGCTCATCAGTGGGCGGAAACTATAGTTTTCATGAATATAATGTGGGCGTAAACCTAAACCTGGTTATGCTATACCTACAAAACAGACATAGACTATCTTTTGTCGCAATAGTAGTGGTTAAAATAAAAAATATATTCTTTAATCGTATCAGTTCAAATACCAAATTCTAAATTGTTTCGACCAATAATAAAGGAGAAGACTCCTTTAACATAAGAAACGAGCAGGTCATCTTCGAACAAGAACTGTTCTAACGTCCAGTTCACATTTCATACACGGAAAAGAAACTTAATATGCAAGTACGTACTTCATTTAAAAATAAAACTACTATTCAAAGAAACTTATTTGAAGCAGATGAAGTCAAGGGTATAATCTAGTATAAAATAAACGTAGACTTCAAAATATTTATATTTCTAATCTCTTGATATTAATATTATCTTAATCATAAGATAATATTAATATCAAGTTATCAATATCAAGATATTTATATTATCTTAATTATAAGATAATATTAATATCAAGTTATAAATTTAATTGTTAATTAATTTTAAATTAGAATCTCAATTTCCACGCCTATGACTTAGACTTATTTTATTAAAATTTATTTTTTATAGTTTTAGGTGGCCTGCATTTAAATAGAACTCTGTAATTAAGTATTGTTGTAACACATAGCTATCTTGTAGGAGCGGGGAGAGATGAAGGAGACTGGGATTCACGGGGAGAAAAATACTGGGCCACGAGTCTAGTAAATTAGGCTATTTCATTTCATTTGCATTTTCTGCGAGAGTAATATTACCAGGAACGAGCCAGTTCGTTTACAGGACTACAGCTACATCTAGGTTCTATTACCCTAATATTAAATATACAACTTTAATAACTCTGGCATCTCACTGTGTCATTCTCCTTAATCGACACTGTTCCAAACATATCCGTTGTTTATTTGTTTGTCATCTATATTGCAGTAATAAAATGCGGAATATCTCACTGAATACCATTTTTTGTTTATGGATGTTATACTTGTAAATCTAAAACGATATACGAGATTAGTTTGGACACTACAGCTAAGGCACGCTTTTAATTACAAAGCTGTTTTAGTGTGCGGGCCGTTTACTATTCGCATTGGGATCGTCAATCGGTAGAAAAAGTAAACTAGCTACGAGTATCAAGCTTTTCAAACGATTATTTCTATTTAATCCTTATTGTATTGTGATAAGGTTCTACCGGCAGATGTAATGGCAGAACAAAATTTAATTTAAAGAATGAATATTATATTATTGTTAGAAATAAAGTAATATAATATATATATATATATATATATATATATATATATATATATATATATATATATATATACATATATATATATATATATATATATATATATATATATATATATATATATATATATATAATGAAGTTCTTTAATAGTTCATAGATTACATGCAAATGTTTATCAAATTTATTGTACATAACATCACAAATTTCGTAACATGTGCTGTAACTCTGTGATATAATTACTTCAATTTACACCAGCCCCTGCTGTCGGCACAACTAATAAAAAATTTAATTATTGTTCATAATTTCACTACGACAATATTAGCCAAAGCCAAGCCGCTCCAAAGTGTTATTAACTTTTTAACTGTGTTTAACCAATGAAACACCTTACCAGCTTTATTCCTTATAGATATTATACAATTTCATGTTAATATAAATCTAAGTATCTCGAGACAAGTTCTTACATAAATTAATAACAGAATTTGTTCCATCTTAAAAGTCAACTAAGCTTTAAAAAATATATATTATAGAAGGTATAAATCTTTCAATATTTATTCATAATTCAATAACAAAATAAAAAAGACCTTTAGAGCAATAACAAAAATATTATCAGAATATTAATTGATGAATCACCTCATGGAAAATAAGTCCAGTGGGATTTTAAAGTCTTGATTAATTTATGGCACAAGAATGACGAATCGAAGGTAAATTTGGAACGAATTATAAAAATATGAAAAGATATATATGAAACTTAAAGATATTCATGAACCTTAGTCTAACAAATTAACTTGACATAGTTTTATTACTAATAAATAGGTACCAACAAACAATAATTGCATTTCATAACATGGATATAAATAAAAAGTTTTATTATTATTAATAATTAGCAACAAAGTCTAGAGCCTGAGAACTTGGTTCTGTTGAAGATTATTATGTATTATTTTTTTTCTAAAAGAGTGCAATTATTCGAATTCAAATGTAGGTACATTTGAAAATTTCTCACAAGAAGTCATAATTGTATCTGTACCATATAATATTAAGAAATTCCTACCTTGAACTGAAAGTTTTAAAACTTCATCTACTTTGTTAGGTTCATTAGTTTTTATCTGGTAACTTTAGACCAGAAACTAAGTTTTCTGTTATTTTATCTTTCTTGACTATCTTAAGCAAATGAATTTTCTACATATTTTAAACTTAATTTGGGTGAGTACGTTATAACATTAAGTATTTGGTTTATTGAATATGGTTTCGGTTTTAATAAAATTACTGAATTTATTAGTAGATAAACGAACAATTAATTACATAAGATTTTTTTTTATAATAGGTTTCACGTAATATTTAATTTGTGACTATGAATTATTTTAGGTTTACTGTTTGTATGTACGTTTTTGGACAAAAAGCCTATTTTCATTCAAATGTCATTTACAATATAATATATATGATAAGTTTGTTTAATCTTTATCTGCCTACAGATCTTAATTAGTTTTTATAATTATTATGATATTGATGACAGTAAGGTTACATAGTTTTTATGATGCAAATGTCTTCGTCGTGTGTTATTGATATTTAAAACATATGAGAATACAGTTTTCAATCATTAATTCTTTATGACTATTACATGTTATACAACATGTTGCACGATACATAATAGCAGAAACTTGTTTTTTTTTAAATCTGTATTATTTTGTTACGAGAATTTTTTTTGTTTTGTGATAATTATGTTAAGTTATGGTTCGTATTTCAAGATTACTTTGTTTTTAGACCACTTGTCTTTTAGAATAATATAATCTTTATAAGGAGAATAATATAATCTTTATAAGTTATCGTTATATTAATAAAAGGAATACATTACCTGATATTAAAGAGGTAGTTAGTTAGCTTTTGATATTGCAAGGAACTTTGACTTTTTCGTTATTATATCAATATACTAGCTGACCCGGCAAACTTTGTTCCGCCTTAATGGCAATAAATAAGCAGATTTATTTTTTAATTGGAAAAAATACAAAAAAATGAAATACCTACATTAATCATTCATAATTATTTATTTATTTTAGTACATAGGTTGCTCTTCATTTAAGTACCTTGTGATACACGACATTTTTTGTTTTATTATCAGGCGCAAAAACAAACAACGCAGATGGTCTTCCGACCCGTGAACATGCCACGTATAATTGACCATGGGAAAAACATGAATGTTCTAGATTTAAACCACAAACTTTTAAGGATTGGCCTTGTGATTTGTTGATGGTCATGGCAAACGCAAGACGTATCGGAAATTGAAGTCTTTTAAATTCAAACGGCATATCGGTTGGGATCATCGGTATCCTCGGAATGAGAACTTCCTCACCTTTGAATTTTCCTATCATTATCGTAGCGTAAATTACATTGTTCATCAATTTTCTAACCAGCAAACGCGTACCGTTGCACAGTTTTGGTTGGTTTATGTTTCGAAGCATGATTACTACGGAGCCAACCTTTAGGCATAAATTGTGCGGTGGTAAGCCAGGCACGTCCAAAGAGTTTAAAAATTCAATAGGATAGTTGGTGGCTTCATCTTCATTTGTGACGCAGTCAATAGATTTGAATGAATGCATTGTTCCAATGATCTTATTTTGAATTATGTAGTTTAGGTCATCTACATCTTTATTCTTAGCCGCTAAAATTGCTCGCTCACTCAACCATTCATTATTTTTGTAGTTAGAAATAATTTCTGGAAACACATTGTTGATAAGTTCGTCTTTTGATGAGACAAAATTACAGAAATTATTTGGAAATGATATTAATCCGCTCGATTCATTGACAGGTACTTGACCATTACCGATAGTCAGCAATTGCTCCGAGAAATCTTCTGCAGTTATATCATTAACCAATGTAACTCTCATGTTTGTTGTCAGTTGTAGTTTCTTCACATAGCGCCATAGATTTGACGATTTGAGGCAAGCGTTTATTTCGTCGGCAGCCGTAGATCTTGGAATTACTGGCAGTATTTGGCGGAAATCGCCAGAGAGTAAAATCATTGCTCCTCCAAAACATCTCGAGTCATTGCGTAAATCTTTTAATGTTCGGTTAAGTGCTTCTAATGCACGTTTATGCGCCATTGTGCATTCGTCCCAGATGATGATTTTCGATACCGCTAAAACTTTGGCCATTGCTGAGTGCTTTGCAATATTACACGTTGGTTCTTCAATAGTTTGAAGATTTAACGGTAATTTGAATGCTGAATGAGCCGTACGGCATCCTTCTAACAATGTGGCTGCTATTCCAGAAGAAGCAACTGCAACCGCTATGTTAGATCTTGCCCGAACAGTTGCTAAAACTAATGACATGAGGAATGTCTTGCCAGTTCCACCAGGGGCATCTAGGAAATATAAACCACCATTTTCATCATCGATTGCCTTCATTAAAGTATCATAAACTTCCTTTTGTTGGTAATTCAATAGGGGTACATTCGTTTGAATAACTAAATCTAATTCCTGGTGATCATATTCACGTTCCCGTTCCAATTCTCGATTAAATGCGTCATTCATTTCACGATATGGTGCTGGCATTCCTAACCTGATTAATAAATTACCGCACATGAGGTAACAGATATCTTCGATCAAGAGTAAAGCACGATTATGTATCTCCTCATTCATCTCAATATCTTGATTTCTGGAACTGACACGAATTTGATGTAAAATATCTTCTGACATATTATCCTTGTATTTGTGCCACAGGTTACATGGGTTTGATGGAAAACATGTCGAAATTATGATAGCGAATAATGTGCGTATCTGACTTGGTGATGCAGAGATAATGGCTTCAGCGATTGTCGTATCCCAATGACTATCGCTTTCTAATAACTTCAATTCTTCACATGCAGCACGATATGTTGGGAATATTACACCATTAACAGTTCGTAGTGACTCAAATGACGTTGGCCCACGCACATTTACCAGCAACAACCGCAAATAGAAACATTCATTATTCTTTGGATGAACTGTATACATACGACCAAGAGCATCAGTAGAACGCACATCTGGATACCCAGGAACCGCATCGCCTTGCTTCCGTCTTTGAAAATTCTTCGATGAAGCATTCCAAGTATAATAACGTGGCATCTCCGAGTAAAGCAAAGTTCGTGCAAACTGATCGCTTTGGCAGATTGCAAAAAAAACTGGTCAATGTAGTTGCTGGAGGTGTTTCAGCACGTTGCGTAGCATTCGAAGTCGTGAAATATACTGGTTGACCATTCTCCAGGTGCACCGCCAAATGCATAACAGTAGGATGACGTTCGTGAATGGGAAATGCGAATATACGCCAAATCGCTTCATTACAGTTCACATAACGACCAACTTGATAGCGTGAAATTTCATCGTTTGTATTCGAGGATTGCAGTCCAAAAACCGCCATATCACTGCCTTTCGTGACATTAACTGAATTGCAATTGTGAATTGCAGTATTCAACGTTGAAATGTGTCTTGAACGATTTAGAAAAAAGTGGCGAATATGGAACAATCCAACTGTTGTCGACAACGAAATCCATTCTTTTCACTTTCGTTGTAACAGTTCGACCGTTGTCATCTGGTGATCGACGCCGATACAGCGGATAACCATCATTGCCAGTGACAGTCTCCTCCGTTAATTTTCGTGGATATCGTTTAGAGCACTTTCCATCGACCATGCAAGGTGATTGGGGATTGATGGCACCACACGGTCTATGAATCATATTAGTAGTAACAACATCATGTAGGTCTGGATCGACTTCATAATCAGGAATCTCGGCACATATGATATTATCTATTTGGTCAGGCTGAATTCTTTCCACTAACCAAATAAGAATGTGTGCGTGCGGCAGGCCTCGCTTTTGCCATTCGATTGAATACATCCAGCATCGAGTATCTCCAAAGACGCGTTGTTTAACAATAAAGTTCATCAGGGACCGAATTTTTTGCCTGAATATACGTGCTGTGATGTCGTGTCTATCACTTGATGTTTGTCCGGGAAGCAGCAATTGGGTAATTTCTATCCATTTTGGATTGCAGGTAAAAGTAATAAAGAGATCGGGCCGACCGTAATGACGAACATATGTCATTGCATCTTGTGCATATTCATGCATATGACGTGGACTACCAATGTATGTCGCCGGCAGAATAGTTAATCGACCAATATTAGCTGCATTTCCTTCAGTACTAACTGCATCACGTAAATGGATGTACTCCTCAGAACGCAGTTTGGCTTGGTTCAACCTAATGAATGTTAAACGTTCCGTTTCTATTTTTACATACATATCAACGCAATACTGTTGAAACAATCGACGAAACCGCAGCAAAAAGTTGTCAGCATTTTGACGAATCATCAAGCGATATGCGTAATAATTCATTGAGCTAACTTTCTTTGTAGTTTCTTCACCTGAAATAAAAAAAAAATGATAATTAACCATTTGAAAGGCAAATTTTAAAGGCAAACAATACCGACATTAACCATTTTTTTAATAAGCATTATTTTAAATCAGCGTCTTTCACAAATAAATGAAATAAATTATGATACTGATACTCACCATTCAATGGATTTTTCATTTTAATATTAAAATAATATCCATCTTCTCCTTGCCAAAACATCAGCGGGTATTGCAATGTATCATGTGATCGATGAGTTTCAGATATTCGTGGCAGTTGCCCAATATCGCGACGTGTAAGCACAATATCGCGTTTTTCTAATTGTTCATCAACAATCAGGATGGCAACTTCGTCTACTGTTGGAGCATTAAATGTCCTTTCGTGTGTTCCAGATGGTCGTTTATCTGCTTTGATGACAACTTTAAAGTCATCACTTGGCAGGCGCTCTAAAGCACTCTTAAACAACCTGACCAACGCATGATGTTCATGAAGCAGACACTGCAAGTCTTGAAGAATTGCTCGCTTCATTCCTGCATTGATCTCTAGGCGTCGATCAAGTTGTTCTTCCATGTTGCCCATGAAATATATTTGTAAAAATTTATTCTGTGTATCTTCGAAAGGTAGTAATGATCCAATTTTATGATGAATCTGTCCTTGTATCTACAAAATAAAAACCAGACAGTATTAACTTGGTTATAAACACTTTTTTCAGTGAGAGCGTAGAGTTCAGGATTAGCAATATACTACATAGGTACCAATAAATAAAGTAAGATATTCTTTAACTACATTGTATATAAGTACAAAAATAAATACCTTAAATGTCGGATTAAATCCTCGTTCTTCGATAATATGTGCCCCAAATGACGTCATTTGGAAACAACCATTGTATTTTTGAGTATTTGCAAGAAAGTGGCGTGATTCTTGTGTTTCGCCACAAAGCAATGAATACAATGGCTCAGGTGGCGGAGTCAACAATGGCAATTTCAATTTACCATTAAGGCAGCATAATATAGGCGTTTCTCCGGAAAACTTTAATGCACCACAATACTCGCAAACTACGTCCATTTGCCCAATGCAAACGCTAGGATGCAAGCTGTAATCAATGCTGCAATCGTATTGAAACGCTGCTCGATTCAAATCAGCACTTGATAAATGTCTTGTTCTGCGTCGCAAATTATCTATTTGTTGATCTCTGTTGTTCGCTCGACGATTCTGCATTGCTAACCGAGCTGTTTTACGGGCTGCTTCACTTTGCTCTCGTGTTTGAGAAGCACGAAGTCGAGCCATACTATCGCGGCACTGTTCACGTGCAATTTTTTGTTCTTCTTCAGTCCTTTCATTTGCAGTATTTCGTATTCTTCTTGCATTACGGCTTTGTCGGGAAAGATTCGATCGTCTTGGTCGCGGCATTATTAATTAAACTTCACTTCACCTAAAAACTCAATTTTTCAACCATACAGAGTTTTATAGTTCACTTCACTGTTTATATACTATACTGGCACTCTCATTACATTATAATTGTTAATAATTCATTTAATAGAAATAGTTTTATTATTGATTTCTTACAAATATCTAATTGTCATCCATACTTCATTACATAGCTGTCATTATACGTCAATTACATAGCTGTGATTTGATTTTTGTTATTCCCAGTCTGATTCTTTTTTGTTTTATAGTGACTGACGTTTCATGTCAAGTCAGACGGGAATGCTGGCGAACGGGATAAAAAGTATCCTATGTCCTTCTCCTGGCTCTAAACTACCTCCCTGCCAATTTTCAGCTAAATCGGTTCAGCCGTTCTTGAGTTATAAGTGGTCTAACTAACACGACTTTCTTTTATATATATAGATATCTTAGAACTATGATGTCCTTTTTAAGCCAATAACTATGTTTTGTTATAATTGGTTACGATAACCTAAGCATCTAATACTGTGCATTACCATGAATAATATATATTGGATAAAAAAAATATCTAAAATATCAGATAGACACTTAAATAAACTTTACAAAACATTTATTACATCAGATCTTATTTTATCAGATTAAATTAAAATATTTGTATCTATATTTTAAAACCTGATCTGCTCAAATTCTAATATTAATATGTCAATCGGTTTATATTTAAGAAAATAAGAATGGTTGCTTTGATTTAAAAATTAAACTTGCCTCAACCCCGATATTAATATTTTCGTCTCATTTTGTCTTTGATTCTTCATTCCTACTTTGAAACTTTATGGCCGCAGCCATTTTATTTAATTTATGTTATCAGACAATTTTTCAGTTCACTTTCTGCTAATGTTTTTTTTTATTGCTTTTAAATGTCATTTTGTTAACGTATCAAACTCTTACGAAAAAAATGTATATCGAAAGTTATTCGATTATAAAATTATACTATTAAGAATATATAATAAATAATTAAGTAAATTTTAAAAGATTTATATTTTTATTTAACTAGAGTATAAAATTAATATCAAGTTATATTTATAGTAACGGGCCACAATATTTATTTAGAAACATAATATGTAAATCACCCTCGGTTTTTATAAAAAAAAATATTTATTGAAACAAAACCCAACGAGCGAATGCCTATATCTCATATAAATATAGGGGAGTCACGAACTCAGATTATTCACGGGGAGAAAAAAACTGACTGATTTTTCAGCACATCTTAACATAAGATTTGATTTTCATGCTTGTTTATTTTTTTAATTTGACTTTTATTTGGAGTCTTGAGAACATTAATATTATTATTATTTATGAAAATAGTATGATCATTTAAGGAGTAATTCTTGTAAAATTTAATTGTTTATTAAATATTACATTAACGAAACGTAAATTATAATCCATAAACATCTATCCATGTTTTGGACTTATCCTAAACACACAAGAGCTATGTTTAGATTAGGGAACGTGTCTAAAGTTGTCTGCTAATATTCATTGTTCATATTGAAATCCTTATTTAATATTCTTACATAATAGATATTAGTATTTTTATATATAAAGTTCTTAATATCTTGATAAGTTAGTTCACCAAAGCTCTTTATTTACTTAATAACTAAGGATCAAAACATACACATACACAATAATTCAAGGAATTCAGAATCATTGAAAATTTATTATAATATAAAATAAACGAATATTGAATGTTTTACGAATGTCTTTGTATATATTGCTACTGTTTTTTTTCTTATATTTGTGTATTTTAAATGTATAGAACATGTTCTAAGATTGTAAATGTATTACTATGAACAATATAACAACATCATATACTTAATGACTGGTTTCGGATATGGCGACTACTTAATTTATGTTTTAAGTGTTCATGTGCTCGTATGAGTCTCATATAGCCAAATTATTAAGCCAAATGTTTAGGCACTGTGGGTATGTAAACAGTCTTAACATAGAGTTATTGTTCTTACATAATTGACTATTTATTTTTTACTGATTGTAATAGAGTAACATATCAATTAAATGTATTAATATTATATTGTGTTCGAGCTTAATCTAACATAATAATATTTGAATCACCAAGCAGAAATAACCTAAAATTATTATCCTAAACATACAAGATCTGTTATGTGTACGTCCAGAATAACCTAAAATATTGTGTACATTTCCATAATTATCATATCAGTCATAAGACCAACAGAATTATTAATTAGTCAATCGGCTAGTTGGCTAGTTAGTCTTGTTACTTTACTAACTAAAATAATTTACTAATAAAAATCAAAACATATATACATATATACTAAATGTATTTGTATTATTATCTATCTAATATCCATTGCTCTTATGAAAAAATAACTTTACAAAAAATAACTTTACAAAAAATAACTTTACAAAAAATAACTTTACAAAAACTAACATGTGCAAAATATTGATATTATTATTATAATCTCATTTCATAATATGTACTGATGTACATAACTGTGTTAAGAACTGTTTTACTGTGTTTTGAACAGTACAGTTATCAAACTGTGCTATAATTACTTCAATTAACACTAATTCTTGGTGTCGGTTCTATTAATAATATATTAAATTAATGTTAATAACTTTACTATGAGAATATTACCCCGCTCCAAAGTGTTATTAATTTTAACACGCTTTTATTAGTTTCACGTGTATGTTTTCTTATTTGTTTGCTTGTAACCGAGTTTTTCGAAAGCGATTTTGTCGCATTTCCCACGGATCGATTTTGTTCAAACTTTGTACACATATCAAGAACCGACAGTAAATTGATAAATCGATAAAATTATCTCGTTATCGTGATTAGGATCTCCAGGAATTATAATTATCTTAAGGTAGTTTGGCGTGTTTTTTAGTTTTTTAAACTATATTTATATTATTATTTCTAACTGTATTTAACTTATAAAGCACGTTACTAGCGCTAATGTCTGCAATAAATTGTATCGTGTCATATTAATGTATTGTTATCTCAAGACAAGTTCTTGAATCAGTTATTAACAGAAATTCTTCCATCCTAAAAGTTTTAAACAAGCTTTGGATAATTTGAAAGAGACGTTTAAATGTATTATAGAAACAATAAACCTTTTAAAATCAATCCGTAATTCAATTATAAAATAAAAAATTAAAATGTAATTCATGAAGATCTTCGAGAGCAAAATCAAAAATATTATCAGAATATTAATTGATGAATCACTCAGGGGATGAATCAATCCAGTGGGATTTCAAAGTCTTGGGGAGTCGAAGGTAAATAAGGAAGGAAATATAAAAATAAGCCAGAAATAATTATAAATTTAGAAAACATG
Organism: Napeogenes inachia; assembly: GCA_959347355.1. Classification (NCBI taxonomy): domain Eukaryota; kingdom Metazoa; phylum Arthropoda; class Insecta; order Lepidoptera; family Nymphalidae; genus Napeogenes; species Napeogenes inachia. The sequence goes on along the minus strand of OY365793.1, from coordinate 17,977,158 downwards.
CCTATATTTTCTATAAAAGTAATTTTATAATTTTGGAGTAATGAGAAATAGAAATCAGGGTGTTGAAGTAGGTATAAACTTTTTCAATACAAGAATCTCGGTAATTTATTCGAACCACAAGTCCATGAAAAAACTCTTCGACGATATAATAACAAACAATTATTTATGTTTTAAAACAAAATATTCTAATTTTCCTAAAACATAAATATTTATGCCTTTTGAGCCATGTTTTTCACTTAAATATTATAATTAAACTGTATTCAATATTGGTATATATTAGAGTACATTATATCGTAGTATATAAGAGTATTAGAGTATTATAAAGGTGAATTCGAACCTGAGGTATGTGGGCGACTATGGAGATAATCTATTACTTACTGGGCTATAGTATCAGTGATGGCTTATAGTATCAATGAATTAAGCATACTATATGTAAATGTTCCTTTAGTTTCATAGTCATAAGTAAGCTGATTACATTCATAGTCATAAATAAGCTGATGAATTATACAAAAGTAAATGAAGAATTTAATATCTTTTTAAGCATACTAAGGTCTTTTCTTAATACTTGAAATAATCTGGTAATAAAAAGCGCGAATGAATGGCTTGTAAGCTCTTTTTTAATCAACTAAAAGTCAATTATATTCGCTGTAATCTAATTTAATAGTCAATCATTTGCTCTAGTACTTGTCTACGGGTTTTTAAATTCTCTATATAAAACAATTCATGCCAATATTTACTTTTAAAATCGATTTAACTTCAATAGATTCGATATTGTAAGCATTGGATTTTTTTCAATTGTATTAAAAAATTAAGATATTTGAAAAGCTTGTTTTAAATATACGATAGGGTAACGACAGAATTAATGTAAAGTTTCAAAATTGTGTCTAATCTGTAAGGTTCATAAAGGTTTATTTGTTATGTTTATTTCCAGGAACAAAGTACGATGTTGTCAGTTTATGACGTTTAGTAATAAAAGTGTTTATTAAAAAAATATATATGAATATGTAATAAATATCGTTGTCATAATAAGATTTGTCGTTTTTACTAATTAATGTGTCTAATGCTTTATGTAATAATACAATTTATAAATACTAAACGGATTGTCTTATAAATCATAAATGGTTTTGATCTTAACATAATCTACAATAAAAATCTCTCGAATATTAAATATTGATTTCGTAAATATCGATTACGTACATCTCAGATGTATATGTGTTGAATGAGGTGAATCGTTTCTAGGTTCAAATATATCCAATCGCTTGTGTAATACAGTACTTACTATATTAAGCTTATTGTCTAATAAAACCAGATAGATAACGATAGGTTAAAATATTATTATTTAATTTATTTGTGAACGAAACTAAAACATGATGAAGATAATTATATCCTTTGAGCTTCATCACTAAGCTAAATGTTGACAAAGTGGTTTAGTCCTTGGAAATTGGCAATGGCATCAGTAAAGAGTCTATAAGATTCTCCAAAATTAAAAAAAACACGTAATATTTATTGATTTATTTCAGTAATATAAGTTAAATGCTGCTATTAATACTATAAAAAATATGATAAAATATAAAAAAAGTAATAAAATATATAATAAAAAATATAAATAAAAATTATAATAAATTATAATGAATGTCCAGTTTTAGTTTTCACCATCTTTTATTACAACTCATTAGTTTTTTACTTGGACAATTTACATAATATCTCCAACATTAGAAAAATATTTTGACTAGAGTCTTTAATTTGCTTATTATGCTAAGGCAAGGCTTAAGGCGACATGAAGAGTGGACGCTGCGATAGGATTAAATGTATAGCTTTAATTTACCTACTCATAGCTCAAATTTCTGTTTTAAGTTCTGTTTAGTATTTCATAATAAATTCCAATAATGATATCAGTATTTGTTTGTAAATAAATAAATTTATTTTCGCACACAAAATAAAAACTAATATTTTAAGCCAGGAGTATTATTATTTATTTATTTTAATACAATATTGTTCCGCAAATACTATACTGATAGATCAGTTTGACTACGGAATCGGGAGTCTCTAAAAGTTACTACAAATAATAATTATTACACAATTAACATATTTTGAACTGATATGCACGTAATTTATTCTTAAATATATTTTTATTGTTCTCCTGCTGGATGTCCTTGGGTAGGTCGTTCAGAAGGAGAGGTATACTTTTTTTTACAGTTCTGTCACCATGTCCGCGATTTTTACCCCATCTTCTAATGTAGGAATAAGGTAATAATATATGAAATGTTGATTTAATCTCTTTAATAATTATCTCTATTACAATAATAATCTAGAAGTTACAATTCTTTGAGTTTTTTTTTTTTTTGGAGAACTCTATGTCACTTTTGAGTGAGTTATCCGGGACAGCTGCTGTGACAAAAAAAAATACATCAAATAAATGTTATCGGAAACCATCTAAAAACTTTGTAGAATATATGTTAATTTCAATATAGATCATATGTGTGTGTGTGGTCATACTCTGCGCGGTATAAGTACTTACACCATAGCATATAGCTGTAAGGGTATTAATACTGTTCAAAACTTTTCCAATTTACGGAAATCAAAGTCAAAATATATTTCAGTATCATGATCTTAATAAGATCCCTTGTCAAAGATACTATGATAAGTTTAACTACTAAGGACAAAAGCAGACCCACCCTCCATAACAAACTTTAACGCGGCATCTTGAGCGTACTTAATATTTATAACAAAAAAAAAATACGTTATATCATATGTTTACGTATACGTTAATATGTTTCATTTATAAGAAACTTCTAAATGAAATAATAAAATAAACGATAATAAGTGAAATAATAAGACAATAATATAACAACAGATGCATTTACACAACCCTTGAAGTTAGAGTGATAATGGGCTTCATTTATTTACGTTACATGGAGTCATTTATTTACGTTACGCTGACGGCCGATGGAATATAGAAACATCTAAATGAAAAGGAAAGGACCAAAAGAACAGTAGAAAGAACCAATAGACATTAGGCGAAGTAAATACCCGAAAGGGCAGATAAAGAACTGGCTGACCCCAGAGGTAGAAAAAAAAACTTTCATAATCTTGTTGCAGCCAAGATGGAATCCATACCTTGGTGTTGATGATTGATGACCGTTTAAGCATTTATTTAATCAACATGCTAATAAACCTACATACACTAAATGCATTGTAAAACATTGTAATGCAATGGATAAGAAATAAGTTTTATTATTAGGAAGTCACTATTTGTACTGTAAACGGATGAATTATATATAATTATTCTTCCGGCTATAATACAATATGAATAGTGACATCGTGTAGAATGTACTATTCGGCCGAATAGCCGGAAGAATAATTATATATATTTCATCCGTTTATAGTATGATTAAAGCCAGCCTTATTATTAATAATCACCGATAAAACATTTAAAACACAACGAGCTAAGCCAGGTCAAGTCTTGTGTTTAAGAACTTGGCTCTGTTGAAGATTATTATGTATTATCTTTTGCACCATACAATTATTCGAATCCAAATGCTGTCTCACAAGAAGTCATAATTGCACCCGTACCGAATGATATTAAGAAATTTCTACCTTGAATTGAAAGTTTTAAAACTTCATCTACTTTGTTAGGTTCATTAGCTTTTATCTGGTAACTTTAGACCAGAAACTAAGTTTTCTGTTATTTTATCTTTCTTGCCTATTTTAAGGGAATGAATAACCTAAATATTTTAAACTTAATTATTTGTGTAAGTATTTTATAACATTACTTATTTAGTTTATTGAATATTGTTTCGATTGTAATAAAATAACTGAAATTGTTAAAAACATCGTATCATATAAAATATAAGAATTTATTTTAAATCAGTTTCAAGTATTATTTATTTTGGACATAAAGTCTATTTTCATTCAAATGTCATTCATAATATAATATATATAGAGCTATAATATACAAGAGTTCGTTTAATCTATATTATATTAAACTAGATCTATATTATATTAAACTGAAAAACGAGTTTTACAAAAAAAAAAATAGAACTTTTTACAAAACTCATACGGAGAATGTTGTCAGCCGTATTTATTTTAGGACGTTGTAAACTCAACTCTAACCCAAAAGCTCATGAAGTCTTGAGCAATAGCACGGGTACTAACTATTGCCTGAGACTTCACGCGCTTTTATATTTTGCAATGTTAATGAAAGCAACCTGAAAACAAACGTTACTTTCTTATTCAGATTGGAAACCCACAATTCGATCAGAGCAACACGTGATCTTAAGCCGAAGCTTCCACGGAGTAGATTGTCTCGCTGAGATATCTAACCACTCAACGAATGAAGGGAATCAATTTCTAGCCGTATCCAATTATATGGGGACATGTTGGTTCAAGTTTATTATCTATTGTCAGGATTTAAGCGATCCACATAAAAAAACATAAAAAATTAAAAATTCTTATGAATATCCAAGAATAAAACTTTATAAGATTTTAAAGACATTCATCTTATTTTAATGTTATTAAAATGACACCTGCGTATAAAATTACCAATGACTGTACATTTATTGGTCCTTGAATAGAATATTTACAGCAATATATTGAAACGTAAAATAATAAACTGATTGTTTATATACTTAATGATCATTAATTAAGCTTTGCATAATAAAAAAATCTGTTTGTTTTGTTTTCATGCATAATAATCGTTCTCAGATGTTTAAAATGTCATTAACAATTGTCATTTTAAATGCCTAATCCAAGTTAGATTGAAAATATATATTTATATATATTAATTGGGCGTTCGTATTCATAATAATGTACTAGAAAAAAGAAAAATATAGGTACGTATATACATATATATATATATATATATAACTACGTTTATCCTTTACGGGGAATATGAGGAGTACCTTGAGCTTAGTAAAGCACGACCGGAAAATGATAGATTAAAACTTTGAACCAGTAATTCGTCCCGTTGAAAATATTTTTATTTATTTATTTTATGAAGCTAAAAATAGCCGTGAGCGATTTATTTATAATCCGGAGTATGATTGAAATTTATATTTCTATAGTTTTTACTTTTAAATGATACGGTATAAAATGTTTAACTAACACTTCGTCAATTAATAATTCATTTAAATATGATAAATAATTAAGTTGCAAAATAAGTCTACAATTTCCAAGAAATTATTTTGGTTTCCACGAAAGTGTTTTGATACAACGATACGGACACGTAACGACGTTATTTATTTTAAATATTTAATGTATGTATTATTGTAAGTAAGGCATTTGTAATTATTGTAAAATGATGGCGCAACTTTGGAAATAAATCATATTCGTTCCAACAAAAAATATTTATTTACGAATACACACTGTTGGGGGTTATACATTACTAGTCCTTATTTACACATTTTTTAAGAAACTTGGAAGGGTTAACAGTTAATACAAGAATCGTGGTATCTAAGCAGCTCTACATAGAGTGCGTCATTTATCACAATTAGCAGTACGCTGCACAACACAACACTTCAACGAGCTCAGATGCTTAAATGTACCGCCCGTTATTTATTGCGGTATTAGTTGAGGGTACCGTGGTTTTAAGATGTTCGAAAAATATGGAATGAAAAGCAAATCCATACGGGCAGGGCTTTGAACCCACGATTTATATGAAACCGTCCCGTCACTCTATTAACTACTATATCGCTACCCGCTTCGATAATCCAGTGTATAATCGTCGTTATCGGGATGGCGACGACATTTATTATACTTTTAACGAAAATTCCTACGAATGTTTTAATTTCAGCTATATTTTTGAAAATACATTGTAGATATTTTTAACATTAACTTATATTGCAACACATTCAATGTTAATATTTCGATAATATGTTCATGTACTTTGTTCCTCAATAAAAAATATAAATTTTATATGGTTTTAGCTTGCGTATTTATTTAGTAAATGTATGTCATCGAGCATTTTTTATTTTATATATATTTTTATATATAATATTGTGTAAGCTATCTTGTAAGACAAAATGTGACTGCAATTATCTAAATATCAATAATTTATTTTATTAATATACGAATCTTAGCTTAGTTAGTAATAATGAGGAATTCGTTATATAGCCTTAGCTTACAAAAACTGCTATAAATGCAGCAATAGAGTTTCTTTTGTTTATAGCAAGTTTCCAACAAAGTAACCTCATAAAATCGTCAATCGCGTAAAACAAAATAAAATTTATAGATAATAAATGTTTATCGTCTAGACTTTAGACAGTGTCATATTATTTTTGCCCGTATTGTTAACTTAATTGAGATTTGTAGAGTTAATTTTTAGAATTTATAATTTAGACATGAACATTAATATGTTTTGAATTAGTTACCTGAAATACTCTACACATTTTTAAAATATTTCTTTTTAACTAATGGTAAACTTTTTGATTTATCTAAAATGTACCCTTTTGTAAAGGAGATGATAAAAGACATATTGACTTATATATCTTTTTATATCTTCAAAGTATTAAGTTTCAAGAATTAGATTTCAACGCATCACTAAAATTCAACATTTTAACTTTTGTCAATCATTACAATTATCGGAATATATGATGAGTATAAAACAATGCTAAACAAAGATGGATATGTCTTTTTATTATCTATTTTGTTTAATCCTCCAATTATCTCCAACACTTCTATTTTTTTGTGATGCTCAGAGGCAGCGTTTTTTACCACCAGTGCATCAGGTGGATGTCTGCTCGTAGTGCCACTGAAATAAAAAAAAAGAATGTTATTATTTTACAAAAAATCTTTATAAATATTCTAGAACTTTAAAAAATACTTTCATATCAGGATTATTAAAATCTTAAACGGATTCAATGATTGGATATTTATAATAAAAACAATATTGAAATATAAAAATTAATCAGGATTCTAATTCTTTAACCACATAATGAAAGTCTCAATAACGTTCATAAACAAGGTTTTATAGGTTTGACGATATATAATATTCAACATTTGGTTAGAACCCATAGAGCGTAGGCGCCATACGTAGCGATCCTACGTGGGTGACTGCAACTATGACTATCATTAGATAGCCCACGGTGTATAAGTGATCATTAGAAGCATACGGTATAAAAGTGTAGTTTAAGGAAAATAATAAAGGATATGGGTTTTTAGATATAACTGTATTTTTGAACGAATAATACTCCACAGAAAGAGCTAAAAAATACTAAAAATATAAAAATAACTTTTAGCACTTAAGCTATAGATAATAAAAGAGTAGCAAGTTTAATAAAAGTTGTTTCTGAAATAAAATTATTCTTTACCAACGAACTAATTTATATCAGTCTCTCTAGCACATTTTACGAATCAAAGTTCTCTAATAACTATTTCATCTTGATTTTATATTAAAGGTGATTAAGGCATACTGCACAAAACATTTGTATAGGTGAATGCACCTCTTTTAAAAAGTATTAACTTTTGACCTATACAGTATGAGATAGAATGTGTAGTTGTGAAAATTAATTTTAATATATTTTTATTAACTACAACACTACTACACACACTGCTACACAAAGTATCAAATAAAAAAAAAAAACTGAAAATATGTAAAGATAAAATAAAACACGACGTAGATTAATTAAAATATTTTATAATAGATATGTAAGATAATATTACAATTAGCTAACTATTATACACAAAAAATTTTTTTGGTGATGAGACCTTTTTTTTTTTCGTTGGAAAAAAGTGCGTTTCCGCATCGTCATGCCAGTCAGGAAGGTGATGGCCGGGTGGTATGTGCGGCACCCGGAAACTGCCATTTTTAAGGCACAATAAAAAACCAACGGTTGCCCTCATCGCTACAATGAGAACTCCCACCCCCAACGCCCAGGCCTACTTTCCAAGGTGATCACACGATGGAAAGAGGTCCGAGCCCCCTGAACACCACACGTGCTCCCACGCACTCCTCCCCGCCCGACAGCCACGGAATACCTCCTGGCGATGCTGGATACCTCAGGAGGAATCCATCACTGTTCCCGAACCCCCCGCTACCAAGTACGCCCCAGAGCCGCACCCGGAGCAAAAAGTTCGGCTCACTCTACCCCACACGCCCCCCATCAGACAGCCACGGGATACCTCCCGGCGATTCAGGATACCTGAGGAGGCACCCGTGACTGCCCCCGAAATCCTCGCCACCGAATGCGCCCCAGCACCGCACCCGGCAACCGAAATCTCAGGCACCGCAAGTTTAACGATTAACGCAGCGATTAACTGCTCGGATAGAGGTCCAACCTTCCCCCCCCCCCCCCCCCCGCAGGCAGGCCACCCCGAAGGGTTACCCACCCCTGTCAGCCATTGACCGGGCACAAACCACCATGGCCAACCTCCACCGGGCCGGGTATTAGCCAACGGGAGAACCCGAAGGTTCTCAGTAACCGTTGTTGCCCAGGGAGCACCACGAGGAGGTTCCCGGCGTTCGCCCCCCTGGGTGATGAGACCTACCATACATAACTGTATGTAAATAATATCATACAATATTATTTTTATGGAATATTTGAAAATATTAATTCATATTTAGTTTCTGGGTAAAAGCTTATCTGATATACTAAACCTAACAAAGTTAATAAAGTGTAACTTTCAACTGGAGTGAAATTTACTTCCACTTAATAATTATTTGATATGAATAGTTTTAACGAAATTATGACGCCAATGCAGCAGAGATAGCATGCAACATGTGTATGAAAACGACACAATAATTAAAAGCAAGGCCCGGTTTTATTCAATACCTTCGATCCTAAAAAAAATCGGAGGAGTAAAAAATGCACCAATTAATAAAATGCTTAGAATCACAATCCTTTGTGTTATCTAAAGATTTGTTCCAAGTATGGGTGGACATCGAATTGTTTATTTAAATATTGTTAAATTCCCAGAGAACCAGAACCAAGAAAAATAAATAAAAAGTTAAGAAGGTGACATCAGTTGAAACAGATCTGATTAACACTTCTTTTAACTGCTTTTTCTTTATTATATATATGTTTTATTATGCAGAAATTTCATATAGCATCGTGCGCTAATGTAAAGCGATTAAACCTGATAACGAATACAATTATAACACAATAAAAACCATTAATTCCTGTCAACATAGAAATTAAATTAAGAGTGCAGATATTCAAATAAGTTTTAATTTAATTAATAAGCGCTCTTGGAACAAGCTCTGGAGCTGGTCATTAAATATTAATTCTGACCCGGAAATTATAAACGCGGACTGTGTTTTACTTGAAAAAATTAAAATTGAAGCTTTCTTACTTTAACTAGATTTATAAGTAAACTTTCGCCTTTTTTATTTATGAAATAAGTATTTATTTAATAAAAAAAATATATTTGATATTTATAATGGTATAGTTTCTTAATTTTTTTTTGTTTCTACTGCTACTTAAACGATTCCAAATAAAAAAATATAATGCAGACAATACCGTTTATATAGGAAAAACGATTTAAAATAAGTCATATGCCTAAAAAAAAAACCTAATGTCATCATAGTCTTCTCGGGATAAGGACGGATAGCGGGCTACTTTTACACATACTATCTCATCAAATTAAAAAGAATCACTAGCGACAATTTGGCACGTCCTCAAGGAATGGCCTCGCTTTGTCTTGGCTAGACAAGACCTGAAGATCCGATTGGACAGGAAATTCACTAAATCCCGACCAATTAATATATTGGTAGACTCAGAAAGCAGGTAAGTATGTATTTCTGACTTTAATCGAAAAGTCTTGCTCATGGCAGCCGGAATGAATAGTTATTACAAAAAGTTAACAAAACCTATAGTGTAGAGGACGGACATGGAACATCCCGACTCTCAGGTTTGTTCCCTGATCTCGATACTTATAAGGGATTCATATAATATTAATATAATGATCCATATTTGATATTTTAAATATACAACAAACCTAGTAATTTAAGACAAAGTCTTTCGATGAAACTAGATGTTAATTCATTGATAATTTATTTTTTTTAAAGAATTTTGTCGACTGAGTGCTTTGGCCGGATGGCCAAAATGACCCGGAAACAAATCAATGTTTATGGAATCCTCCCTGTATTGGTATAGTACAGTTTTAAAAATAATACCTGTGGAATAACATAGTTGGTTCCACCTATATTTATTATCAGTTGATATTAAACTAGGACAAATAGTTTTATGATTTAAATTTTAAATATGTCGCCGCGATAAACCATTAACGAAAAATCAAGTTGATTAAATTGCATGTATTTATATAAATTTATATAAAATGTAGTTGAAATGAACATTGAAAAACCAAGTATTATTTGTTTTAAAAAATAAAACATAAAACCTATTTTAATTTAATACTTGTAAATGTGTAAATGACGTATGATCTAATAAGTTAATATTGTGACTTCAATTTGATTAAATTATTGTTGTTTATTACTAACCAATTCTATTAATAATTCTAGTATTAATCGTAATATCTTAAGACACCCATACCTGCTTATTTATAAAAATAAAAAGTGAGTTATAATAAAAAGTATTGTAATTGACTAGCAACAATTTACCCTAAGACGGAATCATTTTTGTATAGCATTGTGTTCAGAGCATAACGCTCAGATTTCTGCTAATTTTCGAAGAATTTCACATTGTAAGTAAAATGTATGTTATTTTTTAATTGTATTCAATAAACATTGGTGATGTAAATAATTAACCTGTTTTATTTGCTTGCAAGAACTGTCTTCCCCATAAATTTTCTTACTATGTTAAAACCTGAGTCCCTATATATTAACATAAATATCGTTATTGTTTCAAAGCATAACGAAATCAATGACCACTATACGGGTCGCAATTCTACCTTATTTTTTTTATTATTATTTTTATAAATCTCCGACATATACATATTTTGATATCTTAACTAGATACCTTATTTTTAGAACGTGATTAGCTCATACACTGTCTAGTTATATTGTCAATATGTTAATAGTTAAACAATAAAATAGTTGCTTACTTTTAAGAACCTAACTTATATCTAGATTAACATTAAAATTTTCTTTCTATTTTCTTTTTAATTCCTTATTCCTACTTCATAAATTATTCATGTCCGCACCCATTCTATTCGATTTATTTTTATCACAAAATGTTTTAGTTTATATGGAGCTAATGTTTTTTTTATCTTGCTTTCTGTAATAAAGTATTGCTTTATAATAATAACGTTTTAGTATTAAGGTATCTTAGTTTCAGATTAAAAAAATTGCATATTTAATATAAATATATTTTTATAACTTAAATACTAAGTTTTTTTTTCTTTCATCAACACTTAAAAACAGTCAGATAATAATTCTGCTACAGTACCATTTCTGCGCACTTTCGAATCAGAAAAATAGGATATGTATAAAATTGGGCTGAGATATAACTAGTATAAATATATTTTTATACAGATTTACGTTAGCAATAAAGATTTTTAAATGCTCTATAAAACTACGAATTAAAATATTGAAATAACATAATGTAAGAGAATATCAAGCGCACAGGAAACTATAAATATGTTTTAAACTGGATATAATAGACTTTGATTGTCAAAGAGCCGAAATATGAATTACATTCTAATGTATGTAGTACACATAAAAATGTAATTCATATTTATTAGTCTGTAACTCTGGCATCATGCCAAAATGGTTTAACTGATTCTTGTGTAATTTTTAACAGTATTATCTTTTAATAACTTTAAATCACTGTTGCTATTGTAAAGGTTTTTTATTATGTGTCCATTTATTAGGGTGTATCTGTTATATATGAGATTTATGTATTATTAATATGGGTTTGTGTGTATAATATTAAAACAACTTATCTAAAAACATATTATGGTTAAGGTCATCAACCATAATATGTGTTTTAAGAGATCACCATCACACAAAAACACCAGACTTTAATAGTGATTTAATAAGAGCGTCCCATATGCGTTATCGATATATTTGGCTACCGTTCAAAATATTGTAATGGATCGACGATAATTCAATAAGCCTTGGACCAACTATCAGTTCCTCGAGTCGTTGATGTACGTTATTGTTTAATTGAAACCAATACAGGTTTATTGCTTTACTAGCATATTGATCGGTTAATAGAATGGCTTTAGTTTCATGTTAATTGAATAATAACAATATATAATGGAATATTCATAGCAATATTTAAATTATCTTACAAATACGTTTCGGGAAAAATAATTTATTTTAACAAATATTTCGATTGGTTTATTTATAAAATTTAATAACACTAGACAACAGCTTAATTTAAAAAGAAAATAAAGTGTTCCTTGCCGTATAGGTTTATTTTTCTTTGTATATTAATTGAAAGTTTAAAGGCCATCGTGCTTTTAAAGTTGGATTAATATTTCATTTTTATACTATTGAGAAACCTTATTGTGGCTGCGAAAATAAGACTCTTTGAAAATCAAAAGTCGTATTAAAAAAATAAGGTACTTAAAAAACGAACAATATTCATATGCTCGAAATAATTCAACGCAGGATATAAAATGGGAGAGCATAAATCAAGATATGTCGCATCCTCACAACGCTAGTGCTAATGACATTTTAAAAATGGGTACAGCGAAACAAAATGGCGTCCTCGACATGTCCATTTTTATAGATTTTTGGTTTTTATTATTCTTTATTATTATCTATACATCCGAAACGCCATTCACATTTGGTGGGGGAAAAAGTTTCCTCGCATTTTATATGAAAAGTTAAGACCTTGTTTTTCAAAGTTTATTTACATTTATTTATATTGTATATGTACCAATTTGTTTGGTATATTTTTGCTATAATGTAGATAGTGACATAATCCCATTGCTGTAGACATTTTGGGACTTCTGCATGCATTATTCTGAATGCGTTAATACTTCCCATCTAAACTCTCTTATTTTTTTGTTGTAGGGCTAATATGTCCGGTCTAACGTTATCTTGATGAAAGATTACACCTTTTCTATTGAACAATTCCGGCTACTTCCTTTCAAGTTCTTGTTTTAATCTCATCAAGTGTTGGCAGTAAAGATCCGAATTGATGGTTCTCTCTGGCGGTAGAAGCTCGTAATGAATAATGCTTGATGCTGTGACCACATACACATAGCATCACCTTATTACTAGTTTCTGAAGCCTAACTGGCCTTTGATCCATTTTTTGTCACCATTTATCAGTCATTTCAAAACCGGGTCGGTTTCATTAAGTGAGAGTAAAGAATTGCATATGATTACACGGTTCATACAGATTGATCACAAAAGAGTTTTGACCCATTTGAAATTAGCTGGGTACACAAAAAATTTCGACATTTGGGTGCCACATGAGGTCATTGAAATTAACGTAATGAGGTTTTGTGATAAATTCCAGTTCTTCAGTTAGGTCGTAACTGACATGCTGATTTTGGTCCACCTTTTCAAAACCACCATTTTATTTGTAATAGGGCGGCGACCAGAGCGAGGTGTCTCTTTGACATCAAAATTCCAAGTTGGAAAACACTTAAACCAATCTTATGCTAGTCTTATTGATACTGCATAAGGTTCATAAACGTCAAGTATTTTTTTACGGCTTTCGTTGCATTTTTTCCTTTCTTGTAATAAATTTTTAAGATGTGTCGCATTTCGCATTAAATTCACTCATTTTGACAGAAAGAAAAACAAATTAAAAAGGTGGGACACAATATTTAACTTAATAGTTTCCTTTTTTAAAATGTAACTGTTTTAATGTCAATAAAACCAGCCAAATAAAAATAGTACAGCCATAGAATTTTTCATTGCAGGTTCATAGATACTGTATGCGAAAAGACTTTTCCCCCAAGCTATTACATTTTCAGTGTTTTTTTATTATTTTTTATTATTAGTGGCATTTGTTAAGGATTATAAATTATTTTAAGCAAGTTAATATATCTATTATTGTCTTGTAGAATTACCTTATTTACCAAAAAAAGTGAATGTATATAATCGGTATTTCTTCGGAACCCAGAAAAGATAATCGTTAGGAACAATAATGACTTCATTTATTACATAACACAAATAGTTATGGAACCCAGGAATATTACGCTCTTATCTATATAATATCATTGTTTGATACTTAGACAAGACTGTAAATAAAACTATCAAATAAATGTTTCTTAAAATCCAAGAGACTGTTCCACAGATTGAAACATTAAAACGAAATCCAATAACACAAACTCTTGAGTTTTATAATTTGAGTACCGATCACAAGAGCATGATTTTAAAAGAAATATACAGAGTTCGGGTATGTCCTTTTTTTATTTTCGATAAGTAAAGATTAACTTCGTTATTATTGTTTAATAAGTAATCTATAGATTGTATGTAGTATTAGTAGTCAGGTAAAACATCTTCCTGTAGTTAATTACCAATATTATTATACCATTAAATAGGAAATTTACTTTCAAGCAGGTTTGAGATAAGCACGGCAACTCTTGTATGCTCAGGATATTAGTTTTAGATAATTTAAGCTTTGTGTGCCGGATATTATTATATTTGATCTTTATATATATTATATACTTACAAAGATTAACATTAACTAATCGAATATTTTTTTTGTATACTTTTGTTTGATGAATAATTAATTATAGTACGCTATCATTAATATCTGTCTGCTATCTGTACGTATCTAATCATTTTTTAATTAAAGCTAAAAATTAAATATGTCCTTTCACTTTTAGCACACGATTTCATAGTTTACTAACATCTTATCAAAAATGAATTTATCAAGTGCTTCCTTTGATACTATAATTGATTAATAAACTATATTACAATACTAACCCCAGACCCGGATATACTCAAAGAATAATATCTAGAAAGTCTATTGTATTCTTCTGTTGAGGTTAGTGTCAGTTATCACTCTAAGTAAATAGTGATCAGAATTAAAACTTTAAATGTAATATTTAAATTCCGAAAAATCGTAAAAATGTGTTTTTAGTATTTTTTGCAGTTTTTTAGCCGGAAGCAGGTTGATTGGCGTGATTGATTAAGTACTTTCTTAATCTGAACAGAAGTAAGGCTTCTTTTGAATCCCCTAATAGTTTTCATGAGTCATATTTTTTTGTTTACCTTAAGGTCTATCTAGGTCCCTAATTCTATATTCTGTTAATATGAAGTGTTTGAATAGTTTCGGAGGTTGAGAGCAACTTAATCCAAATTGTCATACAGTAATCATCTCACGCCTTCATTCACTGTAGTAGTTGCAAATACATTATATACGTTTTGTTATACATAGATGGTTATAGATAGCTTATGATATATTCCATAGCGAATGTAGCGTAATTTTGTAAAATAATAAATTTTGTAAGAAATAAATATCTACACAGACAGAGGTATAATACTTGTAATACCCTTGGCTTCTGTTAATTGTAACACAATGTATAAACTAAACCATGTTTGGTAATGTAAATAATAACTAATTTGCATATCTCGCAGTGTATATCAAATTTACGAGGTCATACATGCATTTAAGATCTAAGGTACAGGACATATTGTATGTAATTACTGCAGTAATTACAGACGCACATGTATACAGGGTTAGAGGACATTCAACATAGTTGGCAATTAAATTATTGATTTGATCATGTTGTATTGTTGTTGTTGGTAATTTAATAAGAATTGTTTTTAATATTGTTTTTAATATTGTTTTTAGAAAAAACGATTCGGGCACCATATTTAAAAAATATTTTTATGAAAATTCTCCATATAAGATCTGAGCTTTGTAAAGTAAAGACCATTTTCACTTGAATATTTCTCGGTCTGTTTAAATCTTTCCAAAATCCATTTTGAATAAATAAGTTCAAGTAGAACATGTTTGGTTTTCACTGTGCTAACCATTTGCTAATTAGCTTCCATTGGCTTCCATTGGTTTTGAAATATCAATTTTTATTTCAAATATGCGTTGTTGAACTTTTTTAATAAAAAAAAGGTATCGGAAACAGAATGTATTTTTTGTAGATTGTGTCATCGTATAAACTTACTATATTTACTTCATCAAGTTTACTAAGTATATATTTTTTCATATCAAAAAAAAAAAGATAATCAAATATTTACATTTTTATTTAAAGGCTTATTTTAAATACTTACTTTAAGCGGACAAATGATTTTCAATTATGTATTAAATCATAATTTTTTTTCGTTCCTTTCCTTTCGTTGTTAAAATAACGAATATTGTTGTAAAAAGTCGCATTAGAATAAGAGTTAATTTTAAAAGTCCGTGTCCTTTCGAGCGATAAATTTATTAAAATAGACTGAAGATCTCTTGAATAAGTTTGAATAGTTAATAAATTTTAATAATCTTATAAGAAAAACAAAAAATAATAGTTGGTTCTTTATAATCAGTATAGTAAAGAATTACCAATAAACACTCAATTCTTATATCACTTAAAAATAATTTTGATATTATAAGTAATAATCATACTTTTCAGGGTATATTTTAATAATGGCAGACGACTTGAATAAGTAGGACATAATCATCAAAAAAACTCAGCAAACCTCTTTTGATTATAAAAATGACAGAAATTATATGGGTTTGGATGACAAACAAATAAACGGTCTACCTGATATTAAGCAGTGCAGTGATATTAACTGTCATGGACGAATATTTACGAATTTATTAACGTGTATTTTTCAATTATTTATTGAGTGCGTTGTTTAATTATTTATTTATTAACCTATCTATATTATGTATGTATTTTAAATAAATAAATTATGTGACAGAGATCGACAAAACATTTTGTAATGTCTCTGATTCATCGTATGAGAGTTTCTTCAAATATTTACTAATTTTAGTTTAACATTTTCAATGAAGGGATACAAGTTCATATTTTGAGAAGGATTAAAGGTATTCATAATGCCCTTTAGATAATGCAGTATGTCATCCTTGGTTCCTATTTATTCCCTGTAAGAGACGAGTAAGTGACTTATTAATAAACCGCTCCGTTGATCGAGTGGTTAGTCCAGACACCTAACATAACGGGCTCGGGTTCGATTCCCGACAGGGACAAGCATGAGTGTGATAAGCATATAAGTCTGTATTTCTGGATTAGGTTGTTTATTAAATATATACTCAGTATTTATATGTATTTGTATCGTTGTCTAACACCCTTAACACAAGCAAATTATTTGCTTATTTAGAGGTTAGATCAATGTTTGTAATTTGTCCTGTGATATTATTATATGATTATTATTAATTATGAGAGATGAAGTATATTTTCGTTATATCAGTGGTCTAAATAAACAACAACAACAAAAGAGTAATTAATAAAATAATTTAGTTGTATTACTGTTAGAATATTCGTAGTTTTG
The DNA here is from genome assembly GCA_959347355.1 of Napeogenes inachia. Taxonomy (NCBI): domain Eukaryota; kingdom Metazoa; phylum Arthropoda; class Insecta; order Lepidoptera; family Nymphalidae; genus Napeogenes; species Napeogenes inachia. The sequence goes on along the minus strand of OY365793.1, from coordinate 17,959,842 downwards.
AAAATTAATTATTTATTTCAACAATTTTATTTATTTATCCTCTGAAGTAAGAGCATGGATAGGTTTCGATAATTTAACCTTTAGTATAGCTCTTTGACTTCTCTCTAGTCGAACAAAAAGAATTTTGCTAGATCCACTTAGGCTGTTATACAATAAGAGGGGACTGATTGAAGAGAATACTAAACCGTTGTTAAGATGTTTTCATCAGTAAAAACCGTCAGGGTATAATAAATATGAATTTATTTGCCCTAACAAAAGCAGTCTTTATTAGATAATTCCACGAACAAATGGTCTATGTGGAATCCTAGAAATTTAGCTTTAGGTAAAATATAATATGGGTATAATAATAGTAAATATGTATAATTGCCAAGCAATACCAACTTGAAGGAATTCAAGAGACTAATGAAGAACACATAAAGTGGAAGGGATAAGTCTAAGAATATAGTAAATTTAGAAGCTATTTCTGAGATATTAATATTATTATGATTATTTGTGATACAATTCTCTTAAATATTACCGCATATAACATATATTATATATCAGGAATACTTCAGTAAATACATGTGTTGTTTATGAAACTGTGATAACTTGTAAATCTAAAATATTTAGATAAGGTACTACAGAGGCACGGTTTTAATTATAAACCTGTTTTGGTTTTGCGGGCCGTTTTATATTCGCATTGGGATCGTAAATCGCTTGAAAAAGTCAACCTGCTATCCAGCTTTGCAAACGATTATAGCTACTTTAATCTTTAGTGCATGGTGATAAGGTCGTAATAGCAGATACAATGGCAATGCAAGATGCAATTAGTAAAACACTGTCGCGTTGGATTAGCTCGCTGTGAATACAATTTATCGATAAAATGTAGATTCTAAGTTCACTCGGCTCGGTCTGAAATCGAAACAATGAAATAAATATCTATGTAAATAATGCGTGTGTACATAGTAGTAACCTCTCCTAATAAACGTTTAAGGCTGTAACTAAATCTAATTAAATAAAATATATCAAGAGAGGGTATAGGAATGATAATGAACTGTAGGTATATAAAATATCAATACATAGATATAGATAGCCTAGATAAGTGGACATGGTTCCTTGCATTGTTACAACTAGTTTATCTATTTTTTTCATACATTTATAAGTTTAATGGAAAGATTGTAGCTACCCATGGTTTATCTAAGAAGATACTTAAGATTAACCTACTCTCGTTTTTTCGATTCGATTTCATATGATGCTTTTAAAAATACTTATGTCATTGTTTTCTATTATACTACTAAAGTATTTTTTTGTAAAATTGTGCACGGTTTGCAAACATTACATTAACGGAACGTAAATTATAATCTATAATGTTTTGGACTTATCCTAAATACACAAGAGCCACGTTTATATTAGAAAATGTGTTTAAAATTGATTGTTAATATTCATAAACCATTATTAAATCCTGTTTCATACTCTTACATAATTGATGTGGGTGTGTTTAGAAAATAAAATAGAAAAATGCTTATAAGCATTAGACATCGACTACGTTGTATAAAACATAAAAGTTACTGTAAAACATAAAACTGGTTAGACTTATCCAAAACTCACAATAACATAGCTTGCAAAAGATGTATCCATTTCTATTTGTTATGCAGATTGCAACAAAAACGAAATGATATTTGCAGAAAACAATTCATCACAATAATCGCAAAAATAATCTTTGAATAATTGTTTTAATGTAGAACAAAGATATAGCAATATTTAGACTTTTACTATTTTTACTATTTCGATAGATGTTGATGAAAACATATTGTTAGATTCTCAATTTATTAGTACCAAAAACTTACGACTATTTAAAATAATTAAAAGCTTAGACTAAACATACTATTTATACAAAAGTATAACCAGTATTTGAGAGCTAGTTATAGTCTTATTATTATCATTAGCAAAAATAAGAAATTTTAAAATGTGCGACTGTTCGAGACCAGTACCTATTATATTTTGATCAAAGTTAAAATATCTAAGCTGTAATTGGTAATTAAGTGTAGCAAAGTAATAAGGTTTGTATTTACATACACAATATTACAAACATAATATTATATACATAATATTAGGTACATACATAATATACATATATTAAAAAATCCATCTTTTAAGGACAACCAAATTCATCTTAATAATAAAAAAAATTAATTAATTTACATTTATATTGTTGTTTTTCGGTCTTTAAAAAAGTACCTTAAAGTACCTTAAAATAAGTAAGTAAAAGTATTTAACATAACATTTTGTTTATTAGTTGATTGATTACTACATTTCTATTCGTTGTTATTTTTTAAAACCAAATTTCCATTCAAAAGCCCGAAGAAAAAAAGTAGAAAAAAAAAGAAAAAATGGTCTAGTGTTGGAAGCATCGATATTGATAAAAAAAATGTATTGAGTGAGCAAGATGATAATAAAGCGAAAGTCGAAGTAATTATGAACGATAGAACCAACATTATAATTATAATAATAATAATAATAATATACTTTATTGCACACCACAAAGTTGAAAATACAGTCAGTTAAAAAAAACAGGCACAGAGAGTTAAAAAAAAAAAACAATATAAAAAAAAAACAAAAATTAAAACTACTTATAGGTATACAATAAAACTAATTATAGGTATAGGTTATACTTGCATATCAAGAAAGAATAATCCTTGAACGCTTTGTGGGAAAACTAAAAATTTATTCAATAAATTTGCTTCGACCAGGCGAATCTGTATAATGTAATAAGTAATTAAATATCAATTCGCTTAGAAAATTTTAAATCAATGATAATGATGTATTATTAACGATGTATGGATTGGTGCGCTTTTGTATCACGGGCTTACCGGAAAAATATGCCTTGATGATTATGGCCATTAAACATTCTATTTGCTATTACTGCAGATTTGATAAAAACGAGATTGTTGGAAATGAGTGTATTTGAAAATTGTCCTTCAAAGTTTTTTGAATGCACCTCTTACAAAAAAATCATGTCAGAAATGTGAAGGAATAATTAAAAAATGCAATTGGCGAGAGAGAAACGCATCAGCCAGTCATCTGTATAAAAAAAATTTTCGTTGTTATCGATCTATAGGATAAACTAAAAATCAGTTTAGACTAGAAAAGCCATAAAAATTTGGAGTAAAACTAGATTAATGCGTTTAGTGCGATATTTTTAATAGGAGAATTAGGCCAAAAAAATGAATATTAGCTTGCGGTTATTAAAAATAATATAAAAAAAAAACCATTCAGAACAATGCTAATGACATAAAAAGGCATAGTCGTTATTGACTGAGCAAATAATTCAATGCCACTAAAAACCTAGAAATCTACAATTCTTTTAGAATTTAATAAAAAGAACTAGACAGGTCCAGCGTAACATATATATGCCTACTTTTAATCTAAATAAAATGAACTTTAGCTGTTGCTCAATATTATCCTCAATAACACCGATCTTCTACAACACCTAAAATCTACAGCACAATAAGGCGTCTCTTGTTTAGATAAGCCATTAATAGGTATACTATTGATTTATTTTACATTAAGTGAAACATTTTTTCATCAAAATTTTTCTATTAACATTTTTGGTTTCAATATTTTTCCATGAATACGATAAAAGTTACTCCGGTGTGCAAGTGAACACATCCACTCTCCTAAAGCCCTAGCGCCACAAGTACGTCTATATATGTAAACCAATTTTTATGAATAAAATAAAAAAAAACGAATATACAAATGGTATAGGATAGATATTAGAAGTTTAGAGATTTCATTAGGAATGCCTTTAAAAAATTAAAAAGTAATATTAATAGTAAAAAGGTAATAAAATATAAACGTTTAATCCAATAACCATGATAAAACCAAAATCGTTTAATTTAATAGAACTTAAATTTAACAAAAACATTTATAATGTTTTCATCCATTACATTAAAATATATTCTTCTAAATATTTAAAAAGGTCAAAAGCTTAACGTACTCGGTTTCTGTCTAAAATCTTACCTGATAAAAGCTAATGAACCTAACAAAGTTAATAAAGTTTTGTAACTTTCAAGCGAAATATACTTCAGTTGCAGGTTTTAGTACAATTACTACTTGTGGGAGTATAATAAAGCTCATCATGTAAAATTATTTTATAGAATAATTGTGATTTCTTATAAAGAACCATTGCTTACAACCGAATTGGAATAAGAAATCTAACATATTAATAATATTAAATTTATATACAGGTTTTTTTGTAATTATTTGGCCATCTCTGTCAGGCAGCCTTTTTATATCAATCCCAATAACTTTTGTTCTACGATTTTTAATATTAATAATTAAAAAAAAATAAGTTTCCCTATACAACATTTATTTGTTGCCTCAAAACTGGCATTAACTCTAAGAGTATGTGGCCAATTAATTTCAATTAACCCTGTATAACGCAAGAGTCAAGCCATATCTAGAATATCAAATTCAAATTTGGGGAAACGAGGTCAGGAGTAATCTTAAAGACCTTTGGGTAACACAGAATAAAATAGTAAAGACTATTTAATTTTCCCAGACTTACATTTACACAAAAATATTTAACATAACAAAGCTATACACTTATCACACATGTGCTTATCAAAAAAATATTACTAACACTACCCACTCTCAAATAACATTTAAGAATAAAACACATAAATACCATATTAGAAATAAACAAAATCTAAGTTTACCATAACCAAGAACAAATTATGGGAAATGTAACATTAAGTTTGAAGGAGCTAACTTATGCAACAGTTTACCGATAGATATAAAAAGTTCATAATCATTAATTGTTTTTAAAAGAAAATGAAAAGAGTATATATCTTAATCGCTAAACTGAATGTTATAAATAAGATATCTTTTAGAAAAGTGTTATAAGTTCCGATCTTATCTTTTTTTTACTTTTATTTTAGTTTTAATTTACTCTTGTAAGTGAACAGTTTGTAATGTTCTTTGAGAATAAAATTATTTGAAATGAACTGACTTTTAGTAGAATAATTAAGGGCATATAAATTACACAAAAAACAAAATCGTAGTCGTCTTTTATATATGTGTATGAATATGTATGTCCAAGTATAAATAAAAAGTATTTATAACTATGCATTACATATGCAATAAAGACGTACTGTATATTTATATCAAAATCGTCAATATTGAGACGTTCGTTGTAAAAAGTTGAATCGCCGACATCGCAGTTTTCACTCCATTAGGTACCTTACATTACTGACAAGTTAGATTAGAGTTGCAGTTGACAATTTAGATTGAATTTAAAGTTTAGATACGTCAATTTAGTTAAATATCTGATGCATATGTTATTTTAAGCAAATTTTGTATAAATTTAAGTAATGGATTTAACGGTTTAATTAGAATTATATTTATTTATTTTGTTGTTAATTTAGGTTTTATTATAAATTTTAAAATATATATAAATATGCCGAGTCATATTAAGCTTACTTAAATTTTAAATAAATATAGAATGAGAATAAAACCGACACTGACAGGGATTCAAAACCGCAACTTCACCTCTGGGAAACCGTTATTAATAATTAATATAACAAGTGTACGGTTCTGGATAACAGTTTTAATGTAATTTTAAATTAAATATTTTCTCTTGTTATCTTTAATTATATTCTTAAGTTACAATATTTTATTTTGAATTTTAACTTGCAGACAGACACTAAATATAGTTTAGACGTTGTAAGATTGGTTTAGTCTAATTAAAATTTAACTACATATTGTTTGAAATGTTGTTAATATTTTTATTTAAGTGAGCCCTAACCTTATTCAGCGATAATTTGAATATATTTTTTTAGTATTTTAAAAGATGCAGTAAATGCTTATTTTCCGTAGAAAATATTCAAAATCTATTTATAAATCAAAATCTACATAGATTCTACCTGTGTTATTTTTACGATAAAATTTATTGGAATTGGATATAAATGGTTCAGCGTTCAAATACAATTGGATGTCCAAGGAATAATTCATGGATTCAAGAGTTTGCTTGCGCCAGTGACAATGATAATAAAAAAGTATAACTGCCGTTAAAAATGCTGAACATAGTACCTAGTTTGTGAATTCATATTGATCTTTATAAATCAAATGTTTTAAGTTTGCATAAAGGCTTGCTTTAAGTATTTTAGACTTTTTTTTCAATTTGGGTGTTCTTTTTTGAAACGAATATTTTTACATAAACGTATATTTATTATGTGCCTTAATGAACAGTACTTTTTATAAAAACAATTTAATTACTTATTTATAATGTAATTCCTTTGTAATTGTATATTGTGAATAAACCGTTCAGTCACTCTACCAATTGAGCTACCGTATCGCTAAACTAGCATATTTTATCACAAACACACACATCAGTAATTATTTTTTGTTTATCACATTTTACACTTACTTTTAATGCCAAATTGATGACAGCCGGTAGCGAAATATATAACCATTCTTACAAATCATAGACACTGTTGATGAAAATGGATGCTGTTAATTCTATTTTAAATTGATTACTTCTTTTGAGAATCTTATTAAAAAAATCAACTGGGTTTGCTGTGATCCATCCCGTAAGAACTTGGTAATAAATCATCGTTCAGTCCTCTAGGAGTAACTAAATTCGAAAATTCCTTTGAATTAACATGATTTGTCGTCGGGCTTTCTTTCATCAGATATAATTTTATTTTAATGTGCTAAATATTTACACTTCAACTAAGATAACTCCTATATATAGATATAGATCTACTTAATAGCTAGATCTCTAAAGTGTCAAAGAGCGTTTGTATGACTGTAGCAAGAGAGATCGCGATACGATATTCACACGGCCTTTGTGGGAGAGTATTTTGCTTTGAGGTCAGCCAGGGCGATAAACACTCTTACTTTATGTTGGAACATCCAATAATTTCCATTTTTGTCTAAGTTATATAATATTTAGCAATTTAATTTTATTGTAGTAAAACATTCTCATATGTTTTAGTTACGGTTAAAAACGAGAAATGTAATCGAAATAATTATTTAATAATAAATCATATTTGTTTAAATATATTTCAAAGTTTTTTTTTATAAGAATATACGATTTCTATGCAATAAAATTTAAACAATATCAAACTTTAATTATTATGCCATCCGGTCAATATACTAAATGGAGAGGCAATATACCCGTATGGGTTTCAATTAGACAACAACATACATCGACACTTCAAGGAGTTGATCACTGTTCCAAGAGCTATTCATTTTTCAGAGCGATATCCAAATGTCTCGATCGGTACATTTGGTTGTCGTCCTACTATAGTACTCGTAATTTGTAAATAACACTTAAAATAGTGTTGTCAGTTATATAGACTAAAATATAGTGGTGTAATTCATAGTGTTTTTAAAGTCATTTTGTAAACTAACTAATTGTAATCCCAATCACTTCTATATATTCTTCAATATGACTATGCAAGTAATCACTGATTTTACTACGGCATAATTGGATAAGCTTGAAAGAATTCAAAACCTTGGATGATTTATGAATTTAATATAATTAATGATTGTTATTCAAAGTATGTTTTTATTATAGCCGCTCTGAAAAAGTATACTAAAACATACTCTGTCAGTCAAAAAGGCTTGCGGACGCACACCGGTGATGAAACCTTTATACTTAAAATTGGGAAAATACAATTATATAGCTGTCAGAAAGAACTTTGATATTTTGTCTAATGATCTTTGGATCATACCACAGTGGCTTGTGTTAAAAAGAATGTTCACGATGTATATAAAGCCAAAAATTTAAAGCGTCCATTAATCGCTATAATACGCATCGTAGAATGAGACTTAGATTCTTTATAAAAACACTCCTATAAAAAGTGTTACACATAGATACTTAGATTTTAATTCTTTGATCTGTGAAAGCCTTTTTTTGACGTGACAACGTCTTAAATTAGTTTAAGCTGGGAGTCACTTATGAAAAAGTGTAACGCCCGGTAACGTAACGATGAGTCACACACACATAGAATGCCTTGCGTCTCTCTCCCACTCAAACATAATCGGTCCGCCGAGCAATGTTTTGATTTTCAAATTGATTCTTTAAAATTACAAATATTAAGAAAAAGTGGCAGATATAAGAAAACTTGTTTTAAAATGTGTTGAGCAAGAATTTTAACATCTAATTTAAGTAAATGTTTTAATTTTCAACTTCATTATTTACAATTACAAATTTTAATTAATTTCAAATTTATTTAGCAAAAATTAGAACCTTCGATCTGAATAAGTGTTTTGATTTTCAAATTGATTCTTTAAAATTAAAAATATTAAAATATATAAAATCAGAAGTGACGTCACATAACATTATCTGTACTTATTATTATTTAATATGTAGGCCAGTACATGTGACCATACTTGGTAGACACAATTGGAAATAGTATTTTTTATAACTAAAAAAAATAAATATATAAAATACTGGTAGCAAACAATAACTTCAATGATCGATATCTCCGCAACTAATTGATGTATCGAAAAAGTCTGTAAATAAATTTTGTAAAAAATAATAACATCAATAATATAATATAAAATAAATAATATATAAAATGATTTTACGTGACAACGTCTTCATCGTCCTATCCTCAACAAAATCACTCAAATTATTAAAATATTGTGTAATTGAATAATATTCATATCAATAAATATTCTACCGAGAAAAAGACGTGGTCACGTAAATCTTCGCCCGTAAAACCGACTTTACAGGCAACCATATTTTTTATATCTTAAACCATCCATGATATGCATGCTATATTATGCCATGCAGTGATGTACAGTGCTTATTAAATCTCTTGTAGCGCCCGTATCTAGCAACAGATTGCTTAAGATATATGTTAGAACAATTCAGGAAGTTTCATTCCTTTCTGTGGTTCCAGAAATTTGTTTGCTATATCTTTTTTAATAGATAAATTTACATTGAGCACTGTTTGTTTACTCTGCTATCAATAGTGTGGGTGTGAAATACTCTTTGTTCTATTCTTTTTGTGCTTGTTGGAGTTTTTACATTTCTGAAAAAAAAAAGATACTGGAAACTGAATATATTTTTTTAGACTGTGACTTCGTGGGTTATGTGTTTTTTTTACAAATTTATTTCAATACTATCGTTACATGGATTTATATCAGAGATTTGGTTTTGAATGTCTTAATGCGAACCAATGCCACTTAGTCAGCGTTACAGTTACTTTGAAAACAACAATGAATTAAAACTGCCCACAGAACCTCACTAAGTATTTAGCTCGGTGCATGGTAGTCCATTTATCTCTGAATCAATAAATCAGCTCATCCTCGCTCGAAAAGGCACGTATTTTCGAAACGGACTCTCACTAAATCTCTAATACGCTTACATACCAGCATCTTTGCTATTTTAAATTCAAAATAAATATATATTTCTATTCCTATCTTTTTTTTAAATCCTTTTGCATCTTTACTATTGGATATTTGTAGCGAATTATTAATTCATACAAATCGGGGATTTATTTTACACATTTTTTTTACAATTTAATCCAAATTGCCGCACCAGTATGTTTGACTGTTTTTGGAAAGGGAATGCTTTAAACATTAAACACTATATAATATGGCAATAAATAATTACATTATTTAGTGGTAGCGTCATGGTCTGAAAGTATTTTTTTTGTTCTTTTAAAATCCATATGTATATTCGGGTCTTTTCCTATTAATACAAAGAGAAATAATCACGTAAACTCGAGATCGTTAGGATTTTAAAAATCGTTCCGATCAAAAAAAACAATAATAATAAATTTGTGTTTAAATATAAAAGCAGTTTTTTTTATTTTCATCAGAAAATTAAAAAAAAACTGCTTTTATATTACATAACAAAAATTCATTTTTGTGTGTATTTTGGTATCATGTTGTAAAGTTGATTCGTGATTTTTTTGTTTTTACATCCATTATAATACTCCCTGGCCCATTTAAATCATTTGTTACTAACAAACAAATTTTTCAAGAGTATCTCCATTTTGACTAGGCGCCCAACTTTTTCCTTAACACAATTTTGTATTTTTATATTTTGTAATTTTGCAATAAGTGCGGTTGTTTGGATGGATGGATGTTTGTAACTCAATCACGCCAAAACTACTAAACGGTTTTTGATGAATCTTAGCAATATTGTAACTTATGTACCAAAATAATACATAAGCTATTAACTTTACTAGTCCAACAAGAATTGTCATTTTTGTTATTTGCAAGTTGTAACACAGCGTTAACAAAAACATGTTTCTTGATATTTAAATAACGTTATTTTCTAATGTACAAAAAAATAGAGTATCTTAAATAAACAAAAAAAACATTAATTATTCAACGCTAACACATATATATATATATATATATATATATATATATATATATATATATATATAATTTACGTTTTGATTAACTGTTCACGTTGATATTATAAATTTGGCGTAGGAAAACTTAAAAAAAGACTATTAGTTATGAATGCTAGTTCAACAGTGTCGGTAACGTTTCAGAAACATCTCAAAGAATTAACGATTTGTATGCGAAAATTACTATCAAAGAAAGCGATATGTTTTTGAATCCAACGTTTCCTTTCTAGAGATTCCCTTCTTCTACCTTCAGAACAAATCCCGTTGACAATCGAAAACGTTAGTTGATTGGGTCCATATCAAACCACTATGGATCTAACGGGAAGCTTTATTGTAAGAAATAAAGCAAACTTTAATTAGCTTGAAAAAAAAAATAAAGTGAAAAGCTCGGGTAATGGGTACCACTAGAATTAAGTAAAGCAAAACGCCAAATACGCTTTGATTGTTGCGTTACATTACCCAATCTTACAAAATCGTCACAATAACGAGGCAATTTTGCCATGAGAAATGTTAAATACGGACTAATGTAAGAACCTAATTTTATTAAGTAATGTAAATTTTCTACAAAAGAAATAAAGAGAATCTGCTTAACAACAATACAGTAACTTAACGACGTCATTAATCTAAACAAATGAACAAATGAAAGAATTATTTTATTTAAGACTAGCTGTGCCTGCGACAATAAGAGATTATTAAGTTCTTTATTTGTTAACCGATTGTTTAAAAAAAAGCAAAATATAAAGTGAATCCCATGACAATATATTTCCGAAAACTGTATCCGAATCGATCAATCTGTTTCTGAGATTAGCGTGAACAAACATAAAGACGTATAAACGAACAGACAAATTCATAGGAAAATTCAAAGTTCATAGGATTCAGAAACGTATATTATAATACAAAAGTAACGAGGAGCATTAAATAGTGTTTTAAAGATTTCTTATTTTTTTTACACCGTAAACACAAATAAAATAAAAACAATAAATATGATTTGTATTTAAAACAAATTTTAAAATGCTAAAATACTACACTAAAAATAAATAACCTTAAAAAAAATCAATGTCGACTTCTCAGCTTTTTACCATGATAGAAAATATAATTAACTGTAACATGTCATAAGTAAGCTAGAATTCAAAGTTATTTGGCTGTGCCTTGTTCATACGAATACCAATATCTCCAACAAATTATATTAATTAAATAACTTAGTTGACGGTACGTTTCTTGAGAGGAATCTCACAATACCGATACCGTATTTCTACCGTAAATTTTGTTTATTGAACAATTGTGCCGATTTTGGATTGTTTTTATATCAAAAACTTTTTTGTACCGTCTATTAAAATCCATAAATTGGTCAGAACTAGCCTCCTTAGTCAGTTCTTCAATGGAATCACACAATTATACGTGTGTGAAAATAACAGTCGTTTTCTTTTTGTAACGCTAATGCCACTATAAATGTTACGTTTAAGTAAGAAATATCCGGTACAAAATAAAAAATATTGTTTCTATTTTATTATTTTAATGTTTCAATGTTCGTTATTATACTGGATAATGAGGCCACCTATGAATGTTTGTAACAAGCATGTAATACTTGGATTGCCTGCAAATAATTTTGACATGTTTGTTAAGGGCCTACACGCAAATCCCGAGAGAAAGTTAGATAAATTCTTTATACCTTTGGATTTAACTTATCATTGTATTGTCGACAAAAGGCCTTATTGCGAACGTGGTATTCGAATAAACTACGGCTTTTCTTAGATTGGAAAAGTTCTATGCCAACTTTTGTCCCCGACCACCGACCTTTGAACATTACGATGAAGTTTTCTTAAGAGATGAAGAGTCTTTAGTTCAGAGTATTGTGTATAATAAAATGGATAAAATGGATTAGTTTAGTAAAAGAGAAATTATTATAGAAGAATCAAATCATATGACAACATAATAAGAGGATTATTTATAATATTTTACAAATCTAGAACATATATAATGAATACAGGAATTATGAGTGGTACTTTATTATGTTTTAAAGTCAGCAACAAGTAACATTATTTTATTTACTTTTTGTAATAAATACAGCCACTAGTATAATACAACAATAAAAAATATTCATAAATTATATTTTAAAACAAATATACAATGAAAAATTTACACGATACGACACGGCAAAGGCAAGACTCGCACCTGCAACCATTCGGGTATCGTCGCTTCGCTATGCATTGGCATACAAGCCTAGACTAACTTAGCAGTCTAATTAACATAGTGTTTGTCATGACGAGGCGATATCCATAAAGCTTCTTTCTAAAATTTTAGAACGTTGGTGCCCATCCGCATCTACTACGTTCATATTTGAATTGCATGAAGATAAAATTGTATTGTGATATGTTTGTTTGTGTAAAAGACTGCTGTGATTATAAATACAATAGTTGCAATGAGTTATTAGAGTTTTACTCGATGCAATGGAATGAACGAAGACAGTTTTTGCAGACGTCAATCGGATAATTGTTTATTTAATTAGTAAAATCCGAGCAACTAAATATTTTTTTTTACATAAAGATTATGTAAATGCTTTAATATGCTTATTTTCTTCATTAAAATGTTTATTTTTTTATTTGATTAGTTTGTGCGGTCTGTTCGAGCAACTCCGTCGAGGAGGGGGCCACTTAGCTACACATATATTATATTTTATTATTATATTATATCCGCAGACGGCATGTGTGTACGCAAACAAGCCAATTTGACCATTTTAACTTAACTTATTATCAAATGCTGTTCATGTTCATTAACGTTTATAATATACAGTCCGTTGCTTCTTTTTAAAGGTCCTTAAATAGTCAGGTCCTAAACACTGTTTGTAGCAACAAGAAGTCAATGTTAATTCAAATTCAAAATTTGAAAGAATGAAATTTACATTTTAGTTTGATAGAGATAAACCCTAATTGATTAAAACATATTTAATTATCTAAACTAAACTAAAACTAAACTCCAAAAAATATTCAGCTCGGTGCATGCTAGTCCATTTATCTCGGAGTCAATAAATCAGAACATCCTGGCTCGAACAATGTTTTCAAAACGTATGTTTTCAAAATGGTTTCACGCTATATCTATTTATCTATCTAGAAAGGGCATTAACGTTAAAATAACACTGTTATAATAAGTTTATTCCATTCTTAGAATTATATTAGCGAGTTTTTCGAGAAATTTGTTATCTTAAGTTATTTAGCCAAAGAATATACCAGTATAATATTTAAATACATACATACAACATAAAAAACTTATAATATAAAAGTCACAGTAAACGCATGCAGCATCTCAAGTAAATTGTGTCTATTGCATCCAAGATTTTATATCAAATACATATTATTTCTCTCACTTCATCTTCGTTTTATAGTGTGACCATGTTTATAGAATATAAGAATTATCAATATTTATACTTCTTGGATGTACTTTATTTATTTCTTTAATAAAACTGTTGTACTTTTAAGTCACGTACTTCTCTTTTCATGTGAAATCTGAAATCATCCAACTTCACGATCCCTAACAAAAGCCAACATAGCTGGCAAAATCTCCTCATCTTCAGGAATTTCTGCTAGCTGCTGAATGTGTAAAAGTTGTCAAAATCATAGAAAACACTAATTTTTATTACATAATTAGTCAATCATTAATCAAGCAGCAGTAGATTATTCAGATTCGATTCAATCAGTTTTCAAGTAGCTCTCCAGTTAGCTAGACAATATTGGTTACAAAGCCACCGTCGTTATGTAATTACTCTGTTGTGTTTTAGGTAGGGCTCTGATCTCATACATCCTACACGTACACTATTCTGTGATTGACCTTACTGATGTGATCATACCAGTACCTTAGGGGTTTGTTGGCATTACTCGTAATCTGGTTTGTATTCGTTGAGCTGCAACCTATCTTCATCACATTTTTGTTAAAAAAGTTGTTTTTATATTCATATAAAACGAATAAGGTACATTAAAATGTTTACGTGCAATATTTTAAAAACTTAACATTCAGTGCATTTCATTAAACTTAAACAAATAGTTATTAAAATTTTAGTCTGATTGTCGGTTTACTTGTTTGTTTGTTTGTTTAAGACGATAGGACTGGAGGACTGGAAGGATTTGAATGATGTTGGGTATGATTTTGGGAAACTACTTTTTACTGCAGAAAAAAATCTCATTTTTAAAGCCAAATACTTAGATCGATTATTTATTTAGACTGTCAATAAAATACATTTTTTATGTAGTGTAACAAACTTTTTTGTGGTATTTTCTTATTAGGTACAAATTATATTTATATATATTGGTATGATTTTTAACCCGGAAAATGTTTGTTGTGACGGAATAAAATACAATAAGTCATTTGGGCTGTCATGACAAAACAACAAAAATACCTACTGGACGGATTATTATTAAATTTGGAGTGGTGTTGAATTATTATCTCATTTAATATATAGATGCTTTTCACTCTGTGTTGTTGTTTAATTTTTACGTAGCAATACAAATCTTGGATTAGTTAAAAAAACTTGATATGTGCACATTTCTACAGAAATGTCTGTATTTAAATTATGTTTATATTGTAGCTATATTTTATCTAACGAACTTGTATGGTCTTTTTTAGCCCAATAAAAGTCGCTCGTCATCAAAGCGCGTGATTATCTCAGTGACAACATGACAAAGCGGTTACTGAAACAAGCAGCGAGCAACGTTATGTTTTTTTCTTTTTCTCTTTTCATTCATGCATGATTAAGATATAATAATTTACTAAAAAAAATAATAAAAATATAATAAAAAGGATTTTAGGATTATGTCAGGATTAGTTATGTGGTAAGACTTTGAATAGTTATTGATATTTCAGTCCTTAATTTTTTAAAGTATATCGTGGTGTCTCTACAATTGTCTACTTCGGCTCGTTTTCATATCCGCGTTCACGAATAAAACATGCATATTATATGTGGTGCGAAGTTGAGGACTCGCTATTGATTATTTAAGCATCTTTTAAGGTTTCTGTATTTTAAGATTAAAGGTGAATTATATGAAATTTATCTTATACAACTTTTTAAACATTTAATATTATGAATTAATTAAAATTATATTGAAACTGATTCAATCGCAATTAAATTATTTATTGTATTAATAATTACTTACGAATCGACCATGATATAAATAATAAGTTTAAGACTTGGTTAATTCTACTACCGTAGAATTTCATTAAAAAGTTTAAATTCTTGGGTGAAAATCATAAATCATAAATAGAATGAAAGTGAGAAGCAAGTACGTAAATGGTTTATTTGTTGTTTTTAAAAGCACTATAATTTATACGGCTACGTACAGCTTTAAGAAAATATCTACGAGCTCTTTACTTGGCAGTGAGATCAAAGGCTTCATAAGACAGATGAGCTATGGACAGATATTGAATGGAAATATGAAAAATTGCATGTTTTTGAAATACACTATAAATTATTAAAATTCTGAGCGACTTCCTTTTGAAGTCATGTAACAAATGTGACGCGTTTGTTCTTCAAGTTATTAATTTTTAAGGAAATAATAATAATATTTTAAAAGATAAAAATGTATATACATTATTTATTTATTTTTCAGCAAAACAGAATAGACAAAAATAAGTATCTTGCAGTGAATCGCAATTAACATAATTTTAAAACTTCGATACAATACTATATTGTCACTATACATACATATACATACATACATAATACAAAACTATATAGACATTATTCTTAAACATATTAATTGGACCGTTTTTTTTATATTTTACCTCTATTCTTACATAATGGTTGCTCTTCTTTGTATAAAAAACAAAACAAAAACATTAAACAATTAGTAAGTAAAGCGAAAATCCTGTTCAATCATAGCTAACTCTGAAATAGTTATAAATAATGATTTGAATACCTCCATGTCTAGTTATTTAAGCCAACATGACAGCGAAATCTAATTCAAATACCATACAACTGCACTTAGACACTGACGAAGGTAGGATTTAAGGTGCCGTTGACTCCTTAAGCCCTTCAAAAAGGTTTCAAGGTTCAAGAGCTTGAACCGTCTGGTCTTTGTAAATCTGAAATAGGTCATAAAAACTGATATACCATATTATTGTGCTGTATAATGTAAGTTAGGTCGTAAGTAAAAGTATTGACAATCAATAAAGTACAATTTTGTCATTTTCAATTATTTTTAGACATTGGTAAAAAACTTGGTTTGTTTAATAGAGAAATAATAAACTAAATGTGCTGGAAGAATAACACATAATACCCAGCAATTGTGTTTTTTTTTTAATTTTTTATTGTCGACTTTTATTTTATTTTATTTCATTTTTATTTTTTTTATTTCATACACGTGCGAATATAACCAGGTTTAAAAGAAGGCATAAACAAACAAATATGTTAATATATACATAAAACGGCCATTCAATCAGAGAATCTTCCACATGTGCCTTACGTTTGATACCGGCGCAGTTTATAGCCGCAGTAAAACAATCATTAATACGCATTTTATTACAACAGACGTACGGTGTTATTCTGATTATTTATATAAAATTTACTTTCCCTCAGGTTAATTGGTCCCTAAATAATTTACATTTACAGACAACGTCATCAGAAGATATTAAATCACAAAGAGACCTCGTAGAAGTCGTAGAACAAATGTTGTTCTGATTGATGTAGAGAGACTGTCTGCAAAAGGTGGCCAATTAATTACAAATAACCCTGTATAGAAAATTAGATCATTCAATACTTCTGTGATATTGTTGTGCAGTGAATTGACTATGGCTATACTGTGCCATGGATATTATGTATTAGTTTTATTTGTAGTAAAATGTGTTACACTATAGATACAATGCTTCCCAACCATTATTGATATGCGCCAAACTCGTCTTCTCCCTGTGTTTCAATTCGGCTAAATTTCAAAATAAGGAACTACGTTCCAAAAACAACACCAGGTACTTACGATACAAGAACATCCAGAATAAGGTATCAATTGGAGCTATATAAGAAAATGGCGATTTGGCTGGAAGTAGGCCAGTCAAATTTTATTGGTTTACGCTTTTAATGGCTTCTAGGCTTACAGTTTTATTATTCAATTATAGGTCGTGACGTTCTACTTGCACAAACAAAAGTAACCTACTTTGTTAAGGAAAGCTCAGTAGATACGAAGGATTTATTTACTTATACACCTAAAAAAATTACAAAATTATGTAAAATTGTTAAAAATTGTTAATATAACTTATTGATTTAGGTAAAAAAACATTTAGCAACACTGTCAAGTTGACTGACTGTCTATCACGCCAACCAACCAGAAAGATTAACACGGAATTTCATAACAATTTTTTGCTATATTTTCATACATTGAAATAAATATTCATGCTTAAGATGCAATATAAATCATGGTTTAGCACTTGATTGAGGTGCTTATTAGTGATTATTCTTATAGCTACAACAGTTACTTATTTTAGATAGGATACTTACTTTAGGTACATTTCAGTACACACAAAAATCGCACAAATAATATGTCTCGATCTAGTATTGTAATCACTGACATGGGATTTTTGGTTTATTGTTTAAGATAAATTTGATAAATGCCAAAAAATGTACAAAATGTTTCTATGAAGGGCTTAATTTAAACTTTCTTGTATATAAATAAGTAAATAAAATAAATGTATTTTAATTTCGCCTCGATGTTTTATTTTTTGGAAATCTTATAAAATCTATGAGAGATCATGAAATAAACATTTGTTTCTACAAACTAAGGAAAAGTACAAGGCTATGTTACCTAAAGTGTTGTGGGATTTGTTTCCGATACCAAACACATTAATAAAAATATACTATTTTTATATTCCAGCTTATGAACTTATTTGACTGGGTGATACGTTTATTCATAGATAGTTCTACTAAAGTCTCTATAAATAAAAAAACAGTAACGTAAGTCTTATTTCAAGTTACAATTATGATTAAAATATAATTATTTCTATCTTTTGTATTTACATTTAATATTTAAAACTTTAAATTTAACCGAATGTTTAAAATTATTCAATAGTGGTGTTCACGGGATGACCTAGGTGTAGGTATCTGTCAAAAATTCAGTAAGTACATTAGTCATTTTCTTTCAGCGCTTTCTAAAATTCTAAGAATAGAGTTCAGGATGCACACTACACGCACTAAAACATCTTGAAATCTCGTAGTATGGTCACAGACATGGGGAGATTTCACCATTCATGATGGGGTAAAGGTGTAATAAGATAGGTTCTCATCATCTTCGCTATTAAAAAAAGAATGTTTTTAATTTACTTAGCCTCGATAATAAATATTGTAAGGTGTCTTTTTTCCAGAGGTTGCCGGTTCGAATCCCTGCCGGTATGTTATTATTTTGTATTCTTTACATTTTTACAAGTTTATTTAATTCTGTACTCGTAAAAGTTTAAGAAAATACTATTTAGTGACTTAGGTTATTTTTTTTTGTTTTTTTATTATATATCTTTATTTCCTTAAATAAGGAAAAACTGAAGTCTGTCTGTATTTTCGTATAACTTGTTTTAGTATATCAAAGACAGAGTAATAAATGGTAAGTCCTTTCTCTCATATGTATAATGAACTAACACATAGTTTATATTACCAAAATACGAATAACGTCTATCCGTAGAGGCTAAGTCGTAGAGCCATGGTTCGTAGAGGTTTATGACCCGATTTATGAGGTATGTTATTTACGTAGAAGATTTCATATTCCGTTCGTAGGCATTTTGTTCTGATTCAAGGTTTTATGTATTTGTTCGCAAATAAATGAAATACTCGTACATGTTTGTCTCGAGCCATAAAATAAAAGAGGAGTAGGTAAACAGATTTCTATTAGGTTTGATAGAAAAAGTGTATTGTTTTATATAAATATTAACTATGTTTTTATTACATAAGGATATTTTACACACGGTTAGCTTTATGATTTGTTAATTATGAAAAGTAACAATATTACAAACGTTATAAAAACAATAAATTGAGTTATTAGAGTTTGACTGTTCTTGATCTAATTAATCGGTTCAGTTTAAATTAAAAGATATTTTCTTCTTTTTTAGAATTTGCTTCTAAACTATACATTTAAAAATACTAACGACAGCAAACCATTAAATATATCTTAACAATATTAATGTTAAGCCTTTGTTTCGAAACAAACAAAGTAGCTACTTTGCTTGTTTCGAAACAAAGGCTAGACAAAAGAATTAAATAAATTGTACGTTTATTTGTGTATAAGAAGTTATTTTTGATTTAATTTTTTTTTATAAATATGCTCTGAAAACAAGTCTTCAAAGACAATTTATATGGAATCTAGACAAATATACCAAGTATAAACATAAGATCAAATAACAATTGAAATGCGGACTATTCAAAGAGGTATGTAATGCGAAGAATATGTTCCATATTCCAGAACTATGCCATTTCGAGAGAATTCCGTTATTTCATTATGTACAATACAATATCTTAATATATATTTTAATTTATCCTTTATCTTTATTAAGTTAGTAGCATGTTTATATAATAGAAAAAATAAAAAACTCTTTAAATTTTTTGTATAAGAGAAATAAAAAATAGGGAGTCTTTTGACATTCAAGCATTTAAGTCGTAAAAAATAACAGAATATTGTCGTCATAAATGCTCCATCAGTTTCCGCAATTGCCATGAATAAATGCATCCCAGGGCCTCGTACTTTCTTATCATGTTCGAATAAAAAGGCAAAATGTGCTGTTTTAATGTTTGCCCTTTCCTACGTCCCCTTGGCTATAAAGCTGTAGTGATGTACAAACGTTTGTATATTTATGAAAATAATAAAAAACAATATGATTCGCTGTAGTTGATTTTGCAATTGCTTTTTGGGAGACTCAATAGTTATTGGCCTACCTAGACCTTTGTGTCTCGCTTCTTAATATTATAATTAAGAGTAATAACTATGAATCTTTATTTTTCTTCTCATGTTGTGAATGTATGTTCACTTAACGATTAACACTTTTTAAATTATTCTTAATAAAGTGAATTTCTTTCATATCATATACATGCTTTCTTATCATAATAATTAAATAACAAATAAAAAACCATCGATACTTTTATCTACATGTAAAATGTCGTCACTATGCAAACGAGCATGCGAGTTATGTTCACAAAGACATGGCTTAATAAAAAACAATCTATTGAGTGTACATAATTTACTCTGTTATGATATGAATTTTAATCTCGAGCTTATTTTCATAGATAAGGTTCTTTGCACATCATTATAACTCTATACCGCACATTCTAGGAGACCTACGGATTATAATAAAATAATTGAGCGATATTATATACCTTAGGGATTATATACTAAAATATACATTAGAATAAAATAATTTATGAAAATAGTTTTTATTCTAGATTATATTTTTAATTTCCAAATTCATAATAAGTGATTAATTATACCTTTTAAAAAAATATATGATAAAACAGTAATATTATTAACCAACGTAATCTTTTCTTAAATCTTTAAAATAAATCTTCATATTTTTTTAGAAAAAGCTGTTTTTCCAGTAATAGAACCAATTAATTCATCGACAAGAATGTTTTAAAAACTTTTTATTTCAAAATTTTGATAAATTGCAAAAGTTAAAAAAATTCACAGTAAAAAACTGGAACCAAGAACAAAGTCCTGTCAAAGTCCGTCCCGTCAATTCTCAATAGCCCGTAGTTGCAAACTTGCTGAATGCTTTAGGTTCAATGACGTGACAAGGAAAACCACTCTTTTAAATCTTTGCAGCATAATGCATCCAACTTAAATCGTGAAATGTTATAGAAATGTGTCGGTAGGTTTTAAGTTTTTTTCATATAAATCTCGATGTTAAAATTGAGGTTAATTACAATATATATCAGTGTAAAACTAAAGCGTTCTTGTCATTTTCTTAGGTTTTTTAATTTTCTATAAAGATTATCTTTATCTAACTAAGTAAACTTACATGGAGCATAACCTATATTTCTAATAAAACATTCAGACTGTTAGAATTTTTTAAACAATATAATTAATTAAATGTAAATTGGCGCGAAGATCTTACAAATAAAACATTTAGACTACAAAAGAATAATGTGGAAATTATTCAATCCCTTTAACATAACAATGAAGATATTTTAAATAATTCAAAAGGCATTTTATTCGCCATTTCTACCACTTATGTACCGCATTCACAATCGCATTTCAAAAGCTAAGCAGTTACATGAATAAAGCGAACTATTCACTGAATCTTTTAAACCTTTGATTAAAACTAACGACCGGTTATGTTTAATGTATATTCGTTATAGTTAAATTTTCAATAGAATTTTTAAATAATATGAACAAAACATTTCTTTATGACATAACGACATATGTAATTACATGTTTACCTCAAACTTATTATCAATAAAAAAAATATTAAAATATTTCCAACAGACAACATTTTAAAGAAATTATTATAGCAGCTTTGTTGTTGTTGTTGTAAGCCCAAAAAAATGGCATTAGATAGAATAAAAATCAATTTGGGATTAAATTAACATTATAACGATATTATTGAAAGAATATGAAGGTAATATCTTACACAGATGCAATTTCAAAGTGAAGAATACAAATTGATTATTTAAAATTCACTCAACATTTTATCCAGTGAATGGGATCTGTATGAGGCAAACTTTTCTTTATTGAAGCGTGCCATTGATGTGTATTTATTACTCTGCCATTGTAAGCAACGCTTGAACACTCCAGAATGGGGTTACCGATAATTCTTAGTGAATGACGCGTATTTTGTTCACGTTTTGAAAGATATCAATTGACTCTTTGCTTTTTGTTTACATTCGCCTAAATGATACAATTAGTACTGAAGCTCCGGTTTCTTTAAAGTCAATTAACAAAGTATGAAATTTCATGTCAAATTAAGTGTTATTTCTTCTGGTTAGTTAAAAGTGTGTCCATCAAAACGATTCATAGCGTTGTTAAATCTTGTATTTTCAGTATGAATTGAAAAAGTTATACTGAAATTGTATATTCGAACCGTATAATAATTATAAATTACTAAAATAATTTTAATCAATTGATTCTGTTGATTTTGAAATAATTTTAATTACTTACCAATTACTTCAAATAAAAATAGAATATATTAATTTATTTAAAATATGCTTTGCATTTTCTATTTATTAAAGGACCCGAAAAAACCCCTCGAGGAACACCGGTCAATAAATTTTATAGAAGGACCTCGAAAAGGTTTTATTGGTTACGGTTTTAAGGCTAAATGTAAAAGTACGTGAAATTAAAACAGTCTGAAGACAATACTAGAACACCTTTGATTTATAAGAATTTACTATACCAGTATTGTCTTTTTTAAACATATGTAAATATAATGTATTATATAATTGTACAACAACCAAATCAATTTTCAAATAAATAATAGTAAATGTAAACCAAATTAATAACGGACCAAAACTTATATTAAACTAGTGTAAGCCATATTTATTGCTTATATAACATAAGGTTTCATTTTATACATTCACCGTTTTGTAATTCTAAGTGTGTGTTTTTACGTGTGTTATAAAATATTTATGATTCTATGAAGTCTAATGTTTGCAGAGCCCTAAAAGTTGGTGGATTATAGGACAAATGCGAGTAATACTTAAGATTATGTTTCTCTAGAGGATAGGAATGTACACATTAAAAGTTATACTCACCCGTATTGTTGTCTTTAGCACAATATAAGGTTTTGTAATATGTACAGAACTAATATACATCTAGTGTATGCATTATAATATAATATATTCATTATAATATAATATATTCATTATAATATAATATACATCCCAGACAAAAGCTCCAACTGTAATAATAAATACACAATGAATAATTAAAACATCGATTAATACCATAGCATAGATTAGATTACAAAAAGTATCTTATTCAATACATCTACCAGTAGTAGTAATAAATCATTTAATTTCTAAGTTTACTATATCTCGGTACTGTTGCAAGATTGGTCACGAAATATACTGAGTTTGTACGAGAATAATTTAGTATTTATATAATTTTGTCGTTCATGTTTTATATCATTTTTTATGTAATATATACAATTTTAAAATCAAAATTGTTACTTTCAGGACTTTTAATTATTGCATCTTCTTCCACAAAAAATTAATTACAATGTCTAGAGGATTAAAAAGAACAGATTCAGCAAATTTAGTTTGCAAGCTGTTATCTTCTATGATAAAAATTCACGAAGAGGTAGAAAGAATCTTATAACACCTAAACTAGCTTTAGATCATGTCAGATCATTCAAGAGTTTCGTTTACATTCTTCATTCGGTCGCACAAGGTTTTGGTCTGAGCGGTGATGATTTCTCTATCAACAATTTCTCAATTTAGCGAATCAAAACTCAGAATAGAAAATCCTGGGTAGAAGCCATAAACAACTGACTAAGGATCTGACGTGGTCACAGTACATTAGAATGAAAAACTATTACCGGAATTGCATGTACGAAGTGCAGAAGACGAACGCTTGCCAATAATAGCCTTTTTTATTATAAAGAATGAATATCTTCAAGTGCTTAAGCAATATAATTTTTCTGGAAAACTTCAAGGTAAAACGGTCTCAATTGCTTTTTGTGAGTGGAACCTTCATAGTAAATGTCAAATTATGCGCTGTGATATAATAGCTTTGAATACTAGCCGTTTCATTGGAGCTAGTTCTTTTGGGACAGACTTTAGAAAGATAACAGTTGTTTTTATAAGATGTGGTGTATATATGGTTCTAGAACTGTTTTTGAAACAAAGATAAAGCAACTACATACAACATACTAGTAATCTAAATATTCCGATTTTCGTACAATTCAGATAAAATTTAAATAAAATCGTTTCCAGTAACATCGACTTATCAATAAATTGATTACATAAAAGAACATGTTGTCGAGACAAACATTAGTGTTTTATAATCACATCTCGGTTAGTGTTTTATAAAACAGAACTGAAAAAGAGTTCATAAGAGACAACTACCAAGAATTGCCCTGCCCGTATCGGTTTTGCCATGAGTAAGGACAAAAAAAATAACATATTAAATATATATATACGATTGCTACTTTCACAACTTTTGATTTGATACTATTTATTATTAACATACTTCCTTTATGATTATATAAAACCTGTTATTACAGTACAAATGCTGTAGCTTATAACCTATTTGTTGGGTACAATTGGTTGCATTGTTGGAGTGATACCATGATATAATTAAGTGCTGTGCATGTAATGGGTATATAAGTACATTAATTATTTTAATAATATCATTATTATTATAATGCTGTTGTTGTATTGTGTAGTACTTCTGAACCAGTGTTATTAAGGTTATAGTACTTTCAAACTTATATATCATAACAGACTGCAAAATGTTATATGTATATTCATTTGTATTTTTGTAAGCACTAGATACTTAAGAAAGAATAGATACTTAACAAAATTTGTACAAGATTTTTTAAGTTTCTCAAGTTATATAGTCAAAACCCAAAAAAAGCGGTTTGTGTTTATTATGTCACTTCCAGAAGTTTAATATTGCTCGGTTTGATAATGTTTTACGACACATTTTTTTTATTTTTTAAATACACGCACATAGACAATATTTTTCTTTTGAATTTATTTAATTTCAAACTTTATCATAATATATTTTGAGAATAATACAAATGTATGATTATTCTATAATAAGAAATTTCATTTATGTATAAAGATATTTTTTCATCTTATCACAACGTAAAGTTTAATATAAAGTAAATTGTTTAAGTGTAAGAAAATTATTTCAGTATAATCTAAATTTCCTAATACCTTCACTTGATGAAAAATACTTTTGTATAACGACAATGTCATCAAGCCCGTACCTTTATGATGTAAGAGGCAGAAAATGTTATATACGAAAGTTATTTATTTTCTTAAAACCAAGAAATATAAGCATACGATATTGGGACTTCTCCTTCAAGAATAAAGCCTAAATTCGGTTGTTGTTTTTTGTGTAACTACATATTCTTTTGTAAAAGGGTACGCAATTATAAATTCCCTTAGTAATATTACAGAGAATTATGAATTCCGCTGGATTTATGTTGTTTGTGTAGATTGTGATCCTTGTAGACCCTTCTCAGATAGGACTTGACATCAGATTGTCCTAGGCTTTCGCTTTTTATAGAATTTACTTCACAAAGAAATATATCAATGTGTAAAAAGAATTATCTTTAATATCCAGTAAAATAAAGTTGATACAATTTATTCTATTAAAAAAGAAACATTTGGATAATTTGTTTAAATATTATGTACTTAAGATGAATAAGTAGCAGTTAGCAAGTTTTATGGGTCGAGTAATAGCATGAACCTAAAACTTAGAGAATCTGAATTTTGTGATGAGTCAAGTAAGTCTATAGAAATGTAAGACATTTAAGCTATTAAAAGTTTTTAATTTTGTTTAAGCAAATTTAACTACTAATATATAAGGCTTACAAAAGCTTCAATCATGATATATTACTAATAAATCTTCCGTAAAGTAAAGTAAGAAAATACACGCTTCACATTCATTGACATAATACAAGTTTTCAAACGGTTGTGTATGTATGCAGATAAAATATGTCTCACAAATATGACAAGGGACATTTGTTTTTAAAATATGTACGTTCTATATTCACCATGGGATAATTAAATGTAAATATAATAAATTATAATTATTAAAAGGTGTTTACAAAACGGAAGATTTTATAAGAGCATAGCGCGATAGGCTTAATGAGGTAACAAAATGTATTTTGTTTATGCAGAAATTTCATGCGATAATTTTAAGAGAGATTTCTCATTAAAGGGATATTTTTAGGGCGCATTAAAGATTTTATACGGATTAGTATGTTACGGTACGGTTAAGGTACAACGGTTTTGCTTCATTTATCAATACAGAATTTTCACGAAAACGATAACCCTAACATTCACAGTAATATGTTCTTTAAGATACCGAGGAGACCACAATGTTAAAATTCGATCACCGTACTATAGTTACGTTAAGAGCTTATCATTGTTTTAGCAGCGAAATCAATTAAGATAAGCGGCTAAAGTTAAGCCCTATAATCTTAGTTCACATTGTGTTGAAAACTATTATTTTATAATGGTTTTTGGATTTTACGATGTATGTAATAAAAGTAAAATATAATAATTAAATCTACGTCCACTACAAAGTTTCAAGCATCTTTCTTTACTGTTAACTTAACACTGTTAATATAAAAATATATTTAAAAAAACAGATGACTCATTCAAAGTGAATTTGTCTCAAATTTTAAGCCAATAAACGTATAAAGTCGAAATCAGAGAGTTTCAAAAGTTTTCCTCGACTTGAATTGAGTAATGGTTACCTAATTTACATTGTCGTTACTCGCCATTTTCAGAGCATATTAAGTTAGTTGAACTCCTTGACTTGCATTATCATTTGTGACTATTCTGATATATTTTAACATATTTCTTAAGGCATATTATTTTTTAAAGTTAACTTGAAATAATAAAAGGCAAATTATCTGGAGCTAATGGGTAAAGAAATAATAATGAATTCACCGAAATAAATTTATAACTCGTAAACACAGTTACAATAAAGCATATCGATTGCAAGTAAAAAGAATCATTTAAATTCCGTGAGGATTTCGCACGAATCTGTTGAACTATAAATCTTATCGAACGAGTTTAGAATTGGTGCCTACTAACGAATTCAGTTCGTGTAGCAATATAGTTAATTGAAAGTCAGTGAAATGCAACAAGTGCGTAAATTAAAACGTTTGTTTCCATCTTGGGAGGTGGGGTTATAAATGAGTAGAGTTTTATGGTTTGTTATCTTTTTGCTCAGGAAAATTTATTACTAAAAGTATTAAGATTATTGTAACGAAATAGAGGAGCTGAATTGACTAAAGGACTAATAAGATGGCGGCGAGGTGTGACGTGGTATGGTTGATATCGTGGAGGGGAGAGGAGTGGAGAGGAGAGGCTATATAGAACGAGTGTCCTGAGTTTAATGTCGATTATTGTTGTTAATTACACTGAAGAAGTTCTTAATAAACGAAGTGATTTAAAAGAAGCTATACGTAGTCTTATTAAGTAATTACTCAACTGTTCTTTGTTCGTTATATTATTACTCTAAATAATAAAGAAGATATAATAAAATACACACACACATGAGATATGTGTTTCATTTTAGTCATTTAAATATTAATGCGTGTATCACGTTATGTGCTGAAATTAATAAATATTTTGACACAAATATTCAAAAACATGATCACCATTATCGTCTTTATAGTAATGATCTCTACAAGCATCCTATAACTTTTTGTTTATTATTATTATTTAAAATAAAAATACCAACATGTAACAATAATATAAAATTATAAGAAAAGAAGATCTTTGTTTCATATAAATATTAATATGAAGCTATAGCTTATACAGGTAATTGCTCTGGTAATAAACAATTATAAGAGAGAGAATTAAATAAAGAATTTATTTAAAAACGTGTTTCTATTTTTGAAAGATAGAAATATATATTTTTTGATTGAAGTAAATTAATGTTTCATTTCATTCATTTAGCGCTGAGCTCTATAGTTTATTACTCAAACCCATTAATTTACATAATGTGTTTCTTTTAGATTAATTAAAACATAAATATTTTATGTGTATAATATTTATGTCGATGTATTACTGGCATTTTGTTAGTGAGATTTTATTTTATTTGTTATTTAAGAGACATGAGTTGGAAATGTGAAACTTTTATTTTATATTCTTACATTGGTTTTACTTTTGTAATAAAAAGGAAATAGCATAAAATGTTTTTGCTAATAACTATATATCTTAAAGTCTAATGTATAAATTCAACAAAATTTTCAAATCATTGATCGTCTCTAGATACAAATTGAACTTTACGGTATAACTTTCAAGGCGGTAAATTTGTTTTTGAAAATCATAAGTAATAAGAGCTGACCGATCTGTCAATTTGTCGTGAACAAATAATTAATCTTGTTTGAGAAATGGATTCAAAGATGCAGGTCGATACATTGATAAATAGATTCTTGTTTTACCAACTCCTTCAATCGGAGACATTACATGGCACTAATGCGTACTAAATGTGTCATTGACCTCATTTTTTCAATATCTAACTTTAATCTACACATATAAAACATATGAATACGAATTTTATTGCATATTATACTGTACAGTCCATGTAACATAGTATCATATTTTCTGATTCCGAATATCAATTAACTTTATATAAAAATTCGCATACATTGCTTAGGCTAAGAAAAAAAAGAAAAATAATTCGAGAAGGTCCATTTAATTTGCAAGAGACGTAATTATTCCGTACATATTTATAAAGGTGAAATAGTCTTACTGGTGCATAAATTAGCAGTCATTCCAAAAAGAAACATATTTCACTAAAGCTTTAGAAACAAATTAAAATCCTTCTTGGTACTTTCAAAACTAATCTGTGCACTACAAATCTTAAACTTGACATTAAATGTTTAACTACATATTTTCTTATATTTTTATCAGTTTTGTATGATGATTGTCTGACCAGGGTGGAACTTAAGCCGCAAAGAGCTAGTATATTTTATGAGCTTTACCTTGAAAAAAAAAAAACAAAGTAATCATTTCTATAAATACAGGCTTTATTTGTTATTCATATAACGCATGCCAAATCCAGTTATGCAAGGATTATCCATGTATTTTCCAATCTCGCTGCTAAGTATGCGGGCCGCGGTAGGAAAAAGCGAGCCCAATTTCTTTGAATGATTACACTTACCAATTTCAGACATCTTATAAATCAGGCATATTAAATTTCGAGGGAACATGCAAATTTTCTTGATGTTTTCTATTGACAATGGATCAAAGTGGATTAGATTTGAGGTGAGTTAAGTAATTTAAGGATTTTCTAGCTTCTTATTTGTTCAGTATATTTTTAAAATTAAAACGTTTCATGTAACATGTAAAAGGTTCTTTGTTAGGTTTTCTGTTTAATACGATATAGTCATATATTCTTTTAGATTCCAATAACGTACATGAAAATTTAATAGCGTAGAAATATATGAAATTTCTAACTAACACCACCCCTGTTGGGATGGTGTGGAGGGCCGCGTATCTCGCTCCGAACGGTGTTGGAGCGCAGTGACTTGTGGTTGTTCGGAGTCGGTCGTAAAATGCTGTCTGGGGTATCTGACGTGGCCTGATGGTTTTCTGAGGCCGTCGCGTTGGCGGAGTTTCGTGGTGTGAAGTTGCAGCTGCGGATACGGTAAAGAGAGGTGTCTAGGCCTGAATAAGTCGGCTTGCCGACCAACTGCAATTGGTGCACCCGTGTCAACTAAATCTCGCTTCTCATTGAAGTGGTGGTCTGCTACTCCAGCAACGCGGTCGTGTGTGTAAGACATTGCTGTGGCGAATATGACGGTAAGGTAGTTGAACGTCTGTTTTAGTAAGTTGAAGAGGAAAGGTTGTGGGAGTACTACATC
The DNA here is from genome assembly GCA_959347355.1 of Napeogenes inachia. Lineage (NCBI taxonomy): Eukaryota > Metazoa > Arthropoda > Insecta > Lepidoptera > Nymphalidae > Napeogenes > Napeogenes inachia. The sequence continues at coordinate 17,929,972 of OY365793.1, read as the reverse complement.
ACACCTCCCCCTTTCGGTGCGGGGATAACCATTATTGATACAATCTAAACGAATAAAAACTTATTTTTCCATTAGTAATCTTGATAAAATTATTATTTTCCTACCTTAACCTGGTATTCCAGGTTGTGGGTACTAGCTCAGGTTAGTATTTTACCTAAAGGTTTAAACATTTGTTACACTATGATCGAATGAACGATTTAAAGTTAGAAACTTTATGTGATAATAAAAAGCACTTATTTAGCTTACATTTTATATAAATATAATCCCTTATTCATATTTAAATAATCTTTTATTTATATATTTACATCTGAGAAAGTCATTACTACGGACGCTAAACGAAACGCGGCACGAATCACTTGCAATGTCGATTGACTAACTATGACAGAGTATAGATTATGGAGCGGGGCTAAGACGACAGACCCTTATCTTGTGGAAGTCGTACAGTTAGGTCTTCTATTTAAAACTTTAATTCTTTTCTTAACGTTAAAGGTCAGTAGTGTACAATTTTATTGTTTTGTAATATGTATTGCTACTTTTATTTTGTAAGACATTTCCCCGTAATTATGGTTCTATCGTATTTTATTATATCCTATTTTATTATATTCTCTTTTCTCTTGTTATCTCTGACGATAGTGCTGGCCAATTCAGTAGTTCTGACATTTATAATCCTTTATTTACTTCTAACGTTGTTTTATTTAGCAATTTGTTCATCAAATATCTTATCTTTTTAAAGAAATCTGAGAGTAATCTATTAAAAACCGATACGATCGCGTACCAGAAAATTGTTTAACCAATTTTATGTATCTATCATTTAAAAATACAACATAACTTAAAAAACATATTATGGTTATTACGGTAAATATAATATTCTGTATTTTATAGTTATCGTATCGGTATCGGAAAATTCATGAGGTTGGAAGATAAATCCATTTTGTTTGGAAATAATAGGCAATGCAGAATTTACTATAATATGTTGGGATTAAATTTGAACCGCCTTAATTAATTTATGTCAACTTTTTAAATAACCATATAATCACTGGTTGAATGTAATTAGTCAATTATTATTTTCAATAATAGTTTTATATGGGAGGTGCCTTTTATGTGAATAAATATTTTTTGTCATTACTGTAGTATTGAGGATGTTTTCTGAATTCCCTTGATAATGACACTACGTTTAGACAGTTAAGATTTAATGAAATTAAATCACTTAGCCCTTACTGATTGGTTATAGTTTTTTTATATAAAAATCGTACATTTACATTTAGTTTTTTTTTATTTTTTTTATTCTGTTAACTATAGTAAGACATAAAATAGTTCGAATAAAACAAAAGCTTGGCACTTTTTGGGATTGACAATAAAACTGTATTTGTAACGTTTTTCAAGGGTGTGCTGCAAAACATCGTCAACGTTAGCCATGATTTGACATAAATATTGATATTAAGATCCTGATTGTAGTGGTCGCAAATGGATGAGAGATCAACAATAAATCAATAAATGAATAAAGAGAAACAACAAGGTGAGAGAATAACACATTGCGGGGTATATTGATAAGATGCTACCATCTAAAAAACTGTTTCCCAGAGGTTTCTAAATATAACATGGTTATGCATGTTTATGGATTTTTTTAAAATTTCATTTCATATGTTATTCTATGCTGCAAAGTTAGACACATCGTTTAGGTTTTTTTAAAGAAGTTAACTAGATATTAAAACTATACCGATAAAGATGACCATGTATAGAATGCTTAATGCACCGAAGCGTGTGGCGATAGGGTAACCTAATTGCTAGAGCGACTGGACGGTTTTCCAAAAGTCGTGTGTTCGAATCCTTGCCTTTAGTGGTTTTTTTTATTCAAAATTTGAACAAGTTCAATGCTATTCATGTTAATAAATATTTTGTACATTTAGGATTGTATAAGGAATATAACCGCCATTTCACAATAATATTTTACTACAATAATACAGTATACAATATAGAGTTACTACACACAATGTATTTTGCATCCCTATATTGGGTTACAACCATGGACGTTTTCTGAGGAATTGTTATTATTGTATATACTTTTTTAATATAATGGAATATTTAACATTCAATATTTGTTCTACTAAGTGAAGTAGTAAATGATCCATGATCTTTTGCAATACCAGGGAACGAAAAACCAAATCGCCGGCTGCCGGTAGACAGTTTGTTTTTTATTATCTTTAGTCAAGGACGAAACCAAATGACAATGACATGGCAATTGCCATATTAGCGTATAAACCACACATAGTTTTTATTTATGCTACTCATTATTTATCCACACTTCTAATGTAATCCATAACATATCTAGTTTTCATCTTGAAACCAAAGACATAATCATGGGTAATATTAAATATATTGTGTTATAAATTATTTAACTAAAAATAATTAAAACCACAGCAATATTTTAAATATTATATATTCTAAACACACCAGCAGTTACCGGAACTGCAGTCATGACGAACATTTCCGGAAAGGGGATATTACTGATAAAAGGTTTATTTCGCATTTATTGTGATGCTTTGTCATCATGTGTGTATTAAAATGAAATATGCATCATTTATTGTTTGGTTTGATCTATAATATAAAATGTATTAATATAGTATAACACGAAAAAGGTGTTTTAAGTTAAGATGAACAATCTATATATCAAGTCTGAGTACTTGCAATGACACTTTTGATATGGTTTTAAGCGTTTCGGTTAGATAATTAAGTGTTAACAGAAATAAGATACATTTATCTGACAGGAATCAAATCCAAGGTGATACCCACGAGATGATGATGTTTACAAGTCTCAGTGGGAAAACACCTCTAAGGCAATTAATAAATTTGCCATGCTTACTTATACCATCGGGATAATTAAGTGGTCTGAATTTGAGTACAAGATGGTCTAGACCAAATAGACTAATCTACAACGACCTGAAGGTGGCAGCGATATCGTAGAAGTAGGCAGAAATCGAATAGTAGGCAATGCGTAGATTTAGAGTCTGCGTGTAGACTTTTATAACCAAAGAACCTCCACCCTAAACTAAGCAGTTTTTTTATGGTGACAACAATCTAACTCCACTCCGTCTACCTAAATCAAAATACCAAAATAACTTTGAAACTTCTACAAAAGTCATCATTAGTATTTTAAGAAAAGAAAAGGCCGAAGCAAATATATCCGGGTATTTAGCTCAAAATTAACAATGAATACTTAATATTAGATACTATTAAAACTCATGATGAAATTAAAAATAAATAAGAAAAAACTAAACAAATATTGTAGGTCAAAATAGATTTTTTTTTTAAAGATTAAACAATTATCTGTACATATAATAAAATCGTCACTGATCCATTCCTGTACATGGAATAAAAAAAAATATCATAGGGGGGCTTCATAAGAGCAAGCTTCATAAGACCCAAAACAATGTTTTTTTAGTTTGTCTGTTTGTCTGTACGTCTGTATGTCTGTATGTTCGTGCACGCTTATCTCAGAAACGGCTTAACCAATTTGAATGCGGTTTAGGAATATATTATCACAGTCTTCATATAACATTTAGAGCTTATTTCATCTAAATCAGTTAAGAAATAAAAAAGTTATGACAATTTATGTCGACGACGATTACGTCGTTAATATGGTACCTATTAAGGTACCATTCAAATTTTATTCTACACGCGTAATACATTGAAAATATTAAAAAAAAACTAAACCAGGATGTAAAGTGATAACTAACAGAATTCATTTGCAGCATTTTTTAAATCTTTGTCTGTTTATCTGTTTGTCTTTTAGCTGTGCACACAACACGAAATTTTGCGCTTTCAATGCAAACACTGACTAAACTCTACGAGATAGATCAAAATAATGTGCTAAATATTGTATACCTTAAAAAGTTATACAAGAAAATCCGCAATGGTATATATTTATCTCTTAGGGATAACCCACAATAGTATTTTTTTTACATTTACATTTTACGAAAAATAATAGGTTTTTTACGAAGCGATTTTAAGGAATATAGCTTTAATCCTCATCTAATTAAGTAACTTAAATACATTTAATATGGAACAATATAGCCCTTTACAGCATGTAATTTAAATAAATATTTTCAAATTAATTACAGATTTAAAATAAAGGGACTTCGCGTTTGCGGCGGTACAGTCGGCCGGCGCACTCTGGTATGGAACCGTGCAAACCGTCTCAAAAATGGCTTTTGTGAATGTTCAGTATTGAAAAGTTTGTTATTGCATATAGCTGGTTGAATGTTTATCATTTAAATAGTTTTTTTTTTTATAAAATTGGACCTGAAAGTCGATGGTGAAAATAATGTCGATTGTGTAGCTCCAAATTCCTCAAGGTTACATGGTAATATTTTGATTATGTTTAATATAAAAAAATTAAATAAGTGTAATATATGGTTAGAATGGTTATTAAGTAATCTGTTTAAGAACTATTTAAATGGACGTTTAATTAAAAACAAGAGAGGTATAAAAATAATTACAGTACCTAATATTGTATCCTTATTTAAAACTTTAAATATATTTTTACAGTTAGCGATGTCTGCCGATGTCGTAACTTTGATCGTATCACTTAAAATAAGTCATATAGAAGCCAATACAAAAAAGGGAAGTGGGAATTGTTTTACTACGAATTTAAGGCGTGCGAAGCCTCAGGCAAAAGCTAGTATAAAATAATTACAAATTTATGATAATTAGATAATAGTTTTTCCAGACACCGAACAAAAAACAATAAATTTTCAAATAGCCCCTTTAAAATATAAGAATTCCGAACAATAAGTAAGTTAAATTATATTTATGATTAAAAAATTTACAATAGTTCGATCGCACCTTACAAAAAATTTTAATAAACTCATTGACACAAGAAATAACATAGTTAAACCCAAAAGATAACAAAGAAAATTTCGTTAGCTGTCGCCCTAAGAAATGTTATATTTTGTAAATGCTATGCATAAATGTTGACAAAAAAAGTTAATAACTGTAGCATAAACACAAAATGCATTTAAAAAATTTTAAGTTTTTCTATAAACACTACACAGTACTACACTTTGTATATGTGTTTCGTTTGACATCGGCTATTGCTTTATAAAGCTCAGGTTCGTCCCCATGTGGAGTATTGTTCGCATCTTTGGGCTGGTGCCTCGCAAAATCAACTCCACCCATTTGACTGTTACAGTTTGTATAATTTAAGGACCATCTGCTGTACATTTAATGTTGTGACTTTTATTGTTTTCCGTTTTTAGTTGAAAACATGAGAACTTTTATGGTACAGCATTATTTAGTTCTTAGATATGTTTTAGTTGCAAAATACATAATTACGTCTAAAGTTCTTATTATGCATTAAGAACTAGTTGTCTTTGCAGAAGTTTTAACGTATATATTGTTTCCCCGAAGTACGGTTTGAATCTTGCCCGAATCGATTAATTTTTCATTCCATATATAATTAAAGTTTAAATAATCTTCACATCGCTAAACAGATTTACAAATAAATAAAAGTAAATAAGTTAAATAAAAGTAAATAAGTCACCGCTCTGTTAGTCGAGTGGTTAGCGCAGACGCCTAACGTATCACAGCGCAATGGGGATCGGGTTCGATTCCCGACAGAGACAGGCATGTATGTGATGAGCATAGATATCTGTTTCTGGGTTTGGTCGTTTGTTATATATATTCTCGGGATTTATATGTGTATTTCTATGTATTTGTATCGTTGTCTAAAACCCTTAACACAAGCAAATTAATTTGCTTATTTAGGAGTTAGTTCAATGTGTGTAATTTGTCCCGATATTATTATTATTATTATAAATATGCTCTAATTCACGTTGAGAATTATTGGGTTTAAATAATCTCGCCGACTTTCATTTTTATACTACTTTTACTTTTCATTTCCAGAGGATAAGCTCATCTTCAAAGAAAAAACAATACTTTATAAAAGACAATCACATCTGTCTCATTCGTCATAAGTCTAAACGATGAGATAAAATAGATTGAGCAAATGGTTTTCCGTTCATGCGTCTGTGTAGAGATCTACTTCAAATAGTTCATAACCTGTTGCTGAGCAAATATTATGGACCTCACAAGTTTGGTTTCCTGCTCGTTCTGTTTATTTAAGTTGTACGTTTTTATTTGTTTTTATAAAAATGCTAATATTATCATTAACGATATTGAGGGATTATTTTATAAAAAAATAATATTGTAATCAGTTTATATATATGGTAAGAATATAACTGAGAAATAATACCAGATGAATGTAGTATTCTTATAGGTTCTTTTTATTCTGACTTCACCACCAAACGCGTAAATGCTTTTTCACAATATAAACAATAAAATTTTTAAAGCTAGCTAAAAGTTCACATTAGTAGCAACAACTTTAGCAATTTTTGTAAAGTGAAATAATAACAAAAAGCGTTTTAAGAAGTTTTTAAAATATATTGTATCGTTTGATATTAGCTAAACTATTTTTCAATAGACTTAGTAGTGAGCATGTTGTTTTTAAACAAGACATTTTTTCTCTACTAATAAAACTGTACTCATAGTTCGCTTGCTTTTATCTTTTTTTAAGGCTATGCAAGCTCTGCCAAAACCAGTATACTTATTTTCATCGAAAAAAACTTGTAACATAAATATGCAGACTAATAATTTATTTCTGATAAAGCTACATTCAGTTCAAATAATATTATCACAGGACAAATTACACACATTGATCTAACCCTAAGTAAGCAAATTATTTGCTTGTGTTAGGTATGTGCGTGTGTATAAGTGTTGTAGTACCTTTTAATTAAAATAGATAAAGGAACTAGAAGTCTAAGGGTCCGCTCTGATAACAAAATTTAATCTAACAGAGGTTGCGAAAATTATGGTTAATAATGTCAAATATATATCAACCGCATTTCTAATTTTATCAAAAATCCACAAAGTTATTTCAATTGTCAAGAGGGACTTATAAATAAATAAACGGTAGATCTCATGAAGAACAGGGAAACAAGAGATAAATTCTTGGAATTTTGCAGACATGTGGGGGGAATAATCATAGGGGAGAATAAGACATGAAACTACTTACTCAACATAAACACTTACTAATACTACAGGACCAATGACAAACCTCAATACGCAACTACGATACTGGAACAGGGCCCCAAAATATGACATGACTTGACAACCAACAGACATGGCTACAGGACCCATCCTGGGTACCAGATCTTGAACAGTGGCGAACCAACATTCAAGAAACCCAACGTACACAAGAACTTACCGGCTCTAGCCCCATGTGTGTGCACATGACCCGCGTAGAGCCAACGGACGAACAAATGATGGACGGTGGCATTGATGCAATGCTCACCACCATCACAGCATCACAGCAGCGGAAGGAAGACTACGGCGGAAACTCCAAGCATCAAGCATCTGGAAACGGCCGCATTGTACCAATGCGGCCCCAGTATGGCATATGTATATACTCACCTATGCCAAGTGTAGTAGTTACTAGATGTATATATTAAAAAAAAAAAAAAAAAAAAAAAAAAAAAAAAAAAAAAAAAAAAAAAAAAAATAAATAAATAAATAAATAAAAATAATAATAATAAATCAATACTTACCTGTCCGTTGGTCCGGGACAGCAGATGAACCCTGTAAACAAAAATAATATTAATGTAAATATAAGAAATCTAATATACTATGTAAGAAACTTACCTCACGCTCCAGGTTATCCTGGATGTCTGTAACCATTCTCCTAGCATTCTTAATTCTAAAAATAAAAAAAAACCTGTATTACCTTTGTAAAGTTGTAAATAATTTGCATTTGTATAAGTCTGTATAAACTGTACAAGTATATGGAAAGCTGTATAAGTATATGTAAAGCTGTAGATGTAAAGTTGTAAATAACTTGTATAAGTATATGTAAAGCTGTAGATGTAAAGTTGTAAATAACTTGCATTTGTCATAAGTCTATTCTAACCCCTAAATCCAAACCCAAGTGTATCTGTACAAGAAAGAAGATCAATGTAATTACTTAGAAACTATAACCATCTCCATAGAAATTAAGGGGTACTTAATCTTTGACTATAAGGAAAATCACAACTATATAGGAACAACACAACTAACACACTACATACGTAATAAACCGTACAATCTGAAAAACTTATCAACATCCTGAACACAAACTTCGCCCACCCATGCGAAGGTACACTGGCGAGCTCAAAAAAAAAAAAAAAAAAAAAAAAAAAAAAAAAAAAAAAAAAAAAAAAAAACGGTAGATCTCGCAGGCTTTGTACCATAAATGTAACGATTTTATTCCTATTTTTATTGATTTAGTTTTCAATTGTGCAAGAATTCTTTTAGATTTATGGAATATGAGAGGACGTTAACGTGATATATTGAAGACTGTTCAAGTTCAATTAATATTTTCAATGTTACTCTAAGAAGAATTATGTTATACATTCTACATATTATTTTATAATAGTTTCTAGCGGATACGCCTACGTGGACTGCATGAGAATATTAGGAACATTAGATCAGAGCTACAGTTATAATCCGTAAACATGTCATTGTTTTATTACTAAATTAGTTTTAACGTTGTAGTCTTAGAATTGGATTTCGTGTTATTAAATTATATGAAATATGTAAATGTTGTAATTACTTTGAATTCTTATTATTTTTAACAGCATTTCTACATGGATCCTAAAATCAGAGTCTTGTGCCAGTTTCTTTCTTTATATAGCAGTCCCCCGAAGCCCGACTGCAATAATTACATAATAGTATTATTTTCATCCTTTTTAGAGGCGTGTTTTTTTCTTTATTTTTTTTCTGCTTTTTGAAGTTGTGTTACAGGTTTTAATTTGCACTAATGGAACCTACGAACTGATTTTCTCTTGGTTAGGTTTGTACTATCAATATGACATAAGAACCTTTCACCATCGCCAATAAAAGCTCAATACCTTGGAGATGCTTTTATCTCCACCGATCGTAGAAAAGAACCATCTTGATAAATCAGGCTTTCGATTTAAAAAAACCTCAATGAATTCCGTCCATCGTTTGATAGCTACGAGGCCACAGACAGATACACAGATACACACATTAAACTTACAACACTTATCTTTTTGGGTCCGGAGTTCAAAATGTAAGAGCTGTAAGTAAATACATAAGGATGCCATAATATACAGGATATGGTGCTATCTTAATCTTTTATAGATTTACTATAAACTTTAAAAATATTTAAAAAGAAATATTTTCAGTTCAGCGGATTCGATAGATACTTTATTTATATAAGCATATTATTATTATATATCACGTGATCCTAAAACACAAACTTATAATAAAATGTATGTACGTTTTAATTTTTTTTTTACTAGCACCTCTATTTTTTATATTGTTAGGACACAATTTGCCTTTAGAATAATTATAATTATGGTAATTCAAATATAAATACATATAATATCTGTGTCAACAGCTTCCTAAAAAACGAGACAAACGAAGATTCTTTTTTTTCCGTCGCTTCAGGCTTTCCTCTAGCAAAAACTAAAGAAGACAGACAACGTAGTTTTTATTTTTATTTATACAAGTAGGTACTTGATAGCTTACTGTAATACTTTTCGACAAGAACTCTAAATAATAGAGTGATAACGCAAGTGACGAAATTTCATGTATGTTTATACTAAAAAAATCTTTATTGGTTTTTATTACTTTTAATTAACCACACAAATAAACATAATAAAGCCTTATGTAAAGACGAAATTCGACATTAAAGCTAGTCAAAGTAATGATGCTGGCGGTAGGCAGCGCATTCTTAAAGAAAACAGCTTGCTGAGTTTCATCTCAAAGCAAGTTTGCGTTTAATATCCTTAAAAATGAGGTTCGCATAAGTTTAGTGGTATTTCAAATTTCGTTGAAGATACTGCTTATGTTTAAATTTTTGTAATAAACCATATATAGTAATCTAGAGAAGATTACGTATATTTCATATTACGCCTTAATTATAAAGAGTGAAATATATTCGCTTTGAGGGTACTTGGCTATATAATATAAATCTGGATTTTACTACATTGCTTATTACGTATTTCAGTTTTATCTGACTAAAATGTCAAATGACTAACGTGTGTACCAGTTCCAGACCAGACCAGTGTGTATCAATTTTTAAACGTTCGAGAACCATTAAGTCTGTATGTCTATTGAATATGTATTTACTCAGCTGTATAAATGTAAATTAATTAAATCGAAATTTGCATGACTAGGTTTGAACCCATTCATGAGTTCGAAGCATGGCGGACTCGCGACTTGAAATGCGCGCAGCAGCATTTTGGTGGTGTGGTGATGGTTAGTGGAATCTTCTTAAGTCTCGTGCATGGCTTCGTGACTCGTAGTGATACTTTGTGCTCACACTGGGCTTACTGTATCATCGATACCTTATTTTATGCCTGATGGATTTATTCTAAAAATACCTAAAAGATGGCACCCGTCCAACAGGGACAACGGTTCGTAGTCCAATTGTTTCACTCGTAGAACATGCTTATTTTTATTTATCAAATATATAATTTATAACGTCCTAATGTCCAATTGACATTTATAAGAGAGACACAAAAAGAAGATAAAAATGATGTTCTTTATTTTTACATTTAAAAAGTTACCATAATAATTTTCTTACTGTCTATTTGGCTACATTAAATTATATAATTTAACGCAATCCGTTATTAAATGTCAGTTATTTATTATGTATTTTACCTGGAATTGTAAAACATTTAATGTATCTAAACTAATTCGGAGAAAGCTTGGCAAGTATAAAATACTGTTCTTAGATGATTAAAGTTACAGTCGAAATAGTATTCGATACAAAAATCCCTAGGCAAATTTGTTACGATGTTATAGTAATACCTAAGGGATTATTTAATATCATTAACATATTATATTATAATCGAACCAATTTGTTAAACTTTAAATACCTACAAAGTAGATTATTATTTATTGTGACAGTGGTCTGAATAATAATGATCTCTGACTGTATTTAGTGCAAACTGTTCTATAAAAGAAGATAAAAGTATAAATGTCTCTGATGTTTTTAAGTGATTTTTTGTGATCTTGGGATTGTCCATTTATTTTTAAAATATATATTTTTTATTTTTCAGGAAATAATTTAAAACAAAAAAAAAGTTTTTTTTCTATTTATAAAAGAATTTCGGACATACGTTAGTAACGTCATTACATTAATAACAAATCCATAAATATATAATAACTTCAATGGAAGGATTAAAGAAATTTGCGAAGGTGGCTTTTAATTGGTAAACATCAAAGATCATTGAAGGAAATATCATTTTCTTAAAGCAACTCTAAGAGGTCCCTTCAACTTAATAAATGGTGCTTTCTATAAATAACAAAGAAAAATATAAAAGAATTAGATCGACATTCGTTACGATTTAAATATGAACTTATCGAATGGTATTATGTTGACAGGATTAAAATAGCTTTGAATGGATGAATGAAACCCGATGTCATTTACTGTTACATTTCACACATAACGTGTTTAATGCAGAAATGTCTTGTATAAATAATATAAGAAAAAGAAGCTTCGGTTTTTTACAATTAATTCTCGAATAAAGTTAACGTTAACAATATAACTGTATTAACTTTACAAAACAAATAAAATGCTCATAATTGTATTATGCGCATTTATGTACATCATTACATAGTATAAAGCGAAGTCGCTTTTCATGTCTGCCCGTATGTATTGTATGCTTATATCTTTAAAACTACACAATTGATTTTGATGCAGTTTTTTTAATAGATAGAGTGATTCGAGAGGAAGATTTATATGTATAATAATATGCTTAATATATTAGAGAACTACTGATAATTTCAGGATTTTTAATGCGAAGTCGTAAATAAATACATTGTTTTGCGCTTGCATTGCAAACGCTGGTTGAACTCTACGAAATAGATCAAAATAATGTACTAAGTATTCTATAAATTAAAAAGTTCTACAAAAAAGTCCGCGATGGTATATATATATACAGTATTAATCCTTATCTAATTAAGTACCTTAATTACATTTAACATTCAAAATGGAACAATATAGATCGTTACAGCAAGTAATTGAAATGAATATTTTCGAAGATATTACAGATTTAAAATATAGGGACATCGCATTTGTGGCGGTACGTTCGGCCGGCGCACTGTGGTATGGAACCGTGCAAATCGCCTCAAAAATGGCTTTTGTGAATGTTCAGTATTTAAAATTTTGTTAATCTATATAGCTAACTGAATGTCTAATATATATTATTTAGCATTTAAAATAGTTTTTTTTTAATAAAACCAAACCTGCAAGTTGATGGTCACAATAACGTCGATTGTGTATCTCAGAATTCCTCAAGTTTACATAGTCATATTTTGATTATGATTAACGAAAATCGAAAGTGTTATATAAAAGTGTGTTAGACTTGTTATTAAGTACCCTGTTTAAAAAATATTTAAATGGACGTTTACGTAAAAACAAGAGAGGTATAAATAAAATACAGTATCTAATATTGTATAATAGATTTAAAGAGATTTAGATTTAGATTGATAAAACCTTTAAATAGATTTTTGACAGTGAGCGAAGTCTGCCGATGTCATAATTTTGATTGTATCACTTAAAACAAGTCATATAAAAAGGGAAAGGGAATTTGTTTTACTACGAATTTAAGGCGTGCGAAGCCGCGGGTAAAAGCTAGTAAATAAATAGAAAACAAGACTTATTATTTGGAAAGCTTACAAGGTTAGTTAGTAAAAAAACACTACTATTTCTAAGATTACTTCAGAATCTTAAATTCTATTGCAGTACAATTTTTATACATTAAATGAGTAAAACATACTCAAAATTCACGCTACGATTTATGTGACTCTAAACTAACCTATAGATAATCGCTCAAGCGTGATGCTTCTACTTTGCACTTTCAGTGGATAAGTTTAAACTTTGACTTAACTTTAATTTACATTTAATTTAAAGTCTATAAAAAACATGTAAGTGTTTACACAATATTTTAAATAAGTTCTTTGTGTTTTTTTTTGATAAACTGTATTCTAAAAATAAATATTAAAATATGTATTCTAAAAATAAACATTGCTTATTTCAATGTCTTTAAATGAAAAAATATATATAGAAGACAATTAGATCTGTCTCATTCGTCATAAGAAAATTGCTTGAGTATACGATTTTTGTTTCTCACGTAGAGATCAACTTCAATTAGTTCATAACCTGTTGCCGAGCAAACATTATGTATCTCACAAGTTTGATTAAAGCTGGTTTTATCGATTCATGTTAAATTTTTCCCTGTTTTTATTTCGATAAATAATACGTGCGTATCAACAATAATATTAATGAATTGATAGCGTGTAGAAGAATTAAACATATATATATATAGAACAATCTTTTATACGTTTTGTTAATTATTTAAGGACACTCATAATAATTTAACCAATTTACATGCAAACTAGCTAGTTTAGAAAAGTTTTTGCAAATATCCTCTTTTGTTATGTAGTACTACTTATGGCTTATTTTATTGTCACTACAAACTACTGAATACTTTAATGCTTTTTCGCAATATGCAGGATAAAGTTTTAAAAGCTAGCGAAAAGTTAGTAATAATGGCCAGCTCAAACAATTTTGTCTTAAGTAATCTAAAAATTGGTTTAACTAAAATAAAAAAAAAGGTATATTTTATAAGTAACATAATTTTAGTAAGTATATTTTTCAATAGGCTTCTCAGTTTATCATATTAAAATCGATTAACAACTAAACTTAGAAATTGAATCTGTTTGGGTTGGTTGGTTATTTGGTTTAAAATTTCTTGTATATTTTCTAGTCAAATTTATAACGTTCATAATGTTGGCTCCACGTTTTTAATTTACAGAGAGATTTTTTAGAAGACCTAAATGCGCATAACAATTATAAAGACTTAAGTTAAAAAAAGAACTATTGACTAATATAAACAATCATATCAAATATATCTGAACCTTATTTCTTTTTTCGATAAAAAAAATCTACAAAGTGAGTTATTACAACTGTCAAGAGGGTCTTACAAATATATGGTAGTTCTCGGAGGCTTTGTTCCATAAATGTAACGATTTTCCTCTTACTTTTATTCCTTTAGTTTTCAATTGTGTAAGAATTCTTTTAGATTTATGGGATATGAGGTGATGTTAACGTTTGATATATGAAAGATTAATTTAGAGCCAAGTAATATTTTCAATGTTATTCTAAAAAACATATGTATATAACTCAATTATAAACTATTTCTAGCGACTCCGTGTCTACATGGACCACAAAAGTTTATTAGGCATATAGTAATTTAAAATTTTATCACCTTACTTGTTATATTTTATTAAAACTATTGATGAACCAATTAATTACTACTAGTAGTACTCCTAGGAGCATAGAAATATGCTATGTTACTTTAATTTTTTTTCGTTAAATTGTTTTGTTTTTGTTTATTTGAGTTCTTAAATAAACAATTTTTTGAATCCTTTTTATTAACATGTATGCATGGGACTTTTCTTGCTTAGTACAACTTGTGTAAAATAATATTAAAAGTATTTTTTTTTATATATATTTAAATAAACAAATGCCAAAATTGAAAAAATACAAGCAAAATTATTAAAAGCAACATTTATCTAGTTCGTCTCTCTTAATTTCTATGTATACATAATTAAACATTTTGTCAAAACTCTATAAATGTATATATAGTTAAGGAACGGTAATTTCCTTTTATATATAAAGGCTCACTAACTAATGAATATGTTTCAATCAATAAATAAAATTTTAAGTAGTTTCATTCAATAAATAAAATTTTATTTTCTATAAAAGTTTTGACTAGAATGTTATTGGTTATATATTTTAAGGCTAATCCGGGAAAATGTAATATAATACCATGCATCCTGTCTTACAATATTTTGTTAGAAATACCACTGTCAGTTTGGAAAACTTGTTCCATTCAAACTTTGTTTGTACGTAAAATATTTATTGAAAACAAACCTATTTATTATATTTCACCTAACAGTGCAACAACCATACACTAATACAATAACTTTTTCCTTATTTTTTCCTTATTGCAGCTAAGAGAAGCATATTTTAGTTTCAATACTCAAGACACCAACCTCCGAAGGAAGTTGTTCTAAATAAATAAAAATAACAACTTTTTATTGGTATTGCCTACTTTTAATTACTTAAAACAAATTGTAAAAAAAAGAAATTCTTTTAGGGTGTCACGTGACCAATTAAATCTCTATTTATATCTTCAGTTATTCTAGATATATAGTGAAGAGCGAACTTTATTACAACTAATTACATAATGTTCGTAGTACTTAGTTTTGTCTGCTCTTATCTTATGTTGTCTGTCTGTCTGTCTCTACTCTTATGTAGTTCATGTCACCGTATTAAAAATTAAAAACATATTTTTTTGCAAAGAAAGAACTTGTCATTCATGTTCTGCTGATTAGCAATGATATTACGAAACGTCTAATTAGATTTAATTACTTTTATTTTGTATTAACACTACTGGTATTTGTGATTCAAATAAAATAATAGCAGTTAATACAGTAAGACTTTCTGTAATCTATCATTGAATAATAGCCAACAGATCTTTCTTCAATTATTTTTTCCAGGTCGGCAACTGCTCTACAATGATAATACTTTTCCAATAATATTGCCTCGCGGCTACTATGATTTATTTACATCGCAATAACACTGATGTAGGGTGCTATAGTATACGGGAAATTGTGCTATCGTCACATCAATATTCTTTTGACATTTGAAATAAAATTTATAGATAGATCCTTAAAAATATTTGAAAAACAGAAAGACTTTCAGTATTGCTAGTTCAACCGATACTTTATTTTCATCAATTATTTTTTATCCACTTATATACATACATAAAATATTTTGTATCCACTTTCTATCACATATATATATATATAAATTAACTAGCTTTTGCCCGCGACTTCGTTCGCGTGGACTTCAGGTTCGTCCCGTCTAGTCATAACCAAAATATAACACGTCTATCACCGAAACGGTATTTATCGCCGAAATTGCTATGACTCTGCATTTTAAATCTGTGATATCTTCGAAAATATTTATTTAATTTACATGCTGTAAAAAGCCATATTGATCTTTATTAAATGCACAATGTATTTAAGATACTTAATTGGAAAAGGATTAATACTGTATTGCTTAAAATTGCTTCGTAAATAAGCCATTATTTCTCGTACAAAGTAAAGGATAAAAAATGGTTATTGTGGGTTATTCCTAAGAGATAAACATATACCATCACGGACTTTTTTGTAGACCTTTTTATGTTGTACAATACTGTAGTAAATTGTTTTGATCTATCTTGTAGGATTCAGTCAGTGTTTTTTACGACCTCACATTAAAAACCTCAAAAATTGTAGCCTATGTATTATTCTGATGTATAAGCTATAGCCTATGTGTTATTCTGATGTATAAGCTATATTGTGGTAAAGTTTCATTCAAATCCATTCAGTAGTTTTTACGTGAAAGAGTAACAAACATCCATACATCCATACTTACAAACTTTCGCCTTTATAATAGTAATAGGATAAACTTTTTTTTTTTTCTTAATTTTTTTTATTTAGCTCTATCAGAATTTTGGTTAAAAATAATAAAAGTAATTTAATTATAAAATAAGTGAAAATAGAATTTTAAAAACAAGACGAAAGAAAGATTATTCTTTAACTTTGACGTTTCAAGCTTACCTCTTATAATAACAAAAAAAGTTGTTATTTTTATTTATTTGGAACAACTTCCTTCGGAAAACTTACTTTTTATTTATACAACTAAGTTTTTCAAAGGAAGTTGTTTTAATAATTTTCATGAATGTTATTTTATTTAATAAACATATACTTCATAGAAATAATATTAGTCGGTTTATTTGCAATGATAACTCAAGTAATATATTATTGCGGCCCCTGAAAATTTTAAATATCATAAATATAAAGATATGACAAATAATAAACGATATTAAAAAAAATAAAACTACTTAAGTTCCGCATTTCTACATTAAAAGCTAGTCAAAGTAATGTCACTGGCGGTAGGTAGCGCATTCTTAAAGCACACAGCTTGCTGCGTCTCATCTCAAAGCATGTTTGCGTTTAATATCCTTAAAAATGAGGTTGGTATCTTTAAAATTTCCTTGAAATAGCTGCCTATGTTAAAAAAAAGTAAGTTATTCCATTTTTTTTAAACATATATATAATAGTTCTAGACGATGTTTTTTTATTCCATATACATTTTAAATTTAATGCTGAATTAGCCCTTATAAGAATAATAATAATAATAATGTATCAGAAAAAATTAATATAAATAAATATTATTATATAATTTGTGATTCATTATTATTCACATCAGGAATTACAGTTTATATTAAATTAAAAAAAGAGTTTAAATTAATTTAAAAGAATTAGTATTAAGAAATACAGATTAAATATTAACTTCTTGTGTAAGAATTATTAATATTCAGTTTTTAGTACATAGCATATTACGTATGTTAGTTATGTTTGACTTAAATGTACATAAAGATTAGCCTCTAATATATTAATAATGTTATTTATTACAAATCTTATTTATGCTGTTGTAGGCTTTTTTAACGTCCGGAAGAAAATTATCTCTAATTTCCGCTGTGTCACCTTCCGTGTAACGTCTTTGCCATTCCGTGATCGTGATTTCCCTCTTCATTGTTTTTACATAAGACAATGGGATTTTTGTATTTAACTGTGTTATGGAAACCCCCGTTAATAAAAACCTTCAAAGTTTTTTTTTTATGGTAATACAAATATATGTAAACCAAAATTATGTTAGCACATTCTTTTCTTCTTTCTATTCTCGATTATGTCAATGCAAGCTTTGTAAATTTAACCGAGGACCAATTAAAGAAGCTTGAGCGACTTCAAAACATAGCTAGCTAGTTCATATTTGACTTGCGCAAAAGCTCAAGTGGCTTGATAATCGTCGTCGCCTGGATATTTACTAATTATCAGAATGCCTGTTCACAATTTAAAATTTTATAAACACTCTTTCACAGTACTTGCCACTAAACTATGGAACGCTTTGCCTATATCTAGTCGAAAATCAAAAACTTTATATTTATTCATAAAATCTGTGAAAGAGCACTTTTTATCTAAAGATAACTTAGATATATATATGTCGGACATAAAGGTATATTAGTGACTTGCTCGTTCTTGATGAAGTCTTCTGGTATAGGATCCGAGGCGTAGGTCTCAAACAATTAAATCACACAGACACAGTATGACAATTCTTGTATTAAATGATAATAAATTATCACAAATTACTTAGTAGCTATAGAATTATCAGAGTTGCGTGAACCACTGGTCCCGTTGGGGGGGGTCCGGACTGTAAGTCTCTCACTAATCAATCCCCCTTCGACTCGATGCACTTGAATATCATATGTCTCAGAAGCCCCCAGGGGCCCCTCCAAACGATTCCGATCACGTGAATAGTTACGTCACAGCGTGCACACCCCACTATTACAATGATATCAATTGAGTTAGTAATTATCGTTAAGTTTTTTTTATATTTTGTAATGATGATGATGATGATAGTGGCAAAAAAAACCATGTAAACCTTGAGCGAAGCGTTATGGCAATGGATACTATTATTAAAACCTTTCATATACGGTATATAAGACTGAGTTTTTTAAATGTATTTTTTTTTTACCACGCAAATCGGTAACAACACAAAATAAATATTAATGTACTAAGGATCCATTATTTTACAAAAGAGGGTACAAAGAAAAGGCAGATTAAACCCAAACAGAAAACTTCAAGGTGTTATTCTATTTAAAGATACAAATACCGTTGCATGGTATATACTTCTATATTCAGAACAGTAAGCACTTGTATTGTGTGCTTTCAAACCTTAATATCATGCTATTGTGAATAAAAGAAAGGTGAAAACATATGGCTTAAAAATTTAATTTGAAACGGGTCATACAAACAATGTCAGCATGGTACTATTGCTCATGTAACTACACCTTTAAATAATTACCTACTTCATATTGTTTTTGTGATAGGAAATAATTTTGTCTACTTATGAGATCTATTTCAAATGAAATGTAAATTGAGCTATATTAATAATAACCTCTACTTTTTTAAATAACACAGATATCTACTCGCCAATAATTGTAGTTACCGTTCCAATTCTCGCACCGTATGTTTAACAGCTATCATCACAAACGATACGTGTTCTAATAAAAAGTAACCAGCGATAAGATCTCAGCACGCTTCTCATCTCGGCTATACATTCTACTGAATTGCTGAGGATATTGCTGTTACATACAAATTTAGAGCGTTTTTATAATCCAGAATTGATGCTATTTTTTGTGAATGTTTTTTTTTTTTTTAATACAAAACTAGGTTAATGCTTGACTACATTCCACCTGATGCTAAGTGAAATGTAGTCATTGGTGGTAACGCGCATTAACCTAGCAGCCTATTCACTCTCCTCTTGAAGACACCCACATTATATTAGGCCGGAAATACCGACGCAGGCAGATTGTTCCAGGTTTTCGCTGTACGCACTAAAAAAGACGAAGCATAACTTAACTTAACTTCGACTTATTAACTAAAACTATAACACCCTTGTACTGATTAAATATATTTTGCAACTTTACTGAATGAGTTTTTAAAGAAAGTATTTGATTATTACATATGTTTATTCACAATTAACACTAATTATACAAGCCTCACCAGAATTACCTGTTTACTTTTAATTTGAGACACAATGAATAAAGTTATATGAAAGATCACTCCAAAGAGATCTGGATAAACCGCTATGTCAGCTATAGATGAGCCTCCCACATCTTGTACCAACAAATTAAAGCATTTTGTTTTTATGTCTCTATTATTTAGAAGATCGGATGACACAACATATTTAATATTTATTTTTTTTTTGCTAAAATTTATGTTCGTGTTTTTCGGACCGGTGTTACTACTACTAGGTTTTCTTCTTTCTTTTGTCTAGATTTTTTTTACTATACATGTAGAAATTCAGCAGATAGTTTATTTAAAGCTACATGTAGGTATGTAATGAGTTGTTCCCGAATTCAAGACATGCTCCATTATCGCTAACCTATTGCTGTATACATTTAGACCTTGGTATTGACGTTTTGGTAAGTTTCTCTTACATAATATTTACGAAAATAAAGTCATATATACTAATTTTAATAAATAACGTGATGATAGCCGGGTAAGCTTATATATCAGCAACAATTAATCACGAAAGCTTACAAACCAAAAAGGTCTGCTAATTGTTTAATGACAAGATTTATAATATAATATTCAAATATGAAGATAGGATAGTAAATTGCATAAGTTCGTAGCAATTTCGAATAATATTCTATAGTCTGGAATGCCTATTATATAACTTATGACAAATCGATCTATATGCAACATGTTGATTGCCGCATGTAATAAGATAGTTTTTAACCCCCGTTTCAAGAAGAGAGGTGTTATAAGTTTTACGTGTATAACTGTGTTTCAGTCTGTGGCTTCTTAGCAGCCAAACCAATAAACGGACTTGATTTCGGTTTTTTTAATCGAAAGTCTAGTCTGTCAAGATGGTTCATAGCTATGTTTGGTCGAAATAAAAGCAGTCGTCTCCAAGCTTCATGTGGACCTTTGATTGGTGCTGCTAAAAAGTTTTTATGAAATAATAATTGTAAATACAATACAAGTAAAAAATAATCAGTTCGTGGATACATTTAGTAGAATATAGAAACCATTCCTATATATAATATAGAAAAAAGAAGAAAAAAGCGAAATTAAAAAACTCTGATGCAAAAAGACCTCTAAAAGGATAAAAATAATATTTTTAAAATATAATGAACTACTCAAATAAACCTCAAAATATATTTGTTTGTAACGGGGATTTTTAAAATTTTTAATTGTTTTTATATAGATTCGATTATTATCTTTATAAACTATATCAACTTAACAGCATTAGTTAAATCTCAAATACAACCTAACGTGCCAAAAAGGTGCCCGAAACAAACTACATGGTTTCATTTTTCACCTATTCGCACAAGTATGGTACATACCATGTTTATGTTATGTTTATTCACTTTAAACATAGTCTTCTTTCAATTAAATTAAAATAAATTTATTCATTAGGAATTAGGCGTGGATTGCTAATTAATAATAATTTGAAAAATAGCAGCATTTATAATTATTCTTAAATGTTTAGGATGTAGCCCGAACTAATGTTTGACAAATCCCTAGGGAAATTCGGCACGATGTGATAATCCTAAAGGGATTGTCTGCTTAGCATTTACATATTATTTAATGTTACAAGGCCACCAATTTGTTTTGGCGTAATGTTTTATTATATATTATATATAATGATGTATAAGAGGTTTATATATATTAAAGTTGTTGACACAAAGAATTCAATGATTTAAAAAAAAATATATTTAATTTTGAACTACCAAACATATTCTTTTAGTTTGCTTTTACTAATGTTTTTAAAATACATATTTCTAAAAGATAAGTTGCAGTTTTTCTTTACTTAATATTACCTAATACAGAACCGACCCTTAATACAAATAGTTCTTCAACGCCACGAAATTTATTTCAATCGTATTACTAAACCGTTTAAACACTTAATTGGGTTTGGTTTAATTTAGCTGTTTCAAGCTTTATTTCTCTCTCGTTTACTTAATTGTTGTAAGTTTGTCAGTTACAAGACGATATTTTATCGTTACGAAGATTTGCTGTAATTAAGAAAGGGTTTATAATTTTGTTTCTATAATATTTATTCAACAAAAAAAAAACCTTTTAATAATAAAAAAATATATTTCCCTATAAATCAAAAATGTGCTTCTGATATTATTTTATTAATACCAATGATATGAAAAAATATGTATTATCAATAGCTTGTGTATGTTTTGCTTTATTGAAATCTTGAAAGTTATAGACAGGTTACTAAAATATCGATTACTAAAAGCAACCCTATACTATTCGAATCCTTTAGATTAATAAGGGTGTAGTAACAAAGAAATACATACGAGAATTGGGTTTCCGTTCGTCCAAATATAAGGATTTATTGGACTTCAAAGTCTGAAGAAAAAGAAGGATTGAGTACCGATCGGATAGTCTTATGTTGACTGAATGGAAACGTTCTTAAAATGGGATCGCATAGTATTTACTGTTCTATTTTGTCCCAAAGTTTGACTTACCATTCATTCGTTCGTTCTTTTTTTTCTTTAATATATCCCGTAATTTTACTACAGATAGTAACATACCCTTATTATTACAACAAAAAAACGTTTCAAAGATACAAACTAATAATCTAAGTGCTGAAAATTTAATAATTTGGAACATTATCAAAACTTCATTTGGCGCAAACTCAATGCGTGTTTTCGTTTCCGTAATAATTTAAGACCAATGAAATAAAGAGTAGAACATGCTCCAATTCACGCTGCAATTTATGTGACTTTAAACTAGTCTTTAGACAATCGCACAAGCGTTCGCTTTTAAACTGCTTCTACTTTGCACTTTAAGAGTATAAATTCTTAGTTCGATTCTACCCTCATTTACGTTTTATTTAAAGTCTTTATAACTTGAAATCGGAAATGTCTGTTTTTTTAAATGTTTTTTTAAAATTTTTAAGATCTATTTTTACTTAAAACCAAATTTTCTTTATTTTATATTTTAAGGGAAGACGATGCCTGTCCAATATATCATAATCATGAAAGAAGAGAAGCAAACGAGCCAAGCAAACAGTTTTCCTTTCATTCGTGTCTGCAGAGATCAACTTGAAATAGTTCATAACCTGTTGCTGAGCAAACATTACCGACCTCACAAGATAGATGGTCGTAGTTTGATTTAATACTTGTTTTGTTGGTTCTATTTCTAGAATTTTCTATTTGTCTTTTGATAAATGGTACGTGGTATAATATTGTTGATGAATTGTATGAGATAGATTAAACTATATAACGGTTTGGTTATGTTTACATTACCTACCAGTGCTGTTAAATTTAAATATTAATAATAATAATAGCATCACAAAAGCAAAAAAGTTTCTAGCTAGCCCGTTAAGTTCCAATATTTTGTACCGGGGTAATAATTTAATAAATGTACAGGTCCAAAAAACCAAAATATTCGAAGAGACTATTTTTTTTTTTATATATGACACAATGTCAATGTATGGGAGCTTACCCGTGAATAAATTAGATGGTAACGAATTTTCATTTACACCACAAAAATAATTTAAAAAACGTTAGAATTTTTCACAAACTGGAGTGATGGAAAGGGAATATTAAACAGGCA
The DNA here is from genome assembly GCA_959347355.1 of Napeogenes inachia. Lineage (NCBI taxonomy): Eukaryota > Metazoa > Arthropoda > Insecta > Lepidoptera > Nymphalidae > Napeogenes > Napeogenes inachia. The sequence continues at coordinate 17,906,647 of OY365793.1, read as the reverse complement.
GGGAAGGTGGAGCCTCTGAATCTCTTACTAACCATACGGAACGTTGTTGTAATATCTACTTCAGGCCGGTCTTACATAATTAATAACGCTGCCAGAACAATCCGAATACTATAATAACCAAAAAACATACATAAAATAATCAAACGACTATATCCAGACTCTACTAGTAATGATATAACAATCTTCAAATCTATTTATTTGCATTTTAAAATAATAATTAATTAAAAATAAATGGTGTTATGCACGCAAAAATATCATATAGAAAGTTTAATATACTGTCAAGTAACATAGTTTTCTCATAGGTTTTGTTCCATAAATGTAACGACTTTCCTTATACTTTTATTTCAATGTTCTCTTAGTTTTTCAATTGTGTAAGAATTCTATTTTATTTATTTTAAATGAGGTTATATTAATGTAGTAACCAGAGAAAACAGAAAAAAATATATAAAGACAGTACCTTGTTTAGTAGTAAATTATTAAATAAAACTAACATTTAAATAACTAAATCTAATCTAATCTGTATAAAATATAAGCAAACAAAACTTTATTGTTTGCATGAATTAAACAACATTCTAGTGTATGCGAAATTGGCAAGGTTTTCCTTGTCAACCTTTGAATTTAATCATAAAGAGTATGATATTATGAAAAAAAATAATTTTAAATAGTGATTAAAATTGTTTTGAAAAGTTCAACTTTAATGTTTAAAAAATTTGATTGTTGATCATTAATAAACTGTAGTTCTAATACTACTAATAACGTTGTGAAAATGATAAACTTACAAACCCTAGATTTGGAACCCTTAATTTTATGAATATCACAGTCCATAAAATATTACGGCCATGTCTCAATATTACCTAAAGTCATGCAATGCACGCAGATTCTTGAGTTACATAATTTGCACCTTATATACATTTTACTGTTTTCTTTTATTTTGTTTATGAAATGGAAATTACTTACTATTGGATATTATAATTAAACACACTAACAAAATCAGATAATTTAAATAATTATTATAAATGTAATTGTTATCTGATTATATATTATCATCAATCAATATTAAATATTTTCTTGAATAATTTATGAATTTCTTAAAATGTACTTCGGTACCTTTATCGGTTATTTAAGTAAGATGGTTATATTCAACTACCAAGGCGAATGATATCATATTTTTGATTTGAATTTATACTAGAAAATGCATTTCTTGGCGTCGGGCCCACCTGACTTGCACTTTGATCTATATAAGTAAGGAAATAGAAAATTTCACATTTCCTAAAAGCTAAAAATGTTGCAGATAAATATTATAGATGCCAGCCAATTCAACGAATTCAAAAGTTATAATAAATATAAATGCAACCTTGTGCTTTATAACTTGATGAAAATAATGGAAAAACTACGTTCTTTAGAATAGAGTGAACGAGATATTTATCGCTACGTTAAAACTGAATATCTTGCAAGCTAAAATAAATAGGTTTTCATTGTTTCAAATGAGATTACGTCTTTGGTCATGTGGAATGCAATACTCGTGGATTTCTAATATTATTGGATCCGAAACTAAATATAGTAAACGGCTTTCGAATGTTACATCCCAGATGTGAAAGCAAGCTTGAAGACCCAAAGCAGTGACATTAACGCTGGTCAAACAGAGTGATATGTAGGGGTATGACATAAGGTACTATTTCAACGCTTGTGTCCATACCTTTGAGTACAAACGACATAAAGCTTTTGCCACTCATAGAAAGGATTTAGTAGAAACCGTGCTTTATCGCTACTAGACTACTTCTAGTAAATATAGCCTTTCTGTAAATACAGTTATTATATCACTTTTTTACATGACGATAATTAGGTTTTTTTCAAACAATATTTTTGGATAAAAAATATTTAAAAATAAATTTATTTTCACACTTATATAATATAGGCTTATAAATGTATCAAGAGCTTTCCGATTTCTTATTTTAAAGATATACTGTGTCACTCAAAATTATTGGTTGACCCTTTTCATCCCAAAAATGTGAAAAGGTAACATCTTCAGGAAAAGATAATATATCGCGTCTGCAAGTGGTTATTATAAATGACAAGTTTCAATTTGGAAGAAGTTTGTTTAATATGTGATTACTAAGATAAAGTAATATTCGTAGATAATGTATCAATTCTTATTTTGTGACTCTATATTTCTTTCATTTTGTAAGCAATCGATGTGAAATGTAGAGCTGTGTGTCACATTTTTTTTAAAGTTATTTGAGCACTTATTGAAAATTTTAATTGCTTATTTATAATAACTGTACTTTATTAAATGACAAACGGAAAAAATTCCGTTTAAAATTCTGGTTAATATTCCTTATTCGTATTTTATCTATTTATTTTATATATAGGTCAGTATTTTATGTGTTTTTCTTAACTTTATAATTATAAATAAATATAACGCTGTTATATATTTGTAAAATATTATAATTACTAATATATACAACATAATTATTATGAATTAAAACAATCGTGTGATTCACGTAAATAAGTCAGAACTGTTTTTTTTATAATAATTACGTCACCCTAAGTAGTTTCATTATTTTAATCAATAATATTTAAATTGAAAATAATATACAATTAGGTACATATAATTTATATATAATAATATATTTTATTTAAATATAATTCTTCGTATGTGTGTTTGCCATTGAACTCCTCCTACGAGGTTTGAAGAATGTGATATAAAAATATGTATGAGTACGGCTGTGAATGTTTTAATTCCAATTGTATCTAGTCCAATTGTATCTAGTGTTTTGGTATTTTTAATTTTTTTTTATTATCACCTACTTCATTATTATGCTATCCATTTTAGTGGTTTACGTTACCACTGGATGTCAGTGCAGTGTATACCAAATTGTATACTGTTTAAGTGATCCCCACAAAGATAGAATGAAATGAATGTATTGAAAAATAAAGAATACGCAATTTTCCCACGAAGGATTATTTTGGCAGGACAATGTATGGCGGGTCTTTTCAACTGATCGCCTACCGATGCCATCCTTAGGGATTTTAGATTTACAACTGAAACCGTTAGAAAACGCTGGGACCAGATTTCATACTGTATTTTATATTTTACGTAAAACAACTTCTGCAAATGTATATTTCATATATACTATTTGACCATAAGGCCCATAGGAACGAAGTTTACATATACACAGTTTTATTAACTATTTTAGAATAATGAGCTATTAAGACCTTATAAAATTATTAGAGTATTACAATATGAAGTTAAACAATATTTCGAAGGTTCTGTCAGCTTCGAAACAGCTTCTGTCGTTCTATCTCGAAGTTACGTAATAATCATAAAAATAAGTTTGTTCTCGATTATTTCATTGTTATTTGAATTTCGCTGCGATGATTATAAGTTTAGTTAAATTTTTATTATTTTGTTTAACCCTTAACTTCTATGCTAAATTGTATTTTTTATCTATTAACATTATATTATGGAGAGATGATGGCTGAAATTAACATTTTTGATATAACAAGTGTTCTAAGCCTGAAAAATAAGTATTATATTGTTTTAATAATTAAAATACAATACTCACAGTATATATATACCACCACCACTTTCACAACGAATTCTAATAATATAATAATACGATTTCAAACTATGAGGGGATAAAAAGAAAGCAGAACATATTTATTTAAGTTATTTTATCAGATTTAGGTACATACTGCATTAAGTACACTAATTCTCGTTATTGTTTTCTGTTCGTCTTGTGCGAGAAGTTTTTGACAATTTTTAAGTTAATTTTATATTAAATTTCAGTTCTTAATATGTATTGAAATAAGTGTAGGACAAATTTAAATCTAATTAATGTATAAAATGTTTAAAGGTGTGTGAATATTGAATAGAATGAATTAAGATAATTAAATATGGAATGCTTGATACATAAGCACAAGGAATTAGGCAAAATAGTACAATTGGCAAAGAATAGAGCTGATATTCCCATGGTCGCTGGTTTGAGTCTTTCCTGTGTTTAAGAATATTTAATTAATTATATGTATATTTATATATAATACATATTTTAATAATTATAATTCAAATAACATAAAAGACATAAATATCATATATTACAAAAAGTTCCTAGTGGTATATATGAAAAAGATTGTAAAAGGGGCTCACGAAAAAGATTATTGAAAAAGCTCTTTGTGAGTTCTTTTCTTTTTTTTTGTAAGAGTGATCCATATCACTGGAGTCATATTTGTGAAAAATATCTAATTTATAGCAGAGTATTAATAAAACATTAAATGTATTTTATATTTATAGAGTCCCCAAATTTTTACTTTTATAAAATATTGACCGTGTTCATATTAAGACTTCTTTTTGGCCCTTTATAAGTTTTTGTGTTTGGTTAATAATGATCTGGTTTATTTAATATTTTTAATTATTAAAGAGTTACAAATACGACGATACGGGCAAGTATTCGAAACCGCGACCTCTGGGAAACCGTCCCGTCACTTTTCACAGAGGTCGCAGTGCGGTCCCTGCCCGTATCGGTTTAGTATGGGTTTATTTATCTGTCTATATATAATTTTTATATTTAAATAAGCTTCACCTGGATATTCACGTTTATAGATATTTTAAAAATATTTATCATGTAATATTTTATAATATAACTTTACTTCATTCTTTTAGGAAAATCTAACTATTTTTCTCTCACATATAGATGTCTACATTTTATTTTCCTATTAAACTATTCTTAGAACAAAAATTAAAACGTGAAGTAAAATTTACCCGAAAAAAAAATCATGAACAAAATAACCAAAAATAGTTAACTAGTAAAAATAGTTTTAAGTTACTTTCATATTTCAAGACCTATTATTTGTATTTATGCTAAATTTATATTTTTAATAGAAAATGAAGACCTAGGTATGAATGATACACTTTTAAAGTTATGTAACCAAAGGGTAAATAAAAAACCGTATTACTAAGACTTTGTGGTCGATATGTCTGTCTCATGAATCATCTCATCATGTATCACATCATGTCATCTCATCCCATGAATGTATCTTATGAATCTGGACTATTGCCGGTATAGCAATAAATACTAAACAAAATTTAATATATTTTAGAGCGATAATAAAATTAAAAAAAACTGCTAATACTGCTGCAATATTTAAAAAAATATCACGCGTACGGTTGAATAAAGTTAAAGTCAATAAAGGTTGATATAAATATATAAGCTTACTTTTAATTTATTGTATGCTAGAGAGAAATCAAATATAATAGTAAAATGTGCAAAGTAATAAAGCGTTCTAAAGAAAATATAATCTAAAACAATAACTGCCGTCTTTACAACTAAACAACAGACGCCAAAGATGGTCGGAATATTAAGTGAAGTACACTTACTATAAGGGCGTTCGAGCACGAGGCGATTATTGTGAAACTTTAAGATTTATAAAAAATAAGTACTATTTTGTACTGGCTGTTTCAAAGCATACCCTCGGATGAAGAATATTTCGAAGTAACAAAGGATTACAGTTTAGGATTTTTAGTTACAATTAATAAAGTACTAATGTTACTCACTGTTATCGTATATTTAATTTAAATAACATACTTATCAAATTATTTCTCAATTAATATTTGTGAAATATATTTTTAAGGGGTTTGTAGGCTGCTTTTCAGCTTCAGTAAGTAATAAAAGCTTTAACTTTTTCTGAAGTTATACCTACTTTGTTTGAATGAATTTTAAAATTGCTTGTAAAAATTTATTTAAAATTATAAACTCTGCGTTAGAGACAGAACTTTTATGTAATTTAATTCACAATTAATAGATCATTATAACATTGTAGTAAATTATTATTATTAGGAATCTGGTATTGAAGCAGGATTCAAATTTTAGTGTACGAGTGTAGCATTTTGTTTTTTTTTAATATTTTAGAAATTCATAGATTCCCGATATCCAACTTGAAATTTAGAATACATTGGAGTCAGGCTGGAAAATACCAATTTCACTTTCAGGATATAATTTTGGACAACCCAAAATTTTCCATAAAATTGAAATATTTCTATATATACAGAACCAAAATGCATTTCTAAATTATCTCTTATAAAACTTTTTATGTTTATAATAATTACAATTTGACTTTGGAGATGACACCTAATATGATGAACTAAAACAATTGGTTGTTTTTTATAGTAACATTATTATTTATTAATTTTATTTATGTATTAGTTTTATAGAAGAATAATATAAGGGTAGAATAATTGATTAACTACTTTAATTACTTTATTACTATTCGAGATTTTTCATAACAGATATATGAGTAGCAACATTTTTAATTTTGCTATTTCTCTTAATGTACTTCTCTCTCTTCGTAAATAAATGTATAGACTTATATAACATCACAGTTAGAACACTTAGAACTACCAATAAAAATCGTCTTTAAAGAAATAATCGGATAATTCTGTCATTATGTAGACCACGTCGGCCGAGTCGCAAGCAAAAGGATAGTCTAATATAAAGATAATAGTTTGATTAGTATTTATATCATATCATAAATAAAGAACTGTGCTCTATTTATATAAAAGCATCATAAACTTCGTAAAAATTTGTAGAACAATTGTTGTACAATTAATTAAACAAGATCTTATCTTTAGTAAGTTGAGTGAAGTAAAAAGTAAATGTATTTTCTTATTATTAAATGCTATTTGTGTACTATTATTCAGAACTTTTATTTCCAGGCATAAAATGTTTGGAATAAGTAATTAGCGATCTCGGTAGTCCTACTACTAATAAGACAATGTGATAGTGTTGTAGCTCAAACCCAGTTCGTGTTATAATTTAGATAAAAAAAAATAAGCATAAGTTATTAAATACAATGAAAACCCTATAATAATTAACCAATCGTGCGGGGGCCACTGAAGGCTGATTTAAATACATATACATATTCAAACTACCTGATAACTAGAAAATAATACAATACTTTCTGGTGAAAGATGTATGAACAATTATTTGAATTTAATTAATATTAACCATAATATGCAATTATTTAAACATTATTTTTTTAAGCAATTATAGTCAATAACAATTTGTGCCATTTAAAGAAATACAACATATGTTTTCTTGTGTTATGTACATATTTAAGATACACACACAAACATATAAAAATAATAAGACAGACAGAAGAAGTACCTACTAAAACAATTATTTTTTATAAACCAACACATGAACCATAAAAACAATTTTCTTTGAAAAGGACAAAAAAACCTATTCGTTTTTCATGTAAGGTTGAATAGAAAATGTCTTCAAAGTAACATAATGGTATCTTTCGGAACACGTCACACCGGACGCTGCACATTGTATAAAACTCTTTTTCGGACCCTTAAAATTGCTATAACCCGTAAAAGTAGCCTTTTATATTTATTAAGAAAGCTACAATTTATATAAAAAATATTTTTTTACTTCCATAATTCTGAAATTCGACTTTTTTTATATAATAAGATAACTTTATAAGAATGTACATTTATTATACTTACGGTTACGTACCTTAGCTTGCAGTAATATGTATATATATGTTCTTATAATATTTGCATTTTCTTGAGATTTTAAGTTACGAAGTAATGTATACTTTATATATATTTATTTAAAGACCCAATGTGCATAAAACATAATATATAAATATGTGGTATATATAGCTGCTAAAATAGTACGTATAAATAGCCGAGAAAGAACATATAAGATATATATTTTTAGGTTCTTAGATTTAATAAAAATAACATATTTTTACACTTTTTAAAATAGGTTTTCTGTCTCAATGTAAAAATTTTAACAATATTTTGGGGGTGTCGTTAGCTTTGCATCTAAGTCAACATATAGGAGTCTGCGATTATTAGCAGTCAGTCAACAACAAACAATTTTTTATAAATAATACAATATTATTTTTGCAAATTTAAGACACTACATTTTTGTTTAAGAACATTTGGCCAAAGTAGAGATTAGGTACGGAACTTCAAAATTCCTAATGGTTGTAACTGTTAAAACTAAATATAAATGGCTCTCTTATCAAATCCGATATCGTATCGTTGAGCAGTAAATAACTTCAATCTTTTCTATGTCAATAATTTACATTTGTAAAACAAGACTGCAGATGCCAGTAAATTGAAATTTTCTGCGCGCGTTGTACTGACTACTATGCCAAGCACGAAGCGATAGCTATAAAACTTTTATTAGAAAGAGATAGGATACAGTTATTCTTTTTGAAATTTCTACATTGTAAGAAATCATTATCCAGGTAATAAAAATCTAGATTAGTTAATTTTCATATCCTGCTCCTATCTGAATTATTTATGTTTGACGCACTTACAGGCTCCTCCATCTTACATCCATCCATGATATATCTAATATAGAAGTGACCATTGGGTCACTTGAACATTCGATATATCATTTAAAACAATCCTTCCATAACATTTTCAGTGTCCCCTTTCTCGTATAACATTGTACTTTCATATTTAAGACTCCCCTCGTTTCATGGCTTTTATTTCTCGGCATAACATACTCAAACTATTAAAACATAATTAAATATTATACAATTTAAATATTTTATGATGTTATTTGAGATGTTAAATATTAATTACAGATTAAAATAAACTACAAATCATATTTAAATATCATTGACCTTTACAAAAAATTGTCACTGCCACTGGCAAATTTTTACACAGTTTAAAGATTAGGTTCTTCTTTACACGTTCGTATAAGTCACATATAAATTGGTGAGAATTTTAAGTACTTTTCTTTATTTTAATCACAGACAAAGGATTTTGCACATCTGACTCACACGGGCGCTCAACTCACACTCTGTTAAATTAACTAAGAATTCTTTATTTGGCCATGACGTAAGTTTTGAATAGTTTTTTTCATTCATCATCATTTGTATTCAAAAACACGACCTTAATAAAAATCTATTTTGAATGAATTACAATTCACATAATTTTATTTTGTTACTTCCATTCCCGAAGGCATTATAACTATATTTAAATAAAAAAAAGGTTTGGATGCGATGTCATTTCTACACATGTCATTAAGTTTGTAGTTGATAGTATAGCGAGTTCTTTTTCAAAACACTTACATATCTTTTTGTAATATTGTTTCACAGTTTCAAAACAGTAGGAATAGGCCTCTAGAGGGAGTATTTAAAAGTGTACTTTAATTTCTTAAATATACATGGAAAATCTTGCTGGTCGATTATATCTTATTGATTGTAGTTTGTATTTATAATAATTTACAAATCTAATATTTACATAGTACTCTTTTGTAGTTATTTGTTAACATATAAAATGTTTATTTTTGTATCTTTACTCCATATTCCTACATTAATATCTGTTGGAACTAACCCTAAGGGTGCCTGAAAAAACAGTTAGGTGATAAGGTTGCCTGTTGTAGTCTCTATGTGTGCTACTTGTATGTATTTTTTTATGTTGTGGAGCACATAAAAGAATATACCTACATATATAATAATATTTGTTTAGATTTTTCCGCAGATTGTCCGCACTCGCATTTACTTTACTACTCAGTATTCTCATGTAATTTTTAATAAAACCACCAGCAAGTGATTTATCGTAAATTCAGATTTAGGAAAGTTTGAAATTAAAATTGGCAATTTAAATTTAAGACCTATAAATTAAAACTTACGTAAAGCTGTTCAAAGTGTTATGTCTTAAGCGAGTTCAATTTTGTCTTTTTATTTTTATAACGTCTATGGTTTATCCTTTAATTAAATATTATACACGAGGAAACTTCCAGGTGCTACGACCCCGGGAGTTACTCGGCGACCGTGACCGATAACAATTTTTGTGACTGCTAACACCTTACTGCACACAAATAAAACACTTAAGTATAATACGTAATTTTTATCAATATGGAATTCCCTACGTATGCATGATAAATGGCCTTTACTTATTCGGAGTTTTTACGTGATTAATTAAAAGGTCAAGAATGGGTCTAGAGTCACAAAATATCCATGAGCTACACGTTCGAATGGTAACACCACTTACTTACCTCGAACGTTATGTTCAGACATTTTACTTGGGTCAAAAGAACAGATCTTAAGTCATTATAAAAAATCAAGTCAGAATGTTTTTGATGTTTTAAAGTAGACTAAATATAAAATATTTGATTCAGTGATTTTTAATTATCTTTTCTCTTTTAAATTACATATGTAACATATTTTTTTAATTAGAATGTTATTTTATTTATTATATTATGAGTTAAGCGCAAAATAATATAAAATTAACTCACTTTACTCCTAGCAATGAACAAACGGGGAAAAAAGTGGATTCGTTAGCTTTGTCGGTTCAGCCTCGCCCCAAGGAACAAAGAAAAAATTGTTGTTACACATATTTATTCTTTCTTAGTTGGCGTTCTTTTTCATTTTGTTTGTTCATTTTGCGACAGATGTGTGGAACTTATTATTTTTTATATTAAGAAACTAATAAATCCTAAAGTAACTAAATCATAGATTAACTGTTTATTTTTTCGAATTGAACATTGGTAATAAGTTGTGCAGCCAAAGATTAGGGGTTAGATTTCCGTACGGGAAAAAATGTCTTTGGTCTTTTTATATAACACAAGGAAGGCAAACAAGTCTGCGGGGTGATCATCGCCGCTGACAGTGCCTTGCAATATCAGAGGAGGAAGTAGTAATAGCGTACGCCGCGCTGCACTGGTACGATATCGGTCAAATCTCACGACACCTACCGTTTCCATAGGTAAGCATATACTTACAAGAATCGAACTTATATCGTTTATTTTTTTTGTTTCTTACACAATACACAATTTTTATATGAGCAAATATTGTTACTGATTCTAGAGCAAAGCCAAATATAATATAAAAAAACAAAAGTTTTTGTTTGCATTTTTTGTCAAATGTATTTGATGTAAAGGTAAATGTTTTTTGAAATAAGATTGTCCTGTCCTTGAGTTCGATCGTCCTCATAGTAACTGGGGGATGTCTTGAATGTTTCAACAATTTCTACAAAATATTGTATATAATACGTGTAAATATGAAGATTATTGTCGGAAAATTTGTCAAAAATGTTTATCAAACATATTAATTTAGCTTGAGATTAATTTAATATATTATTTTAAACTATTAAAATATAAAATGTACTACAGGTATTATATAGATGTATAATATATTAAAATGCCATTGTCTTATTTTCTAAAATAGTTTTTGTTATACAATTACTGATGCTTTAAACATTTCGTTTATAAAATGCAAATTTTTTATCGATATATAATTATAATATATAAGAGATATTATAAAAATCATTAAGAATCTATCCCTGAATTTCATTGTTAATATAGAATTTAAAGGAGCTCTTGCTTTGTAATTTACTTGCTTTCCTATGAGTTTGTTTACAGGACATTTTTGTATACTATAAAAGAATTGTACACAATTTTGTATTAGGAATGTCATGTTTGAATAATAACAACAACTATACCATCCAAAGATTACTCAGAGATATCAAATTTGTCTTCATGGTCCATTTATCACCACGCCTGTATATTGCGGGAACATGAACAATGTACAATTGTAACCTTTACAGTTTAAAGATAAAGGCGATTTTTGTTTAAAACGAAATTATTTAAAGAAATTCGGATAATAAGGCATAAAGTGTCATAAGTCACGTCATGAAAAATGAAACCTTTATCAAATATTCTCAAAAACGCATAAAATATTACAACCGCGCTTAAGATAATATTGTAACAATGTTTCTTTTAGATATTAAATAGAAAAAAATAAATGAAACGGGATTTAGATAATTGTTATAAAAACGAAAACGTAATTTAGAAAATACCAATACGATTGTTAACTTTAGATATACTCTTCAGGATTTTAAACAAATTTATTGTAGTCAAAATCAAAAATAGTGACAAAAATTGTGTTAAGTGAGCAATCATTCTCGGTGTATGATTCAAGCACAGTCGTAAGAAGTAATAACATCAACAAGTGTTAGCATACATGAAAACTAAATGACTTTACGGCGTGCTAACTATGAACAAGAATTACTAGAACGGCAGGCAAAAAAGAAGTAAATTATTTGAGACCAAGTTGGTATAATAAAATATCTGATATGTTAGATTTTGAACACAAAAAAAATCTTAGAAATAAAAAAACAACGTACATATTACTATATCTAGCAAGTTATATTCTACATCCTTATAATAATGGTCTGCAGTCATGGACTTTGTCACACTGTGTAATACCAAAATGCAGCTTCTCATATTTGCATGCAAATAAGATGCTCGGCTTTACTGGCGCTATATTTAATTAGTATGGACATTACATACGCTCGCAGATAGCGTCCTCTGCTACTTTATAATGATAATAATATGCTACATACGAAATTGTATTACGTGGTTAAAAAAATAACATTGTCAAAGTTATTTTATAACTTTTAGAGACTGTGAGACTAGACTAATATAAGAATATCACTGAGAAAATTACACACATTGATATAATAATATAATAATAATATCAGGGCAAATTACACACACTGATAAAATAATATAATAATAATATCAGGGCAAATTACACACACTGATATAATAATATAATAATAATATCAGGACAAATTACAAACATTGCCTAGACAACGATACAATACATAGAAATACACATATAAATACTGAGAATATATTTAATAAACGACCAAACCCAGAAACACAGACATCTATTTTCATCACATTTGTCTGTCTCACACAGACATTTGTCTGTCCCTGTCGGGAATTGAACCCGAGCCCCTCTGCGTCGCTATAAGTTAGGTCTGCTATAACCACTCGACCAACGGGGCTGTTAAAATTGTTCTTTCTAAATAATACATTTATTATAATCTCAGTTCGGTTTCCTTATAAATTTTAGAAAATATGTTGAATCAAAGTTGAAAATATGTTCAATCAATCAATCAATATCCTGTCATAAATAATTGTAGAATTTAGAAAAGTTTATAGAAACATCATAAATATTGAATATTGGTATGATATGAATACAGCATATAATTCGATTGACACTTAATTTAATTTTAGACTTTGTAATTCATTTTACAAAGTCCTTATATTATAAGTTATATATTATAGCAAATTAATAATATATAAATAAACCAAAACAACATTATAAAGCTATTATCTTTATTTACAAAACAGGTTTATTACTTATTTAAATAGTTAAGAAGTATTTTCACTGTCTTTAACGACGTCGCAATGTAAGTGCTTTTAAAGGATTGAATCGTCAAGTAGTGTTCAAACGCTTTGAGATTACAAATAGCTTCTCATTTTGAGCAAAGAGAAGGATATAAAGAGGTTTTATATGCATATATAATATTATTGTATAATTATATTATGGAATGAGAGAACAGTATTCTTATAACAAAATTATGTTTAATGGATTAATAATTAAGAGCTTTGATGTAATCAAATAAATTTCTAAAAAAGAATAATTAAAAATTTAAAAAACACTCTTACAAAAAGATCTCCAAAAAGAATAAAAATAATATTATTATGTAATTATTGAAGTCGTTGCGTCAGGGGACCGTTTAATAACGGAAGAAATTAAAATACAAGAAAGTTACCAAGGAAAATAAAGAAATTACGATATCCAATCGTATAGTCTAAGTCCTCAATTATTAATTTCGTAAAATAGACACTACGTCAACTTACGTACAAATTTGTTGGTAACATAAAATGGAGGTTGTAATAAAAATAAAGCAGAGGAAATAGAACAATTATACAATGCATACCATGTAAAGAAAGAAAAAAGGAATCAAATGATACAATTATGGCAATACAATATTTTTAAGTTCAATATAACAAAGTCAATCAGAGTTAATCCAATTGTGTCGGAGATAACAAGTTGGCATTCCGTTAAACGTCTGCCAATACCGTGTATTTCCGGAACCTTATAAAGCAACCCAGAGCTCGAAACGACCTGTCATATTGCTTGAGTCAGAAAGATGTTTGCTTTCTTTATATTTACGAGATAAAAGGATAGTGAAAAAAGTTTTTATACAAGAATACATTTAGTATCAGTCATTAAAGTTTTTTTTAGTGTTTTACCATATCTTTATAAGCTTATGGAGTCGCTTCTTTCTTACTCACTGTTTTGTTGTATGTCTATCTATCTCCTTTATGAATTACCTAACCTAACTGTTTATTTGTGTCTTTACGTATCAGTTAATAATTACTCAATCATTGACGTCTGTTTAAATACTTAATAGTTACTGTTTTCTATTTAATTATATATTCGTCCTGTGTATTCGCTATGGGTCATTTTATAGAATATAGAATTTCTGACTCATTTTGTTTTATATATAAATATTATATTGAATAATGGTCAGAGAGATTAAAAAAAATAACCTAAGCTACGATATCTGAATGAAAAGCGAATTTGCATGGAACCCGAATCCAAACATAAATTAGCTGCGGCCAATTGGCAATCATTTATTACCCGCATAATTTATAGTGTTAGATGAATTATTGTTTTCATTAGGTTAAATTTTCAATTAGTTAAACCCTCAATTTAATATTGTGAATAAATGTGTTAACACTTTGAATATAATAAAATGTAAAATGTTAACAAAATATAAGCCTATGAAATTGGTATTCCAGTTATGTTTCGTTAATTGATGGTACCTTGTTTTCCTAACATTACTAGATGGATTTAAGTATCTTAATGAGTTTAGGTTTTACTATAACATTTATAAGAATAAGATTATATCTGTGTTAGGGTGGTTTTTTACTACAATTAACTGACGATAATTAGTCGGACAGAATTCCGATTAATTTACGTGAATACTGCCGGGTAAATATATCTTTAATAAGCATAATGGCTCTCTATCGACTTTAACATAAAACGAAACTTTTTAAAACTAGTTTAGTGTTTTATGAATTATGTACTCATCCATTATATAATTCATAAATTAAGAAATGGTATACTTAAGCACTTCTTTTTTGTACTATGATGCATTTATATTGTAATCATAATTTTAGAAGAGCGGGTGTCTTTTGGTGCAGGTAAATTTTTACTTCAAAGAAGGCCTAACTAACAAATATATTATTAGAAACTGAAATAAAGATTATTATTATTATTATTATCGACATAGGAGTAAAAACTGCCGTTATTTTTCAGCTGTTAAACAATAAAACTATTAATTATTATTAAAATTTTTAACTATTAATTATTATTAAGTAAGACATAATGTAATATAATATATGTATATTTTGATAAAGAAAATATGCAACTACTCGCCAAATTTTCGAATTTACCTAAAATGAACTGTAAACTAATAAGCTGTAAAACATTAAAATTTTGTTTTATGAATTAATATAATAAATAATTACAATTGGTTCAAGTGGAGGTATTTCTAGTGAGTAACATCACTTCGAGCATTGATTTTTTTATATAAGAACAAAAAATGGATATTGTCACCAAATTTCGATTAGATAACGAAATAAAAAAAATCAGTATCTCTGCTACTCCTAAGGGTCAGAAAAATCGTAAACATATCAAAACAATAGTTTACTTTCGTCATTTCATTAATTTGCAAATTTAGATACTATTGTTTTTTATAATAAAAAATAATTTCTAACAACTACCAATTGGAATTTATTTAAAGAAAATTAATGAAAATATTAAAAAAAAAAAGACCGACTTATGCAGAAAGTAATATCCGAAATAAGTCTACCGTCCAATAATAACCACCGCAGCATTGTTCAATTATTCCCTAAAGGTCGGCAATTCACTTTGAACAAGCAGGTTTCTTGGTCGAATAATACCGCCTCGGGATTGCAAAGATTTATTTGCACCTAACTGTTGTAGATTTTATAGAGTTGTTTTTATATTAAATTTTTACTTAGTTTTACCAATATTCTTATTAAAATTTGTTTTACATAAAACCGAATGTATAAAAACGGATTTAGAACGTAAATATAACTCGTTATTGTTTATTAAACTGATAATTTTAAGTGATAAATTAACATAATGTATTATATCACAGATTAAAAAAAATCATATTCAGTAAGAGTAAATAATAAGATAATTACATAATTATTAAAAAAAAATATTTATCCATCTATTTGAAACATCCAAAAATAAAACTTTCTACCTGTACTTTAGCTATTATAAGACCCCCTGTTTGCTTTTTTATCCAATTAGTTCTTAAGAATTGTCTGTTCCGTAAATAACCTTATATGATTTTAAAATGGTTTTAACGAAGTATATCAAACATATTGGTGTGACGCTTCTCTTTTTCATGATCAACATTAAAAGATTTTAATGTTCACAATGTCAAGTATCACGGCTAATGCTCCGAAGTGATTGGACCGAAATTGAATTGGATTGGAGCGAAATGTTATGATTTGGTTATAATATAATATTCTGTTTTGTTCCTTATTACATTTTTAGAGAAATGAATCGACAGTTTTTAAATCCACAAAGAGCTTCGGTTTCCTTGTCCAATTTGTACTTGTTTGGTTTTATGTCACTGGAACTTACAGGCGAAATTTCTGTTGTAATTTTAAGTAACCGTAGTAAGTAAGCTTTTCATTATTTACATTAGGGTTTGAAAAAATGGTTTTCGTGTTAATGTTTTTAGTAAATATGATTATCTAAACTTAATCAAATTATACAAAACAAATGCTTCTATATAAAAATAAAACACAAAAAATATAATAATCACATATAAACTACTATTAGGCCAAAATTAAATTTATTTCAACCCGTTTGGTCTGCGTTTAAGCATAAATGTTATTTAATGCGTTGCTGCATATTTGATAAAATACATTTTTCATAAAATAAAACTTATGACACAATACGCCATCATTTTCTTCTTCGTCCATTTTTGTACTAAACAAAAGTGCATTTTACTGTCTGACAATAGGTTTCATATTTGAAGAATAATTTTTCTGGCATATTATAGTGACATAGTAATAAATGTCACAAGGAGACAAATTTGATATCTCTGTGTACCATTAAGACGTTTTCGTTTTTATTAATAAAATAAATTCTCTTCTTAAAACATTTCTAAACGTAAATTGTGACTCAACTTCAGAAGCTTCAGCTAAAATTGGTAATAAAACCTTTTTTTTTCTTAATGTCATTGTTTAGATTAGTTGCTTTGTTTTATTATTATATTAATACACTTTTTTTTAAGTGATATCGCTAGTAAATTTCTACATCACGCAATTGTTTGGTTGTTGTAATAGGTTATACCTAATGTGTTTTAGTAACAAGTGACGCCTTCAGGAGAGTCACACAGACTAGGCGCTTTGGTACGTGAGTAATGCTACCATACTCAGGTAGCTGGGTGGACCGCCTCTATGGCACAAGGCTCCTTTCACCACAATCCCCATTGAATCTTGGCCTTAATCCCACCCCGAATCACCATTTATATTTATAGGTGGCGTCAGACACTACGATCAGGGGGGCCACTAAGCGATATCTGCTTTCTCTATTGGAGAGTGAAGAAAGCAAGCGGTAACAAGTAATTATTCCCCGACGACGCGTTCCCCGACGACGCGTTCACAGTAGGTAATAACGTGTACGCGTGGGCATAATTGACACCACACAACATACAGACACACACCGTCTGTACCGGTATAGACGAGGTCCCAACTGAGTAAGTGCTCCGTTGCTCCGGCGTTCTGCCGTCGGAGGACGCTAGTGTCCAAATTTCCTTAGCTTCCCTCCTGACTAACGACGCCCCGAGCCGAGGTCCGTGTCTCAATCTGAGACGCCCTCGGGACGTCGTTCCCCATGGGGGCCCATCTGGCCCCCCCTTTTTAAGGGTGGGTCTCCTGACCCACCCGTTCCCCCGGTGACGCTGTAATAGCCAACAGGGCTAACAGCATAGACAGACAAAAAAAAAAAAAAAAACAAGTAATTAATTGTGATCAGTTTATCTTTTGCGGATTTTGTTTCCTTGGGTTTCCACGCATCGGGCTGTTACATCACGATTAACGCCACGCCGCGAACAATCATTAATTCTAAAAATCATAATAAATATAAATATAATAAATAAGTCGTATGAGAAGAATATTTGTCTATCACCTAGTAATAGACCCCGCAACATTATTACAACTTAAACAGTACAAATTTATTCAAATAGGTTTTGGAAATTCGAGATACTGGAGACACAGTTACATAACATACAGTATTTTATGAATTTTCTCAAAACAGCTTTGCCCCCTCCTCAGTTTAGAATATTTTTAATCACACTATATATATTCAAATATTTAAACCCTTATATTCAGAGACAGACTATTTTTATTAGACGGATAAATTTACATTTACTGCACAGAAAACAAAACTTCACTAATTTTCATTTATTCTGGTATTATAATTATTCTTTTCACTTCGGTCGTACGGTTGGTCGAGTGGTTAGCGCAGACGCCTAACGTATAGCGGCGCAACGGGGCTCGGATTCGATTCCCGACAGGGACAGGCATTTATGTGATGAGCAAATATGTCTGTTTTTCTATTATTAATATTATTATTTTGAATTTTAACTACAAATTAAGACTAAAATTGTTTTAAGATTAAAAGGGAAATTTGTAGGGACAAAACGAAGCAAACCCGTAATTATTATAAAATTAATGATTTTGTATATTTTACGCCCTTTAATTATCTGCATTTCGTGTTAGTTATAGTTATACTGCAAAGTTGACGTATTAAATTATAACTGTTTTATTTTTATTGTATTAGAAGAGTGATTCCTTAGTATCTGTAGTTTAACTACACTCTAGTCAAATTTTATTTCTTTTCTTATTTGATTTAAGAATGTTTTAAATCATGTCCATGCTTTTAATCAAGTTTAAGTTGCTGTAACTTGGACTATAAATCCTTGAATCATTTGTAAAACTTGAGGCGAAACGAATCAAATTGTATAAAGTTTACAATTATATTAGCGTACCGTTATGGTTCTTAAAGTAATTAATGTTAACTACTAACTATTTTAAGCTTTAATTCATTCAATAAATGAACAGCATTTAGGTAATCATGCAATCGATAAAAAATAATGGCATACAATTGTGGTTTCTGTTATTGGACGTTAAATTTATATAGGACAATGGTTTTCTTCATATCGTTATAACTTCTAAACAAATTCATTGATTTAGCTTTTAAACTAATTATATATTTTTGACTATATCAAAAATTCTGTATTTTTTTAATATATCAATAATTCTTGGAATTATTATATTGTAAGTGAATCGTGATTAATATCCAACTAACATTCATACCCTAAGTGTTTCATACCCATAAAACAAAAACAAGTATCAATATTCTTAACATAGATACCTTATTGCAAATATATATATAAACTTAAATCAATATTTCTGTGCATTATTCTTTCACAATATACTTATTTTTATAAAGTTGTAACAGTCTGTAAAATAAATAAATAATAAATTATTCAGGTTTATAGAAAATATTTGAGGTATACCTAGTGACTTTTTACATAAAATAATGATTAAACATAATGTACAAGAAGAAATTTACCGACCTATATTTTTCTAATTTTATGAAATATTTTTATATGCCTACTCTTACAAACAGCAGAACCAATTAGAAAAATAGAGCAAATATACGAATAAAACCACTTGTTTTCAGTTCCGTTAAGTACCTTTCAACTAATATTGAACGTGTTCCTAACGCCCTTATGGGGTCTAAGCGAACAAAATCACTGGAAACTGTTACTTAATAAGGACCATCACAGAGCAGCTATTCGTTCTCCTTGACTTCCGCTAAGAAGAAGTCGTTATTATCAGTTTTCTGTGTGAATTCTTCCAGAGATGGATAACTACGAAGCTGAGATATAGGCAATGCATATATGTCGTAGTGGTTTGTGATAAAATTGACATGGTTTTAAAAGTAAAAATCATAAAATGTTTATAATCTATTATTTTATAGTCATCCGGATTTTATCATTATTTTTTTTGTTTAATAAAAGCAATCTTAACAACTTTTGTAGTGTTTCATAATATTCAGAACCTTTTTAATATAAGCAGATACCACTTATCCGTTCCATAAATAAACGTGCTTCGTCCGATATGAAACCATAAAGGGGACGACGTTATGCCCTGTTATTTTTTATGTCTTTTCTATTCAATAAATATGTATCTCGGTTTTTGGAGGTTCTTTATTATTAGTACTTAGGATTAAATAAGGGTAAATAAATGGTTTTGATAAAATGTAAAGGATCAGCGTAAATGTAAAAAACATACGAGTATATGTTTTTGTAAAGTAAAAACATACTAGTATATGTTATTTCTTGCTTCAAATTGTAAGGGACAACAAAGGAGCACAAGTTTCATGTCATTTTTGTTACATGTCATGTTTGTTGTTTGTCATGACATACATCACTTTATGCATAGACGACAGTAGCCGGCGTTATTTGGTGTTTTTTTTAGTTACTTGCAAGAAAGAAAAAAAGCTGATATTTTGTAATGCACATAATATCATGTTTAAGTGATGGAAATGAACCCCAACAAGATTGCATTCTTGTTTTTATATGATTAATACTCATTGTTCTTATTGTGAGTATAGTGTTAAAAATATTTATTGTATAATAAAAGAAAATAAGAAAAATAATTGTTTAAATACAATTGAATAATATATTTTGACAACCCTACTATGGCCTGGTTAATATATGTGAAAACGCTTATATTATATTACTTCACGGAGACCTACTTTTTTAAGAAACTATCATGTCAAAAATCATAATAGTTCTTAATATAATACCTATTCAACAGTAATTACACTTATTTTACACAATCATATTTAGTTAAATAATCCTGACAGAAGATGTCACTATGATAATCATCCGCATTGCTTCTTTTTATTTAACTTAATAAATGTAAGAGTACCAAATTCAAAAACACTCAACCAAAAGTTATTTCTTCTTCTCGTTTATCAACAATATCTTTTTATTATAAACTAGAAAATTTTCATATATTTTGTGAATTTTTTCGTAAGATATTTTAGCTATAAATTTATTAAAGATTAACGTTGGTTCCACGTCGTTTTAAAATGATGGATGATTCAAGATTCCAGTAACTCTATTGAAGAGATAACATTTTAAAACCTATTTTATATTGAATCAGAGAGAAATAAATTGGATTAAATATAAACATAATACAAAAAAACTAAACTAATAGTGATGATACTTGAAAAAAAATTGTTTATAATTTTAAAAGTTTTGTTTTATGTATAAGTTACAGAATAAATAAATATTATTAATAATAAAATGTATGATCTATAAAGTTGTTAGTCTTAATTATTAAATTGTTTTGGAAAAAGTTTTAAAAGTTTATTATCAGACGAGAACGAGAGCTTATTATTAGATTATAAATAGGTAATAAATATAATGTTGATTATATTTGATGGAAAATAATGACTCATTGACATTATTTTCTAGCATGTTGTTTTGGCATTTAGATCAAATATATTAATGTATATGCCATTAATCATTCATATTATTGATTATCTTAGTACACGCGTTGTCTACTTTTTCAAAGATAAAAAATTATATTATGTAATTTAATAATAAGAAAACGACGTGAATTAACGATATCATCGATAAACACTTACGTGTCATTAATCACTCACTCTTGATGGATGATTCTCTCGAATAAATAAACAAATTTTCATGAACCACATTAAATTTTGAAGAAGCATAGAGCTTGTGGAAGAATCATTATTTTTTGTAAGTATATTTATTAACTTCTTTTTTCAAATTTGAGGGATTTTGTTTTTATTAAAATATGCCAGCTCTATTCTATCTTACTTTTAAGTTATAAAATAAAGTTAATTATCTTCTTAATATTTTGAAGTCAAAGCTAAAGCCTAGATAGAACGATGAACAACAAATTATCTAAGCAAATTAGATTTTAGGAGCTCGCAAACATTAAGTAAAGGAGTATATATAATTAGAAAATCCTTTTCAACCCTTTAACTAATTAGGTGAAAATCTAGCACAAACAAAATTTAACCACAACGTAAAAGTGAACAATATTTATTAGTTTATTATTATACAAAATAAATGCATGCAAAATGAAACCATACTGATTATATGATGTCATAAGATACATGATATGAAAAACGTTTCTATATCAAAATATAATTAACGACATAACGTGACTCATATGGAACAAAGTATGGAACATTAATTAATTAGTTTTAAATCTATTAAAGTTGTTATAAATTTAAAATGTGTAACATAACCTATTTTGCAACTCGAGACATAATAGGTATGTTTTAACCTTTTTTTTTTTTTTTTTTTTTTTTTTTTTTTTTATCGTTGGAAAAATGCGTTTCCGCATCGTCACCCTGGCCAGGAAGGCGATGACCGGGCGGTATGTGCGGCACCCGGCGACTGCCTAAGGCACCCCACTAAAAAACCAACGGCTGCCCACGACGCTGCCATGGGACGGCACGGGATCGCTTTCGCACTCACCGTGACGCCCCGGCGTAATTTCTCCGTATAGGGGTACCCCGGGCAACCAGTGTACCCCTACCTCATAGACCTAGTGCAATGGCGAGAGAGGTCGCCCCCCCCCCCCCCCTCACCTAGGCCTACGGCTGGGAAGGAACGGGCTGAACCCTTCTCCTTCGCAGCCTCTCCCGCTGGAGCTCGATGTGACTATGTTGCCATAGCCACAGCCGGCTCCGTGCTGGGCTCCGCGCTCGAGGGTTTCGCACCAGGTGCTAATCCTCGAACTCGCGGAGCCTTGCACACTCGGCTCCCCAATAAGTGGGTTGCTGAGAGACCTCGGTCCGCACAGACCGCGCACCGCAACATTCCGGTGCAGGTGGCTCGGGTATGCCCCTCACCACCGCACCGGAAACAGGCGGCGCTTCGGTCGACCGCGGACGGGCAAGCCGCACGCACATGCCCAGGTGCAAGGCACCTGAAGCAGCGCAGCGGCTGCGCCTCCAGCAGCTCCACCCTGGCTGAGCTCCAGCCCACCAGAATCTTCTCGGCGCTTATCAGCAATTTCGCCGCATCAGTGGGGAGACGGGCAAAGGTAGCGCCCATGCCCCCCCAGCTGCCCCGACGGATCTCCCCGACATGGAGAGCCCGATCAGGGCAGTTTGTGATGCGGCGAATCGCATCGAACACGTCCTCTTTGAGAACAGTCTCATCGAGGCCCTTGATGCGGACCGCCACACGCTTCACAGGTTGAACGGCGTCGCAGACCCTGCTCAACGCTATTCGCATTCTCTCGGCAAGCTTTTCGGCCTGTTCTGGAGTACCATCGGGTAACTCCAGAAGCCTTGCCCCAGCTGCCGTTCGCCGAATGCGGAGCCCGTCTTTTAGGCCAAGGTCGCCGAGTTTTATCAACTCGGCGGCGCGACCCAAACAACGGGCATAGGACACCCCCATAGCCGCTGCCTCGGTCTGCAGTTTTAATAAAACTGCAGGACACCGAGGTTTAGGCAGTTTGGGGGGGCCCTTCGGCGACTTCTTGCCCTTCTTCCGCTTGACCCTACTCGACTTGGGTTCGGCTCCAGCCACCGGTCTCGAAGCCGAATTCAGGGGAGGGCTCCTCTTTTTCCCCTGACCCTTGCCCTTCCGGACAACCGTCGACCACGGCTCCTCCTCCGAGGGCCGTGATTGCGTAGCGGGCAACCCCTGCCGAACCGACGACGCGTTACCCGTCTGCAAGACCGGCGTTGAACGCCCTTGCAGACGCGCGTCCGTGGAAGCGGCAGCAGCCAACCCACTCCGCCTTTTATCGGCCGCCAATGGCGGTCGGAGGACTCTCTCCGGAAGGAGACGATCCTCAATACCACGCAGGCGAGCGTTCACCATTACCCCAACAGAGGTAATGATGGAGCTCTTCAGCTCCTCCAGGGAGTCCGCCTCCAATGAGGGCATCTGTACCGCGGCTTTGGCCGCAGATGCCCTCATCTCAGCGACCTCCCTCTTCGTCGCCCGCATCTCCGCCCTAAGGGCCTGCACTTCCCGTTGAAGACGGGCGTTATCCGCCCGAATGCGACTGCACTCCTCCGGTTCCGTCCGGACAGCCAAGGCCGACACGACTTCCAACAGACTGTTGGTAGCCTCCCTCAGGGCCTTGACCATCGTACCCTTAAGGTGCTTGGACTTCGTGCTGACCTCAATGATTGAGGCCGCATGACGTCCAGCGACGGCCCGGAGTTCTTCAACTCCCAACTGGGTCGGGTCCAGCATAAGCTGCGCCTCCGCATATGCATATTGGAAACAATATCTTAACATCTAAGCTCTGTTGCTTATATGTTAAGATCACAGGCACTGAGCCGAAGTACCTATATGTGAATTTTAAATATGTTTAACTTATAGCTTATATATAATTAAACTTAACATTATTAAGACATAAAAACCGTATTTTTTAAATATAAAGAGAGATTTCATTTAATATATTTTTTAAATATACAAATTAGTTGATACGGATAGGCCTCGATCTCTTTAAAACCAGGCTTTTTTTTATTCTGTATTTATTTTTAATTAAAATAACTTTACACGGCTAAACATGTTTCTGGAAGAACTCAAACATGATAATAGTGATCGTGTTCGATATTTAAATTTTTTCTATAAACTTTTTGCTTTTTTAATTAATCCATAATTAATTAGATATGAAATTAAAAAAGGGAAATGAGTGTAGTTCTAAAATATTTTTTTTAAAGAAAGTGCGGCCGCACTGTATTTTCCAAAATTTGCAAAAATATATTGTTAAGGTTATTTTAATGTAAGTGCAAAATAACTTTAACATTTTATTTTTTTCAAACACCGAACACAATTCCGTATACACTGTATGTTACATATAAAATCATATTATCATTACTATAAATTAGCAGAGAACGCTATCTGCGAGCGCGTGTAACGCCCATACTAATTAAATGTAGCGCCAGTAAAGCCGAGCATCTTATTTGCATGCAAATATGAGAAGCTGCATTTTGGTATTACATACTATGACAGTGTCCACGACTACTGCAGACCATTATTGAGGATATAAAATATCATTTGCTAGATGTGGCTTATGCTTAGTTCGATGTGTTTTGAATATCAGATTTTTTTTTTTCATTAATCTAAATTGGTATGAAAAGTTATATCTAATATTTTAGTGCATCTAGTAACCAAGCTAGTTTTCAAATAATTAACTTATTTATTTTATATTTCACTTCCAGTAATTCTTGTTCATAGTTAACACGCCATAAGCTCATTTAGTTTTCATGTACGTTAACATTTGTTGGTGATATTACTTCTTACGGTTATGCATGAGTGCTATACCGAGAAATACTGTTTGTATTTGTTAAATATATTTTATATTACTTTGAAATGTATCTTATTTATTTTAACTGAATATAAATTAACATTATAAATATATTTCTTACTCGATGCAATTATTTACCTACCTAAAACAAACTCAAAATGTGTTAAATATTATTAGAATATAAGATATGCTTTTTATTTATATTAAAATACTTTAAGGAATTTTAAATTACAATAATACACCCTAATTATTTAAATTAGCTAAGTATCTATTTCAATAAACTGAATATATATTTTTATATTATGAATGCAGGAGCATGAGACTCACGTTAAATATTTTTATCATTAAGAATTTCTATGCAGTTTTGGTTTTTGACACGTTGAAGTAAAGGTTTAAGCATTTTTTAAATTGTACAACAACTAACTAGTTTTATTATTGTTCGCAATACTGGTTGTTGACAGCTAATGTTGGTAGCACTGTGTGAAATAATCAACTGTGAGCGAACATGACGTCACATCCTAGAAAAAGCTTCGTAGAGAGCGAACAATACAAAGTTCTAGAAGAATATTATTAACCTGTGTCTATGTCTGTGTATATTTCTGTGATTAATAATTACATATATTTAAGTTTAAAAACTATATTTGTACGTGAAGGTAACACTTTTATATTATAATTAAATAGCATTTGACCGTTTCTTTTATGCAGATTTTTTTTATAGTAGGCACTATGTATCTTTGTGTAAAATTTCATACTTATTATTCCGTAGTTTTGCGTTTAGAAACTTAAACTTCAGAACAACAATAGCATTAACATTGTAAATTTGTGAGTTGCTATATAGTTATAATAATATTATATGATGTTAATTGTATTTTCAGTCATTAGGGTTTTTATTTACAATTTAAATTTAATTGGTTTTAATTTGTTACAAACTTTTTGTTAGAAACTTATACAAACCATCATCCGTCAAATTCTTTCCTTTAATTTTTGTGGACATTCGGTTTAAAAATCACTAGTTATATTTAACAGTATACATGTAATAAATGAAAATTAAAAAATACAAAATATCAAGATGAAATATATTTTAACTCATTCACGCATTACTCTTAGTTCATTTCACTCCATCAAATCACGTAACAAATTTAATAAAACGGCCACAATATAAAATCAGAGTGCTGCATCAAAGACAATACAATATAAAACAAACGTCAACCAAGTAAAAGCGGAAATAAAAGTTGAAACTAGATTTTTCTTTGTTCGTTCCTTGAGGCGAGGCTGAAGCTACAAAGCTAACGAGTCCCTGAAGTTTTGTCTATTTGTCAAGAAACGGTTGATATTATAATTTTAATCAAATATAAAAATTATTGTCAAAAACAGTCATTGTCAATATTTTTCTTACTCCAATTTATGTTCTTTTTATTGTTCACACAGAAAATATATAATATATTTTTTAACCCAACAATCCAATGGTATTCTCAAAATTAAGGAAATATAAAAATATGGTTTAAGGATTAAAATATAATAATAGACATGATTAAGTATTATATTACTTTTATTTACGAAAAACCATTTTTATTAATTATCTTCGTCTATAAAATTAATAGTACTACCTAGAAGTATGTCGTGAAAAATAAATATACTTTAAAAAAAAATATTAGAAAATTTTAAATAAAAAAGATATTCAGCTGACATCATTCAGCCAGCCTGAAAAAAAAATAAACCGAAGACGAACAATACCTCTCTTTTCAAGTCTCATTTGATAAATTAAAGATCCTTGCTACTAATTAAATAGCTATGTAATTGTGATATATTATATATTTTTCCTGTTTATTTATTTTGGAAGGTCGTTACCTCTTTAGAGCCTACTTAATAACAATAACGACTCTGAAAATAACATTTATATACAAGAAGCTGATTGGAATAAAAAAAGTCAAAGCAATATTTAATATACCCACAGCCCTTAGGTACACCAGTATTTTGTTCGGTGCAAATAAATCTTGGCAGCCCCGAGGCGGTATTATTCGACCAAGAAACCTGCTTGTTTTAAGTGAATTGCCGACCTTTAGGGAATAATTGAACAATGGTGCGGTAGCCATTATTTGACGTTGGATTTATTTTGGATAATATACTTTTTTATCCCGTGAGGAAAATGAGCCTTCATTAATTCTGTTGTTGGGCATGTACAGTATTTAAAAAAAAATTGTGACTTAGAATCTTAGAAGCAAGGGTTTTCTAAAATCTTAAAAAACTAAATAATTATAATTGGTTGCCAAATTATTATTTTTTTCTATTGTTGTTTTACATTCTTCTATATGTGTTCATAAGGATAAAATATATAATAATATTCTATAAATAAACATATGATTAAATTATTTTTTACGAAATTATAAATATATGTTGATTTCATTAATGTGGATGTAACCTCTCACATATATCTATCTGTATCTATACTTTAGCTAATTTAATACTGTTCAACAAATTGTGACAAAATAGTCAAGTAAGAAATGATACAATATACCCGTAGAATTCAATTAAAACTAATTCTTCT
Organism: Napeogenes inachia; assembly: GCA_959347355.1. NCBI lineage: Eukaryota > Metazoa > Arthropoda > Insecta > Lepidoptera > Nymphalidae > Napeogenes > Napeogenes inachia. Next base: position 17,878,828 of record OY365793.1, on the reverse strand, counting down.
TTTCGTATAATATTTGTCTGTATTGCGCAGTCGTTCTACTTATATACATGTTAATGTGTTTCAAATCTAAATACAAATATATAATTTATTAAGGGTAAGAAAATTAATAACACAGTATATTTTTTATTACCCCGTATTTATTATATTTTATTATTTCATAACCCAGTATATTTTTATTTTTAAAAATATATTTCTCCCAAGAGACATAATAGGTTCTTCCGGAACACGTCGTCACGGAGAGAGCATATAATCAACGGTTTTCCGGACCCTTATAAGTAGCGAAAAACCCAAAAAGTGCCATCGTTTTGGGCATGTTTACACTTTACTAAAAATATATTTCTTTACGTCCATAATACTACGTACATATAAGTATTCCGAGTAAAAGTTCTTCTTGTGAAACTTTCGAAAATATTTTGATTAATTAATCTTTCGATCTCCTTTCGAATTACCTACGAAAATCATCCTATGGGCTTAAAATGTAATTAATAAATATATATATTACTACGTACATAAAAATTATTTTGTTTCAATTACTGTTATACTTTATTTATATGAATTTTATACATATTTATTGTGGATACATCAATAAAATTGCAGTTTACTCGCCAAAGTGACTTACGTGTTCCGGTAACGAAAGATAGTAAAAAATATAATTGATGCCTTTCCTATATTTGTCAAACATAGAATAACATCCTTCCTTTACTTTATAGCATCCTTCATTGAGGTAGTTGTCCACGTTTAGTTTCTCTGAGTTGTGAAGTATAACTATAAAGTAAAAAAAATATATTAAAAATTTCAATAAAATCTTGTAATAAAAAAAGCCAATAAGGAACAAATTTATATTAACTGTTCAATTTTAATACTAAATGAAAAACGTCTTTTTTATTTATTGATTCTTTCTTTAGCTACTCTTAAATCCATCCAACTTACACCGTTTATTGATCAAATAAAAAAATATAACAAAACCTTAAAGTTCTCCAACAAAGGATAAAGTAGGCGCAAATCTCAATAAACGGCGCTCTCTTGCGGATTTGAGACAAATAGGTTTTGTCGTTGTCGCTTTTTCAATCGTTACTTGATAAAGCGATTTATTATTTCTTCGTTTATTCAGCTCTGTAAGGCTACCGCGAAATTTGAAATTCAAGGTGGTAATAGATATATTCAGAAACACCTCCAGCTTAAATTATTTACGATTATAAATGCATTTTGGGTTTACATTTACAATTATATTTTAATACTCATAATACGAGTTTTCTCTTTACGACGAGATGACAAAGAAGTAAGTTTGCACTGGGACAATGTATAATTGAAAAGCGTGGTCAGATTGATAAAAAGCGCCGACCCTAAATAATTGAGAAAAGTAGAGGTATATATTATTAAGAATTGAAGGTAGGGTAGGGCGGGGCTAGTGGAGCGTATGGGTAAGTTGGGCAATCAAAATATCTCGAAAACTATACACCGCACGCGAACGCAACATATAGCGAAAAGAAGGGGTTCCGGGAAAGGAACTCATCCCTATAACAAAAGTAGCCACTGGGCGATCGAGAAAAGTACCCAAGCGCATTGTTTATTTTGTTATTAAAAAGTAAAATCATGCTAAACCGGGATATTTTGTCAAAAAGAACGGCCTTCGTGATTCAATGATTTCTTAAAAAAATTATGTTGAAAATAATTACACAAATATTAAAGTCTTAATCTAATAGTTAAGCTAAGCTAAGAATGTTGCTGTTTTGTCGATTCTGTTTTTACCTTATTGTTCCAAAAAATCTACTTTTAGATTTGATGTTTTGTCACTATAAGATTATAAATTAAAAGTTAATTATCAAAATGTAATTTTATTGTAAATCTACCTAACTTAGTAGCTATGATTTGGGTAAACTTTCTAAGTGCTCAACTAGCCCCATACCCTTGCTCAACTTACCTCACATATGGGGAAAGTTGAGCATACTTGACTTTCTGCATTAAAATACATGTAGCTTCCAAATTCGACTTATTAGAAATAAATTATTATGGAAACTAAGCTAAGGGATAAATTACTCGTCCATCAGTATGCATCATAAGCCATTACGAATTATCGTTGAGGAACTATAACCGATTAAGTGAAAAACTGCTCAACTAGACCCGCCCTACCCTATCCATTAGAGACTATTGTCATAGTTAGTTTTAGGGACACAAGTGTTATGTTTATGAATTATTGTGTCATACTTATTTGAGAGCGGAAGCTCTGTTGGTGTGAATAGTGATTGACGATGTTATCTAACTGTTATATAACTGTTTATATAACTGTGTTAAATCTGTCCTTTTGTGTAATACTTTAAAAATTACTGTTATTAAAAAATAATAATAATAATATTGTTATGGAGAATGGAGGCCTTGCTATTTAAAGATTTGAAATATATACATTTATCGCGTTATTATTTAATAACTTTAAGGTCTAATGTTTTTAATGAATGTTATATATTATATTAGTATAGAAAACAAATTAATTCTCCAATTGGATTGAAACAAACCAGACTTCTAGAATCATAAGGAAAATCCAGATATCATTTTATTTTAATGCTTTAAAATAATGTATTATGTTGACTTGGTATATTAAAAGTTATTATTATTAATATCAATTTGTTTATCATACTATCTGCGAGAGCTTATAACGCTCAAACTTATTAAATGTAGCGCCGGTACAGCCGAGCATCTTATTTGCATGCAAATACATATCAGGGATGCATTTCAGTATTACAGAGTAAGGCCGTGTTTGCTACTATATGTTTTGCAGATAGATATGTCATTAATCAGATACAGGTTGTTGGAGTATCTTCGAGTAATATACGGGAATATCATTTCCTAATATAAACGAATTAATATGGGATTTGCAATATTTAAAACGCAAATTTTGTTATAAGTGTTTGTTATAGTCTTTCAAAAACTTTCTAGTTTTGCTAACGAATTTCAAATACCTCTGATTTCTGAACAGTATGAAGTCAATCTCTTCATATTAATATTACTGATGTTATAGTAGAGTATATAGTATAGTAGAGTATATATAGTAGACTATAGTAGATTTAAACATAGAAACAAATATTGTCAGATCACTAAAATTTTATTTGTATAAACAATTGTACTACAGATACTAGAAATTAGAATCAACATACAAACTATAAGTAGAGCAAGATAATATTTTTAAAAGTTACCATGTTACCCTAAATCTAGGTGAGGGTGTCCCTGAGTTGTTCGAGGCCCGTCGCAGGGAATTCCGCCGGGGCGTCACGGTGAGTACGAAAGCGATCCCGTGGCGTCCCACTAAGGCGATGAGGTCAACCGTTGGTTGGTTTAGGGGGTAGCCTTAAAAATGACAGCATGATGAGGAAGGTGATGGCCGTGGGGGTATTTGGGACTCCACATACCCCCACAGCCATCACCTTCCTGGCCGATGGGATGTTGCGTAACGCATTTTTCCAACGATAAAAAAAAAACCCTAAATCCGTTGAAAAGGCAAATAAGATAACTTTTTAATAGTAAGTATATATTTAATGCAGCATACTAACAATAATGTCTTTTTTAACCCCCGACCCAAAACATGTGGTGTTATAAGTTTGACCTGTGTATCAGTGCGTCTGTATGTAGAATCGTAGCAGCCAAACGCGTGGAAAGTTTGATTGAGGTTTTTTAATCGAAAACCTGGGCCGTCAACATGGTTTTTAGCTATGTTTGGTAGAAATAAAAGCAGTCGTCTCCAAGATAATGAGCTTTTATTGGTGCTGGTGAAAGGTTATTATGTAATATCCGTATTGTGTTTAAATTGTTTAATAGTTGTTATTAATGAATTATACAATATTGATGTAATACAACAAACAAACATCAATTATTTTATACATTTAGCTTATACATGTCTAATTTTGAGCAACAAAAGCAAAGATTAAAATAATAACATGTCGCAAGTTACTTACTCACGGAATGCCGCAAATATAATTATTTTAATTTTGCATTAAATGTCAGACATTTTGCTTTAGATGTTCTCATTCAAATGAAGCTCTTGGATTATAATTAAGTGTTTTGACCGTTTAAACTTTGTCCATTTTATTAACCGGTTTAATTTATTTACTGCTAACTTCTATTTATTTAATACCTGTTACCATCAGCTCCGTTCCTCCCACCCTTTCTATCGAAATAATGAGATATTTATCATCACTTTTAATTTAGGGAAATTATTACATTATTCTATTTAATAATAGTGAAAACAGTTATTTGTTTTCGTGTGAAAATTTGAGAATTTTCTAGTGTAAGAACTATTTTTAATGTAAACCAAGTCAAAAAACTATACATTACAAAAATTCGGTTGCATTAAACTTTGTCAACAAGATTTATATAGGTGCGTGAATAAACGAGCTGATAAGTAGACCTAAAGATACAATACACTTGATTTCTCATTCAAACAGAAACGGAGATATTTAACAAGAAAAAAATAAACAAATATATTATCAACAATCGAAAAATCAAATATTAATAACTATGAATAACCGTCAGCTTTAAATATTAAAAAGCATCAAATTCAATGAACATCCAAAATTATCAGCTTAACAAATTATCTGAGATCTGTCAGCGCAAATCCAAATTTAGATATTATTTCAAAAATGTGGCTAAGACTCGAAATACAACGTGTAATTGGAAATATACAGCTTTATACCAAAATAAATTAAATATTATTTATTATTACTTCCGGTCTAATTGATGATATAGATTTTTTTATTTTTTCTAATTAGTGTATATATATTTGTAAAGTTTCTCTTAGTCTCTAAGAAGTCTAAGGGATATCTTCTGATCTGTTAGTTTTAGGATTAGAAAACTAAAAAGAAACAAGCTTTAGTTTGTTCAAAAATGTAGTTAAAATCATTAATAACTAAATGGCAACAGCTTCACAAAATTCTGTCGCTATTTTTTTGGTGAAAATAAATCATTGAGCGGCAAAGAAAACAATTTGTTTTAAGAGAATTTTAACTTCTTCGTAGGTTTTTCTTCAACATTGAATTTATCTTTTTTCATTTTAAAGATTTTGTGCTGAAAGCTATCTTGAAAATTTTCTGTTTCTAGTTTCAACAAATTTTATAGATTACCCCTTTTTCAGTGTCTGACAACTCCATTGATGAAAAAAATAATTCATACAGCTGCTACTGCTATGAAATAATCAACAGGTAGGAAGAAATTCTCTATGAAATACCTTTTTGTGGGCTAAAATTTTCCATAGTCCTTTCAGTTATAGGAGTTATCTTAATATAGTAAAAGATAGGCGTCTTCGAATATAATTTATATTTAAATAAAAAATAAACTAAGAGGTGTCAAGGGACACCCGGATGGAATGAAGTTCCTTTCGATTATTTATTGAAGGAATTGTAATAAAAAAATTACCTTAAAAGCTTTTAATATTTTTTATAAACATAAAAAAAACGTAACTAAATTACTAAGTAGTAATTAATATACCCGCGAGTTATTGTCGCGCCACCTAGCGGTTTCACTATGTTTATATAACAGATGTAGTTATGTTTCGCTAAGGTGTAAATAGATGGCTTTGTTACAAATTGCAACAAACTTCAATATCAAATAAATAATAAAGAACTACTAAGAATTTAAAAAAATACAAAAAATAATAATGACAATAATTAATTAAAACCAAAATTTTTTATTATTTGTAATGTAGTTAAGTAAAGACTTATATTTCCATGTAGGGAAAAATACATTTTGTAATTTTTATGGTATTAAATTATTAATATAAGCTAATATGCTGATGAATAATATTTGTATAATATTTTTGTGTGATATTTAACCAATAATTTATAATAAATGTAAATAAAATGGATAACTAAACTAAAAAGTGTTAATCAATAAACCCATGAGTTATTGTCCCGCCACCAAGCGGTTTCACTGTGTACTGATATGTTTATATAACAGATGTAGTTATGTTTCCCTAAGGTATAAATAGCTGGCGTTGTTACAAAACATTACGAGTATATTTGGTCACAAATTTGTATTAATATTTTCATTTAAACTGTCTTAATTGCAAATTTATTCTAAAAGAACAAACTCCCTATATAAAGAACTACTAAGCAATTTAATATAATACAAAAAATAATAATGATAGAAATGAAAGTATCTCGCTTGCTTTTTATAAGAGAGAGAGAGAGATAGCAAAACATGTCTTGCTAATTGAAATAAAACTATTTTTACGGATTTAACTCGCGTATATTGAATTAAATTTTAAATTTACATTTTAAATCTAACCCGACGTTTCGAATGCTTTGCAGCAATCGTGTTCACGGCAAGACGAGATGGAGGTGATGGAGGACAGACACCTCCATCTCGTCTTTCCGTGAACACGATTGCTGCAAAGCATTCGAAACGTCGGGTTAGATTTAAAATGTAAATTTAAAATTTAATTCAATATACGCGAGTTAAATCCGTAAAAATAGTTTTATTTCAATGTGTAGTACTCGTGAAAACCTTAGAAAACACTATGTCTTGCTAACTTTTGGTAAGAATTTTTACCGTCTAGCCCCTTTCACAACGCGCGATAAGGAACTGCGTTCCAAAAATTGGTTAACTGAAATTTTTGCATATAGGCACTTGAGGTTATGTGAGAAATTCGTAAAAACATAAGTTGTTGATCTTTTGATTACCTACAACTTTGCTTTTTTTATTTTTTTTTCATAAGATTACTAGTTTTTCCGAAATTTTGCAATAAACCGTTTTTTACTCTTATAAACTCATCCCCATTCCTTTTCCGACCTCAGACCACCTGAAAATTATATTTCCTTTTATTTTTGGTATATTTTCTTCCTTTTCCATTGTCTTTTATCCTGTTATTGCTTTTTTTTTTGGTCCCAAAAATGTTGGATCTTGGACTATTAAAAGTACATTATAACAATATTACCTTTCTGCACTTGTTCTCGTTATAAATTTTAACTGTGAATATTTTCATTCTTGTCCGTTCATGTATATTTCGCAAAATTGGGTGTAATCTATTTACTTGACGTTTTAATATAATGAAACAAATATTAATTAGCATTTTAAATGGTATTTTAGATTACAGTTATTTTTTATATTGGTTTTTCTTAAATTAAAATAGTATTTTTTCTTAAAGCCTTTATAAGAAGATGTGAATAGTGTTTTAATTACTGATTTACCTCTCAGTTTCATTTCTAAATTGCAATACAATAAGTAATAAGTTATTGAAACAAAATAAATGACATTTTAAGGCAAAAAACTCAATATAATTATTTTCAATGGTAGGTTTAGAATTGCAAATATATTATTTTATGATAATTATTATTTATACATTATTTAACAAAAGCATGTAATAATATTGAGTAATACTGTTATTATTATATTCCGTGTTAATTAATAACTAGTAATGAATGTTAATCATTTTCTTTATTCATGTCTCTTTGTCTTTGTACAGATTATTCATGAATGTTAATATTATGACCACAGTGCCTCATATCATGTCCTGAATTTGCAATAAATGCAACTGAATTTGCAATTTATGTATTACCATACGAGGTTTTATTCTATTTTATTGCTAGACCAACGTGTAAACTGTCCACATAGAAGAAGAGAGGATGCTTGGGCTTCCGCCTATCTTGGTCGACGTACAAAATGTACGAGAAACGAAGCGGAACGTATGAGCCAAAATAGCCTTTTTAATCCGATTTTCCGTACAGACGGTTATATTATCTGATGCCTGTTGTCAACCCAATATGTATAACAGATGTAGTTAAGAGTCTGCGGCTGCAGTCCGCCAATTATAAAACATTTCTGAAAATATAAACTGTTAATCAGAACTCTCTTAAAAACCGTAAACATAATATGTTCATATTAATGAACATGGTATATATATGTATGAGGATATACCTGTTTTTAACAGAAGAAATTTAAATAAAATTTTACTCCCTTATAATATCGCTATAGACTGTTAAAATGACACTGGCTTTAAGTACACTTTAGTTCAATTCTCTGTACATTTATCTTGGTTACCGATTTTATTTACTTATCTCGAAGCACTTTGTACCGCAAGAGTAGCTAAAGGCTTCAACTTTAACCATCTAAGAGAAAAGAAAAAGTTAACAATTTTATCTGATGTTTAATAATATCAAAGAACTTATTTTGTAGTCGATAGAGCTAGACGTTTAAGATTATAATCTAAACTTTTTCTGCTTTATCACCAAAACGTAAAAAGGGCTTAAATAATTATATTTATCTCATAAATCTAAACTATTGGACCTATTTTAAAAACCGTTCATGATTTTCCTTAAAAAAAAATATTATATAACATATTATATTACATATTTTATTTTAGCTATAACTATAAGAACTATTAAAGTAGATTACTTATGATGTATTGATGCAAGATAAATGCTTTCTAAAAATAAATACAAAAGATTTAAGAAATGCATTTGCTTTTCTATACAGATTATCAAATGATTTATGAACTACACATAAATTTAAGGAAAGTATTTAACTCATATTCGCTAATATAAAGAAAGTGTAATGAACTTGCGCAAGTTCAAGTAAGTTAAGCCTAACATTTTTGTGTATTTAATGTATTCAATATTAAACGGTTAAATTTTTTTTATTCTCTTTACAACCATCAATCGATTGTAATCAATTTTCATTCAACGATGGTAATAAAATTAAGAAATTTAGTAGACACACAAAAATGTATCCAATTTGTGTCTATGTTCAAAAAGAAGTACTATTTTTATGCACAAAGCGGGGACATATTTTTACGTTTGAATGGCATTTTCTAATACTTATTGCTAAAAAGTAAAGAAACATCATAATAAGACCATCCATCCAGCTTACAATATTAATATGAATGATACCTGTAATAATCTGGAACTAATTATTTGGATTACATTGAAAATTTAGTATTGTATGTATGTATTAGTATAAGAATACAGACAGACAGACACTATAGTTAGCAGTTTTGACAAATATACTTAAAGAGTAAACCTTAAATGATTTATAAGCTTTTTAAAATAAAAAAAAAATGATTAAATGAATTTAATTACATTTTACACATTGGATGATTAAAAACGATGTGTAAAGTATGCCACGAACCAAAGAAATTATCTTTCGCCACATATTTAATTTACGTTATTTCATTATGAAGTTCAGTCGTTAGAAGGGTGTCATTAAGAGCACAAAGCCGCGCTCATACTGGATCGAGTGAGAACGCTGTTCTTCATTTACACAAAAGAATAGTTTCTTTTTGCAATATTGCTGAGTCATTTCTTTTTTGTATTACCAAAGTTTTCTTTTTCTGTGGTTACCATAGAAACGGTAATTTATTTTTATATATAAATTCGAAAAACTTTCTAATCACACATTTATTGTAAATAAGTTTTTGTAAATCGTTATAAATCATTTTAGAACGAGTGATGAAAATCTTATATGAATCAAATTGAGTACGGTATCCGGTAATTGAAAGTAAATATGAAAATAAAATATTGGTAGTTACACAAAAACAGGCAAAGAAAAAATGTTCTGTAATAAGGTTCATTTTCTTCTTAATAGGGTAAATTCTAAGCATAAATTCTAGATAATTCCTTTTAAATTATTAGTTTTCGTTACGTTATCTTTAAAATCACACGTTATAACTCATTATAGAAGACTTAGTGCTTCATTTTAAATCAAAGTTTATAAATCCTTTGTGGTCTTGAAGAAGTTTAAAAATAATTGAGAGACATTTTCATTAATAGATATTAGCGGCCGTCAAACAACAATAAAAGACAATATTGGATTTATTATCTTCTAGACATTGGATAAAATAAATCTGTTGTGATTGTAATTAATAGAAACTTGATAACCTGCAAAGAAAAATTATTGAATATGGTAGTTTTAACGCACTTCAAAAAAGGAAGAGGTTCTTCTTTTTTGAAGGTCTTATTACTTTTTGTTAACAGTTTTTATTTACAATTAAACACCAAGAATATGAGGACATTATATGTTTTATATTTAAAGTCGTAATAATAAATACCAGTTGAAAGTAGTAATGGCGTCTTCACAAACGATAATTGTTATGTTTAAAATATTAATTTGAAGGTAGGTTAATTTCTTTAGGAGATATAACGTTGATGCCAACGTCGATCCTCGACGATGTCTTGAAACTCAGTACTTTATTTTAAGAATGTGTACACTTTGATCGTACAATTAAATTGTTTATGGTCATAAAATTATAAAAATAAATAATTTTAAATGACAATTGAACAAATGTCATGACGGACATGACATTCGTACAAAGCAATCGACACGTAAGTTAATTCAATCTCATTTCATAACTCATAAAACATTTTTATATTTATATCTGACATTATTCATATTATCTCACATATTTAACATTATACATGACAAAATGGAAATAGTATTGCGATTGAAGATAAAATAGAAACATTACAAGGATGTTTAAGCTAAACCTAATTACAAATGCTTTAAAAATAAATGTAACAATAATAAAATAATTTATCATTGCATTAAATATAAACAGTCATAATAGTCAGGTACTTACAATTTGTATAAAGTACTAGTTGAATTTGTATAAGGTACTAGATGTTATCTGCCATGCACTGCAATGAAGGAGAACTAAAAGTGTTAGTAAATTTATAATCAATCAGCAATGAGCTATGACATTGCAGAAAATATACATACTTTTCCCATTTAACTAATTGCCACCTGAAGTATATACTGTAGTAGTATGTATATTCTGAAATATAATTTTAATAGTTCAGCAACCCTTTTTGTAGTCAAACCTCATAGAAACATGTAAATAAATATAGATAGTCTACAAATATGTAAAAAAATAATAATATGTAACCTATGTTGTTTTTTGAAATAATTCGAAATTAAAAAAAATTGCAACACATGGAGAACTCAAACTTACTACCTTCTTTCATATATTTTATATGCTTTTAGCATATAAAATATTTTTTTTATTTAAATTTCAATTGTTTATTTTCTAGATTCGTGCTATTTTATATAATTTGTATTGTCAGCTTATCCAAACCGTTGTGAATCTGTACAAAAAGTGTAGTATAAATTAAAAATTGGAAACCAAATAGCAGTTGGCGTCGATTGAGTGATGATGATTGCAATCGTTGTCATCATTAAATCAATCGTCAAAAAACCGTAACAAAGAAAAATCTGATTATATTTCAATATAAGCTGGTAATATGTAACGATAATTATTACGTGACAACAGAAAGGTAATTTATTCTAAAACAATACAAAATTGGATCAAATGTTTAACCAAAGCTTGGTCTAAAAGACATTTCTCATTTAAATGACTACATCATTTTTATACAAAAATCTGCTCGTAACGTGGAAGGGTTGTTCACGTTTCTATGGATAAACCGAGATATATATTTTTATATATAGAACCTTATAAATAAACGTGCTTCGTCCGATATGAAACCATAAAGGGGACGACGTTATGCCCTGTTATTTTTTATGTCTTTCCTATTCAATAAATATGTATCTCGGCGTTTGAAGGTTCTTTATTATAGGTGCTTAGGATTAAAAAGCGGTAAACAAATGGGTGCTTTAGAAAACCCTTGTTGTTGTTTGGAAGATATAAAACCTTTGCGAGGGCATTATGAAGAGTTAATCTTACATGAAAAAAGGGTATAGTTTAATTTAATATTTTTTAAACATAAATTAGAACTAAAAATAAAGCACAGTTTAATTTATTTAGTGTTTGCAACTCGTAATATTAGCTTATGATCTTTCAATTAGTTTTAGGCGATATCGTTATTATGGCTTAGATGAGCGTAACCTTATTTAAGTAATGTGTAATATATATGAATATATTATTTCTATATGATTTTTTTATGCTTTTCAATATATATGTATACTATAAATATAAATTTGCATAACAATTTGTATTCTAATATAAATCTCAATACCAAAATATAATCTTATAGTAGGTACGTATATCTAAAAATGGAACCCTTCGCATAATAAAAGCGTCTCCTGTTTGTAAAACAAAATTGAGTTCCACTAAATAAACGAATACCGAAAAGAAAATGACATGCATTGTTGGTGGGCGCTAAACCCCCAAAACGTATGGGTGTTCCCTCGATACATATCAATGCATATTCATGGGGACGCGACAATCAAAAGCCTTTTTCCATTGTTTCCTACGCATCCATTACGTTGGATACACACGGATGTAAAATTGACACTAATGGTTTACTATTAGGTTTTATTATTTTTATGTAATACTAACACATTCCAACGGCTAGGCCCTAACAGTACTAAAAGTTGATTTTAAAATATATATTCAAAGTTTACATTAGGTCTTAATGCCTAAAAATATATATATTTTTTATATTAGTTTTTACTTCTATCCACGGACACGTCGCCCGTGCATCAAAAAATATATTTGTACAAAACACCTGCACATCGTTAAACTCATCGATACTTACATGAGAAAAACTTAGCCTTCACTCAAAAAATATTTTCTCAATGGTAGTAACCATGATTTTGTACTATAGCTATAAAACAATTATATTGTTACCAATTGTAGCTCATTATATTCTCTCGTGGTCGTTTTGGCATGCCGTCGGTCGGTGAATTTGCTTGCCGGTAATGGATTTTTGACATTTCACCCGTACGCAATGTGTTGGTGAGCGGATCTGCCAACCGGTCTGCCTTGGGTGAGTGTGTATTAATTGTATTTTGTTTTGTTTTTTTTTACCGAGTTTTTAAATTTCGGATAAACCCTAAGGGTAATGTTAAGATTGAGTTAGTATTATATTGTAAATTTCTTTGATAAATATTTTTGTTGAAAAAACTAAATTATATTATAATATAATAGATAAAAGGTTAACAAATTAAGATTGACAAGAAAATAAGAAAATTTCAAAAAGTGTACGTTATCATAATTTGGTAAAGTTAACATTTATTTGGTTACTTTTATTGATTATTTTAGTAGCCTGTAATAATTAGTTTATATATAGTTATAATATAATTTTAATATGATATCAAAATGTTATAATAAATTTGCAATATCCGTGTGTTCACAACGTGGCCTACAAAATACAAGACAAATTGCTCTATTTGTTCGCGATTGCGCGATACGTAGCTCGAAATGAACAATGGCTTGTGGAAAAACGAAACCGTATATAAATTATAATAGAGGTAATCATCACTAAAACGTCGATGTGAACAAGGTTTTATATTAAGAATCTTTAACTATAAGATAAGGTAGTATGTACACACGTGTATACCTATGTGCTTAAAGGATGAAGAAACTAGGACACGGGGAAAGGAAGAATTATGGTTTGGGCATGCGGCATTTTCATTGTACGAAACGTATCTTTAATAGGTACTTCCCGCCCAATCTTCTGAGAAAAGGTAATAGGTATTTCTACCATAGTCGAAATAGCCTAGATACGAGCTGCCTTCAAGTGAAACTTAGGCCTCTAAAAATAAGCATAATATATAACAAATATTGTAATAGATACAGTTCATATGAAATTTCGAACCGTTCATCTGAATCGAATTATGGTGATGACGTTGCAATCGCTCACGTGAACTTAATGTGCCATTATAGTTCCACATACCAGTCATTCGACTTTGATTGTATCTCTAAGTCATAAAAGAAAGGAGATTCATATTTAAATTAAAATAGTTGACAAACCCGAACCTGTTGGGATGAATTTTCCGAGGTTTCTCTTTTAGTCAACTTTAAAAAACATTTTTTATATTTCACGGGCATGACAAAAAATACCAGAAACATTCGTTTAACTAGAGTCAAAATTTCAGATTTCTAATCAAAGAGATTTAGGCTTGAAGTTAAGCAGCCAAATATTATAAACTTTATTATATAAATTAAAAAAATCTATCAAATAAAACTTTAACTTTAAATTGTATAATAGAAATAACTTTCAAAGAGAAGCTGCAATCGTATCTCTAATGTATAATATGTCCATAAATAAATAAAATAAGACAGAACATTACTTACAAAGCATCGTATATAATCCTGTAACTTGAGCCGTAACTTCATAACTTCTGGACTATAATAGCTGTCAATATACGACACCGGTCATAACTCAGTAGTGAGAATTCCTGGTTTACCACATTACATGTCAAGGTGATTTGAATAACCATAACTCCTGTGTATAAGAATTTGTACATAGAAACTTGTTAAATAAATATTTTTAAAAGATACGAACCAAATGTAATATATATAATTAAGAATTTAATGTAAAAATGCTATATGCTCACTAATTCTATTTTTTACGAGAAATAATAAAAACGCTCCCACACAAATTTATATCTTATACATTAGTGTACATATATTTTTTTTAATAATTTAACATCAAAACAGATTTTGTTGACTAAAAATCTATAAAATTAGTGTATAAACTGAAAGATATTCCCATGTCTTCACCTAGATGTGGATGTACTTAAATACTAAATAAATTCACATTTTCTTATATAACTTAAATATGCATGTTTCCTTATATATTATATATATCGTATATACGGTATAATACGATTCTTGCTTTAGAATAGACTGGAATATCAAATTCTAAAGTCAAATACAAATTCGGGCAACGGACCTGAGTACAATTTAATATTTTCATAACATATAAAATATAATATGCATCTAACCTATACACTACAGTAATAAAAAGTGAATTGGATCATTAATTTTAACATTATAGTATAAATACATATACACAAATAAACATATGAGTATTAAAAACCTACATTTTTAATGTTCATATGATTATTTATTGTTATAAATTTTGTCTGCGTTATCGGCATATCCGTGTTACGACACTACATAGTGATAAATTGTGAAAGTGGATAAATTTGATTCTATCAAAAACATAAAAAGTCCAAGTCTCAAAACTCAATCCATTATCTGTAAAAAAAAATGTGAGATATCGATTATTACCAAGTCACCAAGGTATTTTAATAAGCTTATATGGAAGCACCTGTTAAAGACTTGGTTATCTGGTTATTGGAGGGTATAGTAATTTATTTATAATAAAATTTCAAATCCGGAATCGTTCCTTGGACTTCAGATACTGTTCTTTTTGAAGCCCACCCCCCGTCTCTATTGTTTTATCAGAGACTGGTCTGGTCTTTGATAAGTCTGGATGATAAGTTCTTCTTAGTCGGCTGTACTGCAATGGCTGACTGCCAGTCCGCCTAAACTTATCACCTTTGAAAGTGAGACATACACTTGTCCGTATATGAATACTGATGAACTCATGTCCATCAGTGTAGGTACTATTTAGAGTCAATCCCTGACTCTTATGAATAATAATGGCATAGGCTTAATAAACTGGAATCTGTTCTCGATTAATATAATCTCTTTTGATACCTAACTAAGGAGTTCGTAGTTATACTTGTATTTCAGTAGTTAACTAAATAGTTAATTTTAGTAGTTATAGCGTTAAAGAAACTAATAAGAAACATTTGGTAACCTTTGAACACATAACAAACTTTTCGTGGAATCTGGTAAAACCTGATGAAAATTCCGGAATATTTCATATTTTCCGTTCTTTATTAGATAAATATTAAATAAATGAATAATATGAAGGTGGTATGTCTGCTAAAAGTAACTAAGAATTATGATAACCAAATAAAAGTGAGTCAGTGAGCGACAAAATAAACAAAATCGACTTGCGATAAGTTAAGTTATATGTCCTACAAATATAATATAATTTGAGCTTTTAGTTAGCAGTAGTGTAACTTTGTAAGATATATGTACAAATAACACGTCATCTCAAAATATAGTTTTGGATTCTTAAAATTCAAACTTCTAGCTTTTTCCATATCGTAGTTACAGAGGGGTCGAAAGTGTATGGCTCCAAGAAAAGCATGGTAGGCTGTGCTTTGTTGTTTTATTGTTTATCTGTTTGCTCGAGTGCGGGGCATTACCGTGCCGCCACATATCTCATACCATTAATCCAATAATGTTTTTAATCAAAAATAATTTAATATTTTTAGGTTAAACAAGCAGTATGAAATTTTAATATACAATGTTATTATAAATATTATATATAGATAAAAAAATCAAAATTATATTATGTAATAAAAGATTATTTGTCCTTAAAAGCTTATCTTGCTTTCTGAGATAAAGAAACGCTTCCGTTATGAAGATATCTTAGAGGTACTATTCTCTCACGTGGCTATATACCTAGTATATCTATATATACTAGGTATATAGCAAATATAGTACTGTAAACCTATGTTTACAGTAAAATATTTTTACATAGTGGAAATGCATTATAGCACTTTTTTGAATCACTATGTATAAAATGATTTATTTGACAATGTTTTTAGTTTGAATTTCCGAAAATTGAGCCAGGGCCAAGAATTTTGAATGAAAATATCTTCTAGGTTTTAGTGACAAATCGTTGAAAATTTATTGGGATGACCAGTTTGAATAAATTTTTAACATAAGCGTACGAAATTAATATTTTAATCATGATAAAAGTAAAAATAACAGTTTTGAGAGTAATGAATGTTGATGTTAATATATTCTCAATAATTAGAATGTGGGAACTATTTCCTATAGACATAAGATTTATAAAAAAAAACAATTGTAGATATTTATTTTGATGAAATAAAAACTTTTCATGTTGATTAAAAGTTCTATAACGATTTGTTGTGTTACAAACGTATATACGTACCTAACATCCTCATCGTTTCACCATTATTGCCTGTCAACTCACCTTTACTTGCGTTGATATAATATTATGGTTTCTGCTTTATTCACAAAATTAGAAACCATTTACTTGAACTGCAGCAGTTATTTTTTATTTCTAAAATGTATTAACGAGTCAAGGTGGAGGGATCCTAAAGCGGTCGAGATTGTTAAAAGATAAAATATTTGCTATTGGGGTAGCGATGGAAAACGGAATGGTATGGTGTGTAACGATTAAATTAAATTTTGAAGGATAAGTAATATACCATTTTCAAGTACTTTTATACTCTTTATCAGTATAAAGAGTATAAAAGTACTTGAAAATGGTTATTAAATTGTCTTCTTGTTTTTATTTGGTAACAATACTTCTATTTATAATATATTTTTATGCACGATTATAATATAATGCCGACAACACAAGTTGGTGCTTTATACAAAAGGCTCAGTTTTAGATTTTGTTTATAAGTGTTTTTGTTTTTATTATTGATTCTTTTTGTGATTTTATAAAATGGTAGGTCATGAGTATTTTAAAAACTAAAACAATGTATAGTTATTATGTAATCCTCAGATGGCATTTTATGTGATATTGCTCGTAGGTATCTTTAAAAGTTTTTTTTAAATATAACTTTCTTTCTAGGAAATAAACTCTTGCAAATAGTTGCACAATACTATGTCTTAACTATGAGATAATGTTTAAAATAATAATGTTTGAAATATGAATTGATAATATATAATGTTTGAAAATATCTTTTAAAGATGTATAGCCATGTGAAGCTTATTTAAATTTATATAAATATAGAATGAATAATAAACCGATACGTGACTCGAACCCGCGACTACTGGGAAACCGTCGCGTTGCTCTACCAACTGAGCTACAGTATGTAGCTCATACGGTACGTAGGATTCGAATCCCTGGCCGTATCGGTTTATTATTTATTCTATATTTATATAAATTTAATGCTATATATTAGTTTTATAGTTATATTATATATATATATATATATATATATATATATATATATATATATAATATAACTGATCGTGATCTACGACATATATATATATATATATATATATATATGTCGATAATTTAGCGATAATTAGTAACTCAATTGATATCATTGTAACAGTGGGGTGTGAACATCGTGACGTAACGAGTCACGTGACCGGAATCGTTTGGAGGGGCACCGGAGACATTTTAAATATTGGAGAGCATTGAGTCGAGGAGGAATTGATTAGTGAGAGCCTTACAGTTCGGACCCCCAGGCGGGATCGGTAGTTCACGCAACTCTGATAATTGTATACCTACTAAGTAATTTGTGAGAATTGATTACCTACATTTAATACAAGAATTGTCATATTGTGTGTGTGGTTTAATTGCCTGAGACCTACGCCTCGGATCCTGTACCAGAATATTCCATCAAGAACGAGCAAGTCACTAATATGCATCTATCTCCGACATCAGAAGTGGGATTCACTCGGGCATCAAAACCACCAACTACCCGCAAGATAAGTTTATTGAAGCTACAAATCACGTCAAGCAAGAAATGAAGTGATTTTATTATTTGAAACGCACACTACAAGATAATAACAAGGAAGTTCCAGAATCAATACAATCAATCAATAGTTGATAATCAATGGTTGTAAATCAATCAATCAATCAATCAAGTTAAATTTGTTATCTCAAAACTTATAAATTGAGATCTACCCACATATCAAGAAAATCGAGTGAAAATACCTATTTAATCGCTTATGCAAGTCGTTTATTAGATTAATTGACAAAGCGTTGGAAGAATTCTACGAAAGAAGGAATCGTTGCTAATGAAGAAAGAAAAGAAATGAGAAATTATGGCGGTGACTACGCGGCGCGAATGGCGGTGATGGTGCTTGGCGGATGGCGGTAACGGCGCAGCGCGACTGGCGGTGACGGCACTGCGCGGCTGGCGATGAAGGCGCGGCGCGGCTGGTGGTGACGGCACTGCGGGGTCTGCGGTGACGGCACTGCGCGGCTGACGATGAAGGCGCAGCGCGGCTGGTGGTGACGGCGCTGCGGGGACGGTGGTGACGGCGCGGCGTGGATGGCGCTGATGGTGCTGATGGTGCTGAGGTTGCTAATGGTGGTGACAGCGGTCGTGGCGATGGCAGCTATGGCAGCGGTACTGGTAAAGTGCGGTGCGAGCAACGCGTTGCGGTCTGCAATTTTTCAAAAATCGGACACGTCGCAGCATAAAGGTGAATTCGTTTCGATTTACTTCCAATTTTTGCGGTAAATACTCGCTAGTTAAAAAAAATTAAGCTATTAAATATAGTGGTAAGCACTTCATTATTGTTTTTGCGATGACTGGTATTGAGATTAGCAATCAACCCTCACGATCTTGTTTTTTTAATTTTTACTGATAATTATTTTACTTTAACTTTACGTCGTTTTGTTACGTATGATAAGACGCGAAATTATTTTATCCCGGATTTTCGTAAACGTGAATGTTTGTTTTAAACTCGGAAAACAATGTTTTAAACTTTTGTTTTAAATAACTTTGTTTTAAATTCGGAAAACAATGGTAACGCGATAGCTCTAAAGATTCAACCGATTAAGACCAGACAAGACTTTAAAAAAAATGTAATTCGATTTTCGGCATATTTTATTTCTTGTCTACCTACATGTGTAGGAATCACGGGAGAACTTACAATTATTAATTAATCGTATATTGTGAATGCGTATTATTGCCGATCAAGGCCCGTAAATGCTGTAAAATAAAGCGGTTAGTTAATTCACCAAAAGTAAGAACTTATTATTTACGTCTTGTAAATGTTTTCCGCAACAGAGACTAGAAATATTCGATCGGGGTAAGATGCCATAGATAAAATTCAACACGCGACAAATTGTACAATGACCAGGGTTGCAAAAGTTTCATTTTTAGAGCTTATGATAGTAAAAGTTAAAAAAACCTTTGTTTTTGATATATAGCGATGCCAGAGGGTTAAGTACCACTTGAAGTAGAGGTTGTAGTAAAAGCGATTGAATCGTCGATTGAGTAAAAGTGATAGTAGTGAATCTTAGTTCAATTGGGAGTCCGTGGGACTCGGAATTAAAAGCAATGTCATGAAACAAACAGGAGGTTTGTTGGTAGAGCTTAGTGAAAAGCCATATGTGAGGAATAAGATTCATGCTTTTGTGTTTTATGATGTTTTTAGAATACATTTTTGGTTTAAAATGTAATGAAAAGTGGTGCTTGGTTGCTTAAAGGCTTTAGTTGAGTGGTCATTTATTTTCAATTATGATGTTCAACTTTATTATAACTGATTTTTTCCTTTTTCAATAAGTTGTAAAGGCGACAGGTGCAACAGGGGTACGAGAAGTTTCGATACAGTGCCAGCAGCAGGCAGCCACAAAGAAAGAAGGGTTGAAGTGATCACGTAAGCTACCTTAATGGTACTATAGGACTTTGGTGAGTCATTTTCATATTGTTTTGGTTCTTGTGCTGAGAGTTCTCTGATCACAGAATGTGTAGCAAACAATTTTTGTGTAACATTTAAATAACTCAGTAATTCTAACTGGCAACGATCATAGTGTCCAGAGTACGTTATAGATCTTATCAGAGGTTATGATTAATAATTTTCTATTAGAAAGTCTATTTCAAATCATTCCGATCACAAGATCCCTCAGGAACTAAATGTTTTAGTTGAGCAAAGTGATATTGAATTCACTACAGATAATAGCTTGCCTACTCATACTTGTTGACCGCACCTCACGTGTGGTGTAACACGTGTAGGCGATGGGTCTGTTTTGTGATTTACATGACCGAAGGACTGGTTCATGGTAGTTGTTTGTATATGATCGATGGACTGTATCATATTACAAAAGTATTGATACATGACCGAAGGACTGGTTCATGGTAGTTGTTTGTATATGATCGATGGACTGTATCATATTGCAAAAGTATTGAGTTGACTGAGTTGAGTACGCAAGTCTGGTAAAATCATGATTGATTTTGTAAAGTAAAGTGATGGATCTAATGATCAGAGTAGTTTTTAATTGTTGTAAATAAGGTGTAGTGCGCACCTTGTGTTAAGAATGTATATAGAGTAAAAACCTGAGACGTGACATTCACTGGTTTTGTCAGAATAGCCGAGCAAGTTATCCTTGGAGTTATTTGTTTTATTTCAGACCCTACATCCCAGGACAACCGCGAATCCTAAAGCTACTCGATGGAGGTGGCATGGTTATCGTCACTCGATGGAGGTGGCGTGATTATCGTCACTCGATGGAGGTGGCGTGGTTATGGTCACTCGATGTAGGTGGCGTGGTTATCGTTACTCAGAGGTGACATAGTTATTGTCACTCCATAGAGATACATGCACACGAGGACGTGTGACTTGTCAGTATGGCCGTGTCGTAGATCACGATAATTTAGCGATAATTAGTAACTCAATTGATATCATTGTAACAGTGGGGTGTGAACATCGTGACGTAACGAGTCACGTGACCGGAATCGTTTGGAGGGGCACCGGAGACATTTTAAATATTGGAGAGCATTGAGTCGAGGAGGAATTGATTAGTGAGAGCCTTACAGTTCGGACCCCCAGGCGGGATCGGTAGTTCACGCAACTCTGATAATTGTATACCTACTAAGTAATTTGTGAGAATTGATTACCTACATTTAATACAAGAATTGTCATATTGTGTGTGTGGTTTAATTGCCTGAGACCTATGCCTCGGATCCTGTACCAGAATATTCCATCAAGAACGAGAAAGTCACTAATATGCATCTATCTCCGACATATATATATATATATATATATATATATATATATATATATATATAGTTTTATAGTTATATATATATATATAACTATAAAACTAGTTTCAACATTTCAATTTAAAGCTCCAGTACATTTAAAATGTTCACGAATAGAATTACAGAAATCTAGCACCATCCATTATATTTTAACGAAGCATAATACCTTTACATTTTAATATATTTCGCTTAAATTTGGACCAGCAACCGTAAACATAAGAAAAAAATTCATCAATATCAATTAATAAAAAGCATAATTATGTTAAAACAAAAACGAAAACAAAAACATACTTCCATAGAAATAGAAAAACCGTATCTTTACAAATTATTGTAATTATCTCTTTCATTGACTTTCTGAAATAGTAGAAAATATGTTGTCCTTTGGTTTACAAGCGTTCAAGGACCTCGCAATGGAAATGCTTTTACCAGATTGAATTGTCAAGAAGTGTTCCCGATCATCTTGTTTACCAATAGCACATTTTGTGCACAGGGTACAAGATAAATAAATCTTAGTTTGATCTCAAAATATTGAACGTTGTAAATTGAAAAAAAATCTTAAAAACTATTATTTATTGATGATATGACAATAGTATCTAAAATTTTAATTTACTATTAAAGTACTTTTAAAATTATAAATGTATAGATACTAAACCTTTTTTTTATTTTTATATGGTTACTGACATTAATTACATTATGATATTCGTTGATAAGCGTAAAAAAATATTAGTATTAACCAAAGTAATATCAAGACTTAAGAATGTAATATATATTATATTAAGGTATATACATATTGGCACTACCAATCTTATAATCTTAACAATGAAAATTGATTTTTTAATAAACGTTTCACTGGGGGCACGTTGTAGAGTATTAATATTATGTGTATATGTCTCTATATCTGTCTTACCGTTGAGTATATTCAATATGTAAGTATATGTCATAGCTACGTGCGCACACCAAGATTTTATTAATCTCAAATTCACCTCACGTGCCTCTAGATGTTTTACATACGCAAAAAAATATAAAATAAGCCCAAGTTGTGCTAATTTTGTAGCCAAAGTTAATTAAAATTTTGGAGATGGTTGCAGTTCAATTAAACGTCTGCTGATATTCAAATTCAAAATATCATTATTTAATAGGCATTTAAAAACATTTTTAAATCGTCAATGATTACATTAAGTTTAATTAATGTACTGACTGACTATGCTGTTCAGTTGATCAGTATAGTCAGTAAGTAAAGCTACTATGCTGAGATTAGATGGCCAGAAACTCGAATGGTTCCTCTTTAAAAATAAAATATAACAATGTTTGACCCATCTACATTTTTACTTCTTGTATTTATCGTATGTCTGTCACTGTTTATAAAAGTATTCAAGTTGTATCGTATTTATTATATGTTATTAAATATGTATTGAAAAGGGACCATGAGAATACATTTTTTTTTAAGTCTCTCAGGTCATTTTTAGCTTTCAAATTGTGAACAGCCCGTATAGGTTTTTTTTTAAATAAACTTAGAAGCAATTACAGCAAAACTTTTTTAATTGCAAAGACGGCCGAGCAATGAGAGGCTTTTGACTCCGAGTATTGAGAGATGAGGGTTCCACTGAAACTTTTTATCTAAAGTATTATAGTATACCTAAGAAAATTATAGAGTCAGCAAATTTTAACACTGCATGACGATGCAGTGTTAAAGGAGCAAACTACAATTTAAACTTCTTGCAAGTTTACGCTCCATATATTTAGTGTTCTTAGTATTTTAGACCAAATTATTAATCTCGAACTAATGAAGAATACGTGACAGAACACTGTTTATCATAATAATTAAAATTATTATGATTATTTAAAAAATAACTATTTATAAGTAAGCAAAAAGTACAGTCCCCTCACATAGACCTTTTACGAAAAAGTGCGAGACATTAATAAAAAGTAGATATAAAAAGAGGTCAAAAATAGATCCTTGTAGAACACAAGCGCAGCACTACGCATACCCTAGTGATTAAGCTTGCATTGTAATTTTTGATGGTCTACACTCTACGCAATGAAAGGCTTTAGATAAATCGCAAAAACACCTAGATTGCATTCTGTGACTTCTTCTATGCGTCGTAAAAGTGCTTAAGAATTTATATTTATATAAACCATATTATTTACTAAGAATTCTGTCATTTAGAACTTCTTTTTCGAAAATTTTACTTAAGGTAGGTAAAATAGAGATCGGTTGATGGTCGAGCCGGATTGTCTGACCGGCTTGATTCTAAGAATGAGTCTGGCTAGTAGGGGGT
Organism: Napeogenes inachia; assembly: GCA_959347355.1. Lineage (NCBI taxonomy): Eukaryota > Metazoa > Arthropoda > Insecta > Lepidoptera > Nymphalidae > Napeogenes > Napeogenes inachia. The sequence continues at coordinate 17,855,039 of OY365793.1, read as the reverse complement.
CTTGCTCCCTTCAGATGTAGCAGGCTTGGATGGAGGAAAGGGGATTCCTTCACAATCTATCAAGTCAATATGCAAAATTGGGATGGGTGCTTCTCGTTGCGTGATGCCCTCTTCGTGGTTCACGTCGGGGCATCGTGGTGACTGCGAAAGCAATCCCGTGGTGTCCCATTATAACGGCGGGCCAACCATCTGGTTTAGTGGGTACGAGTCTCACATAACCGCCTCCATCTTACCCTGGATGGAGGTGTGTACCGGATGTAGAGGATGGAGGAGGACAAAATAGGTTTTAAAAAAATATTTAGTACTGACTTTTACGTTATTTCTCAATTCGGGATTGCATCAAATGGTGAAGAATTTAAATTACGTCTGACTTTTATAAGAATTTCGTTAAAACCGTCTCAAAATTAAGTAGTGGTATTTCTAGCTTCCTATTATTACATTCTATCGAAGTTATCTTTTGTCACGTATGATGTATGAATACTACATAAAATTCAAATTGTTCATCACCTTAAACACTCTAAAGTAACTGAATGTTGTAATAATTCTACAAATTCAGCAAACTATATATACTCTACAGAAAACCTGTAACGCTTTGTAGTCTTTCCGCAATATACGCCATTATACAATGTACAGTGATGAATGGCAGGCGTACAATTTTATATCTAACATTGTTATTAGTCGTGTCTCCAAGATATTTATTATAATATATAATTTTACATACCAAATTTTGCCAACGTTTAATTAACGTAAAGTCTTTGATGGTATTTTATTCACTCGTGCTTACATCACAATTTCAAACGAGTGTTATATCGTCTTGTCATCTTGGTACTTATATTTTGATGTTCACTAGGTCCTATTAAATGTAATTTACACTTTATCGCTGGTCTTATATATAATTAATAAACAACATACTGTACCACTTTCAAAAAATATAATGTAAATGTAAGTTTAGTTTAAATTTTTTTAAATTGTAGGGATATTGATCGGCTATGTGCTACTAATCGGTCCGTTGGAGCGTAGAATAAAGAGCTTGGCAAACCTGTGACAAGGTCTGCTGAGAGACACAATTTTATTATATAGGACAAAAAATTAAAAGCAGGTTATAATATTATTCGATTTGTGTCTTTGTATTTTAGTGAAAGAAGTAATACTGAATTTAATAATGTCTAAAAGTAACAAAAATACTTTTAAAATGTTTAACTGTACTTTTAAAATGTTTAACCGATTGTAATAAGGTAACATTAGAACAGGTAATGTGTATACGAAATAGATTTCAACTGTGGTTGTAACATTTTTTTTATACTTTCTAATAAGGTGTGGTCATTTCCAAGACATATAGAGGCACCCCTATAGTAAAAAAAAAACCGAAAATAACAAAGAGTAGAAGAGCAAAAACATCTCGCTATTTAAAATTTTAAAGTCTTTTTTACAAGTAAAATATCTATATTAATTATTCTATATACTATTATAGTAATCAAGTATTAAAGTCATATTATCTTAATTTTTTATAATATAGATACTAGATCAGCCAAAAATAATTTTTATTTCGAATATAATCTGCAATGTGACGTAGGCATAGAGATGTTTGTTGATTGAATGTTTATATATACAGATATATATAAAATCAATTCTATTCCAAGATATCTGTACATAAAGTGTCTGTATATAAATGTATGAAAAAAAAAATAAGTGAGACAAAGTCAATATGCCTTTACACATTTGTTATATAAGCAATACAAAATCGAACAAGATGCAACTACGAACGAAAATTTTATCAAACAGTCGATACATTATACCCTGACCCTAACGAATACATGCGTTAATCAAAGAACTTAAATTATGCAGGTTATAAATTATTGTTAATTTGTCACTTCAAAGTAAACTCTAAAATTAGAATTTTATTCATGTGAGCGTTGCAATCAATTTTCTTGGCTGTGTTCATATTTTTTTATTTTATTTATGTAACACTAAATATTTCATTACATTCTAAATATGTTAAATCTTGAACAATGTTACATACAAATATAAAAATTCTCAAAGTATTAATTATAAGACAAAGTTTTCCTTTAGAGGGACTTTAAAAATGTCTGAATTTATACATAACCCATAAGCCATAACTTGCTTTTATTTTAGAACTGGTAAGCATATTCTATTCTGTATAAATAATTGTAGTTTAAAATGAATCGATTTAAAATAACATAATTACTAAACATAAAAAATGTAACTAGACAATATCTGGAAATAGAAAATAATAAAGAAAAAATGTGTGATAGTACTTATAAAAGCAAATATATGCCAAAACCAAAATCTATAGGCTTTTTTGTATTGTATATTTATTAGTATGTTTGTAAGCACGTTGAGTAACATTTTTTACATGGAATTGGATGCAGTTGCAACTATTTAATTGCTGGATTTAAATTTAAATTATGTTGCATGTTTTATTTTATCTAGAAGCCGAGTTTTTACTATGATTAAATATCAACAAGTAGGTACTTTTATTAAACCGATATTTGTATTTAAATATTAAGATATTAAAATATAAAAATGTTTCCTACCATACTTAATAATGTTTGGACGAGCTCACAACCATCTTTATTTAACTTTCTGGATTACTCAAATTTTAATAATTATTATGTTATTTATTGTTTAAAGTACTTATTAAATTACGTGCTTTCATATAAAATAATAACAAGAAAATTATAAATTCTGATTCATCCTTGTTATGAAAAATAGACCCTTTATAATAATTTAAAACTGTGACTAACACATTCATTAAAGAAAGAAGTACCAGCTCAAATGTCATTAATGAATATTAATCTAAGAAAAAAATTATTGCTGAGTGTTCGGAAGTCCAGATGTCAAAAAATATGGTCAGAGTATTTAGGCAGATCTATAGCAATTGCAAAAACCATACTTGAAAAGCTAACTGTTAAACAAACGAGACTGGTTCATTGTTCCACTCCACTGTCACTTAAGGCCAACCTAATATATACAATGATACAAAATTAGCAGTTGCCAAATTAGTGGAGTTCCAACTGGTCATGCTTCCCAGATCTTGCTCCAATAGATTACCATTTTTTGTTTATAACCATATTTTATTACTAAAAAAAAAACAAGTACCTACGAAGCAGTCTAAAACGTATCCAAACATTTTATTGATTTTGGCTCCCACTTTATCAATCAATAAAACACTAATAAACTGGCGAAAATGAGCAGATAATAGCTGTACATTGTATGAACATATAATTTTATAAAAGTTTTTCTTTTTACCTTTCCATATAAAATGCAAATTTTATATGTAAGCATAAAATGTTAACCTACGGAATAAAGCCACAAACATATTTGAAATTCAATATGAAAGGTATTTTTATCTTGACAAAGCAAATAGAGGTTGCATTATGTAAACCTGGGGGATATCGGTCCTATACAAATTACCGATCTTTTTCATATAGAACGTCTATAAAACTTTGGTTCTCCAAATACGGACATCTATCAGAACAGCCTTAATTGTACAAGAATAAAAAGCCATATCAGAAGACTGACCTCGACTCAAGAATGTTTTGACCAAGGGTTACTACATTCTAGAAGTGGAATTTACGAATCATAATATTTATTTTTTGTTTTTTTTTAAACTCTTCTATTATATTTTTTTTTCTAATAAAATCTGATTAAAAACAAAAAGAAAGCTGCCATTTTTATTGGTCCTACGAAACCAGTCACACCATAACCTCGATTATCTTCATCGCTTTAGTAGCCGTCACGGGAATCTTTTTCCCGTTTGAGTGGCAAACCTGCGTAAATGAGTAAAATCTTCAATGACGTTTATCTACTGTTTTAATTTTATGTATTAGTTCATAAATATTTTTTTTACAACTCTAAAGTTTTAAGAAAAAAAAAGTTTCATTATTACCTTTACCAACAATAACATTAATCAGATGTATATATACGTTGGAATAAAGTATTTCGGTATTTTTTTTTTATACTTACGTTTTATAAATTTATATCGTATCGTGCAATTACTAGATATCCGTGTATCTAAGGTTAGCGGTTTCTTCACAGACTAATTAAAAAGGTCGGGTTAGGCAAATTGCGAACATTACAGTTTCGCGGGGCCATTATTACCTCTTGCTTAATAGCGTCGTACAGAACAATTATATTTCATGATGTTGATTCCGTATAAGACAGTCGCTTTGATCCATAATCATTTTCACTTCCTTATTATGTTACCTTAAACGTTATATATTTTCTTCAAACATTAAAAAAATTAAACGAACAAAACAAAAAGATTTGCGATTATTGAAAGTAAAACCAAAAAAATATATTTTAAATAATGATAAGTAGAAAAATGGTGTTTGACTAGTCATATCATAAGATATCATTTTTATAAAGGTACCGGGAGAATCTCTAGATAAAAAAATGATTTAAAGACGAAGAAAGAATATTTCGTATCATTTATCAATCAAATGCCGTTACCAGGTAGCGTTTATAAAGTTGTGAATTTATTACGCGTGTCCATTAATACACGGTATTGGTTAATTATTTATTTCTAGATTGATTTGCTTATTTTTACGATGTTATTAATTTAAACTAAATACCAAGTTTAAATAAGTTACTCTGCCCGCCGGGCGGAAAGTGACGATTTTCGTCCCGCTGCGGAAAACGAAGTTGCCGCTTTCCGCTGTCGTCGGACAGAAAAATAGCATACACACCTCGGGAAGTAAAATAAGAAAGCCTCAGATCATATGTTAGTAGACATCGGTTCCACCTCAGTCTACAATTACATGTGATCTGAGACATTTCTTATTTTTCCTCCCTAGGTGTGTAATATACTATTCCTGCTCCTCACAAAGTTTTTTTTAAAGCTTTGCGGATTTTGAAATTATCGATATATTATCACTGTTTTATTAGGTAAAAAGCCTGCTTGTTTATCTGTCTGTTCGTTATATATTTAAAGAAGCCAGAGAAAATTTTGTAAACATTTTTTTGTTTCAAGACATAGATACAACTCATTTATTTGAGCCAGTTCCTTTTTGCAAATTTTTTACTGCATAGTAGAATTATAAAGAAATTCATTACTCTATTTTTTTGGCTATTTAAATTTCTAGTCTATACGGTTTTTTCACGGTCATATTTTTACAATGCAAAAGGTGTCTTTGCCCGTGATGTGGGCGGACTTGTGTCATTTCTCAGAATCATGCTAAAATATATACGCGTCATGCACATATACTAGCACGTGATTTATCTTAGTCCTAGGCTATTTTTACTGCAATGAATAGCTTATTTATGGAGGAAATTTGTATGGTGTTAAATATAATATGGATATATTTTTTAGTTTTTAGTGATTGCAACGATTGTATTGTGATAGATTATATGCTTTAACCAGATTAAAAAAATAGTTAAGATTTTTCTTAATTGTGCTTCACTAAAAAGTTTCAATTAGAACTTATAAATCTAGAAAGGAAAGGAATCGTAAAGATTTATGTATGTTTAATTGCTTTATGTATGTTTGTATGTTTATTAAGTATAATTTATTAGCAAACATATTTTGTATTTTAGGTTACAAATAAAAAAATAATAACAAAATTAAAAAATATACTGATAAAAAATCGTATGAGTAACGTTTTAGAAATATATTACTAGTAAGAAAATGAACTGTCTAATTTTCATCCTTATTGAGACGACAATAAACATAAAATCGTAAGTACATTTAATAAAATTATAGATTTAATGTATTTAAAAATATAATTAAGAAAATATACTTAAGTTTTTTTTTGTCGTTTTATTACAATCATTTAACATCTCTTAGCAAGTTCTTGATGTCGCTTAACAAAAGTCGGTAAATTCCACCCATAAACAAAATAAAGTTACCAGAAGTGAATGAGAACACCAAAACTCGAAGTTAAGTTAGAATAAGTGAGTTTTCAGTAAATCAGAACTGCGATTGAATTAACTTATAAGATTAAAGCGATTCCACGTTTTGGCATGCATATTTTTTCGAGTCTTTTTTTTTATAGAATGAACCAACCGTTCTTGAACTATTGTATATTTATTAAAGATACTCATAAAAATCAAAGGGCTCTCGGCCATATTACTAGTAATTGAACTAAATTAATAATTCTCAGCTTTTGTCTTGCAACATTAGATAAGTTTTACGCCCTGTGGAATCTGTTTTCGTTGAACTTAAATTAGATAGCTTAACCCGTCTGTGATTCTTTGATCAATCTCAAATTGCTATTCAATGTTTTATCAGTAGAATGTAATTACAACTCTAAGATAAATGTATTTATATTATAATAATTTTACTCATTTTTTTAAATAATTTACAAATCCAAATAACTAATATAGAGAAATCATCTTAAATAATCATAAATAAATATATACGATGTTTTTTAACATTATTTTATTCAGCGTGTTTCAACATTAAAAGAAAAACTGGTTTTATTTTCAACAACAATGATTTTGTTATAACGTAGTTTAGTAGAATTGAATATTGGATTCAAAAACACTTTTGTATTATAATTATTAGTAAGAAGTACCTCACACTTAACCAAGACAAACTACTGAAGTTAGTATCATTTTTTTGACTATAAAAATTAGGCACATTACGCATTATTAAAAAAAAATTACATATTTTATGATTAAAAAAAATGCGATTTTGTTTGAGGTAAGTTAAATAAAAATAAGCTTGAGATTTATTTATTGATCTACTAAAATCAGAGAGTAAATTCAATCATCGAAATACAATCTTATAATTATATTTATAATCTTTGAGTTCTTAAAAAGTTACATAGTGCTGTGGACGTTTATTTAAAAATATTACTTACTTTCTATTCTTATCTTCGTAAAAGCACTTGGTTTTCCATTTAGAGAGACGGTTGTCTTAAGTTATATTTTATAGTGAAAGTACTTTTTTTATCATCATTAGGAGTTGGTTTGACATAAATATTAGTTAGTGGATAGGATCAAATCATCAACTCAAATATTTTTTTGTTTATCACTTTCTTATAAACCTATATCACACTAGACAGCCCATGGAAGTTGATGTCCCACTTTCCCGAAATTAATTTGAGGAAAGCAAGGCTTCTATGTTTTTTGTAGTTGAAAACAAACCTATACAGATCGCTACATCTTTGAAATAATTTTTTTTCTGTTGTTGTTGTTTCTTGACTGTTGCTAACAAACATATTTATTTGAATTAAAATACACACAATACTACCACATAAAATAAAACTGAATCCGTCTCTATACATACTTACGCGTTAAGAAAACGTACTGTTCTTATAGGCAAATTCTAAGTTATCTTTTCTTCTTATTACCAGGATTAGAACATTATCAATTAATAAATAAGTCATAGGAAAAAAACAATTACGATTAAAAAGGAACAATAACTTTGATTTATATGTGATAGATTATCACAGGTGCAATAAATAGAGTCATTGTCCAACAGCCAATCAACGCGAGGAACAAAGCAACTGCAAATTTGAATTCTAAATTCAAATAGACCATTTGAGTTGCTCGTAAAGTGGATACATTGTGTGCCATATGACTTGATTTAGATGTAACAGTTCGACAAATTATGTTGTATTTATATTTTTATAAAAAAACAAGCAGTTACACTGTATAATTAATGAATATACGAAATTATCTAACGAACTTTTGAAATATTTCATGTTACAAATCCTTGAAATGTTAAGTGAAAAAATATTATATAGATATATTTAGTTGGAGCTGAAATATTTGTAAATATTAACGTAATAATCAAGTTAAATTATATAGTATATCTACAATGTCTGGAATGAAATATAAATACCTACAGTTGTTATGATTCTTCATTATTTTTGAAATGGTTAGTAAAATGTCTGAAATGCTAGGAATATTAAAAATTAAAATAGGATAGACTTAAATATCCCAGAAACAGCACGAACGGATGATGAGACAGTATAACTTTTCTACTGTAGTTGGCAACAAAATTGCATCATTCTATTAAAAAAACCATAACTTTTAAAAAAGGCCATTAAATAAAAATATTAACGTAGGTCTATTTCTAGGTTACTTTCTTTTCAAAAGATATTTAATAAAGTTATTCATATTTTAATAGATAAATTGATGTCATGAGAAAAATTTAACTTCAACAGGCGGTCATTTCCAATCGGGAATACTAGGCATTTTTTATATATAAATTCATAGTGCAAGTGACAATTTCTTCAATAACATTATTACGGATTTATAAATGCCAAGCTTTTTCAAATATTATGATGCCAATGCCATTTCTACAAACAACTGGATCTTTAGTCATAATAATTTATATATTATGACTAAAGATTCAGTTAAACACAAGCAGTCTGAAGTCTAGCAGTCTTCTATTAGTTAGATTTCGTTATTACTTTCTACTGCAGAAAGATGGTTGGAAATCTCCAACCCTTCATCGCTAAGCTCTGATTTACTTCTTAAATCATTTCTACTAATTGCGTGATTATCTGAAAATTCTTATTAGGCCTACAAGAAAATTTGTAAAAAAAAGCACAAATTTAGTTTAAAATATTAAAAAAAAACAGTCAGCACCCAGGATTGCAAGTTAAACTTTTCAACGACGGGTGCTTGTAATGGTTTTGATGGCAGCGACTAAAAAAAAAATTTTGTACAATACGTATAAACAAGTACGGTTGAGAGAAGGGGATTCAAAACTGTTTTTGTAAATAGTGAATTAAGTTGAGGGTACCTAAAGTAAGAAAGAGTTCTAACAAAATTATTAGGAATTGTGAACAAAAACTTTTTAAGTGCTGTCGATTCGACGCCGTGCAACTTTTTAAAGGTTAACAATAAACACACAGTATCCATATTAGCTGTTGCAAACGATCTTATAAAACTGATAAATAATTCAAAACAATGTGTGACTATAAAATGTACATGTATAAAAAGGACGTCAAGTAGCCCATTTTAGAGAAAAAATAGATTTTTTTTTTAATTGCTATTTCTCGTTCTTTGTAATCACGAAGGTTGTATTCCATCGGTAGATATAAAAGAAAAAGTTTTTAAAATTAAATATATAAAAAGTGTAGACAATCAATTAGTAATTTTTAATATGCCTTAGATATTTGAAAATTAGCTTATGTTAAATCTAAATTCTAGAGCTCTATATAGACAAATAAAATATGTAAAGGTCTATATGTAGATGTAACCGGTTTTAAAATGCTTGAAGGTACATCTTTCTAACCTGTTTGTATGAAAATTATTCAATGGGATTGCATGCCACTCAGCTACATTCAGATTTACTAGGAACTTGTTAACTAAATAGTACTTGTTTATAGTTATTCTTGAATTTTTTAAACAATATGAAACTTATTTTAGAGTTAACTAAAATACCAAATATTTTATCTGTATCACAGATGTATATGTTATCTAGAACATGTCCAATTAGACTCTGTTCACTTTTTAACTTTGATATTTTTCAACTAAATGTACTTTTATCTATAGTACAATTGAAACTATTATTTTAGTGCCAAAAGTACTATTACCGTCAACAAGTCAATCGGGTCTAAAAACATTTCATGTAACCATTCCCTAATGTAACTGTTCAAGGTATGCAATAATTAAATAAATACCCATACTATACAATACCCATAACCATATTACAAATTATTCACATACCTATAAGAAACAGCTTTGGTCATGAAAACCTGGGTATCTCAAATTACAGTGGCCATAATAATTATTTATGGGCAATTTACTGAAGAAACAGTCTTGCTTAGTCTTTTGTGTATAGTTAATGTATTTTTTAATTTTAAATGGAGATTGTTTCTCTAATTCACATTAATGTCTTCATAATTTATTCAGTATTCCATTTTTGGCTAACGTTATGATTGTTGGTCGAGTGGTTTGCGCAGACGCCTAACGTCTAGCAACGCAATGGGACTCGGGTTCGATTCCCGGCAGGGAAAGGCACGTATGTGATGAGCATGGATGTCTGTGTTTCTGGGTTGGGCCGTTTATTAAATATATTCTCAGTATTTATATGTGTAGTTCTATGTATTCGTATCGTTGTCTAACACCCTTAACACAAGCAAATAATTTGCTTACTTAGGGGTGAGATCAATGTGTGTAATTTATCCCGTATTATTATTATAATTATTATTTACTCTGACAGCAAATTATATATCTAAAAGAAAATGATTTAAAATTATTAACTATTTTAAGACGTAAGATTTAAAGATCATATTATTCATGACCTTTTGTCTCAATAGGTCTATATTTATATTTTATTATTATTATAGATATTTTAGTCCTATAATCGATTTTGTGCAATCAAAGGAGAGTATATTTCAAAGAAAATATGAAACAAAAAGTCAAGCTAAAATACTTTAATCAATATTTTTCTTTATATCTGAAGAATACACAATAATGTTATTTGAAAATAAAAATATTTGTAAGTTATTTGACTTGATAAACAAGTGACTTGCTTAAGAAATTTTTCATTTTATCTACCTATAAAAGTCAGATTCCTTTTTAATCGAGGAACCAGAGCTTAGCTCCTTTCCTCAACTCTCTTAAATGTTAAATTTTAATAATGCCTAGTAGCAGATAAGTGTAATCAAAATTTTGTCATTTCAGTTCCAATACTCCAACAAGTCAGTTTGTCCTTTCACATAATTTATAATTGATACTAGTTATATATAACCTAGAAATAGTTATAAATGTGCAATGTTCAAATAAAATAAATACAAGCAACTCTATATAATAAATTTAAGAGTAAAAATTTCAATTTTGAATATTTATTTATAAAATTGTATTTCAGCCAAAATTATTTAACTTTATCTTACGTTTCACTTAATAATTCAATTTAAATTCTCAATCAAGCCTGAATAGAACCCGGAAATTGGGTAATGAATTCTTAGACCCACGGTTTTTTTCAAGAATTTTATATTTCAATGCAAAGAGCATCTCCAGGGCGGACTTGCGTCATTTCTCAACATCACGCCAAAATATATACGTGTACGTGTCACGAACATATACTAGCACGTGATTTATTTAAGCTCTGCCTGTTTTTTACGACAATGAATAGTTTATTTATGGATGAAATTTATATGGTGTCTAATACACTATGTATCTCAAACATTTTTTAAGATTCGATTGTATATTTTATGCTATGGTTATCGTTTTCATAGCTCTTTTATAGGGAATATTCTACTAGTAATACTTGTCAAGAGGTATTTTACTCAAATATAAATATTGAATACAAAGTACCCATACCATTTATTATTATTTTAACTCTAAGTAAATTATAATATAACAATAATATATTGGTCACTCTTTTCTCTATAGTTTAAAATTCATAAAAGCTACTAAATTAAATATTGTATGAATATTATACAGTTTTAAGGAATTCAAATAACAAATTGTCCCTAATAAATCAGGAAGCGAAGGTATCGAAAAGAAAAATTGCATTGTTTTATTAAATTTCAAGTTTACGGCGTAGTTTATTGGATCATATATTTCGGATTTTATGTTACAAGTAGGTTGTAATAAAAGGAATAATATACGGTTGAATAGAAACGCAGGATTTACGTTTTTCAATAAAATTTTGGTTGTCACGTCAAGACGTAATTTGTACTTCAGAGAATTAACTTTTACAGAAAATTAATTAATTATGATTGAAACACTGTACTTTTTTTAAATATTCGTTACTATTATGTCAGATCAGGAATTAATTCTATGCATAAACATACAGGTCAGCCATAAAAGTTTCTAACCACAACCACTTTACCAACTTTTCTTTAGAAAGCTGCAAGCAGCGAGGTAAAAGCAGGGTGGGTGGGTATTACTTGTAAAGATTAAAAATAGCTAAAAGTTGTAATTAGACACGCTTACCTCCTGTCAACTCACATGGACTTGGGACATACCAGACAGGCTAACAAGCCGTATCCAAGCGGTGCCAGAGATAAAAGGGCTTACTCACATATCGTTATTTTGTAGCCTTCGCGGTGTTTCGTCGAATTTTAATATTATCTTACTAGCTTGAAAGTGTATCTCTAAATTTCCCCTCATTTTGCTGCCGTAAAGACACAAATCGAGACTTATTTCCAATGACGATGTCGTTTTACTGGATGGTTTTCTTCCAATTTCTCCCAAAACTAGGTTCACACAATTTTTTTTTATTTATATTCTTGATTATTTTGATGCACTCTACTCTAATTTCACTTAAACAAACTTGTGCGACTTCAAAATTTTCCTATTTAAATTATATCTGGTTTACGTAAATATACCATTATTTAAAAAACTGAGAGATAGCGCCCTAGGAAAAAGGTGTCACGTACTTTTCAATTGCCTGTCATTTCGACCAAGTTGCACTAGCAGTGGTCACTGTCTTAGCGGTGCACGTTAAGACGCACTACTGTCAAATACGTAAAGTCGAAGTTTCTTCAACCACCATCATCTTCGATATTATTAATGTTGTTTTTTTTTGCACATACGACATTAACAGTATCAAATCAATCAGTATACAAAAGACAATAACGCGAAAGACTAATAATATCGAAGACGAACTGACAAGAAATAAGCGACTTTGAACTAAAAAGACTGCGCTAAAGTATGATCATGTCCTAGTTTTAAACTTAAAACTAATAGTAAGAAATAAAACCTTGAACACTTATAAAGCACACATACAGTACATCACAAACAAGAGAGAACATAACAATATTTATGCCTATAAAAGGCAACAAATCTGACTCATCTAATTACAGCCTTTTTCCATTATCCTCCTGCTCTCGCAAATATAACATAGTATTGTAAAAAGTAAGCTTGTCACTTAATTTGAGGATTATTACGCACCTGCAATATGGCTTTCTCCACGGTGTGACAGCGAGTGATCTTATAATATACCAAAGTGGTCATTAAAGTAGGAGGGCCTGGTTATTTCGAAAGCCTTAGATCGTATATGGCACAAAACACCTGTTTCGAAGCTTCCTTTTTATGGGCTTCCTGATATCTTATGCAAGCGGGTCATCAGATTTCTTTTTGCGCGGAGCATAGAGATTATTCACGAATTTTGCTTGTACTCAATCCCGTAAATGATAGAGTTTCTCAGGGCTGCATGCTATCCTCAACTTTGTTAATTTTGCATATCAATGATATGTTGGATACACCCAACTTTTATTATTACGCGAATGGCAGCACCGGTTATGCATGACTCTTTCGAAAAAACATCGAAGGCTTTCAAAAGAAACCTGTATTTTCAGTTACATTTCTTTACAGAAAGTTTCAGCTGAGAGTAAACTGAACTTTCTTTATTTCAATCCCTTGAATATTTTTGTTTTCACGTTTATCAAGTTTACATGTAAAAAAATATCTAAGGATTTCAGTAAACCTTAGATTGTAAAATCTAGGACATAATTATTTGACTTATTTAGGATTAATAATATCACTCCACGATATATATAAAAATAAACATTAATTAAAAACTTCCCCAAGTATATTAAAGTTTCATGAAATGCGTTGTTAGCACTCAGCTTCAGGAAAGTTACGAAAAGGAGAGTTTTAAAACACATTTTTATGTGAGCTTAAAATTATAATAACTTCCCTAAGAAAAACTATGCAAATCAAAAAAAATATCATACAATTGTAATAGGGTGTAGGAAGAATTATTCAGAATCACTCATTTACATAATATATATTTTCTACTACTTGTGAACTAAGTGAACTAACTACTAAGATGCGGAATCATAGAAACCCCTTTTTGGAAGGATGCTATAACAGTTATAAGGATGCTATAATAGTATATTAGTCTAAAATCCGCATCCATATATATATGGATTCGGTTATTTTTTAGACTATTTTAAATTAATTAAATTTATAATAAGATTATCATACTATATATTTATAAATAAAAAAAAACCACAGATAATCTATAATGTAGTCTTATTAAATCAATCAATGCTTCTATAATATAATTACCAAAAATGTTTAAACCATTAAATGTTATCAAAAGTTAAACCGAGGCTCCGTTCTTGAGTATTCTGCGAATATTATAGATCCCGTTTCTCGTGGGACTTAAAGGAGTAAATTTCAACTAATTAATTGTCACAGTTGCCGAAATTTGAATATTTTCTCTGATATCTGTACTTGATGATGCGTAAACTTGTAAACTTCAGCGAGGCGTTAGAAGTACAAGTCAGAAAATGGAAACGTATATTCACAATTAACATTTAAATTAAAAAAATATTGGAAATTGTTATTAATGTAACGTAATGCTATTATGTTTTAATCAGATGTTGTGACATTAACTATTCTTGGCTTCGGCATATTCTGTTTACCTCTGAAAAGTAAGTATTTTTAAATAAAAACCATAAGCATTAAGATAGTCTATGCTTAATTGAGAAAGCATTAACTATCTTAATTGTGATATTGTTGATACTCAAATGAATGCTCTTTATAAATTTATTAGGTCAAACAAAATAATTAATTGTAGTCATGAAGAAAATAAATGAAATTTGTATCTTGATTTTGATGTTGTGATTTTGAATAACATTCGCCATTTCTTTATAACTTGTAGACTTTAACTAACTTTAGAGTCTGAATTACTTTCGTTATAAGTAAGGGAGAAATTCGGCAACACAGTGAACTCCCGTTGATCTGATTTCGTTTAGGAAATAATTTAATTTCTTAATGGACTTTTGACATAATCATTTTATTAATGCTTTTATCTAAAAAAATACACATTAGTCCAAAAACTAACATCATTTTTTTAAGTTCATTTTTTTTAAATAGGTAATCTAAATAATAAATGGAATTTACATTATACTTTAAATAATATTAATAAATATTAACTTTTAGTTTGGGTAGTACAAGAAAACTCTGATACGTTAAAAATATTTCTAAATATATTATAAAAACTCAGAGCGTTATAAAACACACCAATTATATAGAACCAGTTACTCGGAGTCATTACATAATTCAATATACGTACAATACACAATATTTGTTCTCATTAATCACTCGTCGTCCGCAGACGTGATCTTGAAGACGTTTGCAGGATTACGTACAGACTAACACAATATATTTAATTACGTATGTTACGTACTATATATATATAGATCATAATTTATGCACGTACTAATGTTTCTAATTAAACTTATGTTTTTTTAATTTATTCCGAACAGGAATTGTGTAGTTAGAACAAAATTACAGATTAAAAATGTAGTTAATAAGAAAATGGTCTTATTATTTGTTTTCAGAATCATATAATAATTTATTTAACATTTTTTTATACTCAAACCTACCAACACCAGTTTGAAATTTTATTAGCTGACTGACTGAGACAGCCATACTTAAAGCATAAATTACATAACTAAATTAAAACAAACATTGAAGTATCAGCGGTTGATCATTCTCTAAATATTTGGAAAGACTAGTTTTAGAATTAGAATTAGTAAAATATTTTAAAAGATCATAACTATGCTTTTACATATCTGTTAAAAGGTAAACGTTTTCTTGAAAAGGTGTATACATTTACCTATAAAAGAATCACTCACTCTTTCAACTTATTTACATTGTTAAAAAAAAATGTTTTGCACAAAATAAATATTGCTGAAATTATAACAGTTAACTATTAAGTTGCAGTTTTACGTATGCAATATCTGTTGCCTTGGAACAAGAGCGTTTTCATGCCCTTTTTTATCTTGTAGAATATGTTATTTTGTAAATAGAATAAATAGTTTGAAAATAGCGATCGATTCTGCAATGAATAGAAACTTATTAAAACAGTAAAAAAAAAACAACATTCTGCGCTCACATTAAATGGCTTATCATGGGTATCAAACGGTTGCCGCTCGAAAGAAAATAAACTACGAGCTTGCGTACGTGCCATTTTCGTATAAGGTTTTGTAATTATTATTTATTGATAAAGTTATTTAAAAAGGAGTCGTTAAAACATTCGAAAATGGACTAGATTAGGTTAGGTAGTCGTAGAATAAATAAATATTAGGGTATTTTTAACGATATTTCTTTTAGTTTAAAGTAGTCCTCTCACTCAGTTTAAAAAAAAATAAGTATTTGGAAATAATCTTTTATATATTTAAAATATATAAAACCTTCTTTGCCAGCTCTCTCATTAAAAACGAAACATCAGACAGTGACGCGTACGGCTTAGCTTAAAACGTATCATATATATTGTTAGTATAATATATACTATATTATATTATATATTTTTTTATCCTTTTATGGGTCTTCGCACTATTTATATTTTTTTAAATAACTTTTTAGGTACTGCCACTTTTACGAAAAAATACTATTACCTATTTCAATATTCATTGAAAATTTAAACCTGGGTATACGTTATAGTAAACATTGACATGTTTACTGCATGCTACGCAAGATTTTAATTATGACAACACTACTTAACATATTCAAGGCATGTCTAGAAATTCTAGTTATTTTATAAAGACATCATAAATAAAGGGGTTTAACCCTGCGTGACCAGACGGCTCCCTCTTAAAATATTGATGTCATTATTAACACGCACCCTTTGTTCTATTTATATAAGCTTTTATACGTTTCATTTGCTTTTGAAAGTTAGTCGTTCAAAGAAAATATACACAGAACTAAAAGAAAACTGCACGGAAAATGTTATGACAATAACTGAATTATAAATTAAAAAAAAATATATTTGTTTTTTTTTTTTAAATTCTAACTGCATGAGAAAAGTATGTTTCTTGTTTTTTTACATCTCTTTATTTTTTGCCATTACAAATCATATACGTACATTATAAAACAAGGCTATTTGTCTGAAAAACCTCGGTACCTCAAATAAGAGTGGCCATAATAACAATTTATAGGCAATTTGCTGAAGAAATACAGCCTGCCTTAATCTTTTCTGTTTTACTAATGAAAGATTTCTTAGGGTACTGCTTTTGATAATTTAGAATGAGGTTTTCACTATTTTTATATTATTAGTATACTTATAAGTTTGTTTTATTTAATGTGATTATTTATATATTTTTTTATAACATTTTTTTTAGTAATCTAACTCACGTGTAATTAGATTTATAATATAACATTATTAATTAAATATTTCAGATTTGGTGATCAGACACAGATACCTATGTCTCGTCTTCACATGAACATGATAACGACAAAGCATTTAAAACATCGGATTAAATTTCAAACTTATAATATGAAATATAAATACAATCTTTTGCTAGTTAGATCTTTAAAAATATTTTATTTAAAAAAATCAATCTTATTCACCTGTCACATGAATTGTCAAACTGTTTTAGGCATCTCACAAACCTGAAAATAGTCGCGAGGTCTCTTAAATCTCTTTATAAAAGTATCCAAGTTTTCAATAACGTCTTTATCATCGTTACATTCCCTTTCGGATCACGAAAGGTCTACTAAGTCTCGAAGAAACGCGTAAAAGTAAATTGCTTCCGAAAAAATATAATGATGATGAATTTCGCGCTCGGTTTCGCATCTCAAAAGAAACGGTTTAATATTTGGACTTTGTATTTGGTAGCACTATAAAACTTCCAAAATGAAAAAGGCCGTTAAAACCTTTTTTTGTAAATCAACAAAAATCCCTTGTAGTAAACTATATTTAATCCAAGTTAAACATCGTCGAGATATGTAACCCTTTTTTAATTGGGATGTGGTCGTTGGTTTATTACTACACCCGATTTTTCAGATATCCAACAAGAAAAATCGCAAGGTGTTAAGTCCGAGCTTCTTGAAAGCCATGGAATATAACCTTTACGAGAAATCAATTTGCTAGAAAACATTTATTTGACCACCGGTAACGTCGATCTATATCTACTGTGGCATCTAAGTTCTGCTATTGTCCTTCAAATTCATGTAACTGTGGTGTGACTAACTTTCGCAACATCTTTACGTATTACCGTTCGAGATTATAGTTATTATATTAGTATTTTCAAAGAAGTACGAACCGATTATGCCCTTTGCTATAATATCCATACAGTCGTTTTAGGTAAGGCTTTTTCAGTTTTTGGTGTTTAAGGTTAAGGTTTTTTGCGCCCCGATATAGAAAAATGTATTTTTATACGTGGGAATATAACGTAGGACCGTAACGTAACTTAGGAATAGTTGTTTTTGTAAAATTGTTTCACGCAAAAAGCACGCTGTTGTCCCGTGAAGCGTAGTGACTAAAATTGCATTAAGCGACGCACAATTTCTTCCCACCCACACCTCTTACTCTCATGGTTTAAAAAAAAAGTGTTTATAGTTAAAAAAATATAGGCCCACCCTTTATAAAAAATATATAACCATAGATTTGAATTTGAATTTAAATTTGAGAGACGCGTGCTTAAATATAAATGACTTTTAGTTCAGTATTAGGATATAAGCATAACTCCATATAGGCGTTTTCAAACCAAAAATTACAGAAATTAAGAAGGTTATAAGTCATTAATCTCAATATTATTAAACATATTAAAAATATATTTAACGAATAACTATCTTATTCAACGTATCTGGCTCATAGTCTAACTGACCTGAAACTTGTAAGATATTCAAAACATCAATAAATCCTATTTACAAGATAACAAAGACTTTCTTAGTAATTAACGCCTAACCTTAATGTTCCCTGCTAAATATGTAATAAGAAATTTTATAAACAAAAAATGTTTCCAACTTGAAAAAAAATAAAATTAATAACAGTAATGGACACCTAAATTAGCAATATCTTGTGTAGTCATTATTTTACGTTATTTAAACTGTCTTCGTTGATAACAAAAATAACTGTTTTCTTTGATCTTGCAAACAGTAAAGACACAATAAAAATTATCTAAATATACTTTGGTGTAGTAGATTTCACCAAAAACGTGGTTAAAAATAAAATCAACAATTTCTAGGTTATGTGTATTTTATTTCCCGTGATAAAACAACTGAAGTTTTTTTTTTTATAACGTTTTGTTTATAAATTTGATCAGTATTGTATCGTAACAGTGACCGTAGCAGTTATCATATATATATATTAGGATTTCATAGGCATTTCTTGCAGGCAGCCTCTCTACATCAATCCCAAAAACATTTTCTCTACGACTTTTTACAAATCTCGCTAAACAACCAAAAAAAAAAAAAAACTAAAAAATATTTTACTTATTACTCTGTATTTTGTAAGAAGTACTTAAAAGGTCAAGGCCCGGGTGCTATACCTACGCTCCAAGAAATAAATTTTGTTTGGGAAAACTTAAATTTTTAAAAACTAATAATCTTAAGAAGTCATAGAACAAATGTTGTTAGGGTTGATGTAGAGAGGCTGTCTGCAAAAGGTGGCCAATTAATTACAAATTACCCTGTATATATGTATATGCTTACTAAAAATATTTAACAATCAAACAACGCTTAGAGCAAAGCATTAAATAGCCACTTCGAATGTCAGAGCGCTGTATACAAACGAAGATTTTTTCGTAATATTTTCAATTTATTTTTTATAAAGTAACTTTTATTTCCAATATCATTGTATGTTAATATATTATTAACATGTTAGTGAGAAACAAAATATTCAGTTACCGTATTCAAAAGTCATTTTTAATGCCTACAATGACAGTGTTTAGGGTAGGCGGGAAAAATATCACTATTTATATTAATCAGTAGTTCTGAGCTATTTGTTTATATGAAGCGGTAAAACATTTTTCGCAATATTATTGTAAAGGCTTTAATGGAGGGATTTTTGTGTCCCTTTTTTATAACAACTTTATAAATCTATCAGTATGTATTATAGTGTGATATAATATTGTAATATGTAATGTGTCTTTTAAGTGTTTGAGAAGCAATTTTCACATAGTTCAGGTACTTAGCCCATAAAAATACTTTTGGAACCCTTTTTAATATTTGTATAAATTACTTAGGAATGTCTTAGAATACTCAGGAGGATATACTCATTGACTACCATAAGATTGTGTTTGAAGAAATTGCAGTAAAATTTAGAATCGAGTGAATTTGTTTTATGTTGCTCGAAAACAGCATTATTAAAGAACTAAATGTTAGCTTTTATACATGTAGTAGCTTGGTTTTGACTAAAAATAAAGATATAATTTGTTGATTTGACTAAAACAATTGAATGTCTGTATAGAAGTTTCAAATGATAAAATAAATGTAATATTGGATACTGATTTGACTAAGAATAAGAAGTATATAAATCGCAGCTCGGTTAAGAGAAGGCATTGTGTGCAATTGGGAGTACAAGTTGTGTGGTGGTGCTATTGTGATAAAAGTGTAACAGTTATAATAAATCGCTGAGTGTGAGATCGAGAAACTAAGTTGTGTAACAGTGATAATTAAGTGTTTAAATGGTAAACAGTTTAGTGTATTTGTGAACAATGTCATAAAGTGCTTTAAAGA
Source organism: Napeogenes inachia (assembly GCA_959347355.1). NCBI lineage: Eukaryota > Metazoa > Arthropoda > Insecta > Lepidoptera > Nymphalidae > Napeogenes > Napeogenes inachia. The sequence goes on along the minus strand of OY365793.1, from coordinate 17,834,690 downwards.
ATAGAAGTACTGTCGTTGGCGATTCTTTGCGGTAAGAGAGTTCTAATATAAAGTCATTAGGCGCTCCTAAAAGGGTATTACTAAGGTTCTAGTTTTTCGTAAATAGTTTACTAAATTTTGGGGTATGTACTATGTTTTTGCAACCAGCTCTTCTCAGGTCTGCGACAATACATTTGGTGATAGCTTTGACATTCAAACAATACTTTAAAAAAAAAAAAACAACTTTCAATGGAGATTTTGATTTTAGATTTTTTAAGAATCCTTCAATTAAAAATAAACACCCGGTAATTAAAAATGTTTAAATAGTAAATTACGTTAAAATATTCAAGATTTAAGGATACAGCTAATTGGTGTACATTGGTAAGATGTATAATATTCTTTTCTAGCCGATATATTAAGGATCCAGAAAGTAAAATTATCTTTTTCATAGAGGTATCAGTTGAAAATGAAAATAAATAAAAAATATCTCTCCAGTAACAAGCCTATTTCGGTAATTTTTTCACGGACAAATATAGAACGCCATGAAGTATCCTTTATTCACAAAATTTCGGTTCGATAAATTTTACAAGTTTATACGTCATTAAGTAATTTTACGAAAATAATCAACATCGTTAATTTGGAAAACAAATTAGTTGAAATTCACGCGTACTTACAATTTTACAAATCATAATATTGAAGATGTTACTTTTGTATTTAGTTAAAAAAATACTTTTTTAACACTTCTTACTTTTTGTATATTTTAAATATTAACTTTAGCAGATTAAGAGACGTTATGAAATATTGTTACATTTATAACTTTTTGTTACTTGTCTTGCTCCTCTTCCTTTTTACTTTAAAAGATTTTTAACATTTTGAGATTTAACAGCAAATATTAATTTCAATAACATTAAATCCTATGTATAAAAAAAAATTATATCGATGTATATGGATTAGCAAATTTCAATTAATCTCTATTTACTTTTAAATTGTGCACAGATTTTTTTGATTTAAAATATCATAGCCACAGGCTGAAGGGAAAATATAACATATAAAAACCTGGTAAACTGGTAGCAAAATTAGTCTAGAAAGAAATATAAAATAGTTAACGAAATAACCAGTAAATAACAAGACTTTTCACATAAAAGCAAATCTAAAACAAAAATTCTACTCCGTAATCATGCTCTCAACTTTTTTGTAAAACACCCTCTTACTTTAAGGTTTTATTTGCTGCCAGAATTGTGCTTAAAAATGAAATTTATTATTCTTTGTAAACATTTTTATAAATTTAAGGCGAGACTTCAAATTTGGCATATTCTTTTTTTTTATATATTTGTAGTATGCCAATATCCATGAAGATAAAATGTGTTTTTTTTTTGTTTTTCTGGTTAGATTGATAATAATATCTAGAATTGTTCAGATGTGAGTTTTTGCTTTGTATTTGATTATTTGGAATATGGCTGACTTTGTTGGAAACGTCGCAATTTGTGCAATAAATATGTTCAAAAGTAGAACAATCGTTGGTTTATTGGCGTAATTAGAATATTTTTTTTTATATTTAAAAATAGCTCTGTATTTCTGTACCAATATGTTTATAATCTTATTTGAGGAACCGCGATTTGCCAGAGGCTTAATGTATTGTGTATTTGTATAGGAACGAAAAAAGTTTTTTATTTAACATAAAGTTTACAGAGCTTGAAGAGTAAATCATGTAAAAGGTTTTATTATACCATTAGTAAGGTAATTACAACAACGAAGCCGTATATGTTTTAAGAGGTTGTGGACTGGTCTCGAAGTCACATAAACTTATAGTGGTATAAAGGCACTCATGAAATATTTTGTTATACTTTAACCTTAGCATTATCTAATAGTTTTTGTAAAATAATTATATGTAAAATTATAAAAAAAAACATGTTGTTAATGTAATTTTTTTTGTTAATTAAGAGATTTTTTTGATTGATTTGTTTAACACGCCTTAAAGACGAAGAAAAAAATAAGTAAAAATTTAAAAATGAACATATCAAAATTTGTGTGTTTTATTTTTTTTGTAAGAAAATCGTCAAAATATAATAATAATTCTTAGTCCAATTTTATCACTTTATAATGTAAGATAGTTTTTGTTTTTATTTCAACAATAACTAAATCCGACTAAATTTATATACATTTTTTTTTCTTTGCGTTTAGATATTTGAAAATCAATTTTCTATTTTTGATCGCTTTTTAAGATGTGACAGAATTTTATACTAAAATTATAATATTATGTTACTATAATTAATACTACCTTAGCAGCAGAAGCTTCCAGCGTTTGTCCAAATATTGTACAGAAAGACAATTTTTAATTATTTAAAATTAATATGAAAATAGAAAACTGTAAAAGAATTACTACTGTAACAATAAATAATTTACTCAAGAAATATTTCTACGTGCAGATGACGTACATTTTTAAAGTATTTGCTATATAAAATGACATATTTCTTATCAAAGTGATAAGACGATGAGATTCAATTTTATTACATCTGCTACTAAATTTAATGGCTCAGTTATACAAACACGGCTATTTAATGGCCAAATCAGTTCCACGTACCTACATACTTACAAAGGCGTCTATAAAAATCCTTCAATAATTTATTATGAACACTACAATATTCAAATGGTTTAGACATGAGTGCAAATATATTTTAAAGTATGTTTTGCCAGTTAAAAATTAATTTATATTTGCATTAGTTTACTAATGATTTACTAATTAGTGAATTGGTATTTAATAATAAAATATTTTTAGTCAAGTCGTTTAAATAAAACATATCTATATATTTTTATAGTTTGGCATTGACGTAGAAAAAGGTTTAATATATTTTTGAAAGAACGATCAAAATGTAGATGAAATACGTAAAAAAATAAACCTAATACATATATTGGATTTCACTGAACACAATATAATAAACAATACATACATATAAAAATATATAATATAAAAGTCAAAACTATTTACAAAACTTGCTTTTATTGTTACCAAAGTACCACCATCAAGTGGGTTAGAAAAATTATTACCAAAGACCTAAAAATCTATGGACATACTATGTATAAATAATAATAATAATTTTAATACTTTATAATAATTTGTTAATGGTTCATGACATTTCCTATGGCAATTACTGCAGAAGTTTATTAACAATAATGCTAAGTGATGATAGACTAGCTTGCTATTGAATTTGGGTTTAAAGATTGGCGCTCCCAAAATATTTAAAGCACAAGATAATTTTCCTTATTTAAAATGATAAAATTATAAAGTGGTTAATATTTTTTAAATATAAATTTAATTTAATAAACTAATAAACACGATAAATAATAAATTAAAAAACTAAGATAATTGTTAAAATAAAAGTAAGTACTGGTAACATTTTTCAAGACTTATTTATTTGTTTATATAGTTAATTGTTGCACAATATACTATATGAACTACAAAAGGCGGGCTTAGTGCCACAAAGACATTCTTTGCTAGTCAACCTTACGATGTACAGAAGAGGATGTTGGTAGACGTGCAAAACATAAAAAAGAAAACAAATAATATTATAAGACTATCTATATATCTAAATCTACATATAGTAATTCAGAAAAATAATAAGATAATAACATAAAAGACATATATTACATACGATATATACGACATAATATTTAGTATATATGAGAAACATAACATATTTTTACTTACTGTACTACTTACATAAGTAAAAATAAATTAATGTATATAAATATTTATTAATATAGATATTTTGTTTAAAAATAACGAATTCTATCATTATTCATGACCGCGGCGGTCTAAAATATGAAAATCCTGTTAGACTACCATTTATTATTTATCAGTCATAGGTCCTTGGAATATGTGTCCGTGAACAGTTTATCGGGTAAATCAATGCTAAAAGGACTGAATATATCAATAGGGTTTTACAGTACCTTACAATATTTATGAGGCTTCAAAGCTAGGTCGTGTGCTTTATATATTTTTTATATTTCAAATTATTATTTTAATATTGATGAGTTTATGAAACACGGCAAAAAAGTAAAGTGTTATATTTATTTAATGTAAAATTAAATGTAGTACATATTTAATAAATATATCTATCAGAAACATCCAATATTTGCCCCTTAGAAACCCATAGATGCAACACCAAACATACCTTTCATTATGTTATGTATATTTTAATTTTTTAATTTAGGCTCATTTTATAAGTTGCGTTTGCTTTAAAATGTATGTTATAAATATCAATAAATTTACAAGCTATTATATAGTCAAAAGCGTTGTACCTACTCACTAGAGGAAGACAAACAGGGCATTTTCTTTTTACTTTCATTTTTGTATCGCCGTACGCTGATTTAAATTACTTTATCAATTAAACTCATTAATATTAACTTTTCACCACGATTTTCAAATAACTAATATGTATTTATGAAATTTAATATATTTTATCTACATACTTACATTTTTCATTAATGACTTCATTTCCTGACAAATTGTCTAGATAGATATCGCCCTTAACTAATCGTGAAGATAACAAAAAAACACCAAACTAAAAGGTACAAAAAACCTGTCAGTCATTTCTACACCATAATTTTTAGCATAATATTTCTTTCTCATTCTTGTGTGTGTAATATGAGATAACTAGTTATCTACAGCATATTCTGTCTATGCCTAGTCAAGGTGTAAATCAAAGCTGACATGTCAGCAGACGTGATTATTGTTACCAAGTAAGTTATATTATCCTAAGATAAACTGTTTACTTGCAGTATAATATAAAAATAAAAGAAGAAAGTCGAACCTTTCTTTATTCCGTTGAAAGCTTTTGTTTGTTAACTTCTTGGGGTTTTACTTCTTCATTATTTATCTTTTTGTGGATTTGTTGTAATGCTCAAAAAACTATAATATTGAATATTTCGTATCAAATTTAAATATTATTGACATTCTCATGGTCCGAAGATAGAGTACGGGGCTTTTAAAATATTTATGGTCTGATTTTGGTTTATCTGTTATAAAGTATAATGTGTTGATATATTTCTGGTCAACTAATATTTTGTTTATGTAGATCTTTTACATAATTTAGGTATAAACAGACATTCTGCATTTATTTCGAAATCGTTACAACTGTATGTTTCGAGCATAAATATTATCTTATTTAAAAAATCTATCGAGGCACAATTCAAATTATTGTTTATGATGACTTACATCCAACTAATTGAAATTCTTAGAAATGTTTATTATTACGTTATCTTTAAAACATTTGTCGAAGTAAAAGAGCGGGATTAAAGGGATGGATCTTACTCCGATGTAGCGCCAATATATACATATCTCTTTTTAGATATAAATCTACAAATTCAATTCAATTCAACCAACAGGATGTTCGTTTGCTAGTTATTGTTAAAAAATTTTTATGCTTTTATAATTTGTTTAACAGTCTTTGCGAGATATGCAATGTACTTTACTGAAAGATTTTTTGCACTATTAAAATAGAGATGGAGATTAGTCCACTAACTGATACACTACAAGAAGGTGGCTTACTAGCTTATGTGGATCGTACACTTTTTATAACGCCATCTACAATCATCTCGAGATGACGCAATCGACCTTACTATGTATTTCGACCAAGTCACACTGTGTACCTACTTTTCATACCCCTTTTACACATCTTGCCAGGCTATCTGTGATCGGGTTGGGTTAGTGACTACGAAGAAAGTTCTGTATTTGACTTTGCGACGGCGAATGGAATTCCAATTGGTATAGATATGTACTCATTACCTGGTTGTGGATAGCCGATAAAATGCCGTCTTTTCTAGATCTTCTGGTGACTACACGTCCCAAAAACTTGTGCTAAACTAAAGTACAGATCCGGCAGCACAGGAAGTACTGTTTTTATTTCCATTTCGGTCAGCATCGTCCCACTATCAGCTACTACCACTTGACCGGGTCCAACGGACGAGCTAATCGATTGATCACGGAAAGTGTTCCAAAGAATTATTTAATGTAATTTGTGCCAAGAATTTTCTCTGCACACCAACGACCATTTCTATCAATACCATCTGGACACATAGCGTTCAACAATAATGCGAATATAAAGATGTGAAATTAACTTCCATCGGCACCGTTTCTAGATTGAAATGACATGGCCTTTCAAAAATAAAAAGAAGAAGAAGGGACGGAATCTCTCCGTAAAGACCGAAAACGCTCTTGTGCATCCCTTGATATTGCAAAAGACCGGGCGGCGTCGATCATTTAACATCATGTGATCTACAGGCTCGTTTGTGTAATATAAGGGCTTCTATAAATATATACTTGTTTTTCTCATTTTTTTACCGAAACCATTATTTACCATACAAAGACCGGCAATGAATACAAAAAAGGCATACGAACAAAATTCTATTAGTATTTATATTTTTATTTTTATTAAAAAGTAAGGCAACAGAGGATTTAAGTACTTGGTGGTCACTGATTACCACCGTAAAGTTTATAAAAATAATTGGAAATTATAGTAACCTTAAAAGAATACTTAAGTATACTAATACTTTAAAAGATCTAAGATTTTATTAATACTTATTGGGTATTTAACATATAAAAAAATTATTAAACTCATATATCATTTATAGATAGTGGTTTACATACCATTGAATGTTATCAGTTCAATTCATTAAGCCTATCTGAGGCTTAAATAAAACGACAAAGGTTTTTAACACATTTTTTTTTTACCGCAGCATAGTACAATTATTAACAATAACGGTTTGGTTAATATTAATTACATTACCTCGGATTATTTTACATTTTGATTGAGATATTTTCAAATAAAGAATTTCACTTAAAGCGTGTTTTTATCTCGTTTCATATATCTAATATAACTTAGGAGCCATTAGAACTAGTTATAACCTTATATGTGCTAAATATAATGGATAGCGCCCCAGAGATGACCGCTAATGAGCAAACTTGTGATAAACTGCCCAACTTGTAACACCTGGATTACAAAGATACGGACTTTTAGTTTGTTTTATTATTCTTTTCACTTATAAAAGTATTCACCTAAAAAAGGATTTAATATTTTATATGTTTATAAATAAATATATTTATGCTATTATTACAAATTGTTCCTGCCCTCAACATTACAATAAGGGACGTCACTTGTTCCCATATTATAGAATATAATAATATTATTTCATTTTAGCAATTATTGTACAGTATAATAGTAATCAACAAATTTTATTTAATTTTGTAAATTGAACGGAGGGCGGATTAACGTTAAGACAAATCAACGTTTAATTAATCGTAGAAAACATTTGTAATTAAAAACGTCACTAAGACGAATGGATTAGCAAGAAAAAGCTTAACAAAGACAGATAAAGCATTAACAACCGTATTCTGGTTGAGAAAAATAGCTAAATTAGTAGGTACAGTTAGTATTAGAATGCTTTGACATATATAAAATAATAATTTTAGAAATAAAATAACGGCCATGTAGGTAAGTATATTATTAAATCTATGGTCGAAAGCTCTTACCGTGGACTCTAGGATCCTCTGCATAGAATACAAAGGGTCCTAACAGCGAAGGTGCTCAAGGGATATCGTACGGTGTCCTAAATTGCAGCTACACTCATTGCGAGCGATAATGAATTGTAAAGACAAAAACCACAAACAATTTATGACGAATATTGAATAAAACTGTTAAAAAGATAGTATACACGGTTCCTATGATTGATTATCCGAAACGTTATATCACAAATAGGTTATTAGATTTTATTGTTTAAAACAAAAATTAAGAATAATTTAACTTATATTAACGTAGGAAATCGCGCATATTTCCACAAAAAACTACTTAAAAAGTAAAAAAAAAGATAGAAAGGTTAGAATAGTCCAGTCTAATGTAATTATTTAGATATTTTTTACTAGATATAAGAACTGACATTTAGGAATTAGGCTAAGTCGAGCAAGCAGATAAATAAAAAAAAAGGTTTCTTTTTTGAAACTATTCAGTACCCTTCTGTAAATTCAAAGTGGATGAAGTTAGAAGTATGAACTTGAAAAAATCAGAAAGTTACACTATAGGTAGCTATATTCCACAATATTTGTACATTTAGCTTAGAAATTATCGCCCGTTCTTTCACTTTGTCACTCATTGATACACCAGTCACCATAATTTTAAGTTACTTCTAGCAGACCTATTAAGTTCATATTTCGAATTTATTTAGTGTTTAGCCTAAGAAAGATAAAAACAAGTGCAATATTCCGAAACTTCAATTAGGTTTTTATTAGATTTCTCAAAACAAAAAGAGTATTATGTGTTCACGGTTTACAAAATATTTATTATTTATTTACATACTAACACCCTTTTTTTTAACGTCAGGAATCTTCATGGATACACACCTCCATCAAGGGGATGATGAAAGTGGTTATGTGATACTGCTACTCACTAAACCTGACGGTTGCCGCCGCCGTCATAATGGGACACCACGGGATCGCTTTCGCACTCACCGCGATGCCCCGACGTGATCCACGGAGAGGGCACCCCGCTACGAGAGGCACCAGGCAGGCTTGAAAGATTGTGGAGGGATCTCCTTCTCCACACCCAAGCCTGCTGCCTCTGAAGGGGGCCGAGACCCCCTTCTATCCGGACTCAGAAAAAAATAAAAATTCAGGTTCTGAGACGAGTCCCGCCAAAGAGCCCCAGACCAGGAGTTCTCGTCCCGCACCCGAGGCCAGAATCATCGACACGGTCTAGCCGCCCACGAGAAAGCCATTCAGATGCGGGTCTCCGAGTCCCAGCCTGTGATTTAAAAGCAGGAATTCTCGCCCCGGACCCGTATATACTAACACCCTAACTACTTAACGACAAATACGAGTGAGTGTATGAGTATAACTACGTACTACTACTACTACTACGTAATTAATATATATACAACTGAACCAATTTCCTTCTTACACATTCCTAACATTTCTCAAAGAATTTGATGTAAATTTTGTTCAGTTGTTCTTTAGTTACGTTTTTTATGGTAAGTGAGTAGGTGGACCACTAAACTACGCTCCGACTCCTTACGTGGCAGTCATGTTTCATTTAAACTATTTATAGTCTAATAAATTCCATTCTTCTTTCTTTTATTACATTTTTTTTACCTATTCTTTGTTTTACCTACCAATTATATTTTATGGTAACTAATGTTATTTACAACATTAGCAAAATTATGCATAATTGTAATAATATAAGTAATAACAGGTAATACTAAAATCCTAAAAAAATGGCATCCAATTAAAACATAAAATGTAAGAACTTCAAGTCTCCAATTTCAATCCATTAACCGCAAAAAAGTTCTGAGATTTTACGAAAAACCAAGTCACCAAATTATTTTAATTAGCATCTTGTACAATACAAATCTACACTAATAATATTATAACGAGGAAAAATTTGATTGTTTGAATTGAATAGGGTCCAAAATTACTGGACCGATTTAAAAAAGTATTTTTTACTTTTCTTTCTCAAGAAGACTTTACATTATTCCTGATGAATATAGGCTATATTTAATACGAGAAAAATAAGGATCTGCGTAAATATTTCGACAATGTAACCCAACGTGTGAAAAAATTTCCAAAAAATCCTTATATCGCTGAGGCAATTATGACAATAGAGCATAGTGATGAATTACAGTCTCATAAAAAATATTGCAGAAAATATTTGTTTATAACATATAAATTAACAACTTAAGTTCATATATAACAAGTCTTTCAAAATATTTTACTATATAAGTAGGCATGTACGAGTAAATTCGCACTAAATGTTTATATAAATAGCCGAAACAGGTTTTCGTTGCAATTCTTAAATTATTATAAGCTGCCAACTCTAAAAGAACGTTTGAATTTCATAAATTTAGTTCTCAAATATATTATTATTTAAGCAATATATGTATATAATATCATATTCACAAGAGTTCAATTAATTTACAAACTCTATAGTGAAGTAATATACATAACACACTCAAGCTCTCAAAGGCAACTGTAATTACAACTGAGTAGGAGTAGCGTTGACTGTGGTTGGTTTTACGTAACAAAGGGATAACGATAATTTTATGTATTCTGATATCACGTTATATACGGCATATACGGATATACGGCATATACGGATATACGGCAGAGAAATATACATATTACGTAAAGTAATATTTCAATAAGTTTTTTTTTTTTTTTATTTTTATCCATTTGTAATGTTTTTAAGTTCTCATTTTTATATTTCTTCTTAATTTAAACAATATTTATACACTCCTTATGTGTAAAATTGAAATTATTGATTTATTTCTGCTGTCGCATGTGACGGTAATTGTATGTAAAATAAAAAGACCTTCTAGTTCTAGCTAGAGTTCTAGTTATTAAAGCAATGGTCTTGTTGAGGAATACTTCAATTTATCACATATTTAAATACGTTCACGTATTTGATATATTGTAGCATCGTAATCTACACGTGCGGTCATATTTATTCAATATGCATAAAATGATACCGTCAACTGAGAAACAGATAGGTATTAAAAATATTTAAAACGTATTTTTATTATCCTAGCGCACCAAAAACTCTTAAACTGTTATACATTTTTTATTATACATACTTTTCTAGAATTTATATTTAATAAATGTCTGAGCATGAAAAAAAAAATTAACCCTTTAAAGGCAAACAGTCATCTTCAGTAAATTTTGTTTTTTAGGTCAGTAGAAGGTCTAGGCAATTGGCTGTTTGACCTACCACATACCTACCCACCTGGTACCGTTGTCGCTTGCTTCACCAGCTGAAAGAGGTTCAAAGACAACGCAAAGTTCCGCGCTTCTCTTCCAGCATGGTTAGTTTTCTGGTACGAGAACAGATAAAAAGGCATTTAAGTCCCCAATGGATAAGCTGGACAAGGGTTCTGATCCAGAGCTGATATGGCTCACCGAGATACTCAAATAGAATAATATGTTTATTTAGTGATAATTTAAGCTAAAAGTTTATTTAAATGCACGATAAAGCAAATAAAGCATCTTACCAAGATATGAGCCTCGCGAAGATGTTGAAAGATTAGGAAAAAGTTGACGCAACAATTTCTTAAGCTTATATATATGGAAGTTTAGCCATCGATTTAGGTATCTAAACTTATCTGAACTTATCACTTAACTGAAAAGGCAATAAGTTTATTACTTTTCGATGATGTAGTTGATAACCAAACCAACATGATGGATGATTTTGTATCGGAAAAAAGCAGGCAATTTCTTTCTCAACTGCAGTTTGACAACAGTTCTCTTCAGGAAGATGTATCTTCTTAGGATAAATATTTTTAGAATTTTAAAGCTAAAAGAAGAATAAGTCGTTTCAGCGTTGCAAATGACATTACTAAAATAATCTAAATTAATGCAAGATTTTAAAGGAATGCTGAAGAAAAGCAAAGTTTTTTCTGTGTTCAGGAAATTTTAACTCGTACTGTAAAAAATGATACTCAAGTGAAATTGCCCTGGCTAACTGTTATTATTTTATGTTTATAATTAAATATTTAAGTTTATTTAACTTTATTTTCATTCTTATCCACTAAAATTGTTGCATTTATATTACTTCTATAGCAGACCAGCTGAAATATCAAGTCAAAAAGTATACGATACGGGTTGCAATCATGCAAGAAAGATGAAATTTCGTATTTCAGTATAGTTTAGCATTTTTAAAAAACATAGGGCTATGCATTTTGAAATTCATATTTCTTTTATCATTTAAGGAACACCCTTGCATATATATAATAAAGAAAAGTAATTATTACTGTATTTTTTGCTAAATTCTGATTTATTTAGAATATAGATGCAATAATTTGGATTAGTAGGCACATTAGAAAAAAATGCTCTTTAAAATAAAAGTATCTTGAAATTTAATGTAAATGTTAATTTACTTTTGAGATGTTGAAAATATCTTCAAGTGGTAACAGTTTTGCCATGCATTCCTTATGCATGGCAAAACTGTTACCTATTTTTATAATATATTTAATTATCTTATTAATAAGTTCTGAGACTTATTACAAAATAATATTAGATAAATAATGAGGGTTTCACAAACTGGATAGAATCCCCGTAAAAGTTGCATAGATTGGCTTATATATAATTTTTTCAGGGTTTCGTTAAATAAGGTCAATTCCGCTATAAAAGGTAGTCGTTGTTACGGGTTGCTATCTTATTCTCCGGTATAAATTGGCTAAATACTAAAAGTGACACTTGAAATGCATTAGAAATACGAAAAGGTGAGTTTAATTAATTCTTATCAAAACGATAATATTAATATGCTAGTCTTTGTCTTAAATCTATCAGCATACAAAACAGTGCTTCTTTATTTATATAACTAGCAGACTCGGCTACTCGTTGCTAAGGTTTTTGATATTCCTCTTACATTGTAGTAAACTATTTAAAAAATAACGTAAATAGAAATTAAAAAAAATATATAAAAAATCCACCGACCGCTAAGTAAGGGAAGAATTCAAAATGCAAGTAAAAATATAAAGGCAAATAACGAAATAACAATATTTTGATATAATCGTATAGTCAAAGTCCTCATTCATTAGCTCTGAAAATTTTGTAAGAAAGACACCATCAACAACGTACGTACAAAGGTCCCCAAACGCAACGACTTCAATAAGTACATAATAAATTTATTATACTTTTTAGACGTCTTTTAGTATCGGGGTTATTTAATTCTTTTTTTTTCTGTTTTTTTTAAATTATTTTACTTTTTTTTTATGTTGTACTAAATGAATCTACAAACACACTAATTTCACTTGTTTACTATCAATATTGTATAAAAACCTTTCGCCAGCACCAATAAAAGCTATTTCGACCAAACATTTCTAAGTACCGTCTCGATGAACCACGCTTTCGTTTAAAAAACCCGCCTTCAAATCCGTTCACGCGTTTGGCTGCTACGTTGCCACAGACAGACACACAGATACACAAATCTACAAGTCAAACTTATAATACCCCTTTTTTGGGTTGGGGGTTAAAAATAATGATGTGGAACGCTATGTTTTTTTACATAGATGCAATCTGTAAAAGAACATGGCGACCTCTATGACTGATTTTGATATGACTTGGAGAAACAGATAATTTAAGTTGTTATAAAATATTTTATTTTGTTAAAAATATATATCGTAGAAGACCACCAACGCATATTTCATTATATTGAACTTGGTACTTATTTCACTTTTACAATATTGCTTTTATATAAATAACCACTAATATTGCATAATGGGTCAAAGAAAAAACACTAATGTAAACATAAGTATCTCTTCTGAATAAATCATGATTTTTTTCCAACCACTATAAAAGTCGGGTACTACTCACTGAAATTGGAGACCCTTTGTCCATTCATTTGGGCTGTAGATAGTGTTAATATGTTGAAACGATAGTGTTAAATGGTGCGTGATTCTAATCAATCGTCTTTAAAGGACTGAGTGAGCTTCGCCCTTATTCTTATTCGCTGGATATCATTTATCCCTGAAAAGACATTATTAAAATATACCTATTTCCTTATTGCCTGAATGTTTACTAATACATCACTATTATAAAATATTTAGTCTTGTTTTGTAAAAACCGATATATACTTATTTTTTATAAATAAATATATTTTCTAAGTACAAAAAAATACAAATACTTATAAAAAGACGTTTTTAAACGTACCTTAATATATCAGACCTGAAAATGTTAACAGTATATAAATGTGAATTTAAATATTCAAAACAGAAGTGTCCTGGCAATAGGCAATGAATAAAATGGTTACAATAACTATTGAATAGTATTTTTATAGAAAGTGTAAATAAAGCTTTTACGTTCAATACGTAACGTTCAATACGTAACGTTACGTTTCCCAGTAGTCGCGGGTTCGAATCCCTGCCCGTATCGGTTTTTTACATTCTATATTTATATAAATACTTCTCTTAACTTGTTTCCATTCTTAAAAATCTACTTTCCTGCATCACACATCTGTGTGATGCAGGAAATGTCACGCATGACTATGAGATCATAGTCATGAGTGACTTAACCCTTGCTTGCTTAAGGTCAATCCAACGACGACAGTTAATTGACTCTCTGAATTTGGAAATTCTAGCACTTGGTCCGACACATAACAACAGTTCCTAATCAACTTTGTTAGACCTTATTATTTGTTCGGACTCCCAAAGTGTTAGTAACTTTGGTCAAATACCTGCTTGTGCCCTTTCACATCGTGACTTTATTTGTATTTCATATAGCGATAAAGTGCCTAAATGCAAAACCAAATACCTTCTACTTTGTTATTATAATTATAATGACAAAAAAGTGATTGTATTGGATGCATGTGTTGTAAATCGGGCCGCGGTGGAAGAATTAGGAATAATCGAAGACATAGTTCAACTCTCTAACAATAATATTTTAACACTTCTTGACCGTCATGCTGCTCTTCGTTTTGACTTTGACCAACACTATTGACTCCAAAAGAACAACTAAAACCATTTCATCAATTCTCTGTTCGTCTAGGCCCGATATCCCTCTAGTTCACTTCACTCCTGTTGACAAAGCCGATGTTAAGAAGTACCTTTTAGCCGTAACATCAAAGGCTACTAGTTGTGACGGTATTAATCGTACTATGACTTATGACATTCATTATCGATTCTCTCATTGCTTCCTTATCAAAAATAATTAACTTTTCTTTTTCCTTAGTTATCCACATTTGTGGCGTTAAGCTTATATTCTCCCACTTTCAAAGATCGCCAATCCTATGTTTCGTCTAATGCCTTTATGCCTAATTTGATACGAACTTAAAATTGACGTGACGTGTGACCTTGAGTAAGGGCCACATTTAGGTGAAATGAGCGTCATTCCCCCCCCCCCGCCCGCTTTTAAGGTGAACGGACGTGTTTTCGAGTGCTCCTGTGTTTTTAATATAAAAAGTAGTGTATAATTGTGTTTTGTGTAAATAAAATCGGATGTCTATCATCCAAAATCGTAAATCTTCAAACAGTACAACAAACACTAAAATATATATTGTTATTAATGAATTCTAATCCAAAATAAGTCACAGTGCATAATAAAATCAGTTGAACGAGATATTTCAAAGTGCAGTGTTATAAGGTGAAAAGTCATTGACCGCGGTTGACTAAGGGCCAATCACAACAACTGACACCGAACTTCAACCTCCTAAATCAAAACTATTCAACAAATTGAGTTCGTTGTAGTGTGACAGGTTTGGTGTAGTGGTTAAGAAGCTTAATTGCGTTCAAATCTGTGTTGAACTAACCTGGTTTCGAATCTCAGTGCACTTCTTTGCTGACTAAACTTTTTTATTTTTGGTTATTGTTTTGTTGTTGAACTTACCTGAATTGAATCTCAGTGTGACTTATTGCTGGCTTAACTATTTTTAATTTATATTTTTTGGTCTATTTTGACTTTTTAAAAATATTCTGTGCAAGTGCTACTTACCAAGTAAAGTTTTAATTCTTACCTGTTTTCTTGCAAAATGTCGGTAAAAAGGACTCCCCCGCAAACAGAAACCACGTCCTCTTCAATGACGATTCTACAACCAGCTCAGTCTGATTCGGCATTAAACAATATAGATAATTTTGTCAACGCTACTCGCCGGACAAGACGACGTTTGGATGATGACTCATACGAATCTTGCAGGTCAGAAACTCTTCTGTCAGAAATCCAAAAACTTTTTTCAAGTTCCGAAGCTAAGCAAAATGCTAAACTAGATAGACTAAACACTTCAATAAATGATATACGTACCCCGAACGAGCAAATTCAAGAATCGATCACTTTTGTGACTCAAAAGTATGACGAGCTACTCGAACGATTAAATGTTTCAGAACGTGAAAACTCAAATTTAAAGAAACAAATTAAACAACTGGAATTTAAACTTGATTCTATTGAGCGCCACACTCGCTCAGCCTTGATCGAAATCTCTAACCTGCCCACTCGTGATTCTGAAACAAAGTTAACGTTAACTGAAACGGTCTGTGATATTGGTGTACTCATTAATCAGCCCATTTTGAGCTCCGACATAAAAAATATATTT
Source organism: Napeogenes inachia (assembly GCA_959347355.1). NCBI lineage: Eukaryota > Metazoa > Arthropoda > Insecta > Lepidoptera > Nymphalidae > Napeogenes > Napeogenes inachia. The sequence goes on along the minus strand of OY365793.1, from coordinate 17,818,650 downwards.
AGAATGAAGTCAAAATCAGAGAAGCACGGTCCAGGCACCGTCATAGTTGAACTTGTTTCAACTAATTTAAAAGATAATGTACTACAAGCAAATAAGCATTATAATAAAAATAACAAAACCTGCAAATTATCTACATCTAGCCTTCAGTTTCCTGGACCAGCAAAAGCCATTTATATTTCTGAATCCCTTACAACCCATGGCAAACATCTCTATTACCTAGGGCGTAACCTTCAGAAAGAAGGTAAAATTGACGGTTGTTGGACAAATCACGGTAAAATATTTATAAAAAAAACTTCTACTTCTTCGCCTAAGTGCGTGAACACCGAGCAAGACCTTCAAATACTTACGTTTACTTCTATCTGACTATTTTGCAGGAGTATATATTTCGCACACTCCTTGCCTAGGTATTTATATTGTAACACTAAATTACTATTATCACACATTAAGTTACTCGTACACATACACACTTTAATAATAAACCTATTGCGTCTACATCTACACTATTATCAATTTAGTCTATATAGCAGTGCTACCCTTATAAACAGAAACATTCAAAGCATACTGCCGCATATTATCTTAACTTATACTTGCAACAACCCTAACATGAATACTAAATATCTTAACATCTCAGCCTACAATTATTTCTGTCCAAACTTACATAACCATGCATACTTACAATCGAAAATAACTCACTCATCACTTATAGACTCCTTTTTTCTGTTCTTATTTTACAAGAATATTGACTTAATTTATTTATTCCCGTTGATGTTATTTAGTTATGTTATTACAACTTGCAATCAAAATTCGATAGTTTACATACGATAAATACCGAGCTAGATAACTTTTCATTGGCTGAATCTGCGAGCTGCATGATTGAAGATTGCAATCAATTATCAAAAACTCTTAAAAACTCTTATTCATTTTTCAGCCAAAATATAAGAAGCATCAGTCGTAATTTTAATGGATTACTAGCATTGTTGGACAGGAGTAGGACCAAATGGGATATAATTGTACTGGTTGAATGTTGGTTACATAATTCCCCTCCCATTCCATCTATCGACGGGTACACTGTTTTGACAACAAGTAAACATAAAACACAAAATGAGGGAATCATTGTTTACCACGGTAATCATCTCAATATATCCATCATCAACTACGAATTACGAGACGCGAACTGTTTAACTCTTATTCTTAACAAAGATACCGTGATAATTACAATTTACAGACCTTCTTCTAATTATAATACAACAGCTTTTCTTGATTCTCTTCACGGACACCTCCTGAGTTTGTCTCATTACAAAAATATAATAATTATTGGTGACATTAATATTGACATCACGGAAAATACAAGTGATCTTCGCGCCGTGGAGTATCTTACTTTGCTAGCATTTCATGGTATGCTTCCTGGACACACTATTCCGACTAGAAAAAAATCGCTCTTGTCTTGATCACATAATATTAAAAACCAGAAACCCAGCTCACTGTTTCGTTTCTAATACCTCTTTGACAGACCACGACACAGTTTTATTTTTTCTCCATTCTTGTAATCCACTCAATAAACAAGACACAATAACCGTCAAGCATCTTGATTATGAAGAATTACATTTGGATCTCTTGAATGTTGATTTTAATCACATTTATACTTTGACTGAAGTTGATATTGCTGTAGATTTTTTTAATAAATCTTTAAATCGTACAATAGTGGCCAACACTTCATTAAAAATAGTTCCAAATCGTAAAAGAACTCGAAAGCCATGGATGACTCAAGGTTTACTTAGATGTTTAAGACACAGAGATCAGTTACACCTTAAACTAAAGAAGTTCCCCAATGACCCAACTCTTAAAATTACATATTCCAGATATCGAAATTTTTGCACAAACCTACTTAGAAAAAATAGAGATAATTATAATAGATCGCTTTTAATGAATTCGAAAAATAACTCAAAAAAACTGTGGACAGCTGTTAAAGACATCGCACACTCAAAAAAATCAAAATCTCGATCAGACGAACCACTGTCAATAGCAGATAACCCCATAAGCGCAGTAAATGAAGTCAACAATTATTTTAGTAATGTAGGTCAACGGCTTGCAGAAAAGATTATGTCCAGAAATTCACAATACATGAGTATCAATCAGTCCTCTTTCAACAAGTCGTCCCCTAATACTTTTGCTTTGATTAACACAGATGCTTCCGAGGTCGAGGCCTTAATAAACGATCTTAAAAGTGATTGTTCACCTGGTCTAGACCTCATCTCAAGCACTATATTAAAAAAGTTCAAGAATATATTGGTTCGACCAATTACCTATATCATCAATCTGGCCTTTATTACTGGTACTTTCCCAAATGCTTTCAAACTTGCTGTTATTCATCCGATTCACAAAAAAGGAGATAAGAATCTTGTTGTCAATTTTAGGCCGATATCGATACTGCCAACCCTTTCCAAAATAATTGAGCGGGTTTTAAATAAAAGACTTATTTCATATTTACAAATAAACAAAATTCTTTCACCATCTCAGTATGGGTTTCGTCCGCATATATCTACAAGTCATGCAGTTCTTGATCTGGTTAATGAGACAGTTTCTAAAATAGACAATAAACAAAAGGTTTTGGGCGTTTTCTTAGACCTTGCTAAAGCGTTTGACAGTGTTTCTGTCTCCATCCTAATTACCAAGCTAGAACTTATAGGCATCAGAGGCCTCCAACTTGATTTATTCAAGAGTTACCTCTCACATAGACGCCAAGTTACAAAAATAGGAGAGTGGATTAGTAGAGAACAACCTGTCTCTTACGGAGTCCCACAGGGCAGTATACTTGGTCCAACCCTATTCTTAATTTATATTAATGATCTCTGTCAAATACAGTTGCAGAACGGATCCATTTATACTTACGCTGACGACACTGCCCTCTTATTTCATGGTTGTGACTGGCAACAAGCCTTTGAATATGCACAATCCGGTCTTAACGTGGTTACAAAATGGCTTTCTGAAAATTTGCTCACTTTGAATGCAGATAAAACCAATTACATAGCCTTTTCACAGACATCTCGTACCCGCCCTAGTGACTCCTTTTCAATCACCGCCCACAACTGTTATCCACAAAGCAGCATACCATGTGCATGTCCCAGGGTCTCTCGCACGTCAAACAGTAAATATCTCGGAGTTACACTGGATGCCTCTCTCTCATTCCAAAACCATACTGAGTCATTAACGAATAGACTGAGGAAGCTGATTTATATATTTAAAAATCTCCGCAACATTGCAGATTTCGATGTTCTCCGTCTCGTCTATCTAGCCCTAGGTCAATCTCTAGTAAACTATTGTATAGTGGCATGGGGTGGATGCTCTAAATCTCATCTTTTGAAGGTGGAGCGAGCTGTAAGAGCCATTATAAAAGTGGGACATCGCCTTCCTTTTCGCTGTCCTTCAACTGAAGTTTTTAAAATATGTAACGTCCTATCTGTTTTTTTTACAGGATTTTCAAAGCACTGAAAATATCCTATATATAGCTTCTTAAGTACTTCTAAAAATAACAACTAATAGTATCTAAAAATAATAACATACTAAGCCCATTTATCTTCGCGTATAATAGTCACACGAGCACTGGTACCTACACACACACACACATCTACACTTACACACACACACACACGCATGCACGCACACACACACACACACACACACTTTTTTGTTTTGTTGTTACTTTGATTTTTCTTTATTATTCTCCTAGAATTAGTTATAATTTTAATTTGTTGTTTTTCTATTATTCTCAATCATACATTTATATCTATTATTATATAATTTAAAGTAATATTCTCAGATTAGATACAGAGATGTATTATTCTCATTTTTTAAATGATGCTACCAAAATTTCAATTCTCTTACTTTTAAGGGTTCGGGAGCCTGGAGATCTGTAACACAGGTTCTGAACCTAGTACAAACTCCAGCTCTCGAGGAGGTATTTATGGATTGTAATTTTTATTTATTCTACTAATGCTGTACCTTTTCGAGAGAAATAAATGCTTTTTGTATTTGTATTTTGTATTTTGTATTCGGTGCCTGAGACCGGCGCGGGTGTACGTGTGTATTTTTCATGATTTTCGTAGATTTATTTTATAGTTTGCATATTTTTTGTAAAGAAGTTTACTCGTATACATTTTTACCTTAGTATTACCTTAATTTCATTATGATATTTCAGAGTATTTATGCTATATGTGAAATAAAAAAATATATATATTATTTACGTTTATGGGCGTGATAATGAATGAGGAGCAGATAAGACTAATGTTGGATGAAGCTGGACTGGATACAGATTACGAAGATGAAAATGACAGCGAGGTGGAAGATCACGTTGAAGTAAGAGAAGAAAATACGGATACCGAACAAGAAGGTGACCTATAAAGTCGCTAGAGGTACTAATAGGTGGCCTATAGTGGTTTTTTATAGCTTGATGAAAGTTGCAGGAATTAATACATATATTATATTTTCACAAAATAATCCTCCCAAAAAAATTTAAAGAATATTTTTTCTGGAAAAGCTGTCGTATGAACTCATTGACGCGCAGTTGAGGAGACGGTCGGGAACTACTTCTTTACCGAGAATGATACTATAAAGGTGTGCTGAAATCTGCAAACTAGACGGTCCAGCATCATCAGGTACTGCTAACAACTTAGGCCAAGGTCGTTGTAGCTTTTGTAGTTCGAAAAAAAAACCGTAAAACGCGTTACAACTGCCTTACTTGCAAAAAATATTTTTGTTTGGAACACGCGGTTATGGTTTGCTCTTATTGCTATAGTAATGAATCTCAAGAGGATAAGATTTTATTTTATTATTCCTAGTTCTGTTATCTAGAAGATTTACGAAGATCTTTATGTTATGTTGAAGAAGAATTTTAATTTTGGTTCACTTTATCTTAGTTTGTAAAAATAACTAATGTTTTTCAATGGCTGTTTCTGAAGACTGCGCAACAATAATAAATGCAAATAATTGTAAAAAAAAATGGTTTAATTTATTAAACATATTCCTAACTTTAAATACAATATAAGTTTCCAATAGGTTTTCCCAAAAAAATCAAAGTTACGGGTTTTAACGTTTCGGTCCGATACACCGTGCGCGGGTACAGGTGTTACACTATTTAGCGCGGGTACAGGAAGGTTAATACCTATATCCGCTTTATTTTCGGACTACGTAAGTTTGACCACATCTCCGACTATAGGTCAAAACTAAAATGGGTGCCCATTCGTAAACAAAAAACTTACGGACTCTTTGTTTACTTTACTCTATTTTGTTTAATCCTTCCACTCCTGTTTATTTAAAACGCAATTTCTCATTCTTAGCGGATTACTATATGACAGATTACTTAGTTCTTCCAGCAAACTATTGCGCCATACACCCCTTCATCACACTGGTTTCTCATTTAGAGAGAGATCTCATTTAGGCAGAGTATGGAACGATTTACCGGAACATATAAGAAAAACCCCAATTTGTGAGTCGTTCAAACGCCAAGTAAAGGAAGTATATCTCAAATAATAAAGTATTTTTCTGTAGACCACATTATTTGTTATATATCTCATATATATTAAATATTATGTCGTATATTTCGTATGTATTATATTAGGTGTTATATAGTATATCTTATTATTTTTAGTCATTATTATATGTATATTAAGATATAAAGATAGTCTTATAATATTATTTTTTTCTTTTACTTTCATGTTTTGCACGCCTACCAACATCCTCTCCTGTACATCGTAATAATGACTAGTATAGAATCTCTTCATGGCATTAAGCCCGCCTTTTGTGCGTTAAAGTGTGCATTAAAGAAGAGAATAAATAAATATATGAATAAGTATTGTAGTGATTATATTTTTTGAAAAAAAAAATGTTTTTGTGTTTCACTTCTGAAACTATCCCAATAAACATAGCTTACATTCCTCATCAAAAATCATACATTTTAAATGAATTAAGTGTTTTAATTATTTTGTTAATTATATAAGGTGTTTTTTAAATCTATATTTTTTTATAAATAATCATCTGAAGCATCTAAAGCATCTGAAGACGTAAACTACAAAAGTTTTTTGCACTCAAGAGGATCTAGATCTCAACGGACTCTAATTTGTTCCTCCAGAGAACAATAGAATGTTGAGCCTTTTGTTCTTCAGACTGCATATTGACAAAGTGATGACAATATTAAAAGCTAAAAAAAACAACAAAATAAATTGGTAGTTACGGAAAGAATAGATTCATTTTTTCAAAAGGATAGTGTCACTTTTTTCTGGCAAAAATGTGACCAATTATTATTAAATACAATATTTCGTAAGTCATATTCTTATAAATTGAATTTAAAACTTAGAATTTAAAGACTTTTTCAAATATAAAATAAATTGCTTTCATAGGCTAATAAAAAGGATGATCCAGCAACACTTTAAGCATGTTTTGCCTTTGCAGAAGATTTTTTGAGATCAACTCCATTTCTTCCAAATGTTTAAAAAACAACATGAATTTATATAGCGATTATTATGCTTAAGTTCTAATTATAAACTTAGGTATTTCCTTTCACTAAAATTCTCCAATTTTTTAAATCAACCCCGTGTCTCTTCTTTCCCTATGATTGCTGCCGTGTTAGACTAATGTTATAAATATTTAAAAACATGTAACTTTATATACTTATATTATACTACTATATTAGGTATACTGACATACATATTTATTCGTCGTGGTATCTATGAAATAAATCTCAAAAAAAAAATAAGAAGCACATTTTACTATCGTAAAATACACAAAGATTTTCCGCCCGATTCGGCAACCTCAAAAAAATAAATACATTTTAAGTGACCTAAAAAGCAATAAAAAACATTTTCCTCTACTTATTAAGATTATCTGTGACATCAAAAGATGGTTTTCGACTTGAGCTTGTTATCAAATATCGAATGACAATAATATCGAAATATTATCCGATCAAATTTGTTCTATATATAGACTGAACCTTTCTATAAAATCATTTTATTAAGTATTTACTAGTTTTTTGGTATATAATCAAATGACAAGAAGCTTTGACATCTTGTATTATTACATTTTAATGTACTTATAGTAATATATGTTACAACGTAAGAAAATTAAAAAAAATATTTCAAATAAAAATTTAAAAACTCCCGATACAAAAAGACCTCTAAAAAGAATAAAAATAATATTAATATGGTTTTTATTTTTTTAGAGGTCTTTTTGTATCGGGGGTTTTTAAATTTTTATTATAAATATAAAAAAAAAATAAAAGTTTAAAAAACGTTTGGCCGCTGCATTTCCACACACAGATACACAGATACATAGATACACAGATACATAGATACACAGATACATAGATACACAGATACATAGATACACAGATACACAGATACATAGATACAGAGATACACAGATCGACAGGTCAAACTTATAATACCCCTCTTTTTAGTCGGGGGTTAAACAGGTTAAAATTATAGAAGAAAACATAGTTTATTTAAATCAGAAGTATCTGTTTCAAAAATAAAGATATTCTCATGATAAAATTGTGTTAATTAAAAAAAATTGTTTAAAAATATTAAAAGAAACTTACTTACGAAAACATATTTAAAATTAGATTTGGAAAAGGACGTAGAAAAAAACCTAATTAATCATTATTATTCCTACAATAATCTACAGAAGAAGATCATAAAAGAAGATTTGAAATATTTACCCATTTATTTTGTTTGTACTGTTGTACTGTTTTACTGTTTTAAAAATGTTGAAATACACATAAAGTGATATGTAGAGCACAACTTTGCCATGTATTGAATACGTGAACAAATTTCAAAATTAGATGAATCGGAAGAAGTTTTATTGCATCATATTTATTCAATAATTTTGTTTAATCTCAAAGTTATTTTTATTAATTTACTGTTAGCTGATAAGCCACTATTGTTATTATTTTAGAATTCGTATAAATCCACTTGTAATCTTTGTTAAGTTTATAAAATATTATGACAAAAAAAATCTTAAATTAGCCCTGACCAATCTCCCCAACTTGGAGAGATGCACCAGGACAGTCGTGATGCGGCGAATCGCATCAACCACGTCGTCTTTCGAAGCGGTGTTTTCCAGGCCCCTAAGCCTCAACGCTACCCGTTCAACGGGCCAGACAACATCCGCCACCCCATCCGGCATTGGGCAACGTTTCGCCACCAGTGCCTCCGCCTGCTCTGGAGCACCCTTGGGCAACTCCAATTAAGATTAACCATCTCGGCGGCACGCCTCAGGGTATGAACGTACGTCACGCCCGTCTCTGCCACCCCGCTCTGCAGTTTTATTAAAACCGCAGGAGACCGCGGACACGGCAGTTTCGGGGGACTAGCACCCGGGTTTTTGGGCGCCATCTTGGGAGACGACGGTTTAGTGACATTACTTTGTGAGGCCGGCCTCTGGGGAAAGCCCTTCTTTTTCCTCTTGACTTTCCTCCGCACCAAACCCGATGAACCCGCGCCGGGAGGAGACGCCCTTCAAGTCCTTCGAAGCGGGAGTTAATTAAAACTCCCACCGAGGACAATACGGAGCGTCTCAACTCCTCAACCACGCATGGATCCACCGACGGCAACCCCGACAACACCCTCCCCCCTCCTCCGAAGAGACTGCAGGCCCGGAAGTGCCCACGAAAGCCTTAAGCTCCGCGAATTCCTTCCGGACCTTCAGAATCTCCTAACTGAGGAAGGGCCAAAACATAACAAAAAATTAAACTAAACTGAACTGCACTAAACTAAACTAAATTAATCTATGATTACACAACGGTTGGAGTTACGATTTAAAATATGCCAATATAAGGGATATCTATTTAGCATCTAGGAAAGTTTTATATGCTAAATGGAAATAACGAAACGATACGTTTCTTGGCAGTAATATTACGGCCTACAAGAACCTGCTGGACCCTTATATTTTTAAACACCATAAGCCACTATCAATGTTTCTTTTGATGAAACAACGAGGAATTGTTCCCTTAAAAATACTCCTTTTTATCTTATATTATATTAGTGTTTCAATTTTAAATTAGTGTATAAATTGGTATTGTTTTTGATGCTTATCAAGTCAATAGTGAAAATGAATTCAAAATAGATTTGATACTATAGTTTAAGGTTATATAGATTTGGTAATTATGTAAATTTAGTGAATTCGTATCTTCTTCTATACATATAATAAAATTGTCACTGATCCATTTCTGTATATGGAAAATATTTAAAAAAAATATTACATGGGACTTTACTTATAAAGCAAGAGAGCAAGAGCAAGAGAACCCAAAACAATCGTTTTTTCGTTTGTCTGTTTGTTTGTTTGTCTGTATGTTTGTGCATGCTACTATCAGAAACGGCTTAATCAATTTGAATGCGTTTTTCAGACATAGGTATATTTTCGCAGTCTTCACTTAACATTTAGTGTTTATTTCATATAAAACGGTTAAGAAATAAAAAAGTTATGTCAATTACGTAATAGGTACCATGCAAATTTTATTCAATTCATGTACTAAATCTGTAGAGGAGTAGTCTTTATACATTAAAAATATTAAAAAAAAATATACCATCTGATGTGAGGTGATAACTAACAGAATCCATTATCAGAATTTTAAAAATCTTGGTCTCTGTTTATCAGTTAGTGTTTTTGTTGTGCAATGTTTTTAAAAATCACAGTCCGACGTCTTGAGCAAGACTAACTCTCGGACTGTCTACCGCCCCTATTTATACTAAAATGACGACTGACATAAACAATTCTAGTAACATTGTAATTGTTTTAACAATGTATTTAGATCACTTCTCACTATAAATTGATTCTGTTACAAGCAATAACCAGTTAATCTAACAAATTATAATCCAATGTTCCTCTTTCGACCATCATGATTTTGTTTTATAAAGCCTTTGCGCCGATATATCTTATTGACGTACTATTGCTGCTTGTTTGAGTTTGAAGGTTTATAGTTTTTACATACATGTGCGAGTACATGAGGTACGTTTTATCAAAATCGAAATCTACGCGTACAAAGTCGCAGGTACAGATAGTACGTAGTATAAAATAGTATAGTAATTATAAAACAACACTAATCGCTAATATTTTTAATAATGCTATAAATATTTTGAATAATGCTATAAATATTTTGAATAATGCTATAAATATAAATATAGAACACTAACTCTAACTCAGGATATGGGCCATATAGTTCTTTTAAAGACAGATCAGATCTAGGTCTCAAATGAACTCAATTTATGTTTGTTGCGAAAGTGTGATGTTGATTCTTTTTTTTTTCGTTGATATGAATTTTAGCCATAAAGGTTAAGACAGTGATTAAAAATATTATTTTAGTATTTAAAATATATAATTGTTTATTTATAATTTATAATTGTCAAATAATACTTTAGCTTTCCTTGATATTCTCACTATCGAGAATCCTTAAAACACATTAGGACACACTGTTTATAGGAAACCCAAACATACAGATAGGTACCTCAATGGTAAATCACACCACCACCCTAGCTAGTTAGATACCGTTGCCAAAACTTTAATTCAGAGAGCACAACACATCTGTGAAGCTGAACACCTAGAGGGCGAGCTGCAGCATGTCAAGCATGCCCGTACCTCGCCAGCGTCGTAGAAACCACACCAAGTCACCCACAGTTGAGCGTCAACTGGCCCTACTACCATATGTGAAAGGAGTTACTGACAGAATCGGCAACATCTTAAAAAAGGTTTCTATAAAAACTATCATTATAGACAAGCCCAATCATTATATAAGATTGATACCTACCATTGATTGATTGATAAACCTAAAACCCTCGCTAAAGAACAACGTTACATTCCAAGAACGGTTCGTGAGGCTATTGAAATTAAAAAACATCCTAATTTTAATAAAGAAGACGGTTAGGGATTATCTAACACCTGGGACCCACTTTTGAAAAATATAAAATCCCATGTCTGTGACCGCACTGTAAGACCTCAAGATACTGTTAGTGCGTTTTGTGTGAATCCTGAACCGTACGCCCGGAAGCTTAGAAACCGTTGGAGGTAGATGACTAATTAACTGACTTACTGATAGACACCTCCATCTCGTCTTACCGTGAACACGCTTGCTACAAAGCATTCGAAACGTCGGGTTAGATTTAAAATGTAAATTTGAAATTCAGAGACGAAGCTTCTTAGCAATCCATGGATTCACCGTGCGGGTGCCGGGCCCATCGCGTTGCAAGGAGAGGAGTGCAAGCAGTGCCTGGGACTTGCGACCCAGGAGTAGGTTTAAGGGGCCCCTTTATTATGCGCAAAAACGCTCACCTTCACCCTCCACACTCCTCTCCCTACCTAACCAAATTTGGAAAGAACCTACTAATGCCGCCTTTGAAGTACGTTCTAGAAATGAACCGATGCTTGTTCTAGAAAGGCCAAGATCTTTAAGTAGGCTATAGAGAGATTTTGCTGTTATACCTCTCGCTCCCACTTCTACCGCGTACAAACTAACTATAAATCTATTCCTGATCAGTTCGTTGGTTAGTTCGTAATACTTATTGAGCTTGAATGTGTGATCCCTTGGGATGTTTGTTTCCCAAGGAACAGTAAGCTCCACAAGTACCACGCGCCTCAGATGTTTCGAATACAGGAATAAGTCCGGTCTGGATGACGAAACACCAACATCCCCAGGGATTTTGTAATGCTTTTCATACGTGTCCATCATGAGAATCCAATCAGGAGCCGCGCCTAATATTGAATAAGGCTTCGCTTTTGATTTTTTTTTGGAGGAGCCTTCTTTTACGAATTCTATAGATCGTTCGGTGGTTGTTATACCCTTCCGCGCTCTTGCTACTGAAAGACTAACCGCTTCCCGTATAATTTCTAATACCTTGTCGTGGCGACGCGAGTATTGACCTTTATCTAGAAGTACCCTACACCCTACTAATAGGTGTTTCGCGGTTCCTATTGCCTCCCCACAGATGTTGCAAGACTTTTCGGTGGCTTTGCCCCATCTTACTAATTTACTTTGATCTGGGAGAGTCATTTGGAATGCATTAAGATAGAATTTTAATAATGCTGGGGACCAATCATAAATTAAGGTGCGCCACTTCAAAGCTAGTGGAATACAAAAATCTCCTATGGTCACCCATTCGTTTTGAATTTCTAGGCTCATCGCGTGGAGTCGGTAATTATCGTTTTCGTCTTGTCGAATAAAAGATTTTGTTATGTCTATGTCTTGAACTTTCCTACTTGATCCTAGCCCTACTTTATTTGTTTGAGCACCTATCATAAACTTTTTATGGAATTGAAGTCGTGACTCGAGCTCTGAGGCAACTTTGTCTTTTGGGAGAGAAGTTACAGTATCATCTTTAGATTTTCCGATGATATGTCTTTTGGTAACTCTTAGATGTTTGTAGAGCTCCGATGGTTTCTTTAATTTTAATCCAAAGTTGTTACGGTCTCTAAATAAGGTTGAAGAGTCCGCTGAGTGCGCTAACCCGAGCCATAACTTCAATGTCTTTATGACGCTTGCATCTAACTTTGACAAAAGGGTTTTATTTATATCATACACGAGGAAAGGCCAATTTAGACGTGATGTTAAATAATTATCGTAAATCCAAGCTTTTTTGACGTTACTTATTGGTTGGTTGTCTACCTTTTTGAGATCGTTTAAAAAGCTATCGACTATTACATCCAACGATGGAGTACGGCCTTGGTAATCGATTTTTTTACCTAAAAATTTAAACGGAGCTGCTTCCGTAACCGTACTAACGCACTGACCGCCTATTATAAGACCCGGATCGTAAGAGGTATATTTGGTATTCCGTCTACCCAGACACAGACTAAAACATTTACTTGGTTTTGTCCTCAATCCGCCCGTCCACGTACAGAAATCCTCAACTACATTTAAAAGTACCTGACATTGTTTCGGATTACGTGTCAGTATCGCGAGATCATCTGCAAAAGCTAGTATGGATTCTGTGTATTTGTTGTTGAACTTAAACCGATAGCCCCACTTTTTTTCATTTCTAATTAATTTGTCTATTAAAATATTAATAACTATATTAAATATAATAGGAGAAATACAACAGCCCTGAAATAAACCAACGTTATAATTAAGTGGTTTTGAATGGTTTTCATTAAAAATTATTGAGAATTTTAATTTTGAATAATATGATGCAATAATGTCGCGAACTACCATAGGAAAGTTATACCATTTAAGCGCGAACATCATTAGTTCATGTCGTACCGACCCAAAGGCGTTTTCTAAGTCTATCCAACAAACCGTAATTTGTCTCTCGCTAGTTCTAGCATCTTTAAGGCTTTCCGATATTAACGTATTATGTTCCAGGCATCCAGAAATTCCGGGCAAAAACCCTTTCTGGTGATTAGGCCTGAAATATCTATTGTTAATCATGAATTGCGTCATTTTAGTTTGTAAAAAAGAGAAAAATATTTTGGAAATTGTATTTGTTAGGGCTATCGGTCTAGTATCCTTGGGATTATTGACATTGTCGTTTTTCGGAATGAGGACAAAAAGGGCTTTTCCGAATGATACCGGTATTTGCTTTCTTGACCAGATTTTACCGAATATATTTAAAAGATGTTTATGGAGCGACGGACATTTTTTGTAAACTATATAAGGGATACCATCCGGACCTGGTGCTGACTTAGATGGTTTCATTTTAATTATTTTATTGATTTCCTCCAAAGTTGGTGGGTTGGCTTGAAAATCTTCAGTAGGAGTCTCAGGTTTGTGTTCGTTTGGATCCCCATATAGTCTTTGGTTTTCTGGCACTTCGTATGTGCTTTTATAATGGTCGAAAATTTGCTCGTTGGTCAAGAGAAGCTTACCTTTTTGATCTTTGAAAATGTTTTTTGAGTATTTAAAAGGATTTTTATCAAAGTCTACTTCATGTTTTGCCCGATCAAAGCTATCACGATTTTTCGTTATTTGATTTGTTATACCTTGGATAAGTTTAAGAATTGATCGCAATGCCCTAGACAGTTGGTGACTAAGTTGATTATCGCCTATTAATATATGCGAGTTAAATCCGTAAAAATAGATTTATTTCAATGTGTAGTTCACGTGAAAATCTTAGAAAACACTAGTACCAATTAGTTTGCCTCATATTGTTTTTTGTTTTATGTTTTTTACGTATTTTTCTTAATTAATCTATACATATAGATTAAATTTATCCATAATTCTTATTTGCACATGCAAATAAGAATTATGGATAAATCAATAGAATTTAAACACTAGGTTTTGACTCTGATTTTGCGTAAGATCTAATTTTAAAATGTTTCACTAAGACAGGACTACCAAAAGCCTTTCTCAAAGGGTTGGTGGAAGTTTAAGTTCTTGTGTGTCCTTGTTTTTAAGCTAAAATATGAAATAGCATATTTGGAATTTTTAGTACTTAATGTAACAAAATATTTCAAAATTATTTTAAAAGCTCATATGTATTAAATATTAATGGCGAAATGTTTAAGATTATTTAAATCTTATATATTCAAACAAGAAAAATGAAAGTTAAAAATAATACTAGTAATTAAGAAGTCTTTTAAGCTCAATTTCATAATATAGTTCTTAGACATTCCCCAAGAACTCCAAAACAACTAGCAATCTGCAGCAACAAGCAACAAAAGACTTTGATAGATGACTTAACTTTATTTAAACTTGATTTTACTTAAATTAGTGAGCTAATTTTTCTTATACCTTTTCATTTTATTATAGTTTTTAGATAGAAATTCTTAGGTTTATCTATATTTGCGTTATGATATATATGTGACATTAAAACATTGACGAACGTTAATCTACAATGTAAATAATACATTTATTCCAAACACGCCAACCTGACAGACATTCGATTGGAAATTTCGTTTATTTTCCCTTTATATGCGAATCACAGAGGATATCTATTTGTATAAGCTCGACTCAGATAGACTGACAAAATATTATGTGATGTACGCAGCAGTAATTTACTGTTAGAACAGTATTTGAAGAGTCTCTTCCATTACATCAATTATGCAATAGTATGAGTTACGTATTGTGTTATCGTACGACAAAGTAACTACCTAGTAAGTAACTATATAGAAATATTGAACGCTAAAAGTAGCTTAAGTAGCAATAAATGGTAAAAGGTTTAGAAATTTAAAATTACTTTCTTCTGTTATTTTTGTTTTTAATTACTTTTACTTACTTACTTAAAAATTATCAAAATAGAAATCCTAGGCGCCAGTGACAAAACTATAAGCGAAGACATATGCATAATCCTCCTGCATGTCATACTGACAGCCAATCACTTGTTCTTTATAATTTTAAAACTTTGAAAATGGAAGTGTCGATTAATGGTATAATATAATTTTGTACATCACCATATTATCGGAATTACAATATATACGAGTTTTTTAAACTCAGCTAGTCAGAAAGCAGGATACAGGTCAAACAGGACGACGCTCCGAAGATTCACGTCTACCCCAGCGAACCAATTATAAATTTACCTGTATCTTTTAGGGTACAAAAAAAACCTCCTGTAATGATTAAATTACAGGTTAAACTACATAATAACACTAATCTCACATTCATCTATTCAAATAACAATAATTTTATAATATCTTATGGAGGAAAAAGGTCTCGCAAGCAATATTATTAATAAAGGCTCAAAACCTATGAAACCTCTCCTAATTCAGAGTAAAGATTCAAATTACTTAGGAAATATTGTTCCAACAAACTTTGAAACTGCCCAGGAAGTGTCGGCAATAGGAATTATAATTATTCCATATTAATATATTAGCCCTACAATTAAACCCTTTAACTAATTTAAGAAACAACGCTTCAAATGCGTTAATAAGAACACAAATAACTAAAACACTCACCGAAGGCTAACAAGATCTTGAATTCGGAATTGCTTCCGAAAGAAAAGACTCTAAAGGTCACGGCATTGTATTTTATAATCAAAATATGCATAATAAGCAAACGATGTCGCTATGCATACGCCGCGTTACACGAAATGTGTGTAAAATTCATATTAATCGGAAGAAGACCAATATTTAAATAATTTAAGAACAATGCACTACATATCTAAAGGAAGAAACGAGTGTAATAAATTGATAACAAATTGTTATACTAATAAATATAACAATAAAACATCGTTGGCTGCTACTAAACTTCTGAAACAATATGACAGCTACTCAAGTAATATTTAGCGATATGCTACTCTTAATAATGATTAATAATTGAAATTTAAAATAGTAATTCTAAACAAAATGGTTATATTTTCAATAATATTTTGGGGACTATAAAGTTAGCTTAAGCTGGCAACATTCAATATTTTAAACAAAAAGAAATGTCACAGGCTAATTAAGATTTTGTAATTAGTTGTCAACAGATAAATAATTTACCTTGTATACGAATTTGACAGATAATAAGAAATCAATAATATTAAAATTATAAATATTTAAATATCTACAGAAATGAAATTTTTATGTAATATGTATGTATATTAACCATCAAATGTTGATATTTCAACGAATAAAAAACTCATCGATTTTTCGCAAAATTAATTAATAGAAATTTTGACGAGAGACTTTTTGACTGGAAATTAGGGTGCTTTTTCGCATTTAGTTTAAAAAAAGGGTAAAAAATATTTTTTTTAGTCTAAAAAAATACAGCGTGTTTGAGACATAAAAAGGTAAGTTTTCACAAAATTTCACAAAGAAAAAAAAATTGTATAAGATAAAAATAAAAAACAAAAAACTTGGTCCTTGCATTTTTTGGCAAAATTTTGAGGTTATGTAAGGAAAAATTACAAATAAAGAATTTGTAGGTTTTATTATTACCTACAACTTTGCCATTTAACTTTTTTCATAGGACTTGTAGTTATGCCGGAAATCGCAATAAACCGTTTTTCATCCTTTAAAGCTCACCCCCACCCCTTTCCCGAATTCAGATCGCCTTTAATTTATTTTCTTTTCATTTATTTTATATTTTCTTGCTTTTCGAAACGGTTTCATCCTGTTACTGTTTTTTAAGAAATTATTAGCACTGAATTAATATACACTGAGACCTTTTTATGTATAAATAAATAGAATTGTAACACGTAGTCATGGTATTGTTTTGTAAAGTTATATAAATCTTTAAAGATTTTTGGGTATAATGATCTCTTTTGGCATATAGTTTTGATAATTTTCACAATAATTCTAGATATTATGTTTTCAGTATTTGTTGTGTTAATTCATACTGTTAAATGTCTATTCTAACTCGGGAAGCAACCAGTAAGTAACACCGCAAAACATAAGCGACCTATAGACCTTAAGGTTTTCTTGATCGTACATTTAATTATAACCAAAGAAAGATAAAATAAGTGCTGATACTTTATAGTGACGACCATATATTTTTTTCTAGGTTCAATCATAAGATTGACAACCTTAAGGATCTATAATCTATGGTTATATAAGTTATAAATATTTAATACTCTTTTCAAGTCTGTATCTTACCATTCAAATAATGTATCTATTGTAATATTTTTAAACATTATCCACATATTTAAATTTATTTTAAATTATAATTCCATTATAAACTTATATAAGTACTACTTTGTGTAAAATATTAACTAAAATTGATTTAAACTTTATTCTCTGTTCACTCTCTTTACTTCCCTAAGGAATGTAAGACAATGAGATAGCTTCTTGCAACTAGTAACAATTGACATTGATAGATGACTTTACTTCATTTAAAGTTGGTTTTACTTTTACTCTTTGCTAACTAAAAATTAATGTCTTATAAAATTTTAATTATTTTAAGAATTAAATTAAAAATTTAAAAAACCTCCTAAACAAAAAGACCTCTAAAAAGAATAAAAATAATATTATTATGTACTTATTGAAGTCGTTGCGTAGGGGGACCGTTTAATAAAGGAAGAAGTTAAAATGTAAGTAAGTTAACAAGGCAAAGGCAAGTGACGGTAGAGTAGGGACTTAGAGTCCCCGTCGGCCGGTCTTGCGACGGTGGGAGCTATTTCCCCCACCTGGATCGTTGGATCAGCCGGCGGCACGGGACTCTAACGTTCCGTCTTATGCAGGTGCTCACAGGACATGGGTGAGTACGTGCATAAGATTGCACGCAGAGAGGCCGCCCCTTCCTGCCACCACTGTGACGAGTCCGTCGATACGGCTCGTCACACCATGGCGGAGTGCGCAGCCTGGAACCGCCAGCATACTGAGATGGCCGTGGTTGGCAGCGACCTCTTGTTGTCAAGCGTAGTATCCGCGATGCTCGACGACGAGAGGTGCTGGGTCGCTATGGCCTCCTTCTGCGAGCAAGTCATTGCCGCGAAGGAGGCCGCGGAGCGGGATAGAGAGGCAGCCTTCTCTGAACCGTTCCGTCGGGGTAGGCTGGGTCGAAGGAGGCGGGATTACGCCCGCAGCCTCCTACCCCAGCTGTAGTGCCTGGACGGGAGAGGGGAGTGACCTCTCCCACCTATTATAAGCCTATGAGGTAAGGGTGTCCCTAAGCTGATCGAGACGATCTCTTATTTATACATATTTAATACTCGAGGGGGTTCCGCCGTCACGGTGAGTGCGAAAGCGATCCCGTGGCGTCCCACTAAGGCGATGAGGTCAACCGTTGGTTTTTTAGTGGGTAGCCTTAAAAATGGCAGCGTCATCTATGCTGCCGGGTAGTCCCACATACCCCCACGGCCATCACCTTCCTGGCTGCTGGGATGATGCGTAACGCATTTTTCCAAAAATAAAAAAAAAATAAAATAAAAAAAGTTAGCCTCAATAACATAATGTTTATTTTAGTCGAGGGTTTCTGGAAGAAATCTCTTTTAAGAGATAAGTTATTCTATGTAATAATTATTTCATACGTACATTGTCATTTTGCTTTAATATTATATGGTAAAAAAAATAACCTAGATTGAAAAAAAAAACTTCATGTTCATTAAAAATAACAGCATGAATTAGTAAAGTATTTTTTTAATTGTTGAAAAAATAAACGGTATCTCATATTTATTGTGACTTTTTTCATAGTTATTATTAGTTTTGGTTACGAAGTAATAAAACATGGCCACATGTACAAAACTTTTCCATTATAATATTTCTTTTCTAACAAACATCCTGAAAGTTACTTTTCTGGTACATGTAAAAAATATTACGGTTTTCTTCATATCACTTTTATTTACTTGCTCTGACTTATCGGTAAATATTTTTCCTAAAATTTCAAACAAATATTTAGCTTAATCATATTTTTAATGAAATATAATCTTTTCATTAAATAGTTTGAATTAAGAGAAAAGAAACAGTGTCGATACAATAAATATTTTAAAATGTTAGAATTTGGTTACTCATACGTTTTTAAATAATTAAAATAAGGTATGAGTAACTTTACTATTGATTATTAAATAATTTGAATACAGTTTTCTAATCATTACATAGTATAAAGCAAAGTCACTTTCCGCGTCTGTCTCTATGTCTGTATGTATGCTTAGATCTTTGAAACTACACAACTATATTGAACCACTTATATGAATACGGGCAAATTAATACAATGAAGTGCCTACTTTTATGATTGAGATACGTAAGTAAACATAGTAAAAAGCAATTAAATCTTAATATTATAAGGAGCTCAATCAATACGAAGAAAAATGAAAAAAAAAAAAACAAAATTTTGAAAATGTATTCAACAGAATTCTTAAACTAAATGGACATGTGAATTACCTATGATAAAATCAACATTATTTTATTACTTTTTAGTTTTAAAGTCGCTTTTTTTTAACGTAATTATTTTTATTTTATGCTTTTTAGTTTATTGCTACATTGTCAATCAGCCATGAGTAGACCTATAAAAGGTGCTGCGCGCTTTAAAAATAACTGATCTTAAGAAACGAGAACGGATAAAAGTAGTCGTCTCCGTAAAAATGCTCTTCGAAACACAATTTCACGTTCTTGTGAGACTAATATAAGAAATCACGATTACTTCAAGAAACTCTTGATCAGCAAAATTATAGACTTGGTAAGTTCCAAGAGCGTATTTTGAGCAGAAAGCTAATAGACTTGGCCTCATTAATCAGCATCTGGGCAACGAGTCAGCTGAGCAGAGGACTAGTAGACTTTGTCTTATTAATGAGCTTTTAGAAAACGAGTCCACTGAGCAGAAGGTTCATAGATTAGAAGTGAAACGAAACCGTACAGCAACCGAGTCTGCTCAGCAACGTGACAACCGGCTAGCAGCAGCGTATCAGACTTCCAAAATGACTTCGTTCAATGAATGAGCATAATTTTATAACCACCATAAATCAATATGTTGAAGTACCATGTACAGTCTCTAATAAATTATTATATCCAAAACAACAGACGTCATTAGTCACAGCACGTTTTGATTTCCGGAGGAGCTAGTGCAAAACTGGAAAAAAACCCTCATAAAATATAAAATAACGGGCCTACCTGATTTAAATTTTTATGGGATCTATTCGAAACTATTCGCATCAAACAAAAAATAATTACTTAAATCCGTTCAGAAACCTCGGAGAAATCGGTGTACATACATAAAAAAAAACAGTCGCCGGCGCACTATGTTCTGGAACCGTCTCAAAAATGGCTCTTTTGAATGTTCAGTATTGAAAATTTTGTTAATGCATATAGCTAACTAAATGTCTAATACATATTATTTAGCGTTTAAAATGTTTATATTTTATTTTTACTAAAACCAGACTTGCAAGTTAATGGTCAAAATAACGTCGATTGTGTAGCTCAGAATTCCTCAAGTTTACATGGTCATATTTTGATTATGTTCGTTGAAAATTTATAAGTGTGATATATTATGGTTCGAATGGGTATTAAGTAATCAGATTAAAAGTATTTAAATGGACGTTTAAATAAAAACAAGAGGGGTATAAAAAAATTACAGTATCTAATATTGTATCCTTACGAAAATTTTGAATAGATTTTTGACAGGGAGCCATGTCTGCCGATGTTGTAATTTTGATTGTATCACTTAAAACAAGACACATAGAAGCCAATACAAAAAAAGGGAAAGGGGAAATGTTTTACTACGAATTTAAGGCGTGCGAAGCCCCTGGCAAAAGCTAGTTATTTATAAATGTTAGTCATATTTTACTAAAAACGGAAGAAAATAAATAATTATTTGATAGGGGCTCCCCAAAACAACAAACAAGATTTATTTGCTGATATTAATAACGGCAACATGTAGACGCTTAACATATTTAGTTGTATATTCACTTTTAAAAAAGTATTTAAATAAAAATAATATAATATTTAAGGATTAGCTCCTAAACATCAAAAGTGATTTTTTATCTATTTAAGGAATATTTAGATATTCACTTTAACATAATAATTAAAAGAAAATAAATACTCAGATAACAAAAGTGTTTATTTGCCGTTTTTGTATACAATGGTATGGAACCTTTCGTGCACGAGTCTGACTTGCACTTAACCGTTTTTCTCTACATACTAAAATATATTTTTAAAAAATCTTTTTTATGCGATTTATTAATTAATTTATATTTTTTAAGTGTTTAAGAATTTTTTCTTCATACATATACCTAATAGAACTATAACTGATCGCTGTCTGTACATGGAAAATATTTTCAACAATTCACAATTTACCTTTTTGTAGAAGAGACAACACAAAACATTTTTTTTTCATTTTTTCTGTTCGTTTATATATTTGCATGTCTATGTCTGCACGTTTTTTCAAGCTAATCTCAGAAACGGATTAACCGATTCAATTTAGATGGAGTTTTCGGGAATATATTGTCATGGGCCTCAATTTACATTTATTGTTTTTTTATTGAAATCGGTTAACAAATAAAGAAGTTAATAAATTCTTATTTTTGTAACATTGCAGTAATACCTATTTTCTAAATTCAAATAGTGGTCCTCCCCTTAAGGAATGAATACCCTTTCCAATAAAAAATACAAAATTGGATTACCTAGTCTGTAAAAACAATTATATGATTAAAAAAAAACATATAAAAAATAAATTGCAAATACTTCAAAGCACAAACTACTCGCTGGAGATTGAAGAAACTTTGAGCGGGAACGTTTTATCGAAATCCAAATCTATGCGTACGAAGTCGCAGGCACAGCTAGTATTTAAAATATATTTGGCACAGAAATTGAAATATAGTTTACAACTCTTGGTTAGTATTTACAACTATTACTACTGATCCCCCGGTGACGCTATAATAGCCAACAGGGCTAACAGTATAGACATACAAAAAAAAAAAAAAATATTACTACTACTACAACTACTAATACTATTTCCCTGCATACCTCAATTATCTATATTCTGTAAAAAATAATAAACCAAGCGACAGAAGTCTTAGGTTACAAAGATAATACACATGTATTCGCATAAGGAAAAAAATATAAATAGAGATTCTAAATTCATCAAACCATAAAGTGACATGTTAGCTCGGTCAGCAGAGTGATAGGGACGGACTCCCAGAGGTTTCAGTCTCAAACCATCGGGTCCCCATAAGGATGGTCTTTTAAAAACTTTACAAAATTTGCACCAGTATTATTCAGAACTAAAGAAATAACCAAAACCATTACACGTTCCTAAATCTGATATCAAAATCGCATAAAACCAGTTTTTTTTTGTCGACTTGTCGTATTTTACTTTTCCATTTACGAGCTGTCCTATTACTACGCTCTCCTTGTTTTTGGATGCAAGACGCTTTTATTTTGCTTACAAAAAAATAACTATTTGTTTTATAAAAAAAAACGAATTGAATTCTGTTATAAAATATCTGAAATTCTATTTTAGTACCTAAATATTTTAAAATATAAATCTTGAAAGTTTTATGTATGTATATTATATGCAATCAATTTATCATACCAATACTATTTCCGAATATTATACTGTAATAAATACAACAGTAATATTGTTGTTGGTTGTGTCTATTGTGTTTTCACGATCATATTTTATATAATGAATAGAATCTTTGATTTATTAATTAAAAACCCTCAAAATGGGTCGGATATCAAAAATAAGCATATATGAAAGTCAGCAGAGTGTTAACATACCATAGATACGCCCAGTCATGTTAGATTGATAAACCAAAAATCTTTGATAAGGATCAACGTTACATACCTTAGAATGATTCATGAGGCTCTTCGTGTTGAATTTAAAGTTTGTAATGTCAAATATAAATCAAATAATAAGAAAGTTAGAGCCGGTAATTATAAAGGAAAGATGAAGGCACAGATTTGCGCTTTCACCGTTAATAAAACAATGTTCGTCGTATCATCTTCGTTTAAGAGCACTCCCCTAACAGCCAGCATAGGAATTCATGACGTCGATATATCGGTCGAGGTCCAGTTCCATGGTCACATTGAGGGTAAGGCCTTATTGGTCTCAAAGATCTCGGTGTGCTGAAGAGATCAAGATGGTATTTCACTCAGGTCGATGGTATTTCACTCAGATCTCGAACAGCCACTCTGTGGAAAAAAAATCAAATTTCTCCTGAGTTGCTGACGTTCATAGGTGACGGATGTCGCTTACCATTACGTGACCCGTTTGCTCGTTTGCAATCTAATACTATAAACAAATAATAAAATAAATGTAGTTGATTTTATTTGGTAATTTTATAAAGATTGGAAAGATATATAAATCTTACGCATACCTTATGTTTTTTGACTTTTTTGTGAAAATATTATTTTAATATAAAAGATTTTTTTTTAATTAAAATTAATCTTAGACATTGATAAACAATCAACAACATTGAAATATCTTGCTGTGGCGGCGTCGGTTAAAATTATAAACAATATTAATTTCAAACTTTCATTTATTAATTGATATACACAATGTTAGACGATTTGACTTTCATAAAAACTTTGTCGAATTGAAAAGTTTTGTTCAATTTTGTCAAATATAAGTTATCAACAAGGTCAACTTTGTGATTATGTTTGGTCGTAGGATAGAAGTGTAAATAGAAAGTACTCAAAGTTTAAATTTCTTGTTTTTGTTAAAATAAAATATACACACTAATTATATGGTAGTATTTAAAAAAATATCAGCTTCAAATAAGGCCTTATTGATTTTTAGTTTTTGTTCCTTTTATTTGATCATAAGTGTCAATTTTATCAAAAATAGAAAAATATGAAAGTAATTATAATGCAATACAAAACTAAATAGTATAGCATTCTATAGCACTCAGTCACTATACACTACGATAGGAAAACTTTTTTTTTTATAGAAACAATACAAGAACAAGACTTTGAGTTTCGAAAGTTTTATTATTTCTCTCGTAATAGTTAAAGTAATCATGATTTAGTTAGAATCTTATATCTACTTTACTTTTTACCGTTTAAATAATTAACTTAGCAAAAAGTCATCAAATACTCCAGACCAAAATAAAAAATAAGCACTGCTTAAAATTGATATGTTTACAAAAACTTTGTTACATATAGTCTAAGTATTATCAATGAATGATTATTAATAATAATAAATTATGTTTGAAACCTTATTAAAAAGAAAAACAATAAACTCATAATTATATTTATATAATATGTATCTACATTTAACTTTAAACATTTTGTTTCAGCGAATTACTAGTTGTTTTAAAAAATCATTTAACACCATTTAGTGTTAATTAATACTTATTTTTTAAAAGCAGAACAATTTTACAAAATTCTATGGTTTTATTAACAATTTATTAAAGAAAGTATTTCTATAAAGCAGTAAATTCAGTTGAAAACTTCGATAGTGGAGTTGTTGGTGTGGATTCCTTATCACTTTTACCGCCTGGCAAGGACCAGGTTGAGCTGCCAGTAGCCGTTACCCTAGGTCCCATATTATCATATGCTGGTTTTAGAAAACAAGTTCTACTACGTCTTGGCAAAGTTGCACCACCGCTGAGAAGGTCTGGATATTCTTCATTATGTCCAGTAACTTGTACTGATATAAAAATATTTCCATATGGAGCGGGTATCGCAAACTCTGCTGGAGGTGGAGGAAAGGATCCAGAAGGTCCTTCTATTGTTATTTGGAGTGGTTCTAAGCATCTTTGAGTATCTTCACTTTCCATCGACATGGATCTATCGAACATTTCAAAACCATAGGACGACCCCATTTCTACACTAGTTCTGTCACAACTTACAGCTAATGAGGTATCTAACAATTTTTTTTCTTGGTCTGTAAAACTTCTGCTTGGAGGTACACTTCGGCGTCTTATTTTCCAACAAAAACATGCTGCTATAAATCCAGTAAAAGCCATGGCAAATACTGAACCAATGGCTATAAAAAATTTTGAATAATCTGGCGCACTTCGAGCAGTGGCAGTTCTGGCTTTAGGTAAAAATAATGTCAAATAAGCATTTGTTTCCCCCGCAGTACTTTTAGCACTACAACGCCATTCACCCGCTAAGTCACTAGTAACGTTATTTATTGACACATTAAACCACTGCGCACTTTTATTTACAAAGTCATCAATGTACTCATCAAAATTTTCAAAATTATATTTATAGATCAAGATTTCACTAGCACTATATGTTTTATTTATAATGTTATTATGACGAAAAGACCACGTTACTATTGGCGTAGGATCTCCTCGAACAAAGCACCCAAATTGAATGTCTGCGCCGGTCTCAGTTCTTATGACTGATGGAATTGAAAAAGCTGAAGGAGGACAAACCATGTCATTTTCGTTTACATCTGACCATGAAATGTGAGCTTTATTCTCTGGACCAGAACAAAAAACTCCCTCATTACCGAGATTACTTTTGAGGTACCAATTGTGAAAACCTTTCAACCGACAATCACAGTACCAAGGATTTTCTGATAGCATTAAAGTTTTTAATACTGGTAAGTTGAATGTATCTTGGTGAAGATATGAAAGTAAGTTTTGATGTACGTGTACAGTCTCTAAAGCCCGCAGGTTCACAAAGGCAAAGGGATGAACTTTGCGGATCCGACATCTCGAAAGTTCTAGTTTCTTTAAATGCTGTAAGGGTGGAAATTGCTGTGCGACTAATTTACTTAACGGGTTGTCGTTAAGAACGAGTAGCCTCAGACGCTCGTTTCCTTTGAAAGTGTCAGGTGAAAGTTCTGTAAGGTAATTTCTTGAAAGATCTAATTCTATTAAAATGCGCAATTCTCTGAAAGCGTCTCGATGTAAGTACTTTAGGTTTATTGAACTTAAATTCAGACGTTGCAAATTTAATAATTCTATCTTTGCAAAAGCATCTTGTTGAAGTTCCATTAGGATGTTTCCGTGTAAATCCAGCACTTGTATATCGGTAGCCAAGCGTGGTAATTTTGTAAGGCCGGCTGTAACACATGATGCCGTTTTCTTTCCAGATGACCATTTGCAATGGCAATTTGTAATGTTACCGCAGTTTAGCCAGTCGCTCTCCGATGGTTTGAAGAGTACGGTTAAGAAGATTCCGCACCATAGTGCTCGAATGCCCATCTCATATCAGATTCGGCTGGTTTACCTAAAACAAACAGAAATTGCTATAAATATGGGTGAGTATTTAATTAAAAAATATATATTTTCTTCTATTACTGTCTTGTCTACTATCTTAAAATAAACATGTGAATAATAAGTACACTATATCTTTCCATAAATTTAATTCATATATTTTATTCTTTTTAAAGTCTCATACTGAGTGAAGGCACGGTATTCATTCTAATAAGGGACAACTTCTTCAATATCTAGATGACCTATTTTTTCAAGTAGTTGAGATCTTACCTACATAACAACATTTTGTGCCAACTTAGCATTTTATGAAAGCTTTAGGTTTATTAACATTTAACGTTCGTCTATATTCTTTATATATGACAGCTGCTAAGATGAATAAGAAAATAAAAACTTTGATTAAACCGACAGACACACTGTGTTCCTACTGAAAACACATATTGTGTAATGCTTGGTGCCTTTTTATTAAAAAGTAAACTAATATTTGTATTGTTAAAATAGTATATGAAGGTAAAACATTATCTATGGTTGTTTTTTTTTAAGTTCTATCATGAAAATCCATTCCATTAAAGTTTTAATTCATTTATGAAATGCAGATATACTTATTATTTAATCGATTATACATATATTTAAAATAATACAATTAATCGAATTCGAGTATTTAAAAGTTAATTTTTATAATTTTATATAGTAAAATTAAAATCTATTGATAAACAAATATATATAATATTATTAAAAAACGAGCCTCAGAAGTTACGTTCTCTAACTAGTATAAAAATCTTTATATACTGTCAAACAACCGTTTACTTTGTCAAGACTTATAGGGTAACCTGATACGAGATCATGTATATTCAATTTACTCCTACTAAGTTTATGATGTACACATTTCCGGCAGTTTAGTGATGAGTAAATGAATAGAATATCTCTCAAAATGTAGATAACACTCTTCTTGTTATTTCATGTGTGACAACTAATTTGATATCTCAGTGGTTTCGTTGAACATAAACCCAGTTAAACTACATTCCTTTGTACTGCAATTGAAATACGATTTAAAGTTTTCACCTTGTTAACAATGGGGCCAGTGTTATCTTAAATGAGAGTTTCTCTATAGTAGTAATATTTCTACCGATATTTCTTATAATTCAAACTATTCTCGTTAGAAGGTAGTGTTTAAAAATAAATTCAAAGGAGCATTGACATACAATGGTGAGAAGTAGAAAGACTGGAGCTATTTGTCGGTGCTTATCAGCTAACGGGTACTTCGATTCCACTAACAACGGTGGCGATTGCTTCACCGCAAGCATTGTCGCACTTAGTGCCAATGTACCTTTTTAATCCAGAACGGATTTGCAGTTCTTGCTCTTATTGAAAATTCAAATAGCTTTCCATGACAATCTTTCATTGCTTCCTTAATATTTTTTGTTATATTTTAACTATTTCTACTAAAGTAATACTAATTTAATAAAAAGACAAATACGTTCTGTTTTCACGTTAGACATTGAACTTATTTATAAGTATTTAAGTATATATTTACGCTCGTTTCACTTGAATTAAATTTATTGAAACAAAATCGTATTATATATGGATGTGATAATTATATTTTTTTATTATGCCATTGGTATGTATATCCATTGTTGTAACTGTATTGTCCTTATGTAAGTAATGATTCAATCGGTGATTAAATAACACAACATAATATTTTAATTGCAAATTGAATTATTTATTTACATGATATTTTTTTAAAGAGCAATGATTCAAATAAGATTATGTGATCATTTGTGTCCTTAAAGATCTAAAACTTTGACAATAAAAAAACGTATTAAAGAGAACAAACATACTCACATAGCCATTAAAAACGCGAAAGGATTCTGTAGGTACACTTAATATTAATAATATGACTACTATAAACCTTCTTACTTACTCAACTTACGTTTACCTTGAGCTATTAAACCTAGTTTCAGTTTTTAGCGTAGTTCATGTACTTAGTTACTTTGCAGTGTTGCTGTAATTTCAGAGTTGACGGAAACTAATTTCATTAATGCATGGTCAGGGCGGTGTGATATATTTTGTTGACGGTGATGTGTAGAGGCAATTAGGCCGTCATGATATGTGACAGTCTGCTTAATATAATTAAATTAAACATATTATTATAGTCACATATTGAAATTATAATTACAAGAATTGTTATTAAGTTATTACTTATACTTTTTTATTTATTTTAATAATCACTACATTATCATTATTACGGTGTCATGACCGGATTGTTTATTTTTATTTTAATATGTTTATAACATAAACAAAGTTAGATAATTTCTACCATTGTTACAAGTATATCAATATCTATTATCTGGTGTAGATCTAGACGATTGGAAATTTAGAAATGTTCCATATAATTTATGAGCAACTTTTAGCAATATTCCATAATATAGTTTAAAGCAAACTATTTAATTTAAACCACTATATATATATATATATATATATATATATATATATATATATATATATATATATATATATATATATATATATATATATATATATATATTATTAAATTATGTTTATTTGCAAAGATATATAAAAAACGTGTGTTTGCTATGTTTGCATATAAGACTTTTCCTTATATTGCTAAAAAAAAGTTTCTTCCGATCCAGACGATAGTAGAAAAGATTAGCGTGTTCCAACAAACAAACATCTGCGGAAATAAATATACAATACAATAATTTTAAGAATGTATAAAAATCTGAGAGAAAAAATCTAGGCGATCTCTTCACCTATTATGTGTACACTATATGCGACTCTGTCCGGACATTTATAAAACTATTTTGCGTCAACTCTGAAATGTCACTGCATTACTGACACAGAGTAAAGCTAGAATTGAGTAAAAACCCCATGTAGCTTTGATCATATTACCCAGAGGTAACTTTAATTACGTTCTGAGTATGTTAACCTTAATTATAAGGCTATTATATTATAAGCTTACTGAGTTTTCAATTGATAATGTCTGTGAAGTAAATTTATTAAAACATTGTGATTATTGAAATTTAAAGTTCAGCTTGAAATATTTATATATCCAACTCCTTTTTAAATAAATTCATTTACTTAATTATTTTTTTATTAAAATAGAAAAACTCTTAAAATCCAAATACAAACACGAATAAGGTTTCACACGATTATGCCGATTGAGTCCACTTGTACTCTAACCCTGAACTGACGCACAGGTCAAGCATCAAGTTACAAAGTTGTATATAATAGGATATAATTAAATATAGGATCAATTCTAAGAACATTATTGAATAATAATTAAATGAACTTTTAAATTATTGGAATTAAATGGTTTAAAAAAGCAAAGTAATGATACCAACCATTTATCTCAATTAAATTTGCATCAAATTTCAAATCAATTGGTAAACAGGAATAATAAAGTATTTTAATTATTAATTAGATTTCTTCATGAAGGATATAAAAAGGTAATATAAATAAAATCGTTTGAAAATACGTTTTTATTAAAAGTAATCATATTATTAGTCTTGATGATCATTTTTCATGACCCTTTTTGTTACTTTTATTTATATTTAGCTTTTTGTTATTAGAGTTGTACGACTTCCTAATTAACAAACATAACGTAAGGCCATATGAAAGAGCTAATAGGCCGTAAACTAAACATACATAAATAACTGCGTTCATAAACTAAATGAATACGTTAGTGATTTTATTTTAGGACTAGACTTTTAGGCTTTTAGACTAGACTTTTTAGGACAAATTTGTAATATGGCATTATGCAGTCTTTTAATGCTTTTTTAAAGTAGAAAAAAAACTTTTATACCTTTAAACCTACTTTTAAAACGTGTAGGTATAATATATGAAAAGAAAAAAAAATACTGAGAAAAATTTTGATTTAAGGTTTTATTTGTTTACATTACATGGTATACATTTTAGAGAAAAAAACTCTATGTAATAATGAAACCGTAAAAAAATCTGTTACGTAGTTTAGAGGCGTCAAAGGTCTTGGCTAAGACTATATTAAATGAAGAATATTTATAAAAGAAATAATTATAATATGTATTTTTATACAATCAATTAGCTTGACTAGACATCAAAAACAAAACCTAAAAATATTTAAAATTAATAAGTTGAAAAGATAAGAATATTTCCGTTTTCTCTATCTCTAAAGTACGGAAAATTTTGTACCTGATACTTTCCAAATTACCAAAACGTTGTGGTCAGTTTTTCGGATAAATCCCTTTATATCCGATGGCCCATTTTGTGGAGATAATCAAAAAGCTTTTCATTCTTCCCATTTTGCAATTAATCATACAGCAGTGTGGATAATGGCAAAAAATTAATACTGGGTCAATCCATTATCGGCATCGGTTATTAATTTTTCAATAAATTTGTAAGGACATTCTTTTTTTTGTCGTATCTACATCATGGTACCATTATACCAGAAAAAAAAGAACAAAAGAGGATTTACAAAAAATAAAAATACCTTATAATGGTTTCAACATCAACATATTGTAGTACCCAAATATTTCCAACATTTAATTATTACCCCAACTTCAAACAGGACCACGCTAGACTAAATGATATTAATGTGCACGACTCACGCTTGGCACTTCGCCAGCCGCACTGCCGTATCCGCTTGATGTATTTACAGAAAAGCCCTCATGTTCTCCAAATTATTAAATTAAATATTTTTTTCTTAATATTTCGTGAAAAAAATCTAAAATACATATATATCTTAATTCACATTTTATATGTATCTGTATAACGTGTAATAGATATAGCAATATATATAATAAAAAAATCATTCCTGTATTTATATATATGTCACATAAAAAAAATATATATATAATATAAAAAAAGCATTTATATTTCAGTGTTATGAAGAATAATTCATATATCTTGATGTGAATTTCATAAGATTTTAAATGAACAAGTATACTTACATGATTCGTCCATTTAACCCTAAAATTTAGCGAGCAAATAGGATGTTGTAACCATTATAAGAGCGTGTTCGACAATGCTGTGCTGAAGTGCTTACGCGGTTAAAAGGCTTAAACGATCTCAAGCATGCTTCAAATGGGTTAAAATGCAAAGTCAGCGCCAGATTATACAGTATAGATTCTTACAACAGATGCTAAGGAAATTTCTTGTGCATGTATATTTTTTAAAATAAAACCTGTTTCAGTGTATTTTTTTCTAATCTAGATGACTCGGTCCAATGTTATTATTTCAAAAATGTTTATATTACTGGAATTCATAAATGAAAAGAAATACATATTTCTTAATTATTACCAACTTCCCAAACCTATATTAGATTCATATATATAACTTCGTTACATATATATAAACTTTCATCTTTATTTAAAACTTCACGATATCAATTTACTAATATTCTATTTTAGTAACAAAGTCACAAAAGAAGTTCAGTCCAAATTTCAAGTATCTAACGTCAATAGGTTGCGTTGTGCTTGATAGATAAATCAGCCTGGATGAGTGTCTTTGTATTATATAAGTATGTATTATCTTTATATATATATTTCTTGTGTGCGTGTGTATGTCACTGAACTCCTCCTAAACGACTGGACCGATTTTTATGAAATTCTTTGTGTCAAGGGGACTTGAGAATTGTGTAGATTCACAATTTGGAATTTGGAATGTTTCACATTGGTTCCGACGGACTGCGTTACCATGGCAATGTCAAATATTAAATAGTATTATATTTTAATTATAGTCTGCCCTGACAGTAGGCGTTGCGAGAGAAATAAGAAAAATATTTTAATACTAGCGGCCCGATACGTGCTTCGCTACGTAAAAAGTGAAATTAAAAAAAAATATTGAAACAAATTCATTTACTCAAACAAAAAATCTTTATTTACATATTCATACGTTATCGATTGGTCGAATTATGATAAATCTACATGTAATGACGTTAGACATTGTGATAACTTTTAATATATATTTTTTTAAAGTTTGATTTTTTAAATTAAAGACGCGTGTACAAAGCAACGTCTGTCGGGTCCGCTAGTATATGTATAAATTATATAAGCATGTATTATATAAATATGTATTATATTTATCCATACTCCACATATATTTACCTGTTAAGATTGCTAACGTACAACAAGCTGTGTAAGATAAATGAGTTGACCAGTTTGTCAGAAGCAATGCCCTTAAATGGGTCAAAGAGGCCGTAATAACGGACTATATGTATGAATAATTAACAATCAATAATCATATATACAATCAAGGTAATTCTGATAGAAATTCAGTAAAGATATACATTAAAAAGTTTGGATAAATATAACGTAAGCTACAAAGCTTACCTACTAGATTGTAGCTTAGTAGATTGCTTTATTTGTATAGTAAGTTAGGGTATAATATTATATTTTAGGGTTCACACCTAATTTTTGAGTTGAAATGTCTACAAATTACATCAATTCACTGAGTGTGCGAATAATTTTATTTGTATTTATTGTAATGATGTGCAAAAAAATACTACTTACTACCTACTTGAGTGCAAAAAAAAATATATGAAAATACATATCAACAAATTGACTTTCTAACTCGGGTGTAAAATTTTTAAGTGTTAGCATACACTACATGTTATAATACTTAAGTATTTTAATGCAAAATATTTTAAAAGCATGTTAATAACGACTTTTCATATCAAAAGCACTCGGAACCAACTTTGTAAATAACTATTTATGTTTCGAGAAAACTTCGCTTATTCATTTAAATTATGGTTGTAATGTAAAACAGAGAAGAATAATGGAGCTTCATGTTTTATATTTACTTTTGTTGGTCGGTGCTGTTAAAGTTTTTAATAATATGAATATATTAAATTTTATAATTATTATTTCTTGTTCAACAATTCCTTGTACTTTTTTTTAATTTTCTTTTGCTATTATAAATTGAAACTAAAATTCACAGCAATATACATAATATTAAAGGCAACTCTAATTAACTTTTATGACAGATTAATTGATTCGGAATAACAGCTAAATATTGTAAAAAAATATTAAATCTAAACCCTTGAAACGCAAATGTATATACATTTGCTGGAAATTTGATATAATTGTTCGATTAAAATAAAACTGATGACCCTGATAATTTGTAAATAAATTAGAATACATCTGAGTAAAAAAATATTTCTAATCGGGAATTTATAATAATGAACTGGAACAAAGTCTGTGGTGAAAGTAATATGCTAAATTGAAGCCCGTATTGACTAAAAGGGAATCATCAATATTACAGTTGGCTGACGGCGTACAAGCAGTTATTTACTGAATAATTGTAATCCATGGTCAATTTTATTACCTGTTTACCTCAAGTAAACAAGCGAATCAAAAATGTATTCATTTTGAACTAAAATTTATGTGTAAACAAAACATGACAATAGAAGGATTACACATTAATAAATATATAAATAATTATGTACGTGATATACCTAACAATAAAGACTATACCTGTCTTGTTATTTCAACAAACATATTTGAAAAAGCATTGTAAAGATATTATTTCAAAATGTACCTGTTTTCTATTATCTATCATGGGATATAAAACAGTGAATTCACATAAAATTTTACAAAACTAAAAGAAGATTGCCCCGAATACAAAAGTTGGCGCTGAATTTAAGTAGGAATGAGTAGGAAGCGGTGAGAGACAAACTACACTAGTTCGTGTAAATTTTAAATTGTTTTATTAATTCTTATTTAATATAAAGCATTTGCATTTTCTTACAAAATGAATTACACATATCTGAAATATATATATATATATCTGAAAGAGTATTTGAAAAGTGAAAAATACTTAACATTGAATTTTTTTAGGTTTATAACAGTTGAAGGTACCTAATATAAATATTTTGCTGACTGTTTATTTTATTAATGGTAAGCATATATTTAATACACTATTCTAGTATAAAACTTATATAATATGGCGACACGAAATATGTTGGTCACAAAATGCGATTGACTACGAATTAGTGTGTTGTCTCCCAATCTATAAGACAAATCGACTGCTGAACTAAGCTGAAAACTTTTAGGATTTCCAGTCATGTGGTCGAGATGTGTCAGTTTTAACTTTTGACAGCTATAATATATATTATGTACCAATGTTATTTACTGTATTAGCGAGAGCATGACGACATTGTATATAGAATTCCTATATACAGTGTCGTCATGCTCTCGCCGACGTGAAGAGAAGTCACTTTGATAGAATCATTAGAGCAATGTTTTGGATGTCAAGTCAAAGCTTATGAGTAGGTAGTTTTTTTTATTGAAGCAACAAAAAATATTGTAAAAAATAATGTAATTAAAAAAACAATAGTGTGTAAAAAACATCTGAAAATAATTCCTCAAGCAAATAATTCCCTTACTTTTATATATTTTTTATACTTATACTAAACGTCAATACTCTGAAATCAACTCTTTAGTATCCTTCTTTTCTGTTAATCCTAGTTACAAAGCGAAGGCTTGCTGATCCAACTTAAACAGTTTAAGGCTTGACTCCATTGAAGATAGAATTTTTCACAATTAATGTTTTCGTTTTATTATATAATGTTTACTCCCTAATTAAAAAATAATATTTTAATCATATTCTCTAAGGGCATAGAACATTAACAACAGTTAACATTAACATTTAATTTCCTAAAACCTTCTTGTGAATTTTGTCGTTTAAACTCAATGTTAGATGAAACAAAGATAGATGTAAACAATGCAGTTGTTTACCTCTATCCTATTTTAGTCAACTATATACACAGATCTAGCAAAGGTTAGTGACCGACATTATTTTCTCGGCGCTGACAGATTTACGGTTCCACCTTGGGAGTTCATTGTTTGTGTAAGAAAATTTCTGAGTAACGTATTTATTTGTAAATGTAATTTCTTAACTTTTCATTTAACTTTTTATTGCCGACTTTTTGATTTTATTTAAACTAAATTAAACACAAATAAAATCACATTAACTTAGTTTTTTATAGAGTAGACCGAGAAATGTAAATAGTAACATAAAATATTTCAGTGTCTTTCTTAATTGTGTCAAATATTTTAAGTATTAAAGTAAAAACTCTTATCTTATACAAACGACGACCAACTCTAGACAGCATCGCACGAGATCAAAATGGCGTAAAGCAAACCGTCATTAATTAAAGGATTTCATTGCAGTTTGCAATCTGTCTTGCTTCGTCTCTAAAGACAGGAGGATCTTTCTGTAATAGGTAACAGACTGGAACTGGTAGTAGAAACTGAAATGTTAAATGGGGTGAAATATTTCAGTATTGTCTATTTAAATAACGACGAGTTTGTTAATTTTAACAATTATGTTACGCAATTTGGATGGCTTTTAGATACATTTCCTGTCGGGTGAAAGTTATGTGTATTAGATTCTTTTATATATTTTTTTAATGATTCATAAAATTCTATGGAATTGAGACTTTTATAGCAAGTAAAATATATTTGTATAAATATATTCTGTTAATGAATGTATCTTTAAACATGTAAACAAAAGCGATATTATTAATTAAGCAGCCTTACACAAACTACAGTCTGAGATAAATCAGTTAGTTTGGACGGCGGTCGTAACTAACGCGAAATACGAGAATTGTGACACAGGAGTTAGCACAAACATAAAACAAAATAGACATGTTCATTAAGTATAAAGTGACTGTAGTCACAATAAAAATAAATACATATAAATATAAACAAAATTGATACTTATTTGAATTTTAAATAATACCAAAACATAAATATATAGTATATCGGATGATGTGACGGGTTACTAGGGATTTATTTGTTTAATTCTAAAACAGACTTGATTGTATACGATAATACCATAAATAGGTATTTTATGTGAAGTGAACCAGGTTTATTACTGCATTTATGAGGCAGTTTTAGGAATTTTGTTTTCTCAGGGACTGTTAGTTCCATAACATTTAATGACTTTGTATATTAAAAAGACTATAATATTTTTTTATGATTAAATAACTTAAATTTGTTACAACAGTTATTTAATTTTTTTTTTTTGCCAAAATATAATTTATATATTCATATTTTTCATGAACACCAGAACTAAATAAATAGAGCCGAAGAAACGGTGTTTCAATAGAATTGCACCCTTTTAACACAAAATAGGCATGAATTAGCTAATAAGGGTGTATTTTAAAAAGTATAAGACAGCTGGCAGGTCCAAACCTTATTTTTACTTGCCATCGCTAGTTCTTTGTTCTTTATCCGCGTCTGCAATTGCCCTTATTTTGTTGAACAAAAGAAGAGCAACATTTATTATGTTTGTTAATAAACAGTAATATTTTTTTTATAATGATAACTATATTTTAAAAATATATTTTGAATATGATACAGACATGGTTTTTTGACTTAAGATTAAATCATTGTAACCTTAGTGATAGCTTTTAAAAGCTATGAAATTATTAAAGACATAGGTATATTTAATTCAGAGTTGATAGCCATGTTATACACAAATTGATACAAGCTTGTAACTTACGTAAATTCATGTAAAGCTGAAACCCTCGCTTAGTCTTTGTTGGTCTTGTGTTCATCAACATCACTTTAAGCGTTTCTAAGTTCTATTCGTGTTACTGTACAAGTTTTCGACAAGTTCTAGAAACAGCATATTATGATTGCTGCCTTTATACTTAAAACGATTAAGTTACGATAATATTGCATATTATACATACATATTTACAATTAACTTTTGTGTAAAATAAACTCTATATAATTGACGATGAAAGTCAGTTCAATATTTAATATTCACAGTGATAAAAAATACTTTTTAAATGGAATTTTAAATAAATTTTCATCGTAACAATAAATTGCAACCTGTAAATTAAATGAAAAAAGTGTTTATCGTGCCATCAATCTCCTTGCAATTAAAAAATAATTGCTTCAGTTTCGTACTCCGACAACTTTCGATTTTACGGTTGATCGAATATGCATTCGCGTCGGAAAATATAAGGATACGTTATATTGATTAATAAATTATAATTTAAAAATCATATAAATTCTTGTTTTTATTGTTATCAATGCTATTTAAATAAAAAAAACTTGTATGGTTTTATGAAACCACCGTAAAAGTGAAACTTTTTTTCACATTATAGACATTTAACTAAAAATTTTCGGAATAATATTCCATTAAGGGTATAAAAATTGCTTCATCAATCTTAATTTTATACTTAGAAAATGGGAATGATAATGGGAAATGATAAAAGTAGACTAGGTCTCCAACTAATATTTTTATTGAACTCTGTGTCTTAGAGTACGACATACATAATACTTAACAATTATTTAGATGATATACACATATTAAAACACTGAAAACAATATTTTATAATCGTTGAGTCATTTTGATCCGTTTTTCAATTATTTTCAATCATTCTATTATCAATTCCATCTTCATCATGAATTTCACAGTTTATAAATGTAACCAATATTTTATGGTAACTAAAATACGTGAACAGTGACTTACATTCGATTTTTTCAATGTATTTAGTAAAAACCGCATCGATACGAGCGCCTTTCACTTTATCCCTACTCCGCGGCCGACCGTCACGCGACATGCAACACACAGACGAAAAAGTTTAAGACGATGTAATAAAAGTTTAACTTTAATAGTTGTTTTTTTAAATATGGGTAATTACTAATTTGCCTATTTGTTAAATATTCATCTGGGCCCATAAAACATATTTTTTCTTTTCTTTATATCCCGTAAAAAAAATTAAAAATGATTGATTATTATCACATAAATATATATCTATACTATTAATTCTACAAAATTTTAAACTTGCTATAATTATAATAGGAAAAAAAAAATGTTTCCACTCTCTGTTTACGAAATTAAACCTACGGTCGAAATAATGTTAACGTTAGTAGAAAAGTTGCATTGAAGTAATCGTCTCAAAGCGAGTGCACTAATTACAGTTTAGCATTTAGCGGGGATTTTTGAATTGCGTGTACTACGGTCGTTTTATTATTTCTCTTTTCAAGTGTTAATACTAATGTAAGTACTTTGTAAAGAACTACCTTCGTTGCACAAATGATACCACGTAAATTTTTTTTTCATGAAGAATAAAAAAATAAAGGATTTTTGTACTCTTGTTAATATAAAAGTCATTATCATTATACAATTATAATGTTGTTTTAACAACGTTCTTTGTATTGCTAAGTTCAAATAACAGTATAAATAATTATAACAAATAATTTCTACAGAAGTAGAAATTATTTTTGTCTTAAAGGGATTTTATTTTAGTGATAAAAAATTGTTTGTCATACAACCATAATAAACTATGATAATATAGGTCATAGTTCTGAAATTCAATAATATCTAATTTATTTGCTCTATATCTTTTCCACTTTGAATTCAT
This sequence comes from Napeogenes inachia, assembly GCA_959347355.1. Classification (NCBI taxonomy): domain Eukaryota; kingdom Metazoa; phylum Arthropoda; class Insecta; order Lepidoptera; family Nymphalidae; genus Napeogenes; species Napeogenes inachia. The sequence continues at coordinate 17,779,833 of OY365793.1, read as the reverse complement.
GCCAGAGATCTCTTGTGTATGTCAAATGGAAGTGTCGGGAGGGCCTGTATTGATACCATACCTATCAAAAAAATCCCATCTAAAAGACACTCCCCAGAAGAAAATTAAAGACACAAACTTTCCAAGCGTGCCCTTGTCTAAGAAGAATCACTGAAAAAACTCAGCCGGGTAATTTTTTTTTTTTTAAAAACGTCAATATTTTGTAAACAATTAACAAATTACTAGACCATCGTACAGAATTCGAAGAAAAGGCTTATTATGATTAGTCTTTAATAATTTAATTGCATTATTTGAAAGCCACGCAGCTCCCAATGCTACCGCAATTAGCTACTTCTAAGTAAACGCTGTGATGCAGCCAGTTCATTGAACAAGAGTAAATAAGAACGTCAAGTAAATTGTGTAGCTTACTTGTTAGTCGCGAAAATACTAATCATTCCTAGGCCAAATAAAATATAATATTTTACACTATAATACATTTTTTGTATCAAATTATTTTTAATATATACTTTCAATTTGTTTAAAGACGATTGGTCTTTAAGGCTTTATTTAGGATTTTTTTTTTTAATTTCCTTACAATCCTAAAAGAATTTCTTATTTTATGGATCCTAGTGGTAGGCATTGCATTTATTTTTGTTTTCAGTGTTAATTCTATGTAAATCACAGTTTTTATTCAAATAATTAATATTTTTATTTACATTATATATCTATCATAAATAAATTAATTGTTTACTATCATAATTCCAATTTCTTTGAATTTATTTCTTAATAATCACGTGGCCTTTTTTGATTGCTCGAATTCTTCTTAATTACAAATAGAGTATCAATATCTAATGCATTACCCCATAATAGTATACCATGGTTTTCATTTTGTTTCTCCGTATGTAAATTTACTATAAGTTTTTTAAGTTGGTTCAAATACTGTATGACCTTAATATTGACAGATATATGTAGTAAAATAATTTGGTTATTTAATATATTTCTCATGAATCCAGCATTAAGTTGCTTGACCTAACGTAATAATCCCTAGCGATAGCGAGAGCACTATCACCTCAAAGCCACCAGAGCAAATATTTTCCTTTAGTAAATTATCTACCCCTTACCACTAAATTGTCGGAAACACGCTTGGCGGATCATTGTAATTAAAATCAACTTTGTTAGGTTAAATTGGGCAAAGGCCTAAATTTGTAACAGATGTGACCTTTTCGATATAAATTAATAAATATACAAACGTCGGTTTCTCTGTATGTAAATTTGAAAGTAGCTCAATTAGGATAAGTCTTGCAAATATTATAGTAAAAAAATTCGATCATATTCATATGATCGAATTTTTAAACATCCTGTTTAAATGTTATAAAGCGACCTTAAAAAAAATTAAACGGGCAGGTATTCGACCCCGTAAGCTCTGGGTAACCGTACTGTTGCGTCGCTCTAGTAGGTAATTGGCATCGGTATAATCAGTACGTCGTTTTATTCTTCCTTCTATATTTATTTATACAAATTAAATAAGCTTAACATGGCTTTACATGTTAAAAGACATTTTCAAACATCTTAGAAAATGAAAATATTTTTTAAATAATAATTTAATACGGTCTTATTTCAAACTCCAAGTTTTGCTCGGTTAGTTCATAGAAAACAATTTGCTAAGCTGACTATTTCAGTTAACACCTTTGATATGTGCCTTATATGAAACCAATTTAGACTTCGACCAAGTTCAAGTCTTTAGAACCAAGACCTAAATGCCCGGATTTAGTTCAACGTCGAGCCAGATGCCGTTTGCACTAAAACTATATTTTACAAGACAAGTTTCGTACGCCACTAGCTAATCTTGAGACTTCATTTCTACTGGTCTACGGAATTTCTGAATGTTTTAAGTTTCAGTTTTCGTGATTTGCTTTTATAATTTTTAGTAGGTTGTTAAAAGTTGCTGGATTGAGTTAATGTCTTTAGTTGACCTTAAAATCCGATAGACATACTTTACAAAGAAACTTTGTTTGTTATTTTCTGGCCTTCCGAATATTTTAAATGTTGATATTTTAGAAGAAAAGCAAAGAAGTCGTTACGGAAGATAAAATCTACGTAATCCATCTAAATAAATTGGTATAACTAAAGATTAAAAAACAATACATTTCATGTTATAACTGACATGACAATTTAGTTTGTAGACAGTTTCAATCACAGTTTGTAGATCGATTAATTATTTTACCAGCTATAAATACCGACTTAATAAATACTTTAACATTAATTTCAATAAGCAATTTATTTTTAGTGTAACGGTTTTATTTATTTGTAAAGAATTATTAAACAATGCTTTATTAAACCCAAAGCTTAACACATATATTGTAAGTCTTTAAAATCATAAAATATAATAAATAATGAAATAGTAGTCATGGAAAAACTTTAAGATATTTCTTTTTGCAAAAGAAATACTATGTGTTTATGACATAATACAAAACTTAAAACAATATTATTATAAGATTATTTTGTTTTTACCTTCTTTTTATGTTTATTAATACAATACAAAAAAACCAGATATTAATGAAATTCTACGTAACTGTAGTTGATTGCCATATTTAACATATTGAATACTTTTAAATTAAGAATATTTTATGTATTTATTATATATTTTATTAAAAAACATAAATATTGTCTTGGGTTACTAATATAATACAACAAAAGTAGTAGAGGAGGTGGTGACAGGAAGGATGGTCACGTAAGTCGTTGGCACAACCTAATATTTAACAATAAATTATTATTAAATATTTAAGAGGAGTAGAATCAGAAATAATTAGAATGATCCTTTTAGAGCATATGGTTATTTTTTTAAATAATGAAACCCGTTTAATCTACTATTTCCTGACCAAAAAATATAAGAAATGTCCTTTATTCTTTTTATAATTAACCGCAGTAATTAACAATCTTATTTTGACTTCTAAATGGGTTTATAGCTGATTTATGTAAATGGAGGAGGGTAATGTCCTTAACCGCCTCCCAATTTCGAAAGTACGTGACCTTAAACAGATAGAAGTTGGGATTACTGAAGCAAAGAAAATATATCACAGTAGCATTCATCGAATTTCGACTAGTCGAATTTACATTTAAGTTTCTAGTGACAAATACGTTTATCGCTACAAGGGAAAACTATTACTAAATAATATTGACTATCGTTCTAATGAGTAGAATTAATTATAATACAGTGAACAATTATTTAGTAATAACCTTTCAACAAGCAATAGAAAATTCAAGCAACAGAAATAAGTCTGTGATTCTTAAATATTGTACTTCAAAAGATAAAGTTAACATCAAAAGCGAAACTAGGTAATTAAATTATTTCATTGTCGTTCCTATAGTCAACCAATCTTCAAGTACCAAACTTTTGGTATCTATTATTTTTGGTATATATTTGGATATTCTATAAAATACTTAATAATTGCTAGGTTATATAATACTTCCTAGATACACTAAATAATACCAAGATTCAGTATACAAATCTCAAAATTTGTTGTTAATTTTAATTTCATGTCTTATTTTGTTTGAAACCTTATTTTGTTAATTTCTGAAAGTAACACACGAATTTATTAAAGCTTTATTCTACGTGTGGTTATATTTATTAGTTTCACACTACACCTTAGCCCTTACAACTTGTAATAGAAAACACCTATTACAAATAGATAAAGTGTTGGGAGTGGAAAAATATATCAAAAATGGATACCGCTGTCATTTCTGCCGGGTCCCATTATAGTAATACATTAGTTACCAACGTGTGGCACGAAGTTGCAGGAAATAGCTAATAGATAATTTTACGAAATACATCGTCATATCTATTATTGTCTTCTATATAGGTTTTTTGTTAATTTTGTGATTCCGATTATCTTCGAAGTTTCAACAACTTTTTACTATATTAATCTGATACAGAAAATAATTATAATGATATCGGAGTTCAATGTTTTTACGTTGTTCACAAAATTTTCTGTTATATGGCACGATTTCAAGTGTTTTTAAAAATACTTCAATAATAATAATCACGGAAGTGTTTACCTTAAGACAAAAAATGTGTTGGAGTTTTTTAATTACTTTGTAAAGTCATTTAATGAGTAATTTTTTTCTATATCAGATTGCTTAATTTTATATATAAGTATGTACATATAAAATATCTATTCTTTATTTAAAAAAAAAAGTATTTTTTTCCCTCTTATTAAATGCTTTACTAAAATGTTAAATGTCAAACTGACAATTTATTAAATAAATTATTTATCGTTAAAAAATAATTATAACATAATTGCTTAATGTTCCAAGGCATATAATCCAACTTTATATGTTTTTATATTTCGCTTGGTCACGGTCACACCTGATGAAGATGGAAGATTTGTCTTAAGACAACTTGATGGCCAAGAAGGTGCCTGAACAGCCTTGTTTTATAAATAATAACATCAAGAATATCATTAAAACAAAAAAGATAAAATAAATCCATAAATAAGATCTCATCATTAGTCGGTCCACAAATTACAAGAGCACTTGTCTTTTTATTCGTGCAGAAGAAGGTTCTGGAAATGTGCCGAGATTGAAAACGCATAATGATATCGATGGATTGTCATACATTTTAATTTACTTTTATATTTAAATATAATTTGTTCTAGTTTTTATTTTGCATGAACGTGAATAAAATAAATTGTGTACTAGTAGTAGGCAGAAAATGTATTGGTTACACAGAAGAAAGAAGTATCTATTCATTTTAATTATTTTGTTCAACGGTGACAATAAAATACAATTATCAATTTTATGGATGAAAAAGTATTACGTTTGATAATATTAAATAAATTTAAGATTATTAAATCTACTTGTAGACTTTTGTTATTTATATTTTATTCATGTATCCATGCTTATTTAAAATTGTTAATTTATTGTAAAATTTTAATGCAACAATACTATACTTATCCTACTGTTTTAAACGATTGCTGTTTTAATACTTCTTTGACATTTATTCAGTTAACTAGATACAGTTCATCTATCTCACACCATATAAAATAAGTAGTATTCATAAATGATCCCATGACTATGATATGAACTTTAATTTTTTATACAATAATTCAATAAGATGTACTTACTTTTTCATTTCTTTCACAATCCACAAGACACAACGCATATTTTAAATCACTTCTATCGAATCTGCTACGTTCCGTAGACGCGCGCACTCGCTACGACAGCTCGCGGCAATCTGCTACAGAAATAGCTTAGCCGTTTCCGATTCGCACAATAGCCATCGTCTAGTCGTTTCGGTGATATGCAGGTATTATGTTAATATCCCATTTTAGAAAGTGGTGCATTAAATCGCTTATAAAGAGATTATGAATCTACATGACATGCTGGGATAAATGTTTTGAAATGAAATGAAAATGGTAACATTTATGTTATTTTTTATATAAAATATCTGAGGACCGATTTGTTTTAAACAGAAAAAAAAAAATAAACGTAGTTAAACCAAAAATATATTTATGGAGATATTTGTTTAAAAATGAAGAAAGACGAAACACAATGTAAATTGACATCAAACAACTCATCTGGAGTGCTTCAACATCTAAAGAAGTTTAACTTTACGCAAAGCATCAAATATGCTTAAACAATAAACAATACACAGTGTTATATCTCTCTGTATATCTTCTTTCTCATAAATACTCGTTTATCTTTGTAAAGCGTAATGTTTGATTTTCTTACTGTAATGTTAAATTAAATAAGTTTAGATAGGCACTAAAAGATTTTTTGTTTATTATTTCTGTTAGTATTAGTTAGTATTGTATTATTATATGGTCTGTTATTTTTATATCCCTCTCTTACATTACAAATATTGTTAGTATTTTGCTTAAATCATAGCTTTGAATCGTTAGTTATGAAATGTGGGTTTCCTATCATTAAACGTTTTATTTTTTTATTTTTTTTAAATGTTTCCATCTAACATGTTTTTATTATTTACATACGAGTCTTTATTGGCCTTCATTGTTAATTTGGATCATAATTGGAAACTTAAAAATATCTTTATAGTTAAATTACTTTTTGGCGATAATATTTTGGATCTTTAGGTACAGGATTAAAAAAGCGATTTGGTTATTGGAAGCAGATCTCTTTAGTTTGTTAGTTTTAGTATTTGTTGGAACTGATTAAGTAGTAGTAGCTAAAAATTAAAAAACGCAGATGCTTATAATAAAAAAAAAATAAAGAATAATACCAAATGATATCACACAAGAAAGGTAGGTTTTTGTTTTGACGTAATGCGCACATCCAAAATTTCGTATGGAATTCCACTGAGATAATTAAGAGGCATTTCTTTTTGTGTTTTATACTTCTGACAAAGTTTTCAAAATTAAGGTTTTACGTATGCTGAGAGAGTTTTGTTTTGTGTCAAGTAATATTAGAAATTAATTTTAATATAACTTAATAAAATACTTGCCTTCGTGTTCCGGACCGATCCCTGGTTTGGTACACGGCAGTGACAACTTATATTTGTACGACTAGGATATAAACAAAAACAATTTAGCAATTCTCAAATATATATCAAACAAGAAATTCTATAATAAGGCACCTGCTTACTTACATTGAGCACATACATATGATACTATTAAAATTATCATTTTAATTTATTTTTGACTCAAATCGTATATTTCATAACCTATGCACCTAGATCTTTCATGCTCGAAATACAATACCATTCTTATCGATTTCAAACTCAATAATACACAATATTAGGTTTTGGTAATAAAATTCCCTTCATCAATCTTACCTCGCGCACTGCGGCTTGCAGTGACTAATCACTGCGACTAAAAGTGCGGCGAGCGCGGTGCACATGTTTGCATTGTGACCGCAGTCATTAGAGATGGGAGTTTATAATTGTCACTATTATGTTAATTGCGGATGATTTTGTAAATAACATGCTTTTTACATATATATTTAATAATTATCTATGTTAACATTATAAATACTAAAAGGTTGACTTAGTTCTATCTTTTTTTTAATATTGTTAAATAATTTTGTAATTAGGTGATTAGTTTGAAAAGTTACATAGATAAAAACATTACCGCTCCATCAATAATAATAAATCAATATTATATATAATATATAAATATATGGTCTTGTATTTGTTTTGGGGAAAAATATTTCTATTCACAATGAATCCCAATAGAGACAATGAAATCACTAAGTTATCCATTTTGCAATTAAAAAAGGTTACATTCTAGTCATGGCTGCTTGGTAAGCAAATAACAATAATTTACTATTCGAGCGTAAAGAGTAAATTGCTTCGATGCGAATAAATAGACCGAATTGGGACTTTTTTTTATCAAAATTTATGTTAGATATTTTATGTAAAATAGGGGACTTGACCGGGTTTTTTTATTAGTTAATACGAAAATGTTTGCCAATATGGTAAATAATGTAATATCATGTAATACTAAACCCAAAAATAAATTAATATAAATAAATAAAAAAACAGATTCACGAAGCAAATTTTGTTGATGTTCTTGCGCTAGGTGCATTTGATCCGGATAAAATGAAATTCTGTATCACTTTTTAAAAATAAGTTGTGAATGGTTGTAAAAATTCAGATATTTATATTTGAATCTTGTTTATTTCTGATTGATGCACACTTTTGTAATGTGCGTATTGCCTACAACATCAAAACCGATAAATTAAGATAGGTACTAGGAAAATTTATTAGCAAAAAAAAATGTAATGAAACATATTTTTTATATACGAGGAGATATAAGATATATTGGTTAAATGGTTTTGATTTTATTAAAATGTGGATTGACTTGCTTTATATTTAAATATAAAAAGAAAACATATTTTTTTAAAGACAACTTATTTTTTTAATCGCAAGCATTTGGTCTGCAAACCGGTCACTCATATTTTGAAGGGTTAATACGAAATATGATGGAAGTTAACTAAAATTGAAAGCATCATTTATAGAAAAAAAAGTAACGAAGACCTAAATTATAAAATGAACCGTGAAACCCTACCTTTACGGAACGAGGTGAGATACATTGAAAATCGTTCATAATATACCGTACACCTACAAACGCCTTACATGCTGCAATACTAACAAAAATAACCTTAAAAGGAGAGCACTAGAGTTGAAATTGGAATGTAGTTATTATAGTTCGTATGTTGCAAAAAATCAGTTTAGACGTTGAATAAAAATCGGTTTTTGTTCACGTTAACAGTTTTGCTAGCTGAGTTAAACGGCAAAGTTGTGTGAATGAAAATATCACTCGATAAAATTTCCTCCTCTGATTGCTAATGAATTTTCCGTAAGGATGTAATGAAATGGTTATAAGATAAGTATATTGTTTTTATTTATTTTATGTTCTGGGGAATATTTTAATAATTATTTGAGAATACTGAAATAAATTGAGTAAGACTAAGTATTTAACAATGATTTATTAAGCAGCCGTTCCCTTTTACTTTGTTTTAAAGCATTTACTTAACCTCCTTTTTTGACAATTGGACAATATAATTCTTAAGTCCACCTGAATCCCTGATTTTTTTTTCCAAATATTAGTAAAATATATTTTACAATCCAATAATTAGTTTAAAAGATTTGCTGTATTAAATCATAAAAAAATAAATTTTGGGTGTGCTTATACATCATAGACATTCAAACGAAAATTATACATATTATCCGAGCGTGGGAAGAATGGTTTCCACAACTAAACACTTAGTTACATCTATGCTCAAAATTAAGCTTTATAATTTAACCGCAAAAATGGTAGACTGCATTGTAATGCTTCAAAGTGTATATAAAGTTATTATAATAACCACTCTAGTACACGTAACACCTGTGTTGTGTCACAAACATGTCTAACTATGGTATCTCTATTCGAAATGATATAAATAAAAATAATTTGAAGGATATTACAAGGAATGTAATAAACAACAACGATATTAAGTTTTTTTTTATATATAATTTACAAATGCATCAAGTCTACAAAATAAACATAACATCAATTCTATCAACAATTTATTTATAAAAAAATATTCTAATTATTCATAGTGTTGATTCGTTAGGACGGCAATTTGATAAACAATTAAAAGCAGAAGAAATAAATTAAATAAAGGGGATATAATGTAAATTAACAAAGAAATACAAACACTTAATAAGCTGGGAGCCGAATCACTTGGAACTTGCGTCATTAACTAAGTTAATTAAGAAAAGAGGCTTTATTAGAAAGTTCGCGATTCCCGAGCTACTGAGAATCCTATTAAAAATTGAATCAAAAGAATGACTAAGTTGAAAATTTTATACCTCTTTTTCATAATGACTGAATAAAGTATAAATATATACTATTAAATATTATGAGTTTTAAAAATAATATTTTGTCTGTCTTTTAATATTAAGGCCCGTGATGATTATAATATTCATAGAATTTTGGTACAATTTAGATATGAATGATGTTTAAAAGAAGTGAACAACTTATTAAATTCCACATAAAATATGAAAATCCTGTTCACGCCAAACATTTGATTAAGGAAACCGTTTCATTTCTTAATTAAGCTTTTATTTATATTTTAATACATATTTAATATGGCACTTATCACTTTTTTTTTACTGAAATAAAATTCATAGTCACTTTATCCATAGACATTAAATTCAAATACCAAACCCAAGCTCTTTAATTTTTACTTTAGAGAACCAATTAATACTTTATAATAAGGTAACCGACCTTAGAAACGTTAACGGGATTTATAAAAATCCCGCTTTCAGCGATAAGAATAATGAGAACCTTGGAGATTGGATTAAAAACCCTTGAAAACAATGTCAAGCATAAGTATGAAAAAAAAACACTTTTAATGACTTATGAAACTATATTAGGTAAAACAATTTTTTTTTAATAATTAATTTTACTTTCTGAATATTTTCTTGAAATCACAAAGGTGAATATTTATCATTTTGACTATTTTTATAAAATAAAGAGTTTCTTCATTTTTATTAATTTGAGTAGGTAAATGGTAATAATTAACCTAATTAACAGCCTATTTTAGTTTGTAAGCTGAAAATATTTATTTTTTTCTCGAATTTTTTAAATTTATATGATAGAAGTTAGAACTCTTTTTTAAGTTTTGTTAAATGTTACGTGTTTATGTATTCTTTAAACATTTTTAGCAATATTATATAATTATATAATATATTTGATTTTTAATTTTATCAACATAGCGTAATCAAGTCGAAACGGCTCAGGTATTATGACATTTATTAAGAATAAATAGCGCTCCCGCTATTACCAGTAGCAGTAATGGGTTTCGTCTTCTATATTGTGCGTTAAAGTATTGTAGTTGTTGGAATTACAATATTCTATAATAAGACGTGTTAATTTAATAAATAAAAATATTAATATTTTTGTTAGTGAGTGTAATAAAGTAAGGTAAAACAATAGCCATTTTTTTAAGGAAAATATACAACTTTATATTTTACATTATAATTAAATGTGGTTTAATATCTGATAATTCATTTACTTTCAGTAATAATATTGAAACGATAGCCCATTTAAATTATTTTCGAATTTTGTAAGTTACGGCATTAAATAATTAATGAGATTTTAATATTAAGTGTTGACGTTAAAATTATTTGCTTTTCAATTACAGATACGTCTAACGCCATTTTAATTACTTGAAAATTTTAATATATATCCGTAGTATACGTATCTATATGAATGTATCTTATCTAAATCATTTTAATTACTTGAAAATGTTAATAAGTAGTTTTAGTATACCTATATATGTGGACGTACCTTATCGAAGCTAATAATCTTTATATGACATTATATTTATATATGAGGTACTTAATTATTGAGTTTTATACTTCTACGTACATTAGGTAAGTCGTTACAAGTTATTAAGGACCACTTAGTAAGGAAGAACCTTGAGCTCCCATAAACATGTCGCCATGTTTACCCTGAATTGTTTATTATTTTTATATGGGATAGAAAATCTGATAATTGTAGTATTGGCTGCATTTCGACAAGTTTTCAACACATACATCAAATACTTCTAAAATAAAAAGTATCTTAACAAAATGTTTTCTTTTTAATAATTAGATGTTTTAGAAAGTATTTAATTTTTCGCATCTGGCTTTTTTTTGTGTTATTTTTAGTTTTTTTGAACACTTACCATAATAAGCCTTTCGTCGTATTGAATAGGGAACATGCAAAAAAATTTAAATGGTCTCAAATATTTTTTTTTCGATTACTTTTTATCATCTTATTATAATAAAATCATTTTTTTTTAATTTACTAATTATTTAAAGCCATAAAATACTTTATGAAAAGTGTAAATTTAGGGAGCGAAATTCAAAATTCCAAAACGCGCCACCATTGGTCGAAAGGAAATGTGACGTCATTTGACACACCATTCAATATATCGGCGTTTAAGTTCATACTGTGGTATCAGTGTTACTGAGAAAAATAAATAATTTAAACCTATATTTTCGTGCTTAAAGGTTTTATTAAATGATACAATTGTTTAGGTAATCTTAAAAACATTTTCTAAATACTTAAACAACTCTAACAAAACAAATACCTACAAACTCTTTTTGAATAGCAGTTAGCATGCTACTACACAATACATTTTTAAAATGTTTCTGCCTCTGAATCATTTTTCACTTCACTTGACTCAGATAAATAACTTGGTTGATAATCAGCAGATATAGAAGATATAAGATGCTATAGAAGTATTATCAGCTGTGTTTTCAGTAAACAATTTTCTTTTTAAAACAGATAGTTTTACTTTTAAAACTGTTTTGTAACAATGTTGTGTGTTAAATGAGGAAATGGTGACAATGCTACATTTTGTTTTTCAGCAGGTATATTTACATTGACACCTTTACTTCCATACTTCGGTTTAATATTAACTTGCACAGCTTAGTCACTTGGTAATTTATCTTTAATATGCGAAAAGCAAGGCTCTGCCTTATGATCATCACATTCAATAGGAGAAGTACTGAGTCTTGGCTGATTAATATCACAGACATTTGTATGGGCAGTACTAGGACTTACTGAGAGTATATCACTTCTTTATGAAGGTCATCATTTTTGAAAACTACTTTTGATAACTAACTCTGAAAAGACTTCATTAACCGATGTCAATCTTTGCCTTTTGACTATGCACATTCTCATTCTATCAGCTGGTGTTTTTGCCACAAAAATATATAAGGAACAACTCCTTTCTTCAAACTTAGATTACATCTTTCTCCTTGTTGTTTCGTTACACATATTATATTCAATACAATTTGCTGTATCTTCCTTAACCTGAAATAAATTGACAGACCATAAAAATTGCGTAAAACAAAAAAAGATTACGGTTTTTATAGAAAGTTATACAGAAATTTGTAAGATAGGTTAGGTTAATTTTAAACTCAAATTTTCTAATGTTTAATACTTACTACAAATTTAAACTATTAGATTAAACTTATTATAAATAAAGTATACTTACGTTAAATTGATCTTCACAACCATATAAACACGATTTAGGACATATATTATCCCTTTTAATTACCATACACCATTGTTTTTGTATTTTCGCATCTCTTGGAATACAAAAAACACTTTGTCGGGTGTTTTTCTAATAGTATTTTTGCACTCCGGTACTATACAATATTTGTAACATGACTTTTATCTTCTTCCATGACTTGTAAAGCAATTAAAACTTAAAATATGTATGAAGTAACTAAAAAGTGCATAGTAAACATTCACTGGATGTGTCATTTGACGTCACGCAAGGCGCGCGCAAAATGACGGCGTTTGAACGGCTCAAATTTATTACAAGTTTTAATTTTTAATTTGCAGAAAAACTAGAATCTTTTCAAACCTATTTATATTTTTTTCTACGATATATAGAGGTAAATGATTAATTTACGTCAAAAAAAAATTACATGAATGTTCCCTAGTTCTAGTTGTTCGTTCATTTTTTGCAAACTATGACAATTGAAAAACTGAACACAAAAAAAATACCCGACTGAGTTTGTCGTGTGGTTCTTCTTAGAAGAGGACTGTCTTTACAGAATGGCTTATTACGATGAGAATGGTGTCAAGATAGGCCGTCCTAGCACTTCCCTTTGACTTACACAGCTGATCTCTGGATGGAGTAAAGAATCAAAATGGTAACAATATAAATAAATAAGTGTTGATGTAATGTAAGGGAACTATTTTTCTCTAATGACCTCTGACATAAAAAGACATGGGCATATCTAAAATCATCAATACCATTTTATTTGAACCGTTGAAAGGTATACTATTGAATGGATTTCTAAGGAGGTATATATATAATAGAATTATATAATAGATATATTTAATTGAACTTCGTGTTTCGTTTATTTTTTCTTTTACTTCGACGCGTAAGAGATAATGAGTATATAAATTATGTCATGAGTAAAAGTGTTTGCATTATTAAGATAGTATGCTAGTAGCATATCCTGCTTCTTTATTCAAATATAGTGAGTAGCAAGGATCAGTTTGTTTTTATTTCATTTTAAAAATAAAACATCATAATACTTTAAACGATAGAAATAATGTAAACACTTTACAATATATATGTAATTAGATTATAGAAAAACAATTGTATTCTAAATAAAAATGTCAGTAGGTAGTATAAGATTAACAATTATAAGGAGTTATAACTCCTGTAGTTGAGAACACAGCAGCCATTACTGCTAATAGCGGTACGCTGTTTAGTTTGAATAAATGACACGACACCTGAGCTTCAACAACTTAGTTACGTTTTGCCTGTTAGAGCTTGAGATGGCCTTGCAAAAATCTAAGAACGGAACAAATAATATTAACTTGTATCTTGTTTAAGATAAGCATTTTATTTGTTTTTGGCTAGTTAAAAATACATTTGTATTCATTTTTTTTAATTTTTTTGGTATACATTTCTGCATATAATAAAAAAAAACAAATTACAAATGTAAGAATGCACCATCGTATTTATTTTTAAGTTTCTTAGAATGGGTTATATTTTCATGCAACATACGGTTTCTGTGGCTATATATTCAATTTATATAATTTGATATTTAAAATAATTTGATATTTAAAAAAATCTTTACATATTTTTGTTATCTAGATATTTTGGTTATTTTTAAGAACCCTGAATAGATTTTTTCAAAGTCCTTTATAATTGGCTGGTAAATTAGTAAAGCAATTAATTTTGTTATTGTTTCGTGTTTCTTAATAAAAACAATATATTTAAGCTAACAAATGTTATAAGATATTCACTTTTAAAAATTACTTGTATATATTATTTTTACAAAAAACTTTCCTTTGATATTATTGAACAAATAGTAATACAGCTGAAAACATTCCTAGTCAAAAATATCACCGATAAATATATGTATTTGCTGAGGCTTAGGAGACCATCCAAGTTGTATAAATATTGTAGGTTCTCAAGTCTCAAGGGAAATCTTTATAGTGGGACAGTGTGAAGCGTTTATATATTTATCTTATCTTATCTTTAAATGAATAACTTACAAGAATCTGCTTTGCAGGGTTTTCGGAAAACATAATATATGGGATTGAATAAATACTATTAATTTTGAAATTTCTATATATGTTCAGCTTATATTAAGCTTAAGATATTAGTTTATTTGTCTAGATAAGATTGAAGGCGCGGAGAGATGTCAATATTATTTAAAGTCATATACAACTTATACAAACGAGCAGATGAAGTCGCACGCATCTACTGGAGTATATTATTTTATACTAGCTGTGACTGCGACTTCGTACGCATAGATTTCGATTTTGATAAAATGTACCCTTTGTACTTACCAATGTATATATAACAACTATAAACCTTCAAACTGGTAAGCAGCTATGTTACGACAATAACAGATTTTTAACTTCTTCATTTATTAACCGATTATTAAAAAAAAACAAAATATAAAGTAAATACCATGACTATATATATACTCCCGAAAACTGCATCTAATTCGAATAATCCGTTTCTGAGATTACCGTGCACAAACATACAGATATGCAAACATACAGACGAACAGACAAAATGAAAAACATTGTTTTGGGTTCTCTTGCTTATATAAAGGTCCCTGTCTGAATTTTTGAAAATATTTTTTTTTCGTGTTGTGTGCCCAACTAAAAGACAAACAGATAAACGGACAAAGATTTTAAAAATCCTGAAATTGGATTCTGTTAGTTATCACTTCACATCCTGGAATATTTTTTAAATATTTTCAATGTACAAAGACTACTCCTCTACAGATTTATTACATGTATAGAACAAGATTTGCATGGTACCATGGTATTACGTGATTGACATAAATTGACATAACTTTCTTATTTCTCAAACCAACAAACAAACCCTAATTTTATATTCTAGCGTTATCCCAAGAGCATAAATTTAATTTAAATTTGTTTAAATATTATCAAATATTATATAATGAAACTAAACACTTTAATATTTCTACTAGTGGTAATAACCATACTATTTTAAATGATTTAGGTTAAAGTTATTAGAGTCACACTATATCAATAGCCTAATTAATCTTGTTGTATTTTAATAGAATCTTCAATATAAAATTATATTCTGTGCCTACATTTTATGAACATCAACAAATAGTTGAAAATGACAGAAGTGGAAGTAGACGGCTGTGTTTATTATGAATATTCTAAATAAAGCCGGACCAAGATTTTTTGATATATCTGATGTTGCAACAAATATTTCTAACTGATATCCTCCGATGACGACATTCATGTCACGAATTATTTAATAGAATTTGAACCACTTTATGAGATTTCTACAAATACCGTATCTCTTAAGTTTATACAATAAAATAAAGTGATCAACGAAATCAAACGCCTTAGCGAAGTCAATGTAAATACAATCAATTTTATAACCGTTATCCAGTTTTTTAGACTTTATTAGACTTTATTATAAAAATCGAAACATTTACATAACTTATAAATCTTTGCCAGTCTGGCGCCTGGTGTGAATTAAAACAAGTTTGTCTTTATTGCTTGTATTGATAGAGTGCACATCAATATTCCTTTCAAGTTTTTGTCAACGTACATTAAATTATCAAATATATTTGATAATTTTGTCAACGTACATTAAATTATCAAATATATTTGATAATTTAATGTACGTTCACAAAAATTCAATTTATATATTGACAGAGTAAAGTAACCATTTTAATTTTCTGAAATATAAATATATCTCTTGAGAAGTACATGCTAGATACGTTGTAGATTGCCCGAATAGCCTTTTTCTGCAAAATGAAAAGTTATGTAAATATAGACTATGTGTTATTCTGGTAGGTACATGAGCTATTATATATAATTTAGCTAAGTTTCTACAAATTCCGTTTTCAACATGATTGAGTAACAAACATCTATTCATCCAAACAATCGCACTTTTATATTAGTCAGATCAGATAAATAATATTACCACGATTATATAATTTGCGTCCCATTATGTGATCTGGGCTGCAACTGTTTCCAAATTTAACACAACATTTTCCACGGAAATATTTTTTTTTCAAATTTAAAACCCCAGCCATATTTCTCGATAGGGAATTTGAACATAAAACCTTGTGCTTACTACTACAATGTCTTTTACCGTATAAAAAAATAAATGTATTATCTATGATTGATAGCTTTAAGTTATAGTTACATAAAACATACTTTTATCGATTTAGAAAATAAAAATCTAGAAAGATTAATATATTAAATAGTTTAATGTATAAAGGAAAGTTATGATCGTCGGGTGTGAAGAGAACTGTAAAGTGAACTTGTGTGAGCATAATCTAGCTTAAGCGAATTATATCAAGCATTTTAGTATATTAGCTTTAAAATTGTACGCCAGTAGAGAATGTTTAATGTTAAAATAATTGTAATGCCTAATTATAAAATATGCTCTGTTATTGGCAATACTAGATAGAATTCGTTACATGATTTTAAACTATATTAATTTATTTATTCTTGATGACACAAAAATTCTTCGCTTTATCTTTCATCTATATAATATCTTAAACCCACCAAACTCAAAATTATGAAAGTTATAATCTAATATAGCAATGTCATTTCATAAGAATTCTCACCTGCCTCATACGTACAGATTATTTAAGACATGATTAAACGAAACATACAGACACACACCGTCTATACCTATAGACGACCGACTATAGACGAGGTCCCAACTGAGTAAGTGCTCCGTTGCTCCGGCGTTCTGCCGTCGGAGGACGCTAGTGTCCAAATTTCCTTAACTTCCCTCCTGACTAACGACGCCCCGAGCCGAGATCCGTGTCTCAATCTGAGACGCCCTCGGGACGTCGTTCCCCATGGGGGCCCATCTACCCCCCCTTTTAAGGGCGGGTTTCCTGACCCACCCGCTTCCCCGGTGACGCTGTAATAGCCAACAGGGCTAACAGTATAGAAAGACAAAAAAATAAATAAAAAAAAAAATGATTAAACGAACATGGTTGGCCGTACTATAGTCAAGTTAATTACAATAGCTACTTTCAGGTCATTAAGTAAGAACTTTATGAAGATTGAAAAAATCAAGCCAAAACTTGTGCCCTACACCTTATTTTGTCTACGAAATCAATTTGCACCTACCGAAGTGTACCTTTTAGTTTTTCAATTACGTCCGGAGATACCATCACATTATACCTAATACAACGGCCACCTCTCGAATGAAATAACATTTTTCGTTCAGATGATCAATAGCAGCCACGGAATGGTGCATTTTCAATTGACGGTATTAACAATATTCATATTATATTTCGCCTCATCGGCTGTTGTCTAGTGATAAAACCAAATCCTACACAGTCTGTTTTAATGGGCGGCAAAAGAAACCTCGGCAAGAGGGACTCTTCTTGACGTCGATTCTCCTTCCCTCACAGAGAAAGAAGAGACAGCATCGTAGTTTCTTTGGAGAAAAATAATAAAAACATCAGCAGTCCTAAAGTGTTTGTCTAAGAAGTCATTTCGCCTTCTCGCTTTTGCATAGATCTCTTAAAAAGTATTAGTCGTGACAATTATGCTTATCCTTTTTCATCATCTCTATCGCCTTGAATGTGATGTTTGTTCTATATATTGGTAATATTTCTAGCAATAAAAATATTTTAAAATAAAAATATTTAAGTGAGAGTGATTTTTTTTCATAAATTTGTTAATAGAGCTGTATGTTCATCACGTAATCTTTGAATTAAAAAACCATAAAAGTTCAAATCATCATTCTGAATTGTGTAATTTTTTTGGATTATAATTTAATACGCATATAATATTATAAATTACTTGATACGTTTAAAGCACTCAGGCTAAATTACTCACTGCTCACTAAACTGCTCACATGATTTAATTTCATAGTTCGTTTCTACGCCGGACTATTTAAACTTAACTACATACATTAAACTAAGTTGTTCTAATTGCTAATTTCAAATCAAAGTTATTATATATGTATTAAGAAAATTAGATTCCAATAAAATGTACATATATTTATTTAACTTTTAAATAAATATAGGTATGACAATATTAAACTTTGCAAATAATGTGTAAGCTATCTAATCCTCTAAAAATTTAAAAAATTGCCGTCAGCATTGTGCGATTTAAAATAAAATTCAATGTTTACATTCCGATAAATGTAAAGAAATATAAAACACAAATATTTAAACTAGTTTCATTAAATTAATTGTGGATTACAAACAATACTTTCAGATCACCCAAAGCTATGACCTTAACAGCTACGATGTTCAGATATTGTTTATAAAATAACTAGAATTATATACTATTCTAGCTCTAATTAAAGCTGTTATTGTTTTAAAACATGAAAAAATAAAAAAATAAGCTTTAAATATAATATCTTCAAAATATGTAACATTTTGTATTCTTTATAATAGTCAAATTTAACATTTATATTTTTATGACTTATGAAATAATCTGTTTATCTTATATAAGAAATAAACGGAAAAACATCATGTGAATAACATAAATAATTATCCCAAATTGTAAGAGTGATACAACGACTTTCGGCTCAAATCAGGTCTACTAACTGCTTGCTGCTGGGTGCTGCTTGCGATGATTCTAAGTGGAAAAGATAAATAAAATAAATAAATAACTGGTAGATCTTAGGTCTTTTTTTTTTTTTTTTTCTAAATACAGTTGAGTACGGTTGCGTTGACTGTCAGTGCTCATTGCTGCTCGACTGCAATAGCTCGGACAGCTACTGAACACTGACAATCGCGGCCTAACAAGATAAATAAGTTAAGTTGTTTGTGTGATTGGTTGGATGGGTTGCAGTCGGGCCAAGTTGACTATGCGATTTGATACAATGTCAATTGGTGCCGACAGCAAATCTGATGAGATGAAGATGATTATGAAATGAATACAATAATTAAAGGAATATAAGAAAAAGAGGATATAGAGAATTACAGTTGCAAATAGTAAAAACAATTAATAAATGGGGAATGATGAAATGAGATAATGTTGGCAATTGGGATAAGTTTTGTAGATCTTAGGTCAGGTCAGATCATCAAATTATTGTATTTTTTTTTATTATCCTTACTATAGTGACATTACTTTTATCAAAATTAAAACATGACCAAAGGTAAATAGAAACAATATACAAAATATACGACAATAGAATAGAGAAAATATAAGACTGCGTTTTGGGGCAAATGTTGAGTTTAAATTAAATGCTTTAAAGATAATGCTTATCTATTAACGACAGTTGTGAACCCTTCCGAGTTAAATTACACAAAGAAACTTAAAGTTCCTTAAGTATTATTTGGTATAATCTGTATAATACAAGCAAAAGCAACTAATTTAATAATGTCTCTCAGAGTTTTTAGATTTGTAAGGCTAAGATATTTGATAACTTACGATTCATAAACATTTGAAAAGCATTTAACAAAATATATATGTTTTTAAATCGAAAAAAAAAACATAGATAATATTTTACACGGTTATGATAAGACATCCAAAAAATTAAAAAAAACGTAAGTTACAGAAACATTAAATATAAATTAAACGTTGATTACGTAAATTATGTTGATGTTCCAGCTTTAACGTTCAAAACATTTAAGCGTTATTAAAGTAGGTATGTTCAGGTAGGAAAGGTATTCAATAAAACAAAATACATTAAAGTATGTTTTGTAATACAAACGGTTTTATAATAAACAATTCTTTAACTATATTATCGTTTTCTTGTTTAAAACTTAAAACAACGCGTGACTTCCGCATGTAAGTTATTAAGAATTATAGTAATTTTTAGAGTAACCACATACGTATTAAAATCACAAAAAAAACTTCAATTCGAAGTTTATATATATGTACTTTACGAAAATACCTATATATAGGTATAACTATACGTATATGTTATATTTTTCTCTATTTTTAAAAGATAGGTTATTTAGCAACATTTGTTCAGTGTAAACCGAATGAATTATTATTTTTTAATAAATTTCTCAATTTTATCAAATGTATCATCCATAGCTATTTTATTAAAGTAATTGCGTTTAAACTTATACTGCACTCCTCTAGTAATGTATTGCACTAGTATTAAGTTGCTTTAATTTATGATTGGAAAAAAGCAAAACCAGCTATAAAATCTGGTTTTGTACTATGTATAACCTACTGCTATTTTGAGTTAGGGACCGACAGTTATAAATCCAATATTACAAAATTTATAGAAATATTTGCATGTACAAATCGAAACTACTCATTCCTATACACTCATATGTATAAGCATGTCTATATGACTAATAAATAAGATTTGTTTTATTTCTTGCAGTCTCTTAATATAATGCAATTCATTGCAATGGTTTTCCCTTTAGAGATGTCTAAACATAAATCTACTTTCGTAAAGTCACTGAGTAGGCAGAACGTGATACGACGAGGCTACGTGACCACTACTCAGTGTCTCATACATTTTAGACAAAGAGATTCGTATTTTACTGCAGCAGGATATATTGTTGTATGCTTGTAAAATTTTATTAGGTTAAAAACTCAACATGTTTTAATATTATACTTAAAAAAGGTCAAACAAATTTTTAATGATATAATTACTACCAGTACAAGAACAGTCCTTTTTAAATAAAATAAAATATTGGAAATATGTATTTACCGTGAACCTTTTATGGCTTGGGTTAGTAAATAGCTCCCTTCTGTTGTTCAGGTGGGTGGAGTCACGGAGTCATATATTTAAAAAAGGTTTAAAATTTAATTTCTTAGCGTATAATTGAGGACGACATTCTACACACATCTGAAATTATTAAAATTGCTAAATTAAGATATTTGCTACTTGTAATACTTCAAGGTGAAGCATCGTTATTGAAAAATAAGAAAAAAATATCCAACTATCCACTCTAAATAGCAATACAAATTCTAAGCATTCTTTCAAAGCATCAATAAAATCGGAAATTCTTTTAGCTTTACCGTTTAGGAATTCAAATTTTTCTGCATCATACTAGTAAAGGATTTTACTATTCGCTACCCACAACTTTTGTAATTTACATGAAATATTTTTTGCAGATGGATTTGGCTTTTTTTTTCAGGTGGATTTGGCTTTAACCTACCACAGTCCACTGGTGGAAACAGGTGTCCTCCATTTCCCGCCAGATATCCTGGTCCTCAACAGTCATTTAACCTAGGATTTTACATTGTACATGAGTGTCTGTGACAGCACTGTGAGGCCTCATTATACAGTCAGTGAATTTTGTATGCCTCCTGAACTATACGCCCAGAAACTTAGGAACCGTTGGAGGTAGATGACTAACTAACTGACTTATTACCGGACCTTATAATACTATACTATATAATATATACTTATAATACCTTTTATTTTAATATTTTTTTTAGTAAATATCGATCTTAATAAGTTCTTCTAATATTAAAAATGAACATACATTATTATGTTAGAGTTGTATTACCTTATAGAGTAAACCATTTGATCTAATCATCATTTGAAATAAAGAGACTCCACAGAATTATTATTACACTCTGTTGCTTGTTGTTAATTTTGAAAGAAAAGAAGAAGAAGTATTTATTGTGGTGTTATTTGTATAGGTTATGAGTCTTGGGTTTTATATTTATTTATTATTATTACATTGCGCCATGACTGTCACAAATAATTTATGATAATAAAAATGACTCTATTATATCCAGGGATTGGTAATATCACTTTTTTTTTATTTTATTTTTTTTAACGTCAGGAGGCTTCTACTCACTAAACCTGACTGTTGCCGCCGCCATCATAATGGGACACCGCGGGATCGCTTTAGCACTCACCGCGATGCCCCGACGTGATCCACGGAGAGAGCACCCCGCAACGAGGAGCACCCATCCCTCTTTCGCAGGCTTGAAAGATTGTGGAGGGATTCACCTACCTCGAGAATACTCAACTTAATATTTTTACAAAAATACTGAAATTTCTTTAATAGTTTTACTGCATTTCAGCTTTTTTACCAAGCGCAGTGTTATTTTTGTATTTTATGAGTTTTAAAAGTAAAACTGATTCCATTATTATTTTTTTTCTTTGTAACGTTCGTGCATGAATTTTATTATAGAGATATTTTGAATACTATGAAAAAATTCAACGTTATTTTGAGAACAACATGTTAAGGTTTGCAATTCGTGAGTAAATTAAAACTACATTTTATTTTACTCGCGAGTTGCAAAGACTGCTATTTCGAATTTTAATATTGTTGTTTCTAAATGTATAACTTGTATAAATTGCTTAAGATACTAGATTTATTTTGTTCTTGCATATTAATCATTGAGTTTATATAAATATAGAATGATAAATAAACCGATACGCGAAAGATCTTAAAACAATCATTCAGTTTCTTCAAAAAATTTCTTTATATATTTTATACGTTTCTATATTATATGACGTGTTATGAAAATTAGAGCTAAAATGATCTTCTTAACACCGATATTAATATATGTATTATTAATATATAGGTATAGGTATTAATCTTTGAGTTTATATAAATAAAGAATGATAAATAAACCGATACGCGAAAGATTTTCAAACAATCATTCAGTTTCTTCAAAAATTTTTTTTATATATTTTATACGTTTGTATAAAATATATAAAAAAATATATATAATAGTATATGACGTGCTATGAAAATTAGAGCTAAAATGATCTTCTTAACACCGATATTAATATATGTATTATTAATATATGTATTAATATCGGTGTTAAGAATGTATAAAAATATCGGAAAGAAAGTTGCGAAAACTTTATTACATTTTACAGCATTTAATTTGGATGTTATATGCTAAGGGTTTTCAAAATTAATTAATACAACTTAATTGAACCATAATAAACGCCATCGCTACATTACCGGCATAAACTTTGCTTAACTGAATTTGGTTCAGTTTATATAAGGAGAAAAGCGATTTCATTAGGCAAAATAAATATTTTGAATATTGTCATGGTAGTTAATAGGTATTTCATATAAATATAATATTTCGCATTAACATTTGAAACAATAAATCTTTTTGAAATAATATATTCACGTATTAATAGACGATAGCACCCACCAAACACATTGTTAATGCTGATGAAATGCTGCTTGAAAAAAAGCAGCAAAACAAACAATTGAATAACAGACAAAATAAATAATTGAATTCTATTTTCCCACGAGTTAAACGGTCATTTAAATTCACTCAAATTCTAATTCTCAGAGATACCTGTCTTTCAATTAATAATTACATTTGTAATAAAAAGAATAATGTAAAAATAATTTGCTGTCTTTTAGATTTCCATAGTTGTATCACAAAAATTTAAACATAATTATCAAAATAAAGTTATCGGCACGAAGATTAAATAGTAAATATAAGAAAAGTTAATCCGCAAATCCGCGAAACTGATTTAAAATAGGTTAAAACTATTTTAGTTAGATGAAAAATATAAAACATAAGACTCATCAAAAAGTACCAAATTTTTTTATGTTACAAAGAATTTTAGTGTTTTTAAATCAGATTTCAGGGTTTGTTAAAATTGATTGTACTATTCATTCAACACGTCTATGAATAAAACAATTATTTAAGCAGTGCCTAAAATCTGTGTATGGAAGTGAATTATACTTAAGTTCTACATTGATGGAGAAGGAAAGACAGTCCTTATTATATATAATTTATTTTCTATAAAAATGGTTACCGAGGTTTGTTATCGCAACTGTATCTTGGATGTAACTTATGAAGACTGAATATTCAAAAATTCTATGCTGCAGGAGTTTAATTTAAAAAAGTTATCTTAAGTTTTAAAATCTTGGAAATTATGGAAGTTCAATATAAAATGTTTAAGGAAACAATAAATTAATTTATTTGATTTTATTATAAAGAATAATTTTATGCATTCAATCAATTTATGGATTTCAATAATTTTGGTTAATATAATAAACAGGACCAATCAACAAATATAAAGAAACCCCATAACTTTCGTAGAAAATCATGAGCAAAATTTAAATGACGTAAATGCATTTGACAACAGAAAATAAGCTTAGTAAACAATCCCGATCCTAATTTCGTGGAAATGCTTCAAAACAATTCTGCTTCATTATGAATGAGAACAATTTATTCAGGAAGTGGATTTACGAAACGTCAAATTAAACTTTCACTGGTGAAATATCATTGATAATTTAACACATCCTTACGTAAATTGTTTACGTCTAGTATCATATATATTTTTTTCTATTAAAGTTAATGCTTGACTATATTCCACCTGATGTAAAGTGGAGATGTAGTCATAGATGGTAAGGCGCATTAACTAAGTAACCTATTGATTCTTCTCTTGAAGACACCCACACTGTATTCGGCCGGAAATACCGATGCAGGCAAGCTGTTCCAGTCCGTCTGGCCATCTCTTCTCAGCAGAACATTCTGAGCTGGTGGAAGCTTACTCACAGTTTGACAATACTGACCAATTTAATGTAATAAATGACGATTCAAAAGTGCGTGAAATACCTACTTGATTAAAGATATTTTGATTTTTTTTTTAATTTTGAACGTAAACAGTAAAAATAATCATAAATTTATAGTTATTTAATTTAGACTAACTAAAAGACAGACATGATTTTACAAATATTTTTTTATAAATTGTAAATGGAAACGCCCTTTGAAGGCCTGGTAATTTTGAGAGTATCATATAACTACATGTGGTGTGGTTAACTAACCTAGACTTCCTTTGTAGTATTATCCCTATTGTAGGTTGTTGCTGGCTAAAATAAATACGTAAATTATAAAGTAATAAAAAGTTAATTTATCGCGAAAAAATAACTCTAAATAATAAAATTGGGCATATAAACAATATTACAATCTAAGTCCGTCTTAAAAACTTACGATTTCTAAATGTCAGAATTAGACATAAAAGTACTTTCATGTTTCTATTGTCAAAAATAGTTCATGGTACCAGTTAATAATGTTTTATATGGTAAAAGAACGAATAACTTAAGATGACGTCTTCAAAACTTCTTATCGAAACATTATTAAAGTAATATTACTTTTAGGATGTCATGGTACGAAAATCGATCGAAAATCGGTTTATATTATTGTAAAAAAATAACTACACAGCAGATAAAAATTTACAAACATAAAATCATTTTTAATATTTATGAAGTGTACTTTAATACGTATGCTAACATCCTAATGTACTTTATACGTTTAAATCACTCAAGCAACGCTTTGAGACAGTTCATTTCAATGCTCTTTTCTACGTTGAAATATCAAAACTTTCCTTTATTAATTATATAACTTTTTTAAAGATAAACTCATTTAAACATAGTTATTTATTTATAATATATTATTTTGAATGATAAAATATATTTTTTGATTAACCATAATTTATGTAACATATGTAGCAAATATAATTAAAAGTTTAAATAAAAAAAAATGTTAATAACGACTTACATATATGTCAAATAATTTGATAACGAGTTCTCTTGTATAAATCCCTAAAAAGATTATACCCACTAACACTATTCACACCTAGAGTTTCCGTTCGAAAATGATTCCGACACAATAACTCATAAACTATGACACTTATGTTCCTATTTATAACAACAGATCTTTATCACAGGTATATGTGTATTCCGAACTAAAAGCAGGATTTATTTATTGATTGCGATACCATACATTTTAACTGTTATATGTTTCTTTATTGGATAAAAGGACAATATAGCGATCTAGTTTGAAACTAATGAAAGACTTTCCGTCAGCTTAAGTGTTTGACATGTGAAACGCGGCGACGTCAACGAACACTTATGAGGAAATTCAGGCGTCCTCAACATTCTAGTGTTTCATAGGCGTACGTATATTAATGGGTTTCAGTGGGTAATTAGGAATTATTGAAAATGACAAAATATCCTTCCTTATTAATTCCATAAATATAATGACAATTTAAATTAATTTATTTGATATTTAACGTATATATTCTAAGGAGTACAAATGGTTGATTAAAAAGTAACTAATATACCGCTTTAGATGAATGCATTAGCCAGAAAGTGTATTGAAGTAGTAGCAATTTCCACTTTTAATTTATTAAACGTTAGAAGTTATAAAAAAATATTTAGAATAAAAAAAGAATCATCGTTAAGATATTAAACAAAACCTTAGAATTTAGGTGAAATAACAGTGCAAGTCTACTTGTATTATAAGTATAGTTGGGTTTCGAATGCGAATAAGACAGTCCCTTATTCTTCCTATATCCCTTCCACCTTCATTCCATTGTTACCATTAAATAAAAATTTCTCGAATTCCTGCTTATATAATTAAAAAATTAGTATATAAATAAAACAGGTTTATTACTTTAAAAGATCTAAAATATGTATTTGAAATAAAAAATATTTTAGATACGAGTATAAGACTAATTAGCTGACATACTGACTGACTTCTACATCTCCTCTTAGTGTGAACAAGATTGCTTCAAAGCATTTGAAACGTCGGGTTATAATTAAACTTAAAATGTAAATCCAAATATACTCTAGAAAATCCGTTAGGAATAGTTTTATTTAATATAATTTTTACAAAGAGAAAAAAATATTATTATACTGGTGTGTAATAAACTAAACAGATAATGTTATTAAAACAAAAAAAAAGGAACGGATGTATAAAATATATTTTAAGTGACAAATGTTTAAATATAAGTAAATGTTTTGTAAGTTTATCGAGGACATATAATTTTAAGCATGTTCTCAATATTTTTCTAAAATCTGGTCAAGTGGGATGTTTTAGAGTAAACGATATCGCAGTAAGGCAACTCTCCATTGTTTCGTTAATCATGCAAATTTTTCACTTTACTAATACCAATTGCATATAACACACAGCAAAGAATTGAATAGCCACATTTCTGCCCGAGGGTGTCGTAAGAGGCGACTAGGGGAACATTTATACCAAGTGATGGGCAGCAGCGGTATCTTGAGTACTGAATACGAATTACGAAAAGCACCAACCAGCCTTGCCAGCGCGGTGACTATGGGTACCCACTCAATAGAATGTAACAAGGAAAAACGGCCCCTAGTTCCCGACTAATCCACTATTTTCGGACACGACAAGGGTCGTAGTAACGGTGGCTGTAGGTGGTAACCACAAAAATCACAGCGGGCAAATGTTTGTCAACTTCTTCGAGATGGAAAGGCTCTTTTTGATGAATTCATTCTTCAAGAAGAAACCTCTTCTTTATGCCTATACTTAGAGATGTCTCAATGATCAATAGGTTTAGTATCCGAAGTAATCACTGACTTGTCTAAGGCACTCTAAATATACTACTTAGAGCCGCAAGGTCCCGCTTGATAAAGTCTAAGGTTAGCCCTTCGCTGCCCGAAATACACTGTGGGTCGGAATAGTTCCAATTGGAATTTCGAGATCAATTCGACTTGCTGGATATCACTGGTTATGTTGACGAGATAACCGAAAACGTAGTCAAGAATGTGTGTCCAAGGACATCTTGGCAAGCATTTTCCGTGAATGGGGCGCACGAAGTCGTTTTAACTTTTTCCGGAAACTCAGAATCTGATGAGGCATATGAGGCTTGACAGGTCTTATTGAGAATAATTGTTTTTTGTTTAAATATTTTGTTATATTCAAAAGGACATTTGAAATAAAATTATATTGAAATAAATATTCGATAAGCCGTCCCGTTGCTTATGAACCAATTGCTACGAATAGGTAGTTTAATTGGAAGATCGACGAGACGATTTGTCAATGGTCGTGCGTTTGATGTCCATTTATTTATCATTTTATATTTATTTAAAATTTAAATGAGCTTAAGATTTTATATTGACTATACATTCTTATGCACATTTTCAGCATAAAAATAATTTTTCGCGACACATTGTTTTATTTTTATTTCGTCAATTTTTTTATATCTTCCAAAAAATCTATATCTTTTAAAAATGCTCAATTATCGTCTCTCTTAAGTAAGATTAGCAGTAGCAATGTAAATAAATACTTTAGTGTTAAATAAATAGTTTTTATAGTGTACTATTTTTTTACAAATAAATTTGTTAATTACATATCAATGCATAATGATGCGTGATATCTGAGAAAAACTAAATTACCTGTTTAATATCTCGAAAACAATATTGAGTTTCAAAAGTAAATCTTGTTAGACGTATTGTTTGTTGTTGTTTAAATTAAGTAATTGTTGTATATCATCACCTTGTTGTATTTTCTCTGTCTTTACATAACAAGCCGTACGTACGTACTTACATGTGAGTCATCTTTGTAAGCTTTCGAGACACATTCTGACTACAAAATAAGCTTATCTCTTTGTTGTCGAAAAATACTTTAGAATAATTCTATCCTACCTAAAAAGTGTTTGCTGGGAATTTTCTTACCTAGATTATCTAAAACAACAATTATGAACATTTTTCAAAAGATTCTGTATTGAGATTTTTAATGACTTAATTACTTATAAATTTACTTATAGATTTTTAATGACTTATAAATTTTGTGGTCGATATAGAATATACCTCAAAAGCATCAAAGTTACTAGGATTAAATAACTTAAGAACTTAATAATATACTAGTGCTTTAATAACTTAATAATTATACTTTGACCAACTCAGACTAAAAATAAAGATTTTAAAAAAACTTAAATAGTCGTTTTTATTACTTCCTGAGGGTGTTAAATAAAGATGATTATGACTCGGTTAATATTACATTTAGATGAAAAGTTTTTATTTAACCTAGTAAATGATTAAAATCTGCTCATTAGATTTTAATGATGCAGGTATTATTTAATGTAATTTTGGCTACGTATAAGAATGTTATTAAATAGTAATTTGTTATGAAATTAAAATTAAGATATGATTATTCATATAACTATAAATGTGGGACATTTTGTTGTTACAGTAAAATTTAAGAATTTAAAATCGTTTTGTACTATTGCAATGTTAAACAAAAACTTTGGAATTTAACACATTTTCCTGACATGTTTAGTATTAATTTCAAATCAAATCAAATAAAAAAAACTTTATTTGGACAACATATAAAACATAAAAGAAAAAATGAAATCAGTAACAAAATAAAAAAAAGGACTTTTAACGTAAAACAATTAAATGAAAAATGATCATAATAAAAATATGAAAAAAACATAGAAATATAAAACTGAAGATGTGTCGTCCAAATTGGTTGATCACTCAGCAAATGTTGAATACAGTGTTTTCAACGCTGGTAATCTGTGGCTGCCATTTTTGGAGTTACGTCACGAGTTGCAATCGATGTAAAAAAATATATATTACGAGTATGTTATGTATTATAATTTATTATGTATGTCATGAAATATTTTTTTTTTCCAAAATATCTTTATAAATATAACTAAATAAATATCTGAATAAATTAGTTCTTTCCAAAGACGTAGTAGAGTTCTTAAGAGAAAACACAACCGGGCCTCTAGATTCTCCAAACAACAACTCGTTAGAGCTAAGTCCAAACTATGGAAATATGCACTATGGAAATAGTGCAAGGGAATATATAACATTTCTCCGCGTATCAGCAACTATTCCATGAGAGAGTTGCTGAGATGTATCAAAGAGTTATCTTATCTCGTGGGGCGTAATTATTTATTTATTTCCTCTTCCTGAGGTAAATCTTCCTAATGTCGTATCCTATTATCTAATTATTAGAACTAACAACGGTAAATGCAGTTGACTTGACATAGTAGTTAATAGGGATTTTTTTTGCAAGTTGAATTTAGTGCTTGCTTTTCGATCGAGTTGCGATTGATTATGTGTTCTAAAAAAAATAATAAGGTAAATTCTAAAATATTTAAAGCAATTATTGAAGATTATTTATTTTCAGGAAAAATATATATTAAATTTAGTTTATTTTAATTTTTAATCCAGAAAATATTGTAATTTCAACGCTTAGTTTATTGTAGATCAAGATAGGTTAGTATTTTTACCAGTTTCTGGTCCAATTTTTTTTTTTTTTACTTTAAAAGAACTACAATCTAGATGTTTTCAATTACACTACTTATAAAAGTCATAGAAGTCATTGCTTCGATTTCGCAAATCAAATTTATGGAACGCTACAATTACAACCGCACGAATATCACGGATTTATGTCACTTTAACCCGAAACTAGACAAGTTGCAACTGTCATGAATGACGTAACTTTGTCAACGTATCGTACTGCTATAATGGATAGCATATGTCATATCTGCTCAAAGTGTTGTTTATAAGCGAATATTGGTTCTGTCCACGAAAACACAGTGAATAGGAGTAGACAATGATGTATGAAGTAGATAAGATGTGTAAAAATGTAAAAAATATTGTATAATGTCTAAGGATATAAATTTATTTGTTTATATTTATTTCAAAAATATAAATTAGAATTGCATATAAATGGAAACATAAAATGATTTTAGAAAATACCTTATGACGTTTATTTTACATGGTTAATAACATTTGTAAAGACTAAAGAGATTATTGTATCTTTAAATTTAATTCTAATATTATAATGACGTAATTAAACATGTTTACTATAATAAACATTTAGTAAGTAAAGCGTAGTTTGGTTATTTGTTAACCCCGAGAACACAAATAAATTAGGTGTTAATGGGCTTAAATAAATTGTTACACGACAAATATTATCATCTATTCTGCAAAATAAAACTTTCAGGAATATATAATTTGTGTACCTTAACTATTAAATCTTTAAACATGAAATATTAAGATTTATTATATAAGAAATTTATGCATGCTAACTTTTAATAATATTTTTTTTATTATATATCAAATACTTAAATACTTCATATTATATAATATATATATGTAATTGCTGTGCAAAGGACTTACTAATATAGTTTTTTAAGATACCTGTACTAATAGACTCGTTTTTGAGTATGTTATCTCAAAATTCAACGATTAATCTGCCAAATACAGACTAAACGCGAAAAGTGTACAGGTGACGTCTCCGTGGATAGAAGAAAAAAATCGTATAAAAAAATAAAGAAATAATATCATAACAAAATGAATTGGTGGGTGGAATTATAATAATTAGATAATTTAAAATATTTATTTAAACTAATATTTTACCTCCCGACCCAAAAATAGGGGTCATAAGTACATATGTTATAAGGTTGATCTGTGTATCTGTGTACCTGTGTATCTGTCTGTGGCATCGTAGTAGCCAAACGCGTGGACCGATTAGAATGCGGTTTTTTACTTGATGGTTATCATAACCTCAAATGCAGCAGTTTTACACAGCAAACTTATCATAGCCTTGTATAAACTTTTACATCACATTGTACCTGACGCTGGGTGTCTTCACAAGGAATGTTTTTTGTTACCGTCTCTTTAAAAAAATAGGGCTAGAGTCAGGGATAGCAGTATTGACAAGGATAGTCTGGTTACCAACACACCAATGGGCATTGGCGATACTAGAAAATAATAAAAAAAAAATTATAAAGAAACCAAGAACAAGAAAGAAGCTAAGCTAGCCTCGGTGAGAACTGAGTTTGTTTGAATATATCTAAAACCTTCGATCATGGCATAGCACAACATGATCCTTTCGAAACTACCTTCCTATAGGATTTCCAAGAGTTTATGCAAATGAATCACCAGCTCGTGTTAGGTGGAGCATAAAGGTCGTCCTCGACTTATTTGTTTAGACCCCAAGCTCATAAACACTGTTGTTCCCTAAGGCTGCGTGCTATCTCCAACACTGTTCCTTCTGTATATCTTAGATGTTTTATATGTTGGATGTATGCAACATATAATACATATAAAATACATAATATAAAACAACATATATATATATATATATATATATATATATATATATATATATATATATATATATATATATATATATATATATAACGTCGGAGATAGAGGTATATTAGTGACTTGCTCGTTATTGATGGAGTCTTCTGGTACAGTATCTGAGGCGTAGGTGTCAGGAAATTGTACCGCACAGATACAATATGACAATTCTTGTATTAAATGTAAGTAATCCGTTATCACAAAGTACTTATTAGGAATACAATTAGCAGAGTTCCGTGAACCACCGGTCCCGTTAGAGGGTCCGGACTGTAAGGCTATCCACAAATTTATTACGTCACGGCGTTCACAGCCTGCACTGTTACAATAATATCTATTGAGTTAATAATTATTGTTAAATTATCGTATTCTGCGTGTCGATATAAAATTATATTGAAAATAATATATATATGTCGCAGATCACGATAATTTAACGATAATTAGTAACTCAATTGATATCATTGTAACAGTGGTGTGTGAACGCCGTGACGTATTGAGTCACGTGATCGGAATCGTTTGGAGGGGCACCGGAGACGTTTTAAATATCCGAGAGCATCGAGACGAGAGGATTATTCATTAGTGTGAGCCTTACAGTCCGGACCCCCCAAACGGGACCGGTGGTTCACGCAACTTTGATAATTGTATACCTACTAAGTAATTTGTGATTACCTACATTTAATACAAGTAATTGTGATATTGTGTGTGTGTGGTTTAATTGCCTGAGACCCTACGCCTCGGATCCTGTACAAGAAGACGTTATCAAGACCGAACGAGCCATCGAATATACCTTCTATCTCCGACATCAGAAGTGGGATTCACCCGGGCATAAAAACCACCAACTACCCGCGAGATAAGTTTATTGAAGCTACAAATCATGTCAAGCAAGAAATGAAGTGATTTTATTATTTGAAACGCACACTACAAGATAATAATAATGAAGTTCCAGAATCAATACAGTTAATCAATGATTATATGATAACCGTTGGAAGAATTCTATGCAAGAAGGAATCGTTGCTAATGAAGAAAGAAGGAAAAGAGAAATTATGGCGGTGACAACGCGGCGCAAATGGCGGTAATGGTGCGGCGCGAATGGCAGTAATGGCGCGGCGCGGATGGCGCTGATGGTGCTGATGATGGTGACAGTATTCGTGACGATGGCAGCTATGGCAGCGGTGCTGGCATGGCACGTGGCGAGCAACACGTTGATGTCTGCGCAATTTATCCACCATCGAGCATGTTCCAGCGTAAAGGTGATTCGTTTCAATTTACTTACGTTTCAAGTGCTAAATGCTCGCTAGTCAAATAAAATCAATTAATTTAGACAGAAATCATATGTAAAGTTTAAGTGTTTCTGTGTATCCGATCTTATTAATATCTTTTGTGAGATATGGTTATAAAAAAAAAAAGTCTTTTACAATTTGAGAATTTTGGACGTCAATGTTGACGATGATGATAATGATAATTGTTCTGTTGCTGGCTGTTCTGATGATAATGATAATTCATACGATGTCTATTTTACTTGACGCCAATGATGGTTGTCTATCTTGACTTGACGCCAATGCGGGTTGTCTATCTTGACTTGACGCCAATGATGGTTGTCTATCTAGACTTGACGCCAATGCGGGTTGTCTATCTTGACTTGACGCCAATGATGGTTGTCTATCTTGACTCCTATGCGGGATGTCTATCTTGACTCCAATTAGTCAAATCTCATAGTGTACTTTGATTAAGTTTGGTTCTATGCCTGTAACAGCTTCAGTTATTATAACTATCGATTTTAGAAAGATTAATGATTTCTTTTATGTGGTCAGAAAGGCCGAGCAAAGCAACATCTACAGTTGTATATTGTTTGGATTTCAGATACATATGCACACGAGGGCGTGTGACTTGTCAGTGTGGCCGTGTCGCAGATCACGATAATTTAACGATAATTAGTAACTCAATTGATATCATTGTAACAGTGGGGTGTGAACGCCGTGACGTATTGAGTCACGTGATCGGAATCGTTTGGAGGGGCACCGGAGACGTTTTAAATATCCGAGAGCATCGAGACGAGAGGATTATTCATTAGTGTGAGCCTTACAGTCCGGACCCCCCAAACGGGACCGGTGGTTCACGCAACTTTGATAATTGTATACCTACTAAGTAATTTGTGATTACCTACATTTAATACAAGTAATTGTGATATTGTGTGTGTGTGGTTTAATTGCCTGAGACCCTACGCCTCGGATCCTGTACAAGAAGACGTTATCAAGACCGAACGAGCCATCGAATATACCTCCTGATCTCCGACATATATATATATATATATATAAGTTATGATTTTTGTGTCTATAATATATGTTTTTTTAATTATTTGATAATTATTATTAAACTGTAGAAAATTGTACGTCTAAAAATCTTACGGCAAACTTCAAGATTTATAATCGCTATACCTTCTAATCTTGTTTAATTAATTCCAGTTTGAGATAAATTTTATAAGGCCATGTCAACAAAAATAATGACGGTAATGATAGACAGACAGACAAGAATAGGAATAAATGTTAAAGCAATTAAATGTATATTTAACGTTTTTAATTAATGTTAAACTATTATAATCGCAAACCATGGGTAATTAGATTTTCGTTTGGACATTTCAAAGTTATGCACGAGATAGGATTTTTGACTCTCATAAGAAAATTTAACTTTAGAGATTTTTTTAGTGTCAAATTTTTTAGAAATATATAAGGAAAACTATAAGCTTATCAACCACCTTTTCAATTTAAGCTTTTAATAATTTTTTTTCCAGCTAATGATTTAGTATAATATTTTTTATACACAAGTAGTTACAAGTAGTTACAATGAAAGTTTATTTTATCTTTTATATATCTTAAAAAAACTAAAATAAATGAAATTTTAAATACAGCTTATTTTACAGCCTATCTTTTATTTATAAATATAACATAACAATAAAATATAAGTTTTGTTAAATCAACACTTAACAATTAGTTGGTTGTAATGAAACTCTGAAGGGTGGGCTACTTTTGTCCCAGGATGATTCTTGTCCAACTTTGAAGGAGTCAATTATAACTCGACGTTTGTATTTCAGAACTTGAGATAGTTTGTTTGTTCTCTAATATAGTCCAATGCTATTTTATTTAAATCTTCTTACTTACTTCAATGTTCTGTTAGTAAAGAAATACAAATGGAATAAAAAAACAGTTTTAGAAATGACAGTATAAGCAAGGTAGTAAGTTCATAATCTTAAATCTAAGTATAATTATAAATAAAAATATATACAATAATATAACATATAATAACTGAACATTTACTATTATTTGACAAGCGACATTTGTGATTTGAATCATTTCATTTCAGTTTCGTTAAAATATATTTTGTTTATCTCTTAAATTAATAACTTGCTCATGATATAAATGATGTCAGGGAATAAATCAATACCTTTTTTCTTTTTTCAAAACTTACTCTGTCAACCCCAACTCCACTTAGTCTTGTCTGTTTTAACCCTAGAGTGTTTTTATAAAAGCGGAGGCGCGAAGGGAGGGCAGCTCTCACCTGCTAAAGCTCGCCTTCGCCACATCGGCTTGCTGATGGCCTTCAGCGACCCACCTCAGGCGCTACAGCTCGTTTGGGTTTCAGTACAGTGTTACGCAAGGGTGAAGGAAAAGAAAAACTTAAAGCGCCGAAGACGTCAGAGAATTCCTAATTACTTAAATTTTGGATTAGCTTCTGCAAAACTTAAAATTGATATATCTCTAAAATAAAAAATCTTGCTCACAATATAAATAATATCAGGGTTAGGACAGGGTTATAGGGAGTTTTATTAACTTTGAACTGATAATTGTATTTTTAAATAGTTAAAAATACATTTAAGGTATTTTTTTATTAATATTTTTAATTTATTTTATTAAATCTGTTTTCGAAATACAAGCAATTTTTTTTGACAATTTTATTGAAAACCCAGAGAGACGGGATAAGCTAGAAACACGCTGAAAAGATAGCTGATAGCTGGGAAGAAAACGGACTGCGGGAAAAGCAGCCAAGGGGGATGGTCAAGCAAGTCCAGCCCGGGAACGTCATCAAAAGCTAAAAGTTCAAATAAGAATCCCTGGGAGAGCCCGAGAGAGTCCGAGATATGGTCTACGTGCAGGAAAAATTAAAAAGATGAGCTTGGTTAATATAACAACTAAAAATTCACAATGATGATGAAGCTCACAAACACACTTACGAATCGTCATGCTCACAAAAATGAAGAAAATGGTCTTAAATTGAAAAGGAGGAGGAAAAATGAGACTTTAATAAAAAACTTCGTAAAGCCTTAGGCGAAACATAAGACTTCATAATTAAAAATATTATTTAATACCATATATATTCAATATGTGATACTTATAATTGTTTTTTTTACAAGTAGTTTTTATTTTTATGGTTTAAATACTAAATAATAAATAGACTATAGTTAATTATGTAAAGAGAGGCGATCGCTGAATTAATAAATTGTTGATAAATGTAATGAATGATAAATAATATGATTTCTAAATTAAACCATTATTTAAATAACGTATCTTTTGGTACTAAAAATTGTTTCATTTCAGGTAGTATTTTCTAAAACTTTCACGAGTACTACACATTGAAATAAACACATTGAAATTAAAAAAACATCCTTATTTTAATACAGAAGATGATTGGGAATTATGTAACACCTAATAAACCCATTTTAAAAAAATATAAAATCCCATGTTTGTGAGCACACTGTAAGACCTCAAAATACTTTTAGCGCGTTCTGTGTAAATCCTGAACTGTACGCCCAGAAACATAGAAACCGTTGTAAGTAGATGACTAATTAACTGACTGACTGACAGACACCTCCATCTCGTCTTACCGTGAACACGATTGCTACAAAGCATTCGAAACGCCGCGTCGGGGTATATTTAAAATGTAAATTAAAAATTTAATTAATTATACACGAGTTAAATCCGTAAATTATTTCATTTCAGATAGTTGTTACTGTTTGAATGTTTAAAATGAATTGATTTGACTATGATTATTATTTATGTGAAGAGGGGAGTTTGTAAAGAATATAAATTGTACTTAGGGCGATATCCGACAGTGGAATCTGTTGTATTGTTTCAATGAAAAAGTATTATATTCAAGTGAATTAAATTGAGTTGTTACTAGAAAATATATGTTTTTGTAGAAACTGATGTTACTGAAAACGTTACACCTACATTTTAAGAATTATAATTTATTTGTTTATTTGAAAAGGCTCCTACTCATCTTTATTTTATAAAATATACTATATAGTCATACAAATTCTTATATAATTAATTAAAACTGAGAAGAACGCTACACTGGCAACAAATTATAATTTGTTGCCGCAAATCGTATAGATTGTTTTATAGGCTGCAAATAGAGCGTCTCTTATTGGCTGCAAGTCCTAAGTCATCTCTTAAAATACGTGACATGGTTCAAGGTGCTATCTTAATTTCCCGAGATAAAATCTTTTTTCTTCGGACAGGATTTTTTCGAATTCTTTCCCTTACTGCTTTCACCTTCAATTTCATACGAACACTACGTGGACGGCCCGATCTATTTCTGTCACGAACAGAGGAATTCTCATTGTACTAATTAATAGCCCGGTACACAAACATTGGACTAATATCAAGTGTATTAAGAATTAAAAATTGCATTGTGCTCCATACATACTTTGTGTAATGCAATCACAGCAATTCTGTTCTCTTTATCACCATGATAATATCGCAAAATATTGTACAATGTATTGGCGCCAAAATGAGAGAACACAATGAACAATACATATAAAAATGATAGATTCGAAATTCAAATGTAATATTTTATTATTTTAACAGTATTTACGGCCAGACTAAGTATTATACTAATAAGTTGTCATATGCCTGCTGTTGTAAATTATTGTATACTTCCCTTTTTTCCATAAATATTCTTTATTTACTTATTTAGGTAATATTTTTAGATACTAAAGATTCTTTAGTCATAAATCAAATAATAAAGTTTCTTATGTTTAAAAAGGGCAATGCAAGTAATTAGTAAACAAGTCAAGTTAAATTACAAAACCATCCGATATAGTTAATTGGATTTAAAGTTTAAAGTACGCTTACAAGTATTTTGGCAGCGTTAGGTATAATTAGAAATTTATTGTTGTGCATAGAATGAGATTCACCCGGCTTACCCTAAAACATTAAATTATTTCTTCAAAATACAGGTTAAATATCAAAGTACCAATGAGATATCTAAAATGGCTATTAGAAATTAAATATTTCTCTCAAATATTCTTAATTTTCTTTTATATTTTCCAATGATCATTATAAGTATAATTAGTGGCATTGTTTATTATTTGTCTTTTTTATATGGACCTATCAACCTTAAACGGCATCATGACATAGTCCAAGCATAGCTTTTATATCAAGCATAGCTTTTATTCTTGTAAAAGAGACTGGTCTACCAGGGTAACATTTATAACACGTTCGCTGCGTTACGAGGTCTATTAGATCTCTTGCGGGACTTTCGTATGGTGCGTGGACTGAAATGCTGTTTTTTCACTCCTTGCGGGGGGCTCTAACTTGTAAAGTTCTTTATGTATGAGCAAGACAAATATACACATTTGTATCCTACTTGAAGGTGAGTTCATAGACATAATAAAAAAAAATAGGGATGGATTAGGTCCCTAACGCACAGTACTATAATTTTTTTCATTACTTGCGTTAGGGGATATTTTATTACTCGTGGAATCATACGTAGGTAGCCGGCGCGGGCGCTGCGTATCTCGTTTTAGTGTTGTTCAAGTATCGATGTAAGGGAACGCGCTCACGTTTTAAAATAGCACTCGCGTAAATATATCGACGTGTTCATATTTTAAATTGTTTTAATTGTTGTTAAAAACAATGAGTTACTTAATTAATTAGTTGATAGTTAATTAGAGTTAATTTTGGTGAGCATTCTAAGAAAGAAAAATTATCGCCGGTTAATACCGCGGCATTATCCAGTAAAATAAAAAAAATCCTGAAGGAAGATGTGTTGATCATGTTTTCCAACGAGGAAACAAAAAAAGACGTTGCGTGGGTTGTTACGAAAAATTACGACGCGCGGTAAACAGCTCTGAAGCTTCTAAAAAAAGATTTTGTGGCGAGCAGCTAGATCTTTATTATTGTGCAGAATATCTTATACCATATTGGCCGCAAACTGTTAAGTGTGTCATATATAAAAAAAATAATAAAAAAAAATGATTACGATTTGCTCACAATGCGAAAAGTCGATGTGCTTGCTTTAATGACAAACATTTTCCGTAGTTTATAATAAATAACTACTTCGTAAATTAAACTTTTTCTATCGACAAATAACATTTTATTTTATTCCCATCACTAGTCACTATACATATTGCTCTATCTCTGGTTGCGGAACGAGATACAATCGATGTCTAATTTTTGATTTGTATTTGTGGCTTATTCTTATGTCATAACTGCAAACCTAGCAAAATATAGAACCTAGCAAAATATAGAACAGTAGACTATCTTTGACCCACGAAATTTTTAAGTATATGTCATTGTTTTTGTTGAAGATATAAATTATTTTCAGAATTGTACTTTTAGGGGACTGATTAGGTCCCCAACGCACCCGGGGATAAATTAGTTTCGAGATCTTTTAGATCCCTAACGCACCAGCTGAAAGTTTTTTAATTATGATGTCGCAGTGAACGTGATAAACTGATATATAGATACACAATTAGAAGTTGATTACTATAAAAAGTGTAACTGCTTCTTATAGTTATATAATTTTTGAACCATTTATAATAACGAATTTGGTTTGTGGCAAGAAATATAAAAATGGAATAAAATGTCAGAAATTTATTACATTAAAAAAATCCTAAATATTTTAATATATTTTTTCTAACGGAAGACTATTCTTTTTATTTTACTTAAAAAGCTGTAAATATTTGCTGCTATTTTAAAATTCTTTCCTAGGTAGAGAAATATATATACATTTTTGATACATTTTATACT
The DNA here is from genome assembly GCA_959347355.1 of Napeogenes inachia. Lineage (NCBI taxonomy): Eukaryota > Metazoa > Arthropoda > Insecta > Lepidoptera > Nymphalidae > Napeogenes > Napeogenes inachia. Next base: position 17,739,549 of record OY365793.1, on the reverse strand, counting down.
TAATTTTCGGTTATGTCGTTTTCGTTTTATTTTATACAGTTTATTGCACCTGTTAACAATAACTCATATTTCATAAAATGGAAAAATAAGTACTTGATAACTTTTTATCTAAAATTTTTAGATGTAACAAGTTTTTCATAGGTTATAAGGTTATTGCACGTAGCGTTTGAAAACTCGCATTTTCTATGTAAATTGCAATGAAGTATTTCTGAAAGAAAATTACAATATAAATCTCAGAAGTCTTAAGGCGAAGTCAAATGAACAAATTTTCTAAGGTTTTGTTTTTATTAATTTAAAACTACATGTATAAATCTCTAAATAAAACTTTACGGACCAATCGTATCGCGCTTAATCTTACAACTAATCGATCAAGAAATGCCTCTGGTTACAAGCTTAAGAATTCAAATTAAACTATACAAAGCTTTGAGATACTTTTGTAATTTAGTTTAATATCGAGTTTGTTACAAGCTTGTCTTAACAATATAAAAATATTGTTTAAATTAGTTTTGCAGTTCACACTATATCTATACTCACTGCTACTATCATTACTGTATAATACTTATATACAACAGCATTTGTTCTAATATATTATCACAAATGTTTGTAACAATATCCTTTTACAATACAATAAACAATAGTTAAATCTACAATACAATAGTAGTAAAGAACCTAACTGAATAGTAGTTATTTCTCTTTTACCGTCCTATTTCTATGTATTATGATTTTAGGTTTCGCTTTTAACGTAATCTTTGACAAATCAAGGTTTTTTGTGTCGTTTTTTAAAAAAATAAAGTTAGCACAAATATATAGCTTAGCACAAATATATAGCGCCATATACACCAGCACTATTAGAGTTTCGTACCCAAAGGGTAAAAACGGAACCTTATCACTATGACTTCGGCGTGTGTCTGTCCGGCTGTCCGTCGGCCTGTAGTACTACAATAACTTACAACAAATACTAAAAACTTTTAAGTAGGTATTTGTCCGATACCTATACAGAAAATATGGGTACGCGTCCCCGGCATCTTCGAGCGTCTACAGCCACTCCCCACCTCCGTCCATGACTATAGACTCCAGTACATGTATTTATTTATTAGTATCATGTGATATCTAATATTTAACCTAAATTTATTAACTTTTAATGGTATGTATATTTATATTAATGACTTATTTAACTTAGCCAGTATTATAAGTATATTTTGGTACGTATTTTATATAAAATTATTACTATCATAAAATATTATTCTTTATAACTTCCTGGCCACTTCACTTCACTTATTTAGGGACACACTTCGGCAGCACCTTGAACAACGAAGCAGCCTTATTTAGGGAGACACTGCTTCCCTCGCTCAGCCAGGGAGGGGAATAGAAAAGGTGTCCCGAAAAACGCTTAGCCCACACCCATTCAGAAGTAGCAACCGCGGCTGCGCAACGCGGTTGCGCAACGAAGCTTGGCCTAGGGTTCTTGGCAGACATGAATAGCAATGGGCAACTGCTACTGTCCCTTTGTACTCAATTTGAACTAGCAATTACCAATACTACGTTTAGACTTCCCGCTAAGTATAAAACAACTTGGATGCACCCTCGATCAAAGCACTGGCATTTGCTCGATTATGCCATTGTCAGACAAAGGGACATCTCACAAGTGAAAATTACTTGGACTATCAGAGGTGCTTACTGCTGGAGCGATCACAGGCTCGTATTGACAAAAATGATAAATCTTCATCCTCCCCGCAGATCTCGACGTGAGCAACCTAAGCGGTTGGATTTGGACAAGCTCCAACATAAAGAGAGCCAGGAGATATATACACAATTGAGCAATATATACACGGTTCGGACAATTGATACTCGTACTAAGAGTGGTAACCCTCTAACTGATTGGCCAACGCTCTCGCTGGGATTACTCGACGCCGGCTTAAGGATGCTGGGTAAGACTTGAAGACTGGTTTGACTAAAACGATGAGATGCTGACGGAAGCTATCAGAAAGCACCGTGAACTCTTGCATCAGGACCGTGGCGTATAATGTATAAGTCAAACATTGTTAAATTTCATTTAAAAAGAGCAACTGTTGAGTTTCTGGCCAGCTCTTCTCAGCAGAACAGCATTCCGAGCTGGTAGTAGCCTACTCATAGACTGACTATACTGACCAATATAATGTAATTGACGATTCAAAAGTGCGTGTAAATGCCTACTTGAATAAAGATATTTTGAATTTGAATTTGAATTTGAAAAACTGAAAGAATGAAATGCAGTTGCATCAAGTTGCAAAATGTGGTAAGGGAAGCCAAAGACATCTGGCGGAAAGCGAAGGCTGTTCATATTCAGTTTCTTTCTGATTCATTTGGGCGAATTTTACTACGCGATTCGCAAACTTGTTGGTACGACATACCACAACAATGTGCCATTAAAGTCACAAAACGGCACGGAGCTACTTACAAACAAGTTAGATCGATCGATGGGGAGAGCATCTTAAGGACTTACTTAATGTCAACCGACCTGTAGACATGCAGTACATTAGTGCTATGACATCACTCCCCATCGTACACCAACTCGATGATCAGCTGACTTTGAATGAGGTTTCTGCCGCCATACGACAACAGAAAAACAAATAGGCGACCGGCATAGACAATATTCGAGCTTCTCAAGTATGGTGGAAGTGAGTTATATGCTACTATATGGAATTTGTTCGTGCGTATGTGGGAGGAAGAGCGAGTACCTACTGAATTTAAAATCTCTCGAATCTGCTCCCTGTACAAGAACAAATGCAACCGTTCTGATTGTTACTCGTACAGAGTTACAATCAAAGTTAAAATCACTTCTATCCTCATCAGGAAACAGTTTGCCTTCCGTCCGCTACAGTCCGTCAGCTACAGGAAAAAAGTAGAGAACTAAATCAGCCACTATACCTCTGCTTTGTTGACCTTGAAAAAGCCCTCGACAGCGGGCGTGCCGATGGTGGTGATGATGGTGGTGTGGTGGTGGTATTAAGGTACAAGTTGACTTTTCAAATAATCACTGAATATTTAGTTATATATTCACTTTAAAACAAATAAAACAAAATAAATATTATAGAGGGGCTCTCATACAACAAGTTTGATTATTTGTCGTTTTTATACGTAACTTTCTTAACAGAATCCTTCGTGCGTAAGTCGGACTTACGCTTAGCCGGTTTTTTTAATGATTTTTCATACAAACTTATAATAATTGGAAATATTAAATGACTTATGCTATTGCTTAAATAACACTATTAGAGTTGGTCTTAAAGGGTGCAGGAAGGAAGGTAAGAAAATGTTTTATCTAATTGAAAATGATTGTGTTTCTTACGAAATGCCATATATTGTCAATAGTCTCCCTTATTCTATAATGATCTTTTCATTAAGTTTTTTTTTGTTTAATCAAATGTCAATTGTCAAATGAAATGGAATCTTTGCAACAAAAAAAATCCAAAGACAAAATATTTTTATTTTCATAAAATAAGTGTACTTATATATTAAAAAATATTAAAATATAATATAATATTTATTTACGAGTAAAAATATCTTTTAAGGTTTATCCGACATTAAAAAGACATAGAGTGACGTGACCGACATCTTGTAATACTTTCTTCTTGTAGTGAATCCAAAGACTAAAAGGGGTTTATAAGCTTAGGTTCTTAATTTTTCCTTATTTATTTTTCTATGTAGTTCCATGCTACAGCTTTGTCGAATCGAAATTTCACTCCCGGTTGTCACAGATGTATATATAGTATATATGGACACAAAGTAAAATCGGTATGCCAGTATAGTAAACGTTTATAAATACTGCCGTCATAGAATCTACTAAAGCTTCAAATGAAATGACGTTTTCTGGAAAGGAAGTGATGCTTTTTAAAGTATTGTTAGTGATTTTAAGAACTGCCTGTCTGACTTAAAATGAACTGACGTAATATGGCGGGCTTTAATCATTAAAATCTCTTTCTAAAGACTGTTAGACGCAAATGAGACCACTAGACAAATTACAGATGGAATCATTCTGGGATTTACTTGAGAAAGATCATTTTTAACCCCCGACTAAAAAGAGGGGTGTTATAAGTTTGACCTGTCGATCTGTGTATCTGTGTTTCTGTGTACCTGTCTGTGGCAAATTTCCGACCAAACGCGTGGACGGGTTTGAATGCGGTTTTTTTCAATCGAAGGCTATGCTCGTCGAGATGTTTCTTATCCATGTTTTATTGAAATAAAAATAGTCATCTTCAAGATATTGACGTTTTATTCGTGCGGGGGAGATGTTCTTATGCAATAATTAGGTGTTTGGACGGATTTGAATGTGTTTTTTTTAATCGAAAGCTATGCTTGTCGAGATGGTTTTTGTTCATGTTTGATTGAAATAAAAATAGTCGTCTTCAAGATATTGACGTTTTTTTCGTGCGGGGGAGAGGTTGTTATGCAATAATTAGCTATTCCCAGCTGTTTCGCCCGCTATATAGGAAAAAAAGCCTTGTTATGAAGGCCAAAAGGTTTTTACACTTACTTACTCAGGTAAAGTACTTTATTAGGGATAGCTGTTGCCCGTGACTGCGTCCACGTAGACTGTAAAAATATATTTTTACGGCTTATGATCGTAGTCATAAAGAATCACGGGCAACAACTAGTGATAATATAAATCCCTTCATCATAGTGTTATAAGTGATTGTAAATTATTTTAACTCTAAATGTTTATATTTATTAATATTCTGGATCCTGGTTTTATTAAATATAATACATATTTCTCGTATTAAATATCACCTTTGTACGTCATAATATAGGATTATAATGCTAAAAGATTTTTTAAAAATCGGTCCCGTAGTTTCGGAGCCTATTCAATTCAATCAAACAAACAAATCTTTCCTACTTAAACAATTGAAAATTTTGTATGTCTGTAGGTTCATTTAGTATAATTCAGGAACTAGTAACATAACTTTAAAAAGCAGAAAAAAAAAACTTATTGAATTCGTTGCGTCGGGGGACCGTTTATGAAAGGAAGAAATTAAAATACAAGTAAGTTAACAAGACAAATAAAGAAATTACGATATCGTATCGTATAGTCTAAGTCCTCAATGATTAACTTCTTAATGTATACACTATCAACGTACGTACAACGGACCCCTGACGCAACGACTTCAATAAGTACATAATTATATTATTTTTATCCTTTTTAGAGGTATTTTTGTACCGGGGGTTTTTTAAATTATTAATTCCAATGAGTATTCATAAATATATAGTTACTTTAGAAATATTCACTTTGATATTATGAGTAACTTCAGTATATATTTTTTTTGCACAAATAATATACCTAGTGTGATCAATAAATACGGTGAATAATGTTATATTATAAAAAGTATCACGCTTACATAGAATCTGATTTAATCTCCTTCAAAGTACTCTCCTTGGCTAACAATGCACTTATTCCAACGTTGACTCCATGACTGGATGCATTTCTGGAAGGCATCTTTTGGAAGGGCTTTCAGCTGCTCGGTCGTGGCCCTTTCAATGTCAGCAATGGTATCAAAACGTTTTCCTTTAAGCACACTTTTAATTTTTAATTTTTGGGAAGAGCCAGAAGTCGCACGGTGCTAAATCCGGTGAGTATGGTGGATGTAGACAGGAACATTTTTTTCTGCCAAAAACTCACGAACGAGAAGCGAGCCCTCACTATCGAAGAACACAATGAGCATGACCTTGATGTTTGATTTTGACTGACGTGCCTTTTTAGGGCGAGGAGATGAACTGGTTTTCCATTGGGAACTCTGCATTTTGGTCTCTGGGTCATAGCCATAGACCCAACTCTCATCTCCAGTCACAATTTTTGCCATAAAGTCGAAATGCGTTGTTCGAAATCCATGTTGCGCGACAGACACGATAAACACAACCTCACTCTAGCGGCTCTGACAGCTGACTGACATGTTCAAACGTGATACAACTTGTCCCTGCCTGTGTCAGCGGATCACGCTACTTAACAAATTACAACATATGGCTGTAGCATCAGCTATTGCCGGTATAAAAATTCGTTCACCGTACATATTGATCACACCCCGTAGACGATAAAAAGTAGTAGTATATATATATTGACTACGGTGATTGAAAGTGGTTTTCGTTATTTATAAGACCAAGTTATCATTTGGTTGTAGATTTCACAAATTTCAAGAACATAATAATTTTCTCATAACATTTTATTTTTCGTGTACAATAAGTAAGACGATTTGCCCAACACATACGAAAAATATTATCTTATGTAGGTATATCAGACTTTTCAAAATAAAAATATTGTAGGATACAGTTTGTGTTAAGTTAATATTAGATTTAGTTTAGCTTTATCTTTACTTATTTCATTTAAGTTGGCCTTTTGAGGTCTATACGATAATAACCTTTGAATTCAAAGTTCAATTTGAACAACTCTTTGTACTACAGTTTGGCTTAACAGATAAGACATAGCATTAATTAGAGTTTTTAAGTACTTGTACAAAATCGAAATTAAAATAATAGGTACTACTTTTTTTTATTAAGAGAAATAAAAAAAAACATTTAAATTAAGTCTAACTTTTTGAACTAATTTTCCATATATTTTTGTTTTGTTTCAAAACTATTTCGATTACACGTCAAGTTATAATTGGATCCTGAAAAGTTCTCTCATCCTTGGGCTAAAGTTGTTTTGGACCCCTACGGACTCAATTGTATACACAAAGCGAATTTTAGAATTACTTTTGTTGTAATTAAATGAGCTATTTCTTTTTGTTTGTACTTACATGTCTAATAAAGAAGTAAGTCGTAAAATTTTTTTAATCGTTTTATGTATGTATATCTGTTTATTAATAAAAAATAATGAATCAAGGTCTGGACCTTCGGAATCTTTATCAGTTATTAATCTACGTTAGAAAACAAACTCAGCGCTGTCTTTGGTTTTTGCTATTATCTTAAGTTTTTTTAACCTGGTTTGTCCAAGTGGAACTTATTTAAGGCTACCAGGCACTTGATAATGTTAATAATGGGTTTGAGAATCTTATATAAATTTTGGGATTATCTAAATTAGGTCCCTCATAATTTGGTTACTAAACTTAAAAATAAAATTGTTGTCGAAACCAAAATTTGGCTTACTACAAAAACAAACCACGCAAATAAACATTTCACCCCATGATAAGTTTCATAAAGAATTGTGGGGCTGTAATAAATGTATACCGATTAAGTTTATTGGATGACCGCGAATTATAAATTATAATAAGATTAACTAGATTGAAGCTTTGCCTAAAGCAACAAATCTATACCTCTATGCTTAACATGTTAACATTTTGAAATGTCAATAATAAACATATTCTCATATCTTATCTATACGATAAACAACCTTAAAACATTATCTTCAAAGGAACTCAAGGGTTTCCTAAGTTGGAACTCAAAGGAACTCCTGAATGTTACGTGTGTATAAAACATGTACTTCAAAGGTCTGCAAAACTTGTATTACTCATTTTACAAAATTTCTTATATGTATAAATATTGATATTAGAAAATGTCTTACTTTCACTTTTAAGAAGGTCGATCAAAAACCTTTATTGATGTTGTAGTTGATAGTTACTTAGTAATAAATAGTATTATAAGGTTTTATCTTATTTATTTCCTAGATTTGCTTTTAGGTTCTGTATTTATTACAAAAGCCCTTAAATACTATTAAATTTATTAACTATACTTAAAATTAGCAGCAACACACCTTTTTAAAAAGCGTTAAAATATTATAATAATATGTGAATAGATCATATTTATTACCACTTTTAAAATAAAAACAAATGTATGTTTCCTGCTTCTAATATTTACGTGTCACAAAATTAAATTTGATATATAATTCCACAAGGACGTTGCACAATTTAAGTCATACAAATCATTGTACTCGAGGAGTTTCCAGTATCAGGCGACATAACATTGCTAATATACAAATCACGTTACTAGGGCAGTAGATTTTCCTTTAAGTATTACAAAGGATCTTAATAGCAAATAACATTATCTATAGATATTTTTACTGCATTTATAATTTCCGACTGAGTAAATTAAGAGTGATTAAGCAAACATATTTACATAAAATGGTCCTTCTATATATCATGTCGGCATAATTTGTGGCAATACATTTTCAAGACTCACAGTTAGATCGCTTGTAAGCTTAAAATTTTATATCTTTTTACTAACGATAACCCGTTTCTCGTATCTGATATATTTAAAACCTTTGTTAAAGATTATTCTCTTAAGTCCTTCTGCAATAGTCATAATTTTCCCTTCTCTCAGGTCTTCGGAAACTATAAAATGCGCAAACAAAAGTCTAGAATTCTCTGCGGTATACGTTCTGGTCCCGACGCAATGTTACAGACTCGCAGGCGACTCAAACTCAAATACAAACTATTACGATTTACTTCGATTACCGTAATGATGAGGGTGAGTTGACAGTTTGAACTTGACAAAAATTATGGATAATTAATTAACTTAATAAGTGACCATAATATAACGCAGATTACTTTTTGATAAGACAAGTAAGGTTTACGTTAAACATTGCCTGACGAAAGCGTAGTAGGGAATTAAAACATCAAGTGCGGTCAATCATTCCCTAGACCCCCACCCAAAATAAAATAAAAATTCTTAGAGAATGTTCAAGCGAATCCTAAGTGAGTGATTAGCAACATTATAGATATGGGCAGAACAGATGGCAAATCTGTGCATCATATTAGGATTAAAATAGCGAGATTGATTATAGTGTGGCAAATGGTGTATTAGTTTATACCAAAGGAAAAGGTGTGCCAGGCTTAGAACTATGGTGGTGAAATGAAAAAATGGTAAAAGTTCTGTAGGAAAAGAAAGATTCGCCTAAGCATTGTCAAAAAGATCTGGATAACAATGAAAGTATAAAAGAGAAGATGGATATGTTGAATAAAGAAGAGAATAACACTGAAGTACACGGAATATGCCTTGATCCATAAAAGATAACGGGTTAAAACTATACACTAGGCTATAAAGCTAAGCATATAATATAGTATGAAAGCGTGGAAGAAAGCAATAAAGAGAAGGATGAGAGACGAGAGTTATGTCACGGAGAATAATTTCTGTTTTATGCCTTTTTGGGGTACAGACAATTTGACAGTTATCATATTTGCTCTCTGCTATTTATAGGTGAGTTATAAACGTGCACACAGAAACTTGCACTTGATGTTCGTCGTATTACAAGTCAACTCCGACTTTCACTATTTTGGTTCACTCATACAAAAGCGATGGCAATATTGACTGGGTATCCCGGGTTTATTCTCTGCATTCTCTTCCATTCCATCCAAAATTGCAACAGGTCACGGGCACAACATGCGATGCCCGATTTGCTCTTAAGCTAAAAAGGAAATTTTATAAAACCATTCTAAAGCCTGTCGATATCTATGCATCTGAATGAGTGACTGATCTTATAATGAGAAATGCCATGAGTGTCATATTATGGGGAAATATGAAAAACGTATTATTTGAAGACAATAAGTTATGGACAACAAGAGGTGCAAAGGACAAGGACGGTGGTAATAAAGATGATTGGATTTGATTGGATTATGTGAAAGATGATATAGAGAAGAAGGGATTGTGTACAGAAATTACAAGTGACAGAGAAGAATGGACGTAAAACATATTATGCCGACCCAAAATTGGGATAACGGAGATGATTGTGATGATTTCGTACTATATAACAAATCTCAGAAAAATAAAAAAGTCATGTAAGTCTTTCTTGTAAAACAGAAACTCATAAAAAGTTCTTGCCCAAATTGATATTTGAACCCAGGTGCTGTTGGTTACAACGGACACATTTTATTTGAATCTAGTCCCATAAGGCTTGCAAACGGCCCAGAGACCAGTAATATAAAACTATTCATACCATTTTGTGGATTGTTTAACCTTTTATATAAAATTAACAAGAACCCTTTGAATTCATTTAGAATTATTAGTATTATTAATGAGTAAGTTGACTCTCAATAGTAACAAAAACGTCTTATCAATATGTTTACGAATTATGAGTTTGAATTTGATTTTTTTTTTTTTATGTAAGAGGAGGGCAAACGAGCTGGCGGGTCACAGATGACTTGTGATCACCGCCGCCCACGAACTCTTGCAACATCCGAGGATTTACAAGAGTGTTGCCGGCCATGTAGGTAGGAGTAGATGCCTTGAATAAAATATGCTTGATATGTAAAACAAACATTACTACCAAGTCATATGAGAATTATAATAGAAAAGTAACAAATTTAAAATTGTAAACCATAGTTGTACTCCGATTAACTCGTTTTCAATTTGCAAGCCATTTATCGCAATTGCAACAACTGTATTTTTCTTATCTTATGTAATATATCACGTTTAAAAATTCCCGAAGTGGCAATCAATATACTATGGCACGGGTCCAAGTGTAATGCGAGTGAGTCATAATTCAGAGGATATCGCGCTTCTAGAGCATATCGGAGCCGATTTACACATTGTCGGATCTATATACTTTTAAATAATTTATTTAATATTGCTATTAGTTAAAAGACAATTTAAAACTAAAATAATAAATATTTTTTTCTAACACTCATTTAGATGATAATTTAAAAACTACATTTAATGTCTAAAGTACTTGGGAATGGCTTTATTTTACTCTAAAACTATTTTTTTTATTACACATCTAACGCACGCACATACCTATTAAGTCATGGGCTAAAAAAATACCTGTTCAGAAAAAGATAAACCATGATCTTAGTACTACTCACAAAACATATAAAAATGTTTAATGTTTTTATAATAAAGAAGATGTATATTTAACTTGAGTAAAGCCGTATTCATTTTATATAAATGTGCTTCAGCATTGCTTAGTTTCAAACTTTACCTGCTACCACAGATTTATCACGTCTGTAACATAAGCTTAGTCTAACTATTTTGTTATGTATTGGTGATTTGGTATTATTATTTGATATAAGCGGACCTCTGTACCAAGGAATGTAATTATTTATTTGTTACTATTGCTTTCTAAGAAATGAAACCCAAGTATAATCGGCGTTTATATTTTTATATGCCTCATATTAGAAACATCATATATTATATATACATATTTTTTTTTTATTAAAATAAAAAACCTACTAACACCATATCTTACAAGAACACGTATAAGAACACATATATCTTATAGAAACACGTGTATTGGATTACGTAGCTCCGTAAAGGCACCTTTTAAATTGTCATTCTTAAAGTAAGATTTACTGAAAATCAATTATTTTAATCATCTAAATCAGTACTAGTGATATATCTAAAAATCATATGAAAAATCATGGTTTTTATTCGGCAGTTATAGTGTAATTACATAGGGTAGTTAACCCTTAATTATCTTGATGGCAGCCATATTTGCGCGACGGAGCATAAATTTTGTATCAACACCTGCTATCAAACGAGCGCAACGATTAGTCAAGCTAGAATGAAGTTGGTGCCAACTTTAACGCTGTAATGCTTGTTTTGTAAAAAAAAAAATAATGTATAATTAATTGCATTTCAGATTAATGAAGTAAAAAGAAAATAAAATTTGGTTGTGCATATATTTATTTTAATTCAATATATATTTTTTATTTGAATAGTAAACTTTATATGTAATATATATTTTATTTATTTAATATAAACAAAATAATAATCAAACAACAATATTCTTTTATCGCAATAGCGATGCATCGTTTAACTCAAACTTGAAACATGGAAACTGAAATCAATTTCCGCTACCATGATAAAACATTGGTGTCAATTACTAGAAACGACTGATTTTATTTATTTTTTTTTCATAAAAAAAATTGCAAATTGATTTGCTGAACTTTTATATTGGATAAACTTTAATGAACATTTTGCTATTTAGGTACTTTACAAGTTCAGTATATAATTTTGTTCAATTAACAATATGTATTTTAATTAAAAACTGTACATAGGGAAAAAATCTTGTATTATGTTTATTACATAAATCACATAAATAATGTATATCAATGTAGCAAATGTATGAGAACTAGTCTCATTTCCCGATCACCAATGTTTCCCATTACATTTGACATTATACTGCAGGATATATGATTTTAAAATTATATGACATTTCGATAAGATAATATTTTATGAAACCTGTTTCCTACTTTATTTTCAATTGTTACAAAGTTTTTATGTAAATATGGATTATTTATTTTCATTAATAATAAAAGCAGTGTAAATAATTTTAATCTTGCAATATTTTTTTATTAAGTACTTTAGTAGTAAGGTAAGTTACCATAATTATATTTAGTATGCGGTACTAAACACACTTAAACACAATATGTGTAAAATTCAACATTTAATCCATAATTTATAGCCGGCCAGCATAATTAAAAGTGTGCACCGCTTGAAACTGTGAGCAGCACCGTGGCTAAATAACTAACTTGCATACATATTCATATCCTGACTTTGCCTGGAGGCGGTATAACGAATTTTCGGTTAATGAAATTGCATCCTCCTAGACCAATTTCTCAAATAATGTTTATATTTTGCGTTGGCTTTTCTAATTTAAGTAAAAGTGAATATTTACTTAAGAAACTAGTTGTTGCCTATGACTTTATCTGCAAAAGTAATAAACTGTTAACTTTGAAACTTATGTTTGTTGGTATCTAATTATGAACATACAAACAATTTACTGCATGCAATCAATATATATATACGGTTGTACTTTCTGATTTTGAACAATAGTTCTGATTGCATGCAGTAAATAAGTACAACCGTATATATATTTATATACCTACTTGAGTGCCCTTCTGTAGTTGCATATAATGACTATACGCAAGTTATTTATATACTAGTGTCTTTTGTTGTATTAATATAAAACATCGATATATAAAGTTATTGAGAATAAAATCGTTTATGGTTAGATAACTTTAAAATAATATAAATCTTTAGCACATTTATTACATTGCCTTTGGGTGTAGTCTCTGTAGAAGGTAATAATTGATGAAGAATATAAAACAAAGTTTTATAACAGCTTTAATTTGTGCTCTGTGTTAACCCTGAAAAAATACTTACTATACTTTATATCTTATTATAAAATGGCATAAACGACAAAATTAATTCAAATATTGTTTTTTTTTAACAATTAAATTGATTGGAGCTTATTGAATAGAATAAGGTTTTTTTTATAAAGCAATTAATGTGGCTTTATATAAATTAAAAAAAAATCACATATGAGTTTAGAATCCGTTATTCTATGAAAATTTTTGTGACACTAAATTGGAGTTGGGTGATAAAGAGAACAAAACTGTCACTATGGCATTATACAAAGTAGGTATGGTGCCAAATGCAATCTGTAAAACTACCTTCGCTTTGTATTAATCGAACATTTTGTGTACCACCAATCTCCTCTCTTTGTGACAGAAAAAGATCTGGCTGTCCATTTTGTTATCCTACGAAAATGCAGTTAAAGCAGTAAAGGAAAGATTTCGAGAAAATATTTTCCGTAAACAAACGATTTAATATCAAAAAGTAAATATAGCGCATAGATTCATTTCACGTATTTTAAAAAATGTTACTTAGAACTTGCAACCTTTAAAATGTACATTAATAATTGTTTACCGATAATTTGAAGATGTATAATAGTAAAAAAAAAGGCTGTTTAGTTTCTTGCATAACAACTTTTTATTTTTTTTTTTACAATTGAGCAATGTCTAAATAAGCAGCAATACCGAGTTTGTGCTTAAAGCGCTATTGAAGCTTCCTGTTTGGTTGGAATAGTATATTTGTTTGTGTATGTCGTAATGTAAATAATCAGCAGCGTACACCGTGGACATTTTCCAATATCACTGAAGGTTCGGTGAGTTATTAGATACCGAGGACTGACAAAAGTTTTATATTTTTGTTAAAAGTTATCAAAACATCGGCACAAGCGTATCTTTTTCTTGTGAAGGTAATAGTTAACACTATGATCATGACTACGAATGGTCTTATTAGTGAAACTCAGGAGTAAACGATTGGGCTTCATCTAGTTCCTAGTTTTTAATTTCAGTGATAATGATTTATTGTTAGTTTTAGAGAATATGACTTGCTCTAAACGTCTTTAAACTCGTAATCCCTATAACAATATATAAAATGGGCATTGGAGATTTAAATAAAAGCATATATTCCTAATATTATTTTATTAATACATGCAATATTATTAATATACGGTAATAAATATTTTACTCGATGAAAAAACTTTTTTTTTTGCTACAGAATTTATAGCAAGACTAAATGTTTAACAGAACATGGTTACTAATAAAAAATATTTGTTTAAATGAGATTTTTTTTAACAGGCTTTTAGCGATAAATCTGACGGTGTAAACTTATTATAGATCTTTAAGTATATATAATACAAGTAGCTACTTTATGGTGATGGTAAATGTCCCGAAATTTTTTTATCTAATTACAAAATTTCGATGACTAGAACTTATTTATTTTGTGTTAGTAGATATCAAAGGTAAATAATAATGATTTATTATACAATATTTTAAATTTGTATATAGAAGTTATGAATTAGGTAGTCGGGACACCTGACGCCCTTAGATATTAATTACCAGAGTTTAATAATTAAAGGGATTAATTTTGCTTCATTCAGTGGAAACTTGGGACATTATTGTGCCTAACTATGCTATTGGTCCTTTCTATTATGCTGTAGCCGTTCTTGGTCTTAGATATTTTACAAAATTAACCATTTGCTTGCAATAGTCGTCGGAAAATGAGTTAAGTTTTTGGCATATTTATTTTTATTGTTGGTAGTTAAGATAGTTTTATACTTGGTTTAGTTAAAAGCTTTTGGTGAGGTGTTAAGTTAGAGCTATTTTCGTTGATATAAAAATTACAAATTTATTTTGGATCCACATTGGGTTACCTAACTATCGTAACGTTGACAAAATGTTTATAATAAATTAGGTACGAGAAAAAAGATATAGCTTGTTCTTTATACGGGATTCAGCATTTATATTTTTGTTTTTTCTTATTACTTAAAAAGAAAGACTTAGGAATATCATACAGAATGGAGACATAATAAATTGATATTATGCTAAATAAGTATATATATTTAGATTTACACCCTCAAATGTATTACGATTTTTAACATTTGTTACAACTTAATTCAAGTTCAGCTATAAATTTCGTTTCATTAAAACAAGCGTTTTTTAACTTCTAGCTTAAAATTCCAGGTGAAGTCAATAATTAAATTATTTTAGAAATAGTGCGAAACAAATACCCACGTGTAACAAATAAAAGAAGTTTATTCAAATAAATTCATGGCGATTTCTATCGAACATTTGAGTTATTCACTCTAAGAATTACAAGTGTATTAAAAATATTAATATTTAAATATTAGCTATACGTTACCATTAGTATTATAAATACTATATAAGGACTTACATTGTGATCAACACAATGAGTATAGTCAAAGAAAATCCTCTTTGATTAAATTATATACTATGTAATACGTGTTGAGTGTACAATTTAAGTATTATTTTGTTCTCAGCATTTTCTTTACATTTTTATTTCTCCCGAGTTACTGAGCATTGAAATTATCTTATCTAAAACTCAATATATTTTATGTTGCCTTAAGCTTTTGCTGAAAATACATTCTTAGATTTTCAACAAAATTTAAGCATTAAATGCAGGTTAAGCATTAATACCGGTAAATCTTGTGTTGGTGTTAAGTTACATTTAATATTGTTTTATATTTAAAATGAAAAATATTAAAAGGGTATTTATTAGGTCAATTGTTGTAACTAATTTACAACTGCATTATTTCAACATGTATTATGTTTTATTAAAATATAGTTTATATAAGGGCTATTCATCCAATCTATAAAAACAATAATCGCAACTAAGCTTACAAACTGGTAAACATATTCTGTTTCTGATTGTTCTGGATTCATGCCAGAATTTATTGATTTTACTATGTCGGCTAAGAAACAAAACGAAGCTTAAGAATAAGGTATGAATATTGAATATTAAATATATTGTTTCGTGTATTATTTTCGATGTAAAATCATAACTAATTAGTCTGCTTTACTTACATAATATGTATAAACTAGTGTTGCGAAGAACAAATTGTATTTCTTGGTCTAAATTTAAAGTGAATTTGTAGAATTTTATAGGTGTACATTTTCTGTCATAACATACATGAAGATCATCATAATAAAATTAAGTTATTTTATAATTTAATAAAGTTATTATGATTTAAACTAAAATGAAGAATTGGTTATCTAAGTATATTACTTAATTTACATCCAAGCTGCAACTTACCCGGTTAAACAGAATATTCATTAGGCATTCCAAGTTGGACAAGTAATGAAATTTATTCAAAAACAATACTATGGCTTCTATTCTCGTTCAAGTTTAAATGGTCGGTGTGGCTTATGCTCTATTTTGTTATAATATACAATCATATAACATAGATACAGTAAATTGTTAATTCAACGTTAAGTTTTTGGAAAGAATAGGTGTCAATTTAAGAAAATACATGAAATTATTTAACTAGCGAGGGTTTTAGTGTTTTAGCTCTTTAATTATTAACATGACGAAAACATGTTTTTCGACAATTTCAAATAAAAAATTATAATACAGGAGAGGCATTGTACCGAAAAGAAGACTAGAGTAACTAAACACCTCACTGCTGGTCCTATGATGCTCCCATTTTACAAGGTCTTAAGCTTAATTATTTATAACATTAATCTAGTTTATATCTAGGTCACATGACGACAAGTTATCACTCTCACTGAAAATATCTTTCCACACCAGAGCAATCAACAATACGAGAGTTTTGCCGGCTTTTGAGGTAGAAGTAGGCACTTTTTTTTAACATAGATACCTATATTGTATCAACCAAATCGGCGTATATCTACGTCGATGAAAGAATATCATTCTTTATTTTGGTAGTACGTGGAAGAAAGTTTTTCAAGAATAGTAATATATAAGATCGCCACGCATCCATATAGTGGGGATAGTTTGCAGCTAGTGACCTAGAGTGCTATAGTGGAAGACGAGGCACTTTTTGTTATTAATGCGGTTGAAGACGCATGCAAAGTTGCGATATTTCTCCGCCATACCAAAGCCATGTCTCTGTAAATACTAGATCCATAATATCTCGAGCGGCTTACTGTTGCACGCAGTCAAATTGTTGAAGTTGAATGGTTGAAGCTGATACCTGTGGTATTAAGAACAGAAATGAGATTAGCACTCCATGTATAGCCGTCCCTGCGCTTTAGCAGGTGATGGCAAAACGGACAATCGCTTAATGTGGTCCGGGGTCAATAATCCGATACCTGAAGCGTGCAAATTTGTCTCTTCTGGGGATTCATCTGAACCCGATACACTTTAACCTATTCCGAAATCTTCTCCAGAGAAGTCTCAATGGTAAACACAAATTATTGGAAGCTCATGCTCTTGTTTTTTGAATAGGCCTATAGTCACACTTTTAGTTTTTAGCTTATTGTACAAATCTATTGGGATCTTATATCTTATCACCCCAAAAAATAGTCACCGCGGGACTAGAAACGTGTTTTGTACATTTTGAATGAGTGTTATTTGGCCACTGCTTTATGTCGGTTTTCTGTGTTTGTGTGGTTGGATCTGTGCTACTATAAAGCTAGCCAGTAGCGAGCATATCCCAATCCAATTTGATCCATAATCTTTTCTTACGATACTTACGGCTACCAGAGGTAGACATCACTTTACATGGGACCATACGCACAACAAAATTCTAACTTGGAATATTCCAAATAATATTAAACAATGCTTTGTCTACGAACTAAGAATTATTATCAAATCTATTAGGTTTTTGCCAGGTCTTATCGCAGCATAGTCATAACCTTAGTATTATAATAAACTTTGGATTAAAGAAAGCATGAATTTTGCTATCAGAACATAAATATTATCACAATAATAAATATGTTTTAATATGATAGATAAAAGTGTTTAACCACAGGCTATTCATCATTATAACTAACGATGACGAATAAATTAAATATAATTTAACTACTGTATAAAAGTTTTAAATTGAATTTCAAATCAATTCAAAAGAAAAAACAGCGTCTGCTCTGTAATACTCATTCAAAGTACGGTCAACAAATATCCAAACTCAGTATTACAGGGGTGTGATGACATAATTATAGCGGTTAGAGCTATGGCCCATTTGCTATATTTGCTTACGTTAGGATTAAACGACCCTACTGAAAAAGAATTACAGGACATTCAAATGAATATATTTAGGCTTTTATTTCTTAATAACACATTTTTTTAATTACTTTTTTCTCTATGATTATGGTTATAATTTATTACATAATTTTATTTTAAA
The DNA here is from genome assembly GCA_959347355.1 of Napeogenes inachia. NCBI lineage: Eukaryota > Metazoa > Arthropoda > Insecta > Lepidoptera > Nymphalidae > Napeogenes > Napeogenes inachia. The sequence goes on along the minus strand of OY365793.1, from coordinate 17,721,203 downwards.
TAATACTATCTATGTCTACTATCAATACAATGTATAGGAATTAAAAAAAATAAAGTTTTGAATTAATTTTAAAAATTTACAAAATACATCAATTAGAACTCTTTCATTCCTTAATAATTTTGATTGAGATTAATAAAAATATAACAAATACAACGCTTACATTTTTAAATTGTTAATTAAGGAATTGTTGGAGTCAGTCCAACTGAAATTTATATCTCATAGTAACATTTATTCTTTAAGGTTATTATTTAAAAAACAAATATGCAAATATTTTCAGTGAAACAATAATTAATTTAATTACCCTGAGAACTGGAACATGAGAATTGTATAAATGAAAGCGCCTGATATATTAAAAATACCAATAAAATACTAATGAACAAGATTTTTATTAGGTATATTTTTATTATATTATACCCTGCTAAGTATTTAATATAATCAAAGGATTGCTGGTAAACGTTGTATAATTTATATAATATGTATGTATACTTATGATGTAAGTGATATAGTCATATATATTTTTACTGAAAACTAAACGACATAATAAATGAATTATAAAAATACTCTAGTAATATAATATTCTCTAATATAATAATTCAATTTAAATAAATTAAAGAATAATATTTCCGAAGCTGTAAAAAAAGCTGTTAGAAAGCAGTAATACAAAGGCGAAAGAACAGATAAAATTAAAGAATGTAATATATAAATGACTTCGAAGATGATTTTGTTAATTTAAAATTATCGACTTTATGTCAATTATAATAAAATTATTTATAATAAAATTATTTATAATAAAATTATTGCGAAAAAAGGGTGGAGCGCTGTGTGCCACATATCTTATTATTTTATCATACTTTAGTTAGTCAGATCCTATTGGAACATTAAAAATTGTAAGAGACGATTGACAGTACAATAAATAGGTAAGATTAATTCATTATCCTCGTTAAGATTACTAGAATTAAAAATTTTTACACATACTTTGAGTGAAAATAAAATAAAGTCCGTAAATCATGAAGAATGTATTAATTTGAAATTAATTTATTCATTTCTAAAAATAGAGTAAATTTTATTTAATAATTCATATTTGAAAATATTCAATCACTACAATGACTTTAACAATGCCACAAAAGTAATAGCCCAAAGCGCCCCACGCTTTTTTCCGTAATAATTTTATTATATTTTGCCCATTATTCCCATATTACGAATTATTTTTTGCTTTTTAGTTCGATTCATTTTTAAAGCGTGTTTTTTAGTTTTTTTTAACTATATTTATTTTATGGTTTTTGTACTTCTGTATCAACTTCGAAATACTTCTCATATATTTTTTGATTATATAATAGAATGTAATAAATTTTTTAATGAAAAATATGATATATATCTACCATTTATAAAGCGTGTTAAAAATTTGACGGTTAGTTTGCTGTTTGTATATATTGTATAAGTACACTGAGCGTGTAAATAATTATAATTACGAGAATACGATATGCTGTTTCACATATTCTATCTCATTCGTTTCGCATGTGCAAGGCGTGATATATGTTTCTCTCTTTTTACTTGAAATTCAATTATCCTGAGGATCCTGAAAAAGATAACAAGACGAATTGAATAAATTATTGCATTGTCATCGGTCCTTGATAAGTATTCCAAAATTCAAATTAATCCGACATTTCAAAGTAGGTCAAAATCACGTTTAAAGATTCCTTTACATAGATAGATACATCCGAAGCTAATAAAAGCGTTTTAAAATAATAAAAGCGTATTAATAATCATGTTCCATTATGGTATTTCAAATACCAAATCACTTTGAATTATACATTATTTCATATTTATTCAAAGGTACTTTAAAGTTGTTTAGTATATCCACACAACGGATACCTAACGGAAATATATTTATCATATACAATATTTATTGGTAAAAGAATATAAAATTTATTGAAAGAGTTATTCAAAAGCCAAAATGGGCAGGGAGGCTCGGAACGTGGAAATCGCAATTTAAATTTGAACAATACTATAAAATTTATTCTAAGCTAGCAAACGAATTGCAAATTGTTATACAGGGATGACGGCAACAAGTTTGAATAAATGTTTTACAAAAACACACTAAGGTAATAAAGGGACACACACAGGGACTATAAAACATAGTGTTATTAGGATTTTTTTAAAATTATACTGTTCTTTTTTGTAGTATTGTATTGGTTGACTTTTTTAGAACACAAGAATTTTTCAATAAAGAAAAAAGTTCGGTTGGTATTTGGTGGACTCGCAGGGGTAATTTAAAGTAACCTTCCTTTAGCTCACAAATTGTATGGCAAACGGAATGGTTCATTCAACTGGTAGTAAGAGGTGTCGTTACCTATAAATATCTGCTGCTGTACCTATAATCAAAAAGGATGTATTTTGCATGAGAAGGAAAGAAAAAATTGGAAACAATATAGGAAATTAGGACACACGCAAAGAAGAATTGTTTAGGCTCGCTCGCTAGCTCGTATGAAATCTGCAGTGGAATTACAGCTACGATATTACTGATACAACATTTTTAAATTAAATAAGATACAAAACCACGAAGATTCGAATATTTATATTCGATTTATTTTTATACATCTCAATAAATATAAGCAATGACCGCAGATTACATTTAACTATTTATTTAATACTCACGAATTACTCCTGTAGCTCAAGAATGATTTTTTTAAATCAATCAGGGTCACTAACAACTAGACTATGAGGATATCAAATTGACCAATAACGAACTGTTTTTGAATCTATAATTGATTTCCCAATTCAATTACCGAAGATGTATAACATAATATAAAAGATTAGACAATTTTGCTTGTCAAGGTGTGGGTGATCTGGTATTACCATCGGAAGAACTAATTGTAATTAATCATGCCTTTTCTATATAAAGAAATGAATAAAGTGAACATAAACAATGTCAAAGGCAAAATCAAATGGACTTATATTACCATATTACCTTCACTGCGTGGGCCGAGCTTGTTAGTGCAATTTATGGCAATCTCAACTTTCTTACAAAGGGCGTAGTCATATTTCTGTGTAAAGCATTCTTTATGGTAATTGCCTTTCAGCTCTCAAAATATTGTTTTTACTAAGATGTTTCTAAGTAGGTTGATTATTTTATCTTTTATTCTTACCTTGGGTATTTTAAGTAATTAATAACTTATTGCCTTAACACAAACTAAAATTTACTGTAGTAAAAATATAAATTAATTACGAATGCAATATTTGATCGTTTATATTGAATTGGTTATAATTTAATACTAGTACTTTAAAATAAATGTAACATTTTAATAAAACATACGTTCAATTCACTTATGAAATGTTTTTATAAATAATAATACCAATCTACACTTCAGTGCATTGCAATAAGGTATAAATTAGTATACAAGTATATTTTATTTTCAACTATTGTATTAGTGCATGGTATTTCGAAACAAAATTTGGTAGAAATAACGATCAGTATCAAAACAGGAAATTGTTACATGTTTACAAAAGTTTATATTATGATTTTGATAGTTATCTGTTATTTTCATTAAATCTAAAACGATTTAATTCAACAAAATCATTTTTTAACAAAAACAGTGAATGACTGATAAAAAACTTTACATCATAATTTCAATATTTAATCGTATCTAATAAAATTTTGCAATCCTATGAAATTTGAAAAACTACCAAACTGCCCACAAAAGAACAATAAGAAAATTTATGCTGAAAAAAATATTACGAAATCTGAGAATGTTTCTAAGAATTCTTTGTTTTGATCTAAAGAGGCTTCCCCAAAAGATACATTTGCAACATCTCAAGGGTGCAACTTGACAAAATATGCTACAGAAAGTTTAGGTAGAAATAAAATTGTTTTTGAATGTTCATAAATTCGAATATTTAAAACACTATTTTTAACCGACTTCAAAAATGAGGACCTCCTCGAATTGGGAACCTTCTCAATTCGGCCGGTATATATTTTATTTTTCTTTTTTATTTCATAATTCATATGACCATTTAGTTTAAGAATTTTCTTGAATATATATTCATAATTTTGTTTTTTTTTCATTATTCTTCGTATTGATTGAGCTGCTTATAATATTAAGATTTAAAAAGTCCTTAGTACGTTTATTTACGTATCTTAATCATTAAAGTAGGCATTTCATTGCATTAATTTGCTCGCAGTAATTTAAGTGATTAAATATAATTATTTGTTTAGGGCTTGGCACCGCCTTCAAACCTATTAGTAAATAGAACATATAAATAATAGATAGTTATAATAAATATTAATTCTTCATTATTTTTTACTTTTTAGTTTTGTAGTCGGTTTTTTTAACGTAGTCGTTTAGTTGATAAATCTTATTTTTACCAAATATTTTTAAACATTGAAATAACAAATGTACTAGATCGGTATACAATTGGTAGGGCAACGTGACTGATCCCTAGCGGTCACGGGTTCGAATCCTTATCCGTATTGGTTTGTTTTTCATTATATATTTATTTAAAAAGGATTTTTTTTGTTGGAAAATATTTTAATGTTTTTGTTTACCTCGTCAGTCGTGGACTAATGTCTCAATTTAAATTATTCTATGTTAAAGGTATTTTTTTTATTTTGATTAAAAAGTTTATAATTCGAATTTTAAGTTCCGCAAAGAAAACACTTCCGCATTTATTTGAACAAAATACCAAGTTAACCAATTTATTTATATTAGCTCTTAATTACCCCGATCTTGTTAAACTCGATTTAAATTAAATCGATCAGGTTTTAGTTACCGCAATCGAACCTCTTTGATGCTAATAAACTACTCAATTAAAGGGATAATGAACATAAATTATTCAAAGCATCAAAACTATTTTGTAAAAAGGGAAAATTATTTAGATTTTTGAATAGCAATATGGGGATTATTCTTTAGGAACGCAAGAAATTCGGCTTAGAGTCAGGACTAAATAACACTTGACAATAGGCCTTGAACATTGTAAGCTGTCTCGTTGTTATAAAATTTATATGACTTTAATTGTGTTTATTGTTAAATTAAGCCTTGAATTGTATCACATATCTTGTGGACAACATTCGTGGAGGTGACATTTGGTTTTCGTTGAGTTCTAAACTACCCACAATAATATATCGTTTTACAATGTTCGGTTTTTAATTATGTACTGCAATATGTCGTAATACAAATAGTCGTTGTATTTTAATGACTTAAGTTTTTAAAAAAATAAACTTAAATTTCAATCGGTTTTGATAATTTTAAGCACAAACAAATATATATACAAGAAAATACAAATAAATCGTCTTAATACTAAAACCTCGATAAAATTCACTCTACATAACCAAAAGCGACATATTTCAAACATCCTCTCATGATAAAATATAATGAATTTCTATAGAATTCGGCCATACGTGAAATTATCTTTCGAGAGATTTTATCATTGGAGTGGTCGCTTTGGATGTTATTATTTTGACAATAATATAACAGAGACTACGTTTAAAATGAGTTATTCATTGAAAAATATTTTTTACTTGTTTTGTGTTATAAGTAGAGTTACTGCAAAAGATAAAGGTGAGATTAAAAAATAAAGTAATAGTATTATTAATATTAATATTTCGAAATAGTTCGAACTTTGATTGAAGAAATAAAATATTTATAAGACCACATTACCACACACTTATAATAAATTTATATAAAAAAAATTTTTTTGGATAAAAAAATACAATATTTTTTTTTTAGAAAATGCCGTTACTGCAATGGTCCACAAAACTTTATCAATAACAGCAAGGTCTTGCATGACCAGTTCAAATGCCAGCGAAGCCGATCTTGAGCACCTCCGCGAGGAACCCCCCTACCCTGAGAAAGCTGCTTGTATTCTCACTTGTCTTTTGGAAAAAGTAAACCATGGGCAATTTTGTGTATTAAATATTATGTTTTATCTGTTTATAAAGATTTCCCTAATTGTAAATTTTTAGTTGGCATTGAGTTTACTTTTCAAAAACATATTTAAATATATCATTATTGTTTGTAATCTACATTGCTTATTATTCTATATTATCTTTTGAATGTTATTCCAGTTTTATGTAATTTAGGAGACTAGTTCCGTGTAAAGTAAAAGTGTATTCTCTTTCAAAGGTTGGCATCGTGAAAAGTGGTAAATTCTCAAAGTCTGGATTCATGACCACTATCAGTCCACTCGTGTTCACAAACAAACCGAAGATGAATCATATGAAAACTGTATCAGAGAATTGCGATAAAGAGGTATTCCACTTTTATTCCCTTAGCAGTAATTTTTAACATTCTACTTAACTATGGTACATTAATATAATTTGTTTAATATTTAGAATTTTGAAAATTTTATATAATATATGATATGGTTTTGATATTTATTTTAGTTAAGAGGTTGTTACAAAATCCGAACTAAGAACACGTGACCTTTTTATGACTTTTTTCAGATAAATCATGATGTATCTTCGTGTGATTTGGCAAATGAAATAACTTCTTGTGTTTTTAAATACGCTCCCGAATTGCATTTCAAGAATTAAAGATTTTGAATTGTAGAATTATCTTGTTTAAATATTTGTTTTATTTGAGAAATTAAAAAATATATTGTTTAGACTCATTACAAGTGAGGATTTCTATTTGTTCTTATTTTTATTTGATCTAAGAAACAACTACAATATTAGATGGTTGGTGGTAGTAAGAAAGTAATACAGTAAACGATACATTAAAAAAATATCTAGGAAATCATTTTTACATCTTCAACATGCCATCTTATAATAATATATAGCTATATTTTTGAAATAAGTAGTTGTACTAGAAGTTAGAAGTTAAAGTTACATTTTAACTGAAAATAGTATTTACTAATACTAAGATACCATATAGGAGCTCCAAAGCAAAATTACGATTTTAAGAAAGGTAATAAGATTGTTAAGTCATTCCGTACGTAGTTAAACATAAATATAGGATTTTAAATACTAAGGAATCAAACTGAAATAAAATAACCCAGTAATCTGTTCCCATTCCTTTACTCATTTTGCCAGACCTCTTCCTATTTACCCCCTAAATTTGCATATTTTACGACACGTTTTTGCATAATCCTTATAATAATTAATCTATTGAATTATTCTAGTTAGCTTTGGCCAAAGAAAAATTGAGACTATTATCGCAATGCTGACTAATTATGACTTTTTTGAATAACAATTTTTTTAGACTAATTACGACTTTTGTAGACTTTCGGCTTATCCAGAAACTGAGACAGGACTAAGAAATATATATTTTTATTTTTATTTTTGTTTAAACTATGTCTTCTTAATGCGATTTCTTAAATATTTTTTTAAAGATATGACCAAAAGTAAATATAACTACTTAAAAATATAAGTACAGACTTTTCGCCACGGAAAATATGTAGTAGTTTTTTATATACCCTCACCCTTAAAACGAATACCTTGTTACTTTAAAAAAATAAAATTATTTGTTGAAGCTCACAGAATCATGAACGCAATGCATTGCAACCTTACATTTATTGACATCATACTGTCAGGCGATGTTTTTCCCTGTCCGAATTTGGTTTCAACAGAACAACTAAATGCTCTCATGACTGACTGAACATTGGACTAATTCAAATCTTCGAGATTGCCATAATTTGAATAAAGAAGAATAGGAGTGCAAAAGAACTAAAAACTTGCCTATAGTGTTGCTGAATTTATCAAAAATTATAGAAACGAAATATTTAAAGAGTTATACTTTTATAGTTATAGTTACTTTGATGAAATTTAGGAATTTATCTTAACTATACAACGACGATTCGATGTCGTTAGGATTTTACTTGGATTGCATTTGTAAGTGTAGGTACGCATACGATATATATAACTATATATTTGACTATTATTCCGCAATAAAAGTAATTATATTTTTGATGTACTAACCGCAAAATAATGGGTGAAATGGTATCAAAATGAAATATGATAAAAAATAGTTAATTGCAGTCTTCTAAAAATTGTCCTTATACATATTATTAAAACTATTTTTTTTTTATTTGTTTGCAAATTGAGTGTCCTTAAAATGATAATTGATATCTTATTTATCAAGCAGATTTCTCATCAAATGATTCATTATATCGATATTGTTGGTTGCATGGTTGAATTGCCTCTTGGAATAATTCCAACAATATCTGTCTGTGGTATTGAAGGATTAAATTTTATATATTAGCAATTAAATCTTATTTTTTTAAATACCTACAAAAACAACTGTAAATCGCATAAGGGCATCTCAATTCTGACTTCTTATTTCCAATGTATCTGAGTGTATACAAGGTGACGTGAACGTATTTAAATATGTTTATAATTAAAGTGTAGGTACATAAAAAAAGAGAAAGTCATTATTTAATGGCATGGAAATATCATTAATAACGATAGTCTCTTATATTTGGTATTTATAATGTAAGTTAACGTGTAGTTACAATTTTCTGGTAAAATTAATTACTATTTAATGCATTGATTAGGAATTGATTACGACTCAATGTGTTTTGAGATCTTTACAGTCTGTTGAATTATTTTTAAAAAATAGACGATCTTTTTCTAATTTTACTACTATGTAATTACATATTAATTTAATGTTAAAATGTAGAAGAAAATCCTCGACAACGAACACAAAAAGCAAATAGCTTGCACCTCTTATTACAAAAGCCAACGACAGACGGTTAAACACAAAAGGTCATACTTAAAGTAAAAAGATAATGCTTTCATTTTGTTCTAAAAGAAGCAAACAAAAAGCGAAAACAGTTGTGTAATTGCTTGATTATAATGGTGATGACATTTTAAAAAGAGTTTAGATTTTTCGATGTTTTTTAGAATAATATTGATCATGAGGTAAATTATTAAATGTTAATATATCTATTATATTATATATATATATATATATATATATATATATATATATATATATATATATCTCATCCTCAATCTGTTTAAGGATAAATAAATAATTTAATTAGCTAATAAAAACACAAATAAAATAAAATAAACACACCAAAATGAGTAGTCCATTTTACGGGTGTGCTACACCCACCTTACGCTCCGTGTAAAGATTAGGAACCATACGCTGCCGGGTTAAACGTTAAGATCAGTCACCGTTACAAACACACACTCACTCCATGGGAACTCATATCAGGCATAACTGCATATCTTATGAATTGTTTTAGAAACTCACGAAATTATCATGGTATATAGGAAATACTATAATCTAAAACGTAACATAACTGATACATTAAATTAAAACCGTGACTAGGTAAAGGCCAGTTTTCAGCATTGATGAAAAGCTATGTTGTTTCCAACCCCACTTGGGAGGATCAAGATTTATGACCTGGTGCTGAGACTTGATAAAAGCTTCTTTGGTATGAGGAGCATCATACACTTAGAGCATCATATATTTTGATACACTTGCTGAGCCGATGTTTTGACCTTCTATAGTCACAATTACTGATACCCTCAGGCCAAGAAGGTGCAGCGGAGTGGGGGGAGGTTCTGTATTTATGACTACCCGGCTACCTACATTGGTTGAAATCGAATGGCACGAATCAATCGATATGTTTAAGTCCTCAGCAACTTCTTTAAGGGTGATTCGACGATTGGCCAATACTAGATTTTTCACTTGATTAATATTTTCGTCTGTTGTTGACGTGCTCGGGTGTCCGGCACGCTGTTCGACGTTTCATTTTCTCGGGCCTTTGAGAACATTTTGTACTAATTAAAATATTTAAATAAATATTTTGATGTACCAAAAAATTTTGCTGTAGTTGAAAGCTTCATCTTATGGCACAGCCAGTCAATGTTGACTGTGGCATATGGTGAAGCGTCCGCGCACTTTATTTTGTTTTTCACACAAAATTTTATACAGATTCTTTGATCCATTTTCAAAAGTAGACGAAAATCGAAGACGAGTTAAAACACATCCAAGCAAAACAGCTGTCAAAACTTTACTAAAAATTTAAAATGGCCGACCAGTTTAAAGTTTACATAAGTACCAATACAACAACAACAAAAAATCAAAAATTAAATATACGTAGCTCACGGAAATTTAAAATTCGTGATACTTTATCGCGTATAATAGCTATTTCCACATTAAAAACTAATCGGGAAGCTTCAATTTAGTACAAACTCATTCAATCTTCTTTGCTTAAACATTGCTCTATAGAAAAAATGAAAGAAGTCCTACACTTAGTATACAGTTATAAAATTTTATCGTACAACATAATAACTCTGTCGATGGGCCTTTTTTATTTTATGTTTGAATAGAAATATATAATCTATAATAAAATGGTTTAAAAACTTAAGCTGGTCTTTGAATCTAAAAAATGATAGATGGTTATCTTTGCATAAGAATATTTTAAGGATATGGCAGTATTTAGAAATAAAGAAGTAAAGAATTTAAGTCTACAAGATTACTTGAAAATCTTATTTAGTAAGAATATATTATTTATGTAAATTACACGCGTGACAGTTATAAGTCAGGTATGAGGTGGGTTGGCAGTGTTTTCATTATTCCTGTACATTTCTTTATGTACAGGAATAATGAAAACACTGCCAACCCACTGATATTGATACTAATATAACATTGATATATAAAAAACAGGGATCTTATATTTTGATAACCAATTTATGTTACCTGCTTTGAAAAAATGTGGTATGACATTCCGGGAAAACCCTTTAATCCTAACTCAGTTTTAGGTCGATATTTAATTAGATATACGCAATGGAAACGTCTCTGTAGATTGAAAGCCTGTTATGGAATATAAGGTCACGTATTTGATTATATCAAAAACAAACAAGTTGTTTACAAAGGATATTGGAATATAAAAATAATTTTATAACACTGCGCGTCGGTAAATATTTTTCACATTGTTTTCAGCTACGACATATGTTTGTTATTTTTTTAACAAACTGTAAAGCTTGTTGTACAAAATATAATTAATAACCTATATGCAACTCCATTACTAAAAAAGTACTTTAAATAAATATGAATAGCAAAGTTTTTATTTTTCTTAAATAACAATTATAATATTTCCAAAACCACCAGACATTTAATTAATATCATTTTTGCCTATACTCGTATGTTACAACTGACTGTTAAATATGAAATGCGAAGGAAGGCAGATAATATACTATGATAGAAGTTTTAATTTGTCTCTAATAAAGACTACCCATTTGATACCTAAATTTAACTTACAATATCAATGTCAATCAAATACTTTCAGTTTTACCCGGTGCAATATTATATTATATTTTATTTATAGTTTTTCATATACATATCTACAATATTATTAAATATTATCCTGTAGGCACTCTTATTAAAAGATTCTTGTATACATTATTTACTTAAATTTTCTGTCTGATTTCTAAAAAAATATATCTCGAAAACGGTGCAATATACTTCCCAATACATTAGTATTTGTATATAAATATACCAGATGACTATATCAGGGCACAATATTTACAAACAACAAAATTTTTGTGGTAGGTAATTTCCCTTCCCTAATAATATTGCAATACAATTTTTAAATAAGATAAATTAATCTTTTTTTACCTTAAGCCATATTTAAATATAAACCTAGATACGTTTGGAATCTCAACAAGCTCAACCCGTAACTCTCAATTTGAAAAAACTTAAATATAGTCAAAAATCATAATACATTTCAGGCATTTAACACGTATTCATTATCCTTAGGAAATATCAGATTATAGTTAATGTTTTCCGGAAGGTAGAAGAAGAAATAAAAAGATGTTTTTTTAATTATAAAAGTATTAAACACTTTAATTAGCTTAATATGGCGACATATGTTTAAAGACATTTTCCTAAAATATTTTTGTTTGTATCGGTAGCATCTTTTCAATATTATTCGATACTGCCAATTTTTACTAATACAATTTCGAAACAAAAGTCTAAGAAGTTCTGTAGCCACCGTTAAAAAGATGAAAAGATTGCTATAGCGATTTGATAGCTTAATTGGTAGAGTAACGTTGTCCTAGAAGTTAACATTGATAAATATAAATCTCGGAGAAATTTCTTAAATGGAGCAAAAACTCAATGAATGACTAACGTTTACGGTAAAAGAAATCGTAGAAAAAGTAGTTGGTCTTTTTTTTTTAAATGAAAATTCATTGCCATTAAAAGAAGAATAGAATGTAGATTATTCTATTCTTCTACTATTATTATACTAGTTCTGTGATGCTCTCAAATTTTCAACGTCTTAAAGATTCTAAAATTAACTATAAACAATACCCGTCGTTTTTATATGGGTTATTATAATATGCCTTACCCTTGGATGTAATTACTATAAATTTAATTAATGCTATGACTACAAATCGTCAACATAATCCGTAGTTATAAAAATGAATATTTTTTAACCCGAGCTTTACAGATCTTCAGAACCAGTCACACATTCGAGAAATTTATAAAGTATTAATATCAATTTGCATGACGATCTTATACTGTGTTTACTTTTTGTTTGTTACTTAAGCTCACAGTGATAAAATATAGAGAATCTTATAAAGCAGTATATTATGTATTATTACTACACGCTGTAGTTTCACTCGGCGCCAGTGCCGCATTGCCAAATCCATTGAAATGCGTCCTTCGTACTCTATATATCCGAATACTCCGTACAATTTTTGGAAACAATATTTTTGTTAGCGCTTTATTTTTCTTTCCATCTCTTTCTTAGTTGTTTCACAAAATACTTTTCAAATAAAGTCAGCACTTAGACGCTATTTCGGTTATTACTTTATTATCATAAAACTAATAAATGAATATTTAAAAAATATTTTTGTTATAATTTCAAATAAATCAACGATCCATAAAAAATAATTAATTTAACATAACTAAAGCTTAAACGACTGAATAAATCTCTTTATCTTTAAACTACAACCTTTGTAAAAAAAAATTTTTACTTATCTCTTCTTTACTACTGTCTGCCAGCAATATGATTTTTATTTCGTCTTATTAAAATTTGCAAAATAACATTCAATATTTAATCTCCATAACCGGATATAGCAAACATCTAAACGTATTTCTATGGCATTCTAGCACATAAGCCGCTTTGCGTTTGGTCTCACATATCACAAGATCAGCCCCAAAATAAAATTCTTCTGTAGTACTGTGGTATTGTGTACAACCTGTTCTATGACCATTGTGTAAAACATAAGACTGAAAGTTCCTATTTCCTAGCTGGCCTATTCCATACCTGATTACCAAAGGAAGTCAAAGGAAGAAATAATAATTTAGTAATTTTTTTACCGAAGATCTTTCTGTTATATATCTATCAAATCTTTTATTATATATTTTTCCTAATATGATATATTATCTGAATTAAAATTTATTTTTAAATTCATTTAGTCAAATGTATGTATTTATAATTTACGTATTCGAATCTGAATTACCGAGACCACATATATAGTTTTCATGGTGCTTTGAAATCTCACCGGATCGCTACTCCTTCGTTATAATAATATTAAAAACCCCAAAACTGCTTCTATTCAGTTCCACTTACATTATAAATTTTTCAACAATGTCTGACTATTACATCCATCAGTCAATACTGATAACAGTTGATAAATTGCACATTGAAGGGAAATAGTACATGCTTTGCCACCCCTAAGGAATGGGAGACAAAGGAGAATTTTGTTGACTAAAGTACTGGAAGGTAGGAAATTTGGTTATTCCATTTTCAGACTAAATATCAAAAACGTAGTACCATCATACTGGAGCCAATACAGATACAAACTGCGTCTAATTGATTACAGATATGGTTGACCACCTTTTTATAGAAATGCTAATTACTAAGGCTTTGTAATCTTCTAAGAATAGGAATTGAAAGAGAGAAAGAAAGAGATATTAACTCGTTTTTACCCCAATCCGATTAACATACCCACCTCAAAAGAAATTTCATTGTGTAGTCAACACAATGAAAGTTCTTAATAATTGTTTAAGAAAAGTGGTTTTTTATAAGGGCCGACGCGACATTAGTTGCTAGCTATATATTTAGACCTATTGATTGGATATATAGAGACAATGACAATATATATAAGTGATAATAATGTAATGTAATACATGAACAGCCTAAAGAATTAAACAGAACTTCTAATACGACCATATACTGTATATAAACTGAGTATTTATCGTTAGTTATATTAATTTTCACACAAATTTGTATTTTATTTTAATTCATTGTTTTATATAGATAGAAAAAAAAATTACAGAATTAAACTTTATTTGTTCAACGTAAACAGATTATCAAAAATAAACATTTTTTTTTTATCTATACCATATGCATATATTATATTATAATATTTATATCCCTAAATAAAATAGCGTAAAAAAATCTTATTAATAATATTATAATCACGAACAACATGAATACACTAATTTCTGTTTTTTGCAACAAATTAATTTGTGTGATGTTTACGTATTTAATTTAATACACATTTATAAAATGTCATTTATAATTTAATATAATGAAGGAAAAATAATTGGATTTATCATACAATACTCAGGTCGTGGAATATATTATAATGAGACGTGGCCGGTTAAGTACCATTCTTTGAGTATACTTATCTTAACATATAAAAATAATTTGACCTGAAAATATGAACCGAATATCTCAAAGTTCTGAGTGTTTATGAAGGAACATTAATAAAAAAAATCGAAAGATACATTAAAATAATATTAAACTAAATTAAATTTTAAAAGCTGGGTTTATATAAAGCCTTTTTTGTTAAAAAAAAAAGAATATTACCGTGCAAAAGGATATACAATTGTTCCTACACTCCATTACAAGATGTTTTCAATTATAACGTAACGTAGCAATGCTTTCCTGTTAATCTTAAAAGTTCTCGATCTTGTTTTGAGTTAATACAAAGTTTAAATAGCCAATAAAATGTCTCAAATAAATAGCCAATAAAATGTCTCAAAGTATTGTGTGACTTATGCTGTGGGGCACAATGTATAATTTAATGAATAAATGCTATGGGTAACTTCTTTAACACAATTTATTTTAAATTTAAATAGATTTTACTAAGAAAATATATTATTAAGGGAAATGTGAAAATTATATTTTATCCTATTTATTTAAACCAAGGTTTCCTTTACTCTTCTTTTGTATTTTAAAAGCTCTTCTAACCAAATCATAGAATAATTCAATTATTACAGCCACTTTTATTTAAAATGAACCTATTTTTTTTATATGCAATTCACAACATAGTTGCATTTTAGCACTTAACCTATATTTAAAATAGATGAGAGAAGAATTATTACACAGAAAAAAGTTACAAACCGTGTGATATCTTATTTTGTGATAAAAGTACATGAACTGAATTAAGAACTTGTTAGTTCTCTATATAATGAGACACCGATTTTTTGCCTATGTGAATATCTTTAAGTAAAAATAAAAGCTGTTTACGAGTGACATTTTTTCTAAAGACTTATTACTTTTATAAAATATGTTTTCACATAAAATTATAAAATATTTTAAATAATCTATACATGTAATAAAACTATCACTCAACGAAAACTGTATAAAAGCAAATAATGGTTTTTATTTTATCTGTTTTTCCGTATGTCTGTATGTTTGTGCAGGATAATCTCAGAAATGGCTAAACCAATTTGTATGGTGTTTCAGGAATATATAGTCACAGTCTTCGTTTAACATTTTGTATTTATTTAATTTAAATCGGTTAAAAACTTAAAAAGTTATGTCAATTTATGTCAAACACGTAACCTCTACATATTTATTACATGTATAGAATAAATTTTCATGGATAACGTGATTGACATAAATTTATATAACTTTTTTATTTCTTAACTGATTTAGATAAAATAAACATTAAATGTTAAGTGAAGACTGTGATAATATATTTCTGAAAACCGCATTTAAATTGGTAAAGCTGTTTCTGAGATTAGCGTAAACAAATGTACAGACATACAAACAAACTGAAAAACCATTGTTTTGGGTTCTCTTTCTCTTATAAAGGCCCTCTATAATCTTTTTTTTTAAACATTTTCCATGTACAGAAATGGAACAGTGACAATTTTATTATTTGTATAGGTTATTTTGTCTTCGGCGAATAAAACTTTATCATAGCCGAGTTTGATAATGAATCCGTACCGGCTCACGTGCACGGCATTGAGGGTAATCGTTGATTTTTAGTGGGTGGCTTTAACATTGGCACCCCCAGTTCTCACATAACTACCATCAGCTTTGTAGGTGATATTTTTAGAAGATTATCTGAAACAAAAATAGGTTAGTTAAAAGTTCAAACAATTTGGTTTAAATGTTAAACGCAGAAAAGTGTAATAAATGATTCCCTTTTTAATATTATAACGATAAAAATAATTAAATAGTCAATATCATTACCAATAATTTTTGATTAAAATAGCAAAGTTGTTATGTAACTTTGCTATGTAATGTGTAATAATTATAATCCATTTTTTATGTCGTTAAAAAAATTGTAAGAATAAAAAGTATATGTAGTTAGATTGTTTGTTTTATTTATTAATAACTATATGCATTAAGACTGAAAGTTCGAAAAGTTGAAATAATTGACAAAACTTTTTATCAATTCATAGTTTACCAACTGATACTCGATTTTTTAAATATTAATTCAAAAGCGGACAGTTAAAACAATCAACTTTGAACAATCAAGCAATTTCCGTTGTCTTTGACATTTTATTATTTCAATACTTCATCAAATAAAGATTAATTTATACTAAAAGCTGTCGAATACATTTTTGATTTTTATATAAATAATATTATTATTTATAGAATATTATCATTATTTTTAGGTAGATACTATAAGTTTTAAATATTAAACATTGTGCAATCTGGTATTGTAACATATTTAATTAATGTTTACTATGTCCTTTTATGTACATATTACAACTTTTTTCTTCCTAGTAGTATTGTAACAAAATTATTTAAACAATATTAATGTAGCGGTAAAATGAAAAATCACTTAATTAAATTTACCAGTACTTAATATCAATAATGGCATTTAATAGCAATGTCTACTTATTAACTAATACTACGACTAAACTATATATTATATTGTTAATGTATATATTCTTTTATATTCAGTATATTACAATATAAGCTGCTTTACGTTTTGAATGTATGTAGCAAAGATGGAATATGAGCCGGTACAAAATTCTAGACAAATTCCACAGGGCTAATATCATTGTGTAATAGACTTGAGACATATTCAGTATGAATCTGAATACGATTCAAGAAGATAAGATACGGTATGTAGACCACGTAGCTTAGTATCTAAGTGTTTGTTATAATAAAGTATTTCAAATTGACTTTAAATAATTTTTTTTTTAAATATGAAGGTAGCTGTACAATATCAGTGGAGGTTATTAAGGTAATTTTTTGGTTAAGGTAACTAACCAATTAAGAAAGGATTGTGAAAGGTAGAGTAATCTAGTGGTTTTTTAGGAAAAAGACATAAATTACTTTTACTCGCATTATGTAGAACAGATCCTTATACATTTTATACGAATTAAGTCGAGTTCGATAAATAAAAATGTTACATCAAAGAGTGAAAAAAAACAACCATACAACTTTGAGTAACGAGTACTAGAGACAGACAACTGGCAAGAATGCTAGCTGTATTTTTCTTTTTTCACCACTATAAGCGATTCTGTTTAAAAAAAAATATCTATAAACACGTGTACCATATTAAGCTTTATTGACGTACGCATATTTATTTAAAAATAGTAATATTGTTTTATTTTATGAATTTGGACATTTGTAACAAAGTCTATTTTAAGTGAAACTTACATACACAATTATTTTTAATATGTAGTTATACCATATTCTCCTTTGCGAATCAGAATTAGACAAATGTTAATTATCCAATATTTTTCAAATTGGCTTTTCAGAACGAAACAAGGACTCTTCAATTCAAATGCAAGCATTACTTTCGACAGACTTTTAGACGAGTATTAATCAAAACTGCGATTCTATTGAATTGAATGCAAATCGATCAATCAGGGGTAAAAATTTTCAGTAGATTCCAAATCCACTTATCATTAAAGCCTTTTCAATAGTTTTTGCCCGATTTCATGCTTTACATTTAAGATTTTTATAGTGAATTACATGTTTTTACATGAAATATTAAATATTAAGTTCAATGCCTCCTTCTTGATTGGTTGCTTTATTCAGTTGTATGGAAATAATTATTAGATAACTTGATTTTCCTTATATTATTTTTAAAGGAGATATTTCAAATCTAACCATCTTTCAGCTGATAAAATTTAAAGTAGTCAGTTAGCTTCGCCCGTGCAGTACATACTTTATACAATGTTATATCGTTATGGAAGGACATATATAGATGATAAACCCTTGAAATAAAACTATTAGTAGTTATCATCTAAGCTTAATATAATATTCAATTCAATTCCATCTATTCACATATTTTAGCAACTCGTATTAGTGCTAATAATGTTATAATTATTAATTGATATATGTGTATGAAATTAATATTAATTACAACATAAACATATATTATAACATAACTTTATATATTCATGTCATTCTCACTCAGATTAAGATATTACAATATGTTATCATGTCATGTATATTAATAAAAACAATATATTATTGAAATAAACAGAAGTAAAGGATGACAGGAGTCTTCATTTCTATACTAACGTTACGTGGAGTTATTTTTTTCACCATATACAAAGATTCAACTCTCTTTCATGGACCAATAATAAGAATAACAGAGTATAAGAAAAACAACGATATCACTAATTTATATTGACAGTGATAACAATTGACTTAACTTTTGTAACTTGATAATTTAGAGTTACATAGAATTTTATCCAAGATATGCATTTCTTTTACTTCCACAACCTTTTCCAGAGGAATGTTAGTTTTCTTGAAACAAACAATCTATAACACTCGGGGTTCAAACCCGACACTCAACCGTTCAAAGCCAAGAATTTCGATTTGTTTGAATTTCAAAATTATATCAAAGAAGAGTAGTAATGAGAGTTACGGAGGTACTACGTCGAAATTTTATTGGACGACAAAGAGTTTGTATAATTAACATTTTATATTATTATAATAATTATTATTAAAAATATATTATTATATAAAATACATATTAAAAAAATATCTTAATTGACTAAAATAAACAAAAAATTTAAGATTCGAATATACTTATCAACATAAATAAATATTATTTCATAAATAATTTATTCAACAACTTTATTTTCATCATACTCAATTTATATATTAAACTGTATTAAATATTTAAATATTAAAACTGCGTATTAGAACCATGATGTTTAATATTCAAAACAATACTGTTTAAACTGTTGCAATTTGAATATAGTCAGATATTTGTCTGTAAGGCTTATGTGACACATTTAAAGCTTAGTTGCTTACTATGCGCTATTTTCATACAGAATGCAAGATGCCTACGTCATTCAGAACGCGATGAGACGCTCTTCATCTTCAGATGAGAATGCATATTCTGCACATCAGTGGCGGTGCTTGAGATAAAGATTTTTTTTAATACTGTTCAGATCTTGAATGCGTCATAAAATTTATTTTGCTACATAAAATTTTAAGACGTTTTACATATAATATATTTAAAATATATAATTTTTTATCTTATACTATTATTATTTACAAATGTAATATTTATGTTGTAGATTATTGGTTTCAAAAGAATGTATGAACATAACATAACATATTACTTGTTCAGTAGTGAGGTATATCATATTTAGCCCTCGTTATTATATTTTATATATATATATATATATGTCGTAGATCACGATAATTTAGCGATAATTAGTAACTCAATTGATATCATTGTGACAGTAGGGTGTGAACATCGTGACGTAACGATGACCGGAATCGTTTGGAGGGGCACCGGAGACATTTTAAATATTGGGGAGCTTTGAGTCGAGGAGGAATTGATCAGTGAGAGCCTTACAGTTCGGACCCCCGAACGGGATCGGTAGTTCACGCAACTCTGATAATTGTATACCTACTAGTAATGTGTGAGAATTGTTTACCTACATTTAATACAAGAATTGTCATATTGTGTGTGTGGTTTAATTGCCTGAGACCTACGCCTCGGATCCTGTACCAGAATACTCCATTAAGAACGAGCAAGTCACTAATGTGCTTCTATCTCCGACATCAGAAGTGGGATTCACTCGGGCATCAAAACCACCAACTACCCGCAAGATAAGTTTATTGAAGCTACAAATCACGACAAGCAAGAAATGAAGTGATTTTATTATTTGAAACGCACACTACAAGATAATAACAATGAAGTTCCAGAATCAATACAATGAATCAATAGTTGATAATCAATGGTTGTAAATCAATCAATCAATCAAAATAAATTTATGTTATCTCGAAACTTCAAAATTGAAATCTACCCACATATAGAAAAAATCTAGTGAAGTTTTTATGAAAGAAGAAATCGATGCTGATGAACAAAGAAAAGAAGTGAGAAATTATGGCGGTGACTACGCGGTGCGAATGGCGGTAATGGCGCGGCGCGGATGGCGGTAATGGTGCGGGGCGATGGCGGTGACGGCGCGGCGCGGCGCGGTTGGCGGTGACGGCGCGGCGCGGCTGGCGGTAACGGACCGGCGCGACTGGCGATGACGGCGTGGCGCGGCTATCGGTGACGGAGCGGTGCGGCTGGCGCTGATGGCGCTGAAGGCGCTGATGGCGCTGATGGCGCTGATGGTGCTGATGTTGCTGATGGTGGTAACGGCGGTCGTGGCGATGGCAGCTATGGCAGCGGTACTGGTAAAGTACGGTGCGAGCAACGCGTTGAGGTCTGAGCAATTTATCTACCATCGGATACGTCACAGCATAAAGGTGAATTCGTTTCGATTTACATCCAATTTTTGCGGTAAATACTCGATAGTTAAAGAAAATTAAGCTATCAAATATAGTGGTAAGAACTTTATTATTGTTATTGCGATGACTGGTTTTGAGATTAGCGATCAACCCTCACGATCTTGTTTTTTAATTTTTACTGATAATTATTTTACTTTAACTTTACGTCGTTTTGTTACGTATGATAAGACGCGAAATTATTTTATCCCGGATTTTCGTAAACGTGAATGTTTGTTTTAAACTCGGAAAACAATGTTTTAAACTTTTGTTTTAAATAACTTTGTTTTAAATTCGGAAAACCATGGTAACGCGATAGCTCTAAAGATTCAACCGATTAAGACCAGACAAGACTTTAAAAAAAATGTAATTCGATTTTCGGCATATTTTATTTCTTGTCTACCTACATGTGTAGGAATCACGGGCGAACTTACAATTATTAATTAATCGTATATTGTGAATGCGTATTATTGCCGATCAAGGCCCGTAAATGCTGTAAAATAAAGCGGTTAGTTAGTCTAGCAAAAGTAAGAACTTATTATTTACGTCTTGTAAATGTTTTCGCAACAAACCTAGCAATAGTCGATTGGGGCAAGATGCCATAGATAAAGTTCAACTTGCGACAAATTGTACAATGACCAGGGTTGCAAAAGTTTCATTTTTAGAGCTTATGAGAAAGTTAAAAAAACCTTTGTTTTTGATGCCAAAAGGTTAAGTACCACTTGAAGTAGAGGTTGTAGTAAAAGCGATTGAATTGTCGATTGAGTAAAAGTGATAGTAGTGAATCTTAGTTCAATTGGGAGTCTGTGGGACTCGGAATTAAAAGCAATGCCATGAAACAAACAGGAGGTTTGTTGGTAGGGCTTAGTGAAAAGCCATATGTGACGAATAAGATTCATGCTTTGTGTTTTATGTTGTTTTTAGAATAAATTTTTGGTTTAAAATGTAATGATAAGTGGTGCTTAGTTGCTTTAGGCTTTAGTTGAGTGGGCATTTATTTTCAATTATGATGTTCAACTTTATTATAACTGATTTTTCCTTTTTCAATAAGTTGTAAAGGCGACAGGTGCAACAGGGGTACGAGAAGTTTCGATACAGTGCCAGCGGCAGGCAGCCACAGAGAAAGAAGGGTTGAAGTGATCACGTAAGCTACCTTAATGGTACTATAGGACTTTGGTGAGTCATTTTCATATTGTTTTGGTTCTTGTGCTGAGAGTTCTCTGATCACAGAATGTGTAGCAAACAATTGTTGTGTAACATTTAAATAACTCAGTAATTCTAACTGGCAACGATCATAGTGTCCAGAGTACGTTATAGATCTTATCAGAGGTTATGATTAATAATTTTCTATTAGAAAGTCTATTTCAAATCATTCCGATCACAAGATCCCTCAGGAACTAAATGTTTTAGTTGAATTCACTACAGATAATAGCTTGCCTACTCATACTTGTTGACCGCACCTCACGTGTGGTGTATCACGTGTAGGCGATGGGTCTGTTTTGTGATCTACATGACCGATGGACTGGTTCATGGTAGTTGTTTGTATATGATCGATGGACTGTATCATATTGCAAAAGTAGATACATGACCGAAGGACTGGTTCATGGTAGTTGTTTGTATATGATCGATGGACTGTATCATATTGCAAAAGTATTCATACATGACCGATGGACTGGTTCATGGTAGTTGTTTGTATATGATCGATGGACTGTATCATATTGCAAAAGTGTTGAGTTGAGTTGAGTACGCAAGTCTGGTAAAATCATGGTTGATTTTGTAAAGTAAAGTGATGGATCTAATGATCAGAGTAGTTTTTAACTGTTGTAAATAAGGTGTAGTGCGCACCTTTTGTTAAGAGTGTATATAGAGTAAAAACCTGAGACGTGACATTCACTGGTTTTGTCAGAATAGCCGAGCAAGTTATCCTTGGACTTATTTGTTTTATTTCAGACCCTACATCCCAGGACAACCGCGAATCCTAAAGCTACTCGATGGAGGTGGCATGGTTATCGTCACTGGATGGAGGTGGCGTGGTTATCATCACTCGATGGAGGTGGCGTGGTTATCGTCACTCGATGTAGGTGGCGTGGTTATCGTCACTCAGAGGGGACATAGTTATTCTCACTCCATAGAGATACATGCACACGAGGACGTGTGACTTGTCAGTATGGCCGTGTCGTAGATCACGATAATTTAGCGATAATTAGTAACTCAATTGATATCATTGTGACAGTAGGGTGTGAACATCGTGACGTAACGATGACCGGAATCGTTTGGAGGGGCACCGGAGACATTTTAAATATTGGGGAGCTTTGAGTCGAGGAGGAATTGATCAGTGAGAGCCTTACAGTTCGGACCCCCGAACGGGATCGGTAGTTCACGCAACTCTGATAATTGTATACCTACTAGTAATGTGTGAGAATTGTTTACCTACATTTAATACAAGAATTGTCATATTGTGTGTGTGGTTTAATTGCCTGAGACCTACGCCTCGGATCCTGTACCAGAATACTCCATTAAGAACGAGCAAGTCACTAATGTGCTTCTATCTCCGACATATATATGTATTATCTAATGTATGTATATATGTATTATCTTTACTCTATAATTTTACTAACCACCATACAAAATCCTATAACATAACCTGAAATATCGAAAACACTATAAGCACAACTAAAATAACGTAATATTAACTAAGTATTAATTTCAAAAGTTTTGAGATCCTACGTTTAAGCCAGGTCAGTTACTTATTGTGATTGAACTATTACTTTAAATTTGAATTTAAAAATATTATTATTTGCTTATTAGTACGTAAAATAATAAAGAATATTTACTTTAAATTTGTTGTAAGTAGTTCTAAATGGAATCTTGTAATTCTAGGATGGAGCTAGGTCTAATTAAACCTTTAAGTGATAAAAGTTACAAACTTTTATTTTAACCTACAGCATATACAGATAAGAGGGGCTTAAAAGTCGCTTACTTGCTTTACTAAACTACGTCAAAAAATAAAGAGAGCATTTAATGTTCATTTACGATTTTACTGTTATACTTTTTAAATTTGTGTAAATGTAATTAATATATCGGGAAACGTACACAGAATGAGTAAACTTCACGTCCTCGTAGACTCCATTAAAAGTTATTCCGAATCGTTAACGCAATGAAACTGTACTTGTACTTTACGGTTAATCTGATAACGCGTTATTTTTCTTTGTTCTTATACTAATATTTATTACATTAAAGACTGAATATTACTGATTGATATTTTTTTGTTGATAATCTGACTAACAAGGAAAATAAATTGTGGCTAAATTGTGATGCACCTTCTTCCATTAAAAAGTTTTTTGTAACTTAAACTTAAAACACAAAATAACTTTAGTTACTGGATTCCTAAAATTTACGTTATTTTTAATTAAATTCACATACTTAACCAATTTATAGAAACTACTTTTACAAAAAAATAAGTTTGATATTCTGAGCTATGATTAAATTTATCTTTAAGGTGTTCTGTTTTCAAACTAACTGTGTAAATAAATATTAGATATACTTTAAGATTAGTCCTAAGATACAATACAGCATCCTTTACGGTTCTAAACTATAGGTTAATATTTTATTTAATAGAATTCCATAAAAGTGTATTCCAAGCCTACAAGGTTTTGTTACGCTTCGGTTGAGGGGTTACACCTCGAAATTACTTTTAGGTCTGACCCAATTGCTACCATTATTGCCTCCCAAGTTATTAAGGTTGAAGAAAACATCTTCTGAAAATATAGCAATAGTTGCATAAACAAATTAACCTGATAGTCTTTTAATGAAGAAATACTTCGATTGATAATGACGACCATTTAATGTCAATCTTACCCACAATTAGTGTTTAGTTTTAATAATTAAACAGTAATTCAAATTTAACTAAAGTTTAATTAATTGAATTTAATTATTTTAGTTCATAAAAAATTTACAATAATATTGTTTTAATTTTATTATTTAACTTCATTATTATATTTATAAATGCATAAATAGCTTCGTTGAATTGTATAGACGAGATCAGTTAAATACTACTTCAATAAATTTTAAAACGACAAAAGAAAATGAATTATTGCCGAAAGAGGTTCCGATGGAATCGAAATGGTTCCGGGTTATGGGATAATTAATAGGCAAAATTTGTAAATCCAATAAAGTAGGTCAAAGATTACTTACAGATTCATGGAAATTTGTTATGGAAAACTCGAATGCACTTACCATAATTGTGCGCATTGCGTGAAAAGTATATAATAACTGATTAATTTATGCATTTTTTTATCTGATAATAACGTTATCCTTTTAATTGCACTTTCTTATGATAATAAGTGACTTATAATTGCAAATACCTACACCCTTAACTAATTCCTGTTCATTGTAGTATTAACTAGAACTTTATAATACTAATTAAAACGTTTAGGTGGTTTTATTTTTCAATAATTTTAATTAAATTACAATTATTCTGTTTTATTTTTCAACTGCTTTGAATTTAGAATACTATTAATTTAAAAAATAACGATTAATATAAAACAATAAATGATGCTACGGGAACAAGTCCCTCTAAATATTACCAGGTTCAGTGCAAACAAGTTTTTTTTAATATTATATAATGATGACTGTGGTAAGCGTGTAGTTCAGGAATATATATTTACTGATACGAGCACAAGTGGTAAAAAATTATAAGGTAATTATGAAAACAAAGAATCAAAAGCAAATTTACTAACAAATCACTTGTAATTTTAATTTTTATATTTATTGTTTTAGAATTACTTCGTCGCACTGTTTGAAATCATTGATTTCGATTCTATTCGATTTTAGGGAGTCAATTGTTTGTATTAAGATTCGACATTTCTGATAAATGAATAAATAGACTAACGATAACGACTAGATTTGATTAACTGTATATGAAATAATAAATAGAAATTTACATTTTGTAGTCATACACTCGGGTTTGTTTAGGAACTGTCGGCGTGTTTTCTGAATTGAGTTCAAAAAAATAACAAAAATAATAAAAAAGATTGTTCTTATCAAACTAGTATTCCGTTACCAATGAAAATCAATTATTCAACAAGCTAATTATTGTCTATACTAAAAGTTTTTACAATAAAGGAAATATTAACAACCGTATAGGAGACAATAAAACAAAGAAAGTATCTGTAATGTGATTGGTTTATTCGTACATTATTTGCTTTAAAATAAAAAAAATCGAAGCTATCGTTTGCCTATGTGAATACATAGCTAAAAACAGTCGTACTTGTAAGTTAAATTTATACAATGAGAAATGAAAATAAGACAAATAGGTCAGTCTTATATTTGGGAAGTTTGTAAACATGACTAAAGTATTTACAAAAGTTGGGAAGACACATACGCGAAGTCATAAAAGTAACATCTAGTAAAGAAATCGGTAGACTAAATGCTTTCTCAAGTCAAAACTCCACAGCACATAAAATTCTGTATCATACAATTCATCCAATATTGATAACAATCTTACGTATTTAAATCTCACAAGATGTCTCACATCGCTCACGCACACACTATTTACAATTATATTAAATAATCACATTAAAATTATCGTATTACAAAATACAATAAAATTGGGAAATAGTCTAATTGACTCCAAAAGTTTTAAGTACCAAGTCACCTCAAATTTGAAGGGTCTAGTACTAATGACCTTTGCTAAAGAGATACGAATTCTGGTGGCGGTGGTGGTAAAGTCAACACAGGTGTTTCCGAGGGTTCTGCGTTTTCTGAACTAGCTCCAGGTAAAGACCAGGTAGAGCTTCCTGTTGCTGTTACTCTTGGACCCATATTGTCATATGCAGGAGCAGTACAGCATGTTCTACTACGTCGAGGTAACGTTGCACCACCACTTAGCAAATCTGGATATTTTCCTGGGTCTCCTCGTCCAGCTACTTGGACAGATATAAAGATGTTACCGTATGGAACTGGAACAGCAAATTCGGCTGGTGGTGGGGGAAATGCACCTGGTGTACCTTCAATTGTTATATGTACAGGATCAAAACTGCATCCTCTAGAGTGATCATCAACAGACAATGATCTCTCAGTTAATTCGAAATCACATGGTGAGGCCATGTCAGCGATAGAGCGGTCGCAACTTATTACCACAGATGCATCAATTAAACGTTTTTCTTGATCCATAAAACTTCGGCTTGCTGGAACGGTTCTTTTTCTAAAGTGCCAGCACGCTACAGCTGCTATAAAACCCAATGTCGCTAAAGCTCCTATTGCTCCAAAAACGACTCCTAACAACTGTGGTATTCCTGGAGCAGTTCGAGCTGTAGCAGTTTGTGATCTGGGTAAAACAAGGCTTATGACTGCTCTTGCTTCTCCAGCTATACTTTTAGCCATGCAAGTCCATTCTCCAGCTGCACTTGTAGTAACATTCAATAAAGTAATATTGATCCATCTAGAGCTTCCTAATACCCGATCATCAGCGTTATCGTCCTCAATAGTTGTTTCTGTTTCCTCAATATCACAATCTATAGTGCTATTGCGTATTTCTACACCATCTAAGAGCCAAACTACTGTGGGTTTTGGTATTCCATGGACCCAACAACCGAAAGATGCAGCCAGACCTATTTCTGCTCTCACAACCAATGTACTCGATTTCACTTCTGGTGGGCAAGTCATTATTTCACTAGGTACATTACGCCACTTATTTCCAGATTGAAAAGAAGGTTCTACACAAACTAATTCTTCAGTTCCTAACGTACTTTCTAGAAACCAATCCTTAAATTCTCGTAACCGACAATCACATCGCCATGGATTTCCAGAGAGAGACATTGTCTTTAAGGCTGGCAAAGACAAAGGCTGGAAAGTAGTCAATCGTAGGAATGTTAATTGGTTTCTGCGTAAGTCTATCGTCTCTAGTGATTTTAAATTACGCAATGCGTTTGTGTAAATCTGTCTCAATCTGCAGCCGTCTAATAAAAGCATCCGCAGGTGAGGGAGCAGTGGAAACTGATCTGTAAGTAATACCGTTAATGGGTTATTACTTAATATTACTAGTCGCAATCTCTCGTTGCCCCTGAATATATTTCGTGGTAAAATGGCCAAATCGTTATCAGCTAAATCGACTTCTACTAATATTCTTAACTCTAGAAAAGCGTCTGCATGTATAGACCTAAGTTTAGTTGCTCTTAAATTGATCCGTTGTAAATTAAGAAGGCCGATATTAGAAAAAACTTCTTGTGGAAGATTTCTTAATGGGTTGTCGTGTAGATCCAATACTTGAATATCAGATGAAAGAGACGGTGGGCGGCGCAAGTCACTGGAAGCACACGTAGCGGTTTTCTTTCCAGACGACCATTTGCAGCGACAGGTCACAATATGGGCGCAGTCAAGCCAATCACTGGCCGTCCTCGCGGTGCAAGTTGTGAAGATAACTATCCAATACCACCTGGCCCAAGACACGCGCATACTCATCTCATTTCGGCTTTGTGTTTAAGACGGCTGTATGCCTGAAACAATAAAAGTTCTTATCAGACCTTGAGATATATAATTTATGCTCCACAATAAATATAATTCTAATTCTTCGTCCAGTAGCAAAGCGAAATACTATTCTTATCTTATTTAAGATGCATTAATATTAGTTTTTTTTATTGTATTTCCGTAAATAACTAAGCATAATATATTAAACTTGTTAAATAAAAATATAATTATAATAATGTATAATTATATACATGTTTATCACATCACAACATTATGTCTAAGCATGATATGATCTATTCGCCCTACTTTGACATACGCTTACACCGTTTCCCCCATGCATCTCAAAGTTCTGCCAAGATTAGAGGGATTAACGGTTAGAAACTATTTGTCTTGTCTATTGGTTTCAGAATTAGCTATTATCTAAAATATCCAAAAATGTCATCTGGAGACTTGTCTTTTTTATTGATTGACATGTTGAGGTCAAATATGAAAAAAACTACTAAAATACTTTTTGCCCTATATTTAATAAGTTACTATAACAAATATTAGTTAACTTTATAATGTTTTTAACTAGTTAACTTTATAACTGTGAATGTAGCCTATGGTCCTAATTAAGTATAAAGATCCCTAAAAAACTATACCTACTTTTAGCCCACAAAAGACTAAATTTTTGAACACTTATATAAGACTGTTGTAAATAAAAGATTTACAAACTTTGCCACGTATTAAATATAAACACAATGACATTGTGATTTTCAATATCTAGTTGAATTTTTAAAAAAAATCCCTTACATTACATTTTAATAATAAAATAAAAAATAAATCACTTATCGATCTATTTAAATGAACCAATAAATCTATGAATATTTCTATAAATATAGTTACTACCGCTCCGTTGGTCGAGTGGTTAGCGCAGACGCCTAACGTGTCACGGCGCAATGGGGCTCGGGTTCGATCCCCGGCGGAGACAGGCTTTTATGTGATGAGCATAGATGTCTGTTTCTGGGTTTGGACGTTTATTAAATATATTTTCAGTATTTATATGTGTATTTCTATGTATTTGTATCGTTGTCTAACACCCTTAACACAAGCAAATAATTTGCTTACTTAGGGGTTAGATCAATATGTGTAATTTGTCCTGATATTATAGTTACTTATTTGGTGAAATTTACATATCTACAGCATTATACCTAAATAAATATGTAAATATTTTATTTTTCATAAACTACATTTTTGTCATGACGAGAAATTATTTTTTATTCAAAACACAAACTGTAAATGTAACCTACTTTTCATTTAAATTAAATTTAGTAAAAATCCACATTCATATCTATTTCACTTCGTTTAATGTATCTATAGAATTTAGGAATTCATGGTTTTGAAAGTGAGATATAAAGTTCCATGAATTAAATATTTGGGTTGGTGTTTAAAATACATAAAATTCTCATGGCGTAATTTTATCTTTTAAAATTTTCCTGCAATAAAATACTTGAATTGTAGCTTAACATTAAATACGATCTAATTATTTTTATATCCAACTATTCATTAAAATATTTTTTTTGTTTATTTAAATGCTATAATAAAATAAAATAATAAAAGATATTTATTGTATTTTTTTCTTATATACACTTTTTGAGACACAACATTTAATAAACAAATTATTTTTAAATAAAAAAAATATTTTTTTCTATTAAAATGACAAGAAGACGTTAAATAGAATTAAGCAAGGTAGCAGCTATTGAATTTGCAGTAACTTACAAGTTCAATTCCGAAAGAGCTGAGTGTGGTATTGAAGACTTGTAAAATAATAACGTTTACCTTCTCTTGAACAAAAGTTTATAAAAGATATCTGGTAATGAAGTGAGAGAGTTTCTTGCAAAAGATAATTTTAAAAAGAATTTCAGGGCAAAGTAAAATATATAAAAATGGTATGTTTAGATGCTATTCAAAGACATTTTTTAAAAAATCATTCATGAAAACTTAAACATTGTACGTAAAAAACAAAATTTTAGTTATATTAAAAGATTAAAATTTCATAAGGACACCATAATAAATAATGTCCATAAAGTTTCTTAGCATCAAATGCTTAAAGGATCCTACTTATATTTTATAAATTTTGTTTTATGTATACAAAAATATTAATGACATATTGTTAGTTTGTGTCAAAAAAGATAATTTGAACACAATATATAACATAATATATAAGAAGGTTTATATTCCGAACAGTTTAAATTTTATTCAATGAAAAATAGTCACGAGTGTAATAAACTTATATTTTCGACCTAAGTCAATACAACTTTTTAAGCAAGTCTTTGTTACATTCAGTTTAGTAAATACATAAAAAAAATCAGAGGTATAAAATGGCTTTAAAAGTTATTGGAGCGCTCTAAATAACAAAGGTAATTAAACAAAAAAGGAGTGATCTTTCTTGGGTAAAAACCACATGGTCCCAAAACAAAAGTAGGGAAATGTCTTTCCCAAAATGATAAGTAATGGTGTAGAAAGCAATTTTTCATTGTCATGCTAGAATTTAATTTATCTTACTTTTTTTAGTCTTGACCACTTTGGCCAAATTGGAGTTAAAAATCTTCATTAGATATTAGAGAAAAAATCATATTACTCAAAAATAGTAACATATAAACTCTGTAGAGTTTTAAAACGTTTTTAAAGATTTATCGGAAGAGACAGTTTTTGATCAAATACAATAATAGTGGAAAAAGGAAGTGTGATGTACACTTCCTTCTATTTTTATAATTATGTAGATTCATGATTGTACTCAGGATCGTGGTCTGGTTAATTACAAAACAATTACTAATAATCTAATTCTTAAGGCCATAAGTAGCCGTTAGCGCCATTAATGAGTACTTTTTATAATTTATACTTCGTCTGCTGATAAGACTACATTATCCATCCAAGGCCTCTCGGTCTTTTGCCATCATTATTCAATATAACTATATTCTATTTTTAAAATATTGAATATTTCATAAAGCGTAGATGGAGTCATGGCCAATGTCTTACAGTTTTAATAAGATAAACCAATACTACTGTTTAATACTTTTAGTTTTTTTAACCGAAATATAAATTTTAGGAGCCCGATATGATTCAAAAATCTTTAAAGAAAATATTAATACATTATTATAGATTTATAGAATATTTATATATATTTTTTTAATTCTCTCATATCCATGAACTTTGTTTTCGATAAGTACTTAAAAGTAAATTTAAAAAATATATAATTGTATGTAATTGAAATCGGTTTGTTATTGATGTTATTTGGTACATTGACTATGCAATGATTTCCGCATACCGCAATTGTCCGTTGCGCAATCTCTAATGCGTATAGAATTAGTTCTGCTGGCAGTACGCCACACTATTCCGAGCGTTGACCCCTTTACTGCTTCTTCCTCGAAACAATTCATAACAGGCGTGCGATAAAATTTCTGTCTCCACACTTTATTCTTTCATAGTTTTAAGTGACTTTGAAGTATTGTTCTTGAAAACTTTTTGTTATATAATGTAGTATGAACAAAAAAGTACGTTTTTAAACTTGATATATTAAAATGATATTATTCATAAATTTTCTGCTTGATTTTGTTTCATGTTCTTGTAACCAATTCTCTTTTATTAAAATGTAAGTGTTCATTTTCTTCTTTTCTTACTTTCCACTTAAGATTTCCATTTCTGTATTATTTTATAATATTACCCATCAATTGGACAGTAATAGGCTGTTAGCTTGTGCTGACTTCCCGCCTACATTCTCCATAAAGGTATTCCCATAGCTTCAAACTTGCACGCTATACCCTTTAGGCTATTACACACTGGGGTGTTATGAAACTTTATGACCCCATTAATGATTTACTATTATTACGTTTCGAGACATTTTGGTAATATACTCTAAAATATTTTATGGCATACTCTAAGATCGGATACAAAGTAATTAAAAATGAAGGTACTTGTCTTTTATTATTTTTATATATCTCTAACTTCTTTGTAAGGTTTCTAAAGTGTTATTAAATTTCTGGCTTCTTAATAAATTACATAAAATGTTATTCGATCTTCATAGTTGTATTTCTCGGATTCAAGTTGTATGGAATAAGATTATAATCATACTCAACGCTGTGCGAGCACACAAGCACAAACAAATTTTGTTTTTAGATACAATTGTAGTTATAAAACTACATTGTATGTAACTGTACTTTATATATGTATATAACTTACAATAAACAAACAAAACCTTAAAACCCCGATAAAAAGACCTCAAAAAAAAAATTATAAATAATATTATTATGCTACTTAATAAAGTCGTTGCGTCGTGATAACGCTAAATAAAGAAAGAAATCAAAATGCAAGTAATTACCAAGGCAAATAACAAAACAAAAATATCTTATCTTTTAGTCTAAGTCCTCATTAATAAGCTCCGAAACTTCGTAAAATAGGCCCCATCACCAACGTATGTCCAACGGTCCCCCAACGCGACGCAACGACTTCAATAACTACATAATTATTTATATCCTTTTCAGAGGTATTTTTGTATCGAGAGTTTTTAAGACTTTTAGTTAATTTTTTTATCATTCAAAATTCTTTTTCTTTAAATTAAATTCAAGGCTTCAATGCGGGGTGAAGGTCATTTACTAATTATTTCAACACATCTCATTCTTTTTAACTTCCACCTTTCCAGCGCATTTAACGAATAATACATTTGTAAGGTAACTACTTATTTAAATGAGTCCCCTTTGTTCGGGATTTCTCTCTAAATTTCCTTTGCAAAGTGTAAAAATACCACAAAGGTTGCTTATAAAAGAACCGACTACCAATTTCCCCTTTATAAGTTCGCGTGACTTTGAAGGTCGCGGTTTATTAAAAGATATTTTAAACACAAAAATAGATAAAAATAGGAAGCAAACACTATTCCAATCCGAAGATTATTTTATGCTTTTAAATCCACATTTAAGTGCGATAATCACGTTATCAGCAAAATCAAAATAAACGTTTCTATAATTGGAAATAAAATGTGAATACAATTGTATTGACACGTCTGTTTGCATTTTCTCTGATTAAATAAATATAATGTATTTAATATCGTGTGGAATATTATTTTCTCATTTTATTACGATTTTTTGAATTGAAATATTTCGTATCACATCAATCTTGTATAACCATAACAATAATTCATAGAGCATAAATCATGTAAGAAATTTAATAAAATCCTTTCGTTGTTGTTAAAATTTTCTACTGCCTTGAAGTAATCCATCAGACTCGGAATAAATATACTTTATACATATTTTAATTTCAAAAACGATTTATTTTCATTATCATCACTTGAACATCTTAACATTATAGATGTTTTGTAACCAATCTAGTTCGGGTTAAATTATTTTAATACATAAGATATATTGTTTTTATATACAATAAATGATAATTACGTTCATTTAATAGATATTTTTGCAAAATTTGAGTAACATATATTTTTAAGAAACCCAATGTTTATGTTGTCCATGAACATTGCGATATATACTAAAATAAGAGGATTTCATGCTAAACATAGGCAAAAAAATCCTTAATATTCGAACTTACTGTATTTAGACTACTATTGTTTTAATCTAATACGGTATTGCTTTTTCGAACTGTTACATGTAAAAAAATAGATTAGATCAGTTAATGGAAATTATAATACTGGAAAAGGTTCTAAAATGTTATAAACACGACTTTTTTTTATTTGTTTACTGTATGTAATATTCGTCATTTATTAGTTTTTATAAAAAAAGTGAGTTAATACTCTTCATTATTTTTTTCATTAAATTGGCAATAAATAAAGTAAATAATTTAAATATAGGAAGAATATAAACACCAAATTAATATTCGAGCTAACATTTGGACAATGGTATTATAGTTTTCATCAGTGTCACTATAAATCTTAATATATATAAATTACGTGTCACGTTGTTTGTCCGCGATGGACTCCTAAACTACTTAACCGATTTTAATCAAATTTGCACACCGTGTGTAGTTTGATCCAACTTGAAACATAGGATAACTTACATCTTAATTTTAAGTCACAATATTATTTTATATCAAAATATTGTTATTTCGTTATTGGCCTTGATAAATTTACTTGCAGTTTAAATTTTTTCCTTTACTTAGCGGTCGGGGGTTTTTTTAATTTTAATTTTATTTTTTCTAATACCGTGACTTCTTAAATAGTTTACTACAATGTAATAGGTATATCCAAAACCTTAGCAACCACAGCAACGCGTGGCCGAGTCTGCTAGTCAGTATATATGTTTTTTACAAGTAGTGTATGTAATATCTAGCTCAAGTGTCATATTGCGTGAATGAATAAGAATTCAAATATATCTTTCATTCACATCATTACGCGAGTAAATACGAACGAACGAAATACAAAAGCAGCTTTATTATACTGAATAATATTTCGTTTTCCTGTTCCAAAGAATATTGTAATCATCTTGTTTATAGTCAGTATATTTTGGTCAAACAGCGAGGAAATATTTGTAACAATTATTTTTCTTTGATTTCATTTGAACACGATTCCATGATGGAGGTCTATCAAGAATTCATTTCGTTGAATTGGGTCCAATATTGTTGTTTTTAATTAAAGTTCCAATTTTAGGTATATACTAAATGTACAAAGTTTTAATAGTTATAGAATTCAACAAAAGTTCAATCAACATTTTCATTCCGCATAATATATTTTGAGAACGCGTTGTTACTTTAGTTTGGATATTGAGATAAGGGGTCCTAAAACTTTTTCACTTTTGCTCTAAAGATTAAGGTTATTTCTTTTATTTGTACCTTATCTTGACCCAGACTTTCCGATACGATCAGTTGGTACCGAGCCAAACTTTCATGGGTCGTTTTTCGAACATAAATGCCACTGAACCGTTTGATCCTACAGAATAACGTACAAGGTTTAAATTTTATTTTCTATTGACAATTTGGCGCTGTCTCATTTGACTTGGATTTTGTGAATAAAATTTACTTCTAAATGTAATTTTCCTTTATTCCAATATACTCAATCTACAAAGTTTTGTTCTATTAATAATGACCATTAAAAAAATGCCATATTATAGATATACAATTTCATAGTACCTATAAACCCGATCAGTTCCAAACTGTGAAACTATAACATAATAATTTGTGGAAATTAATTAACATTTAATGAGCGTAAACCAACGCGACACGCTCATTTACAAAGCATTCATCGATTCTGTGGCTGCGTAACGTAAACAGAACTAAAATTAGTTCGGTGAGGGAATTGGATTAATCTTAAATCAGAACACACGACGCCACAAGAATATAGTATAAATATTTTATATATTACTATAGTTAATTAAACATTCATAGCATTATCTGTGGCAATATACAAGTTCGATTAATGTACAGTTAACATAATATTATTAAAAATATATTAATATATTTTTAATAGTACTATGTAGGTATGCCCACGTAGATACGTAGTATCTTAAAGCATTTACCGTAATTATATTTATTTACAGTATTATTAATGAGGTCACCAACTTAGTTAAATAGGAAAGAAAGAAAAACATTCAAAATACTAAATAAACCTGCAGAGTTCACAAACGTAAACATTCAAACAAACGATTGTAACATTTTGTTATATTGTTAGTTCTAACTTTAACATTGCAAGCACAACAAGCTCGCCGCAAGCCAAATAGGGTAACATACAGCCGTTTTTGATATAGTGTTTATTAAATTTATAGCTTTATGTAAAAATAAAAAAGTCATCTCTATTTTTATTACACTGGTATATTATTGGTTCGACTTTTATAAAATACTAGTTGTCCGCCTCAAGCTAAATATGCTAGCTTAATAATTTGTAATCAAAAATAAAATAAATTCTGAATAAATTAATTTAAATACATTTTTTGAAGTACATAAAATGTTATATTATGCTATATAAGATCATGATCTGGTTGTAAAGTGATGTAACTATAATAAACTATAACAAAAACCATAATTTCCTTCTTATACCCTAAGGGGTATGATATTCTACTAATAACACAAAAGCTCTTTTAGTTTCTAAGAATTACTGTTAAGTGAGTGAGTGGTATATAAATTGAATATATATTGATAAATGCTAAAATCTTTTGTTATTTATATATATATAACAATAGATGACCTGAAAACGAATGGAAAAATGAGAAAACGACTAACGACAAAATGAACGAATTACGAATGAAAATGTTTTAAAAATAACATCACTTGAAATATCATCTGACGGCTATTACACTTCACTGGTTTAAAAACGCCAATAATAGCCCTTGGATCGGTGACCGGTAATGGAGTGTGTGAGGTGAATGCAATGACAGCAAATTATGAGTTTACAGACATTCATTTATTTATAAATATAAAAGAATATGACGCTTTATGACGCCTTCATTTAAACCTCACAGTACCGAACCAATTAGTTAATATATAATAAACTTTTACTAATATTTGTTAATTTAAATAATACCTCAATATATATTATCTTAATCAAAAAGAAGATCTTACAATATTTATAAAGGTTAAAGGATTACCCCATATACATTTATTTTTAAAAATAATATCACACGTCCATTCAATGACATGGAGTTTTTGTACATTATCGGTATTAAGGCAGAAAATTGGTTATTACATCATTTGGAACAAATTTTTCTTGATAAAAAATATTAATTTAGTGATTTTATTTATTAACATTAACTCGTTTTATTATACATAACTATATATTTAAATGTACATCATTATTATCAGCTATAACGCTTATGAAGTGTAAATTTAGGATTATCTTGCTTGCTCGCTTTGTTATTATTAAAACTATCCATATTATTAAATAGACTTATGTAAAAGCCAAAAAAACATGGTTGAAGTAAACGAAGAAATAAATAAAAAATATTGGACATCAAAACCATCAATCACATCTGCGTCAGAATTACTTTCTTATTCTTACCACAGATCCTTATTGCAATATTGTTTTATTAAATTTCTAGCTTTTTATAACCCAACCCATCTTGGCTTGTTACTTATCCAATGCACTTTTCAGCAAATTTCAAGTTAACTTAGAATTAAATGCACTTAACACAAAAATATTGTTTGTAACACAATTCACACTGTTCTTTTAAATGTCTATGAAATTTAGCAAAATTTTAGTAGCTATTAAGATATAAAACATAACACGCGATATTAATTAGGTTCCTCAAGCTAACACCTGTCAAAAACATGTTTTCTTGGAAATTTCGGCTTCAGCCGTGACCCATTTTCTCGCATCTATTTTAGACGCGTTACGAATTAAAATTAGTGGTTTCACTATGATTCTTGTTTAAAAATATTTGAGAGTATCTTCATTTGAATATTTTTAAACTCATGTTAATAATATATACTTTGTTATGGAGCATTGATTTGTATAATAATAATATATTTTTTATTATACACAAGAGATAAAGAAAGGCATTGCACACTTAGCGCAACTAAAGTTTCAATGTTTCGGAGCATAATAGTTCCCTTTATGTGAAGTAGTATTATATTTTATTAGTATTATAATTTTATAAATGTAATCCTTTATTAATCAATACAATTAATCCTTACGGACGGAAAATGTAATTATACCAAATATAAAAAAGTATTCTACGCTATGGAGTATATAGTTTATTTAAAAATGTGTATGTTTTTTTATGAAATTGGAAAAAACAAACAAGTATTAATTTCGTTATTAATTCCTCATGTTGGAAGCAATATTGTATATGGTTTCAAAAACCCAGTTAACTAATTGAAATAACCAAAATTATAAATCTATAAGAATAAAATAAGATTTAATGCTGTTCGTAGGCAAACGCATAATCCTTAAACGATTAGAACGAACCGACTATTATATTAATGAAATGCATAGTCTGAGTACGGTTTATATTATTAGATAGGTATAAAATGAAAAATACATTTTTTTATACATCCCATAGCAGCCTGATTATTTATAATCCTATAAATGTAGTAATAAATTATAAATGAATACGTTTTTATGTAAATATTATGAAAGGCGATGTTTTTACTCAATTTGTAAACTACAGGAATGTTATACGAGCATTTTGTATGATAATTAAGCTGTACGTTAAAAAATTCTGTGCTCTCCACTGTACATTAAGTTTTAAATTATTTCGTTTTAGAAGAAAAGAGAATTTTAATCCACCATTTAAAACAAAATATTTATAAGGTAACGGTTTTGAGCATAATTTTTTTATTTATATGTAAAAAATATATATACGTGTAGTGAAATATGTTAGGGGTTATTTACAGATATTGTTAACATTTTATAAAAATAATTCAGAAATATGACACAGTGTAAATACGATATAATTAATGTTGTTCCTATTTAAATTTATCTTGAAAAACAATTCCAGTATCGTTTTTAAATAATGCAATAATACTAAAATGAATTGTTTTGTTTTATATAACTATACTTGATAAATGATTGAAAGCCCCATATACAAGTTTATTTTACTCTTTATATAAGAAAAGGCTACTTAAAAGAATCTACATTAGATTGTTTAATTTATATCACATTTCTTTTAAATACTATTAAACACACAAAAATACGTAATATATTTAAGATTCCTGTCTTCATTAATACGTTTGATTTCGAAGGTTAATTTCCCCTGAGACCGAGTCTATCAGGCTGTGATAAATTATTAGTGTCGAATTGTCTTATTATGTAGGGCCAATTATGCTGACCGCTTTTCTATTTGACCAGTGTTAAGTTGATTGTAGAAGTTAACTGTATAAATGTAATTAGAAATTACTAAATCAATCAATTGATTGATTTAAAATATATCATTTCTTGGACAATAATAATAATAATTATAAGGAAAGAAGATTGGGAAATTATGTTTGTGAGTTTATATATACATCTTATTAACCTGTATGAAATGAATATGTTTTATGTAAGCTATTGCTCTACAATAATTCAAAGGAAAATGAAAATTGTACGCTACTTTTATTTTAATGTATAAGTAAATGAATTTTAGTGTTAACTTTATCTTTTAAAATTATATGCGATTATTTCAGAGAAATTACTATATTCTATATTATTAATTTAGTTTTCAATATAACTTGAGTTAATTGTAACTATTAATAGATGATGTTAGGTAAACTAACGTTATTACTCCGAAAATTGTATTTCTAAGAGAATTTGTATCAAAAATTACGTATCATCAATTTGAGTCAAAAATATCTCCTAATAACACATGTATTTATGATTAATTACCGAAGTTCTGACGTCGCTGTCATCACTTGCGTCATATTTGAGCTTTTTGTGAGGGTACGTCGTAAATAATTAATAACAACAACCGCCCAGGATTTACTTTTAAAAATTATGTTTAAATTTATTACAATAGGTTAAAAAATGACATAATTTCTCTACAGTGAGTTGTTTTCACTAGATATAAAGAGGCTTTTAGTGAATAAAGCCGAATATTATTTAATAGAATTGTAAAATGTACGAAAATATTTTTTAATGGGGAACCTTTGTTCCAGTATTGATATATGTGAGTTACTTTGTAAGATGAATAAGGTGCTTTGGAATGTATAACACGGACGTGGACCTCGTAACTCCTTAAAAGGGTCAAAGTTCTCGTCCCAAGTTGCTCTAGTTTAAAAAATAGAAGTCTTCACATCTTTTGCTGATATTGATGAGAAAAGCGAAAGAATCAAGGAACATCGAACATTATGACACGCTTCCTTGATTTATTCAATATGTTCTAATTATTACAAATTACCAACTTTAATAAAGTGTAAAAAAAACGTGGTTATTATTGTGTAAAACTTGTTGCCTTACATTAAATTGAGAACAACAATAACTTTATTAGTTTTCAGTTGTAAAATATGATACGCTCTTTTATTTTTTTGTATTCTGTACTATTTAGCAGTAGGCTGTAATTTATAAGTAAAGTAACTTGTCATTTTCCACTGCTTTTTAAAATCCGTGTATTATTCATGGAAAGGTTGAATTCTGGTGTACTGTGAATAACAAGTCGCTAAATATATTAAAATGTAATGTTATATAATTTACAAGAAATCGCTACCCTATCTTGAATTGTCATATACTCAACATGACTTCGTTGAAAAGAGTTGACGCTATTAAGGATCTCGGAGTTTGGTTAGACATCAAAGTAACGTATACGCATCATTTTGACAAAATGTTTTCAACGTATAATGAGATTGTAGGGTTTATATTAAAAATCACTAAATTCTTTAATAGACCAGCTAGTATAGTCACTTTATTTGTAGCACTTGTTAGAAGTATTTCAGTGTATGCTTCGGTTATATGGTCTACCTCATTTAAGAAGTATAGAAACAAGATTGAGTCTATTCAAAAGCGCTTTCTAAGTTATGTTTTTAGGTATAATTTAAGTTGTAAACTACCTACGTATGAGGCCCGGCTTAAATACTTCGGTTTAACATTCCTTGTCTCAAGACGCAGAAATTCACATACAAAATTATAAATACCAAATTTTGCTACACTACACAAAATTATAAATACTAAATGGCATACTAGTGAATTACTAAACCACTTTCACTGAAAATGGGAAGCACTCGCACTCAATTACTTTTTCATATACCTGAACGTCGAAATAATGCAGCTTACAACAACTCGGTCTTCAGAACGTGTCGAGCTCATAATGAACTATGTAAAAGTTTGAATATCTATATTCACATTGTCTGTCAGTTTATATAAGTAAATCTAATGCTTACTGAAGAATGTATCATCCCTATTCGAGATGTTCAATATCTTAATTTTTTAATAGTATATTAATTATATTATCATTATTTTATAATTCAGTTTATTTTTGTTATTTATTTGGTCTTTAGTGTTTTTGTTTTTTGATTCCACACTGGCCTATGTCAAGTAAATTAGAATTTAGTAAAGTTTAAAATTAGTTCCTTCTTAATTTTGAAGTATGTTAGAGTGTCTTCATGTCATAAGTAATATTGATCTCAAAATTTTTTTATAGCGTAAGCAAACTTTTTATATAACTGAGAACTAGGAAACTCAGGAAACCAAAATATTAAAAGCTAGTATCACTACTGCTACGCCAGACAGTTATTTTAAATTATATTGATATTCTATAAAAAATCATAATTATATTTTATGTCATGTTTTTGAGAAATATTTCCTGTCTGTATGAGTTATAAGACGTGAGGTGGTCGAGGTTTAAAAATACTAAGGTGCAAAGACATTGAAGCTTTACTGTGCTTTAAAGCGCTATTAAGCTGATCCGCATCATAGAAGTTCTACCACAACGTGTACTTTTTTATTATTAAACCTCCTTAAACCTTTTTATTTATTTTATAAAAATCTATAATTATATAAGGTGATATAAACAATGTAAGTTCTAACACGATTTTTTTCTTTATACGTTTATTTTTTATTTTTTTTTAATTTATACATTCTTTAAAGTTTTTATATTAATCCTTATGTGACATGTAATTTCATTGCAGGATTCAAAATGAACAGTTAACATCCTGTTACAAACTAAAAATAATAAAAGAATAAAATACTATTTGATAGCTTTATCTAAATACGTGTTTTTATTAATTAAATTTCAATCTGACTCCTAACCCAATCGGCTGTCAGCCATTCGCATAACTTCAATTTATAAACGCGGTAGAGCAAAATCACTTAATAGTTAGAAGCAAACATTGAAAACTTAAAAAATATAAATAAAAAAGTCAGTATTGACTGAGTAAAGTCGAATATCCGATTAATATGTTCGAAATTTAAACTAGCTGGTTGCTAGTGAAATATGATTTTTTATCCAACATTTTCACTAAATGCTGTTTTGATATTCGATTTCAGATCAGTTTTATTGTTTTTAAATTTCGAACAATATGAATTTTAATTTTTTGTTCTATTAAGTGAATGATTTTTAAATAGTTTGAACTTATTTGATGCAAAAATAATATTCCAAATATAAATATCAATGTGGCAAGTTATACGGTTTTCGTCTCCTACATACATTGTCGAGAATTCTTAGAAGACGTTATAGAAAGTTATAAAGTAATAGATATATTATTTCTTCTGCTCTACGTATCGCGGTTTTATTTTTCTTTCTCAAAAGACTTTCCATTATTATTACATGGTACCTACATATATATAACAAATACATTTGATGTATAATTCCCTTCTATTGTAAAATACGATGATGATTACATCATCTTATTTTACAATCGTCATCTCCACTTAAAGAATCTTCATCTAAAGATAGGATTAACGTCCTATCTAACTCTTAAAATAAATATTTTAAAGCCATTGAGTTCTAATACAAACAATTTAATTATACTGGTTTTCAATAAAACATATAAGTTGGAACTACCTAACTATTTGAGCTTGGTATACTTGAATTTCATTAAATTCAGGTTTAGAAAGTATGCGTATTGGACCTGAATGTAATCTATATCAAAGGAATGATCAGAATTAATCCCCACGTCCATTTGAATTTGCTTTACTCTTTTCTCATATATATACCTACATCATTTACTTTCTCAACTGAATATTGTATGAATAATATTTATTAATTTCTTTTTCATTATTTATTTTATTATAAATACATTTATTCGGATATGTTGACGTTTATTTTATCGATTTCTTTCCCGACTAGTTTTGAATCCAATCAGGGTTTTTACTCATAAGCTAGAAGCAATGCGGACTCATGAGTTCAAAATATTTATAAAATTATTATATATAATAACAAAAGTTATTATAAATTTTTACATTGATAACAAAAGTTGTTTTAATTTTTTTAAAACAAAAGTCTTTTTATGATAGAAATATTTGATACGGTTGTTGCCTAAAACGTTTCTTTCGTTCGTCCGTTTTGAATTTGATATTAAATATTCTGTAATATTGAAGATGTAAC
Source organism: Napeogenes inachia (assembly GCA_959347355.1). Classification (NCBI taxonomy): domain Eukaryota; kingdom Metazoa; phylum Arthropoda; class Insecta; order Lepidoptera; family Nymphalidae; genus Napeogenes; species Napeogenes inachia. Next base: position 17,677,905 of record OY365793.1, on the reverse strand, counting down.
CCTTTGTTTCATACTGTATTGTATTTTATACCAAGCCTTTTTTGTGAAAAGCTTTTGTGGATGGTAAATATTACTTTTTATTGCTATTATTAAATTTCTGTTCAGTGTTTCAAATTAATCTGTATGGGATTTTTTTTAATCTGTACTAATCTGAATAAGACAAATTTCATCCAGCTTTGATAGATTAATTTGAAGAAAATCGTAATTTAGAACAAATATAAGTTGTTTCAATTATTTCCAAAGTTAAAAATATATTAGGTACATTAGTATTAAAGCTATTAATTGCGTATTAATAATAATGTATACCATAAATTGTATTTATGTAGTGAATTAAGAAAAATCATAAAAAAGTAATATTATGCTTCAGGAAATCATTGCAACAAATCGTAGGTAGTACAAATTTACATCCTAGCGTGAAATACGATAATAAGTAACTTTTATTAGACTAATTTAAATGTTACTACTATTTTTTTAAGTATTAAATAATATGAAAAAGTGGAGAACTTTTCGTAATATTTTTTTATAAATGTTACTTTTTACAAATTTAATATTTTTTATATTAATAATATTAAAAAAAAAAAACCTTCTTACTTTGTTCTTATCTTTAACGATTTTCTAAACTTTGAACGATTAGGGTCAAAAAACTAAATTAAAGTTTCTATGGCCTTAAGAAAACATTGAAGTTTTTTAATATTTATTACCATACTCCTATTAATATTATAACGTACGAATAAAAATAAATATTTAAAATATTTGTAAAAACAATTAAAAGATTTTTTTATATATATTTTTTAAGTCCACAATATATATATTATATAATTTTAAGTTGTTGAATTCTTTAAGCTCCTAGGTGTGTACATTTTAAGTTTTTCTATTTTCTTTAAAGCGATCGTTATATATTTAAAAAGCAGTTCATTAAGCTTTATTGTATGTTATGTAACAATGTAATAGTGTTATAACTCAAATAATAAAAAAAATAAAATAATATAATAAATTAATATTTTTTTTAAATGGTTTAATATATTTAAAATCTATTTTATTTTTAGACTTGTTTGTTTACCAGAAAAAAAAATAAAGTAAAGGTATTTTATATTTAGTAACACAAAATATAAAAACAAGAATCTGAAACACAATAACTCACCATTCACGGAACGTGTTCCAAAATTACACAACACACACACAGCACATCACTATCGTATCCCGAGGTCCGGGATAGGGACGCTCGAGCGCCGCGGCGGCTGGGCAGCGTATGCCGGGATTGCCGGGATTCCCCCCGCACCGGGAAATAATTCACTTTGCGCATTGCATGAAATGCATGTAACCAATTGTTTTGAAGGAATTTCTACATAGTTTGAACTATTAGAAACTATGGACTGATTTACTATGTTAATAGTTTAAGATATTATTTTTTTAAATTTTCCTTTATCTTTTCCTTATAAGGTCGTCACCATATTATGTAGCGTCACCTAAATGATATTTTAACACCTAAGATAGACTTAAACATGAGACATAAGAAAATTTCACATTAGAGTACAAACTAATGAAGTTAAAAGAAAAATGTTTAAAATATATATTCACTTTCTAACATATTATTATTAATATTTATACATAGAATTTTTGTGACAAAGATGCTCACTTAAATTCAACTTATCTAAAGTCCTAATTAAGCTGGTGTTCATTTAGAACGAGAATAATGAGTGTTAATTAAAAAGAACGTGAATTAAGAGGAAGGAAATTAAAACGTGAGAATCGTTTTAATTTTGCAGGACTATTTTGATACAGCGATAAATACTTTCTTGGAGGTATAAAGACTGTTCCATATAAAGTTACGAACATAGATATATGTACTCTGAAACCTTTTATATTTTTCAGGGTAATACCAATTCTGTAACAAAATTTTAATATTATTAAATTTAGTAAATCTAATATTAATATTCTGTTACAAAAATAAGTAAAAGAATATTAATATTAAAACGAGAACGTATTTTTTCTACCTACTTCTACCAATAATTATTATTATTGAGAAATAAATTATCTGCCCATAATAATATATTAACGCACGTTAATAAGAGAAATATTTCTCGAAATTAAACATTAGAAATGGAATCAAAATAATATTAGAAATACTAAAATCATAATACTTTCAATTAAACAAATCTACTCAAATAATTAGTTAAATAAGAATTTCCTTTAAGTCGTATTCTCGGAACATCAAAGGTGGCAACCAAATTAGAAACAGAAACGAAACGAGTTATTATTATTTGATTAACATGATATTTCTTAATACTATTTTTAAAACTCTGTTTCAAATAAAAACATAAAAGAGCTGCTGATTCATATAATAAAATATCGTTATCTGAACGAATCATGTTGTTATGAAAACCGAAGTAATAAATATATTGGTGTCTGTAACCGAATCATAAACGAGTTTAAACCAGACAAATGAATGTCGTTCTGTTACTATTTCACAAAACATGTAGGAAGGAAGGCTTTAACGGATACAATAAATAAAAGGTAGTTTTGTTTGGTTGAACCGAAATTTTTAGTTATTTTTGGGATTGGAAAAGTGCCAATTCCGTTTTGATAGTTGCCGACAATGGATTTTACGAACGGCCTTCTGTTCAATATAAAATTGCGATATATATTACAGATGTGAGTCGGGTAAGTCTAAATGTTTTCATAAATGACGGCCTTTCAAAGTTTATGACTTTTAGAATTCTGCCGTATTTATAGATTTCTACTAAGATTACCTTTCAATGGATTATACTAAAACCAGATTTATTATATTTCGTAAGATTAATTTATTGGACATTACCTATATTAAATAGAATGTATGCTCCATATAAAAGAATAACGCTAATCAAATCAAAAGTAGAATATACAAATGCAGTTTTCAGACTCAAAATGAAGAAAGTTCCATAAAACATTTTATCTCTTATTAAAACGTGTTAGGACCTGAGTTTCAAAAGATAATGTCATCTAAGCCAGTGCCTATATTCAAATTAGTATAAACGTACGAAAAAAATCTAGGATAGTTATTTTATTTTAAAATATTACAATTCTTATGATGTAATATGGTTTTTTTTAAGTCTATTCTATTACTCTTGTGAGTTGTTAATTATTTTGTTTAATCCTTTTAAGATTTCATTCAACATTAATTATCAGATAATAATGACAACTGGAACAACGCTTTGACGTATTACTCACAGGGGATTGTCAAGTTGCTTTTAAATGTAAACCTTACTAGTAAAATTTTGCAAGGTAGCCAACATTATTATATATGTACAAAGATCTTCAAAAAAGACAGTCATGAATTCATTTAATGATTTATTTATTTTAAAAATGAAAATCAGTTGAAAGATTGAAATTCAATATTTGTTACGATCATTTTGAACATATTTAATGATTTGTCTTTGATTAGTACAGTAGAAATATTAATATATTTCAGAGAATAAATTGTCAGTCAATGCAATTTAGTAGACTATCGCACTGTAATAAGAGCTAAGATAGGCCATGAGTCAATAAAAAAACAGCAAAGGAATTTGGTGTTAAGCTTATCCCAATAAGGTCTATATTTGTATATAACTGCTATAATTTAATACAATTTATGTATTCAAGGAATAGGCAAAAGGTCTTTTACATGTCAATGAATATTGCGGTTACCATTACTCGGGTTAGGACCCGCTTAGAGATTTTCATTAATCATAATATTAACTCAACTGTATAAAATTAAGTGGTTTTGTACAATAAATTAATTAACTATAGAAATATTATGTATCTTTTATATACGTATACAATAGTACTCCTTGAACAAAAATAATATAAATTATACTTATTTTTAATAATTTATATATTTTTTCTCACAGCATTCTCGATGCCACAGATTATGTCTCCCTCTCACATAATCATTCTTACTTCTACAAAGAGACTGGACTCATCTGGCATGGCTCCCCCATTTTTTTTTAGTTAGTTTATTGCCGCTTTTTCGATAAGCCTGTCAGAGAGGGTCAGACATCACATGATTATCGTTTGCAGACTCCCAAGTAGTCCATTCGATATAATATATTATAATTACATGTATTATTGTAGTAACTACGCTAAATTACTAAGTATTATTTTAACTCCTCAAAATCAGTTAATATAAGGTCCTGACACATATTTAAAAAAAAGTGTACCTTTTTTTGTCATAAAATACATATTTTAAAATATGTTATATAAGTTATATAAATCTTATTCTTTTCAGTTCTTACCAATAGCATAAACAATTAAAATATATATATTTAGATATTGTATATAATAATAATACTTAATAATAAAAAAAATGAAACTATCTTTCTATATCGGAAGAAATGGTACACTTCTGCCAGTACCATTCATATTTCTAGTGGCCTTAATATTATTCAGCAACTTTATTTAAATGTTTATCATCAGTATGAATAAAATATAAATGTCTTGGGCTACATTTCGGGTTTTGTGATCAAATAAACGGTAATAAAATAGTTTAGGGCTTAAAATATTTTCTATCTTTAGTTTATGCCACCATCGAATTTTTTTAAAGATTAGAAAAGAAATATGAATGCCCAGAGAAATTAAGTGGAAAACGTAGAGAATGAAAACCTCCCCGAATAAATGAACATTGCCCCGAATACCTACTATATGATTCTTTTGTCACTTGACTTTACCCTTATTTGTATTTGTTTAAAAAGATTTGATTTGCTGGAGCGTGATGATAAACATTAAAGAAAATCTACATAAGCAATAGCAATTAAATTGCATAAAACAAGTAAACATAGTAAATATGATAAATTTTCCGATATCTTTTGTTGACATGTAACAATCTCCACAGCCTTGAACACAGACGTAGAATTGCTAGCCTCTCAGTATTCTATAAGATACATTTTGGTGAGCGTGCGCAGGAATTACACGATTTAATTTCCCCGTCCCCGTTCCATCACCAGACGTTCCGACGCACGGCAGGTATCCATCCTTTCGTTGTGGACACTCCACCTCTCAGAACAAGCTATGTTTCGTCTTTTTAGTTCGTACAGCGAAAGACTGGAACAGCTTGCCTGCGTCGGTATTTTCGGCCAAACACAATGTGGGTGTCTTCAAGAGAAGAGTGAATAGGTTGCTAGCTAATGACCTTTCCACCGATGACTACATCTCCACTCTCCATCAGGTGGAATGAAGTCAAGCATTAACCTAGTTTTATATTAAAAAAAAAACATGTGTCGACCCCCCTAAAAAGGAAAACCTATTAAAACTTTAATGAAACACTGATTTATTTTGAGTATTATAATATATTTTTCCTTATTACGTCTAGTAACAAAATGAATTTGTAATAAAATATGGTATCCAGTTAGTATTCAGTTTAATATTAAAAATCTGTTTTTTTTTCTTATTTGGCTTCTTAGCTTGTGCATCCAGTCCATTAGGAAAAATTTTTTTCCAGAATAATGCTTCCGGATTTGATATCGTCAAAAGGGCTAAAGAGTTTTTTTACGTACCATACACCATTCTCTTAAATCAGGAGCCGCTTATACTTTTTTAAAGATCTTTTTATTTTTATCTTAACCATTACTAAGGTAAGGTTAGGTTAGTATATAAGAAAATGGAAACATAATAAAATATACTTAAATATTTGCTTGAATGCTGTTTTAATAAAGTATGATTTTTAATATACGTAATATTTGTATTTTTTTTTAAATTCCGATAAATACCAGGATTCTGTGGGATAAATATTTGTTTTTGGACGCAATGAAGTAACAAATTCATTTGTTTTTTTTTTGCATATGTACATTTCGTTCGAGGAGTATCATAGGTAACTTTTTACTGAAATGTAAACGTCCTGTTGAATCCCTTTTTAGTACGGTTTTATTTTAAGCGGCAATGAAAATCATTTTACGGTTTCTCGCTCCAAAAGTTCGAATTTGAAGCGCTGGACTACTTTTTCTTTCTTAATGTTTATTTTCCATCAATATGGTATGATTTTTATAATACCTGATAAAATATTAATTTCATGCAAATTGAAGTCTTTTAAGTACCTAGTTACAATGCATTACAATCAATAGATGGCGTACAAGTTAACTTTTCGGCAATTATTTCCACTAATAACAAGCATTCTAATAATAAGTTTGGAATCGCACTTTCATCCAATCTTACCACCAATATTAAAAGAAAAGAATAGTTAAAAGAAATCTTACAAGGTCGAAGGAAGAGAAAAAGTTTCGTTATGGTTGTGTCCATATTTGCTTATATTTGCTTATATTGTTATAAGCAAATATTTTCTGCGTTAACTCAAAATATGACAAACGTCAGTTTTGGTTACGACTTAACTTATCAATAAATTTCCTCTCAATAAATTAACTGATATTCCGACAAGTAGGTCAAAAGTCGAAGACCTTTTTACGATTCATTTAATGATTACGATAAAAGTATTGACCCATTTGAGCTTTCAATAATATATTTAGTGTGGTTTGGATTTCTTGTAAAATTATTTACTTTTATATTATAATAACAATATTCTATACATTATAGTTTCACAAATTACATGTAATATTCGATAAATGGTAACACAAGCCGAATGTCAAGAAACTTTTTGAATTTTATGCTTTCACACATAGTCAACTTAATACTCATGCTTGATAATCCTGGATTCATTGATTTGAAAAATAAACTTTGTTTAAAACACTACATATTTTTAACGATTTTAAGTTTATATTGCACATTTGATTTGTCAAGCTTATTTTTATTGGGAATAAATAAAGAATAAAAGAATCACGAACAACGGCTAGACTCAAATCTGATTTATAAGTTGAATATTATTTACATTTTGAATACTTATAACAAAATTTTCGAATTTATCTAGACGTAATAATTTCATGTTCTTATAATGTTTAATTTTTTTTGCTTAACAGTCACACTTTATTCAATGGTTATAAACATTCTTGTAATCACAGCCTTTATTGTAATACAAATATAATGACGAATATAACATTATAATAGTTAAAGAAATATATCATCGATTTACATGTTACTCGATTAACTAGATTAGTGATTTATTTGTACAAATAATTTAAGTTAACATCGAAACAATATGTTATTTCTATGCATTTTGTAGTTCTTACTCTCTTTTTGTTCACATTATTAATCCTATATGCCTTGTGAGTGTATTTCGGTTGACTAGTTGTTTTAACAGGAATCCCTACAAATATATAAATGTCATATGATCCTTCCTTCTTTGTTTTTTGTTTATTTTAATTCTGACACTTAGGTAGTAGGTACTTACAAATAGCATAATGTACATATCAAAACTGTATAAATATGGTTTTAAAAATGTACTATGTATACTTTTTGCTTTTGTGTGAGTATAAAATGTAAATCAAAAAAGTTTTTGAGTTTAACATATTTAGAAAAAAGTAAAAAAATAAAAAAATATATTAACACTTTTTTTAACCGATTTAGCTTCTGTATATTTAATAAAACAAATAACAATTTTTATTTAAACCTAAATTACAAAGAAAATACAGATATCGTGTTCACGATAAAAAGAGGTACGTGAGATATCTGAATTGAAAATTTGCATAGGAAAAAAATAAAAAAAACATGTAACGCCGGATACGTATCGTAGGGACAAAAGCACTATGGCATTCATACGCGTATGTAATTTATACGAATTGAAGTAGGTATATTTATAAGATATTAGTTACTTATACTTAGCTTAACGATTCTTTTATTTAATGATTTCAGATTGTAAGTTATACCTACAGCTAAAAATGACTTCGTGAAGTACGTAGTTTGTTCTTCAATCATATGTTTTATTATTATAAATCCGAGTTCTTTCATGATTAATTCCATTACATATATTATTAAATATAAATCATAAGAAAAAAAGGTTTCTTTCATATCTTGTATAAATCATAATGTAATAAAATTTCTATTAATATAGAAATGAGAAAATATTTCATAATATTCTAGTTCTTTGATCTTATTGCTTCTCATTGGGAACAAATGCCCTTATACCTAATAATACTGGAATACATATAACTGGTATATAAATTTTAAATATGGTTAATATTAAGTCTAGCTTCGACTAAAAATGAAATTCATTAAAATTATTTGGGAGAAAAAATTAAAAACGAAAAAATAAATAAATAAATCAGGGTCGTCTATATATGATACTTGAAAATATTTTAGTTATTAGTTTTAAAAAAACAAATGTTATATAAGCTCAAAATTATTATATAATAAAGTCAATATGTTGTTTTGTGTGTGTGTATCTAATCCATTATGTGGATAATACCACTTTTAAACTACCACATACAAGTTAAGTTAAAAGTTAAAAAACCTAGGTTCCGCGCGTGTTTTGTAGACTAATTAATTGCCGTACAAACTTTAGCCCCAAAGTTTAGAAGTGCTTTATAAATTGTTAAAGCCATAGCCCGTTTTTATTACATTACGAAAAATATTTTAAATAAATTAGATCCTATACATACTCGTTTGATAAATTCGTTGCCTTGTAATATGAATCCAAAACAACAATGCTTAACTACTTAGTTATTTCTTATAAAGCTCAGTATCACTTATTATTATGTACCATAATTTTTATCTCTAAGTTCGTAGTAAAGAAGAATATTAAGGCTCGCAGTGGTAGTTTATTAGGTTTCACTCTAAATTCTGAGAGTATTTTTTTTATATTTAGATTAAGAACGTTTGATAATATTTATAAACATATGAATGGCCATGTTAAGCTCATTTTAAATTTAAAATATAAAATGAAAAATAAACTCTGGGAAACCGTCCCGTCACTCTACCAATTGAGCTACCGTATCGCTGTTCATTTCGGTGAATTAAGCATTTTATATGTGATTGTCTCTATCGGGACCGTGGTGACATCTATTAGACTTCTTTCAGAAATATTTGGAGTGTGTATTATTTGTGTTTTATATTTTAGAAAACACACAACACATTTTTTTATCTTTTATTAAAATATAATTTTTGTGCAGAGAGATAGAAAAAATATTTAGTCCTTCTATATAAGCCAAAAAAAGTAATGTATGTTAAAATCAACCACACTTTATTTCTTGAAGAAGATGCATGTTTTTTACAAACCCCATAAAGAATTTGTAATAAAATATACATAACAACAAAAATCTTGAACTGAAGTTTCAATATATAAAAATAATACATCGTAAATAGTGTGTAAAGATAATTAATATTGACGATGAATCTTTCCAAAAAAACTGAATGAAAACACAAGGTTCCTTTTTAAAAATATATAAAAATAAACTTTTTTTAAATAATAAAACTTATTAACCATCCCTTAACCTTACCAAAATATTTATAGAAAAAAAATGGCCTAAATACTCTCAGGATTTTCTTTATCTATGAGCTTTCCATCTAATTTAACAGTGGCGCCGTGAATGAAGTCTCGAACATGACATCTACGGGAAGGAACTTTATGTTGAATGTGTCACTTTGAATATATTATTGGGTATATACTGTATCTTTTATATTATTGTAACTTTGGGGTAACTGATATTTCCACGAAATTCTTAAGTAAAGAAGTAACTTAAATGAGTATTTTATTTTTATGTAATTTTTCCTATAATCTGATGGTGAATTATATTACTACCAAAATATTTTAGTTGAAAGTGTACTTAAGGTGCCTGCGAAAATTGTAAGAATGATAATTTTAATTTGATTAAACAAAAAATTGTCCCTGTTGAGATATTTATTCACGTTTTAAATTAATTAATATAGTATTTTCGCAGGAGCCCGTACTTCTGAAAAAGTTGAGTGGTTCTCCGATTTGAAACTTAAAATTACTCTTGGCCGTTATTTATTTTTTTTCATCAGCTTCTCATTTTATATTTCACATTAAAATGTTTGTCAGGTGTATCAAATTGAAATCTTTGTACAATGTACCTACTATTTTATCGAAATAAAGTTATTTGAAATTTGGACTATATTATATGATCATAATTATGATACAAGTTAGATACTGCTAAATATTCTCTGTTTTTATATAAACAAAGAATTTGAGATGTGCGGCTGAAAGAAAGAAATCCTTTAAATAAAAAACCCTTGGATAATTACTAATTTATACTTTTTACCGTCGTATAGATATAGTCAAAATATTTTTATAGAATTATGATAAACCTTACTTTATGAAAACTGTTAAACTTATGAAATATGATGATGTCCAATTCAATTTATATATTGAATAGTAAAGAATTTCGTATTTTTCGGTCCCATAATAACCAAATATCATCTAAATAATGTGTAGTTTTTTTTCTTTTTACGTACTATACAAAATTACTTCTTGCTATTGCTGATTGGTAACTTGAAGTTAGGATAATTATTATGAATAAAAACACCAACTTAAAATGTATTTTTCTACTTAAAAGATTCCAAGAAGAAAATTTACCGCTTCTATTTATTTTTAGGTCAATGTACAAACTCTTTTCATAAATTTAAAGTAACTTAGTATCAAAATCTATATAGAATGAAAGAATAATACTTGAGAAAGTCTCGACCGATAAAGTTGATTGTTCTTTTTGGGTAATCTAATGGTAATTTCATTTAAAATTCAAATTTGGAAGGAAACGTCCAAGAATAGTTTACCAATTCTGGTGTAACATATTTTTATAATAATCACTAAATTTGATTTTTTTATCTTACAGAAGAAATTATATTGTATTTAATCCAAGAACAAATAAAGAAAAACAGCATAAAACGAAAACTAAATACTAGGTAAGCCACTATGGAACCAATATTACAAGCTTCGTGGGAAAAAACCTCTTTGGCACCCTCACAAAATCAGTGACCTTAAAGGGGTCAGAGGATGCGGTCTTGTTAGGTCACACAGATCACAGTGACTTCTCCAACATTTAGTTTTATACAGTTTTTCATTTGAAATTGATAAAGTATTTTTTTGAAGTAATAAAAAAATTGCATGGCAATAAAAAAACCCTTATTAAAATTTAAACCTTCACAAAGTTTAATAACCTCAGCATATCTACATATCTTTGTCTATTTGAGATGTGAATATAGTGTTTTGTTGTCGTTAATTATTATGAATGAAATAAAATCGTCTAGACAGATGATGAAACTATGAATAGGAATACTTGAAAACAAAAACCGGTTTTGTGTCAATGTTATTTTAAGGTATATGTATATTTTGTTTTAATATAAATTGTTAACAACAATAAATATAGAAAAAAAATGTATTTTCCGGGTTATTTTTTCTAGATTTAGGTGAGAATTTTTGAACAATTTTTATTTTTAAATAACAAGATATATTATTCATAGTTATATATTAAAATATGTCTAACCCTTTTGATATCTAACGTATAATCTTTTAAAAATAATACACACTTAGATGGCTGCTGTCCAATTGGCGCTTAATGCTAAAGTTCTCTACCAGTCAACCGACATAGTAAATCGAAATCTAAAAATTAGGGGGCACAATATTAAAAAGATAAAAAACAATTAAAATAACGAGATAATATCCATAAAACTACTTATACGTACACAATACGAACTAATACATGTAACAATAATTTTGAAATTATAAGACTCATATTCTGCTATAGAAATAAAGTATACTAAATATAATAAATACTTTCAAATTACTAATATGATATACATACATAAGTATGTATGTATAATATATTTATCCCTACGGACAGATTTATAAACAAATATATACATATACATACATACATACATCCACATATACGTACATATACACATATATACACATATAAGTTTACAAATAAAAAATAAAAATGTAAAATTAAAAATAACTAAAATTATACCATCTCAAGAAGGTTTTTGCGGGCAAGTTTATTAAAAAGCTCTTTATTGGGGGCTCGTCAAAGTGAATCAGGAAGGCCGTTCCAGAGTTTTATAGCGTGTAGTGCGAAAAAGTTGAATAAAAAACCAGTGCGGTAAGAAGGTATGCATAGATCGAGGTTAAACGAAGAACGAACTCAGTTGTCTTCGTTTGCGGATAGAGATAAAAATAAATCGAATACAACTGTTTAAAAACCGATCTAATTTGTCCAAGAAGGCTTCGGGAATGTTAGAGTAATAATTGGAAAGATTAGAAACTGCACTATCAGAGTTTTAGTCCTAATAGGTAAAAAAAAAATGTGCCGATAAATTGAACGTAAAGAATACGTTATTTTATGGGCTATCTCAACTATACGTTCTAAGCTGCTATGATGTTCTGTTCAGCTTAGTGTCGAATCTTTGTGAAGTCCTAGATTTTTAACTGACGGCATAAACGGTATGTCGATTTTATTAAATTTAACCGGTGGCGCATTACTGCTAACAAATTTACTCAAATTGTGCTTGCTTCCAATCACTATTGCTTGACATTAACTTCGAATTTGCAACACCATTCAAAATGTGCTTCAAGTTTTTGTTAATGTCGGAAATGGCAGGGCTAACACAATTTGGATTGACATAAGCATAGATTTGAAGATCGTCAGCATACAGTTGGTAAGAGTAAGAGAGGCAAAATGTTATTAAATTAATGAATAAAGAGAAATATCACATATAATCAACCGATAAACTGTCATTAACAGTTATATTATGTCGATTGATACAAATACTTGTTATATTTGTAACATTTCCTTTTGTAACATTTGTAGATAGCTAAAATCTTACATTGTTCTTCCTGTAAAAGTTTTTATTTCTAAAAAGGGAATTACATTGCTTCTTGGCTAGTAAATGAAAAAAAAACAACACTAATATTTATTTAAAAACATAATAAAATATAAATTAACCGGGTTAACTTTTTTTAAATGTTATTTTACTGCCCGGATACAAATTTCAATGTTCTTCTACACAGCGCGCAAGAACTGTTTCTGCTCTTCCCGGAGCTGTAATAAGTGTGTAAAAAACTTGCAATAATTTAACAGCTCCTTTCAGCAATGTCGTTAATAACCTTCAAAATACTTATTTCTTTCAACATCCAGAAAACCAACATTATTAACCCAAGAACAACCCAATTAACCCAACATCTTTCTGACCAAAAATGTCGTCGATCTGCAATGAAGAAGAAATTAATAGTTTTCCTCCGATACAAAATCGTCTGTTAAAGTATTTTATCTTTTAAGAACCAAGTGTAATAACAAGAAAAACATCAACCGGAAATGTAAAAAAACAAAAACTGTAATTTAGCTTACCAAACTACTTTTGGGTCAGTTCTTCCTTTGATGGGACATAACGTTTGCCAAAATCTGAGCTTTTATTTCTGTATAAGTTGGCAATCATTTTCATTTTAATATGGTAATCAACTAAATCATCAAAAAGTAATAAAAATCAACAGTTTTGTAAAGTCTGCTCCAGTCTTCAAAGCTGTTATGTCGCAAAACATTGAGCTTTATCATGAATCTTCGCCCTCTATAATACACTCCGATATTTATGGGTAGCTGGGAAAAATCGCTTTGAAGAGATAAGCTCATCCTATGCATACGTTTTTGTTATTATTTTAATTTTTGTATCTAATTGAATGCTTAATGTTTTCCATAAGATGTATCTTGGATAGTGCAAGAAGCTGATCTTTATCGTCAAATGGAGCAATTATTGGCTGTTTTTCTTTTAAATACAATCCCGATAATATTTTTCCATCCCAGTGGACTGCGATCATGTAAGGTATTATTTTGACGTCTTTATTACTACTTCTGCTCTGGGTTTTTATTAATTGATTAAAAATTTATTTTAGAAATTAATTATATTTTTTGAGCTTTTGGATTATAGTAAATATATTTATAGATCTTAAATTACTATTTCATTGTACTAAAGTTGCATGTAACAAAGCGAAAAGGGAGTAATGTTTAACAACAATTGTTCAATTATTTTTTTTATCTTATCTTTCAATATTTTAGTAAAAGTATTTTTTTTTATTAATCGGAATAACTATACATTACTTAGAATTATCTTTTGAGAAACCTTATATTATATCGTTAAAACGGTTTTTAATAACCACAGTATTTCTGATATTAGCTATTTAAATATACTCAATGGTTTGTTTTTTTTTGTGGAACAAAGAATAAGAATAAGGATATAATGAGCAGGATATAAATTATATTTAATAAAGACGTACCTTTACTTAATCAAATATAAATGGCATTCTCTTAAATTTCTTCTTCATGTTTTTATAGCTATAATATATATTTTTTGTAATTAAACTTATCTGATGCACCATGATTTGTTTATTTTTTTTATTTATATCTTTTTTACATTGAATCCATACAAGACATCATATAGTCTAGTCTAGTCCTTCTGTAAAGACATTTCCCAGCTTAAAAATAAAGACACAAGGGTTCCAAACGCGGCCTGGTGTGATAAGAACCACACACCTCACACAGCCACGTATTTTTTTTTTGTGATCACTATTCAACAAACGTCAATATTTTATAAGTGATTAACAAATATCTGTCTATGTGGTATGTAGCCAGTTAATTGAACAAGAGTAGTTAACAACATCAAATAAACTGCGTAGGTTACTAGTTAGTTGCTAAAATACAAATCATTGTCAGACCATACCAATTTGATGACCATTCAATTGACACTGAAAGAGTTATTTATTTTATGGAGCCTAGTTGTGGGCACAACCAGTTTATTTATCTGTCTCAAGTGCTAATTTTAGATAAATTACAGTAATAACGACTAGTATTGTTGTAGAAAGATGGCTATTAAATATACTCGGGGTTTCTATTCATGAGCTGGAAGCATGGCAGACTAGGGGTGTGAACTGAACGTGGTCAACAATGATATTAAAATTTAAAGATATGATATAAAATTCATAACAGTACCTGTTCTCAACAATATATCATAAGTTAGGCACATGTTTTTAAGTTGATGTTAAAAAAGAAATCATACATTTTTTTTCATATATGCACTTGTGTTTATTAATATTAAATAATAAATATAAATAGTAAATTAATTATCAAACATAGTTAATAAAAACCGGTTGTATGTGTGTACGATATACTATAATATACGGTATACTATACCTAGAGTCATAAATATTTTAAGAGTAGGGTTATTTTTTTATAATGTAAATAAAATAAAATTTATGAACATAAATTGATTATAATCTCAAAGGTTTGATATTTTGTAGTGTATTTATTATACAAGTCAGGAAGCAGGGTACTTAATGGTTGCAAAGTTTTAATGAGAATCAATTCAGCCCGGTCTTAATGTAGTCAATCGTAAATACAGCTAAACAGAATTAATGTTTAATCCGACTTGTAATTGATCTTGGGCTAAGACGGTTGCTATACTTGTTTATGTTTATATGAGGATACATAAAATATATAAATAAAAAAGTTTGTTTTACGTATATCCAAACAATAAAAATAAAATGATATTTTTTATATGAAACAGAAATTTTGTTACCAAAATTCAAAATAAAAACAATAAATATCAGAATATTATTTCTATTGAAATAAAAACCGCAATCAGTAAAGGTGTAATTATTAATTTCATATTACAATATGAGATTTATTTTATTTGGCGGTGTAGGGTCTTATATTTATAAATAAATATAATCACGTTAATGAATGCCCTAAGGTTTTAATATAATTTTTTCTTAGTCCTTATGAAAATTTAAAGCAAAATAATTATCTAAAAGTTATCCCGGTCATACAACGGACGGATTCTGGGTCGTTGCAAAGGCTTATACTTACGGCGTAACCATTAAATGGACCGTGAAAGGGTCTCCGACTTTTCACCGACTTGAAGGGATTCCAGTACTTCCTTTAGTACCACATTTATCGATGCTTATGGTCATGTAATAGCGAACGGAAATTCTCTCATGTTTTTAAATAAAACGTGCAAAAGTACGTTATTTATAAAAATGTAGCTAACGTTATTGCATAACATGCATTTGTTATGATTAAATAATATATTTTTTATATATACACACATCACACAGGACCATAATTAATAGCTGACTAAAAATTATAAGAGCTCTGAAGATTCCTTATGATTATTAATAAAATACATAAAAAAATTACAATTCTGATAATAGAACTATTTCAAACTACAAGCACATAAAAATAAGTACATATCTAAGAGCTACAACTGCAATTTATATACATAAATCTAAAATATACTATTTCTAAATCTTCACTTGTTTTATATCATACACAACGATCCGATAATAAAAATGAAAACTTATCCTACAAGTCTAACCTAAACAATGAACGAGCACTCTAGCGGCTACTCGCCAAACGCCAATTTGTGACGATAAGGAATATTGAGTTATTCAATTGCATTTGCACTACGCCCAGAATATGGCATTTAATTTGGAACTTGAGATATTGAATTCGACTCTACATGTCCTAAAAGTATGGCACCGGTAATATGTCGCAAGTTTCATTTTGAATTTCTTAGGTGATGTATGGTAAGTTTTATTACTGGGTGATTGTTTTATTAATTCATTTTCAAAACGGATATTTTAATTACTTTGATCGATTGTAAACTTTCGGTCTGTTTATCAATTTTGCTGTTTTTTATTAAAATATTATTTTTTTAGTTCATTCTGATTTGTTTTTATGTCTAAGCTGTAAAAAATGAAACCCAGGGTAAAATACGTACTAAAGCATTTTTTTATTGGAAATGCAAATTTATTTAAAATTAATAACATAGGCAGGCAGTTAAATATATATTTATTAACTTGGAGCCATTTGGAATTAATTCTATAGTTCCATCCACCCCAATATTCCAAGGCATTTATGATTTTAACTTCATAAAATAACTTATCCCGAGGATACTCTCTAACTTTATGTTAAGAATATTTTAGCCATTCCTGTACTCCACTTGCTTTGGCTAAATAGAGTATTATGAATCATTCTCGGTATCCATCTCGCATAGACGATGACACTTTTACACACTTTCCTTTTACCTCTCCTACATTTTTTTTCCTACATATAAAGACGTTCTTCTACCTAAAATTGTACTTCCTTCAAAAATTTTCTGTCAGTGTTTAGTTCCTATTGTATTATATATGTAAAAATATAGAAATAAATTACATAGAACTGAAAGCGAGACATTATCTTTATTATTTATTACATCAATTATTAACTCTTGTTATTTATTTTCGTATTAAAATTTTCTGATAAGATTTACCCGTACTCCAAACTATCAATTTCTATGGAATAGTATAATTTACCCTTATAATGGAGGATTCGATTTCTCCAATTAAAGCAAATAAACAATGAGTTGATAGAACTCAGAATATTCACAAAACCGTTGTGACGTAATTAATTTATTTCCTGGTATATATTATGTACACAAAAAATTATTCACATAATTCAGACAAATTATTTTTGTTGATTTAATTAAAGGTTATCATATTTTGTACAAAATATTCATAGTAGTAGATCGATATGTATGTGCATACTTAAATAGGAATCCTAAAATTAATATATTGAGAGAATATTTTGTTTAGGTAAAAAAGTATAACAAAGCGAATAAAATATAAAAACAAACTAGTGTAAGAAATTAACAGCACAAAAGCAGATTAAGAAACACTTTACAAATAAAGCGCTTCATAAACTCTGTCGGTCACAAACATCAAAGCAGTTTATGATGTGGTTTGTTTTTGTGTTCATCTACCCTTTGAAGATGAAGACAAGCATTTCTTGAAGATGTCTTGAAATGGAAGTTTTAAGGCTTAGACATAAAACATGCATTTTTTTAATGCTTTTAACTAATTGATTTGTACATTTTACCTACAACGGAGAAGAGAGAGCTAGTAAAATTATAAAACTATTAACATAACCAGATGCTTAATATTATTTATGATTCAAGGTTCCTGGTTCGTTTCTAATAATTGTCATTTTATTAAGATAAAAAATTTAATGAATTGAATGAAAATACTTAGGCACTTTTTTCATTTATTTTTCAATTTGGTAAAGACTCTATTTAATTAAAAGCAATTTTATTCCTATTCTTTCGATTATATATATAAATATATAACGAATACAAACATACATTCGAAAAAAAAATACAATCACACAATATTGTGATTGAATTTTATAGAATAAATTTTATCGAATATTAATAAACACATAGCACACATATTTATTAACATACCTAATATAACAAAATTAATTAGGTTATCTAACAAACACGAATAATTAACATATTCTGGTATTAATAGCTATATTTATATGAAATTCATTTATAACACGAAGTAAATTTTTGAAAATATCTTTTAAGAGGTATAGCCATGTAAAGCTTATTTAAATTGAAATAAATATATGTCGCAGATCACGATAATTTAACGATAATTAGTAACTCAATTGATATCATTGTAATAGTGGGGTGTGAACGCCGTGACGTATTGAGTCAAGTGACCGGAATCGTTTGGTGGGGCACCGGAATCATTTTAAATATCCGAGAGCATCGAGACGAGAGGATTATTGTTTAGTGTGAGCCTTACAGTCCGGACCCCCCCAAACGGGACCGGTGGTTCACGAAACTCTGACATTGGTATACCTACTAAGTAATTTGTGATTACCTACATTTAATACAAGTAATTGTCATATTGTGTCTGTGTGGTTTAATTGCCTGAGACCTACGCTTCGGATCCTGTACAAGAAGACGTTATCAAGACCGAACGAGCCATGTAATATACCTCCTGATCTCCGACATATAGAATAAAAAATAAAACGGCATCGGTGAATTAAGCATTATATATATTTTGATTGTGTTTAAACGAAGTCACGCTTATTCTTAAACCACAAAACAAAAAAATGACTCAATTATTTCTTTTGTGCTGTACATGTCCACATGACGCCAAATATTTGTAGTGTAATGAATAAGTCGACACAGAAACCTTAGTCATGTAAATTAAGACTTTAATTGTTTTATGTAATTATCATCAGGGTAATATAGTTTTACATTACCAGTTTACCGTAGTTTAATGATATCAGATTACAAGATAATTAAAATAAGTTATTAAAAACTTAAGCTAATTTAGAGTGTCTATAACAATGAAAGTATCGGCTAGATTTAGTATTGGGTTGTTTAAGGTAAACGCTCATATACCTCTATCAAATACGATAAGTATTATTAAAATAATAAATATTACAATTTGCATACTTAGGGGTTAGATCAATGTGTGTAATTTGTCCTGTTATTTTATTATTATAACTAAATTATAATGTACTATCTTAAAGTTATAAGCGCCCCTGACAATGGACTAATAAAGTTAATACATCGACTCCTGGTTTGTCAGTACAAGAGTATCGCAGTGAACACTTGATCTTTTATTGTTAAAATGTAGTGGTGATTTAAATTAATTAATTTGTAAATTCTCAGAAATCTCCTCTTTAAGTGATATGGAGGATCGGGAATTTAAAACTATCCGGTTTCTTATTCAGGTATAGGCAGCAAATAGGAACCTCTTACAACCAGGGCGACTCAGTTAAATTCTCTTGCAAGCTGTCAAGATTGATGTCATACTAAGTTTTGTGATAGAAACGAAAAAGCTACAAACTGGAATGTAACAAAAATCATATCGCTTCATTATTCATATCATTCTTCCTGCCCTTATTGTACATTTTTAGAGTTTCTTTTACGATTTTTTTCAATATAACTTGTTGATCTTATAAATCCCAACAAAAGAGTAACTTAAAAGTTTTCGACACAAAATATCTCCAAACAAATAAAAAACTTTACATAATATGTATTTTCAATACTAATAAAAGAGGTGATTCGCCAGAAAACCATCTTACATAATGTAATGTCGATTTCAAATAATTTTTTATGAGAAATTGATACGGAGAAAATTATATTATAGACTCTAATAAAAAAAGTTTACTATTAAGGAGTATTAATAATTTTCACAAGATGTGCCTCATTTATAACATAGAAATTAACAATAATTACAAGCTTTAAATGAAAAAAAACTTGCTTCTTTATTTCTAGAAACTGTAGACTTCCGAATTTGACACTCATTTCATCGT
Organism: Napeogenes inachia; assembly: GCA_959347355.1. Classification (NCBI taxonomy): domain Eukaryota; kingdom Metazoa; phylum Arthropoda; class Insecta; order Lepidoptera; family Nymphalidae; genus Napeogenes; species Napeogenes inachia. The sequence goes on along the minus strand of OY365793.1, from coordinate 17,657,908 downwards.
GATATCGATAATGAAAAGGGATGTGGTTGTAAAACGAACATTCAAATATACATAAGTATAGAGAGGGAGAAAGGATATTGTCATGGTGCTATTTTTTATTTTGAGTTTATAAAAAAGTACTTCAAAACACAAATTCCATATTGTTTTTATCATAATAAAAAATATTCTAATTACTATCGGTGATTGTATTAATAAAATAAAGTTTATAAGATTGGCTTACTGAAACAATAATAATAACAAAGTCACTTCTTTTATCTATATGAATTTTGATTGCCATACTTACATAATTTTGAAAACATACATCAGAACGGTTTGATGAATCAACACAAGCTTAATCATTCCATGCTACTAATTCTAAAGCAATTAATTCGACATCGTTAGCGAAAGCAATGTACAATTACACGCACGCTCAAATGTTAACAATTTCTAATAAACTATAATCATAATAATTTATCTCCTCAAATGTAGGAGTACATGAAAGGCATTATTCAAAACTAAATATCCATATATTTATTACCGTTAGGCTTTCTAATACTTTTTTTTAAATATCATTGCCTTTTTATTTATTTCACAAATGGTCCCTAAACAATATAAAATTATAATTTATCTTGGGTAAGATTTTATTAAGCCGAGCGTATTTACACGTAATCTGGTAATATTTTTGTTCCCCGTAAAGGTATACTGTCAGAAACAAATCTAATAAGATGTGTTAATTTAACATTGTATGCAAAGATTTAAAAAAATAATGGTTTATATTATATTTAGTTTAAAAATAGAAGGCAAATATTGAAAGTGAATTGTAATTCATTCTAGACTAGACTTTTAGTAAGTCATATTTTTAAATAGTAAGGATGACTTTTTAAACAGGAGGGGTTGGTCGTAACATTTCTTTTAAAGCGTAAATTTTTTGATTGGTTTCATTCTTTTACCCGAGTGTATATTTGTTTGATTAAGTAACTCTTCAGTATTAAAATTTAAAATACATTTTGTATACCAAACCATTGCATTAGATATAAATGAACATTATAAAAAAAGGTCTGTCACTTTCAACCCCGCTCCAGGGGCTGGTTGCTACACTATATGGTGCAAAATGTTACAAACAAAACTAAATGTAATAAAAACCTTTTTTGGGAACATGATTGTATTACATGTGACCAGTTTTTATTCATAACACACTCTATCCTTTCCGTACCAGCTTCCTTGAGATCAAAGGTGTCACAACATATCAGACTAACATATTCATCTTTTATGCTTTCGTAGTAATTTTGATGGTTGTGTGTAGAGTAGTGTGTGTATGTTTTTATGGTGTATTTATCTTCTATGCTTCTTCTTTACTGTTTGAAAATATAATTATAATATATATATAATTCTTCTTTACTGTTTGAAAATTATATTAACCCTACAAGAAATTATCACCAGCTTTGCTGTTTCGTATCTTTGTACGGATTTCCTAAAAAAACTACCTGTTTAGATAAGTATGGATATTTCGTTAATAACACTCGTAATATAAATAAAGTTCAATTAGTTTGTCTTCCTCCAAACTCAAAAAACGGGTTGATATTCGATAAGTTAGAACCAATCCTTTTTTACACGAAATATTGCTAAACAAAATTTTTGCAAGTGTAAAAAGGGATGTAGTGCGAAATGTAGTTGCATAAATGTTGGAATGTTTTGTTCTCTCACATGTACAAATTGTCAAGGCCAATCGTGTTCTAAAGTTGAATGACCAACAGTAGAGGATTCCTTTGAATCTAATGATGAGATACGCTATTGATGCAATTTATTTATACCCGGAATAACAAATAAAAACAAGAAGATGATAAACAAGTATTTGAAGATGATGAAAAAAAAATATGAAATAATTTCTATATATTTTTTTTATTTACATTGCTTTTATCATTTTCTAACATTACTAATTTCTGTTATTAATAAATAGTTTTCAATTAAATAGAATACTTTTTTTATAAGACGTATTGGTATTCTAGTCTCCTAAAGGTATATTATAATCTAGTTAATATAAGAATATTACAATTAAAATATCTATACATATAATAAAATTGTCACTAATCGATTTCTGGAAACATCATGGAAAATATTAAAAAAAAAATACAAAGTACCATGCCATGTGATGTCTGTCAGTTCATTAAATTCACGTCTTTTTTAGGTAGTATACGGGCGCCGCCTTATTTTTTATTGTATTCCTTATTTGTGCCAGATAATCGAAAGAAGGAAGAACAATTAGTCCTGAAGTGGGGTTGGAACAACAAAGATATCGTACATCATGAGTAATTAAGGCGACCGGCTTAGGAATATACATAATGAAACCAACAGCTTATTACAAAAAAAAAGTTCCATATATTAGAATAGAAAGCCGAAAATAAAAAAAACTCTACAAAATCATCAATAGAAGACGTGATAATAAAACTTTATTAATATTATCATCCCTTTTTAGTACGGATTTCATTTATGCAAAACATTAGAAACTTTGTGACTAAATCAAATTTTAACATTTCTAAGGTTTTGATTTATATTCGGGACTTCGTAACTTTTAAATCCTATTTAATATTACAATTATTGATCTACGTTCGTAAGTTTGTTCATCTTTTACACCGCAACGGTGGGAATTTTAGTATCCATAAGTATGTAAAACTTTTTATTACCTCAACATGTCATTTTATTTAATTTTACAAGTACTAAGTAATCTATGTAAATGTTTGTATATAATAATATATTTGCTATTGCTTTGTCAATATAATTGTTTTATTTATCAACATTTTCGAATAAAATATCGTTTCACCTTTATATTTAATTATAATTTATTGTGCATAAGGCTACAGTCTCAGCTTCTAACAAGGTATTATTTATATTTATGAGTATAATAACACATACGATTCATTCACTAAAATATAAGGTAGTTAAATAAAAGGTAATAATAACTATCAAGTCAGCATTCTAAAGATAAAAAGAATAGGCATATTAAACACTTTACGTAATTAACTTATTTTGGTAAAATAGTTTTTCTGTATATGCATTGTTTGTTTAAATTATAATTGTAAATTAAAACTATGACGTTTTTTTTTTTTCTAAGCTATCCAAAATTTAGGTTTGAATTTAACTAAAAGTGTTTTATATATTACCATACACATCAAATGAAGTTTTTTTTTATATTGTTAGGATAGGATTTCTAAAAAATCATCTGTCACTCAATTCCATAAAAACACGAGATAAGGAAAGTTTATGTTTAGCATGTTAATTTATTTTTATGTTTTTTTACCTTTTTTATCTTTTTCATAATGTTATTATACGACTTTATAACTTTTCCACTTGTCACATATTAAAAAGGTCCATTTTGTCCATAACATCAAAATACATTTTTTTTTCTAATAACATAGAAATACATATAATTAACTCTTATTTAGCTGTTATCATTTCATAAGTTTAGCAAATTTCTTTTAAAATTATAGTAAACTTAAAATAACAATTTTGTGGTCGTTGTTGAAGTTTTTTTTATAAATTATGACGTTTATATTAAAACAAGAAACCACCAACCTCAAGTTTTTTTAATCAGTTTAAGTAAAGGTTTAAAGTTTTCAATTGGCTTTATCAGAAATATCTACAGTACCAAGGCTCAAGTAGTGTTTGAGTTTATCTAATTCGGTAAGTTTGGCTACAAGAAAAATAAACAAATAGCTTAAAATGTTAATTAATTTTATAAAAGCACTACTGGCCCGGTTTGATTTATTTCTAGTAGAGAAAATATTTGAAGTAGTATTTTCAAATAATTTCAATAAGATCAATTTAATAGTAATAATAATTTTAAAACATGGAAAAAAGGAAAACAATTTTAAACAGCAGAAAGAAATAAAAAAAAACGATACAAAAGGAGTTCTAAGAAGGATAAAAATAATATTATTATGTATTTATTGAAGTCGTTGGGTCTGGGGATCGCTAAGTAAGGAATAATTCAAAATTCAAGTAAGTTCCCAAGGCAATAATGAAATAATAATATCAAATCGTATAGTCTAAGTCCTCATACATTAGCTTTGAAAATTTTGTAAAATAGACACCACCATCAAGGTACGTACAACGGTCCCCTGACGCAACGAATTTAATAAGTACATAATAATATTATTTTTATCCTTTTTAGACGTTATTTTGTATCGGGGGATTTTTAATATTTAATTTAACTTTTTTTGTATTTGAGAGTATGAATTTATTTAAAACTTATTTATACATTGTACAAAAAAACTGGTCAGAAGTTAGATTTAATCCTTATAGACAAAAGTTTTTATTAATGTACTTATTTAGATGGATTAAAAATTTCAAGATTAATAGGAGGTATATAGAAATGGGATGTAATGTGAAGAAAAAGCTTTTGAAATATTAGTGAAGAGCTTAGAGTATAAAAATACTGTTCATAATTCAACAGTTTGTTTTAAATCAAAGTGTGTAAATTTTATTTTAGGATAAGAATTGTAGTAAGTTTCTAAATCAAAGTGTGTAAATTTTATTTTAGGGTAAGAATTGTAGTAAGTTTCTGGGGATTCTGTATTCTTAAACGATAATGTATAATCATTAATTAATACATCAAAGTCTATATTAACTTTTGATACATTAACATAATTAGTGTTTAAAATTGGCCATATCCATTGCATTAACCAATACAAGCTCTTAAAATAATAATAATTTTATTTTATCATTCATATTTATTTTATCCATTTTAAAAATAAAATTCGTAAACAGTTAGTTTCTTTGACATAACAAATAGCAATTTTTTATTTGTTACAATTTTAAAATATCGCTCTTGTTGTAACCACTGTTTTATGAAATTTACTAGATTAAATTACCAACATTGTTACAATGTAGACACTTAAGAACCACTGTTGATATTTTTTTAAAAAGCTTTGTTATTTGTCGTATCATGAATGCGATGATTAGCTCATAGAAACCACCGATCGGCAAATACTGGTAAATGAAGGCATTACGACAATGTGCTAAATAGCTGGACATTATATTTTGTATTTAAATTTTCGTAAACCGTAACTATAATATTCATATTTACCCGCCTGTATTCACGTCGACCATATCGGAATATGGTTCTTCTCGTTTCTTAGTTATCTGTTAGGTACTTTTTAAGTAAGTTACAAAAAAAACAACTTTAGTTTCTGTTTAGCTTTACGTGAGATATGTTTGAACGTTCAAACACACTCATACAAAACTTTCAACATGTTACTAGCTGTAACCTAATGTTTATTAATATTTTACTAACAACAAACAATTTTCAACTGCATGCATACAAACATACAAATACAAACAATAACATACAAAATAATAATAATATCACTAGATAAATTACACAAATTCACCTAACCCCTAAGCAACCAAATCATTTGCTTGTGTTAAGGGTGTTGAAGAACGATACAAATACGTAGAAATACAGATTTTAAAAAGGTTTATATATTTTTAATAAACGGCAAAACCCAGGGAGACAGATAGACATCGCTCATCCTGTACATTCCTGTCCCTGTCGGGAATCGAACCCGAGCACCATTGCGCCGCGGTGTTAGGCGTCTGGGCTAACCACTCGACAAACGTGGCATTTAATAACGTTAAACAAAAATGTAATTCGTTAAAATAATAAAAACATCCTAAAGCAAATTTATTTAAAAGAACATGAAATTGGAGTGAATATAATTCTTTAATGTTACATTTAAAATTTATAACAGGTTAAATTTTAAATTTAATGAATCGGATTTATTTGTTCCGCTTCGCCCGTATCGGTTAAGGAATATATAAATATTCAACTCTTGCCGATTTATGTTTTATTTATATTTTATTGTATTCATGTTTTATATTGTTTATTATTCATATGTTCTCTAATTACATCATTTTAGTAATAGTAGGTAAGGAAAATTATTTCTTCTTTTTTTAATTATTATTCTTTTTATGTTTATGTATCTTTAGTGTAACAGAATAATGTGTATGTTAAAATCTATTTGTAAATTTTAATTCAATTAAAAAAATATACTATATGTTCAAAATGTATATGTATAATTGTAATTTTTTTGTGTGGTATTTTATTTATTTATAGAAAATATATATTTTTTTATTTATTAGAAGATTGATCTAAGAAGCAGTAAAATTGTTTATTTGATATAAATTTAATACCTTAATACCTTTCTTTAATACCTTAACGCGCTCCTCAGAAAACTGTTTTTAACGGACGGACGGGCGTACAACAAAGGAATCCTATAAGGGTTGCTTTTTTTTTCCTTTCAAAGTACGGACCCTTAATAAGACTTCAAAATAATTATGACATTTATACATATACAAAGTATTAAAACAACAAGTGGACAATAATGGCTCGGCGATAACGGAACAAATCTTAGATTCGGGAACGGCATTCTTTTTGTCAAGTCGTCAAGCTGCTGCATGCTGCTGCAGTCTGCCATGCTTCAAGATCATGAATAGGAACCTTGAATGGGTTCGAAAATAGTCGGGAAAGAATCTTATTCAATTATGTGAATATAGCCGGGTAAGTAAATGGTTCACAAAAATTTAATCACAAAACTTGTTTTATTTACATGTTCAAAATTAATCTGAGTTATTTACGACTTTTGTGACTCAATAAGTTTTAATCTAAGGAAGTTAGTGAAGAAGATATCTAAGGCTTTGCAATTCCTTAAAATCGCTATTCAAATTTCTACTTACTCATGTCACATATAAACGTAAAGAAATAAATTTGTAAGTCACAAAAACAATACTTTATTACTTTTTACCATAAGTAGAGTAAGAAATGTAGTATTTACTAGCAGTAGTAGTAGTATTAGTAATAGTGTAATAGTAGATGATCAGACTAAGGTTGTGAATAATTAGGTCGTAAAAACACATTTTTTTTTGTCTGTCTATGCTGTTAGTCCTGTTGGCTTTTACAGCGTCAACGGGGGAACACACATAATTAGTCAAAAAAAGTTAGTTACAGTTTGCGTCAAAAAAAGTAACTTTCTAGAACAAAGTAAGAAAAGTAAACAGTAGTATTGTCGGTGTTCTATAAAAATAGGATCTAATCACCTTGAAATAATTGTTGACTTTATTTTTGCTTGTGAACTATCAGGCTTTTGATTAACAGCGGGTTGAACAATACAATTTTAAGGTAATTAATATTTAACTGTGGATAACAAATTTAAATTCAGTTATAATATGTCAAGTACCGTAATTAGGCTAGTAGATTTACTTAAAAGCCCTTTGTTCTTTTAAAAGTAATGTGTTATATTTCATAGTAAAATACAAAATATCGTTTTACGTTATTCAATAATAAACTAAGTGGGTGTCATTGCTATTGGTTACAAATTCTTTAATCTGATCGGGCCAAACCAAATGATTTCAGTATATAATAAGTTTTACCTTTGAAATACGTAATAGGCAACTCATAATTCGTACATTAAAGATTTTTAACGGCAACCTAACTTTTATATATATTAGACTTTATATCGACTGACAATTCATATAAATGTACTCACTCATCCGTCTGTTAACATAGCCTAGTTGCCTTAAACAGGGATAAACATGGTTTAGAGAAACGCTAATATTTATGTTTGTATGTACATTGGTTCACTCTCACCCAGTTAGACCGGTAGTGTATAATCGTTTCGTTTTAATAGGTTTCTGTTAAATCACATTACATAATTTCAAATTAAAATAATAACAACGATTCCTTACGTAACACGACTAATGGAATTCACTGCTTGACCAAAGTACGAGAAGGGAAGTGGTCGATAGTAATAGTTTCCATGACATACTGCTTCAGCAGGGCTATTCGCTAACTTTTACTTTTCTAATGACCATCAGCTGTGACGTCATGGCAGTTTGTTACTATAGTTACATTATAGGAAATTAGTTGTTTGACAACCATTATGTCCGCACTTACTGATATTGATTTTCATTTTAACTGTCAAAAAAGATACGCAATAGCCCTGCTGGTCACTTTATTGAAACACTTATTTTCATAAGATTTATTCATATTCATAATTATATATATTCCTATAATTAGTTATAAGTAAATTTTGTATAAAAATAAGCAAAAATACGGAAATTTTTATTTTAACTTTAAAAATATGATATGATATAGTGTTAACTTTGAAATAAAAATAGTAATATTAAGTATATAACATGTACTCGTAAATCAACCATTTACGTAAAATAAAATTATCTAAGCAGCTGCAAAAACGGAACGGAACAAAAATTCACTTACAATATTCAGGTAAGCAGACTTCTTTATGCGACAGTATATGGTATAGATGATTCTCTTCTACAATTATTTTTATTAGTACACTCGTATAATGATAAATTGTTTCCGTATTTTACAAATATACATTAAACCCACTGAACTAAAATCTTAAACTTTGGACTATTTGTTATATATTTTTGTTTTTCTATGCTTCTAGTCATATTACTATAGTGCCTCAGTTTTATATGTACGTTTTTTCACTTTATTTATTCAGAGTTCAATCGATTGCCCAGCCTGCGAAAAACTCCTGTAGTAGTTGTCGTGCCTGAGTGGAGGAAACTGGAGTGGATCTCCACTACTTTTGCAGAAGGGGAGAGGGGTCCCTTTCGTACGCCACTCCAATAAACTGCTCGACCCCCTGCTTTAGATGTCATTACAATAAACTCTCATCAAATTAATTTATCAAAAAATATGAAAACAAAATTTAAAGTAATTGATCACAACTGGTATGCTTTCCAACAAGAATAGCCGATATTGTGAGCCATGCGAGCTCATTACTGGACTCCTTCTGCTGTCGATACGTCCGAATGGGTATATTATCGCAGTAAAGGCTCCGCTCAGCTCTTCCAATCACTGTCTTGTCCGGTCCAAAGTCACATGCCTCTACTAATATCACCATGGCCAACAAACTTGCGCCGCATATGGCAATACAAGTAGGCAGAATAGAACGGTTTGCTTCAGCGCTTCGCATCGTACCTTTGGAGGAAGCTTTGCTCCACATCTGATTATTCTAACTCCTGCGCAGCCACTGTTTCCAAAACAAAACTGGTTTGTATGTTCCATATTTTATTACTAATTCACTACCTGGACTATGAAATAACCGTGATTTAATTGGTTCTCCCAGCAAGCCACACTTTTCTAACAAGTCGTATATATGCCTTGGATCACAGGGAGCTTAGATTGTAACATGTCTGATGTAACACGCAAGTTAACACTGCCTTGAGGTTTACTAAAAGAGAAAATTCCAGATCTCAATTTGACAGCTTTAATATTATGGAAGAGCGACTTACGAGCTATCTCTATGAAGTCGAGCCTTTCGGTCGCTTGCTATATGGAACTTTATTTGTCGAAAAAACGACTCTCGACGCCAATGTCTCTTTCTTCAATACTACGTTTTTTACAATGTATGATACTGACGCATCAGTACATGCTACAGAATTAAAATCTATATATATAGAATTGAACTCCTACACCTTTGATGACTAAGATACTTTAGACGGCTTAAAATTAGACGGAATCGTTTACTTAGTTTACGGGAACTTTTAGAAAAGAAAAAAGGGTAAAATTAAGAATTAGGTAAAAGGTAAAATAAAAGAATCAAATAAAGGTAAAGTAAAGAATAGTTAAACGCAATTATATTTATATTAATATATATAAATCACGTTCCTCTGAAATGCGGAAGTTTTTAAGTTCTATTGGAGTATATCCAAAAAAATACAAAATATAATAACTTATACATACATAGATGGCTTAAATCATTCCACAATTATTCTTTACCATAAAATTAACATGACCACCATGTTCCTCAACGGTGTTTTAAAGCTCGTACTCAAAAAATTCTCTTCGTTGCCGCCAATCAGTAAATCAGTAGATTTACAACTTAAATTATGCGAGGACTGTCTTTTTTTTTCTAAAAGGTTACCAAATTAATACGCTTTCTAGTTAATTTAAGATGTTATCTTTACAACAAATTTAGAATTCTTCTTTTTGTTATATAATATATTTGTATATTGAAGCCATTATTGTTTTTCTTTGTTTGAATACTACAAAGTCGGGAAGTCTGGAAGAAGTCGAATTTTAAAAATCTTTTTGAATATCGTGAAGAAAGATTAAGAACAAAAAAACAAAAGAAAGAATCTAATGTAGCCGCTGTCTTTCTGTATTAGTAGCATGTGTTGTTACCTGTAGTCCATGCAGTTTCGAGAATAGTTTGTTCATGAATAACTAAACATACATTGAAATGTTACCATAATGTATTTTTTTGTGTAATGACGTACAAATAATGGACATGTTTACTTCAATGTTGTTTGCAATAATTTTGATTGAAGCATAGATATGGACTACAGTGTCGGAGTTTAGGGGTGCCTTTACAAGTCCCATGGTCATGGGTCACACCATCGCATGGCCCGTGTTCATACGATAATTTTATTTGGAGGTTTCATTGCCCACTAAACCGATTTCTTGGGATTACGTGTAACTGACAGATAATGGAGTCAGATCTTATTTTGACTTTGCAACAGCCCATGGTATATAAAAATTGATTCAGACATTTTTACGTCTACCGAATGTAGATAGCCACATGCCCTCTGTGGTAGTTTTTCTGCTGAGTCCACAACAGATATAGACAACAGGTACACATACTATTAATACAAGTATACAGCGACAACGTTAGTTTCCCTATTTTGTCTTTAAATTCTAATTAAAAGTACCTTTATTCAAGTAGACAACCAGTTTTGAGTCGTCAATTATGACATTAAAATGGTCAGTATAGTATGATAATTAAAGGTTTTTAGCATATAAAGAAAACAAAAATATGTATAGCTTTATTATTCAAGAATACTATATAAACAGAAATAAGAAATCTAAATCCGTCGTAAAGATAACATTTTAAATTAACTAGGTAGCGTATAAATTTGGTAACGTTTTGGGCTAAAAAGAAAGTGGCCCCTCCCATAATTCAAGCTGTAAATCTACTGATTTACTGAATGGCGGTAACGAAGAAAAATTCTTAATTACGAGTTTAAACACCGTTTAAGAATCATCTTGAAAATGTTATTTATATTTTTATAGGTAAGCATAATTGTGTTATGATTTGAGGTAGGTATATATTTTGACATTTATATCAGAACAATATTTTAATTGATTTGATGTAAATAAATATTGGGTAGGTACCATAGAATTCTGTACCTAATGGAAAGTTTCCTGAAGTTTGGAGAACGCAACTATTGCTATTGCATTGAAATGCTAATACTTTGTAGCCGGGGGAAAATGGACTCGTCGAAAATTAACATAAATACTTTAAATAGTTATAGTTTACATATAACTTAGCTAGCTTAGGTATTATAAACTAAAATAGTTGTTACATAATATATTTTCTGTTGTTTATTCTGTAAGCAAACACAGAAATATTGACATGATACTTTTACTTTATGGACCTACTGAATGACACATAACATCTTTTATTAAAATCGAATACCTTAATGTAATTAGAGTGCTGCTTAATGTTGATATTTCCAAGGGTAGCTCCTAGCTGTAGTCACTTGACTGCTATAACCATTTTATTTATATGTATTATATATAAATGTGATTCATGAAAATAATGAATATGACTTAATACAGTGCTTTTTTTTCCTTTTCTTTAATTCGTTGCGTTATAAGCCTTTATGTGTGAGATATTGATATTTATTCTATCAAAAATTCTACGATTACCTTCTTTCTCAGTTATGACATCGACTTATAATTTTCAATAATAGAACTGTAGATGTAGTCCTAATTATTATGGCAATCTTTTAATTTACCCTTTTACATTAAAAATATTATATAAATATAAACCTATAATTTGTATGGCTTTTCAAATGAGTTTAAATAACAATAATTTCTAATACTACACAAATCCGATCCCCGAGTTAATGAAGATACACTGCGTTATAATAATGTTTGGTAATAGGGTGCTGGTATGATCTGGAGTTAAAAGGTAATTTGTATGAACATTTATTTTTTACGAATCTTTTGTTAACAGATTACAGTTTTATAATCAGCAAAATTTTAATAAAAGTGTTTGGTTGTTTTAAGATTTCATAATTTATTAACTTAATCATAAATACTTAAAATAAACATACGTATAATTATTTTATTTAAAAATGATAAAATAAAATATAGGCATTCATTTGAAATTTCCCTACTTTTGTTTTTCCGAAGTTTACGGTCAATGTGCTATTCTTTTCCTATCCTACTAAATTTAAGTAACGCTGCAGGTCCAGAGTATCAGATAAGTGAACGACTGATTTATTATATTTTTATTTGTTAAGGCGTACTAAGAAAGTGTACAAATAAGTTATACAATAGTACTACTTTTTAGAAATAATTGCTCAGAAAAACAGCATAAAAAAGAAGAAGCTACCATTAAGTAATTAAATGTTGTAAAACTGTATTAAGTTAAAGGGGCTGGATATATTTTTTCTTATCTTAATTACTTTAGGCAATTATCAAGGTCTACTGGATAATGTATTTTTAGTGTTTATTCCTCAGTATCCTATACAGTACGTACAATCCTGAATGAGATATTTTTTATTTAAATTTACAACAGCCAATGCGGTTTTTGTGTAACATTAACATTGTTTTTTCATTTTTTTTTTGTTGGGACCCCGGAGACGACCCTATTATCATTGGAAATTCTGCCATATTTAAGACTACAAAAAAAATGGGTTATACTGAACTCCGTATTGGGACGTGAGCAAATGGCTTTCATACTTGACACTTACAACAGAGTAGAGCAAACTATAACTATAGTAACTTGATTACAGGTCTCTCATATCCATCACCTTAACATAGATCGGCGTAGAGTAGTTTTTATAGCTACGTTTCGTAGCTAAAGTGGAGTTTAGACCAGAAACCCGCGCTGCCTGACCTACTATTTTTCCAACCTCCCCTCTCCGCTGGGTTGCCAATGTATTTGCCTATCTTCATTATCGTGAAGTCCATAGTTATCCGTTTCTTCGTATTTTATATATTTTTTTAATGATCACGAAAATTTTCTCTTTACTTTTGAAATATGTCCATCTGTTTGTGTTTTCCATCCTATACCGACAATGGAAATAATATATTTTTAAGTACGGCGTGACTGCAGTTAATATCCAAATTTACTTTCTTCCAAACTTTGTGAATATATTGTAGACATCTCTTTTGGATCTACAACTTTTCTATATATTTCGATTAAAATTAATTATTTAAAGTTAGAAGTGATAGTCAGACTGTAAGGTTAAATTTAGACCTTAAATTACTACTACTACTATTACTATTTTTCTTTAATGACTTATGAGTCATTAAACCAAATAAGAGTCGTTAAAGTACAAATAAGATAACAAGAACACAAACATTTTTGTAATCATAAATATTTAGATACCTTATATATGATAAGCTTTTGTAAAATATAACTTTAATATTGTATATAAAATGTAAAGTTATAATAATAAAATTGGAGTACTAACATCCTTCGTTACTAACATTTACGCTATTATTAAATTATACGCACGATTTTCTTAAAAGCATTAATTCGTAAAAGAAGGCTCCTCCAAAAAATCAAAAGCGAAGCCTTATTCAATATTAGGCGCGGCTCCTGATTGGATTCTCATGATGGACACGTATGAAAAGCATTACAAAATCCCTGGGGATGTTGGTGTTTCGTCATCCAGACCGGACTTATTCCTGTATTCGAAACAACTGAGGCGCGTGATACTTGTGGAGCTTACTGTTCCTTGGGAAACAAACATCCCAAGGGATCACACATTCAAGCTCAATAAGTATTACGAACTAACCAACGAACTGATCAGGAATAAATTTATAGTTAGTTTGTACGCGGTAGAAGTGGGAGCGAGAGGTATAACAGCAAAATCTCTCTATAGCCTACTTAAAGATCTTGGCCTTTCTAGAACAAGCATCGGTTCATTTCTAGAACGTACTTCAAAGGCGGCATTAGTAGGTTCTTTCCAAATTTGGTTAGGTAGGGAGAGGAGTGTGGAGGGTGAAGGTGAGCGTTTTTGCGCATAATAAAGGGGCCCCTTAAACCTACTCCTGGGTCGCAAGTCCCAGGCACTGCTTGCACTCCTCTCCTTGCAACGCGATGGGCCCGGCACCCGCACGGTGAATCCATGGATTGCTAAGAAGCTTCGTCTTGTATTAAAAAAGAATTTGTTAATTGAACAAAAATACCAAACATGTAATTTTATTTACTTAGTTACTTTCGTTCCACAATATTAATTCGCTGTATCTGTGCTATCGATATTCCAAAGGCCATGATTTCAATTACACCTGATACATCTCCTTTGTTGTTTTAGGAAAGGTGTACTTTGTTCTTTATATACTATGTATTATGTTATTAAAGTAATATTGTGCTATAATGTTCCTTATAAAGGTAGTTATTTATTTCTTTCTATTATTTCTACGTAATTAAATAACTGATTTGGTGTTTATTTACCAAAAAAAAAATATCTCTACAAAAAGATGTTGCAACCTCTAAGTGTTATTGTGATGGATTAGTTATTAACTTTTATATATTAAGTTATTGAAATAACAAAAGCTAAAAAATATAATGAAAATAATTGTAACTATTTTTATTTACGATTAGCGATACTGCAGCCGAATTGGTAGAGCGATCGATGAGTTGGATTCCCAAAGGTTTCGAGTTTGAATCCTAGCCCTTATTTTTCATTTTTTTTCTGTATAAATTAAAAAATATATACTTTAATTGATTTTATACTACGTAGTTATAACATTAACATGTGCGTTACAGGTTAAACGTCAATGTTATAGTCACCTAAAAACAAGAGCAAACAAGAAGACAAAAAGTTTGTGTATACAAGATTCCTTGTGATTGCGGTAAGTGTAGGGGTAACTTCAACACAAAGAAATTTATAACATACTACAAATATTTCTACTAAGACTTTATACTCTTTTTTTTACTTAAAACTTTATAATCTGGATTTTTACTCATAAATGAATATTGAATAAGTGAAATCTTTAACACATTTCGTATATAGAGAAATTCAGATTGCCAAAATGAATTGAACTTTAAGGATTAATTTTCATTTTATTACTGATCTATATATATAAAGAAGGATGTTTGTATATATGAAATCGATGAACTCAGAAACTATTGGACCGATGATTATGAAAATTGGTATGTATATGTATTTTTCCACGGAGAAGGTTTATATGGTATGTCCATTGATGTAACTCGCCACCAGGCGGCGCTGTCAAATATCGACTTCCGCCCCGTTCAACCGATTGTCATAAAAATTGGTATGACCATGAATGTTTCCTTAAAGAAAACGAATATGCTATGCCCATTGGTGTAACTCGCCACCAGGTAGCGCAGCGATGTATCGACTAATAAATAAACATTATCCAAAATTAAAAACAAATAACTTCACATCTGTCATCTGTCAATAAGCATAACATAATAACACAAATCAATAATATAAATAACTAATATAAATTATTTAAGATAAGATGATTATATACAGAAAAAAGTGATTAGTTAATTTAATCATATGAAAGTGGTCAATAATATAATCTATACTAATATTATAAAGCTGAAGAGTTTGTTTGTTTGAACGCAATAATCTCTGGAACTACTGGCCCGAATTGAAAAATTCTTTTTGTGTTGAATAGTCCGTTTATTGAAGAAGGGTATATGTCATCTCGCTGTGACTTATAGAAGTCAAACAGCAATGAAAAATGCTGCAAAAACGGGAAAAGATTTCTTTTTTGAGAGCTTTCCTCGCGTGCGCTGAGGAAACACTAAAAACCGCGCGGACGGAGTCGCGGGCGACCCCTAGTACTACTCTATATTTACATTTAAAATATGAGTAAATATTAGTAAAATGTAACAAAAAAGTAGTAAATATAAATGAAAAATTATTTATTGCATTGCTAAAATCATATTATTATATGATCCCTTCTGGAATCATCAAAAATGTCACCATTAAAAATAATCAACTGTATATATTTTTTAATATTGTTAAAGTAAATATTTCTAAATGGGAAATAAACTTTTATGCAGATAAACTATAAGTAGTTACTTGTTAGTAAGTTTCTAAGTAGGTAGTATCTGGATCTTTCCAATATTTTTCTTATAAATAGGTTAACTTAAGTTCAACTACGAAAGTAGAACATATAACAAATGAATTGTAGCATAAAATAGAAATACCATTATCTATATTGGGAATCAAATTGACTGGTTTTAATAAAAAAACAATCAAGTCGTAAAAAGCTTTTTAAAGAACATACTTAAAAAATAATAAGTTATTCAGTTCGAGTGTACCTATATTTTATCCATAATTAACGATGCACGCATAAGATATAAAAGCATTAGTCCTTGGTTAAAATTTTTGATTTCTTGGGTAAACATTTTCTAAATTACTACTGTGAGTAAACACTTGTGGTCACGTGAATGTTGGAGCGGTTCGCACGTATAGCGCATGCTTAATTACCTTATACCAACCTACCTGTACTCGTTATTAATTGATACCATTGTTTAAAACTAAGATACTACATATAAAAAAAATATATTATACTAAATGAGCTTAGTTAAAATGGTTATTAGTAAATAAATTGTAATTTTTTGACGCATTGGTCTGTTTGAGGATAATAAAAAAAAAACAGTTACTTTATTTAAATTTTGTTATCTTGCTACCTCCCGCGTCATAGTTCTTCTCTTCCAAACCTTATAAGAAAGTACAAAAATAGTTAATAGTTAATGCATGTATTATATGGCACACTTAAAAACTACCATAAAATAGTACATAAAAAAAATATATTTTCGAGATAAAAAAAAAAAAGTATGTCAGTTACTTATTTTAGAATATTAAAATTGAATATTTCTAATATTTTGAGAAATAAGACATTAATCAAAATTATCAGAATGAATATCATGCGAAAAACTACAGCTCGTTTTAAAAAAATATGTGTTGACTTGAACGGTATTGTGCATGTAACATTGCCCCAGGGTGCAACATTTATGTAAATTCCTCGTAACCTGCACCTGCTTCGCTATATTCCCTCATGATTTTTGTCTCATTATTCATTTCATGTTTTATTTTTGTAAAATGACAATGTAAACAGAAACCCCTTTTTTGCTGCATGCGGGTTATTTTAAGATCCTATTTCTCCACTGACCTAACTTAAGACAAATGTTATTCTTTCTACTTTTTTTTATAACTTGCCTATTAAAATTAAACGCACATACATTAAGAAACAAAAAGATATGTCATTAAATGTTTTCTTTTCTCCTAAAAAGTTCGACAAATATGCAAATGAAGATATTACCATTTCCAAACTAATTATACAAAAAAAATATAAACAAACAATCTTCAAACAAACTCGTTGCCCGAAAATAATATCGTTCCCAGGAGGTAAAAAATGACTTATAGTATGCTGTCCAAAATGACAAGTCTGCTCTTTCTCTATACGGAACCTTGACAGCTAGTTTATGTAATAAGTGTATTTTTTATCTTGTTTTTTTGCATAAGAAAGAATATGTATGTACAGTGTATACATCTGTTAGAAATTTATGGTAGAAAGATATAGAAATTTTTGAAAAGGTTTTTACGTTTGCAGTGCCTTGGTTAAAACCATTAATATTATGATTTATAAAATATCACAAATGCTATTAGTATATTTTATATTGTTTTATTTTATGTACAAATGTGCTTTAGTCGATTAACAACGATAACAACAGTGGTCACTACAATTGATTGCCAATTCAAAATGACTAATTGTTTAAATTCGGTTCATAATAAATATCTGAGTGGCTATAAATTATGTGGTCAGAGATCATTAAAAGCCCGGTGTGTCTTATTCATTATCAATGAATAACAGACCAGGATATTAACTAATTAATTTTTCGGTTACGTTACTCTGATACTTTACATGTTGTTGCCAGCCCTCAATAATTGGAAAAACGGCAAATGGAATTACACTACGCTTAAAACAATAGATTTTACTTTTAATTACACAATTGCTAAACATACCACATCTAGCAAAACATTTTTGTTTTCTTAGAAAAACTGGTTACACTTCACATTTATATTTTTAGTAAGTATTATAACAAATGTTTTTTTTTTAGTCTTAAATTATTTACAGTAAATAACATGAAAATAGATAAAGGTAAATGAGAATATATGTAAATGAGATATCTATTCTATAATCAATATCTAATCTATCTATTGTATAATCAATTCTAATATAAGTTTAATTTATAATTATAACTATATTATCTATCTTCTTGGAGGTGTTTTAGGAACAAGTTTAAAAATCTATATAGATAATTAGAGTACTTAAACAGCAGTAACAATTTAAGCCTTTACCACACGGTCAGAACTGCAAATATTAGATTTTCTCTCCGTGTTTATCACAAGTGGGAAATGGAGCAACTACTCTTACATACAGTCTTAATTAAATGTGTAAATAAGATTAAACCTCTTCATTAAAAAAATATGAAATCTAATCTGAAAACTTTTTCTTTTGTTTAACATTATATTTAAAGTATAGTAAGTTATAATTTAAATTTAAACAAAGCTGCAACTATTTAAACTAACCTCGTCACTCTTTGAAGTATTAACTCAACGATAATCTTAGACATTGTCTTTTTGTAGTTAATACAATCTTAATTTTAAACTTATTAATAAAAAAAAATCTTAATATATGATCATGAAGTAAAGTATATGACAATTGATAATCAACAGTTTGCCAAAACAATGAAACTGAGAGACATGAATCTTGAATGGTTATTCTACTTCAAGAGTATTCAAAAGTATTAAACTGGGACGAAATTAGCTTCTGAAAAATGTGATCTCAGAAGAAGTATATACATTCTGAATTGAAATAAACATTTGACTAAACTTAAGGGGGATTTTTTTAATACATAAAATCCATAGTGTTCATTGAAAAACAATATGTAAATGTCTGTAGATGAGTCAATTTTATGTCTACCTTATATTTTCAGTTATATGCATTGAGTATTATTTAAATATGTATGTATGAAAAGTATTTTGAAATCTCAGCGTGCGGCTACAAATATATTTAAATTTTTCATTACTGGTTATTCGATTATATAATAGGGGCAGCTATATAATTGTTTCTAATTATACATAATACCTAATATAAATGTATTATATTCCTGATAAAAAAGTTTACCAAAAAAAACACGGACTTCTGAACTTCGCTGACTTTTCAATCGTAAATCGTCTCCGAGGTCTAATTGGATCAGACGTCAATCTCCCTTTAAATCTGGTTAGCTGTGCAGTCGACGAATACTAAGTGAAACGTTTTCCAAAGGTTTTTCTTTCTTTTTTTTAAATATTCTAAATGCAAAAAGTGAAAAAAATAATCAATAACATTTCACCGAATAACCATTGTTTGAAAAAAAACATTCAAGAATCGAATACATCAATAATTAATCATATTACAATAATGGTTTTTTTTAGAATAAAAACTTTAATTGTGTTGTATTTTATAATTAATATCATAAAACGAAATGTACTTACCGCAACTTTTATTCTGTAACAATAACGTCGTAATCAGGAGTCGGACAAGGGTCCCATAAGGAAGATTTACTCTAACATCAGTGTAAATATTAACTACTCAGTGACAAGGGTACACCGACGCGCTGTAATGATAGTTTTTAACTTTCTAGACTATATTATTCAAAATCTAATTTATTAGACGGTAACATTGTTTATATTTAGTTCATGTTTGACTAATTAGAGAATTAAAGTCACAGAATACAAACCACAACTTTGGTATTCGTTTTGTTTAGTAGGTGTGTGAAAATATGCTTTATAATAATTGTATAAGTATTTTTGAACTTTTTGGCTAAAAGTATTGATTTTACCAAAATGGCTAATTATTGAATACACTACTGGAAGAAAATAATGTATTGTTGCCCCAAAATCCTATAGTGAATACCTTTCACACGCATGTATCTAAATTTCCATATAAGTGAAAATATATTAACCTAATTTAATATAATTAAATCTTAATTTCATATAACTAAATATTTTTTTGTTTGTTGTTTACTATTTATTTTTGTTATGGCTTCACTACTAAATATTTTAACTCTATGATATTAGTTGTCACTTGAAAATTTGACAGTTTGTCTCACACATTACACAGGTTTTAAAACTAGTATTTTAGTGTATATTATGAGGTTGTTTTAATAATAAAACTACATTTGATTTGTGATATTTTTGTTATAACTAAAATGTTGCAAAAAGAAATAAAATCATATTAGTTCGATGTGTTTTCTATTATTTGGATTCAATTTATAGCCTAAGGCTTAACTTGAAGGTATATTAATTTAAAATACTAAATGAAAAAGTAAATAAATACAAAAATAAAACCACTGCAATAATAATTATGATTATTCCTGTGTTAAATTTTCTTCTTACGTGTTTTTTATCGTGTACACGAATAGACCCACGACGAATGACTTTAAATACTTCAATGCAAAAAAACAATAGCATGTCAGTAGGGACAATATCAAAAAATCTGAAATTTTCATTTATTACAATCGGTCTAGCCGTTTCGGACTCTGTAAGGAACATACATATTACTGTCGCTTTTATGAGTATAGATTAGTGACATAAAAACATACTACGTACATCTACGACACATAAAAATATACGACACCGATATATCTTATAAAAACAATAGCATGTAGGTAGTTAAAAAAAATGTCATTGACCTGTCAAAAACAGAATGATTCTATTGTCACTAAACTTTACAGGATTATTTTTCTTTCTTGCAGGCTCAATCTAAAGATTCTTTGAAAATTTAGTTGAAATCGGGCCAGCTATTTCGGAGTCTTTAAGGAATATACATTTATAGTAATAGACTGGCTAATACAGCAATTTTTCACTTTTCTTCTAAAGTTTGTTTATTCATTATGTTATTTTAAATCAATTGAGTTTCTGTACACGCTTTTATTGTTAACCCATTTAATTCTTTACAAAATAGGTACTCTTTTCAAAAGATAATGTTTATTACTTGGTGAATAATTAAATTATTAAAAATATCAGACATAATAAATTAGTCAAGATAATCCATCCGGAGAGCAACACTCCCGAGCGAACTAAGACTATGGATATCAATCAAAGTCAGCTGCAGAGGTCAGGGGACATCGAATTATACACGGACAAGTACGGGTCCTATTTCGGACTTCCTCGAAAATAATTTGTACTGAGATGATTAAATGAATGGCTTTCTTAGTTATAGTTTGATCAGTTACTAATTATATGCCTGCTGCTTTATAAAACCATTTTTAAAACTATTGATAAAACTAGGATTCAATAAAAACAATAAGACAAAAAGTTTTATCTGTGAAAATTGATATTAATTACACTTTTTCGTTTTCGTTCTTGTAAATCTGAATTTATTGGATAATAGACTGTCTCTCTGTATGTTTAGTACTCCGGCCGTGGCGTTTGTGGTTTTGCACGTGATGAATCTAGGCAAATGTCTGTCATTGTCCAGTGGATTTATAACAATGGGATATTAACCCAGTCCATGTTACTTGGTGTTTGTGCTCATTGTTCTGTGTATTTAAACAAATCTGTATTAATTTATGTACTTTATCAAATATTGATATGGTAGGTAATGTTAAATATTTTAATTTTTTCACTATACTTCGTAATGTATTGTATTAATATCCTCCTGATTGCTGGAGTTTTCATATTTGTTATTAGAATTAGTTTATAAATTTTTAAACCATTTACTTTAAACTATTTCAAAGCCTATTCCCAACCCCGTTTAAATTTTCAGTTGCTAAAAAACTTCAAATATTCAGTTGGGAGATGGTGATTACTTAGCCATTGTTAAAAGTGCAAACTCGCAGCGCCAATCTCAATGATGCTGGAACTGAAAAAATGTTTGCGGTTTTATCCACTGGTCTCTAAAACAGTGAAGCTTTTATACACAATTTTATTTTTGGGTTTTTGAGAGGAATGCAACCAGAAATTGACATAAATTCAATTGATCTTATTGACTTTAAATTCTACACAATACAGAGTGGCAACATAGTGAGAAGGGAGCAAATTGTGCATCTCATGTTAAGAATATTTTTATAATAAAAATACAATTTACGAAGTTATCAATAGTTTAGAGAATAAATATATAAATTTATAATTTTATTTTGTTATTTAAGAGCAGTAGTAAAAGAAATAGAAAATCTCAATAAATCTCGGTATTAATTTTAATAAAATCTATATTTAAATACGTGAAGCAAAAACTTTGGATCCCTTTTCACCAAAATTGCGCGGATGAAGGAGTATGAAATTTAGCATACCTACTCATAGTTTATGTGTAGGAGAAGTGCAGAATGCTAATATTTTTCAAAAATAATGCACTTTTAATACATTAAATCAATTATAAAAACATTACACACACTGCGATGCGAAACATTTCACACACTACTTCGTTGGTAATGTATACGTTGACATGTTCAATGTATATTTGTCTGATGTCAAATAGTCGCACAGATTTGTTAGTCACTTGACGTGTATTAGAATAAAAATCAAAAATAAATATGCATAGAGTTTTTAATCCAAACTTTCATAAATATTAACACTTTAGATGGCGGTCGAATTTCGGCCGTTGGGCGGTCACTAGTATATGTAGTAAAATCAGTTAATAAGGCAATTGAACTTACAATAGATAACTATGGCTTATATATATTAGAATTAATAACTTGGACATGGACTGCTAAAACTCGAATGTTGTAATTTGTTTTTGTACTCCAAATCATTTATTAGTAATTTAATGAAAGCAGAATAACAGTATTCTGCATTCATGTTATTATCAATGATAACAAACCGTCCAAGTAGTTCATTTTGTTGCTGTCAATATACTTAATCTGGCCATAAATACTGTTACAATTAAAAATAAAAAATTATTTCATTCGAATTTGGAATCTGTCATTTTTATACTATTGTTCATTGTGTTTTCTCATTCTTGCGCCAATACATTGTGCAATATTATGGAGTGGGGTGATAAAGAGAACAGAATTGCTGTGATTACATAACATAAAATAGGTATGGAGCCAATGGCAATTTTTAAAACTCTCCATACACTTGGTATTAGTCAAATGTTTATGTACCGAGCTATTAATAGGTACAATGAGACTTTCTCTGTTTGTAATAAAGAAAGATCTGGCCGTACACGTAGTGTTCGTACGAAAAAGGTGGTTAAACCAGGAAGGGAAAGAATTCGAAAAAATCCTGTCCGAAAGCGAAAGATTTTATCTCGGAAAATGAAGAGAGCACCTAGACCCATGTCGCGTATTTTAAAAAATGACTTGGGATTTGTAGCCTATAAGAGACGTACTGCTCATTTCTTAACTGATAAATGAAAGATGAATAGGATGATAAAATCGAAACAACTACTGAAGCGGTACGCAAAGGGAGGTCACAGAAAAAAATTGTTTACGGATGAGATTTTTTTTAAATTGAAATTTTAACAAACAAAATAAGCTAAAATAAGCTTTTCTATTAGTCGACAGAGTTCAAAGTGGGCATTATCCGACTTCAGTGATTGTTTGGTGGGGTGTTACCTATGAAGGAGTGACTGAGCCATATTTTTGCTAAAAAGGTATCAAAACATTTGCACAAGTGTATCAAGATACCATTCTTGAGAAGGTAATTAAGCCCCTTAATAACACCATGTTCAATAACCAAGTATAGTCCTTCCAGCAAGACTAGGCGCCGGGTTATAAAGCTCGGTCCACGCAGTCGTGGTTGGAAGCAAACGTCTCGGATTTCATCAGAGCTAAGGACTGGCCATCGTCTAGTCCCGATCTTAATCTGCTGGATTATGATTTATGGTCAGTTTTAGAGAGTACAACTTGGTCTAAACGCCATGATAATTTGGAGTCCCTAAAACAATATATACGATTGGCAGTGAAGAATTTCCCCATGGAAAAGCGCGTGCTTCTATTTATACCTTGTCTCAACGTATAAAGGACTGTATTGCAGCCAATGGACACCACTTTAAATAAGCTCAGCAAAAAAAACATAAAATTTTGATTTTTTTATATTTGTGTATTAAACTAACACACTCTAAAAGTCATAAATGTAATATGCAATAAAAACAACATTTTTTTTTGATTACGCGATTTGGGTACTTCATGAATTCTTTACGTCACGTTATTTATTATTATTATTGTATTCGTCTGAATCTTTTTTTGTATATTACTAAAAATTGTTGCATAACTTTGGAATACTATGACTAGTATTCCAGATGAAGTAAGGCGTTTAAGGGAAAAATATGTCTTAGAAATGCTACCTTTAATTCAGACAATTTAAATAGTATAGAACTGAGTTATACAAATGTAGCAGTATAATATATTTGACTTACCTACATATATTTCTTTTACATTTACATATATTTTCTATATTACCTCTTGAAAACAACCGAAGCTTAGTATGAAGGGTGTGAATTTTATTCTGAATGTGGAACAAACGTCCAAACTTCTTGAATATTTGAAGACATAAAACCTCAGTTGGAATATGATTTTGAAGTAAAAGAATGTGTGTTACATGCGCCTTGTCCATAAATAATTAGGTAGCACAGTGTAACTGTTACGTAAAGATAACTATGTTTATAATGTTTTTTAAGTATGCCGTATTGTATATTTTCATTTTGTATGGTAGTCCATCACTTTCCAGGAAGGTCTATTTTTCATAAACCTTTCTGGAAAATGTTGTGTTTTGTTACAGTAACTATAAAACAAACCCACAATTAAATGAAACTCTGTTTATAAACTCATCGGAATACGAACACTTTACAAGCATATTTTATAAACATATTGTATTCTAAACATCTGAAGCGCGTGATACTTGTGGAGCTTACTGTTCCCTGGAAAACAAAAATCACACATTCAAGCTTAATAAGTATTACGAACTGAGCAACGAACTGTCCAGGAATAAACTTATAATTAGTTTGTACGCGGTAGAAGTGGGAGCGAGAGGTATAACAGCAAAATCTCTCTATAACCTACTTAAAGCCCTTGGCCTTTCTAGAACACGCACCGGTTCATTTCTAGAACGTATTTTAAAGGCGGCATTAGTAGGTTCTTTCCAAATTTAGTTAGGTAGGGAGAGGAGTGTAGAGGGTGAAGGCGAGCATTTTTACTCATAATAAAGGGGCCCCTTAAACCAACTCCTGGTTCGCAGGCACTATTTGCACTCCTCTCCTTGCAACGCAATGGGCCCGGCACCCACTGGGTAAATTAATAGAATGCTAAGAAGCTTCGTCTCATACTATAATTATAATATATTAAGAGTATAAATGTTTTGATATCCATAAACCTAACCGGTTCTTATCCGTTTGCTTATTCTGTAATTAATATATGGTATAAAAATTATATATAGTATTCTTTTATAGTAATATATGGTGTACTTCTTTTTGATAGTTATGTAGAGCATATTAAAATTGGTGCCATAAACAAAACTATTAGGAGTAATAAAAAAAATTTAAATAGGATTTAACTTTGAGACAGTTGAATACATTGCTTTTAAGCTTTGAACTTTAACGTCTTTGAAGTTTAAGGCCAGTTAAAGATGAGCAACTGATGTATTACAGAGGTAAATATAATCTGTATCGTATTTATTTTATAGAATATATGTTATTTTACACTATTGTTTTTTACAATATTCAACATTTGTTGCTTCGCAAAAATATAATAATAATAAATAAAAAGGAAAGCCAACATTAAATCGAATTACTTATGAAAGAAATATCCTTATTATATTTCTATAATACCGAGAAAATAAATATGTACCTACAAGTGGTAAAATAAAAGTCAGCAATAAAAATATTAGATTTTTTGAGTTCCGTAAATTTAGATAGGGTTAATCATGCGTCGATTCATTATTCTTTTTAAAATCTCTTAACGGGTTCATTATTATTGGGTACCGATTGTTATAACTATATATATTATATACATATATGTCTTATTAATGAATATGAAATCAAGTAGTAACAAAAATCTCATTTATTTTATAGGAAAGTAATATTTTACAAGATAAATAAATATAATGATAGAAAAAGAAAACGTATTTATGATAGCAATATTCTATGAATTATTATAATAACCCCCCTCGGTACGCCCATGATTTTAGGCTACACATTTTTTGTTGAAAGTTTTTTCACCTATTATATTAATGCATAAAGTACTTTGAATGCAAAAGTGTAAAAAACTTATACATTATACAACACCGTGTTGAACGTTATAATAGTGTATAATTCGACAGTAAACTACGGCACACTAAATTCTCTAATTAATTTAAAATGATAGCGTAGAGTGAAGAGGGTTCATTAACACTATAGAGTGAAATTAACGCTACAGCTAGGAATTAGTTCAATTATTTACGATTTTGGTAATAATAAAGTCTCTTGAGTATATATTAAATATCTCTTAGCAACATTATATGGCAACAAAATGTTATTGGCTATTAAAATTGTTATATGAGATACTAGATAGTACACTAAATTAAACGTAACAATAGTTTTATCTATTTATTGTTATTTATATGTATTATATCTTTTAAAATTACGCTCTGTTAATATATATATATATATATATATATATATATATATATATATATATATATATATATATATATATATATATATATATATTATATATTATATTATATATATATATATAATAATGTTAATATATATATATTTATTGAATACTATCGATTAGGATATATATGTTTTTAACCTCCGACTAAAAAGGAGGGGTGTTATAAATTTGATCTGTGTATCTGTGTGTCTGTCTGTGGCAACGTAACAGCTAAATGACTTCTTTATACCATAAATTGAGTAATGGTCTAAATTTATCTTTAGAATTTATATTTTTATGAAAATTTAATAACACAAAAAATTTCGATGTCGATAATATCGATATGCATCCGTTATGAATTTTTTGCTTTTGTCACAGAATATATTTTTAAATTGTTGTCAAAAGGTTTTTCTTTGAAATGCTCAAAAAACAAATAATATATTTACATCTAACAACAATTTGTGTATCTTACAAATATGTAGATTTAAATAAAAAAAAACAACTATGCTAATTTATTTTTCTTTAATGTGGTAGTATAAAAATGGTACTTAACATAAATTACAAAAGTTCGTAAGAAATGAATGACTTTTAATTTTTCACATAATTAAAGCTAAGTGTAATGTAAATGTGAAACACTATTACAGCACTTAGTTATTTTTTTTTAATGAACCTGCCTCAATGTTAGGAAAATAAAAATGAAAGGTAAGGATATAGAATTTCGCTTTTTTTCCAAATATATTTCTTTAATTTTTTAAGTCTTAGATAAAAGACTTAAAAGAATTGAATTTAAAGGATTTAATACGGTTTAATTCATTTTTGAAGCAGTTGATGTGAGTGCTGTATGTTTTGTTTTGTAATGTTTTGCTCAAAAACCTCAAAATTGAAAACTTTACGTATGGTAAATATGGTTCCCGGCTTCAAGCCGGTCTTTATTATGTCGTACTATAACGGAAATACGTAATTTCTTTATTTAGCCTAAATAGATTTTCACCTGTGATCGTTCAAATTGGTCAATCTCTATTTCAATTCGT
The DNA here is from genome assembly GCA_959347355.1 of Napeogenes inachia. Taxonomy (NCBI): domain Eukaryota; kingdom Metazoa; phylum Arthropoda; class Insecta; order Lepidoptera; family Nymphalidae; genus Napeogenes; species Napeogenes inachia. Next base: position 17,630,247 of record OY365793.1, on the reverse strand, counting down.
TTACAAATAAAAAAAGTATTATTACGACAAATGAAATAAGCATTTTTTACCTTTATTCTTTCTCTTCATGAGTTCAAGTTAACTTCAATCCTTTTCAATTTTCCAAAAGTGCCATCGCATTTAGAATATGCTATATTTGTCAATAAATGTCGATAGGTGACAGCACAATTTTAGACTTAATTTCAAATATGCTGTCAGCTAAGTTTTCCCTGGAAAAATAAAAAAAATACTGATTTATTAATAAGTTGTAGGTGTCATTGAACGTTGATACTAAACACATAATGCTTTAAGCTCAATTGACGAAAATCCCATTAAAATTTGCTCAGCCAGTATTTTAATGATTTTTTTATACTATTTAGTTCAATGCTTGACTACATTCCACCGGATGGAAAGTGGAATGTAGCCTTAGATGGTAAGACGCATGAACCTAGCAACCTATTCACGTTTTTCTTGCAGATACCCTCATTGTATTCTGCTGGAAATGCCGGCAGGCAAGCTGTTCCAGTCCTTTACGAATTAAAAATGACAAAGCAAAGCGCTTCGTTCGAAAAGAGGGAATGTCCACAGCGTAGGGATACCTGCCGTGAGTCGGAACATCCGGTAATGGAAGGGCGACGGGTGCATTAAGTCGGGTAATTCCTGCGCACCCTCACCAAATGTAGGTATCCTGTTGAATACTGAGATTCTAGCAATTCTACGCCTGTATTCATGGCTGTGGAGATCGGCTTCAACCAATTCGGGGTCGCCTGTAACCATTTTTGCTCGCCTCTCAATTGAGTCCGGAACCGCAAGATGAGACTTTGCGGTTCCAGCAAGCATATTACTTAATAATATGATTTTAAATCGAAGTAAAAAGTATTTTGTTACATTTTCATTGGAACCATAAACTCCTTCGCAATAACCTCGGATATTTTATAACTATTTTCCAAGATGCGACCGCTTACTAACTGCGCATTGTAAACTGTTTTAGGAATGGAAGGAGGAATTTTGTAAGGAACATTCTAAAGTTTTGAAAATATTACATTTATTTAGATTATATATATTAAGTCATTTTACTCTTTTAGTCTTCAGCCTTTTTTAGATTACGAAACGGGTTTAAGTTCCTAAACTGACAACAATTCAAAAATATATCGTTTGGTAATTTAATACCCTGTAAGTTTCAAATCCTAGGCTGTGGTTTATTATATTCTAGTTCAAATTTTTCTGTTTATGTTTTGTTAACGTTTTTATATTATGTATCTGTAATATGTTTAACATGATACCTTACCGTACACGTTACCCACTACATATTTAAGTATCCAATTTTTCGTTACTATTGTATACATTTTAGGGAATAATATTATTCTGTATTTATTTAATACATGCTTTCTATACTATACTATTGTATTGATATTTCTGTAAGGAATAAAAATATGACAATTATTCTTAATTACCAAAAATACTTCCACTTGACAATAACAACAAATATTAATTTCCCTTTTTCGTGCGTAACTTTTAATGGAATAATGTAGCACAGTTTATGAGTTTTCTCATAATAAGTTAGTGGACAAAGTTTTAATTTACTGTCGCCCTGTAAATTGCTAATCTACGGTAATTAAAAGAATACTGAATGAGAAGAAAGCTTAAATAGCTTAAAAAGCTTAAATATGCTTTACTTAAAAAAAAAACTTTTGTATAACTCTACAATATAAATATATACCTTCCAAATAAAGCGTTTATAAATTTTAAATGTTTATAACCCTGAAATGGAAACTTTGATTTAATTTTATTTCTCTACTTGAATCAAATTTTTTAAAACCCGACCGGTATTTAGTTCTATAAACAAACAAAATATTAACTTATATTAACTTCCATTATGGAAGTATTTGTAGGTATAGAATATGAAACAATGTGTCATAACCGACTTTCAACATTGTTGGAGCATTATTATTTGATCACCTAGTAAATATGAAGCGTCGTAAAATCTGAGTGTTCCTTGAAATCGACGTACCAGAGTGAACGTCCTAATTGAGTACATACGAGAATATATTGTGGCGAGCAAGTTTCTTAATGAATACAGAAATATAAATTTTATAGCCAAATTTTATTTTAACTTGCTGACGCTAGAAAAAGATGAATAAAATACATAAAGAAATACGAATGAGTAGATGAAAAATAAAAAAGATGAATGAGACTACAAATTGTTTTGTGGATTTAATATCTTATGCCTGATAAAATGTACACTATTTACATGCATATGTTCGCTATATTATTCCCTCGTCTTTCAAAAAGCAGTCATTATTATTTACTTCCTCGTTTTTTATCTTTTGAACTATTTTCAAACGTTTAAAAGTATTTTTATCAGTTCGTTCAATTCCACTGTAGCCTTTTACGTCTTGTCCGAGAAATATAGTTCTTAGAGCGATAAAATATAGTGCTGTGAAGTGGATTCCATAATATCAAATAAAAGTGAATAACATGCACTGTATTTTTAATAAAATATATTATTTTTATAATATACTACTGCTTTAAAATTATAGTGAAGGAACTTTAACAATTTTGAACGAGGTATTTACTGATACGTAAATTGTATATATTGAAATATATGTTGAACATATTCCAACCTATTGTTATTATTTCGTAATATAGCGAGAGTTAAAAATGTAAAAAAAAAACGTATAAATACATCCCTGTTTGGAGGTGGAAGACAAAAAATTAGGCGTCATAATCGTAATCGCTCTCATTGTTGGAAAAAAATTGATTATGTGGAAGTATAACTTGCTTTTACAGCCCACTTCTGATGGCTTTGAACTTTTACAACTAATATGACTGAAGATACTTTGTTGAAGAGTTAAAGCGACTATACGACGGTGCAGCTAAGAACCGTAGTTATGACCTATGTATGTAGTTCTTTAGCTGTAAAAAATATCCAACTCATACAAACAAAACTCTTTTCTCTGTAATAAATGAAAACTTACCAGAGTTACTACTAATTTGCATAATATTGGACACGTTGCATGAAAATTACTTCAGTTTTAGTTCAATTTAGTTATTGATAGCAAAGAAAGAAAGCAACACTAGTGATTTGTATATTTAGTCATTGAGATATGTAACTATTGTGATGAAATGGGACACAGAACCCTAGTGTGAATATTAATTTAATTGTTTTGGCAATTATTCATTCTATAGCTCCAAATAAAAAATTGGTATATTTACAATGCTACTAGTCTACCAGTCATGTTAAATGCGGAGGAGATATTTTCGAGAGTTTTGAGTATTTCGTTAGGTCCACTAGAATCCCAACAGATTACGGACTAAGTATTTAGGCGATTGGTAAATGTACAATCCGTGTAGAAGCTAATGTAGAAGCTCGACTTTAACATTTTCATATGTATGATGTTTCGTATATTATATATATTAAGAAAAATATTTTTTACCTTGCTTGTCAAAATCGCTTACAAAATAGTCTATTTAAATCTTTTTATGAAACATGAGTTCTAATGATAGATGAAAATAAAGACTACTTTCATGACAATAAAGACTATCATGTACGCTTAGGATGTAAAAACGAAGGACATGTTAATGTGAGTGTGATAGAAAGAGAATTAGACCTTAAAATTGAAAAGAATAAAGAAAGAAACTTCGTTTCTAATGTAAAGACTATAATAATAAATACACAAACAATGAATTTAGGTATTCTATAAAGGCCCAATAAACCTGTTGAAATATAGCATTCTGATGTATAAAAAGAGATAATATACAGAGAAAGGGCCCACATCCTTTTTTGTTCTATCTACAAACAATGTCACTTTGCATCATTTATAGATAATTATTTCAGCTAACGATAAATCTGTTTTTAAAACTAAAATCAAAGATAAAAAATAATTTTGAATTTTGAATAATGATTGCAAAAAATAAAAATGCTAATTATATATTAAACCTATCGGAAGTGACTTTAGAGATGAGTTCGACAACAACCTAATAAATATTTTTTTATTAAATAAATTGTAAAAAGCAACGCTTAATAATGCCCTATACACCTCAACAGAATGGGTGCTATGAAAGTTATAATAGAACTATTGTTGTGGTGGCGAGAAGTTTGATGTATGCTCATGACCAAAAGACACAAGTTTATCCTACGAAAGTAAATGAAATGTCACCTTACGAAATGTGCCATAATGAGAAACCAGGTGTTAAACATCTTTAGATCATAGAAAGTATATGTTATGCACATGTTCCTAAGCAAACCAGAAAGAAATGTCAAAGAAAGTTTCGAAAGGTATTCTGATTGGTTATGACGACATTGATGGCGATATCGGATATGAAACAAAGAAAGTCATGTTCTTACAAGATGTTATTTTTAAAGAAATGCTGTTAATAGAGAAAAGGTTAATAGAACAAAACATAGCTTAAAAAACAGATACTGTTAGTAGTAATGATGATATTGATGTTATAAAACAGAGTACATAAAATATATATGATAATAAAGAAGTAGAGTTAAATAATTTTGAGAATCATTATGACCGCGAAGAATATCAGAATATCAGTAAGCAGATTCTGATGAAGGTATATAAATTGAGAGACTTTGTTATATCAAGAAATAATATAAATACTTACAACTTATAAATACAAGATGCTGTAAAAAGCAAATATAAGGATGAATGTTTTTAAGTAAGATACCTAAATAAAAACGTTACGTGAAAATACTGCAGTAGGTTTACCAATTAAAAGACAACAATAATAATATAATTAAGTTACACTGAGATAGTACCATAGAAAGATATACTATAGTACCATAGAAGACACTACTTGTAATAAAGGGTTCTTTAGACGAAAAAACTTTCAGTCCAGTTGTTAGACTGAACACTGTTGGAACTTTTAGTATTGCTACTGTCACTACTACTACCCAATTGTCAGTATTGCTACTAGTGAAACTTTAATATAACAGAAATTTGACGTTGCTAAAGGCAAAAATGGCAAAGTCAAAGAAGACATAATATATATGCATCGGCCTTAAGGTAATGTAGATGGTATAAGTAGAGTTTGTAAACTGAAAGGGAATTTTTATTTACTTAAACAAGCACAACAATGCTGGAATGATTGTATTTATTTTTTTTATCTGAACAGGTTCTGACAGAAATGAAAATGTTTTAACTGTTTTAAACGGTTTTAAACTTTTAATAATGGTTTAATACCATCAACACAGAAAGAGGTTGAACATATTTTTTTTTCTAAATTAAGACCCGTTTTAAGATCACTACAAAACCTGCTAGATATTTTGGACTACAAATATATAATTAATCACATAGCTCTAAAAATACAATAAATCTCTTAAACTTAATTCAGATATTTCTTACGTTAGGAGTGTAATTTTGAGAAAAAGGATATACTGAATGTAAAGCGTATTTGATATTTAAGAGAAACATTAAATTTCGGCTTGTTATATCAAAATAACAGTTTGAATGAATTATTATGTTACTCTGACGCAAAAAATGGAGGTGGCAAAGGATCTAGATATTCAACTAGCAGAATAATATGTTTGTATGCTGGAACTGCTGTGACTTAAAAAATCAAAAGAAATCTACGGTGGCAATGTATAATTACCAGTGATACCTTCAAACTACATTTTCGCTTCTTGAAAAAAAATCATCTGAATATTTGCATTTCAGAAATATAAACTTGCCTTCCATTTATTCCTTTGATAGTCTAGCATTTCAGGAAATGGAAGTTGCGTAGCGCTTCCGCGACTTGCCATCAATTCGTCCACACTGCATTGATCATCCATTTCATGGAATGATCTGTTTTGATCATCCTCAATAACTGAGAAAAGATAACCATAATCAGAATACACTAACGTAGGAGCACAAACAAGTGCAAGTTTTTACTCAAAACTAGAGATACTTAAAAAATCACAGATTTTGTGCTTAAGGATAATTTAGCTGAGCTTAAAGTTCTAAACTGTATTTTTATACCACTAACATTATCGCCAATAAAATAAAATACACCTCCTGCTATATATTTTTTATCATACTGTTTCGGATGTCAAAGAATTCACAGTCAACGGCAATAGGTGAGGCATTAAAGCCAACCATTAATGAAGGTCAACTGAAACTATAGGAGTTAGCAGTGCCTGTTCTATCGTGGGCACTAGACGGACCATAGCTCAGTATGGACGTGACTTTATATATTAAATAATATAAGTACTTACAATACATTTTATTCCATTGGATAATATCCTTAATAATTTAAGAAATTTTTTTGATGGTATTAGCGCAATAAAATATCTGAGATTCATAATTAATTTTGCATTATTGGCATCCTTGATACACCACTTCAGTGATCAGTAGACTAATATTACAAAGATCAGAACGCTGTAGTTGCTATCAGATAACAAAACAAATTATGGAAATGGTCCGCGTCAAATGATTTACGAGAAGGCTTTTAAATGAAAGTGAATTCAGAAAGGGAGAAAGGGCTAATTATTACCCTTTGAAAGCACTTTGGCAAGTTCCGGGTATAATTTAAATTGGCTTCATTATTCTCAGGAATTTTTCTTTGGCCTTCTCTTCACTTTCTTTAGTTTAAATTTGTATTATTTTCATTATGTTCTTAATATTAATATCAAATTATTAATAAATGTTATACAAAATTTACTTAAATAACACGTTAAAGTAAAGTAATTTATCATAACAGAATAACATACCTAGAAAGTCCTAAGAAAGTTTGTTTTGTTGACTAACCATATCCACAAGTTTCGTACATTAACATAAAATATATAAAGGCGAATCTTCATTGTATTTATTATAATAAAAAAAAGACGTGTGGCACTCGGAGACTGCCGCGGTAAAGCTATTGCATAGCAATTTTTATCAACGTGTTTAATTATAATTATTTATTTATTTATGCAGTATTTTATATATTAATTCAAGTTACACTTTTTGACTGTGGTGACCGATAAGATATTTTTTTTCTTTTATTGAATAAATGGCTCATTTTGATATTTTTAAATATATCGGCTTTTCGATACATCGATATTTTTAAAAATATCAACATCGGGGTTTGATATATTAAAAAATATCGATATTTCGATATATCGGCTTTATTTAAAATAATTGTTGTACGTCATCTAAAAAATGGTTGCCTATACATGCAGGATGTTTTTTATTTTTTAAGTGGGTTGCTAACTTAGTTGTATTTCCTCTGCTTTTATGTTTTTTCCCTCATAAGTTGGATGAAACACTTCTTGTGTCAACTTTTTAAAAATAAATACCATACTTACATACTAACTTTTAAACTATCGCGTTTCATTTCATATAATAATTTTAAAATCGGGAAAAACAGGCTGACTCTGTGCTGAGCCTGTGACCGCGGCCGGTGCAACCTGGACGAAACGTCAGGCAAATAAAAGGTATTTGATGCCTATTCTGGACGCGTCAATTCCCGATTTTTTTTAATAATAATACATACCATACATACTCGTACCATACTTTTTACAAATTATCGAAGAAGATATATTTTGGCACTGAACTATATCTATGAAACTAGATATTTAATGATTTAATGTGAATAAATTAACTTTTACCTTCACAATAAAATTATAATTTTTCATAACCTCTTTTTCACTTCTCTCAATGTTAGCTGTGATATCAATATAATTTGTTTCGCAGTTAACGTAACAAAGACGATATTACCCAGTCCTATAAAGTAGGTACTATATTTTTATACCCTACACTTTAAAGGTACACTATACAAAAATACATTTCATTTTAAGATAAGAAATAAACTAGGAATAGAGAAAAAACAAAGTATAATGTAAAACATGTACAGTATACTAAGTTTACGATTGTTGATTTTGTAAAGATTCAATAATTTACATTGAAAAAAAAATAAACGAAAAATTAATTGAAATAGATATCGACCACGATATCTACATTTCAATATCGTTCTAAAATATATTAGTAAACAAATATCGATATTTCTAAGTGAATAAATATTTAGGTAGTAAGTTAGGGTCTTTTGTCATATGTACACAGTACTCGGCCGAGCTTCGTTGTATGAGGAGTGGGGAGTGTTAAGTTATTTTCGTTACGGAATTTCTGGATTCGGTCTCCATGCTCCAGGCCCGCGATAGAAGCTATGCAATAGTTAAAAAAAAATTACAGATTTTTTTTATTTTTTTTTTATATAATCTAGAGTAATGCTTGACTACATTCCACCTGATGTTTAATGGAATGTAGTCTAAGGTGGTAAGGTGGTCATTACCCTAGCAGCCTATTCACTCTTCTCTTGAATGTATCCACATTGTATTCTTTCGGAAATACCGACGCAGGCAAGCTGTTCCAATCCTTTGCTGTACGCAGTAAAAAAGACGAAGCAAAGCGCTTCGTTCGGACAGGTGGAATGTCTACAACAAAAGGATGGATTCCTGCCGTGCGTCGGGACGTCCGGTGATGGAAGGGGGACGGGGGAACTAAGTCGTGTAGTTCCTGCGCACACTCACCAAAATGTATCCTATAGAATACTGAGAGGCTAGCAATTCTACGCCTGTGTTCAAGGCTTTGGAGGTCGGCCTCGACCAATTCGGGATCGCTTATGAGCCTCTTTGCTCGTCTCTCAATTGAGTCCAGAACCGCAAGATGAGACTTTGCGGCACCAGCAAATATGTGGCCACAGTACTCTACACACGACCGGATCTGTGCTTTGTATAAAACAAGAAGCTGTCCCGGTGTAAAGTACTGCCGAACCTTCGCAAGAACGGCAAGCTTTGCTGCTGCTGCTCTTGCTCTGGACTCAATGAACCGACCAAAGTTGAGGTTCGAGGAAATCTCTAAGCCTAACAACTGAAGCCGGTCACTGTATTCCAAGGATACATTCTGGAAAGTAGGAGCCAAGGTGAAAGGGCTCCTTTTGGCGGTGAACAGACACGTCTGCGTTTTGGTGGCGTTGAATTTGACAAGATTGGCATTGCTCCATGCGGAGACTGCCTGAAGTTTGTCATTCAAACGCTGCACCATGGCTTCTCTTTCAGACTGTACTTGATCTCGACTAGCCCGAGTACTCGGCAGATATCTTTCTACAACTGTGCTGTCGTCTGCGTACCCATAGATACCGGGCTTTAACAGATCGTTTATGTGCAGCAGAAAAAGAGTTGCAGAAAGAACGGACCCCTGAGGCACTCCGGCATTTATTGTCAAGGATTCCGAGGAACACCCATCGACAACTACTCGGAGAGATCTCTGGCTCAGAAAGTCCGTTACCCAGCCGATCAGACCAGGAGATATACCGTACGCTGAAAGCTTGCTTATAAGGCTCGCATGCCAGACCCTGTCAAATGCCCTCGAGACGTCCAGAGAGACGGCGATCGCTTCTCCGTTCTTCTCGATGGCCTCGCCTAGAATGTGTGTAGCATACACTAGAAGGTCCCCAGTAGACCTATTACGGCGAAACCCGTACTGTCGGTCACTGAGGAGATCGTTACCTTCTAGGTATGCTAGAAGGCGCGAGTTCAATACACGCTCCATAATCTTTAATCCAAAAACTTTAAAGAAAACTATACAGCTGTCATGGTCAAAGTATTTTATTTCAAATAGGCGTATACCATACCCATGGGCTTTTCCAGAAGCAGTAATTTGAATTATCTGAACATGATGTAGCAATAAGAATGCAAACGCTGTTGATTTGTCTTTGCCGAATTCGATTCTAATAAAAAGTTTTGACTAAAGTGTTTGCGACAAATTTTACTAGATCATTTTATTTGTCTATAATACATTGAATTAATATAACAACTGAAAAGCCAAACAAGAATTTTAAATGACAAGAAAAGGTAGTTGAGAGGTATACGTTGTCCAGGGGGAAGGGGGGAGGGCAACTGCCCCCGTTACTCCCCCCTATTGGTCATACTCAAAAACACTCTTTAACCTCATTTATAGTAGAGCATTATTGCTACTGTTAATAAAATCAAAATAAGATATTTAAAAAATCCTACTTGATCAACACTAAACTTGCTATTCGTATTCCGTATATACTTAATTTAGTACCTAACTGAATCGTAAAAAGGCAATATAGTTTTTTATTTTACTTGTTCTGGTTAAAATGTTCCCCGTTCTATTGTTATTTTCAAATGACAATGGCATTTATTAATTCAATGAAACGATCTACTGTTATATTGAATAACTAATAATTTAACAAATGCATTTGTTTTTCTATGTAAAACCTTTTTATATCAAATTAATATTTTAATTAAAAAAAGTCTCTACTGTTGTTTGTTACACCATTGTCTTCATAAATTTTATTGGCGACACATACGACACTCAATTTATCTGTGAAAGTCATAATTTACCAGTTATATACCCAATGCCTAAAAATAAAGGCTAATGTCGTAGTTATTTTTTTAAATGCACATTCCAATTGAAACAAAGATATTGTATTCGATGTGAGATGGCTCACGTAGCAAAACGTTGCGATTTTTTGTGAAATGTATGGTTTATCGTTCTTTCCAGGTCAGAGTTCTGATAGGATTATTTGGATGTCATTAATTTCTGAACCATCACAGGTAATTTAATGAAAGTCAAATATGAATTTATTATATTTAAATAATGATATACCTTTCACATGGACCGAAAATCATTTATAAAGGTAACCCTAGTTTTCATATTGAATTTCAGTTCTCGTACAAACGACGTGGTTTGACGAGAGATTGAAACGCCCAAAAAAAATAAAATTTCAATGAAAAATTGTTCGCTCTAGGTTCCACAGTATAAATCGGTCTGTGAATAGAAAACTCTGTATTACTACAAACTGTGCACGGATATGGAAAAATATGGTTTCATGTAAATTTATTTCTAGAGATATGGTCTGGGTATTGGAATAACAGATAAGATTTCTACTTATTAATCCATGAAATATTATTGGTACCATAAATTAAAAAATGCATCGACATTTCCCCATGTTTTCTTATTTTTTATATCGGTCTCCAACTTTTTACTCACAACTTTTCTCGTCACGTGTTCCTATCCGGAATAATTTCATAAAGTAAAGCAAATCTTTTAAAATTATAGTTTGGCACAGCCAAGTTTTCTAATAAATTACTGGATTGAGATAACTTGTTGTCGCATTTAAATTACTGTTCTATTTCTTGAATAAATATATTCTTAAATAATTTAGATAAGATATACGGATATGGCGTAAAATCTAAGTATACCCCTATCACATAGGCATGATTATAGCCGAGTTATAATTATCATACGAGCGTCTATTGTTTAAAATAATATCAAGTTCATATACTTAATATATAATAAGTAAAAGTCATATTTTGGAAGAATTTTTCATTCTTTTTATGTATAATTTAGTGCTCAAACTCATAAATTTCTTGTAAATTATTTTTCTTCTTCTTCCTAATTATAAACTTTTTAATTATACAATAATTCTAACTTCATCATACTAAAATAAGCTGATAGTTTTTTTATATTATTATTATTATTTAGAGGTTAAAGAATCTAAGCACCGTATATTTCAATTGTACGTGTGATATAAAAGTTCTCCTTGAAGCAGTAAAATATAGTGCCGTACAGTAAATTCAACAATAATTGCTACACAGATAAAAACATATACTTTGTACTTTATTGTTAATAAAATATAATTTAATGAGTTATGATAACCCGTTATTATGAGCTGCATAATATATTGTAATCAAAGAAGTAGCTAGTAGCAGGTATCCATCCTATTCTTGTGGACATTCCACCTGTCCCAACGAAGCGCTTTGCTTGGTCTTTTTTACTTCGTACAGCGAAGGATTGGAACAGCTTGCCTGCGTCGGTATTTTCAGCTAAATACAATGTGGATGTCTTCAAGAGAAGAGTGAATAGATTGTGCCTAACGCGCCTTACCACCTAAGACTACATTCCACTTATCATCAGGTGGAATGTAGTCAAGCATGGCCCTAGATCATATAAAAAAATAGCTACTAAATAATAAAAATTGTGATGGCGTTTGTCATCTTAAAAATTAGTTTGCATAACATTTCAAAAGTAATTAGTATTAATATACAATTTTATAGGAGTGTTCACTCTTATCAAGGTTTTTAAATGTTTTTGTAAAGCAACAACTTATAGCTTTTATAATGTTATTTTCATTTGTTATTTTTAACCCGGCGTGAATGAGGTGAGTAATTGTTACACTAACTATGAGGTGGGTATGAGATACCCAAAACTTTAATCTTATTTTTTTTATACAAACGTTTATTTTGCATTACACATAATAATACAATCAAAACGCAATTTTAAACAAACAAGATTACAAAAAAGAAAAGAGGTTTAAGTACATACAGTTTTAATGTTTATTAAAATAACTAAGTTAATAAATATTCTATGAAAAAAACACAAGTTTCGGTGGTTAATTAACTTTTTGCATAAAAATCTAGCAAAATTCTAACTTCTTTGCTAAATCAACATAATAAGACTATTTTCTAACTATACTAACTCAAAGAAGAACTGAACAATCTTATGAGATCATGTAACATATCGCTATAGATACACCTAAAAATCAGCACAATGTCCGCACACAAAATTCGCGTGTTCCATACATATTGGCTTTATACATTTAGAACAGCAATGTTTTATCATTTTATTTCTTTTTTGAAGACAACCACCATATCTAACATATTTGCTAACCATTTTTTTGGGAATTGCTTGTAAAGGTCTCCACAGGTGATCGGCAATTCTCTTTCGTATTTCCCCTGGCAGACAAACTTAGTTTGAATATTGCAAAAACTATCTTTTATTAGGTTCAGACTTCAACCTAAATTACGAATATAATCACGGTGCATAATGCGATTTTTGCCCCATAAGTGATTTTCCCTGTAGATTATGATAGTTTATAGTAGCCATATTAAGTATACCATATAACTCAGGTGGTTATTTCCCTGCGTATAGCTCCAGTTTTAGAATGTAAAACTTTTTCGCATATTGAACTTGAAATTTGAGTCCACCTTTGGCCGGTTTATTAGGAATTTATACATGAAACGATAGTTACATTTCATCAATAGTAAAGTTCTCGGAAGGCACATAAGGGTCACTAATATTGTCAACTAAATTATCTATAATATTCCTTATTGCAGCTAGATTGTTAACCTTCTTCATTTTTTTCATAATACATATTGATAAATCTTAAAATAAATCACAAAATACTAAAAATAAGAATAAATTATAAACTTACTGTCACTCAAAATATGTGACACCAACTACGAGGTGGGGTATGTCATACCCTGGCGAAGTTTGCAATCGTATATCTCCATTCGCAAATGGTGAATAACTAAACTGGATGCCGAACCTCACCTAACACACCCTTACCTCCAGCTACTGCAACGGCGGGACTTGCATAGCAACAATAACATTAAACAATTTGCGTTTTAAAACTTCACGGGTATGAGATACCCCACCTCATTCACGCCGGGTTAAAACCTCCTCAAACAACATAAAACTCATTCAAATGTAAAATGAAAATATCAGTTCTCACTTTTATTAAGAAAATTCATAGAAGTACAGTGCAAATACTTTAACATAAAATTTCAAATATTAATAAGACTTCAGTAACATGAGTTAGTGCTAGCAAATTTTCAGTTACAACAAGTTATTTGACTGTATACTTTATGAAATAAAAGATATAATTATCAGACGAGTGCAAAATTTTAAGTCGAATTAAGTGAATTTTCCCAAAAAATATACTTTATACAAACTCTGTCCTGAACATTATGTGATCGTTTATAAATGCTACTATAAATCTTTCCTTATCTAAATACCTGATTAATAAGGATAGCTTTCATAGATAACAAAACAATGCGCTGCCTTGCTTGCTTGCATTACTTTACCTCTGTGTAGCAAGAGAAGGTTATTTAAAGAACTTGAAAATGTGGCAGCAACTCTAAGTAGTGCTTAGTTATTATTGTCATCTTATGATACCACGCTTTAGTTGCATTCTAATTCGATTTCACGTACCTACTAACTCGGTCAGACTCAATAATCGATATTTACTACTTAAAATAGTAAACTTATTACATAAAAACTAATATGTTTTACACAAATTCTTTGGACGACCCATTTATTTTACTATATTTTAGAGTTTTAATTATTTTCTATTTTTAGAAATTATTATTAAGTTTACGGTAACATATCAAGGATAGCGTTTTAATAATTATTTAAGGATATTCATTTATATATAGGCATCTTTATATTCCACAATCTTTTTTACCTTAAAAACCGCACTTTTTTTTTGGGTACAGTAAGATTGCCTTGAAAAGCGAAGTTGAATTTAAGTAACTTTTTATTACTTTATACTCACATGCGTCCCGAATTGTAAATAAATGTAAATAAAATCTATTTATGATTATCAATTTAGCAATTCGTTTCGAATTCAATTAATTTAGTCACTGTGTCGTAAAAACAATTATTGTTTAATTTAATGTGCTTGTTTTGCTGAAAATATCACCAATTTTACTGTTTATTTACACAGCAGTTTATAGTTTATAAATGCATTCCATGAATAAACATATAATAATTATTATTTTAAATTTCACCCAGTTTTATTATATAAATAATAAATATACAAATATTTATTATTTATATAATATTATTATATTATTTATTGTAGTGTACGAGTACCTACGGTACGCGTCTTATATTAGTTAAAGATAGTTTCAATGTTTTCTATAATAGTTTAATTTTTTGGTACATTTTGAAACCAGGTAGTTTAAAACTTACAAAATATATATAGAATAATATTTACCAATTTAATTTATTTTTTATTCTGATTAATGACTTTAATTAAATAAACATAGAATGAAAAATATACCCATACGGGCAGGGATTCAAACCCGCGAACTCTGAGAAACCGTACCGTCGCATCGCTCGACCAATTACCACTATATCACTATTCACTACCCATCTCAGTGTATTAAGCATTCTATACTCATTTAAATTTAAATAAGCTTAACATGGCATACATGTTTAAAAATATTTTCAAATACTTATTTATGAATACAATATTCTTTAAGTGTTTTTAAACATTGAATAAAATCCAACCATTTCTACTTTTTCAATGGACCCTTTGTTTCTACGTGAATAATAAGCGTCCCTTAGAAACCCTTTAGTAGGACTCTTTTACTTAACCCTTATAAGTATGTGAAGTTAAGCCTAGTATGTAATTAATATTAGCTTTAGCCCAGTTAGTCGGCCATATATTCATACTAAATTTATCAAGTATGTGTAAAAAATATTTTTTAATTAATATTTATTATCAAGTATTTTTTTTTAATAACAAAAATGAAACCATATTTAGTAGTTTCAAATTTCAATATAAATTAAATAAAAAATATATGATACAATAATGACTAGAAGACCAATGATAGGATGTATATATTATATCTAAAATAAGTAAATAGGTATATTTTTATAAAATTGCTACAGAATCTGAAATAAACATTATAGTGATCCTAATAAAAAGACTTAACATGTCTTGCCACATATTGCCTCGGAGACAAAACAAGTCGCGTTGGAGAAATCGTTTAAGATTCGCATTACGTTCAATACTTACAAGTGGAGGAAAAAGTTAATTCATGTAACATAAATATTTTTTTATACTTACATTATTATGTAATATAACGTTGATTATATAAAAAAAAATGTTTTTCTGATTTATATATTATAATAATAAATTAAAAGTTCCTCTAAACTAAACATTAATTTGTAACAGATGAAATAATTTAACAAGAGAACTGAAATATAGTAATAGAAAGTTCTTATCAATCTCTTAATTTTAACCGCACCAAAATTTTTACAGCCTTTGTTTTCATGATATAAAAAGTTACAAGGCATGTTCACTATTTATAAGGATTATTATAATTTTATTTTAAATTTTGTAGGTAGTAATAATATTTAAAAAAAACCTTCAAGCAATACCTATTTTAAAAATTATTAATTTTTCTTATGACAACACGTTGACTATATATTATTACAATACAAAAAACTACAATTATAATTTTAAAAACAAAAGCTGTACTATTGGTTTTGTTGTCCATATTCTATTATAATATAGTCTATTAAAATCAAATTTTAAACGAGTGAAAATGTTTTTTGTCTTTGAACAATATATGAAAATAAAAGGATATCTTTATTGATTAAGTTTTGATAATAGTTGATAAACTTGATAATAAGCATATTTTTTTTTTGTGTGTTCAAAGAAAATTCTACATTATAGTAAGGACGCTATAACGTACAAATTTAATCATTTGATGCATGAAAATACCTAAATTGGAGGATCTTTGCTGTATTGGTGCTACTTTTAAGCATTTGATTTTCTATTTAATAATAAAAGCGGATTTCAAAATCTTGTTTATTTCAATGCTGAATTCATGAACTGTCAGTACATATTAAAGAGATTTATTCATTATGATAATTTCAATCTCCCTGTATAATTAATGAAGATAATGTGTCATTATCTCTTATCATGAGTAGACATGCAAATTTATTTTTACAAAAAATAAATCAAACAATCTGGAAAAAAAGGTTTTCTCAATAATAAAGTACATAAAAACATTAGAAGTTCTGTGTAGTACATAAGGATTATATATTTAATAAAATGGCATAACCTGTAAACTGATAAATTAATTTTTAATATAAAAAAATAACTTACTTATTTTGGCTTTTCCTTAAGTCAATTTAAAATAAAGATATAAAATTTAGAAAAGTTTCATTAAAAAGAATATATAATAATTCTCCATTACTTTTATATTTTATAAGCAAAAGTACATAAAAACGAATGTTTCCATAACTTCTCCTTAGGTTGTTTATATATTGTTACTTGAATCTCCTTGCCGCATTTAACTTTGAGATTGAGAAGTATCAAGAGAATATGTTTGTAAAGTTTGACCTTTGCATTTTGCGATGATAGGCTTTTTGACTTTGAAACATAATATCTATCCTGAAGCTACTAAATATGAAATGAATAGAGGAAATATTATTAATCACACAGCTAATGATAGTACGTATAAAGAAATATTTTTTAACAATTATAAATCTTATAAGAAATTTATATATATATAATTAAACGCCCCGAGGTTGAGTGGTTAGCGTAGACGCCTAACGTACAGTAGCGCAAGGGGGCTCGGGTTCGATTCCCGACAGAGACAGGCATGTATGTGATGAGATTAGATGTCTATTTTTCTGGGTTTGGTCATTTATTAAATATATTCGAAGTATTTATAACGTGTATTTCTATCTATTTCTATCGTTGTCTAACAGCCTTAAATAATCAAATAATTAAAAAATCAAATAATTTGCTCACTTAGGAGTTAGATCAATGTGTCTTATTTGTCCTGTGATATTCTTGTTAGGATTATTATTATAACATTTATAAAAATATACATATATATGTGTGAGTTATAATAAAAATATATATAAGAATATTTCTTGGTGTAGTGAATAAAGCGGGGTTTCAGGAATCTAAAATGTAATGATGGTAACATTTTGCAACTAAACTTCACGTTCTTGTATCCGGCAGAATAGCGTTGCGGATAAACTTTGCCAGCAGTCTTTTATACCAACTCAGGACATTTTAATAAAGCACCATATTCTACGCTATAATTTTATTTCAATCTTTTACTTCACTAATAAATTTATTTTATATATCCGTATGATATTTAGATTGTTATATCCAAATGTCACTTGATTAAATTCGCTTAAAGGAAAGGTATTCAAAACATTTTTTTTTAGTTTTTTGAATATTAATTGAAAATGTTAGAAAAACTGACGGCGTGAAACTGAAAAATTATGAGATTTGATTCCATGACCTCATTTCCGTTTCAGGAGAAAAATGTTCTACCCTTTGCAAGAATAATTAGTGAAATAATTAGAAAGTGAAATAAGTAACTCCCGTGCTACTAAAGCCGTGACCTACCGTGGCTTTTATGCCTACAATGTTTGTTTAGGCGTACGGGGAATTGTTAATGTTTGCTGTAGGAATATGACACAGTTGTGTGTATACCTGAACATTAAAGAATTAAAATGATTGTGTTTCTATAACATGTAAGTTATAGTCCACTTTGAATAACATATGAATGAGAAAAGAAATGTTGGATATATAAGACATTAAATGAATATGGATATTATAAGGACTATACTTCATACTGCCAGGGAAGTTTGCAAAAGATAAGTTAAAATAAAAATATATATTTAAACTTTTGCTTACTGACTTATTGTGTTTTGCCATTTATGTCAAAGTCATGTGTAATAAGTCATGTTGTGTAATAAGTTATATTATGCATATAATAGCTGTTTTTACCTTCTTATACCTTACACATTAGGTACCTACTTAAAAAAAATTAAGGTCTTAAAAAATTTATTTGTATTATAAAACTTTCTTAACTTTTAACACTTTGTCCCTTAAAAAGCTTTCGTATATTATTTTTCATATTCTGTAAGTGAATATTTTGATGCATCGAAATCTTTTTAGTTTTTTTTTTAAACTGGTTTTAAACTACCATAAAATAAAAATACTGACTTTTTAATAGTCAAAATTGTATTTATAAAAATTAAAAAAAATAAGAATAAGACAGGTGAAAGAGGGAAAGTTAAATTATAGTTATAGGCATAAGAGCACCTGTTTTCAGATTACCCTTTACGTGTATAATACACTTAATTGCTCAGCCCTGTAATCATCAGGGTGCCATGAGCCGCATTCCGCTTGTGATTACATAGTGTAATGACAAAATCACTGGCAAGGACTGACTGCGGTACGGCGATTTTTAACCAATTAGTGTTTGGTCAGTTTGGTATGAGGTAGTCTATTTTGAAGGGTTTTAATTGAAATTGGTTTTGCCCCTTATTTCATTTGACAGCGGGTTGTAACTAATGGGCAATTTTATGAGTATATTTAATTTAGTTATCTATATAATATGAAAAGGGATAGTTATTTGTAATATTCACACCATTGCCTTCAAAATTACAGTTAGCTCAAATGGAATGGAATCAGTCGAATAAAAGTTTGAAAAAAAATGTCTTACATTGCTTTTTTAAACGAGGTTCTAATAAACATAATATTTATCTTAAGACATTAAGGTCTTAGTTTATTTTGACAAGCGATAATCTACAAGTTTATGATAATAATATAGTATTAAATTAAAATAGGATGTATTATATTATATATATATTTAATATGTAATATTATTATAATATGGAATATAGTTATATATTTCAAATAGTTCAGTGATAGTCTGTAATTTAAATACATTTATCTTTTCGTAATTATTTTTCATTGTGCTTTACATGTTGTTGAAATGTTTTATAAAACGAGAATACTACATAAATAAATTAATAACATTTTAAAATCGAAATTGTGGTAAAGTTTTAAAAACAAACTGAAACCTGAAACCTGTAACCTGTTATGTAACAACATAAAGTGGACGGAAACGGATTTAAATAATATTTACACTTCAAATTTAAAAATCGAATTTTAAGAATCGAAAAAAAGATCGAATTAAAATTATTAAATAAATTTTATTATTATAAACTTATTTAATTTGGTTTATATATTAAATTCGAATATCTATTGATAAATTTTAAAGTCTCCTTGGATAAATCCTTGATATTAAAAAAAAACAGGCAACCTTTTTTATTAGAAGACAGATAACATTAAATTTTATGCGAAGATAAGGGAAAATAAAATATTATATATAGTTTGTATTATGTCGGTACCATAAGGCAGATTTTTATAGTAAATATAAAATAATCCTATTAAAATGTCAGATATGCTATTTTATAGTTTTAATTATTGACACTAATATTTATAATATAAATATAATTGTAAAATCAGGTTATAAAAACTAAAATTAATTATTTTTTATTAAAAAATTTATAATATTTAATATCATTTATATTTAATATACAAGTGATATTTTAGACGCTTGAAATTATTACTGTTTTTTTTTAAATAAGCAAGTTTTTATTTAAATAATTATAGACCAAAAGTTATAATAGTTTTGTTGTACGTACTAGTTTACCTTTTAGGCGTGATAAAATTCCAATTACCAAAAACCACAGACGATACCCAGTGGAAGAGATAGTTTTTAACCCCCGACTAAAAGAGGGGTGTTATAAGTTTGACCTTTTTGATTATTTTAATAAATATAAGTTGTAGTACAATCACATAATCGACAAAAGCAAATTTTGTTTCATAAGTTATGTATCTAATATTAAGATTTGTCTTTTCTCAGAAGATTTCATAAAGGAAAATATAATCTATTAAAAATAGTACAGCTTTGATAAAATTCATCCTTATTATTATTCATTTACAAATTTAATATTTAATTAAAAATATATATTCTAGTTTGAAGTATCAAAGCTAAATAAAACACCACTACTAATGACGTCACATCGATAAATAGTGAATTTGGAAAGGTTAATTGAGGTGTGAATTGTTTGTCACGGTGAGTGCAAAAGCGATCCCGTGACGTCCCACTAAGGCAATGAGGTCAACCGTTTTTTTTTTTCAGTAGGAAGCCTTAGAAACGGCAGCGTATTCTATGCTGCCGGGTAGTCCCACATACCCCCGCGGCCATCACCTTCCTGGCCGCTGGGATAATGCTTAACGCATTTTTCCAACCATAAAAAAAGGTGTGAACTGTTAAGGCTACAAATAATGTACACACACTGTCAGATAATTGTTTGTATAATTGTAATCAATTTTTTTATGTAAGATTATTTTTTATTTCTATTTGCATTTGGGAATTTAAAAAGTACGGAGCCAGATTTAGAGATTCAAAGTATGAATATGATTTTCGAAAAAAGCGTATAGGAATCTAAAATAAGACGGTGATATTTTGTAAAAAGATTTCAGGTTCCTGTATGCGCCAGACTTTCGCTGCGAATAAGCTTTGCCAAAATGTTAACCCACTCAGGTAATTGCGATATAAACGTAAAAATTTTAATCTTTTCCTTATTAATAGTATACATAATTAATGAATAAATATTTTTTTATATTAGATAATGCAATCGTAATATAGCTGCATATATTTTATTTTCACCATATAAGAATAAAACAAAATAAAACGTCAGCGTAATTTAATCTTGAAATAAAAACATTGTTATAGTTTCAAAATAAAATCATCTAGGTATTACAGATCATTCGAAAGTAAATTTTAAACATATTAATCATAATAATCTTTATTAACCTTTAGCTATTAACGTAGAGTCCACTTTACTCTAGCAACAATAATAACATTAAAAAACTCCCATACCCCGCTTGCGACGCATGCGTCACTTCCAGTAGCTTCAAATTTAATGACCGTGATGGTGTGCCGCGGTATACGTATAGTCCTGCTTCATTTCTGAGAAAAAAATCATTTCCAAGTGGTAATGGGACTCTCTAACCCAATCTCAGTACTTAAGTGACTATTTTTAAACAACCTTGGTACTAATGGTGTATTTTTTTTGTTGTACAAAATATAAAAAATGTCAAATGGAATTAACTACATCATTAGGAAAACAAAACGGCTAATTCCGAATATAATATACAAAATTCGAAAAATAGGAGAGGAATATTAAAGGATCGTTATTTAGAGTTTTTTATCATGGTTGAAATGTAGGGATTCTAGTAGTGGGATTCAGCAACATGAGGCCAGATTTAACCCAATTCGGGACTTTTATTCATAAGCTCGGAGCATGGCGGACTCGCAGCTTAAACTGCGAAACTACTCGAACAAAATTCAATATACTTGTCGTGAGTACTCACGTCATAAATCATAAAGCTTAATTTATTGATTTTTTTCTCTAAACAAGCAAATCAATGCGGTTATCAAGCAAGAGATTTGTAATAAGTTCTCTTGTTACGTACAAATCGTGTATTCGTAAATTTGAACATCATGTTGCTTAAAGATTGCAATATATTTAATATACTATATAATACCATACATTATAATAATACTATGGTATGGTATAATGGTAAGATCATCTATAAACACCAATTAATTTAGCAAAATCATATTTTCTTTGCTGAAAAGCACTCAAAGCGTCAGGTTAAACTTAAAATTTAAAAAGTTAAAAACAATATTTTTTTAAGAAAGTTGTATTTAAATTGGATAGCGTGAAAAACTAAAAAAGTCAAAACTAAACAAAAAATACATTCAAAACATAAAAAAGAATGATGTGAAGACAAATAATATTTACATTAAATAATGACAACAAAATAGTTTATCGCCAATATAATCCTTCACTATTTGTCATCTCTGTACCGCTAGCACAAGTTTAGACGTTACGAAAACTATGACAGCTTAACGAATAGTAAAATCAAAACTAAGAAATACTATAGCTATCTATGAAACAAAATCTATTGAGATGTTTAAAAAATATCTTAAAAATTATATTTATCTTAAGATATTTAGGATCATTATGAAAATGTATTATAATTCTAAAATAATTATAAACAGTCTTTTTTTTTAAATAAATTTCGACTCATAGAGTATATAATAATTCTTTTTAAATTTTACGATTTGGTAAACTGTCATATTTTCGTGACGTCACAACTCATACTAAGAATGCTGTTTGCTTTCCGCCGCATCGGTATAGGTACTACAAAGGACTTCCAGGCACATGTAGCGGCCGTTTTGAATACGCCTATTGTCCTTGATACGCTTTCGGCCAAAAATGATTAGTTTCGGCGCCGCACATTAAGTACCGGAAATGTTCTTAACAGGTCATGGTATTAATTATAACATGACTTGTTATGTTTTTTATATACATATATATTTTTTACGAAGAGAATATCAAGTGAAAGTGTATTTAGTAACTTTTTATTTTTTTAATATACGAGAGACATTTTGTCTGTTTACTTTATTTGTAATGTCATCATACCACAAGATAAGTTATATCTATAGTTCATTGGGTAAAAAATATACCGTCTACTCTCCCCACGCGGACGTTCTTTTTTCGTGACAGAAAGATCCTAATACCTATCTATATAGAAGTCTCACTGCAAAAAATACCCCTTCATTATATACAAAAACGGCCACCACAAATTAAAGATTGAATTCTTTCAAAAAAATAAAAATAAAATTAAGATATATTTTTTTATAAGCTAGTGCCTACCTCACCTTATTACATAATATGCAATAATTTTATTCGTATAAAAGCTGGCTCAGTCAGGAAAATGTGACCAATCAATTCCTACAATGGAAGATAGAAGTCCAAATCTCCTGCACATTCTTGAAACATATGTGGCTTTTACGAAAATAATGATTGACACGGCATTGACAAGGCAACTATTAATATGATTACATATTAATAGTTACAGTTTTATACAAAAGTAGTAATAATAAAATAAAATTATTGTATTTTTCAGTACATTCAACATATTTATATTTTTTCTTATATATTTTTCTTCTATAAACTACGTTGAAAAGTACGAGTGTAGTTCGTAATACATTCAACCTGCATATTGCATGAGATTCGGAAGCAAGCGTATCGTCAAATCACCCGTAGAACTCGTTATGTACACATTGTCGGAGTTTGAGTTTCTACAATCTTCAGGCATGTAAATAATATGCAGGATAGTGTTTAAAGTAAAATTTTACTGAATGAGCGTAAAATTTAATGACATGTTACGGACAAAATGGTTAGTGGAGTTTGATGTTTTCACAAAAAAAAAAAACTTTACTAATATATAATAGGTTAAAAAAAAACCTTTTCGCATGTAGTATGTATAAATTTGAAATAAAAAAATCTTTGGCTGTACTATTTATCTGGCTGGTTTTAAAGACATTAAAACAGAGCAATTAGGTAATATGTTGTTGTTATTTTGATTTGTTTTTCTTTTTGTCAAAATAAGCGAATCTAATGAAAAAAAATTATACATTTTAAAGTTTTATTACAAACGACAAGAAAATTATGAATCTCATGCAGTGTAAATAAGACTAGCACAAAGTTGGTGTAAGTGGTTTTAATCCGGGAATTTTTATGTCAATGATGCACCTCGCTCCGATCGCCCATTTATAAATAAAATACACACAATTAAAAAAACGAATTACGATGCAGCTGAAGAATTGGAGATTGACCACAAAAAAGTTTTTACCTAATTGAAAACAGGTACACAATAAACTTTAATAAGCTCTCTGAAAGGAACCTAATGAACCGTGTACTCTTTTGCGATTCTTTACTGAGACGTACTGAAATCAAACTATTTTTAAAGAAATTATCTGGTAAAGGTATCTGGTGATTGAAGGGGATCACATATGGTAAGAATGATTGAAAAATGTTGTATTCAAAATTCAGTCAGGCTTCACAGACTGGCGCAAACCCCGGATTAACTCGCAAAAGGGTGATGCTGTGAGTATGGTGGAACTAGAAGAGCATCACTTATTTTGAGCTCTTACCGCCAGACAGAACCGTCGATACGGATCTTTAATGCCAACATCTGATAAGATTGTAGCAAGAATTTGAAAGAAAGCGGCCGGAATTGATCAATGGGAAGGGTTCACCTTCCATTACGATGATGTTAGATCACACACATCTTTAGCCACTCAGCCAAAATAAAGAGTGTTTGGCTTTGAGGTATTATCCGCCATATGAGTTCTATCTGTTTCGATCTCTACAGAATTCTTTAGGCTCTGCCAAGATAATATCAAAAGAGGACTTATTAGACTACTTGTCTTGTTTTTTTATCAGAAGTCCCAACATTTTCACCAACGGGATTATGTAACTACCTATAAGATGGAAAAAAGTTATCGAACAAAATGGAACGTATGTACTATAAATACATTTTGAAAACAAATTTTATACTTTTTATATAAAATGCATAGTAACTTTCTCACCCACCCTTTATATAAAAATCAAACCTGACTGACTAACTGGCGGACTGACTGACTTATATACATTTATATCAACACATAGCCGAAATTACTGTACCTAGAAACATAAAATTTGCTACAATATGAATGAGCACTAAGAAAAGATTTTTAAAGATTCAACACAGTGAGAAGGAAAGTTCATGATCAGAAATAATAAATTAAATTAAAAACAAAAACATATCGGTACTAATGAATGAGACTATACGATTTGATATTGTTATTTCGTTATTTATCTTAATAACTTACTTGCATTTTAAATTCTTCCTTTATTTAGCGGTCCCCCGACTCAACGACTGCAATAAGTACATAATAATGTTATTTGTATCCTTTGTAGATGTTTTTGTATCGGCGGGTTTTTTAATTTTTTTTAATTTTTTTTGTGCTTTTATTTTTTTTTATAGTTGCACTTAATAAACCCGCGAACACACCAACTTTCGCTTGTATAAGTATTTAATATCAATATTGCATAACAACATTTCACCAGCACTAATAAAAACTCAATATCTTGGAAACGGCTTTTATTTCGACCAAACTTAGCTAAAAATCCCGACGAACCAAGTTTTCGATTTAAAAAAACGCGTGAAAGTCCACGCGTTTGGCTAATACGTTGCCATAAACAGACATAAAATTTATAACACCCCCCTTTTATTAACGGGGGTTTAAAATAATCTATTTAGGTTAAGTGTATACAATTCTCCCCTAAAAGGGTAATTTGGGGAGAGATATTGTTTTTAATGGATTTTTTCTTATTTCTGCTAAATAATGTTATTTATAGCGAAGTACTGTAGTAAACTGTTACCTATCTGGGGTAATTAAAATATACGCTTTCCTGATAACTAAAGTACACGTGGACGCAGTCGTGGATCAAATCTAGATGTACATATATACTTACTTTTATTTTATACTATCTGTATGCTTTATGGTATCTATTTCAAGGAAAATATTTTTAAAAACTTTATTATTTATACAATTTATACTTTTAATAGATAACATTCTAAAATTATAACTTTAATGAAGTCGAATGTTTACAATTATTTAATCCTATCTGGAACGTAGATTTATTAGCGTAACGTAGCGTAGCGTTTATTAGCGTAGCATTTATTGAAATTTATTTTCTAATAATTACATCATCGAAATGTGCTCCTTTTATCCCAATTATTTCAGGTTGGTGCAATATATTGTTTACTTCCAAGCTCTTCTTTCCTACACCAGATGAGCGAAGACTTTTCTATTTACAAATTCCCTAAATTAATAATCTCTTTGAATGAAACATTATTCTTTTAGTTACTAATCAGTTATATGGTAGTAAAATAATGTTTCGTCAAGTGTTAGTGTGGATATTGCTCTTACCGTATCCTCGTACGTTCTATTTTCGTTAAAATAGGTACCAATTTTGTGTCCGTCACTTCATGGCATTGTTTAAATAAAATAAAATTAGTGTATGATATATATTTTATAACAGTATATTTTCTAGTGCTTTTTGCAGTACGTTTTTATAAGATTCAATATGTGTGTTTTACAGAAAAAAACCCATGAAAATAGATGTTTGTTTAGAACATCACTTCAGGAACTAATTCACTTGGTTCAATAAAGTATTTTTTTTAATAAGTATTGTAAAGTGGCCTAAAAATATTTTTCACGAAATACTTACGAATCACTCAAAAGTGATGTCCACTTTTCCATTATGTTTGGGTATTATATATTTTGAACTATTTTACTAATAAAAAATTCTAATAAACCAACCCACACATACATCCAGGCACCTGTTTTCAGTTAACCCTTCACGTGCCCAATGGACGTAATTGCTTAACCCTGTAATTACCAGAGCGCCGTTAGCCGCATTCCGCTTGTGATTACATAGTGTAATGACAGAATCACTGGGGAAGGCTGAGTGCGGTTCGAAAATTTTTATGCAATTAGTCTTTGGTCAGTTTGGTATGAGGTTCAGTGAAACTATTTTGAAGGAATTTAATTAAAGTTAGTTTTATGCCCCATTTAAAAATATAGCAGGTCTTGCATATTGGGCAATCTTACATTTAATTTTCTTGTCAGTCTGTGATTGTATGATTAAAATTTATAATTTTTTACTACTAACAAAACCTTTTAAATAATAATAATAATAATAATATCGGGACAAATTACACACATTGATCTAACCCCTAAGTAAGCAAATTATTTGCTTGTGTTAAGGGTGTTAGACAACGATACAAATACATAGAAATACACATATAAATACTGAGAATATATTTAATAAACGACCAAACCCAGAAACACAGACAACTATGCTCATCACATTAGTGCCTGTCTCTGCCGGTATTCGAACCCGAACCCCATTGCGCCGTGACACGTTAGGCGTCTGGGCTAACCACTCGACCAATGCAACGGGGCGGTGAAATGTTAAAGCGGTAGATTGTTAAATATTACAACTTTGTCTAGAAAATTAGATAATACTAGCGGATCTAGCAGAAATCCCTGAAATATACGAAAATCCTGGAATAGGATTAATTTGTATAGTGTACTTAATACACATAAATAGAAATAAAAATAAGGTTAGCTTAGTAAAAAAAAAACATCAAAATAGGTTGTAACCTATTTTGTTGATAGGTTGTAACTTTGTATAATACATCAAAAAGCAGCCATATATTTAATATAAACTTTTTTAATTATACAATTAATTATGTATTATTAATCTCTATATAATGGTGAATTAAAATAATGGTATTATATTTATAGATACATTAAAATACGCAAAAATAGCAACTTATTCAGAAGACAAAAACATGTTCAACTGAATTTTAGACGAGACAGTCACATATAACTACTTAAAAATGCAGCCAGTATTCACTATTTTCGTTGAATTGAAAAATGCCTCAGATATAATTTTATATTAAAATATTTTCCCCTAAACAAGAATCAACATAATAGAAACTTTAAAATTTAGATTTAATGTTTACCCAGTGAGTGTCTACCTTTTATATTTGTTGATACTTTTATATAATTGTATAACTTAACGACTAACAAATTTTGGTTTCTATATCAGCTGCATGCTACAGGTAGCTTATAACATATATTTATTTTTTAATATAAAACCATGAGAAAAAAGAAAAAGGTTGTTGTTAGCTCTGTTGTAAATTTCGCTACCGTCTCCAACACACCAACCAGCAATAATGGTTTCTAATTACACGGCGGCTTGTCACATTATTAGCGGTTATGTCGTCTGTTTTTATAATATAATTAGTACTCGTTAATTCTATTCACATTACATTGTATTATAAAAAATATTATACTATGATATAATTATGAACATTATTCTAATAATTATTACAATGAATTGTCGATAGAATTAAACTTTACAAGGGTATAATTTCTATGTTAATTTATTTGATTTAAATAAACTTACAAAAGTACAAAGTGATACTTGTAAAAAACGAAATTGAAAACAAAAAAATCAAGGTGGCATATGACAAAGAGTCATTGTTTGATTACTAATAAATTATTTTATAATAATTAATTATTTTATAATTTCAGAACTATTTTTAATACCTTTGATTTAGTTTTGTTTGAAAAGGGCTTATTTTATATGCTGTTTTTTTTTTACAAATTGATGAGGTAGCTATTCTATTGCTTCCGTGATAGCCAACATTCTCATGAAATGGTTGAAAAAAGCTTTATATTTAACAAACCTCTCAGACTCCGATACTGGTGGAGTATCGTAGATAAGGTTTTCGCAATTGTATCTAAATATCAACTTCAGAAATTCGTCGACGTCATCATCACAACCAGACATACTGCATTTTGATTGGTTATTATTAAAAAAAATATATTTTTTTCGAATAAGACCTTCCAATTAATTTTTGTAGACATTACATGATATAAATGTAAAAATGTATTCAATTTTGAGCTCCCTATAGTTTACAGCTTGTTTTGTTTGTATCGAATATTAAAAATAGGATAGAAGGAGAGGATTCCCATATCAAGGTATAAAACCATAGTATAAAAACATAGTTTCAATGAATACATAATACAATTAAAATACTGGTGGTACGGAGAACTAATTCGTTAAGCCAGTAGAGGCTAAAATTAATTAGAACTATTGCCAAAGGCAATAAAGGCTTACAGAAAAATTTATTAGCCAACTATTACGAGGCTCAGAGGATGTAAAAGCTGTTGAAGATTAGTATAGAGCTTTTTTAATTAAATTAGAATCAACATTTATTTATAAATTATAAATATAATAGCATTTTTTAAAGATTTATAGTTATTAATAATATATTTAATAAACTTTGTTTAAATGATACGTAATAACTTCAACATAATCGTCGTATTATTATTAAAGTATATATTTAGTATTTTAACAATACAGTACAGTATTTATTTATTAAATTTTTATGAATAAATAAAAAAAATACATTTTAAAATTATAATAAAAACGGGTTTTAATTTAATATTTACTCAAAAAGTAGTTATTTACGGTAAAATAAAAACAAAATATTGTCGTTTTTTTAGAAAGATTTTTTAGAATGATTTTTTTAGAAAGAAGTTTTCGATCCTAAATCTAAATATATTGGATCTTATTTGATCTTTCAGCTTTCGCACAAGTTAATCCCTGTGGAATTTTTAGCAATACTACCATATAAGAAGCATTAAATTAAGGTAAGACGTTATCATGACTTGACATGACATGGTTATCATGACATTGTATAAAATAAGAAAAAAAAATGTTTAAAAACCAGTTAAAATATTTAAAACAAATAAACATCAAATCTATCAGTAGCGCTATGTAATACTAGTAACATAAGTAATACTAGTAATGGTATATCGAAATCTGTAACCAAAAAAATAATAAGAGCTCCACTCGTAGGTGACTGAGCGTTTGAAATCGCGTCACTCGCATTTTATCAGTCACGCTCCCAATGGTTTTATCTGTGTATTACACGGATTTATGTCACGCATTTTTTTCTGTTCAATATTGTGTCATTGCTTTTCGTAATAGAAACAACAGGAACGGTAACCATGGTAACAAACGTCTGGACGTTACATGTTGGGTTAGTAATCATTTAGATATGTTGTAGCCACTTAAGAATACATTTGAACAATGTTATTGAACAATTACGAAGTCCATAATCAGAGGATCTACAAGAATACGAATTCATGACTAATAATTTGTTAATAACTAATTAATACTAGCTTACATGGCTTTATGCCAATTGATTAAAGTTGGAGTCAAAAATGAATTACATATATGAAATAATAAATAATAGCGTTACAGAAAAACAAAAGAAAATCGGTACATTGCAAATTTTCCGCGATGCATGAGAATATAAGAAATTTATTTTTAATGCCACAATGTATTTGAACATTATTAAGATGTTAATTTAAAATTCACGCCTTCTAATGTGATTCCAGTCATTCTAGTAGTTATCTGTGTCCACTCTATAATTTTAGTATTGTCTATTCCGTGGCACTACAGTGAATGTACATGTTAATTTATGATAGGATTAATAAACTAATTAGAACAGTTAAACCTGCTTTCCACTTATTTAAATTTAATAGGTTATGGGCCCAGGTGCCCTGTAAAAGTCAAGTGTTATCGAACAGTAATTACACAGTGCACAAAAAAATTAACCTAAAAATATCGCACGTGGAACCGGCAAAAAGTTTTGCAAGTGTCCAATATGTCTTCCAATAACTCGCTAACGTTGATAGAAAAACTAACTGGCCGCGATAATTATTCCACATGGAGATTTGCCGTTAAGACCTACCTTGAGCACGAGGAGTTATGGGACTGTATCGAAAGTCCAAATGATGACGCGGCAAATCAGAAACGTGATTTGAAAGCCAAATCAAAAATGATCTTGCTAGTGGACTCCGTTAATTATGTTCACATACAAGAAGCGAGTTCAGCAAAGGAAGTTTGGGACAATTTAGCAAATGCTTTCGACGACTCAGGGCTTACACGCCGAGTAGGTTTACTTCGTGAGTTATGTACCACAACCCTCGCAGAGTGTCAAAATGTAGAAGAATATGTTAGAAAAATAGTTACCACAGCTCATAAGCTGCGCAATATCGGATTTAAAGTGGACGATGAATGGCTAGGGACCTTACTGCTCTCCGGTCTACCTGAAGCATACAAACCGATGATTATAGCCATCGAAAGTTCTGGTATGAAAATAAGTGCCGATTCAGTTAAAGCTAAAATTCTACAGGATGTAAAAATGAGTAATAGTGATACAAATGCCTTTGCAACTAATTTGAAGAAAAAGGTATTTAGAAAGCCATTTCAAAAAGGGCCCCGTTGTTTCAAATGCAACAGATATGGCCATATAAGCACAGAGTGCAAGTCTAAGCAGAAAGAGAAACATGAAAGTTCCAGCTATGCCGCTGCATTCATAGCTTCTGCCAGTAACAGCGATGCCTGGTATATAGACTCCGGTGCCTCTATGCACATGACCAGACATCAACAATTATTGCAAAATAAAACAGTGCCACTAGTGAAAACTATTAAAGTTGCAAATGACAAATCCTTACCTGTAGAAAGCTCTGGTCAGCTGAGCTTGGATACCTGTGACAACAAAGGTCGGAGTAACAAAGTTTTATTCCAAAATGTTTTATATGTGCCTGAGTTGGCAACAAATTTACTATCAGTCAGTCAGATTGTAAATCATGGTGGTGAAGTGAAATTTAATAATGGAGGCTGCATAATATTAAACAGTAATTAAAAAATAGTTGCAACAGCCATCTTAATCAACAATATGTACCGGCTAAATCTGTCCAATGTTCAAGCATACATATCTGATGTTGATAAACAAGACATTTATCTATGGCACCAGCGAATGGGGCATCTCAATTTCAGTGACTTAAAGAAAATTGAACAAAATACAGATGGTGTGCAATTATCAAAGAAAGAAGACAATCTGACCTGTGTGACTTGTTTAGAAGGGAAACAAACTCGCCTGCCATTTAAGACAAGTCAATCAAGAGCAACACAATTACTTGAAACAGTGCATTCAGATATATGTGGGCCAATGGAGACCACTTCCCTTGGTGGTGCTAAATACTTCATCACATTTATAGATGACTTTTCAAAGAAGGTATTTGTTTATTTTTTAAAGAAAAAATCAGAAGCTCTTGATAAATTCAAAGAATTCAAATGTCAAGTTGAAAATCAGTTGGAGTGCAGTATAAAATGTTTGCGTACAGACAATGGGCTTGAATATAAAAATAATGCTTTTTCTGAGTTCATGACAACAGCTGGTATCATTCATCAAACTACAGTGCCTTACACACCTGAACAAAACGGGGTCTCCGAAAGAATGAATCGAACGATTGTCGAAAAAGCTAAGTGTCTGTTAATTAATGCAAATCTTCCAAAACTATATTGGGCAGAAGCAATACACACAGCTGCTTACCTCATTAATAGAACTCCAACACGTTCACTGACATTTAAAACTCCAGAAGAATTATGGTATAAGAAGAAACCAAATTTAAGTCATTTAAAAACATTTGGCTGTGAAGCAATGATACATCTCCCTAAAGAAAAACGCAAGAAGTGGGACAGTAAGTCACAGAAAGCTATATTTATTGGATATTGTGATCATACCAAAGGGTATAGGTTTATAATACCTACTTCTAGAATGGTGATCAAAAGCAGAGATGCTGTTTTCTTAGAATCAACAGTAAAAAGAAACTATCTTCCTGTAAATTTGACAGAAAAAGAAACAATGTGTGACTCATCCCTGGAACAATATGATATAAATATGTCTCTGAATTCCAATGACATAACAGATACTTCAAACACTACTAATGAATTTATATCAGACCATGATGATTCTGAGTATAAACCAAGTAAGAATGTTCAAATATTGTCAACACCTAGGATAACATTGAGACCAAGGAACAGAGAATTATTAAAAGTTAAAGAAAACACAGATAAAAGTTTTTTGTGCTACAACGAAGACAAAATAAATTCTATTCCTCAGAATTACAAAGAAGCCTCCACCTCTTTTGAATCTGAAAAGTGGAAAACTTCAATAAAAGAAGAATTAGATTCACATCATAAAAATGGAACTTGGACATTGGTAGAAAAACCACAAAACACCAAGCCTATTGGATGTAAGTGGGTGTTCCGCATCAAGAATGAACCAACGGGTCCCCGTTACAAATCCAGACTTTGTGCAAAAGGATATGCACAAACAGAAGGAATTGATTTTGATGAAACTTTTGCGCCGACAGTAAGGTATGATTCTTTACGATTATTATTATCACTTGCAGCGGAGAAAAATTTAGAGATGATCCAATTCGACATAACCACTGCTTTCTTGTATGGTGACCTGAAAGAATCAATCTATATGACTCCACCTGAAGGATTGGACTGCAACTCTAACATGGTATGTAAACTTAACAAATCCTTATATGGCCTAAAACAGGCACCAAGATGTTGGAATACAAAGTTCAACTCAGTTTTAAAGAAATTCGGATTTAAAAGATGTAAAGCAGATCAGTGCATTTATATTGGATTAATTAAAGGCTTAACATGCTATTTGTGTCTGTATGTTGACGATGGCCTTTTACTATGTAAAGAAAAATCAATTTTGACTGAAGTGATCAATGATCTGAAAACCAATTTTGATGTTAAAACATATCCTGTTTCCTGCTTTGTAGGAATGCAAATTGAAAAATCTAATAATCACATTTTCATACATCAAACCAAATATATTGATCAGTTTTTAGAGAAGTTCAACATGACAGAAGCAAACTCTAACTGTGTACCAGCTGATCCACATGTCAAACTCCTGAAGACTGATGGGCTACCTGAAAGACAATATCCCTACAGAGAAGCCGTGGGATCACTCATATTTGCAGCAACAGTAAGCCGGCCAGACATTTTGTTTGCAGTCAGTCAGGTGAGTAGATTTTTAAATTGTCATGATGACTCTCACTGGAATGCTGTCAAAAGAATACTCAAGTATCTTAAAGATACCAAAGATCATGGGTTATGCTACATGTCAAAGCCAGACTGCACAGATGTGGTAGGGTACAGTGATGCTGACTTTGCCAATGATATTGAAACAAGGCGATCCACAACTGGTTATGTTTTTCTTAAAAATGGGGCTGCTATTACCTGGGCATCCCAAAGGCAACAAACAGTGGCCTTATCTACAACTGAGGCAGAATTCATGGCTTCTTGTGCTGCCACTAAAGAGGCCATGTGGTTGAGACAACTATTACAGGAAATAAGTGAATTTAAACAAGAGTCTGTGATCATAAACATTGACAATAAAAGTGCCATTAATGTTATCAAAAATAGTGAATTTCATAAGCGTTGCAAACACATAGACATTAAATATAACTTTATTAAAGAAAAATACAGCGAAAACATTATCAGTCTTAATTATGTAAACACAAACTATCAGTATGCTGATATCTTTACTAAAGCATTGTCTAAGGATAAATTTATATTTATGAGATGTAACCTAGGAATGTGTAAACTTAGTAATTATAAGTAATTTTTTTATTTTTTTGTATAACAGCAGCTCTCTGTAACTTAATATTATTGGTTGTAACTTGTTTGTTTAAAAACTTTGTACTTTATTCCTTAGGAAATTAAAGTTTTAATTTGAAGAGAGATATAAGTATGTATGTAACGAAGGCTCTAATTTGAAGAGAGTATTAAGATGTTAATTTAAAATTCACGCCTTCTAATGTGATTCCAGTCATTCTAGTAGTTATCTGTGTCCACTCTATAATTTTAGTATTGTCTATTCCGTGGCACTACAGTGAATGTACATGTTAATTTATGATAGGATTAATAAACTAATTAGAACAGTTAAACCTGCTTTCCACTTATTTAAATTTAATAAACATACTTGTGGATAAAGAAGGTAATTGTTTTCTATGACTAATGAAAATTAGATAAAATATATAACATTCTTTGTTATGTAAAGTTTATTATACAAAGGCTATGATCACAATAATGCGTGGGTCAGCTTACACTTCCGTAACGGACGTAAAATGTAAATCTACCCACTAACATAAATTACTATTTCCTTAACAAGACGTCAAGTGAATTCGCTTTGAATTACGACTATGAATAAATCTTCATTATTGTTTTGTAACAAAAAAGAATGTTATTCCGATATTTTTATAG
The DNA here is from genome assembly GCA_959347355.1 of Napeogenes inachia. NCBI lineage: Eukaryota > Metazoa > Arthropoda > Insecta > Lepidoptera > Nymphalidae > Napeogenes > Napeogenes inachia. The sequence continues at coordinate 17,595,235 of OY365793.1, read as the reverse complement.
CATTACTTGAACAATGATAATTGATTAATATGATTTTTTTTTCGTGTTTGAAGTAATAATAAATTATAACGTAATATTTAATGAGAAACTTTTAACAAAATGATTTGCTGAAAACTTTATTTTAACTATATTATAATATTTATAAGGCTTAAAAACACATTGATTCTTTCTTCATTACAACAATTATGTATGTATAGCTAAAATCATTGCAATAGTTTTATTTTTTAATCGTTTATCTGTAAAAAGTCAAATGGTCTATCTGTAAAAAGTATGGAAATTTTAGAAAAAGAAACGGTATACGATATACACCAGAAGTCGCGATTCCTACTCGTGATTGTGAGTTTTTCATAACATATTTATATAAAATTAATTATGCTTACACAAGTCTTTATTAAAAAAAAAAATAATATGCTCATTGTGTTATATCCAGATATTACATATATAGTTAAAAACAATACATTTTTTTTATTATTACTCACCATTTTAGCTTCACAGATTGCAATTCATTATATACGAATATATATAATGAATACCTGTACTAATAGACTCCTTTTTGAGTGTGTTATCTCAAAATTAATCGATTAATCAGCCAAATACAAACTAAATGCGAAAAGTGCACGGGCAATGTGTCCGTGGATAAAAGGAAAAATTAATAAAAAAAATTAAAAAATATATAGACTAAAAATATTACATAAAAATGTATATATACCAAGTCTCATGTATGATTAAGTCATCATCAAAGAAAGAAAACTAGCTATCCTTGAATGTTTGAAACGCAACAAATAAAATTTTAAGGTCAATAATATTATATCCCCTATATTTTTTATACAATTTAGAAAAGATAATATTTCCGTAATAATGCTGAGTAGGAACTTTGCAGTATACAATCATTTCATTAAAAATGTAACACAGCTAAACAGGTGTCATCTTAACATAACTGAAAGCAACAAAATGTTCAAAGCGAAACACGTACATTTTTCATAGATTAACAGAACCGACATAAATTTCGTTAGCTGTATTAAAAGATATTTCAATGTATGCCATTAAAAACACATTAGGTTCGCAAATCGTCGGGGTCTTATAGGTCATTAACTTAACTTGTGTATTGCGGTGAGGTTCGGAACAAACAACCCAGGGACATAAAATGAAAAGAGTTAGTTGTTTGGACCCTTTCGCTAATATTCATTAGTAGTTCTCATTTATAGAGCAAATACCCTCTACGAAGACGGTTTTTATGATTCCATTGTCCATTTTATAAAATGGTTGTATTTGTATAGATAAAATTGTATCGCATGTTAAATACATAGTTAAACGACTAAATTGTTTCTTTATTTAATGTTAAAAGTATCTTAATCCAAGTAACAGAATTGCTTTTAAACGAGCAATGCCAGTCTAGCTATTAAAGTTCTTATATCGTATCATTTCAAACCGAGACACAAAACGAATTTAAGTTACATTGTGTTGAAATGGTATATTCGATAACTTGAAAGTATCCAATGGCTTCTTATGCTTTTCTCGAAATGTAAAAGTTCTTATGCTCACTATGGTAATGGTAAGATCAATAAAAGTATTTTTGTAAACAGTTTATACAATTAAATTAGGATTTTGTAGCAAAAAAATCTCTTTATTTTCGTTCGACAATATAAATATTAATTAGTTTATATGAATTAAATTCAATAATATACGGTAATTTAACATCCAAAAAGTTAATTTCTTTAAGTTAATTTAAGAATTAGGTATACTGTCTTATTCTTTCTTATATACAAAATCATTCTCATGATTGAACCCATGTCAAGTATTAATTACTCTAAACCTACATTTATAGAGAACGGGAGATATGTTCTATTAAACGTTTTCGGGTCATTGACCTAAACAATTGTGTTTATAAGTAATTATTCGGTTAGATAAGTGAAAACTAAAAACTGTTTTCGATCTTATTTAATTATTAAGAAACGCTTATATGTGAAGTTATTTAAAAACCTGTATTGCGCTGAGACCACCGACCACTTATGTTCCCTTGTATAAAATTTCAAATACATAATGCAATCGAAATGCAATACCTTATTCAATATCATTTCTGATGTATTTCATATATTGGTCATTGATTTTATTGTTCAAATAATGTTTCGCTTGTTTATATATAAAATATACTTTATATTCAAGTAACATAAAACGTTCCACGTATCTATAATATTCAATATTTTCACCCAATTCTTTATAATTTACCAAAGAGTATTTGTTCCTTTAGGTATATTATAAGCACACACTAATTTCATTACCAAAGCTTTCTTGAATACCACAAGAAATTAATCTCTTCAAAGGGAAAGCTGTCCAGCTTAAAATTATCTTACGTCCGTCCCTTTGCTTAAAATGATACAATGACATGAAACGCTTATTTAATTAAAGTGACAAATTGAAATTGTTTGTGAACTGCTATAAAAACGGTATGTCTGTTGTTTCCGCTTTAATCTCTTAAAGGCTCGCTTGTAACACCGTGGTAATGGTTACAGTGTTTTTATTGTGGCCATATTTTATATTGTCCAGAGACATTTTTCTGTATTTACGAGTATGTCTCGGTAGAGATAATTGGACGTTATTTTAAGTTGCCTCTGATAATATTGTGTTTTTGTGATATGTTTTTAGATCATGCGTCTCAAAAGAATAAAAATTATTGTACTCGTATTCCAGCAAACTTTCGTTATCTGTAATGTTTCTTCCAGGTAACTGAAATATAACCAAAAAATAACTTTTTAACAAACGTATTAAAATAATATAATTTATTTTAATTACAAGAGTAAGAGTACTTAAAATTATATAACTTCATATAAAAAGAAAATAATGAATTATTTTTTTTTCCGCAAATAAATTATGTAAAAGAAAATTATTTTACTATTACTTGTTCCATCCCAAATAAAACAAAACGATTATCAAAACATTTATAACAAATAAACTTTCTAACAGTTTCTTATTTACCGAGACGCAAGTTTTTCTTTGTCCTGAAAAAACTACAAATCTCCCGGATGTTTGTGACCAAGTTTGGAAGTACCGAGTAATTGTTGTTTTCTATTATGAAATATTACATTTTGTTTTGTAGACATAACAATTTTAAAATTTCTTTTGTTTTATGCAAAATGCTACGAAATTATTTCCTTACGTACTTTATAGCAGGTTTTTAATCATTTTTATGTACTCGTTATATTTGATTTTTCTTACGTTATAATACAAATATACATTTTTCTATTGTATAATACAAAATTTATTGTATTAGGTACATTATACATATATAAAAAAAAAATAAAAACTAATTGCTATATTTCGACATATTTTTTCGATTTCAATGCTATAATTAAGAAATTATAATAAATTGAAAGAAACACGATATGTTTGAAGTTCCTGTATTTGTTGGGCTACGCGTTTGTCATTCTCTTATATTGTTGAAAGTGTAGCCTATGCCCTATTGTCTAAGTCAACCTATAGAAAAAAGTTACACCCTTTTCACAATAAAACTTTACTTACAAAAACACAAAAGGTAGAAATGTATTGGATTATACATTTCTACCTTTAATAGATACGGTTATTTATTACTTGCTGTGAACGGGAGCAAACTAAGTCATGGACAACAGTGTGTAAAGTTTAAAAGTTTATCGTTTGGTGTCCATGGAAGATTAACTTACTAAAATATAATCCGTTTGTGGATATAGATATTTTATAAATTTAAACTTTACCAAATATCATAAGCAATTTAAAAAAAATGATCTAAAGTTGTCTTCTCATTTTTTTAAAACAGATGTGCTTTATTTCATCTTGAGTATTTCGCAATAAATTTTTGCGTAAAAATTCGCTTTCTCATATATATCTTAATTTATACCTGCATCTAAATTTTTAACACGTCTTAAACCGAAAGATATTTATAAGACTATATATCCATATTAATATTAAAAATTCGAAAGTATCTCTGTCTGTCTGTCTGTAACGCTTTCACGCTTAAACTACTCCACGGATATTGATGGAATTTGGAATAAATATAAATAACACATTGAGAAAGAACATAGATTACTTTTACAGCGGGAATGGGATATTCCCATTTCCACAAGAAACAACATAGATCGCTGGCGCATGTACTGGCGTTATAGCAGGTGATAAGCTAATACAATGTTTTTCTAAAGTATTTTCTAAACATTTAAATATATTTTTTTTATAATAATACCTATTTTTGGCCTAATACCTATTATAATAATACTATTTAATGCAGACGAAGTCACGGGAAAATACTAGTTAAAATATATTATGTGTAAAAATACGAGAAATATTAAAATAATCTATGCGTGTTAAAAAAAGAGTCGATCCATCCGATATTTGGTCTGGTATCATGAAAACGTGAGGTCTCAATGAAGATGAAATTAGGTAGGTATTGAGTTTGTCCTCTATATAAAAGTGTGAATAAGTATAAATACACTTAATTATTAGGTAAATCATAAAAAAATGCTTGTCAACAATATTTTTTACAATATAAGATAAGTAAGATATGGATATTGTCAACTAACAATAATAAGTATATCTAATAATAATATGTAAAATAAAATATCACGACACATTAGCTAGCACTATGCTATTAAAGTATTCACGCAGCAGGGAAATTCACTAAAGAGACATGTGTACAAACAAGTCTGCAGACATGCCTGATAGACCTAGCTACTGTTTGTAATCTGTAGGTATGTGCATTGTTTGCTTGTATTGGACCGACACACTTAGACTGGCAGACTTGCCTGTGACTTGCCTGTTAACTCAATAGTTCTGCGCGGGCACAGACATGTTAGTACATGATTCATGTACGAACTTCTCATGGTACATACCTGCATAGAATATGGGTGTCTGGTATATGCTTCAGACGGCAAAAACCAGTACGAAATATCTGTATTACTATTATTTATGTGATTTGCATGATATTTTCGAAAACTGGTGTACGTAGTAAAAAAAATGTGTGTAATTAAAGTATTTTACAAAGAATTTCTAGCTGAATATTTATATGCAGTTTGTTTTAATATATCCATGTTTATGGAAGGAGAAAAGTGAGTTGTTTCTGAACACCCATTTATACAAAACTGTCTGACAAAGTTTAAAAAAAATGCAAGATGGGGTATATGCAATATACCCCGGTTGACTTAAGTTATGTTGTAAAAATAATCTTTACAGATCTCCTACAGTTATGAGCTACATAAAATATATCAGTCAGCTACGTTCATCAATAGATACTATGTACTTTGTTTTGTGGCGTTTCAAACAGCTTCAATTCCATTGAGATCAAATTAGAGCAGGAACCCAATTCTTTGGCAGATCATTGTTACATATATATTAATATTAATCATATATTCTAATTGGTAGATTGCTTGGATGGGAAATTTTGTTTTTAAATAAAACACTATATTAAACTTTATTTGATTGTGATATTAGCTTCTTTGTATTACATGATCATGAAAGTACATAACTAAAAAAAAAGTTTAATAATAAAAAAACATAATTATTAATAAAATGTAACGTGTAACACTAACAACAAATATTAAGGCTAAGGCCAAAGTGCTAGCGAGTTGATAAATATTCCGTTAATTGAAATTTGCGGTAACACTAAATAGTGTGCAGTATGGTTGTAGTGCGCTCTTTAATATTGCAATGCCGTAATCAGTGAAATGTTGAACATTGTAAATTTCGAAAATAGAAAACTAAAGAGTATAATTCACAGAATTAATTAAAAAAATATTCAATTTTCTTATACCTTTTAAGTGTCAATTGAATAGAGGACGTAAGATTGTATCTTTTACAAGAGCGATCGTAGTAATAAGTTACCAATGTTCCATTAACAGTACGTAAGCAAAAATGTCAATCTAAATTCTCAGTCACTCTAATACTCCAAAACAATGATACTGCTGCTCCCGTTAAAAATGCCTTTTAAATAAACACTTTAAACTTCCTTTAAAATTTCTTGTAATATATACATGTTTTTATATATTTGCTTATTTAGGAACTTAATTACAAATCTCAAATACATAAAACAATATCGTCAATTTGTTATCAGATAATAACACCTACAGGTAAAATACAGTCCCAATATAGGAACTCAAAATATACTAACAACATTTATAGCGACTTCAAAATAAATTTTATTAGCCTTTCTAGCTAATAAAATTTATTTTGAAGTATACCAAATAGACTCTTGAACGTTCGTTTTTTTGCAACTATTTTAAAACGATTCAAATTCAAATTCAAATTCAAAATATCTTTATTCAAGTAGGCATTTACACGCACTTTTGAATCGTCAATTACATTAAATTAAATTGGTCAGTATAGTCAGTCTGTGAGTAAGCTACCACCAGCTCGGAATGCTGTTCTGCTGAGAAGAGCTGGCCAGAAACTCAACAGTTGCTCTTTTTAAATAAAATTTAACAATGTTTGACTTATAAATTAAATATATTATATTATAACATCAACCCTGCAAATGAGTCAATTTTATTTATTTTATAAACTTAAATGCAATTTTGGAACAACTAGAACCGTCGCAATCAATCGGAAAAGAAGCCCAATGATTTCAGGCAACGAAAATTAAATAATAATAACAGTAAATATATATAAATCTTCGGCCTGCCACACAACCAGTCACCGCAAGCAGCACCCGTTCACGAGCATAACACAAGAGCCAGCCATCACCCCCTTCGCACATATTTGAGGGAGGGAGGCAACCCGACTCCCGATGCTACCGCAAGTAGTGACTTCTAAGGAATCGGTGTGATGCAGAAGGTCGATAAAGCAAAATTAATTTACAACAAAAAACAAATTGCGGAGATTACTAGCTATTCGCAATACAATACAGATTTATGACCCAAGATTTATGATATGACCCAAGTTCCACACATTTCGATCAACCAAAAACTCTTGAATGTTATAGTAAGATTTATTTAATAATATACCTTTAATTTTAGATTTGAAATCAAGAAAAGGAAGATCTAAGATATCTTGTGGAACCTTATTATATATGCGTATACTCAAGCCCATGAAGGATTTCTTAACTTTTTGAAGTCTAAATTTAGGCGTAACAAGCCTATTTTTATTTCTTGTATTGATAGTATGTCTGTCGCTGTTTTTTTTATAGTCATTTAAATTTTGGCGTATATATAGTAAGTTATTAAAAATGTATTGAGAAGCGACCGTAAGAATACCGATTTCTTTAAAAACTTCTCTTAGGGAGTCTCTAGCTTTTAAGTTACAAATAGCCCGTATAGCTCGTTTTTGTAAAATGAATATAGAATTAATTTCGGCAGCGCTGCCCCATAGTAAGATACCGTAAGACAATATACTGTGAAAATAACTAAAATAAACGAGTCGAGCCGTATTAGCGTCTGTTAATTGTCTTACTTTTTTAATTGCAAAGACGGCTGAGCTAAGTTTGCTTGCGAGTGTCGAGAGATGGGGGTTCCACTGGAGCTTTTTATCTAAAGTTATACCTAAGAAAGTTGTCGAGTCAGTCAGTTCTAACACTTCATTGTTAAGGAATAAACTAAAATCCCGACTTTTTACATTAGGAAGTGTAAATTCAATGCATTTAGTTTTCTTAGTATTTAATACCAAATTATTAATTTCAAACCAATGAAGAACACGTGACAGAGCACAGTTAACTTTGTCAAAATTAGGTTTATTACGATCAACTTTAAAAATAAGTGAGGTATCATCAGCAAAAAGTACAATGTCACATAGTCCTTTTACATAAAAGGGCAAATCATTAATATAGAGTAAAAATAAGAAAGGGCCTAGAATAGATCCTTGTGGAACACCCATTTTTAGGTGAGATCCAACCGATTTACAATTATTTACATCAACCGTCTGAACTCTTTGATTCAAGTAAGAGGCAATAAGATCAAGCGCAGCATTACGCACGCCATAGTGATTAAGTTTGCAAAGTAATGTTTGATGGTCCACGCAGTCAGAGGCTTTAGATAAATCACAAAACACTCCGATTGCATTCTGTGACTTTTCCCATGCGTCGTAAATGTGCTTAAGAAGCGCGGCACCCGCATCAGTTGTTGATTTGCCTTTGGTGAAACCATATTGTTCACTATGCATGATTTCATTGCTATAAACAAATTCTGACATTTGGTTTAGTATAATTTTTTCGAAAATTTGACTTAAAGTGGGTAAAATAGAGATAGGTCTATAATTTCCGGGTATTAGTCTATCGCCACTTTTGAACAAAGGAACTACTTTACTATTTTTCATTAAGTCTGGGAAAGTACCGGTTTCAATACATTTGTTAAAAATTAAGGATAATTGTGGAGCAATATCATTTATAATACTTATTAGTAATTTTACTGATATACCCCAAAGATCACCGGTTTTTTTCATATTTAGATTTCTAAAAGTTTTAACAATTTCATATGATGTAACAGGTTTAAAAACAAAACATTTATTACTGACTCTTACGTTATTCGTCAATTCGACGATTGCATCACGTGGTGATTAACAGGTACTAGGGTCTGCTTACTGTTATCAGTACTCGAAACATTTTAGAACCATCTTTAATACCACTAACGCAGTTTTGGTTGATTTTTTTTTTTTAAACAAATTGATAGGGTAGCTATAATATATCCTATAGCACCAGTGACAGCAACGTGAAGCTATCAAAATCAGCAATCTACCAAATTTCAATATGGATACTGATTGCACTCAACCATCGGCTTAGTAACCCTTCATTGACTCTATAAATTGTAAAAACACAATTATGTTAAACCTGCATACGATCTTTGATGCGGAAAAACGACTCTATACTCTCTGAACTTTTAAAAAATATTAATGTTAATTAATTTTCTGTACCTAAGCGCTGTGTTTCAATATTCATTTGCCTAATGAGTTAAAAAAAATTAAATGGATGTCACATTTCAGGTGTTTGTAAGCTAGATCTGTCCGCGCCCTAATCTCACCGATCCTAAGCTTAGTAAAATCGCACTATCGCCCGTGTAGTTAAATAAATTTTGGTGCAAATTGTAAGTTTTAGCGTACTGAAGTAACTACAAACTTAACTTAGTTCATTAATTAATAGAGCTGATGTGCTTGACCAACATTTGACAGTTTTATATATTTTATTTTACTATAAAGTATACGTTACACTCATTATACTTTTGTATATGTTGTCATTATTAAAATAATAGGTAGAGACATACTTTGAAAAACTACTATTCAATAGACACGGCCTTGTGAGAAATGTATAGACAGAGACACAAATAAAATAGTTTACCCTTTGGTTACTTAGTCTTTGGGTAACGTGTTTGCATCAATTCTTATATTTGTGGAAAAAACCTAGTACCACTCTCACGCTAATGATTTTACATGAAATAGCTAACAAATTAAAACAAATGAAAAAGTACATTTGGAAAATTATAAATATGGATAGGATTCAAACCTAAAACCTTTATTAAGTCGTCCCGCCGTTCTGACAATTCAGATACCGCTATCATTTTCTATATTCATTTATAATTTAAATAAGCTCATCATTTTTCTACATCTACAATTTAAGGAAAGTGCTAAGATAGATATATAAAATAACAAAGGTTGTTTCTTACACCATACGCTCCGCTCTTCGTTTCACGGCACGGAGTAGAAATTAATTAGAAGAGGTTGGCAAACTTGGCCGTAGCTTCGCTTATTGGGCTCTAAGCGAAAATATATGACGGCAGAGCTGCGGGGTGATGTCGTCTTTGTAAACATAATATATAACATATTATGAAAATAGTGTTTAGTATTTAGGTTAGATAACACTGCAATTTACTAGAACTGCTTGCGCAGTATGCGCTTTGAGATACATATTTCATGTTTTAGTTTATATTTTAGATAACTATGTTAAATTAATTTCTAAAAACTTTTATCGTAGAAAGATAGATTTCCTTAATATTTTTCATTCAACGCCAAAAGCCTTGGAAATTGATTAATATTTTGATTAGGAGAAATGGAAAGCAGGTAGTTGAAAGTTAGTGTTTTTGTCCAGATATTTTTATAACCGTATTAGGGCCGATATGTGCAAAAGCTTTAACATATTTTTTTAAATACATTTTATTGTACTGTATTAAAAAAATATATTTATTGTTATTTAACTTATATTGCATAACTTTCAAATTAGATGTGTTATTGAACAATCTTTTGGTAATTAAAAAAAAAACGTGTTTATTCATTTAACTTTTTTATACAAACTAGATTATGTCAGCCTAATAGTTTCCTAATCCGTCTCATTTGTCGCTAACAATTAAATTACCAAGGAAACTATACACAAAAACAAAACATTACTGAGTAGCTCCATAGACAGTAAGAAAGAAATAACTCTACGGGTATTTACTTGGGGTATAGTGAAAATAGTCACAAATAGTCATAGTGAGTGGGTGTTTTATACTTCTATGGCGTATCTCAAGCAAGCAGGCACCATTAACTGTATGTGGTGATACCATGTAGATATGTTATAGCGTTTTATTAAATATAGGTTAAGGAATATTTTTATTTATACACTAAAAAATGTATTGTTTTGTTCAAGTGGTATATGATTCGTAAACATTTTTCTTAAAGGATTTAATTAATGTTGAAAATTTTTGGAAACCTCCTAAAGCAGTTACTTTATTTTGGGCAACATACATATGTTTATACATTATAGTTTGATGATGATTTCATTTAATACCATCGACTACTTCATTTTAAGAGTTACCTAATCTTTAAATTTTAAACACTTTAATAGTATTTTTACCTCAAATCATACAGAAACCAAACAGTGGACATATTTATTTAATTGGCTTCCTAATAAAAATAATTGACACTTACTAGTTATCGAAGTTTAAATACATACAAAAGTCCCTTTATCGTCTCTATTTTCTAGGTTATATAGTTTTTCCGCTTCGCTTATGAAAATATTCACCTTCCTATCCACTGTCGCAGGGCGTAACCGTGAACGTAATGAACTAATGATGCTGACGCACTCCTCGTTACCGGCTCCTGACAGCTACCGTAGGGTGAAGTGGTTGTAAACTTTTGAAAATGGAACACTGAAAAAGAATATTTCTATGTGTGAGTTGTGGACAACTTTAGAAATGTTATATGTGTGAATATGTGAGATAGAAACAAATATATATGTGTGTATTTTGTGAAACATACTGTTGATATAAAATAACGTTATTTCAATTACGCAGTACGCAAGTGAATGTCAAAAACTTCGTATTTATGTGTTGAGTTATTACAAATGAAATCCTTTATGAAACTTTTGATGATTTGTTGTCTTGTTTATACCTTTAAGAATATGATTGAATTATAGTAAATGGAAATAAGTAACGATTTTATTTATTTATTTATTTATTTATCAAAAGGTACAGTTACAGATCAAATATAAGTATTATACATAATCCTTAGATACCATCATTCCAAAACTGCCCTCCAATTACAACCGTATACGGCATTCAAAATTGATATAGATTAAAGGTAAAAATAAAATAAAATAGTGATGGTAATGAAGTTTATGGTGTATACAATTTGTGCAAAGATTTCATGAATCTGGTGTATGTAAAAAAGTCAATATGAGAGTGAGCGAAGATATTATTGTATTCTCTTGATATTAGAAAGAGAGGATTATTTCGAGATACATTATTGTTGTACTTTGGTATCCAAAATAGCTTCGGAAGCTGCACAGAAAGAGTACCTTGAAGTACAGAGTGACAATTATACTTTTCATTATACATATGGGAATGGTGTGAACTATACTACATGGAAAAAGTGAAAAAAAAATATTACTTATGAACCTCTTTCTCAAATTTATCGATATTTGAATAAAAAAAAGTAAAATAGAGTTGAAAATTTCTACAATGTATGTAGTTAAGTTTTCTATTTTGTCTAAACAGTTTCACTTTACCTTATGTAGGTTAAACGTAAAAAGTGAAAATAATTTAAGGTAGGATAAATTATTTCGCATCATCCTCAGGCCGTTGTGTTGGTCGTCATTATGGTAATTTTATTGGAAACTTTCACGTAACGCTAAGGTTTCAAACTACACAGTGTCATCCCAATTGTCAAGTATTACGTTAAGTATTAATAACTGATATTACATATAAATTTAAAATAAATTCTTTGAATTATTAATATTATTATAATAACGGTTTTTATTTATTTCTAGTTTATCGATAAAAATATAAACTAAATGGGTACACCCTTTCCTAACAATCAGAAATATTTTTTTTAGAATTGTGGTATTACATTTGTTCGATATTTAAATTATCCATGTGTGCAATCCCTTGGAGGTTAACGTGCCTGATCGCTCTCTTAAGGTATATTCAACAGCTCATTAATCGGGACATCTTTAAGAAACGCTGACTCGACTGAACTATAGTGGTCGTGGAGCCATTAACGGGACTTCAATTTGAATATAGAACGCAGCATTTTTGGGAAACATATTTAAAAAGTAAATATATATCAAGTATTAGTATTTCTTATATTTTTTATATATGTGACAATAATTTATAAAGATATGTAAATCGACTTTTTAGTAAATTGTTATTAAAATCATAAAATTTACACTCATGCTGAGTGACATTATAAATACTATTCAGTTTAGTGTTTTCTAAGGTTTTCACGAGCACTACACATTGAAATAAAATTATTTTAACGGATTTAACTCGCGTATATTGAATTAAATTTTAAATTTACATTTTAAATCTAACCCAGTTTTATTGTGCTGTTTAGACGGTAAGTTATTACAATAAATTGTAATACAAAACCAAGATGTAAAAAATACAAAATAACAACTCGTCACATGAAAAATTATTTGAAGTTACATATTCAATATTATAAAACACAGATTTAACAAACATTTAAATTTAAAGACAGTTGAAAAATATATGTTTTTTTTAAGTTTAGGCTTATATAAACTGTTACATTTAAATATTACATTTTATGGCTCCAACCAAGCCATCGAGTAGCGCTGACGTCGCCTTATTGACTTCTCAGAATAGCTGCTTAAGATGTCAAGTGTCGATACCACATATTATATATCATCTTGTTTGTTAAGATTTCTAACAAAAAGATTAGCAGTGATAATTAAAGTGGAAAAATGTGAATGACCGTAATTCTCTCTAATAACATTATTAAGTTTACTGGTTCTTATTGTTAGAAAGAATACATTATTTTAGATTCAAAACATTATAAAAAAAAAACATATTTTTGACACTAATTTTCTTTTTCATACTACTTTTATATTATAGTTCATTCATTAAAAGTAGGTAATATTTTTTTTCCTTTTCACTGTTGGGAACATAATAAAGAAGGCACTTACTCGTAATACATACACGATTCATATGTAACTTTGTTAGCTATTTTTTAACAGAAACAATCTTGAAGACAGAATGTTTCCCTCGCGTTTAATACTCGTCTCATTAGCTATAATTTAATACGAGAAGGCATTTTACTGTTGGAATTTCTACCATATTTCAAATTCCGAGAGGTCTTTCAGATTACTTTGGATGCAAGTTGCCAGCTTGAGCGGAACCTACATAGTTTCCTTCTATGTATCATTAAATAGTAAATAATAACAAATAATAAAAAAATAAATCTTCTTCAAACTATATTTCAAATTTTTCATATATTTATTTCTCTTTAAAAAAAAATAGTTTTTCATTGCATTATTTTTCAACAAATAGATTAAATAAAATAAACGGTATTAAATATTTTACAAAACAACTTTGATTAAAATAAAAAAAAAATTAAAAATCTAAGTAGCAAATAATTTTCGCTTTAGCTGGCTTTTTAAACAGATTCCTCCTGCCTGTGTTTGAGAAGATAATTTTCTTCTTAATTAACCCGCTGTTGAATGTCGTATTTAATTGGACCATTGGAACGTGTGTAAAGTGATGGTGCCTGTAAGAAAAGTACCTATTGTTTATCTAATTAAGAATATTAAATGAAGTTCATATTTATGTTTGTTAGATGTAAATAGACAAAAGGAACTTCAAAGTCAAGATATTTATTTTATATTATTTAAAAATAATGTTATGTCTACAGTAACGTTAATTATAAATCTTATGAAGTATTAATAAAATAGTGTTTTATAATCTATTATTATACATTTTTTCGTTTGTATGGCCTGAGGCAGAAAAGAAGGGTGTTGTGGGGTATTTTGATGCACTTGTCTGTCTGTGGCATCATAGGTGTTAAAACGATGGATCGATTTGAACTCTGTTCGTTTTTAATTGAATGCCTTATCTGTCGATATGGTTTTGAGCTATGATTGGTGGAAATAAAATCAGTCGACACCAGGATATTCAGCCCTCATTAAAACTAGTGAGATGACCTCAGGAAATAATGTCAAGTGATTTTGACATTATTTCCTGTGAAATTATTTGCGATTTGAAATTATATTTTATTTCTATTGAAGCTATGGTCCGTGGCAGAAAAAAAGGGATATTATGGTTGGTGTTTGTTTATGCGTTTGTATGTGGCATCATAGCTATTAAAACAATTAACTGGTTTAAACACGGTTCGTTTTTAATCGAAAACCTGATCTGTCAACATAGTTTTTAGTTATGATCCCTGGATATAAAATTAGTAGACTCCAGAATATTCAGCCCTCACTACAACTAGTATGACGACTTCAGGATATAGTGTCGACTGTTTTGCGATTTGAAATTATATTTTACTACTATCGAAATTCTTATACAAATACATGTGTGGCTTACTTACTAATAATTTATAATAAAAAAAATAACTACCATACTTTAAGTGTATTACATATATTTTTATAGATACCTTTCAAACAGAAATAGTACAACTATCACAACCCTTAAAGTTTAATATCATAAATAACAAGTATAAATTTAAATAGGGCTAAAATAAATAATACCTTAAAAATGATAACTTGCTTTAATAATAGTAACTTGGATTAAATATTTTTGCAATTATCTTTACAATAAACCTTAGAATGAATCTTTACAATAACATACATAAATACTACTTACATAAATAATTTTCTCGGAAATGCCATCTTAAGATAACTGTAAAAAGATTCTTAGTTATTGTGGGAAATGTCCGTTGTATATTGGTTTAACCTATTAATGACTAATCTAAATTATAAAACCGTTTAAAAAAAATTATAACATTTTTACAAGAAACCTTCATTATATAGGAAGGACGCTAAATTAAACCTAATATTTGCATCATAATAAAGAAATAATAGCTAAATATTTAGATTAACATACAGAATGTGGCCTATAAAATAAACATTTACAGAATATGCAAAATAATAACACATTTAATCTGAACTTAGACGGAAGTGCAATTAAGCATGACCCAGTGGCTTGTGGCTGTCAGCGCTATTAAAATAGGATGAGATTTATCTCAGCACTCCCAGTGTCAGGGCAACGCTTTAATCCACATTGGCGGTATAATCGCACCCGGATAGCGATTCCAACTTGCGAAAATATTCAGTCTTCACTCAGACTTTGTTGTCTTACGAGTATCCATTATCATTCAATAATACTTTTTTTGTTTGACCCTGAAACTAATATTTGAGGTACAGACACTCCTCTAAAGAATATTTATATTATGCAAAAAATTAATACTATATTTTGATCAGTTCAATACAAAGTACATAAAGATTAATCAATTTGAATCACAATATGAATATACAGAGATAGATAAAAAAAAATTGTAAGGGTACATTTTGATGAGTGTGCGCAGGATTTACACGATTTAATTCCCCCGTTCCCCTTCTATCACAGTACGTCCCGACGCACGGCAGGTATCCATCCTTACGTTGTAACACTCCACCTGTCCGAACGAAGCGCTATGCTTCGTCTTTTTTAGTGCGTACAGCAAAGGACTGGAACAGCTTGAACAGCTTGCCTGCGTCAGTATTTTCGTCCGATTATAATGTGGGTGTCTTCAAGAGAAGAGTGAATAGGTTGCTAGGTTAAAACGACTTACTATGACTACATCACCACTAGTTGCAATAATATACAATTACAAAGTTATATTGCATATATTATATTCAAATATGTTTATTTTTGCCAAATATATTTACTACGAATCCTTTCTAATAATCAATGAATAAAAACTGTACATTAAAAGATATTTTACTAATTGCCGTTTGATATTGGAAACAAATAATCCCAGCCCAAGGTTTATTTCCTCAGTAAAGAGTGGAAAGGCGTGCAAAGTTTCCGAGTTGACTTAACTTAAGCGGAGACATTCACAGCATCTTGTTGTTAGATACCAAAAGTTTCGGTTTCATGTCCCCAGACTGATTTAGGGCTCAAGGGACAGTGTTTAAACTTGTCTCATTGAGAAAACTTTAGATGTGTTTATTTTTATTTAGCTTGAATATTGTTGCTGCAATTTTGTACAAATTACGTTGTAACTGACTGATATACAGATAATAAGTATTTATCGAAGTGTTGTGAGGAATAAACAAATCTACGCTAGGTAGTTTAGTTATTTGACTACATTAAATTTGCCAGCAGGGAGCAGTTGCTAGTACACGCTTCGTTTATGTTTATCGCTTCATTTATTTCATCTCTATGGTTGGTTAAATTTTTATTAATTAATTATACATTTTAAAATATTAAATATCACTGTACAAAATGTTTAATTTTATCTTTTATCTTTTCTGTAATTTAAAGTACAGAAATACATACATCGATTAAGGATTACAAAACAAAGCATGTTTGCTTAGCAAGCAAACAAACAAACAAACAAAAGTCTTATATATAAAATAGGTATGTAATGTTGCTCCTGATCATTTAAGTGACTTTCTATATTACCTATTTAACTGGCTTACCCGCTTTCGCTTCCGGTCGGGTTAATACAAATATTTGATAGGCGTCGCCCGGACTTGGCATCTATATCACCCTTGTTTATACTGTCTCACAAAGGTTCGTTCGTTGTTCTATACAACCAAAGGTCATACTTCGATAACCTCATATAATTATATTATAATCTGAACAAAATAAAATAAAAAAATATGAACAAAGACTGGGATTTGGTCTCTAAAGAATAGCAGCTTCGGTTCCTGAACATGTTGATGAACATTGCTTTACATAATTGTTTAAAAAAATATATAAAAAAAAATGTTAAGTAGGTATGTTCAGAACAGGCTGCGGGTAGTCTTTTAAAGCTTTTGTTTACCCTCTTGCAATGATTGCAAATAATTATGATAAGCCTCCATGATGATATTGATTTATTCCAAAATGTATATTTATGCAAACATGACTTACAAGTTTATATATAATTTAAAATCTTATATTAGGAAATTGTCACTTATTTCCTCTTCTTTTATTTTGTTTGTATTAAATAAATATTTATTCTTATGTAAGATTCTCTTTGCATTTTCTATACCTACAAATAAACTGACTGACAAAACGTGTTATATAATTTTCTTGATAATCGTTTAATTAGTTCAAACTATGAAATACAACAAAAAAATAAATTCTTATATATAATATGTGCTAGGTCTATATCTAATATTGCTGTATTGAAAATATTAAGGTATATTTGCCTTTAATAAACGAACTTCGGATCGAGTCCTTGATGAAGCTATTTATATTTTAATTTACTAAATCAAGTATTGCACGTAATCAAGGTAATTATTTTATTATAATTTTAACTATTAATAAATGAAAGAATAAGTTTTGACTCTTTTATTTAAAAAAATGTAGAGAACCGTTACTATCCACCGTAGCTTTCACGTCCGCGTCTAATATTGAATATTCTTCATATTTCTATAGTTATCTTATATCGTACGGAATTCAAAACAGAGAATAGTTTCATGTAAAACTTATGATTGGAGCTTTTTTCGTTGCATATTGAAGATACCTATCTAATTAAATATTAATATGTATTCTGATATTTTAATCATTTAAAGTTTGTCTGTACTGTTATTATTTAATTTTATGGTATATTTATCTGGTATATTTAATAATTTTAATAATTCAACCTATATATCTAATTATTCATTTCCTGGGGGCATTATTAATGAATAAATAACAGGTAAAAGTTTTATTTCATCACATTAAATCTGAGTTCCTGATTTTTGTAATTAATCTTTCGTGAACCATGATAACTTTTTAACATATTTAATATATATATGGACTCGGCAATGTTCGCGTAAATTTTTTGGAATTTTGCCTGACTAGTTTCGAGCTCATTCAGATAACCATTCATGACCTCTAAGCATGGCGAAACCGTGAACCTTTCGAAAATTCGGTTTATTAATTTACGTGAACATAGTTAGTTAATATATAAATCAGTTTTTGATGTTAGAACTGCTTTCCATAATTTGCTATACCATGGGTTTTATTGTAATCTGTGCGCATATATTAGTGTGATTAAACCACCTTGAAAACATATTATATTATACATATATCTTTTATTTTCGACATTTCTTTCTCCATTGACGTTTTTCTTGTTAGGATTATTTATTTATCCAAAACCATTCAAAAATCAACGCTTACAATAGAAAAAGGAAAATCCCGCTCTTTTCCCTTCATCCTTGTATTTTCCTTTATATATAAATAATAATAAATAATATCCTTTGTATTTATAATATTTTAACGGTGTCTACATTTATTCTTTAATATTAATAAAATAAATCTAATTTCTGTAACAAAAAAAGTTTTTCATTGAAGTCATCGTGCAATATTTCTTTTCAATATTGTTCCCAAAAATAACTAATAGAGCAATTTATATAAAATGTATTCTTCATCTTAATATATATAAATTACGTGTCACGTTGTTTGTCCGCGATGGATTCTTATACCACTTAACCGATTTTAGTCAAATTTGCAGATTGTGTGCAGTTTGATCCAACTTGAAATATAGGATAGCGTTTATCTTAATTTATAGTCAAAATATTATTTTATTGCAAATAACAATAATTAAATTTTTATTAAATATATTAACTTTACAATTATTTTGATCAACCGTGTTCAAAGACTTTCCCCTTCAAATCACAATGCAGTGAATTTTTACACCGGCTTTAACGTTTTCGTCTTCTTTGGTAAATAATAATTTCATTTTTTCAGTCACCCTGTTGATCGTGTGGTGAAAACGCCTAACGTATAGCGATCTAGTGTCGTGTACCCAAAAAATCAGGTGTTAATGGTAGTAGAAAATCAGTCATAGAGGTCGCCATGTTCTTTTACAAATTGCATCTATGTCAAAAAACATAGCGTTCCACAACATTATTTTTTCATTTTTTATTTCAAAAAGAGGGGTATTATAAGTTTGACCTGTAGATCTGTGTATCGGTGTGTCTGTCTGTGGCAACATAGCGGCCAAACGCGTGAACGGATTTAAAGGCGGTTTTTTTAATCGAAAGCTTGGTTTGTCGAGATGGTTCTTAGAAATGTTGGGTCGAAATAGAAGCAGTCATCTCAAAGATATGGAGCTTTTATTGATGCTGGCGAAAGGTTTTTTATAAAATATTGATAGTAAGAACCTAAACAAGTAAAATTAGTGTGTTCATAGATTCATTTAGTACAACATAGAAAAAAGTAAAACAAATTAAAAAAGCAGAAAAAAATAATTAAATAACCCCCCATACATAAAGACGTCTAAAAATGATAATAATATTATAATGTACTTATTAAAATTTTGACTATACGATAATATCAAAATATTGCTATTTCGTTTGCCTTGATAAATTTGCTTGCATTTTGAATTCTTCCTTTACTTAGCAGTCGGAGGTTTTTATATATTTTTTCATTTCTAATAACGTTATTTCTTAAATAGTTTACTACAATGTAATAGGTATATCAAAAACCTTTGCAA
This sequence comes from Napeogenes inachia, assembly GCA_959347355.1. Taxonomy (NCBI): domain Eukaryota; kingdom Metazoa; phylum Arthropoda; class Insecta; order Lepidoptera; family Nymphalidae; genus Napeogenes; species Napeogenes inachia. The sequence continues at coordinate 17,575,411 of OY365793.1, read as the reverse complement.
CAGCAACGCGTGGCCGGGTCTGCTAGTGTAGGTTTATAATATTATTTCTTAAATTTGAAAAAGTAGACATGTAATATTGTTTGGAGCACAGACCTAAACTTCCGGAAAATCATCAGCAAAACCTTTATCTTGTAATGCAAAGCTTATCTTTTATCTAAAGTTTGTAATACTATAACTGTACTACATATGTGTATCAGTACGATTTGACTACTGAATCAAATGCAAACTGAAGATATAAAAAAACCGAATAATACAATATTACAATAAAAATGAATTTCTGTTTGGAATTTATTTCATGTGCGTAAGAAGTAAGTAAAACACATTTTTTACTTAACAAGTTCGCATCCCTCGAGTGAATGAGAAAAAGTGGGACATTACAACACAGTGCTTTTATGTACTTAAATATTCACGAAGTTTGAGCATTTGTGGCTACATGAAACAAAATTCACACCAATGCATTCGTTAGAAATAAATGTGGATTCAAATTTATTATACAACGCTACAAAAGATACTTTTAGGGCCCATTTTAGCAATAAGATCTCATTCCTTGTTCAAAGGTCCATTAGCTGTTATTCCAAGAATACTTTTGTTAATATTGCACCTAAGCTTTGAATTCATAGGCGGCTTAATTTATAAACCTTAAAATTAAGAATGGTCGATGGTACCTACAGCTCCAAAGGGTGCTGTGCGTCGAGACCAGAGTCCGGGATGCGCGGGCGTTACGAGACTGATTCGACGTCGCCGTAAACCGAATGAGCTGAGTAGACCTTTGTTCTGCAGGGATCTTATTCTCTAGTCCACAAGATGCTGGAGGCAAAGACGGAAGAAGGGGAAGACGATGTAATGCAGAATTTGAGAATTAGCATTATACTCGGTATTGTGAGGTAGTGCTTGCACTCGATGTGATGCTACCCGAGTTTGCGATATTTTTGTTTGCCGCCGAGCTTGGGACTGACTTTTAAGGTATGTCAAGCCGATGATTTTAGCGGTCCTGTCCTTACCAGAGCGATGCGTTTGACTACTTTAACCGTGTCAGTGGTCCACCTTATCATTTATGCGATACGATTTATAAATGTGCTGGTAAGATCAGATAAAGTTTATTACATTTTCAACTTCGATGCCACTATTAGATCTATTGTCAGGAGGTATGCTCTCTATTAAATGTCAGGTTAAGCCGAGCTACAGAACTAAGTATTCAGTTAACAAGTAAAACTATATCCCGGTATGCTGTGGGGTTCTTATCGGGTTGTACATGGATATTCTCTTATGAAGTGGATCTTCCAGAAAGACTGCTCAAATAAAGCAAACGAGAGAGTTGGATATCTTTTAATTCTAAATTCTAAATCTCTAATCAGTCGTAACGATATTATTTGCAAAATCCGGCAACTAGATTCCAAAAAAGGTGCAGGTCCTGACGGATTACCTCCTTTGTTTGTAAAAACATTTATGGATGAGTTGTCCAGTCCGCTTGTAATTTTATTTAATAAATCACTCCTATCAGGCACTTTTCCCAAAAAATGGAAAATCGCGCATATAGTTCCCATTTTTAAGTCAGGCGATAGTACAAAATGTGAGAGTTATCGTCCTATAAGCATATTATCGTGTGTAGCAAAAATTTTTGAAAAACTAATCTACGATACCATCTACAACCACGTTAAGATAGCGATAGGTGATGAACAACACGGTTTTGTAAGGAATCGATCAACGATCAGTAATCTATTAGTTTTTAAGAACTATATATGTAGCGCGTTTACTAAGACTCAGCAAGTCGACTCGGTTTACACGGATTTTTCCAAGGCATTCGATAGAATAAATCACAATTTATTGTGCCATAAACTCGCTTCTTTTGGGATACACGGCGATCTGCTACGTTGGATAAAATCATATTTGTCCAAACGCTCCCAAATAGTTACATTGAAGGGTTTCATGTCATCAGCAGTGCGGATTACATCAGGTGTTCCTCAAGGCTCTCATTTGGGGCCACTATTTTTCATTATATTCGTCAACGATCTCATAAAAGTTATAAATAATAAATGCTTACTTTACGCTGATGATTTGGAGATTTTCAAAACCGTCAGTGATAAAAAAGATTGTTTCGATCTTCAAAATGATCTCAATACTATATCACAATGGAGCAATGACAATCTCTTTTCTTTAAATGAGGACAAATGTTGTATCGTATCTTTCACGACTAAGAAACTCCAAATCAACTTTGATTACCAAATTAATAATCATATCTTGGAAAGGAAGGATTGTATAAAGGATCTTGGAATATACATTGATAAAAAGTTAACATTTAAGGAGCATTACAACTACGTCATAAAGAAATCCAGAATGTTGTTAGGTTTCATTATAAGAAACACGAGAGAATTTAAAAATATACAAACAACATTAAATTTATATTATAGTTTCGTAAGGAGTAGATTGGAGTATGGTTCTATAATTTGGTCTCCTTATTATAATGTCCATTCCAACCGCATTGAGGCAATTCAAAAACATTGTCTCAGAGTCTTAAGTTGGAGATTTGGCTTTTCCCGTACTCTGAATGGGTACTCAGAGAGATCTACATACTTCAAGGTTATTCCTCTTTACTTGAGACGTGATATGGTTTTCTTAACTACATTACATAAAATTATTCATTCCCAAATTGATTGTTCTGATCTCTTATCACACATCAATATTAACACCCAGTATCGATGTAGGTCTTCGAGAGTGTTCAGGTTGAACGTGTTTAAAAACAACACATCTTATTACAACCCGCTGGTCAGAATGTGTAGAATCTATGATAGCATTGTGTTAAAATTTCCAGATTTGGATATTTTTGATTATCATCCTAATGTTTTTAAAAGAAAAGTAATTCGGTGTGTTGTTTCAAACTCTGGTTCGGAGTAGACAGTTTGCACTTGTTTTTATTAAGGTTGCCACTTTTTTATTTTTATTTTTATTTTTTTTAATTTGTTAAATTGTTAACTCCTGTTGCTGCTTTATACATTTTACTCTTTAATATTTTTATTTTATTGGGATTTCTTGTTACTTTATTTTTAGAGCATATTAGTCACTAAGCCAGCTTTATTATATTTGTGAATATCTGTTGTAACTATTGTGTAATTTAAAATTGTTATCATAGTTATAAGTAACACTTTTTATTTTTTGTTCATAAAGAACACACTAATTTTTTTGGTGAGCGGCTTGATATTTATTATTGTGCAGAATATTTTAAACCATATTGGCCGCAAACTGTTACGTGTGTCATATATAATAAATAAATAAATAAATCTTTAATTAATACCCAGAGAGAGTATATACAAAAGAATATTTTTCAAGAATGCTGTTTCTATTTACATTTCTATTCTATTTCTGTTTATATTTTTATTCATTAACTAAAATAAATAAATTTTAATTATAATTTTATTTTATTATATGTTAAATTTTATTAGGAAATATAAACATTTATCTACCAATCAAATTCTTAATATGTTATGTAAAATGGATACGGACAGGGATAATAATATTTTCAAAAAATAATAAATGCAAGTATTTAAAGAATAATCTTATTCTAACATAATAAAACTTATAAAAAGTAATGTATATTTTTTAATAATCATTTTTATAGTGTTATTATTAAGCTAAATAAAGTTATGGTTCCAAATAATGTTAAGGTATATAATTATGCTCCTTTTCAGTTGGTGGTAATGACGAGCTGTAGTTATTTGACCGCTGCTCATCACGGTGCCCTCAAACAGATAGAAGATTGACGTAAAGTTATTCTAGCTACGTTCCTCACCATAAGTAATTGAACCGGAAGACTAAACACCATCCTTTTTTTTCTTTTTCTTAACTTTCTTCATAGATTTCTACTTTATTTAGGATGGCCACACATTTACATCTATAGATGCATAAAAAAAAATACTATATATAATAATAATAATAATTCTTTAATTTAATTTATAAGCCTTCTTGGTTTATAATTCTTAAATAATGAATTTGGGTTTTAGCTTTATAATTCTCATATTTTCACGTGATAATAATCTTTTCAATGAAATTATTTTACGTGTATATAAAAAAGTATTATTTACCAAAAAAGGTACATAAATATAGATAGGTGTCCATAAATTATTGTAAGTAGAAAAAGTTAAGAAAACGTATCTTTACGTCTTAGCAGTAAGATGTCTATTTCGGCTGCACCGCTAAATGCCGTTAGATAAGTTAGTTAAATAAGAGATTGATGTCTGATTCAATTGGACCGTAGAGATATTTTCATGCAAAAAAAAAGATAAATTGATTTATCTAGTCATTGCAAAATATTGGCAGTAATATTTACCCAATTAGGTCGTAGAAACGATTTTCATTCAATAAAAATAACAGATACATTTATTAATCTATCATTTGGAAAGTGGTGCATATTCGGCTCACCATTTTCAAAGCTTACCAAGTTGTTGAAAAGAGACAACATTATCATGATGATGCATCAGTCAAGTATTAGGTATTAGGGGAGTCTCACCATGAAATGATTTTTTTTAATAAAGAGTGAAGACTTTAGTCAAAGTGTACCCAAATAGACATACATAACAATGTACTCTACTAGAGATCAACGTTCCGGAACTTTACCAATGTTGTACAAAAAACTGTTCGTCTAGCCTAGGTGTGAATCCTTTAGACTAAAAATTGGTCTGTTCTAAACGACACATGACGTTGATTCCCAAGAAGCAAGCGGTGGTCCAGTAAATCCAGACGTGACGATTACATTCAGTTATATACATCAATAATAGTATTTTCATTTCTAAAGATCTTATGGCTTGATTTATTCTTCAAAAAGTACTAAAATATAATATTTTTATATTTGTTACTAGGAAGATTCCCATTCTAATATTATTAAACAAAGTTCTATTACATAACTGATGCAAAAGTAACAATCAATAGAAATTCGAAATAACAAATTGCGTAACAATTTATATATATAAAGGTTCTACGTGTGCTGACCTGTGTACCTAAACGCTCCAATTTCCACTGGGAGCAAACACGTGGAGAATTCAGATGTTTGTCAGGTCTGACCCTATCTAGTGCATGCTTAATTTGTTATTGCTTCACCAATTTTATATGCATAACAGGTTATTTTCCTAAAAGTTTAACATTCAGAATAAATTAAAATAATTATGCATAAGGGATGAATTTAATGTTTATTTTTTTTTTGTCTGTCGACCTATCAGTAATTTTAATTAATTGTTTTAAGTGCGTTAAACTTTTAGGCGCCCTATGTTTTTTCTGAGGTTGCACATACGCTATGATTTAAACCACATTTGTAAGTAAAACATATGTGATAAAAAATTAAGAAAAAAAATGTGTGGATTTTGGCTAATTATCAATCAACATCGATTTAAATTTAAATGGAAAAATAGGCATATGTTTTTGATGTATCGAAATATGCTATTACTATTTTCAGGAATAGCTATCACTATCTATATTTTTTACATTCATCAAAGAATTGTAAGACGAATGATGCTAGAATTAGTTTAAAAATTAACTTTCCAGTTCTTGAACTTTTAACAACATCAGTATTTCTATTGCTGCATTATCAATTACAAATTAGTCTAACTAACTGTAATACTATAATAAAAGTGCTGTTATGAATAATTTTAATGTGATGAATAATTTTAATTTCTAACTTGAGCTAATTAATCTAAAAGCTCTAAAATTACATACGAGTAAAAATCTAATTGCGAACTATCTATTCACAAAAATTTTGCATCGATCCATATATTAATCGAATTCTTCAAAATTAATAATAATCACAAAACATGTCGCTATTTCTCATTTCTTTAGCCAATTTACGCGTATATTTCTCTTATTCTTGGGTCTTGGCTGCAAAAGAAGATAACCAGTCGTCTATAGCATAATCTGTCTAAGGAAATTATAAAATAGATTCCCATTATACTTGAGGATAATATCTGACGATAAAAAATTAGGACAAAAAAAAATAATAATAGTCACTAAAATTCTAATCATTATTAAATTTGAATAAGCCATTGTAAGTTATATTGGATGAAAGAAAAAATAAATTAAATTAAGAATGATTTAGTTTTCATCTATTATCATCGTCTAACATTCTCAAAGACAACTTAACCTGACAAAACTAAATTGATTCAGAAGCTTTGCACATCGTAACAAGAAGTCCTGTATAAAATATAATATGTACGCTATTATTCAACTTAATGGTCCCCGAAGGCCCTGAAATTTGACGGTAATTTGAACCTTTAATGTTTATGAGGGTTTAGACCAACACCTCTGTGCAAATATATATCAAAATCTAGAAATCTATTACAAAGCATAGTATAGGGTTAAAATAGATTCATAAAGTGTTAATTTGCAGTGGCGGGGAGAACATTAATCTGTGCGCTTGACGCCTGCATTAGCATTCAGTCTGTATGGTGTTATGACTGTTTCAGTATCATTATTTATTAGTGTGCTATTCATAATCAATACATTATACAATCAGTATATATAGTTAGAGTTTTAACGACAAAAGAGATCTACGATATTTGTTATTAATAAATAATTATGAAACTGTTACGGGCTTCTGTTTGTATATTCAATATTTAACATCATACAATTTTTATCAATTACATTCACATGTACGATGAGCGTTGAAGCAAAATTAATTTCTGATTCTGATTCTCTGGCGCTAGCTGTCAGGGTCTCTGTCACTATTTCACCTGAAGAGTATCTCACAATATGATTATTTGTCCTATAAGTTTGTATAGGTACTTAACTTACCTTAGTATAACGAAGTTATGAAAAAGATTTTTAATATAATAGTAGTAAAAACATTATTAACCGTCATCGCACTAGTTTGAGATAGCCGGATCTCGCACATTTACGAAACACCCAGATATAAAATCTAATGATTACTTTTATATAAAACAAATTTAAATAAGTTTAACATGGTTATACATGTTTATAGATATTTCCAAACACTCATAAAACATACTAGTGCTTATTTTAATGATTAAAATATTTTAATAAAATTATTTTACGGATTTAACTCGCGTATATTGGATAACATTTTTCCAATTTTAATACGACGATTCAAATGCAGCAGTCGTGTTCACGGGAAGCGGACGTGTTATTATTAAATTAGATTTTACACCAATTCCTGAATTCTTATTCTTTCAGAAGAATTATATTCTTGCAATAAAATATTGTAATATACAATTGCAACCTATAGGTTATGTACTTATATATAGCCACAGGTTTAAAAAATACAACTTACAAAATTTCGAAGTTTTGAAATTCCCATTAATCAATTGCAAAAGATTGCGATTGCGAAATAGTATTAGAATGCATGAAACTAAAGGCAGCCTCACATCCAAAAAACGGCATGTGACTCGCGAGCCGCAGTTAACCTAAACTTGTTTATGTCTGTAGTACCTACTTCTTCGTGAAGATGAATATAAAGTTGTAAGTATCGCAATTCTACACGAATAATTTCACTTAAAATAAATAAAACCTAAATTGTATTGTAGACATTATGTATCCTTTTTTGAAATTAAATTGTCATGAACCATAATGATTATTGAATATATATTTGCCCGACTATATTCACGTAATTAAATCGGATTTTACCTGACTAGTTTCGTACTCAATCGGGGTTATTATTGAATTCCTATATTCACAATATAGACGGTTGATATATCTTCAATAATTAGGTATCCGCATATCAAAACATTATTTTTATATCATCTGTTCCTTTTTAAATGAAATTAATAAAGGACACTGTACTTTTTTTTTTTTTTTTTATTTGTTTCTGTTTATTACATTCAAATATTACAATATTACATATTCATAAACACAAATCTTATCAAAAGATTGTCGCATTTATGGGGTTCACATGCTTCGTAACTAAATTATTAGATATAACATTACCTTGATCTTAAGACAATCTAATACTTATATAAAACAAAAAATTAATAAATAAATCTTAAACTAACAAAAGTAAGAAAAAATAAAAGAGACAAAGTTCATACCTAAAATGTTATATTTGTGAGTGTGGTAAGTTCTTATTATTAATATAAAAGTCCTTTACAATTTTTTTTGTTTGTTTTAAATTATGGTTTTTAATTTCAGTAATCAAATCCCTTGGTAACTTATTTAGCATACAAGGCAGGAAGTAGGACCAAATTCTCTTTCCATATACATTATTATATTTCGGTATAGTAAAATATGGTAAATATGATAGATTTCGCATGAAATTAACTCTGTCATTTATTCCTAGCACATTAATTTTGTTATGATATTCTGCTATAATGTTCATATTTACTCTTTCGTAAACGTTAATTAAGCTACAGATTAATAAAAGACGTTCGAACTGGATGATAATTTCAATTGAGAAAATTGAGAATTGATATCGAATCATTAATCTATACTAATATTATATGTGGAAAAGTTTGGATGTTTGTATGGATGGATATTTGTTATTCAATCACGTCAAGACTACTCAACGGATTTTGATTAAACTTAGCTATGTTGTAGCTTATGTACCAGAATAACACATAGGCTATAGAAATCTTAACTTTTGCACGTGGTTTTGACGGTGACATAACATAGGTTGGTACGTTTGGTTAACTGAATTTTACAAAAATAAAAATAAAAATAATAAACGTTAATTACTTTAGCCACCAACTAAAATATATTTATAATGTATAATTTTTTTATTTACAAACTGTTATTATATATTTTATTGTAGAGCAAGACAGTTTTGCTCTTTGCTGTGAAAATTTATATAAAAAATTAAAGTACTGTGTATAAAATATTACATATAAGGTATAATTTAATATTCATTATTATATATAAAGTATTATAAATATTGATAGTTGCTATTAAATACTAGGATACCTTTTTGATGACCGAATAAACAAATAGACAAACAGATCGACGTTTTAAGAACCATTGTTTGATATTTTATCTAGATATGTTACACTATCTCACGTTAAATACTGGCAATGTTATAGGTATAACTTAATTGTTCGCGAAAACTGTACACAAGCAATATGTGGTAACAATAAATATAAGAACAGACTCATCGGTAGACATTGCGAAGTCTACTCAGCTACCGTTGACAAACAAGTTCTTAAAAATATAAAGGTAAACTTGGTACAAATAAGTCTATATTGATTTTTTATGTACATATAAAACACAAACGTATATATGTATATATATGTGTGTGTATGTGTGAGTATTTATGTTTTATTTTTCATAATTTACCTGTTATGAAATAAAAATAATATATTATGATTACAAAACACTTCCTCTGTCACGTCTTGGACGTTAGTTGTAACGTTTAATCTTTTGTTATATGTACTATGTTATAAATGTAATTTAATAAAAAAAATGATAATTTTAAGCAACAAAAGTTTTTTTTGCAGACTATACTATAATTGAATGAGTAAACCACTAACGTATACCTACATTGCAAGCTGCACATTGCAAGTAATAAACTTTGCCCGGTTAAGTCTGTATTTGTCAAATAGTAATTTTATATAGTTAAGTAATTATTAAAAATAGTACTATAAAATTTTTATAAATAGTAGTTAAGTTATTATTAAAAACAGTAATTTTATATAGGTAAAAAGTCATGCAAGTTTGTGTACGACAGCACTGTAGTTACGACGAAATAAAAACACCAGCTCAGCGTAATACCACATTCGTGTATAAATTCCGCACTAGTGTAGCGCAAAAAATGACACAGATGTCGTGTAACCGCAGTCAAAGTATTGAAGGGGGATTACAATTAAAGTATATCAAAATGTTATTAGCAAATAAGAGCAACATTTTCAAGGTTTTTCTATGAAATATCATCAAGAAAATAATGTAGTGTCATTCCTTAGCTATTTTAGAATAAAAAAATTTAAAACTTTTATTTTAGTTTTACAAAAACTTCATTTATTTAAATATTAATAATATATATCTTGTCTTAGTCTTTCGTAAAAACTTTAGCAATGATCCTACTAAATCGAATATCCACTTAAACATTACCAAAAAACCAGCTATTTCACTACGTCTTAACAAACGGGAATGCGCCTACATACAACCGACCACTTGAAATTAGTTGCATGTCACATGCAACAGGATACAAAAATAGCAAGAAAATGGCTGCTTTGACAAATGCTGAAAATGAAAACTGCGGTTACTAAGCCCTAGCAAAATTAAACTAAGCCCTATTCCCCTAAATGAACTAGAATCGAAACGTTTGAATAATAAATAGGAGAAACAAAGTATGGAGAATACAGTTACTCCAATATACCTTTGACATTACTCTCATTCTGGCTCTATTACATTAAATTAATCATTAATCTTTATGAAATAATTAAAGCCAGTACCTATATGCAACAATTTACTGAGATGCATGACGACCAAAATATTGGGTGCTCAACCACACTCGCAATCAGTTACACAGCAGCGGAGTACGCTAGCTCGATATTGATAACTATTCCCACATTGCTTAAATATTCACCATACATTCAACATTCACAACATTCAACAAATATTGTGAACTCAATGCAGCACAGCTCCAATTCCGTTAGGCTTACTGCGTGGTGATGCTAAGGTAGTGGTAAAGCAGGACTAAAATGTATAGTCTTTTCCAATTTCTATTGCTTTCACCCTCTCCAGATAACGAGTTATCTGTGAGAAATTCATATTTATGCGTCTTAATTTTCAAACATCTACTAATTACAGTTAATTAGTGGATTATGTTGCGAAGTGATGAAGTCCTAGTCCACTTATCGTTCCTATATTCTTTCTTTCAATTTTTCAACAACTGATCAGAAGCAATTTGCCTTGAAAGATTGTGCTAATCAATTTAAAACATTGAGGTTACATTAAACAGATTGATACATAAAAAACTACGAGAATTAGATTTGCTTGACAAGGTACAATTAGAAACGTAATATGAGCTTCCAGACTATTTTGAAAAAGGAAAAGAAACATTCAATCCACATACAATCGGTGTAATGTTTACGAAATGGTAATTACACGGAATCTTTAGATTTTATTTAGAGTCTAGAAAAATAAACTTCACTTATAACCAAGTACATATTTAAATCATCTTTAATTTTCCTTGTAAACCAATATGATATCAATAAAAAGGATATTACATTAGGATATTATATATTTATCTACAGAAGTAGTTCTTAAAAATATTACAATAAAATAAAGGTGTGCGTGATATAAATCATAAATTCGGCTACATGCCAGGAATGCGTCGGGTCGTATGTTTTCAGGTCATCAACACGCAGACTGACATAAACTCGAAATTTACTATCCCATTTCACGCCACTACCAGTAACTGTGTGTGTAGTAATATGTGTAATATTGTCGAGTTGAGATCATTCTATACGACCATTTCGAAGCCGTGTTTTACTTATACTATATTTTGTTACCATGTACCATATTTTTGAGAAAATTAATCGAATTAGAAAGCTTACGATTAATGAAAATACTTCAATAAGAATATCGCCAATATTTTTAGTTTTATAGAAAATTTATGTACCAACTTTAAAAACAAGGTGTAGTGATTTGATTTTCTCAGAGATATAGGACTTACTATTATAAAAATTCCCTTAATTTTATATTGTCATACCACTAACAATTGCATATTTCTATGTTTACAATCATACATAGTTCTGTTATGAATATCGTATTTTGTTTTGTTGTTGTTATTAGACTTATTAATTTTAACTACTTTTATCATAGATTGATGCCTCATGATCTATAAAATGAATACCGTTGTTGGTACAGATGTGAAGGAGGCATTTATATAAATGGTTCTTTATGTCTTAGTATATCAGAACCTTATATAGAGTCCTAATTATGTTGATGAAGTTTCTATTTACATATTATTTAAAAAAAAGAAAGCTAAGCACAACAAGTTCAGTGTTCGAGTACTGATTGTGTCAATTAAATTGAAATGGAGTAGTAAATGTAGTAAAAAAATAGATTGCATAAAATTGAAAATATGTTTTAAGACTATAAAGTATTAAAGACTTCTAGCAAAGTTGATATAATCTATTTAATTGTCGTGGTAACAGGCACCTACAAAATATAAGTATCATAATATTACTACTTGATAAAATGTTTTGATTATAAAAAATATTTTTTTGTTTAAATTCTTTTTCTCAACTATTATCCTCTCGGCCTTAGTGGAGCGCAGCTGAAATACTTTCATGCTCAATGAAAACATCAAGAGATTAGTACATCAAGTTTCAAAATGTCACGATAAGGAGATGATGAAGACTAAAAATATAAGCTATGTCAACAGATAAGTAAGGGCACGCAATCCCACGATTATTCTAACACTGTCATGGCTTGGGCTGTAAGCGTTTACAAGTGTCAGAAGAAAACGCTAATTGTCATTTATTAGTGAAAGATTTGAAAATAGATATTCTTACATATTTTAATTTTACTGACTTAGCGTTTTTATTTTTCGGAGAAGTATTAAATGTTCCAAAAAAGGGAGTCTATATAATGCTTTAATTATATTATTCTCTTTTAATTATCAAGAGAATATTCAAAAAAACACTATTAATTGTTAGTGAAATCAAAACAGAAGTACAGGAGTAATAAACGAATATAAACGGTAAACTTAAAAAAATAATATCATTGTTCTATTTTTTTTTATATGATCTAGGGCAATGCTTGACTACATTCCACCTGATGGTAAGTGGAATGTAGTCTAAGGTGGTAAGGCGCATTACCCTAGCAGCCTATTCACTCTTCTCTTGAATGTATCCACATTGTATTCTTTCGGAAATACCGACGCAGGCAAGCTGTTCCAATCCTTTGCTGTACGCAGTAAAAAAGACGAAGCAAAGCGCTTCGTTCGGACAGGTGGAATGTCCACAACAAAAGGATGAAAACCTGCCGTGCGTCGGGAGGTCCGGTGATGGAAGGGGGACGGGGGAATTAACTCGTGTAATTCCTGCGCACACTCACCAAAATGTATCCTATAGAATACTGAGAGGCTAGCAATTTTACGCCTGTGTTCAAGGCTTTGGAGGTCGGCTTCGACCAATTCGGGATCGCCTATAAGCCTCTTTGCTCGCCTCTCAATTGAGTCCAGAACCCCAAGATGAGACTTTGCGGCACCAGCAAATATGTGTCCACAGTACTCTACACACGACCGGATCTGTGCTTTGTATAAAACAAGAAGCTGTCCCGGTGTAAAGTACTGCCGAACCTTCGCTAGAACGGCAAGCTTTGCTGCTGCTGCTCTTGCTCTGGACTCAATGAACCGACCAAAGTTGAGGTTCGAGGAAATCTCTAAGCCTAACAACTGAAGCCGGTCACTGTATTCCAAGGATACATTCTGGAAAGTAGGAGCCAAGGTGAAAGGGCTCCTTTTGGCGGTAAATAGACACGTCTGCGTTTTGGTGGCGTTGAACTTGACAAGATTGGCATTGCTCCATGCGGAGACTGCCTGAAGTTTGTCATTCAAACGTTGCACCATGGCTTCTCTTTCAGACTGTACTTGATCTCGACTAGCCCGAGTACTCGGCAGATATCTTTCTACAACTGTGCTGTCGTCTGCATACCCATAGATACCGGGCTTCAACAGATCATTAATGTGCAGCAGAAACAGAGTTGCAGAAAGAACGGACCCCTGAGGCACTCCGGCATTTATTGTCAAGGGTTCCGAGGAACACCCGTCGACAACTACTCGGAGAGATCTGTGGCTCAGAAAGTCCGTTACCCAGCCGATCAGACCAGGAGATATACCGTACGCTGAAAGCTTGCTTATAAGGCTCGCATGCCAGACCCTGTCAAATACCCTCGAGACGTCCAGAGAGACGGCGACCGCTTCTCCGTTCTTCTCGATGGCCTCGCCTAAAATGTGAGTAGCATACACTAGGAGGTCCCCAGTAGACCTATTACGGCGAAACCCGTACTGTCGGTCACTGAGGAGATCGTTACCTTCTAGGTATGCTAGAAGGCGCGAGTTCAATACACGCTCCATAATCTTGCAGAGTATGGAGGTGATTGAAATCGGTCTGTAATTGGCAGGGTCGGCATGGCTGCCTTTTTTGGGCACGGGTTGCACATTAGCAAGCTTCCAGGATTTCGGCATTATTCCAGTCATGAAAGAGAGACGATACAGACGTGTCAGTATAGGAGACAACTCAGCTGCGCATGTCTTGAGCAGAATGGCTGGTATACCATCAGGACCACTGGCTTTATTCACATCTAAACGACACAATGTTCTCCATACCTCTTTGTTAGTGATGCGGATTTCAGGCATCGAAATACCGCAGTGAGGAAGATGTGCTGGAGAAGCATTGCCAGTGTCTAGATGCGAATTATCAGCAAACAGAGAAGCAAGTACATTCGCTTTCTCTGTTGCTGTGTGGGCCAGGGATCCATCCAGCTTCAGCAGAGCAGGCAGTGAGGGTTGGCAGAAATTCGACTCGATCGCTTTCGCAAGAGACCAGAAAGCTCGACTGCCAGTTGGTCTGACAGAGAGCTTTTCGCCATTCTTAACGATTCGATCGAGGCGAGCCTTCCGCAATGCCTTTTTGTAGGACTTGGCAGCTTGGTTAAAGGCTCTCTTCTTCGAACTTACATCCGGTGTTTTGCGGCTTCGAGCATCAGCCCAAATGAGATATGCCGAATGTTTTCAGTCTTAAGCATGACCACATTCGGCATTAAACCATGGGCGAGCTTTGCCACCGATGGGTTCGTCAGCAAAAGGAATAAAATACTCCATTGCTTGATGCACCACATCTGTTAGAGCATCCGCGCAACTCGACGGATCCAAAGAAGAGAAGCAGACCTGCCGCCAAGGATAAGACGCAAAAAAGTACCGCATCTCATCCCAATCTGCTGACTTGTATTTCCATACTCGCCTAACACCATGAGGTTCGAGAGCTGGTGGGGAATATGTAAACACAGATTTCACCAGACAGTGATCGGAGGTTCCCAAGGGGGAGGTGACCTCAACACGATACCTGTCCGGATCAGTTGTCAGCAGAAGGTCCAGGCAATTGGCTGTATGGCCTACCACATCTGGTACCATTGTCGCTTGCCTGACCAGCTGAAAGAGGTCCAAGGACAACGCTAAGTTCCGCGCTTCTCTTCCAGCATGGTCGGTTTTCTGGTACGGGAACAGCCAGTCTCGATGACAAGCATTAAAGTCCCCCAGAAAAACAAGCTGCGCTGAAGGGTACTGATGCAAAGCCATATCAGCAGCCTCACCGAGATACTCGAATAATCTAGTTGTCTCCTGGTCACCGCTGTGCGAACGGAATACAGGATTTTTTCGTTTCCTGTGTCTACTAAAACCCATATAGAAGAAAAAGTGGGGTCTTCAAGGTGACGGAGACGCTGGATACAGAGGTCGTTCCGCGCGTATACGCAGACTCCGGCACGTGAGCGAAAATTGTGCTCTAACGTGTATCCGGGATAATGCAGGTGCGCAGCGCTCAAAGGACATTGTATCTGCGTCTCCGTCAAAAAGAAGAGGTGCGGCTGCTCTGTCTCCAGGTGGTGATGGACAGCTAGGATATTAGAATGCAAACCCCTGATATTAGTGAGGTGCACTTTAAGTGAGGAGGAGTGCAACCGCTGTAAAAACATTTTCTTCTTTTTAACTTTCCTCATAAAAAAAATAAAATAAAAGTGAATAGGGATGGGAAATGGCAGTTGAACGAGGCGGTACGTATCGAACCAGACGTCGAAATTGGTGATGTCTTGCCACTGGGAGGCTAGTCTGGAGACTGCGGGGACGCCCGAACCCCCCCAGGGATCGCCATCGGGCCTCCTCGTCTGGTCGCCAACGTGGGTGGCTAACCCACTAATTGGGCCCCCAACTATCTGCGGGCGGCCAGCGGAAAGCCGTTGCTTCGGATCCCGCTACCCTCCTCGACTAGACACCCGACCAAACAGACACCAACTCGACGTCAAACCGGTTCGCCAACGCACCGCAGCTGTTCAGACCCATTTCCCATTAACGGCTTCTTCGAGCAACGTGCCTGAACACGACTAGGTCGCTTTGCGGCACGACTTTGCCCGATGGGTGGTAACTTTGCCGGCGACCCGATGTTATGGTCTACCACCAAGTAAGAAAGTCAGTGAAGAGGTACCTTATGTTGTATGCATCATCATCATTCATTAAAATTTTATAAGCATCATCATTAGTACAAATTATGATATTTAAAAACTCTTAGCTTGTATAACAAAGTAGTAAATTTCTATAATATTTTCTTTTACTCTGTATCATATCTCCAAATTACATTTATGTAATATGCCTAATGGTTTCTTACGTGGTATTTCTCGTTTGTTTGAGAAATTTCAAAGAAACTTTTAACACAAGTTAATCAGGAAATTGCTTTTCTAAGAGATTTTATCTACCGTCGATGTTTGATGGATTTTCGGATTTTGATGGATTGATAAATAACTTTCAAGGCAAATTACTTTATCTTACAACCATCCCTGGTATTTTTTGTTTCAGATACAAAACCATAAGGCTAAAGCATCTGGCATACCGAAATATGATATTTATTAGGGATATTTTTCAAGTAAATTATAGATTATAAATAAAAAAAATATATATGTATTTTTATTTATTTAAGGCTTTAACTGGTTTATAAATAAATAGTCACAAAGAGTCCGAATTGCGAAGAAGTTTCATCTTTTCTTCTTTCACTGCGATAATATACTTTATAAAAAAATACGTTGATCATTTGACAGTTTGGATAAATGTTTTTGTTTTAGCTTCATCTTGTAAAAGTCTTATATTTACCTTAAATTTATGAATGGAACATACCGGGAATTTTATTTAAATGTATAAAGCTTTTGAAACTACCAAATCTAGCCAAAGTTCTGTTAAAAAAAATCTATCCGATAATTTCTAAAATAATACTTTTATTTTATACAGCTGTTTTAATCTTTCGATTTTCTTTTGTTTAGTGCCTAATTTAAGGCATGTGTGTAAGGAAAAAATAAATTCAATCAGACAAGTGCTTTATACTCAACAAAAACCTAAAAAAACTCAGACCAGGAGGCGTTTGGAACCCTCATAGCTTTAACATTAAGATGGAAAGTGCTTTTTCAGAAGGGCTTATTACGATAAATCTAGTATCGTAATAGGCCCTCCTGACATTTCCATGTTGACGTACACAAGTGATCACTGATTATGATTCTAAGTGGAAAAGATATAAATAAAAAAAAATAAAATAAATTTCCAGTGGCTTCGGCTTTGGCGGAAAAGCTTTGTTATGAAGGCCAAAAAGTTTTTACACTTACTTACTGAGGTTAAAATACTAAAATTTATTAGGGATAGTTGTTTCCTGTGACTGCGTCCACGTAAACTTAGGATAGATTAATAGAAAAATATAAACAATTGAAAAGTTCGTGTGACTGTAGGTTCATTTAGTACAATTAAGAAACCAGTAACATAACTTTATAAAGCAGAAAAACGCTTGACAAATGACAAAACGCGTTCTGGCCATTCGACAATTACCAAAACGCGTTGCGAGCGTTTAAAAGTAGCCAGAACGCGATGTGGCCGTTTTTTCCGTTCATTGAGCGTTTTCGGTCTTCGGGCCTAACATATACACTATCAACGTACGTACAACGGGTCCCCCGTTAATTTTCTTCAAGAAAATAACTTGAAATATACAGGCAAGAATGAAAACATTTTGTTAAAAGTATTTTGTTAAAATTTAAAATTAAAATTTTGTTAAAATAGCTCCATTGTATTATATATAAAAGCAAAAGATTTGGTAAAGTTTTTTAAAGCGAAGCCCCTAACGTCATCCTTCCCTGGGAATGCGTGCCTTTGGGCTATCGGTTAAGTGCTGTAAGATGATATGCACTTTTATGTTTTTTGTCCATTAGCTATATTTTATGGTACTATTGGAATGTTCTAGTACGGTCCTATTTTAAGCCACGAACACACGACATTGTAAAATGCACTACAATACAAATAAAATATATGGCAAATTTAAGGGTTTTCGTAACATTATTGTAAAACCAGCTGTAGAAAAAACAGCTTTATTTTTTTGTAGAATGCAGTTGTAATATTTTTGTTCTATTTTATTTAAAAAGTGCTTTCTAATGTTACTTGCAAGTTGTAAGTGTTGCAATAAGGACAATGTTAATAAGTGTAATGTTATTTTTCCCGAGAATTAGTTTATTTATTTTTCACATCTGGCTTCTAGTTTCCGAGATTATTTATTATTTATTTCATTATATTTTTGTCCTTTTTACCAAAAGAATAAATTCTTCAAAACTTAAATATATATTCAAAAAAACATTTTAAAATATAAATTTCAACATTTCAACAATGGTCTTTTAAAATTTATGCATTTTATTCAATTAAATATTTACAAAACATATGTTAATTGATAATATTATTTAAAATGAAAATAATAAATTTCTGAGTTTTCAACACTGTTTTTTCATTCCAAAACTTTACTTAAAACTTTACGGAAATTTTGAGACGACCATAAATGTATCCCTAACTACTCACCGAGATTGAAAATTGATTAACACCAAAGTAAAGGATAAGGGTCTAAGACTATTTTTACATACGCTCATAATTTTTTGGATATTAATCAGAAAAGCGTTCAATTTTTTAGAAGGCTAACAAGCCATACAGATCTACATATTTTTACTTCATATATTATTTTTATTTTATTTTTGATACAAGACTTTCTCAATTTGTTAATGCGTCCGACGCCGGAGCTGGTAGATAGTTATTACAAAAAATTGAGAAATTCTTCCACGGACTAAAACCTTAGGTTAGTCTTCTAAAAATATATATAAAATAAAAATATAATTTCAGCAACAGTCATCGCTTTTTATGTGGTCTAAATAGCCATAATCGGGTGTAAAATTTCATTGTGACAAATAAGTGTCTTGAAAACGTCGGGTATTAAACCCAGTTCGGTTTAATAATTATGATATTGCATTAAAAAATAGGATTAGTTAAGAAGATAAATTAAGAAAATTACAATACTAGTTAAAAAAATGGTATATTAAGAATACGTGTGCAATATTTTTTTTTACTTAGTTTTTATATGCCACCGTTGCAAAATTGTAGGTAAATATTATTTACACTTATAAACTTCGATTAAAAATAGATAAGATAATAAATATATATAATATGCGCCAAATATATACTTAAGGCCTAACATTATCTACATCAAGTTTCCATCTAATTTAGCAGCGCTGTGAATAGGGTCACGAACACGACTTTTAGTATCAATAGGGGTTTTTTATGTCCTTAAGCGAATGTCAAATGTCCTTGTATTTTTTGAACTCACAAATTTGGCAGAACATTTAGAATACATTTGCTAGTTTACAGGCCGTGTACTTTTTGTGAACATTGACACGGACCGGGCTTAGTTTAAATCGTGAATAAGAGTTTGTGTAATAAATATTTTTAGAATTATTTATTACACATAGATCTATACCTCTAACGCCGGCATACAAACTATAAATATACGTAACAAATAATGACTCATTTGGTCGTGTTACGGTGAACAAACTTCATATTTTTTGTTTTTAATTAATCAGTCTTACCATTTTTTTTCTAACTGACATGATGAATGTAAGGAGTTAAGACGAACAAATCTGAGGAGAAATATAAATCCAATGATCCCAGTAAATCCGACGTGACGGGTGCTTGACATGTATATAATCAAAGGTTGTAATCAGTGTAAGCACTCACTACGTTATAATTGTAATACACTGTCAGGAAACCTCGAGTTCACTGATAATTTCCGATTGGTCGAAGTAAAATATTAATAAAATAGACATATTAATTTATTTTTTTCACTAAAATACTACATACTGACTTTACCTGCCTGTACAAGCTTAGCGTGACTTAATACATATTTATATATTTTATAACTGTTAATATTGACATGTACAATAGGTAAATATATAGATATTGCATTAAGTTTCTATCAATAGTTTGAATACTAAAAAAAAATTGAGTGAAGATCCAGACAGTTGCGGTTTTTGCCAAGTGTCCAAATAATATCTGGGTATTATTCAGACACTTGGCAGAAACCACAACGCTTTGCCATGTAATTCATTCCTCACGTCACTATACGATAATCAAACTGGCAAAAACAACTTCAGAGCTTAAATTTTAAAGAACCTTGCAATTTATTGAGTATTGGGTTCTCTTGTTTATATTATTAATATCCCATAAAATCAAGTCAAATAAAGCAATGATATGAGTCTTACTTCACTTTAACCTTAAAGATAATAAACATATTTTTCTTCAGTGCTACTTTCTCTGATTTTTTTATTATAATAGGTTTCAATTGTTTGAAATAATAATAATAAATCATAAGCTAAGAAACAATACTTACACATAGATTATAATAATCATTGTACATTGGCATAAAAAAAACATGTTACAGATTAGATAATTAAAGTATAGGTATAAATGCTAAGAGAGTTTACAAAAAAAACCCCAACAGAAAACAGAATGATGATGTCAATTTAAATTAGTCCTGGATCTTACCGAAGTGCTTTCAAAGGGCAATAATTGGAGACTTCCTTTTTGAATTCACTTTTGTTTCAAAGTTTGTTGTTTTACTTCTATATCATTTAGCATCTACGAATTTTATAATCTGTTTGTTATGTTATCTTATTTAATATAATTTTTGGTTTAACCTAGTAATAGGTGTCACTTATTTTATACCACTTCAGAGATCAGAATTCAACCTCTTTAAAGTCAAATTAAAAGCGGCGGTAATGTATTTAGATTAAAAACTAGATATTTTGAGACAATGCCGGGAAACATATTTTATTAAAAAGTGGGAAAAGTTATCGATCATTTTAGAATTGCTGCGTCATTATTGTTTTATTCCCTTTTTTTCGCATTAAAAATGAGAAACATATTTATTTGTAAAAATAATTCTAAGCTAATGATAGCAAGTGATACTGTGAAAACGAGCACAGGTACACGGAAAACATTTAGGAAGTTCTACAGAATGTATGAAAATATAATAATCGAAAGCTATTTTCATTTTAAAAGTTTAATTGATCAATTTAGCCAAAAATAACAGAGAATTTAAGTAAATTTAAACACAACTGAATAAACAGTTTTGCATGTCATTTAAATATTATAATTGAACTCATTCACTTATTGGACTATCGGTATTTATTTTATTTACGCACAAATTATACAAATATAAACAAAACAGCGCAACAATATTTATTTATATCTTTATAGAATACAATATAATAATGTAAATTCAGGAGAATTTTGTACAAAACATTCACAAGTACTCATAAATTTAATTCTTACATAGAGCTGAAATAGTTATTTTGGCAGTTCTGTTGCCCTTCTCATTGAATAACTAAATTAACTGTTATAGAGATTGTCCATAAAATAATATTTATTAATTGTAAGGAAGAGAAAGTTACGTATAACTTTACTATACTGTATAAAACCGTCTAACTATACTGTATAAAACATGATATTTGACAAAATTGTTCTAAACAAGGATAAATATAGATATGATAATAATTTACTTTATACCTGAAATATAAAAACATTACTTTTTACTGAAAGAACATTGTAATTATTCAATGAATTAATTTTAAAATAATTCTCTTGTTTGCTTTGTCTACATCAAAGGTAAATAATTAAAAAAAAACTATTAATTATCAAGCTGCTTCAAGTGATGAAAATATATTTTTAACTACATAGTTATGTTTAAGAAATGCAAAACTTAATACCATTTATGTTGTTATATAAAATAAACATATAAATACCAATACGTAACTATAATACGTAAAAACCAATACGTAACTGACTGACGACTGAAATTAATACGTAAATTATAAAAAAAATATAAATCTGTCAAGAAAACCTAACTTATAATAATAAATTTGGACATATAAACAATATAACAATCTAAATCCGTCGTGAAAACCTAACAATAATTAATGTCAAAATTAGAAATAAAAGCAATATTACTTTCATGTTTGTATTGTGAAAAAATAGTTCATGGTCCGAGTTAATAATGTTTTATTTGGTAAAATAGCGAATGATTTAGGATGACGTCATCAAAACTTCTTATCGAAATCTTATTAAAGTAATATTACTTTTAGGATGTCATGGTACGAAAATCGAAAGTAAGATTATTTTAATACTGCTTTAAGAGTTCATGGTAGGCCCTAATTTAGTTAAGTTAAGGCAACTTGGAAGAGAAACTTCACTTTAAAAAGAAATTTATTTTCTAATCTCCAGCAATTAGGTATATTGTAATGCAATCAAATTCAATTTACAGTACCTACTACACACAGTTTAAATTTTCCAACCTTAATGTTTATCATAATAACGCTGGTGTTCACTACAGAATAGACGAGTTGTTGGTAAAAAATATAACATTAGTCGGTAGTTGGTATAAAGTATCACCTTAGTTCCTATTACTATGCTTTAGCAAAAGAGATAATTTGTTCAATAGGGTTTTATGCAGTATGGTGGAACGTGGTAATTGATTTCTGTAATATATTACAAAGGAGAAAAAGCACAAATAATATTGTCAGCTGATAAAAGGCGAGGGAGATAATAAGGAAGGTAACGGTGAGGTAATTTTTTTTTGTGTCATCGATTTACATGTTGAACATATCGCTCCTTAAATACAATGAAACCGTCTCCAATTTACGTTCCAGAGTAGTATATAACTCTAAATAAAATAGGAAAGAAAATTGGAAAGCCTTATACTGTTAAAGAACTGACACAAGGATTTTTTTAACCTTAAACCTCTGTGTACAGAAAACTACAATATAGATGACGATGGCCATAAATTCAAATGAACTGATATAAAGATTCTGAAGGCAGATAAACTAAGCAATGGTATATTTTTCTTTAAAACATTCTACGAAGGTAAAGAATTCAGGTCGGTATCTACGTTGAGAAAACGCCGCACGATGTCGAATGTAGTGACTCTAAACCAACTTTACTCAGAAAAACTTACAGTTCCTGAAGTCAAAAAGCAAGACATTCTAAAGTTAATTAAAATAAACGTCGTATCAAGATGTGGGTGTCTTCAAGAGAAGAGTGAATAGGTTGCTAGGGCAATGCGCCTTACCATCTAAGACTACATTCCACTTACCATCAGGTGGAATGTAGTCAAGCATTGCCCTAGACCAGATAAAAAAAAACCAAAATATTTAAGAATATTTCTATGTTGATCTCTAAATTAGTGCATAAGTTACTGTTGTGAACTGTTTTCATCATTTAAGTTTAAGTTTTTTATATTTTACGAGCGTTACGCTCAATGTAGTTTTAAGTAAACGTTTTATCAAAATATTTTTGTAAGAACACTATTTACACCACGTTTAGGTATATGCTTTATTTCGGTTGTGATTAGTATAGATTTTGTCAATATTTAATTTTGTAGGTGTCTTACTCCTTAAGTGCCTTATTTTAGACCAAGTTGATTAACTTAGCTTTAATATTTTATTGGAGTTTACTCCTTAAGAATCGATTTTTGTATATAAGGCGCCCGGTATGAGAAAAATATGAGTAGTAAAATCCACTGAACGATGACCTCGTTACGTTTTTGGTGCGCAACCTATCGTGCGCAACTAGTTTTGCCATCTATCGATAATTAGCAGAACTTTTAATGATTTGAAATATCACGCTTGTCTCTTTAGTTCACCAACTCGCCTCTAGGGGGCATAGGTTGTTGTTACACATGCGCAGTAACGCTGATGCGTTACTGCGCATGCGTAATCCTGCATAATACTTGTACAAATATACTTTTTTCATCAAGGCCTTTAATTTTAATAACTTGCTGTTATAAGTATTGCGTACATATCATTTAAAAATAGCTTAAGCGCCTTGTTGATACTTGTATTATATACTTTATTGCTTAATAGTTTAACAAACGTAATTAAACTTATTCGTGAGATTTAAGGTTGAAAATATTTTTAGCTAATGATAATCTTAACCTTTTTATGACAGTACATAGGAATGACAACTTCAAATAGTATTTTTTTTAATAACAGAAAAAATTGTTTTCTTATCGGTCACAACATCCAACTTCAATTAATATAAACGCAAAAAAATAAGTGTGGCACTCGGAGATTGCCGCAGTAAAGCTTGATATATCGACATTTTCAAATAGATCAATATTGGGGTTTGGAATTTCAAAATATTATCGTTATTTCGACATATTGGCTTTATTTAAAATAATTATTGCAAGTCATGTTAGACATGCAAGATGGTATTTATTTTTTAAGTGAGTTGCTAAATTAGTTGTATTACCGCTGCTTTTATATTTTTCCCGCATAAATTCGATGAAACACTTCTTGTATCAACTTTTTTAAAATACATAGGTACCATAAAATGGTAAAAATGATTAAAGAATATATATTTTGGCAATGTACTATTTCTATAAAACTAGATATTGAATGATTTAGTGTGAATGAATTAGCTTTTACCGCTACGATAAGAGAAATGATGATGATAATGAATTTGTAATAAATATCGATATTTCTAAGTAATAATATTGATATATCGATACATCGATATTTTATAGACCTATTCCTATTATGACATGATTATATATTATGAAATTATTCTATTCCTATTTAAAACATAATCAGTTAAATAAGTTAAATAAAGTTCAATTACGATTGTTAAATTCTTGTACTCTGGACTTTTGTAAAACCATAACAGAAAGTCATTAAAATGAAAAGGCTTTTTGAAAGAAATTCATTTGTACCAGTAAAACATTTATTTTAAAATAAACATTAATTATTATTCAATAAAGATCATAATACATATTATCAACTTGGCGCTTATGCTATTTTTAAATTATAAGTACACAATACTGGTGTGTTAGGTTATTTTCGTTATGGAATTTCTGGATTCGGTCTCCATACTCAAAGACCGCGATAGAAGCTATGCAATAGCTTAAAAACTTGAATTAACATCAATAAAAAAAAATACTACATAAATAATTATAATTGCAATAGTTGATAAAAATGCTATGCAATAGCTTTACCGCGACAGACAACAAGTGTCGCACGTTTTTTTTTTTTATTTAAACTGTCTTATTTGTAAATTGATTCTAAGGGAACAAACTCCAATATGAAATAAATAATAAAGAACTACTAAGCAATTTAACATAATACAAAAAATAATAATGAAAATAATTAATTAAAACCTAAAATATTTATTATTTGTAATGTAAGTAAAGACTTATATTTCTATGTAAGGAACGATACATTTTTAATTTTTATGTTATTAAATTTTTAATATAAGCTAATATGCTAATGATTACTGATAAAAAAATATCAATATTAAAAGATGCCTTAACAACATAGTCAGAACCATACATATTCATCGTATTAATAAAAGCGAATATGCTCATGAATGTTGATAAAATCAATGAAAACATTAAATGTGTGTATAGAGTAATGTATATGCTGCAAAGCGACTATATCTATATGTTATTGAGCTTGTTTATTTCTATCAGTATCAATTTACTTATGTTGCTGTTTTTGTTATATTTATCAATAATTAACATTGTTATTGTGAAGTTATAATCTTGATCATTATATTTGGCTAAAGTGAAATGCAAGTATTTCGAAATAAACTATGGCAGAAAGGGGTGTAGATAATATTTTATAAGGTATCAATCTTTTTTTATTTTTTTTTCCGTCTGTTTAGACAATTATACTTAAGGAGTAAACTCCAGTCGTGCGTCGGAGCTGACACACACAATTTTTTTTTTAAATAGTAGCAGGTCATGATGATCTGCGAGACACTATTTAAATACAAGTCATTATAGATAACTAATTCCGTATAATTAATAAACCATTTAGAAGTGTTAAGACAGCTTAACATTAGGATTTTTTCGTTGTTGAACTTCATTCCACACACCTCTGATAAGTAAACTAATACAACTTTTCAGAGAAGACGCTCAATGTTTATCGTGTTTATGTAGGGCGTGTCTATCTGGCACATTACAAAAGATGGGTTGAAGTCCTGTATTGTAAAAATTAATCTAGTTTTAATTAGTCCCAAAAACTTAGTAAAATAGACACCACATGCAACAGTCCCCCGACGCAACGACCTACGACGTATATTATTATATTATTTGTATACTTTTTAGAAGTTTTTTGAACCGGGGATTTTTAACTTTCAGTTTTTTGATTTAAATAACTTTAACATAGCTTATTCAACTCTGAATACCATACGCTGTTTTTAAATTATAAATTTTAAACATGTCTGCTTCTAGATTTAAAACTTGTTACTGGATCATCCCTAAGGTATTCACTTGAAATTGTTATATGTATAATATTTTTATTATTTTTATGTATGATGTAGTATATATATATAGATAGTTGTAAGAGTAACGTTAAGATTTGTATATTTTTCACGTGTAATAAATATATTTAAATTTCTATTTGTTTAAAACAAATATTATAAATATAGAAATATGGTAATCAATGCATTTAATTCTTAAGGTACGGAATTGATCCCGTGACATCTCACTATGGCGATAGAGGTAATCTTTGGGTTTTAGTGGATATGGCTCTGAATATCTTAAGTCCTAATTAACGCTCAAACCATAAATGTTAAAAATAAGAAAGATAACATTTCTTTTTAATTTGTTATCTTGACAATAATATATTCAAGATAAAATGGTACAATCACTTACATTACTTTTGAAAATTAGCTTAGGTTGTTGTTGTAAACGAAAAAATAAAAAAATATAAAAAATAGTTTACAGGTATCTAATATTATTAACTATAATAATGAAGTTTTAATCTATCATTTTAAAAGAATATGGCTTTTAAAATTATAAGTTTTTAAAATAATTTAAAATAAAAAATATATAATCCCTAGTCTGAGCAGACTAGGGATTATATATTTTGTATGTTGTTACATTTTAATCGATTTTACGTAACGAGATTTTAAGAGCTCGGTTTTCATATTAATGAAGTATATCATTATTTTTCTTTTCAATGCCTTTGATTAGAAATAAATCTCGCTTTATTATATTTTTATATGTGTATCATATTTGAAAACTGTTAGCTCAAACTTTTATCTAGTTTAAATAGAAAATGGTATTTTTTAATATTTATTACAATATTTTCCTACATATATTTTTCACTCGTTATTTTTTACTAAACGATTAAATATTCACTTATAAAACTGACAGATGTTCCGCTAAGCTGTGTGTTTACGTCTCATAATGTAATCCGCATCACTTGAGATAGGTTTGGCATAACTTTATATCATTAAATAATGTAAAGGTAGGGAAGAATATTATTTTCATGTCTCTTTTTTTTAAACCTTTAAAAACAATTTACAGCAAGGATCATATCTTTATAAAATCGAAATTAGTAAACGCGTCTAGAATTTTATAGGACATATGACAAAACAAATTAAATTTTTGGCCCATTTTCTAATAGCATCAATTCATGAAATTCTTAAAATACTGATTATTTTTTAGACATTTTTTAATGAGTGTTAATAAAAGCCGAATTAAAAACTATAAAAAACAAATTTTAAGGGTAATTACAAAATAGGGTTTATTACCTCATTAAGAAAAAACATCAGCATCTTTTAAGAATTTAGATAGCTTTGAATAAAAAGGGTAACTCTAACTAATATTCCAAAAAATATTATTTTATAAATTTTAATGTATTAAATCGATCATCTCCAAATAACCAAAGCGTTTAATTCGAGCGAGTAATATTATTACTTTATTCATCAAGTAACTAAAAAATATATACTGGATATTTTAAACAGCCTTGAGCTACCTCTTTTTTGAGTATATTTATTTAGGTGATTAGAAAATAAAATATTCTAGCAATAGATGTAAAAATGAAGTATTTTTTGGAGCCTAATATTTCATAATTACAAAACTATTCTACAGATTTGTCAGTACGGTATTTAATAGAAATGTTAATACTATGTTTTTAATGTGGTAATCGTACTTACAAAAAGTAAATAATCGCGTAAAAAATCGCGCTTGAAATCTAAGTTTTTACGTACACAAGTGAACTGTGTTGTGGGTTCAAAGCGGAAAAAATATAAATAAATAAATAAATAAACTTGGTATAGAAAAGCTATACTATATATAATATAAAAAAATGAATCAAAGAATGATTAAAGATTGTGGACTCACAATCTTCTTCTTCTTCTTCTTTAAACCTTCAATTAATTGTTGTTATAAAGTGTTAAGAATTTTTATTTCTCAATTATTTAAGAACTCAAGAAATATACACATATATTAATAAAATATTGCAGTAAACCATAGACGCAGTATAGCCACCTATTAATATAATAAAAAATTAAACAAAGAGAAAGTAACAATTATTATATGTATATTAGTAAAAAACCAAATGTTAGCATTGTCATTTAATATTAATTAGTTAAATCGACTTAACCTTTGTCAATATAAAAAAAAAATATATCCGTTTTCCCAATTTGCCTGATGTCAAACATCAAAAATAAGCGGGCAAGCATTGTATGTAAATTCTATTGTGATATAAAGATTTATTAAAAAATGCGGTGAGATAACCAACACTTGTCTCATGACATGTTTTAATAAAACAACCTAATATTTACATCATTTTCGAGTATAGCTGGTTTTTTTTTAAGCAACAGACCTAATCACAAAAGAACCTCCGCTTAAAAGGGCTTGGAACCCCAGGGTGGAAGACCGCAGCAGCTCTTTGGCTTGGACTGGTAAATGCACTACTTGCTGTGCAGGAAATCTAAAGAGCCTTTTTTTTTTTTTTTTTTTTTTTTATTGTTGGAAAAATGCGTTTCCGCATCGTCACCCAGGCCAGGAAGGCGATGACCGGGCGGTATGTGCGGCACCCGGCGACTGCCATTTTTAAGGCACCCCACTAAAAAACCAACGGCTGCCCACGACGCTGCCATGGGACGGCACGGGATCGCTTTCGCACTCACCGTGACGCCCCGGCGTAACTCCTCCGTATAAGGGTACCCCGGGCAACCAGTGTACCCCTACCCCATAGACCTAGTGCAATGGCGAAAGAGGTCGCCCCCCCCTCTCACCTAGGCCTACGGCTGGGAAGGACCGGGCTAAACCCTTCTCCTTCGCAGCCTCTCCCGCTGAAGCTCGATGTGACTATGTTGCCATAGCCACAGCCGGCTTCGTGCTGGGCTCCGCGCTCGAGGGTTTCGCACCAGGTGCTAATCCTCGAACTCGCGGAGCCTTGCACACTCGGCTCCCCAATAGGTGGGTCGCTGTGAGACCTCGGTCCGCACAGACCGCGCACCGCAACATTCCGGTGCAAGTGGCTCGGGTATGCCCCTCACCACCGCACCGGAAGCAGGCGGCGCTTCAGTCGACCGCGGACGGGCAAGCCGCACGCACATGCCCAAGTGCAAGGCACCTGAAGCAGCACAGCGGCTGCGCCTCCAACAACTCCACCCTGGCTGAGCTCCAGCCCACCAGGATCTTCTCAGCGCTCATCAGCAATCTCGCCGCATCAGTTGGGAGACGGGCAAAGGTAGCGCCCATGCCCCCCCAACTGCCCCGACGGATCTCCCCAACATGGAGAGCCCCGCCAGGGCAGTTTGTGATGCGGCGAATCGCATCGAACACATCCTCTTTAAGCACGGTCTCATCAAGGCCCTTGATTCTGACCGCTACACGCTTAACTGGCTGAGTGGCGTCGCAGACCCCGCTCAGCGCTATTCTCATTCGGTCGGCAAGCTTCTCGGCCTGTTCTGGAGTACCCTCGGGTAACTCCAGAAGCCTTGCTCCAGCTGCCGTTCGCCGGATGCGGAGCCCGTCGTTCAGGCCAAGGTCGCCGAGTTTTATCAACTCGGCGGCGCGACCCAAACATCGGGCATAAGACACCCCCATAGCCGCTGCCTCGGGCTGCGGTTTTAATAAAACTGCAGGACACCGAGGTTTTGGCAGTTTGGGGGGGCCCTTCGGCGACTTCTCGCCCTTCTTCCGCTTGACCCTGCTCGACTTGGGTTCGGCTCCAGCCACTGGTCTCGAAGCCGAATTCAGGGGAGGGCTCCTCTTTTTCCCCTGACCCTTGCCCTTTCGGACAACCGTCGACCACGGCTCCTCTTCCGAGGGCCGTGGATGCGCAGCGGGCAACCCCTGCCGAACCGACGACGCGTTACCCGTCTGCAAGACCGGCGTTGAACGCCCTTGCAGACGCGCGTCCGTGGTAGCGGCAGCGGCCAACCCACTCCGCCTTTTATCGGCCGCTAATGGCGGTCGGAGGACTCTCTCCGGAAGGAGACGATCCTCGATACCGCGCAGACGAGCGTTCACCATTACCCCAACAGAGGTAATGATTGAGCTCTTCAGCTCCTCCAGAGAGTCCGCCTCCAATGAGGGCATCTGAACCGCGGCTTTGGTCGCAGATGCCCTCATCTCAGCGACCTCCCTCTTCGTCGCCCGCATCTCCGCCCTAAGGGCCTCCACTTCACGTTGAAGACGGGCGTTTTCCGCCCGAATGCGACTGCACTCCTCCGATTCCGTCCGGACAGCCAAGGCCGACACGACTTCCAACCGACTGTTGGTAGCCTCCCTCAGGGCCTTGACCATCGTACCCTTAAGGTGCTTGGACTTCGTGCTCACCTCAATGATTGAGGCCGCATGACGTCCAGCGACGGCCCGGAGTTGGGATGAGGTCCAGCATAAGCTGCGCCTTCGACGAAAGATCTTCGTCGGATCTCGGCGCGCGCTCAGCCTTTCCTTTCCCACTACTACGGAGGACCCGAGCGCTCAAAGAGCGCTCGAAAGCGGCCTCCTCCGCCTCGACTCTCATAGCTGCGAGCTCGGCTTTCGCCTTCGCAAGCCCGCTGCCACGTCCTTTTAGTGCTACTCCTCCACGCCGAGCCGTGCTGACCTTAGCCACGCCAGCAAACGACTCGGGATCGAAATCGGTAGCACTACCCGGGGACCGGATCACCCCATGGATACGTTTCCTACCAAGTGTAGGATACGGATCCGTCAGGTCGTCGGAGTCTGTGAGCTCGACGACGACCTCATCCACTACGTCACCACGCCTCACACTCTTTTTGTTTATCCTGGTCGGTGTGGTCTCGACCAGGGCAGGGACTCCTGCGCGTAAACGATTTTTGCCCCCCCCCAGAGTACGAGGAGCAGACGGCATCAGCGGCCGTGCGGGATTCAGCACCCGCCTGGGGACTTATTTTAAAACCGTTTTTATCCATGTTGTTTTGGGCGCCCTCGTCCTTACACGGTCCTTCGGCAGAGGCCGCACCTCCGGACCGACACGAAACAAAGAAAAGAAAAAAGAAAAGACGAAGAACAGGACGAAAGAGAAACAACGACACAACGACGACACAACAAGAAAAAAGGGTGATTTTTTATAGAGGTTGTCTTCCTCGCAGCCAGACGATCAGAGCAAGCTCCGTCAATCCAGCCCTCGTTCCCGCTCAGTGCGGACTTCCGAGATCTTGTGGCCGTGCAATGCTCGCTCCGAAAAGCAAGCAGCCACATTTGCTAGTAGCTGTCCGCGCCGGCCGAAGCCGGTGCCCCTCATATCTGAGGGGACCTCCCCTATCCGCAACCCGGGGGACGCGCCAGATGGCGGCACTAGCGACCGCGCACTGGGAAATCTAAAGAGCCTTCCACAGCTGGACCCAAACGAATTTTGTCGGATCTCTACAGCTAACCACATTAACATTAATAAATCCAACACTAAAACGGGTACACTTTTGGTTTACACACACAAACCTATGTCTCGCCGCCGCAGGGATTAGGAACCGGTTACCCTCGGAACCCTGATCTTTACAGCTGAGTCGTAAATCCACGGTAAAATATCTAAAGCTGGTTGTGTCAGTATCCCTTGTACGAGTTTTGAAGTTACGAAACATATGATAGATTTTTTGAGAATGTAAATACATTTCGAAAACTGTCATAGGTTTTATAACGTCAAAACTCATACCAGGGAATAAAGTAGATATAGATATAACAATGGTTACTTATAATTATGATCAAGTTGGTTTTAAAAAGTAAACAAAAACTCTTTAGTAAACGGAACCTACAAATTACGTTTTACACTTTATGGCTTTACTGAGAATAACAAACACAACAAGTAAATGTCTAAGTTTGAAAATTTCTACGACTTGAAACATTCATTTACATTCTACGACATACACAAAATTCTGGCAATTACCTACTCAAAAAGCCCGTAAGCCGTGCAAGATCTTAACTTCTTTTAAACTTACTACATTTTTAAATACTTCATGTCATTTTAGTTCTGTTTTATTTTCAAATTACCTTCTACCTCGTTGGTCGCGTAGTTATCGTAGACGCCTAACATTTAGCGGCGCTCGGATTCAATTCCCGTCTGGCACTGACTGGCAGGGACTGGCATGTATGTGATGAGCATAGATGTATGTGTTTTAGGCTTTGGTCGTTCATTAAATAAATTTGCAGTATTGATATTATGCATTTATTTATATTTGTATCGTTGTCTAACACCCTTAACCACAAGCAAATCGTTTGCTTACTTAGGGGTTAGATCAATTTGTATTATCCGCAACTCTTCTTTGTCGTGGTAGTACCGTCTGTCTACAATGTCTGTTCGAACCAGCTAATAAAATATGAGCAAAAGTGAATTGAGTACAGCTGAAATCTAAAACCTTTTTTAAAAAAACATGACAATACATTATTTTAAAAGAGTATTCTTGTAAATATTACAGTCAGAAAGCACAAATAAATGATAATTTAATTTATAATATAAGCCGAATCATCAGCTGGTGTTGATTTGAAAGCAATTATTTCGACTTCATTAGCAAGCTTCGAATAATTCATGCACTCTCGAGTGAATCCAGTGTTCTAAATCAATTGAATAATTTATCGGTATATGCGTTTAGACTGTTAGCGTATTTATAGTTTGAGTGAATTAATTTTCGATATCCATTAATTGCACATAAAAAAAAAACGTTTAATCAATTACAAAAAAAAACAAATAGTAACATAATAAAGTTAAACACACTAGATGTATTTATCCATTTTGAATAGATTTGAAAACACTTAACTACTCTGTTTGATTACCTATCCTAGATTATTGAGTTAAATAAATTTAAATTAATTATTTTATTTTATTAAGTATAACAATAAATAGAGACACAGAATGGATCATAAACAAAAATAAACTTAAACAGTTTTTAATTAAAAATAAAACTTTATAGAATTAATCCTTTCACTTATTCATCAGAAATAGTGTTATGATGAATATAGAATGTAGTCATCATCATATAAGTTCTGGAATACTGTATCAGTTTTTTTTAGTATAAAGACATTTTTCAACTGATTATATATCATAGTAATATTACTATGATAATTATATATTTGCATTGAAGAAGGTATTTGAAATTTTAGGGCACTAACTGTTTAATATGAAGTTATAGGCGATAAAGTCGAATTTTAGAGACTAATGGGATTGTTATGCTTATTTGAAATAAAGTTTTGATCAAAAAACAGTAATACTAAGCTATTTGCTAATATAGTTTTAAGCACAAACCCCTTACTACTGGATGCTAGTAAACTTACCAAATAATTATACAAATATGTTACTATCAAAATATCTACGGTACCTACTTTTTGTACTCATAAGAACATTAATATTCAAACTGCCAATGAAAATGCTTGCAAAAAGAAAAAAATATCGACCAAGTGCGATTTGGATTCGCGCACGAAGGATTCCGTACCGCTGTAGGTACATAAAAAAATGTGACGTAACTAAAAAAATATTTATTATAAAAGATTGCATCATGACAAATTTCTAGATTCTAGGTCAACTGAAAGTATCCTTTAGGTTTTGATTCCCTTGCGAGTTGTTGCGAGTTTGACAATATGCGACTTAAATTGTTGTTTCTTTTGATTGCATTGACTTAGTTAAAAAACGCTATATAAACGAATTATCGTGGGCGAAGCCGTGAGCGGAAGACTAGTTTTTAATAGATAACAAAGCGTTCTTTATTAGAAAGTTGATACATTTTGAACTCTTTTACAAAAAATTGCGTTGCCATGGAACAACAAAATTAATTATGTAACTACATAAACATTACAAAACAAATACTTTAGATTCGAATTATTACTCTTGTTATAATTGAAGCGGGAGATCATTGTAATATTTTAATTTTCTCTGTTATAAAACTGTATAAGTTAGTATTGCAATAGCTCTTTAATTGCTTTCAAATTCATGATCAGTCATCGGGTACCTAAAGTTTCGGAAACGCTGTAAACAATTAAATCAAAGAAAATTTCTTAAAGCTTTAACGGATTATGCAAAATTATTTAAAAAGAGATCAAGGTTAGTACTAATATAAGGTATTAACGTGGATAAAGTAAAAGATTTCAATAAAAAAAATAATGCGAGTGTGTGTTTATCCTAGTATTTAAGTACTAGTCATAACATTAAATATATATTCATAATTATCAACAAAAGGCAGTTAACCACCTAACACTGGTTCATCCTTATCACTTAATTTGCTCAAATAATATTATTTTTCAGAATTACTTAATGTAGTATGAGGATGGACTGTATGGCGGAATATAGAGTAAAATAATGACCAGTTATTAATGTGCTAATAAAACTGAGGTTAATAATAACTTTTCACTTTTAAAAAATATATAAACTTTTATATAATTTACCGCCCCGTTGGTCGAGTGGTTAGCGCAGACGCCTAACGTGTCACGGCGCAACGGGGCTCGGGTTCGATTCCCGGCAGAGCACAGGCATTTATGTGATGAGCATAGATGTCTGTGTTTCTGGGTTTGGTCGTTTATTAAATATATTCTCAGTATTTATATGTGTATTTCTATGTATTAGTATCGTTGTCTAACACCCTTAACACAAGCAAATAATTTGCTTACTTAGGGGTTAGATCAATGTGTGTAATTTGTCCCGATATTATTATTATTATTATTATACAACTATTTGGTTTGAAATTAGAGTACTGTCGTTATCAAATATTATTAATTTATACACTAGCTGAGAAAGAATTATAATAATTCAATCAATAATTAATTATTTAAAATGAAAATAACTCACAAATTAATTACCTACATGAAATTCAAAATAATACATAACACTTTCAAAATTAAAAAAAAAATTAAAACCGTTTCATGTATGAGTGTTATACTCATACGGAAAAAAGGTTTGAAACCAAACGAATAAATAACAGATGAATTGAAAGCACTAATTGGAACAAAAGACGAAAACTTTTACGCCTGACTTGATCAAAAATAAGTGTGTGACAGGATGAAGGAGCGCGATGAGAGGTAATCAAGAGAATTGGATACCTACAGATATGTTGCGTGTTGACTTAGGACTTCCAATTTGAGGTGCGAACGCCGGGCATCTTCTCGTGGTGCTCCCTGGACAACAACGGTTAATGAGACCTTCGTGTTCTTCCCCTTGGATATTACCCGGCGCGGTGAAGGGGGGATTGGGCCTCTTTCCATCGTTTGATCACGTTGGACAGTTGCCACTGTGTCGCGGGTGGGAGAGCGCAGGCCTTTTTTGCCGGAGTCGGCTGCGGGATCAGTCCTGATACTTCTCTAATAGCAGAGTAGACTGTGGAGTGGTTCCGTGGCGGTTTGGGGGGATACGAGAAAGCAGTCGTCTGCGGTGGTTAGGTTAGGTTAGTCCGGACCGATCCGAATAGAAGGGTGTTCACCCTTCAGACGTAGCAGGCTTGGTTGGGGGAAATGGCATCCATCCACAATCTATCAAACTTGCAAAAAAGGGTTGGGTGCTTCTCGTTGCGGAGTGCCCTCTCTGTGGATCTCTGGTGATTATATTGCGGTAAATATGAGAGCAATCCCTTGGTGTCCCATTATGACGGCGACGGCAACGGCAGTCTGGTTTAGTGAGTAGGAGTCTCACATAACCACCTCCATCTTCACCAGGTATGTATCCATAAGGATTCCAAACGTTAAAAAAAGCACTTGCAGCTTATAAGAGACAAATTGTTCAATTTATGAATGATGCCGTAAACATGCCGATGACATAAAAAATAACACGATTCACTGATTTTCACCTAACACAGTTGGCGATGTTCCAATTGCAAGTCTTTAGGGAGACACATATCTTTATTTTACAGTGAAAATAGACGCCAGATAATAGTATGTTTGCAAGATTTTAATTGTAAATATATGTTGTTTATCATTACACATACACTTGTTTATGACTGCACTTCTCTGAAACGGTTCGATATATTTTTTTATTTATGTTGAGAAGATCCTAGGATAGTTTAGATTTACAGTTTTGCAAGGTGGTCCGCTTTTATAAAATACAAAAAAGTAAGTGAGAACATAGCCCAAACTGCGAAATGAGATTTAAGGAAGACTACTACAGATTAGAAACAAGGTATTGATGTGTTTAACGGTTTTTGTAATTTCAAACCTACCTGAACAAAGGGGCCGAAGTGTGGATTCACATTTTAATCAGATTTCAACCAGAATCGGCAGTTGAATTCGTTCTTTGTAAATCTAGATCGATTTTGAATTAAAATTTTACTGACTGAGAGATATTCACACTTACTACTACCGCTTACGTTTAAGTCGCTAACAAAATCGTTTATTATATACAATATTTATAATGTGTTCTAAAAGTCCATAAACATATGACAGATATTTTAACGTTTATTCTTTGTTATTGCTTACAACAAAAAAATCGTTGTATAACCACGCTAAACAAAAATAAAAAGTTATTGAGTAAAAATAAAGATCACTGCACTTTATTTACGAAGAAAAAAAAAATACAAAAAATGGGTTTTAAAATATAAATATAAAATAGCACTCGAACATATAAAAAAAAGTTAAGTTAATTTTAATAGTAAATATCTTCTTGATTTGATTTTGTCAAAAGCTCGTCTATCTTCGTTGAAATTTTAGTCCATAGCAATTATAATTTACTTCTAATTGTATTATCAATATAAGTTTAATTAATGAATTAGACATACATAAAATACATAACATATTAAAACAAAATAAAAAAAACGTACGGGAGTGCAAAGGTTTAAATAAATCGTTGCTGTAATAACAATACAACTTTTAAAAAATTAACAAATTAAACAAGTACAATAAGAGAAAACTCATTCAACCCTCAATGAATCCTCCCAAAGAGCTCACGTAATTGTATCATAGGATTTTCAGGAACATTGCTCATAGGATGTTCAGGAATTTAATTGAATATTTACAACAGTCTAGAAAATTTAACCTTATTGTAAAATACTAATAGCAATTAGGTAAAAAAATGTTTCTATTTATAAACAGCTTTAACGATTTCGATGCAATTTATAGCGTAGCAGTTTAAAAAACTCTTAATAAGTCTCATAAAATCGGTGTGCAAATTCAACTATTCAACAATTAAATAAAATTCAAATTAAATTTAGAAGACCACAATAGTTTTGAAAATAACTTAATGGTAATTGGCACTGGACTATAAGAAGGTTCATCAGATGATAAGATATAAACGCCGACTATTTTTATATTTACCAGTTAATTTAACTTAATACATTAGTTTTTTCAATATACATATTACACTGTTTTATAGGAAACCCTAATATACCAATATTCTACGAGAGGGTAATACTACCGGAGTTAAGCCAACCGTTACGAGTTGCGGATAAATGACTACAGCTAGGTTCTACCATCAGTGCATTATCATTGAACTAATAAATTGGACTACATGCCGAGAATGGTTTGAGTAATAAGTTTTCGGTTCATGAATATGCGGAATGACATAAAGTTGATCTAACTAACGAACTAACAAATATATATTGCGACCATTCCATTTACTCTTTACCCAAACGTTGATGTAAATCACATATTATCACGTGTCATATTGGTAATAAAATCTTGTGATGTTATCTCTTTTGCGTTTTGAAGATACTAGAAATAAGACTGCATCAAGGTATCTAATCTGTCAGGTAACTGATTGTGTAATCAATATATAACGTCTACAATGTCAAATTCCATTGTTTAATAAACAGTTTAATTTGTCATGGTTTTTAGAGGAAAACATAATATAAGTCCATATTTAACGCGTTTTTGTTACAAAAGCTTATTATAAAACTAAGGAGTATATTGACAACAAAGGTTGCAAAAAATTGTAAACACTTTTTTAGCATTATTTTGAGTGCTCCGCTTTATGTTAATTCTAATTTGTTCTCACAACCATTTTTACTGTGACGCAGTAGCAAATACTACAATAAGTTTAAAATCTGAAAGTATATCCTTGCAGGTTCTTCCCGGTTCTTGACATAATCTTTGGAACAATGCAATAAGGTTTTGAAGTTTCACAAGTGCATTATAACATGAGCTTAGCTCATATGTCCTCTTAACACATCTTAATTTGTAAATATCCCAGAATAAAGAGTATGACTACAGTTGATCAAAATCAAGACAATATCACTATTTCGTTACCAAAAACATTTTTTTAAATTGTTTCCTGTTATTTTA
The DNA here is from genome assembly GCA_959347355.1 of Napeogenes inachia. NCBI lineage: Eukaryota > Metazoa > Arthropoda > Insecta > Lepidoptera > Nymphalidae > Napeogenes > Napeogenes inachia. The sequence goes on along the minus strand of OY365793.1, from coordinate 17,536,919 downwards.
CCATAGCTAGAAAGTTATCTCTTCCACCGGTTTTGAACGAGCGGAACGCCAGCTCCACTTATCTTTGTAGATCAAATATTTACATTGCGAAATTCAAAGAATACAAAAGAATCAATCTTGTAGTTTGATGATTCAGCGTTTACAACCTTTTATTGAATTTGTGCTGATCCAGATTACTCCGGTTAGGACGTCGAATATTGATTATACTTTTAAATCTAACCAAATAAATTGAATATTTAATTCACTGTCTGGTAGAGTACCGAAATGTAGTTCAATATGAAATCATTGACCTAAGATTTTAATCCAAAGGTAATATTTTGTATAACGTGTTTTTCATTGTTTAACTGTGAACATACCTTAGGGTCAAAGTTATTCCATCTTGGTAAAATCTGCTCTAAATTAATTTAAACTTATCAAATATCGAGACGAATGTTAATAGTATAATAATATAATAAATAGTTTACATAGTTCTAAACTACGCTAACAGTTAACGTAAGTCCCACAAGATTTCATAGTAAACACAAACTTGAGAGCGTTTGCTGGAATATTTCTGTACAATCTTGTTACATTCACTACATTCAGCGGCGTGTAAAATTTCCTGCTTCAAGCTACTCAAGAAGTCTTTGTATATATAAGTGCAATAGAGTTACAGTGATAGTAAATTTGAACTATTGTAAGCAGTAAATAAAAAAATAATATTTCTCAGTAACAAACATTAATGCTTATCACGATATTTTATAATTTATATTATCCATAAAGATTCGAAACAAATTAGCACATAAATATAAAACTATATTGTATTAAATCGTTTAGCTTGAGCAGAAGTCATCAACAGTTTTGTGTGTACTGAAGACATGTCATTCAAACCTAAGGCAAATTTTTCCATTTTAATGAGAATTGGTATTAGCTAAACATTAATGCGAATCCCATCAATGATGATTTATTTTAGTACTAGGGGCCCACTAGTATAGTTGCATCATTTATTTGACTACCGTTTCACATAAACGTTAAAATTTTTTATAAGATTTATAAAAAAATATCCTCGAAAATGTGATTTTTTTTTAGTAATTACTAATACTTAACATAAGTTTAATAAATTTGTATCTACAAATCTTGATAGTATAAAGGGAATTCTTTTCTTAAAAAAGGCAATCTGTCTCTTGTTTTGTTTGCTAAGAGAAAAGAGATTAATCGAGTAACAAAAACATTATCAGAACTATAATTTGCCGTAATTTTATCGAATTTTTAATTCTTTTCAAATTTAATATTCTTTAAGAGCTTTACTTGCTTGCCTGCCACTGCGGACCTATTTAGCTTTCTTTTGTACTTTTGCTTCGTTTAAAAGAATCTTTTCTTATCTTACTTTGTGATTATACACTTAACTTGTTATTATTTAATAGCTTTTGTTTTTTTATGTTCTAAGACTAAAGAATATACATTTTTTTTTTTTTAATTTCAAATTAATCTTACCAGATTTCTGAAATCATATTTAAGACAATACAATGATTTTGAAATTTAAATATCAACTCAAGCTCTATTATAATTTTGGACGTCATTTTCATTTAAGTATTTTATTAAATTATATTTTTATTAAATTCTAAAAGAAATATATTTCTTAATATATTAGGAAGCAGTAGTGTAAGTTTTTGTAAATATAAGATACACCAACATATTATTAATTAAAAATTAAGTCGAAGGTATGAACCTACCATTACTAACCTACCTACCTACCATACAACGTCAAGTTTAGACAAGCTGAGTTGGTAATTAAATTTAATTATGTATTTTACAGAAACCAAAAAGTAAAAATAATATAATTCTTTTACTATTATTTCATTCTAGCTAGCTTTAAAGAAGATGATAGCATAAAAGTTTTTGTTTGATTTTATAATTTGACTGGAACCTAATTCTATTTTAGGTCATATTTATCTACGTTTTGTGTTAGTCATTCTGGCAAAGTATTCTGATTTATATTCTGAACACAAACTATAATGTGAAAATAGTAGTAAAGGTGTGTTGGAAGAGGACAGATCATAGTAAGGATAACTAAACTTATATAAAATATAAGAAATTATCATTTGGCGTGGTTTGGTCACGTAATGGAGGAGGGATAAAAAAAAGCATCGGAAAGAGTTTGAAGTATAAATGTTTTTATACACACACGTGCTTATAATATTATGAGTATTACCGAAAATGACAGGGATTAGTTCGAGAAAAATTATAATGAATACAAACAAATTAGTTCGGAGATTATAAAAAATGTGGAAGGAATTCCAATATTGCGCCAACTCAAAATAATAATTGGGATATAGGTACAGGCAATTATATAAATAATGAAATATATAAAGGTACATGAACCTGCACCTAAATTCCTTTTTCATGTTATATGGTTACAAGTTTAAATGAAAATCTCTTACATGTGATTGTAGATAATGTTATTTACAAGTAACAAGTTGAATGTCTCCTGAGACCTGTCGCCTTCACCATCTGAAAGTCAGGATTCAGGTTTTACTGGGATCATCGGATTTACTTGCCTTGTCGAATTTGTTTGTTTTAAATCCTTCTTTTATGTAGATTTGTTTTCTCATCTCTTTAAGGTTTTAGAATCATAAGCAAAGTTAATGTAATTTGTAAGGTAATATTGCTTTGATAAATACTATTTATTATGAAAAATAAATTGTAATGTTTTTGCAATAAATAAATACAGAAATATGACAAATAGTTGCCAAAATTTATAAAAAGTTTATTATTAACTTTTATTATTATATAAACTTTTACTACAATTATTAACAGTTTTACTACAATTATAAACATTGCTTGTTTATTACATAATATGTAAGATAGTGTATATATTATGTGTGTGGATGTATTGGTATGTGTATTTATTAATCTTGCTTTGCTTATAATCGAATAAGGATGAACTTGATAAACTTGAAATTTTTTAAAGAAATTTTAGTTTCTCTGTAACTGTTCAATTTACTTATGATGATGAGTGTGTCACACACACTCACACATTATCAACATTTTTGTACGATCTAGGAAGGCCTAGGTATAGTTTAAAGCTTAAAATTTAGGTTTTTTAGAACAGTATTTGTTAGCACATCACATCATGTTCTGTTAATTTGCTTTTAGATAAACCAAATTGGATAATACCGAAAAAAAATTAATAATTTATAACAATAATGCAATATATTATATTATAATATAACCTTAAATACTTTCTAAGTTTTATTTAAAATAAAACTTGAGAGAATCACATATCAATTGTCGATTATATTATTGAAAAAATAATACTAATAGTATCTATAAGTATTTTATAACAATATTTTAAATTTATTGTGAATATATACCATTTTGTTTATTTAAAGTTTAAGCTAATATAAACAGGTAAGTAGGTATTTTAAACTAATGTGAAATTATTTCGTTGTTTTAAATATATAAAAAGGGCTAATTAACTTTTTGTACTAGATTACAATTATTACGGCATAAGTATTTTTATTTATTCGCTATATATATACTATCTCCTAAAACTTACATACATTCCTTACCCAATGGAATAAACGTAAATAAGTTAAAGTAACGAGCAGTCTAGTTAAAAGGGATACCGTTATTTTATGTAATACTTAATAGCGTAGCATTACAGAAGTTAAATCCCACATTTACTTACTATGTGTGTTTTATTCGGCATTTTCCTGAAATGCTAGAACTTCGTGAATATTTAAAGGCAACAGCACTGAGTTGTAATGTTCCGCTTTTTTCAGTTCACTCAAGGGATGTGAAGTAAAAAACACTTTCAGGTGTATTTTTTACGCCTATGAAATAAATTAAGAATCGTGTATGCATTTAAAAAAAATGCGTATTATATCGAAAATATATTTATTTAACAAATTTTTCTGGTGATTTTTAAAATATATTTTTCTGAGTACCCTTTTCATTATCCATTATAAATGAAAACTACAAAGGATTATTAGGAAAGACATAATATGTTAATGTTGCGTAACATATGATTTTAGTAGCAAGGATAGTGATTGTTCATATAACTGAAGGTTGTAAATTTACTGGAGTAGCTGAATTGGAGGTAGCGAAATTAATTATTTTATTACACTCGTTTAACGAACCTTAAAACATACATGTTTTTATTTACTACCTGTATTATATTAGAAATACTCAACAAAATTCATAAATGTTATGATATATTTTTATGTTATGATATATATTTTAAAGGGTTTCTCTATTTTATTTAAGTTTCAAGACAAAATTGTAAAATTAGATACAGACAACAAAGAGCCACTACTTTATAATAGATACAGCAGATACAAATAATAAAGAGCAATAACACTGCAAAGAGCATAAGTTATATTTTCATAAATAATCTTCGTGGCCGGAGTTCGACTGTAATTTTAAGATTTAATGTTTTGCTGGTTTGGACTAACTCCTCTAAGCACATTTTATATATAAATATATATTTCTGTTTTAGTCTATTACATTTAGGGACAATAAACTATTTGCGACTATTTGACATAAGACTAATTTACTTGATATTGACAATATTAACGTAAATACAGAAGAAGCATGGGTAATATATCGCATATTGTAACAAATCTCATAGCCCTCGATATCCGTATAATTTATTTCGTGAAAAAGGATACAAAGTTTTTGCTACATGTATTAATGATATTTCAACGACCCCTACTAAGTGTTTTTATATCGTCTTATATCCGTCCGTCTGTCCGTGCATCCACTGATAAATAATTTTTGGATAAATTATTAAACACTATTTATAAAATTACATTATAAATAAAATAGAAACAAAGAATTAAACTCTTCTTGCATTCTGTTTTAAAGAGAACTTTTTCAAATTCATTTAGTAATTTTATTTTTAATTAAAAAAATATATATATTATTTTCTATATATCTATAAACATGTTTGAAATTCGGTAAAATAATCTGTCGCAATGTATTCGTAAGATGCCTTACAGTATTGAATTCCGTACGGCAAAATACAGCGATAAAATTATAAGGAATGTTCAATATAGCACCGCGATGTAATGGTTACGGCAGATAGGAACCATTCTTTACAATTTCGGACAAGAAACATACACTTCTATCTCGCTCTAACCCTTGCTCATTTAATATTATAAAATTCCTTAAGTGGACACATACATCCATTGGTTCTTATTTTTCATATCAGTCACATGTTTTTTTTTCTGGTACCATTTCATCTTAACCATACTATACATGCATACTTATATAATTAATAAACTGGCACACATGCTTTAAAACTATTTATTATTTTATCATTATCAAGTTATTAATAATAATATTTTACAGCTAGCTATCAGCTGGCTATTAATAACATAATATCAATAATATTGTAATTCAAGAATACATACTCATTTAATGCTTTCAGAGATAGCATTGTTTCAATGTAACTTGAAAATATGCTCTCGGTTAAATGAGCCACGATATTTTTATTTATAAATATTTGACATCTATTAGTTAATGTTTATTAACATCTAGTCTATTTTTAAATATATTAAATAGTTTTTTTTTTTAAAAAAACAATCGTTATAAATAAATTATCGTTGACTCAAAATTTAAAAAAATCACAAAAATGTATATTTATATATATTTATTAAGTTATAATTATAAAAATAAATGTTTTTGGGTTTTCAATATATTTTTGTTTTAGTTTATAGTTCTAAGGAATAAAGGACTGCTAATACTGCCCTGTATATTTATTCCGATCATAAGAGCCAAATTATTTTAATGAATAATGTAACATTAATGCAAAATATGGGTAGGTACATATATATTAAAGATTCAATAAGTAATAATAATCTGAAAATACTTCAACTAAATCAAAATATACCTAACTACTCACTTTGTTGTTCCTAATAAATCTATAACAATATAATTGAAATGCCGGTGATAATAAAATACATCCAAATAAAGAGGGATAATTTTTTGGATGAGGAGATATGATACCTCCGTCAATTCTAACTCAAGAGCTAAGTCTATACACATCAATCAAAGTCAGTAACAGACGTCTACCGAATTACATACGGACTAATACGAGTTTTGATTTCAACCGTCTTCAAAAAATAATTGGCAATGAGATAAAACATAATATACGGCTACAGATTAAAGAGATATACGAAATAAAGATATTTTTAATACGGTATATACTTTTCGATTATATCTTCACTATACTCGTCATATAAGAAGTTTGTTAAATGAATCCATTCTTCAGACTTTAGTGCTTTATTCCTCTCTTATGTCCCGTAAGCTGACTGACCCATTTGTGGCTTTGCATTTGATGAATTTAGACCAAATTTATGTGATTGTCCGGTTTATTTATAAGAATAATAAAAAATTAAAAAACACCAATAACAAATAAAAAAACATGTATTTAACATGTACATATTTATATATATCATGTAATAAACGCACAAACAAAACAAATATTAGCTGAAAGGTTGGATAATAATATTTTCCTCAAGTATATTTAATAAGTTGAATGATTAAACCTTCAATCTTATGTCACTGGGCTACGGACCCCGTCGCATATAGCTGATTGATGAATTTACCATTCTGTATATAATCGTCGTTGTCACACAGAGGTGAGATAAGTTGGAATTCTTTGATGTATGGGATGGAAAAAAATGCAACAACCTAATTCAGTACTTAAAATTTTCTATAAACATGCAAGCTATCCGGGAAAGGGTTAATGTTTTTGTAAGAACTTTTACTTGATGAATAATGATATTGGATAGTGATAAAAATATAAAGAATGATCAATATAATAGGTGTATGTAATGGCCTCAGCAGGTAGCAGCTATTTTATATTTTTTTTAACCCCCGGCCTATAAAAATTTAGTTGTGATAACTAGAAGATTTTTTCTAAAATAGTTAAAAACGTTAAATCAAAAGTTGTATGTTTATTATTTATGTTACTCCAGGACGTAGACATTCAAATTGAATTAACCAAAGTTCAGATTCTAACATTTAGCTCTTTCAATTTCCTCATTATTTATTTTCCAAATCGTTCTTATTTTATTATCGCTATTTGGTATTTTTCTACTTTCTATTATTATCGAACCATTAATGTTAACATTTTATAACTCATAAAATAAATAATATTATAATCCAACTTATTGAATACTAAAAGTTACTACTAGTATTTTCAATAGGAACATATACTCGTACATATTATATTTCATAAAACATCTGTAGTGAATCCGTGCTGAAGGGCGACCGTATAGTGGAAAATTAAACTTTTTCTCGATAGTAGTATTTTTTTAGTAGAAAAGTTAATTTTTCGTTAGTTTTAGTTCCGTAACTTCGCAACTGCGAAAACATTATATGGTTAAAGCAAAAATGTATTTTGTGTAAATGAAAAGAAAATATAATTTGTTTAAAATGATATTTTTACAATCACTAAGCCCGAAGTTCGCACAGTTGGGTCTGACCCGCGCCATTTTCAAATGCGCGTATTTTTTTATGTTTTCTGTGCGACATTGCCACACTTCTCAATAGCTGGAGCTAAGGGTTGCCCCTTTCCGCGAAAGATTGCTTTTTAGTCATACTGCAATCGCAGCGGTGGATAGACGCTTCTAAACATGAAAAAGGTAAATATGACCCAACCATACACATCATGTAGTAATTTAGTGCCATTACATTATAAGTATATTCATTTATTTTATTTGATGATCTTTGAAATAATGGATCTTGAAGAACGCTTATATAAGCGGATTTTAAGTATCTTGGAGGAATCAGACTCCAATCATGAAAATTCAAAAACTGAAGATGAAGAAGATCATTTGAGCATTCGTAGCCAATACAGTAATAACGACCCAGACGCCTCTGTAGTAAGTGATAGTGATGATGAGCCCCTGATTTAACAACGCTGGCATCTACTTTATTCAACAACCTAATCACAGCAGAATTTTACCAGCACTTCCGACAGCCAGATAAAAACTACTTACTTTGTTGGAAGAGATGGAATAAAGTGGCAAAAGATGCCTTTCACTGAAACAATCGATTTGAAGTTGATAATTTTATACCACTGCTTCTTGCTGAATGCTTCTTCAGTGAAAGAGTGCTGAAAATAAAATACCTACACATACCCGAAAAGTTAACAAAAACTAGGGTTAAACAAATAAAGTCATCGACTTACGGTTTTCAAAAAGTTGTAACGATCACGCTTTATGCTTGATGCTCTATGCTTGATGCTGGTAGTTGGATGCATAAAGCTTGAAGCTGGATGTTGGACGCGTGATGCTTTAGGCTTGATGCTAAACTCTTAATGCTTGACGCTTTATGCTGGATGCTTAACGATTGATGCTTGTTGCTAAATTTTTTATGACTGACAATTGGCGCTTAATGCTTAATGCCTAATACTTAATGCTTTACGCTTTATTCTTAATGCTTAATGCTTTATGTTTTATGCTTCATGCTTAATGCTTAAAACTTATTGCTTGACGCTAGAAGTTTGAAACGAGAAGCTTGAAGCTAGATGTTTGACACCTAATGCTTTAGGCTTGATGCTAAATGCTTATTCTTAATGCTTGACGCTTTATGCTGGATGCTGAATGCTTAACGATTGATGCTTGTTGCTAAATTTTTGATGACTTACGCTTGACGCTTAATGCCTTATGCTTTATACTTAAAATTTAATGCTTTAAGTATAAAGCATACTTAATGCTTTGAGTATAAACCATTACTTTTGGGAGTCTATTCAATTCAAACAAACAAACAAGTCTTTCCCGTTTATAATATTAGGATAGATTAATAGAAATACTTAAACAAAAAAAAATTGTGTGTCTGTAGGTCATTTAGTGCAATTAAGAAACCAGTGATAATCGCTTAATAAAGGAAGAAATTAAAATGCAAGTAAGTTACCAAGGGAAATAAAGAAATTACGATATTGAATCGTATAGTCTAAGTCGACAATGATTAACTTCGTTAAATGGACACTATCGTCAATGTACGTACAACGGTCCCCCGACGCAACGACTTCAATAAGTATATAATAATATTATTTTTATTCTTTTTTGTATCGGGGGTTTTTTTATTTTTTTTATTTTATTTTAGAAAGTATACTCACCAGTGACAACAACTACATTGACTACATATGCTTAGACTTGTCTTGTAACGATTCTCTAGGGCCCAGATTTTAAATTGCTTGTGTAGTTTTCTAAGACAAAATGAAAATGTTATTTATATCAACAGCGCTATCTCAGAGTAAGATAGGATATTATGAAATAAAAATATATGTAATAAACTAACTTGGCAGAAGTTTCGTCACTGAGACATCTTATTTATTTAAAAGCATTTGAGGCAGGTTACCAACCAATCTAGCTATATTAAAATATCTAATAATTTAACATCAACAGTGATTTAAAGTACATTTGCAAATTTCATCACTTTTATTCCTCCATGTCCTTATTTAAGAGTACTTTAGTTTTGATTTTTTTTAATTAAAGGTTACCTGATGTCGTTTTACATCTTATAAATATATAATAGGAAATGTGTTTAAAAAAGCATCATATATAATATTATATTGTATTCATTTTAGAATTTTGATTCAAATGCGTTGTCGGTTAAGAAATGGGCAAATGAAGATCGAATATTGGAAATGGTGGGGAAGGGGGCGTCCAGGTCTTACTCACTCTACAAAAAGTAACTACCGTAACTAAGGAAAATGGTTCTCCCTATAGTTGTAACTGTTACTCCTGTAATAACGCATATCCTAAATTATTCCATTTCCTCTGGTGATTTCCCTACAGTGTGGAAGGACGCTGAAATTATTCCCCTTCCTAAAAAATCCAAACCTTAATTGTTTACCGACTACCGAACAATTTCTACTTTACCTCTCCTCTCTAAAGTCCTGGAAAAATTAATCTATGAACAAATAAATTCCTTCTTAAAAAACAATCTTTTAAATTCCTTTCAATCCGGTTTTCCCACACTGGTCACTACTGTGTGACCAGTTTCGTCCTGATCACAGTACGATAACTGCTCTTATTAAAGTTACTGATGACATAGGTATGAGAATGGATAATAAATAACTGTTAGTTTTAACCTTGCTTGATTTTAGCAATGCTTTTAACAACGTACAATATGACATCTTACTCAGTTTGTTAGTTAGTTAGGTCGATACGCGATCGTAGTTATTAATACCACACATACGCTCTCGAAGATGAATACAGCTTAACAGTGATCATCCGAAATCTTTCCATGGAGATCAGTACAGATCGATGACATTGCCGTCATGAAACCGTTTTTGTACAAATTTAGAAACATATACTCAAAAGATCTAATATTTCTATTTACAACATTGTTATCACGGTAAAAAAATAAATGAAAGTCTCAATTAAACCGAGCCGTTTAAAAGATTTAAGGATTTATCAGACCAATCAACTTAAAACCACAAATTTTATTACGTGCAACTAGCAATGCTGAATTTAGCGGTTTCCTGATTCAGTTAAAATACTGGTGGGAAATATATATTCATATTTATATTTATTTTTAGCTTTATGATATTATATAAGTAATAATAAATATATTATAAAGTGTTTTCACTTTAACTTTTTTTTTACATTACATTTAATAAATGGATATGATCTGAATCTAAATTGGGGGAAAAATATATTGGTCGAAGTACCGAAACGGTCGATAACAACTTGACTCCGCGAGTAAAATCTATTCAACAATTCGTTTAAGTGGTCAAATGTGTGTGTATACCATAGTGTTATACGTCAAAAGAAGTGTAAAAGTAAGACGTATACGCCTACGTAAGTCTTGTAAAAATCGGACAATATATCAAATATGTTTTGACTGAAAATATGAAAAAGTGACAATTTTAAAAACTTTAAGTGTGAACGCTGCGTTATTTAAATAGGTGACGTGTAAGTTTTATTTGTGTTTCAAAAATCTAATTTTAAGCAAAACTAAATTAAGATATTTCGCGACTATTTTCACGTTCAAAAAGGCAAAAAAATAAGTTCCATGTGGCCACGTGAAACGAGAAGGAACACCGTGCAAAAGCAATGCTTTTGTGAATGTGATTTTATAGACGTACGCGAGCCTAATTAAAAGAAATTTGTTTGATCAAAATCAGAATTTAAAAAAATTTTACTTTTTTAAAATTTTGCATCTCTCTTTAGTGATCGACAAGGTGTACTTTAAAAATTATATTTATGTTAAGTGTAATAAGCTCTGTATGTGTAAAAAAAAAGATAGATTTTTCAGATCATAAAATTTTTACGCAAAATTTTCCTTTAAAAATTTTTGTTTTTTCTTTATTTAAAATCAGAAATAGGTTTTAAAAATATTCTGACAGGCGTAGCGTAGACGTACTGAAATCCAAAGTCAAGTGCTCTGGGCCGAATACGGCTTAAAAAAGGACAAGTGGAGATCATTTCAATACCATACATATTATTATTTCTTAAAATAATTATTATTGATGAACGGGGTACCTATACATTACCCTCTTTTTATTCTTTATTGAATAAGGCACTCATCTAGCAAAAACCAATCTTTCTCCGATGGCGATGGCACAGCTTCATCAAAGCTTGTAGATATACAAGCTTTGGTCAAACCTCAAAAGTTAGGAGGTGTATAGGCGAGTGGGAGTTGATAAAAAAGGACCCACCTAAGACAGCTTAAGTTCCAAAACAGGACGAGCGAAGCAAGAGATTGCGTGACAAAAGCGAAGACGCTCCTAAACAACTTGAGGAATCTCATGTCTGAAATAAAGCTTGAGGTGACTCAGGCAATAAATAGGCTCTACCAGCTAGTGAAAGAGTCAGAAATGGCTAAAGAAGTATCAAATTTGACAAAAAATGATAAAGGGACAAAAGAGGGAAGCAATGACTAGGTAGAAACAGGTTTAAAGAAGTACATACAAAAGATGGAAGCACTTAAGAGGGTCGTATAACATATGTAGTAAATAACCATATTGTTATTATTCATCTATGCGACATAATTTTTGAATTTGAAAAATATTACTTAAGTGTTTCGGGTTTAACTCCTTTAATTCCAAAAGAAATTAATTATATATTATTATTCACCTCCGAGTCTGTTCCGTAAAATAAATGTAGAAAACACCTGCATATATAAGAAAAAAATATATATGTAACCTGAATACTGCCAAGCTAGGGTGGTTTAGCATGGTAGGAAACAATCCGCACCTTTTTTTTTAATTGGAAAGGAAGTCTGTTGTCAGAGTTATCCCAGAGTTGTTGCATTTCTGTTATTTAATATTAATAGAACAGAGACAACCTATAACCGTTCACATAAAAATAACATTATGTCCATATAAAATAACAAATAACAGTAACACATTTATCTAAGAAATAAACAATTCAAAATATATTTTTGTACAAACATTTGAAAATAAAACTATGTTATTGCAATTAAATGAATAAAAAAATCCTTATCATCCTTATACCGAAAAATAAATCTCGTTTTTAAAAATAACTTTGAAAATAATTATATTATTTTATTCAAAGTAAAATATCAATAAAAAATATATTCTTAATTTAGTAATAGTAAACAGAACCGATACCGACTTTGAATATTCCCGAAGGAATACAGTTACAATGTAAACGTACTATCTTGTTTTATGACCCCCGCGAGACACGACGCAATAAACATTATTTCATGTTCTCTTAATATCTTATTTAACTGAAATTCTGATATTATATTCAACATTGTAAATTGGTAATTTTTTTATAATCAATATGTTACATCAGAACATAGCTATTTTAAATTTTAATTTAATGTACCCCACACACACATATATATATATATATATATATATATATATATATATATATATATATGGAGTAGTAGGACTATATATATGTTGCAGACTATTAATTTTATAATAAATAGAAAATACACTTGCCAACTTTGTACAGTTTTTTTATGTCTACTTTATATCTATCTATCTAGATAAGTTTGTTGTCCTCTTTAAAATTTACTTACAACATAAGTGTTTCGTAAAAAAACGTGTTTTCTAGTTATTTACAACATTGAATTCATTGGGAAACATATATTTCCTTGTATTTCTAAGTTTCGGTATATTTAACAAGCAACAAGATTCAACCTATTCTTTTAAGATACAACTTTAATAATCGAATTATAAAAATAGCTTACCTATCGCAGTCCACTACTGGACATACCCAAAATTGCATTAAATTATTTAATTTGTAAACAAGAACTTTTAAGTTAAAATGTCATTATTATTTTGGATTTTTGTATAGAAGTAGTTGTGAAGCATGAGGAAACTCTATTTTCTTGATACCTTATAGTTATTATTAAGTCTGTTTACATTTATGTTTGTCTGGAATGGGTGCTTTAGAATGGGTATACCGCTTTAATAGTATTTTCCCTTGACAATATAGAAGTAGTAGAACTATATATCGGTTAAATTTTATCTTAGAAATATTTAGGTTTCCAGTATGAATATAACACTGCATTAAAAATAGGTAAAAGGTACTTAAACTGATAAAAACTCGCCAAGTAGGTAGGTAGGTAGGTAGTACATTTGAAATATTCATTATTAAAATTATAATAAGACCAAATAACGAAATAATTTATAACATTATTGTTATATTTATCCTTTAATTCATTATACTCTGTTTATCATGAAACTCCATACTGAGCAGAATAGAACATTAATTTTGCAACATTAATACACAATGTTACTACAGCAGATGTAATGTCACATGTCTACTGAATGCTAATTCAAGCGTCAAGCGTCCTCATAAAATATTCAAATTAATGCACTTCTTGTTGATTAATATTGACGTTTATAAAATTAAAGTATTCGTAAAGCTTAGCACATTCTATATTGATTCATCTTTAAAGAATGTTTTATTTGAATCGAATATTTAATTTAATTTATATTATTTGAAATGAAACTATAACATGAAGCAAATTTAGTTATTAACTAATTAAATTAGGATCTTTGTAATCTTAATAAAATATGTTAAAGATTGTTCTTTTTGTATTTATTGTAGCTAAAATTATTGTCGAAGATTATTTTTTATTACATTTCCGTAAATAATGATCGCCCAATTTTAACTTGCATTTATGTAGGTTAAGAAAAATTTATCTTTTTGTAGAAGATAATAGTAAAATACCAAAAACTTTGTTATTTGAAGTTTTTGAATAATTTTTGAGGTTCATAAATATTTTTTTGATGTTTTTATTACCTACAACTTTGCCATCAATTTTTTTCATAGGACGTTTAGAAATTAAAAATAAATGCAATAATAAGTTTCACCGCCTAAAAACTGATCTCCACCTTCCGAAAGATAGTATAGTGAAACCAATAATATTTTTAATCTTTAACAGAAACATCGTAATTACGAATGCGACGAAGGTCCCTTAAGGCAGACATCCCATTATTTTGGTATAAATGCTAATTCCTTCGATATATGAGTACAAGACGATTATGATAATGAACTCCTTCAGGGTATATTTTGCAAGGTAGCAGAGGAACTAATTATTTCTGTAACGAGAGGTAGCACGACTTATATGTATGTTTATGTTAATGATTTTACAAATATTTATGTAATAAAAAAATAACTATGAAAATACTGACGGTTATGTTCGAAATTCAATAACAAAGTATAATGTAATAATGTGATTTTCTGTCATTTTTTTAACAGAACAAATTATTAATATTCTCGTATTAAAAAGGTATCTTAGGTGTTAGACTTGTCTAAATCTACATTTTTGTTATAATAATAATACTCTGTTAGTAGATAAGTCTATTGACATTAACAAAAGTCAGTGGCAGAGGAAAACATAGAAGTACAAACCCAAAATTTTAAATATCGATTATATTAGGTAATTGTGGTAAGGGAAAAATAAGAAATTAGAAAAGTGAAGTTATTATATATATAGTTTTAATGTAAAATAAACATTTTACTATAAAAATAAATATGAGGTCCATACTAATTTAAAATAAAACTTAAAATTGAATATCAATAATAATTATGAAAAAAAAAGCCAATAGTAATTTAGATCTTAAAATATATGTAATAATTACAAAACAACGACTCAGATACAACGAGCAAGGTAAATTCGATTACGAAGTCTTGGGTTTTTTTACTGCGCCACATAATATACAACATTATAATAATTATTATGGCTCAAAGTATTATAATTCATGCTCCTACTTACGTTTTACTACAATATTATAAAATATACATAAACCAATAAAACAGCAAGATTTATAACGTAAATAATTTGAAATAAACGAGTAGTGCCTGTTGAAAGAGGAAGTTATTTAATATAAATAAATAAATAAATAGCGTAGCATTATGTCAGTTAGAACCCACATTTATTTACTATGTGTGAATTTTATTCCGCATTCCCCTCAAACACCAGAATTTCGTGAATATTTAAAGACAATAGCAGTGTGTTGTAATGTTTCGCTTTTTTCAGTTCACTCGAGGGATGTGAAATAAAAAAACGCTATCTGGCTTACGTCTTGCACATATGAAATAAATTGAGGTCTCTTTTTATATCAAAAATATTTTAGATGTTACCGAGAATAATTATATTACGTTAATTATTTCAGAAATAACGTGTTCTCTTAGGGATATATTCAAATATATTTCTGGATACCATATTTTATTTAAATAAAAAACTTTGCACCAATAGATCAATTCAAAATGTTAGAGAAATATTTTATTAAATCCTAATTAATTATTCTAATACTTCAATATCCTCCGTCTGTTTGAATACGCCACAGATCCATACAGGGCAGACAACTGTTGTGACGATTCGAAATGCAAATTATTTACGACGGAGTGACACTGTCCTGATTGGTATTAATACAACTCTACAGACTGAGATACTATGTCTTTACCTACTTTTATCAGTTTAGCATTCAGTATACAAACGTCTTTATCGAGACAGGTTCGATTTTTTTAAAACACCTTTTTTCTAATAATAAACATATGCTTTTTATTAAACATATAATATGGAACTTCTGTTGCTTATTTACTTAAAATAATTTCTGGTTAAATTTCTATATAAATGTATTAAAATACAAGTGTATTCGTATTAAATTTCATACAAAAAAAGATAGCGGTAAAGGATAAAAGGAATGCTTAACATCACACACGGACGTGTTAACTACGGCAGATATCAGCCATTCTCTTCAGTTTTCAAATGTAAAAAGATAAGGCTTCTATATCCCTTCATCCCCTGCTAAGTTAATTGTATAAGCTATCTGATGTGCGCACGTCCTCGTATGTGCAGCAAGTTAACCAAGTTTTATATAGTTTGTTATTTTCTTTTTTGATCTAGATTATAATTTGATACTTTGAACTTATTCCACTTTGATGAATTTAGCATTCTATATATGATTTTTTATCCTTATCTTGATCTATGATAAATAAAAAAAATATGAGATAGATAAAGGAATTTACTTTTACATTATAATTTAATTCTACAAGGCCCTCTGTGTATATTTCAGAAAATCATACATTTCCGTAGATTTTTTTACAGCCATTTTTCATTACATCTTTTTATGCATATTTCACTCAAGATTGATGACGCGGAGGTTGAGTAGCAACAGAACAGCTTGCCTATATCAGTGTTTTCATCCGAATGTATTGTGGGTGTCTTCAAGAGACTATATTTCACTTTCCATCAGGTGGAATGTAGTAAAGCCTTAACTTAGACAGTATAAAAAAAATTAAAAAAACTTAGAAGTATAAAGACCATGAATATAAAGAACGTTTATCATATTTCTGAGGCAGATAAATAGATATAAATGAAAAGGTTTCCTATTTACTAACGAAATGCACGTAAAATAAAATTATACATAATCCTGAACATGTATTTGTAATTAGATGTGCCGTAGAGAGAGTTGTTACAACAGATTATAAAATAGCTGGCGATAACTGATTTTCGTTAATATATATATATATCGATAGTCATAAAATTTATTTCAAAAACTTGTGATAAATTTTGCCCCGGTTAGCAATATTAAAAACCAGACTAGATTCTATCTATTCAAAATACTTTTTAGACAAAAGATGATTAATTATTAAAACAACAAAGTTGTTTTTTTTAATAGTTTGATCGTTCTCAAGTTACGATTTTTTTAAGTATTATCTTGAATGACTATGGTGCTCATTATGTTACCATCTTATTGCTTGCAACGGAATACTAATCCTAAGTTACATCAAAGTTGGTTGAAAATTCCTATCTCTAAGCGAGCACTTCCCAACCATATACAAATTTTAAAAGCTTATTCATCTAGCTTAGAAACAGTTCGCTTTCGCTCGCTCACTCAATAATGTATAGTCTCGCTTTAAAAAAAAGAAACAATGCAGGAGACTAGGCCATACGGAGAAAGAGGTTTTTGTAAAGACTCACAATTATTAAATTTCACTACAGAGAATGTTTACTTCTTTAAATAGATTTACCATTAGATTTATTTTATACTTCATTATTAAATAAATCCCTTCGTTATCTGAAGGACGTTAAATCTATTTTATGAATGCTGACATGATTATTGGTTAAAAGAAGAAGACTTTCGTATAAACGAAAAAAAAAACATTTTTTTTATAGGAGTCCTCCTTAAATATTAATTTCATTTTAAATTATTAATTATTTAGTTTAACAGTGATTATATAATTAAATATTCTGTAAATATCTCAAGCGCCTACCTGTTCCTGTTATATGATTAGCAAACAGACAAAATATTCTATGTAATATTTTAATATTTATTTTATTTTGCGTTTAGTATTTCTTGTTATAGCGGCAACAGAAATACATAGTCTGTGGGAAATTCAACTTTCAAGCTATCCTGGGTTATGAAATACAGCGTTGAGATAGCAAACGGACATAAAGACAACAAAGTCTTAGTAATAGGGTTCTGTTTTTACACTTTAAATACGGAATTCTAAAAAAGTAATGCGTTGTTCTTTGTATGATGTATTTTTAAAGTTTTTATTTTATAGGATTAGGTTATACGCGAGATGGCTCACCCGGAGATAAACATCCCTCACTTATTAACTTCTTTCAAAATATTTAAAGTAGCAAATTAATTGAACCTGAAAAAAAATAATTAATTAAATTGATGAAAACCTTAAAATTTTAAAAACAATGAGACGAATGTTAAAAGTATAATAATATAATAATTAGTTCTCATAGTTCTAAGCTGCGCTAACAATAACATAAATCCCACAAGAAATCAAAGTAAACATAAACTTGAGCGCGTTTGCTTAAATATTTCTGCGCTATCTTGTTACATTCACTACATTCAACGGCGTTTATTATTTCCTGCTTCAGTCTACTCGAGAAGCTTTTGTATATCTTAAACATAATTTGATGTACCTATGGAAGTGCTATATAGATAAAGTGACGTATTTTAATTTATGCTTAATTCATCAATTATTTAACATAGTTTTTCATTAATTAAAAGTTATTGTTTTATTATGTGGATCAAATTTGACGATATTAAATTTAAGTCTTTTCCTATTAAATCCATCTTAACTCAGGTTTAAATTGTTTCTCAAATAAAAGTATGAATATAGAAATTTATCTCTGTCGTTTAGATTTAATAATTTTTAACGTTTTCCTTTTTCTAAGAAATTAATTTATAGTATAATTATTTGATAACCCAAAGTTAATTATTTAGTTTTAACGGAATTTTAACTTAAAACATTTTTTAAAGTCATTTAAGTATAAAAAAATTATACTAAAAATCTTAAGACCGTATTAAAAAAATAAAATGCTACTTAAAATTCTAGCTAGCGTAGCGAAAAGATAAAAAGCTGGTCATCGTCGCGTCGTCGTAAAGCTATTTTAGCTTTACGACGACGACGATGACCAGCGATGTCTTTCAACAGTTGTCATAACTAGAAAAGACAATAACTCATTTTTTTTTTATAATCTTCAAGAGGTTGTATTTGAAGATCGAAAAGATGATCGACCTGAAAAATAACACTGCGGACAACATTTTAAGGTCGTATATTTTTAAAACAATGTTAGAATACTTTTATACTCCTAAAATATTACACATAAAATTTTGGCACTTCTAGTAGAACATACTTTTTCTAATAAAAGGTAAATCTTATACTTACACAGAGGCTGTTTAAGCATTCTTCTACATACCCTGCAGATGAGTTAAAACTTCATCTTGCAATTTTGGAGCTTCATAACTTTACGTTGTTACCTCATTAACTAAATATTAACTCTCTGGTTACATAACTTTCTTTTACATTCTTAAGATAAATATACATGCACTTTACAGCAGTGCATAAATTTATATACAATAAAATACAATGCAAAACAGTATTTACGTAATTAATATTCATTCTATAATGTTTGCTTAACGACTTGTCCTTATATCACATAATAATATTTCAATTTTCTTAAGACACTTTCTAAGCCTTACAGTTATTTGTTTTGAAATGTTATAAAACTTCCTAAGAACCATTATATTTTAAGGTAAAATATTTCACATTCAAAGTTATTTATCAATCCATCAAAACACATCTCGATGATGGATAGAATGGCTTAGTAATAACTTCTTCTGATTAAATTGTATTGCGAGTATCTAGGAAATTGTTTAAAGAAAGGTATAAATACATAAAACATTAGGAAAATTAAATGTAAGTTGGCAGCACGTACACAAAGATATTTTTGGAAGAATATAAAAATCCTTCGAAACCGTTATAAGTTCAGGGTCAGATATGCTTGGCTCTTAATAAAGTATAACTATCTGTACAAAAACAAATAGAGTGTTAATATGAAATTGAAATATTATAATATAATTATTTCTAACTTTCCATACCCATAACTGAAAAAAAAGTTTTAGTTTATTTAAAGTTAAGATTCATTTTGTTTTTATAGATTGACTAGTGCCTGATTCTGTTTTGGATTTTATTTATGTTTTTTTTTGGTGTTAATTAATATTTTGTATTTTATCATACATTAAATATGTTTAGAAATCATATAATAATGTTACTGATTTAAAAATTAACATGTTTAATTTTAAGGACTTCTTTAATTTTAAAATTGATTTCTAGTTTTATCACGTTTCAATCAGCTCGCTTTGACAGTTACCAAAGTGGCCTGTATAATTGGCTATTTAAAAAGGCTTATGTTCAGTAGTCGACGTCCTACAGCTAATATAATGATGCTGGGGACTGTGAAATTCAATTTGTACAATATAAATTTCTGATGGTTATTTGTATTTGAATAATTTCCTGAACTTGCAACGTTTTTGATAACTTTGGTAATTACTTTTAACTTGCATTTAGCCTAATCATCATCATTCTAAGTCAGCAAGGTTTGCCGCAGGAAGCAAGATCCAATATAAAACCTATTATTTTTTTGTATTATTTATATACAACATAGATAAGGAATATATAGATAAATGAAACTAATCCAAACTATTTTCTTGTTTATCTATACTAATATTATAAAGAGGAAAGGTTTGATTATTTTTTTGTATGTTTGAAATGAATAGGCTCCGAAACTACTGGACCGATTTCAAAAATTCACCGTTGGCAAGCTACACTATTCCCGAGTGACATAGGCTATGTTTCATTTTCAAAAAATTAGGGATGATTACTAAAACTTGAATATTCTAACGCAAGGTGTAAAAAAATAAACAAAAACTGCGTGCGCTGCGAAAACGGTGAAAGTTACGCAAAAATGATGTTCTATGAAATTGTTTCCACAGATTATGCGAAAAGCGACTTACACGTGGGCGAAGCCGCGGGCAACAGCTAGTATGTAATAAAGACATAAAATAATATTGATTTAATATCGACATTGTATATTAGTACAGTCATTTGTAATTCCATGATATAATTTTATTTCACTGGTTCTAACTGTGATGAAAATACAGTATAATATAAGATTAAGATTTACTTATCTAATAACTAGCCTTTATTATTTAGTAGCAGTAGTTTTAGTAGCAGGTTCGAATACCTGCTCGTGTCGGCTTATTTTTCATTCTATATTTATTTAAATATATTCCTCTAATTATTTTCCATAATTTAACTAAGGTATTTTAGCTACAAAATCATTATGACATAGCCATAGATTATAGGTTAGTATTCATAAAAAAAATAGTCTCGAAATAAATATGGAATTAGACAGCAAACATAGTTTATGAGAAAGTAAAAAAAAAAAGTAAAGTAAAAAGTAATTATCTTTTATCAACGGATTAAAATAGAATATAAGAAATTTTTTGTCGTTTATAGAACGTGAATCCGTGATATAAATGTTCATTAACATTATTTTTCACCCTATCCGCCCTTGAATTGATATAAAAAAAAATATTCTGACAAACCTTATGTAAATGTGCTTTATACTTTATCACATAAGGTTTAATGTTGTAAGATAAAGACAGAGAGCATAGCAACAATTACATTCCATATAATATATTACATGATCAAGTATTTACTGCCGGTTGCGTGGTAAGAGATAGTAAATCACAAGTTTATGTCAGTCCGTGTGTTGATGAACCGAAAATATACCTACTTGCGGCATTCCTGGCAAGCTGCCGAATTTATGTGTTACATCATACAAAGAATACATTTTCAGAAGCGTTACAATTACTGACCCTTTTCTTATTTACAGATACTAATACTTCTTTTTAAGGGACAAGATCAAAAACTTAGGACAAATAAACATTACCAAATATAAAGTCGAAGACGTTGCCAGTCAGTCAGCTACTAGTGGCTGAGGTGAAATGGCTACGGCTAGGCTATATTATCCAATAAAATCGAGAAGCAAAAAGTAAGTTACATAAAAGTTAATTAATGTAACTGATGTTAAAAAAAGCTTTCATTTAATATCTTTCGTAAACAGTAAATTTATAATTAGTTTGTGTGAAATATTAACACAAAGTAATTATAAATATAAAACTTGAGGACATTGAAAATCAATATGGGATTGTGTAAATTAATAAACATAAATATTACAATATTTGTCTATGTAATGCTAATATGTTTTAAGAAAGTATAAATAGGAACCCATTGATATAGTTTTATTATTTACTGAAATGGAGTTATCTTGTATCGAATATGTAGTATCATATTGAGATTTATTAATATTTAACTGAACTTTTTCAATGGAGCCGCAGTCGCAATAAAGATGATTATATATAGAATGCTAAATTCAGCGTCTAAAAAGTTAAGTCTGTTGAAAATAAGTTAAGCATTTACAATACAAGAATTATGAATGCAAAAAAAAAGCCAAAAGTAGGTGGAAAAGAACTATAAGAAATAGTAACATAAAAATTTAAATACGTATAAAACAAACAATTTCTAGTTAAAACATAGATTTCATGTAACGAAGTCCATTGTTTAGACTTTAGTGCATTACCGTGTTCCGTAAGCTGACTGTCCCATTTGCGGTTTTGCACTTGATGAAATTTATGTTCATTTGATTTATAACAATGGAACAGTAGGCTACGTTACTTGGTATTTACGTTTGTTAATATGTTTAAAAGTATTGATATGGTACAAAAGCTGCCACTGAAAAATCATTTAATTACACACAAGTTTAAGGCACAATTAAGGACTACTCAAAGCTCAGCTTTAATCTTGGCTCTATCAGTACACATGATGATAAGTTTTTAGTTATAATAGGGTGTAAAATGACATGGTTAAACGACATATACCTCATAAATAAAACTTGGGTCATAGAGAGCTCTTGATACTGTCTATTGTCCATTTCGGGATAGTATAACTTGTTATTTCGACGAAACACTTACGGAAAAAATTGACTCGTTGATTCATTATTATAACCTTTTGTAAGTCAAAGTATCAACAATTACTTTGATACTTTACCTGGTACTGAGGACTCTCATAAAAATCATAAATTATTCTCGATAAATATTTGTCTATGCATGAAGCTTTGGGATCAATTGTGGTAACCACACAAGAAGACCCTTAAGGGCCACTTGTGTGCTGTAGATAAATTATAGTAATAAGTTAAAATACAGTTCCAAATACTTCTGTTTGGAGCACAAAATTATTTGGTATGTTATTTTGACTAAAAACTCTAATGATTAAAACAAGAACTTCACTTTTCTTCTTTTTTGACCGGAAATATTGCTCTCTTCTTATTGCTTAATGTTGCGAAAAATCAGCAACTAACTAATAATTCACGCCGGAAGCTTTTAATCGCAAATTGAAAGTCAAAAGCTCTTGCAATTAAAAAATCCGATTCCGGTGTTCGAAATGTACAACAACGTATATTTGTGCTCCCTTGAAAAAAAAAACAAAATAATTAAAACTTCAGTTCAAAGAATGGAAAAATACTTAATGTTGACATCCAAAACTATATTATCAAATAGCTAGCCAAAATACTGTCAACTTAAAAGAAATAAATAAGGTTCGTTTGACGTAATTATTAAGGCTATTAAAAATTAAGGTAATAATAAAATATTTAGAATTGTAAAAAGTCAACCAAAAGAGTAAGACCAGTGCTGATTTCTTTTACAAGATTCAATAAAAAAGTCAAAGTCGAAGAATGAAGAACAAGGAAAAGAACAGTGAGAACACCAGCTATGTCACGGACACCGAATTTGTGATTGAAACATTACAGAAACGCAAAGATCTACTACCAATACTTTAAGAAGAAAAAGAAAAAAAATCGAGGCCTATATAAGAAATTAAAAGACACAAAACTCGATAACAACCATTGCTATGCCAAAACAACATGAAACGACCAAAACTATAATAGCCCCAAGCTAAACTTCAAAGAACTGATCCTTTTACATACATGCATTCCAGATCATAATTCTTAAAGGAAAAAATCTTTACATATCTATAGGAATTACTGCACTCCGGTAAACAAGAAAATAAAGTTAAAAGCTATTGTAAGTTAAAAGCTATTGTAAATTAAAAGCTATTTAAAGTTGTTAACATTACTTGTTGTCCTAACACAAACTTAGTTTTAATCATTAGAGATAATAGGACTTCTGCTTGCATTAAACAAGATTTAAATATAATGATATACAAAAAATATAATTTTACAAAAACAAATTTGTAAACTTTTCCACATCATTTAAATTAAAAAATAAGTCAAACGACTTGGTCTACATCAATTAAAAAAATGTTAATATGAACACATTTTACCACCTAATCATTGTAATGTCAATCATATTGTAAGTAACACACTTGTGAATTAAAACATTCAAAGAATTATATGTAAAAAAAATATGGTTGCCTGTAAAGTCGGTTTTACGGGCGAAGATTTACGTGACCACGTCTTTTTCTCGGTAGAATATTTATTGATATGAATATTATTAAATTGCACAATATTTTAATAATTTGAGTGATTTTGTTGAGGATAGGACGATGAAGACGTTGTCACGTAAAATCATTTTATATATTATTTATTTTATATTATATTATTGATGTTATTATTTTTTACAAAATTTATTTACAGACTTTTTCGATACATCAATTAGTTGCGGAGATATCGATCATTGAAGTTATTGTTTGCTACCAGTATTTACCAGGCCTACATATTAAATAATAATAAGTACAGATAATGTTGTGACGTCACTTCTGATTTTATATATTTTAATATTTTTAATTTTAAAGAATTAATTTGAAAATCAAAACACTTATTCAGATCGAAGGTTCAAATTTTTGATAAATAAATTTGAAATTAATTTGTAATTGTAAATAATGAAGTTGAAATTTAAAACATTTACTTAAATTAGATGTTAAAATTCTTGCTCAACATATTTTAAATCAAGTTTTCTTATATCTGCCACTTTTTTTTAATATTTGTAATTTTAAAGAATCAATTTTAAAATCAAAACATTGCTCGGCGGACCGATCATGTTTGAGTGGGAGAGAGACGCAAGGCATTCGGCGGGCCTCTCTCTCGTTCGGTGACTCATCGTAACGTTACCGGGCGTTACACTTTTTCATAAGTGACTCCCAGCTTAACCTAATTTAAGACGTTGTCACGTCAAAAAACTTTAAAAATAAGCTTTTTTTTTAGAAGTACAAGCATAACAAATAATATTTACCTTTTTAAATATAGCTATAGTTTTAGTTTCTTGACTACATGTAGATTATGATAAATATGTGGTATATTATAGAAGCTACTTATATAGAAAAATCTGCATATTTTAATATTTTTATTATCTCTAACAAGAATTACCCAGTTACACCATGAAAACACATCTCAAAAAATCTTATTAGTGCTTTTTTACCAACTAGAACACTAATACAATCGAAATCTTATTAATTCAGCTTTTATTAATATGATGGGCGGAAATATTGTATTACTAGCTATAATAAATTATAATGAACAAAACGTATATTGCTGTTCAAAATTTCCCCTCAAAACTTACTAGTTAAATATCTGTTAAAAAAAAACACAAAATATTTAGATTAGATTTCAAGCATGTGGCCATTTAACAACACCGGACTACGGCTCATGGCTAGACATGTTTGGGCAATATAGTTTGGTGTGTTATTGTCTAGTGGTTGTGTGTTGCTTGATAAGCCCCACCCGAAGAACACTTGTGGGTTATCGTTTTTGGGTATTCTCACACGGATGGGATCGACTCAAACATATGTAGAATTGTGACCTGAATTTGCTATTGAAATGATTTCTTATAAATAAATAAGCAATATCTTACAGCGTACGATAAAAGTATTCCAACCTTATTCCTTCCTTAATAGTGCCTTAATATTTAAAGACATAAAAGAAATGTCTAGAAATAATAAATAATGATTACGCTTTTTCCTACTTCATTCGAGAGATGTCAAGTAAAAATTGGGTTATAGGCATTTAAAATAAGTTCCTATTATATAAATTCATATTTATAATTTTAAAACGGAAAAACTGATTATAAAAGTACTTTTCAGGTTTTGATTTCCTTGAGAGTAGTTACGAGTTTGAAAATATGTGGCTTAAATTACTGTTTCATTTGATTTCGTTGACATAGAAGTTTGTTTTTGTTACAGCATAAAGGTACAATAGAGCTAAGTATTTGACATGAATTTAGATTTAATAACCGTTTATAAGAAAATTGGTAATAACTTTAAAAATATTTGTATTATATGATGTAAATAAATTTTTTTTGGTATCGCAATTTTGTCTTCATCTGTGCTATAAGATGTTGCATGATAACAAATTTCAAGATTCTGTATTCTTGGGAAGTAACCTGTACATGTTGATTCCCTTGCTAGTTTCGAAAAATTGCGAAACTTTGCGGCATAAACAGCTGCATCTTTGAAGTTTGATTTTTTCACATCTCTAAGAGACTTTTATTATCTCAGAGTATTATTAGAGAGTAGAGTATTATTTCAGATAATTATTGAGTATTATTTCAAATCGATATCTTTTACGCGTTCCTGAGAAAAATGGTCTTGACAGACGGACGGACGGACAACTAAAATAACGTCTAAATAAACTAAAGTACCAGATGGTGATTACGAAGAGCCAAACTGCTTGCTAGTTTTATAAAATTAAGAATGCCCCCAATTTTTTTGTTATTATATGAAAAATTGCAAAAAATAAACGAAATTTTATAAAATTTTAATTGAAAATATATATAATTAGTTCATTTGTGTCATTACTAATTAATTATGCAGTATTTTATATTATTATTGCTGACTTTACTCGCCCCACTTACTTTGTCTTTATATTATGTTGTCCTCACTACTTACTTACTTTTACTTTTTTGTAATACTACAAAAAAATAAAAGTATATAATATTTTAAAATACTTGTAATTAGAAGAAATAAAACAAGTATTTTTGAAAATTGCTTAACTGGCTGATTTATCTTGCCTTTTCTTAAACTGATAACGTTATGACTTTGACTATGAAGGAACAGTGTAGTGTAGTTTTAATTATTTCGATTATGTGTTTTTTTTTCTGGATAATCAAAATTTTATATATTTTTTCCATTTATACCTTCTTTTTGCATACGAAATTAGAACATACTCCAAAAACTTTTATTCTCAACATGTCAAACTATTAATAACTTTTTACTTTAAGATAAAATTGTGTAGCTTATAGAAAACAGAATAACTCAATATTATGATGTGCTTTATGACTTAACAATATTTCATGGGATAATTCAACAATTCAACTGGTGAAATCAAAAATATATAGTATCAAAAGATTATAAAAAATTGTAAAAAAAAATCATAGGTTTGTATAAACATATCTAATAAATAACCTTTATTGTTAGATACATTTAGGTATTGGCATAAATAACCATTTTTTACCATATCGGTTTTTACAATTTGGCCATGATACTCAATCAATGATAGGTTTATCGAATCTATCAACACAGATCAGTAAAACAAATAAATTCAATGATTGATGAAGATGAAGCATAAATGAAAAAATAATTTGTCTACACTTTGTGATTTCTGTGTTGCTATTATCGGATATTTGAGACCTACATAATTTACGGCAGATTTTTATTTCATTGAAAGTTATTTATCATTCTATCTGAACATTTAACATTTGAAAAGAAAAGGTTGATGACTCGGCATTTAAAAAGAATGAACTGATTTATTTCGTATTCGTATTTATTTCGTATTCGAAGAGTTTAGTGAATTATCAAGCGAAACGCAAACGTAATATTTCCTTTTTGCAAACAAATAAATAAATAAAGCAAAAAGTAAAATAATTATGACAATAAGAAGATAATAAGAATACTTTTTTTTAAATACCTTTTTGGAAATAAGATTTAAACTTATTTTAAAGATAAGATTATTACAACATCAAAAACTTACTATTTACTTTAAGTGAGATTTGCTATTTAAATAAGACTTGGCAATGGAAAATATACACCGTAAGGTAACTTAGTTTAATAACTGAAAATGTCGGTAATAAACAACATTTTATTTCCGTATATAAATAAATCAATTACAATTACTATTTTTGATTAACATAGGTTTCAAATAAAAATGTCGGAAATTATGTTCAAGAACGTAGCGCTGTTAAGTTTGTCTACTCTATTTGTTTGGAGAAGTACTAAAAATTTGTTTTATCAGAAAATTCATAAAATAGGAAGTGTAAACAAAAGGTTTTTTTTTCAGTTTTTTTAGTTATGTATCCTTTAACTGATTCTGTTAATAACTTTACAAAAATATTTACTGTCTACTATATTGTAAAATACAAATTACCAACCTTCAAAAACAGGCAGATTAAGAAGTTTAGAAGGAAGGGAAACGAGACATACAGATAGTAAAGACTGATTCGGGTTCCGACTCACTTGAACAAATGTAGTTAGTAGTTACTTCATTGTAAAAAAATAGCACTACAAACCAACATAATGAACTGTGGTAATTATATTCGTTATTAAGTTTAAATAGTTACAAATATGTGCAAATAAAGATCAATGAGTATTATACCGTCATACGTTTATCATACCTTAAAGATATAAAGAGTTAAGGTAAACCATCGAGTTGTCTATCTATATCTATATCTATTATCTATATTAATATCTATTTGTCTACTTTATCGCTACTTGCTTTGGTAGATTAAGTGTTCTATATATGGTCGTCTTTACCAAGGCGGGTTCCGATACGGTAAGCTTACGATACGAGAGAGCGACAGGGTAGTTTCCCAGAGAGCCAAATTTAAGGTTTGTTTTAACCACAAATTATAATAATATCTTTTAAGAAATAAAGACAGGCAGAGAATAAAACATTAATAACAGACTCATAAAAAAATGGTTTTCATGATTACAATAATTCATTATTGCAACAAAAGCAATTAGCAATATTTAATAACTAATATAGATAATTATCTCTATTTTATATAATTACATTAGTAACCAAAAATTATATTTCTTTACATATTTTTTTAGGAAGAATATGCCAGATTTGCAAAGATAAACACAAACTTAAATAACTATACAAAGTTCATCCGGAATCGGTATAGCAATATGTGGACAATAGCGAGAAAGTTTCCATTTGGGAATCAAACCCTGGACTTAATGTCTATGTATGTGTAATGTGATATACCTACTAGATTGAAAATTTTAATGTTTCCTATTAAAACATTTGGTGGTACACATTTGGTGGTTGAACGTATAATAAAATAAAACATTTACTAAAGAAATAAATTCATTTGATTAAGATCATCCAACTATAAAGTCATAAATCAAACCAATACATAACCTAAATGATTAAATACCAAAGCACATGCCTTAGGCAGTTGTAATATGTCTACAGTTTAACTAGGCTTGAATGATACCATTCATCTTTTAATCACACTAATGTAAACAAAACACGTTAATTCGTTATCGTGATATGATCATTAAGACTGTTATACATCGGGCCGTCATCACGGAATGTACCCAATAATAACGGTGTTCTAGTTATGTATCTATGTTATACGTGACAGTAGATTGTTAAATGTTTTAATTATGAAGTTCAGATTTTAATAAAAATATTTTTTTTATATAATAGTAAACTTTAATTTGAAATAAGACTACAAGATTGAGGGAATGAGGGATAGCTTTATATTTAAAAAGGAAGAACAGTGGGACGAGGAATAATAGGAATAAATTGAATAACAGTAAGATGTGTACTGAATCCTGTTAGAGGGAGAGAGTCATATATTTTTCTCAACGATGAAGGTGGATATTTACAAAATAACATATCAAGACTCTTACATCGGAAATTATACTAAACTATAAGGAATTATCATTTATTTCTTTATTACTTATTTATTTATGATATAATTTAGAAAAAGCTTTCTATTTTTAATTTAGAATAATGCAACAAGATAAAATTACAATGATACAAAATAGAAAGTAAATACAAAATCTAATTTATTTTAAAAACAAATTTATAACAAAATTAAATGAGGTAGAATTTAAATGACCAAAAGTAACTTGCAAAAA
Source organism: Napeogenes inachia (assembly GCA_959347355.1). NCBI lineage: Eukaryota > Metazoa > Arthropoda > Insecta > Lepidoptera > Nymphalidae > Napeogenes > Napeogenes inachia. The sequence goes on along the minus strand of OY365793.1, from coordinate 17,507,013 downwards.
AATAAACAATTCCACAAGGGAATTCTGAGGAGAAATAACATATTATTCAGTCCCTTTTTAATTTATAAAGTTCAGACCTCGACGTGACATTTTTTACGGTAAATGTCATTTGTATATTATTAATACGTTAATTTATTTATTTTTATGACTGAACATATTATTTTCTTCACTTTTTGTATAAGGGCAAAAGACGTCATTTCTATCAAACCATATTTACGATTTAATAAAAAAAAAACTTTAGATGTTATTGTGAAAATAGAGTAATGTTTTATAATGAATTAAACAATGTATTAGTATGAAATTTAGAGATGACATATTTTAACAAGATAATACTTGACGCATATAATACACTTAGTGAACTTAATTTTAAAAATATAATTTAAATTTTCGCAAATATCTACTTATTAAAGTAAGAGTTTTGATCATTTTGGATACAATATAATATAAATCAAATTACAATTAATTCAATAATAATAGTAAACATGTCAAAATTGCGGACCGTGAATTCACCTTATATATTTTTCACGCTGTTTTTAATTAAAACCTTCATTATTTCTGTCCCTGGAGCAAATCTTGAAATGAAACTTGGCTTCCGCCTGATAATGACAGGAATAAAAAAGTTTTTTTATAATAAATTTGTTTATAATGTAGCCATGTATGTCTTGAAGTTACGTGCCTTGGATTTATATCTGACCTTTACGATTGGTCGATTCTGCGCAATAATAATGATAATGATAAGTAGTTTTGGTAAATCAGAGTATCTTAGAAGCAATTTAATACAATAAAAGTACTACGTTGCAGTGAAAAAGTACTGTAGGTTTATTTTACAACTACCTAACCTTAATTCGATTTCGACTTAAAGGAAGAAGACATTTAAGAGCTGGTACTTTATATTCATTTTAAGAAAGGAATATTTGAAAAACATAAAGAAACGAGTGCATGCTGTTGAAATGAAATATAAGGATTCATGTGTGAAGTGATTGTAAGAATTATGTATATAGTGTACGATGAAAAGTAAGAAGACGAAGCCGATTCAAAACTTTAATGAGATAGAGTACACAAGCGGTTGCACACCATAATTATGTAAAAAGCAAACAGTATTTTAATATAATACTTAATAGCCTAACATTATATAAAGTAGATCCCACATTTAGTTACAATTTTGTTCTACATTCCCTCAAATGTCAGATCTTAGTTAATATTTAAAAACGTTGGCACGGTGTTTTGAGTCTTTCACGGTGTTTCGCTTTTTTTCAGTTCACTCAAGGGATGTGACGTAAAAAATCCTATCTGGTTCACAATTTATGCATGTGAAACAATTTCCAAATCGTAAATTTTATGTTGTTGTGAACAATAATAATAATGCATTATAGTTTTCACTGTTACCTATTAACGTTAATTGTTATGCTACTAACTTTATCACTTGGAATGAAATCTCCAAGATAATTATGTATTAAATTAAATATATTTCGCAATAACGTGTTGTATTGTAACAAAAATCATCGAGTTATATGTTTAAATATAAAACAGTTATGACAGTTGATTAACTTTTGATCAAGGTATAAAGAAAACCCCCACAAGTGCATACAAATTCCCAACAGCTGGATACAGATGCACAGCTCAGCTGTTGCTAACGAAAAATTTACATAAATACTACAACGGAGAATTATAAGTAATGTTATGCCGTCTACTTCTTAGGTAAATAACAAATTACATCGACTACCACAGATAAGATAGAAACAGAGAACTATTTCAGTATGGTATATACTGGTATATATGGTATGGTATGGTTTTTACATTTCCAATTATTGTAGACTTTTACTTCCAGTAGTTTTTAAAATTTACCAATTGTAAATTGTACTGGTATATCTGTCTCCTAGTATTGAGCTAATCCCTCACAAAATTTCAGCCAAATCGATTTATCCGTTCTTGAGTTATAAATGGTCTAAGCTCAGAACAATAATGGCTTTAGTTATTATTCTGAGAGTGTAAACTAACACGACTTTCTTTTATATATTATATAGATTGACATTTATAAAAAACACCTTAGGGTTGACAATAGCAAATATTACTCAAAAGAATTGAGATTTTTAATTTGTTAACACAATGACTGCAGTGCATAGAAATAAAATTTATTGTTAAGTTATCAAATCTATGGTTATGTAAATGGAACTAGTTGGCTATTTTCTATAAAAATGCTTAATTAAATTTCCCATTTTAAAAGAAGTGTGGTTTGAACAAATATTAAATTGTAAAAATGTAAATACACAGGTATACATACGTATTCAAAATTAACTTTTTTTTTTCTATCTAGTTTTGTATAAAAAAAAAACATTAATGTACCTATGATGTGATGATGTTGTATCACATCATAGGAAACGTATAACAAATTACATTACGATAAAATTATATTATATGTCTACAGAATAACTGTCAGATTATATAACAAACGGACGATAATGATTTTCAGCTCCTCATTTAATCAAAAGTGCTTTCCAAAAGACAAGGGGCTAATTATTTCTCTTTGACGGCACTACGGTAAGTTAAGGATAATTAAACTTGATGCCATTATATAGTAATTATTATTATTATTCCTATACTTTGGCAGATCATATAAATATTGTTTAATATAACAGTAGTACAGTGCGTCAAAGTGGAATCAAAATTGTATTAAAGGTGTATTTTGGTAAGAAATAAATGTTGTTTTGTAAAATATATTTAACCTTTACAGAGGTCCATTAGTACTCCAGCTTTCTGTTGCTTTAAAATACACAAAAAAGCAAGTTTATATATTTTTTTACTTTTCTATTTTAAAATTTTCAAATTGCAAGAGAATTTTTTTTTAGGTACATTTAAGAAATACCTCAGTTGGCAGAGCGAAGGGACGGTTTCCTAGTAGTCGCGGTTTCGAATCCCTGCCCGTATCGGTTTATTTTTCATTCCATATTTATATCCATTTAAGTAAGCTTAACATGGCTATACATGTTTATAAATATTTTCAAATAAATAAAGGATACTTTTTTTTTGTCAACAAACGATTACATGTACCTCAACGGTTAGTAGAACTGTAAGATACCTAAAATTAAAGCCTATATTTTGATTGATGAAAATTTAAATGACCTATACTTTGATTCTAATTTAAAATAAATTAGTTAAGATTAGAAGCATCTTTTACTGATATGGTTTGTATATAAAAAATAAACAGTATAAAATCTTGAAAATCTGTTCAGAGAAATGATCCTACCTTACTAAATGACATGCACGTAAAAAAGTCTTCTATAATTTCTTATGACAAAATCGAGACCTGCGGCCAAAAATTTGTTTTTGTAAAGTATCTTCAAGCTTAAATTTCAATTTGGTATTTCAGGAATATATTGTCACAGTCTTCACTTAACCTTTAGTGTTTATTTTATTTGAATTGGTTAAGAAATAAAAAGTTATGTCAATTTATCTCAAATACGTAATATGTACCATGCAAATCTCTAGAGGAGTAGTCTCTGTACATTGAAAACATTAATAAAATATATAGCAAGGATGTGAAAGGATAACTAACAGAATCCATTTGTAACATTTTTGAAAGTTTTGTCGTTTTATCTGTTTCTTTTTTAGTTGTGCACGCAACACGAAAGAAATATTATATGGCTAATGTAAATAACTTTCATATATAGAATTTGACCGTCACTCTGAATAACATTTAGTTTTTACCTTTCATTGCACAATCTTCACTTTATCAAAAGAAATATGAATTAAAGTGTTCCACAAATTTATTTTTATACATATAATAAAACTGTAACTGATCGCTGTCTGTATATGCAAAATATTTTCACAAAATCATAATGGGGGACCTTTATACCAGCAAGGGAACCCAAAATGTTTTTTCATTTTGTCTATTCGTCTGTATGTTTGTATGTCTGTATGATTGTGGACGCATGTCTCAGAAAGGGATTAACCGGTGTGGATGAAATTTTCGGCAATGTATTGTCATGAGCGTCACTTTACATTTAGGGTTTTATATTAAAAAAAAAAAGGGTTGACAAATAAAGAAGTAATTAATCTTTTATTTTTGTACCACTGCTCAAGGAATAATAATATCCTTACCAATAAAAAATACTACCTTCTCTGTAAAAAAAATTCTGTGATTAAAAATTAAAAAATGTATAATAATACACTAGGAATACTCTTACACGCAAAAACTACTTGACGGTTTTTGATGAAACTTTGAGCGAGTAGGTTTTATCAAAAACAAAATCTATGCGTACGAAGTCGCGGGTACAGCTTACTAGCTGTACCCGCGACTTCGTACGCATAGATTTTTCATTTCATTATCACTTATAATAACATCCTATGATATTCCATTGTCTTTATATTTCGCCCTTGTCAATAACAATAAGAAATAATAAAACCGCCCCGTTGGTCGAGTGGTTAGCGCAGACGCTTAACGTATCACGGCGCAACGAGGTTCGTGTTCCATTCCTGGCAGAGACGGGCATTTATGTGATGAGCATAGATGTCTATGTTTCTGGGTTTGGTCGTTTATTAAATATATTCTCAGTATTTATATGTGTATTTCTATGTATTTGTATCGTTGTCTAACACCCTTAACACAAGCAAATAATTTGCTTACTAAGGGGTTAGATCAATGTGTGTAATTTGTCCTGATATTATACTGATATTATTATTATAATTGTTTTAATTGTAAGTTTAGTAAGCCTTCATGTTAAATTTCAATCATTTTTCGGTCTCCTGACACCTGTCATAGTCACTTTGATCAGTGGATTTACGCCCTCCGCCGATTTGTTCACAAATCCTTCCTTTGAAAAGATTTAGCTTTTTATAACATAATAAATACATGTTCAAATACATTCAAAACTCATGGTCGTAGGATGATAAGAATATAATAAAAAAAGTATGTTTATAATAATATGAGGCAAAATAACATCTACTTCTTTTGTATAAAGAAATTAAACAATAACAATATTTTTGTTGAAACGACTTTAACAATAACAAACGAAATGTAACGATTTAACGAATATTAAATCAAAATGTAAATATGTATTTTAATTTAAACATTATTCTTAGAATACAGCTTCTATTGGTAGATTGTAAATGTATTTTTATTAAATAAATAATCAAAGGATGCATAATAAAATATTCAAATCTCAGCCCAAGTATTTTTTCGCTCACTTGTTCAATTTTATTAGCAATAAAGACTAAATAAATAAATATTATTATTGTTATCATACTCTTTAGTTTGAATAGTAACGAGTTGGAACGAATAGAGATCCAAGAATAATATCTCGTCAGTCTTATTTCATACTTTGGAGACATAAAAAGTATCTACAGTTCAATATCTAACCAGTTTTATATTGAGGACTCTTCTAGACTGGAATTGAAAATTCAATCAACCGACATTTGAATATCCCATGTCGTTTCAATTTTGTACTCGCTGAACCTTGAAGAATTGACTGTCCGTATTTTGGATTTATATGTAATTGTTTTGAATGAATAATAAATTTTATATACTTTATATTCTAAATAAATATCGATATTTTAATTTAACTTTATAAATTACTTTTATTTACATAACTTATTTTCAAAAAACATATTTTCCAAAAATGTTTAATAGTGGATAATTAACGTAACAAATCGTGAATCACAAATGGAATTTGAGTCTTAATAATTATCAAGAGGGTAGGTTATTACCGATCAAAATAACTTATTGTTATTTTGACCAATTTAAACTCAACATCATGTCATGTAGATGTTCAAACATGACATGTTTGGATCGTACCTACATGTTATTGTACATTTAATTAACTGCTGAAACCAAAATAAAAAAAAATTAATAGTAGTACATATCAATAAAAAATAACTAATTCTTTATTAGTAAATGCAACAATGAATGATTTTAAAATATCTAAAAAGACATTTTTTTTTTAATCTTTCTATCAAGATTTTAACTCTGGAAATGTATTTGGAGTGAGAAAGTTAATCAACGATGCCATAAAAGAATGATTGTGGTAACAATCTTACAAAATATAAACATATATATTATAAACTATACATATTGAAGATTTTTTAAGATAAGGTGATAAGCCTTCTGATACCATATAAGTGGTCCACAGCTGTAAGAACTGCGGACCTATTTAACATCTTTCCAAGCTCCTCGCCTTACACGTTTTTGCTTTGTTTACGTGGATATTTATTTTTCTTTCTTTGTAATTATACACTTTTGTGTTATTTTGTCTTTGTATTCTTTTATAAAACTGCATGAGCCATTAATTTAAAACATGTAATACTTTCAAGATTCCTGTATAAGTGCAAAATTATTTCATTACATTGTCAAGGCATATTATTTTCAGTAGATGTTTAAAAGTTTATGATGGACTATCTGATGGCTTTAAGATCCCCTTCTATTAGAATTTGATTATGATCTTAATAAGAGGTGGTATTTTAAGGAGATAATGTAGTAATAAATACAACTTCATTACGGATATGAAATCGTAGCTCGTAAAATTAAGGTCAACAAATGAACATAAAGAACACTATAATTAGCGATCTAGAGCAATGACTTTAATTCAAGTTCTTAATTTTTTAAAGACATTTCAAATTGCCAAACTTTTGAGGCTACTTAAGAGCTCCTTTATAATATGTGGGAATATAAACTGTACTTATTGTGGATTACCATACAACGATTAAACAAACAGGAGACTTAGGAAACATATCTTAAGAGGTTTGCGTCGAAAATGACAGTATGTGATCATAAAATAGACAAATCGTTATATTCAATAATGATAATCATAATTTTTTTATTAAATATCCGTCCTGATAAACTAAAGATTGCAAAAGAATTTGATAAATATATTGAGTGATCTCATGAATAATATAAAACCACATCTATTTCAAGACAATGACAGACCTAAATTTATTATTACTGCGGTTTGTTTGCATCCTGAAATTTATGCTTAGAAAATATAAACCCGGTGGAGGCAAATGGGAAATTAACTGACTCCCTGAGAGACACCTACATCTTGTATTTTTAATACGATTGCTACAACGACTTGGAAATTAATAATTAAAATTTAAATAATATACATTCGTTGAAACCGTAAAATAGTTTCAATCACACATTTACCCGGGAAGTCTTAAAAATATTAAAAGACTACTCTTACTCTTACTCTTCCTTCCACTTGTCTACAACAATAATGATTAAAACAGAAGTATAAAAACAGCTGTTAGGAGTAAGATAGAAACCTTAGTAACCTGTTTGTTGTGTTTGTTTTGAATATTTACTGCATATTGCTCTTTAATAGGTCATTGCGAATATACTTTAACTTTTTAAGGTATTTTTTTCATCTAATTTTTTAGGGTGTTACTGGATTAATTAACATTACATTTAAAGATCATAATACATATATATTACTACTACTATATTACATTCTTATACGATTATACTATTGTAACTGAAGGTTACATGTTCAGAACTATGACTAAACCTAGTCAAAATTACAATATTATCCATAAGCAATCACCATAATTTTGAAAAAGGCAGTTCAGAAGGCACTTCCAATATGTCTTCTAATATATATAATGTCGAAGGGGAGATATTATATGGCCAATATAAATATTTTTTTTTCATTTTCTATTGATAGTTTCAAAGATAAATTCGTTCAAAAAAAAGCTTTTTCATCACTATACATCATAAAACCTTAAAAATACAATAATTGATAATGTAAGCCACTCCCAGTAAAAGTTTCGCTAGTCATAACAGTAAAACTTGTTCTGCAGCTGCTTAAACATTCTTCATGATTGTGCGCTGGAAACTAAAACTTTATCATGCAATTTGGAACCTTTGTGATTTTTTTTTACGGAAAGAACCTCATTTTCTTAAAAAACTAGTTACGTTTTTTACTTTTTACTTTCTAAATTAAAATTCCGTAGTTAAAACTCATTATATATATAATATTTAAATTGAAGGCTTATTTTATGTTAAGTACATTTGTAATTATTTTGTTTCATAACTTAGCTCCTTGTTTGGCAAGTCTCACTAACTTTCCGACATGATTCGATACAATCAGAAAGCAAGAAAAATATGTAATTCAGACAGCAGTACAGGCAGTTGTCATCATAACTATAGATATTTTACGTTTTATATTAAATTCCGATCAAGGAATCACAAGTAACGAAATTAATTAAAAGCTGAAAAAATATAAATAAAGACGTTTTAAAAAAAATAAGGAGAAGTTCTTATTTAAAAGCGATCCAAATTTGAAAAATTTATTACAAGCAACTTTCTATGTGCGGGTTAGTAGTAAACCACTACATTTAGCTAAAGTACAGTTAGCAACACCAATGTTGAGCACTGTTTATTAATGCAAAAGGAATAACAATATTCCTGTTAAAAAATGGTTTGTACATATATATTAGTTATAGGTAAATAAAATAAATACTTTTATTCGATTCGCATTATTTAATCTTAATAAAAAATAATCCATACTTTTCTTACATATCTAATTTCTATGATTTACTTTTCAATATTAATAAAGCTTTAAGTCCTTTATTTCTGATAATAAGGATAAACTAAATAATATATATATATATATATATATATATATATATATATATATATATATATATATATATATATATATATATATATATATATATATATATATATATATATATATATATATATATATATATATATATGTAATGATATAAATTATAGATTTATATAATTATTTAGTGAAAATTACTTTAACTTAGGTACATTAAATGCATTAAACGTTATTTTTGTCCTAGAAAACAGAATTCAAATAAATATTACAACACAAGACATTCCAAGAGATTGGTGAAATTCCTAATATTCAGGTATTACATTTAATTTAAAAAAAAATATCTAATGTGTATATAAATTAAGTATTTCATTTTACTGTGAATGGGAGCTGTGGTGAAGATAGATAGACCTTTGCATTGCCCGCCAACGAATCTAGTGCTTACTGCTACCGCAGATCGATCAAGTACATTTCCCACATACAATTAAAACATAATGAATAGTAATTGATCGGTATGCTTAAAACATTATATTTATCCATCAACGTATCAAAATATTTTATTGTTCAAATAACACGTAATAAATAAATAAATAAAATTATACGTAAATACCTATTGCATGAATTATGAAGATGTTTGATTATGATTATGAGATTATGAAGATGAAGATGATTTTTTTTTTACTTTAAACACCTGTGTACCTATTTCAAAAATTACAACACGAGGCCAGACATGGCTTCGTATGAATTCTAGTAAAACTATGATGGTCCATATAATATGGCTTCGTCTACGTTATTGAAAAAAAGTAATAAGTTATAAAAAGTAATTATGTTTTAGGGAAATCTTTGAAATAATTAATTTCATAGTTGTAATTCAAATTAACTTGACATTTCTCACATTTGGTAATAGAAAGAAATATCGAACAGTTTTGATATAATTGAACGTAAAGAATATAGCTGTAAGTCTTGATGCCTGGTTGGAGTTTTTTGCGCCTTTTTAATGGGTATAGGCAATTTCGGCAAGCTGTTTAGGCATCGGTGAAATGGTAGGTGGATTCAATACTAACCAAATATAATCTAATGTCAATCCCCCGTGTTGGTTATAAACATCGACTGCTTGAGAAACCTTGTATTGTTTTCGTTTACGTAAATACCATTTCTATGATGTTGTTGGCTTACTACATCCATAAGCTAAGACATATTTACAGTCCATACCATTGTTATCATAGAAACAAGAAAGGATCATAGCTGTAATGAAAGGCTGAATGCATACGAAGCCATATTATATGCAATTTTTTTTTTTGACCGCAACGCATACGAAGCCAAATATAGCAATGTCAGAAAGAAAGGTCTTAAACAAACAAAATTGAAGAAAAACAATATTTTAATATATTGAAAAAAATAATAATCTTTGAAGCCACATATGGTTTCGTTCGCGGTAAGGGGTTAAAGTTATAATTAAAGAAGTATTTTTTAATATATTGAAAAAATATAATTTTTGAAGCCATATAGGGTTTCGTACGCGGTAAGGAGTGAAAGTTATAATTTAAGAAGTATTTTTTAATATATTGAAAAAATATAATTTTTGAAGCCATATTTGGTTTCGTACACGGTAAAGAGTGAAAATTATAATTAGAGAAGTATTTTTTTAACATCCCCACCATTATCGTCATAGGTCATGATTGAGTTCTCTTAAATTGACCATAATCTCAGGTAGGTAGAGCCCTTTTATGACATTTTTAAAAACAAAAAAAATACAATTATTGTTCAACCTTATTTGACTTTTAAAAGTTGAAAGTTTTAACTTCAGTTATACCTCTAGATTAATTCATTTTAGTAATTGAGTTATAAAGACGGGGAACTATAAAGAAGTAGAATATCATAGCATATACAATTTAGAAGTATCTACCAGTAAATATACAGATTTACATTCAAAAATTATGACGTCATGAACCGGGGGAAAAGAATTGGCGATTTTATCATCATGAAAAATAATGAGATGAGAAAAATAATATCATTACGCAAAATTTATGTTTGAATAAGACATGGTAGAGGTTATAGATGTTCCTTATTATAACTGAAATGAACACATAAGAATACTTATATATAAATATATATTATAAATTTCTTAAGTGCGGGACAATAAATAATTTTTAATAATGATTCTCACTTAAATAACAATATATAGATATGTTATTTACTTTTGTAATAAAATCATGTCAATTTGTGAACCATGATGACTAAAAAATATATACTATTTACCCGGCTGTATACACGTATCATAATTGGACTGTTCTCGACTAGTTTCGAACCGATTGAGAATAACAGACTAGCAGCGTGAATTCAGACTAATTTACAGATGAACAAATTTTAAATTATTATGCAATATATAATTTCTGTTTACAAAAACTATAAAAATATGTGAACCTCATCTTGCTGTGAGAAATATTAAACAATTAGGTATTTGATTTTATGCTCGTTAAATAAATTGTCAAGAATCAGTCAGTCTTAAAATGACTGTGTAAGTTTAGTATACATATCACCAAATTCCATAATGTAAGTGAAAACTTCTACTGACCGTTACTCAATAGCTTAGAATCTTAAAGGGTTTTTGAAATTTCACACCGGAGCTCTAGTTAGTAGCTCTAGTGTTTTCCAAATAAAATGGAAACTATAAGTCTCCTACCAACTTATCTTTTTTTCCAGTAAAAACCCTATTAAATTAAAATCGTCCTATTAAAAGCCCATCCAAAGATTGCTCAGGCACCAAATTGGCAAGCACGCGGACAGAAAGATAAGAAATATAATGTTAAGAAATATTGTTTGTCTTGAAAACATGTAGCTAACAAACGGCACATGAGAAAAAAAAAAGATAATTACGGAATTCACAGAAAGACACTTCAATTTGATTTGTACTCGTATGTACAGATCTTATACTTAGACATTTGTTTTAAACAAATAATAAGTTACTCGTTATCCAATGGAATACGTATATTTTAATGTGGGATTATATGTGAAATTATAGTGACAGTGCAGTGTAGTAATTTTAAAAGAACAGGTGATTACCGCTTAGATTACTTATAACCTTTTGTATCGTTAGAACGGCTTAAAAAATATCTTTTTATTCACTACTAAACAATTGTAAAATCTATCTTAAAAATGTTGCTAATAATTTTTGAAGCAGATACAATGCAAAAAAACGGACTAATTTTAAACTCAAATGGAAAATGGAATGAAATTACTTTTCAGAGAAACATTTCCTAAGTTAATTGAATCTGAACCGGAACCTTAAAACTACCTATTGCTAATATTTTAAAATTGCAATTTTCGAATGTTGAAATTTCAGAACAAGTTCCATAAATTATCAAAAAATATAATAATGTAATTAACAAATGATCGATATAAATTCTGAGATTAAATTTACTTTAGTCAGTTTCCTACAAACTCAACCAATTTGTTAATTGCATGATAACTGAAGAAACGGATTGTAATTCCAATCTTTGTTAACAAGAGCTGGATTAAGACCTATTATAATTTTTTTAGACTTGACACGCCAATTTTAATAAAACCAAAAAAACATATTTTTTTTTAATTTTAAAAACAGAATACTCATAGTCAATTATAGAAATATAACAATAAAATGATAAATTTATTAATTAAAAAAATATTATAATTAACTGTCGAAGCTACGAGCTGTCTACGACAAAGAGTCTATAGGTCTATAAAATAAAAAATGGGTTTAAAATTATTTATCACGCCATCTTATAAACTCACGAAAATATATGTCACATTATTTGTATTGTCTGATTATATTTTACAAAATAAAATATTTACGTAATTAATTAAATTAATGATATATTCTTATATTAAAAATAATATTTAATTTATCGTAACTTTTAATTTATTGATAAGTAAAGGTTTAAAATCATTATTAGAATTTTCGTTATAAATTACAATTATAAGTTACTGAAAGATCATATAAATATAAATTTAATTATAATAGTTTAGCGGCAATAGTACGCATCTGCAGGGACGACTTAGAAGATAAATAGTAGTTCAAACACTTATATTTAATGTCTCTCTCGAATAATGATAATTGCTAACTTAGTAATAAGTGTTGGAATTTTGGCCGTCTCATTTCTAACCCATCGGGGTTCTTACTTATAAGTTCTTACTCATCCGTTCATACCGCAATGCCGCCATGCTTCGACTTATATTTAGTTAAAGAAAGCATGTAAAGCGATAATAACTGATATAAATTGGTTTACAAAATGTTAATAGAGGTTATAGAATTTATTTTAATTGTAAATGTTTGTTGTTAACCGATAATTATTTTTAAAATATTTTTTTACCAAAAGTAAAAAAAAGGTTTTGTGTTACCCAAGAAATAAAAAGATAAGAAAATAAGGGTAGTTTTTCAAATTTATGTTATGTAAAACAAGTTACACAATATCAATATTATTGTTGCGTTGTTGTTAATGTATTGATTATTAATGATTCAAAAAATATATTGTTATATATTTTGAAACTTTCAGAGAATTTTAATTAACCAATTTCAAGCAAAAAAAAAACTACGATTTTCAAACAACAAAGCAAAATTTCTTAAAATAAAACATTTGAGAGGATGCGATATTCTTAACTACCCTATTGTTCAACTTACCAATATTTCTAACTAACCTATTGTTCAATTATCTTCTGTTATCAAAACTTAGGATGCTAAATAATAACTTTAGGTAGAACTTATGAATTTGTGCTTTAGATAATATTAGAACTTCAGATAATATTAGAACTTCAGACAATGTTAGAACTGTTTGAATTAATGTAAATAATAAAATTATAAGAATGTTATTATTACTTTATTTGAGTAAAATTATTTCTAGCACGTTTGACTTCAGATGATTTGCTATACTAAAAGTTATAGTTGTTGCGTGCGATCTCTCTACTGTTAACAACAAAGAACACGTTAAAAGCATTATTTCGGAACGAGTGATCGATTCCGGGTAAGCAAACACCATTTTCGGCATTTTTCCTACCTTCATCGTTGGAGGCATTCCTTATATTTTGTTATAATTTATTGGCACTTTTCTTCTAAGAATGGAAAAATCATATAGCCTATGTAAAAAGATTTTTAAAGTAAATATTGAATGAAGAAAAATAATCGTATTATATTATATTATTAATGTTCAATTAAAACCATTATATTTTGTAATTCAATAAATATTAACATAATTAAAATTATCAATTAAAATAACAGTAGATTATAAATTTTTGTGTCCAAAATTATCAGTAATTTCTTCTAATTAAGGCAACAATGCCGCCACTTAATTTTATATAGATATAAAAAATGTTGTTCGTTATGAAATAGTCTCTATAGTACAATAAACTTTATTCCATAACAATATACAAGCACAATACTGTAAAATGTTGAATTTCGTGCAATAGTCAAAATTAACACGCTTTTAATTAATCTTGTTACTTGTATCGTAACTACTCAAATGCTAAATTCAAGAATTTCATTTGAATTTCAACGGGTCGTGACTTTTTAAGACATAAAAATGTCTTTAAAAGACCTCTCAGACGAATGAAGTGCTGAAGCAGACCTTATGCTTTAAACTTTGCAGAAATATTAAAATTGTGATACATTAATCGCAACATTTAATATACTTAATCAAAACTTAATGGCCAGCAACACGATTGTTATTCCTTTGACGTTCTTTTGTTATTCACCTCAAATGAAACCTCATTTTATTTGTATTAAAATAATTTAGTTGCCGTAGTAAGATTTATAACAGTTATTGTTATACATTAAAAATATCCTCTTAAAAGTCCCTGTTTCTAAATTTAAAATAAACCTACTTACCTACCTAGTTGTGCACTTGCACTATTTACCGAGTATTATTTAAAGTAATACTCTTATTATTGACTTAAAACATATGGAATTCAATATTAAGAAATGTAATTCTAAAGGTACTGTCTTCTTCACGATTTGTATTTATATGAAAGGAATTGAAAGGATGTTCTCCTTTCCTCTTTTTGTGGAGACACTTCGTACCTTATACCTTCTTACCTGATAACTAGTAGGAACTAGTTTGATTTGACAAGAGTAAAGAAAGTCAAAATAAATAATTAATGTTAGAATATGTAATTTTTTAAATAAAGATTTCAATGATATTTAAATTTCTTTTCAACAAATAAACTATAAGGTAACCTGTGCAATAAATGCATAATTCGCCACTGGACACAAGCCTTCGCCTCCTTGTAAAAACTTTAATGTTAATATATAATGTTCTGAATATTTTTATTTGAATATATGAATATATTCAATGTTTTACAATCCAATTGTCCGATGCAAAACATGTTAAATATGAAAAAAAAAACTTATACAATATCGTAACAAAGGTTTATTTTTTAATACAGCTAATCATGGAATACCTAAATGTCTAGACAAAGATACTTACAAAGTCCTAACAAACTCTTCTAAACTCTTACAAACATAACAGACATTTTTACACAGTGCATTTTTTCTAATCCCATGTAATTAAACTCATTTTCCTGACAGAATAATAAACATGAATATCAAATTGAGAAGCGATACCATATTTTTTAATAATAGTATAGTATGTGTACACAAAAAATAAATTACCGTTGAATTAAGAACGTTAATATTTTTGTTCAATAAAATTCTTTTGCCCAGCAATACGTTTACTCAAATGAAACTACAAAGAGATTTTTATTGTTTGACTAAAACGGGATGTTGTGATTGGATTGTATTATTATTATCATCATTTATTTAATTTTTATCTTATAATTTACATTTATATATAACATAAAAAACAACATTATAAATATAAATATAAAGAATAGTATTTCGCCGACGTGGACCTTACGACCAGTCCGTTGGTGGTTAGGGCGACAGCGAAAGAAACTTCCTCACAATGCGTGCCGTACCCGAAACTGCTGCTCTTTGCATCCGACCCTTGATCCAGTTGTTTATTGAAAACCTCTTGAGATGAAGACCATTTACGGAAACTACCATCGGGACAATTATTGTTGAGTCAACATCCCACATGTCGGTATTCTCGTGAACTAAGTCCAAGTATTTTGATAGTTTGTCCTTCTCAGCTTTCAAAAGATTAGCGTCACACGGGACGCTGATATCAACAAGAAATGCCCGGCGCTCCAACCGATCTACCAGCACGATATCAGGCTTATTGGCTACAATAGTCCTGTCCGTGATAATAGATCGGTCCCAATAGAGCTTAGCATGACCATTTTCCAGAACTGGCTCCGGTGAGTACTTATAATATGGCACTTCAAAAGACCGTATCGAAGAGCAAGTTGTTGGTGGATAATCTTGGCTACTTGGTTGTGCCTGTGCAAATACTCTCTATTGGCAAGATGAAAACAACCGGAAATAACATGTCTGATGGATTCTCCAGGTTGGTGGCACGCACGACATATATCAACAGTGCCATCCTTTATTATGTATTTTCGATAGTTGTTCGTCTTGACAACTTCGTCAGCAATTGCATAAGCAAAACCGGTTTCACCAAAGAGAACACCAAATTGTAGCCAAGCCAAGGACGCCAGAAGGTCATCAGGCCCACAGAGTTCCTGCTAGAACCGTCCATGAAGCTCCTTACTCTTCCATATACTTATACGGTCGTCAATGCTAAGTACTACCGGTTTATGCCAGTTATCTTTGGCTAAGGAGAGCGGTGTAAGACCATTATCGAGTGTGATTATGAGTGTGGAATGCATCGGGACATTATTGCAGTAGCAACAATGTCCCGATGCATTCCACACTCAACATAAAGGAAATATTCCCTAAGATTGTATACCTCACGGTTGTGTAAGTTTTTGGCATTAAGAAAGCCACGACCCCCACACTTCCGTGGAATTTACTTTTGCACTTTGTATAAAACGCTTAAAAAAAATTAAATAATAATATAAAATAATATATAGTTGAGCGCATAAAAAAAAATTAAGTTATCGAACACTATAAAGTTATTAAAATATATAGAAACCTTTGTTATTGTATTTTTGATGTATTAACCCATTTCATATTTTACAAAATTGATTTCAGGTTCCTACTTTACCTTACCTACTGTTGTGGTTAGCCACATAGAAACACCTCACGTCAAGGATTGACTGTCAAATTATTAAACGACCATTTTGAATTTGGTTCTTAATTACTATTTAATAATATGCATTTTTTATGAAAAAAAAAATGTTTGGTGTAGACATTATTAATAATGTGTTTGTATGAAATATACTTATGCTAGGATGCAAGTTATTGTGGACATTGTGGCTGAGCTATGTCTAATACTAGTACAGGTTTATACTTTTTTACAATTATATCTGTCGTAAATAGTTTAAAAAATAGGAAGAAAGAAACGAGTGAACGAGTTTTCAAGTAAAAAAAGGACTCCATTTCATATAAAATGAAAAAAAAATAGTAAGTTTTACAACTTTTTCGATGCTCGTACTTAAAACAACTTCAATGTAATTATGTTTTTATGTTTTTTCAGTTATTTTATAGTCTAGGTTTTTTAAGAAAATATACAAGAGAATCTTCGTGAGTAAGCAGTATCCTATTTAAATTTATATAAATATATAATGAAAAATAAACCGATTTAGGGAATCTAACCGTTTTTTTTTTCATTCTATATTTATATAAATATAAATTAGCTTAACATGTTATAATATGCTATACATGTTTAAAGATATTTTCAAACAGTATCCTATTTATTGACCGGTCAATGAACTATTTCTATACATAATTTCATCACATCAGTTTTTATTGTTTGTTTCGTGTTCCGTGTCATGACCTTAAAACCTACCTACCAATTGCTTTTAATCTTAAATATGAAATTCAGAGATTTTAGAAAATTTATAAAGATTTTTTAAAAGTTTTTTAAAGTTTCTGTACTTTCTTAACAGGAACATTTAAAACAGAAATCAACTTTAACAATATTACAAAGAAATCCAATAATAATAAAAACTTTATAATTATTTGTCTCAGAACAATTTATTTATACATTAAAAATGCATGGGATAAAAATATGTTTTGAGTGCTATTTTAAGCCATTGGTGCAAAAATTTTAAAACTACTATATGTACAACTATAGTTAAAGATTAGAATTAGATATAGTTTTAGGCAGTGTCATATAGTAGTAGCAGAAAATGCACAAAAGGGTCCTGTAATATGTATAAGCCTTAAATATTTCAATTTAAAATAAAAAAAAAATATATATAAAATATTACTTTACTTTATTTATTTAACTAAAACGTGTACGATATTTACTATTAATTTTTTTTAACATACCCTACATTTCGTAAATTTCTAAAACCAACATAATTTTGTGTTCAATTTAATTTTCATTATAAATGCTTGAATGAACCTATCTCACTTGACGGGGATTAAATAATGTGACGTCAAGTAATCCCTTACCCTCCGTCAGTTTTATTTGTTTGAATATTTTTTTCTTAACATATATAAAAATGTAAAACCGATTTCTAAAACACAACGCTACTTAAAATTTAAAAAAAACTATCAGGGAAACTGAAATTTATGAAATTATAAGTTAATTATATTTATAAATTTCTAGAGTTAAATAACTTAATAAATCAGAAAGCTCATATTTATATATAATGTGTTAATGTTTTATACAAACTGTAATAATATATTTAATTAATAAGAAATAACATTACAAACAACTACTTCATTTTTTACATTGTCACTGTCATTTAAACATTTTAACTCAAAGTTAATATAGAATTTCGACCACTTTACTAGAAGAGAGAGATATATAGAACAGAAAGAGGAGGTCTTCTTAAAATTTTCTTTTTTTTAAGATAGTAATCAATCTATGTCCTTTAGTGGCCACTTTTTTTAAGTTATAAGATGTTTTCCTATTTATCTGTGGTCACGATGTAAAATAAAAATATAATATAAAAATCATTGATATATATTATTATTATTATATATTATTAATTCTGCTCTTAGCAAGATAATTGAGCTACAACGTTTGTGAAACTCATTGTAATATAAAAAAATATAATAAAACATAGGCAGAACCTACGCTTTTAGAATGATATTTGCATTTCATGGCAAGTTTTAAAGGAAACGACCAAATATTAACAATCGTTTTGAAGCGAACACAGCGCACGCGTAAGTTTTCTAAAAACAGAGTTCGTTGTAAGTAAACATTTTTTTTTTGCTGGAATATCAGATTGGGATAGGATTTATAATTACAAGGGTTACAGAATAAAATATCAACTATCAGAAGTATTAAAGATAGAATAAAATGATAAATATGATTAAAAACCGTTGAAACTTAAACTAATGTTTAAATTAAAACTTACAGATTTCTGTACCGTGAATTAAATCTTAATATTCGGACTTCTATAAGTTCAAAGCTAGTCTTGTGCCTTTTTCGATACTCTAGTTACTGACTTCTTATAATATCTCTTAGATATTTTAGCTTCTCTAAAATGCAGACGAAATATTATATCGGAAGAATATCCTCATATAGTTTATTACTTTGCGAACATCCAGTTTTAAATTACATTTGACTTTCAAATATATACTGAGGCTATAAATAACACGATAGTAGTTATGCTTTAAATTATAATATTCATTTAAAAATTTTGTTTGTAGCATATTTATAACATTAAGAATCCAGACGTATTTTAAACAAAACATATAATTGCTGAAATTAAAACAACAAAAAGTACCTCACTTTACAACAATAAAAAGATTATAAAAAATAAATAAGACTTCGTAGGTTTGATTTTCTAGAATTTTATTTAGATATACGATTAATGTCATATAAATTTACTATTGGCTATCCTCCTGTGCTAGAGATAACCTGATAACCTGATGTTGAGTGATCACTGCTGCCGGAATATATAGCATTTCCGGTGCTTCATCAGCCTAACAATAAATGTTGAATGTTGTACACTATTGTTGTTTCAATGTTATGTATCCAATTACACTATTGTTGTTTAATACTGTTGTTTCAATGTTATGTATCCAACATAACATTGAAATACAAAAGAAACAGTATTATGGATAACACGCACGATAGCTCTTATGCTCCGGCCAATTAGATAAGTGGTAATACGATTGCATAAGATCTAAACCTAACAAGCGTAGGAAGCGCCTTGTGCGGTTTGTAAATTATAAGGTAATGGCAAAAGTTGTTGCCTTTTTAAGTATCGGATAAAAGGGATAAAATCGGCTCTGAGTTTGGGATTACATCTTTTAAATAATAATGGCGTATTAGACGCACTAGAGAAACAGAATGAGCTCAGGAGTCAGTTGAAGAGCACATGTTCGGAGCATGATAGGAGAAATGACATTGGGCAGATTCGACTTATGAACATTCAGGGAGAGTGGAGTTCGTCGTATGGATTTCCATTCGCAATATAATTTATCTTGATCGGATAATTTGCCAGCTGTTTACCAATTTAGTCCTCACATTTGAAAATAGCGACATACTTGAACCCTATCTATTTGCCGTTTGTAGAATCTGCAAGCATGGTTGTTACAACTTTAGAGTTTGGTAACTAGCACCTT
This sequence comes from Napeogenes inachia, assembly GCA_959347355.1. Lineage (NCBI taxonomy): Eukaryota > Metazoa > Arthropoda > Insecta > Lepidoptera > Nymphalidae > Napeogenes > Napeogenes inachia. The sequence continues at coordinate 17,486,877 of OY365793.1, read as the reverse complement.
CCTTGGTCACTAGCACTTCAACCTAGGAAAATAGTCGCCCTAATAAAATCTACGAAAGTCGTGAATAATATTGCCAAAAATTGCGTTGTTTAACTTCTATCTCGGTATGTTAAGCCCTTTTAATAAATAAAATTCTAATATTTAATTCACAAAATTTAAAGTGGAGAGAAAAATAGTTTTTATATTTAGTTAAGTATTTTCAAACTTGGGTTTTGATGTCATATTAAAAAAACATAAGACTATTTCGTGTCAACACTACACTGCATGCATTACCTTTAAAAATGGGAAGATTGAAAGTGAAAGTACACATCTAGATGAATAAGAATGACTTGGATAATGAAGAGATAGAGCTAGATTTTCATGCTAAGCGCAGATACGTAGGTCAAATGATTACTTCGTTGTACGAGGAAAACACACATTCTTCTTACATGCACTCAGCCAGGACGTACTCGAGTTAGAGACTCCTAAATGACTAAAGCTAAGCTGATTTATCAAAAAAAAAAATAAACAACTTTCTCAATGGAAAGAAAAAAATAAAGAGCCGTAAAAATATAAAGATGGCATCTTTAAGTTCTGTTTTCGCCAACAACATTAAAAAACCTTTTTAATAAAAAAATATTGTGTTGTTTTTGACATTTGAATAAGTATAAATTTTCAATCATCTTCGTATCTGTCGTCAAATATTGATCTCACGCAGTCACTTAAATTTGTTGAATACTTTTTTCCACGAATTCTTCACAAATCCTTACTTTATGAATATTTATTCTCACCCCTTTCTTATGATATAATAATAATATTCTAAATTAAATTATAGGTAAAATGGTAGAATTATGGTGATTACAACAGAAAAATGTTATTGATACACTTACTGTATATACAAACAGTTTTTAAAGGCTGAACTATATAACAATATCTATATTAATCAAAACAATACTATGTATAAACTAGGAAAGATCCCTCTGAATTCCTAAGGTTTTATTTTTTATAACACTCCTTTTTGCAATTACTAAGACCATAAGAAGTTCGCATAGCTTATATTTAATTAATTAATTAACAGATAATTTGGATGGAATTGATTTGTTTAATGTTAAGGCTGTGAGAATAGTCTTGTACATCCTACTTGTTTTAGAAGCTGTTGAAAGCAATAAGATACTCTCACAGTTTTGTTTCTGTATAAACTAAATATTTACATATTCGGTTTAAAGACAAGCATTTCACTGCCAATATAAATTATACTCTAAGTTCTTTATTTCTTTACTTTAATTATAGTAATTATAATTATTTTTACTACATCGTTATTATTTTTTTTACTTAAATAAAAAACAAAGAATAATATCACGTCCTAAGAACGCCATATTTATGAGAAATAGAGAATAAAGTTCACCATATATTCAGTTTTAAATCACTTCTAAACTGGAATTGAAAATTCAATTTTGCACCTGAACATCCCGTGTCGCTTCGACTTTGTACCCGCTGAACCTTAAATAATTGATGTTATGATTGTATATTAATTCAGGATTATATTTACTTAATAAATACAATAAAAGCGATAAATCCGATTTAAAATAACATGTATCAATATTCTACTCTCTCTGTAGAGAAAATGTATAAATCTTTGTATTTTCGCTTTTGTGAACCATGACTATTAAATATAAATTGACCTGGTTTTTCATGTAAATTAAATAAAAATTTGCCCGACTAGTTTTTAACTCAAAATTCTTTCATGGAAAGGGTCCTCTTTCAAGCATGGCAGACGTGCAGCGTGGACCGCGTGCAGCAGGCTACTGGGCTTGCCCTGACATTGGTAGTGTTGTGGGGAGAGATTAGGAAGGATTAGAAAGTAGTGTTGTTTTCAGAGGTCTCTTGCAGATCTTCGTCACTGGTCGTCACTGGTGTACACACTGAACTCACTGTACTTTTGATTTTTGTAAATAGTTATATTCTTATACAATTTCAATGACGGGTTTCTAGGACCACACTAGCGTTTAACCACATCCCTATGGTGAAAACGTTTGTTGAAAATGGCCTGTTTTAAGATCTAGGTTTAGTTTGATTTAAACTAACAACGTTCTGAGTAAGCACTAAAAACATTAAAAATAATAACGTCCTAAATTCTGAGTTAACGTTAGAGAATATGCTTGATTCTCAGAGGTTACATGGACATAAATAAAGTTCACTCAGACATAGAACAGCAATCTGATAGAATGACTACGTATTGTAATTTCTTCCAGGACTTTTGGTTCACCAGTCAGAGTCACTAGCCACTAGATCAAAGAGCCTTTTAATCTAAACTCGTTTAGATTATACCATAAAAATAATATTAAATAGACTAAGGTAATTTAAAGAGGTTTCTATCATTTTAAAATCATAAATAAAATCCAATAAAAAATTATATCACTGCTTAGTAAGACACGTGCCTAACGCAATTGTCACATATTTAAAGTGTAACTGGCCGTGAGGGTAGACACATTTTTTTTTAATAACAGTAATTAATATACGTATGAGTCGTTAACCTGATGTCATCATTATTACTATTATACATTACGGACTCCATCAGGTAAATTATTCAATAACCTCAATGTTCTATCTATGAATATGTTTTATAGTATAGGTTTTTAATTAATACAGAGTGCTTATAAGGCTTTACGTTATATATACATGTTAATATTAAAAAATATGTGTTTTTAAAATTTATATTTTATTAACAAAAGTTTTAAAGAACACAAGATACTAAAGTTACAAACGCTTTTATAGTCTAGAGCTGAGGTGTTTTAAGTAAATAAGATGGATTTATTTGATAAATACGATGTAAGAGTGCAAATTGTATAACGTTCCACTTGCAATGTTCCCGTTAGCGGTTTACTGATTTAGTTAAAGTACAGCTAGCAACAATAATGTTTGGCCTTATTTGACCATGTATTAAAAATATTAAAGATTAATAACATATTTGTAAAACAATATTGATGTGTTAGTTTTGATATGTACAATGTTTATGATATGTCAATTAGAAGGACTTATTTGGCATTCGCATAATTTGTATTGTAAAGATTATATAAAATGAAAAATATATTTTAATTCGTCATGACTTTTTAACGTACAATCAATTCCTGATAGGACTTTAAGATATTATTTTAAGTAAAAATGAAGTAATAAACGTCACTTACCATTGTTGTCTAAACATTATCACGAGTGTAATTAATTCGAATATTTTTTGTACGGTACCGTACTAGACATTAAGGTTGCCGACGAGTCTGTACTAATATTGATTGCTACCGCAAATTGCTCGTGCACAATTCAAATATACAATTAAATAGTATAGTAATACATAAATATCGTTCCAACATTTTTTTTACATATCAAAGCTTCAAAATATTTTTATGTATTAGTTATATTAGGAACAATATATATTTCCAAGAAACAATCTAGCACATAAGTCTGTGGAATCCCTGACACTAGTTATTCATTGCTGATATACACATTAACATAATCAATTAAAATTGATTTCTTGTAAACGGACCATACTCTGTCTTGCTGACGCGGTGGTATCAGTAAGGAGTTCGGCGATTAAATTAACGAGGCCTGGCTGTAACAGTCCCAAATTGCTGTCCTGGGAAAATCGTTGTCAAAACCCGCAAACATACTGCTCGCAACATTTTATCACTTTTCGATAATGTAGTTGATGATTAAACAAAAAAAAGGAGTTTGAACTGAAAAAGAAATAAAAAATTTTGGCAAACGCTATATCCCATTGAAATAAGAAATGTAATTAAAGTTTTTTGGGAAGTTAAATTATTTTTTACTTTTTTTAACATTTGAAATTAATTTTTATTCACTTTTTTTTATCTGAAAAACCCTGGATAATTTTGTTTTTTAATAGAGTAAGCAATCAAGAAGACTATCAACAATCTGCAGTCGAGAAAGATTTTTTTCGACTCTCGATTGACTATAGGTTTCTTCAGTATGATTTACGAAGTATCTTCTTGGGATAACAGTAGGTACTGCTTTTCTGGAAGCTAAATGAAGAATAAATTGTTTAAAGGTTGTAAGAAGGAAAGTAATTCAAAATTTTAACAGACTTATTACGGTTTAAGAAGAGCAGAAAAAGTTTTTGGTGGGATGTGTAGAACAGAACTGGGCTGTTTAAAAGAAACATGGAAATTTGTATCCAAACTATAATAAAATGACTAAAGTAGTAAACGGCTGAAGTATGTAAATTATATCTATATACATAAAAGAAAGTCTTATTAGATACACTATTTATTTACTGTCCGATGTAGCATACTTATATTTTTACAAATATTTACAACACCACCCCAATCTCATAAAAACTACTTTACTGAGTACCGGAGAACATATTCTATGAAAATTGATAAAGATCTGTCAATAAGAGCTTATGAATTTGAGTTTCCGGAAGCGAGACAATAGAATCGGTTATTAAACAAACCATTTTTATTTATGAACTTGTATATTAAAACAGGCGTAGATATAATTATTTTAACATTTTAAACAAAGAAAGACAGATTAATATAATCTATTTTTTTTTCCGAATATAAATAATTGAAGGGAATGTTTTCTTCATCCACATCAATTTCTTCCTCTTATGTAAGATTTATCAACTAACTTTAGGCTGTGACTAACTTATATAAGATTTAGCAACTAACTTCAGACCGTTGGTTTTTTTTTTTTTGTCGATGGGCACGCGCTTCGTAAAAATTCACTCTCAAACTTTTTTCAATCGTGCCAAGAAGAATTATAACTTCAAAAATACATATTTTAAAATTATGCAATTTCGTTCTAATCGTGACCATATTTTTGCTTGCAAAGATTGAAATTATATTATTTATGATTATTTTCTAAATTAAATTATTAATATCAAAAATAATTATTTTATTGTTTTAAACTTTAGATTTATATACGATTTATCATGTACATCCTTTTAGAATTCAAAACGTTTCCATTTGAAAACAAATATGAACGTTAGGTTTTAGTTTAGCCACAGTTTCTGTGTATTTTGTTGTGTATTAAAACTCACTTTTAGTTAACTTTTAACTCTCAAATATAGAATAGCAGAAGTAAAAAACACTAAAATGTACACTGTTTTCGTTTTGAATATACAGAAATATTAAACATTTAGAGAAACATTTAGTATTCTACCATAAAGTAAAGTAGATTAAAGAGTTAATTTTGATTATTATAATAGTTGAACTAAAAAATATTTCATTGTATACATTTTATTTGATAAACAGGTTCTTAATTGCGCTTATATGTCTGGGGAACATTGAAAGTTATTAGCAACTACTAGCTTTATTTGAATAATTTACTACTAAGCGTGGCATAATATTACTCAGTTTAATTGTACTGTATAATATATTTTTTATCTTTAAAATCCTCCAGTTATTATATTAGAACGGAAGAATATTACCTGAAAAAATACATTTATTTATTTATGAAAGCTTATATAGTTCTAAAACCATTCTCAGGAATTAAAAACCTTAAGAATTTATATAACATACTACTACTACTATATAGTTTATTTGCAATAAACTTTAAGGTATTAACTTACAGTTACCCTTTGTAGTAATGAAGTTTTAATCTAAAGCTTGGTTTGTGGTCTTCCGGAAATTGGTCTGGAAATAGAAGCAACATTAAGTTAACCATAGTTAAGTGAAAATTGCTTAGCAATGAACGTTCTCTGATTATGAATTGATTGAATATTGTTAATTTTCATTAAGATTCAGATTTCGGTCTGTGTATATACGTAAAATCTAAAATATTTTGAATTTTTTACTAGATATTATGGAAGCATTAGAATTGCTGTTGTACATAACATTGTTTAAATGTAACTCCTATTTTTACACAAACTAGATTAAATTTGTATAAAAAACATATTTCAAATCAGGATATTAAACAAAAAAATCCATAGTACGCTGCTTATCTTTTTTTTTTTTAATTATAATAGTCCTATAGTTTTACATTTTGGTTAGCTTACAGTAACGAAAATGCTTTTAATTTATATTTAATTTCCCTACTGCAGTGTTACTGCACAGTCGTGGACGTTACAACGATGTTAAATTACAAAGCTAGGCAAATAACGCCACTGCAGAGAAGCTTTTAAGAAATTCGTTAACAAAAACAAGATAAAAATATAATTAAATTGTACTACAGCTATCTAATGTGCTGTTAATTTTTTCGCTTCAGTGACCTGCAATGTTTCCTTTGTAATCAAATGTTTTAACAATTTAATAACAGTATTAATTATCAGGACGGAAATCGGACAGCAGCAATTAATTATAGCAGCAATTACTTGTTTATTAGAAGGTGATAATTGTTGTTGAAACAACAGGAAGTCACTTGTCAACCGGTAAGTCACGAGTCCATCTGGTACATCAAAGTGACTTCAATTCTAAAATTAGTGTGAATAAATAAAACCCATTGAATATATGTAATGATGAAAAAAGTTTCAACATACAATTTACGACTCAGTAAGTAACAATTGAAATTTAATGTAACATACGGTGGTGTTTCAACAACATTTGGTCTTTGGTAGTCTATAGAATAGAATTTTATACCTCATTAGAAAAAACAATAATTTCGGGTCAGTCTCGTTTATGTACTATTATGTAATGGTAATGTATGATTATAAACTAAAATAAAGTATTCTAAAATATTTTATTAAATCAGAGTAATCTACTTTAATGTACTTTAACTTTAAAATGATTTAAATTTAAAATTTAAAAAAAATACTTTAAATGAATTGAAATAAAATTAATACAAATTTAAAATGATTACAAAGTTTTGAATCGTGCTTGTATCTAATATTTAGATTTTTTTTTTATTTTAAATATGTTAAATAAATTACTTTAACCAAGAACCCTTAGAATTGAATCCAAAATAACTATAAATGTCTCGTTATCTGATTGAATCTGATAATCTGTTGATGTAGTGGTTAGTAACCCTGACTGCTGAACCAAAGGTTGTGGATTCAATTCCCATACGGAATACATTTTTTTAGGTGATTCACAGATTGTCGTTGGGAGTCTGGGTGTACTTTGTTTCCGTTATTTATATGTTTGTGAAGCAACCCCCTACAGAGGTATAATACAGTCTCTTATGCGAAAGTTAAAATGTAAAAAAAAATGGCATTACAATATACAAAAATGTATATTGAAATACATTATATACAATAAAATATATGTTCAACCGCATAGTTACGTTGTTTTGTTGTAGTTTTGACGTACATTTTGTGACGTCAAATCCTAAATGTGGTTTACAATAACGACCGACTCGAGCAAAATGCTTGGAAACAATTTCATGTTTAAAATTGAGTTTTAACATTTCGTGATAAAAATATAAATTAATTGTAGTACAACAAAAAACAATATAGAAGCAATACAAAATAAATTCTTTTCTTCTTCCAAAAATATATTTTAAGACTATATTATGAAGTAAAACTTTAACATTTTTTTTTCTTGTTTATCAACAGCGCTTTCAGTAGTATTAGGTATAGTGATTGGCAACATGAGGCATAATGTCTAATTACAATACAACTTTAGTTAAACTATAACTTGTTTAATAAACGGGAATGATGTAAATAACTCTTGGTAAAATTATAAAAACTTTAAAAAATTTCAACAATTTGTTTTTGGAAAGTCTAATTTCAAATATATGATTTAAATTTTGAAAAAAATTATAATCTCAAATATATAATAAGACAGTAAAATTCGAGTGTCTGTACATTAAATATTTTTGCATAAAACTAATAGGGGGCGATTAAAGATGAGTAACAGAAACCAAAAAAACTATTTTTGGACGTTTTGTATGTCTGCCTGTCCGTCTGTAATAAAGAAGTTTAGTTTTTCCATAGGACACGCAAGTTTCTTTATACACTCGTTAACATTTTCCCTAGTGAATTTAAACTTCTTGCACGGCCGGAATTTACAGCAACCCCCGTGCTGTTGTTCGCATAGCAATGAGTGTTAGATGTCTCCAATATATCGTTGATGTCCAAAAAAACATATAATAGGATAGCAAACCTGCATATATTTAAAGAAATTGAAGATTATTTTTTTATTTCATTTCCACCATTATAAAACTACTTTTTGATATTATTTTATTTACCTATCGCAATGTTACTACTGAGTTGTAGACTTAACTTACTACTATATTAAAAATGCCTGACACATAACATTACTACAAAGAAGCTTTTAATATGCCTTATCTGAACTTAAATTTGAGGTAGAATAAAATTTTATTCTTTAATATTATTGCACGCACACCATATATTTTGTAAGCTTCATCGTCTCAGTCATTTGCAATGACTTTTATATAATAAAATAATTGAACAATTAAAATATTGAATATAAATAATAGCACAGCTATAAAACTCCAAAAAGTGCAATTTATTTTTAATTGAAAAGTGAGTACAGTTTATATTATAACAGGAAATCATTTCTCTGTCAGTGACTCTCAAGTCAGAATAGTACTCCTAAGTGACTCTCACATAATAGGATGGGATGATATTAAATGAAAGGCGCAGAATAATAATAAAGTGATTGCCATATGGTTGAGCAATATATTTATAATTCAGTACATAACAATATAAAATATCAATACTTTATTTTGGGAAAAGCTCAACTAAAATATTTAAAAATATATCTTTATATATTTTGGAATTGAAAATTGCTTTAGGCTCGGCTGGGTAGATTTTAGACGTGGCAGGGTTTTAACGTTTCTAACTGGTGAATAATTAGATTTACATTTTAAACTTTAAATTAAATCACAATGGCTTTGCAGCAATTTTGACGGAAATCAAATATATAAATGAAAGCTTAAGTTGGGTTTATTAAGTAAACATTTAGAATGCAAAAACTAATTTAAGTTAAAATTATTGTTGTAGTAAAAGTACATTTTTAGTTAATTATGTTTAGGTTGTGGCTTTTGTACGAGCTCTCAATTTCCGTCTTTTTGATTTTAAAAATTGTTTAGTACTACTAAAACTAACTATAATGAATACGATATTTAAGTTTTTTTTTTTCAATAAGACTTTGGTTTTAAATAAGTATATCTTATTTTTATCTGTATCTTATTTTTACAAATATGTAAATACGACATTTTTTGGGGTTATAATAAATTTACACAAATTTTAAATATAAAGGCGCAAATGAATGGACGGACCTATCTCACTTGACGGGGATTAAATAACATGACGTCACATAATCCCTTACCCTCTTCCGTCAATTTGTTTTCATTTTATTTTGCACTTAAATTAGATTTTAAAATAAAATCGAATTCTGAAACACAATGCAACTTAAAATTGGTACAACCCACACCCAATTAAACTATTTCAAGTAAGTATCTACGTTTTTTTTAACCGATCCAAAAAAGGGGTGTTATAAGTTTGACGTGTCTATCTGTTTGTCTATCAGTGGTCTCCTAACAGCCAAATAAGTGGACGGATTTGATTGTGGTTTTTTTAATCGAAAGCCGGGTTTGTGTTCTACACAAACATGGCTAAATATGAAATAAATAAACATAAACCCTAGAGGGTTCTTAGTCATACTTGGTCAAAATAAAAGCAGTCGTCTCCAAGATATTCATAGTTATTGAAGTCATAAATTTATAAAATAGACACCATCGTCTACGTATATACAACGTTGCCCCGAAGCAACGACTTCCATAATAATATTATTTTAATCCTTTTTAGACATCTTTTTATAACGTTTTAAAATGTTATTAATATAAAGAGTTTTGAAATGATATTTATATAAAGTGTTTTAAATATTATTTATAATTTTGTTTTAATAAATTTTAGTCGTTATATTTGTTCTAAATTTATGTAATTCACTTCACTCTTAATTTTTGTTCTAATTTGACCGTAAGTTATTAGCCTTTAAGGTAAATAATAAATTAATTGAATTAAGGTAATTCTAAACTTAAGAAAAAAAATGATTCAAATGGAAAGTGGCTACATTTAGTACGGTTTTATTATGAAATAAGGAAAGAAAGTGGCTGTTAATATAATTAAAGGTGTTAATTTACTGGAGTAGCTGGATGAAGGTAACGAAAAGGAATACTTAATAATAAACAATAGTTTAAAAAACTAAAAAAAACACGCTTTTATTGCTAACCGAACTAAAAACTAGAAAATAATTTTTAATGACAAAGAGTATAAAATTACAGTAGTAGAAGATCGAACAATTAATCATAGTGAATCGCCTTAATATAAAATTATAATAAAATTTAAGTTATTAACAGAATAATTCAATTCTGAGTAAAAATCGTGGGGTGCATTTTACTGTGATTCATAACTATCCTCTCATAGATAGTTGCTAATAGAATGATTGTAATACCTTAAATATCGAGCACCCCACGCTTTTTACTCAGAATTGAATTATTCTGTTAATAACTTAAATTTTATTATAATTTTATATTAAGGCGATTCACTATGATTAATTGTTCGATCTTCTACTACTGTAATTTTATACTCTTTGTCATTAAAAATTATTTTCTAGTTTTTAGTTCGGTTAGCAATAAAAGCGTGTTTTTTTTAGTTTTTTAAACTATTGTTTATTTTTTATTTTTTAGTCTGTGACAAACTCATAAATTGAGAAATCATTTCATTACTTAGATTTTTTTAGAAAGAATCACTCAGTGGTCTCCGTATGATCGATCAACGGGCATTGATCCGAAATCAATCGCCTTCACGGTTCAATGGGACTTACTTTCATCATTGTGGTTAGTTTTACCTCCCAATTAATGGAAAAATCCAGATTGACGTCGTTAAGTTGTCAATAGACCCTTAGTACTTCTACTGTTGAAGTCTCTTAGGAATAAGTCTAATTCATTAATTAGTTTTTTGAAGATTTAGGGTATTAAAATTTTTTACGAATCATTTCGTAATTTAATCATTTCATTTAAAGCTTCACTATTGCACGGGGTTTTTCCTGTTAACTTAGAGCAATCAAGTTCTTCAATCCGAATACCGTCCAAAGATCTTACACGACTAAGTGCTACATAAGCTTGTCCAGCAGCAAACAATCGCGAGCCTAGATAAATAACTGCATGATCAACTGTACAACCTTGCATCTTATGGACGGTTGAAGCCCAACTCAGAATTAACGGTAACATTCGTCTCTCGGCAGTCCCATAGCTGTATTTCGCCGGGAACTGTATCGATATCGGTTTAATCATGTGCACGCCATCTGAACCGAAATCAATACGTACTGACGGGATGTCTTCCGCGTATAGTTGGTCTCTGCGAAAATTTGGCCAGATAATTTCAGTGATGAAACCCATATTGCCATTTACTAAACCTTTCGCCACGTCAATATTTACCTTAACATCACTTTAGCCCCTACGAATATTTTCAGTACTTTCGGAAGACCTCCGGTTTTATTAATATCATTAGGTATCACAGAATCTAAGTCCGTGTTACCTAGATTTCGAGTAGCATCAATGAGTTGGTCTTGTGCTTTTATTGTATTAATAACAGTCCCTTTATTCTCAAAACTTTGGAGAACTTTTTCGTTATGTCTAGCAACTTGATCATTCGTTGGGTAAATTCTTAATGCCTTTTCAATCGAGAATTCATTAGTTGCATCTGTTGAAACTTTTTCGAGAAGGATTTTAAGTTGCCTAGACGTCATTTCTCCAACTCTAAGGGCGTTAAGCACATCTATAAATGTCGTATCTCCTTGTTGACGCATGTTCTGTCTGAGTTCAACCAGACGGAACTGTCGCCACAAATGTGTAGCTGGCTTCATATGTTCTGGTTGCTGAAAAACTTGATGCCCTCGGACAGGTGGTAATTGCATTAAATCACCAAAGAGTATCACATTTATACCACCAAAACAATCGTCTGGATTTTTCAGCTGTCGCAAACGAGAGTCGATCATACAAAGCATCTCATAAGGTACCATAGAAATTTCATCTATGAACAGAAACTCCACATTTTGCCATAATTGTCGCATTCCTCTCAAATAATTACCAGTAAGAAGTGGCATACTCACAATTACTCCATCTTTTTGTACTGGTAGTTTCAGCAGACGGTGTAGTGTAGTGCCACCGATCAACCGTGCTGCAACTCCAGTGAGAGCACCAACTTTTACGACCGATTTTCCAAAACATCGGTTCACATGGTTTTTTAATAGATTAAAAGTGAATGTTTTCCCGGTGCCTGCTCCACCAGTTACGAAAATTTTCTCTCGTTTCATATCACCATTAAGTTGATTCTTAATACTCTCTGTGATAAGAATTAGCAATTGTCTTTGATCAACATTCATCGCATTTTGCGCTCTTTGGAATTGATCATTGGTCATTTCTGTCTCTGGTAACTCTTCCTCTTCCACTTCAGGATTTATAATCTCTGGCTGCTCTAAAATTTCGAAAGCATGAATCTGGTTGAATGCGTTTTCAAGTTGTTGATCCCGCTCTCGATGTTGGCACATATGTCTACTTGTTTCCCTTAAACGACTCTCTCGAGCTAAGAAAGCTTCTTTTGCGTTATCAAAGCCTTCGGGTAATTCAGTTTCCGAACGATAAGGCATATATTGAAGGAGTAAGCTGTAGGAAAAGTTATCTGGATCCGAAGCTGCTATAAAGTATGGCACTCTGACAACTGCAGGAACATTTCTCACAACCATCTTGCTCTCATCCAACAGAGTAATGAGTGGACGACGTATGTTTGCTTGTTTTTCATAGGCATCATGATCTACACTTTCCTCGGTATCACTTACCTTTTTCGGAAAATGAGGTTCAAACAACATAGCAAACTCTGTAAGGCTCATATTCACAAAATCGTAGTCAGGATGTTGTAACGGACGTTTTTCATATCTTTCAAAGATATTGCTAAAGTAGCCAATTGCGTGTCCGCTTCTATCGAATTGCAATACTCGGTAACGCTGTTCTGGCTTCCTTGTATTCAGGAAAACACAATTTCGTGAACTGTTTCGTAATGGGATATGACAAAGCCGATATGCGCATTCTGCAGCTGATACTTGTCGTTCACGAAGAATCTTCATACATATCTTGAAGAGTTTGCGTGAAAGATCAGTCTCTTCGCGTTGGATTTGTTGTATAGCCTGTGCAATTCCAGCATCGACACCCTCAGGTTCTGCTTTTGATAGATACTTTGCAATATAGTATGCTATTGCTTCGTTTGATCCGCACGGTTGAATGTCCATATTACCTGTCCACAGTTTTATTAACTCTGGATGGTAATTATTTACCCAAGCATCTTCTTTACGACGTTTAAGTAAGCAAATTCTACCTCCATTACGGAGAAAATCATCAGAAGAATGTGATATTATTCGTGTCTCGGCACATTCTTGACGTGGAAAATTGAATCGACATCTTACAAAGGTATTATTTTTTGTACAAGTTTATGTATGCCGATGAATTTGGCATTTTTTCACGAGTTTGAAGAGCTCTGGATCTTCTTCTTCTGTAGGAATTTTACACCAGCAGTTACGATCAAGCAAAAGTTTTCCTTCTTCTGTATCAAATGCTGGATGATTTTCGATCCAAACTACCATATGAAGATGAGGACTACCACGATTTTGAAACTCAATACGCCACCAGAAGTCTTTTACTTTTCCGCCAAATACCTCATCATTATTTTGAATGAATTTCATTAGAGCATTTACTCTGATCATGAAATGTCGACTCAAAATCACTGGGTACTTTTCAATGAGTCGTTGAGTCTCATAAATGTCAAGTGTATTTGGATCAACGTCAGGTCTACCATCGGCTATTAACAAAGCCTTTCGCTGATCTAACCAGTGGAGATCATTTGAACTAAAAGTTACAAAATACGTTGGGGCTCCTATACATCTGATTTGAGCTAATAGCTCGTTTAAGGCTGATCTCCAATAGGCTGCAGAACCTCTCAAATTCTTTAGATAAAGATGGACATCTTCAACTGCGCCTTCTTGGTTAACAATTTTTTTACCGCATGCTGATATAGTACTTTTGATGCGATAATATTCAAAGAACGATAAAGCATAGAAGAGATAATCGTTACGTTGAAATCTTGTGTCACTTCCCAAAATTCTAGACTGATAGTAGTCTAATGGTGTAATCTTAACAGGCCTCTTTTCTGCGAAACCATTCTTCCCGTAAGGAAACAAAAAGAACCAGGCAAATTCCTCTGCTTTCAGTTCATGGCCGACATTTACGATATTATCTTTCGTCTTGCGGGTAATTTCATTAAGGTTTCGTGAGACCTGTATCTCATCTTCCACATTAGGAGGCATTACATCAATCGGTGCCATCATTGATGTCTGCAGTGGGATAGTTTGATCAGTTAAATTCTGTTGGGAAGTAATTATTTGGGATGCTACTGCTACCTTTTCAGGGCTCTGCTGAATTTCTACCTCCTCAGAATCATCATGTATATCCAAGATTTCGACGTTGATGTAATCAAGAGTAAATTGTACATTTTTGCTGCCTGTTGTACGTTTACATATCCTCACAAACTCGTCAAAATTATCGCATTCAATAACGCAAGCTTTTCCATTGTTGTCGTTTGCTTTAGATCCCTTTTGGCCACAAGAATGTGAGTTACTGAAGTAATACTTGTTAACATAATGCATTACTCCAAATGATTGACCATCGGTTATTAGTATGCCTGCGTTATACACCATGAACAGATCCTCCAAACCTTGACGAAGAGTACTTCCAAAGTTTCCTTTATTTGATTTGTCATTCAAGCTTCCGAATATACTTGGTTCTTCATCAAAAGTGATCTGAAATCTTTTGCCGAATGCGACCAAGTCATCTTGAATAACTGTAAAATTTCGTACTGATAGGTATCCATCGTTTTCTATAGGATAAGCCGCTAAATTTCTCTCAGTTTGAAATCTTATATTGCTGTAGATTTGGTCACCTGTTATCAGATTTAGATTAAGGATGTTCGTAGACCAATATTGTGGTGAAAATATGCAGGCTCGGAGAATGTTTGCTAATGCCATTGCACAACATTGTACCCCTGCGAATCCTGATGTGAATATGAGATCGTTGCCTTGATGCCATGAAGCACGTACAATTCTCGAGGAGTCGCTGATCTCCTTGTAAGCATTAGCATTCTCAGTAGGTTCGTTATTGGTTTCTACAGCAATCTCAATTGGTGCTTCTTCTACTCTTATAATATCATTTTCTTCAATTACAGCGTTCTGATCGATAGTGACATCTTTGTAGAGTGGATTGTTCAAAATCAGCCAATTTAGTGCATCATATACTTTTTGTTTAGATATTGAAAACTGTCGTGTTACGTTAATATTCTCTAAACGGTCAGTTATGACAACTATTCCAGCATTATTTCAGGTTCTTGGTAACATGTTCGTAAGGTTTTCGGTAACTTCAAAAACATCTTGTGCGAACAATACCGCTTGGCCACGAAAACTATACTGCCCAAATACGCCACTTAATTTGATAATTTTTATAAATGGAATAATGCGTGAAATTAGCCGTTGTTCGGCTTGTGATAATTCCGCAATTACATTTGGAATGGATCCTGGGTCCAAATTATTCCAATAAGATCTAGAAGGTGCAAGATTTTTCTTTGAATTCAAATGACTCTTGCACCGTTTACAGACGATCAGGCAATTTCTTTGTTTTAATTCGTTAGGCAAATATGGTGCCGATTTAGTATCTACAATCCATTTAGAGATCTGATTTTGATAGCACCGTTTAGTGCAAACTTCACAGATCTTGTCACAGAACGTGTTAATTGATTGCATGAAGCCAATTATACTGGCCCTACTCATTCTTCTCGACTCTGCGGTTCGTTGCCGCATGTGCTGTAATCTAGCCGCTCTGTCTTCTTCTGATTGTGAGGCTCGATATTCAGCGTTATGTTGCCGCATGTGCTGTAATCGAGCCGATCGGTCTTCTTCTGACTTTGAGGCTCGATATTCATCATTATATTGCCGCATGTGCTGTAATCGAGCCGCTCTGTCTTCTTCTGACTGTGAGGCTCGATATTCAACATTATGTTGCCGCATATGTTGTAATCGAGCCGCTCTGTCTTCTTCTGACTGAGAGGCTCGATATTCAGCGTTATGTTGCCGCATGTGCTGTAATCGAGCCGATCTGTCAATTTCTGATTGTAAGGCTCTATATTGTTTCATATATAGCCGCCTTTCGTTTTTCCTCTCGCCCACTTGAACATTCGTCAGTTCTGAAAGATTTTCTTCCAGTTTTCTTCTCTTTTTCGCCAATCTTCTCTTTCTTTGTGTTGTAGTTTCAAGTGTTTTTTTTTCCGCCACTCTCCTCTTTTTTTGTGTTGTATTTTCAAGTGTCATTTTTGTTCCCACGAGTAACGGACAATTAAACAGTCAACCCTCCCAGAGGCCCGATAGAAGGGTAAGGCTTAAATTAGACAAGGTTCAGCCTGGTGCCCTGAATTCGACGCTAGCGACATGACATTTTTAAACACCCTCTGCCATTCATCCCTCGGCACGTTTCTCACCTTATATTGGATTGGGTGGTTCAAAATTTAGTGAAAATTTAGCACTCGACATATGCTAAAATTGTGCTGTACATTTTATAGCGATGCTGGAACGTTACATGAACTCTTTGTTTTGTGATAAATAAAATTTTCAGATTGTACGAAAAGTATCAAAGTTGGCATTCTACAGTAGACGCCGCTTATTGTGATCACTTTCAGCCGAATGATAACATTATGCGGATGGTACTTTTTCATGCTTGTTGGGGGATTTTAGTGCACATAATAAATGATCTAAGTACTCTATAGTATATTTCGATCTCAGATCTGTTTTTTAGAAATTTACACAGGAGTGATTGAGAAATTCCCAGTTGAATCGCAGCATCACGTTGACTTATTTTCGGTAATTGATCGTACTTTTCGAGAATTTGTTGTTTTTCTTCATTCGTATAATCTCAGCGTTTACGCATGACTTTAATTTTAGTTAAGCACTTCGAACGATGAAACTCAAAAAATGTTTCAAAAACTGTCTCAGATACGATTACTTCAACTCTATCGGTAGTTTGAGGAGAACTGAGGGAAATTTGAATTTTCAAGCCTTTTATAGACAAATGCAGGACCATCGCTAAATTGTTTTCTAAAAGGTAATTAACGAAAGGGACCAGGTGTTCTTTTCCTTTTGAAAAATGAGAAACTTTTAATCGGAAGGTCGGAATTTGTACAATAGGTAAAGATTGTAAACTCAAACAAAAGGATTTTTGAATGAGGATTACCTTAGTAATAAATATTGCTATAAATAACATTTGTACCTTTCTAACTCGATAACAATAAGCGACTTTTGATCACAATAAGCGGCTTTTTTCAAATGTATTTTTAAAGAGAAATTTGAGACCGACCGTTTTCGATAACAATAGCCGGCTGATAACATTAACCGCGATCACAATAAGCGGCGTCCACTGTATTATCTTATTACTTGCATCAAGTCCTGAACCAACAAAAATTTTTGAGATATACATTCCAGGTTCATTACCAAGTAATTGATTTTGTTTGATAGCTTATTCACAACGATACTTCAGTATTTTATTATGGTGGATATTTTACCTTAATAATGCAAGATTTTATATTTTTTTGAAATTGCAATTTTACAATCATCAAATTCCGGGTTCACTTTCAAGTAATTGTTTCAAGTTGATTATCATATCTATCTTGTGTATTAATGCAACACAGCTATAACCTGTACGGTGCAACTTTAACCCATGCCGATTGTGTTGCTCTAAATGTTTCACCTTTCCATATATATCTCGGCAACGCAAGAAAAAAGAATATAGAATGTGTTAGATTACATAGGCTCAAGCGGCGGCGGATAGTTAGTAACCGTCCAATGTATAAGTTGCAAGAATTAACTTGTACGGGCAGGTTTAAACACCCCGACATGAGCTTCTGCGCAGGCCATTGCGCAAGTAGAATTTTTTTACTTTAAAATTTTACAAAACTTCAGTTAATGTAGAATTGTCAAATTTAACTTATATTAAGTTACTGATTTCTTAATGTGAAATAATTTTTAATGACAAAGAGTAAAAAATTACAGTAGTAGAAGATCGAACAATTAATCATAGTGAATGTCCTTAATATAAAATTATAATAAAATTTAAGTTATTAACAGAATAATTCAATTCTGAGTAAAAATCGTGGGGTGCATTTTACTGTGATTCATAACTATCCTCTCATAGATAGTTGCTAATAGAATGATTGTAATACCTTAAATATCGAGCACCCCACGCTTTTTACTCAGAATTGAATTATTCTGTTAATAACTTAAATTTTATTATAATTTTATATTAAGGCGATTCACTATGATTAATTGTTCGATCTTCTACTACTGTAATTTTATACTCTTTGTCATTAAAAATTATTTTCTAGTTTTTAGTTCGGTTAGCAATAAAAGCGTGTTTTTTTAGTTTTTTAAACTATTCTTTATTTTTTTTTTTTTTATTATTTTTTTTTTTTGGGAAACTTTTATCAAATTATTGCATTGTCATCGGTCCTTGATACGTGTGCAAAGTTTCAATTTAATCGGATCGCTGGAACCTGGTGAAAATTAAGCTCGAAGATTCCGTTACATACATACATTGATACATACAACCCAAGCTAATAAAAGCGTATTAAAAAGATGTAAGCGTTTAAGTAACATTAAGCATTTAGTTTTTATTTATTTTGTAGAAACATTATATTTGAAGTCTTTTTATTGATTTTTTTAATAAATTAGATAATTTCATTATTTAAAAAAAATAAAAAAAATAGTTGAGATTTTTTTTTTTTTCTTATTTTAGGCAATAATATAATATATTCGATCCATAATATTAATCAAAATAAATTCACGCTATAATTATCTTCAAATTTCATTCTTGTTAAGATTTATTTTTATTTATTATTTTTAACATAGAATATAACCTAGGAAATAGATTGTAAATCTGAAGCTTATGTCCCTTAGTTGATGGTTCATTCTTTCTGAATTCATGAAATTGTTGATTACTTGCTAAATAAATCCAATGTAATTTAATATACCATATATCAATAGTCTACTTTTCAAAGATACTAAAATAAAAGACAAATAGACAGAATTAATTAACATAATATCTGTTTTAAAAAAACAATTTTTGTGCACAAAAAGCCTCTCCAGACAACATCTGAATAAGGACTATGCGAAGATTGTCGAATTTGCATTAAAATTATTTTAGAATTATTCCCAAACTGGTACCAAAAGTAATAGAAAATCTTTTATTTATGGTAAGGTCGTAAATAGACCGGACTGATTGAATTGCACAAATTCGTTCGTGACAACTCAAACCAAATGGGTTTATACAAACAACACATAGATGCTAGTTTCGCAGCAAGATGGAGTATTAAAGGAGTTGATTATCTAATCATATTCATTTTAATAAAAATCACTTAAGTATAGACAGTGCCCGCTTATTTTTTCGTATGCACAGTATTTGTTTATTTTTAATATGAAGGTCTTACTTGTGCTCCTGAAGTACTAAGGTAATAACATAACGTAATAAGAATTGTGCTCGTAAATTAATACTGAAAATTTTCCCTATTTAATTTTCCCGATTCCACTCTAATTCAAGCTCAGAAATAAAAACCCTGAAAAGGTTCAAAACTAGTAAAGCAAAAATCTGTGATATTAATAATTTACATGAACGTAACTAGGTATTATATATTCAGTAACATATAAACATGTAAATTAAAACTATTTAAAATTCATTATGAAACAAATGAAGCATTTAAAATTTAATGGTAGCATTATATTAAAATTTCCAAAGAAGAGAATAATCCTAGTTATAATTAAACTTTCGCAATGTTCCCGCCATCGTAAAGGGTAATTATAATTGATTCCAATTGTTTTTTGCGTGCTATATCTGTAAGAACTATTGTTAGGCAAAGAAAAAAAAAACTATTTTTCATTTTAATAAGCTTAATTATTTTTTTTACCTTAATATTGTGATATAATTCTGTACACACTCTATTTTTAGGTCTAGGAATTGGTTCGTATACTCTATGATGTAATAGTAGTTTAAAAAATATATAAGAAAACATTATTTATAATGCCCATCCAAGTAGAACTTGAGCAGGTCATAATGCATAGTTTTAAGTTATTCTATGAGATGTTTGAACATTCTTCACGATGCTCCGTGGAGTACAGTAACTTAATCTAGCAATTTCGAACCTTTGTGACTTTTATTCAGAAGAGGATTCTTTCAATTTAAAATAATAATTTAATGTTTGAAAATATCTATAAACTTGTATAGCCATGTAAAGCTTATTTAAAATTATATATATGTCGCGGATGGCGACGATAAATACACAATAAGTCAGTGTTTGACAGTCGTAATAGCGATCATTTGTTAGACGCCGTGACGTCACAGATCACGTGGACGGACTCGCGGTGTGGTAGTTGGTAGAGAGCTGCAGACTCCCACACGGGAGCTGAGAGGAACAACATCTGCAGCGCGAGACGGTCTGTTTACCCGTAGATGCAGATTACAGTTAAATTTGTTTATATTGAGTGACTAATGAATTAATGCTAAAGTGATTGTGGTTTGATATTATTAAAGTGTATTGTAAATTGGATATAGCGTTTATCTGTCATGGACTCGTTACCACCCAACCAGAATGATGACGGGCCTATTGCCCCGTCATCTGAGAAAGTCGCGACATATATATAGATAGAAAAACGGGCAGGGATTCAAACCCGCGACTACTGGGAAACCGTCCCGTTGCTCTACAAACTGAGCTACCGTATCGCTATCCGACTCAGTGAATTAAGCATTCTATATGTGATCGTCTTTATTGGGACGGTGGTGACATCTGCTAGATTTCTTTCGAAAATCCTAACCAATGTTTTTAACTTTGCAGTGTAAATAAACATTGAAAAGATGCCACTACCGAAATTAATTATAAACATTTATAAACATGTATAGCCATGCTAAGCCTATTTAAATTTATATAAATATAGAATGAAAAATATCCCTGCCCGTATCGGTTTATTTTTCATTCCATAATTATATAAATATAATAATTAAATTTTTACTTAGCTATCAAAAATTTAACAACTGCGTCTGTTTATATATATAAATATATCAAGAAAATATATACACAGCCAGTCGTCATCGTTATAGAAAATACTAAAATCTTTATATTATATCTAGAAAATATTACAACTGAAGATTATCTATTTGATTTTTTTAATATAAGC
Organism: Napeogenes inachia; assembly: GCA_959347355.1. Lineage (NCBI taxonomy): Eukaryota > Metazoa > Arthropoda > Insecta > Lepidoptera > Nymphalidae > Napeogenes > Napeogenes inachia. The sequence goes on along the minus strand of OY365793.1, from coordinate 17,465,674 downwards.
TAAGGCGTTTTAAGGGATTAAAAATGATTAAGATAAGTGAGCAATTTTTTTTACATGCAACTTGTAATGTGCCAGTCAGTAATGTACCGATTTAGTAATAGTACAGTTACCAACAAAATTTTTCTATGTGAAATATGTATATAGGTTAAGGAAAATTATAATGAAATGATGAAATGACGGCAAACGTTTTCTCATGCAGATCAAGGAGCGGGGTCTCCGCCGCTCTTTGCTTGTTTGAGTGCCTAGCGTGAATATTATATACTTGCTTTTCCGTATAAGTGTGGGTAGAACGTGTGCATCTTCATTCTGCTACATTATACTTGACGCATAGACCCTTTGAAATGTAGTATTTTAATATTATAGTAAATGTAATATTGTTGTGTTTAATATTTCATTGTTTTAACCCATTTTTGACGTGACAACGTCTTATAATTCGATGAAGCAGGATGCACGCCGCATTTTTTAATGTTTATCTGTACCGCAAAGCTACATTGGTTAGGATGGTCGAAAGAAGCCTAATAGATGTTACATCCTTCCCTCTAAAGACGAACATAAATATAATATATACTACCGTTTGACGTACACAAGTGATCTCTAGAATGGATTTAAAGAAGAATGATATTTATAAAGTAATAGAGAAGAGGATAATATTCACGAACATAATGCGTGTCTCAATTCCTAGAAAATTAATAGGAAAAGAAGTCCATTGCTGGTATTATAGCCATTAGCTTTTTGTATTTGCTTTGTTTCATAAATATTACTTTTATATAAATTACACTAAATTACGCATTAACAACTATTGTATTAAGCTCTTATCTTAATAACATATTCAAACGTTTTATTTCATAATGTTATATTTAGATATCCAAGGATTATTTTAAATACAAAAATATGACAAAACCTTTTTAAGCCAGGTGATAATGACGCGGAATGGGGTTTTATTTCATTAACTCCAGGGACTAAAATAATGAAGGCTTACATTTAAAATGTAAATTATATGTCCGACGTAACATCTCCCGTACATTATATCCCGTTTTTAATATTGTTTTTGAATAAAAGAGAAAAATATTGGTAAATATATTTAAATTCGAACTGCATAAAAGGGTTTGAATATAAGTTAACAAACCATCGTGCATGTGGTGTGTTTCTGATATTCCTTAAATTTTTTGTGGTTCCGTGTGATAAAGGTTTACATAATTTTAATATAATATATATATATATATATATCCATATATATATATTTTGTTACCCTATTTATTCTAGGGAAAAACTGGTGTAGGTTATCCAAAATGTTATTATTATCAATATTTGAATCAAGTTCCAAAAGTTTATTTTCTTTTGTTATTTTCCATTGTATACACACGGAGTTATGGAATGATCTATATAAAAAAAATAAAGTTTCACATTGAATTGTATGTCTTTTGGTTTTCAAAATTTTCTTCATTATACTTAACTTAATTATAAATTAAGGTTAAACATTATGTACAGAATAACTTCAAGATCTAACAGATAAAACATAGTTTTAATAGTTCAGAGGCAATAGTACGCATCTGCACGGGCAGTTTAGAAGATAAGCGGAGTTGAATAACAGATATTTAACGCCTTTAGAATAAATATCATTGCTAACTTACTAATAGCGATTTCAATCACTCATCAAACTTTAAGCTACTTTTTATTGAAACTAATCGTTCGTTTTAATCGTTCGTTTCATTATCTTAAGCTTATTTTAATATCTTAAGAATATTTTTATGCGAAATAATATTTTTCAAAGTAAACCTTTATTCTTTCTATTTTAATTAATATACAACAGGCTTAAGGATTGTAAAATTAATTTTAGTTATGAACAGAAACATACTTATTAGCTTTTGTGCGAGTATTTATCCTTTAACTTGTAATAATGTTATCAATATATATACCATAAGGCATACATTTTAAAAGAACATTTAGGTTAGTTTAAAAAATAAACCAAACTTTTTTGATGGAAATTATCAAACAAGTTACATAACTCCCTAGATACTGTAATAATATGCACATAAAAATTTGCGTATTGAAAATTCAATATAATAATATGTAAGTTATTTTAATTTTTCGAAATATTTTTACTTCATAATGGATAAAATGAGAAATAACTTATTATGTATAAAATAATAATTTCGGCAAGCGACCATGATTTTAAACAATAGTAGGACTTTAGTTTAATTAATAGTTTAGTTGATCAGTAGTCATAATTTTTATACTAAAATTACTTGTTGTTATACTAATATTATTAACAAAAACTTATAAAACTGTGCCCGAGATGATAAAAACTTTTGTCGTTGTAGGGTTAAGTCCTTCGAAATTACTTTTTTTTTATGTAAATAACTTTTTAATTTATAATTATTTTATTTTATTATAATCATTAATATAATTATTTTATAATTATTTATTAATAATAATTTTGGATAAGCAAAGTATTAGGGTAAGAAGTAAGTAAGGGTAAGTAGTAAAGGGGGAAATCCTATGTGGAAGGATGTCAAGTTAATACTCGACATACTTCCTCGAAACCTCCTTCTTGACCTCCTTACAGGACTCCTAACACAGAAGAACAGAACAGAAACAGAAGATCATTACCCGTTCAAAATATTAATTCCTGACTAGACTAGTGATTGAACGCTGTAAAGAAACAGCATCATACTCTTATGAGAGGCATTCCCATAACCTTCATATTTATCTCAGAAATTCCAATTACTGAATGAAAGGGTCGTAGGTAATGGCAATAGCCCATGTATGTCCGTTAGCTAGAAATGGTTATATGTAACAATAAAATAGAGAATTCTTATTGTACCTATATGAATGAAATAAGGGCATTAAAATGTTTATATATATACTATTTGGATTTTATGCTAAAGTTTATTCCAATGAACCAAATAATACCATAGTACTGCAAAGTTATTCAACAGCGTCAATAGTGAACAACAAGTTAACATAATCTCAAAGTAATCTTGCAACTTGATAGTTTATCTAAATATCTCGCCGCAAAACTTATGACATTAATTACGAAATTCATAACAATAATTTCAGGTCATAACTTTGAAGGAATGAAAGTTGCATAAAAACTTGGTAATTAGTAAAAAGATAGTGCTGAACAAATTAAGAGGAAAAAATTTATAAGTGTTAAAAACAATATAAATCTTAAGTAAATTCTATAAACTTAAATAAGTATATTTATTGATTAAATTATAATAATATCACCTATATATAGAACTTGAAGGCGCGTAAAGAAAGGAACTTGTTACGTTTTATTTTATTTTCTTTCTTACTAACTTTTTATAACAAACTGAAAAAAAAAATGTGTTTAAAATTGTATCTCATTTAAAAATATAAAGAAATATAATTAAAGCTAAATAATAAACATATGGCACCCAATTCAACTTTTCACAGGTAACTGTGCAAACTTGTTCGAAACTTATTCAAGGTCCAATTCAAATATTCTTCACTATTGCTATTCGAAATAAAGAAGATATTTCTATTCTTACTTTTTTATAGATACTTCGCTTAGCTAGAAACTGGCAAGAGCTGAATTTATTCTATAAAATTTAAAAAAGAAGAGAATGAGAGGAAAATTAAGTGTTTCTTTTTTTTATTATCAATAATCTAATAGTTATTCTACAAATAAATATTAATCAATCTGTTTCTGTAGTCGCTCAGTACTCGCTCAGTGGTTTCAGACTTCATCATTTTATAAAAAACATTTGGTCTTTACGTCCACGTTACTAAATTTCAGGTTAAAGTATTTTATACCATAGAAAAAATTCACTGATTTGCATTTAATCTTAATCGTATTTTTCTCTGTGTCTGGGAGAAAAACAAAATATATTTCGACAAAAGTAAGCAAGCACGTATAAAAGTCCACATATCTTTTGCATTTGAATATAAACAATAATATCAATATAAAATATAAAATGTTTTACCACATAGTTGTTTTATAATAATGAGGTATAGTTACTGTCATTTAATCCTAAATGTGGCTAAACTAATGAGCCTGACCAAAACCAAAAGCTTCGAAATGGTTTTAAAACAGAAGTAAAACATTTTGTGGTTGAAAATATAAAATTATTACTTCCCATCATTTCAAAGAGCAAAAATGTGAAGCGATATATATTTTTCTTAAATATATTGTATGTTCACAATATAATATTTTTACGAGTAAAATAACAATATTTCTACTTTTTCTTTGATATCCATTTCGACTGCCATGATGTTTAACCAAATGAAAGTACAAAGAGATTTCATTGTTTGATCAAAACATGATATCTCTACTACAATTTTTTTTATCATATTTTACTTTACAGTTGTTAAAAAAATATGATTTTCGAATGAATTTAGAGTTTGTATGTTATTTTATAAGCGGTATTGTGCTTTTAGATAATAATTATATATTTTCCTTACAAATTTAACGGTAAAAGTATTTTTTAGCAGAACCACTCTTAGTAGGTCTGAGTCTAGGGGGTAGAAGGCGACATCATTGAGAGACTGTAGAGAATATCCTAACTTCGTACAGAGATTAATATAAACATTTCTGGATATTAGAGAGCATTTACACTATTGTATATAGAATAAGTTAATAATTGAATGTATAATAATTCAACCAAAGTTGTAAAATTACAACATTCATTATTTTATCTATTTTTTTTTTGTAAACATATTTTGTTAATCAAAAATATTTCTAATTTGTTTTTTACTTGTTAGTTTTTTTGTATATTTATATAATATTTATACAAAAAAAATATATTATTCATTAATAAATTAAAACAACTGCGTAATATGTGTAGACTTCAGGATACTAAATTAAGAAAGTTCAAACTTCAACACCTCTAAGTTCTATCTACCATTCCATCTACCAATTCTGTATGCATCCATATTATTAGATTATTATAGATGCCATTAAATTGACATATACAATTGATAATAACAAAATAATTTTTTTATAAGTGAAAATATACATCCTTGAGATAATAGAAATATAATTTAAAAATATTATACAAATAATTTTACTTACAAACAATATTATAATAAAAACTTTTAACAAAAAAGTAAAACAACCTTTAAAAAGAATAAATAATTTGATGAAGAAAACTGTTCAAGAAGTAGTTGCATTTGATTTAGATCCATAAAAGATACTAGTACCGACCTCCTCTACGGTTTCCCTCATAAAATATTTTTTTTAGGAAGTCATTAAGCAACATTGATTGAATTTTGAATTTAATTGAATTCGTTTTCATTTATCTTAAATGAACTGTGTTTATACCTACAATACATAAGTGCCATCTTCGCTCAGAAATGGTAGGAAAAAAAAATAAAATAAACGTATCGTGACTCACAAATATCAAGGAAGTTTATTATAAATCATCACAAATATCGGCCTTATATCTAATAGAACTATAAATATGTTTTTAATTTTTTAATGGAAGTTCTCTAAAACTTTAAAATTAAAAATTATAAATATAAGGTATATAAAGATTTAAGTATTTGCTGTTTTTATGAAGGCTAGATGCTAAATCGTAACAGCAAATACCTATGTATTATATTTTAAAGTATCTTTATATTATGTTTTAAAGTACAATTTCTATAATATAAAATTTAAAAAAAAACAGAATATTAACTTTCAAAGTTTATGCTCTCAGGAAATTTACCAAAAAGAAATGGCATTTTTCTCATCATGAAAAATAATGAAATGTGAAAAAATAATATCATTATGCAAATTTAATGTTTCAATAAGACATGATAGGGTTTATTATGGATTATGAATTTGGTATTATTAGTATTGAAGTGAGCACAAAAAAAGTAATATATGGATGTATTTTAAAAACATCTTAAGCTAAGTAATGTTTAAATTAAATTATAATACGAGTATCACTCCTATAAATCCATATGACATAATATATTTCATTTATGCTACTATTAGGGTTTTTTACAAAGAGTAAGACGATAATTAATGGAAGAATTAAAAAAATACCAAATTCAGTGTTTTATAATATTAATAACTAGCTTTTGCCCGCGGCTTCGCACGCTTTAAATTCGTAGTAAAACAATTCCCACTTCCCTTTTTTTGTATTGGCTTCTATATGACTTATTTTAAGTGATACGATTAAAATTACGACATCGGTAGACATCGCTCACTGTCAAAAGTATATTTAAAGTTTTTAATAAGGATACAATATTAGGTGCTGTAATTATTTTTATACCTCTCTTGTTTTTACTTAAACGTCCATTTAAATACTTCTTAAACAGAATACTTTATAACTATTCTAACCATATATCACACTTACAGATTTTCATTGAACATAATCAAAATATAACCATGTAAACTTGAAAAATTCTGAGCTACACAATCGACGTTATTTTGACCATCAACTTGCAGGTCTAGTTTTATTTAAAAAAATCTATTTTAAATGATAAACGTTCAATTAGCTATAAGCATTAACAAAATTTTCAATACTGAACATTCACTTACTTAATTAGATAAGGATTAAAGCTGTATTTCTTAAAATCGCTTCGTAAATAATCTATTATTTTTCGTAAAAAGTAAAGGATAAAAATTTGCTATTGTGGATTATCCCTAAGAGATAAACATATACCATCGCGGATTTTCTTGTAGAACTTTTTAAGGTATACAATACTTAGTACATTATTTTAATCTATCTCGTGGAGTTCAGCCAGCGTTTGCATTGAAAGTACAAAACAATGTGTTTGTTTACGACTTCGCATTAGAAATCTTGAAATGATCAGTGGTTCTCTGATATATTAAGCTCGTTACAATACATATAAACCTTCTTCTTGCATCACTCTATCTATTAAATAAAAAAACAGCATCAAAATACTTTGCGTAGTTTTAAAGATACATACACACAGACATAGGGACAGACGCGAAAAGCGACTTTGCTTTATAATATGTAACTTGCTGTGCGTGCGACTTCGTACGCATAGTTTTCGATTTTGATAAAAAGTACACTTTGTACTTACTAATGTATGTAACTGGTAAGAAGCAATGGTACGACAATAAGAGATTATTAACTTCTTTATTTGTTGTTGTTAATCCCATGACTATATATTCCCGAAAACTGCATCCAAATCGACTAATCCGTTTCTAAGATTAATGTGATCTAACATACAGACAATTAGACGAACAAAATGAAAAAAAAAAACATTGTTTTGGGTTCTCTTGCTTATATAAAGGTCCCCCTGTAAGAATTTTTGAAAATATTTTTTTTTTCGTGTTGTGTGCACAACTTAATGACAAACAGATAAAGAGACAAGGATTTTAAAAATGCTGAAAATGGATTCTGTTAGTTATTACTTTACATCCTGGTATATTTTTTTAAATATTTTTATTGTACACAGACAACTCCTCTACAGTTTTATTACATGTATAGAATGACATTTTCATGGTACCTATTACGTCATTGACATAAATAGTCATAACTTTTTTATTTCTAAACCGATTTAGATAAAATAAACACTAAATGTTAAGTAAAGACTGTGATAATATTCTCCTGAAAACCGCATTCAAATTGGTTAAGCCGTTTCCGAGATTAGCGTGCACAAACATACAGACATACAGATATACAGATATACAGACATACAGACATACAGATATACAGACAAACAGACAAACTGAAAAACCATTGTTTTGGGTTTCTATCGCTCTTATAAAGCCCCCCTATGATGTTTTTTTTTTTGATTCCATGAACAGGAATGGCTCAGTGACGATTTTATTATATGTATAGATAATATGTTATTGTTGATATATCCTAACAAGTATAAAATCACAAATAAAAAATATAGGTTAAAAATACATATAAAGTTTTTTTTAATGACTACTATTATACCAATATTTAAACTGACACCATTAGTGTGAAAAAAAATTCAATATGGTATAACAAATACTAACGGAATTTAGAATATTTTAATCTCGGTCAGTAAATTGAATTTGCTTTTTACCGACAAATTTACAAATGTAATTAAGCCTGAAATGCGTATAGCCAATATTTAAAATATCAACTCCTATTTTATTTTTATATATTAAGGTCAATAAATGTATAATTTATTTACGTGTACTATCAATACTATGAAAGTTAATAACCAAAAAAAAATAAGTAGTTGTCGGATATCAAGGTATATTAGTGGCTTGCTCATTATTGATGGAGTCATCTGGTACAGGAACTGTGGCTTAGATTTCAAGCAATTAAACCATAACAACACAGTATGATTATTCCCGTATTAAAATGTGAGTAATCAGCCATCACAAATTACTTAGTAGGTATATAATTATCAACGTTACGTGAACCACTGGTCCCGTTTGGTGGGTCCGAACCGTATCACTCTCCTCATTCCCCTCACTAAAATCCGCCACCGACTCACTACTCTCCAATATTTAAAGTGTAACTTTTACCCCTTCAAACGATCACGCCATTCGTTACGTTACGACATTATTACCCTGCACTTGTAACAATATCAATTGAGTTACTGATTATTGTTAAATTATCGTTAAATTATCGTAAGCCCCGTCATACTTATTAAAACCAAAAGATACGCATAACTAATAATTTAATCAATCATTGTATATCCAATTTGAACTGAAGAAAATGATCTGAAATATTCAAACGATTTAATTTAATAAACTGAAATCAATTTTTCAGGAATTTTAATCGTTTACAAAAATCGTATGCAAGCTTTGTACATAAACTTAATACGGCTACTAAATTTAGAAGTAACTAAAACTACTATGTGTTTTAGACTTCACGTCTAGGTTGATAAGGTCAACCATTATTTACTACTTTAGCTAGCTTGTTCTAATTTTCTTATCACCTATATAAATTGAGAATAGCACATCCATTTGCTACTCAATTGTAAAATTTAAAAAAAAATAGTTACTACGTGAGTACATGTCAAAAAACCAAAAACAATAGATTTGTTTTCTGTCGTTCGCTCCATTATAAAAATAACTAGAAGAGATGTACCTGTTGCAATTTATAAAAATATAGGCACTCTTATAACCATAAGTTCGCTGTTAATTTATTTCTTATTAAAAGCATTCTTATGAATTTATGATTCATAAATCTGTAATAAAATAATGTAAAGGATGAGAAAATAAACTTACTAGTGACTTATTAAAATATATTCTCAACTAATACCGGAGACACGGTTAGGTGCAACTTAGTCTAAAGTTTCAGCAAACATGTGTGGGAGGACTGATAAATATAGAACAGGAGAGGAACACAAAGATCGCGTTGTGCACAATGTTATCTAGACCATCCATTAATTCCCTGGAATAATACTGGATATGATGTGTATGTATGTATAAATATCATAAAATTGTATGAACTAAATAATAATAAAGTTCTACAAGAAAAATGATTTGTTTTCATGACAAATGTCATAGTTAGAATTTCAAATGGATGTCCTCTTATCTAATCATATTGTAATCCTTAACTCGTACTTCGTACGTACGTACGTACGTACGTACTTCTGTTCATGTATTTTCTTAGTTATTTATATTTTTTGCTACTAGTTGAAATACTTTTTGTTATTTCAAATACAATAAATTCCAATATATTAAATTTATAAATTTTTCTTTTAAAAATGTGTTGCAAATACTCTTTTTTTAAGATAACCATTGGATGTAACCTTCATTGAGTGAGAAAATTAATCACCATAATCATCCAGAAATTCACTTCATATACCTAATATCCAAGAGAAAGTGACTCATGTTTGAATTTACGCGTCAACTACTTGATTAATAATCAACAACACAGAAAGAAAACATTCCGTAAACATTTAATAATTATGCGCAACAATAGAAAATTGAAAATGAATAAAGTTTTCAAGGAAGAAATTTCAAAATTAATTATTGTGCTCTCCCGTCGGTACTTTATCCATTGAGGCAAAGGAAAAATTATCTAACCTATTTGAAAAACATTTCTCATTTAATTGAAAGTTAGCACCGCGGGACTGCTTCAAACAACGTCCAATCAGACACAATTCAAGTGACAAAAGCAACTTGTAAATGAAATTAGTGATGCCACAAGGGAAATACGAGGGTAGATAATATGTTATTCAGACCCTTTTTAATTCAAAAAGTTCGGACCATGTCGTAACATGTCGTATGTCTGATGAGAAGATGCTTTCTCCTTATCACAGAGTACATTGGTAATTACCGTAGATATAATGTGTTTTAGTACTAAAAAAAAGATTTTTTTTCTAATTTAAGCACAACAATATCATTAATTGTTTTCTATCTCTTTTTTTTTCTATTATAATTAAATATGTACCTTTTTAATAAATTATTAAATATTGCTTAATTGCTTTCAAATTCAATAATTTTATATAATTTTACAACCACCGACATTATAACTGAACGTGTTGGAATTATGGCGAAGTCACGTATTTTTATTCACGCTGTTCTTAATTTAAGCCTTAATTATTTTGGGCCCGACAGTTAAGTCAGTTTACTACTCCAGATTCCGCTTGATGGCTAAGGCTTGGTGAACCATTTCTTTCGTAATATTATGCTTAAACATTTTAATTTATACAAGAAATGTTCTTAAATTATGATTTCTATAAATAATTAAAATTATTCATTCAGCATTTACATATTTAGTCTACACCGTATTGACTAGTTCGCTAAAGAGCCAAATTTTGCACAAGTCTAGAAATAGAGAATACACAAACTTCGTAGCTCACTTCGTACAGAAATGTTCTATTAAACTATTTACACATTTCTGTAAATACGGGAGCATTTATAACGAACGTTGTGTTTCGTACAAACTTATATAGAAACATAAAATCATATATACTTGTAGAATTATTATTATCAGTTATTTTAACTAGCTGTATTCAATACAAAAAAGTATTTAATTGATTTCTGTGAAAATATTTTGTTATACAGCGATATTTCTTAATTGATTTTTATCTATTATTTTATTATAAGATACGTATAAATTAAGATTAAATATATTGACAATTTACATAATGAAAACAACACAGTAATTTTACTTAGTGAGTTCAAACATTTTGACCTGTACTTTTTTTTAATACGTAATCAAGTTTTTTTTTCTTTTCTGTAACCCATAAATTTTAGCTCAGGTTAAATATCCCTGGAAACGTTGATATGATGATTGTGAAGCATGATTGTCTGGTGATGTGATTTCAATTCTTATTACTTATTTCTGGGCAGTGAATAAAACATCATACAGAAATCCTGCACAGCACATACAAAAATATTTAGTACCGGCAATCCATTTTATATTTTTATTATTTTATATGAATACAATTTTCATGTAATCAAACTTAAAATGTTTAATATTCTAAATTATATAAATATACTAGCAGACTCGGCCACGCGTTGCTGTGGTTGCTAAGGTTTTGGATATACCTATTACATTGTAGTAAACTATTTAAGAAGTCACGGTATTAGAAAAAATAAAATTAAAATTAAAAAGCCCCCGACCGCTAAGTAAAGGAAAAAATTTAAAATGCAAATAAATTTATCAAGGCCAATAACGAAATAACAATATTTTGATATAAATTAATATTGTGACTTAAAATTAGGATGTAAGTTATCCTATGTTTCAAGTTGGATCAAACTACACACGGTGTGCAAATTTGATTAAAATCGGTTAAGTAGTTTAGGAGTCCATCGCGGACAAACAACGTGACACGTAATTTATATATATTAAGATTAACGATAAGGATATCTAATCATTTACCGTAATTTAATTAGACAATTTTATTGCAATCAACAACTCTTAAACTAATAAATAGTGAGTCTACATCAAAACTAACTATAATGTCATTGTCAGCTAACTTCAGTTGTTCATTCTGACTGAGTTCGATTCAGCGAGTTATAGTTTGACATCTAGATCACTTCTTCCTATGAAGACGATTTCTGCAAAGTAATCAGAACGCATAGTTAAAATCAACATTATAATGTAAAATATAAATATAATTAAACATGATTATAATCTTCTTTTAAAGAGGTATTATTTATATAGATAGATCTTTTGAAACATTGCATTGTGTCATAAATTATCAATAAATCCTACCAATATTATAAACGCGATTGTTTGTAAGTATGGTTCGATGTTTGTAACTCTTTCATGTAAAATCTACTGAATGTGTTTTAATATAAACTTACAAGAAAATAGTTTTTACATCAGAATAACACATAAACTAAATTCAATGATTTAAATATCTACCATCTTATCCTACTAATATTATAAAAACGAAAGTTTGTAAGTAAGGACTGATGTTTCTTACTCTTTCCCGTAGAAACTACTAAATGGTTCTTAAAGAAACTTTAGAATAACATAGCATTTACATGAGAATACAACATAGAATATAGAAATACTAACTTTTGAGTGTTTTGCCTGTGACAAAACATAAGTTGTTTTAAAAATTATGAACTCAATGATTTAAATATGGCAACTATCCTACTAATATTGTAAATGCGAAAGTTTGTGGATGTGGGTTTGGATGGATGATTGTTACTCTTTCACGTAAAAACTACTGAATTGATTTTAAAAACACTTTATAAAAATATATAGGCTATAGAAATACCTATTTTTGTAAGTGGTTTTGTTTGTGACATAACATATTATGTATAAAAAAAACTGAATAGGTCTACTCAACCATATAAATTTGTTTAAAAAAGTCACGGGCCTCAGGTAGGTATATAAGCCAAATAAATATTATTTTTACAGTTTACTAATAAAGTAAAAAACTGTTGCGACATGTTCTGTGACATCCCATACATCCCGTTTCACCCCAAAAAATCGAAAAGTTATATTCTCTGGACATCATAATAAATTATATCCCATAATCAATACGATAGCGTAATACTGCAAAGTTGTTCAACTGCGACAATAGTAAATAACAACTTAACAGGATCTCAAAGTAATCTTATAACTTCATACTTTGTCTTAAGATCCAAACGCAATCATGTAATATTAATTACAAAATTTAATATCCTAACTATAAAGGAATATCAAGTGCATAAAATATTGAATGAAAAAATAAAATAATGAAACTAGCGATGAACTAGTAACAAATGTACCTTATGTTTGAGGCTTGCAGGAAAGAAAAGAATTGTAAATGAGACGGACAACATTAATAATACGTTTTTTTTTAAACTATAAATCAACAAGCCACGTGAATTAACACCGCGTTGGTATTCATGGAACTACAGCACTTACATGACATAGACACGATTTTACCTTATTAAAAGAAGCATACCTTCTGACGTAAGCAAGACTTATGGATATCACAAGATCGCAAGAGCAGACAATTCTCCAGAAACAGCATATATTTTAGGAGTCCACTTCCCTCGCCAAGGCATTATGGTGTCTACGGCAGTCTGGGTCAACTTGCAGCTGGAGGCCGCAGGAAAGGGCCTCGTTTACTTGATATGGGCCGAGCAGTATTATTGTCCAACTTGTTTTAACGATGACTGAATTCTATAAGAAACTTATTTCATAGGGTTTTCTATATCACTCTCCCAGCCGTAAATAATCTGTAGTTGTTCTCTACAACACTGAATGAGGCATCCTAAGGATTTCATTCAGCAATGACAATCGTCTGAAGCTTGGGTTAACCTGACTTTTACTAATGAGTCTACATCCTCTCATCAGATCTTTATGACGTTAATTCGCATTGAAGTTAGAAATGTACCAGTTTGTTATTGGACTTTTTCTCATCTATTTGCATAAACGATACGACCATCATACTTTTGAAACGTCACTAGTCAAAAGCTAGGAACCGTTGGCAGCCACAGTTATTGCAGACTTTTGGTTTAAAGAAACGGTTTGTTTTAAGATGAATCACAAAAATAACTCTTGATATTTATACACAAACAGACAAAACTTTATGTTAGCTTTTATACATGTAGTAGTTTGGTTTTGACTAAAAACAAAGATATAAGTTGTTGATTTGACTAAAACAATTGAATCTCTGTATAGAAGTTTAATTGATAAAATAAATGTAATATTAAATACTGATTTGACTAAGAATAAGAAGTATATAAATCGCAGCTCCGTTAAGAGAAGGCATTGTGAAATTGGGAGTACAAGTTGTGGGGTGGTAGTATTGTGATAAAAGTCTAACAGTTATAATTAACCGCTCAGTGTGAGATCGAGAGACTAAGCTGTGTAACAGTGATAGTTAAGAGTTTAAATGGTAAACAGTTTAGTGTATTTGTGAACAGTGTCATAAAGTGCTTTAAAGAATAGAAGAACTGTTGTTGGCGATTCTTTGCGGTAAGAGAGTTTTTTTTTGGGTGGCAACACTGACAACTAGTCGTCAGATAAATTCTCTGTACATTTTAATTTAAATTAAATTACTTTATGTATATTAATTAAGTGCAATTATCATATTTAGTGATAAAAAGTACAGTATTACTATCGTGCTATTGTTTGTACTTTGTTTTCGTGCTTAATTAAGAAAGAACAAAGGAATATACCGAGCTGTCAACTCAACGGATGACGAATTCAAATTTCTTCAATCCCGGGGAGTATTTTGTTTTACTTTTAATATAAATCACATACATTGAACTAAAAACTACTCATTATTTAGTGAGTAACGTCCATCCACACACTCAGGCACCGTTACTGACTCACTTTACTTGACTAGTTGGAAGTAAAGTTGAAGACGAAAACAATAGCCTCATACAAAACCATTACATTTATTTTACTTCACATACAATACATAAAATAAGTATTTTAAATACATACATACATAAAAAAGTATTTATCTTTCCCATTGATTCTAAGTGGTTATTTGTACCCAGGTTTAACTATGGAAAGAGTAATTGCCACCCGCAAGACCTCTGCAAAGGAGTTGGAGCAAAAATTGAAACTAGCTTTAGAAGAACTAAGATCTTCTAAAGATTTATGCAAGAAGCTACTGCAGGAAAGAGAGGACAGTGAAGAGGAAATTAAAAAAATTGTAAATAAAAATACTGATCTTAAAGGTAAGCTCGCTGAACTACATACCAATTATTTGGATATTGTGGCTCAGCGAGATCACTTAAAAAATATAGTGACTGCATTTGACCAGTGCAGCGATGAGCATGAGAGAGCACTAGATCACATTTCAGAGCTTGAGTCTGATTTGAGGCAGGCTAGGAAATCTATTTCAATCCTGGAAACCTGCAAATTAAATGTAGAAAGCCAGCATACCCATAGCTTATATGAGGAGCTGGTTGAATGCAACTCACAATCTACTCAATCAAATTTAATTGATGTTAATTCAACTGTAATTGATTTAACTAAAGATGAGTCCAGTATTGTGCACCCCATATACTTTTCAAGTCATAACAAATTAAAAAAGTATATAAAGGTTAACAAATTAATAAAAAAATGTAATAAACTCATTAACAACAAGTTCTCTGCAAAGAAAATAAATGATTTAAAAATGGAACGCACAAAGTTAATTAAAAAAGTTAGTATTTATAATAAGAAAATGATTGAGAGTAGGTCAATGTATGAGCGAGACACCCAAAACTTACAGGATGAAATTTCTCAATTAACTTGTTCATTGCAATCTATGAGTAAGAAATATGAATCTTCTCAGAATGAAATTAAGGAACATATTCATGCTACCAGTAATTTAGTTGATTTATGTAGTTATAACTTAGAGCGGTTTGAATCTTTATCTAATAATTATGTTAATTGTAACTGTTTAACTGAAAAATTAAATGTAATTTCAAAACTAAACTCTGAGGTGTTGGGTGATTCGGCTATACATATTGAAAATAATAATAAAAATGTAAATATTTTGGAAAAAAAACAAAAAATTAATAAGTCCTCTACTGTATCAGTCAAACATAATTACTTTGTTTTTTCTGACCAATTAGGTCAAGGTTTTGGATCTCTTTTAAGTAGTAAATTAAATAATGTTTATAATATATGCTCACCTGGAGCCAGTTACCAGCATAATCTAGACAAAATAATTAATTTTAACTTGACTGAAAACAGTACTATTGTACTATTACATGGAGATGGTTTGTCTGTCAAGAAAATTGAAATTATTAAAAATATAGAAAAATTATTAAAATTACATAATAGGAATAATTGTAAATTTGTAATTTGTACATTTCCTTATTCATCATCTTATTCGGACATACAAAACAAGTATATATATAATTTAAATTTGACATTGTATAATTTGACATACCGTCATAGTGACGCATTCTTTTACTTTGATGTAAATAAATTTATTTATAATAGGTTTAGGATGACAAAAGGTACAATGTATCTGCCTGTATATTATAAAAAACAGATTGCTACTTTAGTAGCATTTAATTTAAAAAACTTCGTTATAAGAGATATAACGAAAAATGATTGTAATTTAAATAGTGTAGTACTGACAAAACATAATCGTTCCACTTTAAACTAAATTTTAAGACAAAGCCTAAGCTGTTTACTATTGTCCATCAAAATATACAAGGCTTAGGTGGCAAGGAATCGGAAGTGGAACTGTTTTTTCAAAAATATAACATTAGTTTATTATGCATTACAGAGCACTGGTTGTCAAAGAATAACAATATTATAAATGTACAAAATTATAAATTGTCAAGTTCATTCTGTAGAGAGAAAGCTATTTGCGGTGGCTCACTTATCCTAGCTCGTAACGATGTAGTGTTTAAGTCTCGATCAGACATAGTGGCGCTCTCTGTCGAGCGAATTATTGAACTATCCTGCATTGAGCTCAATGAACATATTATTTTATGCGTGTACCGACCTCCCTCTGGTGATTTTGATGAATTTGAAAACAAAATGGAGGATATTTTAACTAAACTTTGTCATAAAAACAAGTCCGTGATTGTGTGCGGTGACTTTAATGTAGATATATTACAAGTAACTTCGTCTAGTGTACGTTTATTAAATTTGTTTAAATCTTTTAACTTATTGAACGTATTTTTTGAACCTACTCGCATTACTAGTGTTTCCTCGACTTGTATTGATAATGTGTTCTGTCGCTGTAACATTTATGAAGAGACGATAATGACAAATTTAAGTTCAGACCACTGTGGTCAAAAATTTTCTATATTAATCAATCGTGAAAATGAAAAGCCCCAAAAATTTACTTGCAGACCGATAACAAAAAACCGAACTAATACTTTTAAGAATATTGTTGCGCAAAAACTGCATAAAGTAGACATGAGCGATGGCAATCCCAATAATTTATATAATAAAGTTTTCGATTTTTTGTTACAAGAATTCAATAATATTTTTAAACCAAAAACTATAACTAAATACCTAAAACTTAAATTTAGTGATTGGGCTACCCCGGGAATATACAAAAGTAGAGAAAAATTATATGATTTGTATGGTGAGAGGCAATGGAATCATGATCCCGTGTTCTTTAATAAAGTTAGAAATTTCTCTAAAATATTTAAAAACGTTTGCGTACATGCCAAGTCGATTTATATTAGAAATAAAATTTTAAACTCTGATGATAAGATAAAAGCAACGTGGGATGTTATATCTAGTGTTTCTGGGAAAACTAGGGCTGTTCATGGACCTATTAAGCTAAAAATTGATAATATTGAAATAAATACAGATTCAAATGTTGCGGCTACTTTTGAGACTTTTTTGACGTGACAACGTCTTAAATTAGGTTATACTGGGAGTCACTTATGAAAAAGTGTAACGCCCGGTAACGTAACGATGAGTCACACACACATAGAATGCCTTGCGTCTCTCTCCCACTCAAACATGATCGGTCCGCCGAGCAATGTTTTGATTTTCAAATTGATTCTTTAAAATTACAAATATTAAGAAAAAGTGGCAGATATAAGAAAACTTGATTTAAAATGTGTTGAGCAAGAATTTTAACATCTAATTTAAGTAAATGTTTTAATTTTCAACTTCATTATTTACAATTACAAATTTTAATTAATTTCAAATTTATTTAGCAAAAATTTGAACTTTCGATCTGAATAAGTGTTTTGATTTTCAAATTAATTCTTTAAAATTAAAAATATTAAAATATATAAAATCAGAAGTGACGTCACATAACATTATTTGTACTTATTATTATTTAATATGTAGGCCAGTACATGTGACCATACTTGGTAGACACAATTGGAAATAATATTTTTTTATAACTGAAAAAAATAAATATATAAAATACTGGTAGCAAACAATAACTTCAATGATCGATATCTCCGCAACTAATTGATGTATCGAAAAAGTCTGTAAATAAATTTTGTAAAAAGTAATAACATCAATAATATAATATAAAATAAATAATATATAAAATGATTTTACGTGACAACGTCTTCATCGTCCTATCCTCAACAAAATCACTCAAATTATTAAAATATTGTGCAATTTAATAATATTCATATCAATAAATATTCTACCGAGAAAAAGACGTGGTCACGTAAATCTTCGCCCGTAAAACCGACTTTACAGGCAACCATATTTTTAAAGAAATTCCTGTAACAGTCACGCGGAATCTAAATTCTTCACCATTTGATGCAATTGCGGAACTGACGAATTACGTAAGAGTCAGTGACAAATGTTTTGTTTTTAAACTTGTTTCATCAAATGAAATTGTTAAAACGTTTAGAAACCTAAATATGAAAAAAAACAGGGGATCTCTGGGGTATGTCAGTTAAATTACTTACCACTGTTATAAATGACATTGCTCCCCAATTATCCTTAATTTTTAACAAATGTATTGAAACCGGTACATTCCCAGATTTAATGAAAAATAGTAAAATAGTTCCTTTGTTTAAAAGCGGCGATAGACTTGAACCGGGAAATTATAGGCCAATATCTATTTTGCCTACCTTAAGTAAAATCTTCGAAAAAATTATTCTCAACCAAATGACAGAATTCGTTTACAGCAATAAAATCATGCATAGTAAACAATTTGGTTTCACCAAAGGCAAGTCAACAACTGATGCGGGTGCCACGCTTCTTAAGCACATTTACGACGCATGGGAGAAGTCACAGAATGCAATCGGGGTATTTTGTGATTTATCTAAAGCCTTTGATTGCGTAGACCATCAAACATTACTATGCAAACTTAACCACTATGGTGTGCGTAGTGCTGCGCTTGATCTTATTGCCTCTTACCTAAATCAAAGAGTTCAGACGGTTGATGTAAATAATTGTAAATCGGCTGGTTTTCACCTAAAGATGGGTGTTCCACAAGGATCTATTCTTGGCCCCTTTTTATTTTTACTATATATTAATGATTTGCCCTTTTATGTAAAAGGACTATGTGACATTGTACTTTTTGCTGATGATACCTCGCTTATTTTCAATGTTGATCGTAATAAAGCTAATTATGACGAAGTAAACAGTGCTCTATCACGTATTCTTCATTGGTTCGAAATTAATAATTTGGTCTTAAATACTAAAAAAACTAAATGCATGTAATTTGCACTTCCTAACGTCAAAAGTCAAAATTGTAGTTTACGCCTTAACAATGAAGTGTTAGAACTGACTGACTCGACAACTTTCTTAGGTATAACTTTAGATAAAAAGCTCCAGTGAAACCCCCATCTCTCGACACTCGCAAGCAAACTTAGCTCAGCCGTCTTTGCAATTAAAAAAGTAAGACAATTAACAGACGCTAATACGGCTCGACTCGTTTATTTTAGTTATTTTCACAGTTTATTGTCTTACGGTATCTTACTATGGGGCAGCGCTGCCGAAATTAATTCTATATTTATTTTACAAAAACGAGCTATACGGGCTATTTGTAACTTAAAAGCTAGAGACTCCCTAAGAGAAGTTTTTAAAGAAATCGGTATTCTTACGGTCGCTTCTCAATACATTTTTAATAACTTACTATATATACGCCAAAATTTAAATGACTATAAAAAAACAGCGACAGACATACTATCAATACAAGAAATAAAAATAGGCTTGTAACGCCTAAATTTAGACTTCAAAAAGTTCAGAAATCCTTCATGGGCTTGAGTATACGCATATATAATAAGGTTCCACAAGATATCTTAGATCTTCCTTTTCTTGGTTTCAAATCTAAAATTAAAGGTATATTATTAAATAAATCTTACTATAACATTCAAGAGTTTTTGGTTGATCGAAATGTGTGGAACTTGGGTCATTGTATCATAAATCTTGGGTCATAAATCTGTATTGTATTGCGAATAGCTAGTAATCTCCGCAATTTGTTTTTTGTTGTAAATTAATTTTTGCTTTATCGACCTTCTGCATCACACCGATTCCTTAGAAGTCACTACTTGCGGTAGCATCGGGAGTCGGGTTGCCTCCCTCCCTCAAATATGTGCGAAGGGGGTGATGGCTGGCTCTTGTGTTATGCTCGTGAACGGGTGCTGCTTGCGGTGACTGGTTGTGTGGCAGGCCGAAGATTTGTATGTATGTATGTATATATATGTATATATGTATATATATATGTATATTTGCGACGGTTCTAGTTGTTCCAAAATTGCATTTAAGTTTATAAAATAAATAAAATTGACTCATTTGCAGGGTTCATGTTATAATTTATAAGTCAAACATTGTTAAATTTTATTTAAAAAGAGCAACTGTTGAGTTTCTGGCCAGCTCTTCTCAGCAGAACAGCATTCCGAGCTGGTGGTAGCTTACTCACAGACTGACTATACTGACCAATTTAATGTAATTGACGATTCAAAAGTGCGTGTAAATGCCTACTTGAATAAAGATATTTTGAATTTGAATTTGAATTTGAATTTAATATTTATGTGGTCCTAGTAAGAAAAGAAGACGACGTAAAAACTTTACTAAGTTACATATTAACTATTATAGAATTATTATTTAGTGTCAAAGTTAGAAATAAATTTATAAAAAAATTTGAATTAAAAATAAAATTTTATACAATTTTTTAGGCAGATTTTTACAATATACATAATTTATACAATTCATCCATACTAACTATAGTAAATTGATTAAAAAGTTATATGTAATAATTTAATCATACAAATAATGTTTAATTACTAGAATTACAGAAATATTTAATGTACATATAAATCTAACAAATAGGTAAGGATTAAATAAAGATAAATATAATTTTTAGATCTATCGTACAGACATTTTCTTATCTTTTTTTAAGGCTATGAAAGAAATGTCATTATATATATTGAAGCTAAAATTTATTACGTTATAAATGATTTTCTACAACATAAGAATTAAGGTACACATTGAAAGACATATTTAATTATGAAACCCAAATTGCCTGCTGTCAAATATACGAGATCAGCGAGCGATTGTTTGTGAAACTCAATATAATATAAAGGTTTACCATAAAACATTTAATATACGCCTCGATATTGGCCTCTCATGACACGTATCAAAGGAATTCTCTAAAAAAATACATTTTCATGCAGACACAGCGTTTAGGTAACATTTTTAGTAATTATGCTAGTTCCATCAATATCCCTTGGTTGCTTACAAATCCGGTTGAGATTATATTAATATTTATCAGGGATTTCCAAAATACACGAAATGAAAAAAACTCTTACGAAAATTATCGTTACAAATAATGTGCTTTTCCTCATTAATGTAGTAAAATTCTAGTAAACCATATATTTTTGGGTAAGAGGCCTTAGACCTACATAATTTGAGACTTTTTTCTTTAATTTAGTTAACATTTAATGACACATACTTAGCTCAAAGAAGTTATTGATAGTAATATGACTGTCTTGCATTCGTAGACATCGAATAAATATGAAAATAAAACTTTCAAACACCTAAAACTTAAACTAAAGTCTAATAGAGAAGTTCTAAGCTTATCTCTGAACGAACTCTGTAAAATCAAAACATAATAAAACACTAGAATAATCTCCCCGTATAAGGAGTTTACATTAACAAGTGTTTTGTTTTATATAATGTATTTTTTTATATACTCATTCCTCATGATTAGGCTAATAAGTTACGTTTATGTTGCTTATAAATTATTTGAACAATCAAGGTATATTATTGTTAAAACTATATTTGATGACTGAGCTCTGAGAATATATAATTCATACCAGTGTTTACAAATTACATTGCTACTTCTAGAAAAAAATAATACAATTAAACAAAATAAGAGACTAAGAACTACCTTCACTGGCTTCATATAATATAGTTATTTTGAGCACACTACTGCGAGCGTATATAAACCTTCCCGAGGTATCTGCACATTAGACATTCTTAGCAACTGTGAACACATTTTGTTTTTCTGAAATTAAAAACAAAATAAAAATATATATATTATTATTTGTTAGGTGGTAAGCCTTTTTTCGTTAAAAGTAGGATATACGAGTACTCTTTGTTATATTAGAGAAAGTCTGAGAGCGTTGTCAGCCTTAAAGGACGGAGTAAGAGCTCTCACGGGTTAATGAATTTCATGCATCCACTTGGCAAGGATAGTACAGCAGGCGGTAGAGTGCATTGTAATAGTAGAAATCAGATTAAAACTTCTTTGAAAATCTTTTGTGATAAATAGATGACAATAAATTGAATACACATAAAGAATGAAAGACATATAAAGATGCGATATCCCTTCTTAACGCCAAAGAGTCTTTCAGAAAGTTCAGGGTCTCCGACCAGGGTAGCCATGATGAATACCGTCGTTTGCAAACTTACGGTCTGAGCAAAACCTGTTAAAAACAAGTGGTATAAATTACACCATAGGTAATAATCTACTTGATTAAACTCTCGGGAAGCTCGCGTTAATTTATATTTCAAAATATGTATATAACGTTGTCAAATTTCGAAATTTCCAAACTGCTTGGTTCTCTCCTTCAATTTTAATGGCCTATGCCGATTATGATCAAGTGCTGATCGACCATGGCAAATGCCATATTGCTGAATCAGAAATGATTGATTTTATGGAAATGACTGGTAAAAAATCTCACCGATTTTAGTGATCGGATAGACAAGGGTGTTTTTTCATAACTTCGGAACGATGCGCTTTTAATCAACATTCCGAAATAGATGCGTTGACAAAAATATCAATTCAGAAAACACATGATTGGAGCAAGATCGTAGAAATGGCATTACAGGCAGCCCACTAGAGTAGGGAATGAACATACAAGAAAAGTACACTTCAACTTGAGTTTATTTGCGAAAACTCAATGTCTGGCATTTTGCAGTCTCGCAATACCTTCGGCACCGGTGTGGTTATATTCTGTAAATCTTTGACTACAGCTTGTATGTGAATCGTTTCCATGAAGAACTACTTCTCAAGAGTTTGTTTCAATGAATTCTTATCTATACTGTCACAGAGCATAGATAAGACAAAATACAAATATACATCATGGAAACCTTATACTGCACAAAAAGGAAAAAAAATATTGTTTTATTTTTTTTCCTACCCTTTTGTTAAAAAAAGTGATATCAACCTAAAATAAAATTATTATCTATTTAATATTTAAAATTAAGATAAAAAAGCATTTTTAATAAAAGAAATCCAGCATATAAATTTTAAATTTATTTTAAAAAAAGTTGTTGTTACGATATGATAAAGACTGCGCTACATAATTTAGTTGAGTGATTCTGTGGACACAGAAAGTTTGTGCTGTTGATCGGAGTACAACATTTAAACCAATTTAGTTCGGATCGTCCAAACTTGTTGGATGTACTTGCTAGTATGACGTTACTAAAATGGATGCACAAACTGTGTATCTTACTTTATATGGTAATGGGTATTATCAATAATTTTATACTGTGTTTTTTGCGTAATTATGTATATTTTTTTATTTATATGATCTTCTGAATCTAATATAACGTCTTAAATTATGTTTATTTATTAAAAAATCAAGCGGCATTATCTCTGACCTTATCCTCTAACAATCAGACAACACAAAGAAAATAGAATACAGAATAACAATAATAATAAATTAGTTTAACAAAAACAAGTACTTATATAACTAGCTAAAAGTATTTCACTGACATTTAAAATAAATATTAATATTTTTGGCGGTGTAATAACTTTTTAAAAAGTCTATTCAGCTTGACCTATATATGAAATAAGTCGAATTAGCAAAAAAGCAGCGTTCTTATAAAAAAATATTATAGTGTATAAAGTTATTTCAAACATCTTAGTTTGACAAATCCAAACTTACAGTGTTGAAACTGGAGGATTTTACTATGACCAAAACAAAAGGCACTGAAACAGTTTTATTTCATATTTAAAACAGAGATATAATATCTTGGTTTGGGTAAAATTTATAAATTATTTGCGGTCCGACCTATTTTAAAGAACAAAAACGTGAAGCGATACAAACGATTTTTATCATTTTATATTGTTTATTTACACAAAATAATATTTTTCGATTGAATTGTGAAAATTGAAAATCCCTTTGCCGTGCAATAATGTTTATTCAAACGAAACTATAAAGAGATTCTATATTGTTCGAATGAAAGAAGATGACGGTTTTAGAATTCATGATTATTACTTTTGTACAAAATTAAGACATTAATTAAAATATTCCAATATGTTTTTGGTATTGTATTTCAAAAGTTGTGTTCATAATTTGATACAAATTATGTAATGAATATATAAAAACTTTCTAATTATAATAAAAAAGTTAACTATAATGCTTTTCCCATATTCAACATAACCGCTTTCAGTAGGTAGGTTTAGCACTGTTGCGGTGGTCTGCCACATCACGCCCCACGCAGTGCATTGATTGTCGACAATGGTATAGTTATTATGCGGTCTTTTTGAACTTTTGCGGTTACACGTTTCAAATTTAAATAATATAAAATAAAAGTTGCTCGGAAATTTTATTATATTAGCTTTTATTTTATTCTTTATTTAGCGGTCCCTGTTAAAAAGTGCTCTCCATATTGAGATATGGGGAGCACTTTTTACGGGGACCGATTTTAAGGAAAATAACGGAATAACAATATCAAAATGTATAAGTCTATGTCCTCATTAATTAGGTTTATAGTTTAAGCTACTTTTGAATTTTGTAGCTTATTCTATCTACATCATTTTAAATGTAAATTATAAATCAAGTAGAAAAATCTATTAAATGTCATTTTTAATCGTTGCTGTAAGAAAACTATGCTGTACTATAAAAATCCTAACAGTTATATCGATAGTTAATTACACAACTTAGCTGGTAAACCGCACTGCAGGTAAGCTTTTCAAATTATATTTACTAGCTAATTAAAAACTCTAGAATGATATAACACTTTATAAATCAAAAGGTTTTCAATGATTTTTTTTTTAAATAAATATAATACACGGACAATTATGAGTTGAAATTTTGAAATTCTATTGTTGCAGTAAAATGGTTTTAACTTCTGATAAATTATAAACTTAATTCAGCAACAATAACTTTTTTGTTAAATAAAAAGGAACATTACATTTTAAATACAGTACAAAATACTTTTATTCAAACATAGGTAAACCTGAAAATATGTTCATCCAGAATAAAACAAAATGTCCAACATAGCATCAATATTATAATGTATTATTATAAAGAATAATATAATATTCACAGGTTTTTATCTCCGCCACTATTTTCACGTTCATACGATGACTGAGAACCATAAAATTCAAAAAAATTCAAAATTCAAAATATCTTTATTCAAGTAGGCATTTACACGCACTTTTGAATCGTCAATTACATTAAATTGGTCAGTATAGTCAGTCTGTGAGTAAGCTACCACCAGCTCGGAATGCTGTTCTGCTGAGAAGAGCTGGCCAGAAACTCAACAGTTGCTCTTTTTAAATAAAATTTAACAATGTTTGACTTATAAATTATAACATCAACCCTGCAAATGAGTCAATTTTATTTATTTTATAAACTTAAATGCAATTTTGGAACAACTAGAACCGTCGCAATCAATCGGAAAAGAAGCCCAATGATTTCAGGCAACGAAAATTAAATAATAATAACAGTAAATATATATAAATCTTCGGCCTGCCACACAACCAGTCACCGCAAGCAGCACCCGTTCACGAGCATAACACAAGAGCCAGCCATCACCCCCTTCGCACATATTTGAGGGAGGGAGGCAACCCGACTCCCGATGCTACCGCAAGTAGTGACTTCTAAGGAATCGGTGTGATGCAGAAGGTCGATAAAGCAAAAATTAATTTACAACAAAAAACAAATTGCGGAGATTACTAGCTATTCGCAATACAATACAGATTTATGACCCAAGATTTATGATACAATGACCCAAGTTCCACACATTACGATCAACCAAAAACTCTTGAATGTTATAGTAAGATTTATTTAATAATATACTTTTAATTTTAGATTTGAAACCAAGAAAAGGAAGATCTAAGATATCTTGTGGAACCTTATTATATATGCGTATACTCAAGCCCATGAAGGATTTCTTAACTTTTTGAAGTCTAAATTTAGGCGTTACAAGCCTATTTTTATTTCTTGTATTGATAGTATGTCTGTCGCTGTTTTTTTTATAGTCATTTAAATTTTGGCGTATATATAGTAAGTTATTAAAAATGTATTGAGAAGCGACCGTAAGAATACCGATTTCTTTAAAAACTTCTCTTAGGGAGTCTCTAGCTTTTAAGTTACAAATAGCCCGTATAGCTCGTTTTTGTAAAATAAATATAGAATTAATTTCGGCAGCGCTGCCCCATAGTAAGATACCGTAAGACAATATACTGTGAAAATAACTAAAATAAACGAGTCGAGCCGTATTAGCGTCTGTTAATTGTCTTACTTTTTTAATTGCAAAGACGGCTGAGCTAAGTTTGCTTGCGAGTGTCGAGAGATGGGGGTTCCACTGGAGCTTTTTATCTAAAGTTATACCTAAGAAAGTTATCGAGTCAGTCAGTTCTAACACTTCATTGTTAAGGAATAAACTACAATCCCGACTTTTTACATTAGGAAGTGTAAATTCCATGCATTTAGTTTTCTTAGTATTTAATACCAAATTATTAATTTCAAACCAATGAAGAACACGTGACAGAGCACAGTTAACTTTGTCAAAATTAGGTTTATTACGATCAACTTTAAAAATAAGTGAGGTATCATCAGCAAAAAGTACAATGTCACATAGTCCTTTTACGTAAAAGGGCAAATCATTAATATAGAGTAAAAATAAGAAAGGGCCTAGAATAGATCCTTGTGGAACACCCATTTTTAGGTGAGATCCAACCGATTTACAATTATTTACATCAACCGTCTGAACTCTTTGATTCAAGTAAGAGGCAATAAGATCAAGCGCAGCATTACGCACGCCATAGTGATTAAGTTTGCAAAGTAATGTTTGATGGTCCACGCAATCAAAGGCTTTAGATAAATCACAAAACACTCCGATTGCATTCTGTGACTTTTCCCATGCGTCGTAAATGTGCTTAAGAAGCGCGGCACCCGCATCAGTAGTTGATTTGCCTTTGGTGAAACCATATTGTTCACTATGCATGATTTCATTGCTATAAACAAATTCTGACATTTGGTTTAGTATAATTTTTTCGAAAATTTTACTTAAAGTGGGTAAAATAGAGATAGGTCTATAATTTCCGGGAATTAGTCTATCGCCACTTTTGAACAAAGGAACTACTTTACTATTTTTCATTAAGTCTGGGAAAGTACCGGTTGCAATACATTTGTTAAAAATTAAGGATAATTGTGGAGCAATATCATTTATAATACTTATTAGTAATTTTACTGACATACCCCAAAGATCACCGGTTTTTTTCATATTTAGATTTCTAAAAGTTTTAACAATTTCATATGATGTAACAGGTTTAAAAACAAAACATTTATTACTGACTCTTACGTTATTCGTCAATTCGACGATTGCATCACGTGGTGAAGAATTTAAATTACCCGTGACTGTTAAAGGAATTTCGTTAAAAAAAGTCTCAAAAATAGCCGCCACAGTTGAATTTGAAGTTATTTCAATATTATCAATTTTTAACTTAATAGGTCCATTAGCAGCCCTATTTTTCCCAGAAACACTAGATAAAACATCCCAAGTTGCCTTTATTTTATTTTCTGAGTTTAAGATTTTATTTCTTATGTAAATCGACTTAGCTTGTATGCAAACGGTCTTAAATATTTTAGAAAAAATCCTAACTTTATTCAAGAATACCGGATCTTGATTCCATTGCCTCTCACTATATAAATCATATAACTTATCTCTACTTTTATATATTCCCACGGTAGCCCAATCACTAAATTTAAGTTTTAGGTATTTAGTCATAGTTTTTGGCTTGAAAACATTATTAAATTCTTGTAACAAAAAACCGAAAATGTTATTATATAAATTATTTGGATTATCATCGCTCATGTCTACTTTACCTACTTTTTGCTGAACAGTATTCTTAAATGTTAGGACCCGGTTTTTTGTAATTGGTCTACAAGTAAACTTTTGGGGCTTTTCACTTTCGTGATTAATTAATAGAGAAAATTTTAGACCACAGTGGTCTGAACTTAAATTTGTCATTACTGTTTCTTCATAAATGTTACAGCGACAGAACACATTATCAATACAAGTCGCGGAAATACTAGTAATACGAGTAGGTTCAAAAAAGACGTTCAGTAAGTTAAAAGATTTAAACAAATTTAATAAACGTACACTAGACGAATTTTCTTGTAATGTATCTACATTGAAATCACTGCAAACAATCACGGACTTGTTTTTATGACAAAGCTTAGTTAAAATATCCTCCATTTTGTTTTCAAATTCATCAAAGTCTCTAGAGGGGGGTCGGTACACGCACAAAATAATATGTTCATTGAGCTCAATGCAGGATAGTTCAATAATTCGCTCGACAGAGAGCGCCACTATATCTGATCGAGACTTTAACACTACATCGTTACGAGCTAAGATAAGTGAGCCACCGCGAATAGCTTTCTCTCTACAGAACGAACTTGACAATTTATAATTTTCTACAAATATAATATTGTTATTCTTTGATAACCAGTGCTCTGTAATGCACAATAAACTTATGTCATATTTTTGAACAAAGAGTTCCACTTCCAATTCCTTGCCACCTAAGCCTTGTATATTTTGATGGACAATATTTAACAACTTAGGCTTTGTCTTATCCATTAGTTTAAAGTGGAACGCTTATATTCTGTCAGTAATATATTATTTAAAGTACATTTATTTTTCGTTATATCTGTTAACATAAGTCCAAACACCCACCCTACTCTACCTTTTTTCTTATTTCTATTTCTAAATTGTAAAGCAGTTACACTCTATGTCGTCTGTGAATATTATCTTTTCTTATAACGGTTCACATTTTAAATTAAGTTATATGGTAGTTTGAATATAAACTATTAGTAAATGTATAAAATACTTATTATAGAGTCAATTTTTATAATTAATTCATTAACAAGGAATAAAAAGTTTTACCATATTATCGGAAGTGGAAAAATAACCAATATTTAAGCTTTGTGAATAATAAATACCTACTTGATGTTTAGTTTCAAACAACTTAATTTGAAAATTGTTCAGTAAAAAGGTGTTATTTATAAATGTATGGATAAAGAGCTCCATGAGTACATTTAAATTGTAGGGTCACGAAGTAAGCTAAACAAAGTTAAAACTTCAACGAGTTTCAAAGTAACATAGTTCTTCGAAAAAAGAGTTATATAAAAAAATACAAACTAAGTTTTAAAATGAGATTAGTCCGCTGTTCATAGCTTAAAGAACTTCAATGGAACTAAATATAGTTTAACTATATTTAAATTTTTCCCATACCTACATGTTTTCTTTTCTTCACCGTTGTCTTTTTATTAACAGACACCGATGTCAACGAACATTTAAATTGTAGCTGGACTTTAGGTCTTGAGGGTAATTTTCTTTACTTGTAATGCTCTCTAATGAATGTTGTTGTTTTGAGAGTTTAATTTGTCTTCTTTTAATGTAACTATGTAACTCGCATCATTTTCGAGAAATATTCCTTAATAATAATTTATTTATATTCAATTTATGAGACTTAACGTGCATACTACTAGCTTGCCCAACAGTACGTATATACGTTATAAAATGTTTATACGTTACATTGGTTCTACAAACCAACGTCAGTGTGTTGGGGGGAAAATATCGAATGAAAGCGCTTAAAATCAACTTAACAAACTTTATTAACTTCAAAGTTCTAACCCGTATTATGACTCAAGGGTAAATATTATGTAAGTTATTTAGAGGAATAAGTAACAGAAATATATAAAAATAGTAAAAAAACGGTAGTCGGCAACATTATGTCTCATCTAGACTAATGCCCAAAAACCAGATATCGCTTTCGGAATTTATTTTATTCATTATATTTTTTAACTTTCATAATGTATACAAAGTAGTCAATTTACTTCAAATATTTATTTAATAAATCTTATTTTTAATTTTTAACTGTATTTTAGAAGAGTATGTGTAAGTAAATCGATGCAAATTAAATTATCAATATTTAAAACCCATTTTTTTTGTACACAGACAAAAATATTAAACAATAAAAGCCATATTCAGCCAAACTGCTTTCGTAATATTGCATTGGTTAGTACTGTCAATAAGTATATATCAATTATACATGTTTCACTCTTTTAATTACATTAAGTAATATGATAATAATATTTATAGAAAATATGATGATGAAGTATACTTAACAAAGAAAAAATGTTAAACTAGTTTCTAAGTAACACATGTGACTTCTTTCGGTTCTTTCGGTTCTTTCATGTGAAATCGGAATAAGGTTTCACCACTTTTCTAATATCCGCACCTTGAACAACTTCAATAGAGATACGACATATTTTGGGTTTGTTTAATTATGAAAGGTTGTAAGATTTTAGTTAAAGTCCAAGGTAGATTATTAAAGATTTTAGCTTTTACAAAATAACAAAGCATACATATTTTTCATTTAAATTATTTATTTACAAAACAAGAATTTAAGTAATTCCTCTTGCGTATAAGATATTTTAAAGTCAAGTTAATAGTTACTTTTGTTATATTCATTAGATTATTGCAGACGTTATAGTTTATATATTTATTTAATAAGAATCTATATTCAATCCTTGATAACTCTTAACTAAACAATAAATTATATATTTAAAACTAGGTAACCCATCTACGATTTAAAAAAGTAATAAATATTTTACTATTTATTACTTTGGCACAAGAATATCGATATACAAAAAAAGAATGCTTAAAGTGTTACACAATTAAAAGGCGAGCTTAGAACTTTCATTGAAAGTATCATTTCTATATACTTGTTTTAACAAAACTTACTTTGTACAACTATTAAACTTAATATATACCTAACAACCTATCCATATGTTTTGTGTAAAGTTCCTAAACTATTCATACAGTTTGAATTTTTGGTATTATTTTGAATTCGTGAGACATTTTATATGCTACTGTTTATGAATGTTCCAAGAAAAGAAGATTTAATCTGTACTTATGTGTAACAGTAAAGATATTTTATTAACAGAGTAAATTGATATTAAATATTTTTTATGTCAAATAAACTTTAATGTCAAAGTTTTATTTATTATAAACGTAGTTGATGAAGATTATCCCTAAAAGTGTCATTAGTTGAAAGATTGTTTGAAAGTAATTGTGACCTTTATTTCAAGTGTTTTACAACAATACTGTTTTACCAGGCAGTTTTATGAACATTGTTCTTGTTTTAGAGGTTTAATTCAACAATAAACCGACCAAAATAATACAGTTAAATTAGCTCGTAACACTTTTATGTGTAATGAATATCAAAAGAGCTGTCTA
Organism: Napeogenes inachia; assembly: GCA_959347355.1. Classification (NCBI taxonomy): domain Eukaryota; kingdom Metazoa; phylum Arthropoda; class Insecta; order Lepidoptera; family Nymphalidae; genus Napeogenes; species Napeogenes inachia. Next base: position 17,433,977 of record OY365793.1, on the reverse strand, counting down.
CTCTATTTAGACAATATTGCTTTTACAACACTCTCTTTTGGGAATGTGGCTGGCAGAAGTTATATTAAAAAATGTATTATTATATATCTCTGGCTGATTTGTATATCTATTTGTTTGTTTTTAAATATTTGCAGAACTGAAATTAGTGTTTGAAAGTAACTAAATAAAATAACACTAATCCAATTAATCTTAATTTAGCCATTCCAAAAAAGGCGGTCATATAGAGCTTTCTAAATTCATCACAGAGGGTAGCTACAAATCCACCTCACACTCCTCAATTGGTAGAATAACTGGGTGGTTTCACAGAGGTAACGGCTTTAAATCACTGTCCCTTTCAAGTCATTTTTAGTTCCATATTTTTATAATTTAAATAAGGTTAACATAGTCCATACATACTGATAGATATTTTTAAACAGCAAATTAATTCGTTAAGAAGAAAAAAAATAACACTTTTTAAGGCATACGATCAAAGACTCACCGAAGCGGACAGCGATACGGTAACTTGGTAGAGCGACGCGACGGGACAGTTTCCCAGTAGTCGCGGGTTCGAGTCCCTGCCCATATCGGTTTATTTTTCATTCTATATTTATATAAATAAAAAAATCAAAACGTTTGATATTAATGAGTAACAAAAGATATTATAAATTAATTAAATTGAACCAAACTGTTAATATAGCTTATTAAATTATAAAGTAGTACAGTCTGTCTGTGCCTCTCTGTAAATTCTGAAAGTAAAACAAGCAGTAATAGTTTGACATGTGGGCATACACTTCGGAATAAGATTATTGAAAACTTCATCAGTTTTATTATAATTAAATATTGTATTTCCCAATGGGCCCGATAAAAGGATTATTTATGTCAAATGATGTAATTATTGCGAGGCCCACGTATGTTATTTATACATAATAAAAATAACAATACTCTGACATGACCTTTTTGATAAGTGTTAATAATCCAAGATTTAATTATTTTATTACTATAGATATAATTATTTGCAGATGCTCTGCCACTCTTGAGGTAAAGTGAGAATTTAAAAAAAAGGATTCATTGAATGAAGTGCGTCATAAACTTTAAATAATCACTATAATTTATGGCTAGGTAAAATTTTAAAAATATTAATAAGAAATATCTTCTGATCTTAGAATATTTAGAAGCGTTCTAAGGTTGATTGTTACTTTTGGAAGATATACAGTAACAAATAAAATAATATGGGAAATGGTTTTAATTACACACAGGTGAAATTTCAGAGGCATAAACGATTTGAAGTAATGTAGAACAACATGTTTAAAAACATTTTCATTCCAAAACAAATATGAACTTTATGTTTTAGTTTAACCACGGTTTGTGTATTTGGTTATTCAAACTCACTAGATGTTTAGTTTTAATTCATATATTATGAAAACACTAGAAAATTTCTGGTTTTCGTAGATTTTTTCGAAAAAAAAAAATAAGGAGAAAACGATTAGTGTTTACTGTATCAAATATAAAATTCATTTATTTTGTTTGCTAACATCCAAAACCCATTTTATTGGAAAAAAGTAGGATTTTTTTCTATTTGTAGAAAATTTGTATTTTTCAAAAAGCTCAGTTATCTATGTTTTTTTTTTAATATCATATACTTTATATAGTTCAAATATTTATTTCGAATGTGAAAAGTTGTTTTAATACTCTTTGAGCCGCTTCGTATTCCCAAACCATTTTTTATTATAAAAAGGAATATCTGTTAAATTGACTTCCCCGTGCTTTTAATATTCATTACACATTAAATTGTTACGAGGCAATTTGGCTACTTATCTCGAGAGCAGTTTCAGGTCAAAATAATCGCATTAAATAAATACAATGTGTATAAATGATACTTCAAATTGAATAGAAGACCAGAAAAATGATCTGGAAACAAACCGTGGAATCTTGTTTTACTATAACTTCAAAATTCTGTTATAATTATATCTATATCACATAATATAGTAACAACTCTTTTAGTGTATGTATTTTAATAAACAAAACAATTATTATTTATAAATTAAAATTTAATAAAACACTATTCTAAACGGACAATGATTTTAACCTGACCTCTGGGAAATTGTTCCGTTTTTCTCTTTTTAATTGTTGTTGTTGTTTCTCTTCTAAATTCTTGAAGATCGGAGAAAAATTAAGGAGAAGCGTAGGGAAAAGGATTTCACTCAATTAATCATGGTATTAACTTGAACATATAATAGTAATCCACTAGACAAATCTAGTAATTATCTTCATCAAAATCAAAAATCTTTATTGAAAATAAGATTTATACACAACTTTTTTACATTACTAAATAGCTTTCAAATATAGAATATCTTCAATAATTTATTTCAATATTAATTATAATTTAATTGTAAGATTTTAAGACAAAATTCTGTGAGACATATTTTTTTCAATCCAAAATAGCAATGCGGCTTGTTTAAACTGATTCCCACAAATCTGAGAAGAGCTGACAACGGAAAATAAGCGGGTTTGTGACATTTTTTTTTTATATACTTGACTATAGTTAACTTGAATTCTGAATTACAATACTGACAAAAATATTCTGAAACCATACCTCGCAGAGCTTTATACCTAAGTCGCATCATCCTCTAAATATTCGAAAATATTGTAGTATCTTTTAGCACACAAACTTTCCTTAGTTTCTTTATTAAATTTGTATGAATGCTTAAAAACGAAAGTTTTTGAGCAATGTATTCTACCCGTAATGGCCCGAAACATAGACAATGACTGCGGGATTGGTTCATATGTTCAAAGTCACTCAAGGGCAATGGACCGTGCTATGCTCGGGGGCTCTCTCAGGGATAGGATCAATATCAAGGCTATGGTAACTATAGAACAGCTCCAGATAAAGAGATCAATTAGTTACAAATTTTCGGATTACTTGGAAGCACATCACACGCAATACTATTATCGAATACTCACTATTAATAATTTAAATATAACAATTATGTATGTTACAACAGGTCATCACTTGTCAACAGGTCATCACAATCGGAATTTTTAAGGTTGATGACGAAGGTATTTCATGTTTTTTGATGATGTTTTGATAGTTTTTAGCAGTCGTAAATTTTTCGTCGTTCGTTTTTAGCAGTCGTAAAGTGTTCAAACCAAAGTGTTAGACAGAGATCTCCCAAGAACGACGTGATAAATTAAGCATTTGTACAATATCTGTCTACTATGTCAAGAGGGGTGAGTTTAACCAACCAGTTGCAAGTACGACTCCAGTGCTTTTCAAATATTTTTTCGTTTTATATTTATTTACTTGGTTGGTTTTAATTAATAATTGAATGATTAATGGCCTTTATGATGTCAAGTGCTTTTAAAAACAGATGGAATTGACAATATGGTCTACCAGAAGACTTCATATCTCTGTCCTAGGTTTATTCAACATCTTTTTCTAAATGAAACATCCATGGGATATTCATCTTCATTTAAAAAGAGTAGACTTGACACATTTGCTTTTTGAAAAAACGGAGATATATTGTTTGTAATATTATTATTTTAAATGTTTAATTACTTGTTAAGTCAGACTTAACTAAGTTTTTGTATAAAATGAAGTGTTCCAAATTTTCATCAAAAAAATATTTTGATTTAATTAACTCAATACCTGGACAAATTACTTAAATCGATCTAACCCCTAATAAGCAAAATATTTGCTAGCGTTAAGATTTAGACAACGATAAAAATACATACATCATCATACATGCCTGTCCCTGTTGGGAATGGAACCCGAGAAATTTTGCGAAGCGATATGTTAGGCGTCTGCGCTAACTATTCGACCAACGGTGCCGGACAAGAGTATTAATTGAGAAGTTTATTATGTGACGGATCTCAGGAGTAGATTTTTAGGCTAGATATATCATTTTTTTATATTTTTGATACCACTACTGAGTTTATTTTGTTCCAGCATTCAATTAACTTTTTATTTACTTGTAAACAAAAATATCGAATGTAAATAGTATACGAATTGAAAAACAAATTGGTTTACTTATAATAACAGTGTTTTAAGTGGAATTGTTCAAGGTTTCAAATGTTTATATAATCGAGCTCGATGTGAAGGACCGTTAATTGCTTTATAACTATTTATTAACAGCTATGCAGGCTTCATGCTATTTGTTTAAAAAAAAAAATATATATATTTATTATAATAAATGCTAACACAACAATGAATTTCAATTATTGACTTTCAAGTGGTTGTAAATAATGAGGAACCTTCTAGACCAACGGTATAAAAAACGAGATTTTTTTTTTAGTTTAGTTTCAATATTCAAACTAGAAATAAGAAGTAGATAATAAATGGTAAATGAAGTGTTATTGATCAGTCAAAGTGACTGTGCGAACTGGAATCGCGTTTACACTGTGTCAGTTTCGTGAAGTGACCGCGTCCGCTCCATTATCGTTGTGTCACCACGGTCAATGTACTGAATTTTCCTGCGCTGTTGTCAGCGATGTCAAGCTTCAAAGACAACAATGTTATTCCTGTTACTGCAAGTATCGTCTGGATTGTAAATAAAGGTACCACCTCCGAGAGATGTGAATACTTTTATTATCCTTTGATTCAGTCAAGTATCAAAATCATGTTACTTTTAAGTACTTAAAATAAAGGTCACCAAAACTGTAAAACTAATTCTCAACTAATTGCATCTGTAGACATATTGATGAAAAACGTAATAATGCAAAAAAAAATTTTTTGTACTAAACATTTGTCACAATTATTTCGAACAACATATTGTTTATGTTTCTGAAAAATTTAATTAAAAAAAATAGTTATTTTGATACAATAGGGAAGTGTGGCTTTACCACCCGTGTATCGCCCCAAACCGCCAGATCCTAATATCTACCGACTATTTACTTTACTTATGCAAAAACCAGTTTGGTTTCACTGCCGATCACTCTATAACAGATGCTGGTGTTAAAATATTACTACACATATTTGAAGCCTGGTAAAGATCACAGGATGCACTTGGAATTTTCTGTGATCTATCTAAGGCGTTTGACTGCGTTCAACATGAAATTCTTATAAAAAGGTTAGAACATTATGGAGTTAAAAATAAGTCCCTAGATTTAATTAGTTCATATCTTGTACCCCGATGCTGTAATCCACATAAAAATTAATGTTGAATGTATAGAATATATCAGTGATGTGAACAAGAATCACCGAAAATATATATTTTATGTTTGTATTGAAGTTAGGTTTACCCTTAGCCTATGCTGTCGTATTTTAACAAACTTTTATGTTTAAAGAAACCATAAATCCCTGGGAATTACATTTTTAAAGAAATTTATTACGAAGGCAGTTTCTTTTCTTAATGTTATTTTTGTAACAGTCTGTTGGTTATTCCAGGTCAATTATATAAAAAAGTTACTTTTTTTTATTTCATTTAAATATATTTTTTAAATTATATATAATTTACAGTACCATAATCAATATAACCAAACAAATATATAAATGTCATTATAAATGCATACTTTTTCTTATATATCCCGAAAATCAATTGACCATAAGCAAAAGATTATCAAAGCTTGAACTGATTAGTTCAAAAAAATAGATTTGGATAGTTTTGATAAATTCGTTTTAATACTGCAATATAATCAAATCTATAAACAGACATTGTCTTAGCAAGGCAAAACCATCATTGTCAATCCTGTTCATCATTCCAGTGTAAGGAAAATTACTTTTAAAAGCTCATAAGCAGCAAACATTGCTTCACCTAATTAGAACTTAAGTTAGTTCTCCCGGTTGGCACATTTTAGCCACTGAACCAATATCTATATTTAAGTGTAATCAAATTCCTAACTTCGGTAATGGCCGATTTCATAAACTCTACGGAGGAGTGGTTTAAATATAAAATTGTCAATCAATTTAAATATAATAAAAAAATATATAGTAAATAAATCAGTTAAATGAATATCGCTATACCTATATATTAGTATAAAGAAATATATCGAAAACATTTCAATAAAAATATTAACTTACATTACATAAATTAATAACCACAATACATATCTAACTGATTGAGATCCGATTTGGGATTTATTTTAAACAAACTTCAGTTTATTATTCAAAATTGAATAGAACAAAATGTATTTTATTCTAGAAACATAATGTCATAGTTCATATATGTATAAAATACTGACAGTTAATAAATAAATGCTTTCAAAGATTATGATGCGATGAAAACGGGAAAAAATAATTGTTGATTTTATCAACATGAAAAATAATGAGATGAGAAAAATAATGTCCTTATGCAAATTTAATGGTTGAGTAAGACATGGTGCGCTTATAAATGTTTGGTATTATAATTCAAGTAAACACAAAAATATACTTATGTAACATCTTAAGAGAAGGTGACTTTTTAAATAAATTATATTTCGAATCTTACTCCAATAAGAATTTGAGTAGAATTTTTAATATTTATTATTTACAAAATTAAGGAATTTTTTTTGTGTTGACTAAGTTCCTCTGAAAAAGACAATAATTTTAAGCAAGCATTTGATATCATAACATATCATAGAGGCTTCGACTGTCCTAAATAGGTAAAAAAATATCTTGTTATCACGGACGGCCGATTAAAAGTAGTTTCTAAATGCCTTTCTGAGAAAGATTTTGTTTCGGAATAAATACTGAGTACTCCCTCATAATCTTTTCTGTACAACATGTTTGCAAAGTTAGTTAGTCCATTTAAGCAAATAGATAAATCTATTTATAATGAGATGAGAAAAAATGTTTCAAGAATAACAAATAATACAACTTATATATGTGCCCAACAAAATCCCTTAACTTCATATAAATCGTAGTCAATATTGGCTGAACAGTTTCTCAAAATAACAATTAAATTTCCATTATATATCAGATTTTAGTTGGACCAATTAAATGACAGAATATATAAATATTGATAAAGTTAATATAATGTGTAATAAGTAATAAATTCTGGGAATGGGAATTTTAGAAAAACATCTTGCAACTATCCTAACGTATTTTGAAGTTACGTCTAACTTTTTTATGCCAACTTCAATATGAAACAAAATTTATAGTATTTTAATCTCTGAAAGTAAGATAAAAGAGTTTTTTTTCGACACAGTTCCTAAGTAAAACGAAATATTTGCTGCATTTATTTTAAAAATTCTGTTAGTTTAACTAGAAAAAAAAAATATTTGCAATAAAATTCACTGAGTTTTTGAAAACGAAATAAATGTCTACATTAAATATTGAAATAATAATAAGAGTTGTTGCGTCATCAGTACATGAAACAAGACATTATGGCGCTCCAGCTTGAAACTATTTACCGCTCAAAGAATCAAGTTGATGGAATGTTACAAGAGTAAAGTTCTGACGCTGCCAAAGCATTGGAAAAAGTTTTGTAATAATTTCAATCACTCCGTATTGCGATCTGGCATGAACGCAGCCTAGAATTAACTAGAATATAATTAAATTATAAATAAATTAATTTTAATTATGTCTTGCTTTTTTTTGCATCCTTTGCTGCTATTATATATTTATAGGAATTTTTCACTGTCGGTAGGATAATCAACTTAGCTGGTTAGCTGCCTCTAACATCGAGGTCAACTTGTGACGTAATTATTCTCGGATCTTTATTCTAGCAAAGGAGAATCAGAATCTCGATTCGACAAAAGAAAATATGCAGGAAATCCTTGAATCTTTCAAGTCTTTTCATATCCTAGTTAATATTCATATAACGTGAACTTTACTTATTCTAATTAAAAAATAATAAATATCTAATATAATATTTTTATATAAAATAGTATATAGAAAATATTATTCAAAAACAGTATTAAATTATAAAATTTCACACATTTTTTTAATACTATTTCTTTTAACTTTCTATGTTTTGTATATTTTTTTTCTATCACTGTTAAATTAATAATAACTATAAAAATAAAAAATACACATTTTAAATATATAAAATCTAAAGGCATTTTACATACAAAAAAAAAACTTTATAATAATTCAAAGATGTTTAATATAATTTATTAAAATGCCTTGAATATCCCGGTAATTCATATTTTTTACATGTTAAAACAAAACTTCGGAACATAAATTTATATTAAAAATTCTTCTTCTATTTAACATTATCATGTTACATATTTTGTACTTTGCAATAATTAGGCTGTATATTTTTTAGGTATTACGTATTGTTAAGACTTGTTTTAGTAATACACAGTACTTGCACTTCAATGTTTAATATCCAACCATTTGTAATAGAATGGGCGAGAGCAGCCCTTACAACTCGTTTTATAATATTTTAACACTATAATATTTAGGCGAGGGTAATTTACAATTTCATAACCAACTTACAGATGATATTATTTATACCATATAATAAGTTCTAATAATTAATAAAAGATTAAACATTATGTTAAAATATTCTATGCTTCTAATTCTTAAAACATTTAACAGTAAATATTAAATAATATTCCATAATTAATTATGTAGGTGGCGCTACTGTTGAAACTTATGAACTAAAACATGTAAATTCCAATGTATTTACCATTTAAATTATTATAAATAAATATGACTAACACTCGGCCTTTCCTGATTTGTAATCTTACGACCTCGTAATTGTATCATTAATTTCTTTAATTACCAACCATCATATATTAAATGACTAATTTCTAATTTAATAAACATTCTGGAAACCAGTAGACCAAATGGTCATCTGAATTCAGGATTTTACAATGTTATAGAGAAAAACAAATTATTAAAAATACAATGCATCAAGAAAAAAAACATCCAATTATACTTTTAATGTGCGAAATGACATAACATTTATACAACATATAACTTTACTATCGGCCGTTTTGACATCTTATTACGTCCTCGTAATATAATTATAATTTTTATCATAAATACTCGTTAATATAATAATAATATATAATAATAATATATAATAATAATCGTTTTTATCATAAATACTTGTTCTCTTTGCACCGGACAAACTAGGCTGCTTACAAAAAGCCAGATCAACGGACATGCCGTTATGATCTGGGGCCCATGGACACACATCATCAACATGGGATATATCTCAATTTTACTATTACCACCGGAACACACACAGATGGTATTTCTTATACTTTTACTACTACCAACGGAACACACACAGATGGTAGTTTATTCTTATTATTTTTTTTTTTATATATATGTATACCAACGGAACACACACAGATGGTATTTCTTATACTTTTACTACTACCAACGGAACACACACAGATGGTAGTTTATTCTTATTATTTTTTTTTTTATATACCAACGGAACACACACAGATGGTATTTCTTATACTTTTACTACTACCAACGGAACACACAAACATGTTATTACGTTATCATTTTTACACCAACATGGTACTTTACATTTATTTTTACCACGTAACACACCAACTTGGTACTCAACACATTATTCAATAATTTACTTATTAATATCATTGTTATGAACATATATTTAATTTTAACTTTTTAAAACTCATTCTAAGCAAATAAATATTTAACTAATAAAAGCAAACCAAGCTCATTTTGTTAGGCTATATTAATGATCAGACTACAAAGATATATGACTTTGAAATTCATACTATGCATGGGTTTTGTTGGAAGTAGCAGGTTGTTTTTACTTTGTATTACGTTTGTATTGTTATATTTGGTTAGTTTCTTTATATTTTTTTTAAAGAAAAACGATTTTTTAAATGATTTCGTATTTTATCGAAACAGTTTTAAATTTTACATCTTAAGAAAATGTTCATTCACCCGAATTTAGAAAATTTAAATACTTTAAAGGTAGTTAATAAGGAAGCTACATTTAGTTATTAACCATAACACGATTCAAGATTCACAACAATTGTAATATTTATATATATTTCTCTATATAACTCTGGAATGACCTACCGTTAGAAATTCAAACTTCTAAATCACTGTCAATTTTGAAAAATCGTTTGAAGCAATATTATTTATCTACGCAATATATATTTTTATCATAAGTATGTATACCATATATTATATAGGTTATCTATTTTATTCTATTTATTTATATATACGGATATATGTATGTATATGTATGTGCGTATGTGTATATTTATATATAATCATTATTATTTAATAACTAATATAATTAAAAACGATAGTTTTTATTTTTTATTGTGTCCTTATGTATAAATTCTTATTCTCGTAGTATGCGTGCACTTTTTTTTTTTTTTTTTTTTTTTTTTTTTTTTATACAAAACTAGGTTAATGCTTGACTACATTCCACCTGATGGAAAGTGAAATGTAGTCTTAGGTGGTAAAGCGCATTAACCTAGAAGCCTATTCACTCTCCTCTTGAAGACACCCACATTATATTTTTCCGGAAATACCGACGCCGGCAGATTGTTCCAGTCCTTCGCTGTACGCACTAAAAAAGATGAAGCATAGCGCTTCGTTCGGACAGGTGGAATGTCCACAACAAAAGGATGAAAACCTGCCGTGCGTCGGGTCGTCCGGTGATGGAAGGGGGATGGGGGAATTAGGTCGTGCAATTCCTGCGCACACTCACCAAAATGTATCCTATAGAATACTGAGAGGCTGGCAATTCTACGCCTGTGTTCAAGGCTGTGGAGTTTGGCGTCAACCAATTTAGGGTCGCCAATAAGCCTCTTTGCTCGCCTCTCAATTGAGTCCAGAACCGCAAGATGAGTCTTTGCGGCACCAGCAAATATGTGGCCACAATACTCTACACACGACCGGATCTGTGCTTTGTATAATACAAGAAGCTGTCCCGGTGTAAAGTACTGTCGCACCTTCGCAAGTACGGCAAGCTTTCCTGCAGCTGCTCTTGCTCTGGACTCAATGTACCGACCAAAGTTGAGGTTCGAGGAGATCTCTAAGCCTAATAACTGAAGCCAGTCACTGTATTCCAAGGATACATTCTGGAAAGTAGGAGCCAAGGTGAAGGGGCTCCTTTTGGCGGTGAACAAACACGTCTGCGTTTTGGTGGCGTTGAATTTGACAAGATTGGCATTGCCCCATGCGGAGACTGCCTGAAGTTTGTCATTCAAACGTTGCACCATGGCTTCTCTTTCAGATTGTACTTCATCTCTACTAGCCCGAGATCTTGGCAGATATCTTTCTACAACTGTGCTGTCGTCTGCATACCCATAGATACCGGGCTTCAGCAGATCGTTAATGTGCAGCAGAAAAAGAGTTGCAGAAAGAACGGACCCCTGAGGTACTCCGGCATTTATTGTCAAGGGTTCCGAAGAACACCCATCGACAACAACACGGAGAGATCTCTGGCTCAAAAAGTCCGTTATCCAGCCAATCAGACCAGGAGATATACCGTACGCTGAAAGCTTGCTTAAAAGGCTCACATGCCAGACCCTGTCAAAAGCCTTCGAGACGTCCAGAGAGACGGCGACCGCTTCTCCGTTCCTCTCGATGGCTTCGCCTAAAATGTGTGTTGCGTACGCTAGAAGGTCCCCAGTGGACCTATTTCGGCGAAATCCGTACTGTCGGTCACTGAGGAGATCGTTACCTTCTACGTACGCTAGAAGCCGCGAGTTCAATACACGCTCCATAGTCTTGCAGAGTATGGAGGTGATTGAAATGGGCCTATAATTGGCAGGATCGGCACGGCTGCCTTTTTTGGGCACGGGTTGCACGTTGGCAAGCTTCCAGGATTCCGGCACTTTTCCAGTCTTGAAAGAGAGGCGATACAGACGTGTCAATACAGGAGACAACTCAGCTGCACATGTCTTGAGCAGAATGGCTGGTATACCATCAGGACCACTGGCTTTATTCACATCTAAACGACACAATGTTCTCCATACCTCTTTGTTAGTGATGCGGATTTCAGGCATCGAAATACCGCAGTGAGGAAGATGTTCTGGAGAAGCATTGCCAGTGTCTAGATGCGAATTCTCAGCAAACAGAGAAGCAAATACATTCGCTTTCTCTGTTGCTGTGTGGGCCAGGGATCCATCAGGCTTCAGCAGAGCAGGCAGTGAGGGTTGGCAGAAGTTCGACTCGATCGCTTTGGCAAGAGACCAGAAAGCTCGACTGCCAGTTGGTCTGACAGAGAGCTTTTCGCCATTCTTAACGATCCGATCAAGACGAGCCTTCCGCAATGCCTTTTTATAGGACTTGGCAGCTTGGTTAAAGGCTCTCTTCTTTGTACTTACATCCGGAGTTTTGCGGCTTCGAGCATCAGCCCAAATGAGGTATGCCGAATGTTTTCGGTCATGTGCATGACGACATTCGGCATTAAACCATGGGCGAGCTTTGCCACCGATGGGTACGTCAGCAAAAGGAATAAAATACTCCATTGCCTGATGCACCACATCGGTTATAGCATCCGCGCAACTCGACGGATCCAAAGAAGAGAAGCAGACCTGCCGCCAAGGATAAGACGCAAAAAAGTGCCGCATCTCATCCCAATCTGCTGACTTGTATTTCCATACTCGCCTAACACCATGTGGTTCGAAAGCTGGTGGGGAATATGTAAATACAGATTTCACCAGACAGTGATCGGAGGTTCCCAAGGGGGACGTGACCTCTACACGATACCTGTCCGGATCAGTTGTCAGCAGAAGGTCCAGGCAATTTGCTGTATGGCCTACCACATCTGGTACCCTTGTCGCTTGCCTCACCAGCTGAAAGAGGTCCAAGGACAACGCAAAGTTCCGCGCTTCTCTTCCAGCATGGTCGGTCTTCTGGTACGGGAACAGCCAGTCCTGATGACAGGCATTAAAGTCCCCCAGAAAGACGAGCTGCGCCGAAGGGTACTGATACAGAGCCATATCTGCAGCCTCACTGAGATACTCAAACAAACGAGTTGTCTCCTGGTCACCGCTGTGCGAACGGTAGACACAGGAATACAGGATTTTTTCGTTTCCTGTGTCCACTAAAACCCATAGGGAAGAAAAAGTGGGGTCTTCAAGGTGACGGAGACGCTGAATACAGAGGTCGTTCCGCGCATACACACTGACTCCGGCCCGTGAGCGAAAGTTGTGCTCTAACGAGTAACCGGGATAATCCAAGTATGCAGCGCTCAAAGGACATTGTATCTGCGTCTCCGTCAAAAAGAGCAAGTGCGGCTGCTCTGTCTCCAGGTGGTGGTGGACAGCTAAAAGATTTGAGTGCAAACCCCTGATATTAGTGAGGTGCACTTTATATGAGGAGGAGTGCAACCGCTGTGTAACCTTGTTCCTTTTTCTTAACTTTTTCATAAAAAATATATATATATAAAAGTGAATAGGGATGGGAAATGGCAGTTGAACGAGACGGCACGTATCGAACCCGACGTCGAAATTGGTGATGTCTTGCCACTGGGAGGCTAGTCTGGAGACTGCGGGGACGCCCGAACCCCCCCAGGGATCGCCATCGGGCCTCCTCGTCTGTTCGCCAACCAGCACGATGGAGCCACCCTGGGATTTTTCACAGCTGGCGGGGCAGCCTTTCGTGGTTGGCTATCCCACTAATTGGGCCCCCAACTATCTGCGGGCGGCCAGCGGAAAGCCGTCGCTTCGGATCCCGCTACCCTCCTCGACTAGACACCCGACAAAACAAACACCAACCCGACGTCAGACCGGTTCGCCAACGCACCGCAACTGTTCAGACCCATTTCCCATAAACGGCTTCATCGAGCAACGTGCCGGAACACGACTAGGTCGCTTTGCGGCACGATTCTGCCCGATGGGTGGTAACTTTGCCGGCGACCGGATGTTATGATCTACCACCACTATCCTATGACCTTGCAAATATTCATTACTCATCAAGGGTTGTCTGTAAGAGATCGCTTTTAAGCGATAAGACCGCCTTTGCACAAAAATTTCTTACTGTATCAACATCCTACTACTGTAATTTTTGTAATAATTGTATGTGAAATAAGTTTTAAAAATAAAATAAATATTTCTTTTTATTTAAGAAATTGTAATATATTGTTAGGGGTCGAGGGTACTTCTAGATAATTAGTAGGTGTCAAGTACTATAGCATTAAGTCCGCCAATTGTATAAATTTCTTTGTATAATAAAGATTTTATAAATAAATATTTTTTTTTTTTTTTTACATTTTTACATTCTTTATTTACTCTGTCCGTATCAATATTGAAAATATTCTAAACTAAAAAAAATAATCATTAGTGGGAATAGAACATTTTTATAGTCCTCTTTTTTATTTTGAAGATGTAACGATACTTTTCATACAATTGGAGAACATTATAAAACCAAGCATATTTCCTTAGAAGTTTACTATTTATATTATTATTTTCAATTGTTCTAATTTGCACTAAATCAATAACTAATGATTAACTAATTTATTTATAAAGCATTAAAACGTAAGTCCATTAAATTTTCAATCACTTGTTATAAAAGTGTTATTAATTTTATTCCGAGTTTGAAATCGTAATTTTGTACATTGTATACCTACATCTAGTTTACTATATAATCGAAACAATGAATTATACAATTATTCAAAACGTATTTTATTTTTTGTTTTATTATTATCTACAGTATAAATTATTTAATAGAATTCAACTGCATTAAATTTTACAAACGTTATACTGAAAATAATACGAGTCTTGGAAATTTAGGGGGTTGGGGCTTGGGGTTTAGGAGGCCGTGCCATATTACTTCTACATAATATTACTTCTTATACCCTAAGGTACGACAATATATATTCCTTGCTAATTTTCTTATGTTTGTCTTGTCTAGAGTTCAAGTTACCAGAGTCTTTAAGTCTAACGTGTTTATGTTTCATATTGCTAATAAGAATATTTAGGAGGCATGTTTTATAATAATTCTATTTTTAAGTAATAAACAGTCATAACCTAGAAAATTATATATTTTTTAAAGTTCATCAATTTGAAATACCTAATTTGAACTGTCTGAACTGTCAATTATGGTATATTGTTTAGGTATGCAATTATTTCTTGTTTAGTAAAACTTTTACTGTGGATTTATATAATTCCTCGATTTGACAGTTCAAAAACGCGTGTAAGATAATTCATCGTAGTTATTTCTTTTCTTCTTTAACATACTATAGTATTAGAGCTCTCTTACCGCAAAGAATCGCCAACAACAGTTCTTCTATTCTTTAAAGCACTTTATGACACTGTTCACAAATACACTAAACTGTTTACCATTTAAACTCTTAACTATCACTGTTACACAACTTAGTCTCTCGATCTCACACTCAGCGGTTAATTATAACTGTTACACTTTTATCACAATACTACCACCCCACAACTTGTACTCCCAATTTCACAATGCCTTCTCTTAATGGAGCTGCGATTTATAAACTTCTTATTCTTAGTCAAATCAGTATTTAATATTACATTTATTTTATCAATTAAACTTCTATACAGAGATTCAATTGTTTTAGTCAAATCAACAACTTATATCTTTGTTTTTAGTCAAAACCAAACTACTACATGTATAAAAGCTAACAGCTCGGCCATCCTAAACATAACGAGTCCGCTCGTTATCAAAAACCATTTACTTACAATTTTAATTCTGAAGTAATTTGTAAATCTAATTATTATAATTGTAAAGTCACAGAATCTAATCTAAAGTCTATATATTATGATACATTAATATTTATACATTTTTCGGCCATCATATATAAATAATTGGTCCTCCAATTTAGACAATGTTTTTGAAATTTATAGACTTAATAATTTCAACTATAATGATCAATTGGTATAAGTTGTCTGATTACGTGTTCAATCTGGCTCAGCAGCCTCTTTCAAAAAAAAATCTACTGGACACAAAAAATGTTGCCTCATAATTCATAATCATAGTCATAGTCATAGTCAGTTCAATATCCTCAATGTACCAAATACTACTCAGAAGTTGGCTTATCGGCCTCATGTGAGTATTTGATCTTCTCAAACGCTACTCAAAAATTGGCTTATCGGCCTCATGTGAGCGCTTGATGTCCCTATACCTCAAATGCTACACTCATCATTTGGCTTATCGGCCTCATGTGAGCATTTGATGTCACTAGTCATAGTCAGTTCAATATCCTCAATGTACCAAATACTACTCAGAAGTTGGCTTATCGGCCTCATGTGAGTATTTGATCTTCTCAAACGCTACTCAAAAATTGGCTTATCGGCCTCATGTGAGCGCTTGATGTCCCTATACCTCAAATGCTACACTCATCATTTGGCTTATCGGCCTCATGTGAGCATTTGATGTCACTAGTCATAGTCAGTTCAATATCCTCAATGTACCAAATACTACTCGGAAGTTGGCTTATCGGTTTCATGTTAGTGATCAGACAACAAAACCCTTATCCACATAAAATACTTTTTAGAAAACTATCCAAAGTAATTACTTTTATCATCTTAATGTATTCTACATATTAAATATATTGAATTAATACATAAATAAGCACAAATAATAGCTAAGAATACCGAATTGAATTAATACATAAATAATAATATAATAAAGAATACCGAATTGAATTATAAATAAATAAGCACAAATAATAGCTAAGAATACCGAATTTAAAACGAAGTTATTTAAAACAAAAGTTTAAAACATTGTTTTCCAAGTTTAAAACAAACACTCACGTTTACGAAAACCCGGGATAAAATAATTTCGCGCCTTATCATAATACGTAACAAAATACGTCAAGTTAAAGTGAAATAATTATCAATAAAAATTAAAAAAACAAGATCGTAAAGGTTGATCGCTAATCTCAATACTAGTTATCTCAACAATAATAATAAAGTGCTTACCACTATATTTAATCGCTTAATTTTCTTTAACTAGCGAGTATTTAAGGCAAAAATTGGATGTAAATCGAAACGAATCACCTTTATGCTGTGACGTGATCGATGATGGATAAATTGCGCGGACATCAACGTGTTGCTCGCCGCGTGCCATGCCAGCACCGCTACCATAGCTGCCATCGCCACGACCGCCATCAACACCATCAACACCATCAGCAACATCGACACCATCAGTGCCAACTGCGCTGCGCCTTCATCGCCATCCGCGCCGCGCCATCACCGCCATCCGCGCCGCGCCATTACCGCCATTCGCGCCGCGTTGTCACCGCCATAATTTCTCATTTCCTTCTTTCTTCATTAGCGACGATTCCTTCTTTCGTAGAATTCTTCCAATGGTTTGTCACATAATCTAATAAACGACTTGCACAAGCGATTAAATAGGTATTTTCACTCGATTTTCTTGATATGTGGGTAGATCTCAATTTTGAAGTTTTGAGATAGCAAATTTAACTTGATTGATTGATTTACAACCATTGATTATCAACTATTGATTGATTGTATTGATTCTGGAACTTCATTGTTATTATCTTGTAGTGTGCGTTTCAAATAATAATATCACTTCATTTTTTTGCTTGATGTGGTTTTGTAGCTTCAATAAACTTATCTTGTAGGTAGTTTGTGGTTTTAATGCCCGAGTGAATCCCACTTCTGAACTATTAGAGCTCTCTTACCGCAAAGAATCGCCAACAATAGTTCTTCTATTCTTTAAAGCACTTTATGACACTGTTCACAAATACACTAAACTGTTTACCATTTAAACTCTTAACTATCACTGTTACACAACTTAGTCTCTCGATCTCACACTCAGCGGTTAATTATAACTGTTACACTTTTATCACAATACTACCACCCCACAACTTGTACTCCCAATTTCACAATGCCTTCTTTTAATGGAGCTGCGATTTATATACTTCTTATTCTTAGTCAAATCAGTATTTAATATTACATTTATTTTATCAATTAAACTTCTATACAGAGATTCAATTGTTTTAGTCAAATCAACAACTTATATCTTTGTTTTTAGTCAAAACCAAACTACTACATGTATAAAAGCTAAGAATAGGAAATTAAATAATCGAGTGCCACGCATATCGTTTAAAGTTTTTTTTTTTTTTAAAAGGGATTTAGAAGACCTACTTGCTTGCTTTATTTTTTTTTACAATTTAATACGAAATGTACGCGTTTATTGGTGTAGTTTAAAATCGATCTAAATGTTAAACCTATATTATCATCATTCTGAAATAATTTATGGATTCTAACGAATTTATTTCGGAATACCTATTGCGTTTTACCTTTTCAATAATCGATTTAAAATTTAAGATCATAAATTCGTACAGATACCTACTACTGAGAACTTAACACTCAGTAAATAATTTGAACGGTCAAATAAAAGATAATAGAAATATGTTTTAGTAATAAATACCAGTATCATTGCTTCATATTCATACGCGTTATTATTGAATTAGTCTGTTTAGTTCGGGATTATATTTAGACAGTACCGGTTCAGGTTTTAAACGTTTTTAAACTTTATTTTTACCCACCTAAAAATGGTTTTTTAAAGCAAATTTGATTTATGAAAGTAACCAATGAAACTTCTCAAAACAGATATTATTGGGTTCCATAAAATTTAATTTCTCCACTTGATATGGCATAACCCTATCCTCGTGGATAACCAAGTATCCAACTTGGTTTTAAAAACGAACGTCTATCGAAACCTGATGCTAAACTTACAAATTCAAAATTAAATATAAATATTTTAAGATCTATGTAGTAGTTTTAGCAAAACAAAATAAAATATAGTTGCAGAAGTAATAAAATAATATCGTGAATTCAAATCTTTACCTATTTAATAAATGTAAACATATCTAAATCTACCCCTTATAGCGTCAAAGCATTGGCAAAATATTTCCATACGGTCCTCAAGGCCATTTAGATCTGACCCTACCAAATTTATGGAGTGTAATATTTACCGAGTCATATTAGAACGTTATTCCTTTTCTTTTTGTTTAATATTGGGTTTTATATTTTAATCATTTACAACTGAATATACTCTTTTTTTTAAGAAATCGTTCTTTAAATAACCTACATACATTTTGTAAACCGAATATTACCCCTTCATTGAGAGTGTTCACTTCTATGTCATATATAAAGACATTAAAGCCTAAATCGTAATCTAAAATACTAACATTACTTTTATATTGCAAGTCTCAAAGTCTCAACTACCGCGTCAGTTATATCTATACTAATATTAAAAAGAGGAAAGGTTTGTTTATTTTTTTGTATGTTTGAAATGAATAGGCTCCGAAACTACTGGACCGATTTTAACTATTCCCGAGTGACCTAGGCTATGTTTCATTTTCAAAAAATTAGGGATGATTACTAAAACTTTAATATTCTGACGCAAGATGTAAAAAAAATAAACAAAAAACTGCGTGCGCTGCGAAAACGGTGAAAGTTACGCAAAAATGATGTTCTATGAAATTGTTTCTCTTTAAATGTTTTAAAAAGAAGTCCGCGACAAGATATATCTAGCTTTTAAGGTTGACTCACTATAATGTTTTCTATGGTTATAAAATTAGTTCTAAAATAATATACACTTTCGAAGGTGTTTTAATAATTACGATATTATTCCTTATCCAAATAAATTATTTAAATGTCACAGACATTCAATTATGAATAACCTTGCTCCAAACAGCATTTGATTTTCTATATCTATATCTATACTTATATTGTCAAAAACATAATATTTCGAATCCATATGCTTTAATACGTATATCTGAATAATCTCCTGGTCGTGTGTGTGTGATGTAGATGTATGTTATTATTTTCAGTTTATTTTCAGTTTAGCTGTAGCCGGAGCCGCGGCTACAGCTAGTAACTTAATAAAAGCAAAGAAAAAAAAAATCGCGTCTCTAACCTACAACTGGGTCTTAAAAGCTTTGAAAGTTGGTATACGTAGTAACAATAACATTATAAATCACATGGTCACTTAATTATGCAAAACTTTTCTAGGGCTAGTTTCTTATAATAAAGTTTTGTCTGTCACCTTGTCGTTGTATTCAGGTCCATCGTTGTATAGTGCTGCTTGCTTGCACTGCCATCCCGCGATCAGGAAGAAAGTACCTACTTGGTTGACCGCTTCTTCTAGTAGCTGTAGGTGATGTTGATATGTTGTTGATTTTCATAACACAGCAACGAATTCCCTTCCAGATTAGCAGTCAAGTAGTAGTTTAGAGTTTTCCATCTCCGACGTATGTCTTCACCAAAGACTCCAAGCGATGTAAACATGTATGGAGAGATATTGTATTAATAACACTAAAGTTTTGGTAAATATTCAGGCTCTTATTGTATTTCGCATATGATTGAACTTTAACAGGATATGGTTAATAGTGAATATGATATATATGATAAATAGAATTTAATAGTAGTGCTATTAACTTCAAGCTACCAAGTTATTAATATTCTATATTGAGCATGCTGCCGAATAACCAGCTAGATAATTAGCCTGCTAAGCAGATGGCAAAACGTGGGTATTAAGAAAAAAAAAAAAAAAACTTACGCACTTGCAATATCATTTTAAATCTACGACCCGTTGTCGCTTGAGGTAACTACAGCAGCACTCGGAGAAGGCCCAAATAGTAACTTTAACGTCGTCTCTTATTTTCGTGGCTTTTCAACGGCAGTGGCAGCACTCCATCTTCATCAGCATTCTTAGACGTAACTTTAACGTCGTCTCTTATTTTCGTGGCTTTTCAACGTCAGTGGCAGCACTCCATCTTCATCAGCATTCTTGGACAGGATATCTTGCGAACGGTGTATATCGACACGTGGCGCGTAATACTACAGGCGGTCGAACACTTCTGACTTGTTAAGACTTGTTTTAGTAATACACAGTACTTGCACTTCAATGTTTAATATCCAACCATTTGTAATAGAATGGGCGAGAGCAGCCCTTACAACTCGTTTTATAATATTTTAACACTATAATATTTAGGCGAGGGTAATTTACAATTTCATAACCAACTTACAGATGATATTATTTATACCTTATAATAAGTTCTAATAATTAATAAAAGATTAAACATTATGTTAAAATATTCTATGCTTCTAATTCTTAAAACATTTAACAGTAAATATTAAATAATATTCCATAATTAATTATGTAGGTGGCGCTACTGTTGAAACTTATGAACTAAAACATGTAAATTCCAATGTATTTACCATTTAAATTATTATAAATAAATATGACTAACAGTATATATATATGATAGCATGATAACATTTTTTAAATTTTATAATGAGGTAATAGATATAATAAACATTATCTTTCATCTTCCAATTTAATTTTTACTTTGTCGTTGTCCGCAAACTTATTAAAAAATTGTTATATCTTTTTTATTTCAGTTACCTTTCATATAATAGTTAGAAAGTTAGATATGTATCATCATCATTTAAGTTGTTCAGTAATCGTGATGAACGACCATGTTCTTTTCTAATCTTTTTCTGAAAAGTAAATAATTTTTGCTCACAAATTTAAGTGCAAAAATAAAATCAGTGAGTATTTGTTATAATCTAGATAAATTGTACATCGTGTATATTTAGACGTAGTCTATATACGTTATGTGCACGATTATTCGTGTAAAAATCATGTTCATAATTCATTTCCCCAACTTTATTTAGCCAGTTAAAGCTATTAAAGTTTTTTTTTTAGGATGAGGTAATATGACCTCGTAAAAACCTTAGCCACGTAAAAATATTTTAGCCTAATTTTCAGCAAAACATAATTTCAAATGTGTTTATTTTTATATAAACTTAAATTGTAAAATCTCTAAGATTTAGACTAAAACAATATACGAGAGTAAGACCAAAAAAAATAAAGAAAAACAGGTACAAACTTGTAGGATCTTTTGGTAAGCATGTATGAGTAGATAAAAGAATCTTAATTAAATTGGCAAGTTGAAGCACACAATTATCTAGACAACCCCCAAATAATGTTCACAAACATGAATATGTGTTAAAATTTTAAGTAAATGTGTGTGTCAATAAAAATACTTCGATGTATAGTTGAGATATTTTCAAGATAGGTATCTTTGTTATAATTACAAATGAACATCATTATCTTTTCTGTCACAATACCATCGCTTTCTCGTGATATGTATGCCCAGGCAAGTATAATCTTAGTTATTTCTTTTTTTTAATGTCTATTGGTAAAATATTTATAGTAGGTATATTCAAACAATAAAATAAATTAAATAAAACATTTATTTAAAAGTTGTAGAAACGTGTTACAAATGTTTTTTTGTTTTTTTTTGAGTTAAACCAACGGCATTACCTACATTGAGTTGTAATTATAAATACCAAGTAAATCTCATTTAGTTTTACAACCTGTAAAATGTTCAAATGAGGAAAATCTGTAGATAAAGGTTCTTAAGATGAGGTAGTATTAACATATATTTAAAAAAATATTAGTATTAGGACAATTTAAATCGTATTTGTATATTCTCTTCAAAATATCATCTATATTTACTATTAGAGTTTATGGTTTTTATAAAACCCTAACCATGCCTTCGCCATAAAGGAAACGGCTGTCAACATTTCAAGTTTTAATTCATTTTATACTTAATAATATTAGTTTAGTTCAGTTCAGCCAGTCATAACAATAACATTTATATTATATATTTTAGACAAAAGTATATTTCATTAATAAGCTTAAAAAAAGTTTAAATGTTAAAAAGCGTTTAAACTGCACTTTTTAATAATTTAATTAAAATAAAACAACACTATGTTTAAATGATCTTGAAACACTCTTTTCGAAAATATTTTTTATTTTTAATAAACTTTAAGTCGCTTGATATTCCCCAAGCATTTCTTATTATACTGTTAAATTGAGAACACAGCGCTTTTAATATTCATTACACAGTAAATTGTTACGAGGTAATTTGGCTACTTATCTCGAGAGCGGTTTCAGGTCAAAATAATCGCATTAAATAAAAGCATTGTTTATTATACTGCAGATTGAAAAAGTTCTCGTTTTTAAACATTTTGTATAGTAACATTTATATCGCATAATTAAAACATAAATTATTGATTAAGCTTTTTGGTATTTTATAATAAAACTCACATTTATAATCACAATAATAATAATAATCACTACCATTTCATACTTTTCGTCGACATTTTTATTATATAGAAATGAGAAGGGAACATTCAGTAATCACTTCATCTGTCACTAACTATTCATAGGCTGATTTATATCAAAATTAAATTCAATAGAAAAAGAAAGACCGAAAAATTTGATAATTTAAGAATGGTTTTTATTGCATCGTTATGTTCATTGATCATTTGAAAAGTTGGTCCGTCTGTTTGTGTGAACGTTCACAAATCATAACAATAAATTTGTCACACAAAAATATGATGAAAACTAAAGAATTATTTTAGGCTGTTGAAATAACAATAACAATAGGATATTTGTTATTTCGTACCTACTTGTTTATTTCGTATTTCTATACAAGTACATACAATTAAATAATATGAGAATATGAGAAGATGAGAGGAGCTTTCAAAATGCTGGCAACAGATATTTTCAGAATAAATTCCAGACCAAATTAACACAGTTTTGTTCTTTGTAAAGATAAATAATCTTTTATTAATAATTCATTCAAACAATTACATTAAAATAAGGAATTACAATAAAAACAATTCAATATCTTTTATTTAATTTACAGTTAACTTATAATTAACTTTATCTGCGTATCTGTGAAAATAAATTTTTATATATTAAGCACTGCATCCTTTATTTTATATAAAAAATTGAGGAAGCAGAAGAGCTGCGGAGAAGCTTTTAAGAAATTTGTTCACAGAAACAGGATAAAAATATAATTAAATTGTTATTCAGCAATTTATGTGCTGCTTGTTTTTTCGCTTCAGTGAACTGCTTTGTTTCCTTTATAGATCACTAAGAAAATAGACCATTAAAAATATTTAATATCAGTGTTCATCATAAGAACGGTAATCTAATCTATACATATAATAAAATTGTCACCGATCCATTTCTGTACACGGAAAATATTAAAAAAAAACATCATAGGGGGTTTTTAAAAGAACAATCTCTCGTTCTTGTTGTTGTTGTCTTGGGTTCTCATCCAAAACAATGGTTTTTCAGTTTTTCTGTTTGTCTGTATGTCTGTATTTCTGTATGTTTGTGCACGCTAATCTCAGAAACGGATGAATCGATTTGGATGCAGTTTTCGGGAATATATTGTCATGGAACTAACTTTCTATTGTTTTTTTTTAATAATCGGTTAATAAATAAAGAAGTTAATAATATCTTATTGTCGTACCATTGCTGCTTACCAGATTGAAGGTTTATAGTTTTTACATACATTGGTAAGTAAAAACGTACCCTACGTTTTATCAAAATTGAATTCTAAGTAACCAATACTGATTTAGTACTAATTCTACTACTTATACTTCTTAAACTTTCAAAGTTAAGTTAGAATCTAGTGCAGTGTTCAATTTTAAATTTAGTTGTTCACTGAATGGTTGGTAGAAGCTGTGAAGTTTCTTCAAGTGTACTTTTAAGTAATATAGAGGAGAGTAATACAAAGGAGATCGGACTAACTGCATAGTTGGGTACCAAGTTTCTTTACTTCATCAAATACGGTAACATATATATATACCAACAATAAAACCTATACCGATATACATTATCGATAATCGGTTTTCGAAAATATCGTTATAATTTGTAAAATTACTTATAAATACCGAAATTAATATTATTGCCATACATTTAACGAACTCACCTGCTTACAGATAAAATAATAGTATTTTAAAACTACAACACATATGTAATTTCAACAAACAGCAGTGATTTTCCGCAAACAATAAAGCGATTTAAGCTTTGTTTTACGAAATCCTTGGAGAGTTAAAGTTATTATTTTATATTTGTAGTTCTTTTTATTTTTAAATAAATTGTAGTAATTACAGTTTTGGTATTTTTCAAACACATACCCAAACCTTACTGTTTGTTATAATGATAATTAGTATCATCAAAGTTCTAAAGCACTTTAATAAAATATTCTTAGAGGATTATTGTTTGTTGTTATTGTAAATATAATAATATTTACTGTATTCCCAATGACTTAAAATTTCTGAAATAACTAATTAACAAGATTAAATATAATACCTACTCAACATTTTGTTTGTAAATTTTCTCTAATAGTTATATAAAATCTGCCGTGGGCTGAATATAAAAAAAATATTTTTCAGTGACGTCATACTTAATAAGTTAAGACGATTCGCACAAAATTGGATTTAATGTTATGTTCACCTTTATTAACTCCCATCTTTTAGGAATTTATTGTACGTAATAATATACTGTTATAAAATACACTAGGTACTTTCATGAAGTCTTTATTGTAATGTACACTAAGTAAACAATAACTTTCTGGTTTAAAACAATCTATGATCCTGTTAGTTAGCATTGCTTGATCATCATCATCTTTCTTTCTTCAATGTTAAATAAATCAATACATATAAACTATTTCGAGTAAGGCTGGACCGATTAAGCAAATTTTAAATTATTTGTCCAGGGAAGGATTTTTAATCCTTACCTTTTGCTAAATAAATATGATTAAAATGGTAGGAATACAATAAAAACATCAATTTTGTTTTTCCTTTATCACTGATTGGTTGTCGATGATCATTGGTGTTAGACAATCAGTACAAAATCTACCGGGTCAGCCAGTATACAATAAAAATCATCGACACGCAATTGAACTAATGTGTCTTGATGAATCGTAAAATATATTTATTTATTTTATTTATTCAGAATCTTATATATTATTTATTTTTATTACAACACGGCTAATAATTTTTGAATAAATTATTAAAGCCATGGTAAACATGTTTGTTCCCAACACTTTCAACATGTTACGCTATGTCAGAAGTTTTTAAGTTAAAAGGGTGTAAATAAAATGCCTTTCATATCAAATACAAGGTGATTTTTGAAGCTTTTACTATGTTTGACTGGATATACATTTTGCCTCGAGGTGTTTTTTCCCAATAATAAATATCGTACATTTTGCTTTGGTTTTATTGTGTTAAGTTCAAAAAGATAGATGTATTTTTTTTAATAGGAAAATATGGACATTTTATATAAAAATGTTGAGTACCCTAATAATTTCATTAATATACCTTTTAATATTAATATTTTGATACGTATAGAGCAAATTGCGTGAAAGATACTATGGAACATAATAATCCAGAACTGGTATATTCTTAATATAAAAAAGCTTTGTTGTCGTATTCTTTTCTTACTAAAGTTTTCTTTAAAGTTTTAAAAAAGTAATTTTCTTTGAAAAGATTTTTATAACAAAATCGAAATAAATACAAACACACTTCTTTGTAAAATAAAATTGATGCATACACCGTAAAAGTACCAAATGTTATACTGTCTCTAATTAAACAACAAATACTGAAAGGTAGAACATATACTGAAATTATAATTAAAAAAATATCAAACAAAATATATTTTTAGTATTTGAAATATCTTTCACTACTTTTTTGAAGTTGGTTCCGTTTTTAAATCTACTTTAAATTAAAAATTTTACTATACCAAATAAACTGATTGAAGTGTAAGGCATTCATGTGTCATCCCATGATTCAATATTTATCAAATGCAATAAGTCTTTTCATTCATTTTGAGTTTTTGTAATTCGAATTTGATTTGATGATCTCCAAAATACGCCCATATTTAAAACGTAAGGAATTTTTAATATTTAAATATTTTTTAATAAAAGTAGCATACTTTTTAGCTTCAATGTTGAATAATATTTACAAATTTAATAAGAATGCTGTGTATTATTAGTACTATTTGAATTTTGTACATGTCTTTCATTAATATATTTATTTTACAGCATTATCAAAAAATAATTTACTATTACGTAGTTATTCCTTCTGTAATCCATTGAAATTGATATTTGAAATATTTTCTTTAGCAGCATATTCTCGGAAAGACCAGTGAAGGAACAATACAACAGTATTTTAAAAGGTATCTCAGATAAAAAGATTAAACATTAGTTCATTACATGTACAAATCTTATGTGCTAATTTGACTTTATTATTTGTTTCTATATTGGTATGCTTGGCTTATCCTTGAATTAAACGTCTGATACTGCTAGTATTAATAATTATTACTTAATAATTAATTCTTTAATTTGTTAAAATATAATTTGTCGCAATTTTTTTTTATTTGTAATTAATCTATATTAAACAGTGCTATTATGAAGTACTTTAAATCAAGGTTACGAACACTGTAAAAAAATGTATTGTGTTTGGCTCAAATATAAATGCACTAATTCTGTTGATTACAAAATCTACTGACCGTAAAAGCGGCAATTAAATTTAAGCAGTTTTAGTCGGGGTTGTCTAAATCTATCAACTATTTCCAAGTTGGCAACAGTTTATCAGAACCATAGTGAAAGCACTAACTTAGTAGGTACATCAAAGCAAAGGATAAGACTTCTATGAAGTTATTTATAGGCCTATAAATAAGCCATATTAAGCTAATTTATATTACAAATAAATATAGAATGAAAAATAAACCGATACGGGCAGGGATACAAACCCGCGGCATCTGGGAAAGCGTCCCGTCTATCAATTGAATAACCGTATCGCTACCGATCTTAGTAAATTAAGCATTCTCTATTATGATCGTATTTATTGGAACGATGGTGACATCAATAAGGTTTCTTTCGAAAATCCAAACCATAGTTTCTAAGTTTACAGTATAGATAAACATTGAAACATTGACGAATTTCATGTTAGAAATATCTATATACACATAAAGCCATATTAAGCTTAATTAAATTTCAAATTAATATGGAACGAACCAAAAAATATTTACCTACTTTAAAATGAACACAATCAAAAGTTATACCAGAATAATTAAAATCAATAAAATAGAAACAGCTATAATATATTTAAATTAATACTCCTGTTTTCTAATATTATATTCAAATTTGCAGAAAAGTAGATAAAAATAAGTAGACAATATCAAAATGTTTTCGCTATTCTTATTTATTAGAACTCGCCGCGCCGGAGTAAAATGTTTTCAGGCGGTTCGTTTCGTCGATTGATTTGATAGCATAGGTTAAATATTTTCTATTTTTATATTATGAATTTACTTATTTGTTTTATGTGCTACTTATCTTGATATTTTACACACATTGATCTAATACTAAGTAAGCAAATTATTTGCTTGTGTTAAGGGTGTTAGACACCGATACAAATACATAGAAATAAACATTATAAATACTCAGAATAATTTTAATAAACGACCAAACCCAGAAATACAGACATCTATGCTCATCATATACAGGCCTGTCCCTGTCGGGGTTCGAACCCGAGCCCTATTGCGTCGCTATACGTTAGGCGTCTGCGCTAACCACTCGACCAACCAACGTAAACATATATACACATATATATATATATATATATATATATATATATATATATATATATATATATGTGTGTATATGTATATATATATATATATATATATATATATATATATAAGATTTTTTTTTATTTACACAGTTTACTTCATTTTACATTTTCTAATACAAAACTGGAGTTCATGATACTGTACAGTTAAACACAGTACCTGCATGATAATTATGGTCCAGTATCCGCTTTAATAGCGTGGTGTTATACTTATGAGAAGGAACTAATTTTTTTATTGAGACGCTGTAAGATTTAGGGCGTCTATCGGGTAATAAAAGTTGGAAACGTTTATACAATTCAGAGTAGACTAAATTAAAGGAAGGCTATAGAGCGGGGTTAGGTGCAAGTAGGTGGATAGTGAGCCACTTGAGTCGGTCAAGGAAATATGAAATATGATAAAACTTGCTTAATCCGAAAATAAAGCGGATACACAAGTTTAGAAAGTAAATTAATTAACAAAGCGGATCTTCAAAGATTGTGCTGGCAGCATTTTAATTCGCAAAAGTAATAAGGTCTGCAAACGTTTAAGGGAATGAACTGACTTATGTAAGCGTTTGCTAGTATTGTAATCCTGCCTATTTTAGAAACGAATGGAAAAAGCAGACTTCCTCAAAGAGATACCTTGACCCCTGTCCGGGACTACGTTGTTCATTTTGGAATGCTTTTACATAGGGTCCTAATTAGGTTTTGATACCGTGGTCATTCAAAGTTCCATTCTAGAAAAAATACCTAATAAATCTGTTTTATCTTTTATCTAATGGGCCAATATGTCATTCCTGAAATCTAAGATTAAATTGGATTTAAAATCAATCGTACCGTAATGTGCCAAACCGCCATGTCAAAAACCCATATGGGTTACCAAAACTACACCAGCAAAATATCGTATGACGTCATATTGTAAGACAAAATTGTCCACCCACATATAAACTGGCCAAAAATACATTCCTAGAATACTTATGTTTAAGTTATGTTAAATTAAGTAATGTTATGTTAAATTATATATTTAAGTTATACCTCTATTATCAGCTATATTGCTATATAGTATCGTAAAAGCACTGAAAGTGGTTCTTTGGTATTATTTCAAATTTTGGTTCTCCAAAGGCTTTTTGATGACTTCATTTGTAATGACTAATGTAAATATAATATTCTGATACATAATACATCGCAAAAAAAAATATTTATGTAAATATTTGCACAGCATTTTTTAAATTGTCTGTTTAGTTTCTAAATAAATATGTTTTCAATCCAAAGGGAATGTTGTGAACAAAAACTGTATTTATTCTACTTATATCAGTAACAAACCTATTTTAAAATGTGTTGCACATTATATAACTTAAGTAAACGTACGATATACGCTACTTTTTTCACGAAAACAATTACACTTTTGTAGAAAAAAATGCATAAAGATTTTACCTTTTTACTTATTATCAAAGGATCTATAGTGTCTTACACAGAGTACAGAGTCCATACGACTCTTCACTATACTCAGTCAAACGGAACCAATGTAAGACCCACAGATGAGTATAGAATTGCAATGTATCCCCATGCACGTAGTAAAGATAGATCAAACTTATTTACTCAAAAATATCAATCTATTTTATATAATAAAATAAACAAAAATATTTGCATACACAGGCTTAGCCGCCACGATTGTCGTTTAGCACTGCGGGCCTGGCTACAAGGGCTAGACTATCAAGAAATTGAAAATCTCCTTATAATAGCAAAGTAACTTTTATTATTATTATAATATATTATACTATATTATTATTTCATTATTAATATTTTAAATTTACTTATTTGTACAGATTTTAATTTAATTTAATTTAATTTAATTTAATTTAATTTAATTTAATTTAATTTAATTTAATTTAATTTAATTTAATTTAATTTAATTTAATTTAATTTAATTTAATTTAATTTAATTTAATTTAATTTAATTTAATTTAATTTAATTTAATTTAATTTAATTTAATTTAATTTAATTTAATTTAATTTAATTTAATTTAATTTAATTTAATTTAATTTAATTTAATTTAATTTAATTTTATTTAATTTAATTTAATTTAATTTAATTTAATTTAATTTAATTTAATTTAATTTAATTTAATTTTATTTTATTTTATTTTATTTAATTTTATTTAATTTTATTTTATTTTATTTTATTTTATTTATAATTTAAAAAATAACTTTTAAATATGAAAAATAAAATGTATAATACATGATTATTTTAATTAGGGTTAGTAAGGAAAAAAAAATGTGGCCTTTGATATAACTTATTATTCGATAGCAATGCAAAAGTTATTCAAGGTACACACATGAACCCTTACACGGCAGATCTGACCTCCGTAGTCCTCTGACAACGGCACTTTAAGACTAGTAAGCTCGCAAGGCTATCGGTATAGATGAGTCCAATCGCGACCACCAAGCTACCTTTTCTCTATGAAAAGAGAACAAGAAAAATAACCAAATCGAGAAAGAATTAAATGAAAGAGATTATTCTGTTGCACAAATAATGCATAAAGTAAATCAAGTCTCACCGCTGCCTTTTTCCTATACAAATTGTTTGTGGCTTAACCCGCCACTCTACTGCTCCCTACTTGGAGAGGACCTTACATACTACGGTATTTATTCTATGATTGCTTTTATTTTTCTATTACATCTAATCTTTATTTTTATATCACGCATATATTTTTTGGGAACACATCTCATTCATCCATCACCATATCAATGACACCGAATCACAGGATATCAAGTACATTGAAATCAGCAGTCTAAAAATATTGTACTGCTATAACATACTAGTATGGATATTTCACAAATCTCGATTAGAGAACGCCGATACCAAGAAAGATGTGCAAGGGTAATGAAA
The DNA here is from genome assembly GCA_959347355.1 of Napeogenes inachia. Taxonomy (NCBI): domain Eukaryota; kingdom Metazoa; phylum Arthropoda; class Insecta; order Lepidoptera; family Nymphalidae; genus Napeogenes; species Napeogenes inachia. Next base: position 17,402,806 of record OY365793.1, on the reverse strand, counting down.
TAAAAAACATCTTATCATATTTATATAGATAAATGTTGGAGCATATCGAATACCTGGGGCTCATAAATTATGTACATAATAATATACATGACCGCATTGTGAGACCTCAAGATACTGTTATAACGTGTCGTGTGCATCTTGAGCTCTTTGTCGTTGAATAATAGTGACGTTCAATTGGTGTTGTATATTTCTAAATGTGGCTAAGATAACGTAACCGACAAAAACAAAAGAAAACAAATGTTTAAAACGGGTTCTTTTGATGCCTAACAGCAATTTACATAACATTTCTTTCTTTGATTAAATTTATAATTTATTGGTCCTCCACCATTTAAAAGACAAAAAATGTGAAGCGCTATATCTTGTTTTTTATATATCGTATCTTTATATAAGAAAGTTCTCTAAAGAAAGAAAAATAACATGGTGTAATAAACCAATGACGTCTCTCATCGTCAAAAATAATAATAGTAATTTTGCGTTTACAATAAAATATAAAAAAACACATTTCTTACAATTAGTAAGTGGTTTAAAAAAAGTCCCATTGGAAGTAGAAACACGTTTGCGACTTTATTAATTTACGTTGCCGCAACTGGATCGGAAATTAGAAAGGTTTAGTTAAATACTTTTAGAATAGTTTTGTCAGTTACCAGCAATTTAATATGCTTCCCATCTCTATTATTCAAGCATGTATACTATGATCATTATCTGTACTACTCTCATCATCTAAACTATCATAATTTGAAATATATCAAATCTGTAATTTACGATTTAATTCTGACATTAGATGAGTCCAGCCCACTCGTCTCATGAATTTCCGAAAAAAAAAAAATGGCTGTATAGCATTTTGCTTGGAAACCGGCTCCAACACAGCAGAATGGAATCATTCAAATTAAGTATCAAATATTCTGGTTCTCTATTATAGTATTGAACAGGATTTCATCCTCCAAGTGCACCGGAGGTGCTAATATGCGGATTTTTAGTAACCCACATAACCGCATAAACCAGGAGCGTTATTTGCCGCTGATGCCGGTAAAACAGAGCCAATAAGAGTCTAGTCTCTGATGGAGATAATGTTCAGTAAATCAGAATGATTTTCATAAATACGATTATATTATAAATTAAACTATATGCTGCAGAGTGAAACGTTAATATTTACATTACCATTCTATAATCCGAAAGCGGATTTCTGATGAGTTTAGGATATTTATATACTGATACTTAATATTTATTTTCTTATATATATAATTAAACAGCAATACTCCAATTTGTCATAGTGCTTATTATATAAAATATGTAAATACTGTAATTATTTTACAGTAATAACAATGACAATCAAAGCTTATATTAGCATTAAAATTAACTATAAAAATATCTGAGATAAATGAGCGATGATCATTGTGATAAAAATATTTCTAAAAAACACGGCCCAATAACCAACGATTCTAATATCTATCGACATTTGCGTCTCATGACACGTTTCAAAGAAATCCACCAAATATTTACCATCATTTTTCAGCGAACATAGCGCTTACGTAATGTTTATTTAAGCACAATTGGTTTTTGATGGAAGACAAATTCGACCCTATTTTCGACCTTATATCAAATATATACGCCATTGTTTTAGAATAAAATCATCACAACCATCTCTGGATAGTATATTGAAATACTTACTCTAAGGAAGTCATGTTTCGAGTTCTATGAGGAATTTAAGAGTTAAGATGACTAAGAGTCTGGAGACCGCTAAATAAAGGAAGAATTCAAAATGAAAGTAATTTTCCAAGGCAAAGAACGAAATAACAACATCAAATTCGTATAGTGTAAGTATTCATTCATTAGCTCCGATAATTTGGTAAAAAAGACACTAGTCAACGTACTTACAACGGTCCCCCGACGCAACGACTTCAATAAGTACTGTTAGTCATATTTATTTATAATAATTTAAATGGTAAATACATTGGAATTTACATGTTTTAGTTCATAAGTTTCAACAGTAGCGCCACCTACATAATTAATTATGGAATATTATTTAATATTTACTGTTAAATGTTTTAAGAATTAGAAGCATAGAATATTTTAACATAATGTTTAATCTTTTATTAATTATTAGAACTTATTATAAGGTATAAATAATATCATCTGTAAGTTGGTTATGAAATTGTAAATTACCCTCACCTAAATATTATAGTGTCAAAATATTATAAAACGAGTTGTAAGGGCTGCTCTCGCCCATTCTATTACAAATGGTTGGATATTAAACATTGAAGTGCAAGTACTGTGTATTACTGAAACAAGTCTTAACAAGTCAGAAGTGTTCGACCGCTGTAGTATTACGCGCCACGTGTCTATATACACCGTTCGCAAGATATCCTGTCCAAGAATGCTGATGAAGTGCTGCCACTGCCGCTGAAAAGCCACGAAAATAAGAGACGACGTTAAAATTACATCTAAGAATGCTGATGAAGATGGAGTGCTGCCACTGCCGTTGAAAAGCCACGAAAATAAGAGACGACGTTAAAGTTACTATTTGGGCCTTCTCCGAGTGCTGCTGTAGTATCTTCGAGCGATAAGGAGTTTTAGATTTAAAATAATATTGCAAGTGCGTACATTTTTTATTATTTTTTTTTTCTTAATACCCACGTTTTGCCATCTGCTTAACAGACTGATTATCTAGCTGGTTATTCGGCAGCATGCTCAATATAGAATATTAATAACTTTGTAGCTTGAAGTTAAAAGCACTACTATTAAATTCTATTTATCATATATATCATATCCACTATTAATCATATTCTGTTAAAGTTCAATCATAAGCGAAATACAATAGGAGCCTGAATATTTATGAATAATTTACAGTGTTACTAATACAATATCTCTCCATACATGTTTACATCGCTTGGAGCCTTTGGTGAAGACATACGTCGGAGATGGAAAACTCTAAACTACTACTTGACTGCTAATCTGGAAGGGAATTCGTTGCTGTATTATGAAAATCAACAACATATCAACATCACCTACAGCTACTGGAAGAAGAGGTCGACCAAGTACTTTCTTCCTGATCGTAAGTCCTGAGTGCAAGCAGCACTATACAACGATGGACTTGAATACAACGGCAAGGTGACAGACAAAATTTTATTATAAGAAACTAGCCCTAGAAAAGTTATGCATAATTAAGTGACCATGTGATTTATAATATTATTGTTACTACGTATACCAACTTTCAAAGCTTTTAAGACCCAGTTGTAGGTTAGAGACGCGATTTATTTATTTTTTTTTTCTTTGCTTTTATTAAGTTACTAGCTGTAGGCCGCGGCTCCGCCCGCGTGTAGGTCGCTTTTCGCGTAATCTGTGGAAACTACAATTATCCAGACCCATAATAGACTTATAGTTAATTCTATAGTATCCTATTCAAGTGGAAATTTTATAAATATAGGCATTACATTGCTACGATATAAACTGAAAATAATAACATACATCTACATCACACACACACGACCAGGACATTATTCAGATATACGTATTAAAGCATATGGATTCGAAATATTATGTTTTTGACAATATAAGTATAGATATAACTGACGCGGTAGTTGAGACTTTGAGACTTGCAATATAAAAGTAATGTTAGTATTTTAGATTACGATTTAGGCTTTAATGTCTTTATATATTACATAGAAGTGAACACTCTCAATGAAGGGGTAATATTCGGTTTACAAAATGTATGTAGGTTATTTAAAGAACGATTTCTTAAAAAAAAAAGAGTATATTCAGTTGTAAATGATTAAAATATAAAATATAGAAATATTTTATTTATTTGCCAATGCTTTGACGATATAAGGGGGAGATTTAGATGTTTCGATAGACGTTCGTTTTTAAAAAACCAAGTTGGATACTTGGTTATCCACGAGGATAGGGTTATGCCATATCAAGTGGAGAAATTAAATTTTATGGAACCCAATAATATCTGTTTTGAGAAGTTTCATTGGTTACTTTCATAAATCAAATTTGCTTTAAAAAACCATTTTTTAGGTGGGTAAAAATAAAGTTTAAAAACGTTTAAAATCTGAACCGGTACTGTCTAAATATAATCCCGAACTAAACAGACTAATTCAATAATAACGCGTATGAATATGAAGCAATAATACTGGTATTTATTACTAAAACATATTTCTATTATCTTTTATTTGACCGTTCAAATTATTTACTGAGTGTTAAGTTCTCAGTAGTAGGTATCTGTACGAATTTATGATCTTAAATTTTGAATCGATTATTGAAAAGGTAAAACGCAATAGGTATTCCGAAATAAATTCGTTAGAATCGATAAATTATTTCAGAATGATGATAATATAAGTTTAAAATTTAGATCGATTTTAAACTACACCAATAAACGCGTACATTTCGTATTAAATTGTAAAAAAAATAAAGCAATCAATTAGGTCTTCTAAATCCCTATTAAAAAAAAATTTTTTGCGTGGCACTCGATTATTTAATTTCCGATAGTATGTTAAAGAAGAAAAGAAATAACTACGATGAATTATTTTACACGCGTTTTTGAACTGTCAAATCGAGGAATTATATAAATCCACAGTAAAAGTTTTACTTAACAAGAAATAATTGCATACCTAAACAATATACCATAATTGACAGTTCAGACAGTTCAAATTAGGTATTTCAAATTGATGAACTTTAAAAAAAAATATATAATTTTCTAGGTTATGACTGTTTATTACTTAAAAATAGAATTATTATAAAACATGCCTCCTAAATATTCTTATTAGCAATATGAAACATAAACACGTTAGACTTAAAGACTCTGGTAACTTGAACTCTAGACAAGACAAACATAAGAAAATTAGCAAGGAATATATATTGTCGTACCTTAGGGTATAAGAAGTAATATTATGTAGAAGTAATATGGCACGGCCTCCTAAACCCCAAGCCCCAACCCCCTAAATTTCCAAGAATCGTATTATTTTCAGTATAACGTTTGTAAAATTTAATGCAGTTGAATTCTATTAAATAATTTATACTGTAGATAATAATAAAACAAAAAATAAAATACGTTTTGAATAATTGTATCATTCATTGTTTCGATTATATAGTAAACTAGATGTAGGTATACAATGTACAAAATTACGATTTCAAACTCTGAATAAAATTAATAACACTTTTATAACAAGTGATTAAAAATTTAATTGACTTACGTTTTAATGCTTCATAAATAAAATAGTTAATCATTAGTTATTGATTTAGTGCAAATTAGAACAATTGGAAATAATAATATAAATAGTAAACTTCTAAAGAAATATGCTTGGTTTTATAATGTTCTCCAATAGTATGAAAAGTATCGTTACATCTTCAAAATAAAAAAGGACTATAAAAATGTTTTATTCCCACTAATGATAATTTTTTTTTTTTTTTAGTTAAGAATATTTTCAATATTGATACGGACAGAGTAAATAAAGAAAGTAAAAATGTAAAAAAAAAATATTTATTTTTATTTCTTTATAAAATCTTTATTATACAAAGAAATTTATACAATTGGCGGACTTAATGCTAAAGCACTTGATGCCTACTAATTATCTAGAAGTACCCTCGACCCCTAACAATATATTACAATTTCTTAAATAAAAAGAAATATTTATTTTATTTATTTTATTCTAAAAACTTATTGCACATACAATTATTACAAGAAATTACAGTAGTAGGATGTTGATACAGTAAGAAATTTTTGTTCAAAGGCGGTCTTATCACTTAAAAGCGATCTCTTACAGACAACCCTTGATGAGTAAGGAATATTTGCAAAATCATAGGATAGTGCAAGCATACTACAACGCGAATAAGAATTTATACACAAGGACACAATAAAAATAAAAACTATCGTTTTAAATTATATAAGTTATTAAATAATAATGATTATATATAAATATACACATACGCACATACATATACATACATCTATCCGTATATATAAATAAATGGAATAAAATAGATAACCCATATAATATATGGTATACATACTTATGATAAAAATATATATTGCTTCAAACGATTTTTTAAAATTTAGAAGTTTGAATTTCCAACGGTAGGTCATTCCAGAGTAATATAGAGAAATATATATAAATATTACAATTGTCGTGAATTTTGAATCGTGTTATGGTTAATAACTAAATGTAGCTTCTTCATTAACTACCGTTAAAGTATTTAAATTCTCTAAATTCGTGTGAATGGACATTTTCTTAAGACGTAAAATTTAAAACTGTTTCGATAAGATACCACATCATTTAAAATTCATATTTATTTAAAAAAATATAAAGAAACTAAACAAATATAACAATACAAACGTAATACAAAGTAAAAACAACCTGCTACTTCCAACAAAACCCATGCATAGTATGAATTTCAAAGTCATATATCTCTGTAGTCTGATCATTAATATAGCCGAACAAAATGAGCTTGGTTTTTGCTATTATTAGTTAAAGATTTATTTGCTTAGAAGGAGTTTTAAAAAGTTAAAATTAAATATATGTTCATAACAATGATATTAATAAGTAAATTATTGAATAATTTGTTGTGTACCAAGTGGGTGTGTTACGTGGTAAAAATAAATGTAAAGTACCATGTTGGTGTAAAAATGATAACGTAATAACATGTTTATCCCGTAGTAAAAATAAGAAATTGATGCCATGTTGGTGTATCCAATGGTAATGGTAAGTATGAAATACCATGTAGGTGTGTCCCGTGGTAAGTAAGTGGTAAGTGAAAGTATAAGAAATACAATCAATGGGCATGTCCCGTGGTATAAAAAAAAAAAATAAATAAATAAATAAAAATAAGAATAAGCTACCACATGTGTGTGTTCCGGTGGTAGTAGTGAAAGTATAAGAATTACCATCAATGGGCATGTCCCGTGGTATAAAAATAATAAGAATAAACTACCATACTGGTGTGTTCCGGTGGTAGTAATGAAAGTATAAGAAATACCATCAATGGGCATGTCCCGTAATATAAAAAAAATAAATAAATAAATAAATAAAAATAAGAATAAGCTACCACATGTGTGTGTTCCGGTGGTAATAGTAAAAATGAGATTTATCCCATGTTGATGATGTGTGTCCATGGGCACCAGATCATATCGGCATGTCCGTTGATCTGGCTTTTTGTAAGCAGCCTGGTTTGTCCGGTGCAAAGAGAACAAGTATTTATGATAAAAACTATTATTATTATATATTATTATGATTATTATATATTATTATTATTATTATTATATATTATTATTATGATCATAACGGCATGTCCGTTGATCTGGCTTTTTGTAAGCAGCCTGGTTTGTCCGGTGCAAAGAGAACAAGTATTTATGATAAAAACGATTATTATTATATGTTATTAATATATATTATTATTTTTATATATTATTATTATATTAACGAGTATTTATGATAAAAATTATAATTATATTACGAGGACGTAATAAGATGTCAAAACGGCCGATAGTAAAGTTATATGTTGTATAAATGTTATGTAATTTCGCACATTAAAAGTATAATTGGATGTTTTTTCTTGATGCATTGTATTTTTAATAATTTGTTTTTCTCTATAACATTGTAAGATCCTGAATTCAGATGACCATTTGGTCTACTGGTTTCCAGAATGTTTATTAAATTAGAAATTAATATATGATGGTTGGTAATTAAAGAAATTAATGATACAATTACGAGGTCGTAAGATTACAAATCAGGAAAGGCCGAGTGTTAGTCATATTTATTTATAATAATTTAAATGGTAAATACATTGGAATTTACATGTTTTAGTTCATAAGTTTCAACAGTAGCGCCACCTACATAATTAATTATGGAATATTATTTAATATTTACTGTTAAATGTTTTAAGAATTAGAAGCATAGAATATTTTAACATAATGTTTAATCTTTTATTAATTATTAGAACTTATTATAAGGTATAAATAATATCATTTGTAAGTTGGTTATGAAATTGTAAATTACCCTCACCTAAATATTATAGTGTCAAAATATTATAAAACGAGTTGTAAGGGCTGCTCTCGCCCATTCTATTACAAATGGTTGGATATTAAACATTGAAGTGGAAGTACTGTGTATTACTGAAACAAGTCTTAACAGTACATAATAATATTATTTTTATCCTTCTTGGACGTCTTTTTGTATAGAGGATTTTTGAAATTTCAATATATTTTTTTAAAGTAACGTATAGAAGAATAGTACAAAGAAGAGATGGAATAGATCACATAGATGGCTAACAAGTAACTTCATCAAATACGTTATCAAATATACTAACAATAAATATAACATACATTATTATCGATTACATGTTTACGATTTGGAGAAAAGATTATATATATATATGTATAAAAATAAAATATAATTATTTTGTATATATTAAAGAAATACATCTTTTTATTGATAAAACAACAGTAGTTTAGAATTACATCATTTCAAAACAACGGTGATTTTTTACTAACAATAAAGCGATTAAAGCACTCTTTTTTAAATCCTTTGAGAGAGGAAACCATTATTTTACATTCAGTGTATTTATTTACCAATTATTTTCATATAAACTAATTTTAGTTTTAGTTTTGTTATCAAACACATACCCTACAATGCAATTGCTGCAATTATAATAAGTATCATCAACGCTCCGAAGCATTCTGACCTACTTTGTCTAGATGTTAATTATCTAGATACTAGTTAGTACTGTTGTTATTTTATTTACTATATTCCCAATGGCTTAACACTTAAATAATAAATAATATATTCTTGAATTGTTATATAACATTTACCAAGGACTAAATATTTCCCGATAGAATAATTTAAAACTTTTTTCATTTGATGCGCCAACAGAAACTTCTTTAAGTGCTCTAGTCCATAAAAAACTAGAAGATGACATTAACTTTCTTCATTGTCTTTTGTTCGGAATTACAGAGATTATTGCTTTTTTTATATATTGTATTTTATTTTAAATTATAATTGCTTGATGCAAACCAGGCGGAGATATTGTTAAAGAAATCAAAGGTTGTATGCACTTTTAGATTTAAACTTACATAAAAATTCGGCGCTACATTTATAATTTTTTAGTATTTATTAAAAATGTTTCATGTTAGATATCTTTTTCAAATGTTTTAAGTTTTCAAAGTCATCAGTGGACTCAGTGTTATCTTGTTCTCAGATAATAATATTTAGAATAATAAAGCAATGCGTTATCTAAATAGCTAAGATTTAACAATTTTATTTTATTTTTTTAATAAATACAAACGTACTCAAATTACTTCGGGCATATTTTTTTGTATGAAATAATAAGATAGTATTTACTGTAATTCATGTAATGTAAACTAGGCAGTTTGTGCTTCTGTGAACGATACTGGTAACATCATCCAACAAGTTTAGACGATCCGAACTAAAGTGGTTAAATATTATACTCCGAGCAAATTTACTGACTCAACTTTCACGAACTGTTTATACGTAAGAATATAATGTAGTATTTATTATAATGTACACTAGACAAACAATAACTTTTATTTAGCATTGTTAAAGCTTATTTAAATTGGAAATAATATAAAATAAAATTTGTTTACATGAACAGGATTCTAATTCTATTGGCTCGCTACCGTACTTGATAAATCTTTAAATATAAGAATATTTAATTAAGAACTCATACAAATTTCATTCTTTGTATTATGAAAGGGACTTTATTTTTCTTTGTTCATTCAAATAAGTATAAAAATTATTCAGAAGCTTAGTCCCGGGATCAAAAATGTGGGTTTTAATTTATAAGAACGGGAATATTATATTATGTATCTCGACGTCGTTCTGCGTACAAATGTAGTTAAAGTTTTTAATTTTATGTTGTCTCACAATATATAATATTTTTTTGTTATTTATATATTAAAACAATTGTAATTAAAAAGGATCTATGAGTAAAAAAAACTTGTTTGTTCTTCAATAACTTTTATAGATACTATTATAAATATATAAATACTGTTTTATTTTATTTTATTTTATTATTTTAAAAATTAAGATTATTGTATAAGAATAAAATTTATGTGTTTTGAATAAAATAAATTGTAAATATGTCATTGTGAAAACTGCCATAATTAAAATTTACTTAAATTTGTTTTTTAAACCCCCAAAATTTCACGCCATGTCAAAGTTTTTATATGAAAAACGATGTGAACAGAATATTTTCTGCCGTTATTTAATTTACAGGGTATTTTTTTGTTGTTTTCATTATCTTTAATTGGGTGTTCTTGTAAACCTCGAGGTGTTTTGGAAAAATAAAATGTTATTCAATTTCAATTAGCTTTATTGGTATAAGTAGATACATATTAAAACAATATGTTTTTTATAGTAAAAAAATAATTACATTTTTGGTTATATTTTTTATAAATTTTACATTTATTATTTTTAAGGATTTAATGTTAATGATCTGACTTCATCGTTCATTGATTCTTAAAAAAGCAATCCGTAAAAGTACCAAGTAACCTTATACTATTTCACTCTTAATAAACCGGTGGACATATTTAGCGGAACGCAAAAAACAGACTGCAAGATCATATGAAAACACATTTTTGTTGTACAATACATTTGATTATTATTCTGAATTAATTAAATTAACATTTTTGAACATAAAAAATCACAAAATTAAAGCGAAAGAAACGAAATTAAAGACAATAAGGTCAGTGACTTAATTCTGAAGAGTTTTGACCTAACACAATGAAAACTAAAGAAAAGTTAATATTGTCCAAATGACTGGTTTTTTCGCGATGGGTGATACAATCAGTATTTAGTGTTGCCACCTCTTGCTGTTAAAACTGCCTGCATGCGTCTGGGCATACTTTCTATTAAATTGTCAATAAAACTTTGCGGCATTGAGTTCCATTCTTCAACCAATGCGGTTTTGAGGTCTCTTACGTTGACAGGTGATGGATTTCTTTGTTTAATTTGTCTTCCCAGTTTGTCCCAAACGTGGTATTGGATTTAGGTCTGGCGAGCGTGCCGGCCACCCCAAAACCTGGATTCCGACCTCATTAAGATATTCCGAAACTAATACCGCAATGTGAGGTCGAGCGTTGTCATGCATTAAAAGAAAATTGTCTCCAATGAAAGGTGCAAAAGGCATCACAATCTGCTCTAAAATGTCGGTTACGTATCTTGCCGCAGTCAGGGAGCCGTTTTCTACGATGTGTAGCTCCGTGCGTGCTCCTAAGCTAATACCGCCCCATACCATTACTGACCCTCCACCATACGGCTCTCTCCCAATAATGTTACACAGAGCGTATCTTTCTCCGGGTCGTCGCCATACTTTGGTCCTTCCGTCATCTGGTTTTAGACAAAATCTGGACTCATCACTAAAAAGATCTTTTCCCCAAGCGTCATTATTCCAATTTAGGTGGAAACGAGCAAAGCTGGCCCGAGCCACTCGATGACCTGCGGTGAGCTGTGGACCTCTGGCAGACAAGTACGCCCCTATACCAGCTGCCTTCAGTCTTCTTCTGACGGTTTTGGTACTAATTATCACTTGTCGAACTTCCTGCAGCTGGTTTCGTACCTCAGAAGAAGTCAAGGTACGGTTTCTGAGAACACTGCTGACAATAAATCTATCGTCTCTCTCTCCTGTTACTCTTTTGCGACCTTTTCCTTTACGCCTGGTATACTCTCCAGTCTGCCGGTATCGTTTAACATTGCGGAAAATCACAGACTTGGAAACATGTAATGTTTGAGCCACTTCATTGTAAGTGTAACCATTTTCAATTAAAGTTACAGCTTTAGAAACCAGAGCAACGCTGAGATCCGGCATTATCGCCTAAATTTATCGAATTAAGTTCACTTCACTCAATAATGACAATTTTTCGTCAAAAAAACAACAGAAATAAAGTTTTTGTTAAAAACAACAAAAGCCGACGATAATTCCATACACTACGTGTCTCAGAAATTAGCAGATAAACAAAAAAAAACAAATGAAATTTAAAATAAAATTATTTTTAAAATCATCTTTTTTTTTTAATACATACTTTTTTTTTTAAACATATTGGTATAGTGGCCAATATGAAAATATGAAAATATTTTCCGTTATTCGACCTTTTTTTTGCGTTCCCCTAAATATGTCCATGAGTGTATTTAAAAACAAATAAAATGTATCAAAAAAAAATATTAAGAATTGTAAATATTAAACTTGTTCTCATTAATTTTTATGAGCCAGTTCCATTTCCAAATTTATTTTAAGCGAAAAATGACATTCGAAGTGGAAATTCAAATCAAACTGACGGAAGAGGGTAAGGGTTCGTGTGTCAACTCACGATTAAATACCCGTCAAATGAGATAAGTCCCTCCGTTTATTTGAGTATTTATAATTTGAATAATTTTATTAACCCCGACAATAGGTATGTGTAATACATTTTAATAACATATTTCATTTTAATTTAAGAGTCATTCTTATTTCAGCTTTAAACTTTTTGACAATATATGAAGATTTAAAAAATATATAATTGTTAGTATGTATAAAACCTAGTTTCATAAACAGATAAAAACATTATTATAATATTTCTATTTATTTATTTTTTGTTATATTAATCTAATAAATAACTCCTCAAAAAACAATATTTTTCCAAATTAATTTACAATAAATAAATAAGACTGAGACCAATGATAATAGCATATGAAATTATAATTTCATATGGTATTATCATTAGATATAAAAGGTATATCGGCTAAATTGAATAGACCGTTTTGAAGATATTCATCACACATACCAGCGTTATGTGATAATTTGACTTCATTATAGGTCTCGGTGCTAGTATGGCCGACTTATTCGTGTATTAAACCTCTAAATATAGAACGATTTTAATATTCAACACTGCTACCGTAAAGTACTTAAATCAATTTTTACCAACATTATTAAACTAATTTTTAACTCACGATATTTCGTTAAGTTTAAAATGGCATTATTATTATTATTTCTGCTTGTTATCATAATAATGTTTAATTATTTATCAATAGTATGTTCAAAAAAGGTTATAAAAAGGTTTATTGTTCTTATTTAAATTAATCATTTAAAAATCTTTTTATCTACTAGAAAAGATCTAGTGGTTTTAAACTTCTGAATAAACACATACACAGACTAAACTTACACTTTATGCGTCGAAAATTAGAAAAATTTAACATGTTTTCATTTTTGTTTCTTGCTGTTTTTTTTTAATAAAAAGACCAAAAATACAGTACATCTAATGGTGAGTAGTAGTAGTCACCTATAGACATTAAAATATAGATGGAAATAACCTGCCGCCCTTGAGAATTGGAAAGCATGACACTTCCATCTTTTATAACTGACTTTCACTTGGAAAGTTCAGACTTAAAAAATATTATTGAGAAAATTTGTGAAAAATATAATTGTAATAAAATCTTATAATAATATAAGTTATTCTAATATTAGTTATTCTCATTATAGTTGTAATTAAACTCTACATTTGGTATAACTCCTGGTACAATTTTAAATAACCTAAAACTTATCATAAACCTGATATGAAAATATCATTTTATAAAAACTGGCCTGGAATAAGACCAGGTGTTAAGCCATACCCATATTAATAATAAGCCAGGCTAAGTAGGGAGGGCGACATCTTTTTTCTCACACTTTTTAATTTGAACCTTATTTAAATCCCTGGATTAGTTTGTAATGAAACTCATGCTTCCGCTTCAGAATATTCTGGCTTGGATTGTGTTTTTTTTATATAATGCTTAAATTTTGTTTTTGGTATTTTTTTTTGTGTACTCATAGTTACATCTGTTGGATCATTTTTAACTAAATAAATAAATATTGACCATATTTTTTATTAGCCTAGGTGTTTCAGAAAATTTCGATGAGATATTTCAATTCAGGGTACATTTACGGTTACTACAATGCTAATTATCTACTGTTTTAGAGTTATTTTTATTTATTTTTCAATATGTAACAAGTTTAAGAATCTGTTTAGAACTAACACAGTACATATAAATAGAAGAAACAGTAAACCATTTTGCCTATTAAAAGATAATAATTTTTATATATTTTAGTATTAATGGATAGTTTATGCAGGTTTATTACAACGTTGATGCAGATGAGATGGTAAAACGCTTGCTTAGCAAGGTATAGGAACTTGAATCCACACCCCCCATGTAATGCTTTGTCTACATGGATTTTCTAAATATATATCAGCTAATAGAACATATTTTACTGAGTTAAAGTATTATTGACACATTAGGTTTTAACGAGAGGATATAAATCAACATGGGTTCTTGTAATATCGTTTTTGAAAACATTAATTTTATATATAACTCTATAATAACTAAAGGCATTGTCTAAATTTATGTACAATATTCAAATTGGTAATAACTTCTACCTCACTGCAATCGGTATGGCTACTATGAAATTATTTACACTCGTCTATAAATTGGATTGCATTTACGGCAAACTATTTGTAGTCATTGATTTATTTCTAAAGTTCATTCAGTATATTTTAATATTTATCGACTTTAGTAAGAATGTAATAGAATATTTTGTTATACAAATATTATTAATTTTAATCAACCGCTGTTAGATAGTAAATTCAAATTTCAAATTCAAATTCAAATTCAAAATATCTTTATTCAAGTAGGCATTTACACGCACTTTTGAATCGTCAATTACATTAAATTGGTCAGTAACTCTCAACTCTCTAGCAATTTTGATATAAATGTAAATTTAAGAAGACTTAATCTAAGAATTACATTCACTATGAACATAATTCAATTTCTTGACCCGTAAATGGGAGAATTCCTATTTAAGTTTCTTACTTACTATAGGCTGGTCATTCGCTCCACACCGCTGCTGCTTTACAACAAACCTAGACCACATACTGCACAACAGACGGCTACTAAATTAGAAGAGCTTCAATTAGAATGTCTAAGATATCCACCACACTTCCTTACTTCAACAGATTACCATTTTTTTCGAAATTTGGATAACTTCTTGCAAGGGAAAAAAATCAACTCCAATGGGGCAGTCCAAATCGCCTTCAAAGATTTTATTGATTCCCGTCCGACGAGATTTTTTTTGTCAATTTCATTTGTAAGGATCTAATAGAAGACGTATCTTATAAATAATAATGATTTAATACTATCACAATTACTTTCCTATTTGTCTGTTACAACATAACGCTTAACAAAACTTTATTTGTATTTATATTAATATTTTATTTAATTACTATTGTGGCTTCAATATTTCTCTTAGAAATTGCTGTAATTAAAATATATTACAAGCAATGTGAAATACAATAAATAACAGGTGTTGAGTTCATATTGTAATAACATAGTAATTATATTTTATATAATTTCTTCTTTTTAGATTTTTTCCATTTGTATTGCGTTCCTTTTAGTGGTAATTTTATAATTCTTATTGAATAAATTTTATACATGGTGTAGACATGATTGGTAAAATTTGTCGTTTAGTATAAATAAACCTGTCAAGAATGAAAATAATTATGCAATTAATACCGCCACACCTGATAGAAGAAGAAAGTAATACTGAATCTTACAATTTACTCACTCGTACCAAGAGATCAAAATATTAACACTAGATCCGTTTTCACCAATAGATAATAGAAAATAACAAAATAATATAATTTTGAATTTAAACCTATTTTTGCGCCTGATTTCACGTCCACATCTTTTCTTAATATAATATTATGGTACTCATGCACTTTATGTAAAAAAATACTTCCAACGATAACTCCAATATTCTTTTATGCTTTGTATTGCGTTTCAAAATAATACGAATATATTTTGATACAAATGATGTAATCTTTTAACATATTCAACAATACCGCATATAGTAGGTACTGTACTATAGCTGTGGTTGGCCACATCACGCCTCATACAGATGCATAGCCATATAACATGTATAGCCATGTAAGCCTTATTTAAAATTTTAATAAATATTCAATAACCTCTGGAACCCACTAAGGTTTGCCGGAGGGTTTGAATCTCTGCCCGTATCGATTAATGGATTTTATATTTATTTAAAAAGTAAATAATATACTATTTTTTCATAACGAAATGTGTTTTTTAGTTCAGAGCAGATATAATTAAGTATTTGTATGGAATGTCAACTTATCACTTACAATATGTAGTACATGTCAATACCGGAATTAGCTATAGCTGCATTTCATTCCTTTTTACTGAAGTTAATAACTTCAATAACTTAAATAGAACCTAATATGGTTTCTTGTTTAATCTCTATTTATTTTTAAATCTACTTTTCTATTCGGGTCTCCTGACCCACCCGCTCCCCCGGTGACGCTGTAATAGCCAACAGGGCTAACAGCATAGACAGACAAAAAACAAAAAAAAAATACTTTTCTATTTGGGAGTCTAGAAATTATTGTGTCATAGGTTCAATTATTTTTGTTTTTTTTTTAATAAAAAAAAGTAATACCTTTATTTGTAGAATTGTTATAAATATATGTTTTTCCCTTTTCTTCAACGTTGCTTGATATCTATACTAGCTTTTTAGGTATGACTTTGACTTAAGCTACAAAAGGCCATTCATTCATTTCTCGTTTTAAGTGCGCTCTCTGACTAACGTCTTGAATTTAAGAACTGGTAAAGTGAGCCATATATTTTATCGTAATTTGAAATGTTTCATCCCTGAGAATGAAATTTCCTAAAACTTATTTA
Source organism: Napeogenes inachia (assembly GCA_959347355.1). Lineage (NCBI taxonomy): Eukaryota > Metazoa > Arthropoda > Insecta > Lepidoptera > Nymphalidae > Napeogenes > Napeogenes inachia. Next base: position 17,386,097 of record OY365793.1, on the reverse strand, counting down.
TATTTCAAATTCTCAACATTTAAAATACCCATACAGAGACAGACGTAAAAAAAATCTTTCAAAATATATCTAACATTTAATAGTATATTTATTTATTATAGCTAGAGGCTATTTAGATTTAAGTAACAATAAACCCAAATTTTTTTAAGGATTAGAAGAGCAAATATAGCGCATAAGATTCTGTGTTTCTCGGATTTGTCAAATGACTAATTCTGAAGTAATATCGATTTGCATTCAATTATGTAGATTAGTTTAATTATCAAAGATTGTAAAAGTGAAACTAAACTCAAAGTTAGAACTATCCTTAAAATATAGTTTTTAACTCTACAAAGTTTATAAAAGTTTAGCTTACTAGATTGTATCTTGGTGGAGTAACTTTCATAGTAACCAAACAATTGCATAATGTTATGGTTAATATGTTATTGTCATTTAGTACTATATTTTATTCCAAAACAACTTTCAAATGCAGAATTTTTTTTATGTTTTGACAAATATTCTATAAGTAAAAAATGAAACCATCATTTCCTGGTTATAATTTACCTCAGTATTATAAATGAACCTACAGTTTGATGTTTGAATGAATAATTTTACTGCAGATACTAAGATGATTTGAGGCATGATTTTATTGTTATAAATAACGTTATAAATATTTTTTTCAATGGTATTTTAGTATAATTTGGTGCGAGATTCAATTCTTGTTGTAGAATCTCAAACATCGGTTTATCCCGTAGACAGAGAATGCAATGACAGACAACTGATGATTTTCTATTGAAACAAACAAAAATGAGAATAATATATGCTTAAACTATGATGCTAAAAGTAGTTTGACGGGAAATCTTATTGGATCAGTAAACATCTAATTGACTGCCCCAAAAAGATGTAGATATTTACAATGTAATGAATTCTTAAACTTTCAAAATAGTAAGTACTTACTCAGATTTGGTCCAAATGTTTAATAAAAAAAATATTCGAATGTAGAACATCATTTTTGTTGGAGATATTTTGATTTCATTTATTTTTCATAGCAAGATATTTTATTTTATTCTTACTTAAACTAATAAATACTGAAATAAAACAAATGAAAATTAAAATTTAAAACATAATGAAAATTAAATGATCACTATAATTTTATTATATATTGGTGTTCGGTATAAACGTAATCCAGTTCATAGACAATAATGTATTAGAAGCATTACATGCGTACAGTATACATAGGTACTACTAAGCTACTAAATAAGTAAATACTGTAAGAAAAAGTTAGCGTGGGCGCTACAGTTATACAAGAAGCCAAAAATTTTATCTTAGTTAAATTAAGATAGCCCAGGCTTAAATTGCTTAAACATTATTATATTATGGGACCTGCCTTTACCGTCTCAATAACGTAATTTAGTATATATAAGTCCTAGATAACTTTTAAACGAAAGGTAAAACACAGACTACTATTTTTATTTAAAATCTTAACTTAAAATGTTTATTTTCCTGAATATAACAACGATTAAAAAGGAATTTAATGCTAATGTTTATTATTATAAAGTAAAAGATAGTAATGAAAAATATTATAAAATCTGTTACATACCCGCCGGCTACATGACAACAACAACTAGTATGAGTATTCTCTATGTATTATGAGTATGATAAAATAAAAAGCCTCCTTTCGAATGCATGGAAAATCCATCAATCTCTACACAGAACAGTATTGGTAAAACTCTTCAATTACGCGCATATGTAATTTAATTAATAAATTACATATTATGTGAGTCCTTGATTCCATATTTATGCTGACTCATTATCTTAATGTATAGAAGTCTGAAATGAAAACATATCCTCTGTAGTTGTGTTTGGTTTTTCTTTTGTTGTGGGATGCTTAAATCAATTTATTGTATTTCAGCTAGTTCCGCATGTTTTTATGTATCAATATACATATACCTGCTTACCTTTATTTAGTCGCGCATATAGATTTACATTCCACTAATAAATATGTTTTATTATTATTGGTGAATATAGTAAATAAGTAAAAAAATAAATGTAAAATTAAAAGAATCCCCGATAAAAAAGACGTCGAAAAAGGATGAAAATAATTTTATTATGTACTTATTGAAGTCGTTGCGTCGGTGAACCATTGTACATACGTTGATGATGGTGTCTATTTTACAAAATTGTCAGAGCTAATGAATAAGGACTTAGATTATACAATTTGATATTATTATTTCGTTATTTGCCTTGGTAATTTGCTTGCATTTTGAATTCGTCTTTTATTTAGCGGTCCCCCGACGCAACGACTTCAATAAGTATATAATAATATTATTTTTTACCTTTATAGACGTCTTTTTGTAACGGGGGTCTTTAATTTTTTTTTTATGCCTTTTAAAATTATTTTACTTTTTCTATGTTATACTAAATAAACCTACGGACACACTCATTTCACAAGTTTAAATTTAAACTATCAATATTGTATTTTAACCTTTTACCAGCACCAATAATATCTTGGAGACGACTGCTTCTATTTCGAACAAACATAACTAAAAACCATCTCGATGAACCAACCTTTCGATTAAAAAAACCGCATCAAATCCGTCCACGCGTTTGGCTGCTCCGTTACCACAGACAGACAGATTCCCAGGACAAACTTATAACACCCTTCTTTTTGGGTCGGGGAATGGTAAAATAAGCGTGAGCTCTACTAACTAACTTGTGTATTGAGATACAGTAGATAGTAGTCAACGGAGGCGCCCCCGTTGGTTCAAAGCAACTAAACTAATCATGAATATTTAATGTTAATATAGTTAGTTTATTTACTATTTAACCTACAATCTGCTTGTTCACCCTACAAATATATAAAATAAGAACATATAAACTATTCTTGAGAATAAAAATATCTTTAAATATTAATAGCCATGTCATTCTTGAGGATGTTGCCGACAGAGAAAGAAAAATTATTAGATATCTAACATGATTTCATAGATATTTAACAAAAATTAGGATAACTTTTTATTTGTGACTTTGTTACAAAAAACAATGATAAATGAAATGAATAAAAATAAGTCAAATCTTAATTAAGAAACCCCGAAAACAAAGATGAAATTATATTAGATACAATGTCTGTCCAAAAAGTATCGTCAAATTCGTATTTTTTTTTAAGTATTCATGTATTCATGATTATCTATTTTTTCCCCTTTAAAATATTCCCCTTTGGATAAGATGCACTTGTGCCAACCTTGTTTTCCAATCTTGGAGTTGAACAAGATCACAAAAAAAAAACAATTATTGTGATCTTATTTAACTCCTTCTTTGATGCTTTTATCTCCTCCATCGTGGCATAGGCCTCTTCAGTTTTGGGAAGAGGAAAAAGTCACAGGAGGCTAGGTCTTGGGAATACGGTAGCTGTGTTAAACACCATTATAAACACCATTACTGTGTTATTTTTGGCACAAGTAACGATGTGTGAGCAGGGGCGTTATCAGATACATCAGATCATCGCATCATCAGATCAGGTCAGGTATACAGATTTTATGATCAGTTTTTTGAAATAAACGAAAATCGAAGTCTAGTTAGAATACATCCAAGCGAAACAGCTGTAAAAAAATTACTGGAGATGATAAAGTGTTAATCTTTTATTCCTGGGCATCCCCTACAGTAAAACAAATGACCAAAAGATAAACAAATATTTACAATTACTAAACCCAAATTGCCTGCTGTCAGATAACTGAGATAAACGGGCGAACATTGTTTGTGAAATGCATTGTGATATAAAGATTTATAATAAAACACGGCCAGGTAACCGAGGAATTTAATATCCCCTCATATTTGCGTCGCTTGACACGTTTTAAAGGAAACGACCAAATGTTTACATACGTTTAGTAGCGAACAGTGCTTACGTAATTTTTCTATAAACTGCTTTCGTTGCAAATTGGGGTTAGATTAATAATGAATAATGAAAGTGTGATAGACATTTTTTTTTTAATATTAACGTTAAAAAACCTCTCAATTCGTAATCATTTTTTGTAATAAAGTTAATGTAGACCACTAAACAATTTAATCCTAGAGGCATATAAAGAAAATTATTTGTGACATTTTATTAGTTGATTAATAGTATAAAATAACGAAAATGTATTCAACCGAATTCCTATACTAATTGGCCTGGCATCGACTTCGAACCTATTAGTAAATAGTTATATAATAAATATTAAATCGTCATTATTTTTTACTTTTTAGCTCTAAAATCGGTATTTTTAACGTAGTTATTTTTATTTTTACATCTTAGTGTACTCTTTAACACAGACTTCATTATATAATTAGGTTTAGTGAGTCCGTGGAAGTTGTTCCAAGTATAACATTTAACCAGATTACTTTTGTTTCCCTAAATATGTTGGATGTTTCCAGTGTAACATCACTACAGAGAGTGCACTTTATGAAGTAATGCTTTTTATGTATTAAAAATAAGATGAATTATTAATCTGAGTCATTCTCTTTATTTTTCTAAAGAATTTTTGAATTTTATTATGTTAGTTAGATAACTTGTTTTTAGTGTTTTAGTATAAAGAACTATACCTTTACAAATAATTATTATATAATAACTTCAAATAAGCCTTTGTTAACACCAAATAGTTTGGTATTTCATACTGTTTTGAAAGGATTGTACTATGTTTGTCATTTTGTTGTTTGTCATTACAATAAATAATACTATTAAAACCTGATTTGTATTAACTTAATGTCAAGTGAGCATATTGTATTTGATACTACAACCGATGTCGGTACACCAGATGATAAAAACAGAGAAAGTCAACATTTTGAAGTTTCATGAAAAATTATAGTAAATATTACAACAGATAAGTATCAACCCAGATAAGTATCATCTACGGAAAGTAGGTTGGAATGCTTCAGAACGTTTGCGGTACTAATTACAGTAGATAATCAGTTTGGGATTGAATAAGTATTTAATAAACATAACTAGAACAGTAATTAATATTATTTATTTTCAAGTACATACTTTAACATAAAACAAAAAAAAAGGATAAATATTTCAGACATTTTCACAAAATGTGTTTCCTAAACTAACCTGTCGTATTGTATGGTTCGGAGTGCTGGGCGACGAAAGGGCATTACATGCGGCTGAGATGCAAATGCTAAGATGGATGTGTGGTAAGCTACAATGGTTAAAATTAGAAATGGATAAAATTAGAAAAGAGTATGTAAGGCGAAGTATGAAAATAGCGCCCGTGACCTAAAGGCTGTCAAGCAACTGATTAGCGTGGTTCGGGCATGTTATGCGAAGGGATCAATGTCATGTGACGAGGAGAATGTTAAAGATGAATGTGGATGGAAAGAAGAGGAGCGGAAGGCTCGACATTGTGAAGGATCGTCAGTGTGGAAGATGATATGCTGAGACCAGAAGTGAATACTGAGATGACGAATGATAGAGCTGAGTATAGAGAAAATGACATGTTGTGCCGACCCCACATACTGGAATAAGGACAGGAGAGAGAGCAATCTGTCCCAAACTAAGCAAAACTTGTACTGTGCTACTAGCCGACTGACAAATATAATACTTAAACTTTTTTTCGTAAGTACGTACATGTTATATACATAACATCTAGGCCCTAGAAAAATGTTACGATTATTTTTTATTACGATGATTTTTCTTGGGTATTAAACCCCGAAACGACAACAAGCAATTGATGGAGATAGGATGACATTAGGCCAATCAGTGGTTAAGAGATTTCGTAAAATTATATCTAAATTGCCTTATAGTTTACATAACTTACTAGTTAACACGCGGTTATACTCGTTAGACGTGTAAGTAGAGAATTGGGGACTTCTTATAAAAGCTACTACTACAGCCATTGGTCTGGCGTCCTCTACTGAATGGAGGCTGTGCGATTTTGCTAACAGAAATGAGATACATTTCTGAGCATAAATTTGGGAATTCTGCTTGTTAAAAATATGCAAAATAGTACAATTGTTCATATCAGAAAACAGAAGAAGAATATTCTTCTGATTGAGATTTTTTTTGATCTTACCACGTTATTCTTTTTTAAAATAATCTTTTTTATTTTTTATTTTTATTCATTCTATATTTTTTTATAGACTACAAATTCTGAATTATGTTTTCGAATACGCCACTGGATTTTAGAATCTAAGTTATGTTTTCGGACTCGATATCATCGAATTATTTCCTTTACTGCTTTGATCGTCATTTTCATACGAAAACTACGTGAACGAATATTTTGTTTTTATTTTTTTTTACTTACGTACAGTATGAGGTTTTATTCGCCTACCAATGAAATAGCCCGGTACGCAACCGTTCGATGAATACCAGCCGGATTAAGAGTATTAAAAATTGCTTTTGGCTCCATAACTACATTTTTGTGTAAATATAGGTTCTATTTGTCACCCCACTTAATATTAATAACACTAATATATTGATGAGAAAAATAAGATAACACAATTATTATTAATATAAATTAATTTATTAGAATGACAGATTACAGATAAAAATAGAATATGATGTGTTTTCTACTATTTGTGTTTTAATGAAACCGCCTAACGTATAGCGACGCTATGGGGCTCGGGTTCGATTTCCGACAGAGTCTGTCTCTTATCATGTATGTGATGAGCATAGATGTCTGTTATTCTGGGTTTGGTCGTATATTAAATATATTCTCAGTATTTATAATGTATAATTCTATGTATTTGTATCGTTGTCTAACACCCTTAACACAAGCAAATAATTTGCTTTCTTAGGGGTTAAATCAATTCGTGTCCTGATATTGTTATTATTGTTAATGAAACGATATTTGGACTCAGAAACGGTATATGATAATATGTAAGAAATAAATGTACCAAGATAAATATAATCTCATATCTGTGACCGCACTGTGAGACCTCGATATACTTTTTTTTTATTTTTAAAATTTTGTGAACCATGATGATTTTTATTTTTATTTATTTATTTATATCTTTTCCACTTAGAATCATAATCAGTGATCACTTGTGTACGTCAACATGGAAGTGTCAGGAGGGCCTATTACGATACTAGATTTATCGTAATAAGCCCTCCTGAGAAAGCACTTTCCATCTTAATGTTAAAGCTATGAGGGTTCCAAACGCGTCCTGGTCTGAGAAGAACCACACAACAAACTCAGCCGGATATATTTTTTGTTATTGTGATCACTGTTTCACAAACGTCAAACTTAAATGCAAATTTGGAACAACTAGAACCGTCGCAATCAATAGAAAAAGAAGCCTAATGATTTCAGGCAACGAAAATTAAATAATAATAACAGAAAAAACATATATATATAAATCTTCGGCCTGCCACACAACCAGTCACCGCAAGCAGCACCCGTTCACGAGCATAACACAAGAGCCAGCCATCACCCCCTTCGCACATATTTGAGGGAGGGAGGCAACCCGACTCCCGATGCTACCGCAAGTAGTGACTTCTAAGGAATCGGTGTGATGCAGAAGGTCGATAAAGCAAAATAATTTACAACAAAAAACAAATTGCGGAGATTACTAGCTATTCGCAATACAATACAGATTCATTCCCAGGCCATACCGTCGTCGATGTAATCCTTTACACTATAGTAGGATTTTTTTATTAAATTATGTTTAACATATAATTTAAATTTATTTAATGATAGGCTTAAGGCTTCATTTGGGAGCTTATTATAAAAACGTATACAATTACCCTTAAAGGATTTACCTATTTTATGGAGCCTAGTGCCGGGCATAGCGAGTTTATTTTTTTGTCTTGTATTAATTTTATGTAAATCACAATTTTTCTTGAATTTTGAAATATTTTTATGAACGTAAATTAAATTTTCATAAATATATTGATTGTAAACAGTCATAATTTTAAATTCTTTAAATTTGTTTCTTAAAGAGTCTCTTGGTCTCATATTATATATTGCGCGAACAGCCCTCTTCTGCAATGTAAATATGGTATCAATGTCAGTCGCATTGCCCCATAAGAGTATACCGTATGACATTAAGCTATGAAAGTAACTAAAGTATACTAATCGAGCAGTTTCCATATTTGTTAATCGACGTATTTTTTTAACCGCGTATGCAGCAGAACTTAGTCTGCTTGACAAATCGAATATATGAGGACCCCATTGCAATTTTTCATCTAAAGTAATGCCCAAGAAAGTAGTAGATTTGACCAAGTCCAAGTCCTCATTATTTAATTGTACATTGGTTCTAACATTTTTAACATTTGGTAAACTAAATTTGACACATTTTGTCTTTTTTTTATTAAGCAACAAATTATTGGCGTTAAACCATTGTACAACATCTGAGAGAGCATTGTTTACATCGTCAATAACAGATTGCCGTCTATTAACTTTAAAAGTAAGAGAAGTATCATCAGCAAACAACACTATCCCATGTTTTTCCCTCACTAGGTGAGGTAAGTCATTTATGTAAATGAGGAACAAGAAAGGCCCTAAGATAGAGCCCTGTGGCACACCTATTTTTACCAAAGAACCAGGGGAACGTTTTCCATTTACATCAACTTTTTGAATTCTATCATTAAGATATGAACTAATTAAATCTAGGGACTTATTTTTAACTCCATAATGTTCTAACTTTTTTATAAGGATTTCATGTTGAACGCAGTCAAACGCCTTAGATAGATCACAGAAAATGCCAAGTGCATCCTGTGATCCTTCCCAGGCTTCAAATATGTTTAGTAATAGCTCAACACCAGCATCTGTTGTAGAGCGACCGGCAGTGAAACCAAACTGGTTTTTGTGTAAGAGATTGTTTTTACTGAAATATGCCACAAGTTGATTAAGAATTATTTTCTCAAAAATCTTACTAAAAGTGGGTAAGACTGAAATAGGTCTATAGTTACTAGGATCTAATGAACAGCCGGATTTGAATAATGGAGTTATTTTACTTTGTTTCATTAGATCAGGAAATATACCATATTCTAAACAATTATTAAATATTAATGCTAAGTCTGGCGCTACAATGTCAATTATGGACTTAAGTATGTCAACAGAAAACCCCCAAAGATCACTAGTCTTTTTAACGCAAATTGATCTAAATACTTTGATTACTTCTTGAGCATTAACATTTTCAAACTTAAAACTACTAACACATTGATCTACATTCTCTCTAAGTAAACCCATAGCTGCAGCGGTAGAAGAATTTAAAGATAACGTTGTAGTCACTGGAATATTAGTAAAAAAGGTTTCAAAAGCAGTAGCAACCTCGAGGTCAGACATGACATATTTATTATCTATATTTAATTTAAAGTCGATCCTCTGGGATTTAGCTCTTCCAGTTTCCTCATTAATTATTTTCCAAGTTGTTTTTATTTTATTAATGCTATTTCCTATTTTATTTTGAATATGTTGATTTTTTGCTATTTTACATTGTTTTTTAAAAGATTTGGAAAATAATTTTACTTCATCCCTAAACTCATTACTAGTGTTAAACATCAATTCCGCATACATATTATATAATTTTTCTCTATTTTTGTGTAACTCAGCAGATGCCCAATCACTAAACACTAATTTATCATTAACAACCACTGTTTTAGGAGTAAATATAAAGTTAAATAATTTAGTGAAAGTACTAAAAAAGTCATTATACATAATATTGGGGTTTGAATTTTTCATCAAAGGCAAATAGCGTACTAACCCATTTTTAATTTGTTCGATACGTTCTATAGTCACTGGTATAAAACTTATTTTCTGTTTTGATTTTTCTCTCTTGCTACAACTGAATTTAATAAATTGGCCATAGTGGTCAGAATCTAATGTATTGAATAAACATTTAAAATTTGGAATAACACTTGTAAAAATGTTATCAATACAAGTGGCACTAGTGGTTGTGACTCTAGTAGGCTCCATAAACATGTGTAAAAGATTATAAGATTTGAACAAATTTAAAAACTTTATACTTATTGAATTTTGTTCAAGAATATTAATATTGAAGTCTCCACAAATGATTACCTTTTTACTAGAACGTGATAGTTTATACAATACCTCATCCATAATCTTTTCAAAATGTTCAAAGTTAGATGACGGTGGCCTATAAACATTTACAATTATGAACTCTTCTAACTCAACTGAAGCAAGTTCAGTTGTCCGCTCAACAGAGTGGCTCACTATGTCCTTGCGTTCTTTGAATTTTAGCTGTTTATTTAAAATAATTAAAGAGCCACCATGTATGGAATTAACTCTGTTGAACGAACTACCAACCTGGTGGTTATTGAAATTAAATATTAATTCATCATTCTTAAGCCAATGCTCAGTGACACAAAAAACACTAATATTAAAAGTATTTAAAAACAATTCAATTTCTAATTCCTTATTTCTAATACACTGAATGTTCTGATGCACCAGGTTGATACAGTTTATATTATGTTTTTTATTATTTATTTTAACAATTTTTGTATTTCTATAATGATCATTAATATCATTATTTGATATCTTAATTATTTGGCTAGAGGATATCTCTACTGTCTTAATGTCTAGTTTAAACTACTACTAATACTACTATTACTAGTTGGATTTATTTCCAAGCTGTTTTTACTTATACAAGTAACTGAATGTTGTTCAATAGAAACAATTTTAGCCAAATTATTGGCTGTCATAGTAAAATAATATAATAGCGATGAAGCTACCTGTCTTTTAATATATGGAGATAGGTAATACCTACCATTAGTCAAATTATAAAAGTTACTAACATTAGTGTTAGTGTCAATCACATGAAATTTGTCATTATACAAACATAAATTATATATCACATATTATTAAATATGTCGTTACTCGGCTATAATCACGTTATGTAATTGGAATTTGCCCGTCTAGTTTCGAACCGCGACGCTTCGAGCTCATAAACCCCCGAATTCGAACCCCGGATGGGTTCGAAACTAGTCGGTCAAATTCTGGTGAAATTACGTGATTATAGCCGGGTAAATATAAATTTGGTAACTTCAGGATGCTGTTACAGCGTTTTGTGTGTATCCTAAACTTTATGCCTAGAATCTTAGAAACCGCTGGAGGTAGATGAATAATTTACTGATCTGATTTATTTATTACGAGCTAAGTTTGTTAAAAAACAGTTTATTTTAAAACTAAGATTTTTTTTATTTCTTGTTTGTTTCATTCAATTAGATGATATTATCATATTTTTTTTATATATATAATTATTATGTTCATTCCTAATTTCACATAATAATATTACTTCGTAAAAAATACTTCTTTGTGAATACACCACCGAAAAGTACAAAACAGACAACTCTTGTGTCGCTTTGAAATGCTAATTTAATTTGACGAACTGAAGTGGACTGGTATTTAAATAGATTTTAACGCATACATTGCTTTGAATATTATTTAAAAAATGTTACATATATTATTATATTCTAAATGTAATTTGAATTTTAGTCAGCTGAGTTAGTAATAACAATCATTTTCAAGTCTTGATGAATTAATTTACATAGAAAACTGAAACTACATTTATTCTAGGTTTATTATTAAGATATTAGAATGGTAATGGTATGAATATGAATCTAGCCAAATATATAAAAACATGTTATTAGGAGCTAGCACAGAGATCTATGCTAGCTTCTACAAACACAAACATCAGCTCCTAATTACAGATGTAATTTATGGGTTTGGTTTTGATTAAGTATATATTAAGTATTCTTTATTTAATCGTCTTTATAGGGAGGGAGATAACATCTTTAAGGATTTGCAGTATAATACGGAATTGAAAAAATGCAATAACTGATTTTTTATTTGAAATACTGTATAAAAGTTTTATATAGCCTTGCTTCTGGGAAAGATTCTACATCAAAATATTTATGAGTAACTTTAATCCGTACCGTAAAAGGAAGTAAAATAAGTACAAGAATGTTTCAATATAAAACGCGGACGTGATAGCTACTCGTACTACAAAGAGCAGCCATTCTCTACACTTTCGATCTTAAAAGAGATAAATAGATATCTCCCTTCTTCTCTTGCTCAGTTAATTTTATAAGTGTGTGTAATGTGTACAGGTAGTTTCCCGTGTTCCATTTATCCTATTATTCACATGTTTGTTAATTTTATTTTATTACATATTGAACAATAAATCTTTTTATAGGCATAAATAGAAGAATTTTTGTATTGGTATGATTTTAATTTTTATATTTTAATAAGTGTCTTTCATGACATCCTGGGATAATACTCAAAAATTTATAAAAAAAATATTGATTTTTTTTTAAAGTGGTTTTAAATGTATCTTATCACACACGTTTAACTTGATAATTGCAATTTCAACTGTAAGGTAACTAATCGCCAGAACATTTTGTTTTATTTTTAAATAATATTTTTTTAATAACGCTCACTATTTTTGATTAACAGAAGGCTTTTAAAAAAAACCTATGAAAGAGATAATCGAGTCTATAGTATTTAACCGTGGTTAGCTAGTTTATCATTATATGATCACCTTATTTCTTGTTAAGGCTCTTATTGATTACAAGTCTAAAAATATGAAACACGAAACTTAGAATTGTGACCAAAAATATTTTTTTACATGTTGTTTTTTTTTTCGACTAACTATCTTTAGACTAACTACATTCCTAAATGTAGTTAGTAGTTACCCTCACATACTCACTTTATAAATATAGCGCACATTTACATCATTGTGAGAGGATAACACTGCCTGTTTCGAGCCTGCCCGCATACGAGACTACAGTCAAGTGAATAGTCACTTCTACAGTCACTTGAATGTAATCTCGTAGCTAGACTGTACTTAATAAATAAATATACAACTTTACCTAAGGTACATAGAAATAACATTTAATAAGCCAATTACGTCATTTTAAAATTTTGTTCTTCCTATAACAATAACAGTTTTTGCTTTAACAATGAGAAATAATAGCTTTATTTTTTACTTTAGTATATGTACATTTTTAATCATCTTTGTGTCTCCTGACACCTGTCGCTTAAAATATTTCATTTCATTTGAGTAAGCAAGATCAGTGGATTTACTTGCCTCAGAGTATTTGTTCACAAATCCTTCCTTTATGAAGATTTTCTTTCATCTTGCCTTTTTACGATACAAAAATAAAATTCTAAATTAAGGTTATACGTAAGGTGATACCAATTTTATGTAAATTTTTAATAAATGTAAATTGAGGCTTACATTATTTCGCGGAGTTTTTCAGATTAAGCCTTTAAACTCTGTAACAATATCTTTGTTACAGCAAAAAAATGTTTATTGTAAATTACAAAAATGACATCAAAGTTCATATTAAAAAAAGACTCATTTCTACAAGCATTTATGACCATAAAAACCCTTTGAAGTAGAAAAAAACTTTGCGACTTAATTCACGGTACCGCAACTAAAATGTATAGAATAAATATAGTTAAAAAAAAAACACGATTTAAAAATAAATTGAACTACACAGTAGAAAATAATTAGTAATATAAGAATGAATAATGAGCAAAATATTATAAAATTATTCTTTTTAAAAAGGCGTTTTGTGCCATATCTCTAGTTTCATTTTCGAAGTCGATTTTGACTTTAGGTGGTCAAATCCTATTGGAACATTAAAAAATTCTAAAAGACAATTAGCAGTTCAATACCTAGGTAAGATTAATTCATTATCCTCGCTAATATCACCGGAATCAATATTTTTTAACAAAATCTTTGAGTGAGAATGACACAAATTTCGTTTGCGGTCTATCTTACAAATGCCACAAAAGTAATAGCACGAAGCTTTTTTCCACATTAATTTTATAATATTTTATGAATGTTCGTATCAAATTCGATACATATCTATTTTTTTTTCAAAAATCTACTTGAAAATGTAATACATATCAATGTAAAAGATGATGAAAAAAAACTTTTTTTTAAATACAAATATGTTTTCAGCAATTTTTTTTTTCGGAAAAGTTATTTTTATACATTTATTTAGGATGATGAGATAATCTGATCGAACTATTAATTTACTACCGGTCCTTGAAATCGTATTTGAAAAAGTAGGTTACAAGTAAACAAGCAAACATACAAGCTAACATACACGTGAAACGAATAAAAGTGTGTTATAAAGATAAGGGCCGGTAAAAAAGTTTAATCTTAAATGTTATACAAGCTGTTGTCATCAATGTGATTTCTCCTTTTCTCCATCCTTCAAAATATTTCTTTCTGAATTTGGGATGATTAACAAATGTATATATGTATTATATGTATGTATGTATTATGTATGTATGTATATTAATTGTATTGTAATTTTAGACGAAAACTTTTCGTTTCTGTAAAATCTATAAAATATTCCGAAATAAAACGTTTCCAGTATGTTTGAATCAGCTGAGTGCAAAAATCAAAATAGTAATAAAACATATTGTTAATAGCTATACATAGAACTTTTTATTGCCATTTTAAACTATTATAACAACAAATACCTAGTTTTATTCTATACATTATCCTTAAATGTGAAGTATGTGTCCCAGTAGATGGGTTTAATTCATAGAGATATTATACATATTAATATATTAATAACATATATATTAATTCTATGGTTTCATTATCTGCACGGAACTCAAAAAGATTAACAAGTATGTTTAGATAAAATTCAAAGATAGACTAAATAGATAGATAGATAGATGCCATTCTTGTAGACTAGACTGAAGCTGAAAATTAGAACCTAAACCTGTCCCATGTCGGTAGGACTTTGAACTCGCAGTACCTTGAATGAATGTTTGTCCTCATATTTAATTTACATGTATTTGTTTGGAATGCATAACAATTTTAAATTATATTTACTCATAATTCCAGTAGAGGATCAATTTACGATCCAGTAATACTATAACAATTTAAAGATAAGCAGCATGATTTCTTAAAAAAAAAACATATTTTTTATACCTATTCAATACTTTATTATCCTATTTTATATAATTTAAGAATTTATTTGAAGAACATGACATTCTTTATTGAAATATGAAGATAACGGAATTAATGCCAAAAAGGAATACGACTTCGGATTAACGTCTCAAAGATTATTATGCGAGTGTCTTAAATGATGACAGCATGAAGTTGCTTCGAAGTTTACAATTATTAATAACAAGAAGAAAGAAACAAAGTGACAAAAATTAAACTGTAAATATATTTTATTGTTTAAACAAATCACTTTGTCATTCTAGAATATGTTAGATTTGCAATAGTTATACCAACGCCTACACTTGCTGACATCAAAATGATAGTAATAAATCTGTAGTATTATAAAATAAATATTTAATAAACTAAAACAATTTAATTACTTTTACCCTATTGTAAAAACATAAAAAGAACTATCACAAAATAATTTAAATAAAATGTTTTAAAAATGTTCCAAGGCGTCTAAGGTAACTTTAACACACCTACATTGTAACAAGCCTTGAATGCCACCATTTATCTCTTAATCACAGTAATGAAACTGTAATCAAAACACGTTTAAGTCGTTAACGTGATATCATAATTAACACTATTGTATTCAGGCCTTCAGTCATCGAGGAAATTAATCCAAAATAATGGTTATGAATTGGTACGTATTGTAAATTATGTTTTCATTAATGATACAAAGTGATCACAAAGCTAAAAATATCAAAAACATATTCGGCTTTTTTTAAAATAATTGTAATAGAAAATAAAGAATTGTACTGTAACTTCATTATATCCTATTAATGATATTGTTTACAAAATAGCCATATTTTACTATGTATTAATTCAAAATTTGTTTTTAAACTTAGATTTCCAATCGATGAAATGAAATAAATGAAAAAGTTGTTGTTGAACATTTCTTTGTTTCATAATAATGTATGTACGTATCCAGGTCTTTGATATTAAAAATGCCATATTTATCATTATTTACAAGAGCTTTTTAAATGATAAATGATACTGAAATTTGATGACACTAATAGTGATGATAATAACGATTTAAGAACTTGACAATAAAAATATTACTTTATGTAATCCTTACCCCAATTACCTTTTAAATACAGCCTTAAAATATCCGAGATAAATGAGCGAGCATTGTGAAACTCATTGTGATATAAAGATTTATAAAAAAAAATACGGTCAGATAACCGACGCTTTTAATATCCCTTGATATTTGCGTCACGTTTCAAAGGAAAAGACCAAATATTTACCCTCATTTTTCCACGAACATAGCGCTCACGATTGTTTCAATGTGTTGTATAAATACAGTTGGTTTTCGATCGGAGACGAATAAGTCCAATTATAATCTTACATATTCTCGACCTTGTTTTTAGTGCCTTAAAGTTTGTAAAAGCTTAATTCATAGCTTAATAATTAGCTCGTAGTTTTAATACAATGTATTTAAAATTGTAGGCTGACCTTAATTTAATATGATTTATTTTGATTTCTATTTTTTAACCGACTTCTTTTCCTCACATTCTATACATTAATTCCTTTACCCTTAAGGGCCCATTCCTACTAACTTTTCGACGTGAGTGGATAAATCCAACAAGTCATCAAATGAACAATTCCAACTTGTTAACAGCTTGTCGTAACAATGTATAGAAGGGATTTGATTAAATCTTCCTAAATTTGATTGTATAAATACCATAAGTAATTAAATCTACACTTATACGTCAGTTTTGTTTTAAAGTTAAGGTAACACTTAGCTTATGGTACCATATAAAATTGAAATAAAATTATCATATTTTATTGAATAATAATTATTGTTATTAAAATTTATTAGCTTTCAATAACAAGTATCGTAAAGACAGCAATATCTCCTTGTAGTCGTCATAAACATAAACATAATTATTAATATTCTTATATGAAGTTTATAGTTTTTACTTTGTATTTACGTTTAGGTTTTTTGTGGGTGCGTTATAAAAAAGTACCTACCTAGAAGACCTTTAAATTATTAAATTGATTAAAATAAATTATCTAAAATAAATACAACTACAACCATTGTATTTGTGTGTTTTTACTGAAAACATATTTTTATTATTTGTAATTTAAAAAGAGAAAAATCTAGTTTAAAACAGAAACAGAATTTTAGAGTAACTAAAATAAAGACGTAACAGTTAAAAACAGATTTGCATTCAGCGCCATGAAATGATAAAAAAGAATTGTTGATTGTATCTTCATGGAAAATAGTGAAAAGAGAAAAAAAAGACATTATGCAAATTTATGTTTGAATAAGACATGATAGAGTTTATAGATGTTTTGTATTAAAATTGAAGTGAAGACAAAATAAATCTCATATGTGCCAGGTATTTTGAGAGTTGAAAAATATCAAAATAGATTATATAACGAATCTCATTTCAATAACAATATAAATAATTTGGTTTGAAATTACCTTAAAATAAATAAGACTAGTCAGGACACGGATAGAAAGGCAGACAGACCGACAAAAAATGTCTATAAAAGTTTAAATAATCGATTGATTATAAGTAAATTAAAAATTAATATTCGACCTATAAACAGTTTCCTACAAACTCTACCATTTGGTGGTTTTCACAGATAACTCAAAAGAAGAGTTGTAAATGTAATCCTAAATATATAATAAGGTATAAATCGTGATTGATTATGAAATTCATCTGTTAGACTTGACACGACAATTTAAATAATCAAATAATACAATATTATCTCTAAATATTAAAATAACAAAAAGACGAAAAAACAAAGGACTAATAGTCAAATTTATAAAATAAACAGAGCGACACATATGACACGTTTAACTTAAATTTTATGACGTTATACATTTATAACAAGATTAAATAAAAAGACTTTAGTCTTTTCTTCGTTAAATGTTGGTTCTAACAGATAGGTACTGCTTCCATCTTATTTCATTTTCTTTTGCACCTATAAAAAATAAAGATTTGCAAATTCGTTTATTGTTCAATTATAAGTAGTCATTTTAAGTCATTTAATAAATTATTTAAATAAAATTTGATAAGATATAGATTACTGCACTAGTCAAGATTTTTTCTATATTCTGAAAAAATATATAATACAAAAAATAATTTCCATAAAAAAAACCTGAATTATTTACCAATTGAAACAAATAAATTAATCTTACCCAAATTGCATATAGTATGTTGGAAATAACCACAAAAACTTTTTTTATGTTTTTAGTTTTGAACAAATTTAATGTTTAGAGTAGGTACCAATTACTCATAGGAGATTTTTTTAAAGTGAAACTTTTATTACATCGTCTCAAACTTTTTCGTCTGTGTGTTGCATGTCGCGTGACGGTCGGCCGATTTCTTATAAGTAGAATGAAATACTTCTTTATTATAATAATATTTTTTTTTTTACACATTATATATTACCAACATATTTTTTATATGTATATAACAATTATAAAAACAGTATAATTTTATAAATATAAATTTCTTACTTATGAAAACTTCGACTATTGTCGAAAGGAATAGGTTCTTTTTTACACAGAATACACGTTTTTGTCATTTTATTGACTCAAAAAATATACTTTAAATTAAACAGTATATAATTTTGTATAATTTGTAATCCAATTTTATCTTAGGTTGAAATATTAGATTAGCATTTCAGTAAAAATGACAATTGGTCAGTCAATTTACGATTACGAATTACGCGCGAGACGACGACGACGAAGCACGATACGAGGACGATGAAGCACGATACGACGCCGACGAAGTACGATACGACGCCGACGAAGCACGATACGAGGACGATGAAGCACGATACGACGCCGACGAAGTACGATACGACGCCGACGTAGCACGATACGACGCCGACCAAGCACGATCCGAGGACGATGAAGCACGATACGACGACGATGAAGCACGATACGACGCCGACCAAGCACGATACGACGCCGACGAAGCACGATACGACGCCGACGAAGCACGAAATTTCGTAAATAATAGAGACGGATAGGGTTTTTCGATCTACCTATCCCTTTTAAGTTCGATGGCCACATTTTAGGCTGGCTTCCCCACTCTATGTATAATATCTCTATGTTGTCGCTTCGGTCTCAATACAAAATAACCTATAAATAACATTTGTATGTTTTGTTTTGTTTTACAAAATGTAAATACAGTTAGTGTGTATAACGATATATAGAAAAGGCTATTATTGAATTGTATAGAAGAAGCAAGTTGTGACAATTATTATTATCTGTTTCATTTATAACCGTCTACGATTCATCGGATTCATACCGTAAGTACAAATAACGTGATTTAAAAGCGCTATCAAAGATAACTATTTAATAGTATAAAATAATAAATAATTGAATGCCTTAGCATTTATGTTAAATTCCCCAATATGTAGCTTTAATTTACTTGTTATCAATTGACCAGTTTGTTTTTAAGAGATTAGGGATGGGACACAGTCTATTAAATTTATTTTTATAGATTATTTATTTCATTTAAAGTTGTCATTAGTTTTTACTGACTGTTTCTTTGTGCTTTCACTGCTTTTTCACGCTGTTCTCTTTTTCTTTTCAGAAATTAGAATTTCATTCAACATGGCTCCCAATAAAAAAAGTGTTGTATGGAACTATTACGAAAAAAATGACGACAAAACTGCCAGATGCAAGCTATGTCAAAAAAATGTTAAAACGGCTGGCAATACCTCCAATGCAATGGCACATATTAAAAATATTCATAAAGCTGTCTACTTGGAAGTTTTCCAAAATACTAAAAATACTGCTGCTGCTACAAAAGATTCATATTCAGATTTGTCAAACCCTATCCCTAGTACTTCAAAACAAGATCATGCCACGATATCGAAACTTACCGTAAACGAATATCAACTGTCGCCTTCAATTTCAATGTTGTCGTCCTCGCCAATGGATACTAACGAGATAAGTACTAACGATTCTCAAACTGATCACAAGATTGATTATGATAGACAATTACCTTTTAAACGCCAGAGGTCAATTGAAAGTAGCTTTGGAGAAATTTACGCGTATACCTCTACTGGTGACAAAACTAAAAGAATTAATAATGCAATAATGTTCATGATCAGTAAAGACAATCAACCTTTTTCATTAGTCGAAAATGAAGGTTTCAAGCATCTTTTGAAAGTTACAGCACCTCATTACAAGGTTCCTAGCAGAACCACTGTGACACGCTGGTTAGACGAGAAGTATGATATATTAGCAACAGTCATGAAAAATAAATTATACAATGTAGAAAATCTTACCTTAACAAGTGACATTTGGTCAGACCTACAAATGAGAAGTTACCTAGGAATAACTGCTCATTTTGGCATCCAAATAGAATTTCACTCTGTAACTTTAGGAGTGTACCACTTAGATGAAAGACATACTTCCGAATATATTGCACAAATGCTCACTAAAACATGTAAAGATTCAAGGGGATTCAATACTGATAAAGTCACGGCAGTGATAACCGATAATGCAGCAAACATGGTGAAGGCTGTTGAAATTGCATTTGGGAAAAGAAAGCATATCCCATGCTTTGCGCATACACTAAATTTAGTCGCTCAACATATTTTGGGAATTCCAGAATTACAGCTAATATTAACGAAAGTAAAAAATGTTGTTACTTTTTTTAAACAAAGTTGTGTGGCAAGTGACGAGTTGTAAATCAGTTAAAGCTGAAACAAAACTGATTCAGGACGTCCCTACACGTTGGAATAGCACGTAATTTATGATCATACGTTTTCTTGATTTAAAAAATGCTGTAAGCGAAATTTTGATTCGTCATAAAACAGCACCGCCGATGTTAACGGGCATGGAGTTGACAATGTTAATATCGCTTCTTAACATATTACGCCCACTGGAAGCAGCGACTAAGGAAATATCTGGCGATAAATATTGCTCTAGCAGCAAGGTCATTCCTTTAGTGCACTGCATGGTATCAAAACTGAAAAATGTTATTATTGAAGAACCTTTAATCAAGGAGGTACATAAACGCGCTCTTGCCGAGATTAACAAACGAATGGGCGCCATCGAACAGGTATCAGCATTAGCTATTGCCACAATATTGGACCCAAGATTCAAAAAACTTCATTTTGAAGATCCGTTGGCCTGCGGAAATGTCGTTAGTAAAATTAAAGATATGATGAAAAAAAATCAGCAGGATGAATTATGTACTGCAACGGAATCGGACTCGGACAATTCCGATAAAATTAGCCTGTCGGATTATAGCCTCTGGAGTGATCACCATAAACTAGTCCAGCGGAATTGGAAAACGAATAAAACAGACGAAACTCTATCAGATGAGTTGTCGCTTTATTTGAGGGCTCCAGTTAGTGGATTGAATGAAAATCCATTAGAAGTGTGGGCAGATTACAAAATACAGTTCCCAAAATTATATAATATAGCATTTAAATATTTAACTATGGTGGCTAGCTCTGTTCCCTCTGAAAGACTTTTTTCAAAAGCCGCACAGGTCCTATCTCAACAGAGAAGCAGACTTCAAGCCAAAAGAGTGAACAAAATTTTGTTTTTGCAAGGTCTAGAGAAAAAATATTGGGATTTATAAATAAAGTTAAGTAAAAAAGTATGTAGTTGAGTATAGAGTTTTATTTTTAATAAATAAAGTTGATTCGTTTCTTAATCCTAGCAGTTTTTACTTATATTAACCTGAAACCTATCTAATATTGTAAGAATAGTTAAATAAAAACAAATTACTTACGACATATCGAAAATATCGATATAGTTGGACAATATATCGCAAAGTATCGATAGAACACTACGATATATTATATCGAAAAAAATATCGATATTTTTTTGTATGAACATCTCTAGTAGGGATAAAGTGAAAGGCGCTCGTATCGATGCGGTTTTTACTAGATACATTGAAAAAATCGAATGTAAGTCACTGTTCACGTATTTTAGTTACCATAAAATATTGGTTACATTTATAAACTGTGAAATTCATGATGAAGATGGAATTGATAATAGAATGATTGAAAATAATTGAAAAACGGATCAAAATGACTCTTCGATTATAAAATATTGTTTTCAGTGTTTTAATATGTGTATATCATCTAAATAATTGTTAAGTATTATGTATGTCGTACTCTAAGACACAGAGTTCAATAAAAATATTAGTTGGAGACCTAGTCTACTTTTATCATTTCCCATTATCATTCCCATTTTCTAAGTATAAAATTAAGATTGATGAAGCAATTTTTATACCCTTAATGGAATATTATTCCGAAAATTTTTAGTTAAATGTCTATAATGTGAAAAAAAGTTTCACTTTTACGGTGGTTTCATAAAACCACACAAGTTTTTTTTTTTTGTTATATTATATATAAATTATATTATTATTATATATGTGAAAAATTATAAAGTTTTGTGAATTCCTTTCGTAAACTACAATAATGTCAAATGAAATATCTTTGGTGATAATTGAAGATCAATACAAAGGTGCCTCTAAAAAAATCGCTTAAACAAATGTCGATAAAACTAATGTTATATTAAAATATGAGAAAATATTACTTATAGTAAGTAAATATGGTTTTTTTATCATCCTACATTTTTTACAATTAAAAGTATTCGTAATAAATTTCGAGTTAATTTAAAACAATCATTATTTTTAATGTTTCTTTGAATAAATCCATACATTGTTATTATCATAATCATTTACAAAAAAAATATTCTTATAAGTTTATTTTTATTGTATTTTTTATTGAAATCCTTTTCATTATCATATTATTGCAGTATTAAAGCAATATATCTTAATCATTCAAGTTCTTCAGTAATCTTGATAAATGACCATGCTTTCATCTTTATTTGAAAACTAAAGTATTTTTCTAACAACTTTAAGTACACAAACAAAATTTCACCAAAAGATTCTTTATGATACATCCATTATTTTTAGGCGTCGAATTGCTAGCGTCTCAGTATTCTATAGGATACGTTTTGGTGAGTGCGTGCAGACATTACACGAGTTAATTCCTTCACCGGACGTTCTGACGCACGACAGGTATCCATCCCTAAGTTGTGGACATTCCCTGTCTGAACGAAGTGTTTTGCTTCGTCTTTTTTAATTCATACAGCGAAAGATTGGAACAGCTTGCCTGCATCGGTATTTCCGGTCAAATACAATGTGGGTGTCTTCAAGAGTGTGAATAGATTGCTAGGTTAATACGCCTTACCACCTACGACTTCATCTTCACTTTACATCAGGTGAAATGTAGTCAAGCATTGACCTAGATCGTATAAAAAAACAAAAGTGAATATCAACTCGTGTTATATATATATGATTATTCGTCGTGAAAAATAAATGTTAAAATTCATCGCCTTCAAGTTCACTTTGCCAATTAAGACTATGTAAGGATTGTCTTGCAAGAGTCAAAGAAAAATACAGACAGGAAGACCAAAAAGCACAATAACCAGGGTCAAACTACTCGGACCTTTTGGCAAGAGAGTATGAATAGGCTGATATTTTTTTAAGAGGATTAATTAATGTTTGACAGAAGAGAACATAACAGGTTAACGCAAGCGCTTTGAACATTTGCTTAAATCTATATGCCAAAGATGTATAATGGTTTTTTTTAATGATATGTGTGGCGTAGTTAGGAATACAAATATATATCCTCTTTGTTGTCACATTGTAATCCCGTCCATATAATATATACATTCCTTTTTATAAGTTTATTATATTTTGTATAAAATTTGTGTTGGAGAAAGTACTTTTCAGTACTTTCAAACAAACAAATAGTATATTACTTACATTAAAAGGTTTTTTAAATCGAGTTTAAAATGCTCTTTTTTTATTATAACCACCGGCCATTATCTTTATTCAGTAGGAAAATTAAGACCATCAAGTTAAGTAAATATCATTAGTTTTACAATCTGTAGAACCCTCAAACGAGGAAAATTTGTAGATTAATGATTTTACGTAAGGAAAAGTATAATACTTTTATATTCTTTTTTTATATTTTCTTTTAGTTACAATATGTTTTATTCCTTTTAATAAAAACGTCTTAAGGTCTCTTATAATAAATACTATTGACTTATAAATATATTATATTAATCAGAATTGCTGTCAGGGTTAAATCATATTTATATATTCTCTACAAAGTATTTTCCCATATATACCAATAAAGATGGATTTTCTAAAAAAAATCCTAACAGTTTCTTAAAAAAACGGCAGTTATCGCATCAAGGATTTTAACCATTTTTTATGGGTAATAATTTCGTCAAAATATTGTTATAAAATTTATTGTATTTCAAAAATTGTTATCTGTAATATGTATAGTATTATAATGATTTTTCGGTCATTAAGGCATTAAAAAAACTCATTTACGCTGATTTTTAATATTTTAGTAGAGATTTTTCTAATCGAAAGCAAAACTTTATCTTTACCCAATCATAAAATATTCATATCGAGTGTAAAAAGATCGTTAGACCGTTTCGTATTCCCAAAGCATTTCTCATTATAAAAAGGTATATCTGCTAAATTGAGTACAGAGCGCTTTTAATATTCATTACACATTAAATTGTTACGAGGTAATTTGGCTACTTATCTCGAGAGCGGTTTCAGGTCAAATTAATCGCATTAACTAAAAGCATTTCCTTTTTTATATTAAAAAGAGGTCAAACTTGCCGGTAATGCGGACCACAATCTCTTGCAATCCAAGTTGTATTGATCTGGAATTAAGTTTGTTCAATATATAGATTGTTTGAGTAAGAGAGTTCCTTGAGAACCGGAACTATGGCATAAACGAACGACGAAACGATATATGGAACTCCATGCACTCAGGTGGTATGAATGGAATTTTAGACAGTAAGGTGGAGTGCAGTAGACAGCAGCAGGAATTAGGTCAAATAACTCTTTGGAATACTTTTCCTAATATATGCTATTCTACCGCATTTAATATCTCTCTGCAATTAATAAAAAAACAATCATTAAGCCTATGACAACTCCTGCGGTTTATTAAGGCATATAGAAGTAAGTGAATTATTTTGCATATACTACATCCAGGATAATACATAATAATTATATCATCGATACGCACAAGAAAAGTGTTGAGAATAGAATGTAACATCGGGAAACACCAACGGGGTTGGGGTTGTTGTTGAATGTACAACTTTAGTCGGTGCATTGATTCCTCTCAGTATTCTATAGGATACGTTTTGGCCCAGGAATTATACGAGTTAATTCCCCCCTTCCATTACCGGATGTTCCGACGCTCGGCAGGTATCCCTACGTTGTGGATATTCCCCCTGTCCAAAGAAAGCGCTTTGCATCGTCTTTCTTAATTCGTACAGTGAAGGACTGGAACAGCTTGCCTGCGTCGATATTTTCTTGCCGAATAAAATGAAGGTGTCTTCAAAAAAAGAGTGAATAGTTTTCTAGATCTTATAAATCTTATAAAATACCATAAATTCAGGTTTCCATCAAAATATGTTAGTACGTGAGACATTTTATGCAATATCGTATTCACTACTTAATAAATAATAAATACAAACGAATAAAATATCTTGAAAACACATAATAATTATTTGTAACAATAGAAACTTGAAAATGAAAAAAGTTTTTAAAAAAGATTGGAAAATTTATTATTACTCTCTGCTACTGGTGAATCAAATGAAAAATTAAATAACTTATTTGAAAAACATTTTTTTTATAAAATTGAAAGTTCTGCTTCAAATTACGTCCAATCACAAACAATTCAAGTGACAAAAGCTACTTGTAAATGAAATTAGCAGCTCCGTAAGGGAAATACGAGGGCAAATAATAAGTTATTTAGACCCTTTTTAATCCAAAAAATTCGGACCCTTATGTAACATGTAACATGTCAGTAATGTAAAAATATGCTTACTCATTATCAATATGAATGTGCATAATTTGTAATTTCGGGAGTTGCAAAGAGATTTGTCGTACGTACTATAGGGATAAAGACAGTTCTCTAATTTAACTATGACCATAAATTGACATTATTGTATTTATCTGCTATAATTATAAACAGATACATAATGTATCTATTAAAGAAAACGCTAAAAATAAATATAGAATGGAAAGTAAACTGATACGGGCAGATTCGAACCCGCGACCTCTGGGAAACCGTCCCGTCGCTCTATCAATTGAGCTACCGAATCCCTGCCCGTATTGGTTTATTTTTCGTTGTTTATTAATTAAAATTTAAATAAGCTTAACATGGCTATACATGTTTGTAGATATTTTTAAACATGTACATTATTCTATATTAATCTTACTACATATTTTCAGAACAGCCGTCATTATAACTGAACGTGCTGGTATTATGTGGATGTCACGTCTAATTTTTAATCACTCTGTTCATAATTTTACCTTCATTATTTGGCTCCGGGAATTAGCTTTATAATAAATGTCGAAATACTGCTTGATGTCTATATTATTAATATTATGCTTATATACTAAATATTTCTTACTTGTTTTAAATTTATTCTATTAATGGTTAAATTTTTGGTTTATTGTTTATATTATGTACTTTTGGATAAAAGACCGTAAAAGATATTATACGAGAAATATAATTTCAAACAAGTGAAACTTTAAAACCCTAAACAATTGATTATAAATATGAACGTTACGTTTAAACTTAACCTAAATTTCTGAGAAATTTATTATTAAAACTCACTATTAGTAAACTTTTAATACATATTTCACAAAAACACAAAAAATATATTTTTCGTCAATATTTTTTGTATAAACAATGGGAGCGAAAGTATTCAATGTTCTTTTTGTCAACCAGAAAATATATTTTTTTGTTTTATTTTATAATCTAATATGAATATATAAATTATTGGAAGTAGTGAGGCAGAAAATATCGATATATACTATAAAAATAAAAAAAGCTTCGTGTACATCACACTGAAACCAAAATACTAGTTTTTATAATATTTGTCTTGTCACTTGTGTAAAAATGCAATAGAAAGTTTATGGAAAAATTACAATCAAAAGCAATCAAAAGTAACATAGCATCACTGTTTATTTGTAATTATTTAATACTTCTAAAATTCATCAAATTATTCAGAACAGATTATAATTATATGAAAGAATATATAAACTTGTATTACGCATATTTATATTTATTAAAGCTTACATTGTTACAATCCATAGAAATCCGGGAATTGACAATTCATTACAGTCAATTTACTCACAATAAAAAGACTCTTCCTGCAATTTTATGCTTACAAATTAAAATTTAGAAAAAGGGTCGCTTTTAATTTATAATATGAATACAATTTATATATTTTTTGTTCTAATAATTCATTATTATTCTAAAACACTGCTGCTGGGTGACAATGTTCTATGCCTTTTAGCGAGCATAAAAATTAACTTTTTTTTATATACAATCGAATAAATAATAAGATTTTTCTACTAAATTTTAATTTGGTTGAAAATATATTTTTTTTATTTTAAGTTTTATAAACACAGACAGTGTTACACGCACTAATTACAACATATTTTTCAAAACATAATAATAACCATTATTATTAAGTTTCTCAATGACGGACCAAAATATAATAATGTTAATTATGATATCACGTTAACGACTTAAACGTGTTTTGATTACCGTTTCATTACTGTGATTAAGAGATTAATGGTACCATTCCAAGTTTGTTACAAAGTAGACTGAATGAAAAAGAATTCATCATGGTTACCTTCATAACTTTTTATAGGATAGAACTTAATATATGTTTCAGTTAACATTGGTCTTATACTATTACTATTTATGTGGTAAAATGTTATTTGTTGTATTATTAAGAACATTGATTTTAAAATAAAGACTCAATATCAAGACAATCAATTATTTAAGGTTCAGTGAGTACAAAGTCGTAGCGACACGGGATGTTCAGGTGTGAAATCGAATTTTCAGCTCCATTCTAGTTGTGTCATCGACTTAAAATTAGATAGATATTGAACTTATACTTTTCGTATGGTGTATGTATGACAATTTTTTTTTTGTATTACAACTAAAATTCATGCTTATTTCTCATAAAAAATTTTAGACTAGTAGTATTAGTATTTTTAACAAAAATTATAAATACGTAAAAATAAGGGATAATTTATTTTGCCGTGTTATACTAATAGTTTTACTTTGAATAATATTCTTTGATTTACTTCATATATTCTTGCATTTAATAGCTCGTTTATTAAGTATGTGATAAGGATAGGTATATCCTTTGTGCTGTATAAAGACAATAAATGATATAAGTCTTACAACCAAGAATACATTATACGATGATAATTAGTAAACTATATAATATATTAATAATATAGAAAATATAAAAAATAAATGTTGCTACCAAATAAATGCACAAAAATTTCGTAAATTTTTCAAATAACAACATTGCATGTCTACAAGACTTATTTTCGATATTTTTAACAAATTTGAATATAATATTCCAAATCCACGAGACGGTCTTCATTACAAAGTCACTTTCCGCGTCTGTCTCTATGTCTGTATGTATGTATTTTTAGATCTTTAAAACTACACAACGGATATTGATGCAATTTTTTTTCATAAATAGAGTGATTTAAGAGGAAGGTTTATATATATAATATGCTTAATATATTAGAAAACCACTGATAATATCAAGATTTCTTATGCGAAATCGAATGTACATAAACCCAAGAATTATTTAAGAAAAATAATTATAACTATTATTTATATTTCTGTTTTATTTTATATCTCATTCATGAATTTTATTTATGAAAATGTTATTAGTGGAAATAAGTTCGATAGTGTAGGTAACCTTTATCTTAAGTTCTTTAGAATAGCATAATTTATTAATTATGGTTTCACGAAGATCACTCGTGTTCGAGATTAACCGCCCATACTAGTACCGAGACCAACAGTCGAGTAATAATTACATACATAAACAAACACACACACATACACTTATGTATGTAATGATTATATATAGATCTATATATTAACTTTACCGATGTATAACTTTTATAATGTCTTTAGTTAATGTCTGCCTAAGATACAATTCAAATTTAAATGTACTATTTCTTAAATTTAGCTTTCGGTGCATTTAATTATAAGGTATCTTAATATAATATAATAATAATAATTAAAACAAACTAGTAGTAGTAATAATACTTTTTTAATTTTGTATATTACTAAAAGTTAAGTTGTTAGCTAAAATTAGTTTGACTTATACATTTAAAAAAAATCAAAGAATTCCTTACAGTTTAAAAATATGCAAAAAGTATGTCATACAAACATATTTACTGGGGCTTATAAAATTACTCAAATTTTAATTATAAAACTCAAATGAACGACGGACTTATCTCATTTAAAAAGTATTAAATTATGGGACGAGAGATAATCCCTTACTGATTTGTTAGAATCATATTTTTGACGAAAATTATTTTAAAACCAACTTCAAAAACGATAAGAAAGCTACTAAAAATACAAAAGTTAGTCTGTTTTTAATATTTTTTTTCCGATTTACTAATAGAAAATATTTCGAAAATTATTAATTGCTACTTCTTTATGGGAAATTGGTAATATTTCTACAAATGTATACATTGGGGCACTAAAAATAATAGGTAATAAAAGTAGAAAAAAAACTAAAAAAATATATCAAAATGCACTTCCATTATATTTATTACGGTAAAATAAAAAAATATATATATATTTTATTGTTACTTAATCCAGAAGCCAAGGAAAAATGAAAGATATTTATTATCGGGAAAAAACACCTCGAGGAATAAAAGAACATCCAATCAGACATAATTAAAGCTACAAAAACCATCTTGTCTTTGAAATTAAAGCTTATAACATTTTATTTACTGTCTTTTAATTTATAAACTCTGAAGTAGATTTATATTTAGGGGCTTCTGGAAACAAAGTAAGTATTTTTGTCCTTTTTGCGGCTTAAAATATTGGTCCGGCATAAATATATATATGGAAATACACGTATGTGTATGTAATACAATATATTTAGGTACAACAATTGAAAAAAAAACTTTTTTATTAATGTTTGTATTATTTTATATTTAATAAAATTTTAACAAAAAATATATAACGTTTCAAATCCCCTATAATATTGAACAAAACTAAAACATTTTTTTAATATTATGGTATTTTTTCTGAATTGAAATGTCAGCTAAATCATTATATATTTTTTAAATTAAATCTGCATTCAATCAACATACACATATACTTTATAAGACAGGAACATTTTAAAAAATAGACCTAACAGACATTTGAGTGGCCATAGAAGAAACGGTAGACTACCTGCATCTTGTCTGTTAAAGTAACATTTTTGCACAAGAACTTCCATCTCATGATCAGCTTTATTTGTTATATTTTGTAAGCTATATTTGTTATATAGTTGTGTTATATGAAACACAACTATATAACAAATTTACTTTACCCTATTTACTTTTAAAGTTATCTCGTTATCAGAAAATAAGGGAAAAAACTAATTTGGGCCACAATGTTAAGGACAATACAATAAACTACTGGATAGATTTTAAAAGATTTTGATATTTTGGGTGCTTGTTATCTAAGTCACCATATGGTTTTCTATTCACTTCGAAAAATACACAATTTTTCTAGGGTAAACACAACGGCTCAACAATTGATATGTATATAATAACGATAAAATAATAATAATAAAATAAGAAAAACAGATCTTTCTATACCTACCTTTTAAATAATGGTTTACAATTTTAATCAATAGGAAGAAGTGTGAGGCAAGATTAAGTCGCTAGCAACATTTTTTTTTTGTTCTGTCTATACAGTTAGCCCTGTTGGCGTTATAACAGCGTCACCGGGGGAGTGGGTGGGTCAGGAGACCCGCCCTTAAAAGGGGGGCCAGATGGGCCCCCATGGGAAACGACGTCCCGAGGGTGTCTCAGATTGAGACACGGACCTCGGCTCGGGGCGTCGTTAGTCAGAAGGGAAGCTTAGGAAATTCGGCACTTACTCAGTTGGGACCTCGTCTATACCGGTATAGACGGTGTGTGTCTGTATGTGCTAGCAACAGCTAGTAAAATGTTACTAAAGGACATTTTCATTCGCTGCTGTATCTGCAAAGTCGTAGATGCTGCAGCAATAGTACATTATAAAACGTAGTAAGAGAATAGTACTTTAGGCAAGCTTTTTAGAAAATTGTATTAAACAGTTAAATAAAATAGCATCTATAACAAAAGTAATCGTATTGCCTTTCTGCATAGTTTTATATCTGAAAATCTATATTATTAAATTTATTTAAGTATACTGTAAATTTTACTTATAAATATTGAGCCTTTTAAAATATATTGAGCATTTTTAAATAAAAAAATAAATATCTCATTCAAAAATGTAATGCACAAACGAACCGCCCAAAGGCGCTTTGTGGGTTGGTGGTCAGAATGAAACAGGCCATGTTTTATTTTCACCACCAACCAATGCATATAAATATTTGTGTCATAATTGAATAAAACCTACTACATGTTTTGCCTTTTTTTTCTTAAAAATATTATTCATTAAAAAAAAATGGATTTCATTCCAAATATCTTAAAAAAGTAGAGCTAGCCTTCGTGGTTGAATTTATTTTAATATTCATATATATTAATTCATGTATCTTTGTGGTAAATCTCATCTCTTGCGAGGAATATCCTCATGGATAGTGGTATCCTAAAAAAGAGATATATATGAATATGTATAATTTATTAGGGAGTTAAAATTTATACAAAAGTATTACTTATTTATTTGTGTTAAACCTTAGTGCATAGTCAAGGCCTTGGAGGTGTGTTGAAATAGAGTTATTTTTGTGTTAATTATCTAGAGTTTATACGTATGACCTTACAATGTTATTCCAGATTAGATTGAAATTCATCATCAAACCTAACTACTTCGTAAAGCTGCTGAATTACAAAATTACCTTCAAATAGTATACA
This sequence comes from Napeogenes inachia, assembly GCA_959347355.1. Classification (NCBI taxonomy): domain Eukaryota; kingdom Metazoa; phylum Arthropoda; class Insecta; order Lepidoptera; family Nymphalidae; genus Napeogenes; species Napeogenes inachia. Next base: position 17,354,286 of record OY365793.1, on the reverse strand, counting down.
TAACTGTTAGTGTTTGCCTCAGATTGAGAACTATGACTGGCACTACAATTACAGCCAAACAGTATGACTGACACCTATATATAGCTAATAGCTTTTTAGTTGAACATTCTAATTAAAAGAAGTAACAAATTTTATAAAATAGACACGAGGAAAAGAAAGAGAACATCTTTTGCTGCGAAACACAAACTTACAACAGAAAAAAATTATCACAACATGAAGTTATTTATGTATTGAGTTCCAATCTCATCATTAACAAATGTTAGCATCAGTCACATTCTCAGATGTACCTAAAATAGGGAGGTAAAAAATTTACAGTGTACTTACTTTAAATGTCAACAAATTGAATAATTTAAATGATATTCTTAGATTTTTAATGCGTAAATATACGAAATTATACAGTATACATGATTATGATGTAACAAAACAGATTACCATCACTGCGGTATAATATGAATACTAATATTAAATATATTATGTATATAGTTTATTATTTTCTTACAAAGGAAACATTGCGCATCACTGAAGCGAAAAAACTGACAGCAAATTAGATGTTGTAGTACAATTTAATTATATTTTTATCTTGTTTTTGTGAACAAAATTCTTAAGAGCTTCTCCGCAGTGGTCTTATTTGTTAGGAAAATGAAAAATATATTTTTTCTTTTGTTACAACAAAGTAAAAACTAGCACACGGTTTTTCTAAATATCATATTAAATAACAGAATAATATAGGACTTCTTCTATGGTATGTAGGTTTCCCATACGATTTTATACACTGACTACAAATGAAAGAAAAGGAATTTAATAACAACCATTGATATTATTAGTCTAGTACATACACATCGTGATTACAATAAATAAAATTGTACACATAGTAACATTTTAAGCATTTCACACAGTTTTAAATTCGTTTAACATCTTATTTAGATAATGCAAACATAATTGTAAAAATACATTCATGTCAGGCCAGAATATTAATTAGTATTCACTGTCAGAATTGTTCTATTCTACCTTATCATTTCTTCTGATCGAAGTAGTTATAAATTCTTAAAAAGAAATATTGATCCCCCGTATAAATATACCTAGTCTTACCATAAATATTGTAACAAAGAAAAAAAAATGTTTTTTAATGCAAATAACATTTATTTCTTTTACTGGTGTTAATTTAATACACGGCTGGCGTTTCCAATCGTGTCGTTAGGGTTTTGGTTTGAAAATGGTCTCATTTGAAAGGACCCATACCTACTTTGTGTAATGCACAGCGATTCTGTTATCTTTATTATCCGTTTTAATATTACAAAATATTGTACAATGTATTGGCGCCAAAACAAGAAAAAACAAAGAACAATCGTATAAAAATGACAGATTCCAAATTCAAATGTAATATTTTTTTATTTTCAATTGTAACAGTATTTATGGCCAGACTAAGTATAATCTGTCAGAAATATTTGCTGTTGTAAAACGCAGAGATAATAAATAATTAAGAAAACACTCTTGATGCCATTAAAATTATTAATGTTCATTTAATTCATAATCAAAGAAGGCCTTTCTGAAACTAATCCTTACTAATGTCAGTTAACTTGATTTTGCTCAATTTGCAGACCAATTTCCTGACGACGCGACCGCAAGATTGAAATTCAAACTTCACCTTCACAAAGGATAAAGTTAACTGTAAGCTTATTACCTTAAGGATTATAAATAATGAGGTTTCATAAATAAATTGCTTGTAATATATTTGAAATGTTTTTTTTTTATTAAAATCTCAAATTTAAGAAAAATAAAAGTTTCCTTGAAAAAAAGTGTTTGTGTGGATAAAATGTTTGTTTACAAGGATGTATTTAATATAAAAAACATTTAATAAAATAAAAGTACATGCATTTTTATTCTTATTGTTATTAAAACATCTTCCAATAATACTTTATAACCTTAGAATTAAGATGATATGAATGCTGATGATAAATGATATTCACCGTGTTCTAAAAACGTTTTATTTATTACCTATACCTTAAAGTATCGGTTTTTCTTTTTTCTTCCAAAGAAATAAATTTAGAAAATAATAAAAATATTAGTAAATATTTAATAAATGTATTTCTATATAGAAATGTTGTACAATAATATTTTTTTATATTTTTTTATTACGTAAAAGTATTAAGTACAAAAAAAATGTTTTTTATAATAAGAACCCAAACAGTTCATATTTTAAAATGAAAAAGTTTTTATTTTCTGAAATCCAAAGTTTACAAATCAATATTTTAATAAATTTAGATACTATAGATATAGATTTTAATAAACATTGATATGGTAGCTCAATTGACTGAGCGACAGAGGTGGCGGGTTCGAATCCCTGCCGGTATCGGTTTATTTTTCATTCTATATTATTTTTAATTTAAATAAGCTCAACATTGCCATTTCATGTTTAAAAATATTTTAAACAATTTATATATCAAAATGATATCAAATTCCACTTATTTGAAAGTTCAATAGTCTCTTATTTTATTTATAAATATCGTACGTCTGAATTTAATAACAGATATTCAATCAATCAATCTTAAATTTATTTCTCAAAACTCAATCTGTTGGTCAATTGATTATCTGCATTGTTATCAACTGTTAAATTTAAAACTTAATACTGAGTTGCACAAGTGGACCAGAATTCAAGATAATTAAATGCACTCGTTAGGGGTCAGTTATCTATCTGCCAACATTTCGATTGTATATAAAAGTTATCATTATAGACTGCAATAATGAAAGAATTTGAAAAACAAAAGTTTTTTTGATAATTGAAACAAAACTATTTTTACGGATTCAACTTACGTATAATGAACTAAATTTTAAATTTACATTTTAAATCTAATCCGACGTTTCGAATGCTTTTCAAGAACGTGAAACGTCGGGTTAGATTAGTAAGTAAATAAATGTTGTTTTCATTACCTTACTAAACCCGTAACTTTATCTTTTCAAACAATTTGTGATAAGGTCATTTATCATCAAATAACATTTAGTCAAAAAACGTTATTTCGGCTTTATTGCAATTATAGCGTAAAAAAACCAGCGGTTCGTTTGTACGCGAGGCAATTACTTGATGCAATATATTATATTTACAGATTTTGTCTAGTCACTTTATTCATGAAAATAAATATATTATATATCTATATAAGACTATACCCATGGCTTTATCTTCCCTAACGATTTGTACAAGTAAGTATCTCTACTATCACAAAGTTCCGCCAAAAATAATAAAAAAATAATTTATTTCATAAAAAATATTTCGGTTTTCCCTTAAAATAAGGTGAAAACTTTCGTTCAGTGGTCCGTTTTTAATTCTTACTTCAATTATTTATTCAAAATATTTTCATGCACTTATTTTACCATGTTTTATTTACCATTACATGTTTGGAATTATTCCCCGACTCAAAATAGATGCAAATTATTAAGAATAATTAAATTTCAAGATCGAATTCAATAGCTGGCCTTTGTTAAGATACCGTGATTAGAAATTCAGTTCCGTGATAAATGATGATGACTTGTGGTAATGAGTGATACCACGTTAACGACTTATAATTGTTTCTAGTACCGTTTCATATTTAGTGTCAGATGTGGTGATTACTAAATTAATAGACGTAAATTGAGATTGATGGGAACCATTCATTCCATTGTAGAATTTATTATTTTAGAAAAGTTTACTTAAACGACAGTGTATGTTTTCTGAAAATAATATTTTTATTCCTTTTTGTTACAAAAATAAGATTTTTGTAACAAAAAGTTTAATAAATAGATTTAAATGATAACTTTAATAAGGTTTTGTTTTACACCAATATAAAAATATAATTTGTATTATACAAAGTCCTGGCTTAGACGAGATTTTGTAAAGCGCTAATGACCTAAATAAAACAATATTATGTTCTACACATCTACTGTTAAGACCTGTTTCACTAATACACAGTATTTGCACTACATATTTATAATTCTTAAAACATTTAACAGTAAATACTAAATAACATTCCATAATTAATTGCGTAGGTGGCGCTACTGTTGAAACTTATGAACAAAAACATGTAATTTCCAATTAAATTATCATTTAAATTATTTTAAGGAAATATGACTAACAATACATATAATAAAATTGTCACTGATCAATTTCTGTACATGGAAAATATATTTTAAGAAAAACTTAATGGGGGGCCTTTATAAGAGCAAGAGAACCCAAAACTATGGTTTAAAATTTTGTCTGTTTATCTGTATGTATGTATTTTCGTGCACGTTAATCTTAGAAACGGTTAAACCTATTTGGATTTAGTTTTCAGGGACATATTGTCACAGTCGTCACTTACCAGCTAGTGTTTGTTTCATTAAAATCTTTTAAGAAATAAAAAAGCTATGTCAATTTATGTTAATCACGAAATAGGTACCTTGCATAACTTATTCCATACATGTTATAAATCTGTAGCGGAGTAGTCTCTGTACATTGAAAATATTAAAAAATATATAGCCAGGATGTGAAGGAATAATTAGGAATAATTTTTGTTTGCATATTATAAAACTGTAACTGATCGCTATACATGGAAAATATTGTCGAATATTTTTAATGGGGGATTTGTATATAATCAAGTACCTATACCCAAACAATGTTTTTTATCTGTTCGTCTGTATATTTGTATGTCTGTATGTTTGTCCGGATAAACCGGTTTGGATAAAGTTTTCGGGAATATATTGTCTTGGGGTAATTTAAAGCAGTTAACAAATAAAGAAGTTTATAATCTCTTATTGTCGTACCACTACGGTAAGACATTTCATAATTTAGATAGTGTTCTCCCCTTAGGGAATAATAATATTCTTACCAATAAAAAAAATCGATATTAGACTAGATTCTCTGTAAAAAAAATCTGTAATTGAAAATTTAAAAAAATACTGCCGCCGAAGTTTGATGAAACTTTCAACGGGTACGTTTTATCGCTAGCTTTATCAAATCGATGTGTACGAAGTCGCAAGCACAGCTAGAAACAAAATACAATTAAAATAGTACAATTTCCAAAAGTATTCTTCAAAACAACCTTATTATAATAAGAAAGCAATAATGTGTATTATATATATTTTTCAACCACATACAATATACTTATGTAATTATTTTGACTGACTGAACTATTACCGTGTAGCCGTATATACCTTGACGTGATAATTGCAGCTGTTTTCAGACATAATACTTTGTAGAGATTATACACTTGTAAATACGATGTAAATTTTTGTAAACCTGTTTTTTTAAATTTTGTATATCTATTAGGTCCAAGTATTATTCAGCCATTACAACGTTTTAATAGAAAGCGATAAAATAAATTCTGATAAGAAAAAAAGATGCAAAGAATATAAAAATATTTTTATTCTACCTCTTCGTAAGAACATAAATCTAAAAATTTTCCTCATTAGAACATTCTACAGATTGTAAAACTTAATGAGAATTACTTGACTTGATGGTTTTAATTTTACCACTCAATGAAGGTTGGTCTTTGGTTATATTAAAATAAAAAGCTTTTATAAGACGTTTCCTTAAACTTTTTATAAAATCTATTGGAAATACTAAAAGCTATTTTGACCAAAAAAAAAGTTATAAATGAATAATTAAAAATGTACATGAATATATATTTCATCGCTAATCATTTGTAATCAGAACATTGACATAAATCATGAAAGAATGAATTTACATAGAGTTCTAGTTCGACTGTCCCTCTGTGTTTGTACAAGCTGTATCTCATGAACCGTAATAGCTAGTCAGTTGCAATTTTCACAGATTATGTATTTCCGTTGCCACTATAACAACAAATAAATCGAATAAATCAAATCTTTAACATATAACAAACTCTCACATAACATTTTTTTAAGATAAGATTTTAAAAAGCCACTGGTAAACTCATGAAATGTTCACAGAATAGTCAAATATTCAATTTAAAAATAAATAATCAAACGAAAATAAATTATTTATTAAATAGGGGCTTGCATACGACAAACGTGTTTTTTTAAAATAATGGTACAGACTGATAAGTGCGCTAGTCATGAGTATTTAAATTTGTAGGTTATTTTAACAAGATACATATTATCAAGCATTACCTATTTCGGTATATAAATGGGGCGGTCTAGATATGAATGTTCACATCACGATGATACGATCTTATCGTTCTTTCTTCAACATTCGTCCGTCTTCTTATATACTCGTCACTAGGAAGTTTCAGTCTCTCGAATAGTATTTATCTGTTCAACACATTTTTACCGTAATTCCTGTAATTATTTTTAATTTCTCTCTAGAAGGATTTTAAATACTTATTAATCAAAATTAAATATTATATGTTTTCTATTATTACTTATTATGTTTTCACAAAGAACTAAGCTAAGGTTTTACGATGTCCTATTGCCTCACCAAAAAAAATCTGTAGTATATTAGGAATATATAAGATTATATAGATATATAATCGGCTAAGTAAACGTAGGGCGATGAAATATTAGAATGATTTTAAGACGATTATATTTACACAAGTTACAATCTATTTACATTAATGAGTTAGTTTTTATTAAATTATTAACGTCTTACTAAATTTTATTAAAATACGTCAAATATTTTTTTTTGTGATTCGCTAGCAACAAAAATATATACTAGGGTCTTGTTTCATGTACTGAAGATACAATAACTCTTTTATTATTTCAATATTTTATTTCAGAGTTTGCTTTGTTACAGTTTCAACAAAGTGCTTACTGCAATTTGTTGCAATTTAATAAAAAATGGAAAATGCTTTCTATGAATAATTGTATATTATAGTAATTACCAAATTATTTTTAAGTTTTAATACCAATCATAAGATGACATTATCAAAAAAACCAATGCTTTTATAATTGAGTACTAAACGGACATGCAAGTCTTACTTTTTTAAAGACGTAAATAAAATGATGGAAGCAATATCTAAGTGTTATAACCAGCATTTAAGGATGACGAAACTTTATTATTTAATCGTGTTATAAATGTAGAACGTCATAAAATTTAAGTGAAACGTGTCTTATATGTCGCGGTGTCTTATAAGTGTGTTATAAATTTGACTATAAGTCAGTTGTGTTTGTTGTCTTCTAGTTGTTTTAATATATGAAGATAATATGATGTTTGTTTTATTTTAATTGTTGTATTAAGTCTTACACGTGAATTTTAGACTCGGTTCTGATATTTTTCTTACTACTTAAGATATTGGTTTTTGTTGTATTGTCGATATAATAAACTATTTAAACTTTTATTGATATTTCAACATCTAAATAAAATGCAGTAGAATTTGAAATGCAAATAGTATTTCGGGTCCAATTAACTTACAAAATGTGGTGGCAAAAACCTTCGAATTTCAATTCATCACCATTCACCTTTCGTGAAAAATTCTAAAATTTTGTATCGCATCGAAATAATCATAAAAAATAGACGTTCTGTTGGTTATATGATATTAGTTATTATTATAAAATATATATTGTTGTCGAGGGTATTTCTAAACAATTAGTAGGGATTAATTCCTATAAATTAGTAAACAAGCGTGTTAGATTTGTCGTTTTAAATTAATCGTACTAAATTAGTTTAAAAGATCTTAGATTTGGATTTCGTCTTATTAAGTTATGTGTAGTTACTTTGAATTCTTCTTGTAATTAAATTTTTACATGCTAGAAAAAAATTACAATTTATTCAATATTCATGTCTCATTTATTCATATGATGAAAATAAATTTTCTACCATAGCTGTTTTTCGAGAATCACTATTCCATTTTAAAACATACTGGACAGTGGATCTTCATACTTCATTACAAATATATATATATGAAGTATTAAGACCCACTATATAATAGAACGATCCCATAATAGAACAATAATGGTATTGTACCCACAAGAAGATATCCACTCGATAAAAGAAATATAAATTATATTAAAAAAAAAAGATTAAATTAAGTCTCTTCTATACGTTCTTGAGCCTAGTTGTTAACAAGTTTAAATTGCCCATTTGATGGTTTGTTAGTCTAATCGAATCTTGATGGAAGTTAGTGAGATTTTCAGTCAAGATTTGAAATAGTGGGGTAAATTTAAAGTATCAGTTTTAAAAACAATATATATATTATTTTTAAATATACATTAAGTAAATTTCAACTTCAAACATTATGATATGTTTACATAAAAAATGGGTTTAGAAGTTAAAGATTAATTCACCATTCACGAATATAAAAACATGTTTTGTCATTTCTAGTTGTAATATTTATTCTTTTAGATATATAAATCTAGAAGTATAATTACTTCTCTCCTTTTATTTTAATATTCGCTGGAAATTAAAAAATATTTAATTATTTATTTATTAAATTAATTCATATCATGTACGTCTTCAACAAATATCCTTATAGTGTACCATGTTCTTTTAACGTCTCAATAAAAAAATGTACAAACAATAAAAGGGACTGATATTGAGATTGAAGGGGCTAGATAAATATATTTTAATGGATCATGCGGTTTAACTAAAGACTATAAAAAGATCTAATATCTCATAGGTAATAAAATAAAAATAATAAAAAAATAATCTCGTAAATAAAGCAAATATCAATCAGCGATTGCAAGAGTACAGATTCTAAAAAGGTCTTTAGTTATTACATCTGCCGACTAACTTGTATAGCGACCAGCAAGCTTAATATCATTTTTTTTATTATTATTATAATCTTAGGTGGTAATTTTGCACTATCATTACATTGAAGTAAGATTAATGTAATGTTGTTTTAATAAGTTATGACGTCATCCTAAATCACTCATTAATTTCAGCAAATTGTAATTTCAACAAAATTTAATTATTATCATTTAAAGTTATCACAACCAACTGAACATGTTTTTAAATAGTATTTTGAAAAAACAAAATCAATATAAAACATATTTTATTTAAATGAGACTACAGTTTTAACCACATACTATTACTATAAGTAAGACAAGGCCTAGAATAAGTAAGATTATAATTGGACAAATTCGTCTTCGATCGTAAACCAACTGTATTTATACAACACATTGAAACAAACGAGGCTGTGTTAGCGGAAAAATGAGGGTAAATATTTGCTTTTTTTCTTTGAAACGTGATGAAAATATCCTGATATATATAAAGCTTCGTTTATCTGGCCGTGTTTCTTTATAAATCTTTATATCACAAAGAGTTTGACAAACAATAATCTCTCTCATTTATCTCGGATGTTTGACGCATCTCTTTAGAAAATAATTTGGTTAAGAATTAAAGTAATATTTTTTTTATTGTCAACGTTTTAAGTAGTTATTTTAATCACTATTAATAAAATTCGATTTTTGTTTTTTATCCAAAAAGCTCTTCGAAGTAATACAAATATAAATGTATCCCGGGTCACGTTAATTCAAGAGCATAGATTAGAAAATAATATTTCTGTAGAAATCGTTTGGAATGTTTTGTTCCAAGGTAACCAACCTGGATATACTTATTACCACGTTCGATATTTCTATTAAATTCAGTATTAAATCAATCATAGAAACTTTTCCCAATTTTTTACTAATTGGTAAATTCAGAATTAAAATAAAAAGTTTTTTTAAATAATAACAATTTGTGTAAAAAAAAAAAATTTATGACTATTATTATTCTTACGAAAGTCCAAATATGTTATTGTTATTTTAAGTCTTATGAACACTTGGTTTCCTTAATTAAAACATATTTTACCGTACATACCTATTCCTAACCATTCATAGTTACGGTTGAAATATAATAGTGTTAATTATGATATCACGTTAACGACTTAAACGTGTTTTGATTACAGTTTCATTACTGTGATTAAGAGATTAATGATGGCATTCAAGGCTTGTTACAATGTAGGTGTGTCACAGTTGCTTTATAAGAAATATATTAAACATTTTAATAAAGTTGTATTAATAATGATTTTTTTATTTTTAAAACATAAAAGATCCAAAGTAACTTAATGATTATAGTTTAATAAATATTTATTATATGACATTACACATTTATTTTTAGCATTTTCGTGTTTCGAGTCAGGGCATAGTTTGTGTGTGACCTTTACAAATCCTATATATTCTAGAATATAGAAGGGATTAGTTTAAACAAAGAAAATATATACAATATTTTTTTGTTCACTTGTTTTTTTCTTCTTGTTATTAATAATTGCAAACTTCAAAAGAACTTTATGCTGTTATCAACAAAGAAATTTTCATAATAATCTTTGAGACTTTAATTCGAAGCCTTATTTCCTTTTCTGCTATGTTTATATTTCAATAAGAACTTTTCTGTTCATCAAATCAATGATTAAAGTAAACAAAATATAAAATTATGAAATGTTAAATAGGTATGATAAAAAATAAAATATTTTAGTGTTTTAATCAAATATACCTACATCCTGTTTCTTTTTAAATGATTGTAGTATCTCTGAATAGTAGATTATCGTAGGTATATAAGGCAAGTTAATAGATTGATCTCTTTTATTGAATATAATAAGTAAATAGAATACAAAATTAATTTCCATTCCAAACAAGCCCAGTATCAAGACAATCAATTATTTAAGGTTCAGTGAGTACAAAGTCGTAGCGACACGGGATATTCGAGTGTAAAATCGAATTTTCAGCTTCAGTCTAGAAATGTCGTCAGTTAAAAACAAGATATATATCTAACTATACTTTTCATGCCTCCAAAGAGTAGTAAACGCGTAACGGGATATTATAATATTTTGAATATTATTTAAACATATTAGTTATTCTACTTTTTGTTAGTTACGTGCAAGTAATGATCAACTGTGACAGACTAGATATTCATAAATAATTTTAAAAAGAGGTTAAATCTATCTAACTAAACAATATTTTTAAAATATATGGTGTTATAATAGTTTAAAACCATAGTAAAATTAATATAAAATCGTAAATTAGATGCGTATACGTATAAGTCATCATATCGGATTTTTTTCAAACTGAATATTTTATAGGTTACATACAGAAAGAAAATGGTTTCGTCTAAATTTATGATAAAATTATGATTGTTATAACTTGAAGGATGAATAATGGGATGGATGTCAAATTGCTGACAACTCCTTGTATAATACATAAGACTAAACATTTTCACGGCATTTAACAAAACTACTGTTTCATACAATTTAAAAGAGTTTTTATGGCCCTAAGTGATTACAGAAGTAAGTCTTTTTATTTTTTCATTATAAACTCTTAACGCTTGTTGTAATTTAGACAAAAAATATGTAAGCAATATTTTATTTTGATTAAAAATGTATATGAATACTTATCATCTTAGGAATAATAGTAATTTAGAGTTTATAAAGGCATGATAAAAGAAAATCTTCAAAGTTAAGGATTTGCTTACAAATGAGCTAAGAAAAGTAAATCCAATGATCTCACTGCTTAGTGACATCAAATATTATAAGCGATAGGTATCAGGAAAAACAAAGATAATTCAAAATATATATTTACAATAATGTATTAAATACAATATTAATTTCTGATTATTGTTAAAGCTTAATCTGTTATTATTGCTTCGGGGAGAGTTCAAAACTTAAAGATGATATTATTCCTTAACTGACTCATTGCATGTTATTTCTTAGCTTAGAGAAAGTTGATTGTTTATTTATTATATACAGCCTAACTTTATTCATTTGGCTGCAACCTCGTTTATTATCTGGCTCAAAAGAGATAGTGCAATCGTGTCACAATAAATTAAATACTAACTACATTTCTAAACAGAGTGCGAGAGCTGGAACGCGAACTGCTCTTAATTATCTTCATGTGTCCTTTTCTCTACAACACACGGCTTGCCAAAGCTGATAAGGCATACTTTACTATACGATACAGCTGCAAGCTTTTGAAAAAGAAATTTTATGGTTAGAGTTTGAAAATATGAAAAAGTATATAAACTATTTTTTGAACGCATATTCAGATTTTGTAATAATTTATTATTCCATCAACCTAATGGTTTTCGATTTTTTTAAATTCATTTCCTTCATTTTATAACAAGGACAATAGTAACTTTCTAGTGATTGATGATTGTTTTAAAAACAAAATCAAAATGACAACATTTTATAGTCGTTATCAATTTACGTCTGGCCAGATTTTCAAAAACTGTAATGAACAATACCGGCGTTAGTTCACCAAACGCTTACAAGTATTTTTTTTTTGGTAAATTTTAGCTTGGGGTAGGTTTTGGCTGACCAGGATCCAACCATTGCTATGAGCACTTCCGATTATCATAGAGAATCCATTCTTATCACAGGTAATGATTTGATTTAAAATCCCTTCATTATTGTGCCGGTTCAGTAATATAAAGCAGCAGTCGACGCACGTCTGCCGGTTTGCTTCAGTAATTCATGAGGTACCCACCTTTCAAGCTTTTTAATTTTCCCAATTTGCATTAAGTGGATAAAACAGTTTTATCACTAACACCGCAGACTGTAGCTAACTCGAACGTGGTTTGCGATAAATCCGCTTCCACTATCCCATTCAATTCTTCATTGTCAACTTGGGTATTCGACCGTCCATGGGGGGTGCAGGTCGAAATTTCCAGAACGAAAATATTGGAACCAAAAACGAACCGTTTTTATACCGAATAACCCTTCAAGTCGTTTCCGCAGCACTGGTGCCACGGTGGAACTCATACTCGTAAATAATGTGATATATTAAGTTTTCCATTTTGTAAACTGAGTAACGCAAACCAAATAACAGAAGAAAAAACAAATGAATGAAGCTCAATGAAACAAAAATACATGTGTAAATAGCTGTAAAAAAATAATTTAGAATTCCTTACGAAAAAGGAGAAACTAGTGATTAAAGTGGCCAGTACGAAAAATGCCAATTTCATTTGTAGGGACCTAATATTATATGAAACATTATATCGATAATGCCTAATTGTATATATTTACTTTTTATATACGTTAACAATTAGATATAACCAAAAGCTTCGGATCGGCTTTTTCATTGTAATACTTTTGTGTACTTACTGAAGAAAAAATCCTAAGGTAATGATAAGTTATCTTATCATTATCGTTTTTTGATGTTTTATTAAATCATAATGAATCATAACAAATATATAGAAGATGAAATATATAAACTAATATATATATTTTTAGTAGTAGAATATACACTGAAGCGGGTAATAAGAATCTATTGTTGTAAATAGGAACATATGTGTCAAGATCATGAATGATTGTGTAGGAATTGTTTACGACCGGAAGTTCTGTAGGTGTGAATAGTGTTTGTCAGTGTGGTCTTTGACTTATCTATCTTATTAGAGTACTTTTTTAGCTTGATATACCTGTATTGGATATGTCCATAGTACCCTCAATTTTATTACTATATTCGTTTTATACATTCGATTTATATTTGAAGTCTCTTAATAAAGAGACTTCAAATATAAATCGAATGTAATTTAATCTTTTAAAAGAATGTAATTTAATAAAATTATCTTAAATTATAATTGGTATCTCTTATTTAATTCTTTAATTTTATTTCAGTTTATTTTGCTTTTATCTATTATTTTCTCTAAACGTTCACATATACTGTCATTCTTTTTTATTAGCTCCTTTCACAGGTCTGCTGGAAGAAATTTCTAATACCATAACTATAGATTGGGTAAGCTTTGGTCTTTGTTAGAAATTTCATTTCTATGCACCTGAAGTTATATTGTATTAGCAAAATTAAAATGACAACCCCATGAGACACATTACTTTTAAAGACTTAGCTGTGCTTTTTCGTAACCATTTGTCAATTTTATTGTTGTATTAATTATTTTTTAAAATGAAGGTTTTTACACTTAAGTAAGTACATAATAATATTATTTTTATTTTTTTATTTTTTTTTGTATCTGGGGTTTTTTAAATTTTTAATTAATTTTTTTTCTTGACTTATTTTGTCAAATCAAAATAATTAAGTGGGATCCAAAAAATAAAAAATATCAAACATGTGACTGTTAGGAATAGTGGAACACGAAGAACTAGTTTATATGAAAAACTGAGCAGGAGATGTAGGGAGATAACGCTTTTACTTTTTTCCGACTGGAGCTGTAAAGAATGGCTGCTCTTTTTAGAGTAGCTCTCACGTCCGCGTATGATATTGAAAAATTCTTATTCTTATAACCCCATCTTTTAACGTAAGGAATTTAATACAAAGTATAGCTACTTACAAAGATTCCGCATCGATGTAGATGCTGAATATTTTCCGGAAACTATCGCAAATTATTTCACAGCTATCTAAAACTTCCTATATATTTATCTTAATGTATTAATTGACAACACTTGAAAGTTCTGGTGAAATATATATGTAAATATTTAAGCTGCAACAGCTCTATGCAGTGTTAGCTGTACTTATGTTATGTTTTTACCATTTTGTGTCTGTTTTTATTCAAACTTTTACCATTATATCATTTTGTTAATCAAATTTATTGTTATCACTGAGCTAACTAAAATGGAAAGTACGTTTACAATAAAATAATATATGTAATATTTTTAAACAATATCTAAAGGAATGTGTTCGCCACAATTTATGCAAATATTAGTACACTCGAGTTCGTCAAATTTAATTAGCATTTCAAAGCGTCAAAACGGTTGTCTGTTTTGTACATATGAGTGTTGTATTCATAGAAAAGTATATTGTATGAAATAATATTATTATATGAAAATAGGATTTAGCAGTTAATTCTTTTTTTATAATAATGTACATTGCAAATTTTCATAAGCACACATTTAAGTAAAATTATTTTTCACTCATTTAGCTCGGGTATAATGAGATTGAAAATTTAAACTTTAATTTTAACCCGACGTGTCATTTGCTTTTACGGTAGGATGATATTTAATATATATAAAATATTATGTAGGTATGTCAGAGGATTATTTTTCTACCTTCAAAGTTTACTAACAGTAATTGAAATCAAGTCTCAAAGTGCGACGACGGATATGATTCTATCCGAACTATCCGTCTACCGGGTTACTGGGCTTTATAATAAAACCTTATCCGTTTGTTACATATAAAATGGAGGCTAAAGCAGTGAATTTAAGAATTTTCAGAATTCTTGACCGCAAACAAAAGGTTTTTTTTCAGAAAATGAATATGGAGTACCATAAGAATTTTATATTAAGAAGTATCTCGATATAAAATCTAGAACCACGTCGTATATTTAAAAAGTTCTGCAAGTCCAACTTTTTAAACCTACACAAAACAACCAACCTATAAAAGATGCATTAGTCTTCATTTATTGTATAACTTAATAATTAATACGGTTATAAAACTAAAAGAACTTCTTAAGAGGTAGAGAGTTCACAAAAAAAATATTAACTACTAAAAAATATTATTAAGCGATGTCTTACCAGGTCCAATTTAATAATAATAATAATATTATGTTCAAAGCTAAATAGAAGATTTTCGATTAGTCAGAAGAGTACTAAGTCGATATTTTTCCACTACAATGTTAATTTGGTAGAATGTCTGCTATCAAGAAGTGACTGATCTAGGTTTATAGAAGGTGTCACTTCATAGACGTAGGTATATAAAAGCATGATTTTTGAGAAGATGGTTAGCCCTCTAAAAAATACTACGTATCACAAACGAGAATGGAACTTTTAGCAACACCTGTAGAGCCAGCGTATGATTTGAACACTGGCTGGTTTTATTGCTAATCTGCTGGATTATAATTTATGGTAAGTTTTTTCGGATCGTAGCAATCTCTAAGCGCCATAATAATTTTCATATCATAAAACAATTCATAAGATTGTCAGTAAAGACTTTTTCAACGCAGAGAGTGCGTGTTTCTATTAATATTCAAGGACTGTTGAAGTCAAAGGGGCTCATTTTGTATGATCTGTATGTTTTTTTTATAAAGAAACACAAATTACAAGAAAAAAATATTTTATGCAATAGAAAAATATTTTTTTCTTTGTTATTTATCGCAAGACAAGTATACATTCGAATATTGAAATTATAATAGTAGGGGTCGAGACACTATGACGGTGAGCTTTGTTGGTTCTTATCCTCCCCCTCCTGGTTTGACTTTGTGAAACTCCTAACTTATGATCTGATGATGATCTGGTTTAATAGCCAGGAATTCCACAAAATCTCCCCATTTTCCTGGTTAGAAGCATATTGGATTCCTGACAGCAAAAGAGAGATATGGAAGGTAAATATAACTTACTATATTAGAAATCTGGATTCCAATGATCTGTAATCACTCACTGGATAAAAAAAATATACAACTCAAAGATTCACTAGCAAAATACTCTCTCTATAAGGAATATTAAAACTATTTACAGCAGAGTATACACAAATAATTATGTAGTCAGGTTATAAGCAACCATCATTAATATTATAAATTTGCTTGCTATATATCCTAAAATAATTTTAAAAAATATTTATTCAATAAAACACACATTAAATTAGTTATCTAACAAGATAACCCTTTAATAAAAGTAAAATATATACGGAACGATTACATCAATTTTCGTTTAATTTTCAGTAAAAAAAAACTAACATTAAATAATATAGTTAGTTTTTGCATCCAATGTAGTGGTGTAGCGCTAGAACATCCAACAACTTTAGATGAACCGAACTGAAGTAGTTAGATGTTATACCCAGAGCAACTGCCACGGACTTACAAAACATAATCATTATTTAGTACAATGTAAGCCACGCAAATATATATTTTGGTTGCAATTTTTTTTAATTATTTTTTTCTAGGTATATGTTTTAGTCGAAATATTGCTGAACCTTCTGTGTTTAACATATTTGATCAAAAAGCTATATTTATATATGAAATATTATATCTTAAGGTATAATTATCATAACATTATTTTATAGCCCTAGAAAAACATAATGAAAAAATATATGTTTTAAAGTAAAGTTTTGTTTAAAATCAAATGTCCTCGGGGTAATAAAGCACATCAGAAGATAAGAAATCATATCATTACGGAACAGCTGAGACTCTAGACTAGTTTAGAAATTCTCTATTAAGATTTAGTTTATCCAATTTTCTACATTTCATCGTACTTTATTATATTTTATCTTATTTTCAATAGTATTCTTTGACTAACTTTGTGTTGCGAAAATAAAAAAAAAATTCTTAAGAGACTTATTTTTGACTAATAATCAACTAAATGATGTCACAAATATTTTAATTCTAAGCCTTTTGGGATAAACGAGTACGTGTCCTTTCGTCATTTTTATTACCAATGAAAAACATATATTTAGTTATGTATGGAAGATTTTTTTCGTAGTATTATTAATATTAAATGTTTGGTTTTATAAGCCTCTACAATATTTACTGAGATAATGAGATACAAATAAGAAGGGGTATTAAATTCGTCAGTTATCTGTCCGTATATTGTTTCGTCTCGTTTCCATTTCTATAAATCTTTATATCGCAATGAGCTGCATAAACAATGTTCACTCGTGTATCTCAATTGAGAGATTGTTAACCAATTGAGAATTTATATGGTTTTATTTTGTTTTATATTATTTATGCAAATAGGTGGCCCGGGATAAAATCACTAACACATCATCACCTACAAAAGAGGCCACCACAAGCAGACAATCTAGTTATGCGTATATATAGTAAATAATTCATAGTTATTATCATTGCATGGCTTCGGAGCTTTGTAACAACAGGGGCGTAGCTCAAATGGTAGAGCATTCACTTAGCATGCCAAAGGTACCGGGATCGACACCCGGTCTCCAACTAGTCTTTTATCAACGTTGTTTATTTAATGTTTTTACTAAGTTTTATAACCTTATGTATAAAATCTTATAGGTTGCGTTAAGAAAAAAAAAACATATTTTATACTATTAAATACATTCCTTGAATTACTTTTGTATCCGTTTGTCATTTTTGTTATATATAGGAAAATATCAATGTGACGTTAATATTGTATGTAAAAAATGTTTGTAGTTTAAACTTTCGTTTTATAAAAATATCATGATAATATTTTTTTTGTTGAAAATATTACTCATTTCTTTAATAGAGATGACTTTTTTACAATGTTATTAACCAGAACGTAAAAGCAGGTTTCTTGAAACAATAACATTTATGAAATTTAACCTCGATCTGGATTTTCTAGATTTATGATCTACGATATACAAGAAAGTTTTGCCATTTTATTAAATTTGCGCTGCATACAATAACTTAGTACCTCACCTCATATGGTAATGTTTCTAGTTTCTACGAAATTATTTATATCGTCGTTAAATTGAATAACATTTATACCTGTATTATGTAGTTGAAGTCATTTTCATTTTAAAAAGTTTCTAAATAGAGAAACTCTAATTAATATATTTTCAAATATTGTGAAAATAATTATATAAGCTGGCCAACATTTATTTTAACAATTTTAATATTGAAAGCTTTTGGCGGCATGACACAAAGCGCTTTCGGATTCGGTTTCGTTTGTGCATGGCGTTTATTTGATAGCATAAGATATGCCTCAAGCTTTATAAATATCATTATTATGCAGTTGAATAAATATAAAATTTATCACCAGATATACTTTTCGAATTTATAAACATGACACGAGAGCAGTAACAGAACTTAAATTGGTATTTTTATTTTTTTTATTAATTGAACTATTTGATAGAAAAAACGATTTTTACAATGCAGTTTTCTAATTATGTTTTTAATCTACTATCACTCTAACACTCACGACTTTTAACATTTTTATTATGTTAATTATATTTTAACCGCTTTGTTGGTCGAGTGGTTAGCGCAGACGCCTAACGTGTCGCGGTGCAATAGGGTTCGGGTTCGATTCCCGGCAGAGACAGGAATTTATGTGATGAGCATAGATGTCTGTGTTTCTGGGTTTGGTCGTTTATTAAATATATGCTCAGTATTTATATGTGTATTTCTATGTATTTGTATCGTTGTCTTAACACAAGCACAAGCAAATAATTTGCTTACTTAGGGGTTAGATCAATGTGTGTTATTTGTCCTGATATTATTATATATTATATATAATCTTAATATGTCTTGTATAGTTTTTTCATTTGTTTTGCATATTCGGAATTAGTTTTTTAATTAGTATAAGTGAGAATGTATATGATATGAGTGCGAACCGATTTTGTGTTAGGAAGATGTAAGTTTTAGTAAGTTTGTAAATAACAAATGGAACATGTTATAAAATAATCTTCAAAACTATAATTGATTGTAACTGACAAACAAAGAAACAACAACAAACAACCACAAACGAAGAAAATAAACATATTTTACATGTATTTAAAAGCGGAAGGAAAATGAACGATATTTATTAAATAGAAATACACCTCGAGGCATACAAGACCATAAGACTTAATTAATGTAATGTAATAATTAGACAAAACCACCATCTAACTGAAATAAACATAACATAACATTTTATTTATACGCTTTTTCATTTGAAAATTTTGGACATGGCGTGACATTTTTGGGGTTTTAGAAACAAACATAAGTAAGGTTTAATTGTGACTGTTTGTAAATTTATTTGGTATAAGAATTAATAATAAAATAATTATTTTTACTCAACAGGAGATCCTATTTAATTACAATAGAATTAAAAAACATGGCATTTATTATTATGTGACACCGGAAAATTAAATATTTTAACTATATTTGAAATTATAAATAACGATGTCGTGATACCTATTATATTCGAATTCTTATAAATCAAAACTTTTTTTTTTTTGCATCCTGATACTAAGCTATTGAATAATCGTAACACTTATTTAAATAAACAAAGATAAAAAGTCACTTTCATATAAACGGATATAAACGGATGATAATATGACATATACATTTATTTAACAACTTCTTAAAATTGATAGGTGGGTAACAAAACAGTGCCTTAAGTAGCAAAGCGGAGAGACGGTATACCAGAGGTCGAAAGTAAGAGTCCTCTTGGTGTCAATAAATTTATTTCATGTTTATTTCTAATTTCAATAAGCATTGTTAACGCTAATCAAAAACATTATTGTTTGCCTAGTGTACCTAGACTATAATAAAGACGTAATATTATTACGTACAGAGAGTTCGAGAAAGTTGAGAGTCAGTAAAATTGCCTGGAGAATAACATTTAAGCAATTTAGTGCGGATCATCAAAACTGCTTGGATGGCGTTGCTAGTGTTGTTCCAGAACAGCCGATACACAAACAGACTAACTCATTTTATACGGATTACAACAGCTTCCATTTTATACAATAATTTGATCACAGTAATTTAAATTCTAGGTATTATCTAAGAACTGTAGAATTTATGCTAATTAGATTACTGGAAATGTACTATAATACTTTAATACTAGTTTTTCCATACAACACATCAGTGAATCCACTGATAGTTTGAATACTTATAATAATTAAAAAAGATGTTTTTTATAAAAGGTTTATTAAAATTTAAAACCACCTTTAAAAATGTACCGCAATTATAAACTATACCACCTAATCATACTTTTGATTGCTTTCACAATGTCTGTGTCGCCATGTTTTGTTGAGTACCAAATAATTTATTGGATCATATTGAACATGGAGCTCGAAATTTTAATACTTTGCTATAATTTTATGATTATCGCAAACTATCGATTGTCTTATTGGAATGAATAAAACGTCGAAAAAAGACTGAAGATCCCCTACGACCGGCTTGCATCTACACAGTTCTAAATAAAACATAATATAGAAATAAGCAAAAATCTCTGAAATTCCGAATTACGGACAGTGATAAAAGTTTATGTCGTCATAGAGCACTTAAAGTAGTTTCTGTTAGCACATCTAATGGGAAAGTTTTATTTTTATTCTATCAGGAAATATTATTTTTAAATAAAGACAACTGTATATATAAAATCATTTTTAAATCACATTATTTCCTATTTCAAAGGATTTCATGAAGCGAGATTTTAATAAGTAGTTATAAATTTATATAAATATAGAATGTAAAATAAACCAATAATGGCAGGAATTCGAACCCGCGACTACTGAGAAACCGTCCCGTCGCTCTACCAACTAACCTACCGTATCGCTGTCCGCCTCGGTGAATTAAGTATTCTGTATGTGATTGTCTTTATCGGGATGGTCGTGACATCTATTAGGTTTGTTTCGAAAATCTTAACCAATGTATCTAACTTTTCAGTATAGATAAATATTGAAAATATGCCGCTACCGAAATTAATGTTTTAAAATATCTATAAAAATGCCATGTTAAAGTCACTTAAATTTATATAAATATAGAATGCAAAATAAACCAATACAGTCAGGGATTCGAACCCGCGACTACTGGGTAACCATCGGTGATTTAAGTATTCTATATGTGATCGTCTTTATCGGCGAGGAGGACAGCGATACGGTAGCTCAGTTGGTAGAGTGAAGGGACGGTTTTCCAGTAGTCGCGGGTTCAGTTGCCTGCCCGTATCTGTTTATTTTTCATTCTATATTTATATAAATTTAAATAAGCTGAACATGGCTATACATGTTTATAGATATTTTCAAGTAGCTATATTAGTTGCTGTAAGGCACTACTGTTTAATTAAAATAAAAAAAATATCTGTAAGAATATGCAATTATTTAATATATTTATATTTGATAACGTATTAAATGAACTTGGGAAACTTGTTACGTAACTATGGAGTTCGTCCGATCTCCTTTATATTACTTAAAAGTATACTTGAAGAAACTTCTCAGCTTCTTCCAGCCATTCTGTGAACAACTTCATTTAAAATTTAACCTAGCATTAGATCCTAACTAACCTTGAAAGTTTCAGAACGTTATATTTCTTTTCAACGTACGTAAAGTTCGTGTACGTACGAAGTTACGGTGTAGGTACGAGTTTCTTACTATTATATCTAAGCTATAATAGTTCGATTACATTTACATTTTTCATAAATTCATTGGGATTTTAAGCTACGTTTACAGAAGATGACGTCACGTTCATCCTCTGATATTAAAAGTAACTAACAGTGATCCTTGACCTAAAAAGGATAAAATTAACCTCTCTTTTTGTATTGAATAAAGTGTAACCAGTTTTGCATATTTTTATAAAAGTTATGGTTACTTTAAAATAATAAATAAAATTATAAGAGAAGAAAACTAACTAGAAATAAGACGTAGAATATTTATACTCTTTTCAAAGCAACGAAAAATCGTATATTAAATGGATGTTTTTTTTTTTATTTTAATATTCTTTGAAATTATTATTTTAAATGTTAAAAAGCGACATTAGTATATTGCCCGGAAAATATGTATTATCACACAAGGGAGTTATAATACAGATCACTAGAAACCTCTTTCACAAGAAGAAGAATCACAAGAGCCTCTTTCCATTCTTGACAAGAGCCTAGAGGCAAGAGCAAAAGGCAAGAGCCTCTTTCCCTTCTAATGGAGTTATACTTATGTATAACATGTAGTTCTCTTGAATTCGTTTCTTTTATCAGTCAACTCTACCCCTACTCCTATCATCTGCTTATGTTTCACTTTTCACAAAGGCTAATTCACTATTAACATACCCATTTACTAAAGTTACCTAGTCACGTGATTTTTATCCTTCATTATATGCCTATACAACGATAGCCTTTTCATATTTTCATTTAAAACTTTCAAACTTCCACATACTCAACTTCACATATTCGTTTTTATATTATTAAATTTTTTTAATTTTTATTTATTTTATGTACCACAAAAAGTTACAAGAATTAGAATAATAACAAAAGTATATACAAAGGATGAGCTTATTTCTTCAAAGAGATCACTTCCAACTACCCATGAGTGTTGGATATGATGTAGTAGAGGGCAGAGATATGTATATAGTTTTTTTTATATTTTACAAATTAATAAAGAAAATAGTAAATCTTATATATACTCTTATCTCTTATACAATATACATCCAACTTGACTGGTGACCGAACAACCATACATTAAACGTTCGTATGTTAAAATCTGATCATGCTTTACTGACAGTCTCTTTTCGCGGAAACTTTATTTATCGGTTACAATTTATCACCTTATCTTTCAAAAATCAGTGACCTAGTACATAACTTGTCCAAGAAGTTGTTGAAGAACAAAGTGAATGCTTTCAGGAACTTCCATACTTCCGCTCGTATACATCTGACTTAATTGCTCTTCCGCTTTTGAAACTCGGTACTATTATGCTTACTTCCGCTTCACTTCTCTTTTCTCATATTTATGGAGTTTGCAGATTTCCTGATATATAAAACTATTTTAAATTGATATAAATATAGGATGTACAATAAAGCGATACCGGCAGGGATTCGCACTCGCGACCTCCGGGAAACCGTCTCGTCGCTCTACCAATTGAGCTAACGTCTCCGTAATTGATAGAACGACGGGACGTTTTCCCAGAGGTCGCGGGTTTGAATCCTTGCCCATATCGGTTTATTATTTTTCATTCTATATTTATATAAATTTAAATAAGCTTAACATGGCTTTACATGTTTTTAGATATTTCCAAACATTAAAGCTATTTTATTTCCAAAAACTATTTTATTTCCAAAAACTATTTTATGTCATAGATAATACTTTGAGCTTGCATAATACTTTTAGCTGAGAGAAGCTAAAGACAAAAACTATTGGAAAAAGTTATTTATTGTTCCATTGCATTTAAAATGAATAATATTTAATACCAAGAGCTCAAATGCAGCACATTGTATTGTTTAAATGAATGAGGAATGTATATTTTACCTAAGTGTATTTTATATATCTTAATATATAACCGGTGCAAATATTACAGTATTCAACGAGTTCGAAACATATCACTATATTAGTATCACTAATTACGCCTCCTTTGCACCTTGTAGTAATATTTGAATAAGTAATACCTTCATCAACATTTATATTCCATATTTTACATAAGTGTACATCTTTATTGAATACTAAAGCAGCCCTTGCCAGCACTCTTACAACGATTATAATACAAAATGAAATTATTTACAAAGAAACCAAAAATTCTTTTTAATTTATACATTTATTTATTTATTATGATAATGTTTCTATTCCTAAAACAATATATTGGCCAAAAGAAAATTAAAAAAACACAAGAAAGCAATGGAAGTACACCTTTAATTTTTTTTTAATTGTCGTTTTTAAATTTTCAATTGATTATATAAAACATTTTTTTTTTTTTTAAATTTCATATTCATGGATTCATTTCTTCTTTATTCATCTGCAAATAATAAGTTAAAACTAATAATGTTATTAAATCCTTGAATCTTTGAATAAAGCTGGATATTGGTGGACTTAATTAATTGCATTCTGCTATTTAAAATGCATTATATTATAGTATTTGAATACGAAATTGCCACTAAAATAAATCCCAGCAAAGATCCAGTGTCAGTAGGAATTAATCCGTTACAAAATCGCTTGAGAACCCATTCAGGGTTCCCAAATGATTACACTTTTTATATATTCTAACATGAATTTTGGTTAGTAAGTTTAGTCAGTAGATTTAAAAGAACTATAAGTAATTATCAAACGAATCTAGTGGTTATACTATTTTTACAAATAATTGAATTATTTCTTGTATAGTTTATTTAAACTATATATATTTGAAATGACAGCTTTTTTACTATATAGATAATAAATATAATAAAATATAAATTATAGATATGTTTATTATATATGCATTATTAATTCTTATATGAGACAACCCTACTTCAGCTTGGGGCCTTATACTTTCTAGCAACGTAAACTTGTCACAGTTACAGTTTAGTGTCTAAACTTTAGACAATAGGCGATTTTGGACGGATATTAATTATACACAAACAAACAGATTCTGCAAAACTTGTAATCTTGTATCTAACTTGCTTTATCATGCTGGTTTGTCGAATTTTTATTTACTAATCAAAGTGTTTAGATTTTTACGAACTAACTTTGATAAAAACCAGTCACGTAACAAACTATAGAAATTGTATTATGAAACCTAATAATGATCTAGTCTGTACTTTTCAACAAATTCATGCTTCAGAGAAACAACGTTAATAAGTTGTTTAATATAAACTCCTGTCACGTTTCTGTTGGTGACATCAACTAAAACTAAATTAACAAGCGGACACTGAATATTAGTTTAGTGTATTTTCACTGAAGCGTCAAATTTTAAGCCTCAACAAGGAACATTTACATTGTACTACTGTGTATAGTGCGACGGGAGATTGTTTTGGAAATAACAATGCTGATAAAATAGGAGAGTATAGTAAATTATTTTATGAAACAAATGTCATAGATATGTTAACTATTATTTTAAATAGAGACAGTTTGTTTGTTTGCGTTTTTACGTTAATTAAGGGAATAGCAGATTTACGACTTTTTCATTTAGAATCTTAAGACCTTAGTCTTTTTCGCTCTTACAAATCTTTATAGAGATTTGAGTAGAAATCTTATTATACACACAAATATAAAATATATCTTTCATCATGCCATTAAAGTTTATTTACTTACTAAACATACTTGATTTATCAAACCAGACATTGGTTTGATCTTTACGTTCAAGGATCTTGGGAATAAAAGTATAATAAAATAGTTATTATAAAAGTGACATAGAATAAATAAAAAACTAAAAATTACCTCAAGCCCCAAGTTTTCCCAAAGTAACACTGGAATGCAAAGTGCCCTTTGATAATATTTAGCAGATATCAGCTTATTCTCGAAACTCTATTTAAGCAAAATTTGCAATTTAATGACATCTCGTTATAACATTGTAATACCGCAAAGACTAATAAAACAAGTGCACTAAATTTATCAACTCGCAAGTATGAAAATACTTTAAACTTGCATAAACCTTTTGTCTGAAATTTGCACGTGCAATAATATTCTTACGAATTTAACAAAGGAGAAGATTGAGTTTTAAAATAACATGTTTTATTCTATCATAGAGTTATGAATAACGCCACTTATTACGTTATTATAATAATAACTTTATCTGAGTCATGAATATTACATAAATTTAAGTTTTCCACTAATATCTCGTTAGATATAAAATTATAATTAAGGCGAATAACCTAGCATTAGTTAATAACAGCCAAGTTTTCTTATGACTAACATCTCAAAATAAATGCATTAAATGCATAATATATGCATGCAAATTAAAAATGCTTAAAACCAAAATTTAGTTTTAATTTTTGTCCCAAAACTGTATAATTTTATAGAACTGCGCATATTTTATGAACTATTTATAAAAGATTTATTGTTGCTATCTAAAACTAATGAATTCCTTTACTCAACTTCAGCAACAGTATAAGCTTTGCTAAATATTTTTATTTGTTTCATAAAGTGCTATAAACTTAAAGCGGAGGAATTAGCGCAGAGAATGAAAATAAAACAGAAGCCAGAGTGTTTGTCGAGCAAAATTGAGTCCGTGTTTGTAGTTAGTGTATACATAGCTTTATTGCTATATCCGCTAACTAAAAATTGTCTTTCTTTGGTAAATAGAAATTTCCAAGAATAATATTTTGTTCTTAGTAAAAACCTGAAGACTTTATATCAATGCACTAACTTTTCCTTGCGACTTCGTCCACGTTTAACAATCGGGACATCTGTTTAGAACCACTGACCAAACACAGGAGACAGTGTTAGCTACTTGGAAATTTTGGGCAATTGCCTGACACTTAACAATTACGAGTGTGATTCAATAGTATAAAAGTATTAAACTTATACAAAAATTACTTTGTATATATGTAGATATAAAAGAAGATATCCATATGGATACACCATGGGTGCCTCCAAACATAAGCACCTACTTAAAACCTTCTGCCACCTGGCAACACCACGGTGCATCCTCTGACATTACAAAAGGTATAAGGGTAACAAACTTGTTTGCTCTTCTTTTGAAATAAATAAATCAGTTGTACTACTAGACAAGCAAAACTTGGTAAGAATTCTTACCAAGTTTTGCTTGTATTTAAACAAAGGCAATCCAGGTGAAAATTAAAGTAAATTGCAAGAAAATTAAAGTTAAACATTAAGGTCAAAGTTAAAGATCGAATAATAAATTTTATTTATATTCGTAAAGTAAAATACCTTTAAAATTTTTGTTATACGTTTATTACATAATACACTTAAATATATTTGCTTGCAAAAGAAAAAGAAATTAAATAAAAAAATAAAAAACCCCCGATACAAAGAAATAAAAATAATATTTTGATGTTTTTTTTAATTCATTGTATATTACGTTGACATCGGTGTTTGTTGACATTGATATTACGAAGTATTGAGAATTAATGGATGCGGCCTTAGACTTTACGATTAGGTATTGTTATTTATCTTGATAACTTTTTAACTTAACTGCATTTTGATTTCCTTTATTAAGCAGACCAACGACGATGACAATGTCGGTTATTAAATTATATTTTTTGAAAAAAAAAAAAAAAGCCGTACTGAGTATAACTCCAGTAATAATATAAGGATAGCAATAATAACTATTTACGATTGTCATGAAGTCTTTTAACGTTCTCATCGGATGGTTCGTCTGCTTGTTTGTCCCTATCCTATTAAAAACAGAAAATCGCAAATCATTTGAGCTCGCGAAATTGATTTTAATTACGCACGCACAAAAAAGAATGTGTAAGTTTTACCTGTGTGTCTGTTTAATTTTTACTTTTTATTATTTTCAGAAATTTATAATCATTAAGTTTCTTTCTAGAAGATGAGAAGGATTATTGAACGTATAATAAAATATAAGAAAAAAATACATTTTGTGTAATATTTTTTAGTACCTGTCATTCATAAGTAATTAATTATTAACTTTAATCTTTTAATTAACCCAGAACTGAAACTTTAGTAATAAATTAAAAATTGTCAAATAATATTATATATTATTTTTGTTTTTTTTTAAACTTCTTTCATGAATGTTATCCATTTACATTTAATTATTTTCGATTCCCAATTCTTGTGAGATAATTTCAGTAACTTTTATCTTAATGGCGCCGTTTCATGTGGTTTTGTTAATATCTGTTTCAAAGGTTTCATTTGGGAATAAGTCGAGCATATCAATACCGAGGCGGAGACAATAAAGTCAAATTAGCACAAACACTTATGTCTGTAACTGTAATGAATATCTACAAAGCCGTCAACACATTTAAACCGATATACGTACCTTTTATAATATTTTTTTATAATATTTTTACGTACCTTTACGTACGTACCTTTTATAATATTTTTTTTGCGCATAATAAAGGGGCCCCTTAAACCTACTCCTGGGTCGCAAGTCCCAGGCACTGCTTGCACTCCTCTCCTTGCAACGCGATGGGCCCGGCACCCGCACGGTGAATCCATGGATTGCTAAGAAGCTTCGTCTTATCTAAATTGACAGTCCGGAGAGACGGGATGACGCTGGAAAGACAGCTGGCAGCTGGGAAGACAGCAGACTGCTGGAAAGACAGCCGAGGGCGATGGCCTAGCAAGCCAAGCCCGGGAACGTCGATAAACGCTAAAAGTCCAAATAAGAAAAATACCCCTAGGACAGTCCGAGAGGGGGGGCGGAAGAACTGTCCACCGGTTGACAATTACGGCGAAAACGGCGCGATAACGGAACTAAAATGCCCTACGTGCGGGAAAAATTACAAAAGACGAGCCTGGTTTATTAAACATCTTAAAACACACAATGGTGCTGAAGTGCGGCAACCGTCGGTAAGATCTTCAGTTTACACTCCGGATAGAGTTTACCCTCATATATCTCATGGTGAGCCATTGAATGAAAACTACCAGGAGTCCATGACCATCCGGACGCGTCTTAGCATTCCAAATACTAAACAATCGACCTGGAAAGTACATGACCAAAATATAGCGACCCTGTTAGAGCACCCGGGCTCAAATCAGGTACTCGATGCCCAAGTAGAGACTTTCCAAAATACTATTTACGACTACTTTAATGAGCACTATCCACCTACGAATCGTTATGCTCACAAAAATAAAGAAAACGGTTTTAAATTGAAAATGAGGAGGAAAAAAAGAGATCTTATAAAGAAACTTCGTATAGCCAAAGCCTTAGGCGATAATCAACTTAGTCACCAACTGTCTAGGGCATTGCGATCAATTCTTAAACTTATCCAAGGTATAACAAATCAAATAACGAAAAATCGTGATAGCTTTGATCGGGCAAAACATGAAGTAGACTTTGATAAAAATCCTTTTAAATACTCAAAAAACATTTTCAAAGATCAAAAAGGTAAGCTTCTCTTGACCAACGAGCAAATTTTCGACCATTATAAAAGCACATACGAAGTGCCAGAAAACCAAAGACTATATGGGGATCCAAACGAACACAAACCTGAGACTCCTACTGAAGATTTTCAAGCCAACCCACCAACTTTGGAGGAAATCAATAAAATAATTAAAATGAAACCATCTAAGTCAGCACCAGGTCCGGATGGTATCCCTTATATAGTTTACAAAAAATGTCCGTCGCTCCATAAACATCTTTTAAATATATTCGGTAAAATCTGGTCAAGAAAGCAAATACCGGTATCGTTCGGAAAAGCCCTTTTTGTCCTCATTCCGAAAAACGACAATGTCAATAATCCCAAGGATACTAGACCGATAGCCCTAACAAATACAATTTCCAAAATATTTTTCTCTTTTTTACAAACTAAAATGACGCAATTCATGATTAACAATAGATATTTCAGGCCTAATCACCAGAAAGGGTTTTTGCCCGGAATTTCTGGATGCCTGGAACATAATACGTTAATATCGGAAAGCCTTAAAGATGCTAGAACTAGCGAGAGACAAATTACGGTTTGTTGGATAGACTTAGAAAACGCCTTTGGGTCGGTACGACATGAACTAATGATGTTCGCGCTTAAATGGTATAACTTTCCTATGGTAGTTCGCGACATTATTGCATCATATTATTCAAAATTAAAATTCTCAATAATTTTTAATGAAAACCATTCAAAACCACTTAATTATAACGTTGGTTTATTTCAGGGCTGTTGTATTTCTCCTATTATATTTAATATAGTTATTAATATTTTAATAGACAAATTAATTAAAAATTAAAAAAAGTGGGGTTATCGGTTTAAGTTCAACAAGGAATCCATACTAGCTTTTGCAGATGATCTCGCGATACTGACACGTAATCCGAAACAATGTCAGGTACTTTTAAATGTAGTTGAGGATTTCTGTACGTGGACGGGCGGATTGAGGACAAAACCAAGTAAATGTTTTAGTCTGTGTCTGGGTAGACGGAATACCAAATATACCTCTTACGATCCGGGTCTTATAATAGGCGGTCAGTGCGTTAGTACGGTTACGGAAGCAGCTCCGTTTAAATTTTTAGGTAAAAAAATCGATTACCAAGGCCGTACTCCATCGTTGGATGTAATAGTCGATAGCTTTTTAAACAATCTCAAAAAGGTAGACAACCAACCAATAAGTAACGTCAAAAAAACTTGGATTTACGATAATTATTTAACATCACGTCTAAATTGGCCTTTCCTCGTGTATGATATAAATAAAACCCTTTTGTCAAAGTTAGATGCAAGCGTCATAAAGACATTGAAGTTATGGCTCGGGTTAGCGCACTCAGCGGACTCTTCAACCTTATTTAGAGACCGTAACAACTTTGGATTAAAATTAAAGAAACCATCGGAGCTCTACAAACATCTAAGAGTTACCAAAAGACATATCATCGGAAAATCTAAAGATGATACTGTAACTCCTCTCCCAAAAGACAAAGTTGCCTCAGAGCTCGAGTCACGACTTCAATTCCATAAAAAGTTTATGATAGGTGCTCAAACAAATAAAGTAGGGCTAGGATCAAGTAGGAAAGTTCAAGACATAGACATAACAAAATCTTTTATTCGACATTTTTAACGATAATTACCGACTCCACGCGATGAGCCTCCCAGATCAAAGTAATTTAGTAAGATGGGGCAAAGCCACCGAAAAGTCTTACAACATCTGTGGGGAGGCAATAGGAACCGCGAAACACCTATTAGTAGGGTGTAGGGTACTTCTAGATAAAGGTCAATACTCGCGTCGCCACGACAAGGTATTAGAAATTATACGGGAAGCGGTTAGTCTTTCAGTAGCAAGAGCGCGGAAGGGTATAACAACCACCGAACGATCTATAGAATTCGTAAAAGAAGGCTCCTCCAAAAAATCAAAAGCGAAGCCTTATTCAATATTAGGCGCGGCTCCTGATTGGATTCTCATGATGGACACGTATGAAAAGCATTACAAAATCCCTGGGGATGTTGGTGTTTCGTCATCCAGACCGGACTTATTCCTGTATTCGAAACATCTGGGGCGCGTGATACTTGTGGAGCTTACTGTTCCTTGGGAAACAAACATCCCAAGGGATCACACATTCAAGCTCAATAAGTATTACGAACTAACCAACGAACTGATCAGGAATAAATTTATAGTTAGTTTGTACGCGGTAGAAGTGGGAGCGAGAGGTATAACAGCAAAATCTCTCTACAGCCTACTTAAAGATCTTGGCCTTTCTAGAACAAGCATCGGTTCATTTCTAGAACGTACTTCAAAGGCGGCATTAGTAGGTTCTTTCCAAATTTGGTTAGGTAGGGAGAGGAGTGTGGAGGGTGAAGGCGAGCGTTTTTGGGCATAATAAAGGGGCCCCTTAAACCTACTCCTGGGTCGCAAGTCCCAGGCACTGCTTGCACTCCTCTCCTTGCAACGCGATGGGCCCGGCACCCGCACGGTGAATCCATGGATTGCTAAGAAGCTTCGTCTCTCGTCTATGTCTGTTAAAAGTTATATTTGAAATGTTATTATCATTGGTCTCATATGAACGATTTATTTATTGTAATTTTAATGGTGAACGATTTATTTATTGTAATTTAAATTGTCAACGATTTATTTATAGTAATTTAATTATCTTTTGTGGAACTAGGCATAAACTGACTATAACAGTTTTTTTTATTCAGTAACAGTAATAATAACTTTTTAACCGTCTTTAGAACTCGGCTTAAGAATGCTCTCAATTGTCTGTATTTTACAATCTGTATAGATTCGAATTTAGAAGTTATTAGCTGAAATAAGTAAAAATCCTAAATTACATATAAATATATTTTGAAGATTACCTTACTTTTTTCAAATATGTAAAAAGTTGATTATACAAACGTATTCTCGGTGTTAAAAAAAAAGTATTTTTTTTTTTAAATAAAAACTCAAATGAACGGACGGTCTCATCTCATTTGACGGGTATTTAATCACATTATCTCTTCTGTTTGATTTATTTGTTTGAATATTCTTTCATATAAAGCCAACTTCAAAAACGCAATTGAAGCGACTTTATTTAAGTGAGTTAATTTCAAATTATTTTATTATAATACTACATAATTATATATATAAAAAAATAATACTATATAATTATATATAGACAAAATATATCTTTTAGCCTAAGCATGTTTTGTATAGTTTTGTTTTTTTTTATCAAGGCTATTTATAATTTTGTTTTAATAAGTATGAGTGAGATAGTATATAAATGCTTGAAACTTTTACACCATAAGAATCAATTTCGTGTTACAAAGATGTAATTTTTTCAGAAAATAATAAATGTAAAATTTTGTAAAAATAATCTGCAAAATTGTCATTGATATTATTAATATAAACAAACAAAGAAATAAACATATTTTACATGTAATTAAAAGCGGAAGGAAAATGAACGATATTTATTATATAATAATACACCTCGAGCCATACAAGAGTATTACACATAATTAATGCTACAAAAACCACATAACATAATATTTTATTCATACTCTTTTTCATTTGAAAATTTTGGACATGGCGTGACATTTTTAGGGTTTTGGTAACAAACATAATTGTGACTGTTTGTAAAAGTGGTTTGGTATATAAAGATTTTTGCCACGGATGTATTTAGTATACTTTAATAAGAATATAATATTTACTTTGAGTTAATCAGAGATCCTATTTAATCAGATTGTAAATTATATATCGTATCGTAGGTTTCTAACCCTTCCATGTCAATAAATTTTATTCCATTATTATTTTTCATTTAAATAAACATTGTTTATACTAAGCATCGAAGTTTTTGTTTGTCTAGTGTACACTACCTATAATAAAAACGTCATTATATTATTACGTACAAAGAGTTCGTGTGAGTTGGGTGTCAGTAAATTTGCCTGGAATATAACATTAACCAATTTAAATCGTCTAAACTTGTTGAATGACATTGCCAGATTTGTGCCACTATCGTAGATACACAAACTGACTAGCTCACTTTATACGGATTACAATAGTTTCTGTCATATTCTTTTATACAACGATTTGATCGCAGTAATAATAAATTTAAGAAAGTAGTAAAATGTTCAAGAGCTGTGCAAATTCAAGAAATTAAGAGCAAATTATGAATTAATATTTAAAAATTAAATAAAATAAATTAAACTTAAAACTTAAACGCGACATGAATACATTTGTTTGAAAATATCTGTAACGACGTAAGGTCATGTTAAGCATTTAAATTTATATAAATATAGAATGAAAAATAACGAGACGGGTTCCCAGAGGGGTTCGAATCCCTGCCTGTATCGGATTAATATATTTCTCAGAAAATCTTTATCACCAGTCGACTCCACCTGGGCGAGGTCGGCACAACATGTTTTTCTTTTAAACTCGCTTGTGTTATTTGTCAACTCTGCCCCCACTCATTTCATCTTCTTGCCATTCATCATTCCCACAACCAATACAATTCTTTTTGGATTTTCCTCAAGTTACACATACATACATTCACTTACCTTGCCTAGGCATGTGACTTTTATCCTTCCTCATTACATGCCCATACTACGATAACCTTTCTGTTATAACTTTCAAACTTTTACATACCCATCCTTATATACTAGATATTTCTCTTTTTGTTATACTATACATACATCTGGGCTTCCGACCGATTTACAGTACTAGCTCACACATACATGAAACGTTCGACCTTTAAAATTCTTTAATACTTCCCAGTCCATGTCTTTTCTCATGAAAAGTAAGAATTCACTGGTAAGAATGAATGAATATCGTGATGCCATGAGCTTTATTTAACGGTAGTTACGTTACGATTCTTATCTTTTAAATATCATAATACTAGTACATAACTTGTCCGACCAGTTGTTGAAGAACAAAGTCAACCACTTTAATTCTTCCGCTTTTAAGAACTTCTACAATTCCGCTGATATACCATCTGACTTAATTGCTCTTCCGCTTTACAAGTTTTGAACTATTAAATTTACTTACACTACATTCACTTTTTTTCTCCCCATATATATACTTTGTAGATTTCCTAGCATATAAAGATATTTTATTTATAACAACGACAAATATTTTTTTAAATAACTTATGGGTTGTAATTAAAATAAATCAACACAAATAAAGACAATTGGTTCCTAAAATATATTATAGTTTTAGCCCCCGACCCAAAAAGAGGGGTGTTACTTATATAATGTGTGTTTCGGTGCATCGGTTCGAATTTGATTTTTTTTTTTATCGCAAACCTGGTTCGTCAAGATAGTTCGATGAGATTTCAACCAAACATAACTCATGTTTATCATAACTGTTTGATCGAAATAAATAAACCTAACACAACAAAAGAAAAATAAGCCCCCAAATACGAAAGCAAAAGATTTTATCTCGGGAATCGAAGACCTAGAACCATGTCGCGTATTTTAAGGGATGACTTAGGACTTGCAGCCTATAAGAGATGCACTGGTCATTTCTTAACTGATAAGTTAAAGATGAATAGGGTGGCAAAATCGAAAAAACTACTGAAGCGGGACGCAAAGGGAGTTCACAGAAAAAAATGTTTACGGATGAGAATTATTTTACAATTTGGCAACATTTTAACAAACAAAATGACCGTATTTATACTCAAAGCTCTAAGGAAGCTTCCCAATTAGTCTGCAGAGTGTAACGTGGGCACTATCCGACTTCAGTGATGGTTTGGGGGGTGTCAGCTATGAAAGAGTGAGTGAGCCATATTTTTGTGAAAAGGTATCAAAACATCGGCAGAAGTGTATTAAGATATCATTCTTAAGAAGGTAGTTAAGCCTCTTAATAACAACATGTTCAATAACCAAGTATGGTCCCGCCAACAAGACTCGACGCTGGGTTATGGGTCGTCGTCATGGGTCTTGGTTGGAAGCGAACGTCCCAGACTTCATCGGACCTGAAGAATAGCCCTCGTCTAGTCCCGATCTTAATCCACTGGATTATGATTTATGGTCAGTTTTAGAGAATACAGCTTGCTCTAAACACCATGATAATTTGGAATTCCTAAAACAATCCGTACGATTGGCCGTGAAGAATTTATTCATGGAAAGTGTGAGTGCTTCTATTAATAACTGGCCTCAACGTTTAAAGGACTGTATTGCAGCCAATGGACACCACTTCGAAAAAGCTTTTTATATTTTTAATTATTTTATATTTGTGTATTGAACTAACACACTGTAAAAGTAATAAATCTTATTTGCCATAAAAAAAAAATATTTTTTTTCTTTGTTACAATATTTATGGCTAGATATATGAGCTTAATGTCTTGTAAAATTAATGTTTAAAAATATATTGCAGTATATAATTGTAAACTTAGAACTTTTAGAACTAAAACTAAATGTAGATTATTTATGAGTAAAACGTTAACAAGATTATATAAGATTTGTAATTTAATATATTGTGATATTATACAAGTAGTGTAATGTAGCGTGAGAAATTTTCCGCAAGGAATAATAATTGGCAATGCTCGTGCCCTTGGGATCTTCGGAATAAAAATCATATAAAATCACTTCTGATTAGAAATACCATATTGTGTAACAAAAATAAAATTAGCCCAAATAATACAGAAACTAACTGCTTATAAATAAATTTTGTATTGTATATCTAACTTTGAAATAAAACTATTTTTACGGATTTAACTCGCGTATAATGAATTAAATTTTAAATAAATTTAATTCATTTTCTTCTTTTTTTTCTTTTTTTTTTAATGTTTTGTGTGCAATAAAGTATTAAATGAATAAATAAATAAACATTTTAAATCTAACCCGACGTTTCGAATGCTTTGAAGCAATCGTGTTCACGGTAAAGCGACATGGAGGTGTCTGTCAGTCAGTTAGTTAATTAATTAGTCATCTACCTCCAACGGTTTTTAAACTTCCGGGCGTACATTTTAGGATTCACACAAAACGCACTAACAGTATCTTGTGGTCTTATCTAACTTATCATTGGCTGATACACAAGTTCTTTCTTTTTAAAATTTTCATCAAAATTGGTCAATACTTTTTTTGAGGTACATGAAATATAGAATTACATTTTTATTTCTATATTTTATTTTATATTTAAATAAATTTATTTTGCTATCGGCTAAAAATGTTCTAGTAAATTCGTAATCGCGTGCAACTTGATATAAGAATTTCAGAACCTTATAAAACAATATTGTTATACTTAATATTTGTTAGGAATATTTGAAAATCGTACTCAATAATAAGACAAAATTATAGCTTCGATTCTTAGGAATAATTATGGCGTTATTAGAAGTGTCAAATAAAAATGTTCAAATATAATTTACTTATAACTTAAATTGTTTTATAAATTTATCTTTTTTATTTAATTTATGTAGAATAGAGATGTAACGAGTGTTAGGTAATTTTAAACCGTAGGGTATAATCATTTGTAATTATACCCTACGGTTAAAAATAATATATTTTTATTAACTTCTGTAAAGTTTCGTACTTAGTATCTGAAAGCTCTGATAACTGATTATACGAGTATTTTCGAAGATAAGTCCTAAACATAAATTTTACTATTCTACTGTTTTTATTGTTTATTTTAAGAAGAGTACAACTAATTACATTCTAAATATTTACTTTAAATATTGTATTCGTATTTTTTAAAATAATAAATGTGAATTATAAATATTATATATCTTGGAGAAAATTCTAACTAATATTATATTTTAGAAAGTGATTATATTTATCCGTGCTTCAGACCACAACTAAACTTTCTATGGGATTTGCTACTAGCATTATTATAATCTCAAATATCTGTAGAATTTCGTCATAAATTCATCTCGGTCATTCGTTGTCGGTGGCAAAAAGTTTTTTATAATTCTCTTGCATTCAAATAATGTATGATTTAGAGCAATAAATGGATTGTATATTTTAACTAAGTGTATATTATATTTCTCTCTATATCTTAATATATATCCGGTATAAGTACTTACTTTAGTATTCAACGACACAACTACGAAACATTAAACCATATTAGCATCACTAATTATGCCTACTTTGCGTCTTGTAGTGATATTCAATTATATAGCACAGTCATCAATATATGTATTTCATATTTTACATAAGTTTACATTTATTATTATAGACTATAAAAGCTCTTGCCAGCTCCCTTACAACAATTAAAATACAACATTAATCAAATTATCTACAGAGAAAGCTAATATTCTTTTAAGGTGTAATCATAAAAATGTTTCTATGCCTGAAATAATATTTTAATAATTGGACAAAAGAAAATTAGGAAAACACAAGTAACCTTTGAAATATTTTTTAATATTCGATACTGAATTTATAAATGATCATATTTTTTATGAACTAAGTTTGTAAATTCGAGATATTAGATAAATTTTTCTTTTCAGTTGCAATTGATAAGATTAAACTAATAGTGTTAGTAAATCCTTGAATTTTTGAATAAAGCTGGATATTGGTGGACTTTATTAATTACATTCTGCTACTTAAAATGCATTATATTATAGTATTTGAATACGAAATTGCCACTAAAATAAATCCCGGCAAAGATCCTGTGTCAGTAGGAATTAATCCGTTACAAAATCGCTCTAGATACCATTTAGGGTTCCCAAATGATTACACGTTTCATATATTGTAACACCATTTGTGTTTAGTAAATTTTCACAGTTAATAAAAATAAAAATAATTGTTTACACTATTCTTACAAATTTTATCATTAATTCTTTTATATTTTTTAAATATATTTTGATAATATCCTGGAATGATATTTTTTACTATTATATAACTAAGAAAGAGATAAAAAAAATATCGTTTATATTATTAATTCTTGAAATGAGACAACCCTACTTAGGCTTCGGGCCTTATACTTTCTAGCAACGTAATCTTGTCCCAGTTACAGTTTAGAGTCTAAACTTTAGACAATAGGCGATTTTGGACATCCGTCCAAAATCGCCTATTGTTTAGTTTAATTAAACACAAACAAACAGATTCTCCAGCATTTGTAACCTTGAAACTAATTTGCGTTTTCATATAGATTTCCTTTTTTTATTTACTAATCGAAGTAAATTGCTTATCTTATTAAACTACAAACTACAAACATTGTACTACTATGTAAAGTGCGACGGGAGATTGTTTCGGAAGTGATAATGCTGATAACAGTAGAGAATAACTTACTATAGTAAATTATGTTATGAAACGAATGTCATAGATATTTCAAGTATTATTTTAAATGGGAAAGTTTGTTCGTTTACGTTTTAAGTTTAGCTAAAAGACTTATAAGGTTGACAGGTTTCTTCACATAAACTGTTGTAACAGCGGAATTACCTTGGAGTTCCTACTAATTTTATTATACAAATAGAATATATCTGACAAGTTTCCCCAAGATAACAATTGAATGCGAAATGCTCTCTAATAATGTTATGCTGATATCAGCCCAATCAATCAAATTGCCAATTTAGCTTATATAGGGCTTTGAGAATGTTATTAGAGTTGCACATATTAAGGATGGCTTACCCTTCTGAAAATGCGTTTTAATCAAAGGGCAAGCTCCTGCCTCGATCTTCAACATCTATTCGAATGATGGTTATGAACTACGGAACTGTCGATGGTGAAGTTCTACATGACTTGCTACAATTGAAACAAAGTGAGCATCATTTCTCGCTCACTTTTAACGAATGAACGTCTACAGTTAACACCGGGTATCTTAATATCAATGTCCATAACTGCTCGAATGCTCGTGTTTTAATTTGCAATTTAGGACTTACTAGTATTTTTTTAAATATGCCAGCAACAGTTTACGTAGAAACCTTAAAAAAGAAAATGAAGGCATTTGAGCTTGATTTAGATAAAGATATTGTTGCAATAACCACTGACGGAGCCTCGGTTAGGGTTCAAACCCGTAGTTAGATTCCAGCATTTCAACAACTTTGCCTTGCTCGCGTGAAATTACTTGATATATTAACTCAGTCCATTTTGTAAAACAAGAATATTTTTTGTAATCTAAAAAGACATTTTAATGCTTGTAATGGACATATTATATATATTTCTTATTTCTATTTTATTTATTTAAATTAGTAATTCTCTATAAAGGTAATTAGATTACTTTCCTAATAACTGCCCTGCACCTAGAGCTAATGAATCCACTTTCTCACCCGCTTTATTTACATCTAAATAGAAGTTAGCTGTATCTTGTTTATTAAAAAATATATTTAAGTAATAATTTTTTTATTAGTTTCTATGCTTTTAAAGATAAGTTGAATCAAGTAACAGATCACGATTCATTCACGACCAGAACCCTTTCTCCTAAAATTGCTTTAGCCTTAGACTTTGTTGCTAAGGTTATAAAGATTAAATGTTTTCAAAACCCATATATATTATATTTACCTAATACAAAAAAGAAAAATAATTAATTTTAAAACTAATTAATTTTAGCTGATTGTAACTTGAACGTGAAATTATAATTTTGT
Source organism: Napeogenes inachia (assembly GCA_959347355.1). NCBI lineage: Eukaryota > Metazoa > Arthropoda > Insecta > Lepidoptera > Nymphalidae > Napeogenes > Napeogenes inachia. The sequence goes on along the minus strand of OY365793.1, from coordinate 17,314,607 downwards.
ATAAATTGTTTTTTTTTTTACTATAAAAACAATTTCCTAACGGAGTCAAAGTTTCATGTTTTCTTTTGATTGATTATATATTGATTTGATTGTTTCCTTTTTATTGATTAATGATCATCGCAAGGCAGTACATGGATTGAGAGGTAATAATTTAAGTATAGCAAGAAATAACTTATAAGTGATAAAAGTTTGACAAGTGTTTCAACGAGTTACTCAAATATATTTTACTAAAACTATTTATACTATTTATTTATTTTCGCCTTGTATTTAATTGTCGAGTCTAATGTATAAATGAAAACATAAAAATTCGCTATGTTTCTTGAATGAGTTGTGTATTTGATACCTTTAGTTAATTACTGCAATACTTGTGATTAACGTTTAAAAGATAATTTCAAAAAAATGTAAATTAAAATGATGATTTTTCTATTCTTAAATTTTAATTATATTGTATCCTTAGATCTACAATGACATTTTTTATACGAAAACATTTCTACTACACTATCTTAGTACAGGAATGATAGCACTCCAATGTCCCCTCTACTAACATGAGTGTTCCAGGCGTGGGTGAGGGTAGTATTACATTACTTATTATATTACTGTCAGTTTGAAGACTCGTTAAGTATGGCAACAAACTATAACTACTATTATAACATGCATATTAATATAATATGGATACAATGACAATTATTATGTTAAGAAAAAAAAATATTAATTCAATTACTCAAACAAGTACTTAAGACAATATTCATCCTAGATATGGGGATATTTTAGTCTGATTGTAATAAATCAATTAATTATTGGTTTCTCATTCACATTTCTCTGTCGTATCTTAGCAGGTGAGTGTATAGAACGTCATCTGCTGTTTATTGAAATGTTGTGTGAGGGATTAAATGTGAGATAAAATGTAAAGGTTCCTCCTGAGTAACTTAATCAAAACAGTTCGTCAATCTTATTAGTGTTTGTTTTAGGATTAAAAACAACTATGGGCGATAATTGCGTTTGAGTGCAGAATTAATAAAGTATTTCGATGTGGACTAGTTTTCAAATTCCAGAAGTATTTTATATACTATATGTTGTTATATGTATATTATAATTTGTTTTTGGTTATAGAAATCATCACAGCTATGATACACCTGATAATTTCCTTATTGTTATCTTGTACAGAACCGATTCGGAGAAATAATTTAATGTTTAAAATATCTTGTAATTCAAAACCCACCAAAACTATGATATGATACTTTGTTGTGTTGATTGTGTTGTTGATTAATTTGATTGGTAGAAGAGTAGAAGAGCTGTAGAAGAATTGAAGAAGAGCTCTAGTAGTTAAAGTAACAGCTGTCTTCTATACTAATATTATAAAGCTGAAGAGTTTGTTTGTTTGAACGCACTAATCTCTGGGACTACTGGCCCGAATTGAAAAATTCTTTTTGTGTTGAATAGTCCGTTTATTGAGGAAGGCTATAGGGTATATATCATCTCGCTGTGACTAATAGAAATTAAGCAGCAATGAAAAATGCTGCAAATTTAATATAATCTAATAGATTCTGACTGACATAGTTATAGCATACAGTCTAAACCGCAGGTCGTAGAGATAGTAAAATTGGAGGATACATTTGTTTTTCTACGTAGTGGTGTACTAAGAAAGATTTTTAAATTCCACCCTTAAGAGTTTTAAATATCAATTTTGTATGGAACTCTTCGGCAACACTAACAACCACGCGGACGAAATCGCGAGCGACCCCTAGTATTGAATAAAATTACAGTATAATAAAAAATTAAATCTATAATCTAATCTAATCTATTGAAAAAAATACTCATTACTGTAATTGAAGTGTTTTCGACTGTAAAATAATATTTTATATTATTATTTATTTTGATTTCTTGCATTCTTATCAACTGTATTTTTTTATTAACTAACAAGAAAGTTTCTATTTCGCTTTAGAAATAACCATATATTTTTGGGAGAAAATTCCGATACTTTTCAAACGAAATAACAAAATTTCGATGTGTCGGACAAATATAATCTACAATTCGAATATGCCTGATACTTGATACATAAATTCCCAAATCTCGATGTAGACTCGATAGTCGTACCGAAGTTTCGATATCCGAGGATAGCGACGCAATTTATTCTCCGGCGACATCAAGAACGCGGCAAAGCGAGACTGTGAAAATAGAATAAGATAATACTTACATATTAGACTTTAATATTTTTGGGTATGGAGAATAGGTTCAGCCTTTTTTAAAACATGTATAAATTATTAAAAATATTTCAGCTAATTATTTGTTTGTTCTTTCAATTAATTCGATACGAATTTAAGAAAGGAAAACCTTGGACAGGTATCTGAACAGCATTTCATTTTGTATGATAACTTAATGAGTATATAATAAATAATAAAAAATGATAATATATAAACACATAAATAATATGTAATTTGTTAATTCTATATTTATTTATAAATATATACCTGAATGTACTTATGCAGATATATAAGTGTAATATATCACTGTGATCGAATACATACTTTATTAAATACAATTTCTTCTGTCTTTCTTGTAATCTCTACAAATATCAAACAACAAAAACAAAACTACTGATTTTAGTAAGCATAAATTTAGGACAGGTTTATTTTGTATGTGCATGTGTGACCAAGACATAACCTAATATTAATAAGAATATTAATTATATTCTTTATTACTTCCGTACAAAGAATACATAACTTTAATATTTTCTATTTATCATAAATTAATATGGTCTGATGTAGCTGACAAGTCCTTGTTGAAAAACGCAACCAAATTATCCATGAAACTGTTTAGTAAAAGTGTCATGTGAGTTAGAGTTAGTATGTGAGTTAGTAGTTAGTGAGAGGGTACAGTAGTAATTGTAGAACTTGTGAGGAGCCTACGTCACCACCCTGCGTTAATACGAGGTGGTGGGTTACATATCATAGAAGTGATGCAGGATTCTTTATGTAGTTATCTTTCTCCGATCAGATTCCAACTATTATGAATATAGTATATATCACATCAAATATAACATTTTATTATTTGGAACATTTTATTTAAAACTAGCATAATCATAACTTTGTCACGTAGTGTGAGTTGAAAATGAATATTGTTAAATAAAATTAAACATATATTTTATTGAAAAATCTATATAATGAGTGATATGCGTCATTATATTATCTTTATTTTATTTATTGTTACATTAATAACTAACATTGTGTAAATTATTCGGTTCGTAGCATATATATGCGTCTGATTGGACTAAAGTACACTCTGATTACCTATTCAGCTAACAACACGGTATTCATTTTTTAGTGTATACCATTTTATCGATTTTAATTATTTTTATATAGTTACGTTCTTCAATACCTTAACTATAAATAATGTCGTAGTATAATTTGTATAGTAGTATATATGGTACTTTACATTTTTTTTTTACAATTATCAAGAGTGAAAAACCAGTCAATAAAATCAAGTATGATAGTGTATAAAAGAAAATTTAAATATAATAAAATTAATAAAATGTATAATTTTATTCAAACGATATCAATATTTTTTAACTGTTTACCTTCAAGAAGATATTAAAATAAATAAAGAAGATATAAATTCTTAAACAATTTATTTCGGAGTTCTTAAATCTTAAGTAGTATATAATAAACTTCCGAATGTCACAAAGTCACGATAAATATTTATTCAAGTAACTGTTTATTTAATAAAAATGTAACTCAACGAGGAGAAAATAGTGTTTAATAACTATTAGATATATTATCTTTTAGTTGCCACGTTTAATTGATTGATAAAGAATGTAATTCATTTCATTTGTAAAACAAAATTATTATTGGTTATTTTAAATGACCTTTCCATCTTTAAGAGGAAGTATAATTTTATTCACTCAATTGATTTATAATATTAAAACTGATTAATTATTAAATAATCTCCTACAGTTGTCTTAATGACCCCGACTTAATTATATTAAAATAGAAGTTGTTTGTTTCCACTTTCTTGTTTTCGAAGAATCTTTTTAATGAAATTTTATAATTTAATATAATATTATTATTATAATTATTTGGAAAATAAATGTTTTGTTATTAAATCGGTACATTTAATTTGTTCAATTAGAATTATAATAAGAAACAATTTTATAATGAAAAGGTGTAAATTAATCAAAATCTTAGTTTTAAAAATATTATGGCTTAGACTTAGGTACTTATTATTTTAAATAAAATTTAAGGATTTGTAAGATAAGAGAAAAGTGACATTAAAATATATGAAACGCGTTATTAATGATAAAAGAACTATATATGTATTATTTCGCGACTCGTCATGGGTTTTGTATCTTCACTACTGTGGGGTCCTGGTAAATTAATTTAAGTAATACTTTTATCCCACTTTATAGAATATTAATATATTACTATATATATATAATATATACTGAACTCATTTAAAGGAATAATGTAATTTGTATTATGTTAAATTGTATAATTGACTATAAAATATTTTAAAACGGACTACAATAATTTTATCTAAGTGTGGTTGTGTTTGTCAGTTTGTATGCAAAAGCGATCCCATGACAGCTCATCCCATTATAACGTCGAGAGTAAACGTTGGTTTTTTTTGGGTAGCATTAAAAAAAACAGCTTTTTTCCAATGGAAAAAAATAGGCGAAAATGTGGTAGTTTGGTAATAGACTATGAGTTCCACTATTTAGGTAATTAAGAACATTGTAACTCATTAACTGCAGTTTCTGTAGTTCTTTATAGTTAGTTACCTGGTATTTTTGTTTCTACAAAAGTGGGTATCTGTGGTTTATTGTGAGGACATTTACTAATGCACATTTAACAAGGCCGTTGTATGGTACTTAATTAGCTCATCCACTTCAATATTCTGTCTCGTTTATTCTCCAAATAAGAGCGCGAAAGGAGACAGATAGGAAAATTGGAATGGTTGTGCACATATACTAGATATTATTTAGGATTTCATGAGACTTCGCGTACATGTTCAAAATTATGGTGGAAACAGTGTTTATATTAAAAATATGAGAAATACATTTAGTAAATTTTCACAGTTAATAAAAATAAACATAATTGTTTCACTATTCTTACAAATTTTATCATTATTTCTTTTATATTTTATAAATATATTTTGATAATATCTTGGAATGATATTTTTTACTATTATATAATTAAGAAAGAGATAAAAAATATCGTTTTTATTATTAATTCTTGTAATGAGACAACCCTACTTAGGATTCGGGCCTTATACTTTCTAGCAACGTAATCTTGTCCCAGCTACAGTTTAGAGTCTAAACTTTAGACAATAGGCGATTTTGGATGGGTATTAATTAAACACAAACAAACAGATTCTCCAACACTTGTTACTTTGGAACTAACTTGCGTTTTCATATATATTTGCCTTTTTTTTATTTACTAATCGAAGTAAATTGCTTATCTTATTAAAATGCAAGCTTGTTTAGATTTTTACGAACTAACTTTGATAAAAAGTGGTCACGTAACAAACTATAGAAATTGCTTTATGAAACCTAACAATGATCTAGTCTGTACTTTTCAACAAATTCATGCTTCAGAGAAACAACGCTAATAAGTTGTTTAATATGAACTCCTGTCACGTTTCTGTTGGTGACATCAACTAAAACTAAATTAACAAGCGGACACTGAATATTAGTTTAGTGTATTTTCACTGAACCTTAAAATTATAAGGTTCAACAAGGAACATCTACATTGTACTACTATGTATAGTGCGACGGGAGATTGTTTTGGAAATAATAATGCTGATAATAGAGAATAACTTACTATAGTAAATTATCTTATGAAACGAATGTCATAGATATTTCAAGTATTATTTTAAATGGGAAAGTTTGTTCGTTTACGTTTTAAGTTTAGTTAAAAGACTTATAGGGTTGACAGGTTTCTTCACATAAACTGTTGTAACAGCGAAATTACCTTGGAGTACCTACTAATTTTTTTTACAAAGAGAATATATCTGACAAGTTTCCCCAAGATAACAATTGAATTCGAAATGCTCTCTAATAATGTTCTGCTGATATCAGCTCAATCAATCAAATTGCCAATTTAGCTTAAATAGGGCTTTGAGAATGTTATTAGAGTTGCACGTATTAAGGATGGTTTACCCTTCTGAAAATGCGTTTTAATCAAAGGGCAACCTCGCAGGCAGGGCCTCGATCTTCAACATCTATTCGAATGATGGTTATGAACTACGGAACTGTCGATGGTGAAGTTCTACATGAATTGCTACAATTGAAACAAAGTGAGCATCATTTCTCGCTCACTTTTGACGGGTGAACGTCTACAGGTAACACCCTGTATCTTAATATCAATGTCCATAACTGCTCGAATGCTCGTGTTTTGTTTTGCAATTTAGGACTTACTAGTATTTTTTTTAATATGCCAGCAACAGTTTACGTAGAAACCTTAAAAAAGAAAATGAAGGCATTTGAGCTTGATTTAGATAAAGATATTGTTGTAATAACAACTGACGGAGCCTCGGTTAGGATTCAAACCGGTAGTTAGATTCCAGTATTTCAACAACTTTGCTATGACCTGCTCCCGTAAAATTACTTGATATATTAACTCAGTCTATTTTGTAAAACAAGAATATTTTTTGTTATTTAAAAAGACATTTTAATGCTAATTTCTTATTTCTATTTCATTTATTTAAATTAGTAATTCTCTATAAAGGTAATTAGATTACTTTCCTAATAACTGCCCTGCACCTAGAGCTAATGAATCCACTTTCTCACCCGGTTTATTTACATGTAAATAGAAGTTAGCTGTATCTTGTTTCTTAAAAAATATATTTAAGTAATAATTTTTTTATTAGTTTCTATGCTTTTAAAGATAATGTTGAATCAAATGACATAACGATTCATTCACGATCAGAACCCTTTCTCCTAAAATTGCCTTAGCCTTAGACCTTGTTGCTAAGGTTATAAAGATTAAATGTTTTCAAAACCCATATATATTATATTTACCTAATATAAAAAAAAACAAAAATAATTAATTTTAAAACTAATTAATTTAAGCTGATTGTAACTTGAACGTTAAATTATAATTTTGTATATATTCTTTGAATAAATTGTTTTTTAATACGCTTTTATTAGCTTGGGTTGTATGTATCAATGTATGTATGTAACGGAATCTTCGAGCTTAATTTTCACCAGGTTCCAGCGATCCGATTAAATTGAAACTTTGCACACGTATCAAGGACCGATGACAATGCAATAATTTGATAAAAGTTTCCCAAAAAAAAATAAAAAAAAAAAAATAAAAAAAAAAAAAATAAAGAATAGTTTAAGAAACTAAAAAAACACGCTTTTATTGCTAACCAAACTAAAAACTAGAAAATATTTTTTAATGACAAAGAGTATAAAATTACAGTAGTAGAAGATCGAACAATTAATCATAGTGAATCGCCTTAATATAAAATTATAATAAAATTTAAGTTATTAACAGAATAATTCAATTCTGTGTAAAAAGCGTGGGGTGCTCGATATTTAAGGTATTACAATCATTCTATTAGCAACTATCTATGAGAGGATAGTTATGAATCACAGTAAAATGCACCCTAATACTAATAACCGATGGTCAATCATTTGGAGTAATGCATTATGTTAACAAGTATTACTTCAGTAACTCACATTCTTGTGGCCAAAAGGGATCTAAAGCAAACGACAACAATGGAAAAGCTTGCGTTATTGAATGCGATAATTTTGACGAGTTTGTGAGGATATGTAAACGTACAACAGGCAGCAAAAATGTACAATTTACTCTTGATTACATCAACGTCGAAATCTTGGATATACATGATGATTCTGAGGAGGTAGAAATTCAGCAGAGCCCTGAAAAGGTAGCAGTAGCATCCCAAATAATTACTTCCCAACAGAATTTAACTGATCAAACTATCCCACTGCAGACATCAATGATGGCACCGATTGATGTAATGCCTCCTAATGTGGAAGATGAGATACAGGTCTCACGAAACCTTAATGAAATTACCCGCAAGACGAAAGATAATATCGTAAATGTCGGCCATGAACTGAAAGCAGAGGAATTTGCCTGGTTCTTTTTGTTTCCGGTTCAGATGTTCCGGTTCAGATGGCGTGCACATGATTAAACCGATATCGATACAGTTCCCGGCGAAATACAGCTATGGGACTGCCGAGAGACGAATGTTACCGTTAATTCTGAGTTGGGCTTCAACCGTCCATAAGATGCAAGGTTGTACAGTTGATCATGCAGTTATTTATCTAGGCTCGCGATTGTTTGCTGCTGGACAAGCTTATGTAGCACTTAGTCGTGTAAGATCTTTGGACGGTATTCGGATTGAAGAACTTGATTGCTCTAAGTTAACAGGAAAAACCCCGTGCAATAGTGAAGCTTTAAATGAAATGATTAAATTACGAAATGATTCGTAAAAAATTTTAATACCCTAAATCTTCAAAAAACTAATTAATGAATTAGACTTATTCCTAAGAGACTTCAACAGTAGAAGTACTAAGGGTCTATTGACAACTTAGCGACGTCAATCTGGATTTTTCCATTAATTGGGAGGTAAAACTAACCACAATGATGAAAGTAAGTCCCATTGAACCGTGAAGGCGATTGATTTCGGATCAATGCCCGTTGATCGATCATACGGAGACCACTGAGTGATGCTTTCTAAAAAAATCTAAGTAATGAAATGATTTCTCAATTTATGAGTTTGTCACAGACTAAAAAATAAAAAATAAACAATAGTTTAAAAAACTAAAAAAAACACGCTTTTATTGCTAACCGAACTAAAAACTAGAAAATAATTTTTAATGACAAAGAGTATAAAATTACAGTAGTAGAAGATCGAACAATTAATCATAGTGAATCGCCTTAATATAAAATTATAATAAAATTTAAGTTATTAACAGAATAATTCAATTCTGAGTAAAAAGCGTGGGGTGCATTTTACTGTGATTCATAACTATCCTCTCATAGATAGTTGCTAATAGAATGATTGTAATACCTTAAATAACGAGCACCCCACGCTTTTTACTCAGAATTGAATTATTCTGTTAATAACTTAAATTTTATTATAATTTTATATTAAGGCGATTCACTATGATTAATTGTTCGATCTTCTACTACTGTAATTTTATACTCTTTGTCATTAAAAATTATTTTCTAGTTTTTAGTTCGGTTAGCAATAAAAGCGTGTTTTTTTTAGTTTTTTAAACTATTGTTTATTTTTACTATAAAAACAATTTCCTAACGGAGTCAAAGTTTATTGTTTTATTTTGATTGATCAATGATCGCGGGCCAGTACACGGATTAAGAGGAAATAATTTAAGTATAGCAATAAATAACTTATAAGAGATAAAAGTTTGACCTTGTCAAACTTTTGTTTCCATGAGCTAGTAGCAAGTATATTTTACTAAAACTATTTATACTACTTATTTATTTTAGTCTTGTATTTAATTGTCGAGTCTAATGTATGCGTGAAAACATAAAAATTTGCTATGTTTCTTTAATGAGTTGTGTATTTGATACCTTTAGTTGTTATTAACGTTTAAAAGATAATTTTAAAAAAATTAAAAAATATTAAAATGATGATTTTTCTATTATAAAACTTTAATAATATTGTTTCCTTAGATCTACAATGACAATTTTTATACAAAAACATTTCTAGTACATTATCTTAGTACAGGAATGATAGCACTCCAATGGCCCCTCTACTAACATGAGTGTTCGAGGCGTGGGTGAGGGTAGTATTACATTACTTATTATATTACTGTCAGTTTGAAGACTCGTTAAGTATGGCAACAAACGATAACTAGTTTTATAACATGCATATTAATATAATATGGATACACTGACAATTTGTATTTTAAAAATAAAATTTTAGTTAATTGAATTACTCAAGTAGTTAAAGTAACAGCTGTCTTATTAAATATAATTACAGAATATTTAAAAAAATTAATCACAGTATCTATTGAAAAAAATACTCATTACCGTAATTTGAGTTTTTTCGACTGTAAATTAATATTTTATATTATTATTTATTTTGATTTCATGCATTCTTATCAACTGTATTTTTTTATTAACTAACAAGAAAGTTTCTATTTCGCTTTAGAAATAACCATATATTTTTAGGAGAAAATTCCTATACTTTTCAAACAAAATAACAAAATTTCGATGTGTCGGACAAAGATAATCTACAATTCGAATATGCCTGATACTTGATACATAAATTCCCAAATCTCGATGTAGACTCGATAGTCGTACCGAAGTTTCGATATCCGAGGATAGCGAAGCAATTTATTCTCCGGCGACATCAAGAACGCGGCAAAGCGAGACTGAAAATAGAATAAGATATTACCTACATATTAGACTATAATATTTTTAGGTATGGAAAATAGGTTCAACCTTTTTTAAAACATATTTAAATTATTAAAAATATTTCAGCTAATTATTTATTTGTTCTTTCAATTAATTCGATACGAATTTAAGAAATGAAATCGTTGGACTGGAATCTGAACTACATTTCATTTTGTATGATAACTTAATGAGTATATAATAAATAATAAAAAATGATAAAATATAAACACATAAATAATATGTAATTTGTTAATTCTATACTTATTTATAAATATATACCCGAATGTAATTAACTTATATGTGTAATTAACGAGTTTGTCTGCATAAATACATTCGGGTATATATTTATAAATAAGTATAGAATTAACAAATTACATATTATTTATGTGTTTATATATTATCATTTTTTATTATTTATTATATACTCATTAAGTTATCATACAAAATGAAATGTAGTTCAGATTCCAGTCCAACGATTTCATTTCTTAAATTCGTATCGAATTAATTGAAAGAACAAATAAATAATTAGCTGAAATATTTTTAATAATTTAAATATGTTTTAAAAAAGGTTGAACCTATTTTATAGAATAGAATTAACAAATTACATATTATTTATGTGTTTATATATTATCATTTTTTATTATTTATTATATACTCATTAAGTTATCATACAAAATATATATATATATATATATATATATATATATATATATATATATATATATATATAAATCACTGTAATCGAATACATACTTTATTAAATACAATTTCTTGTAAGTCTTTTTTGTAGTCTCTGCAATTATCAAACAACAAAAACAAAACTACTGAATTTAGTAAGCATAAATTTAGGACATACCTACATTTATTTTGTATGTGCATGTGTGAGCAAGACATTATCTAAGAATGCATTCTTACTATTCGAATGGTAAGAATATTAACGATATTCTTCATTACTTCTGTACAAAGAATACATAACTTTAATATTTTCTATTTATCATAATTAATATGGTCTGATGTAGCTGACAAGTCCTTGTAGAAAAGCGAAACCAAATTATCCATGAAACTGTTTAGTAAAAGTATCATGTGAGTTAGTTAGAGTTAGTATGTGAGTTAGTAGTTAGTGACAGGCTACATTTGTAATTGTAGAACTTGTGAGGAGCCTACGTCACCACCCTTCGTTAATATGAGTTGGGTTACCTACATATCATAGAAGTGATGCAGGATTCTTTATCTTGTTATCTTTCTCCGATCAGATTCCAACTACGAGTATTATAAATATAATACATATCACATCAAATATAACATTTTAAAATTTGGAGCATTATATTTAAAACTAGCATAATCATAACTTTATCACGTAGTGTGAGTTGAAAATGAATATTGTTGAATAAAATTAAACATATATTTTATAGAAAATTTGAACTCTATATAATGAGTGATATGCTTCATTGATATTACCTTTATTTTATTTTATTTATTGTTACATTAATTATTAACATTGTGTAATATATTAGGTTCGTAGCACATATATGCGATATGTGCTTCGAACCTTATATATTCTGATTGGACTGAAGTACACTCTGATTCATCAAACAACGCTGTATTCATTTTTTAGTGTACACTTATTTATCGATTTTAATTATTTTTAGTACAGTTACGTTCTTCAATACCTTAACTATAAATAATATCTTAGTATAATTTGTCTGGTAGTATATTTGGTGTTTACTTTATATTAGTTTTTTTACTAAGATTAAAAGTGTGAAAAACCAGTCAATAAAATCAAGTATGAGGGTGTATTAAAGAAATTTTAAATATAAGAAAATTAATAAAATGTATCATTTTATTCAAACGATATCAATATTTTTTTACTGTTAACCTTCAAGAAGATATTAAAATAAGTAAAGAAGATATAAATTCTAAAACAATTTACGTCAGAGTTCTTAAATCTTAAGAAGTATATAATAAACTTCCGAGTGTCACAAGTTGACGATAAACACTTATTCAATTAACTGTTTATTTAATAAAAATGTAACTCAACGAGAAGAAAATAGTGTTTAATAATTATTAGATTAATTATCTTTTAGTTGCCACATTTAATTGATTGATAAGAAATGTAATTCATTTCATTTGTAAAACAACATTATTATTGGTTATTTTAAATGACCTTTCTATCCTTAAGAGGAAGTATAATTTTATTCACTCAATTGATTTATAATATTAAAACTGATTAATTATTTAATAATCTCCTACAGTTGTCCTAATGACCCCGGCTTAATTATATCAAAATAGAAGTTGTTTGTTTCCACTTTCTTGTTTTCGAAGAATCTTTTTAATGAAATTTTATTATTTAATATAATATTTTTATCCCACTTTATCTAATATTAATAAATTAAATTATGTATTATTAATATATGTATTATTAATATACTATACATATAAAATTATTACTTAACTCACTTAAACTAATAATGTAACTTGTATTGTGTTAAATTGTATAATTGACTGTACAATATTTAAAAACGAACTATAATAATTTTATCTAGGTGCGGCTGTGTTTGTCACTTTGTGTGCGAAAGCGATCCCAAGACAACCCATCCTATTATGGCGTCGAGAGTAACCATTGTTTTTTTTTGGGTAGCATTAAAAAAACAGCTTTTTTCCAATGGAAAAAACTAGGTAAAAATGTGGTAGTTTGATAATGAACGATGAGCGCCACTATTTAAGTAATTAAGAACATTGTAACTCATTAACTACAGTTTCTGTAGTTCTATATTGTTATATAGTAACCTGGTATTTTTGTTTTTTTTATTTTTTATTATTTTTTTTTTTTTAAAGTTCGCCTTGTGCACCTCCGCATGGGGGGACGGAGTCAGTGTTGGGTTTAAATTTTATTTTATTTATTTATTTATTTTATTTAATTGGGCGTATCTGTGCTGTTTTATGTTGCTTCTACTTTATGCGTTTTGTGTTCTTACGACTACTCTTTTACAATTGTCATAACTATTACATATCTTATAATTTAAATGTAGGTTTTCTTAAATCTAAGGTTATTTCTTATTTTAACTATTTACACTTCCGCAGCAAGGTAAGTTCATGCTGGTACTTATGGCTAATTTGTCAATTTTCCAACTTAATAGCTTATATGATTTACTTATGATTACGTGGACACTCGAAGGTAAGTATGGTTTTAACTGTAAGATTTTTATTTACTTAACATTTCTGTTTTGTTTTCAGGGTTCCGTGTACATCCGTCGAGTGAGTATCCATCATAGCTTGTACATAGGACTTTATTTACATTTATGACTAATTTTTTTCTTTGTGGTTTCTGCTGTGTGCAGCAAACGTGCAGGTAAGTGGAAGGTATTTTTTTTTTTTTTTTTTGGTGTTTTTGTTTATACAAAAGTGGTTATCTGTGTTTTATTGTGAGGACAGTTAATAATGCACGCAACAAGGCACTTCCATATTCTGTCTCGTTTATTCCCCAAATAAGAGCGAGAAATGAGACAGATAGGAAAATTGGAATTGTTGTACATATACTAGATACTATTTAGGATTTCATGAGACTTTGAGTACATGTTCAAAATTATAGTGGGAACAGTGTTCATATTAAAAATACGAGAAATACATCTATTATATTTTTATTAACATTGGTATAATATACATAAACAACTTTCTAAACGTTATTTTAATATTAATATTCACTTCTATATATTTTTAGGGTTTTGCACCTCTAAAGGAAAACACCAAATACTCAGGTGAACTGTCCTTTAGAGATATGTAAATCAAGCTTCTAAACCAACGCAGTTAAAAGATACAGCCTTTTATGCTTTTTTCAAGGGAATCAAAACTGCAGGTTACTTCCCGTGAACTCATGAAATTTAGTCGAAGCAACATTTTATAGCATAGTGATTGAAGATATAATTTAACTGGTTGCGTGTTTTAAAACTTGTAATAATAACTTTTTTAGACTTGTGATTACATTTTAAAAGTCAAACATATAAAAAAATACTTATAATCAATATTTTAATTAATTATTGATAATTCTAATTACTCTCTTGTCTCGGAACATGAGTCTGTTCAGAGCATCATGTGTTAGTAATTTAAATCAGTTGTGTGTCCCCTAAATGTGAGGGAATATGTTCAAGATCCTAACCTACATTATTAAATGTTTTAAATTAAATGTTTTCATCAACCTTATTAGTGTTCTGATTTTGAATGGAAATAAAATGTTGGAGTTAATAACGCATTAGTAAAGCTATAGATAAGTATTTCTATAAGGGCTCCTTTTCAAATGCGAGAAGTGTGAATAGTCTTATTTATCAAAACTCTTAATTTTAATTTGGGTTATTATCTTTCACTAAAATAAAACATATAGAGATTATAGATGTTTCATAATTATTTTGCAAAAGTATAAAAGTTCTTGATTAAAATATGTGTGGTTGTTGGTTTACAACGCGACTCTATCTTTAGGTATATGTAGGTAATTGTAGCTGTTAGTGAAGAAATCTCTACAGTTAAGATAAACCAGATTATATCCCTATGTTTTTCCTCGCCTCCCTTTTTTTAATAGTTGAGGACAAACGGTTTTGCATGGGTTTAAAAATATTTACCAATTTTAAACCCATGCAAAACCAGATTGTCGAATCTGAATATGTTAAATATTGGCTTATATTTTTGGTATTTGCAACATAAACATTAAAAAATATGTTTATTGTTAATTTGACGTCCTTGTAGGAAATGGTGTAGTATAATCAACATATATTGCAACAGAATCTCGGTTTTCATGGCCTCTATGAAGTAATATAGTGGAAACAATTTACATAAATTCCCATTCTGTTTATATCATGAAGGGTTTTCCTAGTTGTGTATTGCAACAGATTTAAATAAATTAACAAACAATATTATTGTTTTTTAGACTTTCCGGGAACATGTTATAAATTAATTAATAATCCATTTAACGTAATGTTTTTAAACCTTTTCTTCTGATCTGAGAAAATAAATAAATATATACACATACCTAGAATTAATATACGTAAACGAAATAACACAAGAGGCTGAAAATGCAAATACTAAGCCGTTTTGATTTTCAACTTCTTTATTATTTAAAAATATAATGGTTTACAAATAGACAAAGTCGTTTTTAATAAATAAATAGTAACTACGAACATATTTCGGTTCCTGAATCAACATGAACAGATGGAAAATTTAAGCCAATCACATCACCTGTTATTTCACAGACCATGCAAAATAGATCGATAAATACGCATCCTCTGATTAGACCGGCGTTAAGCGGACATAGAAGCGAATATTAAACTCGTAACCGAGTGAAAACACTTGTGCCCCTGGAAATTTAACAACCATTTGGTTTTGTATATTATTTCTATTTGAAAGTGATTATAATTATAATTTAATCAAATATATTAAACATTAAATCAAAGCAATATTCATAGTATAATAACAAAAACAAGGTATGGACTATGGGCAGGATATATTTAAGAGTTTCTTAACATTTTATAAAAAGTTGTTTGTATTTTATACGTCCCCTTAAATTAAGGAACCGACTTTGATGAAATATAGTATGGTTCATAGCTCATTCAAAAGTAGACAATTTTTTTTCGTTTCCTACTTTTATTCTTTTCGAAGGACTTTTCGAAGTTTAATACCAAAATTATAATGTACATTTCGAAAATGCCTGATACTTGATATATCGATTTCGAACTGTATTCAATGTACTCGATAGTCGTGTAAAGAGTATCGATATCTGAGGACAGCGATGCAATTAATTTGGCGGTGACATGAAAGTACGGCTTATGAGTTATGGCTGTTGAAATTAGGAATTTCTTAATTCAAATTTAATGGTTCTAGGAATATAGCTTCATTGTCTGTATGTAATATATGTAAACACATATACAACTCATATATCTTACATACTGATACGTAAAACTTTGGAACGAAAAAGGGATAGCATTTATATTTAGTAAGTTTATACGAATGTAAATAAAAAACATATTATTTAAGAAAATATTTAAATTATAGATTCATGGAAATTTAAACGCAATTTACTGAAAAATATACGTCATTAGTATTACCTTCATTTAGTTATCATTATATTAATTTACATTTATAATGTGTCAATCAGATACATATATGTATCGAGGTGATATATGTATCTGATTGGACTGAAGTGCAATCTTAATCAATTACTACGATTTAATATAATTACTGTATATTCATGGCTTAGAAAACTTCTTTAAAGATAAAAGTATTCTTATTTATTTATGTATTTCATTACAGATGCTTGAACGAAGAAAGATGTATATATGCTTATTAGTTATCCAAATGAGGAATTCTGTTTTTCTTGCTATCAAGTATAAGAAAGTAGCCAATAAATAAAGTGGAATTAAGCTTTTGAAAGGAAATTTCATTTATATAAGGAAAAAACGAGCCTAGGAATTAAAATAGTCTTTCTTTAAATGTAGATCTCAGTAAAAATAAAATGTAAATATATAATTTTTGTGTTTTATTTACTTATAAATATATATTTCATGTTATATAAACGAAATTTATAATGTCTCAACTGTTCAAGAATATATTAATTTAAATATATTTCATACAACTGCTACAACAATTTACTTCTGAGTTATTATACCTTAATATAAGATCTAATAATGTTTGAAAATATCTATAAACAAGTATAGCCATGTTAAGCTTATTTGAATGGATATAAATATAGAATGAAACTTACGGTTAGATCAATGTGTGTAACTTGCCCTGCACGTAAATACAAAAAAAAAGTGTTTATTAATAATAAGTTATTAGCAAGATTTTTTATAGTTGCCAATAAGAAATTATTTGATAAATAAGCTAATTCAAACCATCTATTATATAAAACGACGTTATTATTTGTTATTTTACGAAATAACAGATTATTAGTAGATTATTTTTATACCAATGAACCTAAAATCGATACTTACGATACGTTTTAATTTAGCTGAACTGAATTAATAAATGTATTAGATTCAGAGATATAGTATACAAATTGTATTGTTATTAGTATTAGATATTGTATACAAATTGTGTAGAGATATTGTATACAAACTGTATTCTAGACAAAATACAGTTGGCAGTAATTCAATAATAAGTTTTATATTATTTTAATTTACTTTTGTTAAGTAATGTTAATTGATACAATACTTATTCAAACGGAATCTTTGTTTTAGTATTATCTATAGAATAATTATAGTGAAAACATTTTACACCTGTATACTTTCTGTTAATCTCATTAAGGGATATCCTACGAGTTTTATGTGACCTGTTTTACGTTATTTTAATACATTTTTAAATGTATTAACAAACAATATTATGGTATTTAATAAATATATATTAAATAAATATTATATTCATTTATCAAAAACTTTAAGGTATTTTCTTCTTTTTTTCTTTCCTAATTATTATCACACTAAAATGTATATATAGTAACAGTACACAAAACAAAAGTGGGACCAAAGTGGTTGAAAATAGAAAATCCATACATTAATATAAAAAATATATAGTTTTCAAATGGATACAGTCGTTTTAAATAAATAAATACTTCATACATATCACTTCGTACCTTAACAAAAGAAGATCAGGTGCAAACTTAAAGCCAAGCTACCTGTTATTTCACAGATCATGCAAAATAGATCAATAAATTAGCATCCCCTGATTAGACCGGCGTTAAGCGGACATACTCGTAGAAGCGAATATTGTTTGAAAACATTTGTATAGCAGAGTGAAAACAACAAAAATATTATAATAATTATTTTATCAAAGTATATTAAAAACACTAGTTTTTAAATATTTTGGTTATATTTAGTCCGTTCTTAATCACAATTAATGGTCTGATTTTGATGAAATGTGGTATGGTTATTTCATGAATTACATACAACTTTTCTTTTCATTGGACAAGAACAGATGGAATAAAATGCCAGTAATGCAAATACAATTTCTTTGTTTTTGTGTTTTTAGCCTTTTCTACTGTAAGATAATATCTTTTTAGTCAGTGCTTTTCAACAAATTCATGCTTCAGAGAAACAACGCTAATAAGTTGTTAATATAAACTCCTGTCACGTTTCTGTTGGTGACATCAACTAAAACTAAATTAACTAGCGGACACTGAATATTAGTTTAGTGTATTTTCACTGAAGCGTCAAATTTTAAACCTCAACAAGGAACATCTACATTGTACTACTATGTATAGTGCTACGGGAGATTGTGATCGAAGTAATAATGTTGATAAAATTAATAAGTAACTTGCGATGGAAAACTAAATCTATGAAACGAATGTCACAGATAACTTTTCTGTCAATAGGACAGTTTGTTTGTTTGCGTTCTACTTTAGTTGACAGGTTTTTATACATAGACTCTTGTAAGAGTGGAAAGGACTTTGGGCTACTAATCTTACTGTACAAATAGAAAATATCTATATCCATAACGTCATCCAAGTCAAGTTTTTTAACTAGTATTAATATTTAATATTTTACCTCATATTTGTTTTATCAAACAAAACATACAATTTGAAAAAATCCATACATTCAAAGATCTTGGGAATAAAAATATAATAAAATGTTTATTATAAAAGTTACCTAAAATATATGTACAGCAAACAATGAGCTCTTCTTCATATAAAATATTACAAGCTTCCCCAAAGTTACAATTGAAAGCAATTATCCTTTGATAATGTTTAGCTGATATCAGCTTATTTTCGAAAGTCTACTTGAATATAATTTGCAATTTAATGACGTCTCGTTATAACATTGTAATACCGCAAAGACTAAGAATAAGACAAGTTACCACGAAGTATACCAAATAGCAATTATGAAAAGACTTTAAACTTACATAAACCAACTTGTTTTTAATTTACTCGTAGAATACTACTCTTAAGAATTTAACATAAAAAGACTGATTAATAGATTAATAAGTCATTTGTTCAAGTTAAACCGATTTTTGACCAAAATAATTTGCCTAATTTGCCTATTTTTTATAGGTTGTAGTTAGAGTAATTACTTTAAATCCTGACGTGTATTTAATAATTAACATATTATATATGATAGAAGATTATTAAGCAGTAGGTTAGAATATTGAAAAATATTCATAGTTCTAGTGTTAAGTAGAGCAGAATCATTGCTCTGATAGAAAAACAAATAGAATAAATATTATGACAATATAAAATTAAATGTTAAAATAAGATAATATTTGTTTTTTGAAAGGCTTTCGTAAAACGAAACATAAATTGCCTTTTGTTTGTAAATACCCTTGTTTGTCTATTGTTAGATATAAATAATATACAATATTGTATGATACAATTAAATTTAATGTTAATGTAAATGTATGATATAATACAATATAATGTAAATTAAAACCTTATTTGGTTGAGTTGTAACTTAACTATTAACGGTTAAATTGACATTGTATTTTTATTCAGTAAAATTCCTTTGTCCTACAAAAATATTTATTTACAAAAATACATAGACAATGTTATTGTTTAATTAAAACTTAATTTCCAATTCAGTATTTATTTTATTGTAAAATTTTACAATAGTGCAATAGCACTCGAAGACTTAACATAGTATGAGAATAAATAATATATATAAAACACTCTTATAAAATCCGGCAAATATATATTAAGCTAGCAATGTTTTTTCCACAGTGGTCTGCTACATCCTACATCCACAGCCTTGTACAAAATCTTAACAAAAAACCTTAATGGAAAATATATTAAGTAAGTAGTAAGTTAACTAATTAGTTAATCAATGTTTGAATAACTTAACATATTTTGTAAGCATTTTGTTATCCTTCATTTTACTCTTGGTAATTTGAAGAAGAATTAAAAAGCCTTGGGACAAATAAATTTATAAATTGTTTATGTTCCCTGAATAGTAAAAAAACATTGCTTCCATGAAATTTGAGCTATTATATATTTAACAAATTAGGAACTGGACATATCAGTGCTTGTCAATTTTGCTGTCATCTGAAGACCAAGTTGGCAACGATGAAACTTAGAGTGATGGACAGAGCGAGGCAAAACTTCGCCCCAACGCAGGGTTTAGGAAAAGCTAACAAGGAAAAGCTATTTAATCTGATTGCTGCCGTCTACAATTCTTTGGCGATATTTCCAGATCAATACAACAATGGTACCTGGAAAAAAATTGGGCGCTGATTCAAAGGGTGGGAATGCTGTTGTGTATCCTCTGATATTACAAAAGACTTCACAAACTTGTTTGCTCTTTTTTTTATAAAAAATCTGTAAATACATACTCAAATAAAACTTGGTTATTGTATACAAATGTCCATAAAAGTTGTCTGTAAATCCAGACTAATATTGCTTACATCTCTTGTTAAATAAAATAATTGATGATTTTAAATTAAGTTAAATATTATTATTATATCTTATTAAACAACGTTACTATATAAGACGACGGCTCAAACTAGAAGTTACTTTTTTTCCTCAAATATATTTTTATCGTTCCTTATCAATACAAACACAATTATGGTTTTACGTTTCCCAACGGAGCTTTCAAGATATTATAATAAGAGAAAATTCATATTTTCTAGTAGTTAGGTAGAAATTACTTTGTTCAGTTAAAAATAATTTGTTTGCAAAAAAAGGAAATATAAAAGTAGATACAAGCCCTATATGGTACAGTATATAAGTGGCGCCGGGGATACCAGATACTGACTGATAAGTCATGGTACCTCTCTACCGTCTGTGCTACGATAGCTTATCTTTTATTTACTTTGAAACTTGTGAATAGACATGAATATCAATCAGTATACAAAGAAGCAGTATTTAAATAAAATAAAATATTAGTAATTTCCAATATAATAAAAATAGCAACAAGAAAACAAAGTAAACCGTTTAAAAAGGGTTTAAATAAAAAGTGTGATTAGTAATGATATCGCCCAACATACACTTAGCTACTACTACAACTACTTATTATTACTGTAAGTATGGTTTAACACATGGTCTTATACTACCGTATTAAACATAATAATATATATTTTTAAAAACCGTACTATGTATTTTTCCAGTAATAATATAACGATACGTACCAAATGGACGTTTTGTTTGTCCCTATACTATTAAAAACAGCAAATAGCAAATCGTTTGAACTCGCGAAATTGATTTCATATGCGCTCGCAAATAATAATTTTGTAAGTTTTACCTGCGTCTTTATTTATTTTGACTTGTTATTCTCTTTAGAAATTTCAGATCATTAAGTTTCTTTCTAGAAGATGAAAAAGTTTTTTGAATGATTAATTAAATATAATAAAAAAACACTTTGTCTTTTTTTCTATTTGTTTGTGGTTTTTCTATGTATCTTTTTAATATTTTATTAATTATTTATTTTAAATATTAAATTAACCCAGTACTGTGAAACTTTATTAACAAAATAGAAACTATCACATGTTTTTATATATTTTATTGTTTCTTTAAAGTCACCTTTCATTAATGTTATCCATGTAAATTAAATTATTATTTTTTTTTATTCCAGTTTGATAATTTCAGAGACCTTTATCTTAATTATTCACTGCACTGTTTCATATGGTTTTATTAATATAACTAGTTTCAAAGGTTTAATTCAGAAATAAACCGAGCATACTAACACCGAGACGGAGACAATAAAGTCAAATTAGCACAAATACTTGCGTGTATAATGAATACATATCTACAAAGCCGTCAAATCATCGAAGAATTTCGTAAGAATCAATTCCGTGTTACAAACATGACAGTTATTACCAAAGTATGAATACAATAATTTGTAAAAAAATCTTCAATTGAACTTGGTATTTTTAAAGCGGAAGGAAAATGAACGACATTTATTATATAATAATACACCTTGAGGCATACAAGACCATTAGACCTTATTAATGCTACAGAAAACACCTCCTAAATAAAATAAAGGCAGATAAAATTTTATTCATACTCTTTTTAATTTGAAAACTCTGGATATGGCGTTCCATTTTTGGGATTTTCGGAACAAACATAGGTAAGGTTCAACTCTGATAGTTTGCAAAATTGACTTGGTATAAGGATTTATTTATTTTACTTTAATACAAATATAATATTAGTTTTTGATCAATAAGACATCCTATTTAATTACAATTATGTATAATCATACAAATACAAATTGTATTTATTATTTTGAGACACCGGCAAATAAAATATTTTAACCATGTATATTTTCAAGTATGAAAAGTCGTGATACATATAATATACGAGTTCTAATAAATTTAAAACCAGATTTTTTTTTATTCCGACTCAGTAATCCTTACAATAATTTAAAAAAATAAAGAAAAATAAATTCCCTTTCACAATATAAATAAATGATAATAGGAGTGGTTTATGAAAGATTATTATATTTAAAGATTTAACGAAGCGGGTAGAAAAGCAGTGGCTTAGTTGGCAGAGCGACGGGAGGATATCCCAGAGGTCGTAGGTAAGAATCTTGTCGGTGTCAATAAATGTTATTCCGTATTTCTAAATAAATATTGTTAATACTGAGCATAAAAGTCATTGTTACTAATGTATACTATAATAAAGACGACATAATATTAATAAGTACAAAGAGTTCGTGATAGTTAACTGTCAGTAAAGTTGCCTGGAGTATACAATTTAATTTAACGAATATTATATTATTTTGTACAACAATTTGATCGCAGTAATTTAAATTTTATGAGTTTTATTGAAGTGAAACTTCTTTATCGGGGTTGGAATAAAATTTAGTGTAACATTTTTTCGTTACGGTGACATTTTTCCGTTACGCGCCAGCTTTTTTCGTATAGCTTCATCTCTTTTACACCATGTTGCTATGGAAATACTAAATAATCAAAATGAAAAGTATGTGGATTACAAAACACAATTTACATTAACCAAAAATAAAATTATCGGGTTAGAGTTTTATAATTAAATAATGAATTGTAATTACATACTGGACAATAGGATTTTATGGACTTGCTATTGAAAGTAATAAATAAATTCAAGATTATAACATGAAGAAGAAATTATGAAATATTATTTATAATATTTTAAAAATACATTGATTGTCTGAAATAGAAGAAGTAAGAATGAAAAGAAATACGAGTTTTGGCTGAGAAATGGAGCATTTGGGTCCTGATCTTTACAAGGTCTGTTTTGCTATATCTAGAATGATCAACAACTCGAAACAGCAGAAACCATGATGAAGAATAATTTTAGTTGTGATATAGGGGCCTACCATGAACTCTTAAAAACTATCATAGTTTTAAGACGTTTCGTAGCAATATTACAATAATATTACTTTGATTCGTACCATGAACTTTATAAAACAATATTGTTTTATTCCTGCTTAGTGACGTAGACGTGACGTAAATGAACGAATGCTTTTCTATTCCTGCAATAGGAGGGAAAGAGACATCACTTTTCTTTCGTATAATTCATCTCTTTTACACTATGTTGCTATGGAAATAATAAATAATTAAAATGACAGGAATGTGGTTTCAAAACAAGCAAACCAAAAATAAAATTATCGGATTAGAGTTTTATAATTAAATAATGATTTGTGATTATATACTGGACAATACGATTTTATGGACTTGCTATTGAAACTAATAAATAAATTAAGATTATTACATGAAGAAGAAATTATGAAATATAATTTATAATATTTAAAATGCATTCATTGTCTGGAATAGAAGAAGTAACAAAGAAAAGAAATACGTGTTTTGGGTGAGAAATGGAGCATTGGGGTCCCGATCTTTACAAGGTCTGTTTTGCTATACCTAGAACGAACAAAAACTCGAAACAGCAGAAACAATTGTGAAAAATAATTTTATTTGTGATATAGTGACGATCCAACATATTAAGAAGTCTAAAGTTATTATTTTTAAAGTGAATTGTGTACATTTGTCACTTTTTTTTATGGTACTTACGTGTTTCTTCTATGAGAATATTATACGTGAGAAACAGTCGATTCACTTCTTACGTTTTAATTAATTAATATTAATGAAAATTATGACGTTTTTCTGTTACGCGCCATCTTTATTTCTAAGTCACATTTTTCCGTTACGCGCCATATTTGAAGTGAAACTTTTTTATCGACGGATGGGAGAAATTTTACAGCTATGTTAAAAAATTGTAACGTTTTTCTGTTACGCACCATCTTTATTTTTGCTTAAACTTTATCTAATTTAGCTTAATTAGCCATTCCTGTAAAGTTGTAATTAGTGAATCAATTTTCAAAAAAATATGTCATAAAGAAGTTTCACTTCTTACATGTGTACACTAATACACACACACATATTTTTTTTTATTTAAGGACAGTTGAGTCCAAGCTGTTTATCTAGCCAGATAGTTACTTTATTAGCACAATAATATTTTTTCCATACAAGACATCAGTAACTGCTAGAAAACTTAGATATTTTAAAGTAAATGTTCCATCTTTAACTTCTATTTCATTGATAACCTTAAAAATGTACCGCAAACATAAAATATACCTTTAAAAGTGTACCATCTCACCTTTGATTGCTTTAACAATGTTCTTGAAGCCATGTTTTGTCAAACACCAAACAATTTATTAAGTTATATTGAACATAGATCATGAAATTTTTTTAAAGTTAAATTTATGATCTGAGCTTTATGAGCTTTGAATCTCTTATTGAGAAAAGTCGTATAAAGACTAAAGATCCGCTTAGACTGGTTTGCATCTATACAATTGTAAATAAAATGCTATATATTAAAAGCAATATTCTTAGCAATTCCGCACAACAGACCATGAAAAAAGTTTATGTCATCATAGAGCACTTAAAGTAGTTTCTGTTGGAACAACTAATGAAAAAAGTTTTAAATTATTCTATCGGAAAATATAACTTAAGTAAAGAGAACTGTAAAAATAAATTAGTTTCTTCCTCACTCAAAGGATTTTATAAAACGATTTATAAATAAGTAGCCATATTATTTGCGAAAAATCACTTTTGTTCGGCTAAATTATGTTTTTTTTAAATACTATAATTTTATCTGTAAAAAAAAATATTTAATTATTGTATATAAGGTAATATTATTTTATTTTTTCATTCTTCAAAAAAACAATGTAGTTTATAATGTACATTATTTTTAGTTGGTATATTAGATAAAGTATCAGATGAAGTTGAGAAACTTGTTACCGACTATGCAATTCGTCGGATCTTCTTTGAATTACTCTTCTCTATATTACTAAAAAGTACACTTAAAGAAACTTTTTAACTTATACCAGCCACTGTGTAATTTAATTTATGTGATCCTAACGTACCTACCTTAAAAGTTTAAGAAAGAACTAAATAAACAATATTTATTTCATTTTCTTTATTCATTTTATTTTAATTTGATTTTGTTGAAGAATAAAGTCAATCACCTAAATTCTTCCATTTTCAGGAACTTCCATACTTCCATCTGGTATACATTCTAGCTTGATTGCTTTTTGGTTTTTTTAATTCTGCACTATTATGTTTTCTTCCCCTTCATTCACTTTTCTTCTCCCCATACATATCCATAACATATTTTCTGATATAAATATATAGCCATTTAATTTCTAATAAAAATATTTTTTTTTCTAAGTAACTTTAGGGTTGAAATTACAATAAATTAACATAAATAAAAACGACTGATTCCGAAAATATATATTTTGTTATTATAAATTTTAATAGCTGTTCAGTAAAATGATAGTTTTTGAAATTATATTTTAAGATTTTTTTACTTAACGTTTATTTTTAATTATTTATTTTGGTTTTTATGGCCATTATATTTCAAAGTAAGTTCTATTAGATAAAATATTACTTACATCTTTAAGAAAAAAAAAATTTGTTCAGTCTCAAAAGGTTGGAAATCAAATTGTATAAAATATTATAAGTTTTCCTCGACTAATAAATTGCTATTAATAATATTTTTTATCTCTTTGAAATTTTTTTATTTATTATAATTTATTTTTGTCATTGAATAAATTGAAGAAATAATTAGAAAAGAAATCTTATTAGGTACTTTACTTTTTCATTTAATATCTTTTTGAAAATATCGTAAGCTTAAGATATTTTATGTATTTTATTATTACCCACTCCAAAACGAGGTCACTATTAATCTCGTTGTGGCGTTAATTATAGCACGTTAATTATAACGTAACTAGGGTTTTAAGTAAGAAGTAAGTTTTAGTTATTAAATTAATAATTAAAAGCCATCCAGGTGAAATAAATGAAATGAAATACTTATTTTTTAAAGAACATATACATCGAGCTATTGATATAAATATTAAAAAAGGTTTGATATTCTATATAATATTCAAAACCACTTTCTACTTTTTTATGGTTCCTTATGAAATAAGTTCCAAGTTAAACAAAATTATGAAGAATACCAATCAGACAACTGTAAACTGACTACAAAATAGTTGAATAAATTCGAAAGCGTGCAACTGAAATATTTAAATTACAAAACCTTATAAAACAATATTATTATACTTAATATCCAATGTGACTATTAGAGACTTGCAAATAATAAATAATAAGATAAAAGCCCTAAAGCTACTTTCAGTTCTAGAGGAAATATTGCGTTATTAGAATTTTTGTATATAAATTTTCAAGAATCGTTTTCTTATAACTGCAAAAATATTTTATAGAATAACCTTTGTATAATATATAATAAAATATATATATATATATATATATATATATATATATATATATATATATATATATATATATATATATATATATATATATATATATATATATATATATATGTATATATATATATTACGCGTTCCAGGAATTTTAAACGGTAGAGTATGATAATATTTGTATTAACTTTAGTGTATATATTATACATACTTATTATCCAAAAGTTTTGATAACTGATTATACGAGTAACTTCGAACAACTATACAATAAAACAACTTTGCTGCTCATACATTTTACTGTTGTACTGTTCTTATTACATTTTTTTTAAAAGAATAGTACAAGAAATAAAATTTTATAAATTTACCATAAACATTACAATTGAATATTTTTTAAGGTAATATTAATAAAATACCAATAGCTCAAATTCATTGAGTCATTGCATGAGTAGTAATTGTATAAATTCATTGCATGAGGTTTGTATATTTTAACTAAGAGTATCTTATATATATATTTTTTACCCGGCTTTAACCATGTAGTAGGTATTAATCGGAATTTTCTCGACTAGTTTTGAACCCATTTGGGGTACCTATTTATGACCTCGAAGCATGGCGGACTCGCGACGTGAACTGCGTGCAGCAGCTCGCTGAGCGCGTCGCGACGGTGATGGTGAGGGTGGGGGGGGTAAGATGTAGTCTCGTCTTCTCGTTACTCGTCGTTATATTCCGTTGTAAACACACTGAACTCACTGTATAACCATTAAATGTATATAACTTATTGTTAGTGTCCTTTGTAGTGTTAATAACCAGTACCGGTAGGTAGCATCCAACCACTACCTCTATTGAAATTCGGTAGACGGCAGATTTTGATGACTTCACGTACTTTACGCGGTACTAAAAACTTTTCCTTATCTAAAACTGACGCTTTGTCGAAACGTATGTTTTATCGAAACTAGTCGGGAAAATTTCGATTAATACTACATGATCATATTTTATTATAGTCAGGTAAATATATATATTTAATAATTATTACGGTTCACCAAAGTTTAAGAGTATCTTATATTTCTTTATCTGACTTTAAATTCTATCTAAATTAAATTATAGTATTCAACGACTAGAAAACATAAAACTATATTAGCATCACTAATTACGCCTGCTATGCACCTTGCAGTAATATTTGAATATAAAGGACAGTCATCAATATTTATATTTTATATCTTACATAAGTTTACATTTATTACTATATATTAAAGTAACTCGCTTACAATAATGAAAATACAACATTATTGAAATGATATACAAAGAAAGTAAATATTCTTTTATAAAGTTTAATTATGAAAATGTTTCTATGCTTAAAACCTTATTTTATTTATTGGAGAATACAATAACAGGAAAACATGAGAAAGCAACGGAAGCATATCTTTTAATGTTTTGTGATGATCGATTCTAAATTGTCAATTGATGATATAAAAGTTTCTTTTATGAACTCTAAATTTATAAATTCATTTCTTTTAATTGTAACTAATAATGTTAGTAAATCCTTGAATCTTTGAATAAAGCTGGATATTGGTGGACTTAATTCATTAGATTCGAACTGCTACTAAAATGCATTATATTATATTATTTGAATACGAAATTGCCACTAAAATATACCCTAGCAAAGATCCTGTGTCGGTAGGAATTAATCCGTTACAAAATCCCTTGAGATCCCATTCAGGGTTTCCAAATGATTAGACTTTTCATATTGTAACATAATTTTTGGTTAGTAAATTTAGTCAGTACTTTTAAAAAAAGAACAGTAAGTAAGTATTATAATCATATCGAACGAATATAGTAACTTCTATTCTTACAAGTAAAAAAAATATTTTTCCTTCTTTATATTTAAGCTAATTTTAAAATATCTTTCAATTATATTTACTATTTTATAATAAAGATAAAGAAAAAAAAAATGCATTTAATCTTAAAAGGAGACAACCCTACTTATGCTTCGGGCCTTATACTTTCTAGCAACGTAAACTTGTCCCAGTTACAGTTTAGACAATAGGCGATTTTGGACGGGAATTAATTATACACAGACAAACAGATTCTGCAACACTTGTAATCTTGTATCTAACTTGCGTTTTCATGTAGATTTGCCTTTTTTTTATTTACTTATCGAAGTAAATTGCTTATCTCATTAAAATACAAGCTTGATTAGATTTTTACGAACTAACTTTGATAAAAAGCAGTCACGTAACAAACTATAGAATTTGCATAATGAAACTTAACAATGATCTAGTCTGTGCTTTTCAACAAATTCATGCTTCAGAGAAACAACGCTAATAAGTTGTTTAATATAAACTCCTGTCACGTTTCTGTTGGTGACATCAACTAAAACTAAATTAACAAGCGGACACTGAATATTAGTTTAGTGTATTTTCACTGAAGCGTCAAATTTTAAGCCTCAACAAGGAACATCTTTATTGTACTACTATGTATAGTGCGACGAGACTTTGTGTTGGAAATGATAATGCTGATAAAATAGGAGAGTAACGTACTATTGTAAATCATCTTTTTAACGGAATGTCATAGGTATGAAAACTTTTATTTTAAACGGAACAGTTTGTTTGTTTGCGTTTTTACTTTAGTTTAGAATTTGTAGGCTGAAAGGTTTTTTCATGTAGACTGTTGTAAGAGCGGAAAGGATCTTGGGCTACTAATATTATTATACAAATAGAAACTATCTCTCTCCATCATGTCATCAAAGTAAAGCTTATTTGTTTTAGCAAACCAGACATCGGTTTCTTTTGGTCTCAATAAAACTAACAATCTTCACTTTCACTTTCAATTGAAAATGAAAATATAATGAAAAATGGATGGGGTTGAAAGAATACCAGAGTTAAAAAATCGTAGACAATAATAATAATTAATAATAATTTAATAATTATTTATTGGCCAAGGCACAATTTCAAGTGCATGCAATATGACAAATTTAACTTAGACTAAACAGTACAGATTTACTTTAAGCCTCTGTTCCTATACTAGGAAATCTGTATTACAAAACTTAAATTTCTTTTTTTCACACTTAATAGCTTACAAGTTTACCTCAAAGTTACAATTAAATGCTAATTACCTGTCATAAAGTATAGCTGATATTAGCTCATTTACAAAACTCTATTTGAACAAAATTTGCAATTTTATGACGTCTTGCTATAACATTGTAATACCGCAAAGACTTATAAGACTAATTTGCACGAAATTTTCTAACTTGCAAATATGAAGTACTTGAAACTCATATAAACCATCTTGTCAGAAATTTACGCGTACAATAACATTGTTAACAAGAAAATACTGATTAATAGTTTAACGAATTATTTGTTAAAGCAAATACAAGTGTTTGAAAACAATAATTTAGTTTTAGTGTAACAAGTTTTCTATCTAATTATTTCTATCATAGAACTTATAAACTACGCCGCTAATTACCTTATAATAATGATAAGCTTTCTGAGTCATGAATATTACATAAGCTAAATTTATACACTGATATTTCACTAGATATAACTTCATGAAATTATAATTAAGGCGAATAACCTAGAGATAACATTCAGTCAACAGCCAAGTTTTCTTATGATAAACATCTCTGCATACATTACTAAAATTCCTTTATATATGCATCTCAAAATATCTAGAGGCCAATTAACAGGGTCAAAACCCCAAATTTGTTATAAACATTTGCTACTAAAAGAGTATAATTTTATAGAACAGCGCATATTTTATGAACTGTTTATAAAAGAGTTATTGTTGCTATCTAAAACTAATGAATTCCTTTACTCAACTTCAGCAACAGTATAAGCTTTGCTAAATATTTTTATTTGTTTCATAAAGTGCTATAAACTTAAAGCGGAGGAATTAGCGCAGAGAATGAAAATAAAACAGAAGCCAGAGTGTTTGTCGAGCAAAATTGAGTCCGTGTTTGTAGTTAGTGTAGACATAGCTTTATTGCTATATCCGCTAACTAAAAATTGTCTTTCTTTGGTAAATAGAAATTTCCAAGAATAATATTTTGTTCTTAGTAAAAACCTGAAGACTTTATATCAATGCACTAACTTTTCCTTGCGACTTCGTCCACGTTTAACAATCGGAACATCTGGTTAGAACCACTGACCAAACACAGGAGACAGTGTTAGCTACTTGGAAATTTTGGTCAATTGCATGACACTTAATTGTTAAGTTATAAAATATAATTTGTTCTTATATATCAATTATAAGTGTCTCAATAGTCAATACTATGAAAGGCACAAATTTATAAACAATTTTTAAAATCTATGGTTTTATATTACTTGCCAGTTCTTCTATACGGATCTACCTTTAATAACCATGTAACCAAAGTTTATCTCATATGTACAATGTATACCTATTTGACATTAAAAAACTGTGTATTTTCAACTCACGCACAATACACACATACAGAGAAAGAGAGAGAGAGAAAGAGAGAGAGAGAGATAGAAAGAGAGAGAGAGAGATAGATAGAGAGAGAGAGACACGAAATATTGCCTACTGAGGAGGGATATAGATTATCCAAGGTATAAGTATAATTGTATTTTTTAATACTTTTAAGTCAAAATAATATTTTAATATTGAAGTAAAATATTAAATTACAAAAAAAAATACATAATTATTATAATAAACAAATACTTATTCTAGCGTCAGCTTAATCCTACACGTTAATGTTTCTCTCGAGAAACACTTTTTTCTTTTCCTCAAGTTTCAAACCAAAGACTTAAAAAAAAGGAAAACTGCTAAAAACTTTAGTTGTAACATTATTTATGGCAACATATGTCTAATGATATATTCCAGTAATTCGGTGATTATTTAATAAATAGCTGAAAATGTACGATATTTTAAATAGACAAACATATGTATTAATGTATATATTATCCCAATGCAGATACTGGTATATATTAAAATACAAACAAATAACGGTAAAAGCAATATTAAAGACAATAAAATAGTTATGAGTCAAGTGTACTTCAGTTTTTATTATTATGGATGGAAGGAGAATTTCAATAAACCACTTTTACTAGAGTGTTCTTATTTCAAAAATAATCTTTGCTAATGAATAGTTACTAATTCTTAGTATTTGGCGATACATTTGACAACTGACAGATATTCGTACTTACAGATTTCGATTCGAATTCTCTCAAGTACTTTTTTCATATTTCGACATCTATTTTCTTCAGTTTAAATCTAACTTTATCTTATTTTTAATCAATAAAAGTTCTCACTAGATTATTTCACGTGTCAGATAGATCTATAGTATACCAAGTATAACTAGGAACAATAATCACAGAAATATTGGCTATACTATAATATGGCAACAGCCACATAATACTCTATGTGGCTGTTGGAGCTTGACTTTGGTTTAGCTATCCAGATCACTAACCAACCGGAAACGAAACGATTTTTAGATGATATATAATGATGATGATATATAATGAGGATGATATATAATGATGATAATATATATTTATTTATATATATACATATGTATATATATAAAATAGATACAACTGTTAATATCAAACCGGCATTACTGGAAGACTCTACATTATTTTTTATTACTGGTAAATAAACAAACATAACACATAATTTTATAAACATACGGTTTTTAATGACAAAACATAAAATGAATATAGCCCATAACTGATAATAGTTGCTATAACATTCTCGTTCTTACGGCCACAAACTCCGCATTTATTGAATAGAATATTCAACAGAATTTAATAAAATTGCACCGTAAAAACTCGTTGCCTCTTTAAAAGTTGACAAAGTCTGTATTCATTAAAGATGAATTGAATTTTCATGAAGATTCGATTTTTTTTTAAAACTGTAATTTGTCAAAGAAGTTTTTGTGGGAAGCATAATTTATTTTATTTTTAAACTTTAGGCAGACTAAGAGTTTTTGTTATGTCTTTGCTTTTACACTTACTGGCTTTGAAAACATAACTGGGAGAGAATATTTAAGTCTGTTGGCATTCGCTACTAGTCCCATGGAGCTCGTAGATAATATACTAAGATAGGAAAATTGTGTTCGTGAAAGTGTGTAGCAAGCGCTTACAATAAATAAAAAAACAATGTAGCTAAATAAATACACATACATTATTTATTGAAGTAAATAAGTGTAGTAAGTGTCCGTCGCTCATAGACAATTGTAATTATGGGGTGGGTAACGAATGACATTAGAGGGGGGCACTCGAATTTAAAATGAACAATAAATGAAATAAAGGTATAAGGCTGTTCTAAACTCATTGTGTGAATAGCACCTTTACCTTTCATAACTACTTGCCGACATTCAGTGAGAGGTTGGTACTTTTTCAATGGAGCTTTTAAGTCGATGAGTGATTTTATAGTGAAGCTGACAAGTATATTAGCTTTGTTTAAGGTATAGGATATACAAGGTAATAAGGGTTGGTCTACAAGATTTTGTTAGAGTGGATCTTATGAGAAAAATGTTTTTAATTGTTTTACCATAAATTAATATTACTACTAAAATAATCAATTATTTTATAAAATAAAAGTCTACCATTTTTAGTAGTAGTGGTTATTGTGTTCAGACAGATGAATGCTTCTAAAAAGTTTGGTTTAGTTTCCAGTTTTCAAATATGTAGCACAAACTACAAACGAGTGACTGTAATACTATTTATTTAACTACGACTAAAGTTTTTTTAGTTATTTCATAATAATAGCTTACAGTTGGTCACAATAATATTTATATATATAATATATTTATTACTCAAAGAAACACAAATAAAGTAGTTAAATCAATTAGTTTCCAAATGTTTAATTTATTAATTTCATTTGTTAACATAAGTTCTTTAGGAATTCAGGTAAAATAAAGTAAATTCGCTTGCAAACCGACTTCAAGTACGCTGTAAAATAAGTCAAACGAAATAGCTGAAACTTTTTTGGCTTCTTCACGCCAACCAAATGCATTACAGTCGAGTCTTCATAAATATTAATTTTGGCCCAAAAATAAAGTTGGCAACGTTATACAGACCGCAAAATTAACTTCTACAAAAATACCTTTGATGTAAATTGTTATAAAGGCCGAAATAATCTCAAAGTCTTACACAGCAAAGCAGTATTTAAGGTTTTTACACATGGAGCGGTTTAGGTAGATGACATTTTTAGTGATGAATTTTATTTCCGTGCTGTAAACGAAGTACTTGTTTTGTACGTATCTGTTTTAGTATTTTACATTATACGAATTTCGTCTTATCTATCTGCGTAAGTATTAATACTAAGTAAGCTGTAACTAATGTTGTAGCTCAAATTGAGAACACCTACAAATCAATATATAGATAAACCAATTTCCTAATAATACAGATAAACTATTTAAACAATTTAGACAATAAATTTAAAAAGAAAGACTTTTTACTATATTTCTTGTTGCTTAAAAATCTACAACCACAACTGCTTCATACGGATCGGTGAGGCTTGTGTGTTCGTTGAAGCATTATTCCGCGCAGCGTTTTCGCACGAACGCCCCGTGCATTCACAACCTTACACCTCAGAATCCTGCATATTAAAATAACAGGACACAAAAATGAAATGTAGCATTACGTAAGCCGAAACACGGCCTGTGCCGGCTGTGAAATATTACATGTGCTCAATGATTTATTCACTACGAGATTGGACGCCATTTTTTATACGTTCGTTCGTTCGCGCATATGAAAATTTGGGTCGAGATTCGATTAGTGGGGACCTCTGAAATAATCTCTAATGATTTTTTTTATTATTTGGTTATGAATATAAAATAATAAATGAATAAATATATTTGTAAAATTGGGGTCTACTTTATGTTTTCAGATGGTTGCGGTCAAACCCTTGACTTTTATGACTTTTTTATCATCATTGTTAACAAAGGTATAAGATAATAAAGCGAAGGACGCATATCCGATAAGTACTCAGAAGGACGGTCTCAAACTGGGTCACCCTTCTTCAACTTGAGGGTTCCATAACAAGCTATCTTTAAGTAGTTTATAATATATATACATATATATACATAAATGATGTAAACACAATAACATTCAAAATACCTACTAAATTATATTCTCTATTATACCTATTTCTTATTAATCTATAGAATTAATATTAGTGATAATTTATAATTAATTTTAGTTTTGAAATATCTGTATTAATAATTTTTAAAAATTAAGCGGTATCCACAATAAACCTAAAAGCAAAATCAAAAATGATCATCAATTAAAACATCTATAGAACAATTAAAAACAATCGCTAACAATCCACGAAAAAAAAGTGAGTTATTCAAATCCTTAATCCACTGAAAGATAAAATATTTTTTATGAAGACGTCAAAAAGGTGAGGATGTAAAAACTTGACCCATATTTCAGTCTGAATCTTCAGAGCACTTGGCGTTTGAATTACTTCTGCGTCACTCGAAACAGCGAGGACAGTTTCATTTTTTTTTGTTTTGATGGTTTGAATTCTTGTTGGAAACTAAATTTATGTCATTTTTTCTGTGGTGAATATTTTTATAGTCGCATTTATTGGTTTGCGCATGTGACGTTTATTAATGTCTTCTTTCTAAAAATAATATTATAATATTACATATATCACGCCTTTAAGCGATATATGTAAACCTAAAATAGAGAACGTCTGGGTTTTAATGTTTTTTATACAGTGCTTAGTTCTTTTAGTTTTAAGTCTTTATATTTGTAACATTTAAATCAAGAACGACAACGAATCCTTTGTACAAGGACAATGAACCACTTGAACCATTGAATTCTAATCGCAAATTGAATAATTATTAATTATAACATTAGCTATTCAAAGGCAATCGCTGCACATTCAGCTTAAATTAATTACTGATTATTATAGGAATGTCAAGCATTTGTGGCTATTTAAGAGGTAAATTAATACGTTCAGGAACAATTACATGCAGTTGGTTGTAATTTCCCTAATAATAGCATAAACATATTGCTATGGTAAATTGGTTTACATATATTTAGTAATAACTCTTCTGGAATTTGAATTTGTAACAGAACTATTAACTAGATGTGAAAATTGTTAATATTAATATTTATACAATAGATAAAAATATATAAATGGATAAACAGTAACTAGATATAAACTTATGATAAAGAAAAGAAAATTACAATTAAAATATTCGATAGCAACTAACAAAGCAAATTAACTAAAAACATTAATTATGAAACTAAACATAAAAATCACATACTGTACATAGATTGATTGTTGTATTGTTGTATAATAAATTAAATAACATTAAAACCACTTCAAAAAAACCAACATATTATATAAAATAATGCAATTTTAAACTAGTTTCATAGTTGAGCTTACCAAAGTCATTATTTAACAAAGAACATCTAATATTTCAGTCTTCGTACGGAATTAACTGTTGTTTATAAATAAATAGAGGTAGTATCGCTTTATATTATTAAATGCATGTGTATGTTAAATACCACATGAATGCTGGCGGCTCGTGAACATGTAGAGTGAAGCAGGTGATCAAATACGAACACTTCTATAAACAAGGGTGCGTTTAAATTGGAGATTCTTGTATCTTCAGAGATGTATGAAATATGGATGTGGTATAGAATATTATTTATAACTATATTATTTTGTTATATACGAATTGTATAAATAGTATAAACAATTTCAAGTGCTTTGGCTATTTTTAACAATTTTTTATATTTTTCAAACAGACATGTAATTGATAAATGATTTCTTAAATTTTAAATAAGTAGAGATTGAAAAATAAACCGACCGACCGAAACCGAAACCGCTACCCCAGGAAAACGGTTTCGTCGCTCTACCATTTGAGCTATCGTATCGCTACGCATCTCGGTGAAGCCTAATAGATGTCACCACCATCCCGATAAGGACGATCATAAATAGAATGCTTAACTTATCGTATCGGTTTATTTTCCATTCCATTTTTATTAAAAATATAAATAAGCTTAACATGGCTATACATGTTTAAAGATAGGGACAGTTTCCCAGCAGTCGCGGGTTCGAATCCCTGCTCGTATCGGTTTATCTTTCATTCTATATTTATATAAATTTATGTGTAAAGATATTTTCAGACTTCTTAAATATGTCATATTTTGGACGTACCATTTACTGAAACATGTCAAATTTAATATTGGTCTTAAGTTTATGTTATTCTAGCATATCTAGATAAATTTAATATTGTTTATCCGTGACACATGTAAAACGATGTTTACTACTTTGAGAGATGCAAATAAACTTCGCGTAGCTGCAAATTGCCGACGTCGAGTATTCAAGTATATATTATTTTAAGTGCATATAGAATAGACGAAACATCTGTCAAGACTTCACTTAAAAGCCGGTGAAGTGAATTAATCGATTTGAAATTTTGAAGGGATGATTATTAAAATTAAATTACAAATATATAATTCAGAATTTCAATGTATTGTTTTAATTAACATAAAAAATTTTAATAAAAATATTCAGGGGAGAAATAATTAATTTAGAGGTAACATGAACTGAGTTATTCTACAAATAACTATAAATAACTTGGCTCATATTAAATTTTGTTAAAGTAAAATTCGGAACTTCCTTATCCCAACCAAATATGTAAATTTCTTCCACAATCTTCTAACATACATCATCTCAGTAGATATATATTTCGTGGCCTTATAAATTTTTATCTCTCCATCCTTGTCTTCTTCAAATTGCTCTTCTCATATAAACATCCACATTCATACTAAAATCAGTTCATCTCTATTATATGACCATGACAAATGATAACTATTGTGAAACTTAAATATCAAATCAAAATGACTGAAACCAATACACTAATAATATTAATACAGAATTTTGCAACTTAGAATTAATAAGTACCAGAAACCAACCTATGAATGGAGTTTGAAGGAAGTTATCTAATTTTTGATTATGATTTTAATATAGGTTTACTGATTATTACTATAAAAATATAGTGGTTATTAAGGTACCTAAACAAAATAATAAAAGTTTAACATAAGAAACCGAAAAGACTAATTAATAATTGTTACCGAAATTACATTTTGATTAAAAGAAAAGTATGTCAAAACTTAATCTACGTTATAACATTTTGTTCTAGAATCGAGATAATCTAATTTCTCGTAACCTTTAATAATTAGAAAAAGAAATAACTTAGTTTGTAAGTTAAACAAAGCTGTAAGTGAGTTTCATCAAGTTGTGTTTACGAGAACAAGACGGAAAAAATAAAGCAATCAGTTATACGCGGTTTGTTTTGGATACAACTTTACTTCGTAATCTAAAGAAATTAGTGGAGCACGGTCAAAAATTTGTGGATTATAATAAGAAAATGTTTATTTTTATATTTTCTAGATAGCTAATATACCGCATTGTTGCTCGAGTGGTATGCGCAAACGCCTAACGTAAAGCGGCGCAATGGGGCTCGGCTTCGAATCCTGACAGGGACAGGCATGTATGTGGTGAGCATAGATGTCTGTATATCTGGGTTTGGTCGTTTATTAAATGTATTTCAAGTATTTATTATAAATAATTTGCTTACTTAACGGTTAGATTAATGTTTGTGATTTGTCTTGTGCTATTACTATTATACAATATTTAAAGTTAAGTTAAATTAAGAGCAAAAAAAACTAAGACCTATTTGACGAATTGATAAAAAATGATATAGTATAAGCTCACATAGAGTTTTTATAAAATAAGAGTGTTAAATAAAAAAGTAGTCACAAAACTCTTGGGAATTAATAAAGAAAGGAATACTTGTTCTTAAGAACACATAACATATTCATTTGTAATCTGCACGATACTAAAACGTACAACACTTACATATACACACACACTGTACCACATTTCTTTAAGTTACAATTTTATCAAATTGCTCCACCCAACGTTTTTTTATTTAAATTATCAACGTTTTGTCGCCACCATCTTTGAAATGGATTATGTATCGCAACGGCCAGAAAAATGTAAACTTATCTATTTATTTTAGTCCGTGTGAAATCTAAAACGAATCTCGAAAACTCGAAAAAACTACTTAATTATTATCACCTTGTAGATCTGTTTATTCAAAAGATTCACTTCACTACGAGATTTTTAATTTTTATTAAATATATTTGTTAGAAGTTTTTTGAGTATGTTTATTGTTTGTTATTGCAATAAAAAAATTGTATATAAATATAAAACTTTGTAAAATGCATTTTTTTAAACTATTCTTAATAAATAGTTTGATTAGTTTTCATACGACAAAATAAATATTTTAATACATGAACTATTGTTATTGGATTTATCTTTTTATATTAAAACTAAATATTTTTTAAGTAAAAACAAATATTCAGATAAAATGAAGTATTATTTACGATTAAGTTATTTCTCATACGAAACATTTCACAGAAACGATAATATTTCTATCTTATTTCTCTTATCTTAAATTCAACATACATGTAGCAATTTATTGAGAAATTGAATTTATCAAAATAGTTTATGGAAGTTACTTACAACCCAAAGAAACCTTGAAAAGGAAATAACAAGAGACAACAAACTTCCATTTTGATTTAATTGCGATGTGCGTGGATAAGAAAATCGTATGGTAGGAAGGAAGACAAGCGATTTATTATCATAAAACATAAAAATACTCTTTTCTAAAAGACAATATATATTTTAAAAGAAAGTTAATCCGCTGTTTTTAATCTATTTCCCGAATGCCTAAACAACTTTTTAAACGATCGAAAAGTTTAAGAACTTTAAGATGAGAATTATTGCTAATGTCAAAGAATTTTCTTCTAAAATTACCAGAACTTTTGCTATTCAATAATAATATAACGCTTACTCCTCTCCTTTGTGTTTCAGCCTTATCTCTTAAGCTGTTGTACTTGGATAAGTTTTCGGTCGTAAACTTGTGACACAGGGAAGTTTCATTAGATCGTATATTAGCCCTTGGAGTCTCGGAGATATGAATTCCATGACCTCCAGATTGAAAATAAATTGCCTATAAGAATTTATATGTTCATCTTAATAACCTTGAAGGTTTTATAAGAATTTATATGTAGTACCTACATATATATTCTCTAATAAAAATGAGATGGAAAGTATTTTTTAAGGATATAATGAATGAAACACGAAAATTTAAACAGGTTTACTTTTTATAAAACAGTTATGTTACCACTGACTTTTAATTTTTTTTTGTGAAATAAATTTGCTATTTACCGATTTTTTTTTTTGTATAATAAACTGCAAACATCTTTATAAAAAGTAAAATGTAGTTTATTGTTACGAAACAAAAAACTGAAATGCTAATTTAATTTAAAATATATGAAGAGGAACCGTCAATAAGGGTTTACTACGAGAGAACCCATATTACTTATAAAATACAATCCCATGGCTATTTTATATGTCATATTGGTTGATATTCAAGCAGCTTATAAATAATTGTCTCTTCGATATTAGCAGCTTCACTGGCAATCTAATCTAGATTATATTAGTTAAGACTTAATAATAAAAAAATCAATTATATCCTATAGTGTGAAAGTAATATAGAAGATTTGTTTTGAGTACAGATTGTTGTTTCGATTGTGGACCCGAGACACAAGAACTATTCTCAATTACGAAAGATTTTTTTTGATCATTAATGATCTTAAACACTAGGAGACAAAGATTAATAGTTTGTAAATAGTTTTATTGTCTTTTATAGTAATTATTTTTTTTATATAAATTTTCATGCTTAAGAACAAAATATATCACTCAAAGGTAATCTCGTAATCTTAAAATTATTCCTTAACGAGGAGTGTTTCTTTTATACAATAAACTGATCGTAGAAATTAGAGCTAAGTAAAATAAGAAGTTTTGATAGTCAGTGTGCAAATTAAATATTATTTATATATATTTATTTATTTGGGTCATGAGTTGATAATTTAGGTGATGTGTTTTTATATATTTTCAACAACTTTTACTCATAAAATATATAATGATATAAAATGATGATAAAATTTAATGCTATACCGAATTCAGTCGAAGTTTAATTTTCCTAGAATTATATTATTCTTTCTTTCTTTCTTTCTTTGTTTCTTTCTGTGTATCTACTCATTATTATGAATTAATTATATAGTCTATTAATTTATATCTACTTCTACAAACACTGAACTTCTTTTCCATACTTGAAGCTATTCTAGTAAATTATGAAATACATAGGGTATTTCCACAGTCTCACCTCGACACACTCTTGATGTCACGGGAGAATAAATTGCATGGCTGTCCTCAGATATCGAAACTTTTCGAAACGACTATCGAGTACATCGGATTTGGGAATTTATGTATTGAGAAGCAGACATTTTTAAATTGCAGATTATTTTTGTTCGACACTTTCAAATTTCGAAATTTGGTTGGAAAAGAATCGAATAGCTATAAAAAGGAAAGCATGTTTGTATGTTTCTTATATATTTTAAAACTGCTGGACCGATTTCAACGAAATTTTCAGAGAATCTTTATATTCATCCATCGGTTTTTACTGAAAAGTTTAGGAACGATCGGAGCATTTTCTATGGAACTGTCAGTTATAGTTTTTTACTACTGATATGTTATTGTTTTTACATTAAAGTATTTAAGGTCAGTTATAACGCCATGGATCTATTCGTGTACCCACTAGAGAAACGAGTAGAAGAAATTAAATTCAGGATTAAACATATTTAAAACTTAGTAGTTTCATTCTTATATGTACTTACCTAGTGGATTCTTTCTTATATGTTGTTGTTATTCTTATGTATTTGAATTATATATTTTTAAATCAAAAAACGAAGAGTGATGGGTATACTTGTGTTATTATAAAACGAAATCGATATGCACTAAAAATTATTTCAAATATTATAATATAACTATGCGCTTATATTCAATCACGCAGCTGTTGTTAGTTTATTTAATTACAATGTAACTATAATAGATATTAATGTAACAATATTAAAATATCATGTAACAAGTCAATGTTTAATATTATTTCACATATTTTCAGTCAAATATTTTTAAGTTTTCCCACGGAAATGAAAAGAAAAGTTGTATATTATTCATGAAATAACCATACCACATTTCATCAAAATCGGACCATTAGTTCTGTTATTTAAAAATTACTGGTTTTTTTTTATAAATATTACATACAAAACTAGTACATCAAATCCTTCTACAAATTTCCAGAGCACAAGTGTTTTCACTTGTTGATTTCTAGCTCAATATTCGCTTCTATGTCCGCTTAACGCCGGTCTAATCAGGGGATGCGTATTTATCGACCTATTTTGCATGGTCTGTGAAATAACATGCTTTAATTCTACACCTGGACTTTGATAAGGTACCGAGTTATATGTAAGTATTTATTTATATAAAACTACTATATCCATTTGAAAACTATACATTTTTTTATATTAATGTTTAGATTTTCTATTTTCACTTTTCATTTTCTTTTGCCCCACCATTGTTTTGTGTATTGCTAGTTTTTGATAAATGAATATAATATTTTTTCATAACACTGTCCTCGAATGTACCAAATACATTAATATTGTTTGTTAATATATTTAAATATATTAAAACAACACAAAACAGGTCACATACAACTCGTAGGAAATTTCTTAATGAGATTAACAGAATGTATACTGGTGTAAAATATTTTCACTATAATTATTCTATAGGTAATACTAAAACTGAGATTTGAATAAGTATTGTATTATTTTACATCATTTAACAAAATTCTGTTCTTTTCTCTTATTCTTATTGACAACAATTGGCTGTAACTTTTGTTAAGTTT
This sequence comes from Napeogenes inachia, assembly GCA_959347355.1. NCBI lineage: Eukaryota > Metazoa > Arthropoda > Insecta > Lepidoptera > Nymphalidae > Napeogenes > Napeogenes inachia. Next base: position 17,271,762 of record OY365793.1, on the reverse strand, counting down.
CTAAATACCTCTTATTTCTAACTAAAATTATCCAGAAGAATAATACTATAAGTTTATTTAACAGTGAATGAATTCAACGATTTAGAATTACTTAAACTATTAAAACACATTACGTTTCTTTTGACGCGCGTTACCAATTACCGTAAACACTTACTTTCTAATACATTAATTATATATTTTTTAAAGATCATTTATAGTGCACTACAAGTAAAATGAAACTCAATTCAATTCATATTATTCATTTAGTTCAGCTAAATTAAAACATATAGGTATTTTAGGTTCAGTGGTATACAAATAAACTAGTAATCATCTTTTATTAAATAGATGGTGTAAATTAGCTTAAATATCAAATTATTTTTTATTGGCAACTACATATAAAAAATTGTCTAATAATAATTAAACACATATCTCCTCTTAAGTGAGTTTCAGTCATTTTTTCGTGAAACTTGTGTCATTCGGAAGATTGTTAGAACGTATATTAAAGTATAATAACTCAGAAGTAAATTGTTTTGGAAGTTGTATGAAATATATGTAAATAAATACCTTCATGAATAGTTGGAAATTCAAATTTAACTAAATATATATTTTTAAGTTAAAAGAGATAAAATTTTATAATTATTTTTAATTTTTAAGAGGTACTGCTGTTGAAAAAGAATACCTTAATTCCTGGTCTCGGTTTTTTTTATTATATGAATGAAATTTATCTTCCAAAGTACCTTCCTACTTTAATTATTGACTACTTTCTCATATTTGAGAGCAACAAAAACCAAATTTCTCAACAAATAATTTGTAAGCATATGTATGTCATTCACCGTTGAATCATCTATAATGAAATACATAAATAAATAAGAATACTTTTATCTTTAAAGAAGTTCTCTAAACCATGAATATACAGTAATTATATTAAATTGTAGTAATTAAGTCAGATTGCACTTCAGTCCAATCAGATAAATATAAATACTTATAAATTAATATAATGATAACTAAATGAAGGTAATATTAATGACGTATATTTTTCAGTAAATTGCGTTTAAATTTCCATGAATCTAAATATTTTCTTAAATTATAAACTTATATGTTTTTTAATTACATATTAAATATAAATGTATATATAAAATATATAAATGTATATATAAATGTGTATATAAACTTACTAAATATAAATGCTATCCCTATTTCGTTCCAAAGTTTTACGTATCAGTATGTAAACTATATGAGTTGTATATGTGTTTACATATTTTACATTCAGACAAGAAAGCTATATTCCTAGACCCATTAAATTCGAATTATGAAATTCCTAATTTCAACAGCCATAAGCCGTACTTTTCATGTCACCGGAAAATTAATTGCATCGCTGTCCTCAGATATCGATACTCTTTACATGACTATCGAGTATATTGAATACAGTTCGAAATTGATATATTGAATATCGGGCATTTTCGAAATGTACATTATAAAATTATAATTATTAGGGTATTAAACTTCGAAAAATCCTTCGAAAAGAATAAAAGTAGAAAAGAAAGAAAATGTTTACTTTTGGATGTGCTATGAACCATACTATATTTCATCATCGGTTTTATACCTTTTTTTTTTTTTATTATACTATGAACATTGTCTTGATTTCATGTTTCATAAATTTGGTTAAATTATAATTATAACCACTTTTAAATAGAAATAATATACAAAACCAAATGCCAAACCAAGTGTTTTCACTCGGTTACGAGCTCAATATTCGCTGCTATGTCCGCTTAACGCCGGTCTAATCAGGGGATGCGTATTTATCGATCTATTTTGCATGGTCTGTGAAATAACAGGTGATGTGATTGGCTTAAATTTTGCATCTGGTCATGTTATGATTAGGTACCATTTGTTTATTAAAACGACTTTATTGATTTGTAAACTGTTAAATTTTAAAAATTTACGGTCATATAAACTAGCCTTGCATTTTCAGCCTCTTGTGTGATTTTATTTGCGCATATTAATTCACAGTTTATATATATTTATTTATTAATTTTCTCAGGTCAGAAGAAAATATTTCAGAACCGTTATGTTCGATGATAATTAATTTATTAATTAATAACATATTCCCGGAAAGTACAAACAACAATAAAATTGTTTGTTAATTTATTTAAATGTGTTACAATAAACAAGTAGAAAACCCTTCATGATTAAACAGAATGGGAATTTGAGTAAATTGTTTCCACTATATTACTTTATACAGGCCTCGAAAACCGAGGTTCGAAGCAAAAAATATTTAATTTTTTACACCACTGTCTATACGAGAGGTAAACATTTGAATTTTTAGTATATTTTGTTAAAATTACACTAAACCAAATATATTTAAAATATTATAAATAGATTCGACAATCTGGCCTTGTATGGGTTTGGCTTTGAATTACTAAATATTTTTAAATTGAAATTGTTTGTTATCAACTATTTTTGGAGGAAAAACATAAGGACATAATTTAGTTTGTCTTACCTAAAGCGATTTCTACACTAACAACTACAATTAACATATAACTAAAGATAGAGTCGCGTAGTAATCCAACCACACACATTTTAACCAAGAACTTTTATATTTTTGAAAATAATAATGAAACATTTATAACCTTTATATATTTTCTTTTAGTAAAAGATAATAACTCAAGTTAAAGTAAAAAAAATGTTTGATAGATAAGACTCTTCAGACTTCTCGCATTTGAAAAAGAGCCCTCAAAGAAATACTTATTTAAAGCCTTACTAATGCGTAATGTAACTCCCATTTTATTTTTATTCAAAATCAGAACGCCAAGAAGGTTGATGAAATCATTTAATAAAGTAGATAAAGTACTCGTAAATATTCCCTCACTTTTAGGGGACACACCAACATATGATGCTCTGAACAGACTCATGTTCCGAGATACAAGAAAGTGATCTGAATTATCAATACTTAATTAAGATCTTACATTTAGTTTTTTTTATAAATGTTTTTTAATTTTTAAGATCTAATCACACGTCAAAAAAGGTTTTACTTCCAAGTTTCAAAACACAACAACTTTAATTATATTTTCATTCATACATGAGAACAACAATGTAAGAAGTAAGAAAACAAAAAATATGTACAAAAGTTTTAACGAACTATCGTTTGGAAAGGAAATACTTGTCAAGTTTAGCCTTAGCCTTGTAAAAAAAAATATAGGTGCATTACAGTTCCAATTTTCTTATCTATCTCCTTACTCGCTCTTATTTGGAAAATAAGCGAGAGGTAATTGATTACAACATACATACAACAACCTTGTTGCGAGCATTATTAACTGTCCTCACAATAAACCACAGATACCCACTTTTGTAGAAATATAAATACCAGGTAACTAACTAAATAGGACAACAAAAACTGTAGTTTATTTAAAAAACATTTATTTACAAAATAATAATTATATTATAAATATTAAATTATTAAAGTGGAAAGAAACATCTTCTATTTTGATATAATTAAGTCGACATAATGTTTGAAAATATCTTTAAACATGTATAGCCATGTTAAGATTTTATAAATTTATATAAATATAAAATGAAAAATAAATCGATAAGGTATATAGATAAATAACCGGGCAGGGGTACCCACGACCTCTGGGAATCCATCCCGGCGCTCTACCAACTGAGCTACCGTATCACTGTCCGCCTCGGTGAATTAAGCATTCCATAGGTGATCGTCTTTATCGGGACGGTGGTGACATCTATTAGGCTTCTTTCGAAAACATACTATATAATAAAAATTTAAATCGACAAAACAGTGTTCAGTAAACCATGAATACCGTGTTGTTAGCTGAATAGGTAATCAGAGTGCACTTCAGTCCAATCAGACACATACATGTGCTACGAAACGAATATATTACTTTATTAATGATTTATGTAACAATAAATAAAATAAATGTAATATAAATGACGCATATCACTCATTATATAGAGTTCAAATTTTCATTAAAATATATGTTTAATTTTATTCAACAATATTCATTTTCAACTCACTCTACGTGATAAAGTTATGATTATGCTAGTTTTAAATAAAATGCTCCAAATATTAAAATGTTATATTTGATTTGATATGATATGAAGAACAGACAAATCAAAACCTGAAATCTTTTTAATAATTTATACATGTTTTAAAAAAGGCTGAACCTATTTTCCATACCTAAAAATATTAAAGTCTAATATGTAGGTAATATCTTATTCTATTTTCACAGTCTCGCTTTGCCGCGTTCTTGATGTCGCCGGAGAATAAATTGCTTCGCTATCCTCGGATATCGAAACTTCGGTACTACTATCGAGTAAACATCGAGATTTGGGAATTTATGTATCAAGTATCAGGCATATTCGAATTGTAGATTATCTTTGTCCGACACATCGAAATTTTGTTATTTTGTTCAAATGAGACAGAAGTCTTCTTTCAAAAATTAATAGTTATTTCTAAAGCGAATTAGGACCTCTATTGTTAGTTAATACAATAGAAATACCGATGCAATTAATAATAATGCAACATGTAAAAATGTTGGTATAAAATATTATTTTACCTTCAAAAAGATAAATGGTCATTTTAATTTTACCTAAGTATTTTTTTGCGAAGGTTCTATAATTTTATTCCATAAGACAGCTGTTTGTTTTAACTTATACGGTGGGTTTTAATTTAAAAAAAATGAATGATTTCTCCGAATAAGAAGATAATAACAGGGAAATGATCTGGATTATCATAGCTATGATAATTGCCATATCCAAAAACATAACAATTATATACATATAATAACACAAATAACAGACCTGTAGGTCAGATATTTGAAAACATCGCAAATCAACCTACATATATTACTTAATAGTAACAAAAATATTCGTGAAGGAATATAGTAGATAAAACACTTCTGGCATTTGAAAACTAGCCCTCATCGAAATACTTATTTGAGTATATACATATACGCAATCATCGCCCATAGTTGTTTTTATACCAAAATCAAACACCAATAACATTGACGAAATGTTTTGATAAAGTAACTCGTGGAACTTTTATTATATAACATTTAATGGCCACAAACAAAAGATGACGTTCTGGACATACTAAATTTTCTATCAATAAACTATTTTGTATTTTTGTATTTTGTATATTATTATGAATATTATAAAACTAGCTAACGGTTGTTGCTCATACTAAAGAGTCTTCAAACTGACAGTAATATAATAAGTAATGTAACACTACCCTCACCCACGCCTTTTACTCTCATGTTAGAAGAGGGTACATTGGGGAACTAACATTTCTGTGCTAAAATAATTCTAGAAAATGTACTTTTGTATAAATATTGCTGTCTAAGATCTTAGGAGACAATAATATTATAATGTTAGAATAATTTGGGGAATTATATCTTTACGCATACATCATAACAAAAAAATGGTACAAATAGTTTTAATGAAATAACACTTAAAAAGTGTAGGGTACTTGTCAAACTTTTATCGCTTTTAAGTTATTTCCTACACTGTACATAAATTATTTCCTCTTAATCCGTGAACTGACTAGCGTTCATTAATCAATCAGAAAGAAACTTTGAACTTTGACGCCGTTAGGAAATTGTTTTTATAGTAAAACAACAATTTATCCCCGTATTTCTTTACCAAAAATTATAATTTCAAAGTACACACTCATTTAAAACTATGATAAAATAAATATGATAATAAATAAATATGATATGATAAAGTTATGTATTTTTTATATTAAATATCATTATTTAATTTTATTTTAATTTAATTTAAACATCATTATCCATTCATATAGTAAACAGCATATTTATGATAAATAAATATTAATATCCGTAAAGATCTTATCGAAATCAGTTTCAGCCGGTCACCCCAAAACCTGGATTCCGACCTCATTAAGATATTCCGAAACTAATGCCGCAATGTGAGATCGAGCGTTGTCATGCATTAGAAGAAAGTTGTCTCCAATGAAAGGGGCAAAAGGCATCACAATCTGCTCTAAAATGTCGGTTACGTATCTTGCCGCAGTCAGGGAGCCGTTTTCTACAATGTGTAGCTCCGTGCGTGCTCCTAAGCAAATACCGCCCTATACCATTACTGACCCTCCACCATACGGCTCTCTCCCAATAATGTTACACTGAGCGTATCTTTCTCCGGGTCGTCGCCATACTTTGGTCCTTCCATCATCTGGTTTGAGACAAAATCTGGACTCATCACTAAAAAGAACTTTTCCCCAAGCATCATTATTCCAATTTAGGTGGAAACGAGCAAAGCTGGCCCGAGCCACTCGATGACCTGCGGTGAGCTGTGGACCTCTGGCAGGCAAGTACGCCCCTATACCAGCTGCCTTCAGTCTTCTTCTGACGGTTTTGGTACTAATTATCACTTGTCGAACTTCCTGCAGCTGGTTTCGTACCTCAGAAGAAGTCAAGGTACGGTTTCTGAGAACACTGCTGACAATAAATCTATCGTCTCTCTCTCCTGTTACTCTTTTGCGACCTTGTCCTTTACGCCTGGTATACTCTTCAGTCTGCCGGTATCGTTTAACATTGCGGAAAATCACAGACTTGGAAACATGTAATGTTTGAGCCACTTCATTGTAAGCGTAACCATTTTCAATTAAAGTTACAGCTTTAGAAACCAGAGCAACGCTGAGATCCGGCATTATCGCCTAAATTTGTCGAATTAAGTTAACTTCACTCAATAATGTCAATTTTTCGTCAAAATAACAACAGAAATAAAGTTTTTGTTAAAAACAACAAAAGCCGACGAAAATTCCATACACTACGTGTCTCAGAAATTAGCAGATAAACAAAAAAAACAAATGAAATTTTAAATAAAATTATTTTTAAAATCATCTTTTTTTTTTAATACATAATATTGGTATAGTGGCCAGTACGAAAATATGAAAATATTTTCCGTTATTCGACCTTTTTTTGCGTTCCTTTAAATATGTCCATGAGTGTATATAAGCTGTAACAATTGTATGCGTGTGTAGGAATACCAGCCTAAAATGTCTTCATCGAAAAAAAAGAGACAGCAAATAAGTCTACCTATCTGTCTCCCTTTCTTGCAAGTATGATTTGACAAAGATAAGTATCGGTCTGTCATTATACCTCTTTTATTATTTGTCAGACACTGACACACATAGGCCTGCCTAAGGCTCCCCTATTCAATGTTCAATCTTTATAAATATATTTCTTGTGTGCGTGTGTATGTCACTGAACTCCTAAACGACTGGACCTATGTTTATGAAATCCTTTGTGTGTTTTCAAGGGGACTTGAGAATTGTTTAGATTCACAATTTGGTCCACTGGAAAATTGTTTTTTCATTAATTTTTAAAGTGTAAGTAGGTGGTGATTTTGGAATGTTTCACATTGGTTCCGACGGACTGCGTTACTATGGCAATGTCAAATATTAAATAATATTATATTTTAATTATAGTCTGCCCTGACAGTTACCTTGCGATAGAACTGAGAAAAATATTTTATTATTGTGTTATTTTCATCCACGTGCTGAATTAAATATTAAATCAAGAAGTACTGACTACTGAGTTTGTAAAGAGCTTTGAAGTGGGCATAAACAACTATACATTTTGCGCATTTATTACGGATCGAAGTAAGTATATTTCTTTTAATTTTTTATCATTATTTGTTGTTTTTTGTCTACGATCTGCGTTATTAACTTCGCTACGTAAAAAGTGAAATTTAATGAAATATATTGGAACATCAAATTCATTTATTCAAACAAAAAATCTTTATATACATATTCATATGGTAACGATTGGTTGAATTATGATAAATGTACATGTAATGACGTTAGATATTGTGACTAATTAATATATATTTTTTTAAAGTTTGATTTTTTTACGTACGTATTGACAATAAATATTGATAGTACGTATTGATAGTAAGTATTGATAGTACGTATTGATAGTTAATATTGATAGTAAATATTGATAGTACATATTAATAGTACGTATTGATAGTACGTATTGATAGTACGTATTGATAGTACGTGTTGATAGTACGTATTGATAGTTAATATTGATAGTAAATATTGATAGTACATATTGATAGTACGTATTGATAGTACGTATTGATAGTAAGTATTGATAGTACGTATTGATAGTATGTATTGATAGTACGTATTGATAGTAAGTATTGATAGTACGTATTGATAGTAAGTATTGATAGTACGTATTGATAGTATGTATTGATAGTACGTATTGATAGTAAGTATTGATAATACGTATTGATAGTAAGTATTGATAGTACGTATTGATAGTAAATATTGATAGTAAATATTGATAGTACATATTGATAGTTAATATTAATAGTAAATATTGATAGTACATATTGATAGTACGTATTGATAGTACGTATTGATAGTAAGTATTGATAATACGTATTGATAGTAAGTATTGATAGTACGTATTGATAGTAAATATTGATAGTACATATTGATAGTTAATATTGATAGTAAATATTGATAGTACATATTGATAGTACGTATTGATAGTAAATATGGATAGTACGTATTGATAGTACATATTGATAGTACGTATTGATAGTACGTATTGATAGTACGTATTGATAGTAAATATTGATAGTAAATATTGATAGTACATATTGATAGTACGTATTGATAGTACGCATTGATAGTAAGTATTGATAATACGCATTGATAGTACGTATTGATAGTAAGTATTGATAGTACATATTAATAGTCCATATTCATAGTCCTCCCGTCAGGGAATAATAATATACTTTTCAATAAAAAAATATATAATTGATCGACTCAGTACACAGTTCTTAAACAGATCTACTCACGAAAAAAATATCTGCGATTACATATCACAGATTAAATAATAAACTCCAACTATACGCAAAACACGCAAAAACTACTTGCCAGAATTAGTTGGAACTTAAAACAGGTATCTTTATCGAAATCGGAATCTATGCGTACGAAGTCGAAGGCACAGCTAGTATTAAATAATATTATATTTTAACTATAGTCTGCCCTGACAGTCGGCGTTGCGATAGAAATAAGAAAAATATTTTAGTACTAACGGCCCGATACGTGCTTCGCTACGTAAAAATTGAAATTTAAAAAAAAATATTGGAACAAATTCATTTATTCAAACAAAAAATCTTTAATTACATATTCATACGGTATCGATTGGTCGAATTATGATAAATGTAAATAATGAAGTTAGACATTGTGATAACTTTTTAATATATTTTTTTTAAAGTTTGATTTTTTAAATTAAAGACGCGTGTACAAGACAACGTCTGTAGGGTCCGCTAGTTATTATATAATTTGTATAGTATCGTTTCAGACTTTTAACTTATTAAATGGATTCATTTTATATTTTTAAAATAATCATAATATTTTCAACAAATAGATTAAAGATTTAAGATCACATAAACATTCATTAATAATTTTCTATAAGATTCTTTTTTATTTAAAAATAGTATTTCAAACTTAATATACAGATTAAGTAACAGAACATTTATTAACAAATAATTTATTTTTATTACATAATTTAATTGAAGAGTCCTTAAAAAACAAGAATAAAAAAATAACAAGCTTATATTTTGATATAATTAAGGCTCGTGAGAAATTGGATTCATTAGGAAAGCTCTAGGAAAACTGTAGGAGGTTATTAAGAAAGTAATCACTTACCTTTGTAAAGTAATTACTAAAGTTAAAAACATGATACTACCTTAAAAGCATATTTTTTTTTAAGTAAAATATAATAATGGCGTTTTATAACGAGTGAGGTATCATGTGTTTAAATTTTATTTTTAAGAAAAGTTCTGTACGATTAAGATAACATTGTGCCGTGCAATCCTTTACTCATGTCATCTAGACTTAAGACGTTGTCCGAGATGTTAATGAACCTAAAAAAACCTAAACTCAGTGGAAACAAAAGAACCTGAACGAGATAGGTACTTATTAAAAAATCAACATGTACGAGATATGAAAAGACTGTCTCGTTATATATAATATAACTCTATTAATTAAAATTATCTTTCGCAGTTCCATCCCTCTAGATTTATTAACTACATTTTTTCACTCATAATTGCTGCTTGCTAATCAAGAAAAAAATTTCCCCATTTAGAGAATTTATATACCTATCTATGATCGTTTAAATTTCTATAATGACGTATTTTTTTTTAAAAAGAACACTTCTATCTATAAAACAAAGTTCACTAAGGAAAAATTGGTATGTTGAATATAACTTGACCAGTTTTCCTCCTTGTTTATTTCCCAAAGCACCATTAAGCTCGTTAATACTTAAAACGCCTGCTTTTTTGTCTACTTTGATAAAGTAAGTGAAGTATCAGCGACGAACGTGATATTACAAAATTTTTCAGTCCTTCTATAAGGTACTAGTAAATCCCTAATGTAAGCTAAGAACAAAAAAGGACGATGAATGGACCCTTGAAAAACGCCTGTTCCTTCTTTTGCAACCGAAGAAACAGCACTATTTATACAGGTATTTTATTAACAGTACTATAATTTTAATCAATCACGCAGGTGTTTGTTGAATAGTCAATGAGAACCCCACATGTGCCTCATCTGAATGCAAATGTATCTTTATGCTACCCTCCTTTCATATGGATGGTAACAATATTCAAAATAAATGAATTCTTAATAATGCCAATACTTCTTCTTATTTAACATTTCATAAGGACCTACTTGTTTTTTTCTTACAGAAAATAAACTATCAGCAATTCTACCTAGCATTAGTTTTGTGTAACACACAAAATACAACAACCTGTCGCAAAAGTATTGTTTACGACTCAAATTATCTCTAACTTACAGATTTAGGATTTATTTTCCATTACATTCATAACGTTTTCCGTAGAAATATTTAAATTAATCCTTTAAATAGATATAACATACAACACTAGTAAATAATTGTACAATTTGCCGTAAAAAATGTTTTCACTGGGTTACGAGCTCAATGTTCGCTTTTATGTCCGCTTAACGCAGGTCTAATCAGCTGATGCATATTTATAAACCCCTTTTTGTGTGGTCTGTGAAATTACAGGTGACGTAATTGGCTTTCATTTTGCATCTGGTCCTGTTTTGATTAAGTACCGAAATATATATATTGTTAATTTCAAACTACCTATGAAATATACCATTTGATGAATCAAAACAATCAGCTGTGTTTTTAGCTTCTTTTATTCCGATTTTGTTTGAGAATTTTGATATTTATAGATAAAAGAAAATACCTGAAAGATTTCGATAAATTATTAAAATTTTTAATTTATAAAGTGCTTTCGGAACATCTATAAATAGTATTGTATTGTTTCTTAATTTATTTAAATGTGTTAAAGCAAAAAAAATGTTTTTAATAAAATGTCGGTAAGAAAGTTGTGCTTGGATACTTGTCAAACTTTTATTGCTACTAATTTGTTTCTCGCACCATACATTAATTATTTACTTCACATCCTTGTAGGAATCATTAATCAACCGTCAACTGTGATTCCAATTTTAAATTATTTTTATGGTACAGTATTAAGTAAGTATTGGTAATATACATTGGATTTCATATTACGTCAAGAATGTAATCAGAACCCAGAATTCGGAATGGAATCAGAACCCAGAGGCGGACAGCGATACGGTAGCTCAAGTGGTAGAGCGACGGGACCGTTTCCCAGAGCTCATGGGTTCGAATCCCTGCCCGTATCGGTTTATTTTTCATTCTATATTCATATAAATTTAAATAAGGTTAACATGGCCATACATATTTATAGATATTTTCTAACATTAATTTCGGTAATGACATCTTTCAATGTTTATCTATACTGCAAAGTATAGATAAACATTTCACATTGGTTAGGATTTTCGAAAGAAGCCTATTAGATCTCACCAGCGCGGCGTCCCGATAAAGATTATGACATATAGAATGAATAATTCAACGAGGCGGACAGCAATACGGTAGCTCAATTGGAATAGCGACGGGACGAATTGGTAGAGGTCGCGCGTTCGAATCCCTTCCCGTATCGATTTATTTTTCATTCTATATTCATAGAAACTTGAAAACATTATTTAAAATAACAAATAATAATATCATTTCACAAATCAGAGGGAGATTTATCCTATAATTTAATTCTGGATAATATTAATAAACACCTTCTAATAATAATTGAACACTATCTCCTATTGAATATACTTTACTCTTATTTAATATGAGTTACGTTAATAAGTTTTTGATTCTGAACTTGTGATACTCGGATATTTATTTCACCGTACATTAGGGTATAAAAACTCAGATATAATTTTCTTTAACATTTATGTATTTCGATATACCTATTCTTGATACATATAATAAAAAATAATCAAAAAATAAAAACTTCCGACACAAAAAGATAAAAATAATGTTATTATATGCTTATTAAAATCTTTGTGTGGGGAGACTAGGAAATTTTCAATTTATTAATTGTGAATTTATAAAAAAAATATAAAACCATTTTATATAAAACCAAGTTCAGTAAGGCATTAATATACATTAATTTTATTAAATCGTACGTTCTTAGATGAATAGTCAATCAGATGAATATATGTTCTACGAACCGGATATATTATACATTGATAAGAATTAATTTAACGATAAATTAAATTGAGGTAATATTAATCACGCATATTTTTCACTATATTATGTTTAAATTTTCAATAAATTATATGTTATATTTTTTCAACGATATCAATTGCCAACTCAAACTACGTGACTCAGAAATTATTATGCCAGTTTTAAATAATTTACTACAAATTAAAATGTCCATGATAGTGACGAAATATTTTTAATTCAGATCTCCGATTTGTTTGATTGTTATGTATAATTATAAAAATTTTATCAGTGAACGTTATGAGAGTACCATGACGAAGCCTGCAGCATTCAGTGAATGCGTATGAAATCAGCACTACCAGTAGGTATATTAAATAGCTACTGGTAGTGATTTAAACTTCGCACAAGTTCTACAATTACAACTGTAGTTTATATGCTAACCAACTACAACGACTTCTACTAAATTTTTCATTCAACGTTTTTTTTTTTTTTCAAAGTTTTTTTTTTATAATATTGAAAAAGTTCAAGGACATGCAAGATACATTGTTCCCACAATTTATGTTAAAAAGGAAATTTAAAGTTATGTATTTTTTTAGAAAGGTAATGAATTTTCCTGTAAATTTATAATAGGAAATTATTAATATCTATAAGGATCTTATCGCTATTAGTTTATATCTTGCTCCACACATACATTCTTTCCTGACCCACGCGTCTAATTTCCTGTGATCATTAATCTATCCACGAACAAACTTGAACTTTGATGCCTTTAAGAAACTATTTACTATCGTAAAACGTCATACTTTCTCTCCTTTAATTTTTGTTTCGAAAAATATAATATTTATTTTTTATGATTTACAAAGATTAGTGATATAATAAAGACATTTAATAAATACAATTATTAGACTTAAAAAAAATACAACTCCTTGAAAATATAAGAGAGATTATATAATTATTGTAATCATACTTAAGATTGGAAGACTAATTTATATAAGTTATTTTAGAATAATATATTTTCCTGTATTTTATAATGGGTAATAAATTGTTTGTCATCCATTCCCCTAATGGCCAGTAACCATTCATCAATCAGCAGGAAAATTAATTCGTTAATACAGTGTCAAAACAATTTCTATTCAGAAATTGTGACCAAATATTTTAAAAATATATTTATTACATGTATCTTAGACACTACTACTGACAGTTAGATAAATTATTAAAATTATTGATTTTAAAATAGCTTGTTTTGTTTTTGGAACACTATTCATTCCTTCATGAATTTCTATAAGAAACAACAACAACAAACAACAATAATGTAATTTCATATTTTATTTTACATTTTATTTTAATCTCCAATCATCCAATCTTAAAAATATGAGATGAATAATGTCTTCAACATGGTAATACTAAACAGTATAAATATTATATACTGCAATAGTTATAGATTTGGGTATATATATATAATAATTTTATATTTAGGTAATATTTAATATTTAATTGATTTCTTTTATTTTTCTAAATTAAATTAAGATTTTAATTTGTTATTAAAACTTTTTTTATATAATTTTTTCTTATTCGACACTTAAAATTTCCATTTAAATTATCGCATAATTTAATTAAAAGTGTTCTTCAAAACTAAGAAAAGAAATAAAAAACATCTATTTTGATATAATTAAGGCTCGTAAAAAAGTCTTGGAACACTGTAGGTTATTAAGAACCTTTATTACCTTTATAAAGCAATTACTTAAGTTAAAAACATAATAATTTCTTAAAAGCATAAAAAAATATTTTCTGTCGTCTTACAAAGAGTAAAATAATTTTGTATTTACATTTATTTTTAAGAAGAATTTAATATGATTTAAAAAATATTAATCTGAGCGTTTTTTTACTTATCGCATCCAGACTTAAGATTAGACATATTGTCCGAGATGTTAATAAACCTAAAACTATTAAGTGAAAATAAACCTAACGAAATACTTATATATTGTTAATACTTGTTTTAGCAATACACAGTACTTGCACTTCAATTTCCAAACATTTGTAATAGAATGGACGAGAGCAGCCCTTACAACTCGTTTTATAATATTTTAACACTATAATATTTAGGTGAGGGTAATTTACAATTTCATAACCAACTTACAGATGCTATTACTTGTACCTTATAATAAGTTCTAATAATTAATAAAGGATTAAACATTATGTTAAAATATTGCTTCTAATTCTTAAAACATTTAACAACAAATACTAAATAACATTCCATATTTAATTGCGTAGGTGGCGCTACTGTTGAAACTTATGAACTAAAACATGTAAATTCAAATGTATTTACCATTTAAATTATTATAAATAAATATGACTAACAAAATATATTTTTACATACAATATTTTTGAAAAAATAAACATTTTTATAGATAATTTAGACATCGTTAGAATATCTATACATACATAAATAAATAAGACCATTTGTATGTATAACAGACTTCACTAAAACGTAAATAAATACCTACAGATAATTTTATTAAATCACAGGTGTTGTTGGTTGAATAGACAATCACATCACATTTACCAATCAGAATATATATAGGTATGTCCTATAAACCGAATATTTTCAGTGATTAATATAACAATAATCAACATAAAGGTAAACTTAAAGACGCACATTTCTCATTATATAGAGTTTATTTTTACAGTAATTTACATGCTCAAATATTTTCAAAATTATTCATTGCCAACGCTTAAGTGGATTCTTAATTTAACTTATTAGTAGGAAGCAAAAAGTTATTAACCAAGGAACCACTAACCTTTCATAAATGTCCTTGTCCGTGTCCGTGTGTAAAAAAATACGATTTATCATTCCGACAACACTACACTTTTTGGTTATCAAATATGTAATCGTTAATGTAAACTAAAAATGAAAAAGGGCGATGAAGTGACCCTTGAGGAACTCCATCATGCGAAACAGCACCAAATACACAATGATTTTATTTGCTGTCGTATAATTTTATTCAATAACACAGGTAACTGTTGAATAGCCAATCACATCCACATATTAGTCTCATCAGAATGCAAATGTATCTAAATACAACCATCATTTCATATGGATATTTATTATAACAACATTCAAAACAATTGATTTCTTTGTGAAGCCGACATTTTTTCTTATTTTGCATTAATTAAGGACTTAAATGTATTTTTTTTTGATAAAAAAAAGTTTTTATAAAATAAGCTATCTACAATAATATTCTCCGTTAGTTTTGAGTGAAGCACAAAATACAACAACATTTGCCAGAACTATTGTTTTTAAATCAAATTAACTCTAATTTAGAGATTGTTGTTTTTTTTTATAACAATATAACATATTATACCACAAGGTTTTGTTGGAGAAATATTTATATTAATCCCCTTTAAGTAGAATAGAAATAACACAATACTATCTGGTACAATTTGCCGAAACAAGTGTTTTCACTCGGTTACGATATCAATTTTCGATTCCATATCCGCTTAACGCGGGTCTAATCAGCTGATGCATATTTATCAACTCGTTTTACGTGGACTGTGAAATAACAGGTGACGTGATTAGCTTTTATTCTGCATCTGGTTCTGACAAAGGAAAGTGCGACAACATTTCTTATTAATTATTAAAACATTTATTTTATATAATATAATATAAAAAAACAAATAGTATTGTCTGCTAATTTATTTACGTATTAGAGCAACACAAAACAGGTCATATGCAACACGTAGGAAATCTCTTAATGAGATTAACAGAATGTGCACTGGTGTAAAATGTTTTCACTATAATTATTCTATTGCCGAGATACAAGAGAGAATTATTTGTATTAGCTAGCTATAATTAATTACTTTATTATAGTAGCACTTTTATCAATCCTCAAATAGAAAGAAAGAATTAAGAAAAGTTCAAACTGCATTCAAATTTATTATCATAATAACATTATTATTATATTATTATAGATATTATAAAACTAGCGTTCGTTTGTTGCCACACTTAAGAGTCTTCAAACTGACAGTAATATAATAAGTAATGTAATACTACCCTCACCCACCACGCTTCGAACACTCATGTTAGTAAAGGGGACATTGGAGTGCTATCATTCCTATACTAAGATAATTTACTAGAAATATTCTCTTATAAAATTGCTACTTTGCATCTCACAGGACTCAATATTAATAAATATAATGTTGGAATTATTTGGGAAAAAATAGTCACTTTAAATTTTATTACTTTTAAAAGTTAATCATAAGTCTGCAAGAGTTATAAGGGTGTCTACAAAAACTACCCTTAAACAACTTTTAACAAAAATAAAAAAGGAAATTTAAGGTAACTTTCATTTGAAATTTTGTTTAACGCATAAATTTGACTTCACAATTAAATAAGTACAATAAGAACAAATAACTTCTTTATTAGTAATTAGTTTTTAATTAATTTCGGTAAGAAAGTTGTATGGACTTGTCAAACTTTTGTAGCTACTAATTTATTTAATGCATTATACATAAATTAATTCCTTCGCATCTTTGTACCGATCATTAATCAATCAGGAGGAACAACCTTGAACTTTGATTCCATTAAGATTTTTTTTTTATACTGAAACAAAAATTAATTTCTGAATACCTTTTCCCCAAGTTTATTATATAAAGTGATGGTACAATTAGCTAAAATTTATTCGTTAATAGATAGATAGGATAATTTGTATTTGAATATTGAAAGAAATTATATTAAATTTATATTAATCAAACGTATCTTCGGCGTAGTAGTAAGCTACTAATAGTAATACAGTTTAATCCACAACTGTAAGAAACAATAATCACATAAAAGCTGTAAGATGTATTTGTGTGTAATTAATACACAAATTTTATTATTAAACTAAACCATATCATTTAATAAAATTAATAATGACGTCGTCATTGTAACACTAAACTATATAATTAATAGATGCACTTTACTGATACTGCAATTTCATATATGTTATCTATGAAGTAAAAAAAAGATGAGAAAAAATAAGAAAGAGAAATGTTGAGAGATAGAAAGAGAGATCTATGAAAAGAGAAAGAGAGAATTATGTTTTGAAAACATTTTCCCTTATAACTTCAACATGGTGTCTCTAAGGCGAAGACAGTTTTAAGAGACAAAAGATCCCAACGTAATGCGACTCGTTAGCGGTAAATAGCAATCTGTTATTTCGTTGAACATGAACTATCTATAATAACAAGGAAACGAATATAAAGAAAACATGGCGTGTATTGGCATGTAAGCATCTGTTTGCAAGGAAAATATAAGATCGCCATTTTATCAGACATACTTTTGTATAAAAAAAATATCTTATATAAAGCTATAAATCATCTTTGGTTCTAATATACGCTATTTTCTTCTTATTTTAGCGATGAACACGGGGAACTATAAAAATCTCTACAACTGAAGTTAATGTTTTCCAATTTGCTCAATTACCTACTCAGTGGTAATGTATTACCAAACGACTGCTCACATCAACACCAAGATAAAATGGAAAGCAATTTTGAAGATATCTTATAGTCACGCTATTGTAAAAAAAAAAAGAAGACAATTCATTAGATATTAATTATTTAGGTATTATTTTTATACATATTAATTATTTAATCCATATTAATTACTAAGATTAAATCTATGCTATATAATATAATGTATGTAAATAAATTGCATAAGGTGCCATAAATACTTATTACTTCAAGAGAGTTACCAGGAACCCATAGATGAGCTGCTGCTGCTCATCTATAGCTGCTGAGTCGCAATTCAAACGCCGAGTTCCAAAATGAATATAGCTTATAATACTTTATTAATTATCTCAGCTTTAGTTTAAAAAACGCTTTTATCCATTATTGTATTGTAATAAATTTATCAATATTATAATTTAAATAGTTAAATAACTTCCATGTCGCTTAAACACAACAAGAAGTTTTATTTTTTAGTGATCTAGGTATTATCCCGAGTATCGTTTCAGACTTTTAACTTATGTTATGAATTTATTTTATAATCTTAAAGAAAATAATAAGTAAGTCCAAACTAGGTTATTAAAAAAAATAAAGGTTTATGTTAACATGAACCTTATTAACATAATTTTTAAAGTTGTTTTTTATTTGACAATTTTAATTCCAATAAAGTTTCTTTAGTTTCAAGCTCATTTAGTAACAAAACATTTATAAACAAATTATTTATTATATCATCCAAAAGGTTCTTCGAAAACAAGAAAGAAGAAACAAGCAACTTGTATTTTGATATAATTAATATAATTAATCCGCGTGAGAAAGTGGATTCATTAAGAAAGTTGTAAGACCACTTTAGGCGATTATTGTGAAAGTAATGTTTTACCTTTATAAAGCAATTACTTAAGTTAATAAAATGATACTCCCTTAAAACATGGAAAAGTAGTTAAAACAACCATTTATAATGTTGTTTTACACAATACTAAATTACATTTACTCTTAACAGTTATTGAATACTAAGAATTCAGTATATTAATATAGTAGGTGCCTCGTGTGTAGATAAATTAAAGAAACTGGCACTGACTTTGAACACAGTTTCCCTCATGAATATATTTCATTTTTCTTAAAGGTGGTTTTAATTTTTTGGTTAAAGGTTTTTTTTTCATTATTTTGGTTTCTTCCACTTCCAAAAGCGTGATGCTAATTTATATAATTGTACAGACGCATACGAAAGCCATTGCCGGAATCCTAAGACATCTGCTGAAGATTTTTTAAAAGTTCCGTTGTCTGTCTCCGACACTAAAAATCAAATCTTTACTAAATTAAAATGGAAACAGTCTGGAGCTTTCAGTTTCAAATAAAAAAATAATCATGAAAATCGGTTTATTAACGACGAAGTTATTCGCGAACAGACAGACATATCACAATTTATAACAGAACAGAATACTTATGTAATTTCTTTAGAAAAGTAATGAATTATGTACAGTAGGTATATTTATTTCAGATAATATTATTAAAACGACTATGTTATTTCTTGCTATACTTATATACATGAATATATTTATATCCATACATTATTTCCTCAACCTCCTCCTAATGGCCATTGATCATTAATCTATCCGAAGCAAAAAACTTGAACTTTGATGCCTTTAAGAAAACATTTTTTATGTTGAAACATCAATTTACGCTCACAATTTTTACCAAAAAAATATTATATTAAAGAATTATTACAAAGAACTGATTTGATAATAAACTAATCCTTTTTTATCATATATATAAAAAAATATTAAAATATATTCATTTCGATGAATGAATGAAATGAAATGAAATGAATTTAAACATGCAATCATTTTAACAAAATATAATTATTCGACTTCGTCAATAATTCTTTAGTAAAAGATAAGATAATTTATTTGTAAGAGATTGTGAGCAATTTATAAAAAAAATATTTTTTTAGAGATCTTAAAATTTTACGCTGCTTAAATTAACTATTACATATACTTTAATTATAATGTATAAATTCTTATATTTTACATTAATCATTAAACACAAAACATTTTCCATGATTTTTATAATTTACTTAAAACCAGAAATTTTATGCTCCAATAAAATACCATATCACACCCGGCTTTAAAAACCAGAACAAAACGAAAGCTTAATATTTTTATTTTTAGTGAAAACTTTACTTGATTTCTATGTGTAATATTTGATGTATTAATAAGTGCTATCTAATTGTTTGTATTCCTTTAAAATAGATAAAATCTTCATAACACTTAAAAAAAAGATATACACTGTCATATGTTTATATAATACTTGTATAGTTAATAACTATATAAACATTTTCCATGTAACTCTCTAAGGCGAAGGCAATTTAAAAAGACAAAAGATCCTGACGCAATGCGGCTCGTTAGCGGTAAATCGCAATTTGTTGTTTGGTTCAACATTAACTATCTATAAAAACAAGGGAACCGATATAATTAATTCACTCAGTTTATTTTAATTACACCTACAGAACCACTGGCTGGTTCTTTTATTAAGCTTTGAAGGTAAGCCTTTGTTGAGTTGAAATAATTTGAATGAGTATTTTAAAGCTATTTTGTCAATATAAAAATTTTATATAATTGAAGAGGTATGAAGAATGAACTTGTCATTTAATATATATTAATATATCGTACCTAAATATCGTTTATCTGTTCCCAACTTGATACTTCACACCTCTCTGGAAGTTAACACAAAAGAACCGAATGTTATTTGTGTCGGCATGCTGAAGCTATTAATTGTAGTATACAATAGCGAGACTCCGATTGGAAAACTTTACCTTCAAAGTTTTCATATTAATTTTGCTCACAAAGATGCTTGACTCTATTATTGGTAACGTGGTGAAAGTAATAACTCATCTTCGGTTCTTATGTTCACTTTGGTTGGTGCTTGTTATGGGAATTAATCGAAAATATCATAGATGTTTTTTTATAGTTTCATAAATTTATATAAATATGATAGTTTCATAAATTTATATAAATATGGGATTAAAACCTACGACCTCTGGGAAACCGTCCCGTCGCTGTACCAATTGAGCTACCGTATCGCTGTCCGTCTCCGTGAATTAAGCATTTTATATGTGATCGTCTTTATCGGGACGGTAGTGACATCTATTAAGCTTCTTTCATATGAAGTATGTATGAAGATAATTAATATAATATATTACACGAATATAATATATATCGTAATCGTTGTTTAATTATGATTAGATAAAAAAAATCGTCTTTATTGGCTAGGCATATCTGTTAGAACTAATAATTATTTGCATATCCAATAAAGAACGAACGGACTCTAAAAAAGTTTTGGTTTTATATATGTTTTAGTACTTTGTCACCTTAAAGAATTGTATTTTATTTCCACACGAATAGTAATCAAACCTGCAGCCTCTCTGATACAATCCCCGTGAATGTTATACATATTGAATTCTTTTAAAATACTTCTTTTATGTACTGCTTATAACTATTTAAACCGTTTTAATATTAAAATTTATTCATTTCTACAGTTATTATTTGTACATTTAGTAACAGTTGAGTTTAAATTGCTTACGACTCCAGCTTCTACAGAATCAAAGATTTGTATAATAATTAAATAAATTACTCAGTTCCGACTTCCCTACAATCTTCTTCTCCTTTAGAATGTTTAAACGTAACCTCGCATTTTCAACTTTTACGAAATACAAGGTATCAATTTAATATAATTATACAAAATGTAAGTTAAAATTACAAAATAGTTTTAATAAATATTCATAAAATAGGAACACAACAACTTAATTAAACACAGTTCCATTATCGTCTAAGATAATATAATTACATGAGGATTTGCATGAGCAGTTTATTTAAGTTACTGTTTCATATTAAGCGACGCAGATTAAGCGTCGAACAAGCGCTTTGGCAACCATTCTGTAAAGGACATCACCCAGGTTTTGTAGCTAAGCTATAGATATAATAGCTTGACCTATTATAAAATGAAGCAATGTCCACGGCTAAGCAATTATTATTACATATTGTTTTATATCATGACATTCACACCAACGAGCGTACACTTCAAGATTTTTTTTATCCTTAGGCATCTGTTAAGTATGGAAAGGTAAAAAAGTTTAACTTAACAACTTTAAAAAAACAATTAGTTCAAGGATACGAATAGAAAATAAAGAGACGCTCTACCTATAAGTTTATGATTTTTGAGTCATTTTCTATAATTTTTTCTATTCTTTATATATCTCAGACAAAAAATTAATACTAACACCGCTTTCAAAATTTTGACATTTCCAAATTATTCAAATAAAGCACGAGATAATCCAAGAACAAAATTAAAGTTCGTAATACATAATCAAAACAACGACAACAAATAAAAAAAATAAAAAATGTAAATCAATATTAAAAATAACGCTAATAAAAGCGAAAATACGCAATCTAATAAAACAACCCTAACTCTTAGAATAGTAATGTTTCCATTTGCCAAGTTTTGTTCTTAATGAGCACAACACAAAGAAACGAGGCGCAATGAGCCGGACCCTTAATTAAAATATACTAATCTCACTCTAGACTATGTACAAGCTTCTTTTGTAGGTCACAAAACATTCCGATTGTATGAACATTTAAATAAATAATGCCAATGGGAGATAGAGATAGGAATACAACTAGAATAGGAGTTATTTTGTATCCTAGAATTGGAGTTATTTTGCATTTTAGAATTAGAGTTATTTTGTGTCTTAGAAATGTAGTTATTTTGTATCCTAGAATAGGAGTTATTTTGTATTAATGCTGATTTGTTTTAAATTCTGTATCTTATAATATTTTATAACAAAAATAGTCTTGTATGTTGTTTTGTAATTACTACTAATTTTTTAAAGTGTTTTCTAGGACAGGTAAGGTACATTCTCGTTATATAAGTAAAAAACAGTTTGGTTATGTCAACCGTCTCAAAGTTATTTTTCTATCAAGAACAGAATTTCCTTTGTATTTCTCACAATGTGTGTTCAAAATATCAAGTTGATCGGTAAAAGAACTCTACTAACAAAATCACAACCGCATATATATTATAGATAGGATGTCAATGAAACTACCGTGTCGCAACCCGCAAGATGAATTTTGAAAGCATTGGTTAGGATTTTACAAAGAAGCCTAATAGATAAAGTCTCTATTTAAACTTTGAACTATAGAACAGAACCGAAATAAGCACAAAGGCAATTAATTTTTGCAATGTCATATTAGGTATATTAAAATATTTAAAAATTAACACAGGCAGGTATCGATCTTTTTATATTGATTTCACAATTTAGTGAACATTTCAATTGGCTACATTGGTATAGGAAGTGGCTAGAACGCGGCCGAATATACCACCCCCACAGAAAAACTACACTAAGAACTTTATCCTTTCTGTATCTTAAACTTCTCTTAAAATCTAAAAAAGAAAAGTGTTAATTTTAAATAAATATATAATTAAAAAATACACAGATACGAGCAGTGATTGGAACCCGCGACCTTTGGACGGGACGGTTTCCAAAAGGTCGCAGAATCGAATCCCATAGCATATCATATCGGTTGAATAAGCTTAACATGGCTATACATGTTTTTAAAAAAAAATTACAAAAAAATTGTTTCCATCAAATTTATTTTATAGAAAGTTGGCTAAAAAATAATATATTCTAATTTTTCTGCAACATACTATCGCACTGCGAATAATGATTGGAATCAATCAATCAAATAAAATCGGTAACCCCATAAAAATATTATTTTATGGACCGATACTATACAATAGTTTAGCGATTATAACACAATATCACATACGATATCTGAAGCAATAACCATGACTCATGACTGTTTGTTTCATCGGCCATTAGACAATGAAAGCGATATTGTTACGATAAATAACTTTGACGATAATTCTAAAACTTTATGTGTTACAACACTATATAAATATATTCTGCTTGTCTAGAATGTTCCTTATCTAGCTTTTCTCTAATAAGAAAATGAAACATCTTTATTTATTCGGATAATAATAACACTAATATGGTACATAAAATAAATATTTTCTTAATACTAGTTTATCTATCTTTTGATTAAATTGGTTCTATTCTATTGCGATAAGAATTAAGATGCTATTATAAGATTATCCTAAGACTTATCTTTTAAGAAGCTAATTGTTAACAAAATCCGATTAAAATAAAAAAAAACAGTTCAATAAATTTTAATCCTTTATAACAGTATAACCGTATAAAGCAAACAACAAACGTACAATAAAAATACATACAAATGTGGTTGCTAAATAAGTAAAACACATGGATTCAAATCCAAATATAAGCCATAGGTATATTTTTCAGTGTCGATAAACAATTGAGTGCGAAGGCACGTAATACTATGTAAATCCCTATACAGAATGATCCAAGCTCGGATGTAGCAATATGCACCTGCAACAGCACAGAGTGCGATTAACAGAGGCATAGCATATACAATTCAATTAATTTAAAAAATCCTATTAATCGGTGGTTTCTATCGATCTAACTCGTATTTTTTTTTATATTTTGTTTTTTATAGGTACCTATGTTATTAGATACCTAGTTATTTTCTTTTGATAGATAGAAAGCACTAGGATATAATGTTACTACATTATACACATATTTTTCCATTGATAAAAAATGTAACCTAAAATACTTAAATGAATAACCATATGTTCGAATAATGTTTTTAACCATTACCTATTTGCTAAATACCTCAATACACAATACGGTGAATGATAGGAATATCGTCCGAAAAATGTTTTCTCCTGCTAAATTAGTAATACGATTGAATGAAAGCAAAATAATTAAATGAAAATTAATAATGTTCTATCATAAATACTGATTTTATTTTGCAATTTGTAAACTTTTCATTTGTTTTCATTTCGTTCATTCGTTCGTTTATCTCTGAGTGTAATAATATGATCATGACACTTTAATAACATTAAACAATTTTGCATTAAACGGGAATTACTTTTACAGTTTTTGATTTAAATTTACTTATTTTCAACCTTACCACAAATACTCAAAATACCTCAACACATACCTCAGTTTACAGATTGTTAAAAAAAACTATTTTTATATTTATATATTATGCTATTTTTATATTACAATAAAATATTTTCATCCTAGCTTTTATTGCTCTAATATTATTCAATATTTAGTTTATCGAATACAATTAATATTAAATATTACGAATACCTCTAAATAAAATTACACTGTTCCATCTCTTAAATATATAAACATCTTATTTTCTTTTCAAGTTTCTTTTAATAAAAATATCACGTGGTTTCCATACAATAAGCTTAAGGTCCGATTACACTCTATATGAATACTCTCAGGTTTGTATTTTGTGTTTGTATTATTAATAGAACCTAAAAGTATCTGTTTACTATATTAAGTTACTAAGACTTTATTTACTCTATTAAATCCAAGTTAGATTTTATTTCAGAAAATAGGTTATATATATTACAAATTTTATTATTATTTTGCAGCTGTTATTTTTTTTTAAATTACTATATTTTAAAGCAAATGATTAAAACGTACAGGCTAGCTAAATATAACATTTCCTACATCTTGTTCCAATAAATTCTGCGTTGGTTCCAGCTTCTGATAAATTATGCATACGTAGACCAAAGCTCTAAATATGGGATTGTATCTGTGTCGTGATTTATGGTTGCTTTTAGTTAATTTAAATTATTGCTAAATGTTTATATATTCAAACTAATGTTAAAAAGTGCTTCTCGACCAATTTGTGTATTCATATTTTACTACCCTCATAAATGTTTTACTACAACTACAATTATATTACATTACTTATATAAAATTTTCTGATCAAAATATAGCAATTAGGGCATCGTTTTCTCATATTTTTAAGATTAGAAGAGAACATACTATATTCTTAATGTGACCATGTCTAACTGAAACAAATTATGTACCTACTTACAATTTGACGCTATATTATTAGTTACTTATAATATAAAAGAAATAAAGCAAATAATAACAGTAATCCAAAAAGTCAAATAGGGCTTTTTAAAGAAATTAAAAAATTAACAAACAATAAATCAATTGGTGTACGAATTCGTACCCGCGACCTCATGGAAACCGTTCCGTCAATCTACCAATTGAGCTATCGGAGCTAATTGAGCTCAATATGTAAAAAACCCTGCCTGTTTCGGTTTTATTTTTTGTTCTATACTTATTAAAAATTTAAATAAGTCTAATTTTAAAAATTCATAAAAGCTATATCTTTAAAGATGTAGTTCTAAATCGACAAACTGTTTACAGCCGCACTGTGACATAAACAGTAACAAGCAGAAAGTTTATTTATGAGAAACAAAAGATAGTTTGTTTCAGTATAAAACTTTAGAACGGTTCTGTTTGTAGTGTGAAATACAGAACAGATAGGTAACATGTTTTGTCAAAATAAAATAAACCTACGTATATCGTCACAGTTCTCTGGATTGTAAATAAAATATCGGAAGCCTATGCTATAGCTGGCAATACCCCACCTACCTAGATACCCCAGCTATCTACTAGATTGGAGAAAATATCAAATGCAAATATTCCATTCCCGAAGATCCATAAAATATTGATGTGACTTCTTTTTTGGTTATGTATTATCGAAGTCCACTGCACTGGTTTTTTTGTAGTTTACAATTATAACATATCTTTTAATTTGATAAATGTATATGTTCAAAATAATAAATAATATTGAAGAACACTTTTAATATTTTACATGCTTCATTAATGTATTATATCCAAAGTTAGTTCTAATTCCTAACAGTCTTGACAGTGAGTTCTATCGCCAAATAACTTTTCTATACTTATACTTTGGTTCTACATTAAATTTAATGACACAAATAATGTCACCTCCAAATCTTCTTACATTCTGAGTAATTGCAAAATGGCGAAGAAAGAAAGGGTGAAATTTCAGTCACGTGCGAAGCAGGGAGCTCATAAATATTGTAATCGGGCGCAAGTGTGTTTCGTTCATGAAATTTATTTAAATATCTTCTTTAGTGATCGATGAATAAATCACTTATTAATATTCAACTAAATTCACGCTTGGGAACGTGACGGATATTGATAGGTTAAGGGAAAGAAAATTGTGCTACTTCATATTCTTTAAGTCTTTATACACATATACCGTTGGTGTGTTCTTTAATGTATATGTTACAATATATGTGTGTTCTTCATATGTATATGTTACAGTCAAAGTAATAAATCCGAGTGTTATATATAATATTAATGACCCAGAAGTAATCACATTAACAAGAAATTGTATATAATATATTTTAATAATGTAATAAAACAGGTATATATAAAAAAGACAATGATAAATTTACGATTACTATGAGATACAACTACTATCTATTGTTACTAGTCATTACATATAATAGCTATTTAATCACTATGACTGTAACATATAAATATCGGTGGTGTGTTCTTACTACCTCCTTCATGGTACTCGGTTGAAGTATTATTCTCACAATATATTGTTTCGTAAATGTTTGTTCAGAACTATTAATAGATTTATAAGGTTGTTCAATTCGTTAAGGCTGTAGTCAACATCATAATAATTTTATATTGAAAAATCCTCTGTTAAAGTACAATTAAATTTTGTGGTTTTTTTATTATTAGATGATCTGATTAAGTATGTTAAGTCATAAATGATAATCGTTTTCAGCCGATTGAAGCATCAATTAAAATCTTGTGTTTTAAACTTCTTATTTTCCATACACATCAAAATAAGACTCCATAAAACTTCGTTTTGCTACAAACTTCCTTAAGTAAATACGATTTATTTTCAAATGTCCCAAATGCATTCTTTAGCCGCTCTTGTCTTCAAACTTTTATTGTTCTTTATTTGGCAATTGTTCAGTATTTAAATGAACTTGTTATGTAAAGTTCATTTAAATGTTGAACAGCAACCTTTAAAAAATTCAATTAAAATACTAAGTGTATTTTATCTTATATTTAAACTATTTTTAAGACACTTACACACTAGATTCATAAATCAAAATACATATATGCACATATATATATATATATATATATATATATATATATATATATATATATATATGATATCGATATGAATGACATGATATATATATCATGTCATTCATATCGATAACCTGACAAACGGTTAAACTAGTTATTTTTTTTTAATCAGTAACCACTTAAATCTCCAAATAATACCACTTGAATAAAAGGCCGAAATTAAAGTACCCTTTCGTTTAAATCAAAAATGGAACAATTATACCAATTCTTGGTATATATTGAGGCAATAAACCGAAAATGAAAGGGAACCTTTAACGTCCTTTCAGAAATCTAATCGTATTTCCCCAAATGCTCTTTCAAGATGATAACATTTTAAGGAGTTTAATCAATTTACCGTGACATTAAAACTCCTTACAAATCTTAAGCGCTCCGCTGACATTTTCCGAACGGAGAATTGGCGAAAAAAATCTTATAATGGCTGCGAGTGGAGGCTAAATTTTCATTTTTCCTAATGAATAATATTCTCAATGCCACCGTTTATCTTAGAAACCCTAATATAATGTCTTCGTGCCTTGTTTAACGAAAATAAAATAATAATTTCTTTTTTCTATGAATAATACCTATTACTTATATTTCAATAATACACTTAGTTAGAAAATAGTGTCAGCTCTCGGTTCATTAGTTTGTTTCTATTCTACTTGCGCATAACTCAGGCCTATTATTAGTAGCATATTCTAGATAAATGCTATATACCTGATCCTTGGACCAAAGAGTCCATTTTAATTCGCCAATCTTCATGGTTCAAAAGTTATGGGTTTATATTTTTTTACAGTGTAGTATATAGTAGTAGTACCTATAGTATGTATGGCCAAATTTAAATAAGTGGTACGAGTACTATACCTCAACAAACGAGTATAAAGTGAGACTAATGTCCTTTATCTTAATAGGAATCTCGGTTTCATAATGTCCAACTCATCAGCGCTTCCCGAAAACCCTCAAGACCTCCTCTGCTGATAGTGTCTTTTTTTAATAACACACCGTTTGATCAGAGCGCTCTAATTACTTCGTTTTTCATTAAGTCTGCAAGTTGTGAAGTCAAGTTGAATTTCAAGTATGTTGGATCGATCTAGTCGATGAATTCATTGAATAACTGTGTTTTTAACACAATTTATATTTTCACAAAGCTATTACCAATTTCTGGTAACTCGTTAAACTTATTTTAAAATATATATACGATTTTAAGGTGTTTCTTTTTTTTATATGACATCGTCTAACTCTTAGCTGTCTAGGAATAAAGTCAGATTTTTTTTTTAGGTTTGAGCCTAGTCATAATACCATAGTACATGGATTAAAGAGAGTTAGAAAGTTTTTATGAAATTCGGGAAATTATATTTCCTTTATGATCCAAAATAGAGAAACCGTTTGGTAATGGACGGTTAAAAATGTTATATAGGAGCAACAGGTTTTAATGAAATATACTACCTATAATAAGAGATATCATGAAACTGGTAAAATTTTAGGTAGGTATATTTAACAAACATGCTGGTAAGTTAACAAACATGCTGCCTAGTATTTCCATATTAATTATTTCTATACCTATATGCGAGTGTTAAAATAACCGCCTAATACTACTCAAGAGAATACTATGAATTCAATTTTTTACTCATAAACTAAACAAACAATTACATAACTTCGACGTAAAAACCATAAATAACACAAAAAATACAGATTATTGAGGATGTAAAATTAAAAATATAAACTAACTTGGATACACTGCGTAAATATGTTACAGGTTAATACCTAGTATAAAAAAATATAATCTTCATAAATATTTATTCGATAAATTAATAATTGTCTACTATGTACAATGTTTTTGTTCAATAAATTTATCAGATATGAAATATGGTCACACTGATTCAATAAAAAAAAATGGGTAAAATGTGATCAAAATTATTAGTCTTTTGTTTCTCTCTTTTTTGGGTAAAATTACTAAATTTAATCTAGTTAACTAATAAAAAAGGCCAATTGCCTAACAACACACCTGCGTCCTCCCCCTATGATCAAAGGTGAAATGTGTATTGTGTATTCAATGTCGCATAGTCAAATTAATTCGATTGAGATCTACACAAAATTAAAATTGCAAATATACCTAGGTATATACCGCAAGGTAAAAAGTGACTCACTGATAAAACGATTCCTTGTCACAAAGGTCAGAAATTAAAATATTTAAAGGAAAATTTTGTGCCAATGGTTATTGCATAATAATATTATTTTGATTTTAAGATAGAGGCTGGGCCCTGGGGCAATAAGGGTCGGAAGTTAACCTATGAACAGGTTTTGAAATATAAAATTGTATACATTTTTACTTCCGTGCTAAAAATAAAATGTAGAAATGCATAAATGCATATATAAAAAGTATTTCGTTATTTCTATTTAACTTGTTTGTGATAACATTAATTTTTTTGGTTATGATAAAAACATAAATATTTTAAGTGTTGGTCGATAAAACAGTTCGTCATTTAAACATATATAGAACCTATGTTCAAGATAGCCACCTTTTGGCAGATAGGTAAACTAAAATGTAACTCTTTGAACATCAAAAAAAGAAATGGCCGATGACTTGGCGTTATCTAAAAACAGCTGATTTAAAGCTAACTGTAAAGCGATACATATAGTTTATTAAATTCATTCTTCAAATGATTTTAAGATATAGAAATAATAAGTACATTAAATTAAGTTTTATATGGTATATATAAACATTTTTGCAACTAATAATTTAATAATACGGGTAGTGCCCTCTGTGGAGAGAAATAAATTATAAACGCGACATCTTACGGCAGGACTTATAAATAGCACAATAGTTTCCATTATCTCAGTGGCGCTCACAACCCAAACAATAAATTCCAACATGGTGGCAATGTGGTACACAGTTTGAAAATGCAGGCCGTGTCATGCATTGAAAAAAATCATTTTATACATGAATTTGGTGGAAAATGTCGGACCCTAAACGTGCTAGTCTTATAACAGTGGGTGCTCCAAAAAGTGCAAAGAATAATGTGAATAAAACATTGAGATTATCCATAAATTTATACGAAAGCAACGAAAGTAAATATCCAGAGCTGAATTACAAGAAACTAGTCATAGCAGAAACGGTAAGTTATAACAGAAAATCATAGTAATTTACGCAACCATACTGGTTTTTCAGGTCTTTGTAATGTAGGGAATCGTGTGAAAAAATATAAAAGTGATAACTTATCGCATTTGGCGGCTAGAGACACTTCTAAATAGGACTCTGTCGAAATGGCTTAGGATATTTTTTGCTTACGTTACACTGCTTTGCATTAGGTTTGTTACATGATTTAGCGTCCACGGGTTCTGCGAGAAGCCCAGATATCGGTCGCCATGTTTGCAACAATCTAAGAAGAACATTGTCAACCTAGGACGTCTTTTAGCAAACCCAATATTTTGATATCAATCTTTCAAATATCATCTTATTTCTACACTTAAATTAATAAGATTTTTTTCTTGTATTCTATAAATACATTAGTCTGATAAATTGCTGACATTACAGATAGTTTGTTTTGATAGGCAACAGAGCGAAAGTAGTCAACTTGAATGACCTAGGTTAACCCGCCTATTTCATTGTTGCTTCCGGCAAAAGGGCTATTTTAGGTTACTTTCTATTAATTATTTTTTTATTATATTTTAACTTTTTCTCTGACATATGTTAGCAATTATTTATTCCTTAGTGTTATAAAGCAAGTGATAGCATATCGTGAGTGTGTGTGCGTAATGTATATTTATTTACGTGTGGCAGTATTGCGCTACCTCAGTGAAGGATTATAGGATTATTTTTCCAATATTTGTAAATCTGATGTATGGTAATTGCGTTAGGGCTTCTATATAATGTTTATGTATGTATTCGTTTGGAAACTTGATTGCATTGATGCCGTAGGAGTGAACTAAGCGGACGTTTAGTTCTGACGGAATGATTAGTGACCTTTGTGTGTAGATGAAGCTTTTTATGCCATTATACTTAAATCGATAGATCTATTGTAAAATATATAGGTTATGTTATCTTCGTATGTGTGCTATGTATTTATATGTTATTGTGTGGGTGCGTGTGACGTATGTGATATCATATATAAGCTATGAATGACTATTTTGTACGAATTATTTGTCGACCATTGTTTAAGGTTATCTCATTTCTTTTGCGCTCTGTCGCGTCATAATCGCGACAGTCCACCGCGGGTTAGGAAAGCTAATCGTTCGTTTTAAACTTTGCGATTACATGTAAAGTGCATTTTTTTTGTCTTTAACTTTTCTGTTTTGTTATTGTTATGCTTTACGCGCCAAATTAATAATTTGGTTTTGATCGTTTTTTTTCATATTGTGTAGGTATATTAAGTTATTGTACCTATTTCTTTTCAAATATCGTGTCTTAATCATCATTTATTATTGATTTACAAATTCTTATAATATTAGTAATAATATTAAGTTTTAACTAAATTATTATTATAAAATGAATAATTTGAAGACCTAAAATATATAGTTATAAAATATATATATATTAAATTTTTTTTCATAAATATATATATATTTCAGAGAAAAAATAATGCAGAGAATTGCAAGAAAGGCTTGGATCCTTTCAGCAATAATGATGATAATGAGGAAATTGAAAAAGTAGCGAGGAAGTTTGAACAAAAATATGTAAGTATTCATACAATGTCATTTTAGGAAAATATATTTTATCTTAGGATAAAAATATGTTGTATACATAAATATAATTTATTATTATAAATAATTGGAAACTATTTAAACTTAACTTAAGTATTTAACTTTAATAGAATTTTTAATTTAGTATAAATCTTCTATTGTTTTGTTATACTGAAATTTAAATTTAAAATCATTAGCTTAAACAGATTAATATACATTTTAGTGTACATAATATATTAGGTCATATTTTATTACTGAATTTTTATTTTCTGATTACCATACATTTGGTTTTTGTAAATTATTGTGATGACCATATTTAATTATGTGGCTTTATCACTGCATTTGGTCGTTGTTTTTTTAAATTAATCCAGTTGAAATTCTCAACAATAAAGAAAGTTAACAATATTTTTAAGTTTAGTTTTTGGCTAGAATTTCCATTTGAGTTGTAAGAGTTTTGGTTTGAAAATGGTATCATTTGAAAGGGGTTGGTCTCCCCTTTCTTTTAATACTATTCCCAGCCTGCGAAAATGCGTAGTTTCTTTTTTATATGTTTTTTTGTGTGAAATAAACTTACCGTGTTTTCACCAATATTAGCACAAAAACACAATGTTTAACACAAGAACACTTCACATCTATGCAATATGTTTATCAATTATTTATATGATATTATCAATTTTTCATTTTAATTTAACAAGAAAAACACAATTCGTAACAACTTTGTTGTTTTAGATTCCCTAATGTTAAATGGCGGCAACTTGACATATGACGTTTGTGATTTAAAATGCTTTTTGAAATAATTATTATTAATATTACTGTTTTTGTCAAAACTGACTCTGTTAACCCCGACTCCACGTAGTCTTGTCTGCCCTACCCCTAGAGTGTTTTTGTAAATCCGGAGGCGCGGAAGGTGGGCAGCCCCCACCCGCCGTTACACTGAGTTGAAACCCAATCGAGCCGTAGCTACTGAGGCTGGTCGCCGAAGGCGACCAACAAGCCGAAGTGGCGAAGGCGAGCTTGGGTTTCAGTTCAGTGTTACGCAAGGGTGAAGGGGCTGGCCATCCTGAAGCGCCGGAGACGTCACAGAAGTCTTAATTACTTACATTTTAGGTTAGTTTTTACGAAAATTCAAATCGAAATATCTCCAAAACTAAACATTTTCGCACAATAAAAATGGTGTCAGGGGATAGGGCTTCGACCCCTCTTTTCTCCCTATCCCCCTCTCCCTTCTATTCTTACAACTCAATTGGAAAGAGTTACCTAGTTTTTTTATGAAATTACTTACAATTAGATTTTACTTTAATTTCAGGGTGGAAATAGCACATATGGCAAAAAAGGTAGATCAAGGTATGATGATTTCACTGACATTGGAGCTGGATATGATGTGAACGACCCCTTTATTGACAACACAGATGGTGTAAGATAATTTTAAATTATTAAAATTGTAGCATTTTGGTCAATAAATAAATATATGTTAAAAATCTAATCATGTGCAATGAATATAACATTTTTATTAAATGTGTTTGTATTTGTTTTGTCTAAAGAGGTTATTTTAATTTCCAAATACCATAAAATTGGTAAAACAATCTTATTCTTGTTGCCCCCATTTTAATAAAAGCTCATTAGCTTAATTACAATTACTTAATTTGGGTATTTTTATACTAGATTCATAAACATTCATAATATATTTGAATACTTCATTATGTTGGTTATAGTTTGTCCATATATACATTTTGTTCATTGACATGAAATCAATAAGATGGCTATGAGAATGAAACAAAAGAAAAGGGAAAAAATATTTTTAAACCTTAAGCTCATCATTGAATGGATTGAAAAATATTAAGATAGATAAGCGTTCACATATTATGGAAATATTTTAACTATCTTGATGATTGTTATATTTTATGATAATTAATTATTTATTTTGTGGCAATTGATATATTTTGATTGTATATTTTATGTATTTTGAAAATATTTGATATAAGTTTGATTAATTTTGATACTTGTTTGCCAAGTCAATAAAGTGACTAAAGTATACTCTATATATATTTATAATTAAAATGTGTATTTATGATAAAGTATTACATTGCAATATTTTGTATGAAATTAAAATTGTAGAAATCAATTTTATTACATCTATTGAACAATTTCATTTCATTTATGCTTTAATTATAAATTTTATTTTATTTCTGCTGCAGCATGTATCTCTTGAAAATAAAAGCCATACAAATATTTTGTTTTCAGTATGATGAGATAGTGCCCCCTGAATGCGATACAACCTATGGAGGGTTCTACATCAACAGTGGGGTTTTGGAGTTTAAAACTGTGCCACTTAAAAGTGATAATAATAAGGTATAATTGATTTTGTAGTTTTATTTATTACACATATGTTGAGTATTTTATCTTACAACAACTCTTGTACTACCAAGATTTTTCTTTTATCTCTTTTTTTATTCATACATAAAGGTATATTCTATTAATAATAGTTCTGAGGATTGTAACTTAGTGTATTTTTTTTTAACTTTCAGAGGCGTATCTCATCAAGTAGTAGTGAGGAAGAATCATCACAGAGTTCATCAGATTCAGACAGCCAAGATGCAAAGGATCCGAAGGTCATCACCAATGGGACTGTTGACTCACATAAAACTGAACATCGGAAAAAGGTATTATTAACAAGAATATAATCAATAATCATGATAATATAAAATTATCAACTTATCTTATATCCAATACAAATGTATAACTATATTATATATAAATATGTATAATGTACTCACCAAGTATATACCTAGAGATAACGGGAAGAATCTTTTATTTTTAATATAATGATAAATTACAACAAACAAATAATTTCATATATTATAGAAGAACAAAAACATTGATAAGCAGAAGGCAAAGAAGATTCGAAGGACAGATTCATCAGCTGCCACATCCGGAAAACAGACATCTGATGGTACTTACTATTAAATACCATTTTCACTTACAGTATATTTTATTTAATTCAATAATAATTAATTAATATTACAATTATTGAGCCACTCTTATCGGACACCTATTCTTTTGTATTGTCTTCATTGTATACTATTTTTGTTAAACAATAGTTGTGCAAATAAATGCAAATTTATTTCGGAATTTATATATATGTTAGTCGTGCTAGTCTAGGAGGGAAACAAAAACATATTTTTGAAATAATTACCTTTATATTCAGTGCCTTAACTTGTGCAATTTATTAAATAGAGTTCTTAAATAATATCTCATTTAGATAAATAGGTGTGAAAACCAATGGTTTTCACACCCATAACCATCGTAGCTAAGATTTTGTGAGCATCCGGTAATCGGCGCTTCGCTTTTATATACTTTAATCATATGTACAGAGAACGTCCAAGGCGACGCCGAGAGCGCGGACTCGCGCTCGTCACAGTCCGACTCGCTGACGTCCAAGCCAGCGCCCAGCTCAGAGACCGCCGCCACCTCCGACAGCTCGCGGTAATTACACCACAACCACCATATGCACCACCACCACCACTATACATATACACCACCACTATATTATACACCACCACCACCATATACACCACCACCACCATCACCACCATATACACCACCACCACCATATACACCACCACCACCACCATATACACCACCACCACCACCATATACACCACCACCACCACCATATACACCACCACCACCACCATATACACCACCACCATACACACAAACACTACCAGTTATAGACATCTTTACCAGTTATAGACATCTCTTGAAAGATCATCAATTATAAGTTTGCGGCTAAACTATAAGTTACTTGTTTTATCAATATTCTACCAGTTTTTGTTCAAAGTGAGGTAGGTATTACTAATGGGCTCAATACTCTCGATACTTGGTGATACTATAGACATATATTTTGTTATAATTAATAATAAGTGTATAGAACATGTTTATCACATGCTTATCCTTATAATTAATTCTTGGGTGTATTAGGTAAATTACTCATTTTTAATAGATGCATATATTTTAAAGATCTGATTGACTATGATTGTTAGAAACCTAGTTGAAAAAAAAAATTTAGACATTTTAACCTATTCTTTTCTAAAATATTGATAAAAATAAAATGTTGTTCAGAATGCTATAAAGTAAAATGGATAAATGTAATTTATAGACAAGTTCTATATATTAAAATGTTCTAATATTGATTATGAATAATTTACCATTTAACATGTACTTTTAAAAATATATAAATAATACTATAACCAAATGATAATGAATTTTATCTTTAAATATTCAGGGATGCAGAAGCAAAAGTGGAAATAAAATTACCACCAACTGTAACCCAAATTCTCGAAGAGATGGAGACGTTGAGTCGGTTGAAGGAAAATCTTGGAAAAGACGACGGGAAAACGGACGCAAGTGTCGTAAGGTATGTTTTTCTCTATTGAATAGTGGGAATATTTACCTAATTATCAATCTATCTGATACATATCGTATTTAGATAGGATTTGAATTGAAAGATTATTATCCATAACCATATTATTTAATTATTTATTTATTTAAATAATTGTATTACAATTAAAAATAAATGAAAACAATGAATGGTAAATGAAAATCAACAAATTTAATAGGTTTCATAATCATTCAAGGAATCTCTTCCAGATAAGCCATAATGGAATACCATACCATTCTTTCATAAAAAAGTATATATTATAATTACAAAAAAAAATTATAAGAACTATTACAATGAGGTGTGTACTCCTCTAATAGTCTGGAGCGCGCGTTGTCGTCGGAGACAGACGATAACGTGGTGCAGCACACATGGGCGCGCGCCAGCAAGCTGCTGGGCGCGTCCAAGGAACAACTCAGGAAGAGGGCCGCGGAGCGCAGTGGACACACCGGTGAGACACATCCGCACATCGGTGAGACACACTCGCACACCGGTGAGACACACTCGCACACCGGCGAGACACAATCGCACACCGGAGACACACAGTCGCACACCGGTGAGACACTCCCACAGCGGTGAGACACACTCGCATACCGGCGAGACACACTCGCACACCGGTGAAACACACTCGCACACTGGAGAGACACACATATTAACACATTGACAGAGAGATACAAGAACGCGTCAACTACATTAATTGAAGCACACTGAGCAATCTGTTTCATGGGGTCATTTATTTTAAACATGCATAATATTGATGAAGATATCTAAAATATTATATGAAATCTGTTAGTAGTTGTTTCATTTCTAATAAGATTTTATTGCAGTCCCAGTAGTACAAAACTCGCAGCCAGTGCCCGCCGTCAGCACGGGTACTAAGAGAAAAGTAGACCAGCTAGAGAACATGGACTGCAGCAGACTGACACCCAAAGAGAGAGAGGCAAAGATTGAAGATATATTACAGAGGTAATAGATGTTATCGATAATTTGTTACAAAATTCGCCTTTAGATAAAATTAAAAAATTCTAGATGTAATCTTATTTACATTTAGAGCACCAAATATTTTTGTCAAACTAAATAATACAATTTTAGAACATGGTAAGATGTGAAATTATTATGTCGCCTGTTTATCGATTTATATTATTTTACTTTTATAAACCATCGACTTTATGAAAATTCGAGGTCGAGAGGACATGTAACTATATAATAATAATAATATCACAGGACAAATTACATACATCGATTTATAACCGCCCCGTTGGTCTAATGATTAGCGCAGACGCCTAACGTATAGCGACCTAATGGGGCTCGGGTTTGATTCCCGACAGGGATAGCTTGTATGTGATGAGCATAGATGTTTTTATTTCTGGGTGTGGTTGTTTATTAAATATATTCTCTGTATTTATAATGTGTATTTCTATGTATTGGCTTGATTAATATTAAATAATTTGCTTACTTAGGAATTAGATCAATGTGTGTAATTTGTAGTGTATTATTATTATCATCTAACAATACATAACATATCATATACACCTTTCAGGTTGACGGCGCTAATAAAGGACCGCGAGCCCGGCATGATGGCGACCTACAACGCGGAGTGCGAGAGGGTAGAGGAGGAGAGGTAGCGACGTGCGGCATTACCATAATCCCCTCCCCGGTTTCCTCTTCTGACCGTGGCGCCATCCGCAGGAGGCGTCGTTCGGGCGCGGCGCCGGCGGGTGCGGAGCGGCGTCGTCCCAAGCGTCGCTTCCCGTGGTGCGCACGCGCGCGGGCGCTGCTGACGCGGCTGGCGGCGCTGGGCGGTGCGCCCTCCCACCCGCACGCCGCCGCCGCGCTGCTCGCCGAGCGCGCGCTGCCGCTGTTCCCGGACGGCTTCGTCAGGATGCCCACGCTGCTCAAGCAGGCAGAGTGAGTACGAGCTTCGTGCCGGCCGTCGGGACAGATCTTAAGCTTCGGAAGTGTCTTAATACGGATACTAGATGCATTTTGGGTGTGAATTTGTATTCGTATCGCGCGATCGTGTTAAATTTCATAACTCAAAATATGTACTTGTTTTTATGCCGAAAGATCATATCGGGCGATTCACTCAGATCCGAGTACGAGTTGCTAATCTATACTATGCTCCCTGAAATTAATTATTCGTACTTTGATTGGATGTTATCATTTTATCCAATTTTTATTTAAATTACGACAACATGAAATTCTAAATAATTATTTGAATATAATTTGGTGATGCAGAGAATCATCTTTAGTACAACAATAATTAAAAAAAAAATCTTTTTCAGTCTCAATAAAGACATCAAAGCGACGGACTTGAAGCGACAGCGAGTCGGATCCATAACGCAAACCCAATCGGCTAACCCGATAACCACTGCCCAGTTCACGGAACCCATACAGTTTCCGAGTTCGTTGACCGTCACCACGTCCGTCAAGGCGATAGACAAGACTGAGGAGGACAAATTCAAGGGCAGCGCCGCGCCTCCCGCCGTTATAACCTCGTTCACGCTCAACAAAGACTTAGTTATAGAAAAACCGGAAGACAGAAAGTCGGTCAGAAGCAAAGAAGACTACATTCCCTCTAATAGTATAGGCAGCATTACGATAACTCCCGTACCCAATAAAGACAAGAAAATTGGGGACAAGGCAAAGGAACCACTTTTAAGAGTTAAATCGCCGGCTGCTTTGAACGAAATGGTTCATAAGAAAGATAAACTGAAAAAGCCAGAGAAAAGTGCATCTACCGTCCGCGAGAAAAGGGTGGACTCTCCGTTACACATAGAAACGAGTTTCACTAACAAAAAAGACACACCCAGTCCGAAATTAAAGGAAGAAATTAGTCTAAAACAAATAGAAACTATGCGGTCAGGAGAAAATAACATACCAAGACCCGCACTGGTATCCGTGCATCACTCGCCCACGTTCGCGAAACCAGACAAGAGACCGCCCGAGGTGAAGAAGAAGAAGGAAGTAATGATTGTATCAGATCTGGATCCTCTGAGTGACGCCCAGGAGCCCTTGGCCGTGGACGACAGCAGTAGTGATGTGGAGGTTGTTGAGGAAAAGGACAAAAGTGAAAAGAGTGAAGTGCCTTCGAACCAAGATAATGTTAGTGTTAAAAGTGATAACAAGTGTCAGGAAGTGTTTGATGAGACCGCAGAAGTGGTTTTAAGGAACCTGCGGGAGATGGCGGTAATATATTTAAATTTATCTTCTAGATATTATGTTCTTTTTGTGAAGGATTATTGTTTGCAATGTAGATAAATAGTTTATAATGAAACACTTGGGTAGGTAATTTTATATAAAACTTTCATAACTTACTAGAAGCTGCATCTTAGAGATATTATTATTATAAGCTTTCAGTAATGATATCTTAACAAGTTTCCTGAAGAATATACACCATTGTTTAAAATAT
Source organism: Napeogenes inachia (assembly GCA_959347355.1). Lineage (NCBI taxonomy): Eukaryota > Metazoa > Arthropoda > Insecta > Lepidoptera > Nymphalidae > Napeogenes > Napeogenes inachia. The sequence continues at coordinate 17,231,101 of OY365793.1, read as the reverse complement.
TACATATAGCTTTTCTCTAAAGTTAGACAATTTTAGCTACAATGAGCTATTACTACAAGAAAAATAAATACAATTCTGTACAATAACTTATTACAATATTTTTTCAAAATTATTTTATTATTTTCCTATCAATACTAATACGCCTTAAATGTTTCAGCATTCACAAGAGCCAACAAATCCTAAATGCACTACATACGGCGGAGTTATAACTAGTGGTAAGACTTTAATTATTTAATCAATAAATGATTATACATATAGATATTAACAAGCTGAATAAAATTGAAGTTCACAACAAGTTGAACTTCAATTTTATATATATATATAAGAACTTCAGCTTGTTGAACTTCAATTTTATATATATAAAAAAAAAAAAAAAAAAATCTTAGAGCTTGTAATATGTCCAAGAAGCAAACAATTCTTTCATACACATATTTCTGTCCTATTTTAAAATCACTAAACTTATACCGAATTAAAATAATTATGGTAGGTATTCATTTATGAGGAACTTCTCACTTGGATTCTTAACTGAGAATCATACAAGCAGACAATACATAACTGTCTCATTTCTATTCAAATCAGTAGGTGTTTGTTGATCTTGTCACATCGGAACCCAAAAATAAATGTATATTTGTACCAAGCAGGCAAGATGTCTTCCAAACAAACCGGAAAGGAGGAGTCGCCGGACGAGCTGTGAGTAGCTCGAATAACAATTGGTTCAATATCATCATCCCTCGAGATGAGATCACATGTACCATCATCTGGCTGTTCATGTTCCCGCTTGTCTCGATGACGTTGCTTTTTACCTTTGGCTCGCAAATATATCACGAGATCCATTAAATGCAAATTCGACTATTAGTTTGTATCGCTATGGACGCTTTCATGTTCAAGTGTAACATGTTTCATCAAACTTACCGTTAAGAGTAAACGATTCTTGAGCATAAATTAACTTTGTAAATACTTCAAGGCAGTATGCGAATATCACTAACCATTCATTCATTAGCATTTGTCATTATAATTACTAACTATAACTCTTATTTAGAACCAAACGGGTCTATATATCATTATTATTAGAAGCATCTGTGTCGTCGCCTCCATTAATAAATTGTTTTTAGAACACTTTCACCTGCTGATTACTTGCTCCTGGAATTAATCTTTTCAATTTTTAAATTGTAATACATTTTAAGTTATAATTATAACATAATGCTTCATTTTGCTTTGTTTTAATTTCTATTTTTATCTCCTAAACATATACAGGATAGCGATTACATTATAGTATTTTATATTTTCTAACGAAGGTTCTAGTAAATTTTTATTCAAAAATAATTACATGTTGAATCTTTAATAGTATTAGACAGTAAGACTAAATGAACTAATGAATTCCTATGAATGGTTATTTATTGTGCTTCGATTATTGTATTAAAGACATGTTGTCGCCACCCTGGATTGTTAAACGGTTTTCAGTAAAATGACCTTCGATATAATTTAGAAACTTATAACCTTTATTCTCATTATTTTACAGAGCGAGGTTCATTGAAGAAAATGGATGGGATTAGTGCAGTCACAGGTTAGATGTTTTAGTGATTTTTTTGTTTATTATTTTTAATAATACATATTTGTTTTTGAAACCACGAAATTGGAAGTCAAATTTGGAAAATATATTTACCGTTATATAACATCACAGTATTATAAGAAAATGCTTTTTAAAAAATATGTCAAATGCAGATAAATCTTATTTCAAGTAACTGCAGCTAGTAACAATACAACCTCATTGTCTAACATCTTTTTTTTCAGGCTGACTCGTTTTTGAAGAAATCATAAGATGATTTGTTAATGATAATCTAATGAAATTATATCACAAATGCTTATTAATATAAGATTTATAATTATTGTTTACGTAACCCCCCTCAACCAATAATACCAGAATTTTTTTAAAAATCTTTGTATTTCTAAATTAATTCGCAGACCTATCAAACTCCAAATTTATTGAGTTCATATTTTCCCTGCCATATTTACCCTATCAAATCATTGTCCATATTCAAATTTGTAGTTTATTCTCTCTTATAATGTAAGTTCATGAGACATGCCACTGGATACATAAGTGTTCATTTGAATAGATTATAAATCTTATAATTTTAAGTGTCGTTTAAGCGATTATCGTTCCTATTGTGCTGGCCGAGGGTTGAAAATGAAATGATTCCGATGATAATTATACATAATAGGTCTGTATAGAATATTTTGTATAAAGCTTAGATTATATTAGTTATACACGGATTTTTAACGCAACGCTCGCTGCTCCACGACCTTCTGTGAACGAAGAGTGTCATAAATTGCAAGTGCCGGTTTCTTCTCTTCGTATAATTTGTGTTATTTGTCTAAATATGATTGTCTATATTTTTTTTATATTAAAACGGCAATAAATATTATTGTGATTCCTTTGTAAATGTGGAAGAAGTAACGTAAGATGCACCGCTAGTTGACTGTAATGTTTAATTAATTTGCATAATTAATCAGATGTGATATAAAAATGTAGAAAAAATCAAATTAAAGTCCGTTCTCTTTTACGCAGCGGAAAAATTAGATTTAAATTAAAAAGCATAATTCGAAATTTTCAGTGATCAAGAAAAGATGAATAGAGACTAGCTGTCTGTTAATAATGTGTTCCGATATTTAAAATATTCTTTAGTTTATTCTCATTTAAATTAAGCTAGAGCTAAATATAAATGTACTGCCAGTATTTTTGAAGCCCAAAGTGTGGAGCAGTTATTTTTAATACCGAGATGAAAGTTTTTTATGCCAAAATTTTTATTTGAGTTTGTAATTGTGATGTGAAAATCTGGAATTCCAAATTATGGCCAATGTAACAATGAATAAATATTTATAACGAATGTATAGTTTTTCATTGATTTCCTTCTATAAATTCCTTTTTTGTTATGTTTTATGTTGACTTATTTAACTGTAACTTCCAAATGATCTTCGTTAAATTCACTACAAAATAGTCACCTCTGTTAAAGTAAACGTTAAAATATTTTTTAATTGAAAAAAAAACAAGGATGCCAAACAACTTATCTAATCATTTCCTTAAGTAAAATTTATATTTAAAAACTATGTTTTTGTGTTTTGGATTTAAATTCTTAATATATATTTTTTTTCATACATATATAACCCTGTAGCCTTATTTCATAACATAAATTGTTGTCATTGTATTTTTATTTTAAACAATGAATTGTAACGTATTAAAAATATTATTATAATTATGTTCATGTTTCCTTGAAATAAAATTAGTTACTGGACAAACGAATCATAGAATGTTTTTAACTCCATTATTGAGAACATTAAAGTTTTTGTTGTTATTGTATATGTAATCAACATTGTACTTTAATACAAAAATATTTAAATTAAATTCGTTTTTTTAACTACTAATTTCGCAACATTGTTACAACTTAGTTTTGAATGAAGTTTATATTTTGTAAAGATATCATTTTTCGGCAAGCGCATTTAGATTACAAATAAAAAGACATCCAATATTCATTACAAACAATTACTTTTATAAATACACCCTCTAACTTTAAAATTGTAATCTTTGAAATGTTTTGATTTTATGAACACACTATCGAATTTCATCTTTGAGAGAATAAGGAGTCGAAACTGAAAAAATCAAAAATGGACATTTCTTTTAGAGAAATGTCTTTGTATAATATCAGGAAGTACAGATATATTGCTGTGCTTTGAATTATTAGAAAAATAAAATATTAGAAAAGGTACAAGGTACACTAAAATAGACTTAATAGTGTGTCAGCTAAATGCGACGTGTGTACAAACAAATGCTCAGTCAGTCAGAGTAAATAAAAGATAAGGTATTAAATAAAAACAATACAATGTGTTTGTAATCATATTTTTTTATTAATTTCACAAAATTATTTATTAAAAGCCACAATTTTAAGGCTTTTAAGCTGTCAAAGCGATGACGGTTCAAATTTAACTTCCAATGTTAATCAATCCATCAGTGAGCTAGAAATTGTAATTTCAAAGCTATTAACTACGTTATAAATGTTTATATTTTATAGAAAATATTGACATATACTTCGATAAGGGGCAGTCAAAGCTTGCATTCACCTATGGCTTCTAAGGGCTCCCACACACGAGCGAGTCAGACGCTGCGTTAATAACTTTCGTATATATTATCGTGTCAAATAGTCTACAGTGACTAGATCTTTATAAATTTATTCTTCATTAACTTGTAGGAATTCGACTTTTTTGTTTGGACCGCTCGTGCCCTGGCCTATATATGAATATCATCTCGTATAAACAATGACATTAAATTACTTAATATTAACGTGTGAATAAAACTATATTACGTATAGAACAGCTCAGTGTAAGTCAATGACGTATGTATAAGCAACATTGATCACTAATAGGTACTTGATGTATACTTTGAAGCTAATTTGTGATATCTAACGAACGCCTTACGCTATAAGCATGGCAATGACCTCAGCGCCTAAACTTTCTAGTGAATATTAAAGTAAACTACTTTGAAAGCAGGCGATCAAAGTTAAAGCGAAAGGTCATTAACATCCTTCATAAATATATTTAAATATCCTATTCAAGTGTTACAGACACAAAAGATTAAAATGTTTCAGATTCAGTGCTTTTATTTGTTTCTTGTTTATGTAGATACTATGTACATATTGTTTATATTTCAAGTTAGAAGTCACTTAAGCTGTTGAACAACATCCATTTATTTGTTATTTATTTCTGCTTGTTAATATATCGCGAATAATTTATGGACTTTAAATACAGTTATATATATTGAAAGCTCAACAATTTCAGACACCCTTGTAATATGAGGCTCGCATTATAAAATATAAATTCTTGTTCCAGCCAAATTGGCAAATAAATATTGATCATTTCGTGAACAGTCGTTAAAAATTACATTTGTATAAGACATCTTTATGCCAAAACTAATTTAGATAAGCTAGACACAGTAAATATATGAATATATCATTATTCACTGCGACGTGTTACCAAAAATATTCATCTTTCGCAATTCAATACGTATTTTATACAAGCCTAAGCAAAAATAAACTCTTTTCCTATACACGTATGTTAAACTATTCTAACTACTCCAACGTGAAAGACCAATCATTTGAGAAATCAAGAAAGAGCGGACGCCAAATTATCTACTGATAATTACGACTAGACAAGCATATAGTCAAAACGTCGCTTATATTTAACAATTTTGATATTATTAAATGATTAATATACATTAAAATCCAATGAAACAGTAGCAAAGTTTGCGACCGCCCTAAGTGTCATAATTTCTTCATACCGTGCTCACGAAAACTCCCCAACTAGCATGTCTGTATGCCATGAAGTTGGAAATCCATCAATCCATTTTGCTACACTAAAATTAATCAAATTCCACCAAAGTTTACATTTTATTTACACTTCCGCATCCATTACTCTAACTTTACTCACTAACTTAATTAAGCTTAAGAAATTATACTTGAAATATTGCAACTTCCGTTCTATATTTGTATTACCATTGTTGTAATATTATTTTCATAGTATTAAATGTAACTCAAAACAATTGTTAACTCTATGGTATAAATCGCCTTAAAATTTACAAAACCATAACTCACTACGACTAGTATTTTATAAGGTAACTATACTGAGACCAACTAAATATTAATACTTAACACTCATGCTTTATACAAATGCTAAACATCGCGTGGTCGAGTAAGTTTTAAGTGAGTTAGTGATAAGAAAAGTTTGTGACAAGATATGTATAACATGAGTATGACTAAAATTATAATATCAAGTTAACATCATTATGGACATGTCGCTCGTCTGTGTTTTGCCTTATTTCTTATTTGTATTAGATAACTACTTATAGCAATGTTTTAATTCCATTCATTTTGTTTTTCACTCAGCAGCCATATAGGAGTCATTTGTGCTGTGACTTTCAAATGTTTTTTTTTTATTTCGGTTTTTTTCAAATAAGTTATGCTTCTGAAATATATTTTAAATATCAAAATAATTGAAGATAAAGATAAACGTATAGTAAATCACGCATCAATAGTGTAAATAATACACACAAATATACCAATAATATCTCAAAACTACCGATAAAGTGAGTATTGTCCAAATCTGACAGATACACGTTTCCTACAAATAATACTTTTAATTCATAACAGCCGATACACTATCAAATAATACATGTCTGTACGCGGTGTAGAAGCGTGCGTGCGTGCGGCGACCGGGACGACTAGCTGGAAATATATAATTATTATAGTTAATCAAACTGAAAGAATAAATAAACACAACATAAAAATACTTCCATTGTTCAATTAAAATAGAAATAATACGTCAATAAATAGAACAGGACTCAAACCAGTGAATGCCTTTAAATCGTGTTGGCGTTACATCTACTGAGCTGTCGTGTCTCTATACTCGATGTTAACTTGCCAGGTCGTTCAAGAAGCGCGTCGTCCTGTAAGCGATCCGACCAGCGACTTGATCGCCTGTCCGAGTGAGGCGCGGGGATCGCCCCCGAGAGCCCCCGGGCCTGCGCCTCCCGGGCCTGAGCCCCCAGACCCCGCACTACCCGGCAGGCCTAGGGACCCGCCGTGCGCGTCCAGACACTTTTGGTAGCGGAGCTGGGAATGAACATTAGTTATAGTGAGCATATATTATAGATTCTAGACAGACCCTACAATGTAAGAATACCCTAAAATATAATAAATCGAAGTTGCTTCTAGAGGAAAATAGGAATGTGCTAACTCCACTTAGAGAGGGATGAGGGACGGAGAACAATGGTGACTTTGACCGAACTTTTTGTAATGTAGTGCGGTGGTACCTTGCAGGCGGCCTCGATGGTCTTGCAGAGCGCGCCGGCGGAGGGCTCGGCGTGGAAGGCGTGCGCCACGAACACGTCGCGCGGCGAGTGCACGATGAAGGCGCAGCGCCGCACGTCGCGCCCGATACCCAGGAACGACAGGTAGCGAACGCGACATTCCGCCAGAGGGGTCGATTCCTGGCGATATTCTTTGCTTACACAACTTATTTCTGTAGTCCTTGTACATGCAGTGCGTGCGAAATGAACCATCTTAATATTATTTTTTTTCATTAAGAAACAATTATTTTTCGATAATTTATCATGTAGTACTCACCCCTTCCTCCGTGATAGTAATCATGGAGGGTGCGACGGCCACGGCGACAGGAGGCCAGGCGGAAGGGGCGCGCGCGGCCGCCAGCCGATCGATGGCGTCGTTCAGCACGTGCATGCCCGTAGAGCGCGGCACCTCTGCGCTGCCGAGGTAGCGCGCGCGTACTGTCTTGCGGGGCTCCTCCATAGGGGTCGGAAACGACGCGCCTGCGGTCAAACCATGGGGTTAGGATATCTGAACGAATCTGGAGGGGTGAGGGAAGGGGAGTGACACCCACCGGACAGAGGACGGGGGCGACGCGCGGCGGGAAGGTCAGTGGGGCGCGGGGGAGGCTGCAACGAGCGCTCAATCATGATGCGCTTGCAGATGTCCCTCAGCGCATTGGCGATGGAACGCGCGGGCGCCTCGCAGCGGAACACGTGGCACATGTGCTGCCGTGTGCTGCGATCGCGGGCGACGTACGCGAAATCCCTGGTGAGTGAGCGAGAGAGAATGATGAGCTGACGATTCGATTCGTTGGTAAACACCTCGCGAGGATTTAGCTTCATTTTATGACATTTAAGTTTATTTTAGGTTATAGTATTTTTTTTTCCATATAGTTTCTCCGTAGACTTTGATGTTCGTTATTTGTAACATTAATTTACTCTTCAGAATTGCTGCGCGGTATGTGAATCAAATGTACAAATTTTGAAACCGCTATTTAGTTTCTTATTTAACAGATTGTAATGGGTTTTTTTTGGAGATTTTTACAACATTAACATAGTATTTATTTTATTAGACATAGTATTTATTTTATTCGCTAACCTGATTTCTTTACTTAGTCATATAAAATTTCCAAACTTTCAAATCCACATAACATTAAAAATATTTATAAAATGTGCACCGAAAACTATCAAACAGGAATTTGTGCAGAAGACCTTTTCTTAATATGGACAAAACTACAGGTTTGTACTTAATGGTTGTATTTTTTATTACCTTTCACTATTCCCAGAATGCATAATGAAAAAATAATATATTAGTTATGTTCATGAGTTTTCTGCAACATATTGTGACTTCTACAAACTATCTACAAGAATAGCTCTAAATATTTAATGGAAATTTGAATGTAATATGGACTTACCGTCCGTTGTCCCTCCCCACTCCCCACACACGGATTGTATGTATGGGCTGTGTGTGCAATGTGTTGAGACTTTCTGGGTCAATAAGCTTCAGAGCACCATCATCCAGATCCATAAACAAATCCTTTCCCTGAAAAAAATACAAGAAGTCGTGAGATGTGATTAATACGTTCGCTTTTTACGCTTTTTACGTTCAACATTTAAATAATCCCGAAACACGATAGTTTAAACAATTACCAAATACCTTAAACACTAAAAACCTCAAGATTAATAACGCTTATACTCACATCTCCCCAACGTCCGACCTGATCGAGCAAGTCGTTCCGTCCGAGACTGAGATCCACGATGCACTTGTTAACGGCCCGGCTTGAGCGCTCGGGGGTGAGGTCGGCTTCGGATATTTCCACCCACCCGAGAGAACGCACGAAGAAGCGGACGGCGCGACCCTCGGAATCCGGGCGAGCTGGATAGCTACGACGTCTGGGAAGATTTTAGAGATATATACCGTAAATATACATATATATTTTGGAAAATTTTGGTTTCTGGCTGTAGTTAGTAAAGAACATTTCGTATTTTGGGCCACTTTAGTAATTAAAACAATTTACAGAAAATAAGCGTGAAGTAGCCGAAATCCGCATATCTATCGCTTCTACAATTGCAACTATTCTCGTCTACACTTGCAACTATTTTGAGACAAATACTAAAAACTGACTCATAATTAATGACGAAACTCACTTGTAAGCAACTTCCTCTCTCCGTTTCCTCTCAGCATCCTGGTCTACGTGATCCAAAGCTCCACTGGTGGTACTTCTAGTAACAGACGAGGTCATCGCCCCTTCGTACTTTACATCTGAGAGGTTGGAGCAATCCCGCACCATGGAGATGCGAGACTCTCTCGCTTCTATGGGCGGCATCTTCGGAATTTCTCTCTGGATTGTACCACTTTTTATATGCCAGTAATATGGACCGTCATTATCTGTAAAAAAAAAATATCAATTTGCATTTCATTGAATAGGAACTAAACAATTTCTCAAGACGACTCGAAGATTTGACCTTTCAATAGCTTGGTTCAATTAAATTTATGATAAAATAGACCTCACCTTCATGTTTTTCCCATCCTGGAGGTAAGGTCTCCTTCTTGGGTCTCAATTTGACTGGTATGGCATAGAGGTCGTCATTAGGCCCCTCCGCACAGTGGGGCACGGGGCCTGTGTGTCTCTTTTCCGTATCTTCCTGGTCGGCCCTCTCCTTCTCAGGAGGGGGCGACTCCCCACCACCATTCTGTTGGGGCGGCGTGATGAAGCCGCTCTTTTCGCTGGATGAGTAATATCGAATATTTAAATGAATATTTTTATTATTATAATATTATGTCAGAGAAGTTACTTACTTTACTGTATTAACTGGTGAAGACGCTTCGTCTTCCACTCTGAAAAGATAAACAATTGTATTAAAACTGATTACATAGAACAAATATATAAATAAAAAGAGAATAAAATGATGAAAAAGTTACGACGAGTAAAAGTAAAATATAAAAAGACAACCATTTGAAGGTATGTATGTATGTATGTATGTATGGTATTTGGTATAATTAATGTAGCCTGTGATGTAATTAACATATTAACAAGTTTATGGGCACTTTCGTTTTTAATCGAGTCAGTTCAGATTTTATGTCCCGTCGATGGAAGTTTGTGTAGTGATTGCGAAAAAAAACCTTTAAGAAGCACCCTTTAATCGAATTTATTAAGTTAAATATAAAACTTGAGGCTAACACTAGAAATATATTTTAGATTTTACATAAAGGAACATCAATAAAATATAGTATAATGTGAGTAACAAGTAAAGTATAACCTAACGTTCTTTTTAATTATTATCTGAAGTATTAAAGGTAGTACTAAAAATAGACAATGTCATGATTTTAGTCATTCTAGTAAATCATTAGATCGCATGATTAAAATCAATAAATGATTTTCTTTATACGCTTAGTGGATTCAAATAAGTTCATTCTGAGTTATTTATCTTGCCTTGTCTATATGTAAATATTTTGTTGTTTTGATAACATCTTTGTATTTGCTTAGTAAATTTGGAATTCTTATCTTATGAATAATTTCGAACCATGTAAAGATATGTAAGGATGTTGTGGTTAATTATATTATTAATGAATTCAATTGAAACAACATATAGCTGCAGTCACTTCTTTTACCACGTCCTTCAGGACGTTCACAGGTAAAAGTTCACTGTTATATGTATTTTTATATATATGTAGTTTGAAAATATCTATAAACATATATAGCCGTGTTAAGCTTATTTAAACTTATATAAATATAGAATGAAAAATAAAAAGTATACAAGCAAATAAGTTGAGGGTTGCATTTTATTTGCAGTTTAATTATTACGCAATACTTATAAACAACTGGTACTGGCGACACTAACTCTTGCTTTGGGTTAGATACTGACTGTGATAATTGTGACAGTTTACATGTGTAACATCGTAAGGACCTACTGTGCGTTACACATTTACCTAAATAAAAAAACTATATAAAATAAAATTATTCTCCAAAAATGTAAGGGCACTAATTATTAAGCAAAAAAAAAAACAAACTCTAAAACTAACCACTCCCCATCCAAAATGGCAGCCGATCCTATTCCTCCCCTCATGTAAACTAGACCCATTTATATCCTACTTTGCATAGAAATAGCTGGTAAGAAGACGAGAACATCTGCTGAGTGATAACACTTCGCTGAATAAGATGAGATGCTGCTGATATCTGTTTTGTATGCATATTTCAATGTTGTTATCTAGTTACAATAAAACCAGGTTATCTTATATACAGTTTCTACTTGATTATAACATAGTTGTGATAACCCGCGATAATAAGAAAATTGCCATGACTTTTCCTTTCAATTGTACCGTGTAACTTTTCTCACATATATCTTATAGGATATCCATATATCTACACATCTGTATATCCTCATTACGTAAAGACAGAAAGTGAAATGTTTTGTATGAACAAATCGTATGTTCTGATGTGCAATGAATTTATAAATCACCGTAGAAACTCGATTCAGACTACTAATTGACCAGACTGTTAGCGACAAACATGTATACATAATTACTTACGAGTTTCGAAAACTCAATATATAGATAAAAATTACACTAAGCTATGTATCTATCATTATCACAGAACGCTTCATTACAGTACATTGCAATTGAAATACAATTGAAAGCATTTCGATAACCAATTAAACATTAAAATTGCTCTACCTGTACTTAGAAATGAATAAGTTTTTATACAGTAAAGTGCATAGAAAATCCATAACATTTCTGTAATAAAGTCACGACTCATCTCAAGAATATACCGTCTACGATTCATTTGTTATATTTCTCTGAGGAATGTTAATTTGTACTGCGATGTTAGTTCCATTTGTTGGTTCCGGTTTGACATAAGTACACGTTGGGATAATTATATAATTAATATGAAACTCTACCCTTGTTTTTGGTTTATATGAAAACTTTAAATTGTAGCATATGATAACAATATATAAAAAGCTGTAAAAGATCGTAAAGTTATATACAGTTACAGCCATTATTATATAAAGCCTTATAATGTAGCATATATGTATCTAAGTCTATTTGTTGTAAGGCTCCATCAGTCGTTACAAACGTGTGAACCCGTGAATTTGATAAAACAACTATGACAGCTAGATCTGTTCCACCCCTTACTTTATTATAACAATCATCTTTTGACCAATTCATACAAAACCTTTATAAATTACATTAAATTACGATATCTTCCTGGCGAAGGAATTTTTATATTCGTGACAAGCGCATGAAAATCTGTAAATTTGTTTTAGAGATAATCGCTTTTAAATAGACCGACAAATAGACAAAGACAGACTTACTTATCTCACTCTAAAACAAATAAAACGAAATTGAACAACTTTTATATCAACGGTCTCTATAACTGTCATTATAAGAGCAGTATTTTAATGTGGAAACTTCGGTAGACACAAACAAGCCCGTAATTTTGATACCTTAACGTGAATCTTCTACACATTTAAAGATTAAAGTTTCAGTTGAAATTTAAATTAGATTGTGTTAGGTTTCTTTTACAATGTATCTTTAAGTCAATACTTGATTTGTAAGTTAAATGATAATTAATCTATTTATATAAAAGATAAGTTAATTAAGCTTGCGTGACAGTGTGTGTATGTGTGTGTGTAGCATAGCGTATAAAGTAATGTGTGTAACAAAATAAGAGTTTGAAACTGACCTTCATCGTAACTGAATTATAGAGTACAATGTGTTCAAACTCGTTAATACGTTTTTAATATGTTGGGAAATACAAGACTAAGAAATAATAATGTAGTTATATTTAGCTTGTAGTTATAGTTATTTTCATTTTGCTACTTAAACTTATAATATTATTTTTTTTTTCTTAGTTTGGTTATCTTATAATTTTTTTTAATTTACGTTTTTTCTAGTTATATATTAAAATTATTATTCTCAGCCCATTGCGAAAACACTGGTTGTATTGAAATATAACTAAGCTTAATATATCACAGGTACTACATATATTCTATATATATATATATATATATATATATATATATATATATATATATATATATATATATATATATATATATATATATATATATATGTATATATATGTTACACTATATAATATTGGCAACATTGTGTATCACTGAACTAGTTCGTAGTTTGCTGAAAGACTTGAGATATCGGGTCGCGCAGACTCACGTCCGCAATAAAGAGACTTATGTGTGGTGTAAGTTTATGAGAAACGCGATTTTATTATTTTGTTTTATTTATTGTTTATGCTATTAAATATAAATTTACCCGACTGTTGTGCTCGTAGCATGGCGGACTTCTCAATAGGAATAATTTCGAAACTAGTCGCGTAAAATTCTGATTAATTTTCGTGAATATAGCCGGGCAGACATATACATATTTAATAGTCATCATTGTTCATGATAGTTTAAATACAAAAATATTATTTGGGCATTGAATATATAATTATACAGTTAATATATTGAGTTATTACATAATACAGCATTTATAATTTATACAAAATTAACTTATCAATTATCATCAGGTGCAATGATGTAAAGTTAGACACTCACATTAATACATAACTAAATTTAGCATTTATGATTTGTACTAAATACATATGTCAATTATTATCAAGAGTTAGACAGTCCATCCCTCAAAAGGAGAGTTCTTATCATTTACTCTAAATAAATAGTCACTCGCTTTTGTAACACATTGTATTGTTAGAACTATTGTTGACTGCAGAAAAGCCTTCAAATTAGGTCGTGGAAGCGCAACATTTTATTGTCAAAGTTTACCAGAAAATAAACGTTTATTTGCGTTTTTTAATAAAGTGGAGTTAAAACGAAAACGCGTTCCGTGTACAGCTTGTACAACTATTTGTTCATAGAGCGGATGTACGCCATGTTGGGGCCATTAAACGGGCTTAGCGTGTGATATAACTAATTTTAAACTTCAATATACATTTTACGATATATTTTTGTGGACTTAAGTTTTATTTTTATATATAACTAATAATGCTTTGTTGATAATGTTATTGTGTGAAAAAGAATTAGTTATATAATAGCAGACATATTGATTTATTTAATAGTTACATAACATTTAAGTATAAATATTCATAGCATAGCTTAGTTCAGTGGATGTTGGACTTAAGCCAGGGATTCTCAAACCATTCAAGCACACGCCAAGTTATTTAGGCAGAGTTCAAGAACAATGTCAATATATGAAATAATTTATCTTATAATAACATTACTTTATCTTTTCTTCAAATAAAAGAAAAAAAGACTGCCATTATTCAAAGATAATAAAATAACTACCAATTCTGAAATACGTATATTATTTTTATAATATTGATGTATTTTTTTTTAATAATTTAATGTATGGAAATGAATATTAGTTATTATATAATATTATCCTTAACACCAAATAATATAAACTTTTGTTACCTTGATAAAAACCAGATATGTAACATTATAAAAAAGCTAAAAAAATCCTTGTTTCTACTATATTAATGAATGATTTATAAAGCAAGATTTATAATAAAAATTGTTACCTCAATAATTTTAAAAAGTGCAGTATAAAATAAGGGAATTCCCCGGCCATGGCGCGGCACATGGCTGCAGTGGATCGATGGAGTGCAACTGCGCAGTGAACAGGTCAGCGCTCCCGTGACGTAACACCATCGTACGTAATAGCGCTGACTGGCCGATTATAATTATTTATGTAATTTATAGCACCAAATATATAACGTCCATGTCGCAGGTACAAGCAAAATTATTCATTCAATTCAATTCATTCGTTTCATATGTTTCAAACAAGTCATTTCATAGTTTTATTAAAGATCTGAGTTAAACAGACGAACGCTTCACGCTTGACGTCCTCGTGAAACAGCTGTCATAACCGTTACACCATGTGCTTACATCGTTACAATTGTTATTACAATTCGTATACAAACTTCAAATATCGAATAGCTTTTACTGACCACTGACAGAAAATCTTACTTCTTTTATTATTTATTCCTTTTTCAAAAATATGGTTAATATATATGAGACATGAACAATAAATTAAATAAACACTATATTGTAAATTGTAATTATGCTGAATGTATCGGATCTACTGTCCCAAAGAGGTGCTCATCCAAAACTGACACACGAGGAATTTTGGAGGAATGAACTGAGTGATTGTAATATAACCTCAACTTATTTGTATAGACTTGTATTTTTAAGTTTTAACAATTATCTACAGTATCTATAACAATGAACCGTTTATAAATGACCCTGAACCAAATTATTTCGTGGTATGCATAGAATGCTTAATGCTTACATTCAAACCCCGACTATTTCTTTTAGCTTTAATTGTATCGTGAATCGTGATTATAGTTTATTCAATGGTCAAGTCGAAGTAACCTTGTACAAAAAATATAATGTAAAGAAATTGTAAATACTAGTTTGTAGTAACAAAAGCTTATTAATATCGCGTTATAACTGTATTAATGAATTAAAACTAAATACAAAGCAATATTGTCAGTTAAAATATTTGATATTATTTCCCGTTAGCAAAGAGCGGTCATTCTCAGCATTATCCAGAGTCACTTGCAACTGGATTGGGCGGAACATATTAATATTTTCCACAATAGAAGGTGTTATGTTTTTAATCAGGACATTCTAAAAATCTCAACACTCAATTATTTAAAACTTTTTAGGAAATGTTAAAACTCTCCGTCAATGACTCTAACTGTTAACTAAAGTTAAACAGGTTGATTTCACTGGTACCATGATGGCACTTTCACTATTTCGTCCCACTGGCCCCATGGGGTAATTGGAACCGTTATTTTGGTCCCAGATGTCCCATGAGACAAATGAAAAGTCCCATTACCGTCAACACATCAGTCGTGTCTTGCCTTATATAATGGCTGAGATATAAAATATATAACAAACTAAGTGTGCACTATATAATAAGCATATATTTTACATAAATAACCCCAATCTATTATTTTTTCTTAAAATTGTAATTTCACCACTATATATATTTCTAGGTTTCTTTTATACATAAATTTTATTTGGTAAGATTTTTTAATACATTTTAATTTGATGACTACCTGACCCAAACTCTTTTTTAATTTTAGTTTCTATAACTCAAAAACAGATTGATCGTTAAAAGTTAACATATACCGATAAACCCCTATGTTATATATTTTTTTATAATTTGAATATAATTCCCGAAAACTATTCTTAATGTGTAGATTCAGCAAAAAAAAAGAAACAACGTTAGCAAATGTCAACAAAACAATACTAAGAATTATTTGAAATGAACACTTTTTTGATCTATAAACGATAGGTATAGAATGTAGAATAGAATATGATATAATGACGTTATTATCAAAATATCTGAGATTTAAATCCGGAAGATTATCAGAATTTTGCAGCGACCTTGATATATTATTAGTTGCAGTGATTCATATCATAATTACATTTATTATTCCAGTTACTATTATCCAAAGTTTCAAGATTAATATTTATCTTTAATAATGCCTATTTTTTGTTAAAATCGCCCATATCCTAGTTTTTGTCTTATTCAGTTTTTGTTCTTTTATAGTTCTACATATAGGTGTATAATAATATAGATATTTGTTTGTGTGCATTACGAAATCATTCCTTCTTAATTTACTTTAATACATTTAATACATGTCTTATCCGCTCATATTTTTCTAACTTTTCAGTATAGATAAACATTGAAAGATGCCATTTGAAATAGCTATGCTAATTGAGATTCTATTTTTAATTATGGGTTTTATTAAAATAGGCTATACATGGTTATAGATATATTTTCAAATAATATATATTAAATGTATAATTACAAGCAAAGCGTTAAAAGTAATATAGTTTTAATCGCGGAATCTATTAAAGGAAGTGCATCGGTCCATCCCTCGGTGCATCCGTGCGGGAAGCACGCGGAGTTACGCTTAACCGCTCCCATTGTTATGACATACGTCAAGTCAGGTGACATATGTCAATATTTTTTCTCAATGATGACGGACCGTTTCTTTTTTATTGTAAGAGGGAAATCTTGTTGAGGCTGTATGAACAAAAGGTCTTTCCCCTTGGGAAGAAATTAAAAACAACAGCAAAAGTTAAGAAAGAACTTATATTTTTATTCCGTAAAAGCAGTTCCTATCTGAATATAAAATACAATACTTAACACGAGCCCGCATGGTCTTTCTTGTCTAATCATATTGGATAAAAATCAAAAATATTTAATTATAATACTTTATACGTCAGGACAGGTGACATATGTCAATATTTTCTCAATTATGACGTTCCTTTTTTTCGGTGTAAGAATTAGAAGTTCTTAATATTTTTTTATTTAGTAATCATTTAAAAACAAACTAACCTTCTGTTATCGAGGTAGTTATCGTAGTCTAGTGGCATGCTTTTGTCCTCGTGCATATCGTAGAGCTCGCTGTAGATAGCCGACTCCAGGCGCGCTGGGTCCAAATGATAATTCGGGTTCTCGTAGGAGAGTAGACCATTCTCTGTTGGCAAAAGAAAATGTTAGGTTAACTTAGTAATTATATCCCGTATGGTCAAGGAACTGTTAAATTTTAGTATAATGCTGTATCTTCTATTTATTTACAGCCTCCACTACACACAAAGCATCTGTGTGAGAGATGATTTAACAAATTAATTTATTTATTTATTCTCAATAGTAAATCACTTAAACAAAAACTTACTAATGTTACCAAGGTTAATAAACAGTATTGTCAGCTAGCAACATGTGGGCTAAAATATATCTGCCCTTGTAAATAGCAAAGCAAGCAACTTTTAATTTATTTAGTCGAGACATGCCCGCACTTGGAGGGCATCTTGTAATGTGATGCGGAATCCCTACGACTTATAGTGATGAGCCTATCAGCGTTAAGTACTTGATATCGATGTTCGAACTTAATTGTATTTTAATTACTTTTTATTATTTTTGATAACGATTAAAAATTTTTCGAACTCATCGATGACAATTAAACAGACAATTATTATTATTACAATATCATAAAGAATTATTATTATTAATGGATAAAAATAGAATACCGAAATATACATTATAAATAGGTCTTAAATTTTATTCATTGAATTTTCAATATCAATAAGAAATATTTTATTCGTAAGATATCCAGTGAATTGAACTGAATGTAATCGAAGAAACATTGCATTGGCTCGATGCCAATAAAACAAACGGACGGTCTCAATAAAAGGTATATAATGATCGTTTTATAAATAGTAATTAATTACTATTATTAAATATACACATTTCTTTTAGTGAATTTCTCTTTGATAGCGCTGGGTAATATTACAAGACTCGTTACGTGCAGACATTATCGTTAAATTAACGATATTAATACGGTCTCGTTACTAACACTTTGTATAGTCTGTACAGGAGATGTTATATATAAATAGCCGTCAGTATGCTCTGTGTAGTCTGTGCAAAAGATAGTACATATATATAAAGCTTTTTTATTTATCACACACGGTAATTTTATAGTTGAATAATGTTACTATGGTTATTTCATATCTGAGAGAGTACCCTTCTCTCTTGACTAGCAGGAGTCTAACGCTAATATAAAATAATCTCACCTCTAATATACATACATCTCTTTCCAGTTTATTTAACGAAACTTTTTTTGTACTTAAACGGATATTTTTTTCTTATTATGTCGATATCCAATGTATGCAAACTATTAAATTCATATACAAAAAACGATATATTTTACAAAACATTGACTAGTTGTGATAACTATATTTATAGTATGAGTAATAAATACACGTCTTATGCAGATGGAATTCTTCGCTCCATACGCTTGTGTTTATGAAAATTCTTTACTGTCACTTAAAATTCCAGTTTTATCATAAAAATTGTTCAAATTCCTCATAACATTTGTTCAACAAAAGCTCTAAGCTTTTGTTTTACTCTAACACAAACACATAATGTAATAAACACATACATAATACAAACACGTACTAATTGTTAAAATAATAATAGTTGTATATATTAGTGTTATGTAACGGGGCTATGATTTTCCCTTCAACGTGTCCTGGTTCGATACCGGTGCGTGTAACTTATTTTCAAGTTTAATTTACGAAGGTACTTTATTATTATTAACAAGTGACGCAAAAGGGTTTTATATTGTTAACGAGTATATATGTGTAGTTACATGTTTGTCTGTGAATCGATAGAGTGCAGTTATGCTTAAGCGCTATCTGTTAAGATGACCCTTAGCGATCTTTGCTAGAAATAGAAGCAGTCATTTTTAAGATACTCTATTGTGAGGTATTAGTTA
This sequence comes from Napeogenes inachia, assembly GCA_959347355.1. Taxonomy (NCBI): domain Eukaryota; kingdom Metazoa; phylum Arthropoda; class Insecta; order Lepidoptera; family Nymphalidae; genus Napeogenes; species Napeogenes inachia. Next base: position 17,211,916 of record OY365793.1, on the reverse strand, counting down.
AAGAAGCTCAAGTAATTGTTAATTATTCCTAAATTTGGTTATGTTATTTGGAAACGATTCGTCTATAGATGGTCCATAGTTTCGTCTACAGATGCATAATTTAGAGTTGTATATGTCTTATAAGTAATGTCAAATACTAAATGTCGGTTCTAAAAGATAAAAAGTGTATACAACGCCTACAAATTTGCATGAATTGACTGCTTCATAGTTTAGCATGACTCAATCGCTCTAGGAATATGAAGACATATTTACATTCCTCGTATTTTACAGAAACAAATATTAAAACTGTGCAACTGAATAGAGTGAAGCTTTTACATACCTATCTTGTATACCCGACTACAGCTTTTATAGCTTTACAGCAAAAACTCAAGTAAACATTCAGTGAAATATTGCCTCTCAGACTGTTGCAAGCTACCGAATATATATTTTAGATATAAAAAATACAATAAATAATAAAGTATAAGTAGTAATAATTTTAAAACTCTACAAAGATCATATTATAGAAACGTGACATTCAGCGCGTTCCAACGAATGGGCTTCGTTAGTGCGAGCGGTTATTTAGTTATTCGCTAACAATATGACTGCAATTGCAATTTGCGTATAAAATGATTTTACATTTATAAAAAGGAGACATGATTGTAAACAAGTATGTTGTTGTGATAGTAAAGAAAAACTACGTTTTTATTACGTCACTATTTGACATAACTTGGAGGGAAATCAACATTCAGTGTTCGTTATTTACAAACAAAATAAATTGCCAAAGACATAACATAAAGAGCACACAACATATTTGCTAACACACAAAATATATCACTTATTTTATTACACTAAGGAATAGGTGGCAGGTTATTAAAAACAAAATTCACAAATACAACACACATTACTTGTGTGTTTTAACACACAATTATCATAAACATAAAAGCATACTCACTTCCTCGCTTATGTAGTCCCATGATGGAAGTGTAGTTACTATTAACGCCACATAATACGATCACTTACTATATCTGGTACATCGGTGGACTGGGTGGTTATTTATTCTAATATAAATATAATTAAGAATATGAATCATGAAAAAATAAGTAGTATTGACATGTTAAATGTTCTTTTTTATAATGATGTTTTGTAATCATGATTGGAAGATATTTAAACATACGATAATAAATATATGAATAGATTGTTTTTTTCACATTTGTTTGTTTTTTTTATACATTAGTTATTCTCAGACAGGAAAAACAATTGGACAAATACTTTCACTGTCTGAATTAGTTGAAATACCGTTTTCACATGAGATAAGTTGTAGAGAGTTACGTAAAACAACATTGTTGACTTTACTTTATTTAGTTCCGAAGTATTTTTCTGTTTTGTTGTCGCATTGTTTGTTTAATTTTGTTATTTTTAAGCCTCAAAAAAATGAAAATCAACCTCAAATATGAAGTATAAATATATATAACATATTTTTTGTTAATTTTAAATAGCTCTACATTCTATATAGTAAAAATTTAACAAAATTTCTTTGTGTAAAGTCGTATGTAAGTTTCTTTCTACTAAGCTCCTCGCGTGAGAAGTCATAGACTATAGCTAGTAATAATTCAGATGTGTGTCGTGTGAACCCGCCTTACGACGGAAATGGTGAATTTTTTAACACCAATTAGCGCTAGCAGAGTTGAAGAAAAGAATGGTTTATATAAGGCTGATTTGCAAAAAATACAAATATCACCTTACAAATAAACCCAGTCATTAGTAGTAAGTAAGGCAAGTTTATTTAAAAAGTTAATATTATACAAAACTTCTTTATTATGAATCACTTTATTGGTTAAATGATATGAATTTCTTAGAAGCTCTGAGGTCGTGTTCAAACGTACAATAATTTTAACTTGATAACTCGATAATATACACGACTTATGTCTTTTATTTTGTTTATTATGACGCAATGCTGTAGATTTAGCATGTTGATAAGATATATCAAATAAAGTAAACATCTTACCTGTGGTTTCTTTATATATAAAACTAAGATAACATTTAAGAATCAAGTAATTGAAGTATATCATTATATATGTAACGTTACTCCCAGCGACATGTAAGCCGAGCTTTATGTTAGTACTTCTTAAATATTATATTTACTCGTTAATGAGAATATCTCGACACTTTCCTACGTAATGAGAAGTTTTTGAAAGCGGAAGTTTTTTGTATATTTCTATTACATTCATATAAATTATAGCTTACAAGCGACTTTATAATAATTTTATAGAATATTACGACATATATATGACCAGAGAGAGACAGAGAGATTTTAATTATTAATATTTTATCATTTATCTCTCTTGTCTCTTTAAAATAAATAATTTTATAATTTAGTATGAGAATGTTTAGTTTATAAAAATCTAAAGATTATTAATGGTCAGTAACGTTATTTTTTGTTGAAACATCGTAGGTTTTTCAGAGCTAAGTTTTTTTGTGAATAGTCATTTAATAGTCAATTCAAACAAAAACAAAAAAAAAAATACGGAAATGAAATAAACAAAATAAAGATCAAAGATAAAATAAGATTGAAGTAAACGTTAGAAAAAGTAAAGATTGAATAAAAAAAAATACAACAAGTTATTAATATTTTTTGCATTTTGATGTAATTGTACCTACTTTTTATAATTTAATTACGATCAAAGTTATGTCTTACAACGTTTTATTATTATTTAATTTTATATTAAAAGTTACTTGCGTTATTTTTTAGATAAATTTAAAAAAGTACGCACATACATACAAACATATTTTTTTTTATATGAATATAACAATTAAATTAGACTTTTCTAGAATATTAATGATTAATAAAATTAGAAGATAATTAACCTTTCAAAAATTTGTCTCGAATAAAGCTAAGATCTAGACCAGATTAAAAAAAAAAAATAACAAGAACAAGGTCGTTAAGTATTATATATATCTAGATATAAAATAATTATTATACCTCCTGTTTATAGCAGTATGAAGTTGTAATAAAAACTCAAATTCCGGTTAACCTAATTTTGCCATGTTTTCTTAGTATTAAGCATATGCAGAATAATTTATTAGTAATAATTACAAACCAATAATTAGATTTGTACGTTCATAAAACATTTAATATATCTATTAATATTGTTTGATACACAGACCAACACACTGCTCCAATAATATATGCTACACGCTAAACGTAACTGTTTTCGTCTGTTCATAAACTATCAATTAGTAAGTCATTATATTTTTCAAAGAAACCTTTTTTTATAATATATTCGATTTCATATACTTATGTAATTTGCATGACGTCAATATGTAATCATGAAAATATCAACAACAAAAAAACAAAAGTAAATAAATAGTAAAAAAATATAACACATAGTTGTACTTATAAGAATCTATAATTTTATTTATATACACAAATCTATGTATTGATACGTATGTATTCATAATTAAATACATAATTTAATTAAATTGTATCACGCACACAAACACAAAGATAAGTTTTTATCTGAGAGAAATCTCGTGTAAGTACTAAGTATTTAATCTAGTGCTTAGTGCACAAAGGGATTGACCTAGATCACTAAGAACTGTGCTTTCTTTTCTATTGTATTCAATTAGTCTTAAAGATGTCTAATCGTCTATTATTATTATCTGTCTGTTTGTTACAAGAATTGTTAACAATACAATTTGTAATTTATTTATCTTCTCATATATAAATTACAACATTAAAATTAAATAAATTAATAAAACCTGTAACATAAAAGAAACAACTTTCCAGCAAGGTTATTTAACATCAAGTAAGTTCACCTTTAAATTGTCTCAGAATATATTAATTATACTGTATGACCTCACGAGGAACATCTGCGGCTTCTAACAATTATATTATAATATGTATATTAAATATAATTATAGCTATATTATAATATACATATATGTATATTAGTGTGTGTTAATTCTCTTACGAATATATAAATAACAATTAATTGTTGCATGTATAATTATCAATTGAGATCGACTGTTTTGGAAGATTTTATTAGTCCCACTAAAGAATCGTATTATTGTATAAAATTTCAATAAAAAGTTTGAAAATATCAATGACAGACATGTGATACTTCTGGAGATAAAGACGTTATAAAATGAACATACTGTACAGGTGTATGTTTGTCATATTTCTCATTTTCTTTTTAGTAAAATGAAGCCGGGGCGGGTTTGTTGTATATTTGTAAATAATATGATTCATATTGTACATCGGACGTACAAACCAATTTAACGATCCAATAATCATTGCGTGGTTATGTATATTTACCTGTCTATAATGATCAATACATTACCTATATTTATTTAATTTAGAACTTATATAATTATATATAGGTTGTTAAAATCCGGGTAATAAAATGTACAAGTTATGACTGCAACAAATATTATATACTTATTTTGACCAAATAAATGTATGTATTCAGCATTTACCTATTTACATATTTCAGTACCTACATATACTATGACACATTTTCGTTAATTAATAACTAGATTTTATCTAGATCTAAATTAGATCTAATCTGTAAGTATTGTTAAAATCTAAAGAATCCTACGTCTAAATATATTTCAATTAGCGATTTTCTAACAATAAAACTATCCATGTTGCTATAATACTCTCATCAATAATTAAATTGAATTTCATCAAAATCTGTTGAGTACTTTTACACGTTACAACAGACAGCCAACATTTTCATATATATTTAGAATTATATAGGTATAACATTTAATGTACAGATTTAGTCTCGTGAATATTTTATTATTAGGTTTCAATTCCAAATAAGCTAGGCATTACGGGCAGCTTTCAGGCTTATTTGAACTGACTGAAAGGATTCTATAAATACAATGGTGGCGGGGTCAACGACCTCTACCATGCTCTAGATATAGGCAATTGACGTCTAGATTTGGCATCACGTAAATAGTTTCTTATATGGGCAGTTATCATCCTTACTATTAATATATGCTATTGATGTCAATTTTATCTAATAAACTTGTGTGTATTAGGATTTCAGGAAGTTCATAAGAAAAATATAATATAAAACTGATTTTCATCAATCTATTTTTATCTTTTAATTTTATATATTTTCTTTTATCTTTCATATATTATAACTTTACAATAATTAGCCCTATGACGACGATGGTTCAGTATTTTTTTATAAATTCTGTTGCTACTAAAAATGCTTGCTTTATATCTGTTCCAACTTAGATAGACAAACAGACGTATATTAAAATAAACAGATTTTTAGATTTATAATATTTCTAAATTGGAATAGTTTATATGAAAAAATAAATATCCTCAGGGTTTTATTTATTTATAAATACGTTCTGTTGCCTTCATATTAATAGCAAAAATATAATATTATACATGGAATGTCTGTCCGTTTGCGCTTATAACATGCAAACCACAGATACGTTTTGCACTTTTATTACACTTTTTAAATGGGAATACGCTATCTGACTGGTTTTAGTACACATTTAGTTACGCTAGGTAACCTAGGGTTTTAGCAGTAACTAATTTGGGTTCACGGCGACTTTATATAGTCTTAGTAAAAGTTTGAACGTTTTATTTGTTGTTTTTAGCAAGTGTCGGGTACAATAACTAGTAAATAAATCACAAGGCAAAAGCTATTATTCCAATTATTCATAATGTATTACTTAATTCTAGAATAACCTATCATTATCAGTTTTTCACAAAAATAACTTTATATAATATTTGGTGAAGTATTATAAAAATTTAATAAGAGCTCTAAATATTTTTCAAAAGAATATTATATTTTTTTTATATATTTATTATCTTTATCGAGTTAAATTTACTATTGTATGAAAAACCTCTTAACAAGCCACAAACAGGTCGGGGGTTCAAATCCATCAGTTATTCGCCCTAATAGTGATCCATCATTGTGACGTTTTTAGGTCACTAATGGACAAGTAAATTGGTACTAATTGAAAATTATATTTGTGTTAAAAATTACTGTTTTGTTTTGGAATCATTTTCATTGTTGTTGGATGAGGCCATAATTGATAATTGGTTTTGTAATTGTGTGAAATATAATTTTAATATTGTGTTATCATTTTATAAAAGTTTTTACTTTTTTTTCAATTTTTTTTTTTAATTATTGCAATTTCAACAAAAACTGTTATTGAAAACAGAATACATTTTTAACAATGACAACAAAACTATGTTGTTTTAAGTTATTAGATCTATAATTGACAACTCTATAAAAACAACTGTAAATTTTACGTAATCCAGATTGTTTTGTCAAACATACCATGTTAGCTCGATATATAATCCCTTGAACCCGGATTAACCCAAAGTAATTGAATCATCGGATCTTTGGTTTATATAAATTACATAACTCAATTAAAAAAAACATTGAATAAAAATGTTTTATGATTTTATAAACATACTTTTATAAACAAAAGAAACAATAACATAGAAACAAAACATAATCCCGTAAAAATGAATGTAATAAAATCAATAATTTTCAAATATATAAAAATTTGGATATAAATATTATTGTGGAAATAAAAATCAATACAAACAATTGTAACTACAAAACGATTGTTTGAATTCTTTGTTAATGAATGATTTGAGTTTTTATTATTGACCTAGACCCGAATAATAAAATTCAATCACGCTACGAACAACATAAATATAAATATTAAAACCTCGTACACCGATGTAATCACAGTTACACTTCAATTGTTACAAACACTATATTAATCACTTTCCAAAGCAGTGCATACACGCGCGGTCGGCAGCAGACTGGTCGAGAAGGCGCGGGGCGAGGCGGGGCGCGCTCCCTTCCACAGGCTATATACATTTAACACAGCTGATTATATATAAACTCCTTGATACTTTTTGACTGAATGGTTTGTTTAAAAAGCTCAATACATTTCTCAAAATGTAGTAGTCGTGAATTGTAAGCGTAACAAAATAATTCCAGTGAATACACTAAAAAGCTAACAAAAGCTACCGCTCTATTCGGAGCTTAACCGATTTTACCAGTCATCTAGTGTACATCAATGCAGGGATTACTTGAACTGATTCCTTTATATAAAATAAAATAAAATATCTAAGAAAGTTTTATGCAATTTAAAAACCACACATTATCATCATGAATCACTTACTAATTAGGTATAGTATGATCAGATCCTTACTAATTAACTCCTCCTTTTATAGTAGAAGACAGGATCTAATCTAAGTTTTCTATGAATAGCAATAGAAGAGGGGTGTTAATAAAATGTAACATTATAGAGTCATTATAAAAAATGAATTGTCAAAATTATTGAAAAATCACAATCATATGTATGGCTACATCTTTTATGTAACCACTAATATTTCATAATCACCATCTCTTTCAAAGATATTTACTGTAATTGGCAAAAGATTTAATTGAATAATTATTTAATTCACTGCAAAACATACAATCATAATTTACATATAAAGTTTTATAGAGTCGTAAAAAAATATAATATTTCATAATATAAGGAACTCTACTTTATGAATTGATTTTTTTTGTCTTAAAGGTAATAAATAACATATTTAAAAAAATAATTAATTACAATAATAATATTTTACATACAATTCAAAAGCCCATCACGTAGACGGTTCGTCATTTCGAGACTTGGACCAATATTAGTATTTATTTAACCCTAGGTAGACTTTACTTAAGCCACGCTCTAACCTATAAAATTATACATAATAATATTCCTGAACCCCAATATACTATAATACCCAATAATACTGTGATACTAACATATTATACATAATATTATATATTTAATTATTTTATAACGTTTTAAAAATATAAGTAACAATAATAACAAAATAAATATAGTTTAATAAAACTAAAAAACACGCTAAATTAGGTTAAGATAATTATTAATCCTGGAGATCCTAATCAGAATAATGAGATAATAATAATTGTAATCTCTTTTATTTATTTTAATTATTATGAATTATTAATTTACTATCGGTCCTTGATATGTGTAAAAAGTTTGAACAAAATCGGTCCGTGGGAAGTGAGACAAAATTACATTCGAAAAGTCGGTTACAAGCAAACATACAAGCAAACATACATGTGAAACTAATAAAAACGTGTTAAAAAGTAATGGTAACTTAAACAATACAGTGAATAAAAATAGAAATAGTCTGAAACTGACTTAAGATAAGAGAGGTGGTCATGGTTACTCAACATTTTTTATAATAAATAGGTGGTAATATTTTATTGATATTTAAAAATATTTTTGAATAAATCTGCTTTTATTCGTTTGAAAATATACATAAAAATGTTAAGCTTATTTAAATTTATATAAATATAGAATGAAAAATAAACCGATAAGAAAACGGACAGCGATACGGTAGCTCAATTGGTAGAGCGACGGGACGGTTTCCAAGAGGTCGCGGGTTTGAAACCCTGCCCGTATCGTTTTATATAATGTATTAGTACTTTAGATAAGTATTTTACTTTTGTAACAAAACAGAATGTGGGAAAGATGACAAAAATAAATATATAAAATGTGCATTTTAAATATTAAATATAGTTTTAAACCACAAGTTTATCTAAAAGTACTTTGAATACCTTTTCTATAATGCGGTCTTAAATCTCTCGTTTCAACTATATATAATAATGGAGGGGGGGATATACTTCCTTACCCCCCTTTATAAGTATATCCTGCACCACCTCCTCAGGTACACACAAATACCAGTACAATTATATGTTGGCACGAAATAGTAAAAATAACTTTAATCAATGTGGGTTAAAAGAAAAATAAAAACGAGGTGATTACTAATTACAAATAAACTAACCAATTAAGAAACATTGTAGCATTAACACACTTACATACAAGTACACACACGTACTCCCACATACACACACGTACACTTCAAGCTTTTTAATTAAACTTACAAGAAAATTAACCTTTAGCAGAAGGAAAAAATGCAATCTTGTTCCCTTATTTACTAACTATTGTTATTATTTATTATTTGATTAATTTAAATTCATGATATATATTTAAAAAAAATAAACATATTTTTTATTTATTGCAATTTAGCCAGTTTCGAGTTACGGTCTCTATCAATAGTATTAACAATCTCTTAAAAATATATACGCAAATTAAAAAAAAACACCCTTTTTTTGAATTATAAGAATAATAATACAGAGAAACAACAGTTCATTAATAAATGAAAAACTTTTATATTACACAATATTCTCTCTTATATATCAAAAATTACCTCAAGCTCTAATCTGTATAGATTCTCTTAACCTTTTAAGGATTCTAAAAGTTTTATTCTACACTATTCCTAAGTAAACTAAAAATCCGGTGCAGTTCTCTAACGACCACACTATCGACGTTTGTGGTTTACCAAATAAAACGATTCCTACTAATCCCGGATCACTTTATTGGATACTTAACTGGATTGCAGTTTTGAACTATCTTAGTAAGTTATTTTAGGGTTTAGTATTTATATATTCTTATTATTAACATCTAAGGTTGTATATCTGATCTTGTATGACGTCCGGGTGACGTCAAAGCAATGTCCCACGCTACAAGGTGTGATGTATAATTATCGTCTATTATAAGATATTTAAATTATAATATAAGGTATTCCATACATAATAATGTAAGCTAAACTACTATTGAGTTCGTCTTTCATAGTATAAAGACTACAATTTATTAGATCCAAAATAAAAGTTTGCCACTAAAGGAGCAATAACGATTCAGCAAACGCACAAACAACGTGACATTTTGTAACGATATAATAAACACAGTCGTTTTCAGTCGTAACAGCACCAGTTTCACAATTTCAAGCTGTCAAAAGGTCGTTGATCGCTCTTATTAAAATTAAACTTTTCTCATTCAAAACGACTCGAGTACGTCGTTTATTACGCGATAATTATTTTCGCAATTATAACAAGTATTATTAAAAATAAATGTTATTTAACGTTAAGTTAATATTAATTGCATAATATATTGAAGTAGTATTATTATACTTATATAAGGAGTATATATATTAGATTCTGAAATGCTGTTCTTATATTAGGAATAATAATAAAATTCATGGCTTTAATAAAAACACTTTTAAATGTTAAGAAAATTTTTTGATTATATATTTTTTAAAGGTAAAGGTATAAAAACATTTTTAATTGTTTTATGCTGTTTAAAATAATAATGAGCTTTACGTTAAAGTTATTTTAAAGATATTTTATTTTGATTTTTTTTCACTTCTATTTAAATAGGTTATGCTAATGTTATTGTTTACCAAATATTTGGTAAAGATGTCTGATCATGCGCAGACGCATGTTACATACCGATGTCCGCCTTTTTTGCGAAAGTGGAAAACCAGTATTTGAATACCAATAAAACCCACTCTTGCAATATTGTAATGTTTTTATGCATGTTTTGTCTGCCTGTGTTTATTACATGTACTTTTAGAATTACGTGAATAAATTTATTTAATAATTTGAGGAGTGAAATCAGCACAGTTAAATTTTATATCGAGAATAATTTCAGAAAAGTAATATTCTTATATAATAATGCACTTGTAATACATTAAATTATTGTGAATGTCAAGTATATATCTATGTATATATTTCCGACGAAATGTATGGTAGAGGTGTTAAGACCAGAAATACTTTTAAAATTGGTAACATAATATTTAAGTTGTCAGATAACAATAAAAATATCATTATATTTTAAAAAGCCGTATCAAAAGTTACTGATAAATTTCATTTCTCTTGAATACTTTATTGCGTCTGCCGGAACCTATTGATTATTAATTTGTGAGTCAATATGGCGCTGTAACGACGCTATTCTGTTTACAAAAATATACATAAAAGTATAACTAAGTATTGAAAAACAACTTTTCCTAACTTATTCATATTCGGACTAAGGCATTAAAAAGAATTTTAGTTTTTTTATTTTATATTTGGGTAGTATTCATAAAGTTAAAACCTATTTTTTTGGATATTCAGAAGCAGTATGGTCTAAGACTTTAGCTCGATGCCTGAATAAACATCTCTTAAATTTAAAAAAAATATACGTAAAGTTCATTCACCAGGATAGGACATGAACCTGTGACCTCTGGGATAACGTCCCCGCAAATTATATTTACCCCAATATAAAAAAAAAATAACGTGTTTAAATGTTCTTATATACAATTCTAAACATTTCATAAATACTTGCGTTCGTTTATCTCCGATTCAAATAGTATTAATATAATTTTACTTAAATACAATGTGATACAAATATGTAAATACAATGTCATTAATAATAAAAAAATATATATTTAAATCAATGTACAAAAAAAACTTACTCAAATCCATTAAAATATTGCTCAGGGAATTAACAAATATGAACCAGAGACACATATTATTGTGCATTTCAATATCTGACTAACTGTATTGAATTGAGGTTTCGAAGGCTATATCAGCTTCGTGTTATTTAAAACCGATCCTTCAGGTTTGGAGATAAGGGTGATTTTGCTGATAACTTCATTAACGCGGACTTATTCATGGGATAGTGGGAAATCCGCGAGTGAGTCACCCTACAACTGAAAAATACGTCACGTACTTAGAATCACTCATAGAACCTTTCATTTTTATTATTACTGAGAATAATAAACTTTATAAAACATATTTTCATGTAAATTTAAAAATACATATAAATTACCTTTATATTCCAAGTCTTGAAGCGACATACATCTTATATAAATGTAAGTATAATTTTATGAACCTAATATTCCTTAGAAATGTTTATGTTAATATCATTTTTAGTCCGAACTTCGTTTAAAAGTTCAAGCTGAAACAGTTTAAGGTCATTGACCATACACTGATCCATACCAATCCTTTAATTTTACACTAAGATTGGAGAATTTTTTTAAGTAATGTTACTGATATTGAAAATATAATAACATTAAAAATAACAAAAAAAATGCTGATTAGCTATAAAAGTAACGAAGGGGTAAATAACCTTTTTAGTATTATTAGTAAACACGTTTAATACATACATAATACCTCTATTTAATTAATAAGCTATTACGAATATCTTTTCCATCACATAACTATCAGTACAATCAAACACATAAACAAAATCGGGTTCAAGGACCGCTGAAGTAAAAGCTTTTTAACCTCAGGTCAAGCTACTTCGTCTTTACCTACTGTTTGTACTATTTCAACTTAAAAGAATAATAATAATTATAATAACATTACCTTTCTTTTATCTTTTCATTATTATTTTATCTTTAAGTTGTCATTTGTTTAATATTCTTTTTCATGTATTCCTAATACAATACGTTTAGCGGATTTTATTATTTAAAAATAGCAAAAAGCTTCTTGAGTGTAAGTGTAACTAATTCTTAATATACAATTATCATATTATATAATTGACTTCGTATTTTATTCAATACATCTACTAGTGTGTGTAATTATGTGTGCGTGTGTGTAAATGTTATTATATACAAAGGAACAATAAAAACATATCCGATGGTTTTGTAGCCGAGTATTGATTGTGAGCTTCTTTGACTTCTTACGTAATTCAACCTCCAAACCTAATTACGTACCACCAAAATTTAATCACCTATTTTTAGTCTTATATAAGATATTTTATATTTTTATCATAGAAAATGCATTTACTATACATAAGATTTTTTTTTATTGGAATAAAGTGACTATTATATTTTGACAGATATGATAATTTTTTTTGTGTTTTTTGTGTTTTTTTTGTGTTTATATTTAATTTGTAACTGTAATATGTATTTTCATGTGGTATGCAATAAAGTGTATAAATAAATAAATAAATAAATAAATAAAACTCTTAAATCCGCTTTTACATGTAGGTACATAAATGTATAAAAATTGAACAAAATGGAGTCTTTGGTAAATAAACCGTCTGTTATTCATGAATTAAATGTAATCCAAAGGTTAAATTTAATAAATGGATCAATATTGTATCAGAATCACAAATAACCGCTTACTTCAGTTAAAATGGCCGCGAACACGCAAACTTATCTGTAGACATCTCGGCGCCGCTACCACTGCATAGAAGAAGTCTTACGCTACTTACATATTTAGTACATTTGTTAATATATTATAATATTTAGTGATCTGATTATTATATTTAGAAATTATTTTAATGTAATAATATTAAAATATAAAAAAAATATTATTTGCATAAAATTTTCAATTTATTTTGTATATATCATCATGTGCTCTGACACACATAAAATAAGTCAAAAACTAACTTTGAGCAATATTAATAGCTAAAGGTGCAAGGACGGTGTGATCAATACAAAAAGTAATAAAACATAATTGTATGTTCGTACGTCTATAATTATAAAATGAATTATATCCAACCTGTCTAATAGATTGGAGTTTTATTGGACATGTAGGTGTGTTTGAACTATCTGAGATACTTTTGAAAAGACCTTAATCTCTATAATAGAAAACTAAACTCATTTAAGGTCATTGACTAAATTATTACAGTATTTAAAAGATTTGAGTTAAATATAATCTTAACTTAATTTGAGAATATGTCTCTTTAAAACTGTATGTCATGTTTACTGATGATTGAATTGAACTGAATTCTTTGTCCCTGTATATTTGTGATAAAGATCAGATTTTCATTACCAGATTGTAAATCTTAACCTTCATAATAACATGTAATGTTGATCTACATGTCCCTGAAATTATATCCAGACATGATATTTAAGAAGACTAATATTTAAAACTGTTTGAAATAACCATATTTCATAGCAGTGTTTCATTACTATTGTATTATGAACACCAAGAAATATTTAATCAGACAGACGATTGTACAAATACATTTAAAATGTAAAAATATATATAAAAAAGGGGTTGTTGTCAATCTTGCCTTAAGCTGCGAATGTGGGGCACAAGTTAATAACTCTAAGCCCCACATCCATCTTGTTCTTCCAAGGTTCGTTTTCTTTAATATTCTGAGTTTGCCAATTTGTGTAACATAACAAGGGGCTTTAGATAAAACGGTTTCATGAATACAACATTTATGAGGAAATACAAATAAATATAAATTGATATATTATTTAAGATTTAAATGAATTAAATCTTTATCAGTACCTAATTCAAACTTAAACGGAAAAAGTTGAGATTTATTGGTATTTAGCTTCCGACATTGTAGAATCACTTAAGCACCATGTTAACGTGAATTAGAGAACTACCAAGAGTATTGTTCTCGTATACAAAAAACCGTTGTATCTCGTATAGTCAAAGCTAAATACAAAACGTATATCGTATGTATAATACTACATACTATGAGACCACTAACCTATAAAGCTGTCCTCGTCGCTGGCGTGCAGCGCGTGCATGACGAGCGCCAGCAGCGCCGGTCTCGGGCGGCCACCCAGCGCGGAGCCGGAGACGCCGCTGGGCATACCCTAGCGCACTGCTGCTCGAAGCATCGCTCTGTGGAGGCGTGGTTATAATATTATTAACTAGATTACTATTTATTCATACCACGTTATTTTATTTATATCATATATGTCTATTTTTTTTGTGTCGAGCTTTTATTGTTTTGCATCCCTTTGTATGGAGGTTTTGAGTCTACTTTATTTACTGCATTATCCATTGTTTCGCTTACGCTTAATGAAAAAGCTTTAATAAATATTATAATTATTAAAAATTAAAATATAGAGCACTGATGCTCTGCGCATCGCTGTGCGGTTTCGTAAAAATAATTTAATTACTTGTCAGTAGTATTACGAAAAGTAAAAATATATTATTTATATATGTCCCACAGCCAGCATATGTAATATTTTATCTTATTATGTAGTTTCTTATTTTTTCTTCCTCGGCGGCCAGTCCCTTGCAAATATAATATTGAAAGTAATATTTATTATATAAATACTTTGTAGAGAGTTTCATATTCGGATTTCGTGAAATAATAAGACAATGTTAATAATATTAGAATACACATTTTAAATATTAAGTGAAAACTTTGTATATTATCTTTAAAAAAAATATATATTTAATGACAGATATAGGAGAGACAGGTCTTTACTTCTTATAACGATATGTTTTAATGATAAATACCTCATGATCTAATAATGACATAAAAGTGACGAAGTTATAAAGCTTTGTTCCCAACTTGACCGAATCGCTGGCTATGACGTTCAAATGGCCTTGCACATTGATTAGGGTGTATTACTTTACAAATCCAATACCATATGAGCTTGCACAATACACATGACACAGCCATGATGTCACACGCTAATCACAAAGGTCAAAATGCCTTACATTTTTACACGACTCTGATAAATGCTACTTCCCAGTAAAAGCCTTGAACTTCACCCATTAGTAACTGGTTTTTTATTTACTCATATCCTCCAGTAGTACGATTACTCAATACTTATATAAAATGCAACTCTATGTCCGTTTGTAACATACCTTGTCATTGACTATTTAAAGATTTGGATAAATTGTACATATCTTTTTATATATACTAAATAGCTTTCTGGATAAATGTTATTCATTACAGGTTCTTTTTAAGCAATGAAAACATTTTATTTTACTGAACAGTTCTAAAAAATTATTAACATAAAGTTATATTTTATTATTTTCTCTTTAAAAACAATTTATCTTTTATTATTTTAATTGTTTAAAGAGTGACAAATAACAATATTAATATACCATTTATAAAAAAGTAAGTCAAGATCAAAGCATAAAATTCAAAGACAATTTGTAACCCCAATGTTTCTGAGTAAACAGCTCATAAACATTCTGTAAACAGACACACCTTCATGTTGACTCAACGGTACTCGAACCCATAAGAAATAAAAGAAAAGTCAATATCAATTTATGCACTGACAAAATCTTTTATGACAATTTATTTTTGTAACTAACTTAAATATCTAAATTAAATATTATTTATTGTTAACAATTGGTTCAAACAACTAGACGTAGATATGTTAACTTTTAACAGTTAAACCAAAAAGTCAACTGTCAAGTATTCAACTCCCTCTCTGTAAAGTCTTATCAAAATTCAGACATTTGGAGAAATTAAGCGTAGTTGACAGTTGTCTGATAGTCAAACTTATACTCATAATATTTGACTGGGGATTACTCTGGTGTCTGGTATAATATTGTCCAATTTATAAGCTTATTGTACATTGTAATTTGTATCAAATACCGAAATAATGAGAACGCTCTAATATAAAGTATCCAATACTCCTGTGAAGTCTTTTAATAGTTAATCCAATTTAATTCAATGTTAGCATTTATCAATAATAATATATGCAGCAACATAGAGAATAATTGGATTTAGTCAGTAAATTAAGTAAATGTACGAATAAACAAACTCGAATACTTAAGAAAATAGCCCGAGACAATGATAGCGAGTTTTATTTTACACACTACTGCCATCTAGTAAATAACAAGACAATTACACTCGTGTAGGACATTTTGTTTTTATTGTGCCTGTAATTACGCGTAGGTACCGTTAGCGTCCGTTGTTTTAATTTACGCAAATGGTCGAACTGGTTGGATTTAGCAACATAACTTGCACTAGACTTTAATGGTTTTGACAGTGAAAAACAGTTTATGATCTTTTTTAAATTTTGAATGGACATAAAAACAAAATTAAAAAGTTTTCGTTATCTATAGCTTAAAAAAAATCTTGCATTTAATTTGCATTCCTTTGCCTAGCAAAAGTCCCAACCCGAGCGTGTCACGAAAACGAATAATATTTACTGTAATAGTCTCTCAGATAGAGAAAAAACAAGAGATAATACATGATATTTGACATATATAAACTAAAACGAAATATTTGTTTAGAGAAAATAGTTTCGTAAATGCCCACTTCATGCACATTATCATTTTTATACAGACGACTCTCCATTAGTTTAAAGAAGAACAAAGCATTTAACTATTTCACTAACTGCTTCGTAACAAGTTAATCGCTACTACATAATGAGCGGCCTACTTCGAAACTTTCGTGGGACTTGGGTTAGGATCCAGTTTATGTGAGGCTAGGACTATAAATACTTAGCTTATAGTCACCTTACAAGCTCTTCAGTTTCAGATAAATGTTCAAAGTATAAAAACACAAGGTATAAATTCACTATCTTTTGTAAGTCTTCAGGTGTCTCCCTTCTACCACTAGAAAATAATAAACCATCTAGTATCACTATTTTATCTAATAATTATTTATCGTAATTAGAGCCAAAAAGTGTTCGGGTTTACACATAATACATTTACAAAAAGTATCCTAAAATATGTAAGGTTAGTTATCGCCGCAAACATTTTTGGGAAAATCCTGTCAGTTATATTTTTAAAAATTGATGTTTGTGCGTAGTGACGACCGACCAACAGACGATCAAAGTTTTAAAACTAATTATTAACAGTTTAGATATAATTATTATAGTCTTTTGAGATAATTGTTCAAATCTATTTCATCTAGTGTTCATTTCATCAAGCGGCATGTTCTACAATCGCGTTATTGTCTAACTCTAGTTAATTATTACGACCCTAACACCACATCATCACTCCATTTGAAACATATTCTCTTTAATTAAAACACTAAGTCAGTCAACTAACAAATTTTTACATTTATTTTTAGGTCTTTTGTACATGGCTTGAATGAGTAAGTATGACTTCAATTAGTTAAATATATGCGTTAAAATATTGACTGATACAAAACTAAATGACTAGCTTATCAGAAATTATATAGTAAAGTTTATAAATTATTTAGAATAACAAAGTAAAACATTTAAAATCTAAAGATATATTTTTTGCAATACGTACGTAATATTCTATTCTACACAACTATCATTCTAATGGTATGACGAAACTAATTATATAGGATATTATAAAAAAGGTTCTTCCTCTGCAATGTTATTGCTCTTAAGATAAATAAAATATTAGTAGGTAATATAACGGCCCAATATTTACAATAGCTAAACAAGATATAAAAGAGGTCTTTTACATGGCTAATAAGTCAATCAACTGTAGTAAATAGCACAATGTAATGCGAGCGTCTTTGATTCCCATTTTAGGCAACAGATACCAATATCAAATTTATAAATCGACTTGTAAACTCATTACTGCTATTATTGCTATATATGAATTTAATTACAGAAAGACGTCTTACAGAAGTCATTCGTCAGTATTAATAGTTTCAACTGGTCTCTATCAACCAGTACATTGCTTGTAAACAGAGCCTGATCTATATCTGTCATATGTATCTAGTCAGTAAATGACAAATTAATATTGAAATATATTATATCATAGAATTATTGTGCATATCATAGGGGAGTCATATATACACCTGTGAATGTCAATTTCTGACAAATAATAAAAGAGGCAAGATGAGAGACGAATACTTTGTCTAATCACATATGAAAAAAAGAAAGAAAGATAAGTGACATTTTCTTTCTTTTTTATTTCAATAGAGAATTTTTTGGCAGGCTTACCTACTCTATGTATAATCTCTATGATAAACATAACGTAAATACTGCATATTCAAGTAGAAAGGAATAATTGCAGTCATTAGAGTGCAGGCCTCAGGCCTTTGACTGTTTGTGGGTCATTCAGAGGCCTTTATCTGTTCCCGAGCTTTGCGATAGAAGGCGGAGTGATTAAACCCGTATTAAAGAACTGCAAGAGGAATGCGAGGGAAAATTGTAAGTAAAGAGACAAATTGCGTAATATGAAACATTTCAAAGAAAAAACTATTTTTCTAGACATTTAATAAATCTTTATTTGAATAAATACCAGAAATTTATCAGTAAAATCTTCATTTGTATAAACATTTAAATGACAAATCTTAAAATGATATGTTAAAAACATTCATTAATGTTGTTTACGGAATGTTTGCAGTGAAAATTATATGTTTGCTTAGTTAGTGATCATGTTGTTTGAATCTCTGAAACTTAATAAAAACCAAATACATGATAAATTTCCCAAATATAACTATGTAAATGTAAACGTTAGATTATAATTATTGAAGTTAACAAAGTTACCACATTGAACTAAGTTCCTGTCGTGGCTTCGCTCTGTAAGTATAAAATTACATGTTATTTTCCAGAAGAAACTACTTCTTTACAAACTTAAATTACCTATAGGTATAATAATATGATACTTTAGAACTAGAACATCAAATTTCCAAGCCCCAGGACTATAATAAAACAATCAAGTAAAGCTTTATGTATCCAAACAATCACAGATATGACTCTGTCCCTCTGTCGTTCTCTTTCTTTCTCTCTCTCTCTCTCTCTCTCTCTCTCTCTCTCTTTCTCTCTCTATTTCTAGTTATTATTCTATGATAAATTAAAAAGCATTATGTCTGAAATATACTAAGTATTACGCGACTTAATTAAGTACTAACTTATTTGATGTACATTTACTGGTTCCAATATTACTGTTTTAATGAAACTGAAACGATACAAAAGATAAATAACCGAACCGTTTTATATACAAAGTCGAAGTTCAATAAATTTTAATACAAACTAAAGTGTTATAAATGGTTTACATTATGCAAAGTTCACACGCTGAGGTTCTTAATTTATAGGCGATTCGAATTTTGCTTTTAAGATTCTGTACTAAAGTTGTAACTTATTATGGTGTTTGCTTCTAGCATAGAAATAAGTTGTGTAAGTCACATAAAAATCTGTTCGGAGGCGTTGACTGAAGCTAGTTAATTGATAAAAATATTACAATTTGAATAATGTAATATAACTAATTTACTTTCTTGGAAAAAGCTGTAGGGTTTTATTAAGAATCTTTACCACTAGAGGATGAAATACATCTATATCTGTAAAATATATTTACAATGGTTGAACCGCCCCGTTGGTCGAGTGGTTAGCGCAGACGCCTAACGTATCACGGCGCAATGGGGCTCGGGTTCGATTCCCGGCGGAGACAGGCATTTATGTGATGAGCATAGATGTCTATGTTTCTGGGTTTGGTCGTTTATTATATATATTCTCAGTAATTATATGTGCATTTCTATGTATTTGTATCGTTGTCTAACACCCTTAACACAAGCAAATAATTTGCTTACTTAGGGGTTAGATCAATGTGTGTAATTTGTCCTGATATTATTTATTTATTTATTTAATGGTTTTTTAATACTACGGCCAAAAAATATACGATTTCCTTCATCCATCACACTTACCCACCCAGTGCTTACATGGGTACCACTATATC
Source organism: Napeogenes inachia (assembly GCA_959347355.1). Lineage (NCBI taxonomy): Eukaryota > Metazoa > Arthropoda > Insecta > Lepidoptera > Nymphalidae > Napeogenes > Napeogenes inachia. The sequence goes on along the minus strand of OY365793.1, from coordinate 17,191,712 downwards.
AGAAAATTTTTGTTTAATCTCATAATACCAATAACAATATAATTTTAATTAGCCATATTTATACATTTCATTCTTGTATTAAACAATAAATATATCTGAATAACACAGTCGTACTTATGATAGATTATGGATTAAGTATTAATTTTATTAATTGTGTACATATTCAAATCGGTAAAAATATATTTAAAAAAATAATATTCATGTTGATAAAGTAAATATATAATATTTGTTCAAATAATATTTCACAAAGTCGTCTAATGACTTTATGAAATTGTTTCTCCAGAAAATTCCTTCCAGAATACTAAAACTGATTTGAGCTACAATTACAATACAACAGACGATTTACTCATGTTCAGAAACCCAAAATAGTGGATTGGTGATACATTTTTTTTTTAATTTAAATGATGATAGATGGTTTATGATTTTAATTTGAGTATGACACTATTGTGGAAACAGAAGTCGCTGGAAACTAGTCTTAAAATAGTAAATAATAATGAGCTGTGATACAAATGTGTAAGGGTCATTTCTCTCTAATTTCTCTATAGCTAAGTAATAATTATAAAGCAATAAAGTTTGTATGTGACTTTTATAGCAATTAATACTGTTAGTGGAATGTTTAAATCAAATAATATATTTAACGCATAATATTCAAAGACTTGACTGACTATGTCTAGTCTTTACGTCAAAAATAATTTTATTTTATATTCAAACCATTGAACATTTAAAATTACCTCGATTATATTTATCAATAAATTATCTATGTTATGATTTAAATTTTAAATAAATAGCTAATGGATAAATCTTTAACGGGATCAAGACTCGTATTTGCGACATTTAAAAGTCTTTTTCCATCACATAATTACGTATCATTTAGTCCTATGCTCATATACTATTTGTTTAAGTTGAAAAAAAATAATAAACTCGAAAATATATATAACCCAAGCCATGTTAAGCTTATTATTATTTTTTAATATGGAATGAAAAAAAAACCCGTATACTATATTCTATACTATATTTATTTAAAAATTAAAAACGATTATTTAAAATTAAAGATTTTCTAGCACAAAATAGTAACAAATCCCAGCGAAAGTCTCTTAAACCAAAAGAAAATTAAAAAAACTGTCAGCTGTAAAGTGATTGCATGCAAGTCCTCAAGGCTTTTATCAGAGGCTTCACGGTGTCAAGTGGCGCGCTCTACGGCCTCTACAAGCCGCTACGATCGTCCTTTACCCTGCAGTCTTTTGTAGAGCTTTTAATTAATTCTAGGTAAAGCTACGTTCAATGTAATTTTCGTAGAGCTAATATGGTTCGTTTTTAATGCAAAAAACACATGTTTTGTATTTGTCGACAGTTATTTGTAACTTGCAAAATGTAAAATATTAATGATATAATATTGTTTACAAATAAGCAAGCAACTTCAACTTATTAATATCGTGTATCATTAATTGAATACCAGCCAACAAACAAAGTGGCAATTATAAATATATAAAATAATTATTGATTTCTCTATATAAATGTGGTTTATAACGTAATAACATACAATTACGAGTACTTTTAATTTTTTTTCGACATAATCTATTGATAGCCAGTACCTACTGATTACGCAATAGCATCGGTATTCTTCATCAAGGACTACGATGATAAAAGAATCATATATTTTTATTATTCCAGCAGTGAATGTAAAATAATTCCGCAATGTTTCCTGGTTAAATAAGTTCTGAGCATTCAAAACTCGACCTTAAAGCCAACAACATATCTAGCAGTTATTGGATGCGTAATTGGCTTCTATTAAACCTTAGTAAGGTTCTTGAGGGACGGAACCGGAAGGAAAAGCGGATTAGTCCTTAATTCGTTCAGGGTTACATAATATATATTAAAAAACTATTAATACATATTTCGCGTTAGTAGATCACAGAATTTCCATAAACAATTTGCAACCCCATTTGATTACAAGTGTCTTGTATTTTTTGTTCTTTCTCTTTTCTACTTTCTAACTATAAAAAATTATAATATTTAGTTCTTATATAACAGCCAATGGCTAAGATATCGATATTTTTGCCAACATTTTATATGGGTACAAAAAAATCCATCTTATCCGAGGATAATTGCTTTTAACTCACACTGAGTTATTGATTTGTGTCTGCGATAAATAACAGCTTATTTTTGGTTTTCAACCTGCCGAGTTATATTATATCATATTTACAACATTGAACTATTTTAACTCACATAGGGATGTAATTTTGAGTCTACTAAAAACCAATATTTATTGCGTTTTTAAAAAATGTAAGGATTTGAAATATATGTCAAGCTAATTTTGTTTGAACCTCTACTTAAAAACGATATTAATAATAATTATTTATTGTGAAGAAATCCGTAGCCATGACGCTTTCTTGTAAGTACCTTCAGAATATCTCGTTTTTAATTTCTTTAAAGCGTGCTTAAGATCTAAATATCAATGTCCATGTTATGCGACGTAATTCGTCATATCTGATATTCAACATAAAAATTCATTATATTAGTAGGTACGTTTAAATTCAGATATTATTTAGAGAAATGTTATTCCATGCTTATTTATTTCATCAATAAAAATATTATAAGTTACGAGGTTATTAATAGGTAAAGCTATTTAGTTTAAGGTCAAATGCTAAAATCGATTACTTATGAACATACACAATATACAAATAGTACGTAAGTATATAAGCTATATTAAGGAACACGGTATATCTTATAGAGCCTAGCAAACCATCTTATGAGAAGAGTAGACATTTTAAGACGCAGTTTCTACGCACGTTTTAGGAAATGTTTTGCTCAAGACGACGTATTCTTGTTAAATGTAATTTAGTTTATTAATGTCTGAGATACACTTATTAACTTTAATTAAGTTGACGTAAAAACTATACATATTTATATATGCATGCAATATAAATTTATATATAACGCCGCCAACCGAAAAATCAATCATTTCTAGCGACACTGTCTACATTTAGAAACATATTTGGAATATTCAACATTGGACAAACAAACAGGTTATTATAAAAGCATCTTACCTCTCAATTTAGTCAACACTTCTGTGATCTATAATTATGACGTAATCAACTATTTTACCACCAAAAAGAAAATAATCACACCACTGTGTTGTTACATTTAAATATCTCTGTTATATCTTTTCTTTAAATGTAAGTTTTGTGACGCAAGAGAGATATAAATGGTAAAATAAAATGGAGTCCACGATTTGGGGTTACAGAGCTGAGCATAACTACGCATGCGTAAACATTCTCCCCTTGCGTTTAGAAACACCCCTTGTGTAATATTTCTAACTAATTAAAGCCATTAAACAAACAGTGATAATACATCCCGATGACATGTCTTCTGATATGAACAGGTTTGAAACTTATATAGAATATAATAAACTTCAATACTCACTTAGTATAAGCACCTCTGAATAAAAAAACGAACCATTTCGCTTTTACATAATTGTCATATCGTTTATTAAACACAGACAAACACACGCAATACACACACTCACACATAATCAATTCATACTTTAACTGTGATATATTAAGCTGAAAATAGAATCCTGAGAACGAAACTAAGTGTATGTTCTAAGAAAAATACAATGTCATATTATAGAAATCAATCCCAATATGGCCATAGCATAACACTGTTCAAATGAATACGATAAATGTCTTAGGATTTTATTTCTGTATTTAATTAAATAAGATTAACATGGGTAAACACTAATTATCTTTATAGATGAACATTATTTCTAATTTAGGTATGATTTTTATTTTTCAATAAACTATTATAAGCATACTAACTAGATATAAATAAAAACTAAAACAATTTAAATGTTACTAAATCGATTTTGTAAACAAAAAAACAAGAGTTCAGTATTTCATAAAAATCGTTATCTTTTATCGAGAAATCAATTGTCTGAGGGCCAATCTAATCCATAATTTAATGTTAATTTGCTATTACAATACTCAACTATTTATTAAAAAAATATTAAGGTTATATGAATTCAACATTACAGTTAAACAATACCAGTAAATACAAATATTATTTGTACTTATCTTTTTTGTTACTACAATAAAAATATGAGATAGGGTGAAATGTATTCCGCAATTAGGTATTCCGCAACTCGACCTAATTGGTTTATATTTTTTTCAGATATCATATCATTCATCATATCATTCATCATATCATTCATCATGTCATTCATCGGTACTGTTTCTGGTGTTTTCTAATAGATGCAATACTATTCAGTGGTAGTATTTTCCCTAAGATTTTTTTAGGAAGTATTTGATGTAACTATGAAGAGGCAAGTTGTCACTTGTAAACAACATAAGGAAAGTTTTAAATACTTTTTCCCCCTTTGTAAAAGAGAAATTAAGAATCGAAGATCAACAAATGTGGATGAAGGGAAAAGAAAAACTTTCTTTTGACCTCCCCGTCTTAGCCTCCACCTCCCACTTCTCATAAGATATTTTATCACAGTTACCTACTTTAAGCATATCTGTGAAAGGGTTTCACCGCCATAACCAACCCCGTTCATTCACACACCCCTGTCAACTTGGTTCAGCCAGCTGTCTAGCTGGCTTCGTTGGACTTAATTGCACCCAAACCAGCCTTGCATAATATTAATAATGGTTCAAAATTTTCTTGTGTTATTAATTGTATTCGTATTGTGATAGGTCTACTAAGTGTACAATTTGAAAATGAAATAACAACATATTCAGGTTTATTTGTAATTAATTAACTGGCCACCTCTTCTCTTGCAGGCAGCGTCTCTACAGTCTACATCAATCCCAACAACATTTGTTCTACGACTTTTTACAAATCTTGATAATTAACACAAAAAATAACGAAACAAAATAATTTTTACTCCCTCTGTTACTTATTACTCTGTATTTTGTAAGGAGTACCTAAAATGTAAACGCCCGAGCCATACCTATGCTGAGTTAATTCCAGTTCTTTGAAAATTTTTAAAACTATTATTAATAGTTCCACAACTTTTTAATTTAAAAAAGTCGTGGAACAAATGTTGTCGGGATTAATGTAGAGAGACTGCCTGCAAGAGGTGGCCAATTAATTACAAATAACCCTGTACATCTAATATAAGGTATATTGCCCTGAAGTCTGGGATTCTTGTGCGTCCGGCCGATGACCCGATGTTTCGTATATAGTGCATCAGAGAGTCAATAGACCTGGACTCTATCAATTGGGACCTTACCACTTATACCTCTACTCGGAAATCTTAGAATTTGAATTAGTTTAAATTGTTTAACAGGTGTCTAACAATGACATTTTTTTTATATTGTAGTTTTGCTAACGGATGTAGCTTCAATATTCTTCATACTGGAATAATGATTGCGACATGAATTATAATTTCTATACTCACGAGTCATAACATGTTGTGGCATATTCATGTTTGAAAAGCGAGACTTGTATGATATTAAAATCTTTAATGTCAAGGGTATTATAACAGGAAATTGGCATTGACAGGAAAATGAGAAATCGTATCTATTTACATAAGCATGAGCCGGTTTTATTTACGAACAGAATAAATATGTTTTTTTTGTATTTACATGAGGTTTTTGTGTTTGGATGAAGAATAATCACATATTTTACTTGTTCCTTTTTTAAAACTCTTTAAAAGTAAGATTTGGGCCTCAAATGAAAAAAAAACATGCGATTATCAAGAAAGTATAGGTGTTGTTAAATTAAAAAATATATATATAGAAACTTAAAAAAAAACTAAATCCCTTTAGTGATAATGTTACCAATACTCAATGATTTATGTTATACTACCACGTTTTTATCAAATCATAAACATATTACGAAAGTCTTTTTCCAAACAAATGCCAGCGTGAACAGATATGTTATTTCAGTATTTATAACCTACTATGCACCTAGTGTTCAATGCAGCAAAAGGGAACTTTGAAATTATACATAGTAACATTTTAGGTTGAAAAGTTTGTAAAAATACCGATGCTTTAGAACTACTATCAAAAAACGCTACGCTTAAAAAACGGTTTAGTGAAAATGTACCATTTTCTCGGTGACGGTAATATTTTCAAGTTCTTTTATTAAACAATTGATATAAAAAATAGTAGGACACAGGATATTTAGGAAAAGTGTATAAAACAAAACAACGAAAGAACTATAGGAATAAAATTTGTATTTCACAGTTCAGAATTGTTAATACATAATGTAGTCTTTAATAAAATATAACTATTCGCTATATCATTGCAATAACACTCAAAAATACACGTCTTAACAACAAATAGCTTAAAATACGTTACAACGGTTCCGTATAACGTTATAGGGATCTACTTAAACTATCTGCGTGTATACAGCTAGGTATCCTCTGGATATTAATTATCAAAATATATTTACTTCATTTAAATTGTAACTAACACTTCATTCATTTATATAATTTTAAATGAACTGGACTCAGTGCAAATAATACGTATGTTTTCAATACTTACTTTTATAATAAACGCAAATGTACGAGTATGCACTATTTAAATAATTAAAGTCCAATTCCTTATTTACATTAAATTATGTATTTGATTTTACGCTAATTACATTGATAAAAACTGCGATAAATGCAACCTTTATAAATTTGGCTATTGCTAAATAATCTAAAAATTTCATCGAAAGTAAACCTTGCATCAAGCAAAGTTGAACTTAAACAAAATCTAATCTAAATGGTTATTAAAGTTACTAATAATCAGCACCGTGTTTATTTGGTCATCCCCTGGGCGCGTCTCTCCCACTCCGCCCTCATCTGCAGAATCCCTTTGAACTGCGGGGCCGCATCCGCTTCTTCCTTCTCCTTCTCACTTTCAATCTTCTCGCTATCCCCGTCTTTTTCTATCACAGAACTTTCTCGCTTCTCTTTATCTACAGATTGTCTGAAATCCGTTCTCTGCCACGGCCTTTTCGTAAGGGTATCGGCCTTGTAGCCCATTGCCTCATTTTTGGTGATGCTTTTGATGTCTTCTCTGTCATTTGATGAGTCTGGGAATGTTCTGTTCCTAAGTCTCTTTTCAGGGGTAGAGTCGGAGACTTCTTTCTTGTATTTATTCACTTCGCTTCTATAAACGGGTGCACTATCGCGTTTCGGTGCTACGCTGTTAATGCTGACACTTCTCTGATAATGTCCGAACTGACTGACGCGGGCCGCGATGTCGACTAACTTATTTTCCGGACTTTGTTCTTTACTTTCTTCATTTTCTTTGTCACTGTCTCTGGACTTTATGGAAGCATTGAATTCGTTTTTCAATAATTTAGATCTTGTAGCATTATTTTCACTTTTGTTAGCTTCTGCTATTTCCTGTGCTATATGATCTGCTTCGGAATCTTTGAGTTTCAAGGATCGCCTCGCAAAGACTTTCATTAGTTCTGGTTCGTCGTCGTGTCTTTTAGAATCCTTGCCTATTTGTTTCTTTCTGTAGACAACTGCTTCCTCGTGCCTGTCGGGTATTTTATTCTCGTTACTGTCAATGCTTTGGATAGAACTCTTGCTTCCGAAACTGGAATGCGATTTTTGATCCATAGATATGTTATCAATTTTTTCAATGCTTCCTTCAGTGCTGACTGAACTTGTTCTTTGCTTTTCAAATCTTTCATGTGACTCGACACTAAACGATTTCTTTTTGAAGAAATGCTTTGGTGTTATAGGACTCTGTGGTGCGACGGCAACTATAGCTTTAGCTGAAATAACAATAGGCTTTTTTTCTTCCTCCACGTGAATAGGGTCTGTGAGCTCAGAATTTTTTAATGATTCCTTTACGCATTTGACAGGTTGCACAGACTTTGTTTCGATTACCACAGAACTTTCTATTTCTTGCTCTTTTTCTACTTGAGAACTATCAATTTTCTTTGGAGATAAATTTGCAGTCAAAACCACATTTGTAACAGGTTTGGCATCAACTCTATTTAATTGTATATTCAAAAATTCTGGTACACCTGGCTTGGTTCCTGTTTTTTGATTTTTATCATCACTTTTGTTTATTTTTGTAGTTTCAATAGCTTTTACTACAACAGGTGTGTTATCTTTATTTATGTGTGTCACAGATATAAACCCTTCTGTCTCCAGCTTTGTATCTTTTTGAGGATGTTTAGCGCTGTGTCCTATAGCACTTTCAACAGATATAGTCTTACGTCTATCTTCTATAGGTTTTTCGGGGCTACTCTTAACACTGTCTAAAGAACTAGATTTGAGTATTGGCGATATTATTGGCTTAGGGGAGCTTATTATATCATCGATTTTAGCCTCTATTTGAGAAATATCACTATCACGTTTATGAGTATCCATTGTTATTTGAATGCTATTTGTAAATAGTTTCCTGTCTTCATTGATATCAGGTTTCAGGCTGTCAAGGTAACTGCTGTCAGTGCTGGGTAAACTATCGTAGTTGGTTTCAGAATCTCCAGCCAATATATTGTAGTTTCTAGCGGACAAACGTTTAGTACAATCGTGTCTTTCGCTGACATTTCTCCTGTAGTTGACCTCCCAACTTTCTAGTAGCGGTTCTGAAATTCCTACAATAGCTGGTAGACTCGGCATCTGGTTCTCCTGCGAACTGATTGAAGGCGACTCAGAGGCGTATCTGAAACTGTGCGATTTACCGATGCTGCTTCTAGTTTCTACATATTCGTCACCCAAAGATCTCAACCCCGAAGTCACATACGACTCTTCGTTCTTGCAAGCGTGATGAATAGAATCGCGTTTATAAACAATTTCCTTCTCACGAAAATCCGATTCTGACGATCGACTCATATATTTAACATTTTCAGAGCTGTGAGTCTTGTTTTTTGCAGGCGATGATGAAACAATAATACTTGGGTTAAAATAGGGTATGTTTTTAGGCATACTGCCGCTGTGGAATACACAGTCATTGTTAACACTTTTAATTCTCATGCCTCTGACAGGTTCTTCATCTGAAACTTCAAAAGTAGGTGACAGACTTTCTTCGTCTGTTCTACTCGCTATCTCATTAGCAAGAAATGCTTTTGTAGAATACGGTTCAATCAATCTCTGCACAGAGGCGGGTCTTTTCGATTTATCGTGATGCAAATTGAAAGATTCCCTCCTATCATCAATGGCCTCCTTAGACATGGAACGCCTTTTTTCAATCTTTTCACTAAACTCATCGCGTCTGCTGAATCTATTTTTCATTTCGTAGTTTAACATTTTATCAGTTTCATCGGCGGCTTTGAGATCTATGTTGTAGTCGACGCCCGAAACTTTGGCCGCACTGTATACGTCTTTGTAAGCCCCGTCGTGGACGTAGGCACCTTTGTTATCAATTCTTTTGTGCATTTGATTGGCGAAGGCCTTCTGACCGGCGGATTTGTACGACCTCTCAGTCTGTTTATATCCTTGTTCGTAATAACATCCCGAGTCTACGGATTTGTATTGCGATGAAGATTTCTCCGTTTTCGTTTTCTTCACTTCTTGCTGACCCTCTCCATCGGCTTGGTCTTTTTTAGACTTCTTTCCACTTTTCCTCAAAAGCAATCTACTGAAAAACGATTCCTCTTTCTTCGAAGATCGTATGACTTCGTTTTCAACTTTCTTTTCTGACTTAGTTTTCTTTTCAAGGCAAGATTCTTCGGCGTATTTCTTTTCCGAACGATACTTTGAAGTCCTCTCTTCTATCTGACGAGTTTCGCCTATTTTTGGTGAACTTTCTCGTAACGGTTGGTCTTGGGTACTGGATTTACTTCTTTTTATTGATGATCTTGGAGTATTATTTTCTGCGATACTCAATTTGGTCGGTGATTGTCCGACAAGTTGACTTAGAGCCAATCCAGGAGGAAGAGAAGAGGATTTCAGTTTGGTGTCGCTTGGTGTTTCTAGAACCTTCTGCAGTTCTCGATTTAGTTGTTGATGTTGTTCTTTAACGATCATATGATGCTTCGTAGTCGTCGATGAAGAGAATGATTCTGGAATAAGAATAATCGACATTCAGAACTATTTTGGAAAAAATAAATTGTTTACATATAAAGGAAAAACAAATTGTTTACATATAAAGTTATTTAATAAACATTTAATTTAATTTGATATACATAAATGTTCATGACATTATACACACCAGTAACGACTTCTGTGGATTTGAGAATGACTTCAGGAGTAGTGCTTCGTATCATTTCTTCGTTCAGCTCGGGAGTTATCGGCAAGGCTGAGGCAGCAATCTGAAATGAGCATTATCATACGATTAGCAAATATATTTATATATTTAATTCAGGTGATATGTGTCATTGTAAAGATGTATTTACACGTAATCGAGTCAAGATATATGTATTACTAATTGGTCAGAATCGTCAAAGTAATGGACCAAAGGCAGAATGTCCATATAATTTTATGTACTCTCACCGGGTTGTTCTTCCGGCGAGGCGCTCCGTGCGTGCGTCGCGGGCGCACGGCCATCTTGTGTCGCGCGGCTGAGTGCGACAGTGGCGCCACACCTGGGGGTGGCTCTGATGACGCTGGAGACACAGTAACATTACGTCAGTTTGTTTGTTATTATACTACTAATATTTTTTTTAGTTGGAGTTGAACGGTATTTTGGTGATGGTACGTAGTGAATATTGACTCTCTTTCATTAAACATGGACAGTTGCAGTTGCTTTAACTCTGACTCCCATTAAGTAGTAGAGATTCCCATTAAGGGATGGAAGAGGAGTTTTGACTCATGAAGAGGAAGAGTTTTCATTTAATATTATGTGACAACATTTACATTTAGGTAGATACCAAACAAATAAATTATGTGTATTCGAAAGTATAGTATTATAAATTTCTAGCTTACTATGATAATGTTATGCTTAATTTTTAAATGTTTTTTTTTAGTTTAATAGGATTTTTCTATTATAATATCTGAAAACAATTCTGCTAACTTGCTACACTAGAAATGGTTGAATAGTTGAAGTACCACTTGAACCGGATGTAAGCATCGCTTTGTGAACCATAATATACTCACTGTAGAGGTCAGAGTGGTCGCTTCGTGAATGGTCGAGCTGGTGCCCGCTGCTGCTATCATCATCCATCTCCGAAGACCCCACGCTGAGCAGTGAGCCATCGCTGCACGACGACTGCGATATCCCTGCATGATGCCGCTGTAATAAAACAAAAAACAATTATTATTAACACAAAGAAATTTCAAGCTTAGAAAGCTCCAATTTTATATTGGCCTATTAATATGTATTTTGAAATAGAAAATAGTACTAATAATTATCTGTTATCACATTTATCACCTTGATATTAACACTTATGTGTCGTCTCCTCGGCGGGCGACGTACTTCGCTCGTGCTCGTCACGCAGAGCATCATAACGATAATTGTTTATAAGTCTATCACATCACTATGTTAACTAGGTACTATTTTAACTATATCTATATCTAAATACACTTCACTCTGAATAAACTATTTATTTCAAAGTCCATTTAAGTATGCTGTAGAAATATTGTATAGCTTTAGATGACTTAAGACAAATTATTGATAATAACATTTATAGATGTTAAACCGTTATCTATAGTTATAATAAGAGTAAATGGTAATATTATACCTAATGCGTTATTTGGCATGCGGTTTCAATCCAAAGCTTTAGATAAATGACAAGATAATATTTTAGAAATTGATCAGCCAATGACGTTACAAGTATTAAATCTTTGAGCTGTTTTTTTGGGTCAATGGAGATTTAGAATTGCAATATCATGTACCTACCTACTCAATGTTTGAATGTTTCTAATAATTTTGTTTGCCATTTTAGCTGTTTGCAATTTTGTTTGTAGTTTAATTTAATTAATGTCTGAAAAGAGCTTGCTTTCGGGATGTATTTTTAATATGTAATTTTTATTGTAGTTCAAAATATATATTCTACTTATTTCTTAAGTAAAAAGTCTAATGAAACTTATAATTAATCTACAATCGCTTATTAATTTTGACGGTTTAAGATACCACAAAGGCGAATGGATATTTTTACAATCGCTTTACAAACATAAACATATTGTATGAATTAAAATGTTATGTATTCTAATGATGAATACGAAGTTTAGTAAAAGATAGAATATACTTATTTTAATAAAACATCTGTATATATTCTTCCTACTTATAATTTACAAACAATTTCACGCTTTTTATTTCCGTGAAGTTATTTATTATTTAATCCAAGTTATTTATTTATAAAGAAAAGGCTTTCAAGAAGTCACGAGTCCTTACTTTCGTTATTAAAATGACATCAGTATATTTTCATGTCATTTTATCATGATTAATAATTATAATTAACTTAAACGTGATAACCACTTATATGAAACACAAGTAACGCTTAAATGATTTGAATATTTATTGACTTTTCAAACGATATATCATCATCAAGCGGGAAGCCGACACCAGTAATGACTAATAATGATTAATGAACTAATGATTGACGATAATGATAATGAATGTGATCTCATTACATGTCAGTGCTAATGTCAGCATTGTGGCAATGTAATGAACACCGCGCGATTACAATAATTGAAATCTTATTATTACAAATTAGCGGTGTGAAAAGGTTTAATATATTCAGATTGTAATTAAGTAATTCAATACTTAATATATTTCAAAAAAATATTGAATTAAATCAGCACAATGTCAATGTCAAATCATTTTTTTATACAAGATACAAAGTCAAAGGTTTTGTTCCAACTATTTTTACATGAGACTTCAGATAAATTTCAGTTCAGTTTTCAGTTTTTAAAAAATCAAACATTTTTAAATTATTACGAGTATTAAAGAAAACAATATATATTTAAATAAAATCTTTAACTACTATATATACATATATTATTTTAAATATAATTTAAATGTTCAATATCATATCAAGTGCTCTCGTTTTGACGATCTGTCGGATTACCGATAACAACTGATAATACACTGATAGTGCATTGGAATATTCAAATATTATGCACTCTCGCCAATATCATATAATATTTATTATAAAAGTATATATATATATACGATAAACTATAATTTGAGTTCAAAAGTTTAGGTTTCTAATGTTCGTATCGATAATAATAGCGACATGTCACAACACTAGTGTATTCCAACATGTAGCAACACTAACAACACTTACAACAAATAAGACAATTAACATATTAAAAGCATATATGTAACCAATTACCAGATTCATTTGCTGGAGTCTTACCTACTCTATATAAAAGATGTAACTTATATAGGTTTATATAGACAGTATTTTATATAGATTTTTTTATAGAAAGTTTTACGGTTCATTACAAATAAATATATATTTTAACCATGGCGAGGACTAAATACTTACAATTTACTATTTTCCAACATGCATTTATTTCGTTTGTACGAATCAATTTGATTTCTATGCAAAAACCATATTTATTTAACATTGAAAAGGTATTGTATTTGAAGATAAAGTATATGAACTGAATAATATGTAAATAATATGTTTCGTATAATTATTTAATGCACCAACTACTGCCTAATATAATATAATATAATTTTCCTTTTATTTGTAAGTTGCAATTAAGAGATAACTTTTAGTAATAAGGTCGCCTTTGTTCTTTGTACCAATGTTTTTTTACATATACTTATTTATGTGCTAATGAATAAAGTAGTACAGTACATGATATTTAAGGTATACCAGATTATACGTTTATAATCAGATTATATTTAGATTTAATATATCTAAATAATTAATAAGCATTAACTACGAGTGATGTAATAAAACAAAGCCCTGTAAGCTCTATACACGAACTCATAGCAGACACATTGTACATACAGTTAACCTACTTGTATTGTTTGAAGAGTGAAGTGATCCGTTTAGTTACCAAATACTCCACAAATCTGACTGAACCTAATTTACATATATAATTATACACATTACATATATATTAATGATATATTACGTTACAAATTATACTATAATATACATAATTAATTGTATAATACATTACTTTATTGCTAAGTGTGATTTAATTTAAACTGAGGTTAAATTAGGTGTTTAATTTTTCCGTTACTTTTTATGTTAAATGCAATACATCAGTTACGTGTAACGGAAGATATTTGTAAAGAATACGAAAACAGTATTGAATAACGTGTTGCTTAACGTTATATGACTTAGAATTGTTTTGTTTTATATTCTATTCAGGTTATAGTGAAATATAATAATATAGGGTCGTAGATCTTGGCTGTCTCTGTGTATGTATTGATCTGTGAAGATACAGAATTTGTTGAGACAAAATATTAAAACAATATCATCGCTGACATATATACAATACTGACATCAAGTATAATGTATTTAATTAGGCACAACCAAAAGCCATAAAAATAAAGAAGATATGTAATTATTTTCAAGGTAGTGTAGTATAATTAATACTAATATTATAATAATTTTAAAATTAAGTATTGACAAATTTTGGCTACATCTGTATTGATCTATAAAAAAATGTAGAGACAAAGAATTACCTGAGTGATAAAATAATCTCGCATGAAATATCAGATATGTATAAATATAAATAAATATTATCGAAAGTATTACTTGCCTCCATTTTCAGATACTAATACAATATCTATAATTTAGCGACACAATTGCAATGTTTTCCAAACCGCGACGCAATTCAGTTAGAAAGCGGATGTAGGGGAATGATACCACAGGATGTGCTTTGTTGGCTCTGATTTATATCATAATAATACAGGTACATGTGACTTTTGATGACGTCATTAGACTTCATAATCATTTGTAGTGCTACTTAAAAGTATGTTTCACGTGCTTGTACTCGATGGGTATTTAAAACTTAAGATTTATTATAATATAGAAAACATCATTAGATTAGAATATTTTTGAAGATTTATCGATATTTTAAATCACGAATATCTGAACGCTATAAGCAAGACCTTAAATTGACAAAAAGAACATCAGATTATCGGACTTTCTCTGTCGATTTATCGATATTTTAGTAAATCCCTAGTACACTTTGAACGCTATAAATATATATTGAATCGACTTTTTTATTAATTTCATATGTTTAATAACATAATACTTTTACTAATTGATAATGCTTTAAGTATATAATTTACTATTTTGATTAGTTTAATATCTTTAATAACATTGTAATTTTATTGACTATTAATATGAGCTAAATTATTAATGCTTTTTTTTATATAACATTATAATTTATTAAGATGGTAATTTTATCAGGAACTTATATATGATATAAATGGTCAATATAAATAAATGATATAAATGGTATACTTCTAAAATATCTTTGATCAATGAGTATTTTAGTATTTTGTAAAGCGTTAATAATAAATGTATGTTTATTTTAACATTGTGTATAATTTGCACTTCAGTTATCGAGTATTTACAACTGTATAATCCGTCAAGTGGTTGATTGATGACGTCACTGATATATATCTATTGATAACACAATCAAGCAATCGATTAACTGAACATCGATTGGTTTGCGATGTTTTTATCGTATTTGTTTATTATTGTGTGTTAATTTTTAATACAGTCCTTGTGACAGCCCTGATACCAAAATAAAATCTCACATTAACTTCAAATCAATTTGCAATTAATAAATGTTAGAGTATCTACCAGGAATCATCTTTTAATACTATAATCGAATTAGAATGACAAGTAACAAGAGGTGAGTGTCTCCCCTCCTTTCTTCTCTTTCGTGTATCACACTTCTTTATCTCTTCCTGTTGTAATATTTATTTCACTAGGAATTACGAATCTTTTCCTTTCAAAGACACTCCAGAGTCAATTTCTATGCCTTTAAACGCCTAAACTTGTTTATTTTAAATGGATACATGTTAAATTTAAATAATTTAATCAGATTTAATTTATTTTAATAATTTTCAAAACAAATATACTTAATAATTTTTAGCAATACATATTTCAATATTGCATCAACTTACATAGGCAATATAAAACACAGTTAAGAAACAGATAACAGAACATCACTTGTCACTTCAGCAGTAAATCCTAGTCAGAAAACAATTGAACCGTGGAAAGCCGCTAGAAAGCGTGCGTAACCTCCTCACTGTACCGTCGTGACACCGACCACCTGTTATAGGGTTGTCACTACTTATAATTTTCTTTTGATTTCTTTTTTTTTTGTTTAAAAAAAATAGTCAATTTACAGAGATCATTACATACAGTTTTTTTTATATTTCAATAAATTTTTGATTGTTATATTATTTTATAATTTTTTTCAATTTCTAGGTTTTATATGAGAAAACAATTTTTATATTTTATGTTATCCGACAACCTTTATAATAGAATGAATTGTAGTCGGCACGTTTTCTTTATAAAAGAAAGCGATATCCGATCGTTCAGATAATAATAAATATTTATAAAAAAAGTCTAACAACAACCCTAGCGAGAAGTACAGGCGTCATTTGATATTTCTATTGGTTCAGTTCCAGTGACTCGGCATGCGTTGCCTAGTTAACTATGAACTCGGAACTATTCCGACGAAACCATGTACCAGTACTAACATTATTGATATGTTAATGTTTAAACCTATCTATAAACATGTATAGCCATGTTAAGCTTATATACATTTAAAATAAATATAGAATGAACAATAAATCGATACGGGCAGGGGTTCGAACCCGCACCGCCGGGGCGTCACGGTGAGTGCGAAAGCAATCCCGTGGCATCCCATTAATGCGAGTAGAGGTCAACCGTTGGTTTTTTAGTGGGTAAACTTAAAAATGGTAGCGTTTGCTATAATGCCGGGAGTCCCACATACCCCACGGCCATGGCCTTCCTGCCCGCTGGGATGATGGGTAAAGCATTTTTCCAACCCAAAATAAAAGGGTTTCGAACCCGCGACCTCTCTCTTGAGCTACCGTATAGCTACCCGTATGGATGAATTAAGCATTCTATATATGATAGTCTTTATCGGGACCGTATATTTATCGGATACGATACATATCTAAAAAATCTTTATATATTAATTAACCATCTAACTAAGTACTCATACTTTATTTTCCTTGACATATATTTCTACATATTTCAGTGAAATGGATATAAAAAGGTTTTATATTTTGATTCATTAATTATAGACAATACAGTACAGTTTTAGGATGCTTTGCTTAATGACCGGATGTGGATCCGGTGTCTGCCAATTCTCTATTTCGCCATATTTTATTGTTAAGGTTTTTCAACCATTTTGAATATATTATGCATGTACTTTTTTTTTTTTAAACTCACACACTTGCAATTTTAATTTTATGCAAACATTATACCTATTAAAAAGAAAGTATGTATGTATGTTCCGGATAAAGTCCGAAACGGTTAGACTGTTTTTAACCAAATTTTTAGTAGATCTTAAGATTGACCCAGCGGGTAATCCTGTAAAGTTTGGTGACGATCGAAACATTTTTATAGAACTGTCAGTGACAGTTTTTTTACTACTGATATTGTTTTTTACATCAAACTATTTAAGGTATAACGTCATGAAACTATCCATGTACAAGCTAGAGAAACGAGTAGAAGAAAATGAAATTCAGGTTGAATCATTATTATTATCGCGCTAAATAAGTTAATTCTTATATTTAACATATTTTTTATTCAGTATTTTGAATTAATACATCCTTAACTTAAGCCCGGCGAAGCGGGCTGGATATGCTAGTTATATGCTAGTAATAAAAAAGTTGTTTGTAATAAATATGCTTATAAACCAAGACTGATACAAAGTGACAAATCCGTATGTTTTGCTTTTGTAATAAAATTTTCTTGAACTATTATGATTATTTAATTTATATTTAAATTCCGATTAAATTACTTATATATATATGTTTATACTTACAAGAGCAGAATATAAATAAACAAAATAGAAACAAAAGACGTCTTAAACTGCAAGGTTGTATTCACTGATATATCTTGCATTGTCTTACAATATAACTCAATTAAGTTTAGATCGATAAAACACAGAGCGCCCACACGGGCTCTGATGGCCTCCGGACGAGGTCTGTTTGCGCAATAACAAAAGCCTGAACGGTTATTAAATATACTATATATATATATATATATATATATATATATATATATATAGGTATCTGTTTGAAATTATATTTAAATATAGAATGAAAAATAAAGCAATACGAGCAGGGATTCGAACCCGCGACTACTGGGAAACCGTCCCGTCGCTCTTCCAACTGAGCTACCCTATCGGTTTATTTTTCATTCTGTATTTATATAAATTACAAGTATTATTTAGGACTCACTAGTATAGTATAAGTTTTAATTGTTTCGGGATGTACGACCATGATAGAAATATTATGTCGAAAATTTTCCAAGCAACGCTTAGCAGCTGATACCGTTTAAGTATATAATTTATAAAACAAATGATTTATTAAGCATTCCTTTAATTGTGCTTGAAAAATATATATATATAAAACTATACACATAGATACATTTATCTATCTATCTTATTACATATCGGATTAATGTTTTAATGTTGTCATTCAATACTATAATGACAAAACACCCTAATTGACTTACCATAATACCTTGACATTTCAAAAACCATATAGAAACAAAGCTGTTTAATCCGACGACATCCTTCGGATACAATCCGACACGCTCTTACTTATATTAGTATTGCGAGACTTTACTGAATAATGTTAAGAATAAGGCCAAGTTTATTCCTTGCTCTACATTCAAGAAATATTTGGTTTATTTTAGATTTTTTTATGTGTAAAAAGGAATATTTGATTTATGACAGTGACGTAGAGGATAGAGCCACTGGTTGGAATTTATCTTTATCTTTGGTTAATTTTAGATTTAAATGAATTTCTAACTAAAAACATTATATTTATGCTTTCAATATTTTTGAGTTTCATTCCATCAAATAAGATAGTAAAAATAAGATAAGATAATATTTAAATATTTTTTTATAAACTATTACGAAAGCAACGAATTTTTCGACTAATTTTAAATGCACTGAAGCACTAAGATCATTTGCAGCTCTTAAAGCAAGCATTTGAAGCACTAGGAAATTATAAAAATCTATCTCAAAGCACAATTTACTTCTGTAAACTTTATAATAAATAAATTTAATTTGTTCTAAAATTAATAATTTAATTAAACTTGAAGAGGACATAAAATCTAAATAAATATTTAGTTCTAAGAAAGAAATACAAATTCTTGGGTAAACGATTGGACAAAAGAAATGTTTATCTTTATCTTTTTTATATTTGGCCAATAGCATAACAGATGTACGTCATACTAAAATATAACAGACATTGTATAAGATGTGGTGACGCGAATATCTAAAGGGATTATGTCAGTAGAGACACTACAAGTGCTTCAGTATCTACTGGCCATAGATGGGTCAAAAGTTTAGTTCTATTTCATAACTATTATATTTTTTAGTTAAACTATAGAATACAAGAATAGGATATATAATTAAAAAAAAATTGAGCCTTGATACAGACGACGCATGGTGTAAGAAATAGAAATACCCAAATCTTTTTCCATAAAAATTTCTCAAATATTATCTGTAGAAATATAACTTACTTCTATGTATATGTATTTGACTACGTTTGTGTTAAAACACCTCGTGTGCTACATTACACATATTAATGATTTAGTTACGAGTTAGTGCTGCAATAAACCTGCTTTTACTTTTATATAATATACAAATTTATTTTAACAAGAGAGATAAATAAAATCTATTTTTATAAATCTACGTATATATATTTTTATCACGAGCCTATATAAAATTGGCGAATTATTTCTGAAGCACAGCTGCATCGAAAATCGTGACATAAAATTATAAATAAATTTAATACGTTTTATTTTTGCATTGGTAAAAGGACGGCGATAGTGATACACACACATACAATAATACACCTAAATACAAATAGACACACACATTTAAACACACATATACAAATAACCACACATACAATAATACACACACAAACGTACATAGTGTGCACAGCCCGTGACCGCTCGTCGTGTGAGCACCCTTAACCTCATTTACAGTTTTGCGTTTATATTTCAGTTTATATGTAAATAATATCAAATATCTACACGCAGCCTTGTACTTGGAAACGTGAGGTACTTCATGTATGTATTATATATTATATTTTATTGTATTCTATATACATATGTAAATATATAACAGTATAATACATATTTTGATAATGTCATTTCTGACAAGAAATTTGATTACTTATCTTGTTGAGATATTTTTTATTCAACTGTATCTGGCTGAGGTCCTGTTATAGGAACGTATTAGGATATTATAGATATTTAGGATGAGGTAAATAACTAAAAACAAATATAAATATTTCAAATATGTCAATAGATTTTAATTTATAGAGTGTTAACGTAAGAAACGTAAATTTTAACGTTTATTTAGTATAATGATAACAAGTTGTCATTATACTAAATTGGAATAACAAGTTATCAAGATCGATAAATATTTAAGTTTTGAACAAACAAACAAACAAACAAACAAAAACGTTAAGACTATAGGCGTCTGCTTTTTAATATTAACAAAAACTAGCTTTAATGTCAAGTAACAAAAAAGAATAAAGACAATAAAGTAAATAATTGAAAACCTCATTATATGTCAAAGTCAGTTAAGTAGACAACCTTTTTGCTCGATCACCTGTTTAACAATTGTCAAAAAAACTTGAGAACCAGACAAGTTACAATACTAAATATAGTAATTCTGGTAAAACTGGCCCAAATTAAAAAGCTCCAGCTCATAGAAGCTGTTGGAGCTAGGGTTGCCACCAGTAACGGATTTAGGTTTGAAGACGCCCTAGGCCCGAGACGATATTGCGCCCTTTATTATACATATATGTGTGTGTGTATAAAATAATAACAATAATAATAAGAAATCTTATTCAGGTATAAATTAAATGCAGTTTACAGAAAACCCAATCGATTTTAAATTTTAGTCATCTTAAAAATTTTGGCGCCCCTCAAAATTTGCCGCCCTAGGCCTGGGCCTCACGGGCCTAAGCCTAAATCCGCTACTGGTTGCCACCCGTGTTATATTATATAGTATCTTACTATATAGTATAATATATTATAGAAAACCAATATAGTACGAAAAATACTATATTTTCAAGTATTTTTCAAGTAGTACTCCTTTTTTGTATTTACTATGATTGGAACGATTTTGTGCAGCATAACGGAATCAATTCATTGATTTAATGAAAATGAATAGTTAATTTATTTTAATATTAAGATTAAATGTTTCGATTCTTATAAACATTAGTCATTATATATATAAATTATTTCAAAAATAATAATACGCTTAGAAAAAAACTGTAGATAAAATTAAAACATGCATTTTATTTAGATGCACTCTTCTCGTCCTTAACACTGTATGAAAATAATACTATATTTATTTTTAAAAAGGTGGCAACCCTAGTTGTAGCGGTCGTTCTCACGTTTTTTGCGGCTAGTAGTTTGGGTACTAACAAGTGTTAGCACCTGGGGCTGTACTCGGTAGTTCATTAGTTTCAACGCATCAGACTAATAGTTATAATAATCGTAAATGTGAAAGGTAGTTGTAAAGCGTAGAATTATTCTCTATTTCACGAGTTTTAATTATTACTTTTACTTTGTTCGTAAAATACCAATAAAAAATATTTATAGTAAACTATGTCTTGCTCATGACTTTGTCTGCTCTCTTCTTCCTGTGAGTTATACAATAAACCAACTATTATTAATTATAATTAAAATATCGTTAGTTTTATGAATCATTATAGGTCATATTACTTATGTCATTAAAAAAAAAAAGAAATGTTCTATAACATTTTTGTAAAAAAAACTAGTTTCAATTAAAGTATCTAACTACCTATTCTAATAAAAAAATAACAACCATAAAAACAAATGGCAAAAATCGACAAAACTGATAAATTTCTTGGTAAATCCCTACTTTTAATATATAAATAAATATTTACGTTCAAAAATGTAGTTCAAAGCCCAACTTTACAACAATTGAAAAGCATTGAATAATGCTAACAAATAATAATAACAAAATAATAATAACAAAAGTTATAAATATAATGCAATAAGTTTTCATCTTTTGAGGTCAATTTGAATAACATGTCTATGTTATTGTTATGACAAATAAAAATTACATATTTCCCATAATTTCATGTTTATCAAACATGAGTTATATGTTATTTTTATTCTTGTATTAAATATAACAAATAAAATGAACTGATCCTATTATTAACTATTAATATGGTACGGAATACCTAATTATTATTGCGTTTAATTTCAAGGATGTTTCAGGTCAGATAATATGGATTTTTCATTATTGATTCATAAATAATCTAACAGCTAAAGAACATCTTATAAAATATATACTATTGTATATTAGTACACGTTAAAACATCTTTTAATAATGTTAATTATATATTTTTTTATAATTTCATGTTACCTCGAATTGCTTAAATGTAACAACTAGTCAAATAATATATAAGATTGTACTTAATATAAATTTTCCTATATTATAAAAATCTTGAATTCAATTTAAATCGTGTTTTATCTAAAGTACTTTTTAAACATTTTGCATTCTAAGCGTGTAGGCCTAACTGTAGTCTGTAAATGCGTAGTGACTAGTGAGCCAGACCCACGCAAGGAGGTCGCAAGTTCAACATTTTGAGAGGCTTTATAGAAATAACTACCTATCCTACTATTATACTGCTAATTATAATTGGAATTCAGAAATAAGTATTATACTAATTATAATTGGAATCGATTTATATTTCATAGAAAAAAAAATATTTTATTTTTTTTTTCAATTAAAAAAAAAAAAATATTTGTTACAAACATTCGTTTTGAAATGAAATTTAAAAATTATTTATTTGCTGCATGCATTTTTATATAAGAAAAACTATTTTCTATGATTCCGCGAAGTTATAATAACTTTCTATGTCACTTTTAGGTTTTTTATAGTATCATTTCCTAACAAGCGTGAATCGCAAGTGCGTGAGAATGATTTTTTGTACGAAACATGTAAAATCTGTTAAAATTGACATATAGATGTAAAATTTAGCTCTCTATTAGTTCTGACATAATTATTACAAACAAAATATTTAGCACTAACTTTACTATTCACTTAATCACAACACTAAAAATAATTTAATACCAAATGTCACGTTTTTAGTAACACGCGTGCGTTCTGGACAACATCCGCGGATGCACTGAGTACTGACAGGCGACAGCTGATTTAGCTGATCGTAGAACTATCTCTAGATATGCAAGGCCTTAATAGGCAATGATACATCTTGTATGTAAACAACATTTACATAATAATGAAAGCGAATTACTATAAAATTAATATCTTCCTTTTTCCTCTGTAGTTATTAAATTAAAATACGCTCGTTAAATTGAAAAGAAAACTATAACCGGTTACAAATAAACACGATTTAAGTAAATTGAAATTAAACTAGAATATTTTATTGCTTTTTTTTTACTTGTAGTTTTAAATTTGTATATACATTTTAAGACGTTAGATTTATTTTAATTGGCCTTTTACCGGAAATAAAACTAGTACCTACTTAGATGTGTACAATTAAGAAAATTATATAACTCGAAAAAAAAAAAGAAATTATATAAAAACTTTAATATCCATATTAATAAGCATATAATGTATATAGGTATAAATAATAATTAAAATAGTAATACAAAATACATATATATCACAAATTTTATTTTAGAAACCTTAACTTGCAGACTCTACTTTAATAATATAAATTAAATAAAATGTATCAAAGTTAAACTAATTTAAATTTTAATTATGTAAATTCTGTTTACTCTATAATAAGTAATTTTATATACAGTTAAATAACCTATTACAGCTCAATTAGACGCAACATGACCTCGGGTTGCACTTTCACTGCACAATGCACATATTATGGACGCGATCAATGAAACAAACTATCAAATATATAGTTAAATACATACATATAACAGTAACGAGACAGAATAAAGGGTTCTGAACCTCTATTATGAGCTTTTACGTGACAGTTTCCGAAATCCTAAAATAAAACATAATTATTTATACCCTCTATGAATTGAAATCTATTGACTTCAATCATTTAATATTTCATCCTAAATAATTAATACATATATATTTTTTTTAAATATGTGATATTAAATTTTGATCCATAGAGAGTATAATAATGCCATGTTTTCATTTTACGCTTTCTTGAAACTCAATAGTTTTCATAAGGTTAGTAGTAAATACCCATCTACAGTATGGGTTACAAAAAATACTTATTTAATTTTTTTTACTGTTTTTTATTTTTTTGATTAAAAAATGGATATTTCCCGCATCAATAAAATATTCAGATAAAATAGCTGCCAAGATTTAGTTTATTATAAATGATTTGTGAAATCTATACAAACTCGTGATAAGGTTATTACACAGATCCTTGTGCCAAGACCTATCTAGGTACCTAAAAATATTGTTTGAACAGGAAATAATAACTCCATTACTTTGTTATTACATTTATCAAGTATTATTGTTGTAAAAGATAAAACATAATATTAGTTATTAAGAATATTGTAGTATTATTACTACCATAAAGATAATAGGATAATATATCACAAAGTTTTTTTTACCATTATCATTACTATGACTACTTATTTTTACGCATCTAAATAAATTAAAAAGATAACGGTTAAAGTATATAGCCTTTAAAATTATTATAAAAGTCTTTTAATCTTATTTACTAATATTTATAAATATATTTTTTATTTTACTCCCGAAATAAAATCCGATTTGTCTTTAAGATATGTGTAGCGCCATCTATTATCAAATTAATGCACTATCGACGCGCTCAGAAGTTTATACGTGGACACAGAGATGTCGCTGGATTATATAAAATTATTTTATCGCGATCGGGTATCAAATCCGGGATAATACATAAAAAGCTCGCTACCAAGAGACTTATCATCAGCATTAGTCTATTTTTTGGTGTAATGTTACTTGCTGTTAGCCATATTATTGTTTATAAAACTCTACATTCTTGTCTTATTTGAGTATTCATATTTATGAAACTCCTACCACAGGCTAAGAGACCTAACAGCACAGTGACAGCAAGATGGAATTCTATATGTACTATAAGTGATGTACTCGTGACCAAGAGCCATGACAAAATAAAGAAAAAGAAGCACTCGTGTTAAACTGACCTTCTCAGCCTTATCAGTAGGTGGAGATGCTGGTGGACTGTGCGGCAGGCCCAGGTCCTCGTCCTCGTCGCTGTCCCCGCGACCTCGTCTGCGGACAGCTGCTACTAGCTCCGCCTGGAACAGAATTACCTGGTAAAGTATTGATGCAGGGTACGAAACTAAAACTGTATGGAGATTAATGTGGTTTTTACTTTTATCCTCTTTAGCAAAAATACAATGTCTTTTTTAATATTACAAAATATCATACTTAATATATGTGTGTATGAAACATACCTACATAGAAAACTATAAACGAGGTTCGTGTGACGGACCGACTGACATAATATAATCATGTCAGTGTATTTATTATATTAACGGTATTTTATTTTATTCACGATATTAAGTTCTTTGTTATTTTATTTCAACTGTAACAATTAATATACTTAAGTGCAGATTCAATTTCGTAGTAATGTAGTGACAAACTGACAATAACATTATCCTTATTATTATTTTATGTATATAGATATAAAATAGGTATAGTTGAATCATTAAATACTTAATATTGAATTATTATTTATTTTTTTATGAGTATTAGAAAATAAATATTATATTACTTACGAATTGGGTGTAAGTGTACAAAAAGTGTGAGAGAAAAAGTGTGAATAATTATTTAAATAAATAAATAAATAAAATGAAATGAAACATGAACAATTAAATTAAATTTAATAGTAAATATGTCAAAGGGATGTGATAAGGCTATCAGTAATGTATCCTGTATATTAGTGATATTAATTATATTGTTAAAATCATTATAGTATTGAATAAACTGCTATTATTTATAAGGTAAAAAAAAACAATAAAATAATAATATAAAGTATGTACAATATGACACAGAAAATAGTTTGGTGTTACTGTCAATCAGTAATTAGGTACTCGTTTTTTTTAACATTGGTGTAATTGTTATAATGTGATATAATATAATAACCTTTAATCAATAGACTATCATATTCAATTTTCGTATTCTACAAACAGTACCAGATATATAAAAGTATAATAAAAAAAATATTATGTTGATTATATACAAATTAGTTGACATCATTCATATCTCTAGTCCAGACTATGATCCCAATTAATAATTAATAATTTCATCACGTTTGCTCTATCTATGCATAGTACAAACGATAGTGATGAAATCAAAGATACCAAGCAAGATACAAAGAAGAATAAAGATACCAAAGACATAGATAATTGCCAGTGGTTGCCAAAACAAACCTATGGGTTTGGCAACCACTATGGAGGAAAATAAATACCCTCTGGTGTAAATATTTAACCTTAATTTAATTAGGGAGTATGTCTTCTTTATATTAAACAGCTGGGCTTTATACCAGAAAGATTCAATAACAGTAAAAAAAAAATAGCCTATAAATATGAGCCTATTTTTGAATATTAGTTCATAATTTGTTGTATTTCCATTTATTTTCTTGAACTTATTTAATTTAAATTTTATTCTTTAACAATAACACGTCATTGCGATAGAGCATAAATGTTGGTCAGTTTGTAGATATTTTCTTTGTTTAAATATTTAATTTTATACTAATAAATAGGTATATATAGTATAGTGAGTAAATGTGTTATGGGCCTGTTATGGGAATGCCCTTCTCATAACATAACAGCATAACATGCCTTGTAGGTAACAAGAATGCTAGATATTAAATATGAAAAGATATCCACATATCCTTACATATTTAATATCTAGCAAACAATATCCTTTTGGTCTAAATCAACGTGGGTTGATTATTAGATAGATGGATTGTGTGAAAGATGAAATGAGCAAAAAAGAAGTGACTGTTGAGAAGACGAGTACGGAAGGTATGTTGTTCCGACCTCACATAAAATGGGAAAAGGGCCAATGATGACTAAAAAATATATGTATCGCTTTAGGAGTATGACAAACTTTAAAGCAAACGACGACATTTATTATGAAAGCTATGAACTATACTCTTTATGAAATACAGATTCGATACAGTATAAGTATACTCTATGGGTTCTGTATTTCTTTTAATCTATTGACGATTTTACACTATATATGTATATGATTTTTATTTAGATGGTTTTTATTACATTTTAATAAGACTATTTTAATACTGCTAAGACCTGGCTGGTCTATAGAGAAAAAACCTAAATAGACAATAAAATTAGGTAATAAATACATCAGAATAAGTAAATACATACACATAATACATAAAATGTATTAATAGATTTAAATACTACATTTGTATTAAGATGTATTATGATGTTAATAGATTTAAATTTGTGTATGACATTAAAAAAGCTATTTCTATGTATTTAATACCAGTATTGTACACACCCCCGGTTTTTTATATTTTTCATGTCTGTTCGTTTTGTTTCCGTATAAGGCAAAAACTATTAAACAAAATTATAAGAAAAAGTTTTCAATGCTCAAAATTTTAATATTTCAATTTCAATTTATTAATGAATACCTATATATATTTAAAAAAAACGTATGTACGTAAGTACTGGTAAGTTGAATTAAAATAAGTAGTAAATAACAAACCCATAATCTGCCGATTTTGGACTCAGACACCCACTTTAGTCTCCGTCTCCATGCAGGATTCATACCCACTTGATAACCGCACTCACACCATGACAACACTCACACACTGACACGTGTAAATATATTTTATACTTCAGTATTCGAAGTAAAATAATTTATAACAATAATAGTCAAAACGTCCAGTCAGTCTTACGAAATGTATTCTAATAAGTAGAGGTAAATATGATGTATAGAATAAACAATATTAATATTTAATATCCTTGTATATTATTGTTAGTAGGCCTTCGCCATTTATGGATTACTGAACACGCAATAAATTAATTGAGAACAATCTTAATATTCTTCAAAAACAATTCGTTTGTTTTTAGCTTTGTTTTATCTCTTAATTGAAAACTTGCGTGACTGAATGATTAATAAATATAAATTTTATTATTATTATTTATTAGAATAATAATATAAATAAATAAAAATTCTTAAAAGATTTTTCAACAAGCTCAAGAAAAATGGAATACGAAGAATTTTTCTTTGCTTACTTGTAATACTTTAAAGAAAATTAAAAAAAAAATAAATATTTCTGATATTGACAAGGAAAGAAACCTGAAGGTTTTCCAATATTGACAAGAAAAAATGTTCCAAGCACAAGTATAAGAAGTACCTACTACTTACAAAAAACTAACACTTAGATTAACCTTTGATAAATCCAGGAGAAAGCTATCACATAATATTATAGTGTTAGGTAAACACTGACACTTTTACTTTCCTCTGGTCAGCGGGTTCTGTAGTTTCTCCCTCACTATGGAACCATAACATTCAACTAACACCTCTATCAAACCATCTCCATTGTTTCAGCGAAAGCCTTCACACGAACTGTATTTAATTTATTATTTATGTTTTTATAATATAAGAAAATAATAATTGTTTCGTTGATAGATATATACATTTATATAATACGTGTATGTTATTTTAAAACAATCAGCTTTGATTTTCCTCGTAGTTGTTTACAATATAAAGCACTAACCGCAGACTTGTCAGAAGTTAGATACTAGTTTCTACTAAATTAAGAGTAGTGGAACTAATAAATTTCAAATAAAATATAATACCTTAAATACAACTTTAAATTATGGTTAAATTAAATTACACTACAAGGCAAGTAAAGTTTCATCAAAATCTGTAGAGCTATTTACAAGATTAAGGAAGAAATATTAAATATTACCTATGGATTTTAGTATCTAGGTAACGTCGACAAATTAAATGATTGTCATAAACAAGTATATTAAGAGATTTATTAAAATTAAGATATCTCCAAATATATAACATAGATTTATTCAAATTGAAACCCTTTAAAAACACGTTTAAAAGTAGTAAGGAAATTAACAAGAATAAAATGACTTTGCTTATAAATTTGTCTCAATAATTACAAATTAAATTTGCATAATTTTTAATATGTAAATACGTTTTTGACAAGGCTTTGATATACATATTGTGAATCTATAATATATCTGTTGAGTATATCTATCTATATATATTATATCTATAGTGTTTGTAGTAACAATTTTTGTAAGATACAAGGGCAATCAAAGTAGGTTCGCTTAAAATTGTTGATGAAGCGGAGTCATTGACAACAACTTGTATGTATATCAAAACAAGTAATTTTGTAACATCATGACAGATATTTCGTAATTTATTCAAATGTGGGCGGCTTTAAAGAAACTGTATTTAGATGTTTTAGTGGCACTCTATATAAATAGCAAATTATTTGATTCAATTTATTTATTATTATTTGATAATAATGACTTATTTACTTAAAATTTTGTCAATCTATATAAACTTCAGAGGTCTAGCAAAATATTAAAATTATCATTCAGCTGTCTTTTTTTTAATTATTTGTGACATACTATGTGTATAAAATGTATACTGTATACTCTAATATCGTCTTAGTGAATTTTTTTAAGTATGTATGCCTAAGGTTTAATTTTTTATAATTTAGTTCACACCTATATTATTATATTTCGATAACATTGTAATAGAAAACATAATAAATGAGAACTTACGTATGTATAAAGATCAAAATACTTATATAAGTATTAAAGTTGCTTCGTAAGCTGATATTAAGAAATATGAATCTCGCGTAATAACTAATAAATTCGAAAATAAATTGCCTCAGCGGAAAATGTAACTAAAAGCACTTTACGTCCTGACTCACTTATTAATAACTGACTCACAAGTACATTGAACTATAAACTGCAGTTTAAAAATGTTTATTTTGTATAAAATGTAAAGTATCAAGAATGTTTAAAACCGGTCTTGACTATACTTACGCCTACAGTGTCCATAAAGCTAGTAACCTATACCTAATTCTAATATTGTGTTATTATTGTTATTCTAGTTAATTAAAATCGGATTTATTAATATTAAAACAAATTAATTTTAGGTAACTTTAGTAACTTATTGCCATAATTTGTCTCGTCTCGTGTCTTGATTAAAATCAACACCAGGGACGGATTGAAACATTTGATAGCGAGGATATTCCACAGAGGCATACTCTGTAAATGAATTTTTTAAATCATGCTTATCTTAATCCGTCTCTGGTACTAACTTATCTAGCCGTAATATAGCTGCTGTACACGAAGTGGTTAACTAATAACATCGTCTTATATGTACACGGATATATTTATCTTAGAGATCATCATTTAAGAAAACAATCAAATGTTAAACATTTTTTGGATCTTAAACTGGCTTTTAAAACAAATAACATCTCCTTTTTTATGGTGTAACTATATATTAGGTATTATCTAAACTTTTAACTACCATCAAGCCTTATAAGAATAAGAAGCAACGAGTTATCAAATGTCAGTAGACTATGATTATTCAAAGAGGTTAAATCATAGAGGTTATACTAATTAATTAAATATAATCATTCTCACGGGATTTGATACGAGAGATTACGAAAAAACCAGTCCTGTTGTGCTTTTACTTTTAATGCATCACAAAATTACCTATATAAAAATATTATTATTTCGATTTCCATTTCACGTATGATATATTAAAAGTGAATTTACTTATAAATAAAATTATAAGATGGTATACATATTAAAATTTTAAGTTAAGGGTCTCTAGTAAGGGTTGCCATTTTTTTTTTGACAAAAAACTTATGAAAATTTTTGTGTGGAAAAAAAATAATAAATTTTATGCTATAACATATTATATATTGCCCTAAAAAGGGATATTTTTGTGCTTTTAGCGCAAGTTAACATTTTTTTACAATTTTGAAATTTTCAAAGCTTGTTTGACAAACAACATTAAAATTTAAATAAATAAGCAATTCGTTTCTAATTAAATTTATTACAATTTCAAAATGTTCAAATTTAATCTCCAAGACATGTTAAGAAGTATGGAAAGCCAGTTATGTTTATTAAAATTAAACCATTTTGTCATATAATTTAAACCACTATCAATAAAAAGTGAAAAATACTAATAATTTTATTACATATATTGGGTGATGAGTAACATATTCACATTAACATGTGACTGACTGATTGAAATGTTAGATACATTTCGTCGAGTAATTATAAATCGTTTCCATCATCTGTTCTAACGTATATGTTAAATAGTTGAGTCCCATAATGAGTATTTTCACATACTTTATTTATATGCAAAAGTACAAAGTATAATACTTTATTATAAAGTATGGTTGGCAACCCTATCTATAGTGGAGCCTAGCTATAGTCATGTCACTTCAGCTCGTACGACTTTGTTATAACGGCAGGGTGTTCTTTAGTTGAATCCTCTGGCTGTATGTGTGTGTTTGTGTGTGTGTGTTTAACTGACTTACATAAAACTTACAGAACTCTGACCATACATCATCCGGCCCCAGTATTTTTTATTTGTAGTTAAACCGGATTTCGTTAGTTAGCAATATCCTTGCAAAAATCTTGCAAAACGATTATAGATAATATTAAAGAAAGTAAACTTTTTCTTACCAAACAAATATAAAGACCCAAACCAAACAAAGACATATTGAATAACACTCATAATAACTTGTGCTGTCACGGTGACAGTGTGTCTAGTTAAAGACAAATTAGACATTTTTGATACTTGTAACCAACTATAGAAGAACCATCAAAATGATGAATGTCTAAAATAAATATTACCTCGAGAAGGTTATCATAAAAAAAATATTATATGTTCTTAAAACAATATAATAAATACAAAATACTATCTATTAAAAAGTTTTAAATTAACTTTGTAGTTATTATTATTATACTTTGTAATTATATTCGCGCGAACAATATCATATATATATTCTTATATTATTGTATAATCTGATTTAGTTCTGAATCAGTCCCATACATATACATTTACAAAGATATACGAATTCATACATATAATTATATAAAGAAATTAACAAGGAAGGAAAATGTAATGATCTGTTCGGATGTGGACCGTGACGATGTTCATCCCACCGCTGCCTTTCTACTTATTTCTACTGAATTAATTATGTTTATTTGAATTTTATCTGGTCATCTGACGGTAATACTGTCCTGTATCCATCTATGAGTAATATTGAATAAGGGACAAGGTGTGAGAAGGGAGGAATTAGGCTGCAGCCTTCCTGTAACGCGTAATAGCTACTTTAAGGTTTTCTGTGAAGGGTGGTAGTTGATCAACCTATCAAGTCTATCTAGGCTCTAGTACTCAGGATTAAGATATTTAATATTACCTACAAAAGATATAAATTGGTTTTTGTTAAAGTAATTTATTTATTCAAGAATATCGATCAAAGCCTATATTTACCAGGAAAACTTTAGTCGTAAACAGCCAGGCAATGTTCCAGAAATTTCGAAACGATTCTTTTATAGATCGAGCCATTTCGAGCTTTAGATTACACAAGCACTTACTAACAATACTTCAACACTTGATTTACGAGGAATCACAGCACAGTTACGTAATTTAACATTGTTACTGAATACAAACTTTTTAAATTTCGAACACTATTCTTTTAAGTACTGGCACGTGGACCAGTAATAAAAAAAATGAAAATTATAATTCAGCGAATAATCAAATTTAAAAATGGAACTTCTTTAAATACTGGCACGTGGACCAGTAATGAAAAAAAATAAATATCACTGGCTGGTAGACCGATCAATTAGGAACATGTTTTTGAATTTCGAACACTTGACAAAATAAACGTCTGCCCGCGAAGTTTTTGGAAAGTCTGAGCAGCGAGCGAAACGGTACTGAGCATTCAGATTCAAACCAGCATGTTTTACTTTCTAAGCACGAGATCATTATTTTATGCCTTTTTAATTAAACATCACATATTTACAAAAAAAAACATTCCATTTTTCACTATCATAATAGATTCAAAATACGTAACATACGTAAACAGATTTGTTAGACCTTGTTTTATTTAAAAACGCTGAAATTGTTTGTAAGATGACAAATTGTCAAAACAACTTTTTTTATTGCACCCTTTTCCAGTATTAATCAATATACAAATAATTATAATGGAATTGTAGGTAGCACTCGACTAAACTAGTCTTGAATAGCAGCACTAGACACCTAAAGCAGCACTATTTTTACACCAATTGACACGCGTTATAACAAAGCTGCAGAAATAACGAGAATACCCCGGGGTTATAATAATAAAAACATTAAAGCCAATGTTATATAAACACGAGTTTCACCCTCGCTCGTTACTTATGAGTTATATAACAATATTTAATGTGTTCTGAAATTGAATAATTAGGAGCTTATCTCTTTTAACCTGTTGTAAATTTTTTAAAAAGTTATGTTACATTAAAAATAATAAAACTTTTTGTTATTAATATCGATTTAAATAAACCTAAATGTAAATAAAATCTTATTATTAAAAACTTATTATTAAAAAATCATAATAAAATTCACTATTCTGTAACTTTTATAAGAATTGCAGCACTGAACCAATTTGTTAACTTATGTGGAACCGGTTCAGAACTAGAAACTTTTATTGCTTGCCGAAAATATTATCAATGATTATGAAATAAAATCACTCACATTAACTTCAGAGAGGCAAACTTTTATAAATTCTTTATAATGTTTCACCCAACTTTTTTTAATGCTATAAAAATTATTAATATAAGTTTAAAACTACTTATATATTATTTATATATTCTTTTTAAATGTCAATGTCAGTTAGATTTTTATTTATTTAAATTAAGTCAATGTTTTTAATGTCAATATCAAACATTCAGCCAAGCTTTATTGATTTGTCTTAACATGAGTCATAGGCATTACGCTTGAACCTAAACCTACATCGCCTTTTAAGTTATGTACTATACATATGTAAGTCAGCCTTGTACAATAACCAGTGTGAATACCGGAGAGGCCCGTCTATATAAGATCATAGCAACTTTTATGATTTGTAAAAATATATAAATAATATTATCGCAACATATGTTTTTCAAAACTTAAAATAAATATATCACACACAATAAACGATATTATTTAACTAAAAATTCCTTATCAAAACTTTTCACAATGTCAATACACAAAAAAAAACACTACTTATTTGAAATTTAAGTGTTCGATATTTGATTTTGACACGAACGCCGGCGGCGGCGAGCGCGTGAGGATGGAGACTGCATGATTCATCCCATCTCGATAGGATGAAAACAAAAAGTTGTATTCGCTCCAAGCTTATATTCAATATCGTAATATTCGCATGCAATTACGTTTTTTATTGCGTGTTAACAAGAACTACAATTCTGTACTCTATTTTAAAAAGGATACAGCGTGTTGAACTGTGCAAATTTAGTAAAGCCGGATGATATATGGAATTAAATAATTGTTGGCACATGAAGGCACATACGACTTATAATATTTTTATAATATAGCATACAATATTTAATTTAATATGTTATGATAACATTTCATTTATTATTATGTTATAAAATTATTTGAATTAATTATTTAATCTGTATTTTGATTATATTAGGAGTAATATACAAGTTCGAAGACCAATCTTCATAAATGTCAATATTTGCACACCCATGTTATTTACGTGGTATGTTAAACTGAGAATCCGCTGATGATAATATCCAGACACCAGACGATATTGAGAAATACATTTAAAGATGCACTTGGATATGATTATGTACTAGTTAAAATTAAACAATTTATTTGGATAATTAAGATAATATTTATACACTTAAACTTCGGAGAACATATATTAAAAAACCTAATTAATGCTGTCAATACAAAAAATATTTTTTTATTCTACACAGGTAAAGCCCGGACAGTTAATAGTATTTTAATTTGCAAACTTCATACACTTGGAGATAATGTTGTTAAGAGTAGATTTCTTAGAATTGAAATATCATTTAATATATAAAACAACTCACAAATGTTGTTATTTAAAATCATCCATATTATTTTATTATATAAGACACTTATGGTAAATATTTGTTACAGATGTTTTTTTTCATACCATATGTTTGTAATTTTATGTATTACATATATATTAATTGTAGAAAGCTGTTTTTTTTTGTTTGATTGTTTTGTTTGAACAAAATATTATCCAAAACAAGTTAAAGGATTAAGAAAAAAAATTGCATTGCATGGCCTATTTATATTTAAAATATCAAGAGGTGGGTTCAACTGTTCCTTTACCGAAATTCAATAAATAATTCTGAAGTCCGCAGACAAAATCAAAAGGAACGTAATGCCAGTATTGAAATAATCTACACAGATTAAAATAAACATATCATTTTTAAATAAGAAAAATATATATTTGTTATTTTTCAGTGATATCAATCATAATCAAAGTGTTAATCCACTTGAGTTTGGTTCCGCATATGCAAATCTCAATCACGAGTGACCGAGTTGTCGGCGATCAGTGACAAA
Organism: Napeogenes inachia; assembly: GCA_959347355.1. Classification (NCBI taxonomy): domain Eukaryota; kingdom Metazoa; phylum Arthropoda; class Insecta; order Lepidoptera; family Nymphalidae; genus Napeogenes; species Napeogenes inachia. The sequence continues at coordinate 17,156,059 of OY365793.1, read as the reverse complement.
GCATTTTATAAACTTTCTATTTCTATATTGATGTTGTATTGACACTAATTGTGGTGTTATTAAATGTTTTAAATATTGATTGGTATTCAGTTTTCTTTTTTTAAAACCCCATTTAAATATTAATTTACTATAATTTTGGGAATTGTTAAGTGGATGAATTAAATATTCTGGGTGTTTTTTGTATTGTATATATTTATGAAGAAATTACAGGAAACGGTGTAATTACTTTTGATTTTTTGTTACAAACGCCATCTGTGATTAATTTCTAATACTACATACTGAAATAATGTTGTTGTTAGTTTGTAAGTATAACGAGTGCTCAGGTGGCGCTGTCATCGCAATATATTTTTTATTACTTAGGTATTTCATTTACAAAATATTTTTGTGTATATCATTATTCATTACTGTGTTTATTTGTCATTGAATTAAACATTTCTAAAGTTACTCAAATCAAATACACTAGTTTATTTAATGTTTTTTAAATTTAACTTCATACAATTTCATATATGTATGTATATAAGGTTATACAGTTTTATCACCTTCCACATTGTCACTGTTAGATACTGTACACAATATGGACCGTTTATTTTAGTAGAAAGCAATCTGTATTCTCTTTGAGAACTACTCTCTGAATATTGGAAGTCATCAGGAAGCACTAGTAAAATAAAAATAAGGGCCCACTCCCAATTTTATGAATTTTCTAGATTTATTCTATTTGCAAATATAGGTACAATATGTATAGAACTAATTATGTATATGTATATATAATCTAGTTATAAGTGTATGTATATTTTGTCAAACGTTAAGTAATGGTGCAAACATTATAAGATTTCATTGTTAGGTACTATATAAATGAGTCTTGGGTCTGATTGGCTAACTTACTGTATACTTAAAAATAGGGGAAATGTGTCTCTATTTTCATTTCCTAAAAGATTCGATATCTAGAGCAAGTACAGCAATGTTACATCTAAGTTCAAGTAACAGGTTGTCAATTAGTAAAAACTGTTTATATTGACGAACATTCTCATATATTGGTAGCACAATTGATAAATTCATTCAATACGAAAACAAAATAAGTAGACCCATGATAATCTAAATTTATATAAATATAGAATGAAAAACATTAACATGGCTATACATGTTTAAAGATATTTTCAAACATCCATGATAATCTATTTCAATACTAGTTTAATAAATGGTGTACCGAAACAGATCAAGCTAACATTATTTTTATTTTTCTTTGTAAATTATGATTTATAAACTCAAAAATGTTGTGTTGGAAATTTTAATTCGGTAATTTTGATGTAGATGAGACTGCATACTCTGAAGCTGACCCCAACATATACTTAATTCTTCGTTTAGCGGATTCTTAAGATTTAAAGTATAAATACATTAAATGTTTAAAAACGACTTATAATAGTTAAATTCTGAAGTTTATTCCTCACATAATATGCAACAAAACGGTGGTCACACGCAGCACTCAACACAGCACACGCAAGCAAGTGCTGTGTTGAGTGCTTGAATGTGTCTGTATGTAGTGTGTTTTTGTATGTGTGCGTGTACTCCCGCAGTGCGATGCAACGTGCAGGTGCTTATGTGTGTACTTGTAAGTGCCTGTGTGGTTTGTATGTGTGCGTGTACTCACGCGGTGCGAGGCGACGTGCGGGCGCGTGTGTGGGGCGCCGCGCTCGTCGCCGGAGTCGTCTCCCGAGCGCTCGCCCGTGAACACCGAGTCGTGAGACACGGACAGACCACTGCCGTAAGCGCCCTCTCTGGATAAGGATATTTATTTTAATACTTTATAAAATACGTACTTTAAAACAAAATACAGATCAAAAAATTGTGCTCTACAGAATTTGACACAAAGAATTCTGAAAAGCTGCAACTCAATTTAGAATGAAAAACAAAAGATACGGGCAGGCATTCGAACCCGTGACCTCTTGGAGACCGTCCCGTCGCTTTACGATTGAGCTACCCTATCTATGAAGAACCTATGGCGATCCATCCATTGCTTAACAAAGACAGACAGACAGATAACCCGGAGCTAATATATTAATTTTAATATGTACAATTCATAGCGTAATTATTAAATACACTATAAGGTATTTCGCACTAACTATTTACTTTATGTTAATTCTGTGAACGTCTGACTTACGATGTGTTCTCACAGTGTTAATAAATTAATTATTGATCTATAATTCAAGATTGAAAACCACCTTATGAGGCTTCCTACAAATTTAATCAACCGGTCGGTTATTGACACTTATTAATAAAGAAACTGGTTGTAATTAGAATCTTTAGTAGCAAAAAATGTTAGTAGAACAGATTATTAGTTTAATTAATACATAGTGTGATTATATTGCGGTTTCCAATGAATAACAAAATGCATGTAAGTAAAAATAAATAGTTGACGATAATGATATTTTCGGTTGTAATTTAATTCAAGAACTTAACTGACAGATGGCGCTAGATGTCGCAAACACACATCAGCACACACCGATAAATACAAACATACAGACACAAACGGACGCACACGCACACTCGCACTCAAACAGACACACCCACGCACACATACATAGATACACACAAATACACACGAATATGCGTAAACATAAACACGCAATCAGACACATATATGAACATGTACACGCAGTTACACTCACTTCCTCCTGTGCCTGTCAGCGTCCAGTAGCTCGCTGGTGGAGCTGCTCTTGTGGTCGGGTGAGTCAGCGCGCGCGCGACGTTTGAACATACGCCGCAGTCCGCGTAGGAACCGACCTGTGCGACCCTCGCCTGGAACATACATGGTTTTTATTAAATAAAGCATTAGGAATTCGTCTCTTTACTAAAGTTGTGTACTGCTAGGTGTTTAGACAAAGAAAGAACTTAAAGTCTGTCATTCAAATTTGTAAGATCCATCTCACACCAAAACTGATACGAATTAAACTGCTACTATTAAACTATTACTTTTTGAATTTAGAATTCCTCTTCTCCTGGCGTGCATTAAATGGTTTTTTTTTTTATTATTAAATAAAAATGTAAAAAAAAGTGTAGGTCTCACCATGAGTGTTGGTATCAGCGTGCGGTGGTCGGTAGGGAGGCTCGAGGGAGCCCTCTCGCACACACGACATCAGCCCCGCACCTCCTCCCGACATCCGCTCTGCCTGCAAGTAGACCACAATTAGTTCTATAGCATTATCTGAGATTAGCTTTCACTGGTACAGAACCTTATTGATCACACCAAATAAATTGTATAGTAAGTTCTACTAATAAATTGTATTTATTTAAAAAAAAATTGTTTTTACGAATTTTTTACATCTAAAACGCCCTTAAGGAAAGAGTGACTTGATATTACAAAAAAATATATAAATAATAAAATAAATATACATATATATATATATATATATATATATATATATATATAATACATATATTCATCTAAAAGTATCCTAAATACTTTTTTTTTTACTTTTCTAATCCTTAAGATCTTGTTGTGAATATAATAATCAAACAAATATTTTTCTAATCTATACCCTTATATAAATGGTCCAGCTAAACCATTCAAATAAAAAGATCCTACAACTCAGCAAAATATATTAATATTATGTTGATACCAAAACTGCTTAAAGAGATAAGTATAATTTCATGTAGGAAGTACCTAGATATTAAATGCATTATCTTTGTAAGCCTCTAATTGCCCGTTAATTTTATGATATTATGTTGACACACATGCATATAGAAACTATAATCACTTAAATAATTTGAATATTAATGGCATATTAAATCTTACAATAATTACATTGTCACAAATAATTTTGATAATCTTTTGCAAACCTGTTTACCCTCTTTGTGTATGTACCTGTCGTTATAAAAATATTAAATCTGTTCAAGATATATTATCATCAGATTGATTTCCCAATAACAAACCAATTCCTGAGTTCTAATACAAATAATACAACTCAAGATAAAACATTTGCAACATCATATAAATAACATCATATAACAACATAACAACATATAAAAAAGTTCATCTCCAAACTACTGACGTTGATCTAAGAATAAAATTTGTCATTTCAAGTTCAAAAGATATACTTTAGAATTTAAGAGGTCGTATTATAGTCACAAAATTACCATGTGAGAAAATAGGTTTGTAAAATAGATTTGCGAGAAAATAATTTAAATAGGCTTTCTGATTGCGTGTTGTGTCAACCATTGACCGTGGTCACAGACTCACAGATAAAACTATAAAATGATATCATGTGTTATATTATAGTTTAAAATTTTGACATACATATATTGAATTCATTGTGTACATTATAATTTATTATCGTGATTTATAGATCCGAAAGCATTTTAACATAATGTTTGTAACTACAAGAATAGAAGAGAGGACTGCGCCTGAAAAAGTTTTCAGAAGGAATAAAACATTCAAACAGACAATCGAGGTCCTGATACAGGACCTATGCAAAGCTAGAACATCTACGTTACAAGGTCAGGAGCGTGTTTACCCACGGAAGTTCAAGGGCAAGGCGCAGATCGATACGGATGCTGCGAGCGAGATGGAATCTGGGATAACATGCGAGAGGAATAGAGACAAAACATCAGATGTAGGGTTGTCTCCCCGTTTTCCAACTATGACACTGACATTATTATAGGCCTTGTAATAAATAGAGTATGATTAATGTTGCAACAAGCTGAAAGTATGAAGATTAAATGTTTTTCATTTATAGGGCTGACTCTAGTAACTTATCTCCATTTAAGAGTTGATGTAAATTATTATTAAATAATAAAGATAAAGAGTATATATAATTATAAGTTAATTGTAACGTCCAAGCAGTTATTACAATGGTCATAAAATATAAATAAATGTTCATCATTAATGAGACGGTTTTAATTTTAATGATTATTTTAATTTATTAAAAAAACCAATATGTTCATAAAAGGTTACTACATATATAACTTAGAAATATACCTTTTTACTAAAAAATGTATCTCAAACAATTTCATCTTATAGTTTCTGTCTTTTCTATAAATAATAAAATAAATATAATTTCTTAAACAAACAAAAACTTGTGTTTTGAGTAAACAAAGATGTTTCTTGACTTACATAGGTGAGAAGGTTTGTTTGACAATTGTTTAATTTTGTTTGTTGTTTGGTAAGACAATACATAAATTAAAATTCAAAACTTGCAAATTCTGGATAAGCAAGCCTAGATCGATCTAGTGCTCCTGAGCTCTGTCAGGGTTCTAGAAAGTAGGTCAAGGACAGTCGTAATACTAAGTACGTGTTCAGATTTTGGATGATTTGAGAGTATGTTTTTGCTAAAGACAAAGCTTGTTATAAATATTATAACAACTAATTAACTTCGAATTAAATAAAATATTTTTTTTATACCAAGACCTCGACAGTGTTAGATTTCTTAAATAAGGGCAATTACTGTGACAAATTTAATTATATAAGGCTGCAAATAATACAAAACATTTTTTTCATAATTTATTCCTTATTAATAACTGACTTAATTTCAAAAAACATACTAGTTAACCCTCTATGAATAAAAAGTATATATGTGTGCCATCGTAAATACACAAAAATAATACAAATGCAAATCTCATTATAACGTTAATGATAAAACTTTTCATGTGCAGGTGTTTAAGCTCGTCTATAAGGAGCAATTTATAGTCACTTGAAGAATTTAAAAACCTATTAAAACCCTAATTGCTTCGTATCCACAAAATTGGAACGTTTACAAAGGTATTACGGAAACGAACTGCTTTCTTATTTTCCTTATATTGATTTACTATAAAAAAAATATGTTTTCTGAACAACTGTTATGTATTGTATCCTATATTATAATATGTTGTGATAGCCTTCTGTTGTTGTATCGTATTGTACTGTTTCTTTGTATATTTATTTAATATTATCTAGATTTAAGGTTAATATTGTATTCACACAGTAGTTAGTTATAGTTTGAGTCACGAATTACGTGAATTAATGAAAGAGTCGTGCGTAACATATTACAGTTGAAGTCTGTTCGCAAGATTTTGACTTCATTTGATTTATGAATATTTATGAATATTAAATTTTACACACCACATTTAAAACACCAACATAATTTAAAGGATTTATCATATTTAAATCGTTTTAGAATCTAATTTGTTTCCAAATAATTACTAGTATTATATAAAAGAATTCACGATTTATCAACATTTTATTCATTAAATTAGATATTTTTCTTTGAAGGTTATTCTTATTGATTTTGACTTTGACCTCAGTTAATAACTAATTCAAAACTTTCTAAAACTGGTGGTAGCTCATACCTACTCGTAATATTTAACTTATTTATGAATTAACTTTAATAAATAATGAGCTGAAGATAGATAACCTAGAAAAACTTTAAAAACAGATTAAATGTAAGCTTTAGTTTTTATATATTTTTACAACTGTTGAAACAAACACATGGCTTTGTCACACACACATACACGTTGTATCTTTATACGTGTATGTAGGCCGTGAGCACACTGTGTCTATTGATGGTTATTGGCTGTATGAGTATTTACACAATAGAGTGTAACACAATTTTTTTACGTTGTTCATTTCAGTCAATATTAACCGACTCAAAAAAGGATGTACGAACGAAATGTATGTAGGTATATGTTAAAATTATCGATATTATGAATAATTACAATTTTGTAAGTATTCATGCCAGTTCTAATCTATGGACCTAACTACTAGACCATTTCATTGTTACAATCTACAACGCGCTATTTCATTTAAGAAAAGCGTGTATGTTTATCTACCAAAAATGTAAGGATTCGCTTACTAAATCTTTCTACAATGCAATATTAGTGCACTGGTTGATCTAGCGCTCGCTAGATTGGATAATGAAATGCTTGCTTAAGTGCAATGTATGCCGTATTTAAAATTTATAAAAATATACTTCAACTTTGACAGATGGATAAGTAAGAAATATTTTGATTTATCCTATATTATTATTTGTTGTGCTTTGTGATAAAGAAAAACATACAGAATATTTATTTTCAATATAGAGAAAAAATTTCCTTTTACCTTTTGTAAATATAAATATATAGGAGTTATTTTTGTATTCACTGAGGTCTAACCTCACGAAAAACATGGATAACGGCTTACCAAATTATTTTCGTTTCATACAAAAATACAGTTGCGTATCCTAATTCTTAATTCCGTTAGCAACACGCAAAGGTATTTTAATTTTAGATTGCGCTGAAACTTTATCTAGATTGAATTAATTACCAAAGAAAATATTCCTTAATAAATATTAAACAAATCATACTTCACACAATAATAACAATAACAATAATAACAATAACAATAACAATAACAATAATACTAATAATAGTTTATTTGATACAAAATACAAAAAAAAATGATAAAAACTTAAAGTTTAGAAATCATAAAAAAAACAAATTTGAAAGTTGCCAATAGAGGTTGAATTATACCGTTACACAAACAAAGGCCTATTAAAATGAACCTAAAAACTCTAAGCATTACGTTACTTCAGTCACGAATCTTCAATTACGCGACCTCATTTGTCCTTCACGATTGCCCTTTATCACGTTGGATTAAAGACGGTGCTGTGTTACTCACCCGGTGGCTTAGGGGTTTGTTTCCACGCCGGCAGCCATGGTTACCGGCGACCCCGACACAACCTGGAAGAAAAACAAATAATTGTTAACATTGAGGTTAATATATAACAAAGAACCCAATGAAGGACCCCGAGTAACCCCAAAACTCAAATTATTTCCTGATAGTTTTAAGTTAATTTGGTTTAAAAATAAATGACAAATGTTTATTTGTTTTAACTGATACTGTAGTACTTAAAAGTCAACGTAGTTTGAATAATGAAATTGAAACAATCATATAAATATAAATTATTTAGTTTCTACACATAGACGTATTTGAACTGTCGATAATTTGGTTGGTTCCAAGTCCTGACCATAATAGTCATTCTATGTAACATTAAATACAACAAACAATTAAATCTTTATTTAATATTCAGGTGGTTCAATATAAACTATGGTTAAAAAATACAACTGACGTTTATTGTCCAACCAAAAACATTTCCAAGAATCCTCTCTGGATTACCATTTGCTTTAAACAAAGGATAAATCTTTCAATTAGTTATCCTTAAAGAAACCTTTGGGGAAGTTTTAATGTACTTTCGCCAAATTAATTAACACAGTAAATTAAAAATTCACCAAGATAAAGGTGTAGGCAACTTTTCTTTCGTCAGTAGGTATTTGAAAACAATGTTATGTAAAGAAAAAAAATAAGAAATTTACTTCTTTTACTTTCAGTTTTATAACGTAAATATTACTTTTATTTTGAAACTATCATTAAATGAAATGATATAACAAAAAGTCCGCGGTAAATGGCAACAGATAAATATAAGTGAGCCCAGCAGTAAAAAAATAAACTATACCAGCTTCATCGTGAAAATCCTCGACAGTCATTATATTTTATAATCTGAGACCCAAGGAATAATTGGAAACTGAATCCGCAATTTCTAAACCATTGAAATACAAATTTAGCGAGGCACGAGAGTCCTACAAATTGAATTAATCTTTGTGCTTGAGGATTTTATTTAAAATCTTATAAATATATGTAAATAAGTCCCCTTGTTAAAATATTCAAATTTCATGAAATATTCGTAAATATTTATAATTATAGCATAAACAAAAGATGAAAAGATTTTGTGACAGGAATAGCTCTTCCAAACTATATTCGCTTTCACAATATCTATCACAAAGTAAATAAACCAGAACGTAAGAAAAAGAAATAAAAAAGAGCGCCAACGAAACGTCAAACCTTGAACTTCGATAGATTATAAAGTAGGAAACCAAAACAATATCAAATCAATCGATAATCAGCTTTATTGTGTAGACACAAGAGCTATAGCCGATAAAACTAGAAAGGCAAGTAAAGTTCAATGGCTGGTACAAAAAACGATGAACACAAACCTTGGTCTCATATAACGCCATTGTGTTCTGATGATTGTATATTTCTTTTTTCTTTAGCCTTTGATGATACAGATACTATAGTTTTTGCCGTTTAAAATAAATAACGTCGGTATTTACCATTAAATTACAATATCAAGTTGCATAATCTGTGATGTTTTTGCAGGAAGTTTATTGGCCTTAATGGAACTATTGCATACAAGAACCATTAGATACATCAGATCATATAATCTTTATTTAATATATATTAACTAACTTTATCCAGCGGCTTCGTCCGCGCGTCTAGATATATCACAAACCACCGCGGTAGGTATATACTATATAGAACCTACTCGTAACAGAATATAGTAGGAGCAGTACTGAGATGGAAAAACCAATAGAACATTGTAATTCTAACTCAATATTTGTAATAGTATACTTTCTGGAGCAGTTCGCTCCAAAAAGTCGCTAAGAACTAAATAATAATGTACTTTTTAATATTCTAGAGTTTAATAATGAATTCATTTATAAACACGCCTTGGTCTTTATAATAATTCGAACACAATCAACATACGAATACGAATACAAAAGAAATGAATGTATAAGAAAATAAAATAGTTAAATTTAGTAACTCAATAAGTCCCACAAACACATCCAAAACTCTGTTATTCGTGGTTCGTAGTCACCGCGAAGGCCGCAGTTGATTCAAGCGTACATTATATTAACAATGGCACTATTGCGGCATCGAGATCTATTTTCGTAATGTTTCGTATGAAAAAATATACATTTATGTTTAAAATATTTAAATTGAGAATTAAAAGATTAGCGCATACTTATTTTAATGTTTGTGAAATAGAATAAGTTTCGAAAATTAACTTATATATGAAATGGTTTTGTATACTGTAGTAACAGAAGTGATTTCATAATTAAAATAAGAAAACTAATTCAACATCTTAGTATTATAAAAAATTATAACTTAAAGTAAAAATGCATTAATTGCAGTTAATTTCAAGTTATTTCGATCACGATTGAATGCATTTCTATAACAAGAATGTTATTTCAAGACCTCACTTATGTAATGTCCGTCACCTTCACTTGTTTTTAAGTGATACTTAGTTCGTGTATAGAAATTTGTTACACGCAATGTGTAATGCACGGAGCCGTGACGCGTTTCTCTGGTCATCTGCGGGCGAATGGCCGCGGGTACATTTCTCTTCAATCATTATTTACTTCAGCTATTCTTTGTTGTTTTAATACTGTTTTGTTATCTTAAAACTGATCTACGATTTATCACCTGTAAGTTGTATGCATTGAGATAAAATTATTTATTTTAACATTATACATACATAGAGTTCAGGATGCACACATAAATGCGTCCTGGATTCTTTGATCGGTATCTTAAAAACCGTTGGAAGTAGACAACTAATTAATTGACTTACTGACAGACAGTCTTATTACTGCTTAATCTTTAAAACATCCAGTTAATTTTATTGTTTAAAATCTAAATTTAAAAATAAGCGATTTTAATACATAAAAATGTTTTTTTTTATGTGTAGTACCTACTTGTGAAAATTTAAGTAGTACCTAATGTATTTTAATTTACAAATCACGTCAGATAATATACTAATACAAAAAACGATATAAAATAAATATTGTAGACGTGTCTGTCACTTAAGGGTGTTTATTGAAAATCAATGTGAACACACCTTATGGTGTTAAGCGTTCTGTAACTAAGAAGTCGCACTAAGAAGACAAATATAACATGACGTATTCCAACAACTACATCTGGTCTTAACTAGAACTCAATTACTACAAATAATGTTAAACGACGAGTCAACCCTTGAGCAAAAGGGAAGAAAGAAGTTGGAAAGAAGATGCTATTTGGAGTTATGATATACATTTGCAAATACTATAAAGCTCTGAGTAAGCTTATAAAAGTCCTATCTTATAAGAAAGCTGCTTCTCTATATGGAGCTTTATCATGTTTAAATAAGAATTCCGAATTTATTTTTATTACAAAAATACTTTTTTTTATTACAGCCTGCATTGAAGCCGGGACCTGTCAGTTTAAAAACAAGACATTGACACCGCTGTGCCATACATATAAGGAGTTGTTTTAACATGTATTAATAAACATCACTCACTCTCGACTAAGTAACATGCTGTTATTCTTAGACCACTCGTTAAGTATCTCCTCGACTTGGAAGATCAAGAGGAACTTTAAAATCTTGACTGTTAAGATCAAGCTTATAAACTATTTTCTAAGATAAAAACGAAATCCAATAATTTTAAAAAATTATTGTAGAACATACATAAAAAACTACATTTAATTTTGATATTAGATGTAGCAATATTTTAAAGTAATATTCGATATTACTAATATTAAATATTATTCTTAAAATGCTTTAAATACGCAAGACGCAAGAAGCTAGTGAGAAGTTGTGGCGTGTTGGAAAGAAATCTATTTGCGGAGAACGGAATGCGATGCACTAATATCGTATTCAATGTAGACATAATATAAATAAATTATAAATAAACATTGTAATATTTTAATTAAGACAAGTATGCATAATATGATCATAAAAGTTTATTTTTACAAAAAAAAATTTTTTTTTTTTTAAACTTCGTTGTCTGCCAATACATAACTAGTGTAAAGGTTTTATCTTATCATATTAACCTAACCTTAATATAGTAATTAATAACATTAATAAATTTACTAAAGTGTCATTTCTTAGATAGTTATCTTCTCAGAAGAGGTATGTTGCGTGAATACACCATTATCGAATTCCTAACAAACAAAGTTTGTGTACGTTTAACATATAATTGTTAGTAATGTTTGAAAAGCAATAAATAATGAAATTTCTCTTGATATTTATCGTAACATTTAGTAACTTATAAAATGTAACCTACCTTTATAGTACTTGGTAACATATTGTCAAGAGTACATTGACCTTCGATTGACATTTAACGGTCTATTAAATTTTAGTAGATCTCAACGTTACAGGGAATATAAGTATGTAAATTATTAAAAAAAACTGATTTAAATGGCACTAAGTATTATATGTGTGTGTGTGTGTGTGTGTTTGTTTGTTTTAAGCATCCGTGTTTGTGTGTGTACTTAAGTATATAATTTATTATTTTTCCGCTCCGATTCATCTCATGAAACTGTTCTTTATACAGGAAACATTTACAGTTAAATATTATATGGATATATTCGGAGATATAGTGTTTATAGCCTATGATCCCACTTCAAATTCGTGCACCCATCGGTTTTGTAGTAAATAGAAATTTGTACGCATATTTATGATTAGTAGAAGATACATTTATAAGGTTGCTCATTAAAATGTGGCCGCTAATATTTTTAATAAAATAATAATTTTCGGCAAAGATTTTACCCATTTGTGTTGTAAATAACATATGATATAAACAAACAAATATGATTTTGGTACTTTACTACATTCATAACGTACATTTATTATTTATATATGTATCAAATTAAATTAGACTAAAACTATTTTTTTTTTCTGATTATTACAGCTTGAAACATTTATGTTTGGTAAAAAAAAAAAAAAAAAAAACGATATGTTTTACATTAAAAATATTATTATTAAAAAATTGTTCCAATTTAAATTGTAATGTAAAGAAGTCATGCGGGCAGGTCATGTCATTACAGAACTACGGCCCTGTTATAGAGACTTAGAGTGGCAGAGTTAGAAGTGTGAGTGGAAGAAGAGAACTATAATTTTAATTTTTTCCCCCGGTGACGCTGTAATAGCCAACAGGGCTAACAGCATAGACAGACAAAAAAAAAAAAAAAAAAAAAAAAATATTTCACGTTTATACGTCGAATAACTTAAAGGGTATTTTTTCTATTCTCAGTTAACTCTTATCTACGGAAAAAATATTATTACAGATTTTGTTTAAAAAAATACAGAACATTTATTTATTATCCCGTTAAATATCTGAGGAATGGTAAATCAGGAATTATTAGTATATTCTTAAAGAAATTTATCTTCACAAAATAAAATGTCGGTCCTAAATTTTCTAAGGATTTAGGAAAAAGAAATAGGTTTCTTTAAATTAGTTTTCTAAGCAACTTCTAACCTTCAGGGATTAAAAAGACTTTAATTAAAGTATTTTTCAGGAGACTGAGAAACTAAAAAGGTAAATAAATGTTCTTAATTCATTAAAGAACAAAGGTTACACACATTAAACCTAAACAAATATATTAAACACACACAGATATATTAAAATTTAATAATTTAAAAGTTGATTATATTTTATCGATTTGACAACATTAATAACATTAGTCATAATGATAAATTGAATAAGTATTATTATCCATAAATAAGAAAGAATCATTTATAAATTATAAGCCTATTCTGGGTCACAATATTCCCATAAATTATATCCGATTCAAAGTATTCAATAAACTATTAGCGTTCTTTAGAAGTTGAAGTTAGAAGTTTCGTTCGTAAATATATAATGAAGATGAACAAAGTTGCTAACCATTATCCCTGGAGTTATTTTGCAGTATGCCTGTGCGGTGTTAATATATAGATATTTATTATCTCATATACAAGAATAAGTTATATAGCCACAGGAAAGCAATGTTTGTTTGTTTGTTTATTTTCAAGTAATTGATTGAATGACGCGTAATTGTTACAAAATATTCATACAAACATTCATATTTATTTATATATATATTGTTAAGAGTTGAGGGTATTTCTAACCAGTGTCAGGTATATGGATTATTATGTCATACTCGTTTGAGAGCGGAAGCTCTGTAGGTGTGTATAGTGATTGACGGTGTGATCTTTGAGTGCCTTATCTAGTCCTACAACTGTGTTAGATTTATCGTTATTAAATTATATGAAATATATAAATGTCGCATTTTCTTTGAATCCTTTTTTTTTAATTTCTACAGGTATCCTAAAAATATAAATAAAAAAAGCTTTATATACGTCAATTTATATTCATTTACTACGATACGAGTTCGAGTAAACTTATGTGTTTAACGAACTATAACTAATAAACTTATATATAAGAGTGCAGTATTTAGTACAGATTAAAATAAGACAGAGGCTGTTTAATTTAAAAATAATACCCATCAAAATACGGTATGAATACGGCGTCGTGATTGACTTCACGCGCCGCCTACCATGAATATTGCTCCGTCTTATTTCCGTGCGCCAGTTTCAATAATCCTAATTAAAAATGTAAAATGGTTTGTTTTATTAAAAAATCAAAATTAATAAATCATTTAATACGGTTATATAGGCTGTATGGCAATTGCTGTTGCGTCTAAGCTTTTGGGTCGTTGTATAAAGCGGTACTTAATAATTTGTTAATGAAACCATTTTGTTTGTTCGAATTTATTGTTTTTTCATGTATTTATAGATATATTATTTAAAGATCTTAAATTATTATTTTTGTCTACAAGCTATAAAATGAGCACCCATGAAAAGATCTTCACACCAACTGAGGTGATATTTTCATTTTTAACATATTTGTCACAAAGAATCAACTAAAAGAGCAAAAAATATATATACTTTTTTTTAACACATGTATAGCTACTGTCTTTTACTCAGGGTATTTAAAATTTAAAATATGTATGTGTAATAGATACGAAAATGTACCGAAACTCCATCAGAAATCGCCGTATATGAGTAAAAAAATTAGGAAAAATCTTTTTTTTTTATATTAGACCATATTTTTATTCGAGAAAAACCAAGGAATTAATGAAAAAGGTTCATATCCGTTGAAATTACTGGTTTCATAACATTCAGTTTGATCTTATAGAAAAAAGGTTCGATTTATATTGACTGAGGTTTTCATCTACATAAATATGTTAGATAAAAAAAAGTATATTCTTGCTTTTTCTTTTAAATATAAGTTCGTTAAGTAACTTGTTAAAACATCCTTTGTTTTTAAAGCAGAACTATAAATAGATATATTACTGACCAAGACCGGGATGCGTCTATAAATAGCAAACCCAACTATATTTCTTCAATAGTGTTTGCCTTGCGATGAATCAGCCGCATTCAATTAGTTAACAGTTCATTTACTTGACCCCTTGATTCAGTATTCTTGGTAGGGTCGCCAGGATTCTTATTAAGATGGCCATCACAAAATTAGATAAAAATCGAATCGAATCTAATAGGATGCGTGTTTTTGTTTGTGCGTGTGTGTTTATGTGCGTGTTTACGTGTTTCTGCGTGTGTTCGTATGCATGTGTGTATGTGTTTTTATTATCTTAAATAATTGCTCTGATACTGCGTTGTAGCAAATCAATAATGAACTTGAGAATGTGAGTCATGCGGGAAGCCAAACAGTATCCTTATTGAAACCAGAGCCATTCATTTATACAATACCCTGGAATGATGAATCATTGCAGTTATGTTCTGGAGAGTGATAGTGTTTCAATGTACTCGTTGTTACTTGAAGCTACATTTGAGGTCGAGTTCCGATGGTACTTTCTTCATATTGGAAATGGATTTCAATATAAAACAGGGTAACATGTAAATATTTTTTTACGAACCTAACTCGCGTATAATTTTTCAGCCCGTTTCGAATTCGATTGGTAGTAATCGTTTTAGGGTTAACATTGGCATGAAAGAACTTTAAACTGTCTATTATGTACATATCTATCTATAGATACTTTTTTACATTTAAATAACTAACATGACAGTAACACAGGTTGAAGTTTGAAGTTTGTTTCCTAAAGCATTTATAAAGCCATTTTAGCTCTAATTGCCATCAGATAATTGTGGCCAATCGTAATCCTATAATAGATAAAAAATTAATTTAATTATTTATTAATATTACATACACTTAATTCAATCGTTTTAAAAATAACTCTTTTAAAGACTCTTGTGATAACAAAACAATTGATTCAATATGGCTTAATCATAAAACCACTCTTAACAAAAAACTTATTCATTTAATGATACTTAATCATTATCATAACTTGTTACTTTGTATCTTCCGAGAAAATATACATAATATACTATGTAAGTAGTCTTTACATAAGGGATGCAAAGCTGATAGGATATTATAGCTTACCCCGTATCAGAAATGTAACTCCAACATATTGTTTACTGGAATCTTAAAGGATACAAGGTGTCTCGGGTTTTATATGGATGAAACGGAAAATAATGTAATATGTAATATAATAAATTTGCAGATTAAATTACTTATCAATTCTTAGACAGAACTCTTTATTATTTTCACATACATTCAATTATCTATCTATTCAAAACTTTAAAGGCTTTCGGTAATAATCATATCACTAGACAAATTACACACATTGATCTAAACCCAAAATAAGTTAATTATTTGCTTGTGTTAACTGTTTCGACAACGATACAAATACATAGAAATACACATTATATATACTGCAAATATATTTAATAAACGACCAAACCCAAATATAGACATCTATGCTATATATATGCCTGTCCCTGTCGGGAATCGTACCCGAACCCCTTTGATCCGCGACACGTTAAGCGTATGAACTAAAACAAATAAAAGATCTGAAAGAATAGAATCTATTTTTTATTACTGTCGCTGGCTATACTATATTTCTATTATAGAAATAAAATGAACCAGACATCAAACCTTACAACATGATCGCATTCCGAGTGCTGCTATGTGTGTCAAACGCATTTATAGGTTGCAGATAACCATGTTCTATGAAAAGCGACTTCAGCTACACAACTGGCGGACAGCCAAACTTTCACTTTACTGGTTCAAACTACCATATAAAAGGTCAAGAAGTTTATTGATTAACTAGAACCCGTGTTAATATTTGACCAAAGTTCAGGTCAAAATTTAAACTCAATTTTTATTTCTGTTTACCAGCTAACTGCGAAAACTTTAATTCGCTAATGGCATAAAATGGCTGTATTAATATTTTATTTATTTATTTATTTATTTATTCTTGCACCATAAAATATTAAAAGAAACATAGTATAGACAGTTGTCACAAAGGATGACTTATCTCTTACAAGAGATCTCTACCAGAAACCCTAGGTTAAAGGACATATTATTATAAGTTATGAAGGGTATGGTACACAGTACACAATATTAAGAAACTTAACTAAAAATAATAATATACACATACATATAAATATACATAAATACACGAAAATACATACATACACAGAAATATATATACATACACCCATACATACACATGTAATATAATGTTTTTTGATAAATAATGCTGATTATTGTATAGAAAGTGTAAGCAAGTATCTCTTTAGTCTTGATTTAAATAAAGTTATACATATTAGGGAAATCTTTGTAAATGAAAGAAGGAAGTGAGTTCCATAGCTGAGCAGCACCAACAGAAAATGACTTGCGATAAAAAGTTGTATTGTACTTTCGCACCTCAAGATATTTTGACGTCACACAAGAGCGCTCAGGTAAACTTCTAGAGGCACATAATTTAAATCGTTCCTGAAGGTAAAATGGACATTTATTCTGTAATACCTTGTATAAAAGTGTTAGAACATGCATATTCCGGCGAAAACGAATGGGGAGCCACTGTAATTCCCGACGGAATTCGGAGACGTGGTCGAATTTGCGCAAGCCGAAGATGAAGCGGATGCACACATTTTGTAGGCGATCTAATTTATCCAGTAGCTCATCAGTTGCATCTATATAGCAAATGTCGGCGTAGTCAAGGAGGGGAAGAAGGAGAGATTGTGCTAGTAAAGTTTTAGTTTTAAAGGGAAGAAAATTTTGCAGTCGCTTAAGCGAGTGTAAAGAATGGTGAAGCCGCTTATTTACTTCACTAATATGAGCTGACCAGGTCAAATTGCAGTCAAAAATTAAACCTAAGTTTTTTGATAAATAAATAAAACCTATATTTTATTTATTTATCAACACTAGGGTTTTTACAATAGGTACGGATTACAGAAGATTACATATTTAAACAGTATCTAGATACTTATATAACATTAAGGTTTTATTCCCCCGTAAAAATTATAATATAATTTCTTCACTATTAAGATAATACACTACTTGCACTTAGACTTCAGAAAATTTGCGACGCTATCGTCTGTAAGAAGCGAGTTGGTTAATATTTATTGATGACATACACATAGTAGGTACATATTATAGACTAAAGAAATCATAATGTATCTATGTATTAAATGTTAGGTATGTTCTATCCTTTTCCTATCCTTTTTTCTTTTCTCTCTAAGTAAAAACATGTTTTCCTCTTCCATCAACTCTGTCTCTCCTTTTATGCTCATCTCATTCCAACAGTCCATCTCTGTTTCACCACCTCTTTTTTGCCTCCTTCTCTTACATTAATATCCCTGGCTTGCCTAGTCCCGTTACTTGACATAAGAATACATTATTAATTTATAAACACATTGTATTCTATTATAAATTATTGATGTATTTAATACCTGAATGAAATGGTAACCAATAAATCCTCCGATATTGCTGTATTGCGTGCACAATTTGCAAAACAATAGGACATTATTAACAAATGAGTTTTAGGCGTGTTTGTTAATATTAGATATATATCAATCCTGTTGATAAACGCGCCTACTTCCTGTACGTCCTTGACCTTGAATTTACAATCACTTCAATCACGATTAGCTGCGCATGCGCAGCTTTACTGTATGGTATCACTTTGTGTGTAGACTTACTTATTCATAATAAAGTTATTACTGTGAACATTCAACTAAATGCAACATGTTTTTAAATAATATATTGTCTTTAAATAATATTTAATAAAAACAATTAAATTATAATTTCCTAATATGAAAAATATTCTAGTTACATAAGTACGAACTATGTATTATAGGTATTTCAAATAAAAAAGGCAATTTTTACGTTAAATAAAAATATGATGGGGATTTCATATGCAACTAATAATTGATTTTTAATAAACATTCAACAAGTAACAAACTCATTAATTTAAAGTATGTATGAAGTAATAATATAATATATTAAGAATATTTAAAACCGAGATTCCTACAAAATAACATAAAACAAGAAAACATAATCACAAAATCATCGAAACAAAACAAATGTACCTATTTGAAATTATGAAACCGGATTTACGCAAATCTTATTATAATTATTCATTCCCTTGCTAGCTTGACAGTTTGTTAAGACGTGTCGTCTTAAGACGGTGAATATAAAGCCGTTAATCCCGGAATAATAAAAGCCAAAACAAATATTTAAGTGCAAGCAGTTGTGAAAGGATTGAAAATGTTGTAAATATAAATAACTAGGCAAGCATGATCAAGTCTTAATAGGAGGAGTAGGAAATTATTTCAATTAATGAAAGGATCGAATCTCGTTCGTTCTAAATTTGAAATTAAATTTTATAAAATGATAAGATGAAATTTTATTGCAACAAAAAAAAAACATAAGATTACTTACATTTTAAATTTAGAGTTAGAAAGAGGTTCACGTGTTATTGTGTTTTAATAAAAAGTTGATTCAATTTTAAATTTAGAATATTAATCAACTTTTTATTAATAAAACGTAACACATGAACCTCTCTGAACTTGTTAATCCAGCTAAGAGGCTTTCGGTGTTGGTTCGAGTTTGAATTAAAATTCCCAGTGCTTTTGTCTTCTTGTTTGTGTTATAATCCCGTTATCGGAATGAACTCGCTTAGACGATGCTTTCAATTCAGGTTTATTTATGACAGGATTAAGAACCTTTATGTTAACAGTACAGTTTCCTATTTATTAACGAAATTCCGTAAAACTGAAAACAAAATTAAGCTGAAAGGCTGATTATGGTTATGGAAAATTCAGCTTTGCGACTTTTTCTCTGCGATTTAGAGAACTTTCTTTCATACATACATCCATTCATCCATTTCCTGAAAATTATAAACGGTACGAATAAACCAATTTTACGGGAAATTCACATTAACGACTTTTTAAGGGGATGTTCTAGAACTTTTTTGATATATTCCATGTCCTGACAATTATAAACGGTATAAACAAACTGCCAAATCGATCGAGCCGTTTTCAACTAATGATGTTCAAATAACTATGAAATTCTAATTCTGTTGATGGTAAAACAATTTATTTATATTAGAACGATTCATTTATTATTTGTTGACACTTGATAATAATAGATAGCGTTGTATCATTTTGATGTAATTTTCATGTCATTTTATTTTGTATTTGATTAAATTTAAATGACAAATTGTATCTACATTATCATTGAACTGCCTTATTAACCATAGTTGCCTTAACCTACGAAGCATTTAAACTTTGAATGTATAACTAATACTTAATATACAGGGTTATTTGTAATTAATTGTCCACCACTTGCAGGCAACCTTTCTACCTCAATCCCAACAACATTTGTTCTACGACTTCTTACAAATAGTGATAAACAAACAAACAAGCGAAACAATTTATTTTTTCTTTCTCTTTTACTTATTACTCTGTATTTTGTAAATAGTACTTAAAAGGTCAACCTACGCTCAAAGTTAATGCCACTTCAGAGGCAACAAATAAATGTTGTATGGGAAATTAAGCATTTTTAAAACTATTTATTTTAAAAATTCCTAGAACAAATGTTGTTGGGATTGATGTAGAGAAGTTGCCTGGAAGTGGTGGCCAATTAATTACAAATAACCCTGTATATTAAGTACTCTTTGGGTAGGTAATAAATATTCTAAATCTAAAACTATAGTAGGTAAGTATAGATAATCTATTTGAGATACAGTTAAATAATTTTAGCATAGGCCTTATATTGTATTCGTCATATTTTTTGAAGTCTCTTTTAATCATTAGAGTAAATTAAAAGGACTTTAATTAAATCAAAGCTAGAAAATCCTAACGTTTCCTAAAAATCCGAAAAAAGAACACCTAGAAGTACTCACGAGTCCGTAAAATTTTGTTTAAATTTTCATTAACGTTCAATACAAGGTAAAATGCACTCTCAAACTAATAGATTTAAAGTATATTTTGGTTTAACCTGAATTACGGTTCTCAAAGGAGGTTAAGGGCTCTACATGACGTATGGTTCTAGATGTTCAGCTAACTGAAGTTTCAGCCGTTTTAGAAACATTTTTGAAATAATACATTAAACCTAATTACATATTTTATGTCAAGTGTTGTAATTAAATATTTAAATCAATAGGATTAATTAATGACCTCGTTTAGAAATTTAGAAGATTTAGTTATTTTCCTTATACTTTTTTATAATTCCATGTCTTAAGCTTGTAAAAATTTAACAAAATCTTTTTTATGTGCCTGTGTGGAAAATTCCACACACAAATTTTTGAGTATATAAAAAAAACACCAAAAAACCAATAACTAACCCCTACACAGCCAGTTGCCAGAATGAAGTCATTTTTTAATAAATTTAATCAAAAGTAAATTAGAATTTATAATACAAAAACCTAATCTTCTTGGTAAAGATTAATCCCTTTAACAGCGGTAGTCCGTTGCTTTTAGTTTCGGGGAAGATTTATTGCAAGTAATAAACAAAATTAAATAGTCAAATATAACATAGTAATGGTAATATGACCCATTGGTGTAGTGGTTAGTGATCCTCACTACTGAACCCATGTGGGTTCGATTTCTCACGTAATAATTCTGTGTGATATGTCTACGTGTTGATATACTTACTTCTATCTATCCGTTATTTATGTTTGTGAATACCCACCCACCCCCGCGATATAGGGATTGTGTTATCCCTAATGCGGGAGTTAAAAAATATATATTAAGTAAATTATAAATGAAACCATATTTTTGTCTGTGTACGTATAAATGTTCCGTACCTACATAAATTGACCACCAAGAAAATACTACTAATTCAAATAACTAATATTTAATTATCCAATCTACAGAGCACTATTTGACCTGAAAATTGAGAGTAAAAGTTGCCACCAAGTGTTCCTAATTTTTTACACCTTATTTGCGCGAAGATTCGTTGCTCTTGTTTTATAAAAATCGATTATTTACTTTAAAGCGATTGAACTGGTAAAAAAACTCGCACTAGGCACAACACAGATCGGAGCTAGATAACTAACAGATTCACAATGCTAAATTAGTACGCTTGAGGTTGATCTAGCGCTCGATAAATTGTCTGATTAAGCATGTCTATTAAAAAATAATCAATCGTCGTGCGGACATGATTTATACAATAATGTACAATATTTTTTTTATAATTACCGATTTATTATATAATTAATATTGTATCTATCAATAAAAAATACTTAATATAATGTTGTTGACAAATGCTGATCAAAGACTGATATTAAAATTAATACAAAAAATAGCGTGTCACGGTTTCGTTACGCATCGTATCGTAGAAAGAGACAGATATACACAGATACAACAAGAGCAACAAGGATGTATTAACAAGAAAGTTGGTTTAGTCTAAATATTTAGACTCGTGTCTCATTTAAGTGTTCGTAAAATTATTTTCTTTGAAGTAAATAGATTTAACGTAAATAATATCTTTGAAGCATCTAACACTCCTAAAAACCCTTTATTTTAGGTTTTATTTATAGTTAGCTTAATCGTATCGTAAAATGTTGGATACTTTATACACTTTCCAGTCAATCAATTACTAATCAATGGTTTATTGAACTAATAAAACAATAAAGGTGATAAAACAAACCTAATAAAACTATAAATAGTTTTGGATCCGAGAAATCTATTTCAATTCGTTCAAGACGTGACTTGAATCGTAAACTTCAGCTGCTGTAATGAAACATTGAACTTAAAAGTAACGAAAACAACTGTTAATAAATGTAATACTATAAAACTTTAATCGATGTTTTGTTAACCAGAGTTTAAAAGTTAAACTAAATACAAAAATGGTAACACTGGGCCCAATTAAATGATTAATATTTTGTTGATTTTATACGGCAGGTATCCAAAATAAATTTCTTTTTTCTTTTTTGGGGACATCGTGTTTAGTGTACAGATCTTATTGCACGTTTCTCTTAATCTTTAGTAATCACACATTCGATTCCTGACCCCAAATTATATATAAATATATTATTAAATACAGAAAAAAAAACGGTTATGTTAAGTTGAGATAGTGTAAATAAATAAATCTCATATAGTAGGTAATCTTATAGATATATTTGTATTTAAACTTTCGTGAACCATGATGATTATTAAATATATATTTATTCGGCTATAATCAAGTAATAGATATTGCAAATAGTTAAACATCTTTACTATAGTATAATGACTTAAGGTCTGTACCTTTGACCCAAATAAAATGCCTTAACATAACGTTCGAGATATATAAGTGTGTTACCATTCAAATGTGTAGCTCACGGACCCAAACTTAAGACATATTTATTTATTTATTTGTTTTATATAATTGTACGTGTGAAGTCGGAATTTAAGTAGCTAGTATATTACGAAAAACAATGCCTCATATGCTCTCATTACAGTTTATTTCAACTCAAAATATTTCGCAATGAATATCAAATAACTTTTATTGTCTGTAATTTCGCAAGTTTATTACGTTTTATTATTTATTATTATTACTTTAGTATTGTGGTAATATTATTTAATAACATATACAGTTGCAGTCTAGCAGAGTGGAGCAAGAATTTATAATTAGACACCGTTAATTTATATTAATAATAACTTATCTTATATATGTGTTAACATCCAGATTACTATTTAATTAACAGACACAGTAAATTAAATATATATATTGCATATCATTTAAATTTAATGAAAGGAAATCGTAAGGGTTGTAAAAGAAAAACATTTTAAGAGACAAGACAAGTTCAACATAAAATAATATAAAAGTTATAATTTTTAAATAATAGAATTATTCAAATGATCTATAATCCAAGTCTATAATATTGTACTCGGCCCAGTTACTTGGAAAGCGAAAAAGTGATCGCGTGACAGTTTCTCTACGTCTCAAGAGCAGCGCTCCTTCGACTAAATAAATATCACTTAATAATATATTATTGGGAGTATGACACTTAGAAATCTATAAATACTGAAATTGAAACTCGCAAGTCATTTAGAAATTTACACCCAATGATATCTTAAATTTTTTATTCGATTATGTAAATCATCAATAAATGCAAAATCATTAAATTTTTCGTTGTATTCTTTAAAATTTGTTGGTCATGATTCGAAAACAGCCAGCATCCTGGTTAAAAATAAAAATAAGAAAAAGTCATGATGGAACCACGGCATATCAGTAAAATATATAAATTAAATAAAAGATAACTTCATTCCTTTATTCGATAAAATTAAAATTTCATTCATTCTTTCATAACATTCAAAATATCATCAAACTGAATAATAAATGTTACGATAACCAATAAAATTGCTATGATAACCTATCATTCATTAGACCGCCCCGTTGGTCGAGTGGTTAGCGCAGACGCCTAACGTGTCACGGCGCAATGGGGCTCGGGTTCGATTCCCGGCGGAGACAGGCATTTTATGTGATGAGCATAAATGTCTGTTTCTGGGTTTGGTCGTTTATTAAATATATTTTCAGTATTTATATGTGTATTTCTATGTATATGTATCGTTGTCTAACACCCTTAACACAAGCAAATAATTTGCTTACTTAGGGGTTAGATCAATGTGTGTAATTTGTCCTGATATTATTTTTTTTATTATTCTTTAAAAAAATCCTAACACTTTTTCTTATTAATTTAAAAAAATATATTCGGAAGACATACACAGATCATTAATATTTAAAAGTAAAACATTCAATAAAACCTAAAGTTTCTAACAAAATAATATTCCACATAATATCGGAACGCACGTAAAGAAATCTTGAAATGTAAATGAATGTAATTAAATCTAACATTACTGTAAAAGAAATAACGGTGAGAGAATTTATGTGAAGTTGGAACATATTATCAGATTTTTTGAATATGTTATCTGTACCTACCGGTTTGAATTGAATCTTTCAGGCTTTAGAGACTTTTTATTCATTTATTATACATATTATTTTGGATGTAAAAATATTTAAATAATAATATTAGTGATTCATGATAACATTAGTCAACTTTAATGAATAGCAATTACCAATACATCAATCAATTTTCAATGTATCAATCAATCGATTGACAGATTGAAACTGTTTTGCGGAATACAAACACATTTCCCAAATGAATCACAATCCTAAAATAGACGAACAAAGAGACGATAGGATCATAAGTTTCATATTTCCCAAGGAACTTTACCTGGATATAATATTTATTGGTTAGTACAATGACCGCATCCAGGGAACTGACACCGCGAAAACGGAAAGCCGTATCTTGTTTCAATTGGATTGATGGCTTGTACTGTATAAATGTTTGTTATATTACATAAGTACAAAGCTAGATTAAACTAGAAAGTAAACACGGAAATGAAATATCAGATGCATATAAAGTACACACAATATGTTAAAGGCAAAACCTCTTTTAGCGCAGCCGGGTAAATCGGATGGAATAGTTTATAGTTTAAATGTTTATAAACTTGTTTTTGTTTTATGTATTTAACATTAAATAAATATAATAAAATTTTGAACGATACGAGTTTCATTCAAACTGGCGAAATTTTTGAAACCGTTTAGTCGCTTTGCCAATTGAGCTACGATTACATAGAGGTTACAGGTTCAAATCCTACTCGTATTGATTATTTTATCATTTAAATTTAAAAATGGCGTCCTATTTTGACTTAAGTACTAAACATGACCTAACTAATTTAATTTTAGGGAACTAATTGGTAATTCAAAAACTAAACAATACATTTCATATATTCCAGTAAATATCAAGTTACGATGATCTTAAATTCTTACGATCTTCTCTAATAAAGAGTGCTATAAATACTTTATGACTTCCCCGGTGGTGGTATAACAGTGCAGGGTCTGTCAACTCTTAATGAGGTCTTATATTATGCTGCATTTAGGATTATTACTTGCAAAATTGTCTGAGTTTATGGCTAGGATTTGTGGGTTGGAGGGCACAAAACATTTTACATTTATGTGGTCTGGTACCTGAAGAAATATAGATACGAATTTTTGAAAAGATTATACTTGTTTCTATATTATATCTCTGTAACTTTTTAAAAGATATTTCTGACTCATAATTCCAGCTATCACTGTTCATGAGCAACACCCACTGGACAGACAGACGGACAGCGTAGCCTTTTTAATCGGGTTCCTTTTGGGTACGGAACCTTAAAAATACTTTCAACTTAATACCAAACGATTTCATGAAATGTTTTCGAAAGTCAATCTAAGCTGAATTTATTTGTGTTCTAGAGTTCTTTCCGCGCTCATGAACAATTATCTTCCA
Source organism: Napeogenes inachia (assembly GCA_959347355.1). Lineage (NCBI taxonomy): Eukaryota > Metazoa > Arthropoda > Insecta > Lepidoptera > Nymphalidae > Napeogenes > Napeogenes inachia. The sequence continues at coordinate 17,129,799 of OY365793.1, read as the reverse complement.
TATTAAACTAACCCAGATGGATATCAATCGACGGTTACTAAAATGTTTGAACTAGAAGCTCACTTGCCGTGAAAGGAAGACCTATTTTGGAAAAAACATTTTGGAATATCGCTGTAATGAATATTCTTTAAACATTAACTTGCTCTTTATAAAGTAGGTAGGTAGGTACGTAAAGAATAATGTATGTACGAGCCGAAAGAGTCTCTTTAGTTAAATTATACATTTTTACACAATATGTTTTGTTCCTTCCGACCGAAGTCTAATAATAACAATCAATAATTATATATGTTTTATAAATACTTAATTTAATCCCAGTCTCGCGTCACTTAAAAGGGTCTTCATTATAAAATCATATTTTACCTGAAACAAAAAAGAGTTTTGTTAGAAAATGCTAAATTATTACAAATGGAACACGTGTAAAGGCAACTCAAAATATTAAAATTTAAAATTATCACCTCTACAATAAATACAAAAAAAAACTTCCTAATCTCTATAAGTGTGTATGAAATACAGACTCTGATTTTAAAAAAAGAACAGTTTTTACAAACAGGTCTACTAACTCGATAAAATAACTAAAGAGTATGTATAAATGTCAGTTCTTCAGTTGTCTATTACTATGAAATAGGCTTCAACGAGTTCGTTTGTTGATAACACGTGCATCATTATTTTCAACTGATAATAATAATGCACGTGTTATCATCAAACGAATATCACCTTGTTTTGTTAAGGTTATTTCAATTAATTGCAATTTAAATCTTATTATAATACGATTGAGTTCATAATTGTATAAAGGTAATATATTTGAATAAAATTTACCTATTCAAAGATATATAGAGCCAAAACTTTCAGTTCATCTAGATATACAGAAGCTTAATCAGTATCTATATATATTATATATATAATTATGATAATCTTATATATATAGATGAACTGAAAGTTTTGGCTCTATCTAGTTCATGTTTATAGTATTACCAAAATTCAAAATATGTAATAATGGGACAGCTAGGCTTACAATTCTTTATTGATGACAAACAAAACAAACATATATATATATATATATATATATATATATATATATATAATATATTACGTGACGAGTGCCACAGACTAAATTAATATGAACACCGTCCGCCACAGAGTAGATAATACTGTACAACCCCTTACCACAAAGTAAATAATAGTGTACAACCCCTCGCCACAGAGTAAATAAATGTGTATAACCGCTCGCCACAGAGTTAACAAAGGAGTACAACCGCTAGCCACAGATGACACGTAACAGATTAATAAGATTGTCATAATTATAAGAACATTGAATGTATTGACCGGAGATTATAATAACGGAAGTTGGTAAGTACCATTTATTAATAGAAAACATGAAGTATACAGTAATGGCGAAAGTTTTGTAATAATGTTATACTCGCCTTATTGTAACTATAGAGTATAATAATGTATTGAAGTCTTACTTCTTAGTTTTAAAAGATAAATATATTTATATTTTATACTAGCTGTGCCTGCGACTTCGATAAAACGTACCCTTTGTACATACCAATGTATGTACAAACTATTAACCTTCAGAGTTTCATCGAACTAAATCAAGCAGTTTTTGCATACCTATAGGAGTATGTTAAACCACTGGTAAGTAGCAATGGTACGAAAATAAGAGATTATTAACTTCTTTATTTGTTAACTTTATGTGAAGCCCATGACAACATATTCCTGAAAACTGCATCCAAATCATTTAATCCGTTTCTGAGATTAGCGTGCACAAACATACAGACATATACAGACAAACAGACAAAATGAAAAAAAAAATGTTTTGGGTTCTCTTGCTTATATAAAGACCCCTGCGTCCCATTATGAATTTTTGAAAGTATTTTCTACGTACAGACAGCGATCAGTTTTATTGGTGTATATAAAAAACTTCTTGAACACTTTAAATCCATATATATTTTGGGAGAGTGAAGAGTGTGCTATAAAATTAAAAACTATAGGTTATTCAGAGTGAGGCTCAATTTTTATAATAATAATAATAATAACCTACCTGTATGTCATTGACATAAATTGACAGAACTTTTTTATTTATTAACCGATTTAAATGAATTTCATTTCATTTTTCATTTCATTTATTTATTTTCAAAAATAGGTTAAACACTAAATATTAAGTGAAGACTGTCACAATATATTCCTGAAAATTGCTTCCAGATTGGATTAACCGTTTGTAGATTAGTGTGCACAAACATATGTATGTTTAATATAAACAGGTGTTTTTTTTAAATATGTTCTATGTACGGAAATGTCAATTTTATTATATATATAGATTTATATTTTATAATACACATAGACACCATAATACCCAACAATGGTATTACACACATCACCGGATTTAACCGGATTAAACTGGCGTATATTTTATCCTATAACAACTCGTTATATATAAAGTGTTATTTAAACATAACCCATTAAATGTTAGACACATCAATAACACAGCACCAATTAAGTATTCTTAAGTGAATATAAATAACATTATTGACATACAGACACGCAATACATATCGCACTGTAAGACGTGTCTGTCATATAAATAAGATACGTGTAATTAATAATTCTATAGAGAACTGCAGTAATTGAACGTCATAACCTTGTCCATTGCATTTTACGCCTTGCACGTTTGTATGCTATTTTTGGTGTGACAAATATGTTGTAAACATTCTGTACACTTCCGACTCAATCTTATAATAAAGGGATTATGACGTAGATAAAATATTTGTAGATGTAAACAAGGATGATCTACTTGAATTTCGAATGATTCTTGCAAATGCTCTTCAAATTGAAGTGCAGAAGTGTTGCTGTCTTTTGGAAATTATGAGGTGAATGACATTAGGGCTTAGGATAGAAAAGGCACTGAGGTTTATACCACACTATTTCTCACTGTTTGATATACAAACTACGTAAGACCGACGATTTTTTTTTATAATACCGGGTTCTACTCTAGGTCGAGCTTGTATACTAGAAGCTTACAATAGTCTATCTCTCTCTTTTTCTTACCTCTCTGCTTTTAGTGCAATAAGTGTCCAAATTATGTTGAATTAAACATATCATATGAGAGGAGTTTTGAAGAGCATTGCTCTCAAGGAGTTGATGCTTTTTGCAACAGGAAAAAATCAATGAAGTTTTATTATCATTGACGAGGAAGGGTCCTCAATCCAAACTAAATTCATTGATAATGGTATCATCATAGCATTTTTAACCTTAATTTAATGTTAATATTTAGTTTTAAATTGAGATATGTTTAATAAAATTTAAAAAATCGTTAATGAACTCTGATATCATCAAAAAATATTCGTAGGTTTACGAAATTTCTTTCTCAAATAACATTCCACGTGATATAATAATGTTAAAGTCAATCAAATAATAATAATATAAAAACAAACTTGATTGTCAACAAAGTACGTGACTTCGAAGATTTTTTCGCTTCCCTATAACCCAAATTTCTAAATCGCGTTCAGTTTTATTGATGAATAGAAAGTGTCCCAATCTAACAAACCTACTCAGTATTCTAGTCATAGTTGTATTTTGGGCGTTATTATTGCCATCGTAAGAAATTATACTGTAATTACTGACAGTACCTACAAATAACATATTCTCTTGTAATGTACAATAAAATATAAATAAAACTTATGCTAGGGTTTGTCAAACGGTAGGTAACTGAGCAACGGAATGTATCAAGGTTTCTGGAAGTTACATAGACATAGTAGACATATATATATAAAAGAAAAGTTACTGTTAAAAAACAAAAAAAAAATAACAATTAAAATATTTTCATTTGTTCAGTATATTTATATGAATATCCAAGAAGTGAGGTAAAAAAAAAAAAAAATAAATGGGACCAATATAGCTCCTGGCAACATCCAGAATCATATTCTGCAAGCTCTTCTGAGTTCAAAACCATCAACAGAATGCGGTCCTCATATTTTGCATACTCAACTACAGCGCCCAATCTATAACAAGACAAGCTACTTATTCCTATAACATAGGTACAAATTATGACATATCAACTCATTATCTGTATAAAAATCTATTTATTGGCAGAATTCGTACTAATACTTATGTTTCTCGTGATGTACTGTTTATTACTTCTCAGGCTTTTGCGTGTTTCAAATCACGTTCTATAACACATGTAGTGACGCTACTTTTATAATAATTGTGTATGCAATACAATTGTTTTTACTAAAACACAAGCTTAAGTATTTAATCAAACTGTTTAACCGCCATCTTTAATATTCAAACGGTCAAAAATTAATCATATAATTCTTCCATATTATTCCGAACTATGACCTTACAGTCATTACTTAAAAGTGTTTCTTTGACTTTACGGCCAATACTTTTAGATACGTGTTTACACTTGACCGACATTCTTAGCAGTTTATGGAACTGATGGTAAACAGTGGAAAAGCTAACAGGAACGACTGGTTTGATAGTAAGGTGTTGTTTGAAGACCAAACAACATATTAAATTATTATTATTACTAACATTATTACATTGATCAGAACAAAATGTAAATTCGTTAGATCTTGTCAAACGTATTTGTAAAATAAATATTTTACATAACGAATTTTTTCGTTATTTTTAAGTAAATTATCAAATACATAAATACAAGATATTCGAAAAGACAATACACGAATCATTATAAATAAATGTTAATGTTATGTTATCATATGTTAATTATTTAGTCTAGATTGGGTCTAGTTCTATTGACACCCATATAATATTATATATTAAGACCTCAGTCTTCGAATAATTTAGAACCATAAATATATTTTTAAAAAACCTAAAAAAAAACGCCCAATCAGCTTAAGATAAATATAAATCCTGGAGATCATAATGAGAATAAATAGATTAATTATCTAACCGAATTATTAATTTACTATCGGTCCTTGAAATGTCTAAAAAGTTTAAACTAAATCGGTGCATGAAAAATGAGACTAAATCGCATTCCGAAAAGTCAGTGACAAACAAGCAAACATACACGTGATATTAATAAAAGCGTGTTAAAAAGACAAAAACCTAATTACGCACATAAACAAAAGTGTTAAAATGATAAAATAATAAATACGCAAGTAATTCCAGGAATTTTCTTAGTTATCAACATTTAAGTAAATGAATAATATCATTATTTAATTAGTTAACAAAATAAAGTACGGCTTTAATCAGTAATTATTTACTGGGTTATCTCGCTTTAAACTTCGACCTCTTAATCAGCTCCTTGAACTACTAACATGGTGATAATTAATATTATTCAATATAAAAACAGTTTTTATCTTGTAAGTTTTGCTTCGGGGTTTTAAAGAAGGAAATTGAATTTGCTACCTGGAGAGCAAATAATTCTCAAAAAAAATAAAATATGTCAAATAATTTTCTAATGTCAATATTACGTTTATAAGCATAGAGCATAACAACAAGTTTCTACTAATATATACAATTAACGTTTCCAATTTCAAAAGTAATAAAAAGTAATTCAGCAATAAAAAAAATAACAAAACAACAGTGACTAAACCCGCTGTTAAAGCATAAAATAATTGCTAAACAAAACTATATATTTCGACATGCAGATGTTAACACATTGTTTCATAATAGTTAGCAACTGTCACGTGTCACTTGAAAACTGCACAATCGATATGCACTGACCTCAAAACTGATCGAGGTGGTTTGCACAGGCCACAGACTAACTAACGAACCAAAAGTAATTACAGAATTCTGTCAAAGATCGAAATATTTGCTCCAAATATGTTATACTATATTAGCTGTCTAGAATTTTCGATGCAAAATTTTAAATTTGTTTTAACTATTTTCGTTTTGTTTTAACACAGATACGTGCCACATGTGGGAAATAATCATAACCTATTTTTATGATTGAGAGTATTCAAAATAGTTTTTTTAAACCAGCTGCGTCGTGTTTGACTACACACATCACGTAAACATTTTAACTTTTTAAATTAGTGGAATTGCGATATAATATAAGTACCATAAAAACATACTTATTGGTTGATGCAAAAGTTTCCCTCCTTAAGAAAGATATTTTATTTGACAGACATAAATAAGACAAGAGGTTGGAGATTATATTGATAATATTCTAGGTTACCTAGTATTAATAAATATTTATTTATTTACCTTTTATTGTATTGTAATGAATATTGTATTATTTTATAAACAATAAGCCTTCGTAAAGGTTCACTCACATAGCTCTGTTGTTAAAAGTCTGATTTCCAGATTCGTTGTAGTAAACGCGCCACAGACTACTGCGAAGAGCATTGTTCACAAAAATGTTCACTTTCCGAGTAGTACTGCGACCAAACGTTACCTTTTGTGCAATTGTTGGTAGAAAATAAAGGCTAATTGTAAGGAGATACAATAAACGTACCACGACCTGCCATTGGCTATTTAAACAAAGATATTTATTTATCGATCAAATATTTGAATCACTAGCACGATGTGTATTTCGTGCACACATTTGGCTGTACATAATAATATTCTACATATGTATTTCTAAAACTTTTTAATTTTGAAAGCACAAAATATATATAAATTTTATACAAGTGCATTTATTTGTTAATTGACCAAAAAGGTCTGTCATTCTTCTTTCTACATCTATACTCTAGCAAAAATATTATGAAATATCTAGCAAAAATCTCTAGCAAAAATATAATGAACTCTTTAAAAAACAAGATTATTTATTCGCCAAGAATTCCAAATGTTTCGTTATTGAAGAACACTTAAAAATTATCACAAAATCATCATAGAAATTAACGATTCGTCAGGTTTTGAAAGTGTGCCAACTCTTAACTGTTCGATCGCATCAGGTACTGAGATATGAAGAGATGGTGTAACACAGTGAGAGCTATTACATAAGGGTATGATGCATGGTCTGTCAATCAAATCTTAATAGAGTTAGGTAATTTTAATTATAAAGTATACTATATTATGATTTTATAATATGTATATAATATAATCTAACACTATAAGTAAAAGAACATTGTAATAGAACTGCTTTATTTGAGAACATGTGAATTATGAAAGTACAGAGTAGTTATTATATAGACTTAGTATAGGGCTTGTCATAGAGTAGTCAAACTAATTAAAGCCGGGAATTTTGAATGTATATTATTTAACATAATGTTGTGGCGATAAGTGGTACCATCCTTTCACGGAAGATTGAAGTGTTATATTTCCGTAAGAGCCGGATGTTTAATCCATTGTTCTTATGTAGTCGTTGGATAATTGCTTTGGTCAGATGTAATATCAGCAGTAATTGATTGTTCTGGTCAAACCACTTACAGACCTTCAGCATTGTCATTATATGACAATCCGGTCAGGAACCTGTCCAACGAGTTTTATCGTTAAAATTACAGGTTATCGCGTAATTCGTAATTAATTTGATTACTTTCTGACAAATAATGTAAGCTATATTTAGAACTTATTACAAAATTCACATATAAAATTATAATAATTTGTTATTTGACTGTGAGTCCATAGCAAGGGAACCCATAAGAAACCCTAGACACGTTTGATCTTTAAAAATCTTCCTCTTTAACTGTCGATTCAATTTCGAATTAACAGATGCCTTAAGAAAATCTAAGATGAACAGAATTTATGGTGATGTGTTTGGTATTGCTGGTAGAACTTAAAAATAATGTTCTAGATATAATAACATGTAGAACGCACACATACACACGGTATTAAATATGATACAAGGTGGCTGTATATGTGAACGGATTAAAGATGTGTTAGTGTTACCGTGTGAAGAAGAATTTATTTTTAACGTTACCAAGCCTCATAACATAAATGTCTATGTTTTGATTATACCTTTACATATGTATAGCGATGTTAAGCTTATTAAATTCTTAGATAAATATATAATGAAAAACCGATACGGTCAGGGATTCGAACCCGCGACCTCTGGGAAATCGTGTCGTCGCGACCTCCGTCATCGCGACGTTTGTCATCGCGAGCTCAGTATTTTTATTTCTATATGTTTTTTTTTCTAACAAATAGTCTATATTAATATCTGAATCAGTAAAGGGTTTAGGTTTATTACTATATATCTTAATATTCCATTCATACCACTTGTAATATCCGAATCTTCGACATTTAAATTTTAAGATAAACAAAAAGCAAAAATCAAAATCAAATGTTTTTTTTTAGAATTAATATAATTAATCACAGTGCATTCTAAAAAATTGTAACCGAAAACAAAACTCGTGTCCGTTAATATCGTAAATCTTAATTTAAATAATCAACTAACAACTCCGTGAAGAAAGCGTGGACAGACCAATATGTGAACACAACTCAGATTTTCAATTTATTACAAATAACTTTGAACATTATTGCTTGGTAATAAGATTAACTGTCAATTGTCTCGCAAATCAGGTCAATTTTAAGTTATCCATCGATGACAATTGAGTTAAATTTGCTCTCGCAGGTCTTTATTGAAGCATTGTATTAGTTGAATCAATTCAATTACTTATGTAATATAATTGAATTAAACAACTGAAATTCATAACTTCCTAATAATTCATAATCAAGAAGTTTATATAATTCATTAAGCTCAGTTCACATTGAGTTAAACACTCAAGTTACAAGTTGTGTGAATATTGCTTTATATACCATATCCCTAATAAAACCGGGAGAGAAATAGCTGTCATTGGTAGGGATCTCTTTTATATCCATCATAAAGTTCAAGGTTCACGGAAGGCTCCCGAATCGTGCATAAATAATGCGAATAACTCACTTTGACGTCACGTTACAAAAATCAATTTATATCCTTAATAAACACACCCTATACTATTTCATGTTTATGATTGCGGATCAAATATCTTTATTTGGTATGATATTTCAATAAATTACAAATTTGAATCGTGTTCCTAATTTATTCGTGCAATCTAATTTTTAATAACAAATGCAAATAATCTTATAAAAGTAACAGATACCCTCTGTGGAGAGTTTGATGAAAAACACCCAGAAACGAATACACAATCCAAGGAATTTTTCCCCCTTTCGAACGCAAGAACTTAGAAGCAGACAGGGCCATTAGACCAGCAGATGACCTATTCTATGTATTTTTTAAAAAATCGTATTATATACCAAACTGTAGTTAGGTTAATGCCCTATTATGATATTCATTACATAGCATTTCTCATTTATGAGGCTCAATGTGATAAATACGTCGAAAACAAAGTAACATACTGTATTGTTGCGCATGTGTGGTGTCTTAAATTGCTTACACACAAGTGTACATTTTTCACATTTGATGAACCCCTCTACAGTCTTGTTAGTTATCAATGATTGAAGATTGACGATTGAGTGATTGAAGATTGACGTCCTACACATAAGATATAAACTAAATCACTTGGCCTAACAATGAGCTAAATGTAAATATTGACACGTAACATGACTGTCTCAGAAAACTTAGCTCTTAAATATTAAAACACTACTATTAAACAAATTGCTAAAAACATTATAACTTAATGAATATTAAAGATAATTATTAACATTGAATATTGATATGAGATAACGCAACGGGTTTTTCTTGTGGTTTATTCACATAAAAGTTATAATTTCTTTACTGAATCTTTATTGCATTCTCCGGTACCTACGGGTCACGGCCGCTTGCATCATCTCCACGAAAACCAGATAATGTGAATTGGCTCATTATGTACCTACATTGTAAATTTACATTGGAATTTGTTACAAAAATGTAAGATGATATAGAACCCTAAAATTACTTATCAAGATTGATTGAAGATATTTTTAATCTGGTATAAAATGAAGCGAGACCTGTCAATTATATTGATGGTAGGTATTGAGCTAAACAATTATTAAGTATTGCTGACATATTGTACTTAATAAGCAATTGTAAGCAAATATTACATAAGAATATAATAAAGATCGTTCATATAGGTTTAATTAAATTTATAATGTACTGTTATACACAATCGTCTGCATTTCTAAGTCTTCATAAGAACATTTGGACAAATTACATCGATAGTTTTAATTCTTTTCGGGCTTCCCGATTTGAATAACTATGACTTACTTTATATCCAATTACGGAAAATAATTACCTATTCTGAGAATCCATTTCTCTTATCCGGTTTTAACTGATTTGTGCAGTTTAACTTTAATTCTTTGTTGTTACTAAGAGTGATCCTATTCAAACGAAATATATGACATTAGTTCACAGACAGATCTAAAAATAGATAAAAGATAGGAGTTCCAAGAAACTATGACTCATTCTCCAAGCTATTTCCAACAATTCCCTCTCAAAGCTGTTTTTGATTGAAGTTTGAAGTTTGTACTATGTACACTTTAAAACTCATTTTCATATAGAAAAAAATAAAATTCAAAATTATTATTTTTAATTATACATTACAAATTAAATTTGACAGTAACCAATCTTGTTAATAATAAAGAAAGTGTAATCAAGAGTACAATAAATATTTAGGTTAGTAGGTATTGTATCTTGATATGTATTTTTGTAAGTATGATTTATTTTATTACTTTTGTAAAAATATATGGAAATTAATAAACAATATTTATCAAGAGATCAAATTATATAACATTACATATATATTCGTAAGATATGAGAGTGTGGCAGCTTAATGTTATTAAACTTCAAAAATAATAAAAACTTTCAAAAAACTCATATTAAAAAAACTTAATGATTTGAATTAAGAACCATAATAATAAGCACATATATAATTAACGTTCCCAAAAACCCATGTCACAAATCCTCGTGGTATCTCATGATCCAGTCTGATTCCGTTACGGTATCTCGTTACATCATCCGCCTCATTTACAATAATGATGTTTCTGATATCCCATTTTCCGCAAAACTTGAAGCCGTGATACAATTTATTTTTCGATCTCAAACTGTTGAGATCTTGTTCTTATTTCGGAAAAGGATTGGAATCCTTTCATTTTCTGGATATTTCGTTTGTACTTTCGCTGAAAAAACGTATATTGGATATATCATTTTGTGGTAGGTAAATAGTTTTTCAAGTTGATATATATTTTTTATACTAGCTTACAAACAGTAAAGAACGGAATAACGCAGTACGACACATTACTCATACGTTACACAGTAATTTATAAGTTGTTAATTTAATGACTTGTTTTTATTATAACCTTTAAGGATAAACATCGAACATTTCTCACTAATAAGAAACGACCTCGTATGTGTCATGACAGTTTCCTAAGACTAGGACATATAGAACGAATGTTAACTCGTACGCATTCTTTTGCTGGATTCTATAAAGAATTTTCCCAAGAAAACAAACAATAGTTTAACTATACCATTAAAAATATATCAATATATTATAAAAGCCTCAAAATATTACAGAATTTTATTTATATAATTCTAAGTATGCAATATTGTAGTATTATTTATGTAATAGCATCTAGAACTTTATTTCCGTTCTCAGAGAAATGGTTGGACCGGGTAAAATTTATAGGGGTTTCAGTATATATATTAAAGTTTCGAAGTGACGGTTAATATACTCAGTATTTGAATAATCCATACAAATATGATTTCTCATACAGTTTATGTATCTTTATAAATAGCTTGATAATAAGCGCTCTCGTTCGCGTGACGTGAAATAGCCGAGGCGATTTTCTTGAAGCAATCAAGCGAATCGGTCGATAGCTCTCCTACTTAAAGATATTTTACGATTTATTCATACAAATTCACATTATACATTTTCAATGTATGTATTCTACAAAAAATCTGGGTCGGTTTCTCTTATAATCCAATACGTCTTTTTTCCCATATAACTTTTTCTTTAATGGAATGGGAGTAAGGGACAACCAGACTTACGACTCCCTTGACAGTCAATGATGAATATCGCCTACAGGTACTCAGCCTTGCAACATTACAGTAATAAAAACAACGTTACTGGCCTCTGGGGAAGGAGATGATGTTTTTCTAGAAGTAACTGGAAAAAAAAACTAGAGATATGACGCATGTCGTAAGGTTAACATGGAATGTCAAAGAAATGAAAGAAAAAAAAAGAAAGATAAATTATAAGTGGCCATAATGTAAGTAATAACGGTAGTAATTAAATAGTACTTAGAGATAACTGCCCCAACCAACGCAAATGGACCTGTTACGATTATATTCTTGTTAAGTAACGCTTTAACGACTTATTACATACAATAGATAAGCAATGCAACTTCTGCTTGTAAAGTAATTTGAGAACAATCTAAATGCTTTTGTTCAATTGACCAACTATCTTCAAATCTATAGATAATAGAACGTCGTTTTGGTGGGACGTTCGTTGATACAAAGTGGTTTAAATAAATCCAATTAACAGTTACATGGATATTAGATAAGAGTTAATTAAGGAAATTACCATTGTTTTTTTTACATATTATCTACAGGAACAAAGTTAAATGTATACGCCAATTTTAAATTCAAGTACCCCACGAAACATGAACATTTGTGATAGTCATGCTGATAATTTCTTTCACGATTCAACACGTGTAAGCTTTGAAAAAATAAGTACATATATATTTTCTATTGGTTATCCTGACTTGCCTCGATAATGGATTTTCGATAGATGATTTCAAAATGTTTTGACAGCACTATCGAGAATTGTGATTGGTTGTCTATCACGCCACCAACCAATCAGAAAAGAGAAGCACGGATAAACATTTAATTTAATAAGCTAAGCAGCAAGTAATTTCAAATTTACAAAGCGCTAGGTTAACTAGATTACTAATATCACATAGTTAAATGACTGTTGCTGAGCCAATGCTCCCATCTGATTCGTGGACCTGTATACTGGCTATTTGTCGTGGCTAAGTAGTGCGCTGTAAATTGGATAACGAAATAGGCACATTAGTAAAGATACTAAGTATGTCCCAACTCATAGATATTTAATAACTGTCTTCAATTTCAACTTCCGTCAAGCATAGTAACAGTACTCTAAGCAAAGTGCTTAGCATTCAATTTCGTTGACAGTGGGTTTGAAACGAGCAGATGCACGCACAATGCACATGTTAGTTTCAAAAGCCTTTTGTTTCAGGATGACTAGCGCAACCTCCATTGTTGCATACTTTACCCACTCACATAGTCCTCCACAGCAAAGACCTGAACAATACATTCAGCGTATCTCAAGATTCGCGAGAAAAATTGCTTCATCATCAATCCGGTGTAAATTGCGTTGGGAATGCATTTTGTATTCAAATTGTTATGGTCGTAAAATAAGGGTAAGCTGAGATATGTGGAATTGTATAACAAAGGTATATACCCGTTTAACTTATTTCATGTTCTTATAAACGAAAATCTTACGCCTAAAATAATACATCTATACATATAATAAAATTGTCACTGATCCATTTCTGTACATGGAAAATATTAAAAAAAACATCATATGGGGGCTTTATACGAGAACCTAAAACAATGGTTTTTCATTTTGTCTGTTGTTGTATGTCACGCTAATCTCAGAAACGGATTAACGCGATTTGGATGCAGTTTTCGGGAATATATTCTCATAGGATTCACTTTACATTTTTTTTAACAATCGGTTATTGTTAACGTAAAGAAGTTAATTATCACTTATTGTCGTACCATTGCTGCTTAACAGTTTGAAGGTTTAAAATTTTTACATACATTAGTAAGTACAAAGGGTACGTTTTATCAAAATCGAATTTTACGCGTACGAAGTCGCAGGCATAGCTAATACATTAATAAAAAAATCTCAATACAGTTAACTAGTTACAGAGTAAAAATATAGGTGATGCTGGATAAACGTCTTCCGACATGGACCTAATGTTTACTTTTATAGTTTATCAATAACATAGAGAACAAGCGGAGAACTGATATTTTTTCTTTAATATATAATTGTATCATATTATAAAAAATAAAAACAAGACACCGTCCTTAATTTTGACTAAAGAGAAACACGAAACAAAGACCGTCTTATCGGTACCACCTTGAGATTCCACAATGAGTTATTACAGCTTTACTACCATTGTTACAGACATGTGTACTTTACGCATGTCATACCTTAAACGTCACCATTAAATATAATTATAATTTATGGTTTCGTCTAGAAATTAAAAGGAAAGAGTTGACATTAATTATCACAAAAAATCACTTTCCTATCTAGTGAAGTGTATATCATATTACTAAAACCTGCCCGCATCCTGTTCTCTAAATAAACTGTACCGTTTTGTTTCGACACTTTTGAGATCGAGAGGCTGGAGAGAGAGAAAAAAAAAAGTTGTTGAAACGTATGTACATTTAAAAGAAGATAGTATACTTAAAATTTCCCGTTTATTATTTCTATTACGAAATGAAAAGAACAGTAGGTACAAAAAGAGTAAATGTTCTAAAGTAATAACATTAAATTAAAAGTATATTATTATTCAAAATATAAACACATGAGCTATTTGCAGGCATGTGTTATATGATATTGAAGTCCGTAATGAGCGTATGTTTACCAAATATTACTCTGCTAACATTTGCACTGCTACCGCGTTGAGTTTTTAATGGTGCGCTTTTATACCAATTAGTGAATTTAAATCTACGGTTATTTTTATTTATTATTTTGTTGAATTAATCAACAATTTCAATCTATGTATTTTTCCGCTGTTTTTAATACAGAGTTGTCTTTTGCAGGCATGCATATTAAGAGACATTGGCAGCGATGGCTAACAAATTGCCGCTTTCAAGTTTTTGTACATATTTAAACTGCAACTACGCAAACAATAAACGATAAGATATATAAATAAAGCATGCAGTGATAAGTCCATTACATATTTATTTAAAATCTTAACATGTCGTTATGTTAAATAATAATAACATAAAATATCAGCTGTATTACAAAAACAAACTTATATTTGTCAATGTCAGTTCAGAAACCTGACATATTTTTTAGACATCCCGAGGCTGTGGGAGAACCGGCTAGACAGGGAACGAGTCAACAGGTAGGGTAGTATAGGGCACTGACCTACAGTCGACGGTGAATAGTATGAATGGCACTGTCAGTCAAAATGTTGTGCTTAGAGAATCCGACCAATCATCAATAAAATACTCATTTGAAAATACAATAAGCTATATACTTATACACCTTTAACTAATATGTAAAAAAAAAAACTAAATGGCTGTTAAGAAAAATAAATTACTAGATACTAAAGTTTAGGAGATAATTAAGAATGTGCAATTTTGGGTTTTAGTGGAAACAGGTGACTAAGTGTAAAACTAAAAATACTTTGAAAAGTTATTAAAAGTAGGTAATTCAAGCGAAATGCCACTCACCTTCCTCTCGCAACTACACGCGAAACGCGTCGTTTCGAGCTAGTTACGATCGTACTGTGTCCTTATGAACTTAACAAAGGTCTACTTTCACCTGGAAGCCAGCTCGAAGAATCAACTTAACCATATACGGCCCTCTTGCGTTCAGCACAACTTATTACGAGCTTTTTTCTTGAACAAAACAGTAACGTTTGTTGAAACGGTAAATTGAGATCGCAATAAAAACTAAAAAAATAACACTTCACTGACACTAAATTCACACATTCACCGCACTGTTGCTGTTTGTAAAACTAAATATAGTTCTTTAGTGGCCACAAGTTTTAATTAAGTTGAAAAACTTTTCGGATGTCGGTGCGATAAGGACGGGACCACACGTCAGTTACCGAAGATGCCGCCGCACGAATGGGCAATGGCTGGCAGTTTAGTCGTCTACTGTCGGCTGTCGCCGTTACTACCGATAAGAACAAAACGATATTCGGACTACAGAGCATCAAAGCGTGATGAAACAGCGCATTTATAAAGCTGTAAGTGGAAAAGAGACAGTAACATTGGACCGTTTTCCAATCGCTAGTCACCCTTCGAATACTCGATCGCAAAATTAAAACTTCTGAGTAAAAACACAGATGCAGTCTGTAATTGATATATATTTATGTGATTTTAATAATAAATATTATGTGCGAATTAAAAAAATATATTATTATAAGTTAGATGTTGTACATTAAGTAAAATATTTAAAAATAAACAAAGTTGAAATTCCCAAAATATTTATTTCTATAATAATAATAATGAAACAGTAGTTTTTTACTTCGTTTACTTCATTAGAAAGCAATCTTTTTTAAGTAATGATTAATATATTCTATATAATACAATCCAGAAAGTACCAATTTGCAGTATAGAATACCATACAAATCAACATTGCCAACTTATACAAAACATTTGCCTTAAAAATGAATTTAAGCCAAAAACTATAAAAAGGATTAGCTATAAAATAATTATTACTTATAAATACAAATAAGATCTTATTTACATATAATTAAAATATAAAAGTCAACAGCTTAAGATCTAGTCACTGTTATTGCTTTACTAAATCTACGGGGATGAGATCTGCTGGTTTAAGTAAAGGGTTTTCTGCCACGTATCTAGGACTAACATCTTCATTTCTCTTGACTATTGGATTTGGTAAAAATATTGTCTTAACCGTTAGCACTATTGTGTTAATAAAACTAACTATCACATATATACCTCCAATGATAGAGAAAATACGTAGCATAAATTGTAGTAAATTTTCTCTTTCTTGATACACCTGAATTTTTAATGCAGCCATGTCGTACTTAAAGAATACTCCGGGAACACCATGTGAGCCTTTCGTGTGACTTATAGGCCTTGCCAGCTCTTTGACTGCATATTGGAATGTTTTTATAGATTCAAAGGTAGTGTCCACATCAGTCGGTACTACTTCTAGGAAATATTGGTAAAGCATACTTTCATCTGAGGTTATTTTCTCATCTCCTTCCAATGGGTATATTATACCATTTGCTGGACTACCAAAACTTAGTCTATTTATTCTATGACTAAAGTTCTGAGGGGTATCATCAAAGAGCATATTTAAGTGTATGTGTCCTCTTGGTAAATGTAAGCTTTTACCAGCTGTTATATGGAAGTTACCAGCTACTTTATTAAGAGTTAGAACTCCATGTAACCTACATGCATCCGGTCGGCGATTTGGTTTGGTTTTACGAGCAGGTACAGTAGCTCTCACAGATCCATGTCCTTTTTTCCACAGCAACTGCCAAACAGAGTGATATTCCTCTCTTAAATATGAGTTCATATATTTTACGGCGTCAAAGGCGTTTTTTTGTTCTGGTGTAAGTTCCCACCAGGTATCTTCTTCTTGCAGTTCACCGAAGCCAAATACACTTTGAGAAGTGGAATCTAAAATATCTGCTCCGATGTTGGAGCAGGGCATTGCAATGGTTATATCTATGTTTATTCTTAACTTTTCATCCATATCTGTGTCGGGCAAAAATCTAAAAGCTAAATTACTATCTAAGAAGTATGTAACTTCGCTGTACACGAGCCACATGATAATAAAAAATGTTATAACTGAAAAAGTTCCGCCTACCGGCGTACTGTCCACGTATTCGTCTGGAACCTTTGAAAATGCATCAAACTCTTTCATCTTATCCATCACCTTCTTCTTGCCACGATATCTAATCATCTTTTGTTTAAAAAAAATAAACAAAATAAAGTATAAATAAAAATTACAATATAAATAAAAATTACAAACTGTTGACGTGTTTTGATTTCATGTCTATAAGTGACATGTGTCAATTTTTTTTCTTTCCGTATTGACAGATATATTACATATTAAAGTTTACAAATAAAATATAATCTGTACTTAAAATAAAATTGTAACCTTGGAAATTAGTTATCCTCACTTTTTAATATTGAAACTGGTGTAATTTTCTAAAAAACTACGTCAAGATAATAGTATGCCTTTGTTTAAAAATAATATAATGATATAAAGCCCAATAAAAATTATTGACATATATGTCTGTTGCATGTCAACTGTCATTGTCAGTTAAGTGACGTGCGTAAGCGAAAATTGTACACTGCAAATTACTGATTTTTCTATTTATAACTACATTTAGCAACAAAATATTTATGCAGGCGGACGGTGAAGAAAGTTTGTTGCATTCATGCTTCGGCTCACTCAAGAGCGCCGTCATGGGTTGCTGCTACAGTATATGTCAAAAAGAAACAGATCCTCAGGTAACGAATTCACTTTAACTCCACGTATTCATGAATATATTTATTTATAAAGAATTTTTATAATTATTACTCATAGATTTTACTACCTATATGTTCTGTGTCCTTGGATGTCATATGGATGATAACGTACAAAGCATAGTTATAGAAAATGAGGTGTAATATTTCATGACCATAACAATAACAGCTACGATTTTGTTATCGCAAATACCCGGTTGACTGCCTCTTTTATCTTAATTTGTGAACCTGGAAATGTGTGTTTTATCATGATTTATACTAAACTTGGGGTCTGTAAGTTCAGTCAATGAATGTATTTTTATTTATGATCAATGTTAATTGCCTTATTTATGTTTATTATGCAATTCTTATATATCCATTACTTTTATACAGTGAATTATAAAATATCTAAGAAATGCAGATATCTTAGGTGGGCTTGTCTTAAAAAGAAATGCCATTGCTAATAAAATTAAAACATAGTATGCTCAATCTGATAATATTTTGATATAACAAAGAGTTATTAGTTACGTTGTGGCCTTTTGCTTATTTATGTGAATAGATATACTTTTTTAAATATTTTATGAAAACATTTTAAACCAATTTGATTCATATTTGATTTGGACACAATAGAACAAAGAAAAATGTGATAATGTAATTATTCTATATATTTCTTTGTTAAAGTTATACCAACTGTTCTTATTTTTTTTGTATGCTGTAACACTTTAAATGTAAAATAATTTGAATTATAAATAATTATAACTTAAAACATAGTTTTTAAATTAAACAAAAAGGTCAGCTTTCCTATAGTGTTGTTGGATTTTTGTTTTGAAAATGGTCTCATTTGAAAGGAATTGGTCTCCCCCTTTATTTTTATACTATATCCAATCCCCGGAAAGGCATGGGTTTTTTATTATTATCTTTTTTTTGCGAGTATTTTACGGTATTTTCACCAATATTAGCACAAAAACAAAATGTTATAATAATATTTCACATCTATGTTATTTGTTTATCAATTATGTATATTATTATATGAGTATATAATTTTAATTTAACAAAAAAACTTTTAGTAGATTCCCAAATGCCAATGTCGGCAACTTGACAAGTGACATTTGTGATTTGAATCATTCTGTTTCAGTTCCGTTAAAACCAGTATATCTCTAAAATTAAAATTTTGCAAAAAAGTTTATGAAAAGTTATGTAACTTAAATGTTTTTGTTTCACTAATATGAAACATGTTTTTTTAACAATTAAACATTTTACCTTGTGTATCAAGACCTCTTTGTCCGGTAACTAACTTACTGTTGGTAGTAGACGACCAAATAACTGACTCATTTACAGACACCTACATCTAATTTTCCTCTAAACATTTAAGAGAAATTCAAAATTAAAATTATAGTTTAATATGTAAAACCAGTAAATTCTTTTAAAAAATGTTTTTTTTTTTTATATTGCACTAAAAAATATGTTGTTTGATTCTATGTTTTTAAGCTATGTCAATTTTTTTTTGGTTTTTATAATTATATGTTTAACAAAGATTAAATCATTTCAATGGATTTTCATTGATTTGTGAACTGTTTAATATTTTCATTTATAGTACTATTTTCCCTATAATTGATTTTGTGCAAGAGTTGGCCAATTTAAATCTTTTTCCAATAATTTTAAACCAATTAATATTTTAAAAATACATCAAGTAAATTGATGGCCCTCTTCGCACCAACATATTCTTCTGTAGATTTGTACAGTGCAAAATAAAGTAAACATAAAATAAGTAATTAAGACTTGTAAGCTTATGTGTGTCTGGTTACATCTTTATCATCTCCTAAATAGATAAGCCGATTTCGGTCTACATTTTTCGTTTCGCCAAGAAAATAAGAATTTAGACATTTTCTGTATGGTATAAGAAATCTATATACTTATTGTATTATATTTGATACAGGAGAACACAGTTAACGAGCGCACACATCTGTTAGAAGTGGCGGAACAACAACTGGAAACCCCTTCTCCGACGGCTTGCGCCTCCACTCCCCCGCGCAAGCCGGACGAACAGAGCGCTCTTAACAGGATACTGCATGAGACTGCCACGTGAGTTGATAAATATTATTTAATTTTATGTATGTATGTGTGGATGGTCACTTGTCAAGCTTTAACTTGGCAAGTGTAGAGGTGCGATCCGGTGTTGGTCGAGTATTTTGATTCGATTTGTATATCTACATTCTACAACATAAATACAATATAGATAAAGTAAATTATTTTTGTTATATCATAAATGACTGATTTCTAGTAATGTTATATTATAATATTATTTAACCACCATGTTTCAGAAAACTTAACGTCGTAAGATTTTAATTTAAAAAGGTGAATTCTAATAATATTCTATAACACATTTATTACATGTAACTTTATATGTTACAAAAGCGCTAACACACGCACTCCCACATAGAGATATACACCGAACTCCATGTTATTATTACTTTTCCAAATATTTCCAGTAACGTAATAGACGTGGGTGCGCTGGGTCCGTACTCGCTGGAAGCGGGTGCGTACAACGAGCGTATGCGGGCGTACACGGCGCGGGCGGCTGCAGTCGCGCTACCGGTTGCGTTGCCGGCAGGCCTGCTGGCAGATCTGCCGCCCGCCGCCAGGAGGCAGGCACTGGTGGCGCCACCAGTGCAGGGAAGTGACAAGGAACTGGTGAGTTATGTAAACATACCCTCATGTCTAGATGATAGTTTTATTTTGGTCAGACTCTTCTAACATTTTTAGTATGAATATGATGTAAATCTTTGACGACGCATTATTCTAGATACCACATCGCCTTGTAAACACGTTTATAATAAGAACCATGAATTGCTTTAGTATGTATCGTATAACCACTCCAACTCTCTTAGTGTAATATGGATGACAGGTCACTCGAAAAATAATTAAATGTAAGAAAATATATATAATGTGTAACATACATACATTTTTCATCATCCTCACATTTTAAAACATGTTACTTTGATATTCATACATTGTTATAACCTTTTTTTAGTTATTTTTTTAATGTGTAATATTAGTTTGAACTTTTAACAATGCAGCTGTATTTTTTTTATTTGTCTCAGAAATTTATAACAATATGTATATATCTCCGTATTAGTTTACTAATATTATTTTTATTTCCTGTTTATTAATTTTACTATATAGAATCTACGAAGATGTATTTGACTTAAAAATCCCAAATCGTAAAACTATCTACAAACAAAATCGGTTTAACAATTCTATATTTATTTCAATTGTATAATAAAAAATTAAATTCATCAATTTAAGTAATAGTGTTTATCTCAGTTATCTCAGTTCACTCATAGAGGTTGCAGGTTCAAATCCTGCTTTTTTAATTGTATATCTACTTAAAATATATTATCAATTACAGATAACAAACGCAGTAAAGAAAGCAGCGGCTGCTATATCCGAGCTCCGAGTTGAACACCACGAGGACTTGGTGGTACCATTCCGGGTCCCATAGCACAGGACTAGCTCTGAATGTTCACATTAGATGTGATCATAACGGGGTATAACTAAATAAACAATATTATATCTCTCAGTGTAAATAGTGTGTGAACTGTATAACACTTGTTAGCTTCTGTTTATTGACAACGCCATCTATGATGTGATTTAAGCATTAAGTGTTGCTTCTCATTCGTGGACGTTTTAACGGATTTTAATTATAGTATTGACTAAATAATTGACCACCTTGGCCAATGTTGGACAAAGGTTACAATTCGAAAATTACCTAAAACGAAAACCTGACAATTTGTTGACCGTTTATTGTATAAATATGTAAATTCCAAAACATTTTATTAAAATCCGTTAAAATGGAAAATAAGATTTAGTATATACTCTAAAATACTGAAATTTATTTTATTTTCTATTTTTCTGAATTTAATTTCAATAATTTTTCACGTAGTAATAAATTGTTAGAAAATATTATAATCATTTATAACCGTGCCTCATTTTAATCTCTTTCTCATATTATTCTGTTTTGTGGTTTTTATAAACTTATTATAATACGAATCGAATCAGTTTTCATACGAAAATGTTTACGACTGTATTTCTAATAAACGAGAGGGTAATAAGGCTCGAATTTGCACTCGAGAGGTTCATCCGAATAGATGAAATACCTTATTTAGATATAAAATTGTTATAATATGTATAAATTATTGTTAATTATTGCAAATTGATTTTGCATGTGATCTTTAATTTTTTCTAATATTTATGCCAAAAATAAGAAATATACTTACCGAAAATGCATTAATAAATGATTAATTTAATTAAAAAACCATACTTAAACAGTATTACTCTGACAAATTGCATATAACATTCAAACTTTTATAAATTCTTATATATCGCATACATATCCATTGTAACGAAAATTTGACTTGCGATTATGTGTATACTGCGTCCTGCTCTAAACATGCTCAAAAGTGCGAGAAGGCTGCTTAATTTAAGCTAGCGAGATAAAAAATAATATTACACGAGAGCGAGAGAGACAGCTAAATTTTGACTGAACGGTAGACATTTAGAAACTCTTTGTTCCTTGATTTCAACTGGCTGGTGCTATCTGTGTCAAGTTTTGGCGCCAAAATAATTACTGATTCACGACAAAAACATGATGCATTCACATATATCTTAAGATTTGTTATATTAAGATGGTATCTTTAATTATAGCCACTTTCAATGTTAAGTATTTAGAACCGATATGTTTATTTAGGATAGGCTGTAAAGGTTTATTTATTGCATGGAATTCAGTTATATTTTATGTAAATTGTATAAAATGATAATTATGCCATTATTAAAGTACCTAATAAAGATATCAATTTGTGTTTTATTATTTCCATGTGAATATAAATTAGTTAATATAAAAACTAATTGTTATAATACTAATTATTAATATAGGTATTAATTTGACTTTGTGAGAGTCATACATTTCGAAGATGTATGAAGAGTAGGTACCTATTTTCTAATCAGTGTTCAAAATGTGTAGAATTTTGTTTATATTTAGTAAACATAACAAAGTTTATCTATTTTCTATTTTTTTAACATGAAAAAGTATTTTAAGTTATTTTATACATAATGCAAACCTCTTTACATATTTAACTTTTTAATTAGTGTTTTGAAAAAATGTTGTAACCTTTGATGTTTGATTGATTTCGAAAAACTTCATTGACATTTTTTTATTAACTTTAAATAACTACAAAAATCTTATTATAAAAGCTATATTGTAATTATAGCCAAACTGTTACCATGTCCGTATTTGATGGGGAAATGGAGTTTAAATCCGTTTATATGGTGGACTTTGTTAAGAAAGATAAACCGTAAGTTTAAAGAAACCTTGCAATTAAACTTATAAAATACCTAATTAGTACAATGTAATCGTCCCGTTAGAGTTTATATTTCAGTATATATTTATTTAAAATTTAAATGATTAAGTATTTCATAACTCTTCTAGGCTAGTGATAATTTCGAACTACCTCTTACATACTTTATCAATTCTCATCCCGCCTTACATCTTTCACATTACATCAGTGTGCACAAAGCTTGTAAAAGGCAATAATTGTATGTTTTGAAGTTTAACCTAACTATCATCAATTTCCCTACTTATGATATATCTATTTTACGTATTTTTTTTAATAAATAATTAACGTTGCTATTTTGTGTTGATTCAGGAAGAGTCCACGCCGCAAAGCCATAGATGATAACTGTCTTATAGTTGGTATATCTCGAGATTCCCTGAAGGCGCGGGAACAGCCGCGGAAAAGTCCTGACATCCTTTGTCCTATTAACTTTGAGTTCTATAAACAGGCTGTGGAACGAGTAATGTTTCTATAAATAATAAAAAATGTGCATTTTAATACTATACTAATGCTACGCTATACTTTTCTCTTAAGGAAAAACATGCTGTGGCATTTATTTAATATAAAATAAACGTTTATTATTAGTTTGAAGAAGATCACCCGAAGTTAACAAAAATGTACATGACTAACGACCTTGACCCCACACCAATCGATCATGAGATACAGGATCTTAAGAGAACTGAATATCTTACAAAATACTGCTCTAGAGGTATGTGAATATTGTTTTCACATATTCACTCATGAATTTATCCAAAAAATAATGTGTTCTACGATAGATGATATTTAAAATGATCTGAAATACCTACTTTTAAGATGATATTTTTAGATGATACAAATACCGTAACGGAGTAAGTAAATTCAAAACTTTTTTGATCACATTTTCATTATTAGATTTCATATATGTTCGACCGTGTTCTTGGAAAACAAAAGGTAGGTATATCTTGTTAATTATTTTTTTATACAATTGTCATTGATATTCCAGAACTTCCCTTCATGTCAGTGAACCTCACTCGTCGAGCTCGAGCGCTTCAAACTCTTCGTCTTCCTGACGACATCTACATCCCAGACACAAGTCAGAAAGGCTCATACCGACATCCCAAGCCGGAGAAATATGCTGACCCACCTTCTGCTTTGTCAATGAAACCTAAATTTGATTCATCATTGCAAAGTTAGTTAACACTTTTTTAAGTCTTAACTCAATGAACATACTTATATTGTTCGAATATTTTATCCGCTAAATGTAAATTCTTAGCACACGACTAGGCATAAAGTTCTTTTTATTATCAATAAAGTGTGAAGATTAACATTTTACATTGTAATAAAAGGTAAAGTAGGAATTGTATAGGCCTTTTCACAATGTTATCTGTTACCGATTAACAACAATAAGGTTGTATTTAAGTGCGAAAATTATTAAAAAAAATGAAGTAGTAGGCCCCCATCTTCCTCCAATCACTCGCTATCCAACCTAGAAGTGAAAAATATTAAAATCTAAATTAAACATTACAAGTATTCTTTGATCACTATTAATATTACTTATTATGTCCAGAGGAACTACGTCGCTTACTCCGAGTAAGAACAGGTGATACAAGCTACGGTGTAAGTCACGGATTGTTGGCCCAAGTGGTATTAGAGAAAAACCCTTTCGGACCCCCACGCGAAGAACCCAAGTACGGAAGATGGAAGAACCCATATGGATATACTTATAGGATTTGAATTTATTCAAATAATATTTTTATTATGAACATTGTATTTACCCGGTTCTAAATAAAAAAATACTGCTGAATAATTTACGTCTTTAATTTTTTTTTTAATAGTCTTAAAAAAAATTGTTGTGTCGAAAAACCAAAACTAATAAAAATAATATCTTAATACTTAGCTTTTGTTGCCTTTTTGGAGTTAACCAGGCGTTTATAACTAAATGATATAGAAATAAAGTAGGTACGGACAAATTAAAGGACTCCAACCAGACAGAAAGGGCAAAGGAACCCCGCGGCGTACCTCGATCCAGCCAGTCATGATCCGCCCATCCTGCACGGGTCCATATGTGATGAGAGTTGTGTCGTCACCCCGGAATCTGAATGACATCGATGTATGTCACCTAGGCACATAAAGAGGTTCTTGGGATATACATAGATGGGTTTTTCTTGACCTTGGAAATGCAAAAAATCTGAAAAAAGGTTGTTTAAAGTTTAATTCGAAAACTATCTAAGCAACCGCGACGTCAACGACTTTTCAAAATGTCACAACATGGATGTGATTTACAACTTATGTAATTTTGTATAATACTTTTCTTTGCTATGTTCTGAAAATTTTAGTAATGTGAGGCAATAAAACTGGTACAAAAACATGGATCACTATCTAACGACGTACAGGAAGGACTATCTATGGCCAAATTTGCCGGGAGCCACTCTAGCAGGCGATGCTGGCGGAGGGGCAGAGTAAGATGTCCACTTGTTAATACGATTTCCTGAATTTGCAATAACTATCTATCCGTATATTCGTTTCTTTAAAAATACTCAATGTTATTTAGATGATAATTTGCTCATACATTTTTAAAAATAGTGATGAAACTTGGCAATTTCAAAGTCAAAAGTTTAAAAGAAGTTTAATATGTTATTTCATGACCTACCTTTTGCTCAATAAAATATTTAATAGTTGAAGATTCTAATGTAGACATACAGAAATAACAAATCTTCTAAGGACGACCAATTTGATAATTTACCTAAGACATAGAATTAAATTGCCGCCAAATTAAGTTCGAATACGTGAACATTTGAAGATGAAGCATATGTCTAATTTGTTTAGAGTACCAAAGCTCTCTGGTGAGCAACTTGCGTTCTACCAGGCCTGCATACAGCACACGCGGCCGCCGGACTGCCGCTGCCCGCAGTACTCCGGCGGGGAGATGCCTCAGCTACCACCGGGGAAAGAGAGTGGGTGGAGTCGGAATGAGGTAAAGTTGTTTTTCATAAATTTGACTCATTTGAAGCCCTATAGTCGGGCTGGCGTCACAGTTCTTATTTAACTCTTATTAATACAGAGCTTTAGCTTCTCGAAACCTGAGTATTCGGTTATTCTCTTACTCGTATATATCCGACAAAGTTGGTATCTTTAGTGCTTGATCTTTGATCTTAATTTACTGTTGCATTAATTTTAGTTGATGGGTCCCATGCTGGATCCAAAGCTCTATCCCGTCCGAGTCGGCGCTAGTCCCGAGACACCAACGTCACGCTATGATCAACCCAATGCTTTCTTAGATAAGGTAACCACATTATGTGTTTTAATAAGTCTTTCAAATTTAGTGCATTTATCCGAGAGGTTATCTACATTATGTTATATCATTATTCTGATATGTTATAGCAATACATTCAATGGTTATATCAATCGTCAATGTTTATATTCACAGTTGCAATCAAAGTACCCGATGCTGTACAGCATCCTGCAGAATGAGGCATCTCCAGAACTGAAACAGCGCATTGACCGCGACCGAAACAAGACTACTTACCAAAAGGATTACTGCGAATCAGGTAAATTGCCACTCCGGAAATTCCAGTAAAATTTACCAGTCTTGTACTATTTAGTATATATATTTATAGTTTTCAAGTAGGATAGCTTATAAGTTATAAAATATTATGTTTATCAAAATGTCACATCTTATAGGTCCAGGAGCCAAATTCGAAGGTCTGCAAAGAGCAGCTGATGAGAGTGGTACTGGACCTTGTACTCAACCGATGCGGTTACCCGGGGACCCTTGCAGAGTTAGACCCAAGCCACGAAAGTCTACTCCTAGGACCATGTCCAAGCAGGGAGGAGCGGGTGCTGCCAGCGACCCAAGAACAAAATGCGGTACGTAACTCATATCTATCGTTTTCAACTGTAATAATTTTTTTATCTCAAGGATATCCTAAATCAATGAGTATCTGATAAAATATGACTTTAAAAAAAATATAAATAATATAAATGTGCATATTCCTCTTTTTATTTACATATTTGTTTTTCAGAAACTACGTCTGCGGTACCTCCTCTCGGAAAATCAGAATATCAAGACGGTGTTTCCAAACTTGGCGCAATCATTATGCGAGACAAAATACATAGAAAATAGACGAATACTCAAGAAATATATAATAAACAGTTCCTCGACATTTATTATTTTTATTTCGTTTTTTTTCAAATTTTATAAGCGTATGCATTAAAGAAAATCATGATCGTAAAATACTTTATTTCTCTAAATATATATAAATAAAACACGACCTGATAAATAGACGTTTATGTATAAAAGCGTGTAAGTATACAATGTGTCATGCCGGCGGTGTTCGAGCGCTCGAAATGAGTTCACCTCTCTTGTATAGCATCGTTCCTTCTCTTCTGGCTGTTTCTTCTCTTTTAGAATGTTGGTCCTCTCTTCTCGCATTCTGGTCTTCTCTTCTGATGATCTCTTCCCGCCGTACGGTATGCTCCTGTCTGGAGCGAGTGCTTCTCGAAACAGTGACTTCATCGTGATGTCTGCCGACGACGGCCGCGCGGGAGTCGGAAGTGTGGCGCTCACTAAATAAAAAAATAGTCAATTTTGAAGCCACTCGTATATGGGACTTTTTCTTCATTGGTCTATGTCGATGTTTCAGCAACATAGAAAAAGAACAGTCGTTAATCGAAGATATTTTACTAGAACGAAGAGATATTTTAATACGATACGAAGTGATGTTTAACATGTACGTGAGGTCTCACCGCGTGAGTCCCACGAGGCGGTCGATGTCCCCGGCGCGCGGCGGCGGCGAGGCGGGCGGGGAGGCGGAGGCGGACGACGGGGATGCCGCGGACGAGGACGAGCCCACCGCGGAGTCGCGCTTCACGGACGAGGACGAATCGCGTTTGGCGGACGAGGACGAGGACAGCGAGCGCCGCCGCGTCCGGAGCGCCGGGATGTGCAGCGACGCCGTGATCACCAGCTCGTCCTCCGACGCGCCGCACGCCTGTGTAGAGTCATAGTGGAGCGTTTAGATTATATTAGTACGTGAGGTCAACGCATCACTTATGTCTAAAACTTGTCAACGTATGTAGCGACAGTCCTTTAGATCTGATCTCGGTTTGCTCTACAGTATTTCAGTTGAAGGCGATGAAAAATCATTTTTAATAAAATTCGGTCCATTAAAAAAGTCGGAAATTAATACAGAAGATAAATGAGATCCAATGACTAAAGAAATGACTCACTCGATGGACATTCTGAATTAGTTGAAAATAAAATATTCACTTAAACTTTGAATGTAATTTAAAAAAAAAAAGCGATGGACTCGGAATTGTGAAACATGCATTACTACACTTCAATAGTTAGTTGTATTTTTCTTCAATTTTCTTCAATATTTTTGTCGAGTATTGGCAAAATAGTCCGGGAGCCAGTAACAGATTTTCATGACCAATTTCCTCCCGAGTGAAAATTTGTAAAATGCAATAGGAAGTTGTGTTATGAAGCTTCGCGCTCGTCAGCTGCGACTCCGGTGGTGGAGAAGGCAGTGGCAGCCTCCCACGCACGAAGAAAAAAAAATTTTTTCAATCATTTCCTCACATTCTAAAATTTCTTGAATAATAGTTTATCTAATATCTTGAAGGGAAAATAAAGTCAGCTGACCATAACATGGTGGATTATACGTCAGCTGGCCACCTGAATATGAAAAAAAAATAAAAAAAATTCCATGATTTCCTCTCAACTAAAAATTTATCTGGTGATAGTTTATATGTTACTGTGAATGAAAATTAACATCAGCTGTCTGTATCTCAGTGGAAAGTTCGTCAGCTGGTTAGGTACTTGAAATGTGTAATGTAGCTGCATTTATCACCTACTGAATCTTATCAGCTGACGACTTTTCCCTTTACTTAGAGCTCGCTGATTTGTTTTATTATTTACAAGAGTATATTAACTATTCTCTTATAAATTTTCATCCAGGAGGAAATCACTTTTCTCTATTTATCTCTTTTTCTTATATAAATTAAAGTAATACATGAGCCCTTTTTACATTGTAGCTAGATTGTAGATTCAAATTACCCTCTCCAGATTTTATAAACACACTAATAAAACAGTAAAACACACTAACGAGAGGGTAAGTTGAAATTATAATGTGACTCGAATGGAAAGTGAAAGATTCCATGTTTAAGTTGGTCAGTCGAACATAGTGTTATTATAGTAACGGATAATTAAAAATAAAAATGTCTAACGTGGTACCTTTTGTAAAAAACCTAATGTTCTTTCAAAATTATTTAGTGAAGATAATTTAAATAAGTGTAGATCTATATTAACAATACGAAAAGTTAATAATCTAACCGGTCAAAATAATGTACTTCCTACACAACTTAACCATTTTCAGTTGTATCATAGTGAGTGTTATCGACGTTGTACTGCTTTGCCGCAAAAATATCGGAAAATAAGAACGACATCAGAAGAGACACCTTCAACATTAACGTAAATATATGGGTAGAATGTTATTTCTTTCTACTACTTCGATTATAATTTTTTAACAATTCATTGTAAGAAAAAGTAAATATAATTTAGTGTAATGTATTCCAACTAGGGAATTACACTATTGAGAACTTCTACAGTAAGCATATACATTATATATATGGGTGTTTCTCTACTAACGGGAAAATTGATGTCCCAAGCAATTTGCACATTGTTTTGGATATTTTTTATTTAAGAAAATATCTAAAACTATAGTACATTTCAGTATCTTTGAGGCTACCTGTTGATCATGTAAATGTTTCATATCTTTTTTTCTTTTAATCCCAACCATCCCAGAATCTTCACTTTAAATCCAATTTTAAAATAATATTTAAGTGCGTGTAATAAATTTAAAGTACATTTTAAAACTAAATATACTGAAAATCATATATGGTGAACAAACCGCCTGAATGTTGTCCTAAATATTTGAACACAATCCTCTGGTTAATTTGAAAAAATAAAACAAAATTATATAGTTTATGATAACGACTCAATTTTGTGTTGAATGAATCGCTGACAGTGTAAAGTCTTCTAAAATTGAAAACTTCTAAAATTGAAAACAGCAGAGTAATCTTCCAGCCTTTTATAGACTTGAAAATCGCTTGTTATTAGCTTTCATTCTATATATTTAAAACCCTATTTTAAAACAAAAAGTGAGCCGGACAAATTTCATGCAAAACTTTCCCGTTAGTAGAGAAACACCCATATATAATTTTTACTTAAGCATTAAGTGTATATGTGCGCTGTTATCAAAAGTAATAATAATATAAATTACAAATAATTAATTATTAATTAATTAATTAATTAATAATTAATTATTTAATTAATAATTAATTATTAATTATATATGGTCGCAGCAGAGGGTGCAAAAGGAAATAAGACATACTTAAAATTAATGTATTTTATAATTAAATTGCATTCTATATGATTCTAAAACTGCGTCGATGCGACTCAAGCCAAAGCGAGAGCGAAAATGAATAACCGTTGTTAGTATTTTTATTCATTATATGTATTAAAATAAAATTTCATTAATTTATAAAATTATGCTTCAATAAATTATTGATTAATTAAACTTTAGTTATAACCATATTTCCTTCATTATTAAACTGCATATTTATTATCAAATCTAATATACTGCCAAACAACCTGAGAAAAGTGATTTCCTCCTGGATGAAATTTTTTAAGAAAATAGTTAATATACTCTTGTAAATAATAAAACAAATCAGCGAGCTCTAAGTAAAGGGAAAAGTCGTCAGCTGATAAGATTCAGTAGGTGATAAATGCAGCTACATTACACATTTCAAGTAACCAGCTGACGAACTTTCCACTGAGATACAGACAGCTGATGTTAATTTACACTCACAGTAACATATAAACTATCACCAGATAAATTTTTAGTTGATAGGAAATCATTGATTTTTTTTTATTTTTTTTCATATTCAGGTGGCCAGCCGACGTATAATCCACCATGTTATGGTCAGCTGACTTTATTTTCCCTTCAAGATATTAGATAAACTATTATTCAAGAAATTTTAGAATGGGAGGAAATGATTAAAAAATTTTTTTTTTCTTCGTGCGTGGGAGGCTGCCACTGCCTTCTCCACCACCAGAGCCGCAGCTGACGACCGCGAAGCTTCATAACACAACTTTCTATTGCAGTTTACAAATTTTCACTCGGGAGGAAATTCATGACGAAAATTGGTCGCTGGCCCCCGGACTAAAACGCGCATGTAGTGTGAATAGCTTTGGTACCTCATTATAGTCACTGGCGGAGTCGTTATAGTCTGTGGGCGGTGACGTCACCACGCCGCTGCTGGCGCGGTCCTCGCTGTTACCGACCCTACAACGAAATGATAAATAAATAAAACTAGTATTTCTTTATAACGATTATTTCTTATATCATATGATTATATGCAAGCTACCACAAACTATGTGTTTTAAAATAAATATATATAAGACCTGTATTGACATTCAATTTATAGTTTTGTAGACAGCTTTGTATCACCAAAATATTTAGAATACACAACGCAAAATTACCGATTTTCAATTCGGATAATCGAAATCTTAAGGTGAAAAATCAAAAAAAAATTTTCGAAAAAAATGTTCATTAGAGAATGTTTCTTCATATCATCCGTGTCACATGTTTTCTTGTAGTGCGTTTGTATTAATGCGTTTTTGATGACGTCAGCTGTCAGTACTACTAGTAGCTACTTGCCTCGCGAGTAGAGTAACTGCCGAGGAGAGTGACACGGACGAGGCGTCCGAGTCCCGTGACCGACGACCGTCCGTACTGCTTCTGTGTAATATATATATTTTTAATACAATACCAAATTGACCTTGAAGAAATCATCTAAATTCTAAACTATAAAATGTTTGATAAACGAACGATGATGTGTTATTTATATAAATTTATAATTTATTTAAACAACACTGACACTGAAATAAAACAATGATTCTAGCACAATAACATTTTTGTATGTGTACTTAGGCCTAAGGGCGTCATTAGAAAATGTATGGCTCACTATATACACGTATATATGTATATATGTTACAGTCATTGTGATTAAATAGTTATTATACATAATGACTAGTCATTATATATAATAGAAAATATTACTAGACAATGTGATAAATGAATCACTTTATCCAGATATTATTCATAATATCGTTTCAAATATAGCCAAAGTAATAAAAATAATACGGGCTAACTGACTTGTTACCCCTCTCGCTCTTCATCCCTCGCTGTCGTGGCTGACGATATTAAATAGTGTTCGCTGTCATTTAGTAATAGTCCAGTCAATAAAGCCAAAAGTCAAAGAAAACTCCAAACATTGTGAAATTTTGAGGGTTTGTTGAGGAAGGTAAAATAACTTACCCTGTGGTTTTGCAGTGCTATGGGGTGAACGGAAAGGGTTGAAAAGGAGTGAAAAGTGTATTTTGTTAATAACATTGTTAAAAAAAATATTAAAGCGCTGCAAAATTGGGATTAGCTTTTTGTTACCGTTCTGTAACATATATTAAATTTGCAGCGTTTTGCAACATACGGAACATTGTTTATTATTCTAAATCAACTTTACGCAAGAAATGAGTTCAGTGTCTGTAAGGAATTAATATAAATTAATGTTGTTCCACATCATGAATTAGAGAATGTGCAAAAAAAGAGTAACATGTTGGCGGCCAAGGCTTTCAGCATTGCAACTGTACTGGAGAATGCGTGTCTAATAGATGCAAATGTAAAAAGTCGAACCTCGTGTGTAACTCAAAATGTCACAAGAACCTTTCTTGTAAGAATAAATAATATTTATGACCTAGTTAAGTCATATCAGTTCAATTGAAATATTTTATTATTGGTTGGTTGGTGGTTGGCCCTGTTGGTCGATTGGTTAGCGCAGACGCCTAACGTGTCACGGCGCAATGGGGCTCGGGTTCGATTCCCGGCGGAGACAGGCATTTATGTGATGAGCATAGATGTCTGTGTTTCTGGGTTTGGTCGTTTATTAAATATATTCTCAGTATTTATATGTGCATTTCTATGTATTTGTATCGTTGTCTAACACCCTTAACACAAGCAAATAATTTGCTTATTTAGGGCTTAGATCAATGTGTGTAATTTGTCCTGATATTATTATTATTATTAGTATTATTATTATTGTAGTCTTTATAGAGCGAGACGAAATACTTGTATTGGTCTCTGTGCTTATTTTGTGTTAGAGCTTACAATTTGCTCTGTAAATTAAAGTTTAATATTGTTACAACAATCTTAATTAACGTAGAAATATTATTTATGAACATTTTATTTTAATTCTGAAAATAAACATTTCATTATTATGTACTTTGCAAATACCAGCATAATATTGCTACATATATACTTAGGCATGCTTAAAGCAAATTGAAATATACTTTTATAATCTTTAGATATACCCACCAATTTTATTACATTGTCTAAATCTTCGAAGGTATTATGTAAAATTGCTAGTTAAAGTGATTAATTCTGTGTCAATTATTACTTTATCCAAATTGAGCAGAGATTATAAAAAACGGCTACATAATATACATAATATCCGGATTTATTACTTTGGCTGTAACATATACACGGTATACCTTAATAACATTGAAGTGCCTGTTTTTAATTCCATATTAAAAGCGTTTTACTAAATTCACATGAAAGTTTACACGGAACATATTTTTGTGTCTGTCTTTTTGTACCGGTTCATTTCTGAAATAAATTTTAACAGAATTTTCGCTGGCCGATAGCTGATAGTATAAGGAGTAACTTAGGCTACTTTAATTTTAGAAAATATATATATATACATATACAATCCGTTAAAAAAGAAACAATTAAATAGTGAAAAATATCTGATTCAAATAGTAGATGTTTATAAAATGTCCACACAAACGAAGTCGCCGGTAACAGCTAGTTATGTATAATGTTATGTATGTTGTGTGTGTGTGAGTGCTAACCTGCTCCCCGCGTGGAGGAAGCTCTCCCGACACCACAGCCGCTTGGCGCCCTCCGTGACGGCCTTTTCGCTTTCAGCTGCCGTTCTAAAATTATAATTATATCGTGAGTCTCCATGAAAGAACGAACAAGCACGGGGACTTACTTGTAGGTATTTTATTTACAAGTCAAAACAAAGGAGCCCTTTTTATATTTAACCCGCCAAAGACTTTTTTGATTAAAAATGTATCTGATTTTATTTAATGAAAAATAATTTTTGGCTATTTGTTTTGTCATTGTGAGACATTATTAAACCCCCTAAATCCACTCACTCCGCCCTCCCCTGCAGAAGTGCGTCGAGGCCGGCGGGCTCGGAGTGCGCGAGGTGTATGTAGGCCTCGTGCAGCAGCTCTGCCGGCAGCGCCCACAGCTCCGCCTGACGCTCCACCAGCGACCGCACCACGTTGATGACGTCAGCGCGCTCCGACAACTGCTCCGCACTGAGGACACACGAGATGCACTCTTCACGTTGAGATACATGGACACCGTAAGTTCAGCGGTGTGCGTGGTGCGTTCACATTTTTGTAAGATTTATTTCAATATATTTTATATGATGTGGGATGAAAGAAATCATCGACCGGTTCTTCCCCACGTTATCCTTTATAAAAATTTACCAGCGTCGTCTCTCGCTCACCTGGCAGCCTCGTCGGGTCTGTTTCGGTGCAGGATGTTGGGCGCGAAGATGGTGGCGAGGTTAGCGGCGTCCATCTTGTTGGTGGCGGAGTGCGCGGCGAGCTGCGCCAGGAAGGCGAGCAGCGCGCTCAGTGTGTCGCGGTGCGCCGCCGGCAGCAACTGCACCAGCAGCCGCAGCGCCTCCCACTGCAGGCGGCGGTTGCGCATCTCTGTGATAGATTTATGGTTTCGATCTAGTTGCCGAGATTTGTGGGTCGGGAGTGACACGATTAATTTTCGAAACATTCGATTGATTTCGATAATTGTCTCCGCCGCGACCCTAAACGTACGATGTTGGCCCTAAACGGACAACAACAAAGTAGACAAACAGACAACTATAAAGCAGAGTCAATACATTGTCAAATGGACTGTGGAAACGATCCCAGACACCGGTTGGCAAATAAACAATTTAGTCCATAGAATTGTAATGACTTAATATAAAACAACACATTTCACCTCTCTTAAAATTCACTAGCTCACAAAAATCAAGTCACGATGTAGAAAGCTATATCTAACTTTAAACGAAAATCATGACAACTGACAAAATGATTTTAAATTTTACAAAAAAAATAGAAATGTTCAAATGACGGGTAAGCTGACTTACTCTGCGTAAGCAGAAAAGCAGGGTAGAGATCCTTGCACAGCAGAGGGTCGGGGAGGTCACGAAGGAACTCCTTCAGCAGCGTGGCGACGTCGTGAGGACACGCTGCCGCGTCCAGCGCCGCCTCCTGGCCACGCTCCCACTCCTCACGGAGCTGGAACCGTTATTCAATATATACTATTAACATCATGCTATATGAATGACGATGAACAAACTGCCATCGTATTCCTATCTACAACGTAATGGACATAATATTAGGTTCTATCTAATCTAAATTCTACCTGGATCTAGGCAAATTATTTTTATCATAAAACCGAGATTAGTTTTATTGTGTTAAAAATGTTTTACCAAATCATTCCCGTCGTAAACATAAATTCCGATTCTGTTTTTATTTTCTGTACAAGAACTATCTTAAACCAATATCTACCAATCAAACTCCCATCTCATTTATGGCATCCTCGGAGTACTACAGCAGAGTCTGTAATAAATCCAGCCAATCTGGGTCAATCGATCGCTTCCAATACGTTGGAAAACATCTAATTTTGTTGGTCAATGTTTTATTCTCACTGCGCGTGTATGGACGTTTGATTTGTAAACATACCTTGGCTAGATTTACTACTTTATTTTCTGTCATAGCAACCATTTTAAATGAGCGCTTGCGAAATGAAGTTTACGTTCGCAAACTTTGTTTCAAGATTCGAATGTTAAAACAGCCAATCATTTGCTTTCAAGTACTAAATCAATACAAAGTTGAATATTTATTCAATGTCGCTTTGTTATTGAGAGTTTTTAGAGAAATACACGTAAATAATTATTAACATAAACTATCTATTAAATTAAATCAAAACATATTAATTATAGTGAAAACATTAATACATATTTCTGTCTTTGCGTCATATAATACTCCCACTATACGGGAGGAGATCAACCGATTATTTTATTAGACGAAATAATCTTAATGAGAATTTATGAAATGTTTGCGACAGCTATTTCATGCGGCTAAGCTTGCTAATAAAACAAATATGTTAATCCATAGATTACCTGTCTAACTCTCTTTTTAGATGCAGATACCCTAAAGAGCCCCAGGGTATTGAGGCCATGTCTCCTCAGATGTGCGAGGCAGGCAGAAACAAGCGCAGGCATCCTGGGCCCCCCTCCACCTTCCTCCACCCCTGACCACCCCCATTCTCCGGAGTCACAGGATTCACTCTGAAAACGACAATTTCAATATACCTAATTGATTATGAGTTTCTTAATATCAAATATAATAATATAATATCAAAGCTGAGTTATTATTTTTTCAATAACTGTTGTTTTTAGAGACTATGAAATTCATTGAATACCTTGAGTTATGGAAGCTCAATTTTATGGGTGAAATGAGTAATATATCCAGACGTCGGCGAAGCACTTACTTTGATTTATAGGTAAACAAATGTTGAATTTTTATAGCGAATAAATCTCTTTTGTCAACAGCGCAAGTAATCTTCTTCAAACATCTTCGTATCCTGTATTGACTACAGCATCCACAAAACGAAGTATTTTTATGAATACAACAGTTTCAGCAGTATTTTAATAAAACCATTAATTTACAAGATTTGGTACTTATACTATAATAATATTAATATAATGGATACTTATACAAGCAGGATTTCATAGCCGTTATTTCCAGGAAACTAAGATAGTCATTTGTCATATAAATATTCACAGTATTGTAATAAAGTTCTAATTGACCTTGTACCACAAAAGATAATCTGATAATTTTGCTTGCTTAGGACCTTGTCCTAAGCTAATTAACCATATTGGTCCAAAAGTTCATGAAGATCATAGAAGGTTCAGTCAGAAACACGGATATAGCCTACCGATATTTCTATTTCAGTCTTCAGATATCGGGATGGCGAGTCACGTCATACGATAAAATTAT
This sequence comes from Napeogenes inachia, assembly GCA_959347355.1. NCBI lineage: Eukaryota > Metazoa > Arthropoda > Insecta > Lepidoptera > Nymphalidae > Napeogenes > Napeogenes inachia. The sequence continues at coordinate 17,092,155 of OY365793.1, read as the reverse complement.
CGTGGCCTTAATGAAATCAGTCGCTGTAAGGCCGCCCAGGTAACTAGATATGAGTGACGTCAGCGTGACGTACTGCTACGTAAAATTTGACCTATTGTGCCCAAACTGACGATAAGCGTTGGATCATTACATTTTTATCGTCTGTTTTGTTAATCTCTGTAATATAAATCAAGCGTGGAACGATTCTAAATATATTTAGAGATTCTAAATTATCTTTTACTATTTATTGTTGACAATTATGTTTAAATGTTTATCATTAATTTTAAGGCAGATATTCTATTTTTATTTTCATTTAGAACATCTCTTAGTCACAGCGTTCGCCACCTGCTACTTTATAGTGTTTGACGGAGATAGAATATCACAAGATTACTTCATCTTTAATGGACGCCATGTTTCTTTAAAGTTTTATGATTGTTATTGATAGTTATTTCCGCGTCTATTGTCTGGCAGAGACAGATTTAGCACAGATATAGGAAGAAGTTCGAAGAAGGTCACGAAGAGTTCAACATTTTCGTTGGGTACATTGCATAAAAAGTGCTTTCACTCTAACACAGATGAAATTGAATATAGGACTAGGAAATGGACAATCAGATATTAGGTTCCATTTTTTATCTTGATCCTAAGGAAAACAAATATACCAACAAAAAAATGTTTATGCTCCAAAACATTGTACGTATTTTTTTGATAACGAAAGTATCCAAATACAATTGAAAGCAGTTCCAATTTATGAGATATTATTAATAGCTTTTATTATCATAACGAGTTCTAAATCTAAATGCACAGATTGTTTCCAAGAGATTAAATCCCCCGCATAATAACGACTATCCAAAGCTTCGTCAAAATCTCAAAATACGCGAACGGGTTTAATCGTACCTGCAGACATAAATCAAAACAAGGCTGTCATTAGTTTGATGTATTGAGTAAACATCAAGTGATTGGCTCGGGTGATCCGTCCACGCCTACCATCGTCTGGGTCCCGTCTACTGTTATTTTGCTGAAGAACTTGGTCTTCTTGTCATTTTTGCTAGCTTTAATGGTCTACTCCATTAAATATGTTATTATATATTTTTACTTTATTTTTAGAGATCTATATAGCTAATACCGTCATATGATTAGATTTATTGAACTTCATAAAAATAGTATATGATTCATATTTATATTTTTAATACCATTAGTTATCTAGAAGTGTTTTTCTTTATTGTGCTACGATTGCTTTCTTGTAAGATATATTTGACCAATTATTATCAAGGGTTTGAGAACACAACTCTATGATTTTCAATTTCGGCTTAACTAACGAAAATGTTTTTATTATTTTTATTAAAAACATAGATTGCTCTAAATTCTAATTCTCCAAATGACTTTTTGTTTTTATTATAAAATAGAATCTTTCGTTTCCAACAAGACAGATAATTATTATTGTAGTCTAAACAAAATACGCTTTTTTAAATTTTTTCAAAAATGTTTTTTTGACAAACAAATGAATCAGGATAATTAATGAAAAGGTATTCGCAGGTTCGAATTCTACTCGTGAGGATGACTTAGGAAATCTCTTTTACTTTAATTAAATGAACATTTCGCAATTATCTATATTATAGATATTAATAAACGAATGGTTTTAAAAATAACTTGCCATAAAATGGGTCTTAAGAATTATACAATTACTTTGTGGACACTATAGCCACTGCTCGTTTAACTAATAATATGTCTAACACATAAAACAAAACAAACATACACTTGATGTATATTTTCACGGCTATTTTGTGGAAAATTGAGCCAGAAGTGCTAAAATCGCTTGACGGTCGACGGTAAAACACAATTATTCAATTTGCAACTGTTTATTTACTTAGAAGCGATATAATACCTAAATACTGTGCAACCTCTAACGACCCGATTACACTGTTTGTAACGTTTATGATTTATTACTTTTGTTCGAAGAATCAGTTTGTACTAATGTTTTATTTACAATCTAATATTATTTATTTAAACTAGAGCTGAACTATTCTAGAATGTTCTATTATCTGAATCTTAAAAGAGTCCATATTTCGATGTAACCATATTTCACCACCTACATCGAAATTGTCTAAGATTAAATCTCTTGGCCGAGATTATTCCGATATCTCAACAATCAGATATCTATCTCTAGAAATTCCTTACATTTGTCCAATAGTGGATAGGTCCAGGTGCAAGTAAACTATTACGTGTCTTGGCGTCCAGAGGCGAACTATTTTTGCACCTCAAATATCGCATGCCAAATCACTCAGCTTTTCCGACCATTTACTCGAGACCTCCTGTTTTCATAGACTCGTTTTGTTCCTCGAGACTACCCTAAAATTTAGAGGCCATGTAACACTGGTAGGCCACTAGACTGGGTATTATGACGTTACTATAATTTATATGCACCCGTTATTTGAAAAACGAAACTCAAGACTGCATTATGCGTTTTTTTGTGGTGTAATAAATTGCGAGAATAATATTTGCCCAAAAATGTAAGATATTAATAATGGGCAAAATCACAATGTAATCATGTTTTACTATCCGTGTGCATTATATGTAATAGACACATTCCTTCTATTTTAATAAATATACATTATTTGAAAATATATCTTTTACATACCTAAATGACTCTCGCAAACTCTGAAGTAACCGTCTCTCTTTTTAGTTTAAGCCAATCCACTAAAGCTAGTTAAAGTTCTCTAGCTTTTGACTGCGTCTTCGCTCGCGTTGACAAGAAAGGCTTTAAAAATTTACAACTACGTTAAGAGAGTGGCAACGAGAATACGGATTGAAATATTTTGTCCGTAAAACATTGTGTTCTTCCTCTTCCAGTTAATGTACTCTTCCAGTACTTACACGTAACCTTACTGTGTTGTAAACGACAAACATCCAATACATACAAACTATAACATTTATGTAAATAGGATAAACTTTAATAAATGATTCTAAAATTCGATACCAGACAGTTTTTACTATACTTACATACTGTACTGTATAATAATAATCCACAAATTTAAGAAATGTCATACATTCGATAATTATTTGGTAGAGTTTTAAATATGAAATTATCAACACGAGTGTTAATTTTTGTTCTGATCCTGAATCAACTTTCCAAAGTTAACGGTTTCATTCCAATAACCCATTATTTCTTGAATACCTGTTTGTAAAAATTGTTTAACCACACCTTGAAACTAAATTAAGTATCAATAAAAATAGGATAGAACTATTTCTATTTCAGTTGAAGCGATACTATTGTGGATTCGCGAGGTTTATGCGCGTGGCGCTGAGAGACGAACACCACGTGGATACATTTTACGGTTACGTTTCTCACGTAATTTAGATTTGACAGGCATTTATATTATGCTTATCGATTTGAATTATTATAAATATACCGTGCAAGTAGTTGACTTATTGATGGAAATAGAAACTGATTTCTGAGGGTTCTGAGAATCTAAATATTAAACTGCTGAGTGAAGGACTGCCAATTCACAGACTACCTTTAGTATCACTATAAATGGTAGCACTGAATGATATAATCTTTTTTCCTAAAATGAATATGCATATAAAGTATTGGATTCTAAAATTGTGTTCCTATGTAAATCTATAACATAAGAAGAAGTGTGCAAAACAAACTTTATAGTAAAACCAACTTACATCATCTCCCTTCTCCAGGCCTCCAATGGAAGCCAGTGATGCCCTCGATCCTCCGTGTTGACGACGCAACGCGCGTTCTGTCTCCACGCACTGAGACAGCGGCACCCCGAACACACTGCCGGTGGACTCTGTCAACAATAATAATAATAATAATATCACAGGTCAAATAACACAAATTGATCTAAGCCCTAAGTAAGCAAATTATTTACTAGTGTTAAAAGTGTTAGACAACCATACAAATACATAGAAAAATACACATTATAAACACAGCGAATATATTTCATAAAGGGCCAAACCCAGAAATACAGACATCTACGATCATCTCATACGTGCCTGTCCCTGTGGGCAATCGAACCCGAACTCCTTTTCGCCGCTATACGTTAGGCGTCTGCGCTAACCGCTCGACCAATGGGGCGGCATATAACAATGCATCTACTTAAACGACTTTCAAAATTAAAAACCAAGCAGCAGCTCGTATACGAATTGACTCTCATAATTGATCAGGGAGAAAATACCATACACTGCGTTTCTTATAGTGAATGTGGGAGCGAGATAACCCAATCAAAATCCTTTTACCTATTGCTATCCTCTTCTAACTCTCTTCTTTATATGTCTCAAGGCTAATTACACCTGTAACTCTTTTAAATTTATAGATATGCAAATCTTGTTTGCCCTCACTTATAAAAAAAACTATTTTAAAACATTTTAGTATTGTAATTTATCCAGAGACTTTTAAAAACAATTAATATCATGCCACCTCGTAATACACCGTTTAAAATCAAGCTTATATTTTTAAATTCCGATTTTCCTTTTCAATTGCTTGCTGATTGATATTTGGCAACGAAGCTACACCTAGCATTTTACAAATAGTTTTTCCAATAAGTCATATAAAAATATATAAAAATAAATGAAAAAATAAATAAAAAAATAAATAAAAACAGACTGTTTGTAATAACATAGTGCTATAGTTTAGTTTAGTGTAGAAGTCATTAGCCTCTTGGGGAAAATGACTTACCTAGGATATTTCTCTCTTTCTTGAATTTTCCATATATATCTAGAAGCACTGGTCCTATATACATGATTATTATATAAGCTTTATTTATTGATTTATTCTTATTCTGTGCATATTAAATCAATACTAGAGAGCACTTGTGTACTTCAGTGTCAGTAGGGCCTATTTTGATGCCATATTTATTGAAATAAGACCTTTTATAAAGACGGTTTCCAAATTAAAATTAAAGTTACGGGGTTCCAAGCGAGCCCTGGTCTGAGAAAAAGCACACAACAAACTCAGCCAGTTATAAGTTTAATAAGGTCGTTGTTTTAACTTCAATATATAGCCCGAAATTATGCATTACCTGAACAATTTAGTACTATATTATACATTCATACATAATAATTTTAGTATATGTTATTAATTTCACAATTATACCGCTTAAATTATTCATGTATGAATAGTGAACAAAGTGAGTTTTTTATTTAGTAATTTGATAAAAAAGAAAATCAGGATTGGAAGATAATATCTGATGGTACTGAATGCTCCATCTTAATTGTACACTTACAGCTTTGAATTGGTTTTAATATCACTGCTCAAGTTATTGTTTAATTTTTTTCGTGTTTTGTTATTTTAATTGCTTATTTTAGTGAGTTCGTTTTTTAATTATTTTTTATTCTAAATATGTAATTGCTACATGTTTTTTTTTATATATATTACTTAATACGTGAACTTTTCTATTTAAGACGTTATTCCTTCCTCTTTCTTTCTTTATAAAAAAATACCCTCTGTCTTATCTTTCATCTTATTTATAACAAAAAAATAACGCAACTTCCTTTCATAATCTTGGTTTTCGACTAAAGAACGATTAACTTAATTAAAATATTTAGATTTATGTAGAATTATTTATATAAACTTATTTATATAAACTTATTTGTATAAATCTATTTATATATACCTATTTATACATAGTAAAAAAGAGGCTTCAAGAATTAATATATTTGAAATGAGAACAGAATGCACTTACTAAAGAAAACACACTGAAAATGGTATTGAAATGTGAATTTCAAAAGTTATATCGCTTTAGATTTAGTATTTTATTGTACAATTTGAACATTTGCCAATTCGCCAACTTACGTTAAGTTCGAATTTTTCTTAAAACACAAAAAAATAGGTCACGTTTGTCAACACTCACACATTCTTGCTCTGTTGCAATTAAAAGGGAAATCAGGTGTTTTATTGAGGTGGAATGCGTTTATTATAGCGTGTGTTTTGGGTCGCTTCATTATCAAAGTAAACAGATCATTAGGTCAACAAATGCTCAGTGGAATGGTATAAACTATTTCCAACCATTACAGTTTGTACACTTACTTCGCGGAAGTGGTTAAGGAGTACACGAATAGAGTGACGGGAATAGCACAACCCTTGCACTTCAACAATGCAAGATAACTGATAGACTTCTCACAGATTATTGTTTTTAATGTTTTTGTATCTTTTGACCATTTGACTGAGAAATATTCAACTATATCTTAGAGGATGCGATAGCTCAATGTGCGGCGCGACGGAACAGTTTCCCAGAGGTTGCAATTTCGAGTTTTGTTTATATATAACATTATTTTAATTCTTTGTTTGTTAAATATTAAAAATATGTCTCCGTAGTGAGTTACAAAACTTCACAAATAAGTATTGTATTATTTTTTATGAATATGAATTTATATGATAAAAATAAAGCAAGTGTATACTTTTAAGGAAATGAAAAGCAGATGGAAAACAAAAACATTTTTCAAATTTAATCTTTTTTTCTCAAGACGTTCTCAATTATCGAAAGTCATATCTTGGAAATTTGTGTTTTAGAAAGCCATGTGTTGCATGCTTTTGTTAATTGATTCATGTTTTTTACATTTTATATATCTACTTAAAAATCTCTTCCAAGGTATATATTATGTAAGGCAAAACATTGTACCTACTCAAATAATTAAGAATATTGATAGGTACATTATTTATCCCAGGCTCATTATCCCAATCTTAATCTTTATATACAAGGGGTTCTTGATATATAAAGTATATACAATATAAAATAACTAAACCAGTCATAGATTGTTTATATACCACCTAACAATATATAGAGGTGATGATGGATAATCCTAGCGAGCCGATACCGATCTATTTATAAGATGGCGCCTACACTATTTTGAACGAATACTTTCAAATTCTTACAACTTTAGTCATTATTGATGCTGTGGTCCACGCATTGTTCTCAATTTATGATTTCTACCAAAATTAGAATAATATAGTTGATAAATTAATTGTTTATGTAATTAAACATTCGTCATGATTACTATAAAATATACGTGTACCCGGCTGTATTCACGTAAATTAATTGGTTTTCGTCCGAATACTTTTGAACCCATTTGGGGTTCCTCTTTATGAGCTCGAGGCATGACGAACTTGCGGCTTGGACGTTTATAATTATTTATACAGCCGGATAAATATATTTAATAAAATAATTATTTGTATTAAGTTAAAAAAAAACTGTTACAATATGTGAAGGTTGCGGGTCACCTGGTGTGTAAATTATCATCTTCTTCCATAGTCGCTGTAAATAGTGTTGCCGATCTCAGAGTTCCCGTTTTTAACGAAACAAATAAAGAAGAAGGAAATTGTATTGATAAACTAATATTTTTAATCTGTCTTTTGTATCAGGTTGGGAAATATAAATTCAGTGTATTCAAACTGTTAACAACAAATATATATTTTTATTGATTGATGAAGATAATTTTTAAATATATATTGAAATACCTGTAGCTTGTTATTTTGAAGCGTTTTTAATTTTCCACAAACGCACAGATGTTATTTTCTCGATTCAAGGAAAACGTTGATCGAGATTCAATTATGTTTAAGATTGACGTATTTTTTATTTACTCGGTTTTATAAGAGCTTTATGTTTATCAGAAATTACGCGCTTCTTAAAGTTTACGTCTGCGATTACAAAATGTGAAAGAGTCGTACACATTAACGATGATTGAAAGACATTAAACAATTGTCTGTTTGTTAAATACTATTTCGATTTACTATTTACTATAACGTTTTGTTTACTTGTAGTGAATATCAATGTCTAAAAATATTGTTTTTGTAAAATTCATTTATATTTACACTTGGATTTTCTTCTCTTCTATGACAGGCTATATTATTTAAAAATATATACTTTAAATACTCATATATATATATATATATATATATATATATATATATATATATATATATATATATATATATATATATATATATATATGGAATTATATTGAGGACTATCAACAATACAAAAAAATATTTACAGTTTAGCAGGTAAACAAAAGAATAAATTTTACTTCAAAAGTCATCGTTTTACGAACTATAAATCGATTATAGTATCGAATACCACGAATCTGAATCACTGAACATAAAAATGCTTTATAAATTATAAGTTACGAGACGACAAACCAATTGTAAATCTTTTGGATGTGTTCATTATCTCGCTTTATTGGTGTGTTATTGGTATTTAAAATCATTTCAGCTAGTAGAAGAATATCGGGGAAATGTTATTCTGGAGATTGTTACCTTTTTTATAATTCCGGGAATAACACGTGGAAGATTAGTTTTAAACAAAATGAGCGTTCGAGGCCGTCCGCGTCGGTCTATTTGTGAGGTAAATTGTTAGCGCGGTACTTAGAATGTTAAAAAGATTTGTTCTTTCACACACATTCAAGCAAATCGTAAATAATAAGTTATGTGTGCTCTTTGATGTCTATCACTTGAAATGGAATTGTAATAATTTCAGTACCTCTTTATATCAAGTATACAACTTTAAGAAAGAAAAAGCATTATGTGTAAATTCCAAACAAGGTCAGTAGGAACTAATTAGACAAGAAATATCCTAAATAATAATATATCCTAAGTACTGATATCTTGTCATATTTTACGATTTAAAATCTGTTGTTTAAATATTACTTAACTAGGATTTTAAATTAAAAAAGGGGATTTTAAGCTTTTAATACTTACAAATGTTTCAATATATATAAATTTATTGAATGTAGAATTAATATTTAAATCTTGAACGAATTTGTTCTTAAATAAAGATTGTAGAGAAAAAATAAAAGGAATTTGTCTATACTTTACTACAGCGCCGAAGTAAATCGGGATAAAATTTACAAAATTTTGATCCACCTGTCAGATACTTTAGTAAATACGTCCGCCATTGAACCCGATATTCATATTGGCAGACGATTAGTCATTCACGAAATATCAGTAACCTATACTGTTGACAAACAGCCAGAAACTACTGGTTGCTACGAACAAAATATTTTAAACTAGATAAGAGTTGTATTAAGTAGGCTTTCTCAATTATTTTAACACGACAGGAGTGAGTGTTGTAGTAGTAAAATAATATATTGTAGTATTACAGAAGTATATTGTAGTGTTAGAGTAGTATACATTCTATTTAATACAGATTATTCCTATCGGTGCAACATTTTATGCTATATAATAAGAATTGCACAAATACTTTGTCAAGTTTTTTAACTATCTAAAACATGCAAACCATCCAATTCTTAATTAACATTTTATATTACGTATTTTTAATAAACCATATATTGTAATATATAAGAGAGTAATTACCTTTTTCCTTTTCCGCGTCCTTGGGCCTCTGGTCAAAGAAGCCTGTAGTAATGGCTTTTCGTTTCAGCAAGTGCGCGCGACGCTTCGGCTTCGCTGCGACCGAGGATGTGTTATCTGAATTAAAAATTTAGAATTAATAATTTATTAATATATTTTTTAGTCTGTAAGACACATACTAATTAATCGTTTAAGAAATCTACATATTTAATTGATGGCTTTCATTAATCCTCTTGCGATATATATATGTTTAACCGGATGAAGTTTCCCAACTTATATATATATATATATATATTTAATATTTTTCCATATATATATTTTTCCACAAGTAAACAAGAGTAATTTGACTTGCAACATGACACTTGTTTTGACGAATTCTTTTAATGTTGGCGACACTGACGGCTCCGCGGATGTCTGTGATCTTTAATTGAATTTTATTAAGTGTTTTATCTGTAAACATGTTTTTTAAAAACAAAAAGCTTGCGACTTTTGCAATTTTGATATATGTTTATCATTCTTAAGTTACATTTTGCTAATGTTCCTTAAATGCACTTGTAAATGTTAATTATCAAAACTTATAAGATTATTTCCGAGTAATATTTTCTTTACATTCTTTTATTTAATAACATTCTTAAAATATACGTTATAGTAAACATACTATAACGTATATTTTATTATTATATTGTACTACAAACATGTAGTCCATTGAAAAAGAGTATCTCGAATTATAATTATTACCGGGAAGTTGCAAGAAAATCTATTTCTAGCAAGAATTTAGATTGAAAAGCACACCATGACCTACGCGGCGCCATGAGAACATTAATGTCACGTGATTGTCAAAAGGTCAAATAATGAAGCATTTTGTAGGACAATTCCAAGCATAGAGTAGGGGTAGGAATAGGTCGGTCTATGAGTGCGAGAGTCTGACAAATAATAAAAGAGAGAAAATGACAGATCCATACTTATCTTTATCTAAACACAGTTGCAAGAAAGAGAGACAGATAGCCTCACTTGTTGTCTCTTTTTTTCAATGGGCACTTTTTGGCTGGAATCCTTACTCTATGATTACAAGTCGCACTCAATACTTGAATTGGTATTTAGAAATAAAAACCATGCCAATTAAAATAAATATCGAGTATAGGAAAATAAATTAGGTGGCATTGATATTTTATTTGCAGTTTTAAATGAATGTTTGTACAAATTAATAAAGTCAGCGCTAAGAGGTTTGTGACGCGGTAATGTAGTCAAACACAAATAGCATGAGGAAAAAGCTTTTATTTGTGAACTTAAGGCTGATTAAATTAAATTATTTTTTATATTAAGGGCTTCCCTTAAATATTTTAATTAGAGTTACTTTATACGATTAGCAGATTTATAATATTTTTAATGACCGGACCGGTGCTAAGTTCGATTCCTGATCTTGACGTTTAATATATATTAATACAAAAACTTTTGCTATCATCAACATTCATCGTTTATCAAAAGGCCTTCCAATAAAAAACTCATTTTTATACAAGGTCATTTCGGTAATTTGTCATTCGTAGTAAATAATATTATGATCTTTTATGATAACAACAATATTTTACATTATTATATAACTATTTTGTTTTCTAGAGGAAGATCAGCACAATAACATTATTTCATTGAATTTTGTAACAATCTCTATCAAAAGTTCATTTAAAGTAGTTTTTCCTTTTTCTTTGTTACTATGACAGTTAAATAATGTAGAGTCGGGCGCTAGTCGTTCGTGGGCGAAGTAATCACTCTTCTTAAAAATATCCACTCGTGAATCACATGCGAGCTTTTGTTTTATACGGAGTGTCGAATAAATATTGTTCAGTATTTTATTCAGATAGATCGATGGATTCCAATATATTCATTCCACTCTATCGTATTAAAACTCTATATAGAAAGCCGCAAAACAGTTATTTTTAGTTCACAAGAAAAAAGCTTCAAGAAGAATAATACAATTAATAAATAATTATTATTTTAAACGTTTTCTAAAATGTGTATATCGTTATTATTAAAGAAAGGAATGTATTAAATTAATCGGGAGTCAACAAGATGCAAAGATTTGAAAATTGTATGCAGTGTCGCAAGATAATGAGTCGGTATGCGCTATATTTAGGAGAAACGAGCTGTACACCGACACTTTAAACGTGATCAGAGCAAAATACATACAAACTATTACATGGAATGCAATGAAAGTATAAAGTATCTAAGACACGCATTTGTATTTAAACTGTCCACAACCATGATAAATATTGTATATATGAATTCACGCGGCTGTATTCAAGTAAATTAAATCTGAAATTGGCGGACTAATTTCGAACTCATTCCGGGTTCTTATTCATGAGATGTATTATTTAAATTGCTTTTAGTATTCACTAGGAAAGATAAAAAAATATGTAAAATTCACTCTACCTTTTATTAATCTGTATATTCCAAAGATTAATGTTCACGCAATGATTGCCGAATGATAGACATTTGTTATCTAACTGCCGACATCAATCTACGAACCCAACTACAGCACCCACTGACGGTGGTAGGACATGTGAGTCTGACTTTGAGTAAACAAATTCATGATTTAGACACAGGCAAATCTTCAATATCTGTATTATTTGTTTGTTAGCTATTAGTTCGAATTCCATTTTATTTGTATTTTGAGTATTTGCATCTGGTGTCCTTAATGTGTTTTTAACTACGTTATTATTTTGCATGTAAATAATGCTACAGCAAGAATATGCCGGGATTCATATTTTTATTTAAAAATAACGCAGTTTTAACTACATATAGGAAAAATTGTAGAGCCTTTAATTATCTTCTAAATGTAACATTTGCTAAATTAAACAAAAAAAACAAGATTCAGATTAAAATGTATATAAAAATCTAAAAATTCCCGAATTAAAAGTAATAAACAAACACGAACCGATTGTGGCGTCTGCCAAGTGTCCGAGAGTACGTTAAAATTATAAGCCACCTACTACAAGAAGTAATCAGAAATAATCTTAACAAACCCATCAGATATCATGTGATCGGGTTCAAGAAACATTTCCAGCGTTGCCAACTATTATGTTATGTACAGGGTGCATTATTATTATAAGTATTTATTAATAATCGGCTTGCAAATAATTTTTATTTGAAAATAGATTACAACACTAAATTACAACAGTAAATAATTATTTAATCATCGACCACTAATGTAGATTGGGAAATACCTTGGTAATAGTTTAAAAATGGTGGACTCGTAGACATTTAGTGATGTACCTCCTTTCCAACCTCCTGTATATCCGTATGTCATTTTGGCGGTGTCGGGTGACGTCACGCTACGTCACGCTTGCGTAAGAAACGGACTACGTATATATTTAAAGGCGGTCATTTGCAAATAGCACATGTCTTGCATGTGTCAATGTATTTATAGAAACACTCGAGTGGGTCACCTGTGCCTACATTTTTTAGCTTCATTACGTTCCGTCGAAATATTGCTCTCTATTTTTAGAACACACTGTAGCTCGTATCAAACTGCGTTGAAAAATTGTTTTCAATAATCTGTTTATCTACATAAAACTTAATTCACATTTCGTTTTCTATGTAAACTGAACATTTATTAACATACTTCTTGATAGCTGAATGTTTTTGCGTATAAATATACGAGTGTGTCGCTGACGCATACAGATATAAAAATATATTCCAAACAATGTGTTTAAGTGGTTTTTTTTTATATAAGTAATTTATATATTCAAATATACTATAATAGTTTACGCAAGCTTTAGGTAACAGGCCTAATGATTATAATTGCAGTTGTATTCGTATTTTTTTACATACAATGAATACTTCTCAAGAAGAATACGGCACACGAATTAAATTAAATAATGTACGTAAAACTAAAAAATAGCGGCTAATAATGTGATTGACAAAGACAACATTATACAAATATTTTCACATTAATAACAATAGTTTAAATAAAGATAGAGTCCTTAACATTTTTAATTATCATAGATGTTACCTTTGTCTCCCGAAACCAATTCATAAATGAGTTATGTCGAAGTCACAACTGCAGCGAGGCGGTGACAGAAATTATTAAAACCGTGTAAATCTCTGCTAATGGGTAAAAGATAAAACACTGGCAGGTTACCAAGTTCCCAATGATCGGTTAATCTTAACTCATCCGGACATGCAAGTAGATAAATCCTACGAGACACTTTATTACTTAAGTGATATATGTGAAAAAAGGTTTTGTAAGTTATTTCAGAAACATAAACCATAACACCACAAAACACAAATAATTATTATGTATTACTTTGTTTTGAATTGAATTGTTGTTTATATAAATGTTAAAATGTTCCAAACTAATAAACTTTTATATCCCTATTTCATTAATATGTTCAAACTTTTAATGTAGGAATTTATAACTGTTCTCCTGTCACGATACGATATGATGGTTTGAATGTTTATTTAAACACTTCATGTACCTACGTGAAAAAAAGATTTATTTTACCGAACTTTTGTAAATATGTAGTATTACGAAATCTTCAAAAATAATTATGGAGTACATATTTTACTTTCTTTAATATATCGAGTATTTGAGAAGGTTTATGCAGAATTCAAATCCACTTTCAGTACTTCTAAAATGTAAATTACGCTGATTTTATACATTAGAATCATCTTGCTGACCAGCAAATTTATTCTTTTTCATGATGAATCATCTTCCTGGCCTGAAAACCTTTACGTGGGTAGTTCTTTTTACTTTCTATTGAAAGATTACCTATTAATAACACAACCCTCTTCAGGTTGTCTGTAAAAAAACACGCACCAATAAGTGTCTACCTCATAAAAGAGCCCTTAACTTCACGTCTATCCCTAGTGGTTAGAACTGTGGACATTTAAATATCGTACCGTCAAAAGAAATTTATATAATAAATAAATAAAGAACCAATTACTAACTTTCAGGTATCTTGATATTTGTTCCAAGGTTGAGTTGCTGCAGGCGTGCGAGGGCGGCCTGCTGCAGCGCGCGCCGCTCTACCTCGGACAGAGCCAGCAGCGAGGTGTCTCCCAGCCTCACGCAGCGTCCGCCTCCGTCTGTCCAGCAACAACTGCCCTGCACAACGCGACGCGTCATCACACCATACACAGATACAGTTTAGGAATAGCATTAACACTCTTAATGGAGGAATAATTCAATGTAAGTAGTTACAATGAACATCTGCAATATAGGAGAGTCGTAAATGCGTTGTAGTTGTAGTCTTGAAGAATAAAAAGAAATGAAGAGTAGTAAGAAGTGGAGAAAGAAAGAGAGAGGAGCTATAATAAATACTGCAGTTCGTTTTTCTTTTAGTAGTAGTATTTAGTAGTATCTTTTATCCCCTTTCACCAGATTCGACCTGTTGTCGAGAATTGACTACAGGTAGACTCCACCTCCTTTAAAATATGTCTAGAAAATGCTTGGACATTAACCAGCAGTCGTAAAACATATAAAATTATTATTTTATCGTATTCGAAGACAAGAAATCAAAACAAGGTCACCGCATGTTTATTCTATAAATATGAGACCTAGACAGAACAAGAGGCTGTAATCTATTACCGAATTCTGTTAAATGCCATCTCCATTAATATTGCGAGACAAGTAATAAATATCAAGTTTTATTGTTTTAAATATATATCATAATATTAAAATTAAATTTTGGTATAGTTTCTAGACAAGATGTAATGACATGGATTGAAAATGACAGCCTGTTGGTCGATTGGTTAGGGACTCTGACATTTGAACCTAATATTGTGAGTTCGATCCCACATGGCGTGATTCTTTGTTACACACAGATTATTATTCTTGGTGTACTTTGTATCCGTTATTTATGTTTATTAAATCTTCCACGACGAAGTTTTTTAGGAATGGAAATTCAAATTGTGTATCGATTACTGCTCAGTATTTACCGTAAAGATAATATTATTAATATTAAGTGTTTAGTCTAAAATTGTGATCCAAAGAGAAGAAATCACTCGATAAGTAAAAAAAAACTTAATGAGTCAGCGTTGTGTTGCTAATGTTCGAACTAGTACGTACACTTTTTTGTGTGCGTGACAATATTTTCAGGTTTTTATGAAGCTGCGGTTTCTTCCTCTTCATCATCGTATAATTATGTAATAAAATTATCTAAAACGTAGTTTTATAATAAATTCATCAATTTCAAATTTGTTTTTATTAATAACATCTGATAATCATAAGATTCTTAGTATACCTATAATTTAATATATCCTGACTCATACTAATAAATCTTATCAAAATTCGTTCAGTAGCTCTTTTGACATGCGTGAACAAACTAACAGACTAGCAAACATTTTTGATTTAAAACACTTATTTAAAAATTTATACGATGCATAAAACGTTAGTATTAACTGACTTTAAGTTAATATTGAAGATGTGACCTCGTAACAGTTGAGAAATAAACTAATCAGTATAGCCCAATATTTTATAGTAAAAGATAAACATATATGTAAATATTAAAAAAAAATCTCGAAGCCATACACATAGATAATTCATATTATATGTAAGGTGTAGTTTGCAATTTTTATATGTAAGCTCATGACTGATAAACAAATAGTATATATTTATTATTAATAAAGTTAATGCCAAATAAAAAGTCAACGACCCTCATTTACAATACAAACTATTTTGGTTATAAAAAATAAAATATTTTTCTGAAATCTATTAAGACGAGCAACTTTTCCATTCAATGAGACATTTATATTTTTTAAACCAGTAATGATCTCGTATTTTATTTCAATATACAAACAGTTTTTTAAATATGTGTGAATAATATGCAATTTATGTCAAATATAATGGTATCTCATCGCCGCTCATAAAAGCCATATTACTGAGAGTAGAGGCGGGTGTCAACATCGAGCAGTTGACATCAAAGTCCATGTGCTGTCAAAAAGTCTATAATATAAATTTTAAGTTTAGTACTGTTTGAATTTTCTTATTAAAATTTGATTAAATGGTACTGTATTCTTAATTTATTTTATTATAAATAAATGATGAGTCTCGGTTCAGATGATCTGAATGATAATTATGATTTAAACCAATATTAAATATTATGGTTGGTTTAAAATATTTGAAGAGATGTTAGCGGTGTTAAGCTTTACTGTGAGTTAAAATATTTCAGACTTTAGTTTTATGTGAGGGGAAATTACGTGGTTTTTAGTTATTTAATAAATGACATTTAATGTATGTTTAATAAATTAAGTTTAATATGGTATAACTACTTACTTAAATTAAAAATAATTTCAATTTTAAGATTATTTTGCCTAAACATCTTCTACTATTTACTACAAGTTAATCATGAAAATATTTATTCTTAAACATAATCTGTTTCTTTGATTACAACTAAACATAGACACATCATCAAAGATATTAAGAATATAAATAATCACATCAATTGATGAAAACGTTAGCGAAGCGTAAAAAATACACAAACTCAATATTAAACCCAGACTGGTTTGTTATGGGTGTAAAGAATTATCAGAATATAAACAGTAAGCGAAAAGCTTTTATTTACTTAACTAAATGCTTGTAAAACATATTAAAGCGTAGAAAAATTTACAAAAGTACATAATTTTT
The DNA here is from genome assembly GCA_959347355.1 of Napeogenes inachia. Lineage (NCBI taxonomy): Eukaryota > Metazoa > Arthropoda > Insecta > Lepidoptera > Nymphalidae > Napeogenes > Napeogenes inachia. The sequence continues at coordinate 17,075,242 of OY365793.1, read as the reverse complement.
CTGATCATATCTACTTACTGTAGCAGTAATCGCTAGTAAACGTTTAAAACTGACTAATTAAAATAAATGACATCGAATAGAAAGGAGATAGATTATTTAAATATTTTAACATGTTTAAGGAATGTAAAAATGAAAAAATATCATTAATTTTATAGATCAACTAAGATCGGTTACGACTTTAATTTCATTTAGCAACTTGCTACGAAAAGCCTACGAGAGCTACGGACTAAGTAAGGATGCAAACACCGAAGGTTCGCTTTGAGAATCATGTGATGAACCTCATTACAAAAATCTGCTAAATATGAGTTTACCTTACTGAAATTAATATTAATTTATAACCAGAATGACTAAAATTCCTAAGTTGTAATTTCTTAGAAATACATGAATACAGTAAGCTAACTTAATCACCTTTTTTATATATTCTGAATACGATCATTGCCCAGTTTCATTAATATTTTTAGATCTGCTACTAGTAAACTATACCTATACTTCAATAGTGCTTTTGATGTAGAGAATGAAAACGCATTTAACTTTTAACAGGAAGGGTGTGAATGTGTAAAAAAGGCAACAATACATTACGACTGACCTGAGGAGTCCATGCGGCTGCGACGCGGCTGGACGATCGACTTCGCGTGCGCCAGAGCCTCTTACTGACGCTCTGCACGACGCTGCTCGATGACCGCGACTTTTGCATACCACCTGCGTTAGGAGTCACAGTTGCAGTCCTACCCAGCAGGGTTGACAAAAACGAGTGCGACTGAGACGGCGAGGGTGGAGATGTTGGGGTTGACGCAACGGAAGTGAAATGTATGTCCCTATACGTTAATATCCAAGCGTCGTCAGTTTGACAGCCCTTGTTGGGACCGTCGTCATCAACATCTCCAGGTTGACGAGGTTTTATGTTTCGTAGATTTTTGTCATAGTTAATGCGCTTGAACCGGTCAGTCTTATCGGCATCTACACTTTTCTTGCGCGCCATTCTCAAATACCGCTTGATGGTATCGCTGACTGATTGTGAAACGTCGTCGTGATCAACGCTGGAGCGTCGTCGTGGTCGTCTCTCGGGGGGTGGACTGGTTGGACTAGTTGGGACCGTTGCAGCTTCCAACTTTTCTTTATAAGCTCGTTCGAGCTCCTGTAATACCTCCTCCGAAATAGGAAGAGTCTGTGTTCCCATGTCAACAAGGTTATCTTCTGTAGATTCACCACAAACCTCAATAAGAGGTGGAGGAGACATGGGCGGCGATTGTGAATAGTTCTCATCATTAAACTTTGAAAGACCGAAACTTCGGCCAAAAAACACGCTACGCGAATTAGATGCACTAAACCCACCAGTGGGCCCAAAGCCACTTTGACCACCACCACTCCTACCGCCACGATATGGCTTCGTTTTACGAAGATCATGGTATAAATTTCTCAACAGATTTCTGTCATTCAACAAATCTTGCACAGTATTGTCTCTATTTGACGAACGAAGGTAATGCCTCCCAAGGTTTTCGCGAAGTATTCTTTGCGCTGGATCATTGTCGGCATCCGAAGGATCACGTTCAGATTGTCGTTTGAGGTAGTCACGCAAAGCCCGAATTAATTCCTCGGACTCTGTAAGTCGCGGTGGAACTTTGTCTTCTTCTACTTTCAGGTACTTACGTAGTAAATCAGCTAACACTCCTTCATCATCCTCAGAAATAACAGGATTAGGACATCCATTCTTAACAGCACTACTAGTATTATTAAAAGAGGCACCAATCGAAGTATTTCCAGTGGCGGACGGAGAAGGTGGAGGTGCGGCGAAAAATTCTCTTCGTAGCTTTGCAATATCAAACCGACCACCCGAAGTGTGAGGAATATATAAATCGGTGGGCCTCGTAAGTTGAGGAGCAGCGTCATTGGGGGGTGAGCGCGCTCTTACAGAGCCGCCACGCGCTCTCTTTTTACGGCGGGGTTTAGGCAAAACTCCGGGATATGAACTCTTCCTCAATAGCAGAAATCGTGGTTCCCGTTGACACACCTCCTGGAAATAGGCTTCGATGCGCGGTATATCTTCGGAACGATTTTGGGCACCGTCCGGTATTAAGCGGCGACCGGCATCGGACATATATTTCCAGGTCTTGCGCGTAAGCAGCCATCGCTCTCGCGGACGGTCGCGGCGACGCACGGTCTTGGTCATGGGGTCGGCGAGGTCGAGGCGCGCGGGGCGGCGACGCTCCATGTCTAAGTCAGGGGCGGCTCCGGGGGCTCCGGCGGCTCCCGCGCCGCATCGCTCGGCCTCGGCGCGCGCACCTGCCTGCGCCAAACTGATCGCTCCTCCGCACCGTTCGAAATATTATGCGCCGAAATAGACGTCCGGTAATAGAGCGGCCGTGAACTGAATATAGGGTGCGCGAGCGGCGGCGTTCGGCTCGGCGCGGAGCGGACTGCGGCTGCGTAAACAAACGCACGCCCACGCCGGCCCGTGCTGCGCCTGCGCGCCCGGCCCGGCGCCCGCCGCCCTGCTGCTGTTTGTTGTTCCTTACGTGTTAAGTTGTTTTCAGAAAGTGTAAGTGTTATTATGGGTTAAACTAACATTTGCGATTTTTTTGGGCTATTTTCTTAAAAGTTTACATAAGATGTATTATGAAATCAAAAATTATTATATAAATTCGAAATTTATCTCATCATCCTTGTTTATAACGGTATTTCGTATTATTTATATACTGATATATCCTACCACTCAATGTCATCGACAAGAACCATTGAATGAATCATTTAAGTTATAGTATGAGTTATTGACTAACCGTGCCGGGCGGGTGTTGTCGGACCGTCAGGAGACGTGCGTGTTTCTGCTGAACAAGTTGAGTCAAGTAACGCTGGGTTATGTAAATTTGTGTTAGATTGTCTGAAGTACACGTGAGCTGTTATGACACTTCATGAAACCATAATGCAAATTTGTATAAGAAAGATTTATTTCCATTCAGTATTTATATTTTGAGTATTAGGTATTATTAATATCTTAGTATTTTATTTACTGTGTGTAAATAAAATAATGTAAATAAACGTAATAAACGTTTTGACTTGGAACTATTTATATAAAATATTTTTGCACATGTTTGGTTCTATAGACTTTTACTACTATTATTATTGTTCTTGTTTTTTCGTTACCATATCATTATAATTATTGTTGTGATTTTTAAAATTTTACATAGGAACATAGCAAGAGTTAGTTGGTATTTCGTTTTGCAAAGAGTATATATTTCGGATCATGGACAATTTTATTATATGTATAGATTGTTAAAGATTTAAAACAGTAAATTTAAAAAGTCAGTCACTCATTAAGAACAATTTATTTAGAGTAGTTGGGAATTTATATAATCATCATAATGTGTATTACACACTATATATCATTAATATTGTCTTTAATAATAATATTGTAGGATTATTCTCTACGATCTTAAAACTAAAACCATTTTGGAGTAATGATATCTAAATTGTATGGTGACCAAACTTCTATTCAAATTAATATGATGATGTTTATTTAACACATTGGAAGCTGGATCTCTTTACTACGGAAAAGAAAAAAGCTCACAGCTTAGATAATGTAAGCCCTAGAATTAGCTGTCCCAAAAATTAAGGCTCTATAGATTTTACCAGTTTGCAAAATAATAATATCAGTACAAATTATATTGATCTAACCCCTAAGTAAGCAAATTATTTCCTTGTGTTAAGGGTGTTAGACAACAATACAAATAAATATTATAAATACATACACACACAACAACAATAATATAAATACATACACAATACACATTATAAATACTGCGAATATATTAAATAAACGACCAAACCCAGAAATACAGACGTCTATGCTCATCAAATATGTCCCTGTCCCTGTTGGGAATAGAATCCGAGCCCCATTACACCGCTACACGTTAGGTCTGCGCTAACCACTGGACCAAGGGGGCGGGGTTAGATGATTTTTAAACAAATATTAAATTGTTCTAAATAAATATATACTTAACCATTTTAATAAATTTGTGACAAATATTTTTTTATTTTTATATGATTATATAGTCGATATTTCGTTTATTTTACCCGATTACGGCGAAGAGAATGACAATTATTTGCCGTCTGTATTGGTACTTCAAATTAAATGTTTACCTTTTATTTAAAATATTTTAGTAATAAATCATCCAACTGACTATACTTGTAAAAAAATATTTTAAGTGTACACTACCCCTAATTCCTATGAATGTCGAAGATAATAGTAAAGATCTATTTATTTATTTAATGTCTTTATTGCAAAATATCCAATATAATGTACAAAAGGCAGGCTTAATGCATTTTCTAACAGCCAACCTTAGAATGTACAGAAGAGAATGTTAGTAAGCGTGCAAATTAATAGAAAAAAAGATCTTAACAATTGGAATAAAAATTATATATATACACATATTATTTATATGATACATATGATATATAAACACATAATGTGGTTAACAGATATTATACTTTACTATCTGAGATATGATCTATCAGGTTACTTAAAGGATAAACGTAATATACATTAATATTATAAATCAAACTTGTAATTAGTTTTAGAGCATTTTATAGTTTATCTAATTAATTACGACTTGGTTAAGACTCTTTTGAGAACTATAACGTACTTATTCTATAAGACTTATATATAATTATACACGAATATTAAACCTTGAATAAACAAGTTTTTTTTTTATTTTAATTAAACTGTTTGCGTGAAATAATAGCGCGTTGCCGGCGCTGCTCTTGCTTCCATATTTGTTCCGCGTAATCTTTACAGTATCAAATTACGTACATATATAACAAACACATACATACTTAGATTATGACCGTATAGAGTACGAAAAAATATGGTAATAAAACCATAAAGAATAGAATCATGTCATTAACAAAACTGGCTATTCTTTGTTTGATATTTATGGTTTATGTCAAATATATCAAGGACAAAATATTTACAATAATATATTTTATTATAAAATAATATTATTTATTATAATATGATAGTACAATACAAGCAATAGTGAGTGAAGTGATTAAAGAGCTCAAAATATATATTCGTTGTTTTCAAATAAAAGGTTACAGATTTTATAGCGCTCTACAATGTTTACGTCGTGGAAAAATCTCGATATTGCATTTTCACATTTTGCACGAGCTGTGTCATACATTAACTTCCTAGGCCACTTATAAAATGCTTCGTTTTAAAAATAACCTCGCTCTACGTACCAGCGCATATTTCGTATAGCGCCATCTGTTGGCGGCGAAATAAACAAGGAAAATGTGAAGCTCGCCTAAAACGATTTCCACTGTTACGTCATGGTTTGAGCCTGAGACTTTCGTAGTGTCAGTTAATATACAGAGAGGGCGTTACGTATCCCAAGTATTTAATAAATACATTTATACAGTTAGTTACATAGCTTTGCTTTGGTCATTATATAAATAGAAAATCGGACATAACGCTGTCATGTAACATTTTATTTTTATACAGTTCAATATATTGTCCTCTCTGATACATACGATCAAAATACTATTATAATTAATAGTTTAAAAATATAATAATGAATATAATTTAATAATAAGCAGGAAAAATGATATGTAGCACACATTCTTTAACTATATCTTGACGTCAGACTGTCAATGGAGGCTCGGGTACCATGCCAATATTTTGCGATAAAAACACAAATATCGATTAGCAATGCAAATTATTATTCGGTTACAATGGAAAATGAAAAATTGGCCTGCGCATGCGCATTGAATCACGCTTGTACAATACAATCAATGACATATTGTTATATTTTCAAAGACATCAGTGATTCAGACGGTTTTATATGTATTGATTATTATAATTCGTTTTTGTCTTTCTATTCATACTTGACGATTGTCATTCTAACATGTACATAACTACAAAACTACTAAGTAATTTTAAAATCTCAGTAAGTAACTACACGGGGTTGCGAAACATCTGTACATAGATTTATTTTAGTATGTATTATGTACTCGTTAATAATCGCTTCTGAATGTTTAAATAATAAAAAAAAAATGATAACACAGGACACGTTACACACATTGATCTAACCCCTAAGTAAGCAAATTATTTGCTTGTGTTAAGGGTGTTAGACAACGATACAAATACATAGAAATACACATATAAATACTGCTAATATATTTAATAAACGACCAAACCCAGAAAGACAGACATCTGTGCTCATCACATACATGCCTGTCCCTGTCGGGGATCGAACCCGAGCCCCATTGCTTCGCCATAAGTCAACTTAAAATTTAAATTATGTTTAGACTTTTGATTTTAAATTTAGAAAATATTCATTGTTTCTAGTACTTAGTGAGATAGGTCTTAGAGGAATATTAAAATTACTTTCTCTATATAATACTTTTTGTACATATGTATATATTTTATGTTGTTAAAGTTGTAGGGTATGTCTAAATTTTGTAGCACATTCCCCACTAAGACATAATAACATAATTACGACCATCTTATGAAGGAAATTATAAACAAGAAAATGACAATATAAAGTATCAAGATTCAGAAAAACAATCAGTGGACATAATAAATATGCGTCACGATTTCTAAGAATTGACCTATATTAACAAAATATATATAAAATTAAAATTTAAGCAATATTTATAAAACTTGTATGAGTTATTTGATTTTTCCCAAACTTTTACCTTAAACATAAATGAATAATTTACTTCTGTCAAATATTTTTATTTATTAAGAATCAACTTACTTGATATTTGTTTACAAAAATAAAAATAGTTTTATAAAATAAATCGTTACAATTTATATAAACTCTAAATTAATAGAAAATACATGTGTATTTATGTTATTTCATTTTTTTGGGAAGCGTTCCTGAGTTATTAAACTGAGTGACAAACGGACACAATTAGTCACGCAAATTTAGTTTAGTTTTATTTGTTAGTCAGATTTGTAATATTATGTTATTCTGATTTTTGTATCCAGAGCATTACACAATATTATCATATCCCACTAAGGGATTGAGGGCAACTGTTGGTTCTTTAGTGGGTAGCCTTAAAAATGGCAGCTTCCTCTATGCTTAATGTCATAAAACTGCGTCTTTTATTATATAGTGGGACTGTCTAACTCTAAATAAATGTTATTAATATTCACTTTATGTTTGCGAAAGCAAATTAAGACCTCGGTCAAAGTGTACCAAGAAACAAACTTGGATCAGGTTATGATACCTCTTATGAATAGACTTTAAAGACCTGGTTACAAGGTACAAAACATTTAAAAACTTAACATGACCCCAACTTTCCGAACTTTATAAAAGATGAAGGCTGACTCGTAACTAACCCAGATGTTAAACCCATCTGTTCCATCGTACCATAGAACCCAGTTTCATGGAACTAGTGCGTTACTCTGCTTATATATTCATATCTGGACAGATTTAGAATGTTTATAAAAGCCAAAAGTAGAAGTAGAAGAGTAGAGTTAAAAATGAAATGATTTTTGTCCCTTGGTAAATCTTCAATAAATATTAGAATTTTAGTTTTAAGATTTGCATACCTTATAAAAATAATGCTTTTTCACTAAAAAAACTTATTAATACTATTACTTACTTAAATTTCAGCACATTCTTCGATTTAACGACCGCCTGTGCGCATACAATAGTTACCAATATTAAATTAATTTTCCAAGTAAAGCAACAAAAAAATAACCCATTTATTTTAAACACATGTAAAATATAATTTATAAGGCGTCAAGAGACAACGCTATTTTTATTAAATGTATCAAATGATTTACAAGTACATTTCACAAACCACAAGAACCGAACCGGAAATGTTTGCGCTCTGATTTAATTCATAAATAACATAATACATCATGAATCCTCTTATAAAAGAAAACGGATAAAATATATCGTCTCAGAGTTCAATAATCTTGCGACACACGAATTGTTTATGATAATAAATCTTTTGGATGCCTTAATTATGGAGGACTTCTTTGATTTATTTAAATCAGGAAGTAGCATTTAGGTTATAAAGCTATCTGGTAATGTCTTTTTAGTTTCGCACGAATAATGCATATCTAAAAAACACCCGACAAATAGTTTGTTACAATCGTGTTAACCGGGAGATGAGATGTAGTCAATTAATCAGTTATACCTATAATTTTAATTTCTATCTAGGAATTTTACATATTATTTAGTAAGAGAATAAAGAGTGTATAATCGGGATAGATCAGTATGTGGACAACACTAAAACACATTTCCATCGGTAGAATAGTTTCATGCCTAAATAATGAAAATAATAAAAAGTAGCTTAGGCATATAAGCTTATCTTAAGATTAATCCAGATTTACATGGACATTATATATACCTTCCTTATATGTTATCTAGAATATTTGTTTCTTTATGATGTCCTTTACCGAACAGAAACAACGTTATTAAATATTTTGTCAAAGTGATTTGAACCCAGTACCCATCAGTTCAAAAACAATAAATAATAGTCGAATATAATATATTTGGCTTTTTATACTTAAGCAGCGATACAATTAACAGTGTCGAGCGCTAGGTCTAAAATAAGATAGAGTGTTAGTGAGTTAGTGCATCCATTTGATCGAACACTTTTACTTGCCGTTTTTAGGGTCAAGTGCTCTATAATATATAATATTCAATAATCACAAAGTGAGCGAATTAATTGAACAAATATTTATTTTATAGTTGTTTATATTTCTTTTGCCATTAATAAGTTTTTGTTGCCATTAATAAATAACCATAACTAACGTCTTATTTTGCTCCCAAATTTATTTTTCAGCTTCTTGAAATGTCCTTTGAATATATTAACCTCTAGTCTGTACATTTATAAGTAATAAGTTTTCTTGTAAAAGACAAAATTGTAGTTGCCGTTAGAGTTAATGAAGAAAATATTTTATTACATATTTATTAATTGATATAAATCCTTCTTTTATAACACGCTTTTTTAAAATCCTTTACATTTTTCGAAGCCGTCGATATTATTGTTTCATAGCAAGAGTTTCCTATCAAAGAATACATATCTTCTCAAAATGAATTAATATTAAATCTATTCTACGCAGGACAATAGCAAACAAAATAAATATGTTATTTTGAATATATGTATTTTCTTTTAATTCAATAATCTTCATGTTTTTCTTGCCTTTTTTCCTGTTTCTTATTATTGTCTTTGCGATTTCCTCAATATTCAAATTGTTTGATCTCAATTTTATAATAACATTTCTGATTGAAATATCGGTTATTTTCATTATAAACACTCCGTCTCAGTCGCCCTCGTTATTTCTAGGTCACTACCACGACATTGAACTTTCAAAATAAATAACCAAATAGCTGAAATAGATAACATTGTACAAGATGCAGCCAAAAATCTTTCAACATTCTCGTAAAGGCGGAAAACGAGCCGCATTGCGTGAAAATAACATTAGTTAACATAACTAATCTATTATTTATATAAATCGACTGTAGATAAACTATCTAAATTCCAAAATGATTTATTTTATTTGTATAATATGTAACAATACAATAATTATAATTGTTACCATTGTCATAAAGACGAATCCAACATTAAATGTCCGTTATAAAATTATATTTTTTTACAGTTACAATTTTTTTTCTGGTAACATTGAGATATCATATCTAATTATATTTTTAAGGTATCACTTACATGTGTTGCTATAATTTACATTATTTTCAACCTGTATGCCCATGATTATTGACTGGACGAATCACAAGAGTTCATCACTGCACTTTAACACTTTTAAATTTCACTAGCACTTTCTTTACATGATTAATTCAAATCACTAATTTAATCAACATAAAAATTATTTCAAAACTTATTTAAAGTTAAAATAATTCACTTTTTCAATTCAATTAGTTATTCAAAATGAACCCTTTTTTTTATTTTTCAAGATGATTTCATTTGTACGAATTCCCGCGCATTACTTGACGCGCGTGCGAGCAACGCGCGTGTGCGACTCTGCCTCGCTGACATGTCACTGCGGCCATCTGAAACGAAAACAATTTTGACGTGATTATGAATGCGGAAATATAACTAGCATCTAAAATTTTCATTTTTTTCGTGAGATTGTCATACGTTTTAGTAATTACGTACTAACTCGATAAGATTTGAAAAATATAAACCTATTTATAAAACCAATATAACCTCATAAGAGTTAGACATAAACGTATAAGAAAAGACAAACTTTAATATAACTGTTACTTATTGAAAAGAATAAAGATGATTATTATATAATATACCCTTTGGTCAAAATATTTGAAACTAGAGCAATCTTAAATACATCTGTCTAAAAAAACGAAGAACACACGCTTGGGCCATAAAACGGCTCAATAAATTTGACACAGTTAGCAAATGACTTGATTATATCAGGAATTCTGGAAATTCGTTTTATATCCCATCTCTTGGCAGATTGAATGGTTTGTACTATTTAACATTATTTCTTAATATTTATACTGACTTACTGAACTATCACCTCTCCTGAAAACTGAACTTTAAAATTTTAAATTTCGTTTCACCCCTAATAAAATTAATTATTGAGTGAATATTTATATGAATAATTATTAGTTTGTAATTTTATTTAATTTTTTTTAAATCTGTCGGTTCAAAACAGATTTAATATTTTAAATTATCATCCGAAAAAACAAATAAAAAATTTCACCCGTACGTATTTTCTACGTATCACCTAAAATATATACCGAAAAACATTTTTCTTATTTAAGTTACTATTATTATTTTATCTAGTTGACAGCAAAATTATAATTTATTTATATTTTACAGAATCACAGCATACATTAATAACGGTAGCTATGTGTTACGTCAACGCGGCGGTGGGCGGTACAATGATTATAATTCTTATTTTGAATCCTAAAGGACAATGATTTAATAGCCAGAAAGATAACTATATTGTCAATATAATAACTTATTTTAATTATTACATAATTAAAAGTATTGTATTGACTTAAAAGAAATTGTAAATAACAAACATTTTAAATAGAATTCGTAAATAATTGTCTTGACGTCGATATATATGATAGTGTAATCAGAATATTATCTAGTAATGATTTTTTAAATTAAGCATTGGTCAAACATATTTAGTAAGATGACAGGGTAACGACTGCCGTCTAATTATATTTAGCTCAGGCAATGACATTGCTGCGCACACGCATGAAGCAGCCTTGTTTGTTTTATAACATTCATCAACACGATCTTAATTTGTTATTGGTGTTTACGTTTTAATTATTCACGTATAACGATGTGACTTAGTTATAATTACTTGTAATTTACCAAAGAAAAAAACATTAGGTACACATTGCAAAATTAAATAACTTCAAAGAAAATCTCCATTCTTTTACCTGCAGTTATTGTGTAAGCATTCTCAAAACAGTACTTCACAAAGTCTGTAGATATAATGTTCTACTAAATTATAATTGAAATATATTTAGGAAAGTTATTTTTCACTCGATAATGATGAACCTAAAAATATGGGAGGAAGTTCTGGCTAGTACACATATTATACAAATCATATTTTGTTTTTAATCCTAAACAACTCTCGTGTTGTCGACAGATTGATGTCCGTACTGTTCCACTGCGCTGGAATTTTCAACATTTTTACGATCCGTGATCATTCATTGTTACATTTTGATTATGCTAGCTTGTATAGTTTAGTTAATAATTGTACTTATGTAATATCACTTTTTTTTAATTATAATGAAAGTTTATTTTCTCATAAATAAGGGATCTTTATTGCCTCTATCAAATACATAAAATCCTGTCAAAGTTATGGTCGTTAAGTCCATAAAGAGGATAGTTAACTGCTCTCTTATTAACGAACCAATTAAATCCTTATTAAAACTACTACAAATAGTAAAAGTCATCGTAAAAAATTAACTAAATTGTCCTACACGGCTCCAAACTAGCAAGATTCGTCGATCTGCCAGAGAATTTTGGCAGAGACAGATTTGAGCCAAAAATAATATTATACTCATCGGGCACAACTTGTGATATTTGCAAAAAAAGTCTCCCTTGTCATTTCTTATCATATTATTATGGTTCTTTGGGAAACAAATTATATTTATAATTAGATTTATTTATTAGAGCTGTTGCCTCTCCAAAGCTGAGAAATGTATGTATCTGTTTGCTTTAACTTTCACAGTGTTGATGTTGTTAGGTAGTATTTAGAATCAGCCAGGAAAAGAAGATAGAAGGAAGGAAAGAGAGAAGAGATCATTCTTCAAGAATCCTTCTCATTCTGACACGTGATAAATGTTCTTCATGAATAATTTCAGTAACGTCAAGCCAGGAAGTAGGTGGTTTTCACATAATAAAGATTTAAAAATAATATATAAAGAACCAATTTACAAAGTACCTCCTCTTATCGAGGCTAGTTGTCAACAGCCAATTATATTCGCCTACTTATGTCAAGGAAAATTATTTTTCTTATATAATTTGAATAACATATTATATACTTCTTAAAAACTCTCTCAGTATATTTTAATGAAAATCACATCTATGTCAAATAAAAATACGTTGGTATGATTTGTACTATACCATATCTTTTGTCGGCTTTTTTATTTTCAAAAAATACTGATTATAGTTGGTCATAGAATAAAGAAATCTTAAATCTATCTTTTGGAATGTAAGTACATTTCATTAAAGCGTCATCAATAAAATGTCGAAGAATCATAAATATATCCTGACCTTATCCTAATTAACTAACGGCGGTGCAACATCCATTCATTTCTATCAACTGTTAGTCTAATCATATCATAAATTTCATTAGTCGTTTCATTGATGCCTTCTCGTATCCTTCTATCTCTTTTTTACTTCACTCTCTCTCTCTCTCTACTCTCTAACTCTTCGCAATGAATCTTTCTAGTAATGTTTACATCACATGGACATGGAAATGCATAGACGACATCCACTCACCTTAACCTAATTTCGTAGCATCTCTGCGGCTTCTACAGCATTTTCCAAAGTGGGACACAGCACTGGGAGTGTTTGAAAGATCTATTTGATTCCTATAGTAATACCATTACCACACACCAGCGGATAAACTATCATACTTATCAACAGATCAAGACATACCTAAAACATTATATGCCTAGATACATTTCAGACTTTTTTAATGTCCCTGTTTTATATACTTTTTGATATATTATAACAATATAATTTTGAAAACTATTTGAATAACGTAACAGTCTTAAACATGGCTATGAATCCATTTTGAAGATATATAATCAAGATTTCCGATTAAGAATAGAAGCGGACTCGACGCGTCTGTTTTGAATTCATGTTAATTTTAGACTATTTCCAGACGATCGCGAATGTCGTCTGTGTATTGCAATGGGAATTATATAATATTTAAAGAAGATCATGTTTTAAATGCAAAAAAAGACCACTAAACCAATTTTGTGGTCTGGATTTAGGTCTGTTGTCTTATAACCATAGACTAAATCTTTAAGTTATAAAAAAATAAAAAACCACACCAAAAAACGTAAAAAGGAAGACAATTTAAGAAAAACACTAATCTTGATTGAATTATGTAATAACTAGTAAACAATATTCTCTAGTTTTCATTTATTCACAAAACAATTGAAATAATGCCAAAGAAAAATTAGAACATTTATATATTTTGTATACAAACTCCAGCAAGGAAACAGAGATTAATAGCGTACACAGTTTTGCTTCCTTTTTAATTATATGTTACATTGATAATTTATGGTTTTACTGCCTTTACTAAAAAAAATAGTTTACCTGAATACATATTCTGTCCTATATTACTCACTCACTTTTACTTTTTAAATCACTTCCGATCATACCTACCTACCTTCCTACCTAATCATACCTACTTACTTTTTAAATCACATCCGATAAATTTCACCCTCTTAGAAAGTGACCAGATCTTCTGAAGGATTTTTTTTTTTAGAATCAGATCTCTTTTTAAACACAACTGAGTTTCGTATTTGAGTTACAAATAATTTCTCCATAACTCTACCAAAACTGCAGTCAAGCAGCATTGTGGGATATACGCAGTAATAACTCCAATGTTTAAATATCAGAATTGGTATCTTTCCAGTAGTGGAGACACATATCTAGTTACTTTTCCTCATATTTTGGAAGCCGGAAAGATAGACGGATAAAAGAAATATAATAATAAACGTGCCACAAATAATAAACCCAAATAGCTGTAATATAGTAAAGGCCACTCTAACTAAACCGGTCCAAAACAAATAAAGATGCCTGACGCAAGACCAACCGATAAATTATAGACAATAGTAATTACGTCACTGTTAAAACATACATTAATGATTTATGACAGTTTTAATTATGCCTAATAAGAAAACGTAAAAAAATCTTCACATCCAAAATTACATACAATGCTATATCTTTTCACTTCGTTTTCAAGATCCGTAAATCGGAGTACCATAGTTAAGATTTAACCGGGGCGCATAAAATATTTAATACAATGTAACAAATAAGCTTCACTAGATAATCTTTTTAGGTATTCTAGGACAAAGGTCTTACAATTACTTAGATCCTAATTCTTATTTTAATGGTAAATAGAGAAAACAGTTAAACGAGTTTATATATTTTTTATTATTAATTTGTTTGGTATAATTATTCTTGCAGACATCATAGTAGAATAGCCTCGAAAAACTAATGCTCATAAACAATATATAAACTCTTTGCTATACCAGAAAACAATATTTTAATATCATTAATAATTAAAAAGACGAGAAAACTCATTGATAACAAGATCAAATAAGACAATGATAGATTAAGAGCGGTCGTAAAAAGAGTTCCTAAGTGTTATTTTAGTTACTATAAACAACAACTCCTGCGCATGTTACAGGCGCCGCGCAATTCCAAAAGTGTAATGAACGTCGTAAAACTGCACTGTTAGACAGTTGTTTTTCTCTTTTCAATTACACTATAATTCTAAGTGTTGATTGATTTAAAATAAAAGATACATTAAAAGTGAATAAATTTTAGTATGGTTAACAAAAAGATATGCCACTACAATTAATTGATGATCATTTAAATAAAATTAGTCTCTATTTTGAATTCCAAATTAACAGCTTTTTACCAAATTCATATGCAAGTTTGTATGGTACTTATATAAAAAACATTTATTAACATTTTCTGTCTTTCTGTCTGTACCTTTGTTTGTTTCAACTAAACTCTTAAACAGCCTGACCGACTTTAACAGGACTTTCACTGGCGAATAACTTATGTTAGAAGAATTGACTAAGGCTATTTATATTTTACAAGAAAAAAAAATATTTCTACAATAACAAAATCATTACAAATTAAATAGGTTCATAAATATTAAATGTCGCGGTAGGCAAGTAAATACATTAATATAGGAACTAAATATGAGATTTTTGTAGGCCATAAAATGTACGTACGTACCATAAAAGCAGGTAATATTAATAAAATATATTCTGATTCCCTAAAATAATCCTGTACCGCGAACACTCATTTACTAAGGGATTTTAGAAGCAAGGTCGTCTTGCTTTGTCTTTCAAGACAGGACAATAACCTTTAATGTATACAAATGTTCAATAAGCTAATTAGAGGAATTAAATTAGAATACAGTACAGTTACTTAGTACTGGAAACTGGTAATGTATTAATAATTATAGATGAAAATATTGAGACAAGAATTTGTTTGTTGGAGAAGTTTTGTTGTTTGCATTTGACTTAGCATGTACTTCAATATTATTGTGTTATGTAAAGAATGACAATATATAGCGCATTTCTTAAGAAAAAAGAGCACCTTACTACATTGACGGGAAAGAAAATTTGAATAAAAAAAAATATTAAATTAGGTTAATTACTTTTAATTGTAATTGCTAAAAGGACAAACCTGATAGGTATAGAACATGTATGGGCAACCTTTGACAAGTTGCGGGCCAAACTTTAGTGTGCAAATACATTCGCGGGCCGCGTTTAAAAGTAGTTCATTTTAAAGTAGTGTTGTCAAGTAGTGTTCATAATTTTTTTGCACTATTGCAAATATCTATATATCAGACATGAAATAATACGACAATATTATTATCAAAGGCTTTTATGTTTGCCGCCTCACTCTCTGATGATCGCCGCCACTCGGTAGTAAGTAGTGTAATATTTTTTTTTTAATTAGGTTTTACAAAATATCTTGCGGGCCGGGTCAAATCATACAGCGGGCCGGATCCGGCCCGCGGGCCGGTTGTTGCCCACATATGGTATAGAAGAATATAAATCTATGAGATAGGTAGTATTATGAAACTAATGGCCACACCAAACTATTTTATTAATTTATCAGACGGACTAATCTTTCTTTGTTTATTACAATATTATCATTATTACTAATGGATAATTTTTAACATTCGCACTATGTTTTATATTATACATAAAAACAGTTTCCTCCTCATCTTACATACGATCGATATATATATATATATATATATTTTTTTTTAAGTATATATTTTGCTTAAATCCTGCAAAAGCAAGCATAATGCCATAATCTTCCAACAAATAAACTGTTAACACTAAATGTGAACAGTGAATAACATAATTTTGCAAAAAAAACGGATAAAAATCATGCAGAAAAATTTTTTTACGTATTAAAAAACTGCAATGGAAGTTGTTATTAATTAAATATTTGAACAAATTTCTCAAAAAAACTTTCGGGTTTCATATTGAGTTGTGTGTACACATAGATGTTATTTAATTTATTTTAATTTTCTTATTTTATTTGTTTTCTTTAATAATATATTAGTTATTTTCTTAATTTTTTTTAAATTATGTTTTTTTCGTCTTACAATTTTATGTTATACTCTATTTTCCGACAGAAAAGAGAAAACTTTTTTGAATTAATTGGCTCTTGTCAACAATAAGTAAATTAAAATGAACTTATTAAAGACATAAGTAACGAAATACTCGTTTATAAGATAATGATCAATATAGAATATCATTTATTATATTAGTCATGTGGTCATATTAGCCGTCTGTGGGACAGCTTGATGACTGACAGTGACTCACACCGTCTCATACGTGTCTGTGTTATATATACTTGATTTGTCACCGACTTCTGGTCATACGTGTCATGATTTTAATGTTCTCGTATTAAGGCAAGAAATATATAAAACAATGTAGGTGTTAAGTCTGGTTAACCTAGATAGAGGAGTAACTTTTATTGTAGGTAGACTTAAATATATGACCATATAATTTATTTAATATCATACATTTTTAAACACAGATTTTATTATATTATATTTCTAGAAATTAAGATTTGGAAAATTGAATAATCGATATTTAACCAGGATGTAGTAAAAGAATACAAAAGAATAACATAATAAGTGACGCGTGTAAGCAATGCGCAAGCGCATTTCCACCTTACTAATAACATTTTGTAGGATATTACGTTATTAAACAATGAATAAGCCCGTTTATTGGGGTTGCCACTTTGATTGAACATTAAATACAACATTAACATCCTCCCACAGAGGTGTAAACACATTTCCAAACGTTAAACATTAAAATAATCTGTCTAGTATATTTATTGCTTCCGATTTAAATTAATATAAAATGCTAAGCTATACTTAGTTCAAAACATTTCTAAAATAAAAAAACAAAAATCAGCCAAATCTATGAACAATAATTGAATAGACAGGATTTACCATAAAATATAATATTATAAAAAAAAATTGTACGAGTATGTAGCAACCCTAAGCACTGGTCACGCCCATGTAATCCAAAATAACTCGTCCGCCGCATTACTTCCAACACATTTCCTCAGGTATTTCTGAGATACACTTAATCTTATTTAATAATTATAAGCTTTTAAATATTACAAAGAAAACATACAAAGACTTGTCTCATTTAATCCTTTAGCATTCAAACAAAGTACATTGTACATCCCTCAATTAATAACAAGACGCTTCTCATCTTAGCTTTACTCAAAGCAAACAGTTTAAATCATCATATGTTTTTATAATTTTTACGCAATTCACAGCGTAGAGGTAATAATATCTTAATAACCATTTTAATTAAACATCTTTCTTAAACATTTTCCTCGGAAGAGAAAGTTGATAGATCGAAGTGTATCTTTTAAAATATTTTTTAAGTAGTAGAATAATTTAGGGGTAGTACTATAGAATTATTCTACAATTAAACTGAGGAAAAAACCAATTTTACAAAAATTATAATCATACAGTAATATGTTTTACAACTGTATCTCTATTAATACTTTATATTGAGAAAAGCATTTAAATATGTTAACTTTAGAATTCTTCTTTACTCTTAAAATTCCTATTATTATACTACTATTAATCTGAGTTTTGTTTTAAATTAAAATACATGAATGTAGTGACATAATAAGTAGATACTGATTGTTATTTTTTTTTAATAATGATCTTTTTTTAAACAATACCCATAAACAATATATTTTCAATAAAACACAATGTTCTATATCATTAGACCTGAAATCGATGTGGAAGGTCTTTGGCAATAGTCTGAAAGCGGATTTACGATCGCTAATAAAATGAATAGAAGGTTGCTTCTGATAGCGGGATTATAATAATAATAAATCACTATGATGAACATTGGAAAAGCAGCACTAGTTTAAGAAAGTTTATAATTAGTGTTTAAATTGTGATTGAAATGAAATTATTTTATCTGTACTAAGCTAATAGTACAAATTCATAAGGTAATCTTCATTTTATATAGCATGTTTTATTGGAACAACCACAATATAGCGACCTAAAAAAACAAAGCCATCTAAACAGTTGGCACGGTGACACGCCAATAGTGTCAGAAGTATCAATCTGCCATACTTACTGTACAATTTGTATCGTTTTATTAGAAATCAGAATTTATTTTTATAAATGTAGTACGACGTCTTTAAAGAATTTTCATTACAATAATGGTAGTAAATATACAATTTTAAATATATAACGTAAGTGTGATAAATATATTAATCAGTAAACGCTGGTAATGACTCCCAACCCTATTATATTGACGTCACTTATTACCACACGCTAATGCATTCGAGCACTGAGTGATTCTGTCAATGAGTCTGCAGCGTATCTCCCAAACTCGACAGTATTACAAACACGCTTTTCACGAAAATTGGACCGCCTGAATCATTAATTGTGTAAAAGATAGCTTTTATATCTCAAAACTGTGTTATCGCTAATATTAAATTACATTTTTTTATGAGAAATTTTGAAAATATTTGTTAGAAGTGAACTACTGAAGCGGATGACTATTTGACGCTCCAGAAATTTTCGATTTACGCCTAATTAGCCAATATTTTGTGTATTCTAAATAAAATGGACAAATTAATAGCTATTTGGCGATGAACCAGAAAAAAATATATGATTCATGACTGATAAGCTCTGAATCATGTCTGATCCGGACGTGTAGGGTCTCACGAAATAGTTTAAGCTAAGTCACATCTATTTATACATAAAATATGTAGTTCTAAACCATTGGCATGCTTTTAAGATTATTACTAGCTTTCAAAATATGAAACATACTAAGTAGAAAACAATTCAACAATTAAAATTTAGCACTACAATACATTCAATAGTTTATTGATTGTATTTGTAAATGTTGTCTATTAACGAAATATAATTTTCAGTGTCGAAAGTCGAAACCTTGACAACGGGTTATCGTAATACTAATAATATCTATCAAATGCATTTAAATACAGATTACAATAACGTTACATGGCATACCGTAGCGAGTTGCCTCGAACTTAAAGGGAACTGCACACGGAATTAGAGATTTAAGATTTTTTCAGATTCACTGCTTAAATTACGCTAATATCAAGGAAACTATATCTTACAGTAATCATTATAGAAACGTATTTTGTGTCATTAAAAAATATATTTATTACTGAATATAAAGTATAGATTGAATGCTTAAAATAATATAAAATATATAGCATAGGTAAGGTATTACAGCTAAGACAGATACCTACATACCTACCATTCAGCCAAACAATTCCTCAATACGTTTACAAACATTATTGTTCATGTGTAATCCGCCTACAAGACTTGGCTGGCGTGTTCTCTGTCACGTCCAAAGACATCGTCACAATCCTAATAATCTACAATATTGAAAAATCAACCTTATTGTAAAAGAGTTCAATCTATTATTATTTTTATTTATTACATGAGATCATAAGATTATCATTTGAAATAGAACCATATTACAGCGGACTGTGGTCTGATTTTCTTTATTTACGTTATAAAATACGGTCTCGATTCTCTCTACGTCATACAATGATGTAGGCGCTAAATTAGTGCTACTAAATTTAAATGGTCGCAGAGATTTCGTAGTATCGTATATAAATAAACCACACGGCTGCACCGCCTTGCATGTTACTTGTGTTAATTAACTTTTAATTATGTTTATTTATTACGATATTTTAAACAATATCATGGTTTATGTTATGTGTTATTAAAGAATACCACTTTTAATTACTCGCTGTGTAGAGCTCTTAATAAATTTAGACACTTCTTACTTTTTGTGTTTCTTTTGTTTCTCATATTAATATTTTTTTTTATTATATGTTATTGCATTCATATCATAATATTTGACTTTCATCATTCATTTCATTGCACAATATTTGACTTTCAGAGTCAACTTACAGAATATATAAGGAATAATTTGAGATAATTGTAGTTAAAATTACTTACTATAATCCATCAGTCATTTTTTTTCATTCAAAATCAAATAAATGTCTATTTTCATCTTACGCTAAGCCGGTTTTTCTATTTCATGGGATTTATCAGAAGAACTAGATGGAAGTGAGAAAAGACGTTAGGGTCTCTCGCTCACTGTATGAAAAAATACATAATAAGAGAGTGTATATACTACACCGATAGAGTGAGTCCAGATACGCACTGCAGTAATTTTGTTATTTTATGATGATATTTTATGTTCTTTTATTATAAGACGTATTTCAAACTATTTTATTATAAGACGTATTTCAAACATAAAGGCAGTTTTTATATGCAACTGTTAAAAGATATGTCTAGCACTAACTTTTATGTACCAAACTATTTTCCTCCTAGACAGTTGACAAATATTAAACGATTTGTTGTTCGTCGTGTGACAAATTACACAGAAACTCGTTTAAAAAGACTTATGCACCCAAACATTTAAAATTCTAACATTTATAACAGTTAGCCAAACATATACTGTTAGTGGAAACAGTTTAATTTATTTAATTTCAATAAATATCGCTATAGAAACAGTATGTTCTCGGTACATCGTTATCTGCTCATCAGTTGTCGGAACCTGCCAGTAAATGAACCGGCAAATAGCCAAGTACAAAGCAATTATAATAACTATTAACAATGAAACTAATACAAATTATTTGTTACTTTGGGAGGAAAATAGTATAACAATTTATTTTTCCAAAGAGATAGATCATGTTAGTCAAATTAACTACAGAAAAAACAATAAATAGTACATATTTCTTTTCTTTGTTTACAAAAAGATATTTTTTACTTTTTCTATTATTCTCATTGTGCATATATATCAGTATGTATGCAATTAATATCTTTATACTGTTAATGTTAAGATTAAAGTGCTAATTAATGTAATTGAATTATCTTTAGCATTTCTTATTAAATAATAGTTTTTAAAATGAACTTATTCTATGATGTAACGATAAATGTTACTTTTCTCTATAGTATTAGTATACTATTGAGAAAAGTAACAATTATCGTTACATCATAGAATAACATGCAGTCATTTCTTGATTGTTCTGTTAATAGTTTACATACATTTATTGCAGGTAGAGAAAACGTTCGTCCATTATGTGCAGTTTTATAATTAAAATCACTACAATTGTATATCTTGTATATATTACGCAGATTTTTTATATTTATTTGTATTAATTTTATTCTTAACACTAAAACAAATTTCGGATTAATAGTATAAAATAGAAAAACTATGATTAGAAAATTATTATCTATAAACCATAAATATCCCACTAGTACCAAGAGGTTGTCATATCATGGGTCAGCTGGCACTATTTCATCCCAATAAAATAATCCCATGGGACAAATGACAGCCAATTTTAGTGCCAAAAGTTCCATTACCGCCATTACGTCATCAGTGTCTTGTAGTGACTGAGATATAATGTATATTAAAAATATAATAACAACTTTTCGTAAAGTCTTACTGACATATCAATTTCATTCGTATCTTTTATGAATTAATATTTTATAATATAATTATTAAAAAAGATAACTTATCCAGTCTAATTATAATTAAGTAGAATTCCCATTTTATTGTTAATGTTCCGATCTTTGAAAATAAATTCAATAGTAGGTATATCAGAAGGTTTCACAATGATACAGGAAAACAAATTCATGGAATCAGTTACCGGTTTTACGGTAAATATTCCTGTATTAAATTATTGTAAAAATGTGGTGTGTAGTAAATGAAAATGGGTGAAATGTTTCATTTCTTATGCTCTTAATAATATTATATTTTATTTTTAATTTAAACGAATCGATGTGCCAGTTTCCTCAATTGAGATAACACCATGGTACCTGGAGGATAGACCTGTTATAAAATAGATTTGACAAAACTTTTATAGAACGCCGAATGACGCTCACAGGTACTGTACTTTTAAAACGTTTAAAAAGACACAGGAAATATATATTGTTACCTCAGCTCTGTAAAATATATTTTATTTGTTGGTATTTTTCAAGTACTTGGATGGTGCATTTCGGAGACAGTGTATAAAATCTATAAACATGTCTACTATGTAATAACTTGCTTATTATCAGCAGGTTAGACCTGTTAGGTTTCTTTCCAATATTCTTACAATGTTTCTTATATTATAAAAATAATTATTATATAAATATTTTTTTTATATATTTAATTAAAATAACTCTGTTATATAGTAATGTACTACATACTACTGTTAATCCGTAATTATTTACGTCTTATTTGTTTTCTTTACTCACGGAAATACATCATTACAAAACAAAACTAAGTATTATATTATTATTACTATATTATTTAGACCTATATATTTTTTTAACTGTAGATATATCAATTAAATAATATATCATCATGTGTAGTACATATCTTTTACAGACTTTAATAATAATTATTATAATATCAGGACAAATTACACACATTGATCTAACCCCTAAGTAAGCAAATTATTTGCTTGTGTTAAGGGTGTTAGACAAACTGGCTCCTCCGGGGCGCCCTCCCCGATGGAGTGGGTGTCATATGTTATGCGGATGACACCCTTGTCACGGCGCGGGGGAGAACGTTTGGGGAGGCAGCTACCCGGGCGTCAAATGGGGGGACCCTGGTTGCCGATCGGATCCGGCAGCTGGGGTTGAAAGTGGCGCTACCCAAGACTGAGGCCCTATACTTTCATGGGCCGCGGCGGGGTGCGCCACCTGACACCCATATCATGGTGGGTGTCGAAAGGTTGCGGGTGAGTACCACGATAAAATATCTGGGCCTCACCTTGGACGGGCGGTGAAAGTTCCGAGAACATTTTCGTGAACTTTCACCGCGCCTCCAAAAGGCGGCCTGGAGCCTTAATTGGCTCCTCCCGAACGTGGGAGGGCCAGCCACAGCATGCCGGCGCCTCTATGCCGGCGTGCTGAAGAGCATGGCCCTGTACGGCTCCCCCATATGGGCGGACGCCCTGGGGGGGTACAACCAGGCTCACCTGCGTAGGCCCCAATGGGCCATCGCACAGAGAGTGGCGCGGGCTTTCGCCACGGTGAGTCATGCGGCTTGCGCCATGGCGGGAGCTCCACCATGGCACTTGGGGGCCGAGGTACTATCCGCCGTCTATCACTGGACGGCGGACAAGAGGGCGCGGGGAGAGCGCCCCGCACCAGAGGAGAGGGCCGCCGTCCGGCTGGCGGCCCGCGAGAACATTCTCCGCCAATGGATGGCGGAGATGGCCGAAGCCAGATTCGGACGGTGGAGTCTGGACGCCATCGGTCCAGTCATGAAGGGATGGACTGATAGGAGGCACGGTTTCCTCACGTACCGGTTGTCGCAGGTACTTTCGCCCCCGCACCGCAGACGTCGAAGGGGCCGGAGAAGACGTCAATTCGAATTTCTCCAGCCTGGTGGTGGCCAGTGGGCAAGGGGTGTGGGGACACTCCCACCCACATTGAACAGGGCACCACCCGCGTCGGGTGGGAACGGCCGGGCGCTCCCGGTCACTCTCACAGGCCCCCCCACTAAGCCAGGTGGGCAGGTGGGGTCCGTCGTGTAAAAGACGGGCCGTCGCCGGCGGGGTCGTGGTTGAAGGGCTAGCCGTACCCACGACTCCGCCAATAAGGCGAGGAAGAGGCGCCGCGGGGTTTTTAGTGGGTACACCGTTTTCGGGAGTCCCACACACGCCCCTCGCTTCCCCGGCGAGGGGTACGGTGCGTAAAGCATTTTCCCCGCGGAAACAAAAAAAAAAAGAGTGTTAGACAACGATACTAATACATAGAAATACACATATACATACTCAGAATATATTTAATAAACGACCAAGCCCAGAAAACCAGACATTTGTGATGATCACATAAATTCCTGTCTCTGCCGGGAATCGAACCCAGGCCCCATTGCGCCGGGACACGTTAACACGTTCACTGCGTTACGAGGTCTATAAGATGTCTTGCGGGACTTTCGTATTGTGCGGGGACCGAAATGCTGTTGTTTCACTCCTTGCGGGGGGCTCTAACTTGCAAAGTTCTTTATGTATGAGCAAGACAAATATACACATTTGTATCCTACTTGAAGGTGAGTTTATAGACATAATAAAAAAAATTAGGGATGGATTAGGTCCCTAACGCACAGTACTATAATTTTTTCATTACTTGCGTTAGGGGATATGTTAATACTCGTGGAATTATAGGCCTCGTAGACGTAAGAGCGGGTGGGGGGGCGGCGCGGGCGCTGCGTGTCTCGTTTTAGTGTTGTTCAAGTATCGATGTGAGGGAACGCGTGAATGCTTTGAAAATAACTTCGCGTAAATAAATCAACGTGTTTATATTTTCTAATTGTTTTGTTTTGATAAACCATGAGTTACCTTAAAACGAAAAAGTGTAAAAAGTCAATCGATTTTTATGATCAAATTTTTATTGTGCGCAAATCATTACGATTTGC
This sequence comes from Napeogenes inachia, assembly GCA_959347355.1. Taxonomy (NCBI): domain Eukaryota; kingdom Metazoa; phylum Arthropoda; class Insecta; order Lepidoptera; family Nymphalidae; genus Napeogenes; species Napeogenes inachia. The sequence goes on along the minus strand of OY365793.1, from coordinate 17,050,058 downwards.
GCACAATGTAAAAATTCAATGTGCTTACCATGTTTTAATGATAAACATTTTTTATAGTTTACAATAAATAATTAATTCGTAAAAAAACTTTTTCTATCGACAAATGACATTTTATTTAATTCCCATCACTAGTCACTTCACATATTGCTCTATCTCTGGTTGCGGAACGAGATACAATCGATGTCTAATTTTTGATTTGGATTTGTGGCTTATTCTTATGTCATAACTGCGTGCGAACCTAGCAAAATATAGAACAATAGACTATCTTTGACCCATGAAATTTTTAAGTATATGTCATTGTTTTTGTTGAAGATATAAATTAATTTCAGAATTGTACTTTTAGGGGACTGATTAGGTCCCCAACGCACCCGGGGATAAACTAGTTTCGAGATCTTTTAGATCCCTAACGCACCAGCTGAAAGTTTTTTAATTATGATGTCGCAGTGAACGTGTTAAGCGTCTGCGCTAACCACTCGACCAACGGGGCGGTAAACTTTAAGTTTGTATATCTTTGGTAAGATTACTATACTACTACATCCTAACGTATGTAGAAACGCGCGCTAATGGAAGAAGACACTGAACTACATGTGAAGTTACCGTAAGACGAACCGTCGGTTTCAGTTACCAGGGACAGTGTTTTGTAAACCAACTCATGAACATCAACATCCCCTGATATTTAACTTTGTGATTGTACCAATATATTAGAGCATTTGAATATTCCAGTTTTATTAAATTTGTGACTGATATTGATTGCGGTTTTTATTTGCATTTTTACTTAGCATTGCTAGAGTTGTATTCTAGTATATGGGATATAAAAGTTACTATATCCCATATATATATATATAAAAAACTCGTTCATAAATATACAATAATACTACAAAATATTAATTTTGTAGTATTAATATTAATTTTGTAGTATTAATTTTGTACCTATTAAGGTATATATATACTTATTTTCGTTTATTTAGCAGTTTAATTTCAAAGTTTCCATGCGATCCGGGACACTGCTTAAGACCGTCTCATATCTCTCCGGGGGTGCCTTTAGAGTCGCTCAAAGGTCGAAAGAGGACGAAAATCCCTATAACAAGCATTCCGAAATATCTTTACGAAAAAAAACGGCTATATTTTATTTGATGATGATTTTATTTTTATTAGGTTATTTTTCGTAAAAATAATGGAAAAAAAAATAGTGCAATAATAGTAATTAATATTTACTGTAAAATAAATACACATTGATGTATTAACAGATCATAAAAGCAACTTTGATCTGAGAATGACGCAGATATGACGTCTTTAGAAATTTTACCGAAACAATACTGTATGAAACAAAAAAAAAATTTAATTAAATTAACAAACCACGGAATCCAGAAAACATAACTCGCACTATTGTCACATAACGAACTTACTTGATACTTTATCATTATCATTGTAGTAATTCATTCATGAAAAACAATAAAACATTTTCCCTGTTGCTTCATAATTTTGTCAATAATACAAACGAAAGCTACCAACGCGTTAATGTAACATAAAATCAATCCCAATATTTACATATTATTATCAAACGAAAGTGTGTTGGTGAAACATAAATCAAACGAATAATTTATTTGATTAACGATCGAATTCGTAATAAAAGCAACCAAAATAATCGAACCCAGCCTACAGAGAAACCGAATATGCAAAGATGAAACGCTTCTGTAAACATCAAACGGCATTCGAGCTACTTTGTCCCAGATTTCTTTACAAGTGTTGATTTTCGTAATACAAGACGTGGATGGGAATTAGCTTTTGTTTTATAAGATTTACGTTGGTATTGTAAGACTGGATAAGTTTTATTTTCGCTATCAAAGCGAAGGCAAGTTATAATCATTTGTTAAGCCCGCAATGTATATCTGTTTAACTCTGCTGGTTGAACTGTGTAGTCCTAATATGTTGCCGATTTCATGGGTCTCGTTTTCAGTAACAGGCCATGACAAAATATGTGTAATGAACTTTTATACAGGGTTATTATTAATTAGTTGACCACCTCTTGCAGATAGCCTCTCTACATCAATCCAAACAACATTTGTTCTACATCTTTTTAAAAATTAATAGTCTTTAAAATTTAAGTTTAGTCATACAAAATTTATTTGTTGCCTCTGAACTTACAATAACACTGAGCTTAGGTATCACGCCCGGACGTTGACCTTTTAAGCACTTCTTACAAAATACAGAGTAATAAGTAAAAGAGGGACCAAAAATATTTTTGTTTCGTGTTTATTGTGTTGTTTATCAAGATTTTTAAAAGGTCGTAGAACAATTGTTGCTGCGATTGATGCAGAGAGGCTGCCAAGAAGTGGTCAACTAATTACAAATAACCCTGTATATATTAAAAGATTAAAAATATATAGCGAACCCACAGTTCATCTGCGTGTTGGAACTACACCGAGCAGTAAGAAATTAATTTATAGACTTAACTTCCTTATTGGCTGTCTAGACTAGTATGTTTAACTTTAATTATATGTTAAATGTCTGATTATTGTTAAGTGTAACAAAAGTTTGGATATTAAACAGTAATCCTATGGGAATAACAGTCGACATTTTATTTTGATCTCATTAAATTGACTTAAATTAGTTGCTAACCTTACAGAACTAATGTATTGTTTTTCCGTATAATTTGATGATATGATAATATACTTCGGACTATATTCACAAATTGAAATTCAAAATATCTTTATTCAAGTAGGCTTTTACACGCACTTTTGGATCGCCATTCGCCACAAAATGAATTTTGCGCACTAATTTCGATTTCATTCGGGTATATTATATCGCTAGTCTACCATGCTAAAAAATATTCGCACGAATAAGAACCCCGATTGGGTTCGAAACTTTTGCGTAACTTTCACCGTTTTCGCAGCGCACGCAGTTTTTTGTAACTTTTTTACACCTTGCGTTAGAATATTAAAGTTTTAGTAATCATCCCTAATTTTTTGAAAATGAATCATAGCCTATGTCACTCGGGAATAGTGTAGCTTGCCAACGGTGAAAGAATTTTTGAAATCGGTCCAGTAGTTTCGGAGCCTATTCATTTCAAACATACAAAAAAATAATCAAACCGTTCCTCTTTATAATATTAGTATAGATATCTCAAAATTGACAAATTTCTTTGGTAAATGGTTATATCTGTCAATAAATTTTATGAAATTAAAGGACGGTCGGGTATAATCATAGAATGTATTATAACTCTATGGATAAAATGCAAGTATCTGACATTACAGACACGAAAATAATAACATTACTTACGAAATAATACTTTTTTATACTCACTTTATCGAATGGCTTAATAAATTAAAATATACGCATCCAAGAAACACTGATTAGAGTCTTGGGTACAGAAAAAACATAATATAGCTAATAAGTGTAGAGAAAGTCAAAAACTAGTTGATGAAGGCTTCCAACAAGTTATTACAATCCTACGATCTCTTCACTGATGACGACGAGCGAAAAACAAATATGTAACACTTATCACAAGTAATCTAACGTTAAATGCTACAACAGTGCAAGCTTCAATTTTACTACTAATCATTGTTGCCTATCTAAATCTAAAATACAAAATATCTAAATTTAAAAAAATTTAGGTTATTTATTAATCTCAAAAACTGCCCAAAGGCTGCTTCTTTTTAAAGTATTAAACCCTTCCATGAGATAGGTTTTATATTTCTTAATATGTAATCTAAAAACACGATTTTGCCGCGGAAAAAGCTTTCATTTTTAATTTTGGTAATGTCAGTGTCAATGTCAGTAAAAAAAAAAAAACAGTCACAAGACTATTTTCCATAGTTAAAAAACTAGAACGCGCTTCCGGTCCTTTCTTCACAGTGTATTAAGATAATAATTTATAAGAGATATTTTAATAAAAGTATTCTTATAATAATGAAGTTATTACTGGCCGCTAATGTTTTTAAAACCGATACATTAGCTTATTGAAAGTAATAAACTATTTAAATAACATTTCTTAAGTACCTTCTTAATGGATAAACGACATATATTTACAAGATGAATGCCAAATGAAAGAAATTTTTTATTAAAGTATAAAATAAATTTAGAGAAGTAGGTATTTAATATATCAAAACATTATTATTTAGAACACAATCATATTTTCAATACTTTTATTAAAATCATAATAGCAAACTATATTTTAAATACTTTTGGATGAGTTTTAAAATAATAGTTACATGATATAGAACCCTAAACGTTAGTTTTCATGTGTTTGTGAGTTTGTTTGTACACGCAACATGCAAAACTGACGAACGGGATTGTCGTTATACCTTTCATGCCGTAGCACATTTGGAGTTCTAAAATATTAGTTTGATTAAAACTACAATTTAAAAAATAATAAAAAAAATTGGTTATTTTCTACAATATAATGGATCTCTTATTACAGAAAGTCAAATATTATTACAGGAAAAAGCTGTATTAACGTAATAAAAGTAATGCTATTTTTATCTCATGTGAATTTGGGAAATTTAAATTAAATTTATTAACATTACCATCGTATTTTTAAATGGTAGTGCAATTTTCGTAAATAAATATAAAATAAAAAATTGTGTATGTAAAATAAAAACCCACATAGGTATACCAAGAGGAATCCCATCTCTAACGGTGGTATCTCATCTTTACCATAGACAACGAAAGATGAATCCTGAGTAAGATTAAAAAAATATTAATTACGGCATATTTGTTCATTGTGAAAACATTTTATAAATAGTGATGTTTTAATTATAAATGGAATATTAGTAACGTTCTTCAAACGCTCTTATGTTAATAATTTTTAACTTTTACTCAGAAATAATTATTAAAATATTATTTGATAAAAATAAGTGCATAATTAATTTACAATTATAAAATAAAATTTTAATAATTTAAATAAAGAATACGTATACGTATATGTAACACGGAAAAAAAGAATTAATAAAATTAAAATAAAAAAATACCTGAGAAGTCAATGCCCTTTAAAATATATACTTTAAAAATAAACACAAACGTATATGAAACTTTTTGAACACTTCACTTTCGAACGTTCAAACTTTAAAGTGACACTAACGACGACGGGCGGAACTGTAGGGCGGCTCGGCCGGCGCACGCGCGACTGCCACCGAACACGGCCCCGCCAATCCTTGCCAATACCCGCCACCAAACATTCGTCCAATATGCCAATGTACATTGGACAAATATTTTCAGGGTTATATCAACATACCCCTACAAGTTACAGTAAGGGATATTAGGAGATAATTAAGGCTTTTTTAACTTAATATATATAGCTGTGTGGTGTGGTCCATTGATATGTTGTAAATTCATAGTTCAAAGTCATAAATATATCCGCACATTAAATCCACATTGTAGCGATACTGAAACAAGTGATATAAAACATTATGGGTGTGCCAAATACACAAATGTTTGACGAAGTCGTAAATGTTATTTTGATAATTTTCTCATCCTATACGAGATATCGATGACTGAAAGAAAACAGTTTAACTCCGGTTTATTAATCTATAAGATACCTACATTATACCTAAATAATGTAGGTATCTTATAGATTAATAATAATTATTAAAAATCACTTTATAACAATAATATTTTTTAATACTTGAAAATATTTATAAACATGTATAGCCATGTTAAGCCTATTTAAAATTATATAAATATAGAATGAAAAATAAACCGATACGGGCAGGGATTGGAACCCGCGACAACTGGGAATCTCTGCCCGTATCGGTTTATTTTTCATTCTATATTTTTATAAATATTTTTTAATAATTTTTACCACATTTTCTTACCGATTAATTATTCCTAGAGTTCGTTAAGAATTTCAAAGGTTAGTTAAAAAACTTTTGTTAATAAAAATCAACAAAATTTTACTCAATTAATCAAGTTGATTAAAATAATATTAAAAATTGAGTTATATTTCAAACCAATATCAAACTAAATCGTAACATTATTTGATATATAAAATATTTATTCCAGTTATTCATCACTGACGCACGCAAATCACCAAATATATTGAGAATATAAAAAAAGAAGCCAGGGTGTGTGTCTCAACAATACTAAGAAGAAACGAAATCACGTAATATCTACACTTAGTGTATTTCCGGGAACATTGAAACCAATGTTTGGGTTCAAATCTTTGTCTTGAGTATGAATCTCTTTAGTACTACAAATGATTAATGTTTGCGTACGAGCGTGACGGATTTATAGGTTATTGTTGACTTGAGTACACTTTAATACATATTTGAAGTTTACGAAGCTGTTGGCAGAGTTTTGGTGTCCGTAATGATTGGACAGGACTCAGGTATTTGTCCTGTCTTGATGGTTTCGGAGACAAATCTAGATTAAACACAGTTTGAATAGCAATATATAGCAATATAAGCATTCAATACCAAATAGGTATATGTTTGAAAAATCTATAGTAAATTTATAGGTCGCGGCTTAGTATATTTCCCGTGTCGGTTTATTTTTATTCTATATTTCATTAAAATTTACACATTTTCACTTATGTCTGTGTGTATGTTTTTATTACAGTAATTAATTGATTTTGTTTTTTATAATATTAGGTGCCTTGAAAGTAACAAAGGTTTGAACTTTCAAAAACAAAAACGAACAGCTACCTACTCGTTACATACGAATGTATGTTTTATTATATTTTTATTATTGTTATACTCTACGATATTAAAATATAAAAATCCTAAAATAACGTGAAATATATATAAATTGTTCGGTTTCTAAATATTTTTCACAAACATTCTTTAATGATCTTTTCTTCACAATATATTTATTGACTATATTACCTACTCAAAACTTACGCTCATAAAGTAAAAAAGAAGTCCGGGTAAAATTACCTCTTTTTAATAATATGTATCAAAAATAACAAAGGGAAAGTTGAATGCGGGATTATTTTTACAATATATGTATGTATACAATTTATACAGATACATATATATTTTTAGCATAGAATAAATAGTATTATTTTTATAAAGTTTAATATAAACTGGCATGGTGGTCCTACTATCTACTACTACTACTACTCATACGGGGATCACCTTGGTGGACACCAACCACCAACCACCACTACCAACACTGAACCTGATCACCACCAACCTGAACACCTCGGATCAAAATTTATTTATAAATGTTATTATATCTTCATATTATTTCCATAAAACAATATTTTCCAAACATCTTCAAAGTCATTATAGACACTTATTAGACAGACCAAACAGCATCCGATGAGAGACATTTGATGCAAAAGACCAATAAAATACAACAATAGGCACCGCATGCGGTTGGATGTTCGCCAACAAACATGGAACAAAGGAGGCCGTTCCTTTGTTAACAAAAGCCTGGTTCCCAAGTACTGGTTTGAAATGTTCGCAGTAGTCACTGATTTAGATTATTGGCCTTTAATTCCGTAGTTTTTTTATTACGATCTCTTCCGCGTTATATTTCCCTGGTTACTTAAAAGCATGTTTCAGAATATTTATTTTATTGAAAAGCTCATTAATACTTGAAATCATGATAGGTACCTGGTATTAAGTATTAAGACTTGATATATTTTAAAAGATAACTAACCCAAAAGCTTTATAGCTTAAAAAGTTTTTTGATTTGAAATAAGTATGTTTCTAATAATAGAAAAATATTGAAAAGTTAAATAAATACGTATGAGTATTAAAAACTGTGTAACATGTACCTACTTGCGAAAATCCAAGAAATTATAAAGTTCAATTTAATTGTTGAGACTTTTTGTTAATCAGAGATGATACAGTAAACCCCCCAAGATAGTTTTTAAATTAACCAACTACTCTACATTTATGGGAACATATTATACCCGCATCTTTGACTCTCGTAAAAAAACCTATAAGTAAGCACATAGCAACTGTATACAAATTTTCAGAATACATTGTACTTCTTGGCTTATAAAAAGCGAAACTTCTATAGAAATATAATCTATTTTTATTTTATTGATTACACAACTTTTGAATTTTTTTTCGTGGAACGATTCGTTCTATAGGCAGTACCTAAGTATTTCGACTTTTTAGATAAATTCGTATTTCAACATAAATTCTAATATACTCACGTCAATAGCTGTATTTGCTGCCAACGATTGCGAAATAAAGAATTATTTATATAATTGAAAAGGAAATATAAACATTTAATATCATAATCGTGTATAATAAACCCCTCAACGGCACAAATATATAAAATACTCAAATAAAAACAAAAATATGATAAATACACGTTATTTTGATATCAGCAGACGTATAATTTTCTTGTTGACGTAAATTCAAATTGTGTCAAGTTCTTATTGATCTGAAAACATAATTTATACGTTTATTAGACTACTACTTGACGATTTCAATTCCATTTTATATTATTATATTTATTATATTTAATTCTACATTAGTTTTTCCGGTTATGTTACTACTACCAGTCCATACTCTCCTAATACCTAAGTCATGCTACTCCGTACCTTAGAAAAGTCTCTCTCCATCAAACGGTGCTCCATCTAGCTCTGGTTGCCTGGTACCCTCGGGCGGCAGTCCCCAGCGCGGACGAGAGCCATTGTGTGCGTAGTACCGTGGGATTCTATCATCTCGGATCATCTCGTACGCCAACCGAGCTATGCTCTCCTGGTACTCGCTAATACCAGTTTTATATAAACAGGGGCGAACGTAACCAAGAACTGGATAGAAGAAAATAAAGTCGTAACTCAAATAGAAAATAAGATGACTTGTAAAATAACGACTTTTTAAATAGGATACTAGATATTTATTTATTGTTCTACTATTATAAGAAATTTGTAGGAACATTTTTTATAAATTTTACTTTTATATCATCTGATCAATATTACATACAAATTATTAAATAACGCTCTATATTACAAGATATTTGTTTCAGTCGGTGTCGGTGTTATGATTGCAATGAAAAACAAACACATACTTACAATGCCTGTCAATGCTCATCAGTGTGAATGCATAACAAATTCACATCTATACTAACTTATAATATAATAACGAAATCTACTGAATTACAACTGACTAGGCATAAAAACTCTAAAAATAAATGAATGTTGTTTTTGCGTAAACGAATAAAATATTAAGCTAATAATTTTTACTTAAAAACATTTTTCATTAACACTTTTCTTGTATTTCTGATCATATACATATTTGAAAATAAAAATACCCTAAGCTAAGAAAATATATACGAAACTAAAAACGTATGAACAAGACTAAAATATCTTACACAACATCTCAGAAAGTAAATCAATTTGTGACTTTATTTTTCAAGCAGGCACTAAAGTATGCAAGTTCAGGTCACAATATAAATAATAGATACCTTTTTTATCTGATGCTATAAGATTAAAGCTGCGAATCCTCACAGGTACTAACCAATCTTAAAAAGAACTAATCTTATATAATAAATAGAAATAATCTGAATACGTTTTAATGTGATGTACTAATTTCTATTAAAACTACATAACATTGATGTTATTGGCAAAACTGTTAACAACTATTTTACATGAATGATTCTTCAATCATAGAAGACCGTGGCAAAGATTGACAAATTACGTCGGCCCCAAATAATGTTATAATAACAGGAGGTCGATGCTGAAGTCTAAACACGATGTCAGAACTAAGGTCATGTCTACGCTACTAACTCCTCAAATGCGTAGGAAGTGGTTGCAAAGTCGGCTTATCCATGTCTCTCTCGTAGAGCTCATGAGCCAGCTTCATAAGCTCTGTGTCTTTAATAGCAAGCTTGGGAGCCGGCGGAGGCGGTTCCTCTTCAACAACATCTTTTTCTTTACAAGGCTTAAGTTTCTTTTCCCGAGGTATAAACGGTCTGGTTTTGAATTCTGCAAAATATTATTTGTGTAACTTAATGGTCCCAACCTTTGTACTGTCCTCCTACCTAGCACTGTACTCTTAGGAATGAATTACTCTTATTTAAAGAACACAAAACATTTCCAAGTTATTTTAGAATATCCAATATTCAAAGATATACACTATTATTAGTCAGCTGTAACATGGCAGACAGCTCGACGACAGATATCTATAAATTCCCGGACTCAGTATTCCTATGACCAGTGTACCGCGAAAACGCAATTAATCTTTGACAAGGAGAGATTATCCTCCAACCCGTATTGAGTGTGAGGTTAACACTAATAATAGATCTTATGTTACAACTGGTTTTATTCATAGGTCTAATATTAACTTGCGACACTAACTGGTCATCCGAACTATGTTGATGCTATGTAAAAAATATTAAGATAATAAAGCTATATTTTATAAAAAGCATATTTTAATAAAACTGAAGGTACACTTTAAGAGTTACTATTATTAAAAAGAAATAAAACTACATATGTAATTAGTACCTTCTGACAAAATATATATCTTTAAAAATAGATATGTTTAAAAATGCAAATTTAACACATAAAAAGATATTAACCAGGTGACAGATGGGCGCAGTAGTCGTTGTAGTAGGTTGACTGGCCGCGAAGACTTTTCATCGTATTCTTGATAAACTTTTCTATTTCTTCTTCTGTCCATTCTTTCTGTAGATAGTAAGTACTTAAATAAGTGGTGAATTACATTTGCTATAGTAGGATATATGTATCTGTATAAAAAATACAATAGAATGAATGATATTTATTTTTCCAACAATGTCGGGTCAATGAACCTACCATATCAAATCTGGCATATATTAGACCCGGAAGTAATATAAGATATAATAACAGTAATTTTAAAATACCCCACCACATTTCTATGCCCATTCTATTTTTGAAAAGAAGACCTTTACTTGAAACACCTTTCAGCATTTACAGCAACGCATTGTAAACTACTCATATAATTAACTAAAATTTATTAAAGGATCCGGCAACTTTTCATATATTCTACCAATAACCTAGAGTTTTTATATTTACGATTGATAAAGAATTTTCCAGGATAAAACTATCCTACACTTCATCCCGGTTCCAAGTTTCAATGTTCCGAGAAGAAAAATACCTATGGCACTTTGCACTTTACTACATTATTGTACATATATACAGGGTTAATTCTAATTAATTGGCCACCTCTTTCAGACAGCCGCTCTTCATGAATCCCAACAACATTTGTCCTACGACTTTTTAAAATTAATAGTTTTAAAAAATTTACTTTTCATATACAAAATTTATTTGTTGTCTCTGAACTGGTATTTACTCTGAACATAGATATGGCGCCCGGGCGTTGACCTTTTAAGAACGTCTTACAAAATACAGAGTAATAAGTAAAAGAGGGATTTTCAGTTGTTTTTATTTCGTTATTTTTGTGTTGTTTATTAAGATTTGTAAAAAGTTGTATAACAAATGTTATTTGGATTGGTGTAGAAAGACTACCTGCAAGAGGTGGCCAAATAATGACAAATAACCCTGTATAATAACTAACGCACTTTTTATTTATATTATCCACTTACATCTTCAGACCCTACTTTTGGATCCAACCATTTTCCTTCTAATTTCGCCCATCTGAGTTCAGGGCGGCACCTGCGACATCACACATAACAATTAAACTGTAACAGACTTTAAAAACAAGCATTTATAAAAGTATTCTGACTTATTGTGAAGACAAAATAGTTATCCACCAAGAATAGTAATGTCACATTAGTACACATCTTAGATGAAAATATTAAAGAGAAGTATGTTTTGTAAAAAAACTTACATTTGAGTCTTTCGAATAGGATGCTGTCGATATTCATCGAAATATTCTGTTAGAAACGACATTTTATCACTGCACAATAAATTTTAATGAAATTAAATTCTAATTGTAATTCTTATGTACTATTTACTAGTTAGGCCATCATTAATCAGGACATAACTGACACTTTGAAATCTTTTTTATTGCATTAAGATATATAAACTTTTTATTAAATGTTTGGCAGCGAGTTTATCTGTTACCAACCATGTGTTATGGTAAATTCTACAATCCCACTGGCATTTCCTAATTTCTTATACAAGTTTCTTCTGTACTGTGATCACGGCATGGCATGTTTTATTATTTGAAGGGTTAATGCACAATTGGGTCAGTTATATTTATTATTTGCGTTTGACTCAAGAATAAATATTCGTAATATCTAATTTAATAACCTAGTATTCAGTGTTTTATTACAAGTGTAAGTTATTACATTTATACCTATTGACCAAAACTTTTACTTTTTAGGCAACATAGATGACCTAATGAAGATAAGGTCTTAAATTTATGGTGACTCCATAATAAATAAGAAAACAAAAATACTTCTAGCTCAGCACTAATATATTCTTAACACAGAACTAGAATAAAAATTACTATAAGCCAAGTTTAAGTATGACCTTAAAATTTTATTTAAATAGAAGTGAAAAAAAAATCTCGTTTATTAATTTAAATATACCGAAGGTTGAACTCCCCGACTTGATAAACTTCGTTATAACTGGCTCGTTTACATCGTTCATACAATTTTTATGATAACCGCTAACCGCAGACAGTTGGCGTGACGGAGCGACGTAAATCACGCTATCGTATTTTTAGATACCACTAATTTGTCGTAATTCTGCAGTCATTCTGAAGGTCATTATCGTAAATGATATGGATCCAAGGTTGAGGAACATTAGGAATATAATTACTTTAGTATAATAGAACCAATCAATATTTATCACGAAAAAAATTTGTTTGAAGAAGTATATTTTTTGATCTCCGACCCAAAAAAAGGAGTGCTATAAGTTTGACCTGTGTATATATGTAGTTTTACAAAAATCTATACAGCGATAATAATCAAATTCACACTTCATTACCATATAACAACAAGAATAACCAATTTAGAAACTTTAAGGAGATAAAAGAAATTGAAGTCATAGAAGCAATAAAAAAATTGAAATTAGAAAAAAGCCCAGGTTCCGACCACATTACAAACGAAGCACTAAAAATCGGTCACACAATTTTGGCTGCACCGCTGTCACAACTGTTTAACTTGATACTCCAAAACTCGGAAACTCCCACCCAATGGTCAGAAGCAAATATCATACTGTTATACAAAAAAGGAGATCCCAATGACATTAACAACTTCAGACTCATCAGCTTACTATCCAACCTCTACAAACTGTTCTCATCCATCATAAACAATAGAATAAGTACCACACTAGAATCAAAACAATCTGTAGAACAAGCGGGCTTCAGGAAGGGTTTCTCAACAATGGACCATATACATACATTAGAAATAATCATAGAAAAGTATCAAGAACAACAGAGAACCCTATACATAACTTTTATTGACTACCGAAAAGCCTTTGATTCGGTGTCACATTTAAGTATATGGGAAAGCTTGAAAGATCAAGGTGTAGAAGAAGTATATATTAAAACTATCCAGAGTATATACAACAATATCACAGGAAAGATCAAACTTGAGTCCATTGGCCCTTCTTTTTCTATAAAAAGAGGGGTGAGACAAGGTGACCCCCCTCCCCAATGCTATTTATATCAATCCTAGAAAACATCATTAGCAAGCTGGACTGGAGCAGATCAGGCATTTACATAAATAGAGCATACTTAAGCCACCTCCGATTCGCAGATGACCTAGTACTTCTGTCAGAGTCGCCCAACCAGATGCAGAGTATGATGGAGTCTCTACACCAAGCTAGTGTCAAGGTGGGACTGGAGATGAACCTATCCAAAACCAAGGTAATGACCAATGACAGTTCGACGAGACCCATAATAACCAATGGAGAGTCCCTGGAATATGTAGAAAAATACATATATCTGGGAAAATTAATAAGTTTTGGTAGAAACAGCGGCACAACAGAAATCGAAAGAAGGGTACAACTAACCTGGAATAAATACTGGTCACTAAAAGAAATTTTTAAAAGTAATATGCCGATCGGTATCAAAATAAAAGTCATGAACTCTAGTCTCCTACCATGCCTAACGTACGGCTGTCAGACATGGAAATTCACTACTAAAGTCGCAACTAAAATCAACACCTGTCAAAGGGGGCTCGAGAGAAGTATGCTGAATATAAAAAGGATAGACAAAGTGAGGAATTCAAAAATAAGAAAAACCACCAAAACGACGGATGCTCTAAGTCACGCACGAAAACTAAAGTGGAAATGGGCAGGCCACGTCGTGAGATCCACAGATCAGAGGTGGACCAAGAGAGTTACTCTGTGGAGCGGTCCGCTGGGCAGAAGAAGTCGTGGAAGGCCAGTGTCCCGTTGGGAAGACGACCTTCGAAGAACGGCCGGGATGAACTGGAGCGACGTGGCGCAGGACAGAGAAAAGTGGTCGTCTTTAGAGGAGGCCTATACCCTAGCTGGGGTTCTTGAGTATAAACCTTTATTATCTGTGTTTTTAATTTACACTAATTAATCTATAAATTGTAGCTAAACTATTTTACTAACAAAATTTAATTATTAGATACAGGGTTAGTATCCAATTTAGGAAGATACTGTACAATTCACTATATTGTATACTTGCAAGAAATAAAAAGGCTTTTTATTTATTTTTATATGTGTATCTGTATGTCTATATGTGGCAACGTAGCAGCCAAACGCGTACACGGATTTGAATGCGGTTTTTTTAATCGAAAGCCTAATTTTTCGAGATGGTTCTTAGATATGTTGAAATTATTGGTTGAAATAGAAACAGTGTTCTCCAAGATATGGAGCTTTTATTGATGCTGGTGAAAGGTTCTTATACAATATTGATAGTAGGTAAGAAATTAAACATGTGAAATTAGCGTGTTCGTAGGTTAATTTAATATAACATAGAAAAAGTAAAAAAAGACAGGTTTTTTTTAATAAAAATTAAAACAACCCCCGCTCCAAAAATACGTTTAAATAGGATTAAAATAATATTATTATGTGTTATGGAAGTCGTTGCGTCGGAGGACCGCTATATATAGAAAGAATTCAAAGTGAAAGTAAGTTACCAAGGCAAATAACGCAATAACAATATTAAATAGCCTCATTCATTAGTTCCAAAAATTTTGTAAAATAGACATTGTAAATAGTCATCAGCGTACGTACAACGGTCCACCGACACAACGCCTCAATAAGTACAAAACAATATTATTTTTATTAAATTAGTAATAGCTGTCTCATTTGTTCTTCTAGTTCTCTCTACTTGCTGGGATTCGTGTTGGTCATGGTCTCTACCCTAGGTCTTGATTCAACCAATAGTTATGGAATTCAAGAATACTGTGGTATTCTAAATATTGTTAAATTTGTTTCTATTTTAAGTAAATATAAATAATAAAGTCATAGAACTTCCCGAGGTATCCTTTTAGTATCAAATACGTGTTTACATATTTGATAAACAAAGGATATACTGTTATCGAACTCTTTTATTCTTTTATATTTTTACTGTACCTACACAAAACAAATAAAATGAAAAGTAAATAAAACATGATTTAGGACATAAGGCTATTTAATCAAATCATAATTAAAATAATAAAAACGTGTTACATTAACTTTCACACAACAGTGCACTTTATAATGTCCCAATTTATTAAAAAAATACAACATACATGTATTGAACAATGTATCTTAATATTATAGTTTTGTTCAATGCAAGATGGCAGACTTCACGTTTGAACAGTCAC
Organism: Napeogenes inachia; assembly: GCA_959347355.1. Taxonomy (NCBI): domain Eukaryota; kingdom Metazoa; phylum Arthropoda; class Insecta; order Lepidoptera; family Nymphalidae; genus Napeogenes; species Napeogenes inachia. The sequence goes on along the minus strand of OY365793.1, from coordinate 17,034,422 downwards.
CCCCCCTCCCCCCTCTCTCGAGGCTAGTGACGTCACATACGCCGGGTCAGTCTGCGCTCTTGTTTTAGAACCCTTAATTTTCACATTATTCTGCCTATATCTAAATTAAACTACGTTATAAATGAACATTACATTAATAGCTTTAAATTATCAAATAACAAGTAACTGCTTATTATTAATTATTGTTATTTTGTTTGATGTTATATTCATTTTATTTGTAAGCCCTGAGGCCGGGTGTTTAAACATTAATCTCACGATGAATCATTAAAATGTGATTTACCTGGATATTGAACAATAAAAATATTATTTTGTGTCATCTATTATAAGCTACTGTGTAAATAATAATTAAAATGGTCAATTTATCTCGATGATCCCACAGATTATATCGATGTACAACAACAATCACTTTAATATTACACAACAACTTTATATCTATTCAATATCGAAATAAAACATTTATATTACTTAGATTGATTTTATTACATTGTATTTTTCATTCGAATTAAACTTTATCTAACTTTACACGCCGAGTTGAAAAGGTACAAAGGCCAAATGACGCACATAATTAATTTTAATCTAAAACACACCCGGCTCAATCTTTCAGTCGAATTGATCCGCATCATCACGGTATCGACCTTAAAAATTCAAATAAAATGTTTGCCTATGGTAATAACGAGCTGCGACGACAGTGCTACACAAAAGAAACTTAATTTTTCCCATTTTACTACCCATACAACAATTTAACCAAATATATCCTATATCGTTTTAGTCACAAGATAATAATTTCCATTTAGCTATTTAATTTGTTTGATAAAATATGTGTTAATATTAATGTGACAAGTGTATATACATTCCATGGAATAATGTCTTTAGCAGTAGTGTCGTCGCCCCGGTGGTGTTCAGAAGCGCGCTCGTATGTAGACGGCGGCCACGTCGTGGTTGGCGTACCCCAGCCGCTTGGCGTGCTTGAAGATCTCGTTGGTGGTGGCCGTCAGCGGCAGGGACTGCTCCAGCGCGTCGCCCAGACCCAGCGCCAGCTTCAGGTCCTTCTGCATGTGCGTTAGCGGCTGATGCGTGGAGTACGACGACTCGATCATCGCTGCGGGTTTGAAGATTGATGATGTTGATAGGCCGTTGTTTCAGCATTTTGTGTATACAAATTTTAAATATTTTATTCGTTTACTAAATCTATAAATGCGAGAAAATATGGCATTCACATAAATTATGATATAAATACATAAACATCCGAGAATATTTCAACATAAGTGGATTGATTTTTATTTGCGTGGGATTTCTCTATACCCAGGGTGTTTATGTGTATGTTATTTCAACGTAAATTGTGGTATAAGTGTGTGTGCTGGTGTAAGCAGTCTGTTCGTTTGGTGTACACGTGTGTGCGTGTGTGTGTCCGTACCGCGTCCTTTGAGTATGAGGTGTGGGCTGGCGAGTGGTGTGAGCGCCAGCACGTCCAGTAGGTCCGCCTGGCTGAGCCCGGCGCGGTCGGCTAGCGCCAGTCCCTCGGCCAGTGCGCCCAGCGACACGCCGCCAACCACCTGCAGCACTGAGTTCATCTTCGACGCGTTGCCGATCTCGCCTGCGGAAGGACATTCGATTATTTACTGGACACGGCCGTATTAGAGGCTGTCGAAATGGTGACCTTTTACGATAATGGCCTAAAAAAACAGATACATATATACCGATCGATTCAACAAAAGGCAATTGTATCGAGCCGGACGCGAAGATCGAAAATGAATAACAGTGTGATCCTTTTTTAATTATGAAAAAACTCCACATTGCTTGACCCGGCACGTGCATTATTATATTCTATAATAATGCACGTGCCGACCCGAAGCACCTGGCACTATAAGTCAGATGATTAGGATTGCGTTTATTCGTAGCATAAAGTATGGCGGCAATTTCTTTCCTTCAGTGATCCTAGTAACCTTCGTCGACTTTATCCGCGAAGTGCTGCTGCAAACTCCTTTGCTCACACATCTTTTTCAGCATTGGTAAAAATGGTAAGGTTCTGTCTTTACAGAACTTTATCTTTAGGATTGCTCATTCAATTAATAACCAGCAATATGATTTTCGCCACGGATGCGCCTTTTACAACATTTATCACGGACAGTGTTTGGTTACTTAATTTGATTTCAGTGTAAAGCTATTAAACCTAATTCTTGTCGACTATTTCGACTTTCGCAACACAGGATACCGCTTACAATTCCATCTCTACCACCAGGATGCATCGTATGTCTCAACAGCGAAGTTTTCAAGGTACTGTCAACCACAAACCAGCGAAATGTGGAATGAATTGCTTCGGCTGTGTTTCTAAATCGATACGACATAGATTCCTTCAAAGAAACTCCTTCGAAGGCCGGCATCGCTCTTGTGAATTTTATGATCTTCTTTAAAGTGAAGTGGTTCTTTATGTTAGACTTAATAGGCCTTTACATAAAATCGTACAAAGCATAGCATCAGTTTGACGATGATTCTAGTATATATGACATAATAAAACCTTCATGTCGTTGTTAACTACAATACATAAAAAAAGAACAGATACCAAAACATGTATACAACAAATCATTGAGAACGCGCACTACTACCGAGGTAAAAGGAGTTCTTGCTCATGGCCTTGAAGCAGGACTGGCAGTCGTCGAACAGCGTGCGGTCGCCGGCCGCCAGGATGATGAGCGTGCCCTCCTCCGCCTGCGTCTTGGAACCCTGGATCTGGAATGAAAAAGCTTATGTACAACCAGCCAAAGACATTAGATTTTTTATGCAAATACATATTTTGGTTTTTAGCTGTAAGGAAGCGAGGGGAAAGAAATGAAAACAGTATCTGATTTAGAATCAATCAAATTAGCGTTTAGAAATAGATGGAAGTTCTAAATTAAACTTCTTGAAATTTTAGTGCGACTTAATGTTATTTTTTGTAATATTTTGTTTTATATCGGAACAGGAATATAAAATATTGAAATTTACTACAACTATTAAAGTATTAATACAAATCGTTAGTCAATTATTATGTTTTACAAACACCCTTCTCCCCTCACCTGTGCCTCGAGGTACCTCCCTCCCTTTCCCCCCAGCGCCTCTACGATGTCGTGGGAGGTGTCCGCATCAATGGATGTCATCTCCACGTATCCCTTACCCTCCAACGAAGGACAATGTAACACGCCGCAGTTACCGAACACCATCTGACAACATTTAATATTATAACTATGTAATGGATGAAATTATTAGAATAGACATGTTCTAAATAGGGATTTCTATAATAATTATTATATATAAGAAATGTTTATAAAAATAACTTTCAGCCAAGCATAATTTATCCATCGTCGCAAAGGCCACGGCTGAAAGGTCATACAATAATAACATAATTGTAACTTCGACCTTAATGTCAAAATATTTATTTAGCAAAAAGGTTACATCAATAATATATTATGTAGTATTCCATTTTTTATTTTATTAATCTAATTTATTTATTTGTATTCTCTAAAATAATCTCAGAGTATTCAAACTATCAATCAAAATACATAAATAAAATAAATAAAATTAATTTAAATTAATTTGGAATTAAACGCAAACATTTTAAATAGGTATGTCTGCATGTTGGTGTTGGTTTTTATTAATTTAATAAATTGATGACTTCTAGATGCTATTTTAGGCTTTATATATTGAAGAAATATTTAGAATAAAACTGGAACGAGGTCGTGGACTATAAGTAGTACGTTACAGAAAAAATATGTTAAATTAAAGTACATATTATTTAGCAACCTCTTTTGCTGCCTGAGGATCTGCCACACAGGAGAAAGTGATGTCGGCCTCTTCTACTACATCACAGGGAGTCACTGCGATAGTTGCACCCACCTTCTCGAAGTCTTTACACTGAAACAAGAGATTATAATTAATTTAATGTAAATGAATCTTAACAAAAACTTACAGATCTTCTAATAATTAAAATAGTTATAGGTTGACTAATTGTTTCATAGTTATATAAATATATATAAAATAAATAAAGCCTTCATATTAGTAATAATCATTTATACAATGGAATATAGTTAATTTATGAATGTTTATTACAACAAAAGAATGTTTTTAACTAAGCGCCATCTACCGAGCGTCACAAAATATTATAATTCAAAATTATAGAACTAGATGTCGCTACCAGTTTTCTGTGTAGCCTCGAATCGATAGCTGCGCCACGCCATCGCGAAACGGCGTCAACGACCCCACGCTTACAATGGCCGTCTGGCAACACGCCGCCATTTTGATAACGGCTCTTTGAAGTACAGAGTCATGCACCACTCAACACAGTGTTCGTTTCCGAGCTTGAGATGCGAGGAATTTAACGACACAGTGACGACTTTCGTTAAGATGGAATACATCTGCCTGCTTCGTAAACAGTTAAATGACAGGGAGATAGGACGCCAACCAATCAAATTCGTGCAACGATTGATTAATAGCAAAATAGTTACTATTATACTGGGTACCATTATTTATAGAGCAATTGTAATTGTGTGTCACACATATGATGTATCTTATTTATTAGGTCAAAAGATATTATACCAAATTATTTAAATTATAAAATTCTAACAACAGACTTCCAAAATTTCCACGTAAGGGTATACTTATACGAAAAAACTCGTCAGCGAAACTTAAATAGAATTTCATCAGAATTGATGACTATACGCTTGAGCGATCTCAAATGTTTACATTCTCATCAAACAATTGAGATTTAAGAGACTATAAAGCATGTTTGGAAATTTGAAGCTAAGTGCCGTCTGGACATAACGAAGGTCAATGGCAAATTCTAGAATGTTACAAGGGAGTATTAACATATTCTCTTACATATTTTGTTGTCTTACAAAAATTCAAATTAAAAAAAAATACTAAACGTTTTTATATATCATAAATTATTTGTTATTAGGTCATCACATAAACAGGAAGATAAAATGGGAGCAGCAAATAATCAGCACCTTGCAGTTGCTTAAAATTAATAAAATTAACTTGTTGATACAATCCTCGTTGCACGCTAGTTAGTGTGTAGGTAATGGTGTCAATGTATACAAACGCCCACGATTCGCGTAACTGTTAGGCAATACGTTAATTGACGCTATGTAGTATGAATTCTGTCTGTCGATTGCACGAGAGAAAAAAGCCGTTAAGTTTATAACTCTAACTTTTAAATACTGTATAATACAGTATTTTTGTTATATATATTAAATGCAATATATAAAATAAAATAATACGCTTTATTATGCTTAACATTCGAAAGTATAATATGTTATACCTAGTAATTTGTTTGTTTTAGTTTCGCACACGCAAAATAGGTATATTGTATTAACAATGACTAAGTTATTGAAGTCGAGACCGGTTAAGTGAAAGTGATCAGACGAAGGTTATATTTATACAGTAGGAACACGACTTCTTTATTTGATGTTAGTTTTAGAAATTATAGCTGTCTGAAACTTATCTACCCACTATTTAAAATAATTGGCGGTTGCACGATAAAAGCATTTACCTAACAATTATTTTTAGCATTAGTATTTAAATTAAAAACGAGGAAGCTATTGTCTTTGAGGAATTTAAATAATTGGCTCGTTTTTAGAAACGATTTAAACTGTAAGATAGATTCCACCTATCAATATATTTTAAAGAAACAAAAAATTATTGATAAGAAAAATAGAATAAACTATATTTAATAAATATATAGATTTAAATGTAAAAATATCAAAATAACACAGGAACTATTGGACGTTATTGAAGACATCAATACAATGTCAGAACAATAATGGCTAATTTGCAGCATTCCATTGAACATACCTACCAACAATTTACAAAACGTCCTAAATATAACTTTGAATAGCTATCAATAAATATGAAAACATTTCATATCCTCGTCGGCCTCAGGCCTCAACCCTCAGGTAGTGATTTTTTCGACTACCTTGACAATTAACACCACATTTTGGTTAAGTAAAGTAACCTTTGTTAGCCTGAATAGTAGTAAAATTACGTAGAGAAGGAAACCAACTAAAAATTATATCTATACATATAATTGTCACTAATCGAAAAACTGTATATGGAAAATATAAAAAAAAATCATGATAGTCCTTTATAAGAACAAGAGAACCAAAAACAATGGTTTTTTATTTAGTCTTTTCGTTTGTATGTTTGTACACGCTAATCTCAGAAACCGATTAATCGATTTGGATGCATTTTTCGGGAATATATTGTCATGGAATTCACTTGACATTTATTTTTTTTTAACAATCGGTTAACAAATAAAGATCTTAATAATCTCTTATTTTCAAAATATAAATAGAAATACTCCTTCCTACACAAAAAACTATTGAATTGGTTTTGTTGAAACTTTGAAGGTTTATAGTTTTTACATGCATTGATAAGTACAAAGGGTACGTTACACAGCTAATGTTCATATAAAATACTTTTTTAAAATGATCGCGTATTGGAATTTGAACATGTAACAATAACTTATAAAAAAAAGATATCGAAAGCACAGATTTGATCTTATAATGTTTAATGATATGTATATATACTAGTGATATGTGGAACGAATGATTGTGGTATACCACAGCAGGCACGACTGCATCTATTAATATAAATATTTAACGGTACTGAAAACTTTTAATCTATTTTCGTCCTTATCAATATTAAGTTTTCATTTAACCCTGTCATAGATTCTTAAATCTTTTCTTTAGAATAATTATTAACATAAACAAATTCTTCGATTAAGACCTTGTCATGACGTCATAACCTCAGCATCTCTAAAAATCATAAAACCACGGTTTTATAGGTAGATAATGTTTAATACACGACTATTAAGAAGATTGCAGCAATAAGCTTATACCTATAACACAATAAATAGATGTCATTCAGTTGATAAATATTTCAATGAAAACACGATAACGACCAAACTTTGTAAATGCTCCTTGTATCTTTCATCGCTGTCTGAACCACAAATTGCTTTGGTATTCGTATTATTCATATTGATGTAGTATCTTCTATCTCTTACAATTAATAAGAATTTAAAAATAAAATATAGATTGAAAAATGAACCGCTGCGGAAGAGATTCGAACCCTTTTCTATAAATTTATTTAAAATTTAAGTAAGCTTAACATGGCTAATGGCTATACATGTTTATAGATATTTTTCATCTTAATTAAAAATACATTTTTTTATTGTACAAGACATACATTTAAAATTAATGCCTGTTTACATTGTATATTAAATTATTACTAATTGTATCCTCGTTCTCACTCTACAAGGATAAAGATTTACATCTACCGTCTGTTTAAATAAAAAAATATTGACTATTACTAGCATCCAATAGATTTAATCACAAATATTTTTTTCGATACATAGTTTAAAAGTTGTAGTAATGCACTAACATACAAACATATTAGCACCTGACCATGTACGAGAAGTCAAGACGAGTTTACTAGTAATTATAAAAACAGATGGGATTCCAAGTAACATTGCTAACTGTACCCCAAGTACGGAGTTTTGACATTACGAAAACTTTGACAGTTTACTAAATCGTAAAATCAAAACAAAGAATTATTATACACAATTTCAATCAAAATCTATTCACATATTTAAAAGAACTTATTTATTAAAAAAATAAATCAAAAATTTAGAATGATTTATAGAATCATCTTAAACATAAATATTATTTTAACAGATTTTGATTATAGAGTGTATAGTAATTACGTTTTGATTTTTACGATTTGGTAAACTGTCGTAGTTTTCGTACTGTTATAAAATGACGTAGGTAACGAGTGTCTGTATTGCGGAGGACAAATGTTTGATGTAAACAAATATTACAAAAGACAAATACATACACTACCAAATCTTTTAATCATTACTGTAACCACATATTTATATTTAATTATTTTTTACTTTAAATCGTCTGAGAGTACGTGACATAAAATACAACATTATAAGTCCTTATTATTAACAATAGTCGCACTATATATTTTAAACTTCTGTACAAATTAATAGTTTCTAACAGTATGAAAATACTTTTATAAATAATTTAAATTCTCCTTATTGACATTACAATGATAAAAAAAAACTGGTGAAAGAACTAAATTATATGTTTTTTGTATATTCTTTTTTGTTTTCTAAATCCCTACCAATTAGTTGATAATTTATTATTTTTTTGTTTCCTGAACACCTACCAAATAGTTGACAATATCTCCAGCTGCAATTACTAATACTGCAAATATTTATATATTATGTACTAGAAAACAATTGTGTGTTTAGTGATTTCAATCCCACTTCTAGGCAATCCTAAATATATAAAGACGTTAAAGAATATTCAAAAGCAACGGACATGCCAACTCATGCGTGTCCGTACAGGGATCCACAACTTTTTTTTGTTTCAGCTGTTCTTTTTTACGAGTCAGGTGTGTAGTATTAATTACAAAAAGTTACGATTGTTACCAATTCTGCCACTGTATAGAAGATTATTTATTTAAAAATTACGTAACATTGTTACGAGCATAACTCGGTATATAAATTATAATTATTATTTATATATATATATATATATATATATATATATTATAAAATATAATAAAACCTACTTTCCAGCTACATATTCTAAAGCGAAACTCTATCATTTAATCATTATAGTCATACCGCTGAGTCATATTAACGTCACAATACTAATGAATTCCAAGCCAACGAAATATAGCTCGCTATCACGATGTTTCAAATATTCAGTGAAGACTTTTTCTCATGTCTATTAATATAATAAAAATTAAGTATGAAATATATTTTTCATTTCTCATTTCTAATGTGTGTAATCAGTTAAGTACTAATGTGTGTGTGTCTAAAACCTTTATCGGGAATCGATCTATTCTATTACTACACAAGTCAGAAATCCTTGACCTGTAGTAAGCAGACAGCCTTTATGAAGTTGTTCGTTGTCTAAGGTTATATACAGTATGGACATCTTATACAAGACCAATGTTGGGAAAGAATTGCCAAATCTACATCAGCATCTTTTCTTTACTGTTTTATGATTAAAGATCTCTTCCAGATCCTGAATGAGAGGTAAGAAACATGAAGCCGCTAGCGTCCAGGATGCAACTAATTTGTCTGACTGTAATCTAAGATTTATCTTCTCAGCCAGGTCATGAAAAATAGATTAAACTAACCTAACTTCCCACTTAGGTACATATGAGATAGATCTAAAAGGAAAGTTTTTGTTACCAGTTACAAAGAGAACATCAGAATAATCGCAAAATCTAGGCCACAAGTATTACAGTCAAAATATTTGCAGTTATACAACTATCATTGCAACAATTATATGACAAAATCAACAAGAATTACAACATGATATAATTAAATAACATTATTTTATTGTTACCTATATAAGATAAATTTACTTGCAAACATTGGAATACAAGCGTATGTTAATTATCTTATAATCTTAATAAACATTTAAAATTACAAGGATTTCAAACTCAACCTACACATACTTATATATAAAAGCCTAGTTGTTATGTAACATATATTTTTTTAAACTTTTTTTAACCATTTTACATTTCATTTTGTTTATCCAATGATGATATGAATTGATATAAAAAAAATATATATATACTTACTATTTTATTCAAAATTTAAACCTTAATGATACGTTTATATAAGTGAAATCAACCTTTGTTGATCTCTTAAATAAATATTTAGATCTCCCAACCAGATATTCTGAGTAAAAGTACTCAGAGTATCTGACTGGAGATCTGTGAAAATAAAAACCGTCATTTACAATGGACTCTTTACGGCTTCATGACCTTGACACAAACTTCAGCGTTTTCAGGTATATTTTGGTTAACAGCAAATAAAACCAGCTAGTAAAATTTTATTTACGGAGTAATTTATTATGGAATTGCGAAATTAAGACACAAATAAGAGAAAGGCTATAGAAAAAATAATTGACATATGAATTACTATTTGATTTTTTTTTTGAAAATTTATTGATATAGCACATGCATTGACAGTTTAAATAAGCATATCAACTCTGGCACGAATGGTTACATTTTACATACAAATTAATTTACTTTTCTGAGCAATTTGTGCAAAAAATGATTAACGAAACTAGAACGAAAATGTTCATTCTTGTTTACACTTTGATACACTCTGTACACATTTCTAAAAAATCATAATATATTTTAAAAGTTTTCTGTTATATGTAAAATGTGAGCGGTCGCATACATATTTATACATAAAAAATATATATTACAATAATCTTGATTTCATAGATAAGAGCAAATATTATTCAACAAATAGATCATACAAAAATAAACCTTCATAGGAAGGTTCGCAAAACAGCGACAGTCCCCACCAGTTAATCTCTCTCAAGGTTATCTATGAGATAAGACACCGATTGCATGAGAATAACGAGCTCTAGATACCACATAATGGCTACATTGTATGACACTTTCCATTGAAGTAATTAGTATTACTATAGTCTTTAAAAAAAAATATATTAAAACTATACTGAATTGTGAAACTGAGTTATTGTTGTAATAAAATAATTTACATTAGTGTTTTACATTTAATTTAATTTTTATGATTATTAATTTACCTATACTTAAACACCGGTCTTACAATTAATGTATATATTTCATCTTTATTGTACGATATAAATGTATACAACAGGCGGACTTGCTACAATAAAATTGTTCCCTAGCCATCCCTTAAAAAACCATAAAATGATAAAATAAACATTAAGGCGGTATAACTCGACATCTAAACTTTTTAATTACTTTAACAGATACATTATGCTTATTATGGATTTACCTACTATTTAGCACATACCAGCTAATAATACAAAAATGTAATCTTTCAAAATGGCGAATGTCTGTATTATTTCCTTGTAGTTGACGTCATATATATGAGGACAGAAATCGCAGGCTGAGTGCCAGTGTACTTATATAATTGTTTATGTAAGACAATATGTAATATATTTTAGATACATTAGTATGTATGTGTGAGCGTATATCTGTGTGTGTCTATTATTGTGTAAGAGATTGAGATTAACTGATTATAAATCATATGTTTACATACATAATAAATAATAATATCTGTATATTACGTATACTGTGTACATAAGATAATCTTAAACCCACAAACATCAACAAAGTTATTAATCAATAATAATATTTATACTTATAATCTAAATGTTTATATGTTTGTTTGTCTGAACCTACAGAACCATTTATTAATTTTAATGGTAATTTAAACAGTCTTTAGTTTGTTAATATAATTAAAAGTATTTTGTTCAAACTAAGTTATAATGAAGAGGATATCCTTACTGTTTATAGAAACGAGTATTATTTAAAATACAGCGAAACTTAATAACAGTGAAAATAATACTCTTGATAATAGCAACCTTGAAGGAACAAAATGTTTATAACTTGATATGTAACTGCAAAATAATATATAATGTTATTACTATTCAAAAATATAGTGTTAGCATTTATATTGGTATTTCCTATGTTTTATAATAATTATTTTCCCTAAGGATAAAGGATATTTAAAATACAGCGGATGTATAAATTGCTAGAGATATTGCATTATTATGCAAAAATATATTAGATATTAATTACGTAACACAAATATTGTGATATACAAACAAACACACGGAAGTAAGTTAAGAGAGAGATTTTTAGGAGTTACTGAATTGATCAGATTTATAAGATGTCTGATCGGTGAAGCAACTAATCGTAGTAAAACCTACTTATCTTAGAAGTATTTACTCATGTAATACCTACTTGACTAAAACGCAGTGAAACTAAAGAACTCAACCATCACCGTAATTGGAAAGGAGATCACCAAATTGATAGTTTAAAACCTAAAACTTTTTAGCTAATATATGTTTCTATAGTTCTATCTTATAAAATGACAACAGCGGAAATTTATAATCTATTATTTATATCTATAATTTATAATCTGAGATTAAAATAAACTTTAGATGGCCTCTACATCTCTAGTCCCTGGTAGACTTTAACACTGATATATCAAGAGACATTTCAATCAGTAAAAAAAAAATGTAAAACGCGATAACGCTTTTTTATTATTAACCACCAACTTAACCACCGAGAGGTGGATATGTGTAGATATTAACTGGATTACGGGCACTAATAATACAGATATTAAAATACAATAAAATAAAAAAAAAAACAATTGTTTTTTATAGATTATTTCATTACAATTAAAATTGCTTAATGAATATAATTCAACTGGAAGTGAAAACCCTGAAATATTTACAACTCAAACGGGACGTTGAACTTATAGCGACACTAACATTGTTTTACGATTTCAAATGTTTATTGGTCTGCTATAAATTGACCGACAATTGTTGTGAATGGATGTTTGATATATAAACATGTATGGACATCACATGACTATTATTCAAATTTCAAATTAATATAGAATGAAAAATAAAGCGATACTGGCAGTGATTTGAACCCGCGACCTCTGTGTAACCATCCCGTCGTTCTGCCAATTCAGCTACCGTATCGCAGCTATAATGCGATTAATTGTTGTGAATGTAGTTACAAAATGAAACGCAAAACAGCAGTAAAGTGGAAAAAATATTATCAAGATTATAAACACACGTGATAAGGCGACGATTACGCTATGAAGCTTATAATTTCGCAGATTACCATCGATTAGTAGTTAGACCGTTTTTTACCAATTCCAAGCACAATCAAGGAATCCTAAGGTCTTAGTATAAAAGATTCCCGAGCCCGAGAACGATCAATAAAGTCCCTCCTTTAACTATACAGCTAGGTATGCTACCGCTGCAAGATACTAGATAGCCTGACTTGCTACATGGTAGCTAATGAAACGAAAGTTTAACTACATTTAACTGTAAGCCAAAAATTAGATTTCCTGGAAAACCAGAATTCGCTAAAAGCGCTTTAGGTGTGTAAATACTGACTTCATGCCAAATGACTAGCAAAATTTATATTGGTAATTATTTTTTATTAACTTTACGTAGATAAGATTTCAAAACCAATTTAGTAAGTATAGCAATGTTAATAATAACTTACTTTAAGGCTTCAATTTCATTTAACCTTCGAAGGTCGACAGACCAAAGCTCAAGGTAGAACAATAAGAACAGGTATAAAAAATATATTTATAAATACACGTGGTGTATAAACAAACGCCATTACAATTAAATTAATCGATATTATAGCTATTTTATTATTGTAATTCTATTGCTATATATGAATTTTAAAAAATAACGATTGTCTATTGTCATATTCTTGTAATGACGCAATCAAATAACCTTCTAGAAACATCGGCTGGAATAACCCAGTTTCATTATGAAAGTATATTTTTTTGAAAGTAACATTACACGCTTCCATAATTTTAAATCACATTATATAAATTATAATTTATAAATACCAATTAGGTATATTGGTCAATAACTCAATAACTATAGACAACTAACGTCAAGTTGTAAATAATAATTTTATCTATAACAGCAGCTCTAATATAACTATATTACTGACAAAAATAATTTAGTGACGTCACTTCCGTCAGCCGTGCACAAAATTAGAAGCGTTATCTATTTTAGTTTAACGAAATTTTGTGTTTGTATATAACGATTAAAATTGTAATCTATCGCAATTAGAACGGGACCTAGTTAGCAGTTACACCATTTGATTCAGACATGCAATTATACACACATACTTTGGTATTGTAATCGGTTAAAACAGGTCATTGTACGAATTAATTTACAAATATCACTAGTTGGTTTTTACGAACATTATTTCCAAATAAATTACCGTGGTAGGGGAAACTCAGAAATTCATAAATTTTTAATATCAAAGCAAATGAGTTTGCGAACGTTATTTCCAAAAACATTATCGTAGTAGGGGAAACTCTTACAGCATTGTTTTAAGCGCATAAAATCAACTAACAAGATATGTGTAGCGTAGTGGTGTGATAGTCTCATCAAAAATAGACCGTGAAGCCAAACCAGTGTTACAAATATCATACAAAATAGAAAGTAATGAACGGAGCGCTCGACCTTGAACACCCACACGTTTGTTATTTTATATCATTATTAGTATTAAACATGATATGCAAAATTCGTAGATAATTGCAAAACCTATTACTTAGCTTCGCAATTCATAAGAGCATTATATAATGTAACAAGAAGAATGCCATATTCATGTGGTAGGACATATGGGTCGTGGTAGACTAAAGAAGAGATGGATAGATTATGTGAAAGACGATATGAGTAAAAGAGGAGTGACTGTTGAAATGACACCCCGTTGGTCGAGTTGTTAGAGGAGACGCCTAACGTATCACGGCTCAACGAGGCCCGGGTTCGATTCTTGACAGGGACAGGCATGTATGTGATGTGCAACGGTAGAGGTCTGTATTTCTGGGTTTGGGTGTGTATTAAATATATTCGAAGCACTGTATTGTATTTGTATGTTGTCTAACACCCTAACTTAGGGGTTAGATCAATTTGTGTAATTGGTACAGTGATATAAGATGAGGGTTAATAAGCAAGAATGAAAGAGAAGTACATGTTGCAATGACCCCACATAAAGTGAGAAAAGGACAGGGAGATGATGTATAATCCAGTACCAGACAACACCTTAGCTAATAATGCAATAATAAACACAATAATTTTAATGTGTTGTGCTCGTTTGAGTACATCGATCTCTTTCTTATCTTTCTATAATGATAACACTTCTCATAACAAGACTTAATAATTTAATAGAGTTCATTATATAGAAATCTGACTTATTATAATATATTCAGAGTAATAAAACAGAAACAAATATACAATGAGATCTCGAAAATAGGTTAGTAAGTTTTTTTAAATTCATCTTTTGTAGTTGTATTCTATCACCAACGCTAAATAAAATTCTGAGCATTGTAAATTATAAAATTCTAGTTCTTAAAGAAATGAATGCTAATTGCGTTCCAGCCAAAGTAAAAGTGACCTTTAAAACGAGGGCATTATGCGTGAACTGTCACGAAAGTCAACTGTTAAATCTGTTAAAATTAAATATAAACCAAGAAGCTGACACATGTCATTGCTGTCGTAACTAGAAGCGGTCATGAGGGAGGGGGTCATTGGTGTCATCCCTTATCGTAGAAGTTCATTGAAAAATCTAAAAATAGAGAATTAAGCAAAGTATCGACTTCCTGTTATAATCGCCTTAATAAGAATACATAAATACTATTTTTGATTTGATTATTAATTAATATTTTTTATAACTTTAACGAATGTTACTGTGCCTTGATTGATGGACTGACATCAAAGAGATCTTCTCAATTTACTTTTTATTTGAATATGACCCCTTCAAAATCTCGTTAAAATCGTTTCCTAGTTGTAGCGCATTAAAAAACAATTATATTATATTAATGTGTGTTTAACCACGTGAGGGAATCATACTAAATACGTAAATCAAATTAATTACTAGACGCGTTTTAAATACTATGTAATCGTTTTCGAGCAACATCAATGTTATAGTAAACATGCATTTATGTATACTATTCAAATAAATCACAGTTACATTACACAAAATTTCAAATTTAACAGTATCAACACAATCATGAAAAAGATACAACAACAATATATTGGTCAGACATTCGTAGAAGAAAAAATTAAAAAAGTAAGACTTCAAGAATCACTTCAACGAATCCGAGAAGCCATAGGACAAGGGTAAGAAAATTTTACACCTGACGTAGGTATGACGACAATGGATTCTCGGTCACGCTCTATCAATATCAGAGAGAGTAGAACAGGAATATAAAATACGTTACCTGTAGAATACGCTAATTCACGAATGTAAAAACTATTAGACGTAGGTAAATAACATCGTAGTTAATACTTTTATGAACTCCAGACAGGTCCATAAAGATGAGACGGTGAGAATTTTTATACTATTCATCAAATTGTTGCAAATACTTAATATTAAAATTGTAATATAAACAATATTTAATATAAAAGATTAGGGGTGGTCGTGGCCTAGTTCCTACTATCGAGCCATTTCACTAAAGCCACAACGACCTAAATCAGTAACATTGGACAAGATATTTATATACCTACGTGCTGTAGAAAGCATTTCATGGTTACTCTGGTATGCGCAAATATTTGTCTCAATCAACGTTTATTCAACGTACATGCGCTTGTTGAATTATGAATCTAAGGAACGCCATTAAATCTAACTTTGGATTCAGTTGATGCAGTATTGATGTTTCGGATATTTTAGACCTATTCAAGACTGTTAACTGTAATCTGTAACTATGTATTATTTAATTAATAAAATATAGTAAGATAAACTACTACTAAATACTATATATGTATATTATAAGATAAGTCTATGAGACATTTTAGTCTCCTGCCGCGTTACAAAAAATGAAGTACTCTAATAATAGCGCCGGTCTGCAGCTGTCGCCGGCAACTTGCCGAAAACGAGACTATCTTGGATCAGTCAGATAATATAGCTTTCAATGCACTGGAAGATTAATAAGATGGCATTATAAATTGAAACAGAGTTAGGGATATCAAAATAAACATGTGAAGTGGCGCCTTAGACTTGTTTCCATTTAGGTGCTAGAAGTTTTTGTCTATAATCGTAAACAAAGTATGTAAGTATATAGACATTATAATATTTGTCTATCACAACATAAATGTTTTGTGACAATGTTGTTTTAAAAAAAACTATATATTTTAAAAATAACTTTGAAATACATTTTTCATAAATAGAAAATTTAAAAAAAAAACACATTATACATTAACTTCAATATAAATGCATTTCCGTATAATCATAAATATAGTAAACAGTTAAATTAGGTTGAGTGCGCGTACGAGGTACAAGGTCAGCAGCGGACCCGCGGAACACGTTTTAGAATTTAATTTATTCTTACGAATATTAAACTTGTTTTCCTTTGATTAATACAATACACAGTCAAATGCATTTTAAAATGTTACTAATATAAAAAATAAATCATCAATATATATATTACATTTTTGAACAATCCCTAAATCGATAAATGTTTTATTTTTAATAACTATTCTTTAACTTTTATTATACTTTTTCTTTTTATTTATTGTTTTTTATTTACTCTTCTTTGATGATTCTTGGTATGGGTATATTAAGTAAAATTATAAAGAGAAGACCGATAAGAAATGTACTTGTAAATATTAATATATTGTTTCCTGTTGAGTATGGACCTACTTATAAAACGTGCGTCATAAATGTTATTTACGTATAAAAAGATCATAAAATAATCAATTACAAACGTAATACACATATAGTAATAACAAGATATACAACATATATATGTATATCTTACTACGCCTATAGACCCAGTGAACAACAGTTGACCTATATGATTGTAGCATTAATTATAGTTTAAGTATGTTTATATACGTTAATCTTTATTTTATAATTTGGCTTTCAATAAAAAAAAAACTACAAAATAGAAAAATCTCTAGTTTTACTGAAACAAAGCGTTATACATTAAGTATATACGAAAACAATCGCAAAAAAGCGCAATGTTTTGAATAATATAAGGTTCAAAATCCTTAATTTTCACTGATATTACAATCCGCGCGGCTGCACGTGTACCGACAGCACAAAAACATTATTCCTTTGTTCATTACACGCCTCGTTGGTCGAGTGGTTAGTGCAGACGTTCTACGTATCCGGCGCAAAAGAGCTCGGATTCGATTCCCTACAGGGACAGGCATGTATGTGATGAGCATAAATGTCTGTATTTCTGAGTTTGATCGTTTACTAAATATATTCGGCGAATTTATAATGTGCATTTCTATGTATTTGTATCGTTGTCTAGCACTCTTAACACGAGCAAATGTTTTATTTACTTTGGGTTTAGACCATTTTTTTTAATTTGTCTAGCGATATTATTATTATTAATATTATTATTATTAATATTATTATTTCATTACGTGCCTTATAATTTTATAATATATATAACTAATTTGAGAGATATATCTATAATGAAACCCAAAATACTAGACTGTTTTATTATATATTTTATTTTTTGCATCACAAATATTAAATATTTTTTATGTTGACGATACCGACCACCCAGATGGGTGGAGTGTGATGGGCGTGTGAAGTTTCTAACAATATCCTATACTTTTTAATCTGAAAACCATTAAAACAATATTATTTTAAGCCATATTATATCATGCTATTTTAAGATTTTTTTCATTTTTATTCCTAAAATGCATATTTTAGACGCAAATCCAATAACAAGTACATATTATGAACTACATTAAATACATATTCTCCGCTTAGCTAGACAACGGCTTTTATTATTATTGTAAGGAAAAACTGATTGTTTGTAAAGTTACTAATGCATAATGCAAAAAATAATCAACAAACGTACGAACACAAAAGGTGTTATTTTTTCAAGACACATAGTAATGCTGAATGTGTTCCTATAAAAACAGATACAAACACAGGAACATAATTTTTATTAACCATTGTTATATAATCATTTAGTGTTATTGAAGGTCTAAGTCTAAATACATATTTCGAATGCAAAGACATTAGACAAGTCCTTTGTTCGTTAACGACTCTTGAACATTGTTTTTGATCATAACTTATCGTTATATAATTTATTCTGTCGCTTTAGTTTTAATTGTTAAAAGTCGCGTGCAAGGCTACTTGTAATTTAAATGTTATAACTAAGTAACAATGTTGTATTTATAAATAATCTAAACCATTCATCCAGGGATTGTCTACTGAAAGTATGGTTTATAATTGGTGATAGTAATATATGTACGATAACTATCACAGGAAATCTATTCTGCTATCAAAATATATATATATATATATATGACGGCGCATCCGTTAATGTCATACATCAGGTTGAATTTTAGCTGTCAACCTAGCGAAGCGTCATGGTCGATGGGAGTGAAGGCAGCCAGCTTGACACATTGGTTTTTCAAGACGGCTCTTGTGCTCCACGCTTGTGACGAATCGCTTTTGAATTGCAAATATCATACGATCTTGTATTCTAATTAACACACTACTCTATTATTTATTACTGCCTCTTTATCAGAAGTGGGATCGGATGGTGCTAGAATTGAGCGAAAGACAACTAAATCGGATACAGAGAAGTTATTGAATAACATGGAATTGTTCTTATCTCGTGTTCTCGCAGCTCAGCAACCGCCAAATGTAAGTAAGTACTAAAGGAGATTTCGTATTTATTAAAAATTGTGAACGAAATCAAACGAAATTAGATGGGAGGTTTAAAGGTCTATTTGTAATAGTAAAAGTTCTTAAAAATTACCGATGCGAACTTAAAAGTATAGGTGATTCTCATAGAACCTATTAATACCCTCACGAGAATTTGCGCGCAGTGCCTCAGGGACATATTGGATTGATCGAAATAGCAACTAATGTTTTGAACTGTGAAGAGGCCGAGACGGCATCGGAAGATGAAGATAGCATAAATAATTCAAATCATGATAATGGTAGTTCTGATAACTTGACCGCATGCTCAAATACTATTTCCGCTGATTCGAGGACGCTCACAGCAGGCTCAGTTACACTCGGTATATGCTTGGATCCTGAGACCTGTAAAATTTTACATGAAGCTGATATTAACACAGAACAGGACGATTCATAGTCGTAGGTAAGTGTAGCGACCCCGTAGAATACTTTTCCTTCAAATTTGTCAGACGAAAGATGTCGTCCGAGTCAGATATCAGACTGGCTTGTTCTTGTATTTTCTTGTTCTATTAGACGAAGTATGTCGTCCGAGTCAGAGCCATTTAAGTTGGCTGACTTGTTTTCGATGTTTTGCTGATTCTGTTAAGACGAATTATGTCGTCCGAGTCAGAGCCATTTAAGTTGGCTGACTTGTTTTCGATGTTTTGCTGATTCTGTTAAGACGAATTATGTCGTCCGAGTCAGAGCCATTTAACTTGGCTGACTTGTTTTCGATGTTTTGCTGATTCTGTTAAAACGAATTATGTCGTCCGAGTCAGAGCCATTTAAGTTGGCTGACTTGTTTTCGATGTTTTGCTGATTCTGTTAAGACGAATTTTGTCGTCCGGGTCACATCCAACAAAGGATTGACTTGTCTAATAGTAGCAATATGTGACTAGTTAATTGTTAAGCTGTTTAATTGGGAGGCTGTGTCGTCCGGCTTAGGTTTAGCGAGACACTCGTCTTATTTAAGTGTATAATTGCTGCGCATTGTCACAATTGAGATAATTAGTCCTTCGTCAGGATGCACGAACGGACTATGTGTGATTGTAACTCTTTACTTCAGAGAATCGCCCGAGGACGGTCGAATGTCAGTCCGGCCGTGACGGCGCATCCGTTAATGTCATACATCAGGTTGAATTTTAGCTGTCAACCTAGCGAAGCGTCATGGTCGATGGGAGTGAAGGCAGCCAGCTTGACACATTGGTTTTTCAAGACGGCTCTTGTGCTCCACGCTTGTGACGAATCGCTTTTGAATTGCAAATATCATACGATCTTGTATTCTAATTAACACACTACTCTATTATTTATTACTGCCTCTTTATATATATATATATATATATATATATATATATATATATATATATATATATATATATATGTCCTATATTATATTTTCTAATATAAATTGATTACTATCATTAAAACATATTTCCTTGATGCATTATTTATTTTTATACAACTTTTAAGGTCCTAAATTGATAAGTTTCTGTAAAACTATTTTGAAACTTATTTGCATTTTTTCTTTAAACAGGATACTGGTAAATGTAAAAAAAATATATATATATACTATGTATTCATATTATTCGTGTTCTAAATGCTAACCTTTATCATGCTCGTATCAATCATTGACATGTATTTAAAAATTCAACATAATCCCCGTTTTAACCGAACATAAGCGAACCTCAAAAAAGTTTATTGCTTTTCCATTGTAATCTAGACAACCCAACCAAATGAGAATGTAAGCCTAGCGGGCGCGCGACGTAGTTCTGAACACTTTCGCCCGGCGCTCGGCTATTGTCGGTCACGATCGCTTCCAGCTGACAGCCCGAGACACCATATGGCATACAAAGCGCGCGAGACAGGGACCGCGCGGGGCGCACCTCCGGTCGCCGCCATTTATTTCTTTCTAGTGCTCGACTCCGTCGTAGTGACAGCGTCCTAATATCAACGCGATACCATATCGTTTTATATGTAAAAATTGTATATTAAGTTTCATTCATACATTATTATAACTGTGAGTTCTCGTAGTGATAATCGATAATGAAATCTAGTGTGTGTTATGTATAAAATGTGACGTGGTGGAACGCAAATATGTCTAGCGTTCTCACATCTGTTGTCATCACGAAATAACGTGGATTATGCAAGTTGGAATGAGATGTGGACGAGTATTAGGTAAATTTCGTATCTATATAACTTTGGGAATTCAATGTATACAAATATTTTGCAATTAAATATCGATAACAGGAAAAATATGTAGGTATAACGTGGGTAGCAATACCGATGCAAAGTGTAGGATACACATCGAGTACTTGGTCTTCCCGAGTTAAAGTAAATTAATAATGTGCAGACAAATACATCGTCAGTCATCCTTTTGTAGACACAATAAATTTACATGCCAACATTACATAAAAATGTACTTTTTATTTAACTGAAAAAGTTACTAAATCTACCCACAAAACGTAAATAAAACTAACGATTTTACAGCATTTATACTTTAGTTTTTCTCATTAAGAATGGAGTAATAAAATATATTAAACAGTTATTTAAATAAATAATATTTAAAAACTAAAATTCATTGACATTTACAACAAAATGTGGCAATGGCAAATACAAAGAATGTTATAATACATTAGATAAATATAAGCAAAATACACCGCCTTTTAAATGTTAGTAATTCTTGTATATTAGCATATCTGTTTATTCTATTCTTTCAAGGACATCAATAATTGTAAAGAGCCAGGATTCAAAATTACTTATAATGAATTTATATATAGACTCAAACACGTTTGAGTTTTTTTATAATATTATTTAAATACACATCTTTACTATACTTAAACCCAACTATTATACATACATTAACAACACAAAGATAAGAAACTGTTTAAACTTTAACTAAACCAAGCATTCTCAAGATAACTGGAATATTATTCAAGTAATTTGAAAAAAAAAATTACATACATACCTAACTACTTTGAAGAAGCTAAATATGAATAAAAACAAATAAAAAGCTAAATATTTTTTCTCTTTGCAGTCAATAAGACTATGAGGGTTATAAAATAATGCAGTGGCTGCACAAAATATTGACGCTGGCAATAATTTGCGCAGCTGTGGAGGCCGAAGTGTGTCCAACTTCATGCGTGTGTACACCGACAACACTGGTGTGCTCAGACACGCCGGTCCCTGGAGGCAGGGTCAGCAAGGCCGTTTTAGCCAATTATGGAAAATCCCTTCAAAACATCACTTGGACCAACTCGAACATTACCGCCATAGACTATGATTCGTTTGAAGGGCTATACGATCTAGAGTACATCGATTTCAGCAGAAACGAAATAAAGAGAACCGAGCACGAAATTTTTTCTAGACTGGCCCGGTTGATCCATTTAAACCTATCCAGGAATGCAATTGATGATATACCTAGATTTACATTTGCAGGTCTTGAGAACTTGGAAGTGCTAGATGTATCTCATAACAAGCTCCAAGCTATCCCATTCCGGGTCTTCGGACCGATGACTAGATTAAAGTATTTGGATTTATCTTATAATAAAATTGCTACTTTCTTAGATTACTATTTTAAGCCTAATCGCCAACTGAAAACTCTGTTCCTAAACAATAATAGCCTAGTCAAAATTACATCTAATTCTCTAGTCAATCTTAAGGAATTGGAAACGCTCGATATATCCAGCAACAAATTAGATCATATACCGAAAGCTATATTCGAGAGTCTAGAAAAGCTGAAGTATGTAAATCTAGGCTATAACAATTTTGAAAACATATCACAAGATATTTTTAAAAAACTTCATAAGTTAGAAACGCTTAATATTAGTGGAAATAGACTGAAAGAGTTGCCCCCGATGCTCTTCCATGATAACGAAAATTTGTTAACGGTCTACCTCGATTACACAGATATAACTGTTATACAGAATACCAACTTTAAAGGATTAAAAAATCTTAAGCGATTGTACATAAGACACAATCTAATGTTACGTGAAATTGAACCCTTTGTGTTCCAAGACACACCGTCTTTAACGCACTTAAATATAACGGCAAATGCATTAACATACTTGCCTCTGTCATTGCAAATGTTAGATAAATTAGAAGAATTGAGCATAGGTAATAATTCGTGGGGATGCGACTGTCGGATGGCATGGTTCGTGAATTGGATAGAGAATAGAATAAATATAGTTAAATCGGATCTAAGCTGCAGATGGGCGTACAAAGATGACATGTTGAGGTATTTGAATAGTACGAATTGCAAACCACCTCAGTTGATCAATAGCAGTCCCTTGACATTGCACAGACTCCAAACAGATGCACTTTTAGAATGCAAGTTTGCAGGAAATCCAGCCCCTTCCATAACATGGATCACCCCCACGAGAACCGTTTACCATTGGAACCCAGATCCATCCCTGCCAGATATATTCCACAAACACGGGAACGCTCACGATCAGTATTATCGCCCTATAGATTATAGTAAGTCTAGAATGAAAGTACGTGAAGATGGATCGCTCTTTATATCCGATATTCATAGAGAAGATAGTGGAACTTATTTATGTCTAGCATCCAATCCCTCTGCCAATGTAACCGCCGAAGTCATTCTTAACATAGATCCTATGACAATGTACGAAATTAAAATCTACAGTTTGTTATGTGGAGCGATATGTGCAGTGGGTTTTCTAGGCCTCACTTTACTTGTGCAAGCTCTACGTTATATATTTTATAGGTTAGTCACATATTTAATTTATTCCTAAATAAAATTATATTTTTATATAATAGTCACGAGAAGAGTTTATTTAATGTCATAAAAATCGTTTATTTTCAGATTCCGTCTCCTAGAGACTTGCTGCAGTTGTTGTTCTTGCGTAAATCGTGACGCGCCGCGTACTAGACAAATTTATCATATGCTCGACAACATTGAACAATATAAAAGGCAGCAATTGGAAAAACTAAGAGAAAACTACGCAGTTCAAGTAAGGATACCCTTATTATTCGAATATTTTTCATAGCTCTGGTTTCCAATGTTTAATCAATATTGTTTTGCTACTAGGTGCATCGCATCAAAGAGAACTGCACTCAGCAGATGGAGTGGATTCAAAGTAGCTACTCGACACAAGCCGCACACTTACGAAATATCAGAGATATCGGCACAAACCATTTGACGGCTATGAAAGATCAGTACTATGATCAGGTAGCTATTGATGTAAATATAAAATTTGTTATTTATATTCAAATTCATTTAAAAGTTGCATGTCATTTTAAAGTTTTGCTACCTTCAAAATGTTTACCATTACGCTTTTTTCTTTAAATGTATAGAAATATAACCATTCCCACTGACGCGCCGAATGTTTACGCAGGTGAAACGCGTCCGCGAATACTCCACCTGCCAATTGAATTGGGTGCGAGAAAATTACGTGTTCCAAAGGAACAAAATAAGAAAATTTAGCGCGCATCAAATTCTAAGATTGCGCGAGTCTTACAAGTACCAGCAGCAGACCCTCAACAAGGTGTTGGAAAATCTGCCCAGCCTATACTTCGAAAACTGTCGTAGCGGCTCCTGTGGAAGGAGCGACTCCATGGCCTTCGACCCGGACGTCGAGGTCATCGACATGTATCTCAAGACCAAGATCGAGAAGTTGGCCCGCCTGCCGACGCACTTCGACGAAGAGAGCAAGATGTCCGTCTACTACACGCCGACCGAGCGCTCGGCGGACTCGAGGCGCGGCTCGCCCGCCGGTGCGCCGCCCGCCGTACTCATCAACATGATAGAACGCGGGCCGCCGCCGCCGCCCAGCGAGCCGCTACTGGGCCGCGTAAGGTTGGCGGGCCCGCTGGGCGAAGACGTGCACATCAATCTTATCGAGCGCGCGCCGCCACCGCCTTGCGCGGGCCGAGCGAGGCTGGCGGCCAGCCTCAGCTCTCCCGAGTTGCGCGAGGAGGGCGCTCGCGTGCTGCTGGCTGTGGAGCTGGCGCCGCCCGGGCCCTCTTAGTACCGGGCGCGCACGCGCGTGTTCGAGCTGTACGCGCCGGGCCGCCGTCGCCCGGCGCATTTCCTGTAGCGACCCCTCCGCCGCCGAGCGACGTGCGAGGGTGGACTCTAAGAGCCTCCCGGTTCAGTGTTAGTTCGAGTTGAGAGTTAGTTTAGTGATATGTGAGTCGTTATCGTCGACGTGATCGTTGCGGTTGGTGTGTTGGTGTATCGGACCGCGCGCGGCTGTGGCGGTGTCGGACGTGAATCTCCCCGACGTCGGTGAAGACGGACCGCCGTCTGTGACGCGATATATATTTCCGAACCGAATGGGTCTAGCGGTGATATGCCAAATACGACAACAATGGTTATATTGTATGACGTTTCTTAATATAAATTATACAAATATTGTTGAAAATTTTCTAAATATTATAATAACGAGAATAAGCAAATCATGAAGAATAAATTATTTTTCAATGTACCTTAATTGTTTTTAATTTATTTAATTGATCATTTATATTATAACACAGCCAAAGTATATCTACATGTATTTATGTATATATGTAATTATTTAACGGATATAATATATTGTACATATTATAGTGTATGGACGTGTACTTTTAAGAATTCGATTCAGACTAAGAAATAAATATACAATTTACAAATAAAACTCCCAAATTCTTCAAAATATTTATTTTTCTTAAACGCTTTTACCAACACTAAATTGTAATAAATATATTAAGGAAACACTAAATTATTTAAACTATACACTACACATCTATATATTAACATCAAAATCTATTAATACTATTTGTGAATGATAGTTATTTGAAGATGCGCCTGCTCAATAAATAAATATTGCAAGTAAAACAACTTATGATATGTTATTATGACATATTTATAACCTGTGATAATATATCATCTATTGGTATGCAAGTTTTTAAAGAAACATACACTTATAGGTATATTTTTTTAATTATTTTGGTATATATAATTTGACTTCCTGGTTAAGTAAAAACGTTTTTAAGGAAAAAATCCGGGAACATTTATTTTCCTACGCTAACACTCTGTAAAGGTCACAATAATATTTATAAACTATCCTATTTAAAGAATACTTTTTATCCTAAACATATAATAAAGGAAACTAACGGAACTGAATAATTAATATTTTTACGTTATAAATTTTTATATTTTTACATTTTTATATTTTCTTTTAAAGCTCTTGTCCATAAGATAATAACTATTTTTTTTAAGATATGTTTCTTGAATTATTTTGAGTGAAAAAAAATACTGGCTAAAAATACTTTTTATTTTTTTGATATACATCTAATAACATAATCTTTAAAGAACCATAAAAAATCTAAATGTCTTATTACTTACATAAGATAATTTAATTGTCATTAGGTTTTATTTTGTGATATTTACTGTATCATTCATAAATGACTTTAGAAACTTTTTAGAAGATTTGACCATAAATACCGAGCGGTGATAGAAACCACCAATCCAATCCAAGATCTTGATAAGTTATTGTTAAATATTGTAATACCAATATGCGTTCTTTTCTATTTGCGTAAATTACGATTAATACACATATTTATTTAACATTACCTAATCGAATAAAATAATGCAATAGACGTACGTTTAAGCTGATTGTATGAAATGTGATCAGTTGAATAAAAGTGCATTGTTCAACTTATGAATTTAAATAATTTTTAAAATCATTACGGACTAGATATCGATTCTTGAATCATCATATAATAAACATAACTAATGTTATGCCTTGAAATGTCAAGAAATTTATAATCATAAATTATTATATATATTATCTCGATCAGTTAGAGCTAAAAGTTACAACACTAGTGTTGTATTCTGATATACTTAAGATGTATTATTGTTTTAGTAGAACAATTAGAATAATTTTGATTTATTATGTACTTTTAAAAAATTCTAGTCAAACAAATATAATAATATAATCATCAAATATATCTTGAAGATAATTATTGCATTATTGTTTTCTTTGAATTAAAAAAAATATATAAAATATCGATTATAAGCTCAACTCAAACTTTGTTGATAAAATAAATAACATAATTTAAAGAAATACTATTTATTTCCAGATTTGTGACTATTTCATATCACAAATAGCATTATGTTAAATAAACTAATAATAATTTAATACAAAATGTTAAAATATTGTATATTGTTTCCAAGAATAAAGAAAAAGACATGTTTGAAAACATATTTAAATAATATAATGCTTTCTTAATGAAAAAAGATATCTAATCTATAAAGTTATTTTAAGTAACAAAATAACTTAAATGTTATTATTAATACATTACCTAATGTTAAATTATTCAACAAGGTTATCCATTTCACATCAATGCAATAAAAATATGTTTTTATTTAAATTGAAATTCTAAACCAGAATGCTGATGCAAAAAGCTTAGTTACTTGAATAGAATAATGATTGAAAGTATAAACCTAAAAAAGGTTACTTATAAAGTGTAAACCTGTATAGAAACAATGAGTTTATTTTTTGAATAGAGTTTTAAGTATTTTAGATTTAAGTTTTATAGATTAATATTAATTAATACTTAGTACGTTATTATTTTAATTAAAAAAATATATTTATTTATTTATGTTCTTTGGTGATATTACAATGATTGATTAAGTTTATTTTATTAATATTAGAAAGAGGCACATGAGTTCATCAGTATATACTTTTTATCATAATAATTTCTCATATTACATAATATCTATATGTAATAAACGAAAAATATTTTTATACAGTTATTAGTTAAATGAAAAGCCATACCCAAATCAACACTAAGTACAATTTTCTTATTTTTTGATTTTCCCCCCTTTAACGGAACACCGTGTTATATTCCCTCACCCCCCACAAATAGTCACAAAAGGTAAGCCCCCCTCGACCCTGCTACAAACTATGTCTACTATTAACATTGCACTATAGGCCCTTTCCTTTATAATTTGCATACGCATTTCAAAATTGACATTTTAAAAATACCAACAAAATGAAAAAAACACAGAAAAACAAAAAAAAACGTAATATAAATGATCAAAGAAAATTCTTCTCCATTCAAACTCGTCGTAGAATTCTGTGCATTTAAAAACCAATTCTACCTAAACTAGTAAATTATAAACTCTCAACAACCTCCTAAACGTCATCTACGAAATGAACGAAGTCAATATCCAGATGGTTAACTCAGTCAGAGGAGTCAACGTAGTGACCTGGCTCTGACGTAGTTAGTCTCTAATCGTTCTGAGATAATCCTCATCCATGTATATAAAAGTCTACTAACCTTGGCGGCCGTCCTGTTCCACACAAGCACTTTGTGTCCGGAATTTAGGAGGTTCTTCACGATGCCGCTTCCCATGATTCCGAGCCCCAGGAAACCGAACTTCATCTGACTGGCCTTAATGTTCTTCTCCAGAAGTGTCTCTGACACGTTCTCAAGATCCAACGGAGGAGTGTCCTGGAGGAAAGAGTTTGGTATTTCAGTATAGGTTGGTTAAGTGCAACTTTCATTTTATTTCTTGTCTGGATTGTATTTCTTAGAGTTTTGAGTGAGATATTTCTTTTATATATCTAACAAGAAATATATAATTCAAATAATGAAATATTTCAACTTACAGGTCTAAGTATATTGGAGGGGCGGTGTAACAGACTGGACTTCTTGGAGAAGGAGTGGTTGAGCATCGAAGGCTTTTCATTGGCCAGGTCAGTGTCAGTGAACGAGCGGGAGATGCTCTTAGCCTTCTTCCGTGGCGTGGGCTTGAGGCCGGCGGACGACGACCGCTTCACTGGCTTCACCTTTGAAAATCCAAAACGTATCTATAAATTGCAGAATGGATGAGTGATGGCAATAATGGAATGGTTTCAAAATAAAATATGTATCGGAAATTGAATGCCGCATCTTACTTCATTACTTTTAATGGTCTTAATCATAACCATTTATCAAAGATCTCTGTTATTGCTATTGTAGTTATTTGTCAGTTATGATACCAAATGAGGTGAGGTATGCTACGTCATTTGTTCAGAAATTAAATGAATGAGTACCATGTAAAGGATGGATGGAGCATATTTTTTTTTTTACTTTTTACTATGAATGAAATCGCTGCGAGCTAGATTTGTATTAGGGGGACTTAATGATCATGAGTTTAATGATCATAAACATGACAGGGCTACTGTGCAGATTAAACTTATTGTGTGTAGTTTGTAACAGGCGGCTATACATACGTATATGATAAATTGTTATGTATTAGTTTACGTTTCATCGTCTTATTTAAATAGGACAAGTAATTTAATAAATAAAAATAAGTTTTGTATTGCTGTACATACTTCTCTGTTTATTCTTAATTATTATTAATATATATTTTATTAATATTATTAAAGTAACATTTCATTCGAGGATATGTAATTTTTTTAATAATAATCATCCCATGGCATGATTTGAGACTGTTTTCTAAGGAATTTATTTGACATCGTGTATTTATTTGCCTCGGTGAGTCCCAAATACTTTTAATTAATTAATTATTTCTCTCGTTATCAAATAAATTATTCACATGTATTATCAACAATTTGTAGAGTTACGGTATTTTTACTTATAGTTTTAGTTTACTGAGATGTGGTTATTACTCAAAAATATTGTGTGTAATTCTAAGGAAATTATATACATATTCCTAAGTACTTCTAAATAATTGTATTTTCTTGGGTTCTTTGGTTTTTTTGGAAAAGTAAAAACCAGGATACTATATCAGTTTTGATTCTTTTTAATATGTATATTTTCGTATACATGGAACGGCACGATTGTTAAATTATGTAGTTTTTGTTTAATAACATAATTCTATCTAAAAATAACAGTAAGAAGCAATTCTACAATTAATTTCACTTTCAAGCTATAATGTAACAGTATTTAAATTATAGTAACTCCGACTTGCATCAATATTCATCGAGTAGTTTTCTATAAACATGTCTAGATACGACTTCTTCTTAAAACTACGTTCAATATAAGAAACCAGAATTTTTGAAAGCGTGTCTCACTCTAGCTCTAGAAGTCTTTGTTTGCGTGTGTGTATGAATGAATGGGTGTGTACGTGGGAATATCATATCTAAACATTCAAAACTTATAAACATTTTTCCCTAGCTACCGAAATATTTAGGTACATTTAGTTATATTTTACAATTAGAAAGCACAATATCATATTACTGGCACCACTCATTAAATACTCTAATAGTTGGCACTGTTTCAACCATGCAACATGCAACACTGAAAACATGGCGCAGCTTTGTGTCAAAGATATAAAATAATTGTAAAAGTTAAATAAAATTTCCGTACGTTTTAATAATAATTTTGTTTCCCATTAGTGTTGGATAATTTATTATTTTTGTTACAGTTCCCTTATATTTCAACTTAATTTAATTTGTGACTATTTTGGCAAACCAAACTTTTAACAAAAAGTACCTTACATACATACATTTGTCAGTTTTTCGTAAAATTTTATTTAGAAATGTATATAATAGAAGATCAGAATAAACAAACAGCCTATAATTTTAAAACTATTGTTTTGTGGTTGTATTTACAAAAAGAACTTACTATTCAAAACATATTTAATGTACAGCTATTTTATTATCTGTATACAAGGTTTTTTGTAATTAATTGCCCACCCCTTGTAGGCCAGCCTTTCCACATCAATCCCAACAACATTATTTTTATATATTTGTTCTACTTTGACTTCTGACTTTTTACAAATCTTATACAATACAAACTCAAAAAAACGAAAAAAAAAATGTTTGCTCCCTCTGTTACTTATTACTCTATATTTTGTAAAAAAAAAGTACCTGAAAGGTCAACGCCCGGCTCCATGCCTCCCCACTCAGAGTTAATGAATGCCAATACAGAGGCAACAAAAAAATTTTGTATGGGAAAACTTAAATTTTTTTAAACGATTAATTTCAAAATGTTGTTGGTATTGATGTAGAGAAACTGCCTGCAAGAGGTGGCCAATTAATTACAAATAGCCCTGTATATAACATTTCGTTTATGTTCACCAAATTAAAAGAAATGAAATATACTCGTTCAATAACTGGTGTCCGTAAAGAAGTTTGATGTGAATGAAGATTAACGAATGTATAAACCGCCGAAATGAAATTACCAACTTCCTTTGCGGTATATTTTCTGTACCTACAGTATATTTTCCAATGGAATAAAGTTATTTGTCAAAATATCAAACTATTCTAACCGCTTATGTCAAGTACAAAATGACAATATATAAAAAATGTAAAAAAAAATATTAAATAAATACTTGTAAAACTTCAAAAACGTTTTTTATAAAAAATCGAACTAAAAACAAAAAATAAATTTATCCGACAATTCAATTTTAGTCAGAATCACGTTCAAAGATACATATATCCCAAGTTAATAAACACGTATTAAAATAGGCTGTTTTTTTTACGGAAAATTGAGCCATATTGAAATATAAACTTCTATTATTTAACTCTGTTAAAAAGATCACAGTAAATTATTAGCTTGTTAATAAGATTTTTAATTTAACATCAGATTAGACTTTAGTGCAGCTTTTAGGAAATATTTTTCGTCCGTAGGTATGTACCAAAGAGCTACCTAAGTTAAAAACAATGATTTCAAATTTGTAAGGACCAAGACTTGTTAATAATAACATATTTAAGGCTCAATGATACCATAAAATCCATACAATCATTCCATCTACAAAGTCATCAGTACCGGTTCAATTATCGAACATTTCAAGTCATCAAACACTCATAACCTAACATTGATGCTATTACTGGTTATTTACGAAGAATTGAGTAGTCTTTCTTAGCTTTTTAAATTTGTATAGATAGCGGTAAGAACAATCGAAGTGAAACGATTCCGTTTTATGTCTCGCCCGTAGTCTAGAAACGGCACGGTACGGTTCGTTATATAATGTTCACTAGCACGTATAAGCTTTTTTTTTTATTATTCATGATGTGCCACCCTAAATGTTTATGAGACAAAGTGTCATTTATATGTAGCCCTCTACAAGCTCTTATGTTCCAGTAAAAGTCCCATTAAAATCGGATACACATTACAGTTTATAGACTTATGAAAATAGTTATGTATTTTGAAACACATACAGACACTTCTATTTTATTTATATGTACTTATTTATATATTTAACAAGTGTTGTCAAAAGCGGCCACATCGCTATTCTGACGTCATATAAAGGTTTGACGTTAAGTAATCAAGTAGACTAAATTGACAGTCATTGGATGATAAATGATTATTATTTAACATAGAGCAATAATATTAATATTACAACACAAATTACACAAAATGATCTAAACTAACAAAGTAAGCAAATTATTTGCTAATATTATGGCTTTGACAATATACTAATATGTACATATAAATACACATTATAAATACTGCTAATATATTTAATAAACGACCAAACCCAGAAATACAGACGTGTATGGTCTACACATGCATGCCTGTACCTTCGGGAATCCAACCCGAGCCCCTTGGCGCCGCTACACGTTAAGCGTCTGCGCTAACCACTCGACCAAAGGGATGGCAAAGAGGAGTTATTTTACATAGAGAAGAAAAGTCAGCCTAAAATGTATCCATAGAAAAAAGAGAAAGCAAATGAGGCTACCTACGTGTCTCTCTTTCTTGCATATGCGATTAGACAAAGATAAGTATCGGTCTCTCATCTCGCCTCTTATATTATTTGTCAGACACTGACACTCATAGGCCTGCCTATCCGAAGTGTTATAAGCAGTATACTTTATATCGTAATGACGGTTTTAATTTAATACTTGATTACTTGTAAGAAATATTTACGGTAAGATGACATGAAAAACTCAATTTGAATGAATTTATAAATCCGTTAACGTCAGTCAATATTTTACTACGGTTTAACAAAACGTTTTTACATCTACACATTTAAAATACTAATACGTTCATAAAGTTCTAGAAATATGTTACTATTTCTAGCGGTTGTTAACGTGTTTACGAAAAATAATAATATATGACATTTACATTTCATATACATAACTAAAAAGTAATTGACAATTGAACATCTCAGATGACAATAATCGTCAATGTGTGTCTTCAATTGGAATATGCAAATACCGCTCATTCAGTGCATGCATTTATGCAAAACTACTAGGATTTTGTGAGAAACGTCCTTGACCCGCGAGCGGAAACATAGCATAATATATATAATAGCGGACGAAATAGTTTATTTAAGAACAAATATATATTTAAAAAAAAAAACTTAGTTGTTTATATTTAGGGAGGCCTACAAGTAGTTCACGTTTACAAAATGAGTTTCGGTTTAACTCATTAAAAGAAACTCATTTCCTGATTTAGAAAAAAAGTTATAGGGTCATTTCGCCTGTTTGCGTCCATTTAGTGGAGTTGCTGACTTTGAAAGAGAAAATAAAAATGATTTAGCACTACTTTTGAATAAAAACTTATGTACAGTGTTAATAATATAGTCTTTTTTATATTCATTTAAAGTTTTGGTCGAAAGATATAACGATTTAAATATAAAAGTGATAAATATCAGATTTGGGCGATTTAGCCAGTTTGCGTCCATAAAATCTAAATTGCGTCCACTCATGTCCAGTTTGCGTCCACCAACTTATATATAGAATGTAGGGGAGATTTTTATTAATTATTATTCAGAAAGATTAGATTTTAACAATTTATTGTTTTATGTCTAAATATTTAACTAATTAAATTTTAAAATATTTTTAATAACTAATATATCATCTTATATATTTGTCACAGCCAATGTTTTCTTCGCCGTCTTCATCTACATCTGATATAAGTATGTCATTACATTCAGCACACTTTGTACTATCTACGGCTGGTAAATTTTCTTTTCAGAGTATCAGTATCTACTGTGACTTTAACAGGAAGTGTCTTTTTCCTACGTTTTGGAGCAGTTCCTTGAAGTTTTTTTTCTCTATTCGTTCTTAATTTCTTTTTCTTACTGCTTTGTTTTTTTTTCTCCATCTGCTCTTTATGTTCATAATACTTTCTCGATGCAGACGAAGATATGGCCGCTGGAGTTCTTTGATTAAATTTTCTTGCTATGCTAAAAATTTCAGCCAACATCAGGTGGGTTTTAAATGGATCAAAGGTTTCTGAATGTGAAATGCCTTGAATAAATAATGAAGATGATTGTAAACTAGGAGGCTTTTCTATAGGTGAAATAGATGGTGATACAGTTGATGCTAAATGAATAAAAGCAGTCGGAGGGGGTTTTGATATTTGTTACTTAGTTTTCTCAAGACTTGGTGTAGTATGAGTTGCCATATCTTCTAGTGGTAAAATAAGAACTTCATCTGAAGACACTATTGAACTAAGCTACAGGTAACTGCCAAAAAGGTGTATAGGCAAAATCATTTTTATTCATGTCATGAGTTTCAGAGTTGCACCTTGATACACTGTGATTTCACAATTTCTAATTGGTTCAATCAGGAGCCGTTAATAAATTACGTTAATTTTTTTTATTATAATTACATTAAGATATTATTGATTGTAGGTATATACAATTTTATTAAATTTAAATAATCTATACATTTTTAATTACTTTTATAAATAGATAACAAGAAAACAAAGGTGGACGCAATCTGGTCTGTCCTAAATAATAGGTCATAAAATTCGCGTCCACTGCGGACGCAAAGTGGAATTTTTAAAATTTGTATGTACTAGTTTGCGTCCACCTTATTTTAACTGTCAACAATTAAAAAACTTCAGTAAATTCATAATTATGTTTTTCCTTTATTTATTATTAAGGCCTAGAAACATCTATGTATCCTTAACTTCACATAAAACAATGTAAAACTAACCGTGAGTGGTGTTGCTGCTCACTATTTTTTTACTAACATTTAAGACATTCGCAGTCTTTTGTCCCGTGGCTCAGATAAATTATTTTTTTTTAAAGGGAAGGATTGCGCTCAAGGAAATTTTGTTTATGACTGTGTATCACCTATATATTGAGGTATTGGCAGAAATTACATTTGGTTTTGTTAGAAAGTTCATGAACTTATTTTCGAGTATTTTATGAAAGGATAGCCGTCGAATGGACGCAAACTGGCGATGGACGCAAACAGGCGAAATGACCCTACATATTATTTTGTTCGATCGCGATCGAACCCTGGCATGGTCACAAAGGTTGGTGGTACAGTAATATCTTTCTTTTAATCCAGTATCAAGATAAGTTTCTGGGAAATTTAAACTATCTATATCACAAGGGCCAAATCATAATCTAAGACCAAATTTAACTAATATGCTGTCTTAACTATTCCGATTGGATAATGTAATGTGATGGCGAACCAATCATAACTCTTGACCGCGCTTTCAAATCTTTTTTACTTCATTCATTCTTCCAGAACAAGTCTTCATTATTATTGTATTATTTAAAATAATGTTTTGATATTTACGATAGAACTCACTGCTCCTATTTCAATACACGGTCTTAATGAGTTTTTAACTAGGTATACATATTTGCATCCTAAAATATGTAAAATAACGATGAATTTATATTTTAATAGTTTTGGAAAAACAATAAAAAGAGAGTCCGTGTGTAATCTGTAGTAGGTACAACATAATTCCTCAGGGAACTGTTGATTTATTGAAGGCCAAGAAAATCCATTCACCAATCATTATGAACTATCTTACTATTCTACTATATATAGATATTTTAAATTTAAAATCATCTTTATTTTAATAGGGGATGAAAAATGTCTACCATTTTTACATTTTCGAGGTATGGAGCATTTAATTTTATTTATAAAATTTCATTAAAAAAAATATTTCAAATAAAGAAACACTGTAAGAAAACATTTTATAAGAGTTTATAAGAGTGCTAGAAGCCGCCGACAGATATATATATGTAGTTTGAAATAAAAGCAATTTCGAAGACTAGCTCGGAAGCTGGGACAAACAGATAGATAGAAAAATTGTGTTTTGTACCGTTAAAATGCCAGTATGAACGTAATAAAATAGAATTAAAATTTTGAAGTCACAACCGAAAACTAACTAAACTAACAAAAAAACATTTTTATTCATCAAAAACATTTTTATATGTTATATAATGATAATATATAAGGTGAAGTTAGTTCAAACAAAAATCAGATTAATTACCTTTGGGGTGGAGCTCTTTTTCTTCACCTCGGGAGTCGGTTCCTCTTCCTCCGGCTGTTTTTCATCAGAACTATCTTCTTTCATGACATCCTTTAACTTATCAAACTCCTCCTCGGGGTTGCGGACGTGGTCGTCAAAGTCCCCCCATTTCTAGTACGATAACAATGATAGGAATTGTATAATACATACAACATATTTAGAAGTTATATAATTACTGATAAATAATTTCTATGAATTAAAACAAAATATATATACGAGAACTATAAAAAAATCAGTTAAGAATAATTTACATAATAATAGTAACTTCTCTCGCGTCTTCGTCTGGAAATAAATAAAGATATTTCTCGGGGTAAAAGCTAGTTAGTTAGTTCTGGTCTTCGTGTATCTAGAAAAAAAACTACATAGTCTACTAATATGTAGTTACATCACCCCCAAAAAGGGGGGGCCCCCTTTTTCTAACAGGACGCTGTCAAGACATTGGTTGTGTATTGAGTTAATACATGAACTACTTTTAGTGTAAAATCTTTTAAGATTTACATTTTAGATTAAAAACTAAATCTAGTTCTAACTATATTCTATATCGTTGAACTCACCTCAGGATTCTCAATATATTCTTCAATTTGGGCAACAGCTTCTTTGAAAGCGGCAGTTTTGCAAGACTTTATCAACTGTTCCTTGTGTTCTTGATACGGCTTAATGTTGTGTTCTTCGATCCATGCACTGTTAACAAACTTAGAGTTAGATCATTATAGATTTGTTAAGTACATACTATACATAGAATATGCAGATCAAGTAAAGTACATTATATTTAACAATGGATCGCATCAGCCTGGTAACAACGAAGCAGTGCTGACTCCGCAAGTGACACGTGAGAACAAGATACATGCCGCATATATTGCATAAATTGCATCTCTTTTGAGTCTAACATCGAACAATTGTCAAATTATGTATTTTACTTGAAAATAAAGATATGACTTTAGTTCGTATTAGCGTATTAGACGTTAGATTATTTGGGGCAGAGATCGTTGAGGGAAAAAGATAAAGTCACTAGCAATGACTAGCCAATTATATATCCTTACTAGTTTTATGTACCGAGTATAGTTAGTACTTTGGACATATCCAAATAAAATTAAAAAATATCTTGTCTCTCTGTAAAAGGTTCAATTCTTTACATAAAACTCCCATTTATCGAATAA
The DNA here is from genome assembly GCA_959347355.1 of Napeogenes inachia. NCBI lineage: Eukaryota > Metazoa > Arthropoda > Insecta > Lepidoptera > Nymphalidae > Napeogenes > Napeogenes inachia. The sequence goes on along the minus strand of OY365793.1, from coordinate 16,996,815 downwards.
ATTATATATATATATATATATATATATATATATATATATATATGACGGCGCGTTTATTGAAATATGAGCGGTTAATCCCGAATAGGGTAGTAGGTGTCGCCACTAGTAATGGCGGTTGTCATGGAGATAACAACTGTTGCTAGAAGTGCACATATGCTAACCTATTGGCTCTAAATCCAATTTAATCTTATTGATTGTTTGTGATATTTTGTTAAACAGTTAAAAATTGAATAATAACGTTTTGGACAATACGAGTGTACTTCTATTTTTAATAAATTCCTATCGTTACAACGCCCATTATGAATAATAACAGCCAAGACCGCTATGAGGCTTCTCATGACGCTCCTACATCAGAAGTGGGATTACCAGCGAAGAATAAGGAACAGAATACAGAGTTTAACCCTGACACTCCTGAGTACGACGCTCGAGCGTGGTGTGAAACCGTGGACATATGCTTACAAGAAAAACCTATTTCCGGCAGTGATTTAGTAATCACAATGAGCAAGGCACTGAAGGGAACGGCGTCAGCATGGCTTGCCCAATCTAGTTTTACCGGTATTACGTGACCGCAATTAAAAGATCTGTTCTTAGCTAGATTTGATGCTGTTGAGACACCAGCTGCGAACTTATGGCGACTACTCAATAGAAGTCCAAGGGAAGGAGAGTGTTTATCTGCGTTTGCCAGGCGATTTATGAGCACTATATTAGCACTATGGACGTCTGTATCGAAAGAACAGATTGCGATCGCGCTTTCTTTTGCACATACTTCAAAAATTGAGCCGCGATTGCAAAGAATAGCATTTACTACTGAGATTGACACTCGCTATAAATCGTAACAGGAACTTATGGCTTTCGGTTTCAGAAAAAGACGACCCCCGACTAGTGAGAAGACTTCTCCGACTGTGAATTAAAGAAGCCGCGTACAGATAATGCACGGCGATGCTATAACTGTAGCAAGCCGGGTCACGTTTCTCGGAAATGTCCAGGAAATAGTAGTCGTGACGGCAATTCTACTACACGATTCGAGATTTCAGATACTACCTCCTCTGAGCAGCAGGACGCCAGCTCGCAGAAGAAGACAATTACTGCAACATGCTTCAAGTGTCTGGAACGAGGCCACATCGCGCCGCGTTGCCCCAGTGCGGATGTCAAGGGATGAATGTTTAGGGACTTTTGCAATGCATACAACATTAACCTACATCTTATAGCTACCGGTACAAGTCGTTCAAATGCAAGTAGAACGTGTCATGTCCACATTAAAGAATATGTTAACTGCTGTCGAGGTAGACAATAATAAGTCATGGCAAGCTGCACTGCCTGATATACCGCTATCCATCAACTGTACTATGAGTAGGGTTACAAAAGTAAGTCCTTTAGAATTGTTAATAGGAAAGGTTGCTAGGCCCCTAAACTTAATGACATTAGATACAGATGACAGAAGTGGATTTATTATAAGAGAGCAATCGACACGAGCAATAGAATTTAATGCTTCTTCGGAGAAAGTAAGGTTCGATAAAAGTAAAGCAAAATTAAAAAAAGTTTGAAGTACGTGATTATGTGCAACTTGAAAACCACAAGCATAACCAAACCAAACTTGATCCAAAATTTAAAGGCCCTTTCAAAGTAGGTGAGCTGTTGGATGGTGACAATGTTGACAGGTATTTACTTCGGGCCCTTGATTCTAATAGGACATATAGGTACGCACATGACCGTATACGGGCTATGCTCGAATGTTATGTTCCATTGAAGTTGAGTGGCGGACTGGAGAATCTAATCAACCAAATCCAGTCAGAATGTGCCGATGACGGCCATGGTAAGTAATTACATAACATGTGCATCCTACTTTTTAGTCTAGGAGACAATGACTAGCCTGTGTGGCGTGGACTGGCCTGTGTGGCATCTGGCCTATGTGGCATGAACTGGCCTGTGTGGCATGGACTGACTTGAGTGGTAAAGACTGGCCTGTGTGGCAAAGACTGGCCTGTGTGGCAAAGTCTGGCCTGTGTGGCAGTGACTGGCCTGTGTGGCAACGCCTAGCCTGTGTGGCAACGACTAGCCTGTGTGGCAACGACTAGCCTGTGTGGCAACGACTAGCCTGTGTGGCAACGACTAGCCTGTGTGGCAACGACTAGCCTGTGTGACAACGACTAACCTATGTGGTAACGACTAACCTGTGTGGTTGCAAATAGCCTATGTAGCATTAACTGACGTATGTGACTACATTTCGTAATACTTAAATTTAAAAAAAAATGTAATTGCTGTAAGTTGTATGACATGAACAAATGAGAATATTGTGTGGTCAGGAAGACCGATCGCGAGATAGTATAACGCGCTATATTTATTATCCACAGATGAGAATGGTACACACGAGGACGTGTGACAATGCAGGACGGCCGTGACGGCGCGTTTATTGAAATATGAGCGGTTAATCCCGAATAGGGTAGTAGGTGTCGCCACTAGTAATGGCGGTTGTCATGGAGATAACAACTGTTGCTAGAAGTGCACATATGCTAACCTATTGGCTCTAAATCCAATTTAATCTTATTGATTGTTTGTGATATTTTGTTAAACAGTTAAAAATTGAATAATAACGTTTTGGACAATACGAGTGTACTTCTATTTTTAATAAATTCCTATCGTTACAACGCCCATTATGAATAATAACAGCCAAGACCGCTATGAGGCTTCTCATGACGCTCCTATATATATATATATATATATATATATAATTAATCTACGAAAAATTCTAAAACATGAAATTTAATAACTCTCTAAATCGAAAACCATGATTTCCTACTTTATGTTACCAATTAAATGAAAGAACAAATGCTCAGTTTCATACTTTTTTTGTTCAGTAAAAGCAATATTAATAATATTATTAGCAAATATATATAAACTAAATATTTCTTACTTAAATAAGTTTTTTTTAACTTCATTGTCTCAAAAACACAATATACTCTATTCTTTCAATTCCACAGCAATATGTTCATTGCTTCGTGTATTCCTACACTCATTGCTTCGTGTATTCCTACACTCATTGCTTCGTGTATTCCTACACTCATTGCTTCGTGTATTCCTACACTCATTGCTTCGTGTATTCCTACACTCATTGCTTCGTGTATTCCTACACTCATTGCTTCGTGTATTCCTACACTCATTGCTTCGTGTATTCCTACACTCATTGCTTCGTGTATTCCTACACTCATTGCTTCGTGTATTCCTACACTCATTGCTTCGTGTATTCCTACACTCATTGCTTCGTGTATTCCTACACTCATTGCTTCGTGTATTCCTACACTCATTGCTTCGTGTATTCCTACACTCATTGCTTCGTGTATTCCTACACTCATTGCTTCGTGTATTCCTACACTCATTGCTTCGTGTATTCCTACACTCATTGCTTCGTGTATTCCTACACTCATTGCTTCGTGTATTCCTACACTCATTGCTTCGTGTATTCCTACACTCATTGCTTCGTGTATTCCTACACTCATTGCTTCGTGTATTCCTACACTCATTGCTTCGTGTATTCCTACACTCATTGCTTCGTAAATTCCTACACTTATTGCTTCGTATATGTCTACACTCATTGCTTTGTATATTTCTACTCATTCAATCCTACACTCATTGCTTTGTATATTTCTACGCTCATTGCTTCGTATATTCCTACGTTCATTGCTTCGTTATTCCTACACTCATTGCTTTGTATATTCCTACACTCATGGTTTCGTATAATCCAACACTCATTGCGTATATTCCGGTAAGTCTCGCCAAGCAATGTCCAATGCAAAGCAATGTCCAATGCAAAGCAATGTCCAATGCAAAGCAATGTCCAATGCAAAGCAATGTCCAATGCAAAGCAATGTCCAATGCAAAGCAATGTCCAATGCAAAGCAATGTCCAATGCAAAGCAATGTCCAATGCAAAGCAATGTCAAAAATACAACAATATTAAATAATAGAATACAAATAGCGAATGTGGCGGGGAAATTCAAATAAGTGAGAGAAAGAGACAGATATACAAAAGAAATATCGTTCATAAATGTCGCACCCGTTGTCAAAACGGCTTAAATCACTTGTAATCTAAATCTAGACTTTGTATTTATTCCGGTTACTTCAAACCATAACAGTATTATCAGCGAACTTTACTCCAAAATAGTGTTGTAGTGTATTGAACTATATGGATGGAAACTCAAATTAACATTGGTAGGTTATTCATTAACTACATAGCTTGTTTTCGTAAACGAATTATTTTTGTGATACGGCGCTGCGCCTCAAGATGGGTAATTTTAAAAATATTTTATGAGTGTACTAAAAATTATTATCAATATTGCAAATAAAATAACATTATTGCAAATATGTATTACAAAACTTTGTATTATTAATTAATGATCTTTTATAATGATAAAGTTCTGTCTTTTAAATTAATGAAATGATATTATTTTGATATGTTTTAAATTGTGTGTATGATTTTTAATTTGAATAATATAATATGTTCAATAGTAAAATTATTATGAAAAAAATCCCAAATTATCAACATTTAAAATTAATGTAAATAATAAAAAACCATAAAATATGACTAAAAAAATGCAAGCAATATAATCCAAGAATTTCAGGCTTTACTTCTTCCTGTGTAACATCAAGTAATTAGCCTTTGTTAAGTTTTTACTGGTTCTTTAAGGACTTTAAATATTCCTCTGTTTTATAAAGTTTGTTAAAATATAATTAAGTTTTATAAATAGCACAACAAACATTTAAAAATGAAATGGAAATTTCAAATAATATTTCACCTCTCTTTTGGGGTTTCATTTTAAAAACTTCTTGTGTACTGTAATAGGAAAATGATATATAAATGTTTATACATCTTCATATACAAATAAAAAATTCTTTCGTGATTTTTATTCCATTTTACCCCCTTAAGAGTAGAATCAAGTAGAGTCAAGAAGAGTCAAAGCAGTCAATAAATAAAATCATGCTACCATACAATCTCTAGATGCAACTTTTAACGGTTTATGCAAAAATCGTTGGGAAAGCACTCAGACAGCAGACTTTTTTTACTTACTAGACAAAGTATTATATTCTATCCTGAAAATTGGGCACTGGCTTGATAAAGTAATGTCTGTCGTAATCTTATGTATAATATAACACTTAAAAAAAAAAATTTTTGTTTTTCAGTAATTTTTGCTTGAAAGAATAGCAAACATCTATCAAACATCCATACTCTATTATTATCTCTATTATATTAAATTTAAAAAAGAAGAATAATTACAGTATAAAATAAATCAATTTTCTATAATATAATCATTTAAAATTAATCAAAACTTATGATTATTACTATGGTAATGTAATATATAAGAATCATTAAATGCAGCATGGACCACTTAAAATATTTAGAATCTACATTATATTATATTAACTTATATTTAGGAAAATTAGACTTATTTGTTAAATATACAATACTATATTTAGAAAACTGACAACATTGCTACAAATTGTTTTTTTATGCTAACAAAACTTCTCAAAAATTTTACAATAGTAGTACCTTAGATACTATTATAAGAAAGATAATTGATAGGTGCAATTTTTTAACATTATTAACAAAATAAGCAAATATTATTCGTATGTTTACATATTATTACTTACTAGTTATTTGTCCCAAAGAAGTAAATACATTGCACATTCATAGCCTTCTTCGGAGGCTTTAGTTCCGGAGTGGGAATTGCCACCTGAAAACAGATATTTAAAATATTATATTAGTGTAAACACTAAAATATGCCCATGATCTATCTCTCCTTCTCTAACAACATATAATGATAGAGAAGGACATAAAATATGAATTTCGTTTGTTTACTAAAAAACTTTATCTACTTTTCCAAAGCGTGGTGTCAGTACAGACGTTTTAATATAGGTGAAGAACTGTGTACAACCCATTAGCGTCTCATACAACAAAAAAATTCCCGCTCATTAGTTTTACAGCGGTAAGTTAAACAAACATAACTGAAAGTATAGCAGGATCGAAGCATGTATTGTCAATAAATATTTTAAGTATATAATTTTATTTATATTAGCTTAAATAATGTTATAATAGGATAAAAAAGTGACATACCCGGCCGGGCCAAGGACTGAACCCCTTCATTTTGGCCCTGAAACAAAAATATATATAGCGCTAATTTTCACTAACGACCTTATAAATGGTTTTGTGAAATTAAATTACAATTTTTACAACATACCAAACTAAATCACCAAGTTTATAAGCAACAGACATGATGCACGTCTACTCTGCACCAATTTCCACGACGAACTAAATCATAAACAATGTAATATCTACTTCGACATAAATTTTTCCGCGTCTAATAATAGTCTATGGTTGAAAAAAAATGCAATTATTTAATAGAAAATGGGATTTAATGGGGTCATGTATTAACCATAATCTTATGATATATAATTCATTTTATCTCACTCTTTTCAAATAAAGTCCTTTAATGCACTTCATATTAAAAGTACTTTAAATTTTATTGTCTGTGGTCGTTTTATACTCTTTTGTCTGACATATTGCCATCTTATATCATAGTACTATTTTTTAAGGTAATTTTACTGTCTGATCAAGCAACTTTTTAGAATTTGACCTTAATTTTGAAATATATAATAAAATAAATATGATTGGAAAAAAGAGTATAGTTTTATTGATCGCTATGAATGTTAACCTTTTTTCTTAGAAATTATTCAAATGTTAGCAACTTTTTACAAATTTACATAAACAACACAAAAAAATGAAACAAGAAAATTGAAACCAGTAAAAACTTTGCTTCCTCGATTATTTATTACTGCGTATTTTGTACGAAGTACCTTAAATTACAACACCTGGACGCCATACTTACTTTAAAAAAATAATTTTTGTACGGGAAAACTTAAATTTAAAAAAAACCTAGAACAAATGTTATTGGGATTGATGTAAAGAGGCTGAAGCAAGGGATGGCCCATAAATTATAATTAACTCGGTATATTTACAGTTTTAATTTGTTATATTGAATATAATTTGGTCGAGTGGTTAGCGCAGACGCCTAACGTGTCACGGCGCAATGGGGCTCGGGTTCGATTCCCGGCGGGAGACAGGCATTTATGTGATGAGATGTCTGTGTTTCTGGGTTTGGTCGTTTATTAAATATATTCTCAGTATTTATATATGTATTTCTATGTATTTGTATCGTTGTCTAACACCCTTAACACAAGCAAATAATTTGCTTACTTAGGGGTTAGATCAATGTGTGTAATTTGTCCTGATATTATTATTATTATTAATTACACAGTAATTATAATAAAATAAGAAAAATAAAGAGCCAGAAAAATTTTTAATACATCAGAAGTAGGGGCAGGTTTCCCAAACTTCGTACGTGATAAATTTACTAACCTATAGTTAAAAAATATGTGTTTCGCACTGCCATCGTCAAGATCACATATGAATGGGATCACATATGAATGGTTAGGCAACGACAAGAGTCGCCTATCGTAGTAGTAATTAGGATTAAATTCATAATTTTTATAAACGTATAGTTTGAAGTCTATATAGTTTTGACACTTTATTTTGATTCATGTATTTTTGTAATATATACTAACCACGACTAGTGTAAAAGAATCGTATACAATACTGTCAGTTTAATAGTTTACATTTAACTGATAGTCTTAGCTTCATAGCATCATAGCAAAGTAACCTACTTAAAAACATAGTTAATTTTTTTCAATCTATACAAATTTCCAATGTCTCTGATTGGAAGTTTACTGTGAAAACATTTTTAGATTCTGCAATTTTAATTAAAATTCTTTTGAAAAACATCAGTCACATCCCTTTACCATTTTTTTTATCTATATAAACTTTTGGGAACAAAATAAAAATTATTTGCCTCTTTTTTTTAGATGAGCGTAAGCGAAGCTTTTAACCGTTTGGGAATCAATTTTTTGAGGCAACATCACAGGAAAACCACTTGACCAATTTTAACCAACATTGGCACGCATGTCAAGGACGTGTCTGGTCTTGTTCTCCAAAAAACAGAATAAAAAATATTGTTTCGTTTTAAAGATATGATCAAAAAGCTGAATCTTCCATAGACTTAAACCTAACTTAACCTGCGCGCTCGCCAATCGTTACTCCTTAATCGTTAATCCTTTCCGGTACCAGCAACTTCATTGGAAGTCCTTGGGCGGACTGACTTTAGTATCATAAAAAAGGGGGAGAAAGCTCAGCTCAACTCCCGCAGCGCATTGTGGCGGATCCTAGTACTTATATTATGTGGCTATGTGCTCTCCGTTATAAAGTTACGATGCTGGTAATGGTAGAAATGTTTCAAATGGGATTAAAAAAAAAATATCCCGGCATATTATACGAAAAATAAATTAATTATTGATGCAGTTCTCACATAAATATATTTTGAACCCCTTAGCAAAAATTTTTTTTTTTTGTGTTATTTATCAAAATTATTAAAAAGTCGTAGAACATATATTATTGGGATTGATGTAAAGAGGCTGCCTGCAAGAAGTGGTCAGCTAATTACAAATACCCCTGTGTAAGAATATTACATAAGTAAAAATAATCTAGGTATAAATTAACATTAGTATATATATATATATATATATATATATATATATATATATACAGTAAAAATATTATATATATATATATATATTATTTTTACTGTATGCTTTTAAGGACATTGTAAAACAAAACCTTGCAACATCTAGTTGACAATTGAGAATTGACATGTTTTCAATTTCCATTGTTTTGAATTCCTCTTTGCAGGTTACTTTCTACTTAAAACATATAAACCTCAAAATAAGGTATTAATATGGTTCAAGACCTGTAAGCTGTTCTTAAGATTATTATAATGTCCAAACGACATCTATTCCAGCACCATTTAGATAAACGTAAAAAGGCAAAACTTAATGTATCTGTATCAGATTACAATTTTCCTACAAGTCAAAATGTTGACTCTAGCGAAGGTAATTCTATTTTGTATTTTGTTCGCATACAAATTTTAAAAATCAGTCAAACAATAAATGTTACTACCTTTTGTTTCCTAGACATGGACATATGGGGTGACGGAATTGATGACGAAATGCTGCTACGCGCGAGTCAAGCTGCCGAATATGCAATAAGTAGTCAAAATGTTAGTGAATTACCAAGTTATAGTATATGTATGGACCCTCCATCGACAAGTACCCAAATACAGCAGGCGACGCCAAGCACTTCTAAAAGTGGTTTTCAATTTAAAGTACCGAGTTCAAATAAAGTATTAGCCACTTTGACCTCAAAGCTCAATGATAAATGCGAAAAAATATCTTCACCCTTACAAGGCATTTCCAAAGTGTGCAATAGTAATGACATAAATATCAGTGATGACTTAATTTTTAACAACAAGATATGCAAGGGTCAGGATTCTGATGAAGTTTATAGACAGCTACTGCAATTAAAAGAGGAAAATCAAAAATTAAAGTCGGAAAATGGTAAACTTTTAGAAAAATGTGTAACTAAAGAAGGTGAGGCGTCAATATTAAGGACTCAGTTAAGAACAAGTCAAATGGCTGTAGATAATGCAAGAATGAATAAAATTAAGGCCCAAGAAAAAGATCAAATGGAGTGGTCTGAGAAGTTAAATATCGCAAACAAACAATTATCTGATTTGAGAACACAACTAGACTTCAAGGTAGATTAAAATACATTTATTTTGCACAAAACTTTTAGTTAGACTAATAAAAATCATGTTAATTTATTTTAGAACCTAGAAATAATAAGCACAAAGGAAAAATGTAAAATGTTGGAATCAAATAAGGTGAAACTAACACATTTGAGGATGACTGGAAATAATAGTTGTTTGAGGTATTTAATTAATATATGGTATATAAATATATTTTATTAATTATAATATAATTTAGTGTATTCAATTGTCAAGTAACAGTTAATGTTTTTCAAAATAGTTACATCCTAAATAGTTGCTTGATAACTGCAAAAATATATTATATACCTAATAAACATGAAATTTTGACATTAAAAGTTTGATAACGAAATTTTATTATTCAACTAGCAGTAGCTCGCGACACCCTCCACATGTTTATTGATAAACCATGTATTTATATTTCTAATTTTTTTTAACTTTACACAAAAAAAAAAATTCTTAGTAAAAAGTATCCTATGTTATTTACTAATAGCTCCAAAATTATGTGTACCAAGTTTATTATGATTGGTTGAGTAGTTTTTGCATGAAGACTTAACAAACAAACATACATTTGCATTTATAATATTAGTAGGATTACAGGCTTAATTTTCTCTGAAGCTAGACTGGTTTAGCTTAATTTCAAATAAAATGATATGATAAGTTGAGTTATAGCTTTCCATAATCATAATTGCAGTCAAAGCCACAATAACAACAGATATGGAACAAATGACACCCAATCTAGAAGAATTGAGACCACTTCAAATGCAGTCCAGACTGAAGACAGGTCTCATTTCATTAAACTTAATGTTGGTTTTCATACAGGTAAACATATGATTACTATTAATTGATATAATTTAAGATTACATATTCATATTATTTTTGTTAAACATTTACCATATTACTATTGCACTAGAACATCCTACTATATATATCAAATATTAAATTTAAATACTGATCAATGAAGTAAATTAGTGTATATAAAGTCCAATTTTAGTCAGAACATATCCATTTTATTAAACTTTATTAATATTGAATACTTCTTTTTTTCAGACTATACAAGACTAACAGAAATGCTACCCATCATAATAGATCCCACATATGAACAATGTTCCATACTGGAGTATAATGACAAATTAAAACAGTGTGAGTCATCAAATAAATTCCGTATATACACAACATTCCATAGATTACCATCCACTGGTGTTGTCAAGCAAAGCAGACAAAAGTTTAACTTAAGCTCTATTTATGAAGACCTAAGTTATATTTGCACCACCAAAGAAAGTAACATCAAGAAGTGCCTACATGTTAGTATATTGCAAATTTTATTTATGAAAGTGAACACAATTTAATAATCTATGAATAAATTGAAGTTAATTTGTATTGAAATAAATTAGAGTTATCTGAAATCATTATAATTAATAGGCTAATCAAAGATAGTAAAACAAAAACTGAAAACTATTCTTTATACATTTCTTCAGATAGTTAATGTTGCAAAAAACATTCTACAAGATATACAATATGAGCTGGAAAACATACAGCAGAGGATCACAACAGCTTTCTCTAAAGAAATGGATGAGGTATATATGGATGCAACAAAAAAAATTGTAGAAGTATCACCACAAGACCTGTTAAGTGGCAAGTATGTATTATAATAAACTTTTAACTCTGCTTAACATATTAGATCTGCTCTGACTCCTTCCAAATGCTCTATATAAGGGTTTTACGCATAACAATTACATTTTAAACTAGGGCAGGTAACATAATTAACCACATCTATTATAATTTAAGGTTATCCGGAGTTATTTGTAATTAATTGACCACCTCTTGCAGGTAGCCTCTCTACATCAATCCTAATTACATTTGTTCTACGACTTTTTACAAATCTTGATAAACAACACAAAAAAAAAGAAACAAAAAAATGTTGGCTTCCTCTTTTACTTATAACTCTGTATTTTGTAAAGAGTACTTAAAAGCTCAACGCCCGGCCCGCATACCTAGGTTCTGAGTTAATTCCAGTTCAGAGGCAACAAAAAAACATTGTATGGGAAAACTTAAACTTTAAAAACTATTAATTAAAAAATAATTGTATAACAAAGAGGCTTCGGGGGGTTCAGGCATCTTTCTATCGTGTGATCACCTTGGAAAGTAGACCTGGGCGTTGGGGGTGGAAGGACGCAGGCTTTCTTTACCGGGGTCGGCCGCGGGATCGCTTCTGGTACTTCTCTGATAGCAGAGTTGACTGTGGAGTGGTGCCGTCGCTGTATGGGGGGGTGCGTATTCAGCGTGAAAGGTTGGGAAGGAGAAGGGCTCAGCCCATTCCTTCCCAGCCGTAGGCCTAGGTGAGAGGGGGGGCGACCTCTCTCGTCATTGCACAGGTCTATGACGTAGGGGTACTCCGGTTGCCCGGGGTACCCTTATCAGGGGGGTTCCGCTGAGGCGTCGCGGTGAATGTTTACGCGATCCCGTGGCGTCTCATTTTAGCGATGAGGGCAACCGTTGGTTTTTTTAGTGGGGTGCCTTAAAAATGGCAGTTGCCGAGTGCCGCACATACCACCCGGCCATCGCCTTCCTGGCTGGTGTGACGATGCGGAAACGCATTTTTTTCAACAAAAAAAAAAAAAAAAAAGGGAGGCTGCCTGCAAAAGGTGGCCAGTTACTTACAAATAACCCTGTGTAGGAATAACTTGAATCTGAGTTCTAGAAAAAACTGTTTTTTATATTGATAAATAATTTAATTTCAGAGCCCTGTATAAAGACGAACAAGGCATACTTGCTAGACGGATAACAACAGTTCTAGTTTACATTTTAGAAGATATTAGATATAGAGATGTCCCAGAATTTTTGTTGGAAGACAAACAGACAGTAAAACAAGTTTTGGTAGATTTAATTAATAGGATATGTGTTCTGACCGACCAAACTGTGAGTACATAGTGATGGTTATCAATATTTTAAATCTTTTTATTCATTTATTAATTTTTTTTATTAATATGGATTTTTTTCAAAGTTATATGAGCTGTTAATAATAATAGTTGATACGAATCAACTATTATTATTACTATTATTTAGGTACTATTTTAATTTTTCAATATATATTTTCAGACAACTGCCGTCCTCTACAGTGGATTACTATTATCAATAACCTTTTTGTGCAAAACATTTATAACACAAGGCAATATACACATTCTGGGAATTATGAAAAATATCATATTATCTCGAACCATGGGTTTTGTGAGTTGTAAAATATTACAATTACTCGAGATGTTTTCCAAGCAGGATGTATTACAAGAAATGTGTTGTAAAGGCGCTGTGGGGAACCTAAAACTAGATCATGAACAAGGCGTTTTACTGTATAAAAGAGGTTCGGAACAATTTATTATTGGTTTATAAAAAAGTTGAGTGAATAATTAGATAAAACTATTTTAAACAGACTTAACTCTATAATACTACTAGCAGACTCGGCCACGCGTTGCTGTGGTTGCTAAGGTTTTGGATATACCTATTACATTGTAGTAAACTATTTAAGAAGTCACGGTATTAGAAAAAAATAAAATAAAAATTAAAAAAACCCCCGACCGCTAAGTAAAGGAAAAAATTTAAAATGCAAGTAAATTTATCAAGGCCAATAACGAAATAACAATATTTTGATATAAAATAATATTGTGACTTAAAATTAAGATGTAAGTTATCCTATGTTTCAAGTTGGATCAAACTACACACGGTGTGCAAATTTGATTAAAATCGGTTAAGTAGTTTAGGAGTCCATCGCGGACAAACAACGTGACACGTAATTTATATATATTAAGATTATATAGTTAAGTTTGTTGTACATACAGAGAGATACACGTACCGATTTCCTTGAGGCCAATTAGTCCATTTATTTCAAACTTTGCGTTAAAATATCGTTGTAAACAATATAGATAATTGCTAAATGCGTTAAAAAAATATTTATTTCTATTAAACATTGTTTTAACAAAATAAAAAAAAAGTGCCTTAGCACCCTAAATGTATATATTATGTATGAAACAGACATAAACATATGTTTGTACAATATACATATATGCTTTTTGAATAGTTCTTGAATTAAAATAAAAGATATTATTTTTAGTTTGTCTTTTACAGATTCATGTGCTCTACAAATTCTTCTTAAACAAGTAGAGGCAGCTCTGAAAAGTATAGAAAAGCAATATTTAGTGACACAAGCAGTTGATTGCGGCAGAAGTATTCTAAAGTTGTATGGTAAATTAAATAGTTTTGGCCAAGAACAGCGTGATAGATCTAGGTAAAATTCTACAATTGATTAATTATCAAATACAATGTAACACCATAATCCTTAACAAGTTTTACATATTATAAATTTACCTTAAAGGTATTGAAGTTTCCTCATATTAAATTCTTTCACTAATCAGACTCGAACAATTATTAGTATTACAACTACTTATTAATAGATTAATTAATGTAACATAATTCCAGATGTGAGTGCCAGAATGTGTTGATACAAGTCATGGTGTATGCACTAAAAATATGTGCAGACATGTGGACTAATAAAGAAAGGGTAATAGGTAATAATATTTTATAGTGTTATTTGTGTATTCCACTAGTATATAAATTTATTACACTGACACAAAAATGTCAACCTAACTATTATGTTATCTTCTTATATTTCACAACACATACCAACTATCCTATTTCTATAACAGGTGTTAGAGAACAAACAGCCCTTCATGGGGTTTGTCAGAGTGGTGTACAAATATTATACCCTATAGTGAGTACAGAGTCAGATACTCTGGCACACTGTGAGGGACACTTGCTACAGTTGTGCGAGATCAGCCAGACTAACTGTGATGAACTACATTGTGAGTATTGTGACTGAAAACCCAAGACATTATTAGTGTAAATTTTCGAAGTATACTAAAATATTGATGTCTACAAAATCCTAAAAAAGTTAAAAAGTTCAGAAAAAAAAAAAGTATTTATTTTTATAACAATGCACTTTACAATATTAATGTTTAATTACAGGCAACATGATATCCGAGATAATAAGCATATTCCAATCTGGTACAGAGGAATCTCCACAGAGCTACAACAAGCAGGCTTGGATCAAGAGCTTTCAGACTTTCTCTATAGGCGAATGAATTAATTACAATTGTAAATATTATTTAATACAATATATGATTTGATTATTTGTGCTCTTATTTATATAAATAAAAATACAAAAATTATTCTTCCATTTATTGGCTACTTACAATAAATAATATAGAATGTCCATATACATCTTAATTCAGTTGTATCATAAACAATGCAGCACAGTTGAAGTATTTACTATCTGAATTGAGGAATGTGAAATTCCATAATCTATAAATTCAAATAAATCTATTAAGTTATCAATAATTATATTCATAAAATCTTGAAGTATTAGACCTAAAATTAAAAGAATTTATGTATAGACAATTTGTAAATAATTTCTAGTCAATTAGACTTTAACCGTACTACTGACAGGAGTAGATACAAGTGTAGGTATAACATCAGCTCCATCTGGCACATGAAAGAAATACAACATAAAGCCAGATGCCAGAAGGAAATGGAATGCAAGTATGGAACCAATTAGAATTAAGGAATATTTAGATTTCTTTAGAGCTGGTAAAAGCCAGAAGACAAGTACAGCGCCCGAAACTAAGGCTGCCATAAGAACAAACAGCCATTGCAGCCAGGATACTTGAATGGTCCATAGAATAGCTACAGGAATGTATATAGATAATGAATAACCATATAGGCAGAATAGGGATATCATTGTTGGTGTTGTTGAGGCCTGAAAAAAAAAAACTTATTAGATCATGTCAGCAGAAAAAAAAACAATCTATTTTATTGCCATTGAGACTATGTAAAATTTGCCCAAAAGTAGTCCCATAGTCCCATTAGATTGATTATGATTGACATTTACTTGGAATCTGTTGTTTTTTAATATAATATGTAGTATCAAAATTTAAACCATATTACACCTAGAATTATTAACTGAGGACCTGTACCAAAATAAGTTTTGAAACTAGGAGTTATACAAAAAGAAAAAAGTTAGAAATATCAGACTACTGTGTGTGTACTGACAAATTTACACAATTTATACCTGATTTTCAATTTCATCTTGCCCTTCAGTGACTGTAGTCCACTTGAGTGCAGCCCACAAAGCCAGTGGCACCAACCACACATAACAGAAAATAGCAGTGGCAGCATATGAAACCAGGTGGTAGTTGTACCTCCAATGTACAGCTTCTTTGTTTGCACTCTGAAGGTAGTTAGCTATGTTGCCACTTACACCTATTGTAAAAATCTGGAAAAGTAGTTTTTTAAAAAAAGACAATGTTTGGAAGGTCCAGAAAAATCATAGCTCACTTGATAGAAGTTTTTGTACAATGTCTACACTAGGTTTAAAATGAAGCTACCAATAAACATACCAGTGTAATGGATATCCAAATAGGTCCGTACAAATCTGGTTTGCCCTTGATTCTTTCATCAAAGTAGTTGCGAGATACCTTCTGCGGCAAAACTGAGGAAACAATTCTCTCCAACACCTCACTTGTTTGCACATCAAAATATTTTTGATAGTACTCTATAGTCCAGAAGTTATGATTAGCTAAAAAAATCAAGTAATAAAATAAAAAGACGATAATACTTTACGAAATGTTTACAAATTTATCAACTATAATTTTGCAATGAATAGTAAAGCATACTTTGAGTTTGAGCATACTCAAAAGGACGAAGAAACGAAATTCTATGATAATAGTATTGTTTCCTAACTTGAGTCGCTTACTTTGGGGTGTGGCTTGCTGTTCTACTTCGACAGGAGCTTTAGGTTCTTCATACGTATAATTCGAGTTAGTCATGGAATTATTGTATTGATTTGTATGAACAGCTTCCACGTCGATTCGAGCACTTCTCTCGTTGTGTTCGGGCGAATAGTCCTGAAAGTTCAATAGTTCACCGGTGTGAACGTTCGCCATTGCATTAAATTAGTAGTAATCTTATAACAGTAAATATTATAGATTTTTAAAGAATAAAGACTGGATAGATAAAGTTTAACAAAAAATCATCATCACAAATTACTATTGTCAAATAAATTGACAACAATTTATGAAGTGCCAACTGTCAAATGTGAATTGTGAACCATCCCGCATCCGCCAATCACAAAGGTTAGAAGTTGTCGACATATAGGGTGCGTTCAACTAAGCGCTCACAACGATCACGCTCACGACCATAGTTTTTCCCGATCCACTTACCTGCGAGCGTTTGAAGTGAAATGGACTATGGTGTGTTTTGAGCGTAGAGGTAAATAGTATATATATGGCGAGTTAATGAAAAGAAAGCAAAAGATTTAAGAGGTTAATTTTTAATCTGTAAGGCTTAAAATACATTGAAATAATTATTAATTACATTGATTTATATTGAAAATTTTATAATTAGTGGTGTATATAATTATCCTAAGTTTAAATATTATTAAAATGTCTTTGGCGGCAACAGTTGGATATTTAGTGATGCGTCAAAATAATACTCCAGAAAGTAGCAGTTCATCCAGTTGAGATGTAGAATGGTCTACAATTTTACAAAAATATGATTGTAAAAAAAAGAAAACTTCAACCACGTATTATTGATTATGATAACGTAGTTTATAGTTACTCAGATGATGCATTCATTTCAGGCAAATGATTTTCCATAAGCTGTAATTTTTTTTAAGCTTGTTTCATATAATTATATTTACCTTTGAAGGCACGTACAGCATCCGCTGAAGAAACATTCTCTTCAAAAGTAAGTTTTACGGTCACCATTTTTAATGCGTTTCGTTTTGAAAGTACCGCTAATTTTCTCAACGCTCACGCTCACAACGACCCATCTGAAAAGGTGGGTCCACCACCTTTTCAGATGGGTCGTTGTGAGCTCCTAGTGAGCGTTAGTTATGACGCCTCCCTTGCCCCCCATCTCCCCTCCAGCCACGATGCCACTACTTGCTACATGATGATCGATATTGTAAAAACCATTAGTAATAATTGAAATTTATACAACATCATATATCAAATAACAATCAAAATCAAAACTCATAGTGCACACAAAGTATTGATTCTTCCAATCATTTGTAATATTTTACTTTTAAAATTATGCCTATTGTACATTGCAGCCATTCCACTATTCACTAATGTTTTAGTTACATAAACACCTCTAACTTATATTTAATCTCCATATTAGTATCCAACTTATAGTATATAATTTTTAATATATAATATAAAATTCAATTTTAATAGAAAATCTGGTGGATATGATATATAATATAAAATAAATCAAAGGTCTGTGGACGATACCTAGCATTCATACTATAAACATTAACCACATATTCGCTACTTTAAATCATATTCAGTCACAATAGAAAATTAAAAACCCCAAGGCATGGTACTAAGCTAACTCTTAACTTAGAGAGCACAAATAAAGAAACTATTTTATTTATTAACTATAGACTTATGAAAACGCTATATCGGTATTGCAAGTGGCAACCCACAACAAGGATTTGGCTCCTGGCTAGAATTATGAAAAGTAAAGTGGGGGCTATCGATATTAGAAAAACATCGATGTCATAATCGAAAGCCCAACATCGATGTTCAATATTTATCGAAAATCGAACATCGATGTTCAATATTTATCGAAAATCGAATATCGATGTTGTATAAAATCGATGATTTTTTAAAATAATTGACCAAAAATATAATATAGTGAAACCGTTACAACTTTATTAGGAACAGAACAAATTATTTCATATTCCAATATTTTTTATTAATTGAAGGAAAAATATTAAATAGTTGTATTATTTTTTAAATAAGAACCTTTTAATCTATTGAGAATAGAACCAGCTTTAGAACAGTCTCTCAGATGGTGCTGATGTATGTGATGAGCATAGATGCTCGTATTTCTGGATTTAGTCGTTTATTATGTATGTATATTTGCAGTATTTAATGTATATTTCTATGTATTTGTATTGTTGTCTTACCCCCTTAACGCAAGAAAATTATTTGCATTCTTAGGGGTTAGATCAGTGTGTATAATTTGACCTGTGATATTATTATTATTGGTAGAATGTGAGACCATGAGCTGACATTGACGACGATTCCGTTAACATCGATGTTACGATATCGTTCGTACAGCAACATCGATTACCATTGAATATCGATGACCATCGAATATCGATGACCATCGAACATCATTGGCCATCGAGCATCCCTAGTTGGGACTTGGGACGCCATTTTGAGTTAAGAAAAGCTTGAGGTGACTACGTATCTTCATCAAGAAAACCTTCAATCTTTATAATTGTGTAAAATCATACGTGCTTTTATGTAATCTACCATGTGTATATCGTTTTGTACGTGAGATAGTTCATTACATTATTTAATATTTGCCTACACGTCGTTATCTGCGATAACGTAAGTTTTCTAATGATTTGGAAATTTTACGCCATATTGTTAAATCGAGCCACGTAACTTTAAATTATTTTTTATTACAGTGATGTGCTGTGGAGTGCAGTGCTTGGTATGATAATCAGATCATCAGTGGAAACTGGGCATCATGGCGAAGGAAATAGCGGACGAGTACGAGTCAAGCTTGTCGGATTTAACTGTAAACAGCAAGCCTCTTATAAATATGTTGACGATTCTTGCGGAAGAAAACATCGAGCACGCTGGAGTAATCGTTGAGACAGTGGAGAAGCATTTGGAGAAGGTGAATTTGCATTTTTAAATTTCGGCATCGTCGTTGGATGGGCACGATATCACGTGAGTCGTGAGCTATCGGGAAAGTGTTACAAAGTTAAGATCACAAATGACGCCCATTCGGTGCGTGTTGTGTATATTGCGGCTAACATCTTTGTAACCAGTAGCTGGCGTTATAACAGGTATCTCCTAAATTATTTTTTTACATAATTGCAATCTGCTTGTAACAATCGGGCCAAATTTTCCTAATATCTTACTGTTCTGTTATATATCTCATACATGAAATAGTAATCAATTATTAATTGCTATATACATTTTATTGATTTAATATGTTTTACTGGGAGGGACCCGTTTTTAAAACTTTAAATTTCTAGTTCTAAATAAAAAAATATTTACATCTTTTGTTAGTGTTAGTTAAACCCATGAAGATTATGTTGTATTCTTTTTTAATATGTTTTTTATCATTATATGACATGGTTTCATGTTATGAAAGGTATGTTTAAATGTTTTCAGACTGTAATTGAAATTGAAATTTGGTTTTGTTTGACATGTATTTCGTTCTAGTTTTGTCCATTAGGAGATACCTGATTATGTTGTCATAAAGTTCTCTTACACTGGCATGTATTTGGATTGCCATACCCACTCATTCATCAGTTGTGTACTATGTTGTAAAATAAAGGTTTTTTTAAACTGAGTTCTTATTTATTTTCAAGTGTCGATACATTAAAATGGTTGACAAAAGAAAATTTGTATTATTCTATCCTATACCACAATACCAAGAGTTATGAAGAACTCAAGAAGTCATACGACCTAAGGACTTTGTCCCAAGGTTTGGGATTAGACAATATTTATTCCACACAGGTGCCTCCGGACATCAAGCTGCCTGTCCTCTATTTAGTAGATTCCATCATCAAGAATGTGGGTGGTGCTTATATATTGAAGTTTGCGCAGATCATCGTTAACATGTTTACTAAGACCTTTAAACAAGTATGTATATAATAATAAAATGATACATACTTTTTTGTGTAAATTTTCTCTGTAACATAATACCATTCGCAGGTGGATGAGAAAATCCGTTCCCAAATGTTCAAACTACGTGAGACATGGCACGACGTGTTTCCATCTACAAAGTTGTATCAACTGGACGTCAAAGTGAACCTGATTGATCCCGCCTGGCCCATCCAGGCACAGCCACATCAGTCTAACATCCATGTAAATCCAAGTTTTCTGAAAAAGGTGTTTTTTTAGTTGATTATGTTTGATATTGTTGTTAGTGATCCTACTCATATATGTGTAAACTAGTTGTATATGTATCTTTTATTTTGAAGAAACAGTATTTCATTCATTTTTATTAATATGTATTTATTTACGTTTATTGCTTGTTGTTAATTATTTTAGAGTATTAGCTAACAGTAGATTTTATTTTAACAATTGTACAATAAAATACTTAATATTTAAATAACTGACAATTAAAAACGGGTAACTCGGCTAAACATACCTAATACTAAATACTTTCCAACAGCCGACGCCCACAACGAGTACGTCAGTTCTTACGGAGGAAGAGGAGAACATGCGCGCAATCCTCGCCAAGAAGGAGCAAGAGTTGCTAATGCTCCAGCGGAAGAAGGTGGAGATGGAGTTGGAGCAGACTATGAGACAGCTGCAACAGACTGTAAAAAACCATAAAAAGGTACAAAATGAGAATTTTGTATGAGGTTGACTGCTTAAATGTTGACCTTGTGAAAAACCATAGAAAGGTACAAAATGAGAATTTTGTATAAGGTTGCTGCTTAGTCAACTATATACAAAATTCTCAATTTATGCTTATAATGATATATAAGCATATAGTATATATGTATATAGTATTGCTTAACATAATGGTTATGAAGACTAAATCTACACATACATAATATTGTTCATTGTCCCGCAGCCATCCGCGGCCCCTGCAGCCGGCCCGCCCCCCGCCCCGCCCGCGGCAGCAGCGGCCTCCCCCGCGGAGCCGCTTCCCACCGTACACCCCGTCAACGGCCCCGCCCCCTCTGACCAGCCCGTACCCGCGCCCTCTCTTCTCTCTATCAAGCAGAGGCTCGGACCTGTAAGTATTTATAATATTACTTCAGTGTGATTGCTATTGTTGACCATATCAGTTAAAATTCTTATCAAATTTTATCTACAATACAATCAAAATTTTTTAATATATTTATTTGAGTACTGTGCACATAGTAAACTACTTTATAGTTTTAATGAAAATTGGTTTAAAATGACATTTCTAATTCACACAAAATGCTTACATAAGTAATAATACATGAGTCACAAGATGGTACTTAGTTTTACAAAATTGCAATTAATAATTATAAACATGTATAGTTAAAATCATACATATTTAATAAGTTCTCCGTCGCTATTATGACCGTACATTAAACCAATAATTGTAATTTGTATATTTAGATTTTTTAATAAAATAAAAAATATAGACTGATTTGTCACTTTTTAAAATTTTATATAAACTTTGTCGGAAAGAGACGCACGCACCAGTTGCATCATAAAAAATATATAAACTTCGTCAGAAAGTGAAGTAGTTAAGTTGGATTATATGTCATCAACACATCAAGTTGCATGATAGACATAAAGATCACTGAATTTTTATACTATATTACAATCTATTTTTTTCTTTTTTAAATTATGTTACAGTAAATGAAAAGAATTTCTAATTAGCAACATGCACAAAAACTAAAACATTTATTCAATCACAAAATAATATTTTTTTTTATTAAAAACATGTTGTACTTGTATTGTTATATTTTTAATTTATTATTGTAATATATATGTTTTTATATATATTATTTAAATATTTTACTTGAGTTCTTCATTTTATATTTTATTATCTTCTTTTTATTTAATTTAACACTTTTCCACCTTGTATCCACCTAGGAGAGTGTAATGCATACATAAGGTAGTTTTTTGGCATGGATTTAGAAAGACCATTATCCATTATTAGGAAACTAA
The DNA here is from genome assembly GCA_959347355.1 of Napeogenes inachia. NCBI lineage: Eukaryota > Metazoa > Arthropoda > Insecta > Lepidoptera > Nymphalidae > Napeogenes > Napeogenes inachia. Next base: position 16,974,369 of record OY365793.1, on the reverse strand, counting down.
ATGCAATCAATATAAACATTACACATAAACATATATTAAAATTTTGTATAATAGACATCATCGTCAGCGTACGTACAACGGTCCCCCGACGCAACGACTTGAATAAGTACATAATAATATTATTTTATCCTTTTTGACGTTTTTAGGGTTTTTTTTATATTTAGTTTTTTTTTTTTTTTTGCTTTTTATATTTTTTTTCCATGTTGTACTAAATTAAACTACGAACACACTAATTTTACTTGGTTAGGTTTTTACTATCAATATGGTATAAGAACCATTCACTAGTATCAATAAAAGCATAGACGTTTTATTGGAGAAGATTACTCCTATTTCAACCAAAAGTAGCTAAGAACCGTCTCGAAGAATCAGGCTTTCGATTTAAAAAAACCGCATTGAAATCCGTCCGTGAGTTTAGCTGCTACGTTGCCACAGACAGTTACACAGGTCAAACTTATAATACCTTTCTTTTTGGATCCGACGTTTTTTTCAGAGTAAATGATATATTGAGAATGAATTATTGATTTGAAATTCAGGTCTTTTTTTTCTAATGGTTATTACATCAAATAATGATAATACTCTGATTGTTCATGACAATTAATAAATTTTCTCTTTCCTTTTGATTATTATGATGACATGGAGGTATTTGATTAGGTCAACAATATTTTATATACTAATATTAAATTAATTCCTGAAAATAAGAAAGCACTTCTTGTAATCTTGAAGCGTTGCATACGACTCCATGCAGTTAGGTAGATCTTTTGTGAGCCGAGCTTAGTGATAAGAACTCTATTAACACTAGTTAGCGTAAGTCTGTATTTATATACTAACAATATTATGGAATAATTTTCTGAATTAAACGATTATTATTATTATTCTAATGCACATGGCATATAGAGAGAATTGCTTGTCATTACTGAGAAATTAGTGATCTTCATAATTGATCTCATGGTCATACTATATATAATTTATGTCATATTTGATAATTGCTTCTTATGAATCAATAAAGTAATTAAAACACTTTAAAATATGTCATTACTAGGGCTTGTGTGAGCATAGGAGAGATATGATTACTTTTGGCGACATGGGAATTTTTGAAACTAAAAAAAAATAATTATTGCACAATACAAATACAGCTTATGTATCAACCAGTTATTTTTTTTGTTTAACATTTGTATAAGTTTTTTTTATAAAATAAATATGCAACCTCAAAATATTATACATTTTTTTGTATATCTTGTATATAACAATTGCAATCGTCCTCAGCCGGTACACAAGCCGGGCTCCGCGGGCCGCATCGCCCCCGTCAGCGGCGCGCTGGCGGCCGCGAGGCGAGACCCGCGTTTGGCGCGCCGCCCCGCACACCCCGTGCACCCTGGCCGCGCCGCCCACACCGCGCACGCCGCCCCGCCCTCCACCGCCGCGCACATCGCGCCGAACGTGTTCGACATCAAGCCCCTCCACAGGGCCACTAAACGGAACGCCGCCATCACCATCGAGGTCGCCCCTGACGCCGGCGACCCGCGCCTCGGGCGCGCCAGAAACCGCAAGCAGGAGAGACGGAACGAGCGGGACAGAGATAAGGTCGAGACCTCGAACGACGATAGGAGCTCGATGGATTCGTATATCGATAGACTCCAGATCCCGGATCCCGAGAGGATCAACAGACTCCCGCCCATACCGAAGATATCTCGCAACGACAGGGAGGATCCACCCCAAAAGAGGAAGAAGGAGCCCATCAGGGAGAGGAAGAAGCGCCGGGACGCCAAGGATGGCTCCGGCTCGTCTCCCGAGAAACGTCAAAAGTTAAAGGAGAAAGACAAAGACAAAAAAGCATATCCGAAAGACCGGATGGAAGTCGACGACAAGCAGTACTCGCCGGAGATGGTATCCTTTAAGGAGCTTAAGAACTTTAACAAGAAACACTACATGCGGAGAAATAAGGAAAAATCGGAGAGTCCGGAGAGATTACTTAAGGAGGACGAAAAACCTCCCGAAGAGTCGACAAGTAAGATATCATTATTTAGAATGCGAGGGTAGATTCAATGTTGGAATTCTAGTCTAACTGTGATATTAGGATGTAAGACACCGACACTTGTGTGGAAATAAAATGTTTATCAACTCTTGGAGTATTCATATTAACTAAATGTTAGGACTTTGTACCCTCTACTTGTAAGACTAGCTTTATGAAGGAACTTTGCTAACATTTTCTTACTATCTTGTACAAGTGATGTTGAGCACTTCAAAATCTAATTAATCTATTGTGTGATGTTATAAAATTTATTTTTTATTTATAACACTAAGTCTGTGTTAACATAACTTTTAAAGTCAAGGAAGTGCTTCAAAAGTTTCATTAAACAAATAAATATTAGCATACCCAGTGAGCTGACCAAAACAGAATATAAATTTTAATAATAGCAAAAACTATCTAGTCACTACTACCAGTATATAAGATGTTACTAAACATTTTAAAATCTTTGCTTATTGGTAACATTTCAACAAAACATTACAATTATTTGTAGAAAACAGTAAGTCCTTTTTTTACAATAATGTGGTCAATAATAAGATAAGATAAAAACTCTATCCGATAAGAATGTAGTAAAATTTTAAAACCGTCAACAATGAGAGCTTTACTGCTACTGTTGGTTTTAATAATAAACTGAATCGAGTTCTGAAGGAGTAAAAAACATCCGTTACGCAAGAAGTTTTTCAAACAATATAAGGTTTTAATCTGGACTACAGAGAAGACTGAGAAATGGATTTTAAAAGAACAATAAAACAAGTATTTTTTACAAGTAGCTATATGGTCTATTCTATTTTTAAGTTTATAAATTTAAATGGGTAAACCGGATATCAAATTGCATGGTTCCATATATATATATATATATATACCATTTCATTTTGTCTTCAATATGAAAATATATGTTTCCTTTGCCATCCAGTTTTAGAGACCACTTAGATGATTTATTCTTTGGTTACATCTTTATTAGTTTTTTTACAAATTTCTTCCATCTAATGGTGGGTTACCCTCTGAATCTAGAACAGATTATTTAATTACATATTTTTTATTGTTATCTTTTAAGCTCATTTGAAGTTGTCATTTACAACATATTGAAGATAAACATTACTATTGCTAAGAGTCTGGAATTCACTATCAATTATATTGTTAGTTTTCTTAAATTTATTTAAATTTAATTCAATTTATATTTATGGTTACAAGTAATCCTTAATACAGTATTAAAGTATTTTTGATTGCTTATAACATAGTTATACAAACCTAGATCATATAGACACATTTATTTGATATAAATAATTGTATAAATAAATAAATTCCAAAGAGAGATTCTATATTAGGAGCTATATTAGGAATTGTCTTTACATTTCGGTGCACTATATTTTTAATGACCATTTTTCGTTAATATAGTAGAAATGTAATCTTTATTCAGTTAAATATGTTTATAATTCTGAACTCGATAGTCAGCTCACTGGATAAGACATTTCTCAATTTTGAATATTTTTTTCAAAAACTTCTTATTTTTATAATTATCTTGCGGCAAAAACCATCAGAACCTTGCAACGCTTCGAACAATGAGGGTCTTTAGAACACAAGTGCCTTGTTTGAGACAGAGGAACAGGTAACAGTGTCAGGATAAACAAAAAAGACTTTAGGCTGCAATAAATAGAGTTGTGTTTACAGATCCACCTGAAATAATCGGGGACAGTAAAGATGTAGATCTGCGAGTTTTGCATCCCGTTACTGCAGAAACTGCTGCACCTATTGTCCAAAAGAGACCTTCCACTGAAATGCTCGAGGGCAAAGCGAAGAAAAATAAACTTGATAAGTTTGATATGTAAGTATTCAATTATTTTGGCTTATAAATAATTCGTGATAGTTATACAATTTTACTTTAAATTTTGACTTGACTATTGTTGTTCAGTCTTTTTGGCAACGAAGACGTTGATCTCCGTCAGCTACCTCAAGTAGAAGAAGCGACTGCGCCTCCGCCACCGTCAATATCTGAATCTAATTCTATACACAAAGATGAAATAAATCCTAAAAATTCAGAGGACACGATGGCATCCCCGACTCGTTCTCCTAGAAAGGATTGGCAAGAAGTTAAAGAAAAAGAAGAAACTAAGAAAACTCCCTCAAAATTAGATCTCGTCAGAGCTAAGTTAGCAGAAGCTACTAAGGTTAAAGACGGATTGGGGCGTCCGTTACTATTTAGCAAGTCACCTAGTATGTACCTCATTACTATTTATATAAATATTTAAAAAAACAACGTATTGTTATTCATTGTTTGTGATTTATTTTTCAGGTGTAGAAAGAGAACGACGTCGTACATTTAGTTCTGATGAAACTGAAACAAAAACAGATAGCACGGAAGAGTTCGATGCAGATGATCACAAGAAAACCATATCTATAATAATGAATCAAGCCAAGGAACAACTGTCTGATGGTCAGTTGGACAAAAATCAGTACAATACATTAATGTATCAGGTGTTACAACTAAATGAGAAGCTGAAGTTAAAAGAAGCTAAGCAAAGGGAATCTCTGGAAGTATCAAAACGAAAACTGAAAGCTCATGTAAATGATGATAATAAAATGCCTTCACCTAAGTCATCCCCTTCAGAGAGGAACAGATTCGGTGATATTGATGAACGAGTCGCTTTAGGACCGTTTGCTGATTCTGAAAACCAAAATAATCACCACGATTCGGATATGCGAGTAAATCATCACGGGGACAATATAGACGGAAACAAAGGTGGTTTTCCAATGCCGCCGATGATGCCACCTATGTACATGGGACCTTTCCCTATGTGGCGAGGACCTCGACCAAGAATGGAAGAATTCGGCCCTCGCCGATTTAGGGGTCCGATACCGCCTTACTTTAGAGGAAAGTTTGATAAAAGAGGACCAAGACCACCTTTCGATATGAGAATGCCTCTTCTTCCAACACCTAAACTCGGTATGTGCCAGGGTGAATGCCCGCTCCAACCATATGAAAGGTCAACATCGCCGCCACCTCTCGGCACTCCCGGATATAATCTGCCTCCCACGGATTATAAAATTTTAGAATATATTAATCAAGACCCAGTCAAGACTATACAGATAGATGGCATACCTAGAGAAATCAGATTCTACGGGGAAACTGCTATTATCATGCTTGATTGGGACGACCCTCGTGTTATCAAATTTTTACCGGGCTGTCGGCGAGTGACCTTTGATAATAAAGATTCCGTAGTCTTGTCTTTCAATGAAGGATACAAAAAGGTGGAAATAGATGATCAAGTATTTGACATCAGATTTGGAGCTCCAACTAGAGAATTATATATAAACGGCAGATGGTACGAATGTTTCTTCGGTGGGCAGCCGTTAGGAGTGATAATAGACGGAAAGCCCCGTCTAGTACATTTAGAAGGGCCCCTGCCTCAAGTTGACATAGGTAAAACAAAACGAACTGATTTAGTAGCTGGTAAAATTAATCTTATAATCAACGCAACTAACATTTGTCCTGTGTATTTGGATGCTAAAGTGCAAAAGTTTCACGTGAATGGACAGTTCTTTACAATTCGATTTGTGGATTCATTGCGGACTGCGCTTATTAACGAGAAGCCATTTAAAGTCGAGTATGGTGATCTTCCTAAGCCAATATTTGTTGGAGGAGAGAAGTATTTCGTGCGATTCTCCTCGTTGCCAAAGAACATTAAACCTGGACAAGTAGAGATTGCAGATATGGAAGGTAAACCAACAGAGTCTGCAAAATCTGAACCAGTGCTTGAGAATGAAAATGTGCCTATGGAAACTGATTTCGAACCGCCGCTAGAAAATCCCGTGAAGCCTCCTAGTCCGGAAGGTGAAATGAAAGGCAAGTAAAAATTCTACAAGTAGAAAATTTACAAAAAAAAATATCTTTAAATTAATATTTTTATTTTCTGCCTTTGTATAATATATATTTTAAACTTACATTCTTGTTTACAGGTTTGGACATGTTGGCCAATTTCATGCCAAGTGACATGGCGCCGGCTTCTAGTTCAGAATACAGCTCTGCGGAACCTCTTTTTACTAAATCCGAATTTATACCTGGGTTGGAAACGCCTGTCGAAGAAAAACCTGCCAGTGCCCTACCATTGCTGGGCAACATTAACGTTAACGATTTATTTGCAAAGTTAGTGGCCACTGGCATCGTGCCAATGCTAAACGAAGTAAAACCAGAGGCTAAGATCGAAGTTCCAGAAATTGAGGAAACTAAACACAAACCAAGAGAAGATAAAACTGTTATACACAAAGTAGATCTGTTAAAGCCAGAAACACTGCGCATGTAAGAATAACTAACATACCATTCTTAATTATTATTACTTATTTTCATGACCAACTACAGTTTATAATATTTACTAGATATACAGGTTTATTTGTAATTAATTGGCCAGCTCTTGCAGACAGCCTCTCTAAATCAATCCCAACAACAATTGTTCTACTCATCATATGTTAAATTTGTTTTCTGATATTTTCTTGTCATTATCTAGTTTAAAATCAGTCTACAATGTGTTTGAGCTACTTACCTATTATTATTTTATGCTTAACAAAACTAATTTAACACCTGCTATAAATCATTGAGTCACTGACAGACTTATAAACATAATTCACAGAAACAAATAAAACACATAAAATATCCCATATGGGAATCAAACAGACCGGGGATGATTATTAATGATTGTTGTGGCGTTGTCCTGCAGTAAGCAACGGGCGCTGGTGCTGAAGCTGTACAGCGGCATGCAGTGCAGTGGTTGCGGAGCTCGCTTCCCGCCGGAACACACCGTGCGATACTCGCAGCATCTGGACTGGCACTTCCGACAGAACAGACGAGAAAGGGACTCGGCTCGACGAGCACATTCGCGACACTGGCACTACGACCTGTCCGATTGGCTGCTGTACGAGGAGCTGGAAGACCTGGAGGAGAGGGGTAAGACTTTTTCTTTGGTTAATTTGAAATCCAGATTCAAAAGTAAAACGCCCTGAAAAGTAAGTAGTCTTAATATAAAGTATTAATCAATAATTCTGATTTTAATCTCAACATCTTATTTACAGAGAAGAGTTGGTTCGAGACCGGAGGATCCGAAGAAGCCCCAGTCAATCCTGCAGAAACTGTAGTTGAAGAGAGTCCCAGTGCGGCCGCAGGCGGCGCTCCGCAACACAACTGCGCGTTATGTGGGGACAGGTTTCACCAATTCTACAACGAGGATCAGGAGGAGTGGCATCTGAGGAATGCTGTGAAACACCAAGAGAGCTATTACCACCCGCTATGTTTGCAAGATTATAAAGTAAGTCAATAAATATATTTTTAGTCTAACTATTGTTACTTTGTCCTATTAAGATAAGTACAATCCCTTATATATGAAGTTATAATTTTTTTTACCACTAATCTGCAATCCCTAGGCCTCCCTTACAAAAGAGGAACCACCAGTAGAAGAACCAGCAGTAGAAGTAGAAGACGAACCTCAAGAAGAAGCCATAGAGATTGGCGATGCAGCAGAATTGTCAGATACGGAGTCTGTGGTAGAGGTACTGGAGACTGAAACCCTAGAGCCAGTCGAGGTAACGTTCTAAGACACTGTTTATTTCTTAAATTAATAGATTCCAGATTTCCTCCAACAATTATTAACTCAATTAAATCCTATTAACACCAAAAAATAATTTAAAATAACTAAACTTGCGGATTCGAAACTTTGCTTATACCTTCTTTCATTTTATGTAATCCTCAAACTTAACACATTTTTCCTCTTTTATTTATTTATTATACCGCCACCACAGATCGAGGTTGAGGAAGAAGGTGAGGAAGACGATGTGGTGCTAAATGCGGAACCAGTGGAGCAAGTGGAGGTGGAAGATGATGACACTGACGATGAGACAGTCGCACAGCGCGCAGAGAGGGACCAACGAGTCGAGATAGATTTTGCTAAGGTCAAGATTAAACAAGAACCCATTGACCCCGGTAAGTACTTTATATTTTATAGCCCGAGATATGCACTATCTTCCGACTTCGATTTTTATACTTTAAGATTATATTTTAAACTGCAAATAATCACATTGTTATAAAAAAAAGGTTTTTTTTTTCTAATATTATATTACAGCTAGCTATATACATATACTAAAAAGGTGTTGAATATTGATTTTTTAATAAGTTTTCTCAATTAGCTTATATTATGAACATTTGTTATGTATAGTTTGTTAGTTACAGAAAAATAGTACAAAACATTAATTATTATCACTGATGCCTTAATTTTTAAATAGATCTATTAGATTCTATATAGCATTTAGATTATTAAGCATATTAATATTGCATAATTGTAAAATGAGGTGGTTATTGAAAAGTTTAAAGGCGTAATAGAAACCTAAAATAAGATATTATTATAAAAAATTACATGTAGAAACCCTTTGTTCACAAGTTAGAATCAGTTCTATAATGTTAATGATGTGCAAAAAATTGTTAGTTAATCATAAGAAAGAAAGAAAGGTTGCGCGCGCGCTGTGCTATCAGATAGACGTGTTTCTCTGTGGTCCTCAAATTTAATTTCAAAACTGTTTATAATCGCTATTTTAGTTAGTTATCTTGTGACACATAATAATACTTTGGAGATATAAACTCATAAAAAGTCATATAAGTGCATAAAAGTGATAAAAACATTATAATACAATAAGATATCAATCGTTTAGTGTAACTTTGTGAGGTGCAGTGACCATATCGTGTCAATGAACTAGTTGATCGGTCAATGAACCCATTATAAATGAATATTGTTTGTTAACAATATATTCTACAATTTAAGCTAAGTTGCCAAGAAGCACAGTGGTCCAGTTGGATTAGAGACTGTCCATAGCAGTGCTGTCATAGATATACCGGGGTTCAAACCTCAGTTTAGCAAATTGTTCATTTTTGTCTTTTTTATCATTTTTTTGCTATCTCAACATATTTATGACTATTATATTTTCTTTCTTATATTTTATTACTTATTTATTTCATTATAAATAAATAAATAAGAAAACACGTGTCGTAGACGTCCGAAGTGTCAACGACAACTGAAAGGAAATGGAGGACCAGTTTCAACTACTATTCGAAAATATGAAAACTGAGATGCATAAACAAATAGCAGATTTGAAAGAATCCATAACTAATACGATAATGGAGAAAGTTGAAGAAAAAATACAAATTGTTAAAGAAGAAAATAAAGATCTTAAAATAAAGATAAATTCACTCGAGAAAGAGATAGAAAATTCTAAAAGAGAAAACAAACGTAACAATATAATTATTTTCGGAGTAAAAGAGGGAGAAAAAAACATTCAAGAATTGATACAGAACGTAAAGAAAATTTTTAAATCAGATTTAGATATAATAATACAAGAATTTGAAATAAACAAAATATATCGCATTGGAAAAAATAATTCAGGCGATAAACCAAGGCCTATTCTTCTATCTCTGGTCAGTGAATGGAAGAAAATAGAAATAATGAAATTAAAGAAAAACCTCAAAGACATATATATTACAGAGGACTACACGAAAGAAGTTTTAGAAAAGAGAAAAGCTTTACAAGGTCAATTAAAAGAAGAAAGAAACAAAGGTAATTTGGCATTTTTGAAGTACGACAAATTAATAGTGAAGGAAGGAAATAAAAAGGAAGACAATAAGAACCAAGAAAAAAGAAAAAGAGAAATTTCTACATCACCTCAAGTCAATAATCAACCAAGAAAACAACAACTACTGATGTCTTCGGGAAATAATAATAAAGTAAACGCATTTGATCTGATAAGGGCAAGATCTAATTCTCTTTCGTCTTGCACAACAGTTCGCAAACAATAGCAATTAGAAAACGGTAAACGGATAAAACAACTATCATATGATATAGAATATATAGGAAGTAAAAAACATCAAGCTCCCCCAACCCGATTGGTCATCGAGGGGGAAAATGACCACCACCCTCCAGAGATAATGAAAAATAAATATAAAAATAGAAACACATACACATGCCACGATACAAATCTAAATGAAAATAAAAGTAAAAATAGGAACATTTATATATCAACACTCAATTGTCGATCACTAAGAAATGAAGAGAAACTTCAAGAACTAGAACTAGCATTAGAAGAAGTTAAATGGGATATATTGGGTATAAGTGAGGTAAGAAGACTAGGCGAAGGTATAGAAGATTACGGAAAATACATAATGCATCATATTGGAGAGACACCTGGTCAATATGGAGTTGGATTCATGATCAAAAAGAATCTTGCTAAAAACATAGAAGAAATAAGAGGAATATCAGAACGGATTGCAGTTCTCAACATAAAATTACCCATGCATAGAAATGAAGACAAAGATTGGACAATAATCCAGGCGTATTCACCTACAGAACCAACAAAAAAAGAAGATATAATAAAAGTTGAAAAATTTTATGAAGAGCTAAGCACTGCAATTGAAAATGCACACAAGAATATCATAGTTATGGGGGATTTTAATGGACAAATAGGAACACAGGATAGAGGTGAAGAATATATAATAGGAAAACATGGATTAGGCACAAGAAGTAAAAATGGTAGAAGACTGGTAAACCTTGCACTAGAAAATAAACTAAGTATTTTGAACAGTTTTTATAAAAAGAAGCCATCAAGAAAATGGACATGGATGTCTCCAAATGGAAACTATAGAAATGAAATTGATTACATCTTATCCAATAACAAAAAGGTTTTTAAAGATGTTTCAGTTATAAATAAGTTTAATATGAATACAGATCATAGAATGGTTCGAGCAACATTGTCTGGGATACATTATAAAAAACCAAGAAAATACCACAATCACATTATGAATACAGATCTGGAATGCACTAGAAACGTGGATATATTTCTTAATAATCTTAGCTTAGCATTAAATAAGGATAATGAAAAATACGAGTATGCATCAGTTCAAGAGAAATACGATAGATTACTAAATCAACTAAAAACTGAAACGAAAATCATAAAAACATATAAGAAGGGGAGAATCTCACATCAAAGCAGACAGTTAATACAAAAACGGAAAGAACTTTTACGGGAAAGAATGAACAGCAAAGATAAGCGCCTATTGATATCAGTAATCAGCAAAAGTATTTATGAACAACTTAGGAAAGATAGAAAAAAATATCGATTCAATACGTTAAAAAAACACATACAACGGACTGGAGGAATTAAAAAGGCGAGAAAAGAGTTAGAATGTAAAAAAGAATGGATACCAAATATGAAGAATAAAGATGGCAAAACTACGGCTAATAGACCCAATATTCTTAAAACGGCTACTGATTACTACCGACATTTATACAAGAGTAAAAATACGGATCCAGACTTAAAGGTATATGCACGAGAAGAAACAGAAATAATTCCAACAATACTACAGGAAGAAACAATAAAAGCCATTCGTACACAAAAACTACACAAGGCACCGGGGTCGGATCATGTGACAAATGAATTATTAAAATGTGCAGTGCCTGTTCTCGTCCCGAAACTCACGGAGATATTTAATGAAATTATAACAACCGAGGTAGTCCCAGAAGACTGGACTAAATCAACAATCATACTGCTACATAAAAAAGGTGACAAGGGAGATATAGCTAATTATAGACCCATTAGTCTAATGTCAAATATTTACAAAATCTTTTCAAAAATTATACTATCTAGAATAACTATCACGCTAGAAGAAAGTCAACCGAAAGAACAAGCTGGATTTCGTAATAATTTCTCCACAATAGATCACATCCACACCCTGCAACAAGTGATACAAAAATACAAGGAATACAACAAAATATATTACATAGCATATGTTGATTTCAACAAAGCTTTTGACACTCTGGAACATGGACACATATGGAGCGCTTTAAAAACACAAGGGGTACCGAGTAAATATATAAGAATACTCAGAAATGTTTATACTAAGAGTACAGCTCATGTAAAGCTGGAATACTCAGGACAGGAATTTCCCATCGAAAGAGGTGTACGCCAGGGTGACCCTATTTCGCCCAAGCTTTTTTCAGCAGTTTTGGAAAATATATTCAGGAGGCTAGAATGGACTCAGTTTGGATTAAATATAAATGGGGAAACCCTCAGCCACTTACGTTTTGCTGACGACTTGATCCTATTCTCTGACTCCCCAAAAATTCTACAATTAATGTTGCAACAATTGGCTTACGAAAGTGCCAGGGCAGGTCTTACAATAAATTACAATAAAACCAAGATAATGACTAACTCCTTGCAAACGTATACTGTAACAGTAAATAACGAACGAGTGGAATACGTTCAAGAGTACATTTATCTAGGACAACTGATATCCACGGAATTTTCCATGCACAAAGAAATTACAAGAAGAATAAATAACACTTGGAAAAGATTCTGGTCTCTTAGTGAAATAATGAAAAACAAAGACATGCCTATGAAAGAGAAAAGGAAGGTTTTTAATGTGTGTATCCTTCCATGCTTATTATATGGCTGCCAGACTTGGACACTAACAGCCCAGCTTGCAAACACAATAAAGGTCTGCCAGAATAGTATAGAAAGAAGTGTAATGGGAGTGAAAAGAAAAGATAGGGTAAAACTTGATGAAATAAAAAGCAAAACAAAATTTAAAGATGTAGTCTCAGAGTATAAACAATTAAAATGGCGTTGGACAGGACACATGATTAGAGAAAGAAAAGAGAAATGGACCAAGCAAATAACAGAATGGTATCCACGAGATGGGAAGAGAAAACGTGGCAGACAAAACAAGCGATGGGACGACGAAATAAAAAATGTAGCCGGCCCGCTGTGGACTCGGACTGCGAAAGATAGAACCTTATGGCAATCACTGGAGGAGGCCTTTGTCAGAGGACAAGCTGTGACAAAATAATAACATTAAATAACCGTTTACCGATTTAACTATAAATATATTGTTTATAAATAAATTTCTTAAAGTATGTACTGCAAATAATTATTTATAAGAATTTAAGTTAAAATAGTAAATAGTATTAGGTTTCTTAATTGTACTTATATGTTAACAGCAATAAAGGCTTATTTTATTTTATTTTATTTAATCATAAGAAAAATGATGTGTCATAAATTATTTTCAATTTCCTCAGATGATGAACCCATTATAACAGCAGAAGTAGAAAGCATTCCACCCACAATAGACACAACTCACACAACCGTGACATCGTCCATCGACGGAAACGTGCAGCTTGACGACGCCACGCTCGCTCATTCCCTACCTCTTGGGGGCATCCGTATTAACATATCCAAAACCATTTCCAATTTTGTTGAGAAAAACCAAGAAAATCAAGATAAACCATTCGAAGATGTAAGCACTGAAGATGAACCTTTACCCCCTGGAGAAGAGGTAGAGATTGAGTATGAACTGAAACCTTCATTAAAAGGCATACAGTTTACTAAACAGCCGCCAGTACAGAGAGGGAGTGAGCTTTCAGGATTGTGTTCTATTATGTGAAATATTAGTTTATATGCAGCTAATGTTTTAAAATGTTCTCTGGAAATTTTCGGTTTGGACTATTGTTAATATGGTTAATAAATTTTCAATAAGAAATTTCAAATGTTTTTCAAATAATGAACATGTTCTTATATTATCAATATTAGAAGTATTTTTGATCTAAGGTATAAAATTGCAATGGAATTGTAAATCACAAAAGTCATACTATGTGTATGCTTGTAGTTAATATTTGTTATATATAATTTACTAGTGTATGATATTTTATAATAAAAAATAAAAAGTAATAAAACAAAATAAAAAATTAAGTGCTCAAAAAATGTTTTTACAATTTAGAAAATAAAAAAAAATGCACAGGGACTATAGAAGGTAAATAATAATTTTCTTTTCTTGTATTAATTATTTTATGTTAGTTCTTATTTTTTATGGCCTATCTACTTTCTTTAAGGTTCTCAAAGTTCTTTCAATATTACTTTCAGTCAAAAACCATAAAACATTGTTCTTTTAATGAAAATGACAATTTATCTTAAAATGTTGTCCTTAGATAATTTCTGTGAAAATTATTCCTTATAATATTAATATTCTACGAAAGTAAGTGTTCACAATATGTAATATTGCCTATTAGTACCAACCTTACAATTTTAACACAAGTAAATTAAACACTTCCATACATACTGTTTGTTTAAAAATGTGATATTAAAATAGGAAACTTATAACATGTAGATAAATAATAACTAGCCATTATATCGAATGTAAATATTTAAGCAACTGTAAATAATTTATTTTATATCTGTTTGGCATTGTAGGTATTTATAATTGTATGTTGTATGTCTTAGATTATTTAAAGGAATCTCTACTAATCTTCCTTAAATACCTTTGATACAATAAAAACAGGTTTGTATACCGTAATAATGAAATTCAACAATGTGACTTATTGTTAGCAAAATAAAATATTTTCTTTTTCACAAGTTTTTTTTTAATTATTATTAGTTATTTTATTGTGTACTTCTAAATAAATAAAGATGATTAAAAACAATTGTCTTTTATTCAAAGCAATTTTTTATGCCCATTTAAGTAAGATTTTGGTTATGAAAATAGTTGAAGTGTTGGATAATTTAATAAAAAATATTTAGTGTAACAAGATTTTATTAATATCTACAAATATAGCTTATATATAGAGCATTACATATCACAATTATGTGGCCACCTTGGAAAAGGCAAAGTGTCTTTTATGTTTGGTACATCACATAATACTTGCATTATTCTTTCTAAGCCAAGCCCAAAGCCTGCAGTGGGTATGTTACCAAACTTTCGTAATTCTAAGTACCAATTCAAAGCATCCGAGGGCAGCTTTAATTTGAGTTTGTCGTAATCATCTTCTCTGAGACTACCACCAACTACTTCACCAGTTATAGGGGCTAATAAGTCTAAAGCATCAACCTGAAACAAAAATTGAGTACTGTTATTGAACATTATGTACCATTTTTTATTTTGCTTCATTTTTATATGATAAACGAGAATATACAATTTAATCCAACCTTACTATTGTCCAGAGCTGATTCTTTCATATAAAATGATTTCATATTCTTTGGCCATTGAGTAACAAAAACAGGGACCTGGCAGTGATCCACCAAAGCTAATTCTTGTTCCTTATTAATTCCTGCCTCTTGTACATTCAAACCTTTTTTATTTAAAATTCTTCTTGCTTCATCATAAGATATAGAGACAAAATCCTTATGAAGCCAGCTTGGAGTTACATTACTTTTATTTATTAGATGCAAATCTGCCTCATTGGTATCTCTTGTTTTAATAAATAAAAATTTAAACAAGTCCTCAATATTTACCTGCAGTTTTTCTATACTATCACAAAATGCTATTTCTGCTTCCAGCATGTAAAATTCTGATAAATGCAATCTAGACCTTGAGTTCTCGGCCCTGAATGTGGGGCCAAGAGTATAAACATTACCCATCCCTCTGCATATTGCTTCTAATTGTAGTTGACCAGACACTGTTAAGTATGTCTTTCTACCAAAATATGCAGTGTCTTTAGTTCTTCCTTCTTGCATCATAGCTTTTATAGTCTCATCATTCTCTGGCTGTACTGTAAAAACCTCACCAGCTCCTTCACAATCATTAGATGTAAGGATAGGTGTGTGAATATGTAAATAATGATGTGTTGCAAAGTATTCATGTATGTGTTTAGTAAGAGCATTGCGAACCCTCAACATTGCAGATATGTAGTTTGTACGAGATCTTAAATGCAAATACTGCCTGACATATTCTGGTGGATGACTGGTGCGAGGATTAAATGGATATCCCTCCAAAACTACACATTTCCCAAATACATTTACTTTATCAGCCACAAGCTCGAGTTGGCCTTTAGGACTTTTAGATAATGTTCCAGTTACGTGTACGGAACTACCGTACATAAGATCCTCCGTTTTCAAATGTTTCGGAATAAGAATTTGTAATTTTTGTGAGCATGAACCATCATTGATGTCTGCGAAGATATATTCCTTTTGAACTCGAAGGCTTTTGACCCATCCCTTAAAAATAATAACCAAACCCTGATTATAGTTTCTAAAAAAAACAGTATCTAATTAATAAATTTGTTTACTTTCAACCTTTATTTCTGCAACCTCTCCAACATTAGAATTTTCTAAGACCGATGCAATAACACTATATTTCTTTGTACTAGTTATATATTTGTTTAAAATGGGAAAAATCTTTTTAAACAGCATAATTTATTCAAATTTAAATTAAGTATAATTGATAAAAATATTAATAATATTAATCTCCTTAAATAATAAATAATAATATTTATTTTATTTTTTGTTATTTAGAAGTTGAGTTTGACTATTTGTCATAAGTCATAACAATAAAGACAGCTGTAGACAGATAATATTATAGTAATAATTAAAACTACTAGAATACTCTGTCTTAGACGTGAGCGATACGAAACGTATATATAGTTGTTGAAACTATGTATCGTAGTTGAATCGGTTGACAGTAAAATCTTAATCTTCATTCAACCCCTTATTCCACTTCCTTGTTCAAAAATTCTTTAACTATACAAACAATTTCGCTTCGTAATACTTTGCATGTAGCTATCAGACCAGTACAATTATTGACTTTTAATTCAAGATCAATTAAGATTAAAAAGCTATACATTTCCCAAATACATTTTCTTTATCAGCCACAAGCTCGAGTTGGCCTTTAGGACTTTTAAATAATGTTCCAGTTACGTGTACGGAAAAAGAAGTCGATAATGAATATCTCTAAATTTGTCTCTTTCTATATTTAATATATTATAAAATATCTGTTACATTATAGATTTATTTTTTATTTCTTAATTACAATTTAAAAACATTAATCTGTTGTTGCTGACACTGTTCTTCTAAGATAAACTAGAATCCCCCAGGGTTGTGGTTAAGATTGAGTTAATATTATATTGTAAATTTCTTTAATATATAAATGTTTGAAAAAAAAAATCAAATTTTTCAATTCCTAGATTCTTATTTTCACTTTATTACACCTGCAATTATAACGTAATTCTACGATAACTAAATAAATACCAAATATTATCGAATAAATCTTGGTGACCATAGACTAAAGGTGTTATGTGACGTCAAACATATGACGTGTGTCATCTGCTACTGTCATTTTAGCAAATCATGTTCATGGATTCATTGCACTCTGAAATTAAATAAAGAAAATAAATAGTTTTAATTATCGAGTTATAAGAAGCTATTATTAAAATATGTGAGTATACTTATGGTTTATATGTACAAATGTAAGGTAATACGATAATTAGGACATTTTTGTTTTTTATTTAATTGCCCTCATATAACTAGTTTTTTCTACGTCGAACTATTTAAAAAGTATGAAAATTAACATTAACTAAAACACGTTTCAGTTTTCAAACTTATTTTTCAGTAACTCTTAAATTTAGTCCCTGTATTATTAATACATTAATACCTTACTTATAAATGATGAAACATTTATGTACCATTTTATTTCCAACAATAAACTAACATTAAGAATGGCTGTAAAATTATAATTAATTTATCAGTGTTACCAAAGTTTAAAACTAAATCTATGAAAAGTTTTAATGCATCTTCATCTAATGATCATTCAATCATCATCATTATATGTACCAAATTCTGTGATTTTGTTTTTTATCAGTCAAAGTCTTTTATCTACTGATATAAGATATCACAAGGTAACAATGTTTATACAGCACTTTTAGTAATTCATTTATCAAACATCTATAAACTGTGTCAGTTTGGTTGGTCTGGTCAGATACTTCTTTAATTAGGATAATATAAAAGAAACAACAATTGAATTGTGTATATTGATGCAATAGTTCTTATGACTAATAAGCTTTTATTGTTTTTATTTTTGAATTACATTTAATGTCCAAATTTATTTTGCTAATGAATTTGACATACTTTTTATCTTTTTTTGGTTTTATAATAACTGGTCATGGTTCAGTTTCTTAAATAAGAAAGTGAAGGCATTACTTTCTGTGACACACTTTAGAGATATTAAGTTATCATTTCTATTTTCCACTGCACACTTTCTACTTCAAAGAAACATTTTTTTACATATTTACATTTCAAACATCCAAGTAACTTTGTATTTTATTTTTATATAAAATAATATCTATTAAAAATATTTAACATTTATTTAAAGCAGATTAAAGATATTTTATGATTTCAAAATGTTTTATGATTTAAAGATATTTTATGTAATCCAAAGTTGTTTTTATTTTGGTTTACACATATTTATTCAAAGAACATTTAATAATATTTCCAATATGAAGTTTGAAGTGTTTTTAGTAGTTATATATAAAAATATACAATTCACTTAGTTAAGTTATAACTTCAATAATATTAAAGATCAAAAAAATATAAAGCCAAGTATACATATAATTTTGTATAAAATACAATTGTGTAGATTTTAATGTTTGTACATTTAATAGAGTATGATGAAGATAATACTAATGGTTTATATTTATTATAAAAGTAAGATTACATTCTATTAATTATCTTTTGTAAATTAATTATTTGTATATCTAACAGTATTTTCTATAATGTTGTTTAAGTATCATTAACTATCAGTGACTTTGTCCACATAGATGAGAAAAGGCTGTTATAAATGTGGAATGTTAGTTCAGGAAGTTGTATCCACATTTGCCACATTCTTGTATTTAATATGGTTTTTAATGCTAGTTGTAAGGATTATTATATAATATAGCCTATGCCCATCTGGACTATATTTAATAGTTCCATATATTCTTCACCATATAAACAACCTGACAAAGTAGACAGTTTTAATTTATAACATAAGTTTAGATATATTTTATGAGTATTTAAATAATGAAAAAAGTTATGAAATATTTGTATTTCTGTAGAAAATGGCTGAACCTAATCCTCAAGCTGGTGACAGTGGCCCACCGAAAGGCATCCCTGCATTAAAAGCACATGTGATTGCCAACAAAATAGATGTAGCTCTGTGGGGCATCCGGCTACTTACTATCTTGTGCACTATTGGATATGTGTTGCCTGTTTTTAACAAGTAAGTTCTTAATTATATAATTTGTATAAGATTCCTAATGAAGATAGAATGTGAATTTAATAGCTGATATTTTATTGCATTATTTCTATATTGATTTCCACACTCCACATAAGATAGCTTAGAGTAATAAATATAGACAATGACTACTTTGGTCATTTGCTTGTTCATTTTTAAATTTTATGGTTAATACTTCATTGATATTTATCTTTATTTTTGTTGTCCTCGTTTTTTGTGACAACAGAGATCACGTTAGTATAATTAATTTAATATTATACGTATGTATAATTAGTCAGACACAAACATAAAAACACACATACATACACACGTGTTTAAACATATCTATATGCACGATCTCTCCTAGCCCCGTATCAGCATTCTACAAGGCCCTCCTCGCCAACGCGGCGACCTCCGCCCTTCGTTTGCACCAGCGTATCCCAGCGCGGGAGATCAGCCTCTCCCGGGAGTTCATTAGCAGATTCTTTCTGGAAGACAGCGCGCATTATCTCTTCTACTCGCTCATTTTTATGAATGTCGTGCCTAATTTGTGTATCCTTTTTAAATTTACGAATAAGGTATGTGACCTGTTTAAGTTTCCCTTGGGGGCTATTGAGGTTCCCCCTCTCAGTACTCGCTCACCCCATCCTCTTAAACTATTGAAGCCATTAATATTATAAAAAAGATAAATGTGTAAGTACGAGTTATTTTCGAGTAGTCGTAATCGTTTACATAATTTTATAATAGTAAGTTAATGTTCTATTCTGCAATAAGGTAACACGTGTATAAAGTCATATTTTATGAAGGTTAAGGAGACTCGGAAGCATGATAATTAATAAATAAAAATAATTTACAACTTCGAAAAAATGGATAATCATATTCCGTATGTATAAAAAGAGTTTTGATGTATTCAAGTGTTTTAAAAATATCTTTGAAACGACTTCACTGACCTTCCCTAGAAACTTGTCTTGGAAGTCAAGGTAAACCGGTTATAAACAATTGTAGTTATTTCATAAGTGCTTAAACTAAGTATCGATTTAAAACAAATAAGAAAACATTTTTTTTTATATTGAGTTTTTGTGTATTTATACATCGAAAGGCAAAGTGTGTAAAAAACTATGCTTTACTGTGTCACCAGGACAAATTACATACAACATTGATTATTAGCAAAAGATTTTTAAAACTTTTCCTTATGGTAATTTAGTTAGACTTTCTGTGTAGATAAAAAGTACAACATTGCAGGTGAAACTGACTGAAGTCTGACTGCATACCTAGTAGAAAATTGAAAATGTTATTTTTAATAGGCTTATATTGTGCTCATAAAATAAGAGTCTAACAGAACGTTTCAAAGGGTGATATAGTCGAACCTAGATAAATTAATGTCCAAGAACAGAAAAATATTAAAAAATGATCGAGTTTTTATCTTATAATTACTATTTTATAATTATCTTTTTATTAACAGCCTTTGCACAGCGCTGCACAATTGTGCTTCGCGTCGATCTATTGAGAGATTATATTTTATATATATACCATGTACTTATTGTGTCTATCGTAGCAGGTTATGAAATTCTAATATGTGGATAAATAATTTATTAGAATGGTACTAGTGTATACGAGTTAAAAAACGTAAATTGTCATGTATGTATTAATTATAGAAAAATCTATAGAAAATATCTTAATTTTCGTTATTTCATTTTACTTAAGTCGCTTTTATTTCACCTTTATTGACACAGCTATCTTTCTTAGCAAGATATAAAAAAAACTAGTAAATAAAGAAAACATTTGGTTTACTTTAAAAGTTAAATAGTGATTTGTAGTGAAATGAGCACGTGGCAAGCAATACATTCCGACAGACCTTTTGACTTTTCTTAAGTACAGTAACATTCGAAAATGACAGTTTTCGTTACAGAGGTCGGTGTAACATTTCATTGATTTACTTTGGTCAATACTAAAATTTATAATTTAAGTTATACAAGTTGTGTATTTAATTTAATAAATTTTATTTCGGTCAGTGGGAAAGGAACAGAATGTTTTTTTTAATTTTGAGAGGTTTTAAAACTATCGAGGTTCGACTGTTTCCTGGGTTAAATGACTATGATTAAATATTAATATCCTGAAGGTTTGAATTAGACTTTAGAGTATTAAATGTCGTTTCCCTATTCTCAGATTTACTGTGACAGAGTTGTTGTTTTATTATAAATCAACGTAATCTAGATAATGACTTGTCTAGTACCCATATACATGGGCGTACCCAGATTCTATGGTTGGAAGGAGCAAATCAGATTTCTTAAATATATTTCTGTAGTTTTGGAGGTGTAATTTTAATTATCTGAGCATGGTGTAATAATTAACGTCTTTAGACTTTATACCTTAAAGTGTTTCCGACAAGTTTTTTTAGAGAATTATATATGACTATAATACATAGCGCTAATATAAATAATGAATATCCTCTTTTCTTATCCCCGAATAACCTTCCTGAGATTTTTTCTAATCCTGCATTTTTCATAAAATGCTTCTTAAACATTGAAATACTTTGGTATTTTTATTTTATATTAATCAGTAGTAGAGACTCGAGGTATTCGATTTCCCCCCTCCGGTACGCCTATGCCCATATAGGTTAAACTAATTAAATTTTATTACATATTTTATTACGCTATTATATTCTCGGCCATTTTATAAAAAAAAAGACTTCCATTTAATCGCGTTAAATGCAGGAAAATTTTGAGCTAATGTCATGAAATTCTCCTGACCTACTGAACCGATTGTCATTTTTTTTATGTGATAACAGCATTATCATCGATGGTTTAACAACAAAAAATAATATTATATTTGAGGAATAATCACCAAAAATATTTATATACGTTAATTTGTCCCATAATATTTTCTGAAAGATTCTTAACATTGAACGTTTAAACATCTGTAAGATTATGGTCTAACTGGAATGTCAAAAAAGCATTAACTTAAAATTAATTTACTCTATTATATCTACAGATTTCAGCAACACTTAAAATTTATTAACAATTGTTTATGGTGCTTTTATAAATACATATTTTGTCCTTAACTATTGAACAGTGATTTTGGCGCCAATCTTCTTGTTTGCTATGTTGCACGCGGCTTCCTACTCGCTGACGATTCTTGATGTAAGTATTTGAACATAAACAATTACCACTAGTTAAAAGGCTAGGAGTCGATGGCAGTTAAACAGTAGTACAAGTTTATATTTATTAAATGTCGCCTTTATCTTCCAGACTTTGGGTCAGAATTCGATGTGGGTGGCGCGTTTGTTAATTTCGCTGGTAGAGCTTCAGTCGCGGAACATACTGCGTGTTGCCGCACTCGCTGAGATCGTGCTGTTCCCGCTCGTAGTTGTCAATGCGTTCTTGTGAGTACACACATCTGCGTGTTTATTTTACACATAGATAATATGTTTACTATCCTTAAAGCTGGTATGCCACTGCTATTTTTTTTTCCAACAGTGGATCAACCATCTTTGACGATTTCCTCATTTCAACAAAAACTTTGTTTAAGGTTCAATCAAAATTTTTTAGGCATTTGGGTTTGCAAAATATATAGATTATATATGAAAAAAAAAATAGATTAAATAATTCCTGTGCGTTATCTTGTAGTATTATTAGGTACATATATTTTTTTATAGTCCTGGTGTCCGTAATACGTTTCTATCATATATGTTTAAATCTGTCACTATCAGATGTGATATTTGTATGTTCAGTCAATCAAAATTTTTAAAACATATATAGCGCTTCTATTAATTCAATCGAAAAGTGAAGCCAAACACAACAATGTAAATTAATATCAATTGGATCTAAACATCCCCAGCGGCTACTCCGGGTTGATGACCCCGTTCGTGTACTACTACTTCGTGACGTGGCGCTACACGTCGCGCCGCAACCCGTACACTCGCAACACGTTCCGTGAGTTGCGCGAGGTGGCGGAGCGCACTGCGGCGCGGCCCGCGCTCCCGGGCGCACTGCGGTCCGCCGTGCTGACCGGCGTGCAGCTCGTATGCCGCCTCGCGCCGCCCGTAGAGCCCGCGCCGCAGTGAGCGACAAACTCATCACACCTGGTTTTCGATTCCCACAGATAACAAATTTCTCACTAGTGTGTTTCCGGCTCGCAGATATAAGTTTTTTTAGTTAGTTAAATGTCAAGATTTATACTGTACCGTTTATGTACAAGGTTTATACTGTACTGTCCCACAGAATGATGCATTTTTTCACCAACTGTTTCTTCTTAAATTAATATTTTTATTAATATAAATACTACACTAGTGACCGACTACTCTTACTTTCCATTTTAGATAATCACGGTCTTGCTGATTATGATTTATGACACGATAATCTCCTTTAAATAAATATTATATATCCTCGGTGTTCTTCGACCCCCACGGTATTGTGTCGAGTGCTCGTGTATTTTCGCTAGGTTGTATGTTCATAATTTTATTAATTAAAGTATTGTTAACGGGACAAATAAGGTATTATATTAAGTTTAATTTAATTTAGAGAAACGAGCGATTTCGGTCCAATTTAAGTTAGATATTAGTCAAGGATAGATATGTTATTGGCGTGGAGGCAAATAATTATTTTTACAATATATTTGTCTAGATAATTCTACAATTACTCTGAACGGGCCGTCACGAGTCATTCCTATATGTGGTAAATTGAGAATCAAATAATATAAGACATTGTACTTTTCTATTACAATTCATGAATTACATTTTTTGTAATTTGTATTAAGTATCATTGCACGTGGTTTGGGATGAATGTAGCTTGGATTTATAATAAAATGTTGGTAACAAATTGACTTTTATTTTTGATATATTATTGTACTTTTTTATTGGGGCAAAGCAACCCAATGTTGTTATCCTAAAAGTATTGGCACCCTAAGCTTAATAAGAAGAAATTTAACAAACTGTCATTACATATCATTAGGCTTAGGGCTATCCTGTTTATCCTCTGCTGTTTTAACAATCATTTTTTGACTTACCTGAAGAAACACAAAAAGGCATACATAAAATAACAGGGAACATATATTTATATAAATTTAAATAAGCTTAACATGGCTATACATCAAACAGGGAACATAAAACATTAAAAATTAAATGTTCTATAATCAAGCTTAAGAAGGATTTTATTAGATATATATATATATATATATAGATATTTTAGGATTAAGTTCTCATCTTTCTAAAGAAAAACAATCGTCAAATGTTAGGTTACACAAAAAAAGCTTAAAATATCTAAAATTGGATTCTGTAATTTTTAAAGTGATCTAGAGTACCTCGGATCTGATTAAAGTTATTATAAAGTACATTAATTGTTTTTTTTTTTTTCACTACAAGTGCCTAAAAGTGCTGTTACTAATTTTTAGAGTTGCAAATTATTTGGTTTTGGTGCCGAACATATTCGGTTCGAGTATTTCAATTTTTTGGCTACACGACACAGTAAAGAATTAAAAGACAAAACTAAGATTTATGTTATACTAGAAGTCAAAGAAATCGTATATATAATATCTTGAATAAAGCTTAATAATATAAAGCAATTTAGCTTCAAATCAACCTTTTTTTGAAACATATCAAGTATTTATTTTATTATTGCTAAACTACAATTAGTATAGCCAACATTTATTTTGAAACTTAAATCATAATTTATTTTTAAACCACAAAACAATATTTTTAAACCAACAATCAACATAATATTTATTCACCTAGCCAGCAGCCACACGTAACGTAGAACGTACATGTTAGAATCAGTTTGTGACAAAAAAACAATAAAATGGTAAACCGAATACTTCGGCCGAATATTCGGTTTGGGAAAGGTTAAACCGAATAGTATTCGGGTATTCGGTGAAACCAGTATTCGGTGAAACCAGTATTCGGTGAAACCAGTATTCGGTGAAACCAGTATTCGGTGAAACCAGTATTCGGTGAAACCAGTATTCGGTGAAACCAGTATTCGGTGAAACCAGTATTCGGTGAAACCAGTATTCGGTGAAACCACTATTCGGCGCAGCTCTACTAATTTTGTACTGTCCTTTTTATGAAAAAGATTTCGAATTTTAAAAGCCCAGACTGCGGATTCTAAAATAGTAACAAGAGTATACCTACATTAAACATATCGATAAAATAATAACTGGCTGCTTTGTCCGCCATGGATTAACTTTTTTATCTGCGATTTGACCTACTGAATTGCGGCACGGGGTATGCCAGGTTAAGTGAAGTGGTTAGTATATTTTCGTCATTATAAAGATAAGCCTATGGATAAGTCTAAGATTTTTTTGCGGATCTAAAGTCTAAGATCCTTCCCTCTTCCTATTATCTTGTTTGTCTCCTCATTATCGAAGTTGATAATTTCAAACCACATAGATATATTAGTTTGTAAGTAGCACCGCTGATAGAATAGAAAAGGGATTGTTTATATGATCATGTAATTAATGCCCAGGCATGGGAAGATCTGGAATGAATAAAATGTGACGAGAATGAAAGTCTCAAGTGTGAACGGAGAGAAGTGTTAAATATAAAAACATGACCAGAGTGCGTGATAAATAATATGGCATTTAAATTTACGTACTTGAGCTTGTTATATAAAATGAAAAAATCTATATAACAAAATTATATAAAAAAAGATATGAAAATAGTCCTCAAAAATCCGAACTTAGTCTTGCGACAAACAGTCAAGTCAGCTTGATGGTTAAACCAGTTAAATTTTCAAAAATATTATGTTGAATTACGCACTGCATTCTGTACAAGATTTTACATTCAGCTTACCATTCTACAAGTAACGAATTTTCTCGTAATGTTTCTCTAAAATTAATTGAGAATTGTATGAACTTTGATACTAGCATTCTCATTTTAGGAAAATTGGTATTTTAGACGCAACATAAGGGTATTTTCAAATGGTTTAGCCAGAAAGGTCAAGCTCTTACAACCGGTTAGACTACTCTTCAAAGTGTTTTCTAAGGTTTTCACGAGTTTTACACCTTGAAATAAAACTATTTTTACGGATTTAACTGGCATATATTTAAATAAATATTAAATTTACATTTTAAATCTTGGGTCGTCTTAATGTCGGGTTTGAGTTAAAATGTAAATTTAAAATTCAATTCAATATACGCGAGTTAAATCCGTAAAAATAGTTTTATTCCAATACTCTTCAAATTGCAAAGTATAGATACTAAAAAGGCACATATTTTAAGGAATCCTGAAAAAACTACTTAAAATCATATTCTACATCTATACATTTTGTGCAAGTTATAATTATAAAATGTATAACAGTGAAGATTTTGCAAAAATAGAACCTAAATCATAATTTTGTTCAAAATGGCAAATAGAAGTAATCCCCATGTAACACTAATAGTAGGGTTGTCAGTAATGTGAGTTTCATAGCTTTTCAACACGTATCTGGCTGGGTACATTCATTCTGGAGTGTGCAGTCTCTATGGTTAAATAATAAAATATAACTTATCTATGGTTATCAAATAAAAGAAAATAATAGGTTTTATATATATATTAGCCTAACAGCTAGACAGGTGCGGGCACGGGCGCAGGGGCAGGTGCGGGCGCCAGCGAGCGCACGTCTGAGGTGGGCTCGAGGGGCGCAGGTTCGTCCTTGGGCTCTGTGACCAGGATGTGGTCCGGTTGGGGTTTCTTCGGGCCGTTCTTTCCTTGTTGGTCCCATGGCAACATGATCTTTACCTGTAAAGGGTTGATTTGTTGTGGTCAATCAATGTTAAAATATTTTTTGTGTA
Organism: Napeogenes inachia; assembly: GCA_959347355.1. Lineage (NCBI taxonomy): Eukaryota > Metazoa > Arthropoda > Insecta > Lepidoptera > Nymphalidae > Napeogenes > Napeogenes inachia. The sequence goes on along the minus strand of OY365793.1, from coordinate 16,947,544 downwards.
GTACATATCTATTGTTGTCCAACTTGACACCTAACAACCATACTGTTCTGTAATAAGTAACAAACTGTTTCCTATGTTGATGAGATCCAAATACTTTCTTATGGTACGTAATTCAAAAGCATTCTCAAATGTCTTCAACAATTGATTTTAATATTACATTATTTAGAATGAACCAATAGCTTGTATTTTTAGAATCTCTTTAGAGATGCGACTCAAGTAGTAATTGGTGAGTTGAACCAAACAAGTAGATTTACTACATCTTTTAAATTAACTAAGTACAGCACATATGTAAGAAAATTAAGAAATTAATGAATGAATTGACATCTACACTCCACTTACAACCACCCAGTGCACTGTGTTGATTTGGTAACTTCAGTGCATAGACTTGAGTAAATTCTTTATTCACACAAGAACAATTTTAGCAAATTTACTCAAGTCACTTTAATAAATTTAGTCACACCATAAAATCACTTGTATCATGACTTCAAATTTATAATTGTATTATATTTTATTATAACTAATATTAAGTTCGCTGTTAAACACTAAAGCTACAAGTATATGATAAATGTACTGTACAGCTTGCACCGACAAGAGCTCATACTGACAAACCCTCCAATAAACAAGCTGTTCAATTTTCCACAAAAATTAAGCTATACACCATTAAAATGTGTACAACCCCTGATTTTGTGGAATTATAATATTACTACATGATACTACAATCCATTAAAATATGTTATAATTCAATTTGAAGCAGCATTATTATAAATAATCATTTTTAAATTACGACATACCTTGATTCCAAGCACTCCTTGTCTCAACAGTACGTGTCTGGTGGCCGTATTGACATAGTCATTGCAGGGGTCTCCAGAGTGGATCATGAGTCCATCCACGAACTTCATAGACTTGGCTCTCTGACCTCTCAACTTGCCGGACACAACAACCTCACATCCTCGGGCACCAGATTCCATGATGAACCTGAGTACACCATAGCAGGCACGACGGACTGCCAAACCTAAAAAGATACATTGAAAATTTATATTTAAAGACTTATCTTAAGTGTATGATAAAAATTTGTTGTATGTATAATGTTGAGAATTGAGTTGAGAAAGTTGGTTTAGTTTCGGGTTAAACGGAGTAAGCTATTAAACAATTGCGTTGAAAAATAGTCTATTCTTATATCTCACATGAAATAATCAAATGTAATAAATAACGCAATATTACAAACCTCCAATGAGCTTGTAACGAAGAGACTCAGCCTGGGCAATGGCACAAAGACCGCGAGTGGCGACCTTCTCGGCGTAAAGCTCTACAGATTGCTCAGGAATATTGAACCTCTTTTGAACAACAGAGGTCAATTCGCGAATTCTGCGACCCTTCTCTCCCAATACACTCTGTGTCCTAGTAGCCATAATGATGATTTCTGAACGGGTGGGTGTAACGCGTACCTCCACACCGGAGTAACCATCTTCAGCGAGCTCCCGTGTAAGGAACTCATTTAATTCAGCCTTGAAAACTCCGTCTCCGACGAACTGAAAAATACACCGAGAGGTTATATTTTGAATATAACATTTATAGCACTTTTGTTTTTGACACTATATATACGATCACGAGGATGAAGAATTTCAAATTTTTAAAGTTATTTAATGCAATAAGTATCGTGTAAACTATTTTTTGCTAAACACAACATATCACATCCACTAACATCACAGGTTACACTTCAATATTTTTTACAATAACCGTTTATTCAATTACAAATAACTTGAGGCTAAAGCCTAGTAATTATATTTTGTCGGTATATTGACGAAATTTCAACATACTTTTCGCTTTTTGGAAATGTTGTTCACCGCCATGATTGCAAAAGGAGCGGAGAAACTTAGAAAGACAGGAAACAGAGTACGAAATGTCAAAGTCAATTTATTCGACTCGTTCTGAAACTTGATATATAAAATAATTGTACATTCTAAGTCTTTTGAAATAACATACAATACGCATATGGCGAAGAGCTCGAAAAATAAAAATGTTTTTAATCGGTGGAGTTCTATTTTTTTAGGAAAACCATGCATTTTTTTTTTAGTAGGAATGTCTTATTTAAAAGTATATAACAGGGTTATTATGAGATAAAATTGAAGGATTCTACATTACAACGACATCAAAATTAATCTTCTTTAATTCTTCTTTTAGAAATAACTCATTGAATTGGATTTTATGAATAATCCATAAGTAAACGATATACAGTTGATAAAACCCGCAACACAAAAACCATACACGCCTTGAATCATTTGATAGGATTGGTTTATCGAACTTACTTCTAACGAATTGTCTTTCGACGACGATGCTTTTTAGCGTTTCATGGATTCACCGTGGGGGTGCCGGGCCCATCGCGTTGCATGGAGAGGAGTGCAAACAATGCCTGGGACATGCGACCCAGGTGTAGGTTTAAAAAGCTCCATTATTATGCGCATATACGCTCGCCTCCACCATCCACACTCCGTACCTAACCAAATTTATTTATTTATTTTATTTATTCATTTATCTACACTTAAAACTATCTTTACAGGTTTTACCCCAATACAATAGTGAAGCAAATATTTAACACATAACATAACTTATAATATCTAGTACCACCTTAGTGAATTCAGTCAGTGTGAAGCAAAATATATCTATTTCTTCTGCGATAAGGTTTAGGGTACGAATAGCACGCGACAGCAGCGCCTCTCCGAGGAGGTTGGTGCGCCCACTTGGCACCGCAAACAGCCGTGATTGTATATTTTGCCCCTGAGTAATTTGAAGATATATAGTGAGTTCTCTTCTGACTCGCAACTCATGATATCAAACCATGCCTAGTATTTATTTATTTATTTAATTCTTTATTGCACAAATAAAAAAAAATGTACAAAAGGCGGGCTTAATGCCACTTAGACATTCTCTACCAGCCGACCTTAGGAAGTACAGGAGAGGTTGTGGTAGGCGTGCAAAAACAATAATAATAATAAAAAAAACAGAAAAGCACAACAAAATTCTTAAGAATAAAAAACTTGTGTGGTTTTATGAAACCACTGTAAAAGTGAAACTTTTTTTCACATTATAGACATTTAACTAAAAATTTTCGGAATAATATTCCATTAAGGGTATAAAAATTGCTTCATCAATCTTAATTTTATACTTAGAAAATGGGAATGATAATGGGAAATGATAAAAGTAGACTAGGTCTCCAACTAATATTTTTATTGAACTCTGTGTCTTAGAGTACGACATACATAATACTTAACAATTATTTAGATGATATACACATATTAAAACACTGAAAACAATATTTTATAATCGTTGAGTCATTTTGATCCGTTTTTCAATTATTTTCAATCATTCTATTATCAATTCCATCTTCATCATGAATTTCACAGTTTATAAATGTAACCAATATTTTATGGTAACTAAAATACGTGAACAGTGGCATTCGATTTTTTCAATGTATCTAGTAAAAACCGCATCGATACGAGCGCCTTTCACTTTATCCCTACTCCGCGGCCGACCGTCACGCGACATGCAACACACAGACGAAAAAGTTTGAGACGATGTAATAAAAGTTTTACTTTAAAAAAATAAAATAAAATATATATTAATAATAAAATATATATTTATTATAAAAATACGGATACAAATAAATATATTAATGCGTAAGAATAATTAATACGATACAAAATTTCTAGCTATAATGGGATATATAATATATACGATTATAATACATATGATATATAGTACTTATATTGATACATAGGGAACGTACCCAAACTACGTGACCTATATTTTTCAATTTTTCGACACCCTCCCCCCCCCGGTGACCATCCGTAGTATGTGATAAGAAGAAAAGGGTATTACAATGTTGTCATATATTACATTTGGTAATGAATGTTGGTCAATATGGGCCAACTGACGGTAGCTACCAATAATAATTGCTTGACATTTACTAGGGTTAACTTCTATTCCAAAGTCATTAGACCAATGCAATATTCGCTGAAGAGCAGCGTTTACGGAGTGAATAGCTTGGTCTACTAAATTTGTTTCTGTATGCGTATAAAACTGCAAGTCATCGGCGTAAAGGTAGTAATGACAATTTAAGTCAGAAGTGATAGAATTTATAAAAAGAGAAAATAATAAGGGAGATAAAATACCGCCTTGAGGGACTCCAGCAACCACATCACACCAATCAGAGAGACCCTCCTCAGTGCGAATGGCCTGCTGGCGTCCCCGAAGATATGAGGAGAACCACCTGATAGAAGAAGCCGAGATGTTGTAACTGGACAGCAACGCAAGCAAGAGGTCATGATCAACAGTACTAAAAGCGTTACTAAAGTCAATCAGAACAAGAATGGTAACACATTTGTTTTCCATTCCTTGACGAATGTCCTCGGTAACCCTTAATAGAGCTGTACTTGTGCTGTGTCCAGTGCGGAAGCCTGATTGCAACGGGTCCAACAGGTTATACTTTAAAAGGAATCGGGAGAGTTGGGAGTGAACAATGGATTCAATTATCTTGGATAAAAAAGGTAATATTGAAATGGGACGGTAGTGAGAAGATAATGAAGGATTAGAAATCTTTGGAAGTGATAGTACAAACAAGGTTAAACCTCTCAACAACGTCTTATTCAAAAACGAACTGTGGACATTCCAACAGGATTCAGTCCCGGGATATAAAGCGCGCACTAAACTAACTTACTTAATTCTTCGTGAACTAAAGAGTATTAAAAAAGAAAGAAATTTCCAATCCTAATTTATGCTTCCGAATTTTCCAAGTAAATGATAATTAAAAAGATTTAAACTTTTTAATTCTTTTTTTATTTTTTTCAATTCTCCACGAGAACAGAAATCGCTACATTATTTTAGTGTTAAAAAGAATTAGTATTACACTTTCTCAATTCTTCTTTATTCTTTTGAATTTTTCTCGAGAACAAATTGCTACATTCTCTCGAGAACAAAGCTAGGGGTGGACACATTGAATATAAACTAATTTAGTACGTTAACATATATTTTACTCTACATAATCACATATAAAACTTAAAAATTAAATTATTTTTAAGATTTTATGCGATTTACAGTGAATTTAGAATTAAAATAACATTGACACGGACAGGACTAGAGAACACTGTGAAAACTCTGTGATTGCAACATTGTCCCTCTGTAAAATGAACTACCGTCCAAAATAAACACTCCGTTCCTACCAAGACCAATTTCAGGTAAAACTAACTAGAATAAGTTGTAACTAACTGACTAAGTCTGTTGTAAATTCTAAATTTATTATTGTAAATCATGCACATTGCTCTTCTGATTGCAATCTCTTTACGACACAAACATATCTTCAATCTCTTTACGTCACCAACACTTCCTTTAAAACATGGTAAAGGCAGTATCCTTTAAGGCGAGTTTTAAAGAGTATATTTGCTTTTTATGTTAGTTTATAGGTTTAAGAAATCGTGTTTAAATTTAAAAACTCAAAGATATATATATGAACATCTAAATAGTGGACCGAAAGTTCGTATTGATCAGTTGATGTGATTAATGAAAAGTTGATTATTATATAGTCATTGAATAATATATATTATATATATTCAGTGCTGGGATGATAACTAACTAGAGGTATAAACTATCTAGATATCTCCAATACAGATATTCATATAAGTCGGTCAAGTCATTTAGAACAGAAGAATCACAAAACATGTCTCCACCATAATATTATGTATTTATATATCAAGATATAACAAATATATTACACATTAGGTAGGTAGGTATATTTAAATTGTTGTTGTAAAACAATTTTAAAACAAATGTATGTACTTAAATCTGAAAAACTTGTGAAAATTATACTCTACTATTATTTTAATTTACAGCGGAAGTCTCTCATTTTAATGGCAAATAATAAAAACTTAATTGAACAATAATAACACAAAGATGACAACTGCACGGGTTACGTCAAGATTAAGTGTGTACTAATTATGGATAAGCGGATTCGACATGTAGGATTTACACTTAGGAAAAGTTTGACATACCTACTTATTATATAGTACATTGGACTTCCGACAGATGTACGATTATCACAATACTTGAAAATACGAATGCCAGTTCATAATACGAAATTTTTTGAACACTCCTTCACAGTCCATGCAACAAAATTATGGAACGCGCTGCCTCTATTTATAAGAAAATCGAAATCTTTGGTAATATTTAAAAAATCCGTTAAAAATCTTTATTTATCAGAAGAAAGCTGAGACGACTTATTTTTAATGTTATCATAATGTTTATTACTTATATGTCTAATTCATATTCTACAAAGTATTGTCAATTTATTTATTTTTATTCGTATTGTTTAGTTTATTAGTTAATATATATTATATAAAATTATGTGTGTATTATGTTTATGTATTAATGTGTAATTATTTGTTTGTATGATTACGGTGTTTATAATTTTTTACCACCTATCTATATGCACTAGCTGTTTTAAACTCCTAACAAGATGGTTATCATGTCCTATGCGAGTCCCGCTTTTGCGCACGCTAATCTGAAACCCCTGCAGGTGATTCAGAACAGGTTTACACGGATTGCAACCGGGGCGCCGTGGTTCGTACGCAACATCGATCTCCATAGAGACTTGAACCTTCCGACCATCGCTCAGTACTTCAAGGGGCTTTCCCAAAAGTACTTTGAACGTGCTGAGCGACACCCGAACCCACTGGTCGCTGACGCCGCAGAGTATAGACCACGTAAGACTACTTTAGTCAGAAAAAGAAGACCCAAGTCGGTACTCGTTGACCCCGACGACGCGTTCACAGTAGGTAATAACGTGTACGCGTAGGCATAAGTGACACCACACAACATACAGACACACACCGTCTATACCGGTATAGACGAGGTCCCAACTGAGTAAGTGCTCCGTTGCTCCGGCGTTCTGCCGTCGGAGGACGCTAGTGTCCAAATTTCATTAGCTTCCCTCCTGACTAACGACGCCCCGAGCCGAGGTCCGTGTCTCAATCAGAGACGCCCTCGGGACGTCGTTCCCCGTGGGGGCCCGTCTGGCCCCCCCTTTTTAAGGGTGGGTCTCCTGACCCACCCGCTCCCCCGGTGACGCTGTAATAGCCAACAGGGCTAACAGCATAGACAGACAAAAAAAAAAAAAAAAAAAAAAAAACAAGATTGTTGTCTGGAAGAAATTGCCTTTAGGCGATAAGACCGCCCTTTGTATTTCCCATGTGCTTTTTTTGTTTTTATATTTCATTTGTAACTATAATATGTATTGTCATGTGGTATGCAATAAAGTGTATAAATAAATAAATATAGTTGTTGCCCGCGACTCCGTCCACGTTTTTTTTGACAAACAATGTTTTTAACTTCCAAATTTTTTAACTTTCCGCTAAAAAAATATTTTTTTAATAAAAAGTATTCTATGTTACTTTTAATACCTCCAAAAGTATGTGTACAAAGTTTCATAATGATCGGTTTAGTAGTTTTCGCGTGAATGCATAACAAACAAAGTTACATTCGCATTTATAACATTACTAGGGTAGGATCGGATAGATACACACATACATATTTATTATATATTCTATAAACATATATATATTTATAAAAAAAAATTATACTAAAGAAATAAAGTTCAAGTTAATTTTATGATTAAAATTTCTAAAACAATCTCTTCTATTTGATATAATATCGTAAGCTTCCTCTCTATTAATTTAGCACTTTCTGCAAAAATTTTACTATTGGGAGTTATGCTGCTTTCGTCTAGCGATCGATAGATAGTTCTGATCTAATAACGGCCAATAGCTGATATCTATTTACCTATTCTTTTATACAATGATTATAATATTCTTGTCCTAAATAAAATTCTTGTTGGCCCCAAACACACTTAAACTTCTAAAGTGGAAACCGGACATGTTTATATCATTAGGTAGGTACCTAATGATGTCCCTCTCGGGTTAAATTCCCGACACGGCCAGGTATGAATGTGATGAGCATAAATCTATTTCTGGATTTGGTCATTTATTAAATTTATATTCTCAGTATTTAATATGTGTATTTGAATGTATTTGTATCGTTGTCTAACACCCTTAACACAAGCAAATAATTTGCAAACTTAGGGATTAAATCAATTTGCGTAATTTGTTCTGAATATATTATAATTCCACTCCTAAAGAAGTTTACTAAGAAAGGATAAAAGTTTTCAAAGAAATGATTTTTTGAAGCGAGAAAATTTATATCAAGTCATAAGCATAGGTTAAAGTGAAATTTAGGTTCTTTAAGATATATAAATTTTAACTACATATTTCTTTTTGCTTACAAATAATTATATCCACCGAATTTTTTTACCATTCACAGGAGATAGGTGGACTATTCTACTAGTTATTGATCTATTAGGCATTAAACTAAACTATAATAAAAATAAAATAAATAGATGAATGTCACATTTTTAAATTTGAACCAAAGTAATAAATAAGATTCCCCGGGTCTTGCATATATCTATATAGAATACAAAACTTTTTATAAAACAAAGAACTAAGTTAAGGATGAGGAGGCCTGGAAATTCAAAACTTAATAACAATTTGGGACATGTGAACCCTTTTGAGCGCTTTTGAGCGCTGTAGTAATCTGTGGAGACAAGTATAGGCGAAATAGAGGTACAAAAGCAGAGGAATTACTTACATAGGATGCTCGAAACAGCAATAGGCTCGATTCAAACCGATTCAAATGGATCGGGAACAGACTAACTTTGTACGAAGCGGGTTGTGAAGCAATACTTACTAAGTAGATTGAATCGAGCCTTTGTCGCCCCTCACGGAAGTAACTCTATGCTGAAACTCAACGGGGCCGTCGCTTACACTGCTGAAGGGATAACAAAACTGTTGTTATCATTTCATTGTCGTTGATCACCTGTTCTTTTTTATTGCATTCATCAAACGTAAATGCTTCTAAGAGACTGCTGTCTTTAATACTTTCAATTACTGTACTGTTAATAGCAGTCAGTAACTTAAAGCTTCATTTATTGAAAATAAAAATGTCTTTATTTATTTATTCAATGCAATTTATTACTTACGATTTTTTCAATACATACAAACGCACCATATACTTAGCATAACAATGCATTACAGACATTCGTCCAAAATCTAAGATTAATCTTAAAATTTTTAAATTATAAAAATAACATATTGCAAATCAGACATACATATTTTAAATGTTTGCTTAATTGTCTAAGATACTCAGAATTATATTTTATGTGAATTATTAAAAGCATGTGCAAAAGAAACAATTCATTTAAATACTGTTTTTAGAACGTTTGCAATTAATTCAGCTCTACATACTGTACTCTACATACATAATTTAAATAAAATAACATTTGTACATATTTTCATTTAACAACATAAATTCAATTATAATTTTAACAAATATTCATTAGCACAAATTATTACTTAACTATGTCTGGCTGGACCAGAATTACAACAAAATGAATGACAGCAGAATTCTATAAAATAAAGACACTTTTAACAACCTTCGCATTTTCGGTCAGTTTATCTAGACTCGGTAGCATCTACAACTATAAATTATTCTAGGCTATGATTGACTACACGTTCAACAAGTTTACATCATTAACCTAAACTGAATATATGAACAAAGGCAATCCATACAAAAACTCTTAAAAGTAATTGTCTCTATGAGCGATATACTAGCATATTTTAATATTATGTACGCATGACGAGCAAATTTGAGTTTCTGAACGTTGTACCCTGCGCGGGGCGCTCAGACCCGTCACAAGTAGAACAACTGTCATCTAACTGTCAAGCTAAAATAATGAATTATCTACCAATCGCTTTTTTTTAAAAAGGCTCATTACATCTTTCTAAATTTTGTAATTCTTATTAGTTCCTTAATTGGGATAAACAACTTATAAGAATCGAAAAACGTTTCTTATTTAGCATCCTAAGTGGAGCGTTACCATATTTAGTCATTTTTATGCCTGCCAGTGGTGAAAAAACTACTGATTTATCGGGAGAATTGTCGAGCTTTATTATTGAATATCGTCTCATATAGTTGACATAGACATGAAAAATTATAATATTTCTTCTCTTAATTTGGTTAACTAACATCCGTCGTTTAAGCTTTACGCAGTTTGAAATATAAAAACAGAATTAGCAAAGAAAATCATGAGGTTATAAATTCCCTATTCTTAAATAAATCTAGTAAATCCTTTCTTGCTTATTTTTACTCTAGAGATAGAATAACTGAATTTAGAAATTGGTAATAAGCCTTCATCTACGTACCTAAATCGCCAAAGTGATTCTTGTCCCTGAATGAACCAGACAGTGAAAATATAAATATTATACAAGTGATCTTATATATTATGAAATAAAAAGCTTAAATTCTATGTCAACATTAATTTCTTATAATACCTTATATTAATGGACAGATTTGCGTGTAGCGTGTTGTTGGCGTGCTGCGGGTGAACTCGAATTATTATAAGGGAATGATATTATGAAGCAATTTTATTTTAATTTTCGTTTCTATATAAAATCATTACATTATATCTATCTTAAAATATATAGATCTAGAAAAATGTTACCTAAGTGAATGCTAAACCGTATTCGTGGCAATGGTTAAAAGCGTTGTAAAAGTTAGAGCAATGGTTAAATAGAATATGAAATTTGAACACATGAAATATCCTAGAAAAGTTGCTAAAAAAAAAAGTTTTCCGACGTTTGGTTGTTCTTGTCTTTGATGTTATGACGAGCGGTCTCTTGTGTTAGTTTAACTCATGGAAAGTATTTGAGTAAGCATCTAGCAAGTTACATAAACAAGATGTCTAGTGAAAATAAACATATTGACTATCATAAGAACATTATTATAACTATATAGACATGAGCGCTAGGGCGAGTGCCAGGCTCTTCTAGAGTAGACACTACAGTGGGACGTGAGACAAGGGTTCAAGGATTATTTGTACAATTTTCTAGAAGACACTACAAGAATTTGTAACTAGAATTTGCTAGAAAGGTTCTTAATACTTAGCCTAAAGTTGCAGAGACTTGGGAATAAAGGCAGAGCAGTAATTTTTACTATTTTATATAACCAATGTCTGTAATTTACAATAGTTTTGGCACAGATATCAGAAGATATATTATTTCTAGTGTGCAATTAAAGCCTAAATCACAGAACGGAAGGAGCGGTGCCGGTGTGGATGCAAAAATATAGTATTTAATTGATTTTTTTACAATAAATACAATTGCATAGAAAACTAGTCTGGTGTCTTCCCAGCCGTGACACGATCATTAGCCCTAAATATTACCTAGACTATATGTTATTGACATTTTTTAATTAGCGAATAATAATAGCATTTTTCCTATCCCTATAAACAATGAACGCACATTCTTTCTATACAAAAAATGGGTATGTATGTATAAAAAAAGGAAAAAGAAAAAATACAACATAAGTCAATATGACCATTTAATAAAATAAAAAAAGAAAAACATTACAACAATAAATTCCATTAAGTACTAGCCGACCCACCACCGATATAGAAAAATATAGAAGTGATTTGGAATGTTTTGAAATATAAATAATACTTTGACAGGAGGGAAAAAAATTAAATCAATACGATTAAATACTTTCAATAAATATAAATACATTATTGCACATTAAATTAAGTACACGAGTAAAATATAATAATGGACGTCAGATAAAACCATCTACTTAAATATATAAATTATTCAATACATTTCACGCAGTCAAAATTCTTTCCTATGGCACTAATAAAATAATCTTGATTCTCAAAACAACTCATTTTATACAAATAAAAGTTAATTAACACAAAATTGGAATGTTAAAATGTAAAATTATTTTACTTAGTCTACACGCGCTCGCGTCGGGACCGCGTCGTTCAATAATTGTATGCTAACATAATCAACATTCATTAAATCTAATATTAACTATATTTGCACAGTTCTTTATGAAAATCTTTATACCTCATACAGTAATATGATGTTTGAAAAACTATAAACAACTAAAAATGGCATCAAACGAATAAAAAAAATGTGTTTGCAGAGGCTTCAATACAGAACAGTGCAGTCGGCAACATCGCGTGTAAAAAGACAACTTGCGGTACGCCAATAATTATTATTCTCACTACGAACGCGTCAGCAAAAAGTAATTCAAACAAACATTCTCAAACGGCAACGTTCACACTAGCCATAACTAACTCTCAACAGTATGTATCTTACTGTCATAACAATATTTGCCATTTAAGAAAATTTGCGTCATAAGAATGTAAATAGCAACATATACTTATAACGCTCCCGCAGTTTATTTTCCGTACGAGAGCCATAATTATTAAAATAGAGCGTATCGTTCTATAACACACGCTGCCACATTGCTATAAATAATAAACCTAACTCGCATCTAATATCGCTGCTGGTACTCGTGGTGCCATCTGTTGAAGTCTATGTGGAACACTACGAGGGAGCCGTTTTCTAGACCGGCCAGGAGGAACCTGAAACAACAATACATTAATGGTGTGACGTCACGTATCCGCCGTTTGGGTGTGTACGTGCATGTGTGCGTGCGTGTGTGCGTACCGTTGGTCGTGCGAGAGCGCGAGGCTGGTGACGGGTGCGCCGGCGGGCGGGAAGGCGTACAGCGGCGCCAGCGTGAAGGCACGCCACACCTCCACCACGCCCGCGTCGCCACCACACACCAGGTACTCGCCACAGCGAGACAGCACCAGGCACTGAGGACAGGCACGGGTCAGTACACAACCATAGTGAACGGTGCTCAAGCCCGTGGATAAGGAGGCAATTACAGAAAGGGAAGGGTTCGGGAAGTAGGTACGAGGAGTGAACTAGCGGGTTCCCACCTGGAAGTTGTCGTTGTGTGTCTCATGACGCAGGCGGCGGCCGTTGAGGGTGAAGGCGGCCAAGTGGCCCCGCTCGTACGCGACCACGACCACGCCCTCCCGCGACAGCGCCAGTTGCTGAGGACCCAGAGCGTCGCGCGCGCGCAGGGAGCGGAGCAACTCACCGAACGTCGTGTGGATTAACACCGGACCGTCTGGGGAAGGGATGTATCATGTAGTCAGTGGAAGATGAACTTTAAACTTAGGATCTATCCTTACATCTATTGAAATATAAATAGATATTTACCATTTTTGATAAAACCTTTTAAGTGATAAGAATATGATAACTATAAGTTTTAAATCTTTTAATTGTCTCAATATTCTAGATTAGGCTATAGACTATAGAAGTGTCGCAGGTTAGGTAGGTTTAGTTTAATCATAAGGTGCGAGAATATTTAAGGCCTAATTCTAAACAAGTTATGAACATGGCTCACTGATGGAGGAGGATATGACGAGCCCCAGTTCGGCCGACACGAGCACGCCGTTGAGCGGCGCGTCGTGTCCCGTCAGAGACACGCGCGGCGCCGGGGCCTCGCCCTCGCCCACGATGCCGCCGTGACGAGCCGACCTGAGGGAACACAACATACACATAGAGTGAGACGGAACGACGGTTATCTCGTTTTTAAGGCCCTACTCGAGGCCCAAATCATGAACATTTGGGTTTTCGAAAAAGAAAAATCATACATTCAATTCAACTTTATAAAGAAGGTATATCATTTCTTATTATTTTTAATTCAAATAAACTGATTGTGATTTCAAACTTTAGTAACGAAATTTAGATCCATATTGTCAGCAGTGTGTCCTGTCTATACTGGTCTGTCAGGGTTATCACTCGTGTCTTCACTCTTTGTTAGTATGTCAGGGTTGCCACTCGCTCGTCCTCACCAGTGCCACAGTAGTACGGTGCAGTCCTCTGACCCGGAAGCGATATAGCAGTCCGAGGTGATGTTGCACTCCGACCGGGATACGCACGTCACCACGCCGTAGTGTCCGAAGATTATTTGTACTATCTTAGCTGGAATTGAGAGTAGTCTGATATTATTTTATGTTACAAAATCTAGTCAAGATTTTGTTTATTTCTCTAGATATTTCATTAATTTAAGACGCATACAAAATAACTAACTAGGTAGTCGTATATTTTTTGGGGGGAGATAATATTATTTCACTTACCGGTTTCCGTGGAAAAAACTCTAAAACTGTTATCCCAAAAACCGGCAGCTATTAGAAACCGTGAGTCTACGGTGGTGACGAAACAGTTGCTTCTCGCCTTCACACGCTGTGAAAAATTGTCGCCCAACTGTCGTCGCGACAGAGCCTGTGCGCCTCCGGCCGCTGGGAGAAAATAATATTGTAAACATTAATTTTCACCCATGACAACGAGACCCATTACATAAAATACGATACGATTATTAAATAATCTGTAATAACCGCAGTATTATTATTGTAACACGTTCATGTTTTTTCCGTCTTTGCTTTGTAATAATATCAAATTATTTAGTGTTGCAAGTGTTTATCGGCGACATGGCATGTGTTCATGTGTTCGTGTGTGTGCGTGACTCACCCCACACGGGGTCCATGACGAGTGGGTGGTGTGGTGGCGGGTGGTCGGCGTGCCTGGCCGGCGCGGAGTGGCTGCAGCCGCCCCCCGCCCAGCGGTGCGCCGCGAAGGCACGAGCCGCCGACACCTGCAGGGGGAGGGTATGTTTAAAGATACTTTTTACCCAGTACTACCATTTAAGATTAGTTAGAATAAACGAATCATCAGCCTATCCATAGATTTCTATATCTATTTTGTTTATCTATATATCTTCTCTTTTTCCCATCGCTTATGAAATTATTGTTGCTTGCCAGTATAGATTTTGTAATAATATAAATGTGGAGTAAGTAGTCAAAAACTATTTCCGTCGGCACATTCATTAAATGAATGCACGTCAAAACTAAACTCTGGTCTAAAATATTTTACTTAACACCAAGCACAACAATTACATATATTAGAGAGTATACATACAGTGACGGCGGCCGGCATCGCCAACTGCGGATAAGTATTAGCCGAGACGTGAACGACTGCAGCATTGGAAGGTAGCTTCAATCTCAAACATACGTCATCAGGGGCTGAAACAGCAAAATTAATGAAAAATGACTTTTATTATGAATATGAATTCACAGCTAACAGACCAACCACTAGCCAATGTCTTTTCCCAGCTGGGGTCTGGGCTGCCATGCCTCAGCTGGGAACGCGAGCTGTACTGTATTGTACTTACCGGCAGCGAACATGAGCGGCGCCAGGTGCATGGTGGAGGCGCGCGGCGGGTGCGGCTCGGCCAGCAGCTGCGCTGGCGTCTGGCCAAAACTCCGAATCTGGTCCTCAACAGCGGTGCGCGTGAGTGCGTCCGGGATGTGCTCTACGCGAGCGCCGCCCTCGTACGTCAGGTAATAGAAAACGTTTGTGGCGCGGACGGCCTCGGGCCCTACGAGAGAAAAGTGTTCGTATTGCTTTTGAATAGCAAAAATAATATTGAATTTGTAATTCTAATGTTGCCGACATTGGAATTACTAATTACACCCAGGAGGACTGAGTTTTCATACCCTTACCTCTTTGTTTATATCCAAATATTAAATCGATCCATTGATGCAACTGACAGCTTACAAACTCGGATTCTAAGGCCATCCTATTAATCCTCACAAACTCCTCAGCGGAAGAAGCCCAAGGGGGGAGTAACACGTCACCGTTGGGGGATTCGGATATACCTAGTTTGTATCCGGAACTGTTCACAAGCATTTCCGGCAAGAAGAATAGTTCTGGGATCAGCTCCTGTTAAGGAAAAATTACGTTTAGTTATCTTTCACAAAATCTAAACTAATAATAAATCAAGTCAACCTGTTAAATGTGGTAATACCAATATAAATGATCATTTATAGGCAAAACACAATTAAACTTAGGACTATTATATATTGATATGGGTCTGAAAATTATCCTATACCTTAACGTCCGAGGTGTCTCTCTGGCAATTCTTCCAAGAGAGCGCGATGGATGAGAACAGTCGGTTGGGGTGGTCGAACTTGCCACCGTGAAGAGCCAGGAACATCGTCGTCATTGGTTCCTGATATCGTGGAATTTAGTAATTTATAGCGATTTTTAAGGTGATACATATAATAGACCTATTATTCTTCTTATCATCGGTAAAATATTATAACTAATAAAAGGTCTTCATCAGCATAAGTAACAATGTTACTAATTTAAATTAATGAAAAAGAATACACAATTAAGACATTCTATTTCCATTACATTCAAATATGTTAACACTTTTACTTTCGCCGTCACATCTAATCTACGGGCTGCGCGTGCGCATCTGTCCCGGCGTGTCGTCTCTTGCCATGCGATTGTTTTGACGTTGTAAGAGTCACGTCTAATCAATGTAATTGTAATTCACTATGAGCACTCTTCGCTACAAGTTATGCTTTGAAAGGAAACCAAGTTATGGAAAATATACAAGTAGAGATATAATCATATTTATTAAGTTTGTAAATAGAATTAGATCTAAGAATACCTACGTATTCTGAGCAAAAAAAATAATAAAAACACACACACACTTCATAGGCGCATATCTGAGTATTTTAGGAATTTTATAAAACAAGAAATAGAAGACAACTCCCCTCTTCAGATAATTAAAAAAATAACTCTGAATACGAAAAGCAATAAACAAATCTTAATAAAATATTTAATGGAACACAGCTATTAAAATTAAATAGGAGCATATTTAAGGGTGAATCTCGAAGGGCCAATATATCATTGCACTTTTTGTACGGGCTTGGTGTGAAAATGAACGAATGTTGGTCGTCGGTAGTAAATCATGCGCGCGCGGGTCATACTTCATTACGCTTTTAATTTTACGACGCACGCGCACGCACTCGTAGACTGGCAACAGTGATAGCGGTTTAAGCAAGCATTAACTGCATTTAAACGAGAGCCATTATACAAGAAATTATAATAAATTATAGTAATTTCTTTTTTTCTTCAATATTGTAATTATATAAATTACAATAAATTATAGTTTAGAAGAACATATTTAAAAAAATATAAATGTATATTTTGTTATATGTATAAAGTCTGGTCAAACGCGAAAAAAAATACTGTAGTGTTTGTCATAATTATAACAATGTAGAAGTTACGCACACTGTATCGAGCTCACCCGTATGGTAGAGCGCGGTAGTAACACAGAGTATATTATATGTACTTATGTATAGTACAGTATAGTATAGTATATATGTACTTAAGGGTCATACAGCTAGACTAATTGACTGGAGCGAATTGTTGCCACCCCATCCTGTTTTGTTGTCGATCCAGTGCATATGATAATAAGTTTATTTTTTGGATTTAAATAAGCTTAACATGGCTAAACATGTTGAAAGATATTTTCAAAACTATAGTTACAATAATAAAATATATTAAAACTTGAATATAATACTTCCCGTGTTATTATATTTATATATATCAAAAATATATTCAATAATAGTTTTATATTTATATATAAAAGTGTGAATTTATATAAATATACATTTGTGAAATAACACTTTTTATACTTTGCTATAAAAGATATAGGTGAGGGTTAATGATGTGGTACTTCTTGGTGGTAGTACTTTGTATAATAGAACAACACTAAATTTATGTATTTAAAAAAGGCGGTTCTAGTTTTAATTAAGACTTGGTAATGGATTTTATCGATAAACATTATATTGTAAGTACAAAAAGATATAACAACTACAAAATAATACTATTTTAAAGTGATTGCGATACTTTAGTGTGTTTAATTATGTACTGAATACTTGTATTGTTCCGTATATAGTCTTGTTGTCATTATAGCTTGCTCTAACAGCGTACTGAAATTAACCACCCTGGTTTATACTTCACGACAAAACTCGTGAACGATTGGGAATCACAAATGTTTAATAAATAAGTAATTTCGTATTTAATAATTCTTAACAAAGATAAATGAATATTTATATATATATATATATATATATATATATATATATATATATATATATATATGTATATATATATTCATTTATATATATATATATATATATATATATATATATATATATATATATATATGATGTCCATTCATTAAATTTTTCACGATTTTAAGAATAAATTAATTTACAGTTTGTGTTATTATTGTAACGATGCAGTAGTTATATACACTGTCTTGTGCTCACAGCACAGTAATTGATAGTATAACAGTGTTCATTAAATATACTTAGTTTATTAGAGCTGAAGTGTTGAGCAAACCTGTTGCGGGTTGCTAATGTGTGCTGTGTTGTCGAGCCTTGGTACAAACACAAGATACACTACACATACTTTATAAATATATATATATATATATATATATATTTTTTTGTATGTCTATACTGTTAGCCCTGTTGGCTATTACAGCGTCACCGGGTTCAAAAATATATATATATAAAAATATATATATGGAAAATGGTTGACTTAATGATTCATTTTGTGTCTAGCTAGTGGTCTGCTAGTTCAAAGATTGTTAGATACCCACACAGATCAAATTCTTGTAAAATCCACAGACTTAGTATATATGTGAATTAATTAACATATTGAATTCTTATTATCTTCAGGTAATAAATTATGACGTTATGCTGAAGATTAATAAAAGTAGGTACAAATATTATAAAGAGATAAATGTAAGTAATACTATCTTTATAATAGTCTCGCTGACAACATAATGTTCTGTTGACAACTAACCACAATTGCATAATGCAGAATAATAATTTAAATACTCTGTAACCAGGAAAACTGTTTATCTTCGTAAAAATTACTTTGTAAATTATTCTATGACCAAAAAAAAAATTATAACCATTGTATATTTTAAATATTTTTGCCAAGAAAAATGTTTTAAAAAAAGGAAGGTATAATTTCAATACATATAGTAACTAATTTCTAAAATATAACTACTTTTTCACAATGTAATCAAATAATTTATATTGTAATGTGGTAATACACTACTACACAATCTCATGGTTATATAGTAGTGTATAACTGCTAGTTATCCTCAAAAACTCCCCTCTTATTTCATTGATAGTTACATTTGTTTATTATTTAGTTCTGTATGATAATCGCTATAAGTGTGGCTCCACCCCGCTCAGTCACCTTAATGGCGCATCAGGAGTGCTTTATTAAGGCATTCACATTTCTAAAATGAGAATTAGACTAAAATCAACAGCACAAAAGAAAACGTTGAAATGAGTAATACATATTCATTTTCTTATTTAATGTGTGTTTTAAGTCATATGACGTTGTTATCGCATCAACTGTATATAATTGATACTATCTTATAATTGTTATGTTTCTGTAAGAATAGTAATTAAACAGCTATTTAAAAGGAAATTGTTTCTAATTAAACCGTATGTAATGGGGTTTATGTAACTTTAAAGTTGTAATCAAGATAATGAAGGTGAGTCCTCCAAACAGCAAATAGACATGACAAGGACTTTGCATATTATTTGAGTAAGATTAGCCTATGTGTTTTTAAAGATATTCAAAACCTAATACACAAACACATCGATTAACAAAAATAAATTGTCTTTTTGAGATCGTATTAAGTGCGGAAAGTGTAAGTGTTGTAAGTGTAAGTGCTGTAATTGTAAGTGAAGTGTGAACTTACAATCCGCACGAGCCAGTTGAGTACAAAGGCCGCTGTGGAGTAATGTGTGCCATAGTGGAAGGGTGGTGTGGACTCGTGTTCCCAAGTGTTGTAGCGCTCCTCAAAGTAAGCACGCCGACTGGGGTTTAGGGCTCCGATGGGCTGAGGAAAATAGGATAGTTATATAAAGTTAAAGTCTTCACTGGGTGTAGATTAACAAAATTTATTTTTAATCTTCATACTTATGAGATTTACAGTCAAATAATATACCTAAATAAGAATTTTCAGAAAAATATATTTTAAGATATAAAGTAAAATAGGTTTATTTTTTATTTATATACTCAGCTGGTTAAATTTTTACAAGCACTACATATATACCTTAGACAGATCTCGGTAATTTGAAGGTTGACTGAGATCCAGCTCTTCGCTTTCGTAATTGGTGAGCACCCATGGGAACACTGGGTACTGGTTTAGATCGTTGTATGTTCGACCTGGAGACAAAAAAACGGTTTAAGCAAATATAATTGTATGAAAATCTTTTAAAAAATTTTAAAAAACTTTTTAGAAAACATCAAGTGATAGATTTTTCCTTGCAATTAATATGACAGTTTAGTTATACTTTTCTTATTAGAATTATATATATTTATCAAGTAGAGTCGGACATCAGGTGTTATGTTATCACCTTGCAGTGTCCTCTACACTTAGAGTAATCTTTTACTACTTGATAAGCTATATAAATCATATTTGTAACGATTGTCTCACTTAGTTACAGGAAACGGTTTTCGGATATTAGTACTCGAAATACTTAATAATGTGACAGTAAAATGTACATAAAAAATAAATATTAAAGTTTTATTTATCACTCGTATAAATTATTTCCGGTTCAGAACTTTGTCTAGTATTACCAAGTTATTGCTTTTAATTTTATTATTCCTCTAAAGGCAGTTAATAAATACGAAACAATGATAAATTCTATAATTGTTCAGCAGTTCGACAATCAAGTCTATAAAATGTAATACATATTTTACATAATAACATTAATTGTCGAGATTGTATTGAAAAATCATTAAATTATAAATATGTGATACTTGTTAGAAATTAGAATGGTGTTGTTTGTAACATATTTTATATTTGCATTATTTTTTTTTCAAACAATTGGCACTTTAGAAAAACAATCTTTATTTCACTGTCACATAAAGAATACCCGGACTCGAAAAAACAATCTGTGGATTTTATAATCAACTGTGCCGAGTGGTAATCGAACCTTTGGCTCAGCAGCAAGACTACTAACCACTAAACCAAAAGGCGTTTAATGTAAAATTATTTTTATAACAATAGTTACCTAAATATATACGAAAATATTGCGATAAAAGTAATAATATTCTTACGAAATTTAACGCTACAAATAATATAATGTTTAACAGGATTGACAAATGACAAACCCTCCATCAATGTTTGCAGAAAATTTATTCGCGTATATAATTCATGTTACGAGTTAAATAAAAAAAACTTTTTTAGTATTAATGTCAAACAATATATATACTAAATTAATTTATTTAAAATTAAAGATAATTTAATAAGATAAATTATATAATACTAATTCGTTTGTAATCTCTTGCACTTTGACCGTCCCGAGATGTTAGTGGGTCATATAATACAGACACTTATCCACTGTGAGTCTATTGTTGTTTTCATATGACCGTCTCTCCTTTTCCCAACTGATAGCCAAGCATTCAACTAACGGGTGTCTACTTTCGCAGTCGTTCGCGACGTCAAAGACAATTTCAGAAAAGAAAAAACTAAATAAGTGAGAGTGTTTCTAAACGAAAGTTAAATTTCATGTTCTGTCAAACTCCCGTGTCACAGGTATGAGGTTAACTTTTTGCGCGCGAAATTCTTTCATCCGTGGTTTGTGTATTTTGTGAAATGAGATCTTCAATGGAAAGACTGAAAAGGTGAGTAGACATATTTATTAATGTAATATAATTTATGTGTACTTTTTATGACAAGAAGCACAAATGCAAATGTCATTGACCTTGCTAAATGTAAATTAGGTATATGTTAGTATACTGACGTAGCTTATACTGGTATTGATTATCGTGAAGCTGAGTTAGATACATGTGATAATTGATGTATTTATTTGTTATACCTCTTTGAAAGAGAGTTACAATAACAGATAGTCAATTTATTTCTTTTTTAATAATGGTTTGGTTAGGTACATGTTACTAAATAATACATTCACAAAAATGTATACTTTTGTGCTGGTAACATTTTAAAATGAAAAAAATATTTTTTCTACAAATAATTACCTGTATATTTCTAAGTATAAATAGTACTATAACTTGGGTCATTATAACCAATTTAATCGCCCCAATGGGTCAAGAAGTTAGCATAGACGCCTAACATATAGCGAGTTCGATTCCCGATACCAGGGACAGGCATATATGCGATGAGCATAGATATCTGTATTTCTGGGTTTGGTCGTTTATTAATTATATTAGCAGTATTTATAATGTGTACCTCTGTGTATTTGTATCGTGGTCTAACACCCTTAACACAAGCAAATAATTTGTTGACTTAGGGATTAGATCAATGTGTGTAATTTGTCCTGTGATATTATTCTCAACAGAGCAATCCGAACTGGTAGCAGCTTATTTACCGACCGATTATAATGACCAATTTAATGTAACCATTGATTCTTCATAAGTGCGTTTAAATGCCTACTCGAATAAAGATATTTTGAATATGATTTTGAATAATATAATAATTAAATTAAAAAATATAATAATGAAATTAAAAAATAATTGTCGACAGAACAGACATTGATGATGAATGAGATTTATTCTATAACAAAAAAAAAACAACAATTTTAACTTTCAAACTACCTATAAGAAACCATAAAAATATTAAACAGACTGGAACCGTTGCTAAACGTGAAGAAATGGTGCGGCCGATTTGCGAAACTTGCCAATTTGTCAACCGACTACTTATAATGACCCTGTGTACATTGTGTACAAAGCATTGTGCTGTCTAATACCATTATACTCAATTATAATCAATATTGAATACTTAATATTTATATAACAATATTAGAACTATTAATAATAAGCATTATTGAAACATCTGCGTCTATACAATTACTTATCTATGATATTTTAATGAATTCCGCTGACCTTGTTTAATGTTCAATGTTTCGGTCACTAGTTCAATGTCTTATCGATGAGATAGTGAGATTTCTAATACTATTATATTCTTACGTCCACGTTTCTACGGGTTAACAAAAAAAAAACAGTTTTTGTCCACCAATTACAATGAAAAAAAAGTCCAGATTGCTCTATCAGTTAAGCCATCTCGAAGAGTAGGACGTTGTCTAAAAGTAACAGTCTTGTCAGCTCAGTATTCTAACATTTAATTTATGTAATGATTTCATTGTGACTTTCACAATCTTAAGTTAGCGTTATCATTTCATTAACTTGACTTAGCTATAGATGGCGTAGCGTATATTTATGATGAAAATAAATCAATCAATGTTTAAGATAAAAGATCTTCTTTTGCAATTGACATAAATTAAAAACTACACGGTTACAGAATATTCCACATATTTACAGTAACTGAACTGAAATATAAATATCTTCGAACTTACATCATTTACAAACTATGGACTAATTGTCTTCATAAAAATCTTATATGGACTTTAGAAGAAAGAAATTTATGAAAAGTTTTAAGATAATAAACTTTCTAAGAAAAGAACTTACCTGTTAAGTCTAAATTTAATCTCTAAAAACAATTGCTATTTTAAAACAGTAAGAACAATTTTACGGGTCATGGCCAAAGCTGGGAGAAAGAAGTTATACGTAATAAAATCCATTATGTAATACCTTCTTAGTTATTACCTCTCCGACATTAATAATAAGCCGCAATTATCGCATTAAAGCATTTACGTCCCATGGAAAACGACAAGTTCCTCATTAATATGGCAAATTGCACGTTTAAGACGCTTATTAGCCAATATTGTTTTGATCAGCCGCGGACGAGAATAATTTTCTTGTTTGTTATTATACAGATCAATTAGAGTACAAATTTAAATTAAACATAAAAGTAATAATTAATCAATCGACAAGTTTCGTCCTTCTCCACTCCGTCAATCTACTGAATGACCTACCGCTTTTCTGACTGTTTTGATGAATTATAGCGTTGTATAAATCAACGTTTTTAGCAGGATGGAGGCAACATCTATTAGAGTTATTCCTAAAATTTTAACCAACGTTTCTAACTTTGAAGTATAGATTAATATTGAAAAGCTACAACCGAATATTATGAATTAAATTATTTATAAAAATGTTAACACTTAATCCAAGCTATTGAAACTTAACACTTATTGAAACACCAATTAAATAAGCAACGTTCAATTAAAAATATAACAAAAAGGGTATCAATAGAGTTAAATTGAGGTCACTTTTTTTTTGTTTTGGAGGAAAAATCTTTGTTAATAAGTAAACAAACAGAAAGTTTTTTAACCATAATACAATGTTATAGACCTTCGCGTTAGATATAATTGAACTGTATTTTTTATTGTTTCATAAATAAAATTACGAAATTGTAAAATAATCAGTCTATATCGGATGTTTTCGCCAAGGTTAAACTAACTGGATAGTGTCATCATGACCACTAACTGTCAGTTAAGAGATGCGGGAAGACTATGATAATTTTATATACTATCCTATAACCTTTGAGAATGATATATAAGGGCTTATGTACCGGCAAGTATCATATATGTAGCAGTGCAGTTATATATTAATGTGATAAGTTTGAAAACGGAAAACAATTGTGAAATGATTACGTAAGTCTTATTAAAAATTTGTTTACCCGGCTATATTCACGTTGTTGAGTTTAATTTTACTAGTTGCGACTCCATTAGGGGTTCCTATTCACGAGCTGCAAGCATGGCGGACTCATGTTAAATAATGTTTAAGTCTTATTTCACACATATTTAGGTAATAAAATTTCGTTTATAATGTAAGTAAAAGTGTTTTTATTAATATGGTTATGCGAGGTCTATTACTGCGACATATAAGTTTATTAGAAAATGGGCTCGTAAATTGCATTGGAGTTAATTGAATTAATGCAGTCGTTCGCACCAGCATGCATCCACAGCAAATGCCGCAGCATGAGAAAATACCTAACAATTTTTCCCAAGTTAATACAATATTAATTTATATGCATTTGATAACTAATTATTGTATAGTAAGAATGTTGTTACGTTTGCATTAATAATAATATATTAATACTTTTTAATAATCAAAGCAGACTATATAATGTTCATGGCAAAAACGCTTGGGTTTATTATTATTCTATCTAGTGAAATTAACATAGAAAGTACAAAAAAAAACAGAAAAGAAAATCATTTGTTATAATTAATTATTAGGTCGTTAAATTTTCTCTATACCCCTTATGTATTTTGTAAATATAAAACCTTTCAGTTATCATGATAGTAATTTATGACACATATATCTACGTATTATACAACGATTATTACTTCACATGAGACACAACACATGAAAGAATTACATAACGTAAAGGGTAAAACAATTTGCACATATTTCAAAAAATGTCACCTTATATCTTGTAAGTAAAGACGATTTGTTATATGAACATATTGTTGTTACATCACTATTACACATAAGAACTATAGGTTTTAAGTAGCCAGTCATGACTGTATGCGCAAGCGCATCCGGTGTTGCACTAGTCCATATGCCACCGCTAGGTTATAGTTCACATTCGAGGTTCCTCAATACTTTCGAGCTTAATAAATTTGAGTTCTCCATCGTCTTGAAGAATTACCATTATTTAGCTATTGATGGTTACAAACTGCGGAAACTAGAAACTTGTTTCAGAATAATTCTGCAAGCTTTTGCTAATTTGAATCTCATATTTACCATTGGTTGAGTGTCAACTTTAAGGCGGAAAACAGAAACTTTATTTAGAAGATAATAATAGCCTTATGCAATGTTGCAACATTGTTATATCACACAATGAGTCATGTTTATCTTGAAATTTTGCTTTACTGTTAATAATCGTTAATAACAAATATTCTTTAAATTCTTTAAGAACTAGCCATATTAAGGATATTTCACCAGTTTTTATAATAAAAAAAAATATATAAAAATGAAAAACATACAATAAAATCATTGTTGTTAATTAATGATTATGTAATATAATTAACTTATTTAATAATTTGTCATTCCAGTATGCACATTAATAATATAGTAGACATAACATTCAACAGATTATGCGTATTAATTAAATTAGAATCAGAATGCAATTACTACATTTTTCGCATGCGCAAGCGCAGTGAAGACAATTAAATAACACCACGGGGTATTAGAAAATTGTACTAAACGCAAACACGAGAAAACTAATAAAAGAGACGGATATATCTGGGCCTAGTTTGATAGACATTGAGGTATGGTTTAAAAAAAATGGTAATTTTTTTCTATTTCATATTTCAAAAAACGAGCTCTAATAGCAATCTGAGTTCAGCAAAAAGAGAAATCACAAAAATAAGTTTTGCTGTACAATAAAAAACTAATCGATAAAACTATAATTGATCTTTGAGAATCATTAAAAAAATGGGAATTTGTAGATACAGTCAAAATATTATAATAATTTGTTAAACCATTTATAACATTAAAAGAAAATAAATTATCGATTTACGTTTAATTACTCGATTTGACATTCGACTGACAGTTGCCACGACAAGCCACCGTCAAAAGCATTCATCAATTTATGGCATCCTTAAATCTGTGATTTTAATGTTATCTAACCCACGTTTATCGACTTGTGGTGGCTTGGAAGTTAAGGATGCCCCTCGTGAATAACCAATGTGATTTTACTGTCTCAAATAGCTAATTCGCATTAAGCTAGCATACTGATGAATGCTCGTTCCATCTTCGTATCTGAAGATTCCTTTGCACAGCAGTGGGATTTCAAGCCGGTACTATTACCGACTTTTATAAACTTGAAACATAATGCCTATTTAAAAAATACCAATTGATCGTATAAAAGTTAACTGTTACGCTACGTAGTAATATAACCTCCCTTTTACTGAGTGTCTTATACCTCTGTTCTCAGATTGCAAAATCCGCAAAATTTTCAGTGATAGTATAATATTATATTTAGTATTAATTGACACAACTTTCATCTTATTACAATCTGGGCCCAAGAATGTGTGAAAGGGTATCCGTCTCCTTTTGTAATTTTGTTCATCACTTACCAGCGATAGTGTTGAGGAACATTAGATACTCGAAGTTTGATATCTCACGGCGCTGCCACTTCTGCGTCATGTTAGAGTTGCGCATGAGTTGCCGAGGAGACATCATCGATGCACGTCTGAGAACAACGATCGTACAATATTAATAAAACTAGTGATGACATGAAGAAGAAATCCTAGAGTATTTAGGGAAATAAAAGGAAAGTGTATATTCATAATTGACTCTGAAACGTTTGACTCCAATTGCTGTTCAAAGAGAATAGTAGATATATAGAGAAGCGCTGGCAAGTAACTTCATGGATACTCTGATTATTAAAAATAATTGCCAAAAACAGAAGCTTTGCTTAATGAACTTCCTGACACCGAATATGTAAATAACGGGACTTTAAAATATTTCGAAAGTAAAAGTAATTTTTAAAGCTTTATTTAAAATCATATCAAAGTTTGATAATTGTTTTTAGTCATATTTGGAATTATAGTATTACAATAATTTCCGGAACTGTCGCAGTATTATAACAAGAGTCATAAATAGTTCCACTATACGGTTGACGTTGTCTCTGTTAATTCCAGACTGGCTTAAAGGAACAGCAAAAGACCTTCGCATTTAAGGTTTGTTAAATAATTTTCTTTAAGGAAATTGTATCGTCTTGCAAAATATTGGGCCCTTGACCAACATACTTGACCCACTGGTGACATTGAGGGATGAATTCAATCAACCTTTACTAACTAGATTACATCAATGTGATAAAAAACTTTAGTACATGGTTCAGTTTGACGACTAGAATACTTTTGTAGAAAATTATTCGAATAACTTATCTTGTGTTGCAGGTAAAACAATTCAAGTTATTTGATATTTACGAGATATTATTATATACCACAGACATACAGCAGACTTGTTGTTTTACATTTATCGATATTAAAATATTATTAAACAAAACTATTTGTTGTATGCCTTGAAATTGCAAAACCAAGAAAAATAAGCAAGCTTTTATAGATTTTTCTTTCCTGTTGCCGAATTATCCGAATTGTAAATAATTGTATTCATTCCGTAAATTTATAATTATTGCAATTAGGATTGTATTAATATATTTATTAAAAAAACAGTAAAATACAATATAATTCAACAAGGTTACCCATATTTATTATTTTAAGCGACATTTTATACATTTCTCTTGGAGCCATGAAATACAAAAACGTGTAAATCTTATTGTATTGATATGATACATGAAATAGAAAAAAGATATAAATATTATTGCGTTATTATGAGCAAGGTAAAAGTGTCGAAGTGTCAGCGGTCACTTCCTAGCAGTGTCGCGAGTGGGTCACGGCCAGCGGGTTGACGACCCGAGACGCGCTGTCTGCCGCCAATATACTGATTATATGTATATGTTATTTGTAAATAAATTGCTAATTAAATCAATACATATGTAATAATTATTAATTAAACTAGCAGTCCTATCCTAGAGTAGCGAATAGATAAGTATTTAAGTCCCGATTAGAATGAATGTAGAATAACAATTTATATAAAAATATAAATGAATGCCGGACTCACTGAACAATTGTTCTTTTTCGTCAGACATATTTAAAAATAATCTACAATTATTGATAAAAAATGCATTAAAACTGGTAAAATAACTTTTAAAATTATAACATTCAGAGTCAGACGCGGCGAGATATTCGATTTACTCTGTTTTATTTATTTTATAATATGTATTGGCCATATTAATTTTGCGTTAAAGTTTGTCAAGTTTTGAGCAATGTTTTTGACATTAAAAAAATGCACAAAACTTAATGAAGCTATTATATTTTATATTTCCTCATAATGTCAAGGTATAACATACATTGAGAATGAACTGGTTATAAATTGTTATTTCATGTAATTTGTAATTACAATTTACGAGCCGGT
Source organism: Napeogenes inachia (assembly GCA_959347355.1). Lineage (NCBI taxonomy): Eukaryota > Metazoa > Arthropoda > Insecta > Lepidoptera > Nymphalidae > Napeogenes > Napeogenes inachia. The sequence continues at coordinate 16,918,787 of OY365793.1, read as the reverse complement.
CACAGGTCATTGGAGTCACGAAACTCTGAATAAGACAATTGAAATTGTAATCTTGGTCGACTAATTATAAAATAAAATAAATAATAATAATAATATCAGGACAAATCACACACATTGATCTAACCCCTAAGTAAGCAAATTATTTGCTTCTGTTAAGGGTGTTAGACATAGAAATAAATATATAAATACTGAGAATATATTTAATAAACAACCAAACCCAGAAACACAGACATCTATGCTCATCACATAAATGCCTGTCTCTGCCGGGAATCGAACCCGAGACCCATAGCGCCGTGATACGTTAGGCGTCTGCGCTAACCACTCGACCAACGGGGCGGTTAAATATATATAAACACAATAGATATAAACGCCATTTCTAATACATTATAATAATAATTTATAATGATATCATTTAGTTTTATATTTCAAAGGGTCATTGAATCTCAAAGATCAAAGTTCATCAGTTTTATTTGTGACCTTATTTGCCAAGCATTAAAATAAAACAAACAATAATTTTACGGAAGTGCCTACTTCCTATCGAAACTCGTAATTTATCATATAACCGGAAACCGCACTGTAAGGCTGCCTATGCTTTTACGACTTCGTAGTACCTTTTGAAGACCTGTCGTTACTCGATAACGATTTTTACATGTTATTTAATTTTCTATCGAATTATAATTAATTTCTAACATTTAATCAAAGTTATTTGTTTTATATTATATTTCTCATAAAAATTATAAGGAGAAACAGTTTTCAGCGTGATAATGTTTAGATATTTCTCACTAGAATAAAAAAAAAAAAATGTTATACTTGGATAATTCCATAGTAAACTTACTTGACCTTAACTTTATCCTTAGTTTAATAATAATTATAAGTCACAAACACTCAATACCTTATAGGTAAGAGATCGCTCATAAAAACTGCACGAACTATATATTATGTGTGTGGTTGTCATTGACAATGATTTCAAAACACGCGTAGTAATTATGATAAGAAACAAAACCAATAATAAAATAATACCAATGTGTTTATTTGTAAGTACAACGTGACATATGTACTAATATTTTTAAGTACAGTTGTAATGATTCACCTCCTTTGTTACGGTGATACAATTTGACAAGACTTCTATTGAATTTAGAGAATTGAGGATTTATAAAGACTAATATACATACAATAGTGTTGTTCTTTATTTACATCGGGAATACAAAGTGATGTCAACAATAGATGTTCGTATCTCACAAAATTATAAAATCATTTGACATACACGGACATTGCAAATAAATACTTCATTGCAGATTTATCTAAGACATGATAATTATACATGTTACAGAAGTAAGAGAAAAAAATATTAAATAAAGAACTTACAAATTTCCAACTATTTTAGAACTACATTGTGTCACATCTACATAGTAGGTATAGAAGGATGTGTAAGCTACAAGTATCTCAATCTTTTAAAAAATATTTTTAAAGAGAAAAAAAGGTCTAAATCATAGTACTAAATTAGGTTTTTTTAATATTATATAAGAAAGATTCAAGTAAAAACGTTTACGAAGCTCTACCAAGCTAGTGATTCAAATAATTTTCCTCTAATTCATTTAACAGGAAAAAGAATTACAATAATTGTTTACTGACAGTTAGAAAGTGGTGTCATATTTAGTACATGCAAAAATTTATTCAGGTCAATAATCTGTCTCAAAAATTAGTGTCAGTTCATATCTTATTTGTAACACTTTTGCTGTTGTTTGTACTGAAGGTCACGTGACATGTTCTGTTTCTATACACATTAGTAATACTAGCAATAATGCTAATAATACTTATAATAATTCTAGGAAGCAATATACTTAAACACTTTAGTATTAGAGACGGAAAATACTTACTTGATGGTTTAAGATAACATAACACCATACATCGTTATTTTAAAAAATTAAAGACTGACGGAAAAATCGTGGCATTAATTTGCCGTCTGTAGAACACCTTATATACATATTTTGGCAAGAGTTTAGAAACAATAATAACTGTCAATACATTATTAAAATTTCAATGCCAATCTAAACTATTTATAGGTCTATAATAGATAGATAATACATTTTCATATAAAGTCGTTTCCGGTAAAAGCGTCGGCGTATTATATGGAGTGCGGAAGAGCCCTCGCTCCTGTCTTAACTTTAACGGCTAATAAATATTTGTAAATTTTACATTGGTTTATAAATTACATGATCTAGCTATCTTTAAAAATATTTCTCTATTTAATAATACAGGTAAAAAAATATTAGAAAGTGTTTTTACTGTTGAGTGTGGATATCAATTACGTTAACTTACTTAAGTACTAAAAATAATCATCAAGATTATTTTTGAAATAAAAAAGCTTAAGTATGAATAAATTATTAGTTTTACGGATTAATTGCTTAACAAGAGAAACGAGATACCTAGTTATAATTTTTAAGTACACTTTTAACTCGACTCAATAGTGATTCAAAATAAAAAAACCAAAAGCTGTCTGTCACCTCTTTACTTGGAATATTTTAAGCGACTCAATTTATAACATTAACCTATTTTAAAAGACAATACAAACCGCAAACTGTGTTTGATATTACTTTATATATTACTTCAATGTTAGTCAGTGTGTCCCTCACGTCACCTGTAACTAAATTCTTACTAAACACTTACAAAAATAATGAGTTTAAGGAAAAAATATTTTAAAACTTAAAATTTTTGCGAACATGATTGTTTGGACGTGGTGTGAATTAGAAAGATAACAAAAAAACCCAACGTTAATACTAAAAGGAAAAGGTATATTTAACAATTACTGAAAAAACAACTTTGAAAAACTCTAAAAAAAATATTTTAGATCACGATTATAAAATATTTGAAGCCTACGACAATAACGAATAACTAGAACTATATACAAAATTAATCTTAATACCTGAGTTGATATTTCTTTTTAAATAGACTACATGTAGTTTATTTACCTTTTAAAAAAACAATAAGAAAAAAAAAGTTATATAGAACGCACTGTTGAATACAAATTATATATTCATTATCTTTGCTGCCATGCCAGTAAAAAATATGTACAATTTTAAATAGTATTGTTTGTATATTGTCTTCATAAAATCTACCTTTATTGATTTAATTATTTCAAAAATAATACAATACTACATGATTTTGTCTAAATCAGATATGAGTACTATTTTAAATGATATTACTACAAAAATAATTAATCTGAATTCATTAATTATAATTATTTAATTTTTACAACAAATGTGTACAAGAATTTTAATACTTCGTACTTAGTCGTAAATATAAATATAAAAATGGAATTTTTGAAAACTATTTCACGGGTCATTATATTTAACCCTAAAGCTAATAACAAATATCTAAATAAATCTAATATATATTTAAGTACCACTGTTGACATTATAAGATGTCGTTGATCTGCGGCCCTTATTTTACACCTTGAAGAGTTTTTAATTGAACATAAAAACTTCATCTGTAATTGTGCCAAAATTTTTCTATTCTATTCTAGATATTCATGTATAGAAAAATTAAGGAAACAGAATGTATATTTAAAAAGATTTATATGTTACATTTTTACAATTTATATTTTTCATTTACATTTATAACGATAAATTGGAATGAATATTCATTGTGTATTTAGATAAATTATAATTGTTTGTACTTATATATATAAAATATTGTAACATCCACTATGAGGGGGTTGTGTTATATAAAACTGACTTTGTTATGAAGACTCTAGCTCTCTTCAAATATATCAATTATCAAATAATAATGACAATTTTTATTTTAAATGATATCAAACTAATACAAGTAACAATGATTGCAAATAAATATGTAATATAATTGATTTAGGGCTCATATTGCTTAATAAGCGTTGAATGGCATTGATCAAACAAAATTTCAGTTTTTCCTTTATGTTAAAACAAAGGTAGTTTCTTCTCGAGAAGAACAAAATTGTGTCAGTGAAGTTAGTACTTAGAGGCTATTAAAGTAACTGCTAGAACAATAGACCTATTACTAATAACAATAGACTCTCATTCAATATATATAGTGTTATTACTTTTACATATATTATTATGTATTTCATACAATAAAAATTATAGCGAAAAATATATCCATCATATTATATATAGGTACCTACATACAGTTATAATGTACATTATTTATAATTTAATTTAGGTAATTATAGTTCAGAGTATAACTGTACTAGTGTAATTAAATTACTTTATTGACATTATCTCGTAGTACTTGAATAGGTAATATTAACTATTAATTGAATGAAGCGATCAAAGCACGCAATGCATTTAGATATGAAACGAAATAGAATATGCAAAAACAATATGCTTAAAATGTATTTTAGTTACTTTTAATTAATTTTCAAAAACATTACTGCAATCTCTAACTCTGTATTCTATTCCAAGTAAAGAACCAACTTAATGTTTTAGACCTTTACATTTTATTTAATTAAGATTAACTGGTTAGTAGAATTAAATATAATTAAATCATTTTACGATTTAATGCGATTCCTAACCCGTTTTAATTAAACGTTAGTTTTTATACCTACTATATATTTTCGAAGAATAATATAATGTCCTAATAACCTAGACACCGGTCAGTATTCTACGTCTAACAATTTATACCTAGATAATATTTCTATAATTTAATTTGTTCCTAAGAATTATGTATATTCATGTCATTTATGATCTGATAGATATTGTTTTAATTGATTTATATTTTTTATTATATTGATTTTCACTTGACCTTTTTTATTGACTCATGTATTACCCCAAATAATTAATTCTGGTATTTATATTTCCTAATTAGTAGTAAAAAAACATTAGTAAAAAATAATAAGTAGGTATTACCCAAAACGTAATATTTAATTATGTAATTATCGCCTAGGAGAGAGTGATTATAGGGTTTTTACGTATTTGTCATCTTCACGCATTAACGTTTTGTATAATATACAGAGAAATTATATTTAATAATAAACGTAATATAAACCTCTACTTTATAAATATCTGTAAACAATCTCCGTAAGACAACTCAGACGCGACGTAATTTGATATTTGTAATAAATCTCAATTAATTACGTAACATGATTGAATCAAATATAATCACCATGGCGGTATCATTGTTAATTTACATGCTTATTGTTCATATTAATACTATTTATTTCCCTGACATTGTCTGTGTTAAGTTTAGAATTTACATCCAATAAAAGCTCAAAAGCAAAACAGAAACATATGGATTTATCACAAACATATACACATAAAACATATTTTTTTTTATTATTGTCATGCTGACTCATCGCTTTTATAAGTTACTTATTATACATATTTATTATTATTTTCTTATCTTAATGATAATGAAGATAATATTCTCGGTAAAGATAATACTTTATTTCTTTTATGTTTTTTTTAATAGACGTTTAAAATATGAACTAAATACATGTAGTATATTTAAAAAATTACCAACTTATGTATTTAAATCTTAGACTATCTTTGATTATTTTTCCAGTTAAAAGTTAAAGTTGTAATCCTGGAGAGTTGAATAATCGAAATCTATGCTGTGAAACATTGTTACATATGAAGATGTTAGAATTTTTAGAACGGTCTTTTCAGCAATTATTAATTATATATCTTTTGCTTTTAATATTTACATTGGGTTTTCAGGTTCACATCTTCTAAATTCATACGACGCCCAAGTAATTATATTAAGACAAACTATTATTATCATTTCCTTTAACAAATGTTATTTAAATGTTATTATTATTGAGTTGTTTAAACTGTTCTAGTTAAAAGAGTGTTCGAGAGTTTGGATATTTATTATTAAACTACCTACTAATAAGACGAACTAAAAAGAATCCAGAAAACATTACTTGGTATTTAAAAACTCGTTCACGTAGCATATATTAAATATGCTACATGTATTTTTTACTTCAAACAAAAATATAGATTTTTATGCTAACTAATTTATAGGTCTAAACTATTTATAGGTCTGTAAAAGATAATACATTGTCATATAAAGTTGTTTCCGGTAAAAGCGTTGGCGTATTATTTGGAATACGGAAGAGCTGTCGTTTCTGTCTTTACCTTAACTACCAATAAATTGAATTTTACATTGGTATATACATTATATGGGGCTATTTTTGAAAACACTTTCTGTTTCTAAAAATATAGTTGGTTAGGTACTACAAGAAAAAATATATAAATGAAGAGAATATTAAATTACTGTTTAGTGTATAACTACTTTAGTTAACCTAATTAGGTATGTGCTAAGAAGATTATACTAACTTATATAAAAAAAACTTAACATGAGAAAAAATTAAAAAGTCCTAGTTTTTCTTGATTCTATTTCCTTTCATATCTAAATGCTTTGCGTGTTGTGATCGCTTCATTCAATTAATAGTAAATATTACTTATTCAAGTACTACGAGATAATGTCAATAAAGTCATTTTAATTACAATAGTACAGTTATACTCTGATCTATAATTACCTAAATTAAAACTGTAAATAATTTACATTATATCTGTATGTATGTATATATAATATGATGGATATATTTTCGCTATAATTTCTATTGTATTAAATAATAATATATGTAAAAGTAACAACGCTATATATATTGAATGAGAGTCTATTGTTATTAGTAATAGGTCTATTGTACTAGCAGTTACTTTAATAGCCTCTAAGTACTAACTTCACTCACACAAGATTGTTCTTCTCGAGAAGAAATTACCGTTGTTCTAACATTAAAAACTGAAATGATCTTAAAATATGTTTGGTTTTATTGAAGTCATATGGGTCCTAAAGAATCTGAACTATAGTATTTATACGTTTCATAAATAAAAAATTATGACTTCAGTATAATTCAAAATAAAAATTGTCATTACTATTGGATGAATAATTTATAAATATATAATATAATTTAATATAATTTATATATTAATTAATGAGAGTTGGCGTCTTCATAGCAAATAAAGTATTATATCTAGTTAAAAAAATAACCCGAGCAAAGTTAATATTATAATGTTTATGTATATAAAATTAATGTTTCGTATATTTTAATGACAAGAATAGAATAAATAACTCACAAAGTTGTGTTCAGAAACACATGTTTCAACGACATGTTACAATATTATCGATATTACTTACATTTACATTTAGATAATTGTTAGAACGGAAACAGAAAATAATTCAAGGTATACTGATAGGATGAGTTAATATGTAGTTGTATTTTGTATCTATAAAGATTCATAAACAATTTTTATCTTTATTATGTTTTGGAGTGATTTTTTTAGGTAACTTTTATTTTATCACTGTGGGAACAGTGATGGTTACAGACATCAAATACGATTGATATAAGTAAGCTTTAGTGTGTTTGCTTTAATTAAAAGTGCAGTTTCAAATGAACTTATACTGTAGAGGACATTGACACATATAATTAAATTTTGAGAGACAATAGTGAAATTATGAATATGAGTTACAGACTAAAGGTTGTATATAGAGGTTTTGTGTTCTGAGGGAAAGAAAACAGATTTTTTCAAGTTATAGAAATTTTAAATTTATCTATCTTCGAGCGAAGTACAGTTATTGTACTTATAGTATGTTATATTTGCACTTAACTACAATAAATAATGAATGGAGTTTAATCCTACTTGTATTGAATATTTATTGTAAATAATAAAAATTCTAGTTACTTGTTATACACCATATAATACTATTGTATGGCTTTTGAATTAATTAAATAAATAAAGGTAGATCATATTAAATTAATAAACAGACTTAAAGTATGTAATAAAATTCAGTAACAGTGAATTTTGTGTTAAGAGAATCTGTTGTCTTTTCTTGTGTTAAAAAAATATAATGTAATAAATAATTTTAATGTATATAAATTTGTTATTAAATAAAATCCTAAATAATGTATTCTCAATAATGTAAGAGAGTTAACTAACGGCATATTTAATAACAATAAGCTAAAGAAAGTCATGTTTCATTGTTTATATTATGGAAGAACGACTTTAAGATCATGTAAAAGGAAGGAACATCAACCCAATAGGTTCGCTGCCAGTTTGTTGCCGGGTTATCTTATAATATATACAAATCGATATATTATCGAAGAAATTCTTAACCGACTGTTGTTAATTATAGATATAAGATCAATGATGAAAAATTTTAATGTATGTTTGTATGTATCTTGAACTCTATGTCCGTGAAACGACTCTACCTTCTTAGATACCAAACTAATGTGTTTCATTGACGTAGTTACACTCTTTTATTTTTTTCTTCCATGAATTCCAAGTTTATAAATATATTATTTGTGTTTATATATTTATTAATGTGCTGTAAAAGACAAAAATATGTTAAAGTTTTAATTATTATATTTACAGAGAAAAACACTCTATAAAATTATTAAATGTGTTTACTGGAGATTGCGTTAGAAATAATTTCAAAGATAACAGAACAGTTGCTAGTATCAGAGTTATTCTTGAATATACGAAACGTATGCTTGTTTATCTCGGAACCTTTTGTGTATGAAATAATAAGGAAATATATAATTTATGACACGAGTTCGGGCAGATTCCTCGCGGTCGGTATCTGTATCACTGGCGCTAGTAAAAGTCGTAACAATAGTGCGTTATAAAACACGCTACGTGAACGAAAAGCGACTTCAGTGCGCCCGAGAACAGCGCAAGGTCAAGAGCATACAACCTCTTTCGAAAACAGTCGATCGCCGGGTCTGTTCTGTGAAGTGACAGTCTATATATCTCCAATAAAAAAATAAAATTAAAAAATAAAAATAGATCAAACTCTGTGCCCAATTCGAAGCGACCAAGAGCGCATGCGCCGTCCTCTATTTATACGCTGTGAAACGCGAGTTTTCCCGCGAAAACATTGTGTGAGAAAGAAAACTTGTGTTTTATTTTAAAACTTTTTTCATAATATTTCGGATTGGACTGACAATTTCAGTCTTTAAAAATCAAATTGGGGACCCGCACGGAGACTAGTTCAGAGTAAGTTATGAATGTATATAAATAACTATTTTATATCATAAGAATAAAAATTCGAAATAAATAATAAATAAACGAAACAAATCAATCCAAAGAGCATGGTTGTTAAAAAAAATCATATCGTGAGATCAAATATATAGCAATATTTTTTAATTTTATATATGATTTATAAGACGCAATCTCATTCACGTGTTTACAGACAAGACAATGGATCAATGATGTTGGAACCGTGTCTCTTGATTTAATATTTCAGACATTGTATTTTCACTAGTGTATTATTTTAAAACCATTTTCTCAAAAACTCACATGCAACAAAAGCGAGATCCTCATAATGTAAATATAATTTTAATATTGGATGGTATTTAAAACCACAATTATAAAAATTTAACAAAAAAAAATTTTGCTAATATTAAAAAATACATACGCAGACGTCTGATTCCATTAATAAGAATCCAACTTCCACGAATAAGAAATATAAATAGATTCATTAAGAAAAAAAAAAATTGGAACTTAAAATTATAAACACATATATATTATATAAAATATATAAATATAACAAAATACATTGTTCTTTTATGAAATGGCTGTGAATTACAACTGACGGACAAATGTTATTAAACATATATATGTAGGTACAATGAACAACAATAGCTTAACAAATTAAACATTCACGAAATTATAACTAAATATAATTGTAATGTATAATATGTATAATATATGGGTTTTTTCCGGTGTATACAACAGATCGAGCGACCATTCGGTCAAATTATTGCAATTATTTTAATAATTTCTTAATAGACTACTAAGCCTGCGCAGGCGCAATAAATTTGAATAACATCATACAAGTCTGTAAATTAAACAAATCTTATGTAAAAGTTGAGTTTGTGTTTATTTATTTGTTTGTTCGCTCATAACGTCAAAAATACCCGGCGATTTTTTATGAAATTTGGTGTGTTAATAAATATTTGGCATTTAAGATATAAAAAAACCGATATGGTCTATAGTTATAAATGTATAGATTTTTATAGTTTATATGGTTTGAGTAGATAAAAACAAACAGAATCTTAAATTAAAACTATTTATATACATCTGACATTTTTAACTTAAAATATAAGCATAAACAGCAATAATAAATATCCACATGGGCAAAACTCGAACCTGGAACCAATGGTAGGTAAATAAAATATATATGCCATGGCTTGTCATATTATATGATATTAGTACAAATAATTTATCTTAATTACAGAAATAACTATTTTAAAGTATATTATGTAGTCCATGTAATTAGATCTGTCTTGTAAATAACGAGATTTATGATTAATTTATTTGTATATTATTTGTGTATACAGACACATTATAAAATATTAAAATTGTTACTATTTCATGTATTTATGATATTTCAAACGAAAACTATTCTTTGTCATGAGAAGTCATTGAAAAAACCTTCTATAAAAGGTTTGTTTGGTGAAAAATATTGTTTTATTTAATACAAACCATTTAATGTAACAATACACTGCAAACTAATATTTGGATTAATCATGCTTCACGGCTACTTTGACAAATCAAACCAGACGAGCTGTGATAACACGGGTTTATAAATTAAATTATATTTAATATATATTTAGGAATCATTTAAATAATATTACTATTTTTATTAGCTTACGGTATTAATGATTAAATACGATTTTCAAAATGATTTAATGAGTACAATCATCAAAGAATTAACTTAGAAATAAATGTACGCGAATCAATAGTGATACAATTAAAAATTGGCACAGAGTAATAAAACTATAGGTATAGTAATAATCGTTTATTCCATAAAAATAATTAATCGAAGTAGATACGTAAAGAGATACAATATGCCTCTGACATGCAACAACTGTAAGCATCGATTCATTCTTTCCCGCGATTACAATGTAGCAAAAATGTATAAATGGTTTGATTATCAACAACATTATTATCTCCTAAAAGATGAACTCGAATAATTAAATTAATTTACAGGACCGAAGACCTTAATTCGATTAAAATAAATAAATGATACATAAATAAATAATCCACGCAAAATTAAAGTGGTTAGTTGCAACAAGAAGAAACAAAATGACCAATTACATTTAAACTTCGCTTATTTATAGATATAAAAGATCAGTAAAAAAAAAACAAAAATATTCATCTTTTTATACTTTTTCTATAGAATTTAATTTTTTGATATTTAATTTGATAATAGCTATAATTGTTTAGTAATGACTAGTGTTCACTTTATATTATTTGAGTGTTATTGTTAATATTTGTAGTAAACAAGACTATAACAGTAAGGAACAGTATGCTAAAGAGGTCATTGGCGCGTAGTCGGTGATCATTTCTATTATTGTAGCGACCTCAGACAATCTTCTACCGATACGCAGAAAAGACGAATCCCTGATTTTGCTTTCACATATTATTTTATAGTATTTTCAATACGAATATCTGCTTTAAAAGCGTATATATATATGTATATATATACGCTTTTAAAGCAGATATTATATATGTATATATTCTATATATACAGGGCTATTTGTAATAAGTTGACCACCTCTTGCAGGCAGCCTCTTTACATCAATCCTAACAACAATCGTTCTACGACTAATACGTAATAAAAATAAGTATTTTATATATATATTTTATAATTGAGATCCGGACAATATTTCGCATATGACATTCGATTCGATTGCAATTACTTAAAAAAAAACTAACCTCGTTTTGTATATATTTAAATTGTTTATCAATGTGTCCATTCCGATCCTTTAATTAAACATATGAATTAAAACAAACAATAAAATTAAGTAACACGTTCATGTTCTCGGAGAACTTGATCTGAATACTTCCTCTTACTAGTGACGGAAACAAACAGTAATAATAATTAGTTGAGGAAGTGAATGTACTACATGCGATACAGTTATATATGATAAATATAGATTTAGATTAACTATTGTTACTTCAGTTTATAATAAAGTAACCTTCGTGTTTTTTTAAATATAAGAGACAATCATACAAAATATAAATAAATACGTACATTAAATTCCATTATAAATACTGTTCTCTAGCTTAATACTTGTATATGGTATACTTTTTTGTTCATTTCTTCCATACAATGTACGTTGCGCTATAAAGCTTAAGAATTACTAGATTTTTCTCTCAACTTTTCATTATCTTCATAATATTAGTTTTTGTATTTAAACTTTCGTGAATAATAATGATTATCAAATATATATTTACCAGGCGGTATTTGTATCTGTATGTGAATATAAATTTTAAATTTATAAGTCTATGTTATTCCTATCACTAAACGTGGGTACCTGTATGTATACCTATCACTAAAGCCTAGGTTTAGTGATAGTGAGGCTACACAGCGTTTGTTGTTGTGTGCATTTTAATTTATAAATAAAGAGAGTACATTAAAGAATTTATAAATAATTTAATAACATTTCCATATTTACATAAGCAAATACTTTTAGCGTAAAAAAGTGTATGACACTTTTAGATAAATCGGTCAGTTCGTTGACCTCAAATGATAAGATTTGAATCTGTATGTTATATTGACGGTATAAAAAATCTTAAGACGAGTTTTCTTTTGCGAGTGAGCTGTGATTAGTTGGATCCCAATTCTTCTGTATTTTTTGTATATGTATTAACATAATGATAATTCTTCCCAGGCGGGTTGCGGCGGTGCGACACCGGCGCGCGCGCACTATGATCCTCAACATCAAAGGCTTCTGGAAGGTGTGCCGCTATGGCGACTTATATATGGTAAAACTTTGCTATCTGCATATTTTCTTATATATTTTATTTATTAAAACAATTAACCTCCGATATACTCAGAGATATGAAGAAATAATACTTGTTAATAATTAATTTAAAAATAAATATTTTGTGAATTCATTTAAAAATAAATAATTTAAGTTATATAGAAAACCATTAATATTAAAGACGTTAAATATAATTAACAAAGAAAATACCTATAAATGATACGTCTGACGTCCAAACACCTCTATTGAACACGTACATTAATTTCCGGTATTTGTATAATCAAATCAAATACATTATATTGAGACAAATCACGTGTGGGGACATAGAAACACAGAAACATTTGTAAAGCTGTGTGTAATATGAATATCTAATAATAAAATAAATATAAAATAAAAAATAATAATAATTTAAAGAGCCGTTTGGCGCTTCAAGAAATTAATTTTGTTACGAGGTTGCGTTCTATGGACGAAAAATATCATTTTGGACATGTGATATATTATTACATATTATTGTAAAAATAAAATGTGTTACATTAGTATATGATTGTTAACAACTGCTAGGTACTTGCATATTACATATTGTGTAATAAGATAGTACATAAAAGTAAATAAACAAGACATAATAATAATAATTAAATCTTGTGCAATATTCTCGACTACAATAATTCCACTGTATATTTTATTATATAATACCTAAGTGTGATATGGTCCTATGCAGCTTTACTATGAATGTTATTTTTCAGTTTCGCTAAGCCTTCGTTTTGTAGAGCCATTTTTCATAAGCTTATTGCACTACTACTTAATATTAAGATAGTTATAAACGAGAATAAAACAAAGAAATGTGGATATTATTAAGAAATAATAATACTATAAAGGTACAAACATAAGTTTTAAGCTAAATTTCAACTTTTAATTTCTTGTTTTTACTAAATTATGAAACGTAACTTTTCTTCAGATCGGAAATAATGTATAAAAATGATTTGATTGAGTTAAAATTTATTTTATTATTAGGTTTATTTAACATTGTACTAATGACTCCAAAATAATAATTATTATTATCTAGATTGAAGTAAATGAAAGGATATTATCATTAAAACTTATCTTAAAATATTAAATTCAAATGTTATGACATTTTCCTCCACATCAAATCAAATGCGCAACAATTTTATTTTCCAGGTTTATTATATAATTTCTAACATAAACATGATTCATAGAAAAATGAGAATTCTCGAGGTCCGATTAAGTAAATGATAAGGTCTAGAAATAAGGAACCTTAGTGCATAATAATACTAATAATATTAAAACATTTTCCTGCAATTTGTACAAGTTTAATAGATACAAACAATAAAAACAATGCACGCAGTACCGACGTGATTTAACTCTTAACAAATATAATAAATTCATAAAAATATTTAATTAAGAATTTACATTTGTAGTTGTGGCTTCTTGAACATTAAGATTGGATTTGAATAAAGTTTTATATGAAAAAACGTAAAAAAACACATAAATTTTAAATATGACTTTCAAAAACGGTTCTACACTTTTAGAACGTCTAAGATTCAAAATTAAAATTAACTTATGTATATACACAATATTTATTTTCAAAATAATTAAAAAAAAAAATTGTCAGCTATAAAACACTTTTAATTTGAGATTTTATTAATTATTAATGAATTAAAACAACCATTATACTATGTTATACTATATTATATAGAACATTTAATCCCTATGTCCCCTTATAACAGCGTCACCCTACAGCGGCTCGACCAAATCAACTAATTTGTTTTTAATATGCTTGTTATTTGTTATCAAATTTAGAAACTTTCACGAAAAGTATGAAAAATTATAAGAAAATTTAACGACCGTATTAACTTAATTCTAATATAACTTTAATGCTTTTGTAAAAATTGTCTACGTCGTGGGAAAGTTTTCGTGATTAAGTTAAGTAATATAAAATAACGCCATATTTTTTATAATACCAATTCAAATTCAATATTACCTTCCTATAAATAATGAGCATCCATAAATGACGTCACATGAATTGCATGCTGCATACGTATATATATACAATCCATTTTTAATGCTATTTATGAAAGATTCCACCTTCGAAAAGTCCGTGGGCTAGCCTATATAAAATCTGAAATACACGCACACATGCACACGCACCTACTCTCATACACCCACTCACACACACCTATACAGGCACAGATTCACGTCACCTATCCATGGTCAAGAGCTTCATCATTGAACTTGAACTGCGAGCTCAATGTCATCGGTGTTGTTATACTTAATAGCGATATGTATGTCCGTGTGTGTCTAGTCGTTGTATTAGGATTTGATACTAGTAAGATAGCACACTAAATACATAATATTAAGTCATGATAGTTAATATATAATTAATACCGAAATTTCACTTTTCTACGATGTGGTTTGAAAGTATATAGACTAACGATTTCTTTTATAATTTATTTAATATATTCTTTATTTGTGTTATTAATAAAAAAATGATTTTTTCACTACTTGAGTTACGAAAATGATAAGCCAACAGAATACCAAATTTAATCGATATTGGTTAATTATAAACTTTTGGAAAAAAATAGTGGACAAATGTATATAACAAAGAACCGTTATTTTATAACGACGACTGGTCTTAGAACCATTAGCATGTAAATGCGATACATATAATAATAATAAAACGGTAAATAATTAATTATATAAGCAACGCGTTCTATAATAAATTATGAATCATCCAGCAATCATCTTGGTATTTAATATTATTTAACTTACTGCTTATATTAAGCCTTAGTATTACATGGTAGTGCAAATTAACATTTTTATGCTAACGAATTTATAGTGAATATAAAAAAAATCATCCACTATAACTAGAGTTGAGTTGAGAGTATAGAACTATGGATAAGACTGAACTACCAGCATCCCTCAGAGCCCGCATGTAGAGTACTACATAGAGCAAGTCATACCATATTATCGTAGGGCCAGTGACACAACCACAGTCCTTTTCAATTGTACAATTTGAACAGGAAATACAAAATGACCTTTGTTAATGTCAATCTTTGTTGTTGTTTTGTTTGTCTCATCTTTTAAATGTGTTTGTGTTTTGAGATAGTAGATGTTATTCGTATTTCTATATTATGTAATCTATATTATAATCAGGAATAAAGTCCGAAACAAAAAATATGGAACTTTGTAACATACAATATTATGCTGGATTATGTATGAGAAATATAAAACATACAAAAAGAACACAATATGTTAAATGTTCGTGATTATTACTAGCTATATATCAGTACTATAATAATAAATATTAGTGTGGGTGCCCAAGAGGGGATTTGGGGATTCACTCCAGCGCGTTATATAGAGATCCAGGAAAATCCTTATACATAGTTGAGTACTTTCAGATAATATGAGCTTCCTATACATGGCCGCGGCTCAGATATAAGCGGTTAGATTAGTAAAAAAATATATATCATCAGAAGTTCTCGAGCGCCTAAGATAAAGAAATGGGGAGTTAAATACATGCTAAAATGTCTACATTCTACTAATCTGACAGTTTAAGAGTTAAGTAAAGAAGGGAGAGATCTACAAACTTGTAAAAAAAACTTAGCTTGACATTCTGGAGGGTGACAATTTTTTTTTATTTTAAAGGTTATAATTTGAGTATAACGAAAAATATAAAATCTGACGATTTTCATGAGCCAAAATAATAAAACTTCATCGATAAAGTTTAACAATGTACGCAGCTGCGCTATGCCTATTTTCTCCCCCCACCGATGGAATACATTATATATATATTTTTTCTTTTTATCATCTAAATTTCGCAACCTTATAGGTCTCTATGAACCTCGAGTAATTCCCCATTTAGCATCGTATATGAAGAGTATATGTTTTACGTTGAACGCGATAATCTCTTTACCAGTCGAATTTGATAAAATCTATTTCATATTAGTATCTCATTTCTTGAGTCTTCAAAAAGTGGCAAGTATCTTAAGTGCTTTCCCCAAAAAATACATTTAATGTAAGTTATTTTACGTTTTCAATCAGAAGCTTAAACTGAAATGGCCGCTAATACCTACCTAATTCTTTTTCTTCCACCTTCCTCAGCGTTAATCATACCTCCGCTAATAATCTATTTTAATAAACCCTTTATTATAATCTACATACGCACGATAATTATTATCTATAATAATATAAATCATGCGCTTACAACTTCTTAGGTGTTATTAAACCAAGGTTATACATGCGCTTGCGCCGCACTACCTGTAACTAAATATCCCTTCTTTGACATTTTATAATCTGTGCAATGTATACCTATAATATATATAATAATACCAATTAATAATATAATAAATGTAGTTGTGTGATTTTTGTTAGTGAAGTGATATTTAACTATTATGAATGGATTTGATGTTTTCTATTCGGCAGGTATACTTTGACGAATATTTTATCCATATAAGAGGAAACATTTTACTAACTGTATAACATCTCTGGACTGTATAAAAGTTTTTTATTATTACATTTTAGTACAAAACATACTTAATTAATTTATCAAGAGACTTATGACTCCTTTATCAAGTGATATAAATACATGTTAATATGAAATAAAATAAAAATAAACATTATAGTGTTGTGAGTAATACGCGTGGCTTGTTGCCGTCCAACATAAAATACACAAACAACTGCCAAAAAATACACAAAAAACGTAATAATGTGAGACATAATGACAATAAAACTCGATAATTATTTGCAAAAATATCAAACGATTTATATGATTTATATAAATTGTAGTGCGAAAAAATTATATAAATAGCGTGTCTGAATGTCCGTCATCACAAATAATCAGTGTTTTTCATCACATCACAGCAGTTTGATCGTTACGGTGGTTACATACGATTATTATATAAACGACTCCATGTACTCAGATTGCATGATTTGCGAACAGTTTTACCACAAAGTAAAATTGTACAATGTTCAAATAAAATAAGTAATCATATCAATCTGAACATCATTGGATAACCGCTGGATAAATAACATATTTAAATCAATGAAAATTTCATTATGGATGCAATAAAAGATACATTTTAGATAATCTATAAATAATATAATGAAGATTGATTACAAGGCAAACCGATATCGCAACAAAAACACTCCTATTGCTGTTGTAAGAAAACAGATAAATAAACTCTTATAGATAAGAAGCTTTTAATAACATTAATATTTTACTATTATTATTATTTCATTAGATTTAAAAAAGATGTTATATTATATCCATAAGGTGTAAGGATGGTAAAAAACCCTACAATTCCGCTAGTAATTCGCTTTTAATAAACACACAATAACATCAGACCTGCATCAATTAGAGATGTGGAAGACGACAATCTCTTGATACACTCATGCGTTTCTAATGTACCATACATATATAAACATTTCTGATTGTCTGTTACATGCAAGGAAAATTAACAAATTTTGTACAAGTATAAAATCCTATGAATCAAATCCTTTGAATACTTTTATACTTTCAAACATCTGTTTTAAATAAAAGTAATACAGATAAGATATTATGGAGCAATAGTATCAATTAGTTATTACCAGTGAGCAAGATATTTACAATCATCAATAAAAACATTAATAATAGCCTTGAAGATTCAATGAAATTAAAAAGAAAATCCGGTAAAATAGCATTTGTTCTCCCGTCACACAGTTGACCACGTGCTAGCTATTTACAAAACGGCTATTCGACTCAGTTTGTGATAAACATGTACTTCTAAACACGAAGTCGTGAACATCTTGTGTTGGCGAGGGCGCAACAACGAATCAGTTCGTGTCAATGCTCTGAGAGTTTTTAAAATAATTTACTTGAAACAATATTATTTTACTTTTTACGTATTACAAACGTTCTCTGAGAGTTTTTAAAATAATTAACTTGAAACAATATTTTTTTATTTTTTAGGTATTACAAACGTTAAGTAGCGTAATCATTTAAATATGTATATAGTTGATATAAATAACATTGCACATTTAATTCTTCATTCTTATCAAAACATTAAATGGTTGGAATTGGAGAAATGATAATAGGTTCGTCAAAAATATGATTTTATCCATATTTTTGACGTGTTATTATTGTAGGTATCCAATTTTTGTGTTACATTTAATTACCTAGAAAAAACTGCATGTATTAAAAGACGGTTTAAATATTATAATATAGCAATTTGGTTTTTGACGAAAATGAAAATGGGATTTCAAATTAATAGCAACCAATTATTATTTTTAAAACATTTTAAAGAATCATTAATAGTGATTATTATAAGACGTCAGGTCTTTTAAAATAGTAATATAAAAAATATCGATTATTAAATAATAAGAACGTAATAGATTCATTTAAGTATATATGTTGAATATTATACTATTAACAATTTTAGTTGTACTTTTGGTCTAGTAGCTAAAATGTCATTCCGATTCAGAGGTTTCAGGTGAGGATAAAGTCAGTGTGATTTTTAATTTTATACCAGGGGCCCATAACATTCCAGGTACTAGCAGCTTTGGCGGCACAGTCAATAAACATATCAGTTGGATTCTGCCAAGGTTTCTCCGCAGTGCTGCTACCCCAGTACACTCGAGATCATCCCGAGATATCCTCGGAACATGCCTCATGGATAGGTAACTGTTCTACGCTTATTGTATTATTTTAAATTTAAATGTCCTTGACGTATACGTTTAAAAAAAACTAAACAAGATTTCCTTAAAGCAAATGTTATTCCCCTTTTTTTTAGTAAATAAGTCATTTAAGTATCATAATAATGTCATTGAAAATTGATCCAATTATTTTAAAAGTTACATTAGCTGATGACGTACAAACAAACATTATCTAAAATATTGTTTTACGTTCGAATGCGTCAATTGTTCTGTACCATGACGATATGTTTACAAAGCGACTATTTAAAATGTTAAATATAAAATCTTTCCTCTAAGCAACTGCAAACATGAAACGTATAATAAATAAAATTACTAGAAATGGTAAATAATATTATTGTTACATATATAATATGTTCTTGACGTAAAACATTTATAACATCATTCATGTCGCATTTCAAGACCATTAATTATTTATTTGCTATACTGTTATGCATTATTGTTGTGTGTAAAGAAAGTTAAAAGATAAATAGAGCTGAGTGTGCAAACATTTGATAACAAGTTTGTTAACTCAATGTACAATGCACAGAAGATAAAAGGGGCTCTGAGCCCATACATTTATTTCTAAGCACGGTTCTTTATATCGGGATAATACAAACAGCAGTTATTGTTTAAATACGCAGCGTTGGGATAATAAGAAAAATATTTATAATTTTTATTTAGATTTTTTTAGAAACCATAGACTATTTATATAAATTTAGAAGTCTACCTACCACATTTATAAAGAATATAAATAATTTAATACTTAAAATTAACAAAATGTTTTAAAGTAAACGTATTTTAGCGGTCTTTCCCTTGGAATCAGGCCACGAGAGTCCTATGTTTCATATGTTTATATCCTTTGGCATCAAAGTACACCGAATTAATTCAGTTTTAACTTAAGTATATCCTTCTATTTCAGCAAGTCTGGGAGTAATATCCAACCCAATAGGAGCTCTATTGGGGGGCATGATGGTAGACGCAGTAGGCCGGCGTCTGCTTTTGCAGTCCATCGTGCTACCAAACCTGATTGGTTGGCTCGTCATAGCGTGTTCTGAAACTTATGTCTTCCTTTGTGTGGGGCGGTTCATCACTGGTTTTACTATTGGTTAGTTTTATTAAATGACTTGTAAGGCATTCAAGTGTTTGAATTACATAAAAATAATATATATATTTCTTTACAGGAATGTCAACAGCTTCTTACATTTATGTGGCAGAAATCACGACTCCAGAAAAAAGAGGAGTGTTAAGTGCTCTGGGACCGGGTTTGGTTTCAACTGGTATTTTTATAGTTTATTCACTTGGGGCCTTCATACATTGGAGAACAGTCGCAGGCATTTGCGCCGCGGTATCTTTACTCACGCCATTTTTAATGTATTTCGTCCCAGAATCTCCATTATGGCTAGCATCCAAGGGACAAATGAAAGAAGCCTATAATGCTATGTTCTGGTTGAGACAAAACAACAACACCGCGCAACAGGAGCTCATGGAATTTACCAAAGACCGAAAAATAGATGAAACAAAAACGTTCCAACAAAAACTTGGATTGTTCAAAAGAAGAAGCGTTTTGAAACCATTCGCTTTACTCATCATTTTCTTTATGTTCCAAGAAATGTCAGGGATTTACGTGATTTTATACTACGCCGTAGATTTTTTCAAGTCGGTAGGCACTAGTGTTAATGAATTCACAGCCTCAATAATAGTGGGTGGAGTGAGAGTTTTTATGGGGGTGGTTGGAGCTTGCCTCATCAACAGTTTTAGAAGGAAAACCTTGGCAGCTGCCTCCGGACTTTTGTTAGGAATCGCAATGCTAGGAGCAGCTGTTTGCGACAGTATGAACGGTCCACCATTAATTAAATTGGCCTGCGTTTTGCTACACGTTTCCTTCAGTATGGTCGGGTTCCTGCAATTACCTTGGATTATGTCTGGCGAATTATACCCTCAAGACATAAGAGGCATCATGTCTGGAGCCACTTCTTGTTGTGCTTATGTCCTCATCTTCTTCAATATAAAAACATATCCACAATTAGAATCATTAATAACTAGTAATGGGACATTATACGTTTTTGCAATTTGCGCGATCCTAGGAGCCGCTTATTGTTATTTGTTCCTACCAGAGACCAAGGGAAAATCCTTGGCGGAAATTATGAGACAGTTTGACGAAGAGAAGAAAGAGAGTGATCCAGAAGTAGGGTATGTAAAACAAGACAGTGCTGAGGGTAAATCCATTCAGAGAAGACATAGTGCGGGAGCGGCGGTGTCTTTGGAGAAAAGCAAGGAGTTGGCAAAACAGTGGATTCAAAACAGTTCCGAAAAAAACTAGGAATACTAAAACAAATAGTGATTTTTAATTGCAGTTACTATTTCTGCTCAATTATTCTTGGTGTGGGGAGATTTGTGATTTTTATAGTTCCCTAAGAGTGATGTTTTTATTATAGATGTATTAATTTAATTTACATAGTGATGCGATCAGTATTATTGTTAGAGTGACTGAATTAGAGTGAGTAGTATAAGTGCGTGATACATTCCATTGTGATAGATAATAGTATACAATGTTACCTTTGGTTAATAATAATGTATTTAAGATAATAGCTATTTTTAAATGATTAATGTAATAATGAAAACTATGATTTACAATTTAGTTCCCTATTTAAAATAATTTATTCTAGATCACCTATAGTGTGGTCTCGATAAGACTGGAAGGTAAATGGTAAAACCTCAGATAAATAATATTTATGTACATTTATATATTTGAATTTTACGAAATGAGAAAATGATTCTGATTGGACGTGATACTTACGAACGAATATGTCACAACACTTATTAAATATTTTGGGTTTTATTTGGATCCCGCAGAGGTGTTACAGGGTGTTCGAATTTTGTTACCATTATTATATATTTATTACATTAAGTAAACGTTTATAGCTCTGCGATTATTTTAGATATAGAATGTCGTGTGAATAAACTGTGTTGTTTTTATAAGTCTCTTTTTATTTCGATTGAATGATGTTAACTAGTACATTGTTTTAATCGAAAAAATCCGCTTTTCAATGAATGGTTAATTTATATACGTAAAGTTGGCCAGTTACATCCAATGTAAATATAATTAAAAACAATAAATATATCTGATTGATCATGTAATTATATTAATAAAAAAACAAGAATGTAGATAATCATTCCTTTTCTACTAATTATTAAGAAAATAAATAGAACATTAGAAACAAACAATTTTATGAATAATATCGTACAAACAGCATAAAAACCTATTTACGAAACTTACTACATATCTTATTATTTCGTAAGATTTAAAATTGTTCTTAAACTCAACGCCATCTATTGAAAAAATGGGGAAATAACTAAATGTTAAATCGTTTAAAGAAGCGTTGCGCATGAGTCACAATATAGAGCCTTTTAATGTCACGAGTGTCAGATAGGTGGCAGTGCTTGTTAGAAAAATAAATTAAATTGTAGTTTTTATTTAAAGAGAATCGCTAAATTACAAATTGTTGAACTATTTTTAAAATCAAAAATAAAAAAAAACATTGAAGACGAATAGCACCAAACTTTGTTTTTGTTCCAAAAAAATACACAATTAGTAAAAAATACCTTAATTTTTGTTATCTATTACTTGGATAAAGCAACGGTTATGATAAATTATAATTGCTAAGCACTGTAACTGACCTGGTCTGCGGGATGCCGTATTTGATGCCGACTCCGACGCGCGGCAGAGCCTTGATCACCTTCTTCACAGTCGCCTGGTCCGGGAACGCGAAGAATATTGATGCTGGAATATGAGAGATCCATTTGATTAAAGTTTGAAAATATTTATAATTTCTTATTTTTTTAAAATAACAAAAATGTAATAGATGTTACGACACGAAAAAGACGATCACATGTAGAATGCTTGACGGGACGGTTTCCCAGAGTCTCGGTTTATTTTTCCTTCTATATTTATATACATTTATATTTGATTAAAGATTATTATTTAGTAGCCTACTTTTTTCAACAAGCAATCAACCATGAATTCGAATTGCACTCGTGATATTACGAAGATAAAAACGAAGGTAATAACAATTTAAATAAACCTGAATCTGCGAAAAAATTAAGTCTGATATAATAACAGACAAATCTTTAAATAGTATCTTTAAATATTTCCAAATAATTAATGACAATTAAAAGTAGGAGTTCATTAAATGCCTACTTCGACTGGCGAGGAACATTTCGATGGCGACGCTCTGTAGCAGGTAGCGTCGCGAGAATATCGCGCGGATCTCGCTGAAATACCATTTTCCGTGCAGGTGTTCACAGTACTTCAGCACCTGGAAGAGACATCATGTTGTTTAGACAGCGTTTCATCTAAGCAAATCCATTTAAAATTATATGCTAAAAGTTATTCAGTGAACACCATATCCATAATAGTTTTTTTTTAACTAATAATAGTTAGAATATATAGGTATACATTAATTTTATAGTATTTGTTTTAGTACTTAATAAACATTATGTAAATAAGAGAGAAGTTTCAGTTAGTTTTGATCTTAATGCATTTTTTATTATAAAATTATACATGCTTTTGCATATATTGAAAAACTATAATACAAGAATTTGGACGTTATAATAAATTAATTATAAAAAATAAATAAATCGACAAAATAAAAAGAAAATGACCGTTTTATAAAAAACTTGTTAAAGGAGTTTGAATATTTTATGCTTCAAATAATTAATATCAAATCAATATAATATTAGAAATTAAATTATGTTTCCTTCTGTATCGGTTTACTTTGTTAATGATTAAGTATACAATACATTATCTTTAAAAAAAAAAAAGTTTTATTTTAATAGCGTCACAGTCCCTCACATTACTATCTTCGATAATTAATTCAATTACCTACATGTACCTAATCATATTAAGATAGTGATTTCAAGTTAGGTACACTAATCTTTATAGTAAGTGTTCAATAATTAAATTAAATGAATAGAACTAATCGTTTTCATTAGAATTATTGAAGATAACAATAAAATGTATAATACATAATAATCAATTCTAATCAATTATGTTAATTTAATATAGTTTTTAATGAATACAACTAAAAAGAATACCATATTCGAGGTTGTTAATGTTTAATAAAATATTATTCTCATGTCAACGACCTTATTAAGATAGCGAGCGGTCAAAAATAACATGTATACCTACAGGAGAGTCGTAAAATGTTGTTAACACTTAGTATATTTTTAAGGGGCTATATAATATTCCTTGGGGTGATAAAACTAATTGACTTATCGTAGAAACGATCTCTTATTTCGTGAAGAGAATTTAAACTTTAAAAAATAATCTATGCACTTTTTATTACCTTTAATTGATAAGATAGGTAATCATTTTATATATTTAAATAAAATAAATAATTGTAGCTGTGACCAATGCGTAATAAAATGTAATAAGTAGATATTATTAGGTTTTATTATTTTACGTAAAGTTTATTCAATACCTCACTCAAAAGTTCAATTAAACAAGGAGTAATGAAACTTGATATTATTAAGAGTTATTGTTACAAACTAATACAACACAACAACACGATCTATCTCTCCAGTCTCCTGTTTCAACCCCGGGGGATGGGGTGCAGCTTTGTTACTGAGATACAATATAATGAGTGTTTGTTTATTTGTATTCAATAGATATATAGTAATTGCTAATTGTAACACGTCAAATATGTTCCTTATTATTATTTAGTTGCACAATATTAATTACCTTATGTAATTTTGCAATAAACAACTATTTATTGACAGTATTGTAAGCTATACTTTTAAATTACAAAAAGGTTGTGAAATCAAATAGCCCTAACCTTTTTAATATATAATCGATTTAAGGAGTGCTCGAAAAGAATAATACAAAACATGATCGTACAAAAATCCAATCTCTAGTATTCTCTATTTGTTTGTAAGTATAGGGCGAAGGGCATAAAACGTCCAATTCAATTGTAATGCAATTTGTCACTCGCCCTCTCGTAGCCCTTCTGTTTTAGCCCCTTGATGCGAGGGTCGTAATTATGTGTCTAGATATGAAGACTACAGAAGTAAAAACTTTAAGGTTTGTCCTGTAAAGCATCCGGAATATAATACAACCGAAAAACAAGTGGCCCAGACTAAGATGTATTCAATAAAACCCATTATAAGTGACTGCATTTTCTGTATCGATACAATACTACTACTAAAAATATAATTATGCTACAGAAGTTACGAGATAACAATAGAAGATTAATTTAATAAAAATGAAGATGATTATAGACGATGTAATCGATTATTTATACAAAATAATAATTAACACTGCAAATAATATATCTTTAAAGTTCAACAAATTTAAACACACATTTATACATTAGACACCTCTCTAGTTCACACATTAGCGTCATCTCATCTCTAATGGTACTTGATCACGCCACTTCGGTGAATGGGAGTGGTATCCACTGTTCAGATTGTGAGAAACGACACGTGTCTATAATTATTGTTATTGCTGGTTAAGTGCTTTGCAGTTTTTGTTGTGTTATGTGGGGAGTAGATTTATCTTTATGATATATTATTAAATCGTTTCATTCGCGTTTCTCTCACATACCCTCAGCCGATTGTTATGGATTGATTTGAATTACGAAATAAATTATTATTATTTACAGAAACGTTCGTCAAAGTTCAGTTATCAGATTATAGAATCAGATAAGTACCAGGAGAAAATAACTTGTGAAAGTATATCTATTTCTAGCCCATTCGTACTTTGTATGCGTAGGATGTTTGTTACAAGCTGAGCAGGTTGATATAAATTCTCACATAACTTCACAGTTTTCGAAAAGATCCACAAAACTGATTACCTTGAATTATCTATTTACTGTGTTACGAATACTAGGAACACAGAATCTACGTGCAGATTTATTTTATTCCGATTTTCACACGAAAAATATGCTCTATGCATGTTAAAAACTTGCAGACAATCTATTTAATTTTAACGTCACGTCTGAAGAATAGTAAGCATTATTATGTAGTATAAAACTCGATACTTGGCTACCGACAAAATGTGTATCAAAATATTTTATTACACATTATTACAATAATCTATACATACACTATAACTACAAAAGAAGAATATGATAAACAAAAGAAATATAAGACAATAAAAATTTATTAGAAATTTAAAATATTTTTTAATTAATCAAAGAAGGTAGTCCAAAGCTAATCGATTTAAATCCATATCGTCGTAAAATTAAGAACTTCGATAAGATTAAGATAACCACGCTATGTGGTTTAAGGTACCAGGCGATCAGCGCCGGTGAGGCGGTAGATGGGTATCGCGGCTCGTAAATAAGCCCCGGCCCGTGACAAGTGCACCCATTAGGAACCGGCGAAAAAACGAGAGATCTTAGTAAGGTTAGCAAAAAAGACACGGCGCCTTTTTAATTACATTATTTTAAAATGGTATGGCACTTTAACTTCAATTTAACTTCAAAATTATATTACCTTACATTGTTGGCCATAATAAAAATGTTTAAACACAGGATTTTATGACTAATTTTAATTATTACCATTATGAGATAGGGGATAATATTTTGTAATGTAATCATAATTATTATTTTTATGAAAACCACAATATTTAATAGAAATATGAATATTGAAATGGCAAAGATAAAAGAGGTTTGAATTGTTTTTCCGACGTTACTCGATACCTTCATTATAGGAAATGTAAATGACTAAACTGTCACCAGCTAGTCCCAGCGCTAACTAACGAATAGAGCAGACACCCTGGTGCGTAAATGTTTTAATAGACTATTAATGTTAATAGTTAACTAAGATTTTTGTGTGCTTAATAGAAATATTAGGCCGATTTGTAACATTATAAATAGAATTAAGGATAAAAAATATATCCTCAATAAAAAGTGAAATCAATATTACCCGTACCATGAGTGTAACTAAGAAAAGTTTTAAATGATACAACACAATATACCAACCTACATAACATCTAACGAACATGTAGATGTTTAACAGTGAGATGTCATCTCGTGGGACTGAAGCCATCGCGCAGCTTCCACCTACCCGCGGGGAATACCACATACAATATTCATGTTACATGTTTAACGTGGGTTTTGTATTTTTTTTAGGATTTTACGAGTTTTTACAATTTCCAATTATTATGTTTATAGGATTGTTGTAATAATTGGAGCAGTTTAGATATAGCTTCATATAATATATAAGAATATATAAAAAGTAAACTTATATTAAACGTTTGATGCTTGCATCAAATGACTTACTGACTGCAGATATATAGTAACTAAGATTTAGTATAATAATTAAGATTTACGTTTAAATAAAATATTTGTAACTTTTATTTTATATTATGAGTTTAGGTGCTCGTTAATATGATTTTTATTAGATAGTTTTATTGTATAAATAAACTGTCAGCGTATAAACTGTGCGCGTGTTATTTGAAATGTTGATAAACATACCAGCACATTATACTTTTATTTAATATCCTCGACTTCCTTTTAAAATACGCACCTAAAATGAGACACAAAATATATTATTATTAAACAACATTTATGGAAATCGAGCGACACGAGGACAGAAACGAAAAAATACCCCAACTCCAGAAATATACGGATGATGACAGGGAATTTATGAACCATTCCGCGTGACAAACTGCGGAGTGAGGCGAGACCCCTACCACGGGTTGAAGTGAATACTTTTATAGTGAGAACTTAGTGACTTTCTGAAGTTTTGGTGACTCTTACAAATATATATTATACATGTTTCTAAGAAAATAAGAGATTCTATTAAAGATATATATCAATTGTTAGAAATAATATATTTTAACATTGGATTAAAATGTTTCGATTATTAGTTTAGAATTTTTGCAATGTTTACAATTAGCTACATACAGCTATTAAAAAATAT
Organism: Napeogenes inachia; assembly: GCA_959347355.1. NCBI lineage: Eukaryota > Metazoa > Arthropoda > Insecta > Lepidoptera > Nymphalidae > Napeogenes > Napeogenes inachia. The sequence goes on along the minus strand of OY365793.1, from coordinate 16,890,364 downwards.
ACTATTTTTCATTAATATTTATATTTATTATAGCAAAAGTGATTGACAATCGAGAATAAACAGTAGCTAAGCCACTAATAGGTAGTGAGTTCGATTCCCGACGGTGATGTACGAGTATTTAATTAGGACTTCCTTTGACGGCCACCGAGTCTCACTCCGCTGGAATTAGTTTAAACGCAATTTAATTATTGCTTGTTTTATTTTCCACGGACAGACGTATGAAGTGTTTATTTTTATTATTATTAAATAATTTTGTCATTATCTTTATGTTGGGGACGTATGGAAATATACTGCATCTTAGTAAAAACACTAATTCAAAATAACATTAATTGTATAAAAACATATTAAAATTAAATACTGGATACTTTATTTAAAATTTATTATTAACTTTATTATATATACAGTCTTTCTTTGTTTAATATTAATAATACGTATTATAATTAGCAAAACGAGTAAGTGTAAGTCTAGAGGAGTCGATAAAGAAATAATAGTAAATGCTGCAATATCTATAATACAAATATATTAAAAATTTGTGCAATGTTTAACCATATTTTATTTATCTTATTACGTTATCAGATAAATAACGACGTAGTCTACTGACGTAGTTAATGACACAATTAGGTACCTATAATGCAAATAATGTAAATTGTTGAATTTAATAAATATATTCTAAATGTTATTTCCACTTATCTATATATTGAATATGTATTTGGTTCACGTCCGTATATAAATTTACCTTTAACGACCATCAAGCAATAAAAATAGAAAGATATTACTAAATTGAGATGTTTTTTACATCTGTTAGGTTCTAAAATAAGACCGATAAGCTCTAATCAGCGATGTAAGGTATATTATTATGGATAACATAATAAATGGATTTATTTATCTTTGTCCACTTTTTATAGGTTCTTGTTATAGCGATAGTGGATTTGGTTTTTTCTCAATTTACCGTCCTATATATCTATTTATCTTTTTAGAGAAGGCGCAGGATAACTATAGTAGGTACCTATGAAGTAAATAAAGATGAAATATTATATTTTTATTGTGACCATATCATATCATATATATGGATCAAAAGGCTGGTGTTGGAAGTGGAAAGATATATTTCAATATACTTCTTCAAGCACCTATATAGGTATATGAAGTGAAGTAATGTTAAATACATATATGTTAACTAAACGTATTTTTTTTATTCAAAATGACAAAAACAAAATCAAATGCTACAAAACAGTCTTTATAACAGTAATAAAGCACGCCGCACTTAAACCACAGAATGCGAAAGATTAACGCGCGGGATGCGCGGGCGCAGCGCCGGCTGTCGCGTAGGGATTAGCAAGGATTAACAGTTTCCTTCAGTCGCAAATGTTAAATATTGAGGTAGATTTATAGCGTAGGTAGAAAAAATAGCTATTACAGATTTATTATTATTAAAGATTGAATTAGAATTGGATTTTTCCTATAAGATGTAGTTTAATTACAAACAATGCCAATAACGTAATTTTACTTAAATAAGAGAAGAATAAATCAACAATGACATTCAAGATTTATGCCTATCTTTCTCTTATATTATTTATTTCTATAGCTTAAGTATTAATTACCTTTGTATCATTTATAATTGATGATCGGTTTATAATGTTTTTAATGTGATTAGTGTAGAATATATAAAATAACAACCTACCTACATGTGCAATATAAATGTAAAATATTTAAAGTATATTTATGAATCTCTCTGACTTAATGATCTTTTACTACGTTTCTACTTCAATATCAATGTATTTCATAGTTACCTACCCAGTCAATATAATTATGAAAAAAAAAAACTTTTGCTCATAGTTTAATTTTAATAATAGCTTCATTATATATATCATTATTATCTCAAATTAGACAACATAAATTGGAGTTAATTGTACAGATATAGACATTTTATGTTTGATTTGTATGATCGACGAATTAATATAGGTACCTATGAAAAGGATTTAAGTATGTAATTTTTTTTTTATAAAAAAAATGCACACATCCTGCAAAGGCAAGCATAATGCCACAAGCATTCTCTTTCAGCAAGGCCCTCAAATAAACAATAAATACATCAAGATGCATAACAAACCCAAAATAAAATAGTAATTATAAAAAATGAGAAATAAGAAAAAAAAACTACTAATCTAATATCATTTTTTTTAAGGAATAAAAGGATAATTATTATAGTATCAAAAGTAGTTCCTGTTTATCCAACATCCTGAACTCCACATATGCTCGCTAATCTTCCTAATTTATTGAAATCGATCACGAATAAATAACATAAACATTGATCTTCAAACACAATTGTTGCAAAACCAACAAAATCGATTTAAATATTACATATTTAAATGCCTCATTTTGTCTATCCTATAGATTAAATCTACAACTATTTTAATCGAACGGTAATAAATTAAGAGCACATCTTAACAACACAGATAACTCGTTAGGTCGGGGTGTGAGTTAAGCCTGCTTGTTCAGATAACAGACCGCTACTCGACTTAGGATTAACAAAGTCTCTTTGACTTAGAACTGTGACAAATGTCTCTAATCCAAGCTGGTTAAGTTCTTTGCAAACAAACATTATTTAATATTTATTATTTCTCCCACGATAAAAAATAATTTTATTTATTTTAGTTTACTATAATCATATTTATATCATTGTACCTTTAAAAATAATATAACTGCTCAGGTTGTCAGTTTTGGTCATCACTACCATCTGGTTACTAATATGCTAGCGATACTAGATCATACATACAATTCTTAGAATATACTAGTTGTGGCCTGAGACTCACTATAAATGTAATTCCACTGCACCTCTGTGCAGTGGAATTACATTTATAGTGGTTTATAATACCTTCAGGAGTTATATTTATACATGTAATTAAAACCTAGTAGGTAGGTACTTACAATTAGGTGTAGGTACTTCAAATGGGTTCTCTGGACTACCAAAAAAGTAAGAGGAGGGAACAACTATAAAATATCTTATTAACAATACTGTTTTTAATCACAATGTTGCTTATTATTGTGGTCTACGATTAGATAAGTCTACAAGTACAATATTGTGAAGGATGTCTTACCAAAAATACAGTTCGGTAGTTCTCAAAGCGAAGTGAATATAGATAAATTAGTTAATTCAATACACGTGTCGAGACACATGCGCCGGCGCCGGGCCTTCCGGACTACGGGGAATGTAATATTGAACGTAAGACATTAATATTTTTAATTAAATTTAGATATATCTTATTATCCATGCATTATTTAGTAATGAACACGTGATTTTATGTATTTTATTATTTTTCTCAATAACATAGTATTTAGGTAAGTAACTACCCTTCTAACTAAACCTACTATATATTCGCGCTGAAATGGAATTATACTTTATGTTGTTAGAAAAATAATAATACCACACTCAGATACATTTCAGAATTATTTATATAGACTAAAATAATTAACCTTTAATGACAATAACACATAATATGAATCAACACAATACGTTGGCGTCATAAACAAATTAATTATGATAAAAAATTAAACCCAATTAATGGCTAAAGAAATAAAAAGAGCAATAAATTCAATTAAGGATAGCCATCTGGCAAGACTTCTTTATAACTATATCGAGCTGCATTGTTCCATTAAAATTTGTTTTCTTTAAATGCACAAAGCACCGCTAAAACTTCAACAAAAACAAAATAACACGAAGACTTGTATCTTTTATCTGGAATCTTTATAATAATTACACGAGACAGGACGACTCAATCCAAGCATATTTTTACAGAAGCGATGGTGCACTAGGATAAAATATTGCACACCAGAATGATATCTACGACAAACACGTTACAGACCAAATTCGTACATACAGTAATCAAATAACGCCTTGGTTTTGTTCTCCTGAATCCAATTATCGTACGCGCGGACCGAAATATCTTTGCATTGCAAGTAAAATAATTATCGAGAAAGAATACGTGTCGCGCAACCCTAAATATTAAGAATAACAGCAGCTTATATGAATTCGTGTTTAAAAGAATTAGTATAGAGTCGAAATTGTTTCGTAGGAGGAAATGGAGGTAGCGCCCTTTGTATTCCTGAGATTTTTCACTGGTGGGCGGGGCGCTATCCCCTCCCTTACAGGCCAGGGTGGAACGCTGTCAGTCGCTCGTCGGCGGTGGGGGAAGACAGATGTTCGTCCGGGCCCATCTTTCATACAACACGATAGCAAATTCAATACACCATAAATATCAGCGCGTACTCCTTTTACAACTCGCTCCGTCATTCTGTTGATACAGGCGTCGGTTGATCAAATTTAATTTTTCTTCACGCTAATGCGCTATTTTCGTAATCACACGAGTGACATACAAACAGTTTAGCTACATTAATAATGGACGCTCTTTGTGTATCGGTACATCGCTCGTAAATTAGGCAGATCCTAAAGACCATATGTTTAATGGAAGTGATTTTAATAGCTTTAGATCGTGGGACTTGTTTGTAAAATTAAATATCGTTAGTTAAATAAATTTACATTATCGTTTTAAATTTACGTCTGTGTGGTGTTTACAGCAGTTTAGCAGCAACAGGCTTCTTCATAACTTGTCATGCCAATGAGTGCGATTATCTATAATGTAATAAGACAAGATTGAGGATAGCTATTTGAGAGAACTACAAGTTGGAGCAATGAGACAGATTTTACTAAATATTGGACCTACTTCAACCGTTATTACCGATATTATAATATTTAATAAATTAATGTTTGGCGCGAAGTATCATTTTGTTTTAAGATATTATTTATCCACACACATCTTAGCTCCATTCATATTAAATGTTACTCGGAATAAAATTTATACTTAGACATTTATATACAACATTATAAATGAAGCATTGGTTTCTATACAACTTCTAATACAATTTAAGGCCTGAGTAAACACAGCAAGAGATAGACCTCCCTAATCGTACATTAATAATGTTAAAGGTTAGGCTTATGGGGGTACGGACATCCGGCGGAAGTAGGCGGGGCTCGAACGTCGCCATTTTGAAAACGTTGCGCATGCGCGCCGTCGGATACAGGAAGCTATTGAAGTAGATATACCTTCAATAAGTTATGACTGTAGTCATACCTACAGGAAACCTTTCAGAAATTTTAAGGATTATTGAAAAAAATACTGACAATTTTATCTTACTTTACCTTTAAAATATAAATTACATACATATTTACATAACTAAATATTTCACATTAATGTAGCTTTTTTATTAAGATTCTTACTATGTTTAACTAAAATGATTAAAAATGAGACCAGACAACATTCAATAATATTTACAAAATAACTGAAAACTCATTTCCAAAAAGGAACATAGAAGTCTAAATTCAGCATCCAGGTACCAGGCACTCATGAATCGTCAGGAGACGTCGTAAATCAAGCGAGCTGGAGTCATCTATCAAGACGCCGCCCGCCATCAATTGTGCACCGAAATAGGCATTCACTGGGAGCGAAAGCTAAGGAATGAGCTCAAATATGCGCCTAGATGCCTTTGTTAATAGATCTGTACGCCTGTGATGTTAGAAATATATTCGCAATTGAAATTCACATTACTTGAATGTTTTTGTTTAATAAAGAGATTCATTAGATAAATCCATTACGGTATTATTGGTTATAGGTAGGTAGGTACTTACTTATTTGCAATGTTGTTATGAGTTATGACGTGCTGTTTTTTTATTCACACAACACTACCTGGACACAAATAGGTACCGACTTTTTAACAATGTTTATTATCTCCTAATAATTATAATTAGACGTCAATAGTCCTACTAATCATATATCTATATTTCTGCAAGTTTACCTACTGTTTTGAAATCGAAACGAATTCCCATTTCTTTGATAACGAGCATATTGATATCAACGGACTTATTTTAAGAGATGAGCTTTAGATATATTTTATAGTAATTATTTAGACTCATTGCTGTTTTTTTTGGATTTTTTACATTATTTAAATTAGATTTATCAAATATTTATAAGTATTGCCTGTTCTTTTTACAGGCAAAATAAAAAAAATTGGATCCTTGTAAACATAGATAAAAGTCGGTAAATTTATAGTTAAATGTATCTTACATTTAATATCATGTAAAAACTAATAAGAAATGTTTGGGACTTTTATTTGGTAAAGTATGTAATTAAGTAGGTAAGTAGTAGTTTAATAATAAATATCTGTCTATCTTCACATTAGCTTGTGTGTGAATTATATGCTAAGGATTTTATTTAAATGGAAAACATAAAATTCATTTTCTTGATATTTAAATTCAGTGTTTGACCAAATAATATTTAGCTTCCTAGTATAATAGGTATTGATAACTATAGGTACCTACCTATAGTTATTAAATATCATATTTATTGCATCGTTAAAAACAAAGTAGGTACCTGACTATTTATTAAAACCTAATAAGATAGGCAAACCTACCCCATATCTACCCTATATCCTTAGTGCAGGTTCAAGGGAACCTGCACTAAGGATATAGGAAAGAAGTACCTACCTATTGCATTAATCCAGAGGATATGTTTAAGATCATGATATACATGGAAAAGATTTATTTTTAAAATTATAATTAAATTCCAATACCTAATAATCTCGACTTTATAAGATCACTTGGAATGTCATAAGAAATTAAATTAGCAATGTTTATACCTACCTACTTATTAATTATGCAGTAGGTTTTTTTACAAATACATACATATAACTAAACTCATCTAGCAATTTGTTAGATTACTTTTTAAAACTCCATACAAAATTATCCATAATAGGCAATTAATTTGCCATCTTTACGATATTGGTAATTAATGTACCCAATGACTTTATAGAACAAACAAAATAAATAAATAAAATAAGATAATATAATTTCCTTATTACCTACCTATAGATAATTTTCCATTTAACCACATTCTTATAACAGTTTTAAGATAAAAAACTAAGATCATATTAAACTTAAGTGTAATGATGGTAGGAACTCGATTACAAAATGATACAAATTATACGACATATGATAAAACGAAGTACCGATATTCGCACGTCACTAAATATGAAAATATACGGGAGGTATTACAAGCAATAGGCATTTGATATCAAAAGTTATGACATTCGTGACAACATCAAATTAAATAAAGCTTCATAATTAAAAACATGAAAAAAACAGCCGACCGTCGGGATGTTGCCATTAATAGCGCCAGGCTCATTGGGCTACCGAATTAACGAGGATCATTCTAAACCGATCATATAATTACGATCCACTCGACCTCAGAATACCTACCTCGGCGAGGCGGGGCCGCTCAGCGATCAATACCGTTGAATCGCTAAGTACACAGACTCTCGACAAGATAAACATCGCCGTCCCTTTCTCGTAGAGACGAAACCACGCACGCGCGAGCAAGAGAACGCCTCTCGCCCATTAGCCGTCGTTCCTCCCTATGGGCGTACACCGTCTTCACAGTACGGTAGCCCGTCATGCTCAGTCTCAGAGCGACTGCGTTCCGTGCGCGTGCGTGCCGCCGGACCATGCGAACCGGGTGAGGGTAGCCACCATGCTCGTGCCTCCTGAGATGATGGCGGCTCAATCAAAACTAGTCTACCAGATGAACAAGTACTACAATGAGCGCGTCGCCAATCGTAAGGCGCAGATCGCTAAAACGATCAACGAAGTATGCAGGATCGTTCAGGATGTGTTGAAGGAGGTCGAGTTGCAGGAGCCGAGGTTTATATCCTCGTTGACGGATTATAATGGCCGGTTCGATGGTTTGGAGGTGGTGTCACCTCACGAGTTCGAGATCATCATTTACTTGAATCAAATGGGAGTCCTCAACTTCGTGGACGACGGCTCCCTGCCAGGATGCGCCGTGCTTAAGCTGAGCGACGGCAGGAAGCGCTCCATGTCCCTCTGGGTGGAGTTCATCACCGCCTCGGGATATTTGTCTGCTAGAAAAATACGCTCACGGTTCCAGACCCTAGTGGCGCAAGCTTGCGACAAGTGCTCCTATCGTGATTGTGTTAAAATGATCGCCGAAACAACGGAGGTAAAATTAAGAATTCGTGAACGATACATAGTGCAAATAACACCGGCGTTCAAATGCGCCGGCTTATGGCCACGATCGGCTGCTCACTGGCCGCTGCCGACCATACCCTGGCCGCATCCTAATATTGTAGCCGAAGTGAAAACTGAAGGTTTCGATTTATTGTCAAAAGAGTGTCTTACCTTACAAGGCAAGAATTCCGCAATGGAAGGAGATGCATGGGTGTTAAGCTTCTTTGAAGCTGAAAATCGTCTCCTACAAGGTGGCTGTAGAAAGAAATGCTTGAGTATACTTAAAACTATTAGGGACCGGCATCTAGATTTGCCAGGAAACCCCGTGACATGCTACCACATGAAAACGCTTCTATTATACGAGTGTGAGAAACATCCTCGTGAGCACGAATGGGATGAAGCCGCTATCGGGGACAGAATAAACGGAATATTCCTTCAATTAATATCATCACTCCAGTGTCGTAGATGCCCTCATTACTTCCTTCCTCACGTGGACTTGTTCAAAGGCAAGTCACCAACAGCAATGGAAAACGCAGCTAAACAAGTCTGGCGACTGACGAGAGAGATGCTCACGAATTCAAGGGCTTTTGAGAAGCTTTGAGCTGACTGTGTAAAGTCCTCAGTGAAGTGAGTGAAGTGTACCGCTAAGTTAATCCAGTCATTTTAGATGTTTAGTCGGGTTAGTTAGTGCGTTAGTTCTAATGAGTAAGGAGGGATGTGACTCGTATCTTATTCCATTGGAGAACAGACTGTAAGTAGACGTGATACTACTAACATTAGGTCCTTTCAAATATTATTTGTGATATAATGTAAATAGCTTACTTATTGTACAATTTTAGTGATATTTATTTCGATGAAAAGATGCGAAAAATCGTGTATTTATTTGACTGAAAACTTTTAAAGTATGTAGGTGTATAATCTATATTATAATAAATAATTCAAAACAATGTTACTCTTTTTATTGAACATCTCATATTTAATGTTCTGCAGTAGTTGGTGTAAAGATATATCGACATTTAAAATGCTTTTAAGGTGTTTTTTCACTTATTTTTATGAATTCATTCCAACGGACAGATAAGGCTTTTATTACCATTTTAAAATCCTTCCAACTTGGTTTCTTATTACGTTTGAATTAATTATAAAATAGAGAAACAAAAGCTTTATTTAACTAAATATAAACTCATTAATAACTAGGTAATTATGTTATCGTTGTCGTAAAAATATTTAAAACATCGTAAAAATATTTAATACGATATACAATGTTGATATTTGATATTTTTTTAACGATGAAAGATAACTAACTCAATTTACATCAAAATACCTACTTATCAAAAATTAAAAACAAAAATCATATTTGAATGAATGTCTAATATTTTAATGTAGTTATCATGTTATTAGTATTAATTAGGCATATTAAAATTATACTGAACAGTAAAATATATTAAAATATACTATATTTTATCTCAAAAAAATCACCTCAGTGAATAATAAAAGTACTAATGAGTTCATTTACCTACATCAAAAGAAATCTGTAATTTTAAACAAACCTCATCAGTGAAAAACAAAGGATTTCAAATATGAATATTTAGATATTTGCTATTCATATTATAAAAGAAAATCTTCACATATATGTTGATTATAGTGTATGGTTATATATGAATACCTATGTAGTACTAGATAATATAATAAATATTGTTTGGTTAATAACTAATTCAATATTAAATTTACAGGTAGTATAAAAAATGTATATGTATGTAATATATGAGTTAATAGAATTATTAAGAATATAAAAAAATATATTATTATTAGGTTTGCTAATAATAGAAAAGCTATAAATTGGAAATATTAAATTGTAATTTTTCATGCATGAATCATTTCCCCTTAATATAACTTCATAGCTTGTATAGCAATTATAACTTGTATTATAATCAAACCATGCACATAAAAATATCATATATAAGTTAGATATTAACGACATTATAAAATAATATTCTTAAGCATTATTATTTATGGTTAGTTTAACAAAAGCAAATCAATTCAATAATCGAGGCGTGGTAAAATAAAAGCTAGCAACTCAATCGGCTTGCGTCCTACGTATCGTGTTACCTGCCCATATATTACGTACCTCAAGCACTTTGTATAGAGCACTTCTATATAAAACAGTGAATAGCTCGTTTAATTTAACGATAAATTTGTTTGTTTAAAATCATGTTCCTTTCTATTTTCTTGCATAAAATAATAATTTTGAGATTTACATCAGTAAAAAAACTGTGTGAAATATATTAATATTGATTAGAAATTAAAATGTAAATTGAATAAATAGGAACACATATTATATCGAACTATTTAAAATTTTACAATTCCTATAATAAATAACTTCATATATGTTCCACAACCTAAGGTGGTAGAGAATATCAACTTCAGATATCTTTTATATCTTCATGGTAGAGAATGTATTTTACGATTAAGACCGCCATTTGTACAAATCGGTTATGATGTATAAAGGTTTAATTAAATAAATAAATAAATATAAAACTTTGCAAATATACCGTGGCCATGTGAACTAAGCTACATTACTTTAGCTACGGCTGTAACATTATATAATTAAAAATATATTATTTTTAATCAATTTTTTATATAACTGACGATAACAATGCAGATTTTGTTACGTTTAGATTTATTTTTTTTAATATTAAACAACCTGAGCATTAAAATCACGTGCGAATTAAAATAAAACCCACTCAAATATAAACAAGCATCGACTCATTCCGAGATACTTTGAAATAATTGAGAGAAAAATAAAAGATCTTAAATGAGTGAAACAGGACCAAATACGATACAATTAAATACATTCGCATAAAGTGTACAGTGAACCGAGAAGTGCAACTAATGTGGTCTTTATTCCTTTTATAATAAGTTTATATTAGTCGTGACCTGCGCGGGAGACCGTACATATCTTGGTCCGGCGGCCGTTGCCTCCTACGCGCCTTGTTTTTAGCTTTTGTCCTCAAATTTATGAGCACTTCAAGTAAAAACTTTAAGAGTATACTGTGTTAGGTTTAAACATTTAATTTTATATTAAAATATGAGGGCAATAAACACAATGTAAGTACAAGTCCTGTCAGGTCTAGATGAAGTTTCTGTCATTTATTTCATGAAATAATATTTATAGTTAATTTATGTAATTAATTTAACTTGTCTATGAATGAAGCTATAATAAAACGTAAGGACTAAGATTTTTTATTCGGTTTCTAAAAAAACACAAAAAAAAGTTGGTTTAGTAAATATATCAAAATTAAAGATACTAAGAATAGATATCATAAAAAGGAATAATATATATATCTATGTATTAAGAAAAGTGATAGGTTTTATAAAAAAAACAAAATTAAACCCAAAGATATAAACAGTTATAATTTTTCCTATTACCTAAAATATATCCAGCAATCGAAGCACATCAGAAAATAAAAACATAAATACTCATTCCTTATACAAATATAATAAAACATAATATGTCACCTCTAGCATCACAAACTGGACAAGAAGATTAACATTCAAGTAATAAAGTTACAACACGTAGCCGGTTTGCACATACATATGTACCTACACACATATACATATATATACGCATTTATAATCAGAAACATGACCATTACCTACAACGCGGATAAAACACTTAAATTAATATTCCTTGATATTTTATTAAAATAACGTTAATGTCAACGAACAAAGCACCTACAAAGTAGAGCCAGTTTGTAATAAAGATAACAGAACATTAAAACAATCACGAAGCAATAACCTCAATAATAAAAGTCCTACGACGAACACCGCACGGGCTACATATCTTAAATGATTCAATTTCAACTTTAATAGCCATCTAGAATTTAATTTTATATCTCCATTTTAAAATTAACATTACCTATCGTTTAAGATAAGATAGACTATTCGATACGATGTAAAGATTATCGCAGACGAGATATCAAGTGTTAGAGGGCTCTTGTACAGTGCTTCCGATATATGGATGGAAATAGCGATCAAATTATAATAACAGAACTTGGATGAAGTGTTCACTCTTACAAATATTCTTGCGATTGTTTCTGACTTATATTTTCGAATTGCTGTGCGTAAGCGACCTTAGATTGCAAGGTATGAAACTACATTTTATAGTTCATGAAGGTAGTGTAGGTTTATTTCAAGTAGGTACCTGGATATTATGGCCGATTTATATACTTAAGACAAAAATATTAATCATAATAAATGTTTTGCCTATTCCATTGTACAATTTACAGTTTATGAAGTGCAATGACAATATAAATATTATGAATAATGGTTCAATTAAAAAGCATGTTATGTTGCAAATCTATTCTAAAAAAAATAAGGACACAACTGTAACATAAATTAATTTTCTTATCAATTTTTTGACTGAGAAAAAAATATTCCAGTGGTGTTTGTCTGAATATTGCTAAAGGAAACATCCATTAGGAAGGCCTTTTGTTATTACTAACAGTTAAAACTACAACACTGGGCGGACGTATCGCCGAGGAATTGAATAGTTTACAAATGATCGTAGTAACGAGGAGGCAGGCCGGGGCGTGGAAGCCGTCAAAACATGGGGCGCGGACACAGAGCATGGCGGCGACCCGGGTGATGGTATGGACTACTTTAAACAGTAATGTAACATTTGAAGGTGTAAATCATGTCTCATATTTAGGTTTATTCTTTTATTCATTTTTTATTACTGTCATTTACCATATTAAGTAGGTATTGAAAGGAGTTTTGATGATGTGACGTTTTGAGACGTGCTTACAATTTTCAGCAATGTAGCAGCTTTATATATGTTTTGATCTACATACATACACACACCCATCTGTACACACCAACAAATGATATACAACTTTGAGTCAATTCACCGGCAGCGGGACTTCGATAGATAAGTAAGCATTGTAGAAATGCAATCATAAAAAAAAAGTTCACAGACTAACCTCAACTAATTAAGGAGTAAAGCAGAATATATTTAGGCCTCATACAATTAACTGCCAATTATAGATATCGGAGTGTGTGAAGCGATCGTAAATCTGTCCTGGTATTTATGTGTTGCGTGTACACTAGGATACATTCTAGCTTTTATAATACTCGCACGGCATCACTATAATAAATTAATATTTTAAATAATTATTTCAGTAATGATAAAAAAGTAAAAAAACCGTCATTGTTTTACAGTTTTTTAGGGTTTATATAATGATTAAAACAGTTTTATTTATACAACCTAGTCCATATAATTATTTGATAGGAAGAAATCTTAAAACCATAAAAGGTTTCGATAAAAAAATGAGTTTTAAATAATTCCAGGTAGTATTATGGAAACGGTACACTAAACTAATGTTTTATTACTATGGGTATTTATATTTTGGTTTTTATATATTAAGAGATATGTATATCTGGTTGGGAAATATGATCACATTAAGACTGGATCTCGAGTAGGTTTCGTTAAGTGCATATATCAAAATGACTACATGGCTGACTCAATATACTTTATTGGCTGTATGACTAAACAATTGGACATCTACACTTTTTGTCATTTAAACGTAAAGTTAGTCACTCATCTGTTTTTTTTTAGGAAAAAGATCATAAAAATTCTTGAAGAATTTTGTTATTAAGCTTTCGTGAACCACAATGACTAACTATTATAAATATATTTAGCACGCTATATTCACGTAAGGTAATCCGAATTTTGTCCGACTAGTTTAGAATCCATTCGACGTTCCGTTAGGTACATGAGCTCGAATCCCATGAATCCCAGAGACATGAGACGTACCTATCTACATGAAACCTAAGATGTCTTTCTATTACTGGTACATGGTATCAGGCGACCATTAGTATCAGCCATCAGAGCATGGCGAACTTTCTGCTGATTCAAGTCAAGGATCGCATTTTATCTAATCCTGAACCGGAGCAATAATTTAGAAAGTATTATAGAAATAACCGAACCCTTACTCCAATTTGACTATCAATATGTCTAAAAATAATGACAAGACAAACAAGCTCCTATTTCTTTCAATCTCTCTTATTCTTTTACTGTATCTGACTTTAAAGGGTACGTTCTTTTTTTATCCTTACTTCTATTATATTCTTGCCTAAATATTTAGAAAGAAAATAATAAAACACCTGAATTGAAAAACACTTAAATTGAAAAAAAAAATCAAGATTCATCTGCTGTGCCCTCAAACAATTCCATAGAGAACACATTAGCTACCGTAGAATATTAGAAAAAGGTAAAAACATGTTTTAAGCGTGACGAAGTAAATGTCTGACCAAGAGAAAAGTTGTTTTTTTTTTTGTTTTTTTTTTTCATCTTTTTGTCTCACAAAGCATATATAAATTATAGATGAGGTTTATCTCTCTCACTCTTTAAATTATATATTATAGATGAGCTTAAATACGTTTGTCATAATTAATTAATTTTAGATTGATACTTAATTTTAAAACAAGTGTTGTTACAACCATATGACATTTTATATTACTAAAATAAAATATTTAATAGATATAGTTAGTTATTCAGTAAACCGCTTTCATGTTGAATCACAAATATTTAGACATACTTAATTATATAAAATACACACACATAACTGATAATTTGAATACAATTTATTAATATTAACAATTTGGTAATATTTTTTGAATACGATTTATTTATATTAACTATTTGGTAATCAATTTTTATAAAATAATTTCCGTTAGACTTTGATATTGTAACATGAGATCGTGTATTTAATATTTCAGAATATGCATAAGAAAATAGCAATGCGAAAAAAATAGATATATCAATTTAATTCCAAAATTTATAGCACCAACAATTTTTTAAATACAAATTCAAATTCTAATTCAAAATATCTTTATTCAAGTAGGCATTTACACGCAATTTTGAATCGTCAATTATATTAAAATGGTCAGTATAGTCAGTCTGTGAGTAAGCTACCATTAACGAGCTCGGCAGCAAATATTGCAATTATATGGAATTTTAATCATTTCTCTAACAATACTATCATAAAAAATTATTACTTATCAGAGCGTCGGTACTAGCGCTGACGCCGCCATCGCATAGGTCAAAGTTCTTATTTTACGTGACAACAATAATAATAGAAACCTATGAACACTTTTATAATAAAGAGAAATATGCCTAGATACAATATAACAACGTATGAGAAGATGAACTTAGGTTCTTCTATGATATAAATAACTTTATATAATATGTATATTTTAATGAAATATATACTCTTTATATTTTACTTTTTATTAATATAGCTAAATAGTTATTATGTTAAAATAGCATTTAAGTTGTTTTAAATAAAGCAGCTGCATCCTTTTTGCACAAAACTTGTCAAATAAAATACATTTTATAAAAGTGTACATAAAGTAAGTATTGTTATATTTATGAACTTTGAATGTAATTAATACTCTCAATGTCTTTTTAAATTCTAAGGTGATTATTTAAGTCAGTGCAGCTGTGTATCCTCATAAAGAAAACACATAATGGGACAAAAAGTTAAAAATTATGCTTTATATATTATATTTTCCGAGTAAATAAATTTTAATATATATATAAATAATAATGAACAGGACATCAATCAGGTATACCAACATTAAGTGAATTTAGACAGTTCTTTAAATATTTATTTATTTATATAAGGCAAATTTAATGTTAGCATTATCTACTGGTTAATATTTATGGATGGGTAAGAAATTATGGGTAATCTTTGTGAATGGGTTCAAATAACAAAATTATATTCAATATTTTGTTAAGTTTAATTTTGTTTGATGTTATTTGGACAATAATTGCGTATTGTAGTATGGAGCAAAACCACGTGTAACTTATTTCAGTAGGTTCACATATATTCAGAGTACGTCGAGTGACCGTCTTTTATATTACGGTAAAATTAAATTAAAATAATCAACCACTAATCGACCACAAATTGACGTTATCCCACTTCGTGGTTTTTCAAAAGATTATACCTTAAAATAATGCTATCTAAATTCATAGTATAACAATTTTCACACACTGCGAAAAGGCATCGAAGCGTACGGCGAGAAACCAATGTAATTTGTATAATATTACTATTCACTATATGAATTATTCAATAACGCAGCCACGACTCCATCTTTATTCGATTACAACATCATACACGGCCACCAGATGGGTAACTAGAGATTCAAGTAGACTGCAACCAAGAGTTCGATATTTAGAATTGTAGCTGGGTTTGAAGGGGTAAAGATTATCATATGACGTGTTCGTAATCTGCGCATTTGAAGGTAATGAGAGATATTCAGGCTAAATATGTAGAGAGGATAAAATGCATTGATTATTGATTAGAAAATTTTAAACTCTAGTCGACGTTATATGTCGATCGTATTATAATAATGTTATGACAAATATGAAGGAAGGGCCTATAAAGAACTTAAGTTGGTAGTACCTTATCTTTGTATTTCTTGTAATAATAAATCCCTTCTCCAATAATGGCAATGTTTTTTCGATTGACGTCATTACGTTGTTTGGATCCTAAAAACCTAGACGACTATTCGCGTTAGTGTCCAGTTATTGTATTACAAATACTAGAATACATTATACTGTCTAGACATTCAAATTATTGTGGACCTAGCATTTTCGTTTTGTTACTAGGTATGCCTGATTTGATAAAATTCATGTGTAATTATAAACTCTACTCTTTTTGAAAATATAAGACTGTTAGTTTTAAGACATAATTTAATTATTACATTATAAATATATGATATTAAGCAGTTCAAAGGATAAGACTTAGTATATTTTTAATATTTAGTTACATTTATGATTATTCCATACAAAATAATAATAAAAAAATTGATATTTGCAAAATACTAATAAACTGACGAAACATACCCTAAACTAAACAAATACAACAAAAACACCGCGGTTAGTAAGACAACACCGTAACATTTAATATTTAGCGAGAAGCCGAGCGGAAGCGACGCGCTCGAGCGGGTAATGCGGACCGACGTGTGCCGGCGGGGTCACACTGACGACGTATTGAAAATATATTATTACTAGCAGTCTTTATTATTTGTTATTACTTTGAAATTGTATTTAGTATTATTTTTATTTGTAAAACGTTAAAAGTATTTTGTCTTGTGATTTCTTGTACTGACCCATAAACCAGGTGAAGTATTAGTAACAAACTACCATCATTTCGGTGATGTGTCTTATAATTAGATTTAGTTGCGTTGTTTGATAATTGAAGGATATTAAGTTAAAAAGAAAGTGCAATTTGTCCGTAAATAGAATAAAAAGGACAGAGCAAAATAATAATTTAATATTTTGTTGGTTAAGCAACGCTAAGAAACGAACCCTACCTCAACGTACTTCAATACAATGCGGTAAATTTTAGAAAAATGGATCAACTTACATTATTATAAAGCATAATGTTTATTTCAAAAAATGTATTCATGTTATTGATACAATAACAAATAATAGAGGGATTACTTATGATGCTTTAAAATTATCTTTTCTGAAGAGAGAATAATTTTTCATAACTTTTTTGGGTATAATATAGAGTGTTGTATCATTGAGTGTTCATAATACTAAGGAAAAATAAAAAGAATAACATTTTGATTATTGACACAAGCGTACTTACTTACTTTTTTCTTCTATATATCAATTTGATTTTGGTTTTTTCTTGTTTAATATGCATCTAAACTAGGTATACATAGAATATATTTTACATATAATATATTTTTTGCCTAAAATTTTGTAAGTTAAAAACTATTAAATTATTATTTCTTATACTGGCCACACTCGCTTCGAAAATCAGAAAGTATATATAAGTATAAATCAGAAAATATTTATAAGTATAAATCAGAAAGTATATATAAGTATATATAAGTATATAACTTAAAATAAAGTTGTATTAAGAATTAAAAAATATAGAATCAGTAGCATTTTAATAAACAAGTCGTTAATAAGATTTATTTATCATTAACTTAGAAAATCTGCCGAAAGTTTTAAAGGACTCGACGCCCCTTTTTTGTAAATAAAGTTAATTTATAATTTCCTTTAAGAATTTGAATACAAAACGTAGATAGCACATCTCGGGTCGTTCGCAAACTTTTTTTAATGCTTCTCGATAACGGCCGACGGTTAAAAAGCATTTCTGTGTATTTTTGTTAAAAAATATATATAAAAAGACCGACCGTGACGCAACCGAGGACATTTTTCAATATCGACAAAAAAAAACATATTAGGCGAAATATAAGTTTAAAAGCAGCCCACTATCGTGTCTCGCTTGACATGCCTTTTATCGGAGGGCGATTTTTCAAGGTACCGAAAAAAGAACAAAACTCCGTCTCCTCGCTAAAAGCGTAAGGTTTGAATTTCAAAAATACGTCTTTTTGAAATTTCATCGTTATTGTTTTAAGCGGTTGACGCAATGGCGGTTCGAGGGAGACGACACGTAACTATTGTACATATCTAAAAGAGATGCATATATGTATGATAGACGGTGCACGTCCAGGGCTGAGACGTGGGCCGTAGCTCACGGCGCGCCACGTACTTTCTCATACACAATCCAAAATAAACCACCATTCAGTTTTTATGCCCGCCTGGTATATTTAGACGACAATGTCGTAGTTTTGAAGTTAAAAAAAAGTGTTAAGTGGATGATTTATATAAAGTGCGTCGTCACATTACGGCTTCCGGAGTAATTATTATATAAAACTGTTAAGAACGCGTCTTCGGCGCTGCGTCGGCACCCTCTTGGAATAATTCATAGCATTTTAAGAAGTACTTTTCTTTGTCGGTTAGAACGGCTACTGAATGTATTCTGAAGAGTCACGTAACTTAATTACACCATTGTCTCGATGTCACCCTTTTGAATACATGGTACAATTTAATATTTAATATTGAATACAATCATAATATGCATTCCTCACTTATTTATTTGACATATCAACATGGAACTAATACTGATTAGGTAAATAAGTTTTCAAATAAAAATATTTTAACTGTCCCTTTAGTAATAAATATACCTAAGTCATCATGAATTATTAATTTAAATAAAATTTTGTCTCGTGCTAAAAAGAATATTATCGAAAACAATAAAAATTTAAAGTTTGTTAGGTTCCAGGCTAATTAAAATAGAACAGGTGCACGAAGGACAGCGTTTCTTATCATAAGGGCTACTTAGTTCATCCAATATAAAAGATAAGAGACTGCTAAAACGACACTCAGTCTTTTTATAACCCTGCAGGTGTTTACATGTGAATATTAAATTACCGGAATAATTGAAAAAAACGAAAATACATTACAAGTTACGACGATTAGTTGTTACTTATCGGATAAAAAATTTAAAGCTCATATGAAACATGTTCGTTAGTATCCAAGGCTTATTATAATACTAAGTACTATATTGACTGTAGGAGTAAGGTCCGATATATTCTTTTTTTTTTACGAACTACATGATACTAGGTATGTTTTACAACTCACGTCTTTACTTTAAAGAATTTATGACTATGTATAATTATTGTCTATAGTCAACCGATTGTTTTCATTTGTTTTAATAATTCCCATAAGCCTTCGTATTTATATACACACACACACACACACAAATATGTACAAAAACAAAATATCTTTACTTCAGTATCCCACGCGTCATTAATTACATTCTGTATCTACCTACTTATTGAAAACACCTTGACAGTTCTATGAACGTCAACCCACAAAAGAATAATTGCAATCGAATGAATGTTCAAGAATATTATAAATAAATGTACACACAAAAATACAATATACTTATTTACTTGACATGACGTCATTTATGAATGATAAAGACAAATATAATCAAAACTACTTTTTTGATCAACTATGAGTTAAACATTTATTTATTCGTAGCGCTTTCGATCACAAGTGATCAGAATTCAATTACAAGAATCTCATCGTGATAGAACAGCAATGCCATCATTATATCTGTATCTATATCTCTCATGATAGTCCAAGAGTATCTAATAACTACATGTAATCTATGTTAGAACACGTCCGTCCGTAGACACGCGCCAGGCGGTAGGCGCCGCGTCCTCACTGTTGGGCTCTTACAAGCTCTTCATAAATCATTTCACTGTTTGTTTACACCAATTACAAATATTTAAAAAGAAATCTAATAATTGAGACCTTAATCTCGTTTTTTTTTTGTATTGTTCAATATGCATTTATGAACAATAACGCTCTAATAGATAATTATCCTAATTTAATTTTAAATGTCGTTTCGTTGTTTTTTAAATTAGCAAAAGGAACAGGACTCGACCCTGCAATCTCTTGTATGTCATTCCCGCCACTCTATGAACTGAGCCAGTATGTCGAAGTATTTCCATTTTTTTCAGAGTTTTGTGATATTATTAGTAGTAATATAAAACGTATTATAAAACGTTTTAAAGGATTAAACCGAGATTAAATTAAATTAAAATTTAATTAAATTAAAAAAAGAATTTCAATTAGCAAAAAAGCAAACATTATAGGAAAATATACAGACATCAAAATAAAAATATACACAAATAAGAAATATTTGTTTAATTTTATTTAATTTCATTAGAAATGCAAGTGAAGCAAGAATTTGGAATACCTTAACATTTTTGGCAAGTAAAACGCATATACATTGATTGTGTAATCAACACACGACAGAACACGAACTGTAGGAGAGGCAGGCCGTAAGTTCTTTATTTTATAAGCTACATTATGCGGGGAACATAAAACGACAATGGAATGTGACAGAAATATCAATGGATCTATCATTTTATATATTCAGGCGTTCTCTAAGGACGTCCAACGGTACTTGAGATAAGTGCACTCAAGTGCAAGCTGCAAACAATATGATTACGGCTATGGCCTTCTGAATTTCTAAGTGGGTGGCGGCGCGTGCCCTCTGTTTATTTATTTCTCTGTGCATTTTGAATAACATCGAGATGCATCTATTAATTAATGGTTTTTTAGTTATAATCTTTTTTTTTATATTATTTCAATTTATTATAAATGAGGTTAATTAAAAAAAAATACAAAACTGTCCCGGCTGAAATGGACTAGACTAATGGACTATAGGTTTTTGTATAAAAATAGCAACAAAATGTCAACATACATAAAAATATAGAAAATATAGCATCAACATTTACTAAATCACCACCCAGCATTTTTATAAACGCTATTCTAATAAAACGTATAAACTTTGACGAGATAAACTTCCAAAACTATTTCTAATGTTATTTTCTCGTTTAATATATCTTATATATAAATGTGCTGCATAAATAAAATAAAAACTAAATTTAAGACATAAATAGAGGTAGTTCGTATGAGAAACGTCAGAAATATTTTCCTACCCTCTGAAATAGTAGGTATAGGTATGACGTTTAACGTTCATTTTATAACAACAGAACATTTCGTCTATGCAATAAAAATAAGACTGTGTATTTTTAATTCAATAAACACTGATCATAAATAACAAACAAATGACTCAAACTTTGAAAAACTGTAAACATTTTTCTTAGGGGTGCGAGTAATGAAAATAAATGACACCAAGGCACTTGTGTCTCGTAAAAAATTTAATTCATTGCCGAGACCATCTTGTCAAAAGTATGCTGTATACATATAAGTATATAATGTAGATGTTTGTGTTTTTGTCTATAGTTATGTAAATATTGGACGGTAGGTTCAAAAAAGACAAATATATATTTAGATGTCTTTCATAATTAAATGCGAATTACAGTAAATTTCTAAAATTAAAGTATGGTATGCTCTGGACCACAGACCAAATAGTTAATCTTATTTAGAATGGTATAAAAAGTATAAGGAACAAATAATAATATTTACATCTTACGCATCTGATACGGTTATACTACTACTACTATACTACTACTTGCTATGAGTAGTCTGGTCATAGCAATTCTTTGTACTTTATTTGTTCGAATAAATGCTCTTATTAAAAAAAACAGGGGTCTTTTTTTAAAGCATTTTAGCGATAACTTATAATTATCGAACTTATTATCGAAGTACGATATCTTAATCGACGAAAAGATTTCAATCCTAAGCCACGAAACAATGTTACTATGACAATTAACATATTCATTTTCTAGTAGGTACTAAAGAACACAGATTGTATTAATTAATAAAAGTAAATAATAAAAGCTTCTATATTAAGCAGACTATAAATTATACTTTTATATAATATATTGCAATATATAACAAATTTAATGAAAAATATTTTTCGAAAATCCCTATATTTACTAACGTAAGAAATCCCAAGCAACACTATATTTAATAAATAATAAACTGCATTCAGTAGCTATCTATCAATGTCTATAAATTACATCAAAACTGTCACTCACTAACGCCAACCAAGTACCAGGCGCCCATAGAGCCTAAGTAGGTTATAATTTACTGCATCTCCTAATGGAAGGAGCGCATTAAAAGCGTCCTAAAACGTTTAACGTATTAATAGAATACAGCGACATTACCCGGTCGCCAGGTGCTTTTGGTTGAAAGGTAACGCTTAATGGCTGAAGACACTTTACTAAATTTGGAGCTCGCTATTTTTATGACACAACGGAATAATTTATGTTATTATGTTTACTTATTAACTGTGAGAAAGATAAGACTAACTTGATAATATTTGCAACATAATAACTTAAAAGAAAAATAAAATAACGACAAACCACTTTTCCAACAGTCAACCCTATTAAATATGCTTTCTAAAAACAAATTAAAACACATAAAACAATTCAGGGGCCATCGTTAACCCTTCCGCGTTTGAAATAAAATTACTCCGCGAATTAACCCCCAACCCTTACCATGCGCTTTAGTAACCCCAAGCTTTTAAATTATGATGTATTACTATTAGGTGACTGACAATTTGTATCAAGCTTTTATTTTAATTTGTTTCAAAATCTTCTAAATTGATCTTCAAACTAAAATTTTGTTAAGAAACTGTTTTGTTTTATATATCGTATGTAGACAGTACTACCCATATTATACGAGTTTTCTCATATTTTCGCGATAAAAGTTAGAACATAAGAGTGATACATTATTTATATACAAAGGGAACTAAAACATAACTGTAAAATAAAATGCGACCCGTCACCTGTAAGTGGAGAGGAAACCAATTTAATCTCAAAGTGATGGGGACAAAAAGCGAAATCCGCTCAAATAAACTACAAACATATGCTCTTGTTGCAAAGTAAGCCTTATCGTTGTTACATTAGAGTTCAGAATAGAGTACGAGAGCCGCAACCCTCAAGAGTATAATTCGGAAGAGCCCTTGAGATAGAGGATCTCTCTCGCGGGAGTCACTCTCCGACAATTTGCAAAGAGCTTTAGGGTTGATAGCTAAAAGGTAAAAATACATATATCTATGAGATAAACCTATTTTTTATAAAAAAAAAATAATAGCATTAAAATAAAAAATATACTATATAAATTATTTACACCGTGCTTTTAATTGAATGTGTTACTTTTATACAAAATACTTACAACAGATGTGAGAACAAAGAGTTTACATTTTACTAGTATGAATAGTATATAATAAATATATACATATTAAATTTTTACAAATCGGGAATTAACGCGTACGGCATAGGTATCACATATCTTTTATTTGTCTGACGTTTCGACCAGGTTGCACCGGCCGTGTTCATAAGCCCCGATTTTTAAATAATTATATATTATTAAACGCCATAGTTTAAAAGTTAGTAATATATATATGAATTAAAATAAAAAATAATATTTCATTATAATGAGACAGCCCTAGCAGGCGGTGGATAGTCCCAACAGAAAGCAAACATCGCGCACCCTGCATGTTTTGACTCCGCCGCTTCCCGCCTATAAATCACACGCCTAATGTATCGAATCGAAGCAGCCAGTGTGTAACCACCTTTACTACATCCACAAATGAAAATAGATTCTATCTGCTTGGAGTAGAATTCAAAATTGCTTATTACAATGATTTTATATTACTACGACGTTATTCTTACCATTTTATCTTATAAAAATGATTTCTAATGTCATTCATTAAGGTTTAGATTTGTTTGTACTCAATAATAAATCCGCGATTCGACAATGCCAGTGCCTAGTGAATTAAAAAATATATTTTGAACTCTCAGTTATATTTAAGAGTCCTTATGGTTTAGCAACAAGGTTCAAAATTGCATCTGTAAGTATGTCTTGTGGGTATTGTTATGTTTCAAAGTTCAATCCACATGAAAGCTTTCAGATTAGTGTTTGATGACATCATTATTTCGCGGGTGTCGGTCTTCTCTCTGCCGGCGCGAGGGACCCACAATGATTTTTTTTTACTCATCCATCATTATTCAGTGATTTATTGTTACAATGCAATTTAGTAAGTAGTATATTTGAATTACTTTTAAATTTACTTTTCGAGAAAAAAAAAGGATTGAAAACAAAAATATTCAAAATATCTTCTCAAACCATTTTTTTTGCCGCTCTTTTCATAAAATAAAGACATTTAGATTTAAGAGTGTAATGAAAAAAAAAATAACTGCTTGTGAATACGTAGCTACTGCCTCCAATTATATTCCAATCGCCATGTCTATGGTATCAAAGCGCTGATACTAAACACACATGATGCAAAACAAAACAACTGATTTATTTCCTAATAACTATTGTAAAGTCTTCTAAATCTCCTAAACCTCATGGGATTGGAACATCCCTACATTAAAGACAAACAAATATCGCTCTTATTGCCTTCAAAGTAGATTTATTTTTATTTATAACGAATAAACTTTGTATAACATTATAGCATATATAAATGTACGTGTAAATCAAAATAAAATGTATCTTATTTCTTGAGGCAGAGAGCTGTTATAAACTGCAGGATCAATTTGTAATAAATAACAAGGAATGCCCCTTGTTTCAATTTTCCAGATCAGCGGCCCCAAACGAGCCGAGATCACAGTAATAACAAATATAATGCTGAATTGCTAAAATGTAATTGGGTTTAGACTAAAAATTGGGAAATTATGAACCGATTTTGCGAAGTCTGTTCACAAGTTATATCAAAATCGGTTCAGGCGTTATTATTACCAGATATTATAAGTCTACAATAAAATAATATTTATAATTGTAAAGTCTTAAATCTAAACTCATTTGTAAATTCTCCCTGAATTAGCAACATCAATAATACAACACCAAATGTTAGTGGGGTTGTAATCCACTCTCTCGGGACTCGTAACGCGAGACCGACGGACAGACAGATAAATTTGTTCGAACATAACAGTACGTTACGTCCCCGATCATCCCGTAGGTATCGTCCCGTGCATACACTCTGGATATTGATTGTCACTCATTTTGAGAATACATGGACAGAAACATATTTATATATCGGATGATAATTATTAAATAACAAGACAAATATACACGCATTTTTTTTAAAGAAATCTACTCTTTTTCTTATGAGTTCATTAGATATCCCTGTGTAGCAAGGGGCTTCATAAACATATAAGTAACAGATGCGTACAGATGTACTCAAAACTATAATCAGTGGATTACACAAAGAATTGTCCCTTATGAGAATCAAACCCATAACCTTTGGTTCAGCAGTTACTAACCACTGCGTCAACAGGTAAAGAGAGATATTTAGATAGAGAGAGAAAGCTAATGATATAATCAAGAAACTTAATCTGGATTTATTCGTGTTCTTTTAATGCTACTAAGTAGTAATATATTCATATGTTATACCTACATGTATTTGTGTTAACTTAGAAGCCATCGCGTGATCAGAGGCACGCGACGTCACTTTCGACTCGGTATCAATTTCATGGCAATCCAATTTACCTATTTTAGGTTTTTAACTTCCCTTCTTGATTTTCCCTTATAATAAAATTAAATTCCCCTCTAATTCCTTTGTCATTTAGAACCAAATGAACGTTCTCAAAATAAACATCCGTAGCGAGCATATATTGTATACTATGTACCTCAAGAGTATGCATCATTAATTGTCCATTAACGACTTAGGTACTTACCTGTGGCATTATCAGCGGATCTTGAATCTTGGTAAGTATGTAAATAAGTTAATACGAGATTCCCGTGCGTCTAAATGTTATCTGCGATCGAACGTCGGGTTGCCATGATTTAGAACAGATATAAAAACAACGAAAATTATAAAATATATAAGAGCGTTATGTGAATCAAAATAAATTATAATAATATATCATAATGTTCAAAATATCAAAGGAAATATAACCCTGTTGAATAATACAAATGCAAATAATAAACTAAATTTCTACAAGAATAGATATTCAAAAGAATCCATGACAATATACTAAAAATCGGTATCCCATGGCAACCCTACCGATGCAGTTCATACGCAGTATTAGTTACACTGGTAAGCTCGGATTTCGTCAACTTACCTGGAACAGATAAAAACACAATTTACTACACAGCGCAGTAACTCCAGCAACAAATTAACATCAAAATATTGTGAGAGGGTGTACAGATATACCTACTGAATATACCGGTTAGATATCGTTGGTTGCAATGAGATTACTCTGTTAAATGATTATTGTTGTTCCGATTAGGTACCGCTTATAAGGAAAAAAGATATAGTTTTTCAATAAGGTAAGAAAGGAATCTCACTAATTCTCATTTCAAGCAATTCTAGAACCAATCGTTACAAGATAATATTATAAAAATTATCACATATTTCTTTTCCTACATTTTGTTATATTATTATTCGTATAATTATTATATATAGTATTCGTTTAATTCTATTGAATTATAGGTGACATTTAATTTCGTTGTAAAATTATATGGTGTTTTAAAATATTCTTTGTTTAAGCAAAACAAGTAAGAAGCGTTACAAATGAAAAACTGAAGTAACGCTTCATCATTATACTGTTTTAGATAATAAAGTAATAAAACGATAAGTCAATTAATATTACAGCTCATTAATCAGTACACGAGTTAAGAAGTGAGGATGGTACTTTTATGGTGGGGTTTTATGTCTATAATAAATTATTGACTGTTAAATGTTAACTTTCACTTTTTAATTACCTTATTTGATGTAATAAAAATGACTCAGATTTTTTATACGTTTGGTATTTATTGAATAAATGTTTCGTTTAGCGGAATAAAAAAAATGTTAAAACTGTGTGACTAGACATTTAAAAGTTTGTGAACAATAAATAACGTCAACGATCGTCGTTTCCGAAGTTAGATGATCCGCGATAGCGTGTCACCAACTCACCGGATTATAAAAAGACAACCAACAAACACTCCCAAGAAAGAGACGCATAAATATATCAAATCGAAAACAATAGGAGACATCGAGATATCGCATCACACGCCACTACCCACGGACATATTTCAAAAATGGACACAAAAAAACTTAAAAAAAAATAACCAACATGATAAAACCAACGTCGAAAAAAATACGTGATGGGCATTAATTAAAACGGACCCACGACCAGGATTCCAGAAAAACAAAGAAGTTAAACAAACCTTCACAGTGGGAGCCCTCGCAATGATCATCATCTCACATTTTTAATCATCGGACGTAAAAACATAACCGCCGTTCAAATTTGAACTTTACAACGAACGACATAGAGATGAGAATGTATTCTGCCAGTTGGTGTGGAGCTGTTAAAGAATATTTTTTGGTTTGTTTGTCACCGTTGTTTTAATGGTATTACGCATTGAGGAAGGGTTATCTCGCGGATCCGATCTCGAGGCAGGTACGGACCAAGATTGATTGGACACGACCCGACGTTTTTATGGCCACGATTCTCAGGTGTCGTCGACTCTCTTGCTGAGGCATAGGTTATTAAATTAGTGGAATCTATCAAGCACATAACGACCATTAACGCGTTTCTTCGGGAATTTAATTCGTGTATGTGATTAAGCATTTGTTTGTGTCATGAGAAAAGCTTACATTTATAATACGTGTTTGATGTATTGCTTTTAGCAAAATGTCTGGGGTAATCAGTATTTAAATGAATTCAAACACATGTAGGTCATACAACTCGGACAACAGGTATTTGGAAATAAATAATTCAAATGTTCTATATAAAGGCATAGTTTCTCCTTCAAAGGTAAAATTTTATGGTAAGTTTAATTATTTGGAAACTAAAAAATTAAATAAAATAAAATATACAAATCATTATAAAAGAGTCGGTGATATAGATAAAAAGCTGCGCAGGCGCACACCGACAATACTTGTCAACACAAAGTCATTGTACCTTCATAGTATGGGCGGGGGTTGACAGACAGACGGACAAAGAACCAACGGCTTGTAGCGGTTAGGGAGAATGAATATATAAAACCGTGTAATAAACCTTTTGTAGGTACTTATGTTTTGATGTTTTTATAAACCGTTTTTGTGTATTTTGTTACGGATTGCATAAAAAGTAAAGGTATGTTGTTTTCTATTGCGATAAAAAGGTTTGAGAGATATGACATTGGTATTCGAAAAAACTATATTCTATATTTAGATAGTGTGTGGGTTATAAGACCAAAAAAAAAAACAAATTATGCTCACAAAAATGTAGAGTTAATTATAGCAGAGAGATCAAAAGATCTAAGGAAGTAAATTCACTATATTTTATAAACAATTAACATTTCAATCAGCCAGGTGCCATTCCAACAGTCTAACCAGCGCGACAGCATTTGCAAAGATGATCCTGAACAAAAATCTGATAGGAGAACAATACAATATCACATTACCTCTTAAACATTATATAAAGGTGAACAAAAATGGTACTGTCGGGAACAATAGTCGATAGATATTGAAGACGGGATTTGGATTCAAAGGGATTTCGTTTTGTTTCTGAACGGCTTTTATAAATCCGAATCTGGAGGTAACTGGTGGTAGGGTATGGTTGCAGTGTAAGCGTATACATTTGATAAATGGAATAATATTTTATTTGAGTGACGTCGTGAAATGGCAAGTATATGCTTAAGGAAAAAACCTAACACTGAAAGTTTAAGTTTGAATTATTTAACAGTCCATGGTTATTATTTGTTACTAGCGATAATGCTCTATTGTAGCTCGCTCGATGTATAGTCGCACCTTTACAGAAGACTTAGCGTACTCAAAGATTCTTTCATCGGTCGGCACCGCTTTGTGCAAAGCTTGAAAAGGCGTCTGATCGTAATACCGAGTAATGGGTATTTTTTTGCGCAAGCGCGATGTAAAGGCGGCGCTCAACCGCGCGCGCACGCCTTTACTTTAATTGACAACATTTCAATATTCCCTAAACAAAAACCTTTATAACTTTGATTTGTAAAAAATAATTTAATAATTTTGAAACGTTAATATATATATTGTTAAACTCGGCATACAATTTTGTAACAAATGTAACTAAAGCTTTGTCCAATACCATAATCAATTTTACAATCGTTTGAAACTAGATCCGATAACGTCGGTTTTGATGAAACTCAATCGTTCAAAAGGCGGTTCATATATGATGTTGTTTATTCGTCCGTGAGAGAGTACGATAGATATGATAAGCTGAAGACAAAGGTCGATGAGGAAGTCATCAAGGAATCAGTTATTGGGATTAAGTTTTAAACCTACTGCGACAGTTTAACTCAGACGATCAATGTTATCTGACTTAACTATATTAAAACATTTATCTCTATCATATCTCTGATAGTATAAAAGTTTTATTCTTACCCATTAAAAATAAACTATCGTTTTTCTAGCAGGCGGTTATATCAAACATTTTAAAAACTTTGCAAAGTATATAAATTACCAGACTGTTAATTATTTTATGAATATACTAAGACATCATAACCGGCTGAGCGTGTAACTTGAGCCGGTCGCGTGCATTATGCAGTGCAACGGAGCGAACGCACGCACCAGACCTCAAGTAATGCCACCGGCGCCGATAGAACACCTTGCGAGACCCTGAGCTTGCTGGACGGCCTTAACTCAAGATATCAGTTTAAAATAAAGGATAAATTGTTCAATATGAATTATTTCTGATTTTAAAGAGAAAATTTTCTATACCTTCGCACAAAGAACTCCTCAATGCGCTCATCCATTCCTATATAGAGAGCACGTAGGCGCCGTTATGAGAAATTCGCCCTAGGTAGCTAAAACAAACACGACGCACATAAATTGAGCAAACCGTGTAAAGTGTTTACATTACTGAGCAATGAATATAAATTCAACGTTTCATTATGTGAATAACTTCGATGGAATTTTCAATTGATATTTAAATGTATCTGAAATAGGATACGAGGATGAAGAAAATATTTGCGCATACAATTTTCTTAATAGCTAGACGCATAAGGCTCCAATGGCAGTTATTGTTTTAACGTATATATATTTTTTCTGTTTATTTAACTGAAGTCCTTTATTAATGTTATTTATAAAGACAACATTGTGCATTTGTATGCAGATGTTAGTGATTAAGACCTCCGAGGCATAAATACTGAGGTAATATTAATATCAGCGCCATTAAAGGTTCTCGAATATTACTGTCATTTATCAAAGAGGAAGTACTGTAAGAAATATAATACAAAAAACAATAACAACAATTTTAAACACGCAGCTTAAAATCTGATGCATTTATATTATAAATAGGTTAAAATTGCTTGCACTTTAATTAGTAGGTATACATGTTATAAGATACCTATTATGCACTAAGTTTTCAGTCAAAAGTTTTACATTTCTCTTATATGACCAATGCTTAGTAATTGCACCGGTCAAATAAAAAAAAATTGTGAGTTTTCTATCGAAAAGCCCTTCAATTTATATTTTATCTATTATCTTTTGGTTACAATTTTTTTTAATTTGATCAAGTAATGTAAGTAATAATATTGCTTGGTTTAAAGCTTTTATAAATAGTATGAAAGACAACTATAGCCGTGCGGAGTAATTAAAACCTTCCAGTACCAACTATAAAGTAGCTAGAAGTAATTTCACAACTTTCTGGTAGGAAGCACCCCGTTGAGATTTTATGCGCCTGCGCATACCCGTGGGCAGTGCTGGGTTTACTTGTTTATGAGTCAATTATACTACACAGGCTACTGAATAGTAAAATAGTTATATTTATTAAAAATACAATTAAGCTCTCGGTTAATAAAAATTATAGATAAATCGAGACACAGGAACTTTTAGGTCCATATTTAATGATAGATATAAAAAAACAGTCATAGCAATTTGTTAGCGGTACAAAGTTTCGGTCGTGCGACCTTCACAGAACATCTAAACGTACATACATACTCTTATCGATAAAATGATCACGCAACAGTCAGTCGACAAGCGACACCAGACCCCGCCCACCACAGAGCGCGTGTCTGCGACGTCCCTCTCTAACTCGACATTAATTACTATTAACGATAATAATGAATTAATCTTTAATTACATACACATCAAATTGACAGTAGGTTTTCCTAGTTGCTTGTAATTGAGTTTTAATAATATAAACATATCGTCCTGCGGATGGAAATAAATGAATGGCGGTATATTTACATATTCTGATAGGAATACCTTAAACGTATTTATTATGATAGGAAAGTTACTTGAAATTAATGTAAAATCTGATTTAGAAGATAATTCGATAAAAAAACCACCACGTCGTAAAACGAACTGAAATCAGGACACTTACGATGCAGATGTCACAAATGTTTCAGAGACAGCGATGACAGCTGGCGACAGTAAATCATAGCATCGAACAAATCCGGGGATTAGAAACGCTTAACACCATACGATTTGTGGCCGCGATGATACAGTGACTGGCAATACATTAAACAGGCTATTACATGTGGAAACATTCGCTCTCTTTGGATAATCTTTGATAATCTTGATACATCACTATCGTTATTTTATGTGGTGATGAGAATAAATATTCTTAAAACTAGCTAGTTTTAGTATAAAAATTGTACGACCTTAGTGAAGTGCATACCTTGAAAATAAATGTCCCAGTATAATGCCCGACTAGATAAAAATGTTTGTAATCCACCAAACTACATATTAGCAGCGGGGTGGGTTTAGCTTACAACCTTTCTTAATTATTAAAAGGCAGTCTGTGGCCTACCATGCGATATGCACACTGCCTAGACTGATAAATGACATCTCTTCATGTTAGGACTTAAAATTTTTTGTTGCTACAAAATCACTCTACATATCAAGGTGATTATTCTCAAAGATGTCAAACATAACAGGCATAACATAACAGTGAGCAGGTAAATGTAAAGTATAACAAAAACCCCAATTTCACACTGTATATTTGAAGTGATTGTACAAGAAGATTGAATGATAACCAGTAGAGCGTATTAACAAGCATCTCATTTCACGGACGCGGGTGGAGAGACCGCAGCGGATTGGGACACGCGCCTTCAAAGACTGTTAGTAACTTGTTACGCTTTTATGGCCCTTGGTCACAGTTTTTTTATTATAATAAAAAAAGTTATACATGAATGTCGACTTTATTTATTATCAAATGGTTTATAGATATAAAATCGAAACTATCCCCAAGTTCAGACATTTCAATTATCAAGATATTTACCAAATTTACCTATTGTATGTATAGTTTAGATTTATGCCATTTAATTAAAAATAAATAAAATGATATACGGAATAATTATTAACTAAAGCGATCCATTCCATCACTCATAATGAGATCAAAAAGCACTACAACTAACTCAATAACAAAAACAGGGACGCAAATGAAAACTAATGTCACCGAGGGAGGGCCTTGGACCGGAAATAATCGAGAAAGTAATCGAATTTGATGCACCCTCACTAATGCACCCGCAGTCGATGCATCAAATGACATTTGACGTTGATTCATAGAAAAGTTTTAAAATGTAAAATTAAAGATATGATAACTAAGGAAGTCATTCAAACTCAGGATAAACCAATCGAGTTTATTTGAACTTTGTAAAAAAAAATATTGTCGAATATGACTTCGTCGTGTTCAAAGTTTGCATCCTCTAATCCAGCAAAAATCATGTACTTTATCTACTTTTTATCAGATAATGTTCAAATACCTGAAACAAGATTTAAAGCAATGAATTTTCAAACATTACATTACAAGTGTGCAAGTCAACAGTCTGCTCTCAAAATGAGTATATTTTTATATTATTATGGATGCTTATTGTCAGACTGAATAACTCAAATTTGTAAATTCGTCTGTCTGTATGTTACGATATGTATGAATATATCTCCCATACATCACAGATCATCGAGAGCGCAGCGCTCAGTAATCAGTTAGTAAGTGCAGTGTAATCTCGTTACAGCCCCAACCCCGGCTCATTAGATCGACTAATCGAATTCAGATTTCATTACCGGCAACCCTCGCCTGCTCTGTGTTGTCTTTATTTTGTGTATTGATATTTAGGAATCGTCTGAATCTCTAGGACCATCATTGAATGGGAAAAATATATTTTTAAATGGTGTAGATATGAAAACCAATATAATAAAAATACCTGAGAAAACATCTTTCATCTTCTTATCTGTATTTCAAATATACAAATATTATAATAATATTTAATACTAACATAAATGGTCGGCAAGATCAAAGAGGCTTCGGCTGCGCCTGCGCAAGGATCGTGCAATATTATATATATTGATTGATAAATCAACGAAGCGATAGAATATTTACAAAGCTGTCACCGGTTCATAACAAATATTCAGATAAACTTTATTTAATAATGTTATATGCTTCTCAAGTTGTGAGCTCTTCATGTTTGTGATGTATATAATGTTAAAATAAAATATTGCAGTAATTCTTAGCAGATTAAAACAGCCAGTAGCGACAACTAAGACTCATCATCTTTTGCATCTGCATAACACGATGCGTTTGTAAATTGATTTATAGAGAGCGCAGCATCCGAGGACGTCTTCTATAAATTATTATCACGGATATGATTTATTATTACAATAAACAAAACCGTGGAAGTGATTGAATATTATAAAAAACACGACCAACATTGATTTATGTATACCTACTGCGAAGTACAGTTTCAGCGAACGGTTGGAATTAATTAATATTGCGCTTTTATATGTCATGAAATTGTATATGATACTAATATACTTATAAAGTACTTCAGGGTGTTTCTTTTTAAATAAAACTGTTGCAACTTTGTAACAAATTGAATTTAAAGAACATTTCTTTACTTCTATCCAAAATTAAGTTCGCCCAGACTTCGCCCAAACCAGGATAAAAACAACTATAAATATTAATTAAAAGTAACTTCGTTGCAATAACGTAAAAAAATATTATATTATTCAACAAATTAGAGGTAAATTGATATTTGTGAAAAGCATTGAATTGTTGTATTTATATCTATACTTATTTATGTGTAATGTAACTGAATGACTATTGGGAATAAAAAATACTATACTAACTTTAATGAGCAAGTAAGTCTGTGTAATCATCATGGCCACAAACAGTTCATTATCCGATGATTTGAAATTTTTTATGTATAAAAGTACGGATATTCAATAAATATCGAATCCATCACTATCTTTTAAGTTTGCTAAAAAGTAAGATATTGTCAACACTTATTTAGGTTGGTTCTTAAAAGGCAAGTTTCCCACTAAGGCCAGCATTGGAAGGTATTCGAGGCTCGCGCAAGCTCCGCCGCAAGTATTTTAATGCCGGTTGAACGAGGCGCGGATGAAGTTATTATTGTCTCTGTTTTTTGCTAGCCGGCGGTACGTCTTATAATTTAACAGCAAGAAAATTTAAAGGAAAATTTCTCGTGACAAAGTATAGTAGATTGATACTTCTAACGAGCCAATTTAAAATGTTTAACATTAGCCAAACAATGTTAATCAAGAAAAAAAAGTTTACGAGGTTTTGCAAATATGGACAAATAGACTGAACTGAAAAAGAAAAATCTAATTTGATGACTCTACCAATCCTATACTTGTAGAAGTAATTATTATTTTTGTCTTCATTAAGTACATTTGAGATATGAAAATATTCCCAAAACAACTCCAAAATGGAAGGAACTTAGCGACTCGTAAAATAAATCGTGAACGATACTATCTCGGCAGGTCTCGGTAAAAACGCAATGTTTTAATTCCATCCTCGAGAAACTCTAGATGGCCCCGAGATAATACTCCTTTTAACTATATTATTTTTTAACATTTGACGGTCGGTATGCGACGACGCGGGTGATTTTAATATAGAGGAAGCGAAGATTCCGAGAAACATTATTTATGAGAAAGAGGTGTAAATATTTACTATTCTAATACCTTAAAAAGATATTGACCTAATATTACACCAGTATTTTTTAATATAGAAAGTCTCAATTAGATTAGACCTCAGACATTTAGACATAGCTACGTTTGTTTTCTCTAAAATTTTCCGTAAGTTCCGAAAGCCAAGTTAAAAAGATATATATATAATTACTATTAATGTATAATGTTAAATGTATGGTCTTGGTTTGTAGATCTATAGACCAATTCGTGTAACTATGAAACGATTAGCTGTTTATAACGGGCCCTCTCGCTGCTTGATGGATGAGTCGCTGTACAAACATACCGACATACACTCTTTATGGCCTATGTTTTACATAGGCGGGTAGAGAGTTTAATTAATTATTGTGTATCTTAGTAATCCAAAACCGTGAGTCTCATGAAATAAGGTTATACCTCATCCTGATCTTATACCAATTATACTTTTCATTTTGACACTTTTAATTTCTAAGATTTCCCTAAACTTTTTAAGATTAGCTGACAGGCCTGGCGTCAACACTTCTTTAAAAGCATGTTGGAGTATTTTGGGTAAGTGTTGTTGGATGGTAAGTATTTTTTGTTCCTCAGCCGACTCTTACGGCTTCTTTAGAAAGTTATTTGGCATTTTTTATTTTAAAGCGCGACCACACGGCTGGAAATAAGAATGTCTTAACTATTAAATACTAACTATTAATAGGACTTTTAAGTCCAGGAGAAAAATATAACCAGGAATATATATATATATATATATATATAAAGAGGAATCCCACTGGCAACTGAATGTGCTTAGCTGCGTTGGTTGAAACTTAATAATATTCTAACTATTAAAATGCTTATTCTTATCATTGCATTCCTATCGGGATTGCTTTGCTTATATTATTTTCTTTACATTTTACAATTTAATATGTTAATATGTACCTACTTAATTTAGGAACAGCAAAAACACAGTTTTTATTACATAAACTCTATGTTAATACTTCTTATCAATACGTCATGTGGGAATTGAGTTTTCCTGTCACAGACTATTCAACTATAGTTTCAATTAAAAACATCATATTCGAATGTAAAAAACAATTTAGGAATCAATACGGCTCCTGGGAAAACGCGCTCTTCACATGAGCTCATCGATAATACATCGCCCTGTTGGACGTCAACTCATCTACAACTTTGAAATATACCAACAAAATTTACAGCTAATAAAGTTGCAGATATCATTGAAATAAAATAATTTATAAAAGCTATGTATGTTCTATCAAAATTAATAATAAGAAATGGAAACGATCATTATTTATTTTCTTCTTACATGATTAAAGATATACCTAACCATGAATATACGCTTGGAATTGAGTCTATACTTAATTGTAATACAATGTATTTTATCAAACCTACTCTGTGTAAGTGAGATGAGATGACAAGAGATCTCGTCGGCTTTTTGTAATCATGTTTAAAACATCGGACATATGTTGGCATGATTGTGTAGACACGCGGTCTGGCTTTTTGCCTGACGCATTTAACAATAGTATCACGTATATATTACTATTAATTTAAGGAATTAAAATTGTAAAATTAACGAATCTTTTCAAAGAATATACGTGGAATTTCTTGTCGGCTTTTCTTCTTATTTCTAAATCCTTTGAAGCAGTGTAACTAAAACAGAGTGTAATCGTTCATGTATTAAAAAGATCTCTGTCACATCTCAGCTCTGCCAAATAAAAATGTACTAATAACTCTTTAAGTTATGAAAAATATTAGAGAGGATTAGTCTTTAATAAATATAAACTGATAATTGTAACGTCTTATTTTTATAAGCTTTTCAAATACGACAAAGGGTTACATGAAAGGTTGATCCATAAATGTACTTAAAGTTAAAATTTTAATAACTTTGACATAAATTTATACTTCATACGCATATGTGTGTCTATTAATTCAA
Organism: Napeogenes inachia; assembly: GCA_959347355.1. NCBI lineage: Eukaryota > Metazoa > Arthropoda > Insecta > Lepidoptera > Nymphalidae > Napeogenes > Napeogenes inachia. Next base: position 16,853,154 of record OY365793.1, on the reverse strand, counting down.
TATTAGCATTTTTGTCAGTTAGGTCTTTGAGAAACATGAGGGTTTTGATAATGATTTTCAAGACATTTAAATGAAATAGTAAAAGCCGGCTGAAACCAAATAAACTTATGTTTCGTTACTCGATTTAAATCTGTGATATTTAATAGACATCTTTTTGGTTACTATAGGTGGACTATTACTATTATTTTAACTACTTTACAAATTGTCTTCCATTAATTCTAAACGCTTTTCACCTTGCACTTAATACGACTAGATGCACCACTTATAATAATATATGCATAAATAAATCATATTTCGAAAGATCAGAAACAATAGAATCTTAAAGAGGAACTCAAATAAAAATATAAGAAATGTTAAATAATTCGACAACTTTTTGTCTCTTCTCATCGCAAAGTCCTCACGCTGCGGTTACAGACAGACGGACGGACAAAAACTGCATTATTATGTAACGGATGGTCAAACGAACGTGTTATAGTATGTAATGCGAGTTGATGTGTTTTGTTCTGTTAATTACGTTAACTGTTCTGGATTGTTTTTTTCAGCATTCAGATTATTGATTGATAACGTCTGATGGACAGACATTCTTTTTAACGGGATAGAATACAACTAAGTTTAATGCGATATATATAAATATAAAACACATGGCAAACTCAAAACAAAAGAATTATTTAATTTGCATAGTTCTATACCTTCATACCGTCTCGTTCCGTCGCGGAGACACCGGTATCACCAGTGTCATGGAGGACAGACACGCTTCTGATTTACTACGTATTGTTTCTGATTTCGCAGGTCCGATAGCTAGATACGAATGATGCTAACAATACAAAATACAATAAATGGAATTTTAAACTAACAAAGACACCATAAATTATATGTGATAAGTTACCCAATTTAAATTAATTTACCTAAATAGAGTAGCTTATATAGTTTTTTAAATTATAACATGAAAAACTTTTAATATGCTTTGAGACCGATAAACCATTTTGATATATTTACATGAGTTTAAAATTATAGTAGGTGTTCAAGGAAATGAGACATAGGTGTATGTGTGTGAAGTATTATTTTATTTGTCATTTTACATGTAGCAACTCTAATGATATGTCAATTATTAAAAAAATAACAGCTATTGTATAATTCATAACATTACTATAAATAAAAAACAAATTTATTTATTAGCTCATAAATTATGTAACATGATATTACCCGCATATTTAATATTATAGCCGTGTTACTGAAACTTGATCAGGAGATTTAAAACAAGCATTAAAATACTTTATCATTATAAAACACAGTATACAGCAACATACAAAATTGTTGTGTTTTTCTCATATTTGTAATAAGAAGTTAAATAATTTGAGATAAAAGGCATAATTTTGATAATGGATTCATTTTATCATTAATTTAAAAATATTTTTTAAAGCAGTTCTACACCTTCTAACTTTAGGTCTATGGCGAGAGAAATGCCGCCTTTATAGAGTGAATTATAAAAAAAAAACATTATCTATTAAAAAATGTAAACGTTTGGATTGCGCTTTAGATTCTTACTGAAAAGTTGATGTAAATATAGTAAAAAGAGCTTGATAACATATTAATAAATCTTAAAATAGTCACGATTCAAGATCAACTATTATAACCTTTCACAAACAGGAATATTATCAATTGCCAACAACACTGAAAACACACAATAATTCACGGACTGTAATAAGATCTCGGAGAGTCTTAAATCTTAAGAGAGACCCGATCGCGTGATCGTGCGGCATTTAAGTTAGGGCGCCATGATAATTACAATCAATAATATCTTTGGTATATAAACTGAATGTCTGACATTAATCTCCAGCTATCGGCAACCCGTGACCCGCTCTGCGAAATTACGAAGTGAACTATTAATAAGAAGCTTAAAACTATCTTAATGTCAACGAAATAAGATCTAAAATGCGTAGTGAAAATCCATTGGTCCTTTGGAAGACGAGCTGTACGTGATAAATTTTGTTTAAGTAGCGACATAGGTACATGAAAGAGCGAAACAAGTTTATGTTAGAGCTACAGGGAGAGAAGGAGAAGGTAATATAGTTGAGGAGTTAAGGTTGTATAAAACAAACATAGCGGGCAATTACATGCGCCCGCGGTGCGTCTGCGATGTGCGCTTTACTTACGACGAATACCAACAAAAGGGTATTTTTTGTATTCTATAATTTATATTTCCGATAAAGTAATTATAATAATTCTCTCGCGTCAGTCCTAAAATACTTTATTTTAACGACGTTAACAAAAAAAAAAAAAAGAACTTTTAGGTTTTAATATGAAATGTTATATGAACATTCATCTCATTAAGTATATTGTTTGTATTTTACTATGTACCTACTGGTTGTTACTTTTACATTGTTAAAGAAAGGCCATAAGAAAACACGTTGCGCAGAAAATAGACAACCATATCCCTGACCGCCTTCTAATGTGTAAGAGTTGTACTAATTTAAATCAGAGCAGACAGAGAGCTATCGAACAATAATTCACAAAAAATAATTGCATTCCTAATAAATGTTAAGGAACTCGAAACAAAATATAATTACAAATACATATATAAATAATAATATCATCAAAGTACCATTTCATTGAATTACTATTTATTATATTTTTAATACTTGGAACAAGTGTTCATAAAAAGGCAGTCGTAGTGTAGCTAACGCCATCAATTCCCGGCGTGCGGACGGCTGTTTGTTATAGCTGCGATGACTATTTATAAAATACTTTAATATATTTACAATTAACATAATAAAACATTGAATTGTGGGTGGCGTGAGTTTCTTGCGAGTACCTTATACCTTGCAATAATAATTTAAACGGTTGTTGCAAGAAAATAATCAATCATCGTTGACTATAGAAGGTTTTATTATTTCGTATGGTTTTAGTATTATAATTAAATGAATAGTCCCCTACTATAAAACAATTAATGGCGTTTATAAAACAAAGGTCCATTATGTGAATAAATCAGAACGAGAAGGATTGCGATGAGGAAGCGGTCAATCATCCCCCTACTACAAGAGTCGGAGCCACGAATATAGCGGGTATATTATAAAACCAAAAATATAAAAAAAATATATATTATAAGCACATATTATTTAATAAATATATGAACATAACATTTGTAAAATTAGAATGCACTGTTGGTTTCATGGCCACACAATGTGCTGCAATTGTTAATAAAAAAAAATTGGTACACCTTGATTTCAAACCCAACAAAAACGATTATAAATCTATTATAATGGTGTACAAGAACAAACAAACAATAACCGCTTTATATTTTATTAGCTTTTTCGAACTTGATTTATTGTTCATTCTAATGTAATGGGTAAATGAAGATTTGTGATATACCTTATCATAATCATCGTCTCAATTATTTGAGGTTGGTGGAGTATGTGAATCTCAACTCACTTTTTTGTTTTGCATATGGTATGACAAAAGCCAACTCTCCTTAGATTAACCAGGTAGGGATGAGTATTGGCTGTATTTCCGCAAACTTTCGGATAAGTGTTAAAGGAAGCATCCACTTGTATTTTGTTCCTTAGCGGACCCGTTATGACACCCTCGGGATGAAATGAGGCAGTCTTATTCTAAGCAGGGATCGCACAAACATGTAATACGTTTTACTTTATAATGCCCATGTATGTCTTCCCATAGATTACATGTGATTAGTTATGCAGGTGAAACAGTTCTTTTTAAACGGATAGTTTATTTCTTTTATCCAAGTTATTTCAATTTCTAATTGCCCATATAATTTATTTTGAAGTTCTTTCTTACAGAATTATTTATAAGACAGTAAGTTTTTTACTTCATTTCTATATACAGTGAACATAATCCACTTTTTCTAGATCCTACTTATTTATAGATGGAAATAATGTATAAAATAATACTGAAAGTAATGGAATAAATTTATTACTTATTTTTTTTGTAAAACATTATTTTATTTATTGTAGCAGCTGAAATTATAATCTTTACTTTGATGGACACAATAGGCTTAACTTATTGTCATTATAAAACGTAAGTATGAGACCTTTTTTAAAGGTGGAACTGTTATTCACTTGCAAATACCTACTACGAAAATACTAAGAAAATAATTTCACATCTTTGGTTCGTAGAAGAAAGTGAACATATTAAAAATAGTATGTAACATGTTTATTCCAACAACATTATTATCTGTGTAACGAGATACGAATCTGACAATTTCATTACTAACAAAAACCTTTAACCTTTTTCTACATTTAAACATACAAAGGGCATTAAATTACATACATTTCGATTACATGTACAGTAAATCTATAGATTACCAGCGGACTGTAGTATTTAATGTATTGTAATATACTACATTGTATAATACACGGGGCGCCTCATTAGCAATGATATGAAGGCCGCAAGCGAAAAATATATCGATGTTCTAAGGAATTTAAGGTCAGGGCTACATGCACATGTAGGTCTTTATATTTTAGTATAATAATGTATACCTATCGAAAATTACAAATAAAGAAAACCAGTTTTATATAAATGAAAAAATACTCTAAAATAATAAAACGATCAAAAAGATTTATAAACGTTTTTATTTATTGTCATGTCATAATTCTTTGTATACATTATTTGTATTTAATTCATATTACTTCACCGATTAAGCACCACTAAATAAGTTAAAAAGTAAAGCAAAATTAAAGCTCAGTCTAAATTATGCTAATAGTACCATCATGTAAGCCAAAAGCACAATTGCTTTTAGCAAGCGACGGATGACCGCTCTCTGCGGACACCGGCGATATCGGCTTCAAACAGGCCGCTAATAACCAATATAAACAACACACATACGTATACCACGTTTGACAAGTCCAAGCTATTATCTCCTCTGCACACATAGCACAGAGATGCCAAAATCCCATGCAATTTTGTCGCAAATGGTTAACCAAAACAAATATTTGTTTTAGCACTCGAGCTGGCGTTCGCAGAATATGATCACAAAGAAATAAGCGCTTTATTATAATCAAGTACAAGTTATAATTCTGTATCAGGATTATATGTAGATTAGGAATCAGCTTTTTAAGCACATTCAGTTTTTTTTGCAAGCAAAGAGTTTGCACTTAAAAGCAATATTATCAGTTACAACATTGATAAATGCTGAGGAAAAATTTTGTTACATCCAGTACACTTATCGTTGCACTAAATATCGTGAAATTTATTCTGGTGGGATTTCTTTATCGTACTGCGAGCAAAGTGTCGCATTTAATATACACTAATGTATTTTCTCGTTATATTAATATTTTAAATTAATCTTTTTAAATTACTTATATTTTATTTTTACTTTTTATCACTTTAAGCTTAATTACACAGTGGTATTCATTTTATCTGTCAATGATATTAACAATAAAATATATATTTATAAATAGTTGTATTAACAAAAATAAACACTATGAGTAAAGATCTCTAATGATTGCGGTTAAAGCTCATAAACAAGTTAGCGCCAGCCGCAGGCGCATCTCATAATCGCTGGGATTTATGTTCGCATCTCTTGTTTACTCAGCGCTGGTGGATCGGGAATTAAAGAGAGTGTGTGGCCTTAGATAATTATTGAAGAAAATACATTAAGGTTCAAGGGTCTTAGTCAGGTATTTATTTAAGATATTCTAATTTACTTAAGATTTTTGAATTGAAAGTAACCTGTGTTTTTACTTGAAAACATTTAAAAAATTTGCAATAATTTGAGACGATAAATTTAGCACTTAAATAAATGGCCAAGAAAAAGCTAAACTAACATGATGGCCAACGAGCAAAATCCTTTATAATGGCGGAGGCAGAGTCAACAACCGCGGCCGCGTGCGCATCACTCAGAGTGTTTATTTTTCAATTCAACCCGTCAGCGGCTATGGCCCGGTACTTCGGACCTCAGACCCGATCTGACTTAGGGTCGCCACACACATCGCCGACAGTTTACACACGCCCTAACGTGGCGCAACACTTGTCAGGGATAGCCCTGACTAATTTGTGGTTCAGTTTAATTGATATTTGTGAATGGCGTGATGTGGTTAGAATCTGTGGCTATTAATTGTGTGTTTGAAACACAATAACAGAAACAGCTATCATAATTTTTTGGGGTTCGGAATGTGATTTACAGTTGGTTTTTGATAAAAAGGACACAGATGGTTCTTGAGATTATTAGTTGTTAAGTTTAACGTTATATAAAAATCACATATTCTTTTTGACCATTATACTACTATAAACAAGACTTGTGACAATTTAAAATGTTTTATTTATTTAACCTTAAAATTAAACTCGACAGCCCTTGAGCTGATCACAGCGTTTATGCGAGGCGTCGTGAACCTACAATTAGGCTCGGACCAAAAAGACTTCGACGTTCTGTTAATACGCACTTCACTAACTAGTTATACGTTTTACAAACTAATATTGTAGTCCCAGCAAAGAAATTGCATCTTTATAATAAATTGCAAAAGGATCTCTTATAAGCGTACTTAAAAAATTGGGGGTGAAAAGTACCACCGCGGTCGTCGGCAGAGTTAAGCTGCAACTACATCTGGTGGAGATGATTCTTATGTAGAGGGAATAGAGTTTATAATACATTGTTTAGTAAAATTTGAGAGCATCGCTAAAACAGCACGTCATTGTTTATTGGTAGAGACCATGTTCAAGTTATTACATCAAAAATTACCGTAAAAATTGCAGGTGAAAATTGATTTTTTACAACCGCGCCAAGACATTCATTGTAATGAAGGCTTGTTCCAAATTAGGGATCATAAAGAGTGATGGAAAACTATCATAAAATTTGACAAGACGCTGTTGGGTAATGTGAATTCACCTCTTGAGTATTCAAATTAAATAATAAAATAAATTGTAGACAGTATCTTGCGCATGTTAATGATCAAATATATTTTAATATAGCATTAGGAATTACGCCAACTGGAATATATGAAGACAACGCATTCTCAGCTTCTTACCATTAAAAATTAACTATCTAAATCAATTTTACTATGATACTGGTGCTAGAGTTTAGTCTGTACTACTAACCAAAATTCATCATCACCGGACCACACAAGAGGCAGGTGGTAGCGACGCCGCGGGCCAGCACATAAACAACCATGTTACTCGCATCCATTGAATTTTATTACAATTTTATTAGAAAACCAATAGACTAAACAGACTTTATAATTTGTAAGTAGTTTTATTTAAACACAAATAGACAATTCTATTAAAAAACCTCTTCAATTCGAAATCAAAATTAAAACAAACTAAAGATTTTTACGACAATATTCCAAATATACCGCCTAAAAATAATTATAATTTACACGTTATAAATAGTGTATTTTCCGCTAGTAAGGAACCCAAATATCTAAAGCGGCTGATAACAGTCTTTACCTACATGATGAATGCGCCAGCGCATGCAGACGGTTGCCTAATTCGAGAAGACAGCTGTAATTACCGCTTGTTAATACAAGCTTAACATTTAGTATCAACTACCAGTAATGTTTACTATATCAGTAATTGGGTTTCAACACGAGAGATACTATTAGTGAATTAAATATTTTGGAATTGGATTGATGTAAACTATTTGTGTAAATTATATTATTTGTATGTTGGATATTTTTTGTTCATTTTCACATGATATAAACTAAAATAAAAAACGTCTTATATATATTTAGGAGGCAAACGAGCAGACTATCCAGAGTATGATTGTGTATGGTAACCGACACCATGGGCATAGACATGGCGACAGAATGGAAAACTACAGATATTTTATCACCGATGGGGAACACCTCATAATAAGAAGGATGAATAAAAGTAAGACATAGAAAGCGGTAAAAGGTTTGGCTTTCTTTCGGATTTGTCATATAATATGTTATTAGGACATATAAATCTTGCATCACTTCGATGCTTGAAGTCCCAAGACACAACACCCATTTCCTACTCCACTCCTTTACAATACGAGCTGCAAAGCTTTGGAATCGATTACCAAAAGCGGTCCAGGAAAGCACTTCAATTTATGCTTTCAAGGACAAGCTTAGAAATTATCTTTGCTCCGAAGGGACAAACCTCTCATAACTGCTCATTTTATGTATGTATATGTGTATGTATGTCTATGTATATATATATATATATATATATGTATGTATATGTGTATGTATATGTATATGTGTGTATATGTATGTATATATATATATATATATATATATATATATATATTATTTTTAATTTTTATATATGTATATGTTTATGTATGTGTATGATTAGGTATTTTCATTTAATATTTTTTTTTTTAACGCATTTTTAAATTTAAGTACTATATTTTTCCTTACTGTTTTTTAATTTTTGCACTAATATGACCCGCGATACCATGTTTCTCTCTACCATGGGGTTGACTGGCAGAAATCTCTTATAGAGATAAGTTCGCCCTTGCCAACATTTTTTAAAAACCATGTTTGTATTGTTTTTTTTATAAAGTGCAATAAAGAATATAATAAATTCAAGCCATTCAGTTTAGAAATACTCAAAATCCATTCAGTTGTATCAGGATATACATTTCAATGTAGTAATTTATTCCATTTTTTATTGTCGAACCTATCTTAATAACTATTTTGACAATGCTATACCTACATAAGTTAACTTCGATTTTTACTTCACGACTATCCATTTAGTGTATATAAATAACTCCAGCTGGTACTTAATAAAAAAAATATATTTCTAGTTTTGCATCATACCTTCCGTGGGCTTAGTAAATTTTTTAGTTTAAAATATTATTCGAAAATATCTGATATTACAATTGTTTCATCTTCTGTTACAGTTTTGTTTTTTATTTTATTTCGAAAAAACAGTTTAATATTTATATTCATACCTACTTACCTGCGCGATCTGCAGTTATGAATAAGATTGTCAATGATATCGCTTACCTGAAAAAGAAAACATGTCATAAATACCTAAATAGAACTTTAACATATATTATAAAACTTTCGAGACCATTCTATTGTAACAAAGTTCAACACTTTGTAACAACAGACGTGTAAAGCATATTAAATCAAATCACTCAAACAGACAGTCAGCTGAACTCATAAAGGTATATTTAAAAAATTAAAATCCCATCAACAATAATGGCGTCAAAATCAATTTTCTCAACAAACAGTGCCATGAGCGGAGCATTAAACAAAAAATATAGTCCAGATTGATTTGTTGTGTGTATAAAGCACACAGCACAGGGACTGTGGCAGCCCGCCCTGGGCTTATTGTTTTTTAATGGCCGCCCCGCCCCGGATCGCCCCCCCATCCATCATATTTGGATGTTAACCTCGGACTTCGAAAAAAACAATCTCCGCACCGAATTCCCCGCGGCGATTCGGGCATTCCTTAGAAAGTTTTTAAAAGTACATTTAAATTAATAACTCCGAGCTAACGCGATGGTAAGGGTCGTGTTACAACCGCACGATTGTTTACGATTCTATATATCAATGACAAATGTATACACCCTAAGAAAAATGGATGGAGAGACACATAAAAATGTTATATGAAAGTGACTTTCCAAATTGCACAATTAAAACTCTTTTTGGTGTCTACATACTTTTTTGAGATATTATATCGTATTTCATAAGATGTGATTATTATATCATATAAAATAAGGAAATGTCTCTAACCCCCTTCTGTCTTCTAGGCGACCACTTAACGGAACCTTTTACTTTGAATAATTAATCCATGTACATAATACATCGAATATTATAATTATAGTCAAAATATATTACAAAATAAAATTTAATGGGTAATTAGCAAAAAGGTTGAGGACAAAACTTAAAATGCTAATATCGCTACTTCATTATTTAGTTAAGTCCCTATATCAAAATTTACATATAAGCAGTCGGATATATTTTTTACTTGTTATCGTGAGCTGATCTCCAGGCGCCAGCTGTCTCACTTGTCACCAGTTACTGGCCCGTGTTTGTTTACGACTTCACATAATGTATATTCGTGTCCAATAATTAAACGTGTTTTTTATTTCATCGTAGACAATTAAGGGTTATCTATTTTGAATTAATTTATTCTTTGTTTATTTTCATTCAATGACTATTAAGTTGAGATTTAAACAATTTAATTATTAATGAACTATTCAATGATTTTTTAACATTTCAATTAGTTTTATATTATTACGTTTTATTGTTAACTAGCACTATTGTGTAGTTTTGTATAAATTGTTTCTGTCAGAACTAGCAAGAAATCATAACATAACTTTATTGTTATAAGTTATAATATGAAAAAAAAATGTACTGAATACTACATAAAAAAGTAGGTAGGTACACATTGTACTCCGTGTAGTTTTAAAAACATGTTAAGATATTTATAATTATAATAAATAACACATTAAAATTTCGCATAATCGTTACTTTCCCCTCTCTAAAAGTATGCAAGCTTTAGGTCAACACAAAAACAAAAAAAACTGACCCCATTATGATATCAGAATAACGACACTACAAAACACCCAACACCACTTTGCGTATTAAGATATTGAATCTGACCCTAAATAAAAACCTTTTTATATCGTTGGCGGGTCAAAGAACCGATACATTACATTAATTATCTGTTTGTTTGTTTGTCGACATGTGTTTGCAATCGACTAAAACGCGGTGACATTCGAAAGGGAGCGGACACCTGTCGCTATGTTTTATAGCTATTAAATTAAGTATATCTCTATTGATCTCATTAAATAATGTATATAACATCATTAATTAATTAATTAATTAATTAATTAATCATATCTTTTTTATTATGAATATTTCACAATAAAAAGCATTCAAGGTTTAACCCCCATTACAGAAGTTAATCAATAAGATGGTATGTACTGTGCCAATAGCAGAAAACCCCAACCTATATTCCACTCTTTCAATCAGTCACACAGTTATTAAATAATGGTAGGTATTTGAAGTAAATATTTAAAACGCCCTTGGAAACGTTAAGTAGAAGGTACATGTCTTACTTTTTATTCTTACAGCAGTGTGGAGAGGAAATAGTTAAATTAATGCAAATAACAAATTATTAACACGAGCGTAAAAATATGAACCATACCCGATTTGTTCATTATTTTCTATAAAATATTGCTCACCTATTTAAAGTTAACTACAGCTGTTTCATCTGAACAATGACATTTTAAAGATCTCTTTATGACATAAAATGTTGATTTATTGATCCATACTTTAAATTTTACCTACTTATAGAAAGAATCAGGTCAAATTTGAAATTCTTCTTAGTGAGAGGGATTTTTTTGGCAAATGTTGAATGAACTGATCCGCCTGAAGATCAGCCAATTCGATCCGCTTATGTTGTTGTGTAAAAACAATATAAACAGACAAATCACTATTTAGGAATCCAGTTTCCTTGATGAAGTCGAGAATGAACCAGTTACAAAGGGAATCCAAAGTCTACGAAATACTAAAGTAGTATTTTACGGACAGATTGGTAGGAATTTAACAATCCAATTAGGATTTGGATCTTGATATTATAAGGACTATAAACTTATCAATACACTATACTTATCTACGATAAGACACACATATATATTTTCAGCCTGAATACAAATTAAGATTACATTAATGAGATAATATAATAAGTATATTATTACTATTATAAAGCCAGAAAATTTTATATACTTGCAAGAGGATTGTCCAATTAAACATACAAAAAACAGCAAAACTTTCATACAGGCAAAACTAAATTTGTAATCTAAATTGTAAAAAAATATATATTCCTCCAATGGTTCCTATCACAACTAACTTATCTTTGTGTATTTGTTATTTATACTGATAACATATAATTTTGTTTAATAAATTTGCAAGGTGCTTTTTTTCCATGACTATTATTCTCTTTATTATCTAGAAACACTATTACTACAAAAATATATTAGTACTATACATTATAGACATAGAAAGCAGCATATATTTTGCAAAAACTAAATAATACATTTAAGTTATTCATTTTGAAACATCTATGAGACACATCTTGTTATCTTAAATATTATTATGATTTAATAAATATTCATTGTCTTAATCTACGTTAAATAATGGAATTGATTAATTTAAATAATGAATTATGTTATCCATTCATTTATGCATTCAATTTACATATTTAGATACTTATTTTTACGAAATTAGACTTAATAAGAAGCTATCTAATGACGTTACTAAATATTTGAAAAACTTTATTTCTTCTTTTGAATTCATATTAAATTATTTACAGATTTGAAGAAGCCTAAAAATATTATATATTTACTTATCGTATGAGATGTACGTACTATCGCCAAATTTTACCAAGAGCATAATATAGTGTTGAAAATAACAAATAAACCCCGTGTGAATAGTGTATCGATCTCTAAGCCATTTATAAATAAGATACAAAAATACCTTTTAGCTTTACCTCTTTAGTACGTATATGCTCCTTTTAACAATTAATATGTAGTCAATTCGGTCAATTAGGTATTATGAAATTTTTGCCTGAATTACATAACTTTGTCATATTTCTAATGACAAAGAATAACTACGATATCTACTTCAAGCCAAGCTACTAAGACACAATGATACCACTGGGCAGGAATCAAACATTTACAGCCAATTTTACAACAACACAACAACATTTTCAACATTCATAACACCTCTTACACTCTATCAGTCAGTGATCAAGTCTTATTAAGTAAATTGCAGATGAAGTTAAAACATCTTAAGAATTACATCAAACTGATATTATTTAGAATGAGGGACATCATTAATTTCATTCGTCAAATTAATGTTACAAGACAACGCTAATCTCGGATGCAGTAAATGTGTGTGTATAACGACGTCTTAACAAGTCAAGTTTTATAACACAATAAACCGACTTCAGCCGAACCTCACAGCCAATTACAAAATAGCAATTAGTTCTTTCTTTTTTTATACAATAAATAATTCATTTTCAATTTGCGTAAAACTCGCTACTCGTAAAAGTTTGACGAGCACCTGTTGGAATGGGGAACATTCACGTATTTTTTTTTTGACGTAAATTAATCATTTACCTCTCAATATCGAAGAAAAAAATATAAATAGGCTTGAAAAGATTCTAGTTTTTTTTTAAAGTGAAAATTAAAACATTGAGTAAATTTGACCCGTTTAAACACCTCCATTTTGCGCGCGTTTTGCGTGACGTCAAATGATACATCCAGTGAATGTTTACTATGAACTTTTTAATTATTTCATAGATATTTTAAGTTTTAAATGCTTTACAAGTCATGGAAGAAGATAAAAATCATCTTACGAGTATTGTATAGTACCGGAGTGCAAAAATAGTATTAGAAAAACACCCGACAAAGTGTTTTTTGTATTCCAAGAGATGCGAAAATACAAAAACAATGGTGTATGGTAATTAAAAGTGATATTATATGTCCTAAATCGTGTTTATATGGTTGTGAAGATCAATTTAACGTAAGCATACTTTATTTAGGGTCATTTCGCCTGTTTGCGTCCATCGCCAGTTTGCGTCCATTTGAACAAATTAGAAATTGTGAAATCACAGTGTATCAAGGTGCAACTCTGAAACTCATGACATGAATAAAAATGATTTTGCCTATACACCTTTTTGGCAGTTACCTGTAGCTTAGTTCAATAGTGTCTTCAGATGAAGTTCTTATTTTACCACTAGAAGATATGGCAACTCATACTACACCAAGTCTTGAGAAAACTAAGCAACAAATATCAAAACCCCCTCCGACTGCTATTATTCATTTAGCATCAACTGTATCACCATCTATTTCACCTATAGAAAAGCCTCCTAGTTTACAATCATCTTCATTATTTATTCAAGGCATTTCACATTCAGAAACCTTTGATCCATTTAAAACCCACCTGATGTTGGCTGAAATTTTTAGCATAGCAAGAAAATTTAATCAAAGAACTCCAGCGGCCATATCTTCGTCTGCATCGAGAAAGTATTATGAACATAAAGAGCAGATGGAGAAAAAAAAACAAAGCAGTAAGAAAAAGAAATTAAGAACGAATAGAGAAAAAAAACTTCAAGGAACTGCTCCAAAACGTAGGAAAAAGACACTTCCTGTTAAAGTCACAGTAGATACTGATACTCTGAAAAGAAAATTTACCAGCCGTGGATAGTACAAAGTGCGCTTAATGTAATGACATACTTATATCAGATGTAGATGAAGACGGCGAAGAAAACATTGGCTGTACAAATATATAAGATGATATATTTGTTTTTAAAAATATTTTAAAATTTAATTAGTTAAATATTTAGACATAAAACAATAAATTGTTAAAATCTAATCTTTCTGAATAATAATTAATAAAAATCACCCCTACATTCTTCATTCATACTTATATATATGTTGGTGGACGCAAACTGGACATGAGTGGACGCAATTTAGATTTTATGGACGCAAACTGGATAAATCGCCCAAATCTGATATTTATCACTTTTATATTTAAATCGTTATATCTTTCCACCAAAACTTTAAATGAATATAAAAAAGACTATATTATTAACACTGTACATAAGTTTTTATTCAAAACTAGTGCTAAATCATTTTTATTTTCTCTTTCAAAGTCAGCAACTCCACTAAATGGACGCAAACAGGCGAAATGATCCTATAATAAGTTTAATCTAATAGTTTAAATTTATAGTAAGTTATAAACATTAGAAAATTTGAGTTTAAAATTAACCTAACCTATCTTACAAATTTCAGTATAACTTTCTATAAAAACCGTAATCTTTTTTTGTTTTACGCAATTTTATGGTCTGTCGATTTATTTCAGGTTAAGGAAGATACAGCAAATTGTATTGAATATAATATGTGTAACGAAACATCAAGGAGAAAGATGTAATCTAAATTTGAAGAAAGGAGTTGTTCCTTATATATTTTTGTGGCAAAATACCAGCTGATAGAATGAGAATGTGCATAGTCAAAAGGCAAAGATTGACATCGGTTAATGAAGCCTTTTAAGAGTTAGCTAACAAAAGTAGTGTTTAAAAAAAATTATGACCTTTACGAAGAAGTGATATAGGTAGTAAGTCCTAGTACTGCCCATACAAATGTCTGTGATATTAATCAGCCAAGACTCAGTACTTCTCCTATTGAATGTGATGATCATAAGGCAGAGCCTTGCTTTTTGCATATTAAAGATAAATTACCAAGTGACTAAGCTGTGCAAGTTAATATTAAACCGACGTATGGAAGTAAAGGTGTCAATGTAAATATACCTGCTGAAAAACAAAATGTAGCATTGTCACCATTTCCTTATTTTACACACAACATTGTTACACAACAGTTTTAAAAGTAAAACTATCTGTTTTAAAAAGAAAATTGTTTACTGAAAACACAGCTGATAATAATTCTATAGCATCTTATATCTTCTATATCTGCTGATTATCAACCAAGTTATTTATCTGAGTCAAGTGAAGTGAAAAATGATTCAGAGGCAGAAACATTTTAAAAAGGTATTGTGTACCTAGTAGCATGCTAACTGCTATTCAAAAAGAGTTTGTATGTATTTGTTTTGTTAGAGTTGTTTGAGTATTTAGAAAATGTTTTTAAGATTACCTAAATAATTGTATCATTTAATAAAACTTTAAGCACGAAAATATAGGTTTAAATTATTTATTTTTCTCAGTCACACTGATACCAAAGTATTAACTTAACCGCCGATATATTGAATGGTGTGTCAAATGACGTTACATTTCCTTTCGACCAATGCAATGGTGGCGCGTTTTGGAATTTTGAATTTCGCTCCCTAAATTTGCACTTTTCATTAATTATTTTATGGCTTTAAATGATTAGTAAATTAAAAAAAAATGATTTTATTATAATAAGATGATAAAAAGTAATCGAAAAAAAAAATATTTGAGACCATTTAAATTTGTTTGCATGTTCCCTATTCTTCGATGTGAAATAAATCAACAGCTCTATCATTGAATCATTCATAAGGTTAGTTAATACTGTAACGTATTTTAAATAATAAATATACATATATAATCCATACATTATTGAACTTATACCAGCATTACCTCGTTATAATGAATACTTATCAAATTATTTGTGTAACTTGATACTTATAAAATTCTAATTAATTTTGTAACGATCCCTCTAAGAATTATTATTTCAAAATTCTATAAAAAAGAAGTTAAAAAGGGTATGAAAGTATGAAAGTTTGAAACTTTGCTGTTTTCCAATTTATTACCATAACAATTTGAACGAGAATGTGCCTTCAAGTAACAAAATATTTTATACGGTTTTTAGCACGTTTGGAAAATTCAATAGGAGAGAAGTTTCCGCACCTACGAAATACAAATAAGAAATTATAATTCAATGCTGTATCATATTCACCATCAAATAATACAAACGTTATAGTCATATTAATAATTAAAATGCATATCTAGTGAGTTTGGGTGCGCATTAATCGTACGCAGAGTTATTACGAGTGACGGCCGCCCGCGCTCCGTTTTACATATAAATTACATATCAGAGCCGTGAAGAGTTAATATTTACTAGAACTGTTATTATCATTTTCTTTAAAAAATGTTTACATAATGTTTTTTTATTAATGCTATTATACGCAAATTCTTTTGTAAAACTTTAAGTGTTGGAGATATTATGATAGCGGCAAATGCCAGCTTACGATCAAGGAAATTTATATCTAACCAGTTTGGCGCTATATCAATTACGTTGTAACTTAACAAGGCGTATAAATTGTTATTATCAATACACAGCTTAAATACAATTGAACTTTACAGTTAATCCACTATTAATAACGATTTCTGTTCGTACAATAACGACATCTGGAATGTAGGAAATAAATAAGGAAGACTTTAACTTATTGACAGACATTTGTATCGTGTCTATCGCTTCCAAAGCCGTTATCGGTAGCCGATTCTAATAATGAGTAATGAGTTACTAAGAATGCAGGATAATGACTTGTAATAGACGAGATGAACGTACTTCCAAAACACTTATACGCGCCTGGTACTTAAAACTTTGAACACACCCGCCTAATTAGTTCTGTGATTGATTTTATGCCAGATCCCAAGTACAGAAGCCGCTACTGCAGTTATATTTCTAATTTAGCTCATAATTACTCTATGCATACAATTATTAGTAACAAGCTGTCCATATTTATATATAAGAAACAAAAAATAAATTGATATACGAAATGAAGAGTCAACTTTTCAGCTAAGAGTGCTGGTTATTGTCTGACTTTAACTTAACTCTTTTTCAACTCTTATTGTTTATATATTTTTTTTTTTTATTTCTGATCAACGTTAAGTAATTCAAATATTAAATATATGTAGCAAAAAATATTGAAAAGCGTTGGAATTCAAAACGAGACCTCCTTATTTCGCATTGGGTTAATGTGAGTGGACTATGTGAAAGAATGAATGTTTTACCAGTGGCTGATGATTACACATCACCCAAGTGTCATACAAATAGGGCAGATTCAATCAAACCAGGCTGCCATGGACCGACAGGAGGTCTTTAGCGCTCTGACGGCGGCCCACCCGCGCGCTCCCGCAGGCGAGCACGCGCTTGCAAAGTTTATACCTAGTAAATTATGTTGTAATTGCCAAACGGTACCTGCTATGCTATGATCTCCTGGTAATTTTACGGGCTTGCCATATCTGATGGTCCTAACGGAAGTTGACAGTGATCTATCTCCATAAGAGGTCTTATAGGTTAAAATCAATTTACTAGCGAGATGAGGATTTAATAGAGGAAAAACTTAGTGCAGGTTGGATTTATGTTAGTATCTATAACTTTGAAAAGAATCTAATTTCTATTTGTATAATACAGTGAAGTTCGTCGAAATACAAACGCCACACAAAAGAATGCAGACCAAATCCAAGTACATATTTCCATATTACTGATATGATTTCCACGAAAGCTACATTAATTCCATACTTTGCCTTTCGCGTCACGTACGAAGATGACTTTATTTTGATATTGCACGCCTGTTCTTTATTGGCTATTGTTTTTTTTCTTTTACCTCACTACGTGCATCGATGCTGGCGCCTAATACTTAAACAATAAGAATATTTTAATAATGCGTAGGATAACCAACATTCATCCGAAAATCATTCTTATTAAATAAAAATTCTTGTCGTTTAAAATTCAATATTTACTTCTTATTTTTAAACCAAAATATTTGATTATTTTTTCAATAATGACATCTTAGATTAATTATAGTTCCTTCAAGCTATATTTTTTTCTTAGTGTTGCTCTTCTTATAATAAACTATGCTACATCATGGCTACCCTAAAAGTCTTATCATAATTCGTTAAGTGTACAGAAATTATGGTTTGGAATGACTTACCGTTTTTATAAATTAAAAACAACTATCATGTTTCTTTTAATATTAAAAACACGTTTCAAAAACAGTTATGCATAAACCAACCGTTTAATATGCTTGTGACAACAAATTACCTTTTATTAAATACCATTGGTCATCATTGGAATATTATACTATCATGCTCTATATGCTTAGTTTTATAATATTGTTATAGCGAGAATTAAGGGGAATGTAAAACAATACATATTTTACCTTATTTGATAGATTTATATAGTGTAAAAAAAACTTGCAATATTAAAGCCTATATTGGAAAAGTCGAGAAGTGTGTCAAGAGTTTGTTTCACACGCACGGCATTATAGCGAGCAATAACGTAGAAACAAAAGCGATTTAAGCCTTTATGTGTGTTCATCACGACATTCTCTCCTAAACTTTGACTACTTGTGATATATGTTGAAATTAATTTATAGTAAGGTACTTTTTATGGTGTTCATGGCGTGTCATGAATTACGTATGTAATGGCTTTATTATGTATGTATTGCTAAATAATAGTAATTGATAATATAAATGAAATTTATGATGACTTTTTTATTTAAAAATATTTTAATAATTATTAATTTTACAATTGGTAGAAGTTTTATGGAAGGTTGGACTCATGAAGATTTATATTTAAATAATTAATTTAATCCAAACATTTATACAGTACCTACACAAAGTTAAGTCTAAATTACTTGCTATGGGTAATTGCTACAACAATTGAGAAATAGAAATTATACGAAGATCAAAAGTACAACAATTTTATGAAAGCCAACTTAATTCTAATGTATAGTAAATAGAACTACTTCCACAGCCACAGCAAAATTAAAATACTTCAAGATTTCAAATTCTAATTAAAATAGTCCCTAGGGAGCATCCTTACCTCAGGGAGGAAGTGCCCTAATCAGTCACACGTGAACGACAAATCTGAGTTTTTCCTACGTTTCATGTTTATCTCAATTAGGCGACATTCCACAGTTCCGCCCTCCCGTTAGCGCTCCATACCAATTAACATTTTCGCTCTCATTTAACTATTTTAGTAAAAGAGAGGGTATTTTTTTTTATAAAATTTAATGTATTGATTTAAAAGGCTAAAAAAAACTACATACAAAAATTATTGCTAGGATTAGGTATTTGTATTAAAACGGTTAGGTAAGTGGGCAGGTACTGATATTGCATTGCTTGCAAGTAAATGATATCCACGACTTTGTGGGTAGGTACTAGAGACAATCATTATTTTATAGCTCATTTAAATTTTATTCCAGTCCAGATTTTATGTGAACTCGAAAAGACGAAAAGAAGAAGTATTTTCGAAAAGCAGAAATATTTTCGAAATAAAAAATCTAGCATTGTTCTTTGCAAAATCTTCTCTGCATGTAAAAGTTAAATCCAACTGACAAGACATCCGAACTCATATACATGTATATCGATCGGTATGTGAATATAATATAAAAGTTGAATGATAAACTTTTAGAATCTCATCTGTGTTATATCAGTCGGTACTGCAGCCGGCGCCCCGGGGCTCGCCCGCGCGCCTCGCATACCTGAACCCCCACCGCGGTATGCAGCCCTGGTAATTAGCCCGGAACACTAATTTCAAACTAATAATAATGATTTATTTATATTTGTTTTGAATATTATGAAATATGAGTAGGTTATATTTGATTTACTTTTTGAGACACTAAGTAATTTATTTGTTAGGTTAGCTTTTTGTTTATCTGTGTAAAATTCTTTTTAGGTTTTGTTTTATTGTACAAATATTCATATATAAAAAAAATACTGAAATATATCAATAGTATAAAAAATACTAAGATCACGTTATTTCTCAACAGGGGTATAGTGATGGGAAACAAGTTTTATCGATAGATCGATAAGCGTAGATTCTCTGCGGGAGGTTCTTATCGTAAGCATCTGGCGCCTAAATTCCTACATGCAACCCACACTGCCCGTGGAAAGGAATCGCCACTGACGGACAGACGGGATAAGAGACCCTTAGTGAGATTACTACGGACCTTAATATTAACTATGGAATAAATTGTTTTGTTCAAATGTGTGTTTCCCCAATATTCGACTAAATATTAGATATTTAAGTCTGCCTTAACAGAATATAACCGAAACGAAACCAAGTTATTAAATTGAAGTAACTAAATAAACCTACAAAATTATCTGGAAATAATATCTATAACAAATGTAGCGTATCCATAACAGATCATCGTAAAGTATACAAACGCTATCGCATTTCGGAATCAAACATTAAATATAATGCAGAAACGACAGGTAGGTACCGTATGCCGTGCTTACGGAATATAAAAAACGAGACTGAACTTCCTTAACAAAAAATAAAGAAAAATGATCTTAATCGTTACGTTTTATGGTGTAAATTCGTCCACAGCTTTACATCAATAAATCTTGTGCTATGATGACACGTGTCAGGTATCCCGGGAGCTGTCAGAGTGACGTAATATGTTTATTTATGACGGGACGCGTCATCGATGACGTGGGAATATCATGGACGATATGGATCTGAGATGCTTCTTGTTTAAATGTACCATTACATTTTTATTATATATTTATTGTTAAACGTATTCCAATTATTACTTATAATAGATATAATATTGAAAGTGTTTTTACGTTACCAACAACTGAAAACTTTCTCTAACTACTTATTTCTTTAAATATATTATATAATATAATATTGCGAAGTTTCGAAAAAGATACATGTTTTTTGAAAACGGGACGGACGAAAAACGGAAGGAATTATTCGTAGCTATTCTGGAGAAATGTTTATGTAAGTATTTAGTAAAAAATTTCACGTTATTTGAAAAATAGCTATAATTAAACAAAGAAATCAATTTTAGCACTTATCTAGATAAAATTAAATAAAAAAATTATCAATTAATATTGTGCTTTGAAATAATCTAATACTAAACTACTGTCTTGTTTGTTTGTGTCTTGATTGTCTGTAAGGTTTGAAAATTAACGGCCATTATCGCATAAAATAAACATTTATTATACGTGTAATAATATTCTGATATTAAAATAATTTTATAGGTATCTCCAACGCCGTATAATAAACACGAAGATTGATTAAACATTATAATATTGGAGTATCTATAAGAAGGCTGATTAATAAAATATCATTCGAAATGGCCATAAAACAAGCGAGGAACTATTATTAATTTATCCGACGTTTCAATAATGACAAACGATCATATAAATCAGAATGGTTTTTAGAGTTCTGTACCCAAAGGATAAAAACCCTAATACTACGACTACGCTTTACGTTTGTCTGTCTCTAGGCTGTAACTCATGATCAGTGATAGCTAGTGAAAATTTCAAAGATGATGTATTTTTGTTGTAAAAAACAGAATAAAAAGTTTCTTTAGAGGGGGCTTCCATACAACAAACCTGATTTTGTAAATAATACGGTACGAAACTCTTCGTAAGCGAGTCCGACTCGCACTTGGCCGGTTTTTATGTATATAGTGGTTGTCGGTGTCCATCTCTTTCTGGCCACACATACGACACGGATAATTAAAAACATGTATTAGCATAAACAAATAAAATGCCCTATTACGAATTCAATTTACAATTTCTGAAGTCGTTTGAATTAGTCGCAGTAAATAATACCTCGGAAACAGTCGGTGTAATAACCCCGTGGTCTAAGATGTGAAGAGCAAGCGATTAATAAAATAAGTCAAATATCATCAGGTTTAAGTATAATCATATATACCTATATGCATATTCATTTGAATAATAATATGATCGAATAATAGTATATTAAAATTTAAGCAAAACAGGTCGTTTATAAGTCTTCGTGTCTGCTATAAATATCATAATTATGTAAAAATAAGCAACGTTTGAATTCATTAAATATAAATGGCAAAATAAATATTACTAATAGCTCCACAATTTGTAACATCGCTGAAGTTATGACCCTGCGCGACCGCAGACAGATCCCAGACGCGAAATAAGTCGAGATCAAACACCGGTTAACATTTAATACGACACAATCAGTTATGATTATTAAAATATGTATTAAATATATTTTTTAATGATACCAGTTATTTGGTTAAACAAGTGTATTTAAGTACATATTTTGTACCACTATCGGTCCGTACGGTTCTAGGAAGAACGGCGTGAGGCACTGCCGGGGCGGTCCCTCCCCGCCGCGACACACCGCTGAGGACTAGGGACGGACGGACGAACGGACATCGATATCGACATCGACTATTATTGCAATCGACAATCGACAATATTACAAGATTGAACTATGTGTAATCTCTTATTAAATTGGTATAAAAATTCGATATTATGTTTGAAATACACAAATCACAAATATTGTAAAGGTAATATTTTTATAAATCAAAGTAGTTAGCCTA
Organism: Napeogenes inachia; assembly: GCA_959347355.1. Taxonomy (NCBI): domain Eukaryota; kingdom Metazoa; phylum Arthropoda; class Insecta; order Lepidoptera; family Nymphalidae; genus Napeogenes; species Napeogenes inachia. The sequence continues at coordinate 16,830,409 of OY365793.1, read as the reverse complement.
CTTTGATTTTTAAAAATAATATTACATTATTAATACAATTCATTAATAAGTATTATAAGAAAGAAAAATCTTTTTTTACTTATACATAATTTGTATTATATTCCGAGTTATTTAATCTATGACAATTAAAAATAAATAAAACGGAAATAATTATCTATAACTTAGTAAATACGACTCCATCCCCACGCGGCGCCTCGCGGGTCTCGCCGCGGGGCTGCATTGTCCGTGTTGTTAAAACTGCCTCATATTCGGTTACCCACTTTTATTACACACCTATACACACTATCGATATCTCACCCCGCCTGTCACAAAAATCCATAACTCACTGATACCTACTTAATAAATTCAACCTAATATCCAAAGCAGCACGGTCGACTGTTGCATGTCAAATTCAACTCTAATACATCCTTCCGATGGCACTCACGTACGACATAATTTAAATTTTACTACATTTTGAACAAACACGAGACAATAATAATAATAGTAATAAACCATCGAACAAAGATCCAACGTCACACCATATTTGATATCGCTTTTGACGAATATAACTTTGGAATAATATTATTTATAACTAGCGATCCACCTCGCCTTCGCACGGGTCAAAGTCAAACCTTTATTAAAACTAACTATTAATAGCGACTTCATCTAGTACCAAAGCTGAAATTTGGAAATTCCAAATCGCTAAAATATTAAACACATAATATGTTGAGTAAGATAATAAGTCAATACTACACGACATTTTATTTAAATTTATTCAGTGGCTTTGTTGAGAAATGAGATAATTTTTGCAGTAGGATATAATATAAGTATAGGGTAATAATATTATGTTGCCCTACAATCTATAACATTATTCGATTTAAACAAAATTCTTTCACTAGCTATTACGTGATGAACAAAAAAACAAAAGAACCGTTAATCATACAAACAGATACAAATTAAAAAATATATTGTTTTTACTTCTGTGTCATATACTCAAGACGTACGGACAATTTGTTTATCCGAAAGCTATATATAAGAATTTCGACTCATGACATTTGACATGATTATTTAGAAACCATAGGGTAGCAAAAGCAATAAACTGTAGTTTATGATTTATCGCCTTCACACACATTTATACATATAAAAAGTAAGTATTCTACAGTATTAATTTAGCAACAGCATACCTCTGGGTCAATTTTCTTGTACTCAGGGTCTTCCTCGTCCACTTCGAAGTACATTTCTGTGGAGGTGAGAGACACCGTGCCGGGTGCGGCCAGGCCCGGGGCCACTAGGCGGGCACGCGTGCTGATGTTGACGGGCCCTGGATAGAGAAAGGGTAAACTGGTTGTTTAAGGGACAGAGTGTAATTTACACATTTTCTTTTAGATATTTCAAAGATAATAAAAATACGCCTCATATATTTTATTTGGAGTGCATTACGATAATATACAAAATTGCTATGTTTTTTATGGCAGGAGCTAAAAGTATTGTAAATTTAAAAATCATGTGTGTATCTGTCCTACCGCTAACGTCCTGGTCTTGGTCGCGCTCGTCCAGCAGCAGCTCGGCATCGTCCAGCAGCTCTGCGGCGGGCGCAGCCGCCAGCGACGCACCGCCCGACGCTTGGGCGATGCGCGCATGCAACTCCTCTGTAGCCTGAGGAAAAAGTGAGTTATGGTTTTAAAATAAAATTTAAGACAGAGTCAGTTGCAGTCAATAGTGTCAAGAACATATTGCGTAAAAAAATAAAATAGCTTATTTAATTTACGAACTCCTCTGTAATTTCTCAAAAAATTAATACAGTAAAACAAATCGAAATAACCAAATAAAGTTAGTCTATCCGAGATCGATACTGACCTGAAGTATGGCGTCAGTGGGCGGTGCGGGCGGTGCGTGCGGCGCGCGTGCGTGTCTACGTCCGCGCGCGTCCGGCACCAACCGTCGCCGCCTCCGTGCGTCGTCCTCCCACGAATCCAGTTTCCAGAAACCGCCGTCGATCGACTCGCCTTCGCTCACGCTGGAACGCAACGGATGTGAGTAAGAAATGCTGTCATAAGGATCGAGTGTCATACAAATTTAACTGTTTAAAGGGATAGGTATCCACCTAGATAGAAGTGCAGCACTATGATTATTTTAAAGAGGTAAATCAGAAATTGAAAAGGAGACGACTTTTTCTTCCACTCATTGAATAGATCTGAATAACTCACCCCTCCCTAGCGGCGGCTGCGTGCTGCAGTCGGTCCATGAGTCTGGCGGCGGCGGCCTGGTCGCGGCGACGCGCAGCCGCGATGAGTCGCTCGCACGTACGTTCTTCGTCCGCTCGCTCAGAGCACGTGGCCGCGCACAGACACTGGCGGATGCGGCATATGTATATAAAGATTAGTCGTTACTATTTTTATTTGTTAATTATCGCAATATTGGCTCGCAAGCGCCTACACTCTCCCCGATAATAGAAAGATTACGAGAGCTTCGGTAACCTCTAAACGATGTCTAGACTGACCTCAAAATCGGCGTGTTTGAGAACATCGTCGGCTCTCATCCTGTTCAGTATAAACTCAGCTTCGTTGGCGACCCTCACGATGTGGTCCCTCATGGCGTGCGACAGCAGCCTCCCTTCGTTGATCAGCTCGATGAAAGCGAGGCCGGCGTGTTTCTGTAACGAATTCTGCCACTCTTGGGAACAGAGCAACATCACAAGCTCCACTACCGACGTGCTGGATTTGAATGTTTGGAGACCTGAAATATAAATGTAAGGATTTACCACTGGAAATCAAATAAAAGATTATTATTTAATATTCAAACAAGAAGATTCTCACCCTCCATGAGCAGCTCCTGTCCGTGGCTGCCAACGAGCGTCTTAGACAGAAAGGGCGCGAAGTCCAGCATGATCTCCCTAAGCAGTGGACATACGGGACCCAGCGCCGTCTCCAGCTTATGAGTGAGAGACGCCTCGCGGGTCGCACCCTCGCACAGTGGGGCCAGCGCCGCGCCCGGGGGCACCTCGCCGTCCTGCGGGAGGGGGAGTGACGTCAGTGTGTGTGATACATGATTGTGCTTTTGTTTCAAAATAAATTTACCGAATGTAAATGTCTCTGTGCCGTCTGGAGACTCCTATTCTGTCTTTGAGCGATGTGGTGTTGCTCCGTGTTTCTCATATGGATTTGTTTGTCAATATCTGCAAAGAAAATTGCAGCAACATTATGGACCATCATCATTGATCGATAAAGTTCTTAACCGTGCAGATTATAATCTCTTCACTTTAAATAAGATAGTTGCTTTTAATCAACATCTGTTACCTTCATGTACGTTTCCTTCGTGGTCCCTCCTCCCAGTGATTGTCGCGGGGCCTCTCTCACCGTCCTCGTTGAGGTTTACGTCCGTCCACGACTCGTCGTTGCTCACCTGCAACGAAATATTTTTCAATCTCTTACTATTGTTATAAGTAAAAATTCATTAAGAGGACTAGACCGTCCACAAAATGTAAAGGGTTTTATACATATAGATGTGATAATAATATATAATAACGCCAAAATAGTGTCTTTTCAAAGTGGTTAAGCTTAACTGTATCTATCAGAAGATCGGTATAAAGTTATATTATATCTGCTGTTTGTATGGTTATTGACTTCCCTTCGTACTTTCAAGGCCGTCCAAACATTCAACAGTCTATTACCAATAATCATAACACTGACAGTTCTCTAGCAAGCAAATATAAATTAGAACTACTCACGGGGTGTTTATTATCATCCATGGCGACATCGCTGGAAGTCTCTGGATCATTGTTGGTGGTTTCGGTGGAGTTGAGGTGGAAGGAGCCCGCGTCCTCTATCGAGTCCACGCTCTGGTATGTCATTGGCAATTTAAAATATTTACTCAAGATGCAATACTATCTTTGCAATTGTATTAATTTTATTGCGTTTTAAATTACAATTTTGATTATATTTTTATATTTTACATAACTCTTGAATATAGATGATGTAATATTTGATAAGATAATTGAAAAGCTAAATAGAGATAATATTATTATTAAAATAATTTGCACATATGTAATGTGTAATATTAGCAGAGATGAAAACTCATGCAAACTAGATTGGGGTGATAAAACAAGCAAAGCACTAACCCATGCAATACACATACTTAAAATATAGTTTAAGAGCTAATATATAATGCATTAATTTATCAAAACAGAAATTAATACTAACTGTGGACGGCAAAGTACTGAAAACAAGGGAAGGATAATATTTACTTAATTTATAAGGAAGCCTAAAAACCTCAATACTTATATAAATGAAACAATTTCGATATTTATTTCAAATTCAAAAATTAAGAAGATTCTTTCAATTAATATATAATAAATAACAATAATATATCTGTTTGTTTATATAGCTCGTGTGTGCTGTAGTGACGTTGCAATGTATATATTACTTTATAATTTGTATATACAATATCATATCATTTTATTTGTGACCCTAGCATTAGCCAGTACTGTGTTTATTAGTGTCAGATCACCTTCAATGAAAAGCTTGTGTCTTTCGTGTTAGCGTTGTCATGAGTTTGGAAGCCAGGGACATTAGATTCTTTTGTGGTGATGTAAATTTGCCTGTTATTGTACCAGGCTTCCATAAATCTATGAGGTGTTCACACTAAAACGTGTGTAATACAAGTTTACAAACCAGATTTACAACCGACACCGTAATCCCCGATAAAGTTTTTGACCTTGCGGTGGGAGGCTTACAACAGGACAAAAATATTATTTTAAATATGTACGTCTCTATTAAAAGCGAGTAGAAATAATACATATGATAAAAAAACTTTTTAATCTAATGTAAATATATTGAACACCGGAAAACCTATAATCTAACGAAGTATTCTATAAAGAATGAGAGTGACAGACCCATGAATCTAGAGGATATCAAACACCAAAAGATCCGAAAGACCACCAACGAGAAGAAGTCGCCTATGCTAATAGATGTCCGTCCCACAACTAACCTTAGGCTTGAGCTGCGGCCTGAGCCTGAGGCTGGACTGGAACAGCGGCTCCTCGCCGGCGCCCGACACAGTCAGCTCCATGACCTTCGACCTTTCACCCGAATTCGGTTTCACCTCGTCCGTGGTCGTCTCAATCTTAGCCACTCCCTCTTCATTCCCATCCTTTATGATTACACGCGACGGCAAAATAAAAACGAATGTGATAAGCCAATGTAATAATGATACCACATTTACGTTTCAGCGACAACGAAAACCAATGGCTATGTACTAGCAAATGATAATTGCCAACATATCTCATGATGTATTAATGTCTTCGGGAGGGGGCATGCATCACAACTAGGGGATCCTATTCCTATTTCTAAATTCTCGTGAATACTAAACTACAGTATTATTAAAAAAACTGTCATCCAATTGTATTATTAACGCATGCGCAGGATTTTTTTAATACATTACCCTTAATTGCATTTTGTAAGAAATAAAGTATATCATTTTCAATCGTACATAGGGAAATAGGTAACAAATTTATTTTATAGAAAATAAAATCTAACTTACATCAATAAATAAGTCTATAAGAACTATTTCAAGTAAAGTTATGAAAAATGTTACAATCTATGGATACATGCCGAATATCAGTGAAAACACATAAGGGTCTAAAACAATGACATACGAGTATACCTAAAGCAGTTCTGATCTCACCTTCATTGAGGGCGAGTCCAACTCATTAATGGTGGAGTTGTTCTCGTCCACTACAATCATGGCGTACTCCACGTCGTCTCCATTGTGTTCTAAGAAATCGGAAATTAATATATTATAATATTTTGTTCGTGGCACAGTTATAATTTAAGCTTAAAAAAGCATTTGAGAATCTACTGGTTCGGTAATGTCTTTGGGTTATAAGGGTACAAACAAACTCTTTTTAAATTCTAAGACATTCTAAATATAATCAAGCTAAGAAAATTTTGATTCACAAAAAGTGCAGATATGTAAAAAATATATTGTTCAATCTCCAAATCTACAAAATCCAAAATATTAAGCTATTTTTTTTTACTATATCCATGACCGCAAAATCTCACACATGCAGTTTGATGTTGGTGAATTAATATAAAATTTAGGATGATGATGCAAATCATAGAAAATCAAATAAAATATATCCAGCGATGCCAAGCCGGTGCCAATACACTGTTTTGTCAGAAACAACACCGACGCCAACAAACAACATTGGTACAACAAACATATTAATAAAACACAATACATTTATAAATGTTACTATTTCGTGGTTCGGCGATGCAATGTCCATTAGATGTAAAATATCTGTTATAAACTAAATTATATTGTCTCGATATTTATAGGTATCTGTAAGTTAGTGTTAAATGAATTCAGTAGTCGTAGACAAAACAGCGTGCGCGAACATCGACCACATTGACGTGATATAACGTTCGCATTGCAACCGTTTATTCATCAAAAGAACAACGATTCCTGTTAAGCATGTAAGCGCCAAGCCACATCACTGACGCCGCTGCTCTTCTTACATAATATTACAGGATGTTTTTAACTTGTAATTTTTTTACCCCCATGATTTTTGATAAATAACTAAATATGTATTGAATTTGTAACGATTTTCCCGCAATGCGAACGTCAGGGCGCGTGTACCTGCGTGCGCGCGGTGGTAACTAGCGATGCGTGCGTGCGCGTGCGTGTTAGTGTGTTGGCTGCAATCGAGTTTGCAGTGCGTGTGGCGAGCTGGGTGCCCACCGGGCAGGAATTGAGGGTACACGTGGTGCGACCACTGCGGGAACAGCGGCCGCGACCCTGTAGACGTGCACCCATGGGATACGAAGGGGGAGGCCACGAATAGGGAGGTCAAGTGAAGGAGGAAGACAAATTGATATATGGACGATCGTATGATCATTAATGATATCAAAAGAGTAGAAATGATGTAGAATGAGTTTGGATGGTTTTGTGAAGAAAATAATTGAAAAGATTATACAAAAATGGATAAGGCCAGTAAGTGTTTCAGTGAAATGTGATAAGGCATGTGTTGTAAATGTATGGAGTACAATAAAACCGTATCGACGTGTCGCGTTGAAAGTAATCGCAGTGAAGCGAGTGATAGTAACAAAGGTTTTACCAGTGTCCAAATCGTGACGCGATATCAAGCGGCGTGAAAAAGAATTGAAAAAACACCACGTCAGATATATACAGTACAAATTATATTTTTGTGTGTCAGTTCGATGATAAAAGGAATATATAATATGGAACCTAGATCAAAACACCTTCGGTATTGCAAAATAAAATGTTCATAATTTATCTACTGTAATAAGTCAATGAATTTGACTGTAGGCCGCAAATATTACTTTTAAAATTGTTTCTAATTATTACTTTAATTATACACAATTGAAAGAAAATTTACAATTAAAAGTGCTTAGTAAGCGTATTGAAGAAGCAAATAATGAATCTACAAAAAAGGTTTGATGAAAAATGAAGAATTAATTTCACGATAGTTTCGTATGAAATAAAAACATACATATAATCTAAATTTAATATTAGGAAGATATATAAAAAAATCTATACAATTAAAAGTCATTCCTGGTTGACAGACTTTAAATATTTTTTAAATCCTATCCAAAAATAAACCGAAAATGTCTAAAAATATAAAATAAAAGAACCCAACAATTAAACATAAAACGCACAATCTTGTTTATTATTATTAAAATTATAGCCACTAAACAAATAATTACGATCTACCGAAAGATAAAAACTATTTAAGTTCCAATCCGTAATGGTCGCGTTAGAATACATAAAGAAATTAAAAATAAAACGTAGTGACCAGCATAAGGACTTGCACCAAATTAAAAAAGCAATAGTTCATCGTACCGTGGTGGTCCCGCGCGGCGAGCGGGCGCCGAGCGCACTCGGGCGCCGCGTGCGCTGGCGGCTCCAGGATGTCGCGGTACTTGGACACCATCAGCACAGAGATGAAGTACACGATCGCCAGTGACAGGAACTGAGCTTGCTTTGTTTCCTCCTGTCGATGTTAATTTAGGAATAATTGTAATCTATAGCTAATACTATTTTTTGCCGGAGACTCCGTTTGCTTAAAAAATAAGCCAACACCTAAAATGTACACAAATCTATAAGTTTTTATTTATATTATCTAAAACTTTTTAAATCGATTTTTTTTTAAGTAAAAAGAATCGTTTATGTTGAATAGCGAAATTAAATATGAACACACCAAAATCTATGGGAAAAGAAACAGATTTAAAAAATAAAATGTATGTACATGTACTTAGCACTCGAACTATTTTTCAAAGAATATTAATTTATTATTATTTTTCTTTTATGTTTATAGATATTATGAAAAAGTTGATTTTATTATTGTAATATACTAACGACATCTCTGTAAATGACGGCACGCAATCTGTTTACGTCCATGTCTTGGAGTAGTCTCTCCGGATCCTTCACGGGACTCGAAGCATCAGCTAAGCTCGCTACTACACTCTGCAATCCAAAACAAAATACACATATTATAATAAACTTTTGCTTGTGATTTTTACTTTATAACATCATATAGGGACACTGTATATAAAACAGTTAATTAGCGGATTTTTCAAAATTTCATGACATATAGTAGTTTCAGAGTTTATCGATTATAAACAAACTATATATTTTTTTCACTCTTATAATAATACAACAGTAGATAAATAAAAATATAGAGACAGATAGTAGTTTGCTTGATTAAGACATAAATAATAGTATTATAAAACTGAACACTATAGTAGTGTATAAAAAAAATAATATCTCCATAATTATTTAATACTTCTATATATTTTTAGTGCCACAATTTCTTTTTTTTTATTAAAAACAAACAAACAATAATGATGATATTGAGAGTGATTTGAATAATCTAGAGCAAGTTACCAGGCAATCATAACGCGCCAGAACTTGTTTTAAAATATTAAAAATATGCATGACGGTGTTATTTCTTAAGATCGTATACACAAGTGAGTTTATCCGAACATACAAAATCTAAATCACACAATAAACAAATTAATAACAATAATGTCATAAAATATATATTTTCTCATACAGATATTAATTACAACGCTATTATAATTCGACACCTCAATATTTGAGTACCAGGCACCCATAAGATAGAGGGAGCATACCTTGGGCGAGGGAGAGTCGTTGCGTCGCGCGGCGCATCGCTGGCGCTCCTTGCACTCCAGACAGTTGCGCACGGCGCACGTGCACACCTGCGACAGTGGGCGCTACAACTACCGCTACACTACGCTATGGCGATACTAGCTCTCACCAGTTTATGCGTTCCTAGTAGCTTTTAATCGTATTTAATTTAATAATTAGGGAAAGTATCACTAAATAAAAAAAATAAAAGAAAATAAAATACATTTATAACATGTTTTCATATTATATATAATATTCCATCTAATACAATGAATATTGATTTATTTCATAATGAAGGATCCAAAAAATACTTGGTGAGAAAGTTTACAAACAAATTACAAACAAATCTATGCTAGTTAAAATGATTATTATGCTTTTCAATTCTAATTTGTAAAATTTTAAAAATAAAATGCTAGGTCTTGATATATAATATATTTAATAATTCCAATAATCCTTCTATGTACTATGAAGGTATATATCTTTTACTATTCAGATGAAATTATATTTCTGACTATATAATATGATGCTTCAGAAGTTCTAAAGTTAATAAAAAATTAGAAGAAATTAATAAGAGGTAACCTAATTCTGACTTCAAAATGCTAAAAGAGCTAACGGTCTTAAGTTTCAACGTCATCTATCTCTATTTACTACAAAAAAATATATAAATGGGCAAACCTTTAAACTAACTTACCAATCTCAAGCACTGTCTCAGTATCCCTCCACTGGACATATTCTTTTCGGCTTCCAATTCGGCAAAGTTCAATGCACTCGCAAATATAAGTACGTCAGCCATAGAGACGAGTCGTTGTAGGAAGGTGACGGCCACTTCCACAGGCATGCCTTGAGTCGGCTCGATTACATCCAATTCATTCTAGAGAAAGGAATAACAAAATATTTGTCATTCTAATAAGAGAAAATAATTGCCACTCATTATGGATTTTTTTAACTAGATATAACATTTTCGATAGGATTCAATGTAAAACATGGGAAAGGAAAAGCCCTAACAAATAACATACAATACAATATATTATCAGCTATCGGTCGCGGCTGCATACGCCTTTATTGGATCAAATACAGCGCGACCTAGCTGGTCTAGTTTCTGAGATAAACATTTTTAGTACATACAGTATACATAATATATTGTATACATAAACCGTTTTTGTCACAAAATATGGAATTTAAATATTACATCAGTTTCGATTGAGCCTATATTGGAAAAAGTCCAAAGTAAAATCTATATTTAACAAAATGTATCGGAATTTGTTTAATGTTTTAGTTGTTAAATTGAACCAACAAACAGACTCACTTATTATAGTTCTATAAAATCTAAGAAAATACAGAAGAAAATGAATGATACTATTATCTTAGTCAAAGGCGGTGAGCAAGTCCTAGAGAGAGAAAGAAAGTATGTCTGACATTGGGTGAGGTAGCGGAGGCCAGCAGGGGCAGCAAGCCGCCACACGCGATGATGAGGTTGTCAGCGAGCTGACTGATGAGGTGCACGGTATTCACCACGAAGATGGCGTTCTCGCTGCTATTCACGAAGTCAATCACCGACTTGGTGGAGTGACTACGCCACACCTGCACCGAGTTATTTCAAAGTTCGATTAAATTTAATTATTGGTTCCTTTACATAGAGTTAATTGTCCTTATAAAGCAGACTCCGATGCGGTTCGGAACAGGATCGATATTAATACTTTTATTATATTTAATAACTTAGACTTTATGGGTAGTAATACAATTGTATTTCAATTTAAAATTACGAGCAACGAGGGAATAAACAAAGTTCTCACGTTTACAAAACTAGTAAGATTCTAAATAGAATTAAAAAAACACAAATTACAATAAATAAGGCTTTAAAGAGACTTTATAAATATGTAATGTATTAATTAGATTTACAATGAAATCAATAAAGTAATTGACATTTCACATTAGGAGTTGAGTTTATGTTACCTGTATGTCGGTCTCTAGCGAGAACAATACGTCGGAGAGCAGTCGCTGGTGTATGTAGGACCATCTGAACTCCGGGATACGGAAGGGCGGTCGCGTGGGTCCCGGGGAGAACATCGGACGACTGCACTTTGTCGGACGCTTCTTTTCTGTTTACGGGTTATTCATTATGATGAAGAGTTCATATGATTGTGTGACCTAATTCTGATTGTAACATGATTCTATGACCTAACTGTTAAGGAATAAAATTACGATCATTTTGATAAAATATGTACTTATTATGTTTACTTTACTTGACATAACCTAGATTAATATTGCAATTAGATAAGCCTCGTAAATAGGTATGGAGGGCTTAAAAGAGGATGATGTTTCACTGCCCCGGTCACATATAACAGTATTTCTTCGAAAACATGCAGGTTCACTTTGCTATCTTTAACTGACCAGACCCGAATATAATATAAGTATTTATGTTAATAACTTGGTAGAGCCCTGGATCATACCCGGAACTCGTTAATAAGCTATTATTAACGGGTATATTACTTATTCTGAACAATTAAAAAAAATAGTTATAAAACAACATACCAAAGTGATTAGAGTCCACCTGCGTGCTAGTGGAGGCACTTCGCGGGCGCCGAGGAGATGCGGAGGTCACGCCCTGCGAGGAAACCCCATCGCCTCTGTTGCCATCCTGCTTCATCTCGTCGTCACCGGGCAAACTGACGCGTCGTTTGTCTCTCTCGTTTTCACACATCCTTTCTTCATCTTCCTCTTGTTCTTTTTTATTTGCTAGTGAAATATTTTCGCTTATTGTGGATATTGGAGGTATTTCCGGCGTATTCTGTTCCTCCGGTGCCGTTTCCGATTCTGATCTTTGGCTTTCGTTTTTAGCATTTTCGACGTCGACTATTTCGCTCGTCGGAAGGTGTTCCAACTCAGATATATCTTTGGAAGTAACTATAAAATCTCCGTCTAAAGGCAAGACGTTGCTGTCATGTAGGGATTCCGATTCAAAAGCTCTTTTTGGGCTCTCACTATTATTTTCGACAACGTTAATTTCTTCATCCTTTGACATGACATTTGATATTATATCCATTACTAAATCACGAGCAATCGTTTCTGCAGCTTGTTTTTGATCTAATATGTCTTCGATGTCTTGTTCTAAGTCCTCTCGACCATTGGGTGTATTCCCTTCTGACTGTAATCCTCCAGATATGGCACCTGAGTCCGTATCATCGTCAGTCTTCAATCTCACAGTTTCTAACGCAACTGTTAAAACATCATTGACAATATTTATCGCAATGTGTTTAGGATCGTCACTTGATACTTCGTCTGGAATGCTTGAGTTGATTGAATCAGTCTTATCTAATACTTTTCTAGGACTAGTCGCTTCACTCGGTGTTAAATACAATTCAGAGGGATCCGACAGTTCGGATTCTCGTTCGTTTGCTAAGTTTAAAGCATCGGCTACTCTTTCAGGACTCGCTGTTTCGCTTATAGATAAACTAGAAGGTAATCCTTCACTCTTATCAGTGTTATCATCTTTTGCTACACTATCACCTACATCTCTAACTGGAATGTAATCAAGACTACCCTGTCTAGTCAGGGGCTTGTCACTTTTCTCCAAATCAGTTCCTATAGTTCCGATTCCAGATTCAGAACTATCTAGAAGTTTGTTTTCGGTAATCGATTCTACGAGCTCTGTATTTGGAGTGAGCACTTCTGATTCGACGGCTTCTTCATCAACAGCATGTTCAACTTCAGTATTACTAACATTATCACAACCTTCATCATCGACTTCCTCATTGTCTACAGTTTTCATAGGGCTATGCACTTTACACACTTCACTATACACTACTGAAGTCCGACTATCGTCAACTGGTTTCCTACACCTGCAGGCTTCCACATCTCTCAGGGAGAGTCCCTTGCCTATTTCGGTCTGAGCTCCATGATTAACATTATTTTTCTTGATAGGGGTGACATCGCTTTCTTCCGTATCTGGCAATACTTTGGTTTTGACGTCAGAATGTCTGTCCCAGCCGGATATAGTGGAGATAGGTTTTTGTTGCCTCTCCTTCGGGTCGGTGATATTGTCTGCGCGTCGTTGTTCGTAATGTTCGTACATTTGCGCAAATTGGAGTTTAAACTCTTCGTAAGATACCTGTAAATTAGAATCACAATTATTTTTCGTGACAAATTTACTAACGCTTGACTAATTAAGAAACCATAGACATTTAGATAACCACCAAAATATTTTACCTTGGAGTGCACGATGGCCAACGTATCTACCCAAACCCTCCAGCCACCATACTCATGCTTAATAGCATGGTGCAGCAACATCCTGAATAGCGAGTACACCATGTCAGATATCTTCTGTTCCTCCGCATTTTTGGGGTGTATATACGCCATGGCTATCAACCACTCTTGCCAAACCGACATTTGTAGGACGGTTCTTCTGTTTTCTCGATTGTTGCTGCAGAGTAACGTCATATCCGAAAGGAATAGTTTCTTGACTTCCAGGAGCTGTTCCGTCTGTTTCGATTGACGGATCAAAGTTGCGACTACTTTTAGGATCACTGGAGAGTAATACAATTGTAATCAGTATAGTGAATGTGTTTATTAGCTTGAAGTGGGTAAAATGGAATAAAGAGATTATCGATTTCCAGTTTTTAATACGAGAAACATAACATAGAGAACAATGCTAATCATTGTTTTCAAACCCTTGATAGTAATGTAACTAAAAATAATATCTCGTCATCGAAACTGAATGAAATTAATATCGCAAGATTTCTAATGACTCGCTCCGCATAATCTAAGTACAATAGTCGGGTCTCACTCGGGTTCTCCAGTCGGAAGTGTGGTTGTGGCTCGGGATGGCTGGTGTATAGTATCTGTTGTCCAACGTGCTCGGTGAGTAGTTCGTACAGCGCGTTGTATGCGGCCAGAGGCAGCGCCTCGCCGCCCGCCACCAGCCGCGACGATAACAATGTGTACAGGTTGTGGGGAGACATCACGTCGTACTTGCGTCTGAGAAATAGATACATATGATATATATATTAGATAGATATGTTATTACGTATGTACACATATAGTAAGTCATAGTTCTTTTAAAGTAAATTTCTACTAGTGTTTCGGTAACAAAGTGTTTTTTTTATTCTTTCGATAAGGTAGACGTTCCAAGAATATATCGCAGGAGGCGTGACTCAGTCAAGGAACGAATTACTAACATTACCAATTTTTTTTTCTTGTATGAGAAAACGTAAGGGTACTGAATACTTTTTGGACTTTTTGAGTATTGGTAAAAAATTATAATTTCTGTAAGTAGATTACTAATAATACACACAAAAAAAGATAAACTTAAGTTATAAGAAAATTATTATTTATTGAATGCGGTTTATTGGACAGAAAACATAACTCTACAAAACTGGATAGTAACAGATAAAGTTTAATTTGAAGAAAATATAGTACTAAGTTAAAGTAATCTTATCTCATTCTAAATGATCACACTTACTTATGAGTGCTTCTGCTTAAGAAAAATCCGAGAAGTTTAAGTGCTTGCAGCCTGATGAGTTGACTCTCGGACGATAGTAGTTTGAAGATGGTTCTCACTCCGCCCTTGAATACGATACAAATAAATAAAATGGCATTTCAAGTATTTAAAATGTTTAAAATATGTAATTCAATATTCAGAATTTAAAATAATCTACCTTAGCATCAAAAGCAGGTACCATAGAGCTGGGGTGTTCAGACATAAGAGAGATCAACATCTGAAGCACGTCATGGAGATTCTCATCCTATAACAAATACATAGTTCATATATGAGACACATACATTATATTAGTATATAATGAAAAGTTCATAAAAAATAGAATCTGCATCCTGGGGAGTCCCATCTAGTCATTTTGCAAACTAAACTTCCGCGTCTTTGATGAATGTACCATTCTTTATATTATCTTTTCACATACATTTTTATTTAAATTCTATATTTATATCACAAATAGCCTAGATGATTATAGAAGATCAACCTCGTGCATGGTGGTGAGGTAGTTGAGCATGGCCTGCAGCTCGTCCTCCTTGACACCGCTCCCCACCATGATGAGCTGCTTCAGGAACAGCAGGATATAAGCGCGGATGGTGAGTATGTCCTTGTGCTGGGGACGAGGACCCTCTGGGGAAGATATATCATTGTATTCATAATAATATCAAATTCAAATATTTTTTGAAACAAACATTGAAAAATTTAAACAAATATGTACCCAGTCCCTTAGGCGTAATTCCGCTTTTCGTCCTCGGATTGACGACCCAGTAGTAATACTTCAAGGTATGCACGGTCTGCAGCACCGTGCTGACTCGCCTCACGCTGCCGTATATGTGAGCATCAGCCAGGAAGTCTGTGGCGAGGTAGCAGTAGAGCCTCGCCTGCACGGCCGCGGGGGTGTGGATCCACAGCGCCGGGTTGAAGAGGATGTGGTCCAGCAGCTGCCACGTGATGAAGGATTGACAGAACGACTGATTAGCATAGATTGTGACTGTCCGATGATTGTAGCTGTGGCTTCTCTTGCTTCGATAAATTTTGTTTTATTTAATAGCATTAAAGTATTTATTTTCATATTTATACACAAAATATTATAATATACCTACGAAATGTTTTATCTAAATTAGTTATCTGATATTGTTTATTATACCTATTAATATATAAGTAAGTATAAGTACGTGGTTTATTTTTAGGTATTTCTAATACACTTGGTGCTTATCAATATATTATTAAGGGTCATACGCAAAATGGTCCAAAACATTTTTTCTAGTTTATAACGTAAGCTTTTTATAACATACCTCGTAAGTATATAAGAAAAACCGGAAATCTATATTGTAAAGAATTTGCCACAAGCCCTTATAATTGTGTTTGATGAATCAGAAGATCTTCTGAATCCTTTTTCATATTTTTTTTTAAGTTTACCCGTGATCTATGACAGCGTGAAGCGGCAAAATAAAATGTACTATCAATAAAATATGTTGCAAAATGTAGTGTAGGTACATATATTTTAATATTGCTATACTCGTATGTACCAATTAATGTGTGAAATCCAGTTTTAGGAAAATTCAACTGAAAGTAAAACAAACATAACGGTGTTTATTTAAAGGTAAAAAATGTGTAAATAAAAAATCATCCATGTGAAACATACACTTTAAAAAACTCGATTTGCGCCTTTTGGATTTCGGTTTAAAAATCGTACAACGAGATAGGTCCGGCACGTTGAATCTATAGAATGTTAAGAAGTTTCGTCTCTGATAAGACAAAAGTTCTACTACAATACAATTCTACTACAACTAAAACCGATAAAATTGTAAACATCGAATTTGTTCGAATGGATACTTACTTCTGTCGATCTTGTCGTTTGAACTCACCTGTGTGACTTTACCCACGAAAGTAAGAAAATCTCTTAGCATGTAAATTTAAGATGTTCGTAATAAGGTACTTTAATGACGTTATCAGTTAGTGCTTCTCTTTCCCATTTGTCATTTTACGAATAGTATTGGTCTTTTATATTTTTACGCTAATTTGCAGCACCAATTCGTAGTGTAAATAAAATAATAAAATCATCCGGGGACGTCATATTTACTAATAAATAACAGTATTTTTTGATGGCATGCTCTGTAATTCGATCAATATTTAATTAAAATTTTAATAATAATACAATGTACAAAGAAAATTACTATAAATATATTTTTTAATCACCGATTTGCGTTTGACCCATAAGCATTTGCAGTGTATTAGCAACAAAACCAACTAGAACTAAAACTACTTTTTTAATATTTTTATACCAATTCCAACCCTACCTTTGAAAAATATTCCAATCTTAAATTAAATATCCATTAGGTGTCCAATAAAAGCGAAAAACTAAACAATATACAACAAATTACAATAATAAACGCTGGGCATCGTGCAAGAACTCGACTAGTTTCAGTGTACAGTGGGCGGTGTGGTTATTATAAGTGTACAGTATAACTGTGATTTCAAATAAATAATACACACAATGGGAGTGTGAAGCAAGAGGAGCGTGCGCTACAACCATCCAAAAGTAATAAAACAATATATCTGGTGAGACCTGCTTCGCAGCAACATATCAAAGCATTGATAACCGTATCGTTTTATTAGAAAGTAATTTGGTAACATTCTAATAAAATCATTACAGTTTGTTGGTTCCTTATAAAAATAAAATTATCATGCAACAGTTTATTAATAAAAACATACAGAACAAAAATACACGAAATTGTGACATCATAAATATTTATCATGAACAAATATATTACAAATTTCGAGAAGGCAATTTTCTCTTATTTATTGAGCAATTATAATATTGCAATTATACAGAGGAATTACATAGGCGAGGATTTAATAACAAATTATTAATACAGGGCGTTTAATGGGAATTTACGCTCCCTATTTCGTACAAGATTTTCAAAGTTCGAGAACAACTCGTAATTAAACGGTCCGCTAACACGAGTTGTGGTTTATTACTTCAGTGTGTCTTCAGCGTGAGGAATTGTCATCCGAATAATTCGCAAAAGGAATTCAATATGTGGTTTCATATAATTAAAATTAAATTTATTTAAAATCACTATTACTGAGATTTTAAATAAAGATTTTACCTGTTTGAGCAGAAGGTCGCTATTAGGAGAGCAGCAGGTTACAAGATGTTTTGTGAGATGCAAGAAGGAGGCGAGCGTGTCGGTGGTGAGGTGGTCGCGGGCGCATCGCGTCAGCATGTGTGAGATGACGAGGAAGCCGCGGCACTGCAGCATGTGCTGCTGCACCGTGCCGCACGACTCCACCAGCGAGCACACGAAGCCTAGCAGCTTTGAACTGCAACACGTGTTTCATTTTTATTGCTAAGATATTTGTACTGTAACCCTTCTTAAATTATAGTACTTTTCGGGTATAACATGGAGGGGCAGAGAGAACTTGTCGGTTTTTTTTTAAATATATTTATAAAAGGAACTGACAAGATAAAAAAATGCGTTTGTTACTCTGCAGTAAACAATAACTACGTAATGCTCAAACGGCCCCTAAGAAATCGATTTCAGATTTAACTTATCCTCGGCCGGATACAGTAGAGCCATTACCTAACTAATACTCTTTACTCTGGAGCTTAATTTAAGTCTGTTAAAGTCTTATTAAAAGTACTATCTAGTATCGATTATCTGTAGTACGTACATTACTCACTATTATAGGTGTATATTTGGAAAGAGCTTTATATTGCACTAACGGAAATTGGCTGTGTGGAGAAATTTAATTATTGTAACATTGGATTACAGGACCTTTCGGATATTTTAGTTTTATTCTATAAAATAAATTATTCGCAATACTTAGACTAGGACTCACCATGCCCACAAAATTTACAATTAAAATTAATTGAGTATGTTGACTATGTTGAGTTGATTTGCATATATGGTGGTACCATGAAATGACGTAAGATATTACATGTAAGATGATAATCCTATATCTAATGATCATATTTAGAATTCCATACTAACATGATTATTACTCTTAGTGATTAAAAAAAAATTAAATATTTTTTTTTACTTTGATTCACAGTTTTTTATTATAAGGTTTCGAGCGTTACAATACCATTAAATCCAAATGATTGATAAACAGACTCAATGAACTAATACCGAGATAATGTTAGATGATGAATATCTTGCATGAAGGTTTAAAATATTAACAGCTGTTCTATCTACCACTTAAGTCGTTTAAGACCCTTCTAATCTTCCTAATCCCTCATTTGTATTGTAATCTGTACCTGGACGACATGACACTTGAGTACATTAATTTACTCGTGGACTAACCTTTCAAGCGGGTAGGTTTGCATCGGAGCAGATTTATCCAAAAACGTTGAGGAAAAAGATTCGGCATTACTCATCAGTAAAGATGAATGGTATATTGTTCCCATATAATTTATTTTTCATTTGTATAAATATAGAATGATAAAATAAACTGATGCGAACAGGGATTCGAACCTGCGATCTCTGGAAAACCGTCCCGTCGCAATAATTTAAATAAGCTTAAACATGTATAGCCCCATACATGTTTATAGATATTTTTCGTTTATGAGTTTCAAAATAATAACACGGGTTCACCTACAGAAATATTAATTAATCTATTTACTTTTATTTATTTATTTGTAATATATTAATGTAATATTAAGAAGTAAAACTAATAAATAAATTTTAGATGGAATTTTCAAATTAATCCGACATTATTTCAAATAAGTCCACCCGGCTAACCGGGGTTGGCACCAGGCAATTAGGAGTTCTGAGGAGTTAGTTATTACCCGCTCGACTGTAGATGGTCGGTTAACTTAAAGAGCGATTAGGTAACGACATAGAAAACGCATTTACCCGGGTTGGCGTCCCCAGTTACTTGGAATATTAATGAAAGGACTAGAACTCGTATCTAAACTCAGTGGTATGATTTAGTTTGGGAATTTTAGAGCCAGTTATCTTAGTCTATAGAACTAATTCAACTCTAACTTGATGCTGTTACCACTTTATATCTCTATGGAGTTAACGAATGTATCATATTGAATTTTTAGAACTTGGAATAAAAATGTCTTAGGAATAATTCTAATATTCTTTCAGTAAATATAAATAGCTCTTCGACCAGGGTATTAAGTTAAGTGTCTACTAATTCAGACACGGAACAAATATTTGTTTTATTCCATCATAGACTTCTAGTTTATTTTAATATTCAACGAAATATAAACATGATTTTTTTAATATAAGCTATGTAATGGTATCCCGTTTATAAAATATAAAGATACCGTAGTTTGATAAGTGTTAAATTAGATATCTATTAAAAACAATGGAATAGAAGGAATTAATAAAAAATATCTCATAGACCAAATAGAGTTTCTAATACAAGGCACCAGGAGATCATACCATAGCATAGGGTCTCGCTTGGGGTCGGCAGCGGGCGCATCATGCGGCAAATCGAGCTGCGAGAACAGTGGGAACAGAACCTGCACGCCCCCTATCGAATTGAGTGCGCTGTGGATTGAATGCGTCACTACAGCTTTGACTTCCTGAAAAACAATAATATTATGTTCTAAAAGATTAGGTATAAAAAAACTTTTTAACATTTCTTTTAGCGCTCTATGAAGTGAATGGCAGATATTTGTACACCACAGGAGTAGGAGTAAAATATAAAAGGATTCCTTCCCATCATGACAAAACTACTTACATTTTTTTTTCACAAATCAGTTTAATAAATGTTTTTATTTAAACAATAAAAGAATTTCGTACAAAGACTAAATATATACGTAAACTAACTAACTAACTTAACATATTTATTGCACAAATATGATCTAAATTACTCGTTGAGTACCAGGAGAACATGGCACAAAGGTGTTACCTGTAGCATAAGGGCGTGGGGCGTATGCACGAAGTAAGACACGTTGCCTTTGGGAGCGGACTGTAGGCACAGCTGTCCGTCCGTTGCAACGGGGTTGTACATAAATACTATAGCCGACGATAGTTTGCCATCGTATAGTACCTGTTCAGTTAAGAGATAATGAAAAGCGTTGAATTAAAAATACAAGTGAAATAAAATATTTATTAAATATATCTTCAAAGCAGTCTTATGATCGGAAAGGAAACATTGAATTTGCTAACTTCAAAGCCGGGAAAGCTCAGCACTATATATTAAATGCAGAATATTAGTTATTTATATAAATTAATTACTATAAAAATTATCAGTAATGAAATTAATATCTTTAGTAACACAACATTAACCATTAATAAACAATAATCTACTGGGAGTTAAAAAATATAATTATTATTAGATAATTAAACATCAAGCAAATTAAAAAAAAACAAACGTGCATTCGAAATACAAGGAACATAAAATAAAATACAATTTAAAAGAGCACAGTTACCACAAGACACATGCAAAATACAAACAACCACCCGTTACCTTAATAGAATGAAACAAATATAAATGATACGGTTTGAAACATACCCTGTTAAAGGAATAGATTTGTGAGATTTTTTGTTTCGAACATTATGAATGATTTATTACCATGAAGTATAATACGTCACCGCCGCCATCCCCTTCCTACTATGTCTGGACGAACTACTGTATCTTGCACATAGATACATCACTATGTCGCTTCTATAGTTTTACGACCTCAAACTTTGTATACATTTTGTTTAATATCAGTATTACAATAGTAATATTAGTATTACAGTAGTAATAGTACCCACCCTGTCAACACCGAGCCTCGTCTTCCCACGCTTTATAAAAATATATGTATATTATCTTTATATACATCAAGTATTACAATCTTACCATCCAACAAAGAGAACTTAAGCTACACTGCTAACAATGAATAATCTTATAAAAAGACTGTTTAATATTAATACTTTAATGTTCAAATGTATATATATAATCCATAATTTGTACACGTTCACAATTGAAAATCAATTTAAAATAATACCAAATAACCAATGCTATGTTGCGGTTAGGAGATATTTATTAATTAAATTTTGGCATAAATTAAATTACACCAAACTAAAACAAACATTGCACGTTAATAAATATATGAATAAACATAAAATTTTACGAAATCATATAGCGAGGACATACAGTCTGCTAATGTGTGATCGATGACGTGATAATATGAAAAATAAAAAATAAATTATCCATTTGATTGAATGCAAACTTTCTTATATGAATTTCGTGATTCACAAAATAAAACGAGATGATCGTTTGATATCTTTGTTAGATATACTAATAGCAGAATTAAGTTGATAGCAAATTATAGTAACAAAATTGTAAATTTATACGTTTTAATAGTATCATTTCAAGACAATTATAAGTAGGAGTAAGGTATCTATGGCAAAAATAATAATTATAATACAAGTAAGTATTGTAGATTGTCTGAAGTGTTCTCACTGATTTCTTACTGATCAATAGTGTCACATTATCGTATCTACATGTTACATAGAAACAACTTGACATTTATCAACATATTGTATTTTATTTCGCTATCAAATAGCCCATTTTATCTGAACTGTTTTCGCGATTACGTCGATGATATCGTCCAATATAATTCTGTTACGTCATGATATTGCTTTTCTGGGTGCTATTCCTATGCAGAATTAATCTAAAAAAAAACCTAAATAAACGTAATTTATTTAGCTTTATTAAATTTATTTTCACCTACATTACAATAACTCAATATATTAATACCAGAGAACACATTAGCAATAAATCAAAAAGTTGCACAATATTTTTCTGCAACGCAGCGTTCACAAAGAAAACAGTTCAACTTTTAAACTCTACTTAGTTGGAGCGCGGCGTGCTGTGACGTCACGGGTCACGTGACTCACATTAGTGCTGTTTGTACGAACTACGAAGTTATCTTGTTGACAGAATCATATATGAATCGGTTTTCATTTTATTTACTAGTTTACATACGTTTTTAAATCAAAGTTTGTTTTAAAAATACAAGTTTTAGATATCTGTTTCAGAGAGTCGGTTTTATTTATGTACATGTTTATTATATTAGGAATTTTGAATTTTAAACGAATATTTATAAATAAATAACCTTATTAAATTTACCCAAATAAGTCTATATTCATAGAATTATAAGCTGAACATAAGTCTACGATCTTATAAAGGAAGGTAGTTTTAAACTATGACATATAATTCATAAAGATCTGAAGAGAACTGAATAAGACTCTGAAGTGAAGTCGCGTATACGTGAGGCGTTTTGACTAATGTTATAAGTTAGTGAACTTACGTACTTGTAACTTAAAAATGTTTTTATTATAATAAACTAACATTTTTGAGTATATGTGTATATATTTTAAGAATACAATTTAAAATATAATGCTTGCAGTATTTATTTTATATAATCTTCATCTTAACATATACCTGTTATTGCCGAGATTAGTTCATGGAAATTCAAAGTCATTATTTTTTTATTGAAACATCTCAACCTTATAAAACATCAGATTCTACTTACCAAGATGATTTCAGAGTTTCCATACTTTACTTTTCCCAAAACTCAACTTATTTATTCATTATATCTTTAATGGTTTTCAGAACTTCAAATTTATGTTTTGCATTTTTAATTCTAAAATAAACCCAAGTTTCTGATAAAAACTATAAAAGTAGACTCTTAGCAAAGAGTTTTTGAGTTAGTAAAAGTTTTATAAACCTAATGATAGTGGTTTAAGGATACAGAGTGCTCATATTTCAGATATAATATTACTCTGTAAGAGTATTTCAAGAAACATCATATATATTTTTTTATATCTATTATTGTCTCGTATTTTCTTCCGAAACAATCGTTAGTGATGTCTTGTTTGTATTGTTATGACATCGATGCGTAATTTTTTTTAGGTATTACTTAACTTATTAGATATAGAATTTTATAAAATTCAACCTGATACCTAATGTTTCCATTCAATTCTCGTGAGTTCCAAGTTACTGAAGCACTTCTGAAGCTTTATGTATCTTAAATTAAATCTTTTAACTAAAATGCGAATCTTTCATATAAACAAAACTTGTTAGTCTCTAAAATGAGAACAGTAATTAGAAAAGTTTTATCTGTTTTCTTATTCAGGTATCGAGATCTTCGAAACGACTGAACCGATAAGAACATAAATATAAGTCATTTTTGATCTAACTTCTTAAATACTTGAATAATATATATGGTTGTGAGGAAAAAAATAAGCAATTAGGTACTTTTCTACCACCACCGGGCATTTACAAATCGAAATGCTTTTAGATTTGATCTTTAAAGATTCTATAAATGGTATTAATTTACAGAATCTTTAAAGATACATATCACAACATTGTATAAGAAACCAGAGAACTAAAACTTAAAATTGCGAATCAATTTGACAATGACAGTTTGTAGAATAACAAATGTTTCGAGTTTAAAGTGTATATATAGTTTAAATATCAATAACACAAACATTAATAACATAAGCTACGCGAAGTCATGCCATGTAATTACTTAATATGTATAGGTACTTCACGTCAAATGACTTGTATAAAAGTAAAACATTTTGGGAATACATATTTCATTTGCCATCTGTTATAACTGACGTGTGTATATAAGACGTTGTAATAATAATTAAATAACTTTTAAATTAAATTAGATTAGAATAAGTTTGACTGAAATTCATGAGGTTACATATTGCATGCTCAACGGTAAATGAGTTCTGAAAACCCGATTTCATTATCGTACTAATTATTTTTTAAAATTCAATTACGAAGTTTTATTGATAATTAAATCAGAACTGACCCAATTCAGGAAGAAAGATGGCGCTAATTAAACTTTTAATATTCTGATGCTTGAGGATTATGTTTAAGTTATGAAATTAATCATTATCATATTTTCTTTATAACTCCAAAACTTTCTCAAAAGTATCAAGTTAATTACTTATTAATGTTTTAATGAGTGACCTCAAGGGTTAATTTCATATAAAGGACAAGTCGCGTAACATTATAAACGTTGTAATACTAGGAAAGCATAAATATTTAAGAGGAGACGGCGTTAGAGTGCACTGCGGGCTTTCGCATCGCCCTGAATATTTAAGATGTCGTAGAACCTTCAATCAAGGGATCTCCCTTGAGGGACCTAACTCTCTACGTCGGCGCTAAAAGAAAAAGAAAGCTCTTTATACATCCCTAATGTAAACGGAAACGTCTATTTTCAGAAACAAACAAAAAACGGCAACTTTTTCTTTAGAAAATTTTCCACTTCAACACATTTTGTTGGAAAAAGCTTACACAAAGTATTTTTGTTTCGTAGGAGGATTTTTTAGAACCCTTCTCTATGTCAAAATATATGTAAATTAAAAAAAAGGGCGTACTTCGAATGTTTTCAAATAGATATAACATTTTATAAATGAGACGTTTAAAACGGCAAAGCGAGCGTGAACTAACCACAACCTTCATCAAGACACACTCAAGGCAAAATAGTCTTCATTATAATGATTTAAGAGCTAAACTTGCGTAGCTCAGTAGAATGTTAGCGTATGTAGTAAAGAGTTATATTCCACAATGAGGCATCTCGGGAAGGAAGCTGTGTCGTCACGGAAGCTTACTTCCCGAATCGTGTAATTACGCGTATGAGGGTGCGGTGACTTCGGAAACGGCGGTTTGAATCACGCGAATAATATACCGCGTTTGTACATCAAAACATCATAATATAATTGCTTTATATTTAACATGACATCAATGTTCTAGTTGATTGTTTTTTGTTTATTAAATAATTAATGTATACCGCTGAGTTATGAGATAATATTAATAAATTCTAACCCACGTAACACTTTACACTTCCCAATCCGACAATAAATAACTCTTGTAAAAGACGTCGCTTCATCTGAAAGATCTAAGTATTCGCGTAACAAATGACAGTCTTAAACTCCTTCTTGAAGTAACAAATTAGTTTAAAAGTGTTTCAGATTCACCTTAAACAATAAGGCCGTGAGGAAAATAACAAGAAACAAACGAGACGCGCTTAGAATTTCAGACGAATTTGTCTCAAAGTGTTGTTTTGTAACTAAGCAATTATTACTTCGCTCCGGTAACTTTAAAGTTATGAGAGAAAAACTGTCTAAATTAATTATTATTTTGGAATATTTGATGCATGTCCTTTACGATTAAACATGAACTTTTAATGTTTTACTGTAATTAATTTTATATTAATATAAAATGTACATGAAATTTTATTTAACTCAGAATCATAATTCTATCCAGAATTCTTAGATCCGTAACAATTTTAGTAGAAACGTCGTCTCCTCGGTAGGATTAACTTTAAAGACGTCTTTGTTCCTTTAGCGCGTCCTTTGTTGTTTTTAATGTCCCTCAAAATGGAGACTTATTTATCTTCGGAGTTAATTATATACTGTTTCTATAGAAAGTCTCTTCAATCCTTGACAAATCCCTTTACGCATGCGATTATCAACTAACTCACCCACTCACAAGTGTACCAGGAGACCATACATTTTAAGTGTTATATAAAATATCATTCTCTGCGATCAACCTTTTGTTAGTATCCCGAGGACAAAGGACAATCTTACGTCATGAATATTTTGTGTGGGATCGTGGTGGAGCTCCCCAAAGTTGTCCACTCGGACCTCTGTGGTCGGCAGCGGTACACGGGCCTCGGCATCAAATCGAAACTGACCCTGGCACCACACACAGAAAGTAACAGACACTATTATGGTGTTAACAACACAACGCGTGATGTGCTATAATACAAAATCTTTGGTTTCGAAAATTTTAATTTGACAATAAGAATAAAAAATCCTAAAAACAATCTATAAAGAAACCAAAGACCCTGTACTAACAAAAGCGAGACAAACATATAGAAATGTAACGGGAGCGAGCGGCGCGACATGCTTACACGCTTGCATGCTTCAACATCTACGAGCAGAGCGGCATGCGCGGCTGCAACTTCGCGCGCCTCGTCGGCCAGCCGGCGCCCGCGAGGCGTTGCGTCCTCCGAAACTACGCAAGCTTCATCGCTCGCTGGCACCCTGGTATCCTCGACTCGCGAGGCAGGCTCGGGGGATTGGGTCTCGGGAGTTTGGGATTCAGTTTCGGGATTTGGGGTTTCGGCGTCAAGCATGAGAGCCGCCGGCTCGCTCACCCTTTTGTGGTTCTCCGGCAAACTGATGTTGCATTCGTTGTCGAAACGGAATTGACTCTGTCCAGGGTAAGCGGGGAACAGAACACATTCAACTTTAAACATATCATCACTAAATAATATAATGACATCGTCGTAAAATTGGCTGTAAATTAATAAAAAGTTAAAAAAAAACCTGTAGGTTCTAAAAAAATGTTATATAATAACCTAATAGTTTCTTTGTAAGTAGCATCTACCTTATAACCAGGACCCAGTCTGTGCATGGCGCAGATTTGATGCGTGGAGAGCGCCTCCCCGAACAGGTAGATGGCAGCCATCTGTCCGCAGAACACGCGTTCCTCATCCAGCTCAGCCGTGGCACCAATGTAGCATTTATCGAACGGCTGAATGTGGAGCCAAAATTAAAATTGCTTTAGGTACTTAAGAGAACATTTCCTCGAGGGAAAAAAATAAACGAAAACAATATGACAATTTAATTTGTTAAATGCTTTATTTTTTTTAGGATTATTATTGTAATCTAAGAAAATATTTCCTTGTCACTTTGAAGTGAGTTTTAAAACGGGCGTCCCTAATAAAAGATTAGCGTCATATTTCTCAACAAAATAAAACAACAAATACTTCAAATAATGAAATTTACTTGTTTTTTGTGATACCATCGAAATATTCAATATTTTATACTTACAAAACTTAAAAAGCAACAAAATTGTCTTATATTTTTTGTTTATGGTAAAAAGCATTGAAACTTATCAAAAACCGTAACATTTAAAAAGTGAAATCACTATTTAAGTGATCACTCCTAGCCTATTTGACTAACCCAAAAACCTGACAAAAGCCGACAAAGCAAAGAGATTATTAAAACAATGTTTGAGACAAAGGAACGGTAATATATAAAAGAGGCACTTCTCTAAGGTGTTTAACGAAGTACGTAATGAGAGCCTCAAAGTACAAAGTTACAGTATGGACAGTTTTCGTTAGTTCAGTGAGGTTGGGTAATTTTTATATTTATTTTGAGTTAAATGTCCTAAAATTAGCTTCTCTTTAAACTCATAGAAATAACGAATAAGAATTAAAACATATGTGTAGATAATTTTTTTTTGTTTAGGGATCAAACTTAGGTTTTATCGTATTTAAGGCAAAGACTAGAAATTTTAAATGTAGACATATATCAGAACACAAATATATTTACAATAAAACTATAATGATAGTAATAACATTCAAACTACAAATACTTCAATTAATATTTCATGGCAACTTCAGGCCACTATCAAAACCGCTCGTTATTCTAGTTGAAGGCAGTTAATTTATTTTCTTGGAAACATAGGTATGGTTAAGTTATAAATACCATATTATAAAGCAGTATCGGTATGTTTGTGACAACTTTGGAATTCGGAATGTATTTTGATTTCAATACCAATTAGAAGATTTCTTACGAAACGATTATTATATAGATAAAATATTCTAAATAAGGTTCTAAATATTGGAGAACATTCGAAGTTTCTTACGAAAATGAATCTAATGATGGTTCTATAAAAAGTTTCAGAAAAGGTGCTTAAATAGATTCAGACTAGTTGGCTATTGTGTATACTCGTAGCTATCGAAGGAATGTTAAAAAAATCGTTTCTATTAAAAAATAATAATAAAAAAGGGAGAATGTTATAAGCTCCTTAAAACAATATGGTATGATCCTAATCAAGTTACATAATATGTTGATTATCTTGGCATTACCTTAGAAAATATCACATATTTTAAATTCGATATACAAAATAATCTATTACGTACAACATTAAAACATATATAATCTTAAAAAAGCAAAAATCATTAACATTTTTAAAAAAATGTTTAAAAAATCTGAGGCGCTTAACCGATTGTAACGATTATTGGCTACTATTTTTCTCAAAAATCTTTAACTAAGGGGCTGAAATAGGGGATGAAAGTTAATAAATAGATAGAGAAATAGTGATTTTTTTATTTGATATATGTATACTATACCAAAATGCACGTTTGGCTATAATCTAAAAATATTGTTTTCCAATGCTCATCTACTTTTGAGTAATCCTATCTAATATTATAAAGGAGAATGTAAGTTGGTTTGTTTGCCACGCCTTTACATCAGGGGTATAAAAAGTAATATAGAGAATAATAATTCTTTAAATAGTACTGTACTAGAGGGATAGTAGAATAATCTTCTATCCAAATTACGGGCAAAGCCGCTGGGCGAAACTAGTAATGTAAAAAAATAAAAACATTTATAACACGAAATATGTAAAAAATAAGCTTCAAATAACATTATCTTAAAAGATCTCTTAGCTCCTAAATCCCTCAGTCGTTATCAAAGAGACACGTAAGAGGGTAGTCTGTCCTCATTCCATCTCTAATGACATGTAAATTCCTATTTACAGCCGAGATTCGGTCTTTAAGGTTTCTTTTAAAAAATAGGAGGGGATTTATTTACGTGTTACGTAGGTGGTTTCGATACACTACGTGTTGATAAATAAACATACACCGATATTGTAGATAATTTTTATATTGATTGTTTTCTATTAATATAATGTTGAAATAAATTATTTATTTTTTTGGTCTGACCAACCATAGTTTATTTAAATGACGCATTTATCAACATCTAGCCCTCAGCAACTCAATCCATAGAGAATCTATTCAACGGTAATTCAGGGAATCATGTAACATAATAATGCAAGACCACGTCCCTCCTTGAATATTCATTCCCCGCATATTGACTGGCTGCAGTCGAACGTACTCTCTACTATCAATGCCGTAATTGGCGGTTTATATTACCGATGCATCGATAATCACTCGATACATATTAACTAGCTTTCGAACATAAATAATAATTGAGTCAAACTAATATTATCATTGTAAAATGAAACTACATAATTATGCTACATTATTTAAACCAGATGTAAATCTTCATTGTTGGAGGGTCAATTGAAAAAAGATAAGTTCTTACGTAAAGCCTACTATATAGTTAATTGAGTCAAATAATAATAGTATTGTAAAATGGATATACATAACTGTATATAATAAATATATAAATGGAGCTACATAAATGAATGTATATTTAGATAAGATGTAAATGTTTATTGTTAGAAAATCAATAGAGTTATTACTTAATTTAGACAAAATATTATATGTAAAATGAAAACATAACTATGTACCTATATTTGAATGACATGTAAATCTTGATTGTTAAAAAATCGATAGAAAAAAGTTAAGTTCTTACTTAAAGCCTACTTGTAACTAGAGGGTCACGCACAATGCAGTTCCCCTTCATAAGTCGATATAAAGCTCTGCTGCATTAATGATCTCCTGGTACTCGAAGAAACTTAAAGAATTTCATTTATTTTTAACTTCTTCGTAATAACGTTAAGAAAAACATTTTATACTGTAAGTGTAGAGATGACTTACAACTAAGATCTTATGCAGTGAGTTTTACTAGAATAGTGTGGTGAAATTTGAATGAAAAAAAATACTGAAAAATTAATAGAAACTATTAGTTATTTTTTTTTATTTACAATTGTTTAGAAGTGTAGAGTAAAAACCTATAAAACGTTTTATTTATGCAGATGTTCTGACTTTAATTAATGTAAAGGTCGTCTCATCAGAAGAAAAAGACGTTGTTGAACGCTAAAATATATATGTAGATTAAGAGAATGTAATGTATTAAATAATAATTGAAGAATATATTTCTTATGTTTTCATTTAGTTGTAGAGAATCAGTTCGAACAAAGTTAGGATGGGAAAGAGGAGAGCAGTTGCGAGTCCGGCTCGTATTTATAGATAATTTAAGATATATTAACTTACGTCATTTGTGGAGACGAACCACGCCATTTCAGTGCTGGAGGCAAGTTGTCCGTTCACTAAGCATTTGATTTCGCTCTTCGTCCATCTGTTGTAGATATACACGACGGCTATCGCGTACCACCTTATGTAAGACATATTTTTTGTAGGATAAATTATGCCAGTATTATAAAATAATTTATAAACAAAATGGATAGTATAGTTTCCACAAGAATATTTTCTTTATTGTATATTTGCTTACACACAAACAAAGACATGATTAAAATTTATATAAAAATTGATCTCACCGTCTAGGCTGGAACTCGTACTTGACACAGTGCTGGAACCCCTTCCCCCGCACCTTCATAGAGGTGAGCACGAGGCAGTTGCCCACGAAGTGTGCCGTGTAGCCCACACCCTTACTAGTCTTGAAGCTGCGTACATAACACGAGTTAATTACTATAGTGTTGTACGCAATCTCTTTCAAGTATCCTAAAACCTAGTTCTGTAAATGTTATGAAATGAGTTCGTTTACACCGTAAAAAATAATTAAAAATATGAATATCTCACAGCGTTTCAGAGAACTTCTTATTTAATTAAAATGAAATCTTCACTAAACAATTCTGAAAATCCTTAATTACAAAATAGATAAAAAGGTGAAATGTATAATAATAATGAAAAGATCTCTAAGGGCACGGATACATAATTAATTGCGAAGAGAAAAGCTTCGTCTTGTGTTTATTTTTTATAATTAATTCCCCTGGGGTTTGTACAACTATCACTGCTATTCAGTCTAATTTATAAAATAAATTCAAAGACTGAGAACACACAAAGACTATATGTTTTTATCGAAAGTTAATAAAAAAACTTTTTGTTTCTTATATTATTATGTCATGTAATTAAAGCTTTCACTAAAATGTGTTTCTGGACCAGAAAATTAAAATTAGTATGGCAACAATAGAGAAGGCCCTGCTGGCACCAAGATTATTGTAACATCTGGCAATATGTTTTATGTCAACTATAGATACCAAATGCTATAACAAATAATAAGTAACCATTATGGTATGAGAGGAGCGCATAAAGACAAGTCCTGTAATTTTTATTACTACACATTTGAATACCAGGATAATAATTCAAAAATATATCTTACCAGGCTAACATAACTGCATAGCAACTAAAGCACTAACCTCTCCCATACACACAAACACACACACAGAGATACAAACATGTATAAAGTCTGTTTAAAACCATCTCATTACGAGACTCAAAATTCGAACTCCATTGAATTGACACAGCGCGTAGCCCCCGGACTTCGGTATGTTAGGTAATTATTTCAAGCTCCGTTACCTGGTACCTCCGCCAAAACACCGTGTATTTTGAGATTGAAATGTGATAGCAAAAGCCCGTAGGCGATGTAGCGAGGTCGAGTCCTACAATTAAACAATTACCCAGTAAGGGTAAGTTTATACTAATTGAATGTGTAATCTAACCTCTCTCTAGAGGAAATACTAATGTTTTCACTTAATTTGATGCTATTTTCAGGTGACAAATAGAATTATTAAGATTATTAAATATTCTCTCAGTGCTCAAAGACGTTGCTTAAGCCGTTTAATGATACCTCTGGGGAAACAAGGCTTCTCTTTATAAAGCAACTTAGTAAGTGTCTTCACGTCAATCCCAACATGTTTCATAACACGCTCTTACTTCACTCTTACCTTGATCTATGTTTTCTTATTGTATATTATTTCCTTTTATATCAAAATTAATAATTTATCTCAGAGTTCGATTCCTTTTTCTATTTGCAAATGTCATAAAATACACTATATCATATTTTTGTAACTGTTTCAACTTAATCGACAATATTTTTCTATGAAAATACGAAATTTTGTTCATGTTAATTATAGGTAGGACAGAATTGTATGATAAAGTATTTTACATTATAATTATTTCACTATTACTGCTTAAAACACAGTACTCATTAAAAATCTTTCGCTACCCGTCAACCTGGATACAGAAACAGAAAAATCATTGATACAAGCGAGAAAATTATAAAAGTCAGTTTAAATAAAATATTTAAACACTGGTGTAGATCCAGCTATATTTAATAAAATAATAATTTGTAGTCATTTCAGGTTAGATGGATATATATAACAAAATAAATAAACGAAAACATTTTATCTGACATGTAGGAACCTACTATTGTACAGAGCAAGAAAAAGCACAAGTAGCGAGTTTTTTTTTTAAAGTATTTTGGATCAGTCATTAAAATTTAATTCGTTCGTATATTTAAAATTAAATATAGGAAACGCTTTGGCAAATTAATGATAATTAATTTAGTATTACTCCAGTTGGGTAAATTGTCCATACATTATTAATTAATATAGAATATTACATATAACAACTCCGTATTGCAGACGAGAGATAGCATTATAGTTTGTAATATCATTTTCGTCTAATAATTATTTGTAGTATAGTACGAAGTTCAACATAGCAGATATTAAAGATTGATTGATTGATTGTTTGATGATGATATTGATATGTTGATATAACAGTGTATCAAATTATACAAATGGTTGATATACTGACTCCAGGTTAGCCGTTTATTTGTCATCAAAATTCTTACCAATATAAATATGGTTTCTCTCGCTCGATGTTCACGGAGTTGATGGGATCCAGTCGAAACCAGGTGGTGAAGGTAAAGCCGTTCTCGTAGGGCCAGCGAGCCAGCGGCGGCAGTACCACCGCCTGCGAACATTAATTATTTTAATATCTACAAACACAGTTTCGTTTGTCTATACATTACACAATACTAAATTATGTAGTGTTAATTTTTGTTATTCTAAATCTTAAAATTGCATGCGCTTTTTAAAGATAGTTATACAGACAATATTGACTGAAAAAAAAACAAACATAAAACTTGTATAACCGAAGTGAATGACTATTACAGAAACAAAGTATCGATTGAATGGGAAGTACTCGGTGAAAACGTTTCAGCCGACGAAAGAGCTCCAATCCGAACAATCCCTTCTTGTAAGGATTCCTTTTCTTATATCGTCAATAAAATCTGCATACGTTTCCTTTATAGCGAAACTGAAGTTCCCTTATCTTTTAGATTTATTCAAAGGCTTTATGGACCGACGTGAAATAAGTAATGGAAAGCCACATGTAGTTTATTTTAAAACTATTACAATGTGTAGGAAACAAGTAGGAAAAATAAATAAACAAAAATATTCACTGCGTCTAGTCAAGGACTGTACAACATTTCACAGAGTTTGAACAATTTATAAATAAATAAAAAACAGTCAACTTTTTTGAAAGTTATAAATATGCAACAAAGTTACCAGGACTACATAAACGAGAAGCAGTAAAACGCGAACCGTTACGCACTAAACACTGCTATTATGTATTAGGGCTACACCTCTCCGTGAAATATGGTCTTGGCCTAACGCTTCGCATATTGGGCTCGGCACGTTAACCCCATTTTTATTTTTGACGAAAATTTATGTTAAAAGGTTATTTACGTGGTGTTTATCGGCACTCAGTGAAAGGGCGATATAATATGTTAGTCCCTTATGTGAAATAAATAACAAACATATTAATATTAATTATTAATTTAACACGTTCTAATTTGTTACAAACATTTAAATGGTCATAATAATAAAATAGGAACAAAATAAAATTACTCTAATAAATTAAGATTAAATAAATAAGTTTATATTACAAAGATATATCTAATATTGTTCAAAAATAATTTAAGATATTGGAAGGAGGAATGGGGGGGGAACCATTTCTAAACAATTTTGTTTTAGGTAAATGCACAAGGTGCAATAAGAATATTTTTATCATGAACCCAAAAAGACTGAAAGAATCCTTCTTATAAAGACATAAAGCTATCTCAAGTGGGCAGATAAAAGATAGGAATCTGTCCAATTATGGATTGTGGATGTGTGATGGACTATGGATCGAGGTAACAACTAAACTATAAGATACCCTGGACTAAATTTAGGTTTAAAGAACTATATTTTTTTTTCTCAAGGACACTATAGTTCACTTATGAGCATAGTAATAATAATATAATAATAAATAATAATTCGTATTTATGAACAATCTTTCAAATATGTATAATATACGAAACAAATTTTTACTTATATATGAGATTAGTTCGACAAAGTTAAAAAAAAAATGTCCTTATCATTAAATTATCCAACATAATTTTAGAGACATATAACAAAGTTATTTCTGGAGCGAAGCATTGAGAGGCATTTAATCTTCCCTGGGGAGTCGTACATCGTTTCTAACATCGCATGCATGCTCTAAGTAAAGACTCACAAATATTAAAAAAAAAAACACTTTTATATTCCTTTATATATTCTCGATACATATTAAAACAATGTTATAAGTAGATGTAGTAAATTTGTTGTTTGATTTCTCTCCTTATTTTAAGTTAAATTGTAACCATCAGATATAAATAATGCATAATAACAGCTGTCAATCAACAGTAAGTACTCAACATACAATATACGTACATACAGACTCGTAAACTGAATATTTAAGCAGCATCTCTGACTGAACATAAATCAAGCCACTAAAAGCTGAGCGGCAAACAAAAATGTTTTATAAACAGCAAAACACTTAGGGAGTTACTTTTGTATTGTTTCTAAAATCTTTTCCTTTCTTTGTTTCGTCTCTTGTGTGAAAATATGATCTAAAACTTTGAATTCAAAGAGACGAGCATTGACTTCAGAAAATGAATCTTTTTTTTTTTATTATAAGAATAGAATATTAATTATACACCACTTTTTTTTGTGTTTTATTATTCAATAACTTGTCTTTTATAATAAATATTAAAAATATTAACGCTATAGAATAAGAAAGTCGATCTAAAACAATGACATTCCTAAAATTTAAAATGCAGATACATTTAACAATTCGCTTCAAAGGAAAATGCGATCCGATACAATAAGCACCTTAATTACCATGAGGACTCTATTTCATTGAACGCTTTTTTCGATAACAGAAAGTCGCATTGAGGCAGATGTTTCGTGTCTAATAACTCTCGAGCTCATGTGCTGATAAAGACAGGAATTTATTAATTAAAAACTTTTCTACTTTTCGACTATTACATTACCAAAAGTTCATTGTGAAAAAAAAAGGTTTTATTAGAAAACGAGGATTTCTCTTGAAAATTCTGATGGAAAAACCTTTTTGTTACATTAACAGAGATTTTGGAATAAATCACTCCTACAGAGTACACAAAAAAACCAACATCACTAAAAATATTTCCCAGAGAGAGCATTCGTAGTGTTGCTCACGCAAGGACTGCGTGTACACAGGGTTTGATTACCGAACATATTTCATCCTCACGTAACATCTCGCCCTGGTATTACCGTAGCGCGGGATAAGATGCGTCAGTTGACCGTCAGATCTTCGGATAAGGTAGACAGAGAGAAATGGTGGATCTGGGGCGGGTCTACAGATAAATAACGAAAAAAACGGACCAGTGTTGAACATTAATTTTAGAAAATGAGGGTTCTGTATCTAGATAAATGTAACAGACCAACAAAGTTATTAGGTAATAAATTAAACATTAGATCTAATCAAACTCAAAGACATTAGCTAAATACTACAAAGATATAAATAAAGTGAAAATAAAAAGAAAACATTAGTTAGGTACAAGCTTTTTCGATCGAACTCTAAATAAAACGGACATAAGCAGGTCTACTATGTCACGGATTACGTCGGCTGCCCGTATTTGAATAAGAATTGCCAATAAGAAGAGAGAAGCCGCTTAAACGATGCTCCCGGAACGTCCTGTTTGCCTGGTATCGATCTGGATGATGGCTCCTGTATATATTTTTGAACTAACCACAAAACATCCAATTAACTTTAGATTTACGAAAGAATTTATTTAAGGTTTGTCAAAAAAAAAAATATCAACTTTCAGACCATTGTTTCTTAGTTTTCCTCTGGATTTAATATTTAAGAAAAAATCATGCAAATTTGAAATCTTTAAGTCCATAAGAGTAAGTTATGTTGTCTGTATTTCAGTCTGTCACTGTTAAAGCTTTATTAATTATTGCGACCTGTGTTATATATACTATATGTATCCTCAATATGTTTAAGGTACTTACAAGAAATTACAAATCTCGGTTTACAATAAATCATAAATCAAATATTCAATTCTAAAGAATATATTAAATTCATGACGAGAGGCGAGGTGAAATTTTAAATACGTACCGAGGAATCCATTATCGAAATGTATTAATTAGTACCATTTAGGCGCGGTCGGTCCCTGTTGTACTATAAATTACCTCCTATATTCGCTTAGCACGAGTTTTAATTAGTTCACGCCTCGGAGGAGTTTAGCAAATCTTTTTATTTACGTCGGGACATTTTACATGAACCGTTTTTAATTGCAGCCTTGGTCGGCTGTAATTTAATCATAAATATAAGTTTTTTAGCACGCTTTACTTAAGATAACATTAAGTAAGTTACTAAGCGTAATAAATGGATTATGATTAACATAATAGTTGTATAATAATTAAACAAAAAATTTAAAACATTGCTTTTCTCATGATGATTATATCATAATTATTAAAACAAATATTTGTTATTCAAGTTCCAAATACGATGTTATAACGACAAACAGAGCAAAAAGCACCCGATCACGAGCCTGTTGGCATCTGCGCCGCATAAAGTATAACATCTATATAAATAAAACACTTGCTAATAGCCCGTCGTTACTCTTCATTTGGTCTGAATTATTGTCTCCGGACGGCAGGTGGTCCCCGGAGACGGTCTTATTAAATTCCAACACAATTGGATTCAAACTCGCCTCGTTACAAAACTTGCCCGGTGCTTCGATTTTCCTGTTTTCAGGTATAACAACAACTTTATTAGAAACTCGATATTTTGCTGCTGCAATAAACTTTGTTTTGTTTTGATATGAAAGAGTAACAACAGTGCTTGATAGTTGGTAGTACCGTGTAGTCATACCGACCTTTATAAGTGAATTCTTGATATTGTACAAAAATAAACAATCTACAATAAACGTACTTTGATGAAATACTCATCACGAGACATGAACATCGTGATATTAAAACTTCGAGTATATTGATAAAAGAGTTCGTCGATTTCATATTGCATTTCGGCAATTGTTCGATTCTTTTTTAATTCTTTTGGGAGTCGCACTAGTTTTATTAAACTAAATTGAAATTCCTGAAAATGTACAATCTTTTTTTAATCGAAAACTGTTTTAATGTATAGGTTTTTGTAATAATAAACAATTCAATTAAATCTCAAAAATCCCAACAACTTGGTTGGATATAATAATATTGAAATATGTTTTAAAAATAATAATAATAATAATAGCCCAGGACAACTTACACACATTAATCTAACCCCTAAGTAAACAAATTATTTGCTTGTGTTAAAGGTGTTAGACAACGATACAAATACATATAAATAGTCAGGAAATAAGTAGGTACTGTTAAAAAGCGGTGGCCGAGGAGTAGTACACGAATATTTAATAATTATTAAGACAACAGATAACTTGATTCGATTACCTTCAAATTGATAACCGGTTGGTAATTGGTACAGTTTCTTTAATATTTCAATGACACGTACTGTTATAAAACGAAAGTGAAACGCAATTCAATGGTTGTTCGTTATTATATAGAATATGTCAACAGGGGGCGTAGCTCAGATGGTAGAGCGCTCGCTTAGCATGCGAGAGGTACCGGGATCGATACCCGGCGCCTCCAATTTTTTACAAATATTTTTTACATTAATATTTTAAGGTCAATTTTTGTAACTATTTAAATATATATTTATCTTTTTAATATATCTAATTCAATTATTAAAATCAGAACCAAAGTAAAGCTTAGAAGTCAAAGAAGATTAGTTTATAATTAATTATGCCGCTACTAGGAATATGATGTTAATATTTACGAGATATGATTTTAAATTAAAATATGTAATAACATATTTAATATTAAAATAGTATATCAAATTATAATAATATTAACAGTGGCAGGGGTCAATCATCTTTAGAAGAGGAAGTGGCTACAGACATCGGTCTGACGATAGAGTCAATCTACTCTCTAGTCTTATTATAATCTAGTCGTATTAATACCTCAGATTCAAATAATATTTGCTTCATATGGACTTTGAATCTTTCGCCATACATTTAATTGTAATATAAATTACAATAAATGCTAAGCTTAGAATGACTGTGACAAAAATTAAAAAAATATTAAAATTTTTGGTGTGAATATTATGAGCACTAGTTGAAAATAAAATGTACTTTCATCCTAACGGGCCAACGTAATTACTACTTCAAGTTAATTAATACATTTAAAATTAAAGTAAAATTATACTATTAAATGATATGTAATGATATATGGCTTACTATTAGTAATTACAGCGCTGATGAAACATCTAGTTTTAGACATACGTGACAAACCAAACGCAACTAATATAAAGGCGGCAACAAAGCAACATTGTAGGTACTATCGATGACAAAAAATGTATCAGAAAGTTTTAACTTCTTATATATATTTTACTTTTGTAGTTTTGTATTTTAGCCCTTGTCTATCTGGGATAGAAACAAGGTTCAATGACCCGCAAATAGCAGATTTGTAATGTTAAAAGAAATCAATCTTAAAATATATCTGCTCATTCATTATGTTCTCCTGATATCCCGTAGATACAAAACATAACCCTTCAGGGGTTTAATGTTCAGAAGTTTTTTTCCCAAAAGATACAGCTACTGCTAAGTTTCTGGTTGAATGCCTTCTTTCGAATATTTTCCAGGTAGTCTCGGGACACCGTGTCGCACTGGGTTATGCTATCCTAGTGATCGTGAGAATGTAGATCACGAATGATATTTATCCTGAAGATATTGGACATCAGATTTTATTTCTCTTATTAATATTGAAATTCAAAAAATACTTATAATACCTTATACAAAAATATTATATACAACTTACGTTATATGTATATTCCTTTCTATTATATATATATTATAGATTTATTCACTTATTCGTTAATAATAATAACTATAACTAACTCAAAACAAAAATTGTATTAAAATTGTATTGGATTCAGTACGTCATTAAAGTACGAATGATTATTACGTGATTTTAAAGCCTACTAATAACGGGGGCTCAGATGGTAGAGCGCTCGCTTAGCATGCGAGAGGTACCGGGATCGATACCCGGCGCCTCCAAATTTTTCCTTTTTTTGATGGGATCACTGATTGTTTTTTTGTTGTAAAAGTCTTAACAACAGTTTCTTAAATATAATGGTTTATGTCACTTCGACTTCGACTTCACCCATAAAATTGTCATCCTGTTTTAGGAGGTGCGACTTCGCAAAAGTGTCTTTTATTCAAATGTTGTATTTCACTTTTAAAAATTTCGTGATGAAACTCTTAGTTTTTAAATTGACAAGCATTGTTTAAGAAAATTGAAATGAAAAAAACATTCATAAAAGAAATAGTTTTAGCAATATTGCATAAAAAAATCATATAATTGCTATTTGCAAAACATGCTTGCACGTTCATTAGTCACTACTCCAGTTAACCCAACTACACTCCAATCAATGTATACGTACCTAAAGTATGTTATAGCTTTGTAATTTATATCCAATATAGATTTAATAATTCATAAAGATGTAATAGTTCTATATATCTTAGTAACGTTACTTTTTTTTTTATAAAATGTTCAACATACTTTATCTTTCTAATCCAATTAAAAAAAGAACTTAATTTAAACGAGTGATCTATTTCTTAATATATAATTTATTTGATAAGGATATGAAAATTGTAAAAATGATAAGTGAAACTCACAGATCCCTTCCTGCCGGGGAAGCTGAAGAACACGTCGGGTCCATTGCGGTGCGGCATCTGACGCAGCACGTTCAACAATTTAGCGGAGTGCCGCGGCTGAAACAAAGCGTCAACAGTCAATTTTGTTATTTGTTTCTGGTTAACACTAATTAATTATTAGTACAAACAACATGACAAAATATAATAATTCAATAACGAAACCTACCAAATAATTCACATTTGAAAGTTAATAACTATCCCATATCCATTAATCTATCTATTAATTATACATATATATATAGTAAGTTATTGAAAGTGGGGGTAATGTCTTTTATTCATAATTAAGATGATCTAAAAAAAACAATAACAGAATTGCAAGGAATATCCATTACATTTATACTAACATTCCGAAAACCATGGTTTCTTTTTATTTCTCGTAATAATGAAATGTAGAAGGCAATTTATTAAAGCACCGTGAGATCACCATCCCCTCACGTGTAATGAAAGATGCTCATTACGGTGGTATAATTCCTAGTTAAGTTGAGGAGAGGAAGAATAATAGGAACAAATAACCACTAATTTGCCAAATTCACTAGCGCAGAAGTTAGTATATGATTGCGATAATTAATGGATAATTAAAGGAAATCAATACCAATTTATAAATCATTTTACGTAAAATAATATAATACTTTATAGTTTCTTACGTTATAAATACAAAAAACACAGTCATAAAGTAATATTAAAACTTTAGTAATGTATTCTTGAGATAAAAAGATACATAGCGTTTTAAAGAAAAAACTAAAGAGTAATTGTTAGTATAAACAGCAACATTTTATAAATATTCTTTGCCTTGCGAATGACAACAAACGCAAACAAAGCCAGTTTTCACAGAACATTCGTAATCCCGCTTTAAACGAGATAACTGCAATGGCGAGCAAGCCAAGCCGAGATAAATTCCACAGCCTCCCCCGCATTGTTTTTCTCGTGTACCAGGCCAACATAAACGGGAGGAGACAGTAATACGCGGCTAAGTACGGGGGTGCTGCTTTACGTTCAATTAGTGAAACCACGAACGCTCTTCAAATTTGCATCGTAATATAGCAGCCGTAATTAGTCGACAGGAATGCCAACCGCCAGGGCTACCCTGTGTTTATGTTGCCTTGGTGGAGGCTGGCATTTTGTATGAGTTATTTTAACTTTTGTTTCGCCATATTTTGTGTCCGGTTGGTTATTTAGAAAACCGCCAACGTTTATTTTTATGTTAAGGAATTATTTTAATTCAAAGAAAAAATACCATTAATTTGAAGCCCCGCGGCTTTAATTAAATAATGCTCGAACAATAAACAATGTTGCATTCATTTATTTCAGGTAAACTCGCGGCAAAAAAAATATATTTTTAATTATGAGTAATTTATTAACTTATATAAAGACATATTTTTTTTATTCATAACAGCTAAAAACCTACCCATTTTCCATTGACTGCCTTCATAGCGTTGAAGAGCTGCTTGAGTTCCTTAACTGTGACGCTGTAGCTCGCCAGCACGCCCAGCATCTCTATGAGTAGATCTGCGAAATTACGTAAACTTTAAGAACAGATATAAAAATACTATACACTTTTGTGTAATAGTAAATATTTATTATTTTAAAATATATGGTTATTATATCTAGAAACTTATAAAAAGTCTTTAAAATAACTCCATATATACTATTTACATTGAGCTGTGGTAAAATATTGTCTGTTCATCATTAAAAAGCTTATCATTCATGTGCACGGCTCTCAGTTTCCTAAACTAATAAACATCATTGTGCCTATATATTATTCAACCCTCATTCGAAGTCCTATAAACAATGAGCTCACAATCGATCGCATATTATATGAAAACTAGTCCTCGCGTAAAGACAACATTAATAGATACCACCGCAACGTGAACCAACAATTTGCATAATGGAATCACTTCGCTTCCATATCGCGTTACGTTATTCCATTCTAAGCCCAATACAATGTATCTGAATGTTCGCCACTGAATTAGGTATTCGTATCAAATTAATAATTCAAGTGACACATTAATCGGAATACCAAATGGGAGAGAACTGATGCTTCGTCGCGCTAAATGGGGTGTAACGTGAACATTGTACATGTCTGAATATGTAACATATACTCTCACATACAGACAGACAACTCTTTAGAACTTTGATAAAAGAAGTTGTTCTGATTTAAGTTGTCTTTGTCTGGTATTCTGAATATTACGTCTTTATTAACCATATATACTGAAGTTTGTTATACAGACAATTACAGTGAAATTATATCTAATAATACAGTAACATACAGTTAATTAAAAAATATAATTAATTAATTACTGCTGTCATTTCGTGAATGTCTATATTATATACGTATAGCATATAACATGGTAAATAACTCTATGTGCATATATATAGTTTTAGAAACTTAAAATGTAAATTTAATAATACACATACTATGTTTTATCAGAATTTGTCTATACCTTGTGATTTTAACTATATGTATGTTAACAACCGTCAGTACGGTTGTAGGAAAAACAAACGCCTACGTTGCACCAGTATCGGGTACCAGGGTGTTATGAACATAGAAGGTATAACAATCGTCAACATTCGGGCGTTATTAGGTTGACTGGCAACTGCATTCAGCAATGCGGAGCTAAAACTGGATTATAGCTGACAGAGTTAATTTTGCCTATGTTATGCGTTTTATAGTTATGTAATAATTAATTCTTAGGTAAAATTGAAAAAACAATATAGTTTTAAACATTGTACACTATACATACAATGTTATAAGTATGTAAGAAATTGTTGAAATGTGTATAAGGGTACATGACTAAGGGGTCATAATAAAATAAAAACGTCTTAATTTATATTCCAGAGATACATAAACTTTCCAAGAAAAAAAAGAGAATGGTGCGTCCCAAATTTAAATCAATTTCAGGGAAAAATATTAAAATGAACCGAAATTCTCGGTAAGAAAATATCTTCTTGTTCATTAAGTGAAACAACATCGTCTGCTATTTTATAATTTTTATGATTGTTAGCATTGTTGGAACGTTTTATTGGATTAAATCGTTCTTAAGAACATTATTTCTTCGTAACAACTTAACATACTTAACGACAAGTTAGTGAAGGATAACATATTAAATTAAAATATCACGCAAATGTTAAGTCAAATTTAACTTTTATAAGACTTTGCGATCTCTTACAAAACATTGTCAAGTGAATGTACAAACAAGATCTCAAGTTATTTATAACAAAGACTTATTTCAACATTGTTGTCTTTTATTTTTAATAGTAATGGCTTTAATGGGCATAACTGTTTGGAACAGTTAATTTATTAAATAGTTTGTGACACAATAACGTCCGAATTGTATGACGGAGTAATCCCGGGCTAATCCCGGTGAATCGTAAAGCAGCCTGGGTCCGGATTGGACCGCGCTTAGCAAGTTAAATTCAGGGTTTTACTTTATTGAAATAACTGAGTTTCCTCATGTTCTCAGCTCAGCTACATCCGTCTGTAATGTACTATTAAATTCTTATTCACCAAAATAAGGTTAAAAATACTTTGCCCTCATTTAAATGCATCAGCGTAAAATTTTTTAATTCAAAATAAAGATATAATATTCAAGAAGTAGGTTAAAACGCATCAAGAAATTTATTTCCACATTATACCAAAATATGAAGTCCAAATCTCGATTTCCATTATATATGTATATACATACATATCAGAAACGCTAGGCCCCTCGCAGCCAGCCGCCGGCCCCGCAGACAATAGACACTAATGAACTTATTTTGTTGACAGAGCCGTGTCACTATTGACGCATTGTTTTAGATTAAGCGACGATACAATAGCATAATATGTCAATTAGTAACATTTACATACAACATTGTTATTTTATTATTTTCTTAAATAATGAACTGTTGTTATCTTCAACTAAACAGACAGACTTTAAGACTTTTATTTACCTATCATTAAAATACATTTTAATATTTGAAGTTCAATAAAAATAACATAATAGATATAAATAGAATTCTAATTTGAATTCTAAAAAAGATATCCACTTTTTTATATTATAAACAAAACTTTATTGTGTATAAAGTGAAAAGAAAAACTTAGACAAAAAGTAAAATAATTGGAGGCGCCGGGTATCGATCCCGGTACCTCTCGCATGCTAAGCGAGCGCTCTACCATCTGAGCTACGCCCCCTGTGTTGGAACTGTCCAATTTTTAAACCACTTTCAGCCGGCATTGTGGCCTTTGAAAATTGTGACGTCAAAACTTGGCGAACATATACAACAATTTAAAACACATG
The DNA here is from genome assembly GCA_959347355.1 of Napeogenes inachia. NCBI lineage: Eukaryota > Metazoa > Arthropoda > Insecta > Lepidoptera > Nymphalidae > Napeogenes > Napeogenes inachia. The sequence goes on along the minus strand of OY365793.1, from coordinate 16,785,686 downwards.
ATCCGATTTCCTTGTAGAAACCTATTTCCAATTAACTTATTAGCTGCATTTCAATTAATATCCTATTCATCAAACATTTTTAAAATGTTGAAAAAGTCAAAAGCTGCTTGTCAGAGAGAAAATTGTTTACAAAATAACGAGGTATTGCCAGCAATATTAAGATAACATGTGCATTTTGAAGATAATTAATCCCTGTCTATATTATGAGGATATTATATAAAATAAAAGGGATATTTTTTTAGAATAAATATAAAACTTATTTATCTATCTTAACAATTTTTTTATTTAATAGCTGTTCTCCGTCACTTCTTCCGCATAGACTTTAGAATTGCTTTACATTTGAGGCCTAAAGATCTAACCCACACAATAGGTAGAAATGTGGCGGATATTAGATTTTTTTATGGTTGTTTATATTTGTATACATAACATTATACAATATTATTTATTTATACAGAATTCCCAGGTACACCCGAGAAACAATATTTGGTTGGAAATTATATTTTTAACAAAAACTGACAGATACCTACCTGAACTACTCAATTTGAATGATCACTACATTAACAAAATGAACAGTGGTTATCTGTTTTTACTGGAAAATAGAAAAATAATGAATAAAACTTTCCAAAACAACAAATAAAAAAATTATAGTAATAAGACTTAAAAGGGTTAAACATTTCACATCACTACCAGGATTGCATACGTTGCAAGAATTAAAACTTTCGAAGAATGAAGGTACAAATATGTAACGAAGGATGAACCGATGGTACTCTGTTTCGATATGATGAACATTATGATATGATAAAAAAAAAACATTTTAATAATTAAGTGATACAAGTAATATACCAAGGATTACCAAGATTTTTTTAAGAATTACTAAAGTTTGCACAAAAAGAAAAGATTATTCGCCATATCTTTTTCATAGTCACGATTCCTGGATGGGTTGGGTTTAAGTTAGTGAATAGAAAGTAACCAATCTTATTTCAGATAATTAAGTAACTACGTGGGTAGGTATTATGATAGGCAAGGACTTTACCTACTGTCATTTTCAAAAGCTGTGATGATGAACTTATGGGACATTTATAAAAAAAATACGGATATATCAAAAAGTATCTCGTGTAAGAAAATAATAAACAAAATTTTAACGGTATCATCAATATTAATATGTATTTATTCATGATATGACACAATTCAATGATCATGATTAGATAAGTTTTAACGAATTCGCATGATTACTATTAAGACATTAAAGCACGTACAAGGTAATAATTGTCTTTTACTTAGTTTTGACGTTAAATAAATTATTTATATTATAAAACAATATAAAACAAGGAATAAAGACATTGAAAAACATCAAATATGTAGGAACCACATATAAGTCATATAAAGAACTAATTTTATTCTATGTAATAAAAAAATACTTACGAGTTAATAAAGAAGTTCCTGAAATATGTTAGATACATCCAAGGAGTGAAAATTGTGCTATACTACTACTGCTATAGCGAAACTATTTCTATTACGGCATATTCGCGCACATTCCCTAAAATGTTTTCCTTTTTCTATCTTTACTGCGCTGATACGGATCTAATAATATAAGATTATTTATATTATAGAAGGATAACGGGCGAACTCAAAACATTATTAATATTCACATTATCACCAGGGCATCAAAAACTTTTAAGAGTATGTCTTAAAAAGCTTTACATGTGTTTTTTTTATAAATATCATAGTAGCATCCCTTACATCTGTCAGCTTACATAAAAAGGAGGGTCGGCCGCATTACTAAATACATAAAAAGCGTCGTGACAACCACTTTAGTAAGGATTCGAAAGGGTTGTGTTTGTATCCCACGACTACCAGGATGACATGATAGACAAGGATGTGTTCTAAGTAAAGATCGTTGATAGACTCCGAATAAGGAATATAAAATTGTCGGCCTCATCTTGTTTCTGACTTTAAGACTAATAGGTAGTACAAATAAAAATATAGTTGGGCTTTTTGCTAATAGTTTTGGCAAAGCCATTAAATTCGTTAATTACATCTTAAATACAAGCACTGTCCATGTTTGATTGATGCGGGCTTGGCTTTAATTTAAAGGGTTACGGGTGATATGATGAAAAAAGATAACACTTCAAAACGCTTATTAATAATTATAACAAGATATAAAAATATGAAATATTATTTTTAGTAAATGAAAAAATGTTATGGAGTAAGAATTTATTAATTATAATGTAATAAGCTGCGCAGTTAAAATATTTTGTTACTAAAATATTTTTGCTTACAGAATACAAAGTACATAATTAGTTTTTTTCTACATGGACTAAAATACGACATTTTAATAAACATAAACAAAAAATTATTGGAGGCGCCGGGTATCGATCCCGGTACCTCTCGCATGCTAAGCGAGCGCTCTACCATCTGAGCTACGCCCCCGATAACTAACCTAACAAATTTCATGTACTGTTGTCGGCCAAGTACAACAAAGCGACAAAGAGGTAGCCGCGGGCAAGGACAACGCGATATTAAAACTGTCTCTGCAGTGTGCCTTTCACTTTGCTCATACATCAAATAATAAATGCTTGATGTAGGTAATGCGAGTTCGACGATGTTGTATGCGTTTGAAGAGTTATGCTATGTTTCAACTTGGTACATGCGGATATTGTCATCATTAAAGTTCTTAAAAACAATATTTCTACGATACATTTGACTTAACATATTGATATAAAAATAAGATGGAGGCGCCGGGTATCGATCCCGGTACCTCTCGCATGCTAAGCGAGCGCTCTACCATCTGAGCTACGCCCCCTGTTATTACAAGTTTTCAATATATGTGTAACTATAATAAAAATCATTCTAATAATTCAAACTAAGAAATTAATACTAACGTCTGATGTTAGTATTAAGTTAACAAACAAACAAATACATTTAGTGAGTATGTGAAGGAATTAATTGGTTTAATTAAAAAATATTTTTTTTTTATTTTTGATGCAAACGCGTCGTCAGTCAGTCAAATAATACTTAAATTTTTACGATTAATAGTCTAAGTACTAGGAAAACAGAACATCAGAACATGTAAAGATCAATTTTAAGCATGGCCTACCTGCTTTTATATCAATTGTGCAAGAAACCAAGGGAATCCCTTCTCTTTTTGCATATGTCGGTCGGTCTATTTCAAATAAGGCCCTACTTACAGCTGTAATGTCTAATGGGTTTACATTTTTATCCCACGAGTAACAGGATCTCATAAGTAAAAAGAGATCACGAGCTGAATCAAAATGTAAAAACAAATAAAATGTTAAATAAAAAAAATTGGAGGCGCCGGGTATCGATCCCGGTACCTCTCGCATGCTAAGCGAGCGCTCTACCATCTGAGCTACGCCCCCTGTGTAAAAGTAGTTAAAATTTACAAGGTAAAGTTTCATAAGCAAAATAAAATTGAATTGCAATACCGGGTTGCAGTAAGCAAAATATCTGGAGCATAATTTAATACAATATTAGTTTACTTTGTAGGTAACAATCAGTATTAAAGAGATTAAATCTTGCGCTAATATTGTTTACTCTAAGTTACACGTATTCGTTTCATAAAGACTATAAAAAAATATTTATTTAAATAATGTTAATGATATAAACGTCATTATGATCAATGAGATAATTATGACTTCAACACTTATTTTAAATTAAAAAAAATAGTTAATAAAAAAAATCTAAAATAATATGATTTTAAAAGTCAGAAAATTGTAGAATAGGTGAAGACTGTAATACAATAAATTATTGTATTCTGTATATGAAACTTTACCTTGTATATTTCAAGTAGTTTAACACAGGGGGCGTAGCTCAGATGGTAGAGCGCTCGCTTAGCATGCGAGAGGTACCGGGATCGATACCCGGCGCCTCCAGTACTTTTTATTATTGTATCTTTTTGATTTTTGTAGTCATTCTAGAATAATACCTATTATTTTTAAGTCTTTCCAACTCATTACGGTCATATCTGGTTCATAAAAACTCTTTTCTCATTATATCCCTGTCTGTATTCATGTTACAAAAGCCCGCCAACCCTTTGACCCTTTGCAGTTGAGACGTCAGAAAGGTATTTTGGGATAAAGATATAACGAGCTCTTAGTTTTGTCATAATATTATCTTTTTTTATATAATCATATTTTTTATTTTACAAGACAAGGCCCTGCTTTTTGTTTCAGGCTATTTCATTTACTTTACTTTTCATTTTAGGTTCAGTTATATTTCGGTTCTTCTTTCTCTGTATTTTTCAGCACCCGTCAGGAGAAATATTTCGTACAAAAGATTTATGTTCTTGCATTTATGAAAGGAATATTGAAACACATTTTATTCTGTCACCTTTTCCGGGTCTTTGTCGTCTTGAAAGCAATAAATACAACATTCTAAAGTAATTAAAGGTATTTCTTATGAAATAGTATATGAGTGAATTATATATACATTCATATTGTTGAGTTTTTAAAATAAGTTCCCATGTGTCAAAATCAGCATGCCTTTATCCGAATAGGCCATTATAAAAATGTTCTTTCATCCGGGCGCGCTGACCCGGTTTCCTTGTGTCGCAGGGATAAAAAATCACGAGAGAGGCAAATCAGGCACCGTTAGACTACAATAGACAGGCAGGCAGGGGCGCGTCGACGTATGAACTATGACAACGAGAAAAAGACATATCGTTTCATGCTTTCCCAGTAGAAACATATTGAATAACATTTAGGTACTATCTGAGCTTATACAAATATTTTTCGTAAAAGTAATATGCTCTTTTCGTTTTAATTAAAATATCGTGTTTTTGTTGAAAAAAAAAAATCATTAAAATATGAAGAGCATGCACATCTCATAATCTCGTACAACATATTAATTTGACATGAGAGAATAAAAATTACCTCAGTGATGACACTCAAGGAACAAGAGCTGCTCCATATTCTAATATTATAGCGAATATTTTGAATTGAAGAGACCATTAAAATATTTATATTTAATTATTAACGGAGACCCTATAGAGTAGTAAACTTTTTATATTATTCATAGTATTTTACTTTTTTCTAAAATATATACTTTTGACATAATGAACGTGAAAATATAAACATTTTAGGCTTATATAGTGGTACTTTAATGAAAAAGTAATATGTATTAATAAATAAGTAGTAGTTAGAAAGAGAGAAAGAAATATATGGTTAAACACTGTGTAGGTGATATGTTTTATTTGTACTAGTTTTTTTTATTTGTTTCACATAACTGAATGCAAAATGCAAAAAAAATTTGACAGCTTGTCATGGAATTGAGTCATTTATGTATTGAAATTGTGTAATTAAAATAGCAATCTTTTCTATTATAAAAAAAAAAGAAAAAGCAGTACATTTTTTTTGTTGATTTTTTAGATTTGTAATATACATAAATTGCAATCTTTACCGGATAACTGTTTAAATAATCTGATATTAACAAGTCTGACTTTTAAAAATAAAGCCATTATTTTGAAAAAACGAAAGATAAGAAAGGAAAGATGAATGAATACACAGACAGGGATTGAAGAAAAATTGATCATCCGTCACTTTTACCCTTAAGGACGTGCAGTTATAATAGCTAATTAAGAACTTTTCTGGGAGATCATGGTACTATCACGGTAAGAGTACTCCATATTTGGTTAAATATTATTTTTTAAAGATTTTGTTTGTACAAGAAAGAAACTTTATATTTTTTTTGTACGAAGTGTTTATTTTTTTAGAGCATTTTCTTAACCCTTTCTTAAGATTTCTTAATGTACCAGGATACAAGAACAAACAAGGAGTTTATTAAGTCGTAAGAAAGAGATGGGTTGCACATGGCGTAGGGCTTGTAAATAAGGGGAGCGCGCCTAAGGAAGGACCCATTGCTTAAAGGGCGTGTCAATATCAACCTTTTATACCAGGCTACCATAACTTGTAAAGACGTTTTAAATATCCACTAATAAATATGCTACTAAACAAGAAGAAAAGAGAAATTACACAGTTCGCAGGCTAGTGACATGTAATTTAGTCAAATAGTAATTTAAAAAAAAACTGTAGACTAGAATTAAGTCAGTACTGACCTGCGACAACAGTCTCTGCCCTTGGCAGGCGTTGCAGCACGTGGTGAATAAGGCCCACGTCGGTGCAGGCCTGCAAGTTACGCACACTCTTGCGCAGGATCGCGATGAACACGGACCAGATCTCCGCCTGTTAATATGTACAAAATGAGTAACAGAAAACAACAATTTGCAATACTTACGATTGTGTGCATTTGTGCTTTAAGAAGTAAACAAATATCTTTCAACGCAAATCCTGGATCCACTTACGTAAATAACAGAACACATTTCAAATTAAAACTATTGCATTGCATTATTAAAAGAACAGCTGACAAAAACACAAGGAAAGTTACATTACAGACTCGTTGAAACAAGGCGAGCGTATTAAAATATAATCCACTGACTGCGATCGCTCGTCCGCGTCGCAGAACATGAAGCCAGAATTTTCAATTTCAAAGCTTTTCATTTAATACAGCTCGTTTAATATCACAGTTGAGGCTCGCAAAATATTTTTAATGAAAATCTTTTTCTTTGCTAATTAAAATTTTACACAACAGTTATGCACCTGTCTAAATTTGCTCTAATTTATGCTAATGAAACAAGATGAGGAGTTTAAGTCGACTAGAGTATGCTTTTTAATGAAGTAGCGAGTACTTCATCCGAGTGTTTTTTGCTTTTAGTCTGGGAACATAAAATCGTTAACAAGAAGTGATTAGACGGTCTGGGAATAACTTTATTAATATTTAATGTCGATAACTATGACATAAATATTCTATATATAAAGTTTTAAAAAATATGACCCATCAATGATGCCTTTTTTTGTCTCAATTATAAAGGAATAAAAAATAATTATTGTCTATGTCCTTTTACAGTCGCAATGAAGTCAAAATAAAAGAAAAGAAAGAATTTAGAATTTTTCGTTTTGTTTAAATTGTAGTCATTAGTGACGGGTCAAGCTTCGTTTATATTTTTGTTCCTTTTTTTACCACCAAAATTTGGAGTGCCCGTTTAAACGGTCAGCACAATGAAGTACCAGAGCACCAGTAACAGTATACAAGTATAGAACAAAGGGAGCGCCCTAACGAGGCCCGTTGTAATTACGTTACATTCCAGAGCCGTTACCGGAACAATCTCGGCGAGATTACGCGAGTCGGGTGAGAATTTGCACGATTCGCTCCATCTAGGAATGCCGAACGGGAATTTTTACTTCAACCGCTTTACGAAGCGTCGTTGTTTCAGTTTGACGCTGATTACGTTGTATAATGTAGTTTTAAAGTACACATTAAACATTGCGGGGTTTAACTTTAACGCGATAATTTGATATCAACTTGTATAAACTTAATATACTAAATTACAAAACTCTTGTAGAATTGTCGGGAATATTATCTTATTAGAATATTTCCTTTATCAGGAGTATCATATGAAACGATTTCGTGTTTATAAAGTACTAAGCCAGCAAAACGAGCCATTGGATTTATGTAACTTTTTATACAATTGTCGTTCTGTACTAGTATATAAATACAAATTGAAATAAAAGAGATGTCAAGAATAAGTCTGCAACAATGACAGTATAGATTTGTTGAGACGGGAAGCTTTCTCATTAATCCGCGACCGCTGGAGCAATAAAAGCTTGCGGCGACGGTCCGTTCCGTCTTGATTACTTCAACTATTAGATCTCTTCGTAGAGTATGCGAGCCGGCACTTACCACAAACTAAACGGGACACAAACATGGCAAGCCATTTTTATATCAATGATATTATTGTTCGACGGATGTTAAAATTGCCTTGGTGGAACTAAATAATTATAAATATATAGAATAATTTGAGAATTAGACAAAGTGCCTTAATATAATGTGCACTCACAACCGAACAGAAGATACATTGCGTTTTTATATAAACAAGGCACGTGGAATTGTATGGTTCAACTTTTACAAACTTTTTAAAACAATGTCGTTTTTCGTGTTTTCTAAACCCGAATTTCTTTTTATAGCCACTAAAAACTTTTCAACAAAATTCCACAGCAAAAATGAAGTTGGATACAAATTCAGGTAAACAAAGTGCCATCGTTCCGCTAACACACAATGTGCTGGGGCATAATGAACCGTGGCACAACTTTTTACTTAGCAACCTAAACTTTAGACAGTGTATTACATATTTAACAAAGGTCGTTTGTTTGATGTTTACTATTATTATGAAGAAACTCTTGAAGATCTCACGGAGAGTTTGCTAAGTAATGTTTGTAATTTGTAAAATATTTTGACTTATTGATTGAGATACAAGGCGGTGTTTTAAAAAGTTTGGAATAGCTTTTAAAAAAAAAATTAATTTTATAAAAAATAAGAAATTAACAAAAACGAAAAATTTAATGACGATATAGTTGGTTGTATCAACTAAATAAATAGTGATACCAATTTCTTTTTCTGTTTTCAAAATAATATAGAAACAGATAAAAGGATTCGCAGTATGAATATTTTAATTTAAAAAAAAAAAGAAATGAAAAAAAAAACAGGTCAGTTTCCTATTATAACCTATTATTATAATATATTATAACCTATTATTAAATAAAGGATTAGTTTGGAAGGTAGTTTATATTAAGAAGATGCCAAAAAAGCTTGGTTTCATTATTTATATTTATTTATTTATAATTAATTATTTAACAGGAAAAAGAACGTAAAAGGGTTAACTTGTTCTACTTTGATACTAGGGCGTCATAACACTCGGGGCAGTAAACCGTCTCAAGAGTCTTTACAAAACTCTTTTAGAAAAAAAACTGAAGGTAGGTTCTTGTCTCTCTCTAACACTAATACAAAAAGAGAACACCAGGGGGCGGAGTTTATTTACATACGTATTGAAATTGGATCGAAAAACCTTGATTGGATAAATTCATTTCGGGTTCACAAATGTTTATTTTTTGTCAGGTTTATTATACATATTAGGTACATACATATATACATTTATATATTGTACATATGAATACACTATTTTAAATTAGTTTTTATATGTAATAGCGATATTATTAAATTATGTTTGTATTATAAGTTGTTTTATGAGAGATACCCATACATATATACGTAAATATATAAAAATCACATGGAAACAGTGATTTTAAAATTTGAGTTACGTGAAATTTTGTATTTGTCAATATAAATATTAGTTATTAACAAAGCATGGCTTTGAGTTGTGTACTAAAATAAATATAAAAACTATTATTATTACTAATAGAACATTAAATAGATTTTAAGTATGTATTTTTAGTAGGTGAGGATTTGTCGATAGTGAATTGAACATTGGTTAGCTATCAATTACTATGGATTACTGTCACGAGGTTTTAAAACTATAATATAGTACATTACATCTAAATCAGAGACCATGTAAAAACATAAATAAAATACGTAAAATATATTTTCTTTTCTCTGTATTTTCTTTGTGTCTATAAGAATAGATTAACAATTCCATAGAAAGTCAAACAGGCCATTGTATTTCTTATATTAAAGAAATAAAGATAACAATAACAGATCCCAATACATTGTTTATTACATTATATTTCCTCTACTCCCGGAAAGTCGAACCGACTACCGAATAACAATGTCAGTTTACGTTAAACCTTTGTTAACACCAATATTTTACCCTGAGAAGTAATCTATAGAAACCGCAATTATCAAAACAGGATCAGAACACTATGAAGATTGGATGCAGTAATTAATAAAATTATTAGCCTTACTTGTCTATAAGTACTAAAAACTTATTTACAAGTTATCTAAGATAAAAGTGACTGTTAAACTTTATGAATGAATTACTAATAACCTTAGATAAAAATTTGATAAAATGATGGGATATTTCTGATATCATAAACCTATTTATAATTAATGTTTACATCATCGTGTTTTCCTTATCCGATCGCAAACGAAACCTAAGGGTATTTAGATTTTGTGTTTATGTTGAACAGATTAAACATTACAAGATATTGAACTCGTTTTTAATTTCCTCGCAAGCGCCTAAATGTTTTTTTTTTGTGTAAATACTTATGGTTTATAGAAAATATATAAAAAATGGAGTCTAAGTAAGTCTTTAAATAAGTATTGGAGTACAATGTTATGAATGGTTTCATTAAATATTTTTTCGAAATTTTCAAACAAAACAAATGTTTATATTATTATGGTATATATATCATAAAAGGACAAAAAAATAACAAGGCAATAAGAGTTATACCTTATATGAAACGGCATTTCTATAGGCACCTTACTACCTGTACTAACATTGTGTTAGCTAGTACCCTTCAAAGAGCGTGATAGGACGCATTCTTGTCACGTCAGCGTCGTCTATCACGCAATGCTTCCGTATTAAGAAAACCCTCACACCCTGATGGCTAATATTTACCTACTTATGTTAGAGAATGTAAGAATATTGAAGGTGGCAAAGGAACATTTTTTCAGGTCACTTTTGTTCAGCGTGTCTTTTATTGCTATAAATTCATTTAGGTAAAAAATATGGTTATTTATATATTTTGGTCAACATATGAAAACTTTCAGGGTTATTGAAACCAGTTTCATCAGAATCCGGAAAGAAAAACCACCTAACTCCTAGATGCAGTGATGATGGCGCATGTCCAGCGACTTATATAACATGTTTGAATGCAAAGTTTATTTGAAATAACAGCCGCGTGCCGATTGCTTTGATTGAAATCTCTGAATTGTACTTTTAAGTTGCTACTTTGTAAAAGCCGCTTATTTCTTGATCAAGCCATTTGAAAGACCTAAAGTACTAAAGTTGTTTTAATATAAAATGTAAGAAAGATTTTCAATATTATTTTTAATTAATTCTGCAAGTTCGAGGTATTAAAATAGGTTTTGCAAAGTAAATAAGGTAGCAAGTATTGGAAACAAAACATAAAAATTCTGTGGAATAGTTATTGGAAGAAAGGTAATACGGATAAATTATTTGGTATAAGAAATTCTATTTTAGACAAATCCCCGGTTTCATTTAGTTGCAGAAAGGACCAAGTAATATTTACTAGTTGGGTGTTGGGCCACTTTTTTTTTTTTTTTTTTTTATCGTTGGAAAAATGCGTTACGCATCATCCCTGCGGCCAGGAAGGTGATGACCGAGGGGGTATGTGGGACTACCCGGCAGCATAGAGGACGCTGCCATTTTTAAGGCTACCCACTAAAAAACCAACGGTTGACCTCATCGCCTTATTGGGGCGCCACGGGATCGCTTTCGCACTCACCGTGACGCCCCGGCGGAACCCCCTGCGAGGGGCCCCGATCAACTTAGGGACACCCTCACCTCGTAGGCCTATAACGGGCGGGAGAGGTCACCCCCCTCTCCCGTCCAGGCACTACAGCTGGGGAAGGAGGCTGCGGGCGTAATCCCGCCTCCTTCGACCCAGCCTACCCCTGCGGAGCGGTTCAGAGGAGGCTGCCTCTCTGACCCGTTCCGCGGCCTCCTTCGCGGCAATGACTTGCTCGCAGAAGGAGGCCATAGCGACCCAGGACCTCTCGTCGTCGAGCATCGCGGAAACAACGCTCGGCAACGAGAGGTCGCTGCCAACCACGGCCGTCAGCTCAGTACGCTGACGGTCCCAGGCTGCGCACTCTGCCAAGGTGTGACGAGCCGTGTCCACGGGCTCGTCACAGTGGTGGCAGGAGGGGGCCGCCTCTCTGCGTGCGATCTTGTGCAGGTACTCACCGAAACACCCGTGCCCCGTGAGCACCTGCACAAGACGGAACTTTAGAGTCCCGTGCCGCCGGCCGATCCAACGATCGAGATGGGGGGAAATAGCCCCCACCGTCGCAAGACCGGCCGACGGGGACTCTAAGTCCCTACTCCACTGTCGGATCAGGGCTCGGTGAGCTAGAGCCCTGATCCGATCCGCCTCGAGCCTAACCCGCCCGACCCGGGCTTCTACCCGGTGCCAATACACTCCGGCGAGGACCCGCGCCTGTAGCTCCCAGGGCGGATCGCTCGCCAGGAGTGTGGCCGCAGTGTATGACACCGTACGGTACCCCCTGATCACCCTCACCGCTAGGACCCTTTGCGTGCGACGCAAAAGGGCCCTGGAATCCGCAGTGAGGGCTCCCGACCATATGGGAGCACCGTACAGGGCCATGCTCCTCACCACTCCGGCGTATAACCGGCGGCAAGGAGCCTGCGGCCCTCCGGCGTTGGGTAGAAGCCTACTCAAGGCGACTGCAGTGGAGATCAACTTCGGGGCCAGCAGAGAGAAGTGAGCCCCGAAGTTCCATCTTCCGTCCAGGGTGAGGCCCAGATACTTCATCTGGGCCTTCACCTGGGTGTTGGGCCACTAATTTAACACACATCCATCTTATTCTTAAGACTGACAAACACAAATGCAAGAGCGGGCTGGACTTAACTGTTTCACATCTTTTAGTAGAATGTACAGCGTTTACCTAAGATCTTAAAAGAATGTTTAAATGATGATGGATACAAACCCTTAATTTCCTCAAAGTAATTAACATGTATAAACTTATTTAATACACTGTAATAAATATTATAAGTCTACAGTGGTCGTTTATGATTTTGATTTTAAAAAATGATCTTAAATAAATAAACGAAAAAAATAATAATTATTATTAAATTAATAAATAATTAAAAGTAATCTATTTCAAATGGGTTAACTTGTTCTACTTTGTTACTAGGACACCATAAGACTTACGGCGTATTCTATGTCAAGACTACGAAATCCATTAAAAAAATAAATAAGGTATATTATTCTTGTCTCTTTCCAACAGTAATACAGAAAAGAAATACAAGGGGGTGGAGTATATTTCCGTATCTATTGAAATCGGTTCGAATAAAAGGAATTGGTAGACATTGTAATTGCTTTTGTTATGACAATAGTTTTTTCCATAATGTAAATATTATTTCATTTTTATATAGTAACTTGGTTGGAATCCACACTTAATTTCAACTCAAATATTTTTTTTGTTTATCAAATAAAACTTTGGTCGCTACATTAGTGTCTCATGTAAAGGAATCAAACTGATATTTTTTCCTTTTTCTTAGAAAATAAAAACTGCTAAACATATTTTTATGACGTGGAGAAATTAGGAGGTAAACAAAATACTGCAATATTTCCTACCCTAATGGTGTTTACGTACTAGGCATTCATAAAAATAAAGGAGTAAAGCTTACAAGTGGGGTTGAAGCTATGTTAGCCATCAAGGGATCACAAGGGTGTATAGCGGAAGTACGGCTAGTTGCACCGCCGCGCTGTGGGGTTTGACTCTTTTGTTTAATTTTAGCATTGTTTGAATGGAGTTACATTTAAGTACCAGTCAGAAATGTTTGTCAAAAGGAGGATCTAAAATAAATAAATTATATTAATAAGTTCATGGATAAAAACAAAGACGGAATACTTTAAAAGCAGATATTTTCCAGAAATGTAGAAACAGAATACTGACAGTAATTTAACCATCTTAATATAATTATTATCCTTTATTTCTTAAGATGTACTATCAAAAATGTCTCCTTAAATAATTATAATACAAATTATTCGAACGAGGAACAAGCCATTCAAATTAAATATCAAAGGTTCAATTAAAGAATTTTCTAAAGAATGTTTTACAAAATGAATTTATATTTTACAAGATTTTTATCCAACTCTGTGACTTATAATATAAGAATCTTGACTTTGAAAATGTTGAACTATTATTAAACTATTATGAACTAATAAATTAATATATTGAACTATTATGAACTATTAAAGTTGTTGCAGCAGGAGGGTTAATAGTAACCTAACTCACTTAAGGTTTTTAATATCTGTACATCTGTACTAAAACACAATGCAAACTAACAAACGGATTGGATAATATATTTAGCATTTGATAGAAGCACTTCCTTTGAAAGATTATTATAAACTTTTTAACATAAACCTACGAATGTTTTAGAAGTGAATTCTACAAAAATTTAATACTGTTTCCTGCAATAACCAAAAAGTTATTTTGAACGAATGCTTCGACCGTGTGAAGTCTCTGTATGACGTCACTCCACATGGGCCGAGGTCTGAGGCCCAGCTCTTAACATACATATAATATAACCTAAGCTCACCTGTAAGCTGGGAGGGCAGTGGTCCAGAAGTTCTAACATGTGCTGTATGTTTTGCGCGTCCTGGATCACGAAGTTCAGCTCCATGTCGAACTCGCCGCCCACCAGCTGTAACAACAGAATACGCTTAAATTAAATATAATATAATTAACAAAATATTCTTATTGACATATGTATATATTTTTGTTGATTAGTTTTGTACTTTTCTTTATAACAGTAAATGTTTATTTATTACCACAAATCATAGACACCAGATGCGTGTGTTTTATATTATATTTATAAAAAAATAAGCAAAGAAAAGGAAAGGAAATAATCACACAATCGGTTGAAATATTCCAAAAAAATAACTGGAATGCAATGCAAAAGAATAAACAAAATACAGCTTGTTTTCACGAGGGATAAAATGATAAAAACAAAGTAACAACACAACAGTGCAGTCAGTGCAAACACTGTTTTGTAGCAGCGAAGCCTGATTCTGACAAACTAACAAAAAGGAATATTTTTTCGAATGCAAAATGTACTCGTATTGTATATCATATTTTTAGGACATAATGAAATATTGAGAATATTTTGCTTTTTTGCTACTAAAGAGATTTTCTGAGCTTACATACAATACTCGTATTTAAAGGAGTGAATTATTTTTTATTAGAAAATGGTCTTTAAATAAGTTTTATATTCAACTTTAAGTTTGTATAATTATCCTTACTTTGTTACATATATTATATGGTTTAGAATATAATAATATTTCTTTCTACATTCATGTTCTTGCCAATGAGCGTACAAGTACCATTTCTATTCTAGTCAATGAATATTTTCCTTCGCAGTAAAATATTGGCTATATCTTGAAAAGCTGGTGACACAATAGGGAGTTGTCCCGGTCGTGTTCAGCGGACATTCAATTTGCACGATCGGTCAATCTCTGTATAGCCTCTGTGCGCCTTGTACCTAACCCCTTTGTATTCGTCAACAATAGCTTTGGTGAAAGACAAAAAAACGAAGTAGTCTTACCTCAGCAACTACTTCGACATCGTCATTCATACAACATTCAACATACCACACATAAAAATGAGCTTTAGTAAAAAAGAAGGTTCACAAAACTTAGTCGTGGCAACAAAACATTTTTGTTGTTTGTAAAATAGTTTTGTATTAATAGAGCTTTATTTCACCAGGAGAGTATGAATTCGTAAGCGGTTAGTTTGTAAACCTCCCACCTATTTATTATATACGTATACCAAGCCTTATAACGCTTTGTTTGTCTAGCAACCCCATAAGCGAAGTCTATGGGAACAATGGATGTTTTACCCTTATGGTGTTGGTGTACTAGGCGAATATAAAATAAAAGAGCTAAAACTATGACACTGGGGTCCATCGTTGTTTGCTGGCCTAGTATGCGTCAAAGTGATTAAAAAGGCATTATTATTAATTAATCTCGTATTTTTATTTTGGCATCCAAGAAAAGAAAGAAATACAAAAATCCTTTCAGACAACAGAAAAAAATATATTTATTTTTTCATATCGAGCCCCGTAATGCATATAATAAACTTAATTTAAATATATAACTTAATAAAATATATAATTATATAACTTAATTGAAATATATAACACGATTTTTAAATTGTTTATAGCGGTAAATGAGACGAGTAAAATCATTCGATCGTTGAAAAAGTAATTGCATCGTCTGAATACGCCACCGATGTCACTTACTCAAACCTGATTACACCGGTAACGGAGGCGCGGTCCGGTAACTCGATTGCACCCCGCCCGGTTATTATTGCCGGCGGCACTATCCGTCTCGATCCGGTAATAACCTTTAATAATGGGGTCCAGACATGCTCCGTTAACCTCAACTTTATTAAGATATAGGTACTAAAAAAATTTATTAATAAATCAGAACTTCTTACTGAAAGTAGGTAGTATTTCTTGCGGAGTGTATGTTTGGGTTTAATACCAATACCAAATAAATATAGTGTCCTGCCATTCTCTCAATATAAACATTTATTATTAATTCAGATCACTGAGCCAGAATTTTCCTTAAGAAAATGTTATACTTTTGTTTATTGGTTTATTTGTTATATGGCTATTAAGTAGGTATACAGATACTCAGGTAAAAACCTGAAAATGTGTCCATGCGATAGGAAATATATATTTTTTTTTATTGTTCTGTTCTCAATATGGGGACAACATATATATAAATCAGGCGCCATTTTGGTCCATCAGAAAAATACCAGGAATGCATGACAGTGGTAGAAGTAGGCTGCTTCGCATTATGATTCGCAGTGTAATTACGGAGAGAGGCTCGCCCGCTGGGGAAATGTCCTGAGATCGTATTAAAATGTGACGACGTCACGTATCTCCGCTTTATGCTGGCTCGTTGCCTCATTTTCTATGCAACGGGAGTAATAACTGAAGAAAAAGTGCACAATTCTAAAGCATGCACTACATTTCTACGAAGTGTACATAGCATCACATGTCATAACTTAAAGAGAACATACCTGTAACAAATAAGGAAATGTCTATTTATTTATAACATGTAGGTATTACTAGTAGTCCACAAAACTCATGCCTTGCCTTTTTATATAATATTAATGCAACTAACATAAATTATTATTCTTACTCTCTGAGTCTTCTCATGATGACATATTCTTTATTTGAATAATTTGTAACAAAAATTGTATATATTTAAAGTGTCTGGATAGTATCCTAAACTAAAAATGTTATATGCTTTCTAAGACTGGAAGCAATGACATAAATAATCGGTTCTTGGAAAATATCGGTTAGCGTTGTGAAAGCCATTTGAGCGAAAAAGGCGTTGTCACACGCACATTAGTTTTGGATGGTGCGAAGAGATAAAGTGGTCGTAAAATCAGACACAGACACGCCACGCTAACGGATTGTTGTAGTGCGAAACTTTTACGATACGATTTTTCAAACTGGAACCTTTTAGCTTTTTAGCCTCGGGATGTTTTCTGTTTATTATTTTTTATAACCTATATCTATATGATGCGTTATCGGTCGTAATCATTTAAGTTTGAAATAAAAAATCGAAATAAATCAGTAAGATAAAAAAAATATATATATATGATTTTAAAATGTAATTTTAAACCGTTTATATATATCATTGTTAAAATTACGTTGATTTTGTTATACTGGAACGCATACAATGGGCATCATCTACTCACAATGGGGATTGTGAGTTTATATGCCTTATTTATACGCCCCGGCTCAATAACACGTCCTCCTAACATTTATAATTCCTGGTCAGTCATGATGTCCTAGTAACACGATTAGAAATTTTCTTTGTATTTTATATATAATAAAAATCTAATAGAAAAGATATGAATGAAATAAATGCAAGGAAGGGGATGACAAAATAAAAGATGACTTGCTTGCCAACTAAAAAAAAAGATTGTAAATTAATTAATTAATTAACTTTAAAAATAGGCGCATGAAAGGGTTAATATAGAATAAATTCTACCAGGGTAACAGAACGTTATAGAAGTTACGTATACGTCGTGCCTGGAAATCGAGTTCCCGCGGGAGTTCAGTGTTTCACACGGTTATTAGGCGCACAAGGAGATGCAGGAGGTATGCAATATCGATATCATTCCCCACATTTCATGGATGCAATTTTGCCAATAGAATCAAACATATATTTTTTAAATTATACATTTAATTTTTATGATACGAACCTTGTAGTTCAAAACCAAGAACATAATTTTGCGAATCTCATTCATTCTCTTCAATTTGCGAAAAACTAACAGGGTCCAAAATATGCAATGAAAGTACCAGGGTTTCATAAAATGCAGAGGGTATCAGTTCGCAACTCGGATGCTGCGACGCCCTGCGGTTGGGGTGCCAACATCGCAAAGCGAAGGGTGCGCCATTTATCCCGAGCCACACTGTCGGGCCGTCTCGTTAAATATTTGCTTAGGCCATAAGTCTTACAAGCGATTGAGCGCTCGCTCGGTTAAATTATTTGAATCATTTATTAAGATAAGATCTGTAATTAATAAAACGACTTCACTAAAGTTTGATCCAAAATATTTTGTTGTTGTTATTTTAGTCTACAAAACAATTTAGAGAAAAAGATTTATATATAAAAGTTACCCTAAAATGTTAACTATAACTATATTTATTAAAATAATATAATATTAAAAATAATTTTTGATATTAATTTATCCAGTATCAGCTGATATACGCTGATATAAGCTACGTATATGGTCTCGTTATAAAATCGGGGGTAAAAGCAGCCCTCAGGCGTAGAGTGTTAGCTCCGGTCACCGCGGCTCATTACGAAAGTGCCACCGAACCCCCGAAACACATTCTATTTCACCAACTTTGTTTTGAATTTTAAAAGCATTGTTTATAAAATGAAAAAATAAAAGACTGAACAAAAGAAAAATCTGTAAAGAATATATTTCAGATTTTCAATCGTGTTGCAAGTTCAGTAAATATTATATACTTATTTTTAAAGTTATCTCAAAATATTCTCTTTTTGTAAGCATAAGATATGTGCATTTTAAAAAACTTTGTATATATTCTGAAACTTTCTAAAAGCATATCATAAGTTTGTAATCTAAATAGATTTCAGATAGGTACTAATTTAATCAGTGAACTGCATATTTAACAAAGACATCAACAGGCTGCTCATTAAAATTCTCCTGACGTGATGCCGAGAACAGATTGAGGCGAACAGCTTCATGTAGTTTCTAGAGTAATTAGGATTCTTAACAAGTTCCCCTTTAGCATGAAATCATTAAATATTAATCCAACGTAAACTGGAAACCGTAGAATTTACATAAGACATTTTTGTTTTTGTACCTGACTTGTAAAATACTTTCAGTAATGAGAATTTAATTGGACGTGCAGCATGTGGCCTTCAGTCATTTTCAATAGTGTCTTCAGTTCGTTCGTTGTCACAGATCCGTTCATACAGTGATCAGAACATACATCTAATATCGTGTACTTATATCTTTAGTTAAACTATAACCCAGATAATCGTAAACTTCCTGGTTTTGTTTTAAGCTCGTCCATAGATCTCATTAAAATTCTCAATTTGTGTGTTATAAATGATAATAGTTTTACTTCTTTAGGTTATGAGTTTCCGGAAGCAAGGATTTTAATCATAGTGTCGAATTTTAGCGAATAATAAATATGATTACTCTTAACTGTCTGTATCCAGTGTCTACCTTCAGCTTTATTCATGTGTATACCCAGTTGTTATAAATAATTTCAGTTCGTTGTTACCTACATTTTCGTTGTTTCTGAGGATCTTAAAGTACTCAGTCGTAAGCAATAAAGTATTAAGTCTGTGTATTGTAGTTTTAACGGCACTATTGTATTTTTTTACACATTCTTTTTGGTATCTAACAATACAATCTCCATTAACCGAAATAGATTGTATCAGCTTTACAAAGAATTTCTTTTTATGTATTTTATTTGACCAAGTTAAATTATTTTCTGTTTTATGTAAAGTGGCTACAAGTTTCACTTCCAGGACGTTATGTTATTTTAGCTGTGCCTGTACGCGTAGATTTCTATCTTGATAAAACCTACTCTTTGTATTTGCCAATGTATGTAAAAAGTATAAACCTTCAAAGTTTCATCAAACTCAATCAAGTAGTATTTTTATATTTATAGAGGAGTATGTCTAGTTTAATTATGTATATATTTTTAAAGTTTAATCACTGGTATAGATTGTTACAAAAAACAAAATGTAAAGTGAATCCCATGGCAATATATTCCAGAAAACTGTATCCAAATCGATTAATCCGTTTCTGAGATTAGCGTGCACAAACATATGGAAAAAATATGGTTTTGGGTTCTGTTCCTTATATAAAAGTCCCCCATTATGAATTTTTGAAAATATTTTACATGTTCAGACAGCGATCAGTTAGAGTTTTATTATATGTATAAAGATAGATTTCTGGAGCACTTTAAATACATACATTCTTTGATAGAGTGAAGAGTGTGTAATAAATGTTAAAAACTAAATGTTAATTAGAGTGACGCTCAATTTCTATGTATAAAAGATTACATTAGCTATATTTTTTTTCGTGATGCGTGCACAACTGAAAGACAAACAGATAAACAGACAAAAATTTTAAAAATGCTAGAATTGGTTTTTGTTAGTTATTACTTCACATCCTGGTATATATTTTTTTTATATTTTTAACGTACAAGGACTTCTCTACAGATTTATTACGTGTATAGGAATAAGATTTGCATGGTACCTATTACGTGATTGACATAACACTAAATGTTAAGTGAAGAATATTAAAATATATTTCAGAAAGCTGCATTCAAATAGGTTAAACCGTTTCTGAGATTAGCGTGCACAAACATACATACAAAATAAAAAACCATTGTTTTGGCTTCTCTTGCTGTTACAAATTTAACATTTTCTATGTACAGTTTTTCATCAGTGCCGATTTTATTATATGATTCATGGTATTTCCAAGTAGCTAAGTCTATTTAAATGTACGTAAACCTGCTTTATTAATAAATAAACTCCAGTTCCATATCCTACATTATAACGTTGTATCATACATCTATCATCACTAATATTTTACATTTACCTTTTATAAGATAATAGAATATTAAATATGACAAAGCAAAAATTTAAGAGCTTATTGCAATTTATCCAACCTCATTATAAAGGTCGGAGTAAAAGCGAACCCTTCAGCGCTAAGTGCCACTTGGGTCATTGTGGCCCATAAAAGCGCTCCACGGGTTATACTCGTTAACGTTTTGACGCCGTAACATTGTCATTGTGTTTAAAAACGCCTCTAGTAAGCAACAGAAATATTTGAAATTCAAAGGGGGCACCTAGTGTTGATATGCAGTGAGGGAGCAGATGCTCTATTATGTATCTGGGTCATTTTGTTCCGACATGTTAATTGTGCGGTTTCTTTTTGCTTTACTTCCAAGCTCCATTTTTGATAACTGTTATCATATTTAATATTTAAGCAGTAGAGTTTAAATTATTACCAAATTTTGTTCAAACACCAAAAATGGGTATGGGCTTTAATCATGTTTCATGTAAAAAACTTATTACTTTATTTATTCATTTATTCACTTTCAAAATATGGCCAAATTGATATTGTTGTTCAACTATAGACCAGTGCGACATAAACACACAGGAGATCATAAAAACTTGTCCATATTATTGGCCTCGTAACGTAACGCCATTGGTTGAGAATGTGTAGGGGATACCGCCCCTATAGACAGTTCTGTGGTAAAACTACTGTTCCTACGTTATGTTTTCCTGGTATTACAGTAATGGAAATAGTTGTTTTGTTAGAAGAATAGTTTAAAATTCCAGACTGGACTGGATGATTTACATTAAAATAAATCTCTTTCTTTTCTAGAACAACTGTTTTAGGTATTATATTGTTCAGATAGATTAGATGTATTTTTGTTACGAAATTAATACAAAATAGTTATCTTGTTTAATAACTTTGTGATGTAGTTAAAAAATATAAACGAAAGAAATGAAATGGCTGACGTCCTTCGCAGTGGTTCCTATATTGATTAAATCATATATTTAATTTGGGGTTAATGTCAAAATATGTAAGCTATTCTAACTGATAAAACAGTTTTATCAAAAATAAAGATTTCATCGTTACATATTTGTAGTAAATCAAACTTATGAATGAAATATATAATCGCAATGGATAAAACGTTTTTTTTTTTTTATCTTTAATTCTTTGAATATTTTTCAAATATTGTGGATTTAAGTAAGAAAAAAAATGTAATAGGAAAAAACACACATTCTACAAGGAGTAACGGTAAATTTTTCTGTCGGTTACGTAGGGTCTTATCAAAACTAACAAAATGCGACTAAGCTTGTTGCATAGAGTAGCCATAGATACATTCCAGTAGCAGCTACCGAAGTGTACTTTTAGGTAACTACATGGTGGATGTTTGGAGTTAATATCTCATTATATATAACACAAAGCCCTAAGTTCGAATGAACTAGCAATTTCGACTAGAAGATAAAGTAGTACCCACTGAAGTGTGCATTTTCAGCATTTTCATTGTATAAACAACAATATTTAAATAATTTTATAATGATATTAAATAAAATAACATGTATAATATGTACAGAGTTATATATATATATATTTATTAAATACTTCAATAATTTTTATTCTATTTATAAAATTATTGAAGTATTTAAAAATATTAATATGAAAAAACAATAAATTACATTTACACATTATTCCCACCATATACCTACATGCCAATACAAACTTTGTCAATGTAGTGATGCTATATTTGATACGTATTTGTTTTGATGTAAGCAAGAATGTAAATGTATAAACAAAGAAAATAATCAAATTGAAATAACTCCTACATAGTATTATTATTAATAATATTCATTTGTAGCATGTTGAAGGAAATTGTTGTTAATATTATTATGCTTAACATCTTATACAATCAAATTAGATACACTATTTTGTAAAGCATTGGTTATGAGACAATAAGCATTATCACAGCTAAATTATACTGGTGGTAATTATAGTACAGACTCAGGGACCGCAAGATGACATCTGATCCAATGAAATTACATTAATTATTACAGGGTTAATCTGCCAATGTGTGCATTGTATACATTATTTATATACATACAGCAATTTGACATTTGCAGTAAGTATTATATATTTATATATATATATATATATTTATATATATTTATATATATATATATATATAGATATATATATATATATATATATAATAATGATAATATTACAGTAATAATATATTATTGATTAAAATATTAAGTATTCATGTTATTAAAAAAATATATAAAAGGTAGAAAATAATTTATTAATAATTAGTTCAAATTTCAATGATTTGCTATTTTTTGCTGCAAAACAGGAGTTGTGAAGCTACAAATGTACCGGTTCCACTTCACAAACTGAATCATAAGGCATCAAGTCATGAGTAAGTAGGAAGTGAGGGAGGTTCAGAAGAGGGAGGTAGGGGGTTCGCTAATGCGTGATATTGCGACACTCATGTCGCGAAGTTATACAGCAAAATTGCGACACATGCATTGAATGCAGGCATAATTCACATGTTTGCCATTCTCCGGCGATCTCAAACGTTCACAAAGTTAGATCGAGACGTGACTTAGAAAGCGCTGAGTGTTCCATTATATCAAACTCATTTTCTATTTCATAGGTGCTGCAATATTCTTAGTATGAGTTACAGTTTTATACTTTCATATTACTTTAAAATGACTGACTTTGAAGTAAAGTAAAGTGAAGTGAAGATTGTAATCCCATATTTTAATAAATATAACAAGTTTTACATAAACATCAATTTATTTCTACTAGCAATATAGGTATAGGTGCTTACTGCTCCTTTGACAAATGGACCAAATAAATAAAATCCTATCATTACATATCAAAGAAAGTTTTTTTTTAATTTTATTTTGCCAATAAACAGTCAATATGGATGAACATGGATACAAGCGTGAGCTTAAAATTACTTCCGTACAGACAAAACAGTGCCGAAAATTACTAAACAAAGACATTGTTTTTTATGAACTACCGTATGGACTGCATAGAAAAATACAATACAAAACTAAGCTATAACAACTTGATTGACAATACATACATAATTCCGAAAAAAAAAAGAAAAAAAATTACAATATTTATTGAAGATCCAGTAAACTTACTTAGATTTAATATAATTGTTTGTGCTTGTCTGTGTGCGATAGTGCTTTTGAAGTTATATTTTGTAGTGAAGAGGACGCTGCAAAGAGAAATCTCATGAATAAATAAATATAGCATTATTCGTGATGGCTACACTTACAAGCTTTGACTGTGATTCATAATTGTATATTAATAGTATATTACCATATGAATTGTATATTATACTCTTAATTCGGATATCTCTTTTCAAAATTACCTTAAACTTCTATAACTATGAACCGTCTCGTTAAATAATCAATACATAAAAAAGTAACTAATAAATGATTTTAATTCAATAATATTTTGTTTTTATTGTTTTGCTTAAATCTTCAACATTGAAAGAAATTAAAATTAAAATTTTTACTGTTTTCTATGTGATTCAAATTAATAATTAAATTGAATATATTTTTGAAAATATCTTTAAACATGTAGGTATAGCCATGTTAAGCTTATTTAAATTTATAAATATAGAATGTAAAAAACCGATACGGGCAGGGATTCGAACCCGCGACTACTGCGACTCCCAGTAGTCGCAGTAGTCGCGGGTTCGAATCCCTGTTCGTATCGGTTTTTTACATTCTATATTTATAAATTTAAATTGAATATACCTAATTAAAGTTTATGTAACTAATGTTTAAAATTGTGTGTACACATGTAGATATACTAACTAAATAGTTGTATGTATTGTTAGTAATAATTTTAATGGTAAATACATCGGAATTTACATGTTTCAGTTTGTTTTTTTTTATAGTTCATAATAGTATACAACAGTAGCGCCACCTACGTAATTAATTATAGAATGTTATTTAGTATTTATTGTTAAATGTCTTTAGAATTAGAAACACAGGATAAATTTAAGGCTTTTATTAATTATTTAAACCTAGAACCCGCGACCATTAGAAAAAGGTCCGAAAACTAGGCTTTGTTGTACAAAAAGGTTTAAAAACTTTTATTGTTAATAAAATACAAAAAAACAACATTCTTCAATAAATTTAATAACTCTTAGTCCGAATAATTTTTATCTAAAATTTATACATGATCTTATGTTGTCACATATAGATAAAAAAATGTTAAATCTGATATGTGGTGAATAAAATTAATTACTTGTAGCAGATGCAGTAAGGGTAAAAGGGTATGTGTTAATTCACGAATGGATGTATAATGGATAGACTAAGACATAAATATTATAGGGGTTAAAATATGAAAGAAGCCCTTGACCCAGACAGTGTAAAATTTTATTTTGGGATCACTTAGAAAGCATTATCTTGTTACATAATTTAATAATTAAAACATTTCAATCAAATTATATTATCGATATTTTTTTGACTAATTAAAAATTTATGAATGTTATTTTAATTATAATGTTAAAAGCCGGGAATTTATTATCGTCTGGACTTTGTTAGAGTCGATGATATTTTTAGAATTCAATATCACACTCTAATATAAGTCAAATTCGTTAATATATTTTATACGCTTTTGATCCTTTTTTACGTCTCATTTCATCAAGAGATAAATTAATTGTCATTTGAAAATCATCGCTATAAATAAAGCATATAAGAAATGGATATATAATATATCCATCATTTCAATCAACAGAGAAGAGTTTGTAGCAAAAGTATTTTCAGATAATTTTGGATCAACAAAATAAAGCATATTGGAAAACCCTTCAAAATAGACCATTAAGCTTAACATACGGGTGATTCAATTAAAATTCAACTCCACAACACAATAACGGTTTGAAACGAAAAACAATGGCAGTATATATCACACGGAAATAACACTAATTGGGCTTCATTACTCTGTAAACCTGATATAACTATTTACATCAAACCACCTATATCACCTTCCAAGAATTAAGATATTCGTTAATGGTGGCTGAACTCTATATTTGGTAATGTAGGGTCCAGCCGTAACCAATTGACTATTATAGCTCTGTTTCGTAATGAGTGAGAGAGTTAAAAACCTAATCTCACTCTTTCTGCTCTACTTTCCTTCATTCCTATTGGTTTCTCAATCGTAGCAATACATCTGCAAACGTCCCCATATTTGCATGTACAATTCACATTAGAACATCTGCTCGTTCGCCGCCCGTTTAAAAAATAGTGTGGCAAACCATTTGATTAACATATTATTGTAAATTTTAGCACATAAACTCAGCAGGACCAAATTTATTTACACTGTTCTGAACTACGTGCTCATTTACCCACGAGAAAACAAAATTTCCATTTCATTCGCAACTTTTTGAAACATCTAACATTCAACGAAAGTTCTGTCAAATTTTTAGTTTTTTAACGGTATTTTTATGCGTTGTTTATCATAAATGAGTGAGCTTGGAATATAGAATGACTTAACTTTCATCAATTTATTAATATGACTTTTACGAGTCAGATGCTGTGTGTTACATACGTAAAAATGTTGCAAGTGTAATTTGTTACACAAATATATTTAAAGATTTTTTTTATAGAACGTAATATAATGTAATAAACTAAGATCGACGGACAAAAACAAAAAAATCTTTAAGAATATTTTCTTAATCTAAGCTCGGATAATAAAAATGACTTTGTGCCAAATAATTTTTATTACAATATGTACCTACTAATTATAGAACGAGCTATAAAATGTAGGTGGAGAGTGTTTTGCAGCCTTCATTTATAATGCTTTAAGTATGAACTATAAAGTTGTTCAAAGACAGCGAGGCAGTCCGACCTGGTGTATCAACAAGTAGCAATAAGAATTACGGCCATATGAATAAAAAGTCGCCAGACTAATGGACTGAGTTTAGTGAGGGTCAAATGACGGAGGAACGTTTTATTGTGTAATGGATGAGACGTGATGTCCATATTATATTGCACAGCAATATATGGCTTTAGCTGCAAGGTGTAGTAAACATTCAAAATTATATCAACAAAATAAATATTAATAAAACATATTTATAGAAAGAAAATATAATATTTATTGAAATCGAAGATATTAACAAAACACAATCAACAAGATTCCAAAGCCCGATTTATATCTGACCTCTAAATCTTCCCTTAATTATGCCTACATATCCCTCGACGAACAACCTCGAATTCCTTTGACGAAAGGCATCATTTTGTCAGAATATTCTTGTTTACGGGGAAAAAAGGGACTTCCGAAGGAGGATATCCGCCGTTTCCCCGGGGTTTTGTAATTAAACGATTTTCTACTCCTTTTTAAGCGGTTGTAATTCCGAATACCAATTTTTAAAACGTTCAACTTGAGTTTTCAACATTATTTTCCGATTAAGCGATCAAATGGTTACTACCGTAATGGTTGTAATTTATTCTTTTACATTTTATAAAGATTTATTTTCTACCTTATTTAACTAAGTTACTCTCAGTAAGTATTTAGTACCAAAATCGAGAAATATGTATCAATAGCATACTAGTAGTTAATAAACGAATAAACCTAAAATACGTAGTAGTAATATACTCGTATATAATAGATATATTGTAATATGTTAATTATAATATGAATTAGCAGAGGTAAATATTATGATTCTAATAAAATCAACCAACAAATAATAAATCAAGGAGCAAATTTCTAAGAGTAAATCAGGATACAGACCCTAATCATAAGCAGTGAGAAAATGGGCTCGTAAGCAAGCGGTTGGGATTTATTGAACAAAGGGACAGGGCCGGGCGCCGGCAAGACAGATATTATAAGCCGTTTATTATTAACAGTAATATAGTATTCGCCCTGGATAAAGGGCCTTCCTGGACACCTTAACATGTAGCCCTATTGTATATAAACAATGATTTCGATAACAAGATGACAATTTTTATTAATAAACTTATTATTGGCATTATTGGAATTCGCAAACCGCAGCTCAATACCAGGCTAACATAAACGTATAAAAGCCAATTGTTAAGAGACAGGGTGGTTCCAACAATAGCGTTAAATCGCGCCAAGAGAATTAGTCCGAGAGGCCGCACGTCCCAACCACTTTGTTGCAATTTGCGGCAATTTACCGCCACTATCTCTAAGCCATTACAATATTCCCCTGGGTACAATGTAATGTGTGTACATCAAAGTTCGTGATGAAACTACAATTTGCTTAACCGTGAAGGTCGTTCTGAATGAATCTCATTCGACCTACATTACACCTATTTGGCTTCTAAAACAACTGAAACTAAAATCAATCCCAATAACCTTTGAACGTTATAGAACCTGTGTTCGATAATATTGCTATTAAAATATAATCAACCGCAAGTTCACTAATATAACTTAACGCTTATTAAGCTGAGGGCGGCGCCTGTCAATTATCCGAACGTTAATTGTATATCCTTCAAGTATAAAAGACCGCTTGTTTCGAAGATAACGAGCTGCTGTCAGCTTCTTCAATGGAATCTCTGCTATTAACAGATTTATGACAATCTATCTACAGATCTAATATACTTTACAATGTATAACGTAACATTGTAAAGATTAAAATAAACTACTTCAAAGAAAATACTAAGAACGAAGTAATAAGGGTTTAAGTTTAAGGAGTTAAGGTTGTTACTCTGATATTCCTTGATACTTATTTAGGTAGCATGTGTTGTTTGGAGACAAGTCATCAAAAGCTTGCCCTACTCCTTTACTAAAAATAATATCTATATTAAGAAGTTTGTCTTGAGATTGCCATAGTAACAAAAAAAAAATAGAAATATCTATATTTTCCAAGTGTTAAGAATACAGTACTTATAAGTGGATCCAATTTTAAACATATTTTCATAAGAACTTAATTCATTCACGGTGAATTTTATAAAATAATATATTATAAATTTTAAGATATTAAACTGTTAAAGTTTGGAAGGTGTTAGATTTGTTTTCGATATAGTTATTATGAGTTTCTATTTACACACATTCTGTAACACCAGTCTTATAGGTAGAATATCTTAATGTCAAACATTATTTAGAAACAATAATCGGATATCTATTTTTAATTCACACTGAGAATCTTTGCAAAAAATAGGGGTTGCGTTTACAAAGATATGATTATTACTTAATTAATAAACGTACAAAAATAAATGTAAGTTTTCATTCGAATACAAAGACGACATACAGGCACGTCATACATGCAAAGAAATAATTGTAAAAACTCTCTTTAAATTATTAACGAAACATAATATAAAGTTTAAAATTTAGACAGGCAGGAGGTTTTTTTATAAAACAATATTCTTCTTAAAATTCACGACAGAGAGCGCAGTGCGGCCACTTAAGACACATCCTTCAACAGAGTATTTAAAACGTCTACCGCAAGCTACGGCTCCGGAAACAAAATATTTACACATTTCCTTTAAAAACATTGTACAAACATTTTATAATGTTTGTTCAAAAATAAATAGCGTTTAGAAAATAACAAAGTATTATTATATTATTAAAGTGCATATAAATTATTAAAAGTAATTTGTTTTTATACAATATAAAGCAAGGCCAAGTACCTATATTTCATCATCATTTTATTTATTGTTATCCTTTAATAACGTTAATAATATCATTTAAATGTATTAATATTAAAAGCAAAAAAAATCACAAGACAAAACAAGATTTTTAGGATTAGAATCTCGACCTTTTATATCTTTATAATTCATATCACCTTTAAAGCAGACAAATATTGATAAACCGATATTTTTGGAGAACAATTAAAATGTATTATCTTTTAAGCAGATAATTATTTATAAATCGATATATTTTTAAGGACAATTTAAATGTATTATAGTTTTGTTGTAATTACAGCCGTTTTTTGTAAAATTTTCAAAATGTTCTAAAATGAAAAGTGTCTTGGATAATAAGCCAACATTTGGAGTGGCCAAATGACATAAAAATCCGCAAAGCAAAATAAAACAGAAAAAAAAAGGTTGTCACCTATATCATGTAGGTAAACTAACGTTAACTATTTGTATTTAATATAGATAATTTAGTAATTTTATGTATATTTTCTTTTGTATAATATGTTTTTCAACAAATTAAAAACCCACCTTTATAAATTGTAGCCGACCAAGAAATTTATCGTAATCAACAAACAACACTCAACCACTGATAGCTGAATTTAATAATTAATTAATTATATATAGACTTAAATAAAATAAAGGTTTTAAAAGTATATTTTAATACAATTTGACCAGGGTCGCAGCAACAAGAGGAAGTATGCGGGCAACGTGCAATATTGATGTGGTGAGCGAGAACCGCCCGCGGCGAACGAACATCGTTCAACTTGACACCCTACTTACTACAGGTTAGGTAGGTACATAACACGCCGGTCACCATGGTATGTTCACGTCATTTTTATTTGATTATTTTGTAAGTTAAAACACTTATTAGTTGTAGTAAAAACAACGATACAAACCGATTTTTATTTGATAATAAGGTTAGTCAAATAGTAAATAGCTTTACGAAGATCGCCTTCATATACATTAATTGTATAAAAAAAAATACGTGACTGTGACGTCAATTACAAGGTGGAGAAATCCGATTAGAAAATTTGATATAACAATCAAATTTTTGTATGTAACTCTTAACAGTAAATGCATTATAACATTTTCTGCTGAGGCATTAAATACGCGAACAAAGAGAATTGTAAATTGTGACTTACGACCTAATATCGGCACAATGGAAGATATATATTTCAGCGAGAATAATAGGAGAAATAGTTTGAATCGATAGCATCTAAGTAATATCGTACTATTTTATAACTAATGTGACATCTAGATTGTCTTCCACTATGGAAATTAAAAAGCGCATCGGTAACGTTTTTTCAATCTTATTTTTAGAAACAGCAAACTCAACAAATAATTCCACTAAGATTTTCATTTAGCAAACCTGTGTCCGAGAACATCCATCTATACTCAACAGTAATGTGGGTGGACCTCACACCGAATAAGATAGACGTAACCGAAAAAAACAATTTTCATATGCATTGTTGAAGTAAAATCGGTACAAAAATCAGTTATATAAATAAGAAGAGCAACAAAACTGTTCGATCTATCACGAACATCGACCATTAACTTATCTTCAATCAAAGAAGATTTCGCTGATTTCAAAACGTTTCGCACGTTAAGGAACGAAGTGAGGTGAAGTCTTGTTGTAAGCATGATATGAAGAGCTTCATCATCCAAACCGATGATCAGAGCCGAACGGGTGACCGACCGCAATAACTCCAGTAACTACATAACTTTATTCTAAACTGAAGCGACATAACGAATACTGGAGTCGTTATTCCTATGCTATTCTATTTGCTTGCGCTGTCATCAGCCTTGAAAGGTCATAAGAGAAAATGCAACAGCTCTATTTAATCAAAACTTACTGCATTGCCTGCCATATCTGTGAGATGCTATTGTCACGATGAGATTATATCTAATGTATATCAACATTCATATCTAGGTTTATACCCATTAATTAACCAATAGCAGACTAAATGGATAAAATAGTTTTATAAGAGTAATCATCACTAATCGTGGTTTAATTTACTTGCGTATTTGTGAGTCAGGATGTAAAAGCTGAAATGATGACCAAATTATCGGTAAATCTTCTGCATGAATATGTTAGGATAATAGAAAATTACTATTTTGTATCACACCTCATCTCTTACTTGTATATATATTATTTGTGATTTGTAAGCATTCCATCCCATTCCAACCAAAATAATATTATAAAGCCTTGTTTTCATTTGGTCATAAAATCAAATCATCTCCACTTTAATTATGATGGACCAAATCTAGGTTAGTATAAGGTTAACATCCAACCACTTCATGCGACCCTGGTAACACACTAAAACTCGTAAAATATGTTTTCCTAATTTAGGTGCGGGTATAATTTATAATCAGGGCTCCTCGTTTTAAGTGTGTGGTATTTAAGAGGTCAAGATGTATTTAAATATTTCAAAAAACGCAATTATTATCTACTATGTCATAGTCAATATTTTGTATAAAATTGCTCTGAATAAAACATACAAATTTTACTAGAAAGTATAATTTCAATTGAATTAAAAGATAACCAAAGTTTATAAACCTGTCTTGATAAACTATTAAAATAAAATGTAATGCTTTTATTATATTAATAAATTAAAATTGGCATTGTTTGTTCATTGGTTAAGGTGAAAGAAAGTTCTAACAAATATCAAACACTGCTATTATATAACTGTTAACGTATTCCAAAATATAAAGTAATAATTAACATAACAGCATGTGCATTAACACTAAAACCGAAATATATATTAATTCCAATTATTAGTAATGTTCAGGACCGGACCACCCATAAAGTAGATCAGTGTAAAACAAAAGACTCGTAAAAGTCTCCGAGCGGTCTTTACGATGGCTTCATAATTACTACTTGATGGATACCCTTCTAAATAAGGGCCAAAATGCCCATTGAAGAATTTTGAAACTGTCATTTGTAAGTCTTTACTTTACAAAGCCGTGTTACGGTCCAATGGATAACATGGATTCCACAATGAAAGTTTTGATTATCTGTCGTAATAAGCTTTGTACAACGCGTTTTTATACAAGTAAACTCAAGGCTCATGGCTCGAATTAATTCATATTTATTAATGTGGCAAATTTAACAAATCTAGAGGAGTTGATCAAGTTCTCTTTAATACTTGTACACACAGCGCCAGCGCGCATAAACTCGGTAAAAGCGAAATCATACAAGAACATATCGTTAGAACAAAACGTTGAACTCGATTTCACCACAAAAGCTCACTCGTTGCGCTGTAACATGCAACTGCACTGCGTCTGATTTGTTGAAAACTCCTGCAAACAACTACACTCCTGGTACATTTCGAGGACCCTTTTGGTCCTGCAGGGGCTATTCAAACATTTTTTATTTATTAAAAGACGTGTAATCAAGAGATTATTTGGTATAAACTGAATATATTGAATGAATCTTTATTTCTTTTTTAAAGGTTTACACTGACTGAGTCTGATAAAATTGATCTCTGTCGTTTAGCTGAAGCTTTAAAAGATGGAGCTTAATATTAGTATTTAATAAATGCTCATTTTAAAAAGGCATGTCCCCAATTTGGCCCTTTAAATTTCGATCTTCGATTGAGCAATTTAAGGAACATGCGGCGCTTCAACAAAAAATTAACAATAACGCCGTAACAAGATTTAAAACGGCATTTCATATCAATAATTTTTTTTTTTCAAAAAAATAAAATAAAAAATTTAATTAAAGTTCGTCCATGTACCACTACAATCTTTCAAGTTTCAAGGTTTACACTAAAAAAAGGTATTTTAAATGGATTGGGTTGCATACAAGTTCGCGGTACATCTGATAGCAATTTTAGTTGTCGATGAAGATACATATATTGAAATAAAATAAGTTCTGATCTGAAAAATTGAGAGTACATATGTAATTTTTGAATAGGAATGGAGAAAATTCATGTTATAAAACTCGTTTTCTTTATAGATAAAATAATATTTGGTCACTCTTTATCGAGATTGATACTGAACTTTTTTTGGGGTATATAATTTCTATAACTTTTTAAACGTTATAAATAATTTGCAAATTCCAGGATTAATCGCTTGTATGTTTAAAACAACACCAACGATCTCTCTTCCGATCTTTTGTTCTTGTAATTTATCATCAAAAATCATATGGTTGAAAAATTCAACTTTTGTATAGACACAATGTTATGTGTAGAGTTATGTTTTCTATATGTTATATTGTACAATATATTAGTTATTCCATATTCAAATATATACCAGTTTGTTGTCCTTCAAAGTTATACTTGCATCTGACAGTGATACAGCCATAAAGTTCAAAACAACAACATCATGTCTATAGATTGGCCGCTTTCCAAACTCATGTAGGCTAGTACGTCCAACAACTATCAAGTGACATAACTCCGTAACTGACACTTGATACTTAGATCGTGTCTTGCTTCAGTCGATACGAACATTAGTCGCTGCTACCCTTATATAACCAATAGTCATTATACCTACGAGTACCTACATGCTTTTAGTTACCAGTAGGTAATACCGTACCGTAGGTAATAACCGACGATAAAAAGCAATAATAAAATAATGAACAAAACCGTTAATGCGGATTTTATTCTGTTTAGATATGAAATATACAAATAAAACATCACTATCAACAACAATTTACTCTAAAGAGGATACCTTGTTAGAGCTTTAACATTCATTTTACTGCGAAATATTTGTCTAAAACATCAAACAACTACATTTGAAGTACACTGGACGCTTCAGCATAGTAGAAGTTTAACGGTATAATAACAGCGAATAATTTAAATTTAAACTTGCCGTCAGTAATTTTCACTAACAAACTTGCGATGCTTGAGATATTGAACGTGTTCGTCAAGACTTGATAACACACGAGTTATTTACCACCTAGGAAACTCCATTACCGGAACACCGAGATGACATTGTTTCCTCTGATACCAAAATTAAATAAAGTATTAAGTTTATTTATTTATTTTAACACTAAATGAAGAAAAAAAAAATTTCAATTTATAACAAACTTATTATTAAACTTATTTATTATACCAGTCAGTTATAAGCAAGGACTTAGTTATTTTTAGATAATAAAGTAAAGAAATTTTTTTATTATAATAATTTATATAATAATACTTTTTATATAATAATAATAATACAACTGAATTTCCACTGAAGCTAATGAATTGAATCGAATTAGCTTAGTTACCAGGAATGCATGAAGAGACCGCAGCTCACACAGACGTTCGGGGATTCGATTGCATACCTCTTGACGCGTCTGTGGTTTAATGCCAATGCTAGTAGTCAATGCTTTGGGGATAGAATGTAATCGCTTATGCAGGAATACTCGTTATGTAAGAATATTGTGCAGAATCCGTAATTAAATAATATTATACCATTGTTAGTTTTCTAAATAACATATACTTATATAACAAACCATTTCACCATTCTTCTATATAAGAAAATATACATATAACTTTTATGAGAAAGTTTACGAGTACAGACAGATAAAAAATAACGTAACTTTTTATAATTTGTATCTCTAACTTAAGCCTTGAAGTTTTGCTTCCTTTTAATATAATTATTGTCTTGCAATGAATGTTTTATAATTACCTAAATAAAACAAAATTATATTTTGAAGACAATTCGCAAGTGGTTAAAAACTTACAAGTAATTATTTCTTGATAAATTTTAATAAAATTCACGCCTGTAATAAAGTATAACTTTAGGATCATAAGCCAAACCAAACTTTTAAAAAGAAACAAAAAGTCATAAATTATTTTATTTCTACATTAATTTTAATTAGAGCACTTTTTTGATCGTACCATACGATTAACGACCGTTTTTCAATATTTTATGGTGATACGAGCCATTTGGAAACATTCCAAGCTTAATAAGTCATTTTTATCTGAATCCTAAGACTTTCGCGACTTGGACCGTTAAATAGCTAGGATCCTATTAAATAAATATTTTGTTTTATTTCGTTAATTCATAAAATCAATTGTCGCCCTTAGTGGAACAACATTAACGAGTCTAATAAGTATTAATTGTATATAATTCGTACATATCTCTAACTAAATTGCACATAACAATATATATTAGGTTCTTCTTATTACTTTGTTCTCAAAAACAATAAAACGTATTGGCAAAATGTAACGGTACAAGCGACGAGTACCAGGAGTCCATAAGCGCCGGTGGTGTTGACAGCCTGTGAATTATACAGTGTCTCCCCTCGTAGCGCCCCTTATGGTAATTTAATTTCACGACATGCTCTACGATCCCGTTATTAACCTACTTAGCTTCTAGAAGTAATTAATATTATAATCTTTGAATGTTTTGAGACTTAAAGAGAGAAATTAAAATGGTATATCATATTAATAACTTGTGTGAATAGCTTTACTATTTTTATAAAATCAAAATATCCGACTTTATATTTCTTTTAAACCGTCAAACCCACCTCTCTGTAAGTTATTAAGGATAATTACAATTTTCTCATAACATTAAATAATTAAAATAAATAAACCTTTAAAACTTTACAATTTAAAACAAAACAGAGTTTATAAAATACGACGAAGCCTGAAGTCAAAAAGCTTAGTCAACAAGTTCCAACTCACAACTGAGTAAGAATGTTAATGAGTAGGCAAACTTTTAAATAATTCTTAAATAATTTGAAGCTAAACGTTATTTTAATATTTTGATAAGAAAATCACAACTGACATTTTTATTTCGGTATGAATTTTAATGCAAACACAAAAACTTTTCCGGTCAGCCTTTATATTTTAAGGTTTAATATTAAAAACGAAATAAAAATATTATTGTATTCCAGGGAAAGAAATGTTAAAATAATGACTAGCTAATTATATACTAAAAACGAACTAGATTTCAAAATCACATTAGTTTCTACGATTTTTACATGAAGTTACTACCAACTTGTTTGAAAGAAATAAGTGTGAAATATATATTAACGCAAGCTAAACTCGAACCCACGACTTGTGGAATACTATTTAATTATAAATATTTAGGGATCTGGTCGGTACTCTTCTTGATGAATGTTCTGAATGAATGAATGAATGAGCGAATGAAATTTCTATAACATTTAATCATTTATTGTAGGTATACTTGGGCACATCTGCTCACAAGATCAAACGTTTAAAAATAATATGCCTATAGTTATCATATATATCCAAAAGCTACGAGTGACGTCGAAACGGGGACGCCACGACGTCGCGGCGCCCGAATACAAAGTAGGGCCGATGTACGAGCGTACTGGAGCTAACAACCACGACACTTTACATGTACGTGACACGGACGCACATGCTAACGTATTATATACACAAATTCAATAAATACTATACATTATAATTTCTTTGCATTGCTAATATGATCAATATTTGAAATCACGTAAAGGTATTCCAGTATTCAAACCAAATATAAACCTTGGTATAACTTCTTTGTTACTTAATAATAATAGTGTAATAAGAAAATCCGCGCCTTAAAGTAATCCGCGGATCTAAACTTCAAACCCTTTGTCTAGAAACTTTAAGCTCCATTAAACCGAGTGCTTACGGCGTTCAATTAATTTCTATGAAAATAACTTTCAACTCACATTCCCAAGTTATTGTTTCAAAAAAGAACTAGGTATTCACTAGCTTAATCAACCTTTCAATGATCTAGGACGTAACTGGCCAATGAGGACCAATTTTGAAATAGTCAGTCAGTCAGTCAGTGGTCATCGTGCCATAAACGAGGGAACGAATGAAAGAGGCATTGTTAATAGAGTTTCAATATTTTTTTCTTACAATACTACTATTTTAGTTTAAAGACCATAATATATGCACGGATGTGCGCTGAACTAATTAGACTTAAAGAAGGTCTGAACCTCTGTTGAGTTGCAAAGCGACCACATTTCCGCTAACAAGATTAAGCTGGCTCAGGCGCGGAGCTTCGAATACAGTGGGGAAATACATTTTTAATTAAGCCATTTCCACATTGAACAATTTTCAATTTGATCTCCTGTTATTTATTACTGAATTTAAATGTAAATGTTGGCAAAAAAATCTTCAATTTCATTCATAGTTTTTGAGATAATTACATCCTGTTTTAAAAAAATGACGTTATTAAAAAATATTATATAGGTGCTAGTGTAAATAATTGTGAAAAACAATTGAAATATACATTAACCATTTGATAAATGTATATTTAAATTAGTTTTGTTATCATTTTATAACAAAACTAACTGCTTCAAACTTGATCCACTCATTTAACCCATTGATAAGTGAAGTAGGATATCCTATTATTATACTTCAAAAAAAATAAAGTCTATACATACAATTACAATTTTAAACTGAAATATTTTTTTGAACATTACCCACCATAAAATAATCTTATAAACGAGTCCCATCAATTACTAAAACAATAAGTTATCAAACACAAAATAAAAAAAAAAATATAGTTTTACTATTTCTAAAAACTAACAGAAAAACGGTGTCATTTACACAACAATCATATTTTTTTTGCTGAAAACAATATAAATACACCGACAGATTTTATCGCGTTATTGTTTAAATATGGACAAGAAAAGAAAGAAACACAAGGAAAGTCTGTCTGTCATATTTAATTCAAGCTCCGTAAGGTATTAGGAAAACATGACGGCGCACTACTTATCCAATTGCACTGTGGACGTGCCCTGACCACTACTAGGACTTCATAAGGCGGTGAGAACTTCTAATTCTTATAAGCTTTTAATTTGAAACCAATTCCTTGATTTGATTTCAAGCTGCAAATTACGATGTCCTCTATAGATCATTTGTTAACATTTTTTGCCGATTAACTTTTTACTAAATTATTAGTAAAGTTGCTGACAATGACAAATGATAATTTAAAAGTTGGAAACGGAAAAGTTGAGTATAATAAGTGAGTAGTTTTAAGAAAAGGAACATTGTTATATAACAAAATGTATATTTAGCGAAGTAACCGAAGCGTAGTACAGTCTCCATTTGTTGTACACCAAGAATGACTACGCACATAGATATATTTGTGACCAGTACTGAAGTCATATATATCGGCGGTTTGTCGACATTTTCTTTGAGATTGAGATAAAAGTAAAAATCAACGACAATAATTTTAAAAATGTTCATAAATTATTAGTACTTACATAGATCAATATTTTATATCATAGTTTTTATATAAAACATAGTAATAATTTACTTTAAAAGGTCATATGGCATTAGTAAAATTATTGAAATAAACAAAATAAAACAAATCGATTTCAGTAAATAAAATAATAAAAAAACAACATTGAATGAATTCTCCAACATGTCTCAAAATAATAATTTCAGAATTATTATGTTTAGATGACGATTATATGGCCATAGGTACAATGCAGTCAATGATCTATAGATAAGATAATTCAACAACATATTACACTATTTACAACGAAAAAATATAATTGTATTTTTTTGGTTATGGTTAAAACTATAATTCAAAAAAAGTTCCTTATGAATGAAAGTATTATTATGTTTGAAAAAACTGAACGATTACTTTAGTACCCATATATGTATAGGATATTGTTCAGTATCTTAGCTTCAGGGTGGAGCAATATCTCGCAGGGATGTAGGCAATCCACGAAAATCTATTTACGGTCGCGGATGACACGTTCCGTCAAATTCGGTCGGGATTACGTAAAGATTTCAATATTGCGATCTTTTTTCTGGATTGCGGCAAATAACCTCGAGCTGAGCCCGTTTTCGAGAATAATACACGGGTATATCAATCCCAAAATTGTCTTGTCACATAACATGACAGATGTACTCGACAACTCAACCAATGTTTGTTGGACAGACAATTTATCGAAGGCAAAAAGGATTACAAGAGCCGACGGACAATAAAGCTAATAGCTCGTATCTGGAATCAATATTTTCGTTGGAAACAAATTGACGTGCAATTTTCGAGAGCGTTCAGTTCAAATTGTTTTCAATTCCCTTATATCCAATAATAGATATTCTATATATGAATGTCGATTGAACGTGTTTGCCTGCTCAAATATGTGTGGATAAATGTTGTAAGAGTTAATCAAGTTACCAGTATAAGTATAGCGCAACTTCAAAATGGATTGTTTCGCTTCTATCCAGACAATTGAAATTGAATTTAAATTATATTTGAATCTAGCCACAAAAAACAAACATTTGAGAACAAAACATACGATGTTCTATATTCTTTTGAGTGTAAGTGGTAATGATGTTTGCCTTAGTTGGTGGGCGTTGGTGGGCGCTGGTGGGGGCGACGCACTCATCGTGTTTACTCTCGAGAAAGACGCGACGCTCGCGACTCGTTCGTCGAGCTTGGAGAGTCGTTCGTCTCGATTGCTACGAGAGCGTGCTGTTGATAGTCACCGAGTCGTGTTTTCATTACCAGCATGTTTCTTTTTTAGTTTGGAATATGTATTAACAATAAGAAAAATTAAAAAATGTATTTTTGAGCATCAAGAAAAACATTAACACAAATATTAAATATATGTTAATACATATTGATTAAGCTCTTGTTAAATTACATATAACTTTATGAACAAATCATAAGTGACCGCGTAATTCAACCACACAAGACATTAAGCTCCGAGAAAGCGGAGAACAGAAACCTCATCACAGTTGATGTGTGGATATAATAGTGTTTTGTTTGGTCGGCTCCGGCTCAGTTTGCAAAATCGTTTATCTTCGTCGGTCGCCGACGGTCTACTATAGAGTTTCATGTTACATCGCCCCCCGGACTTAGTGGCCGCCTAGTCTGTTCATAGGTCTCTGAACCTTATATGGGTTAACATCTAGTATTAATAGAATAATAAAGGATTGAATTATTAACACAGTAACACTTTCTAATAACAGGCATCGTGGCCTATATTTTAACCTTGCATAACATCTTTACAATTCAAAAACAGTCTATAACAAGAAATAGGGCAGTTCATTTTGACGTCGCAACTATCGGTTCACGAGAACAATGCCGGTAAATCATTTCGGAGCGAAGAAGAGCTCATCAGGGCGTTATAGAGCGGCAACCTCTCCGGTCGCCGTAATTAAAAAACTTTCAAGATTATTTTCATTAGGAAGTATCTCTCTCTATTTCCTGCGCGCCTAGTGTTTGTTTCGCACGTAACGAACTTTGTTGAAAGACTGCTTCTAAGCACAGACTTATTGTTCTGAAGAAATTATACCGTCAAGTTGGTAAATAAATATCTGTTCCATGATATCATAAGTATCATATTACTTTTAGAATTAATTACACGATAACAATGTATATAAGACCTGAAAAGTTGAAGGATAGGGTTTGTTTCATAGATTATACATATTGTGGTTATAAATGTTAACAGGTTATTTTTTTTCTAATATTAATTAAATACATCAAAATAAAGCACAGTGAGGTAAGATCGTAATCAAGTGAAACAATATTAGAATGTACCAGTACAAACTAATATAGATCGATTTTTCGCAAAGTAACAAAACAAAGTTTTTGTTCAATTACTCCACTAAAACTCTTTTAAATCCTTTCTTACTTTAACATAACAAACAGTTATTCGTTATTGACTATTGAGTAAGTGAAGTGAAGAAGACCAGAAAAGGTGATTTTTAGCGTAATTAAAAGCAATATAAATGTATCGATGTTTTAAATTTGTCAAAGTTAAATTAGTCAAATAAAAAAAAAATGAAATTATGGTTACACAACAATATTGTTTATTAAAATTGTATTATCGAGTAATAACTATGACGTCACAAGTGTATAATTTATTGTAAATTTAGTACCATACAATTCCCAACAACATTTTAGATTTAGCCTTTATCTTAAAACAAAATCGTTCCAAACACCAACTATTGCTAAACAACAACATTCTAACCGTAAATACTTTACTTTATTTCCACATAAAAGATAAGAAATCCATTTTATGTATTAAATGAAGCGAAAGTTTACAACATCATTACTTTATTGGCGAAACTTCTAGCGTTGGTAATTGGTAGCGTTCCTATATATTAGTCATTAGGAACGCCCTCAAGTAACTCGCACAGTATCTCACCACACTAATTCAAGAGAAACAGTTCAAACAAACACTGTAGATGTTGTTAGACGCCGGAGCAATGTTTTCTTTGAGTTAGAATAATAAAACTCTTTAGTTAATTGTTAATCTAAGGATATGTCTATAAAACTTTCAAAACATCCTGATTCTAAAATAACTTCTTTTCTGAAAGATTTGCTATATAAAAAAATAAAACGTTTAATTTATGCTTCGGTTCAATCTGAGAATTGAAACTTTTCCTCAATGTTTACGAATAAATAAACATAATTACTTAATTTATCTAAAAGCAAAAAAGTTTAATTTAAATGTATTTATTACTATGATAAGCATGTACCTACTTACAGATACCAATATTTTATAAAAGAAACGTTTAGAGTTAATAGATAAGTCATAACGATTAAGGATAAGATTTATAACTATATCGAATAGTAGGACAATACATCAATCAGTTTAACGACTGAAGTCACGGTTCGCGGTGATTGAAAAGCATTTCGCTAAGAATTTTCCAAAATACGTTAAGTCTAGGGTGAGTTTTGTTCCAATTTAAGAAGTTTCAAACTAATCGAACAAGAACAATTAGAAGCACTTGAAATTCAATTCAATTTATAATTAATATCAAGTTAGCATGTAGTTACGTAACTAATTACAGTATAAAAATAATACAACTTATACACCTGTTTCAAACATTAAAATAATACATTTTACAAAATGAAATAAAATTTTATTAACTTCTAACACACATACATACGAACATTTAAATGTTTTTTTTTGCATAAACCTGAACAAAGACAATATAATTTTAATGGCTTACCGCGGCTACAGTAGACATTACGAGAACTCCTAAAACAGTAAATCCAAAGATGACCGAGGCATTAAATAAAGGGTGGCGCGCGTTATGAACCGTGAACGGGTTGTAAAAATTGTATTTTTATCGGTATCGCATGAACGCCGAGGGGCTTCGAGAGCTATCTAGCGGAGAGGACGACTCTCGACCTCTGACTCCACTCAGGTGAGGTCAAAACAATCAATCCTGCGCTCGGGAGCACAAAATATTGAAAATATTGAAGCTTAACTTGTTAAGCACTTCATTAGAATAGTTTTTATTAAAAACAGTGACCAGTTACAAACAATAGATGTTATATCTAGTGAAATATGTTATCTTACATTAATAATTACAACAATAAATACAATTGTTAGATTTGATAATCTTCGTGATATTATTGAGCTGAAGAGACATTAATATTTAGCAAAGTTGCAAGTTAGATTTGATAAAATAATGTTTACAATGTATATAAAATCACGCCACTTTTATAGCGAAATAATTATTTACAAACATTCATGTATCTAGGAATTTATATCTAAAAACGATATTTTCATAGCAACAGCTTTTTAGTGTATGCAATTTGCAATATGCTATTTGTACACCGAATAGAAACAAAATATTTTAAGCAGTATTACGAGGTTTATTTGTATCAATTTTAAATTTCCTTTCCTTAAAATGCAGACAGTTAAAAATGTTGATTGCTTTGTTTGTTTATCTTTTTATATAGGTCTAATAATTACTAACATTAGGTATTAAGTTATAAAAACTATTAATCTTCAGGTGTGCAGGTATTAAGTTATAAAACGGTTAAACAAGATAAGAAAAAGCTAGTTGTGTATAGATCAGAATTTTGACAAAATATGTAATTACATACGTAAATGTATCTTTCTAAGATTACTTTGAAATTTTAATTTCAATAAGATTTATAGAGTAATAACTTACGGTCCGAATTTTTTCGCTGACCTGTTCCCAAAACTTGTTAAATCGCATATTACTGAGGGATGCCAACACGGAATTTCATTTGACCCCGTGGCAATATCCATACAGGCGTAAAATTCTGAAAATTAGATGAGCCAAGAGATAAAAATAAAAACGATGAAATATTGTCGCTGCCAAAATGAACGACACGGGTCCGGAATCAAAGTTGACCTCATAAATAGTTATTAAGAATGATTTATATATACACTCGTTCAAACGTTTAATTGATCACAATATAACAAACTCACTTTTGGAGTTTCTATTATATACAAGTCAACTTACGACTTCGGATAACAAATTTATACTTCATTAATTCCCGAGGGTTTTCGAAGGGTGTTATTGAAATAATATGTCTGTGTCGAAGAATCTTTCAAGACAGATGTCACCAACGTTGCTGTCCGTATAATTTTGTTTTGTAAGAAATTATTGGAGCGGGTCGACGCGTCCCGGAGATACAAGATGCGTGCAGCGATCCGACAAAATAACTCGTACGAATAACGAAAAATTAGTGCAACTACGGGCCAAGTAAGCCATAAGATTTACGCTTATGGAGAAATGATTCGTCTATTATTGTATGATCGTATCCGTGATCTTTTATCTATCTATAAATATAACAAAACTCATTTTTTTATTTCTCTGTCTTTATAGGTAGGTATTACATATTTTAATGTATAAAATTAAATCAGACATAAATATTACACATGTTAAAAATATGATATTCATTTGAAGACAATACTAAATCTATAAATAATTATAATATATCTACAGACCTCATTTTTCGAACACCTATATATTGCATTTCATACAATAAACCAATTTTTCGACATACGTCTACGTATCTTATCATTATTTTGAAACACCATGGGATTTT
Organism: Napeogenes inachia; assembly: GCA_959347355.1. Classification (NCBI taxonomy): domain Eukaryota; kingdom Metazoa; phylum Arthropoda; class Insecta; order Lepidoptera; family Nymphalidae; genus Napeogenes; species Napeogenes inachia. Next base: position 16,741,677 of record OY365793.1, on the reverse strand, counting down.
CTAAAGTTCTGAATTTGGGACTTTGGACGAACATTCGTCCTTATACACCTTACCTGTCCGAAAAATGTGTTGTCCACCTAAGATTGAATATTGTTTTTATGACCGGAAAGGATAACGATCAAAACAGAAAAATAAAGGAGGCTTATACGCTGTTTGCATCATGTGTTATGTTATTGAGTTTCAGTTCCGGGGTTTATATAAACTTTTTAGCGAAACAATTCGAAATGGCGACCCAATGCATGCAAGAATCATTTGAAAAGCATTATGTATATAACTTAAAACATTTTATAAAAAAAAAAAAATTGAGCTGTAATCAGCAAACCCAAAAACGTATATAAATAAATGTTTCTATTACCTGTAGCAATTATTCTTCAAGGATTTATTTACAATCTAATTAGCCTAAAGCGCTCATTAAGATATCAATGACAGATGGCGTACATTCAGTATGGGTTGGTTAGTTTATTTCACGGGCGACTAGCTGCCGACGCCTATCTCAGCTAGATCACGGCTACTGGGCAATTCCGATAAGGGCTAAATTCTTCCCATGGGATTACTGATAATAGTTTTAGTTCCCTAATTTATTGAGTCCTACAGGATTTTCTATATATATTATATGATAATAAAAATATATAACATGTAAATGTCTGTTTAATAAAAGTTAAAATAGTCGGAAATCTCTCATATTACAATATTCAATATAATTAAGTTTTATTTTATATACAAGGTTTAGGATCTTTTTAAATCTTTACCTATAAGATATTATTATCTAAATTCTAAAATATATGTAGGTATCAATATATGTAAAAAAAAATATCCTAAGCAAATAAAAAGACAAAAGTATAACATAAAATTGATAACAATAGATAAATAAAAATCTCTAAAAAAGTCTTTGAGGGATTCATGTTCTACAAATAAATAAGTATTCAGAGTCCATTTGTAAGATGGCTATAATACCTAATGGTTTCTTATTTCTATATAAAAGTTCTTTGATTCCAAGCATATATTAAAACTATATACATTGAAAGCAAGCAACAAGATAAGCTCTTAATGAACTTTCTGAACTTCAAAGGTCTATAACCCGCGCCTGTAAGGAGCTTGTAACTTGAAATTTCATTAACTCAGTCGTATCAATTAAAGCAAACGTGTTTCGAATATTTTAAGGCACAATATTCAGAAATTACTCGGAAGCCTCGACTGAGTATTATGTTTAATCCTGGGTCGGTATGATATTGAATGATATTGGGGCTTATCAGCTACAAGCAACAAAATGAGTAGAGTTTCGGAAATTCGAAGACGGATAACCGGCCGGAGACGTTACTACACCACCGAATATACTTGTTTTCAACATACCGGGAACGTTTAGTGAGGATTTCGTATTATTAATTAGTTAGGCAACAGTGATCATAACGCTTGAGTAACTTCAAATACATTAGCAAATGGGTAAATTCTACATTCATAAAGATAAAGGAGATAATTTCCAGAATTTGACCTTTCATTTTAGAAATACTGCCCTTGTGAGAAACGAAAATACATCATATTATTACTTAAAAATGTATTATTTCAGCACATAAAAGACAACATTATTCGTTTAAAAATTGTATCAACATGTTTGGCTCTATGGCATGTTATACAAGAAGAATCAAGATATAAGAACCACGTGTTTGACATATATCTTAAAGTCCGCAAGGAACTTTCATAACACGGAAAGGTAACACACAAAGTGACGTCAAATAACTTGGTAAACAATGTTGCTGTTTGAAGTTCGAGAAGCCAGGCGTACTTTTCAGACTTCGCTGGCACGTACTAGCTGCTATGATCGAGTTCAAAGTATTCACGAGAGAATTCCATATTGTAATATAAATTTTAGATTGCAATTCGTTTTGCAATCTCTATGGGATTCATTTAGTAATTTTCATATATGTGACTGTAACAGTAATAACTTATAAATTTTAAATTAACTTATTCGTTTTAACGTGCGGTTTGTTTGTTGTTGAAAGTAAGTATGTACCAGAAGAGATGGTAATGTTTAACAGAAAGGACATACTGTTTTAATTCTTTATATAAATTTCACTGAAATGTTGACAAGAACACTTCAACAAAAGAGCATGTTAACGAAAGGAAGTTTAAAATTCATATTAAACGAATTTTATTTTCAGGTTTACACTGCATACATTTTTTTTTATTCTTGATAATGACTATCTGGAAAAGATGTAAGTATGTACTGTTAAATAATATTAGAATAAATGTGTCATTTTAAATATATAATTATATATTATAAGGAAATTATAATTTTATTTCATCAATTTATGGAATATACCTGTATCACAACGTTATTTCCATTAACACATATGTAAATTATAACAAAAATATTAAAATCTATATCAGAGTTATTGTAACAATAATTAAACATTTGCAATAATATATAATTAAACATTTGCAATAATCATTATAACTATTACATTTTATTTTTGTAGGGTAACAACACTATTTTTATTCAAAGATTTCAAACTTAACAGAGCACGCAATCAAACATCAAATTCTCGAACCTACAAATTGATGAAGATATTTTATTATTCGCAACGACAATAAACAATCACTGGGATATCGATATGGAATCGAATATGGATATCGATAAAATAAAGATTAATAAAGCAGATAATTTCTTTTGACATTATAATTGTCTTATTATATATCTTAAATTCTTTTTTAAATTTCATATCTTACGTCATTAATATCTCTGCTAACGATATTTTTTTTAAACAGAATTATGTCGTTGCGAAAAACTTCTCTCGTTCGATTAAAGTATAATTTTATAAAAGTTATTTTCGTATCGTAAATAAATTTTCGTATCGTAAATAAATTTTACATAAAACAGGAGCGTACCATGACAAATTATCAATTCGCCTCCCAGGTAACTGTTAACGTAATCAATTTAGTGAGGCTGTGTTTATCATCTCATCTGAAGTCGACCGTTTCTCATGTTAATCTAATCATTGTTTTTGTTCTGACCGACTTTGGCTTCATTTGCCAGTCCGGTCCTAAGTAAACCGACCTCAAGGGAAACATATTAAGTTTAGAGTTGTGTTCGTATTGAGGACACTGGTTCCTCTATGTCCGTAGTATGTTGTCGTCGTTACAGCCAGCCGCTACTTACTCTACATCTTAAATAGATTACAACTTTGTATCTCAAGGTTTATGCTATATATGAATACTTTATTATACTGATAGATATAGTACTGGCTAGGATTATTCACCATTCGTAGCATAGAACTTTTATATTTGTTTGTTTTATACTTGTAAACACTCTTTGAATATCAGTGTATATAGGATTCCATTCAACCGATCTGAATATGTATAAAACGATATGTATTTGTGGCAGTAGAGGTGCACTTGCAGGTACATCAAGGAGACTCCTGACCACTGTAAAGCAATTTGGAGGAATTGGCAAGAGACTACCTCTTCTAACAAAAGAACATCGGAATCTCGTTTCGATTTTACGATAAAATTTTGAGATTAGAACGTGTTATGTTAGTCGAAACGCAAATTTATTTATTTCTTGCAAAACTTTACATTCCTTCAGTTGCAAAGTAACTGTTTATCATTGTTACTAGGAAAAAAGACTTCAATTTGAACATATGAGATGAGATATCAATTGTGAAGACAGCATTATAGGTATCAGTAAATATATAGTACAGTTCCGAATATTGAAATTGATAATGATATTTGAAAAGTACACACAATTATATTATTGGCTTAAGTAATATAATTGTGTGTACTTTTTAAGATAATTGTAATTTACTTTAACAGTAACATTTTTATTTCGTTATACCTACATTATGTGAGAGAAAGTAACATCTTAAATCAACACAGCAAAGTAAGCGTATGCGAGGAGAGAGCAACGAAGTTAGAATAATAATTATTCATTACGCGTTGTTTGTTTGATTCTGAGACGTGGGTACTCGCATGCTAATCTCTGCTTCTATATATTTTAGATTTAATGTATGAGATACAGTAGATACATAAAGGTGAGTTTTTTATTAGTTTTATGTTTTTAAACGTATTATTATTTATATTCTTTATTGCACTTTATAAAAAAAAAAAAAAACAATACAAACATGGTTTTAAAAAATGTTGGCAAGGGCGAACTTATCTCTATAAGAGATTTCTGCCAGTCAACCCCATGGTAGAGAGAAACATGGTATCGCGGGTCATATTAGTGCAAAAAAGAAAAAGCAGTAAGGAAAAATATAGTACTTAAATTTAAAAATGCGTTAAAAAAAACATTGAATGAAAATACCTAATCATACACATACATAAACAAATACATATATAAAAATTAAAAAAAAAACATACATACATATATATATATATATACCTATATATAGATAGATACATATATATAAACATACATACATATATACATACATAAAATGAGCAGTTATGAGAGGTTTGTCACTTCGGAGCAAAGATAATTAATATGATAAAATTGAATATATTGATAAAAAAATCTAACATGATGATACTGCTTTTAGGAAACAAATAAACATTTATTTGAAAGAATAACATGCTCTGAATATCAATAGCTTCGAAAACAAGAACGCTTAGCAATGAAAAGGAATCACATACGATGTGGTTTTTGTTGTCTTTTGTGTTCCCAAGTATTATTTGATACTAACCTTTCCCGGGCGGTAGGAAAAAAAAACTTGTCTCGGTCTCAATAAACGAAAAATATTTTCCGTTAATAAAGCGAAAAATGTTATTCTTGAGGAAAAAATCTCCCATTTAAAAAGAATTTCGTTCTTACATTCAAGAAAAAACTTTCTTATTTAATATCGTAAGAATTTAAAAATATTTTTTATAAATATTTTCTACCCACTTCAACCTAGTAAAACATTTTATATTCTATAATCAAGAGAGGAAGGAAAATAATCAATAAAGAGTTCAAAATACAGGTCAACGTTCACATAAATCCATGATCGGGTTTAGAAGAACAAATTTTGGAAAAATATTTTCCGCAAAATTTTATTAAATTTCCGAATATTCGCAGTGAGGTTCCCTTAAGAGATCGGATCCGTCGCCCGGAGCGGGAATTGAATTTGGGCTCGCGGGTACCGAAATTGATTTACAGTCTCCCTTACAGTCGCGGCGCAGCGCAGATTTTATAAATTCAACTTCTGTGATGACTTCCACGGACTCGTAGAGGTCCTGTGACGCGTTCAAAGAGTTTTTGCTGCGGGTGAAGACAAAAAACACGGAGAAGTCTCATGAAAGGTGCCAGAAGGTGCAATAGATCAAAACAAAAATATAAAACATTTGTATATTTCATTTATGTTTTAAACCGATTATTTAAAATAAAAATAATTCATTTATATTTACTTGAAATTATTACTTTCTTTATGAAAAAATGGGAACATTATGTTCCCATTTCTTTTTTATTATCGTTAAAATATTTTTTATTTCTTTTCATATTTTGCAGGAGACAAAAACTTACCAAAAAAATAATCAGTGATTTTCTTTTATGATTACATATATGTAACCTCTTAAAAACACATGAGTAGTGCTCTGGTTACTATAGGTAATTGTTGTATGACTTATAATTAACTGTCAGAAAAGCAACGTGTAAATAAATCTATTCCTTGTCTTATCTTTGCTCATACACTATTTATTATGAAAAAATACTTTAAACAAAGTATGCAAGTAATAAAGATAAATTATTACTCCACTCGTGGTAATTCACGTTAAAAAAACGTCCAGATGGGTCCAAGCTCCTGTTACCCATAAGTTGGGTTTGGCCTTTTAATACCCAAATTTTATATATAGGACTGACATGTTCAAGAAGCTTAATAATGGATAAAAAAAAATATTTTTTCAACATATATCTTAAGCACCTTAATTACTAACTTACTATCACGAATTATACGACTTAAGGGACTATTATAATAAATACAGATGATACGGCGCCTTAAGTAATCTTCAATTAAAATGTTACTTGAAGGACAGTTCGTTAAACCGGTGTGGCTCAGGTCCAAGCAGTTAATTAACTATGAGCGATAATAGTACATATTAATACGAACAGTAAAATTATTAGTCACATTCGTTATAATAAATGCCCTGTCTTTTATTTCAGTCAACTCTAAATATTTCACTCACAAAATAAATGTTCGTAATATCAATCTCTAAACAATTTTGTTTTATCAAAATAATCTAAAGACCCAAAATAGAGAAACAAATCACCGATGACAACAGTTACCGAAATTTAATGTCAGAAATAAACAGCTGATATTTTTTTCGATTTCATCTTCACTGAAGGGTCATATATATAACACACATAATATAACACATATATAATATATACACGCACACATATACACACGGTCCTAAAATTATTCTCGATGTTATTGATGAATTATAACGAACATATTAAAAGTCTACACACCACCTGGGACCATTTGATGAAATTGTTATTATTACAAAATATATACACAAAATTGTTAGATGTAGGAGAAATAAATAAAAAGCCATTATTACAGCTTTTGAAACGAGAGACCAGATTAAAATTCGGATTGTAAAGAGAGTACAAAGAGACATACATATTTAAGTTAATCCCAGCATAATGACTCTATAAAATGCTGTTTTATTTCGTGTTTTACTTTATATTTTATGGCCGTGTAAATAATACATTTCAGTATTATAAATAGTAAAGATAACAATTCTTTAATCCGTAGCTTCTGTAAGTTTCAATGTACACCATATTACTTTTTAAATATGACCATTGGTTATAGGTTTTTAAAGTGTTTATGCAGATCTATTATAATTAGTGTATATTATGGTAACAATATGGTGTCTATAGTACAATTAGTGTACATAGACATTTTTATTTCTCACGCAACTATTCTATTAAATATATATTTCAATAGTTGTTTTAGTTATTAATCATTATTTATATTAATTTAAACATAGATACTAATAACACAATATTAATTAATTATCAAATTATTAGCAATGTAATTCAATTGATAATTAATTAAACCCTCTCCAACCAGTAATTGAATCAGGATCCAATCACACAAATGATAGTAAAGTATGGAATTATTTAATTAACTAGATATAAGCTCTCAAATATACAAACAATATCGGCAACACTGCTGTGATCTTGTTTGAGGCCGACACGCGCTAGTGTACAGGATGTTGTGATAAATAATTGTGAATGTATGAAATAATAATTTGATATAAATGATAAAACATTATTAAATGTTCAAACATTTCTGCATAAAGCTTTCCCTTCATTTTATGTCAACATACATTTAATATTAAATAAGCAGGTAAGTGTATGTTTATTATATTTAAAGATAAAAACATAAACTCCTCTTACCTCCTTATACGTCCCATTGAATATGCAATAACCATATATATTTCAAAAGCTCACTACCGTAACTGTGCTACGAAACAGAATAACAAAACAATTTATTTGTATTCAAGAATATAGTGTCGGCTCACAGAACTTTAAAATTTTTATTATTTACTTCATGGTATGGCTACTGTAAACTATTTATGACGTATCATAAAATGCAACATTTAATAAGTTATACCTAACAGTATTGCAATGTGTTAATACTGCGTCATGTCTTGAGAATCTTATAAGCTTATTCCGTTATTTTTATTTTTTAATTTTGTCTTTCTCTCAACCACATAATTAAACAACCGAATAGGCTATTCTATCCAAATGCCTTTACTTTCATAATGACACACCCCACTCCATCAGCCTCCGAATTTCTCTATTCTCCACCACACTTTAATATAAGCGCTTTTTGGTTATTAAGCGATGATTACTATCTAGAGTTATTAATATTTTGTTAAGGAAAAATTACAAAAAATATATATATAAATATTTACAAGACAAACAAAGACAAGATACACAATTGAATTTTATTTATACTTAGCAAATATATTTTAATATTGTCTATTGTATTATTAATGTCTCAGATCTAAATCACTTCTTTTTAAATTAAAGTACCAAAGAGGGTGCTTTTGTTATAACTAAAGCTGAGGGTGTAAGCCCCTGTCATATAGTGAACATCGGAACAGTTAATGAAGCCAGGGGTTTACACCGCGAAGACATTTGGTGGTGAATAAATGTAGCGAGATGAGACGTGATGTCTTGAAGTTAACTCCACTTTTATTATCCACCCCAGCTGAGGCGGGCTGAGATCTACCCAGATTGAATGTATAATTAGGCAAATTAGGCAAATATATATATAAATGTTTGAGCATCTCTGCAAATCAAACATATAAAAAAAACATTTGAATTTGGAGGACTATATGATAGGAACTATAATATATATCGTACAGAAAGTACAAACCAACAAATGTAAAAATAAACCAAATGAGATGAAAGCGTCTATTTAATAAGTTGCGTTGGAGCCGGGATAAAGACGCGCTCCTACGCGTAGCTACAAGAGAGCCAATCAGAACCTCTACAACTTGATTAAATCTCGACGACAATACATTTGAAGTATTAATTTAGTTTCCCAGGAAATATAAACAGTTTTAGAGAAATACATTAATTCTGAAATTAAGTATCGAGCAATATAATATTATTATAACTCTTTATAAAAGCCTTAATAATTTGAGTAATACGAAATCAATGACGTCTGTAAGGAGCTCTTTCAATTTTATTTCAACAAAATGAAGGCACTCAGAATTTCAATTAATTGCAACATTACATTTCAATGACGATTAAATTCCAATATCAATTCTTCATTTGATAATTTAAAATCTTCAGCTTCTATAATTCCTTCAATCTTGCGAATATTTTCCATTATGACGTTATCAACGACGTGATCAAGGAAAATGATTTTTGTATGAAATCTCGAAACGTAAAATTTTTTTTAAATTGTGAATTTGATAAAGAAATCTTGGACTTTTTTAGAGTCAAACAAAGGTATTCTAAAAATATGAGACACAAAAAGGCAAATTAATCTGCGTATAATCATTGTAACTGACATTTAGCGTCGATCTTCTCATTTCCCCTGCTTTGAGTTGTATTCACAAAGAATATGCATAAGAAAAAGCAAAAGAGCAAAATCCAATACAAATTGATGTCTACGACGGTACCTATTATTTGTAGGCATCATTGAAAACGCATGATTATTTTACAATTAAGATTTTATTCTAAAACTATATAATACTTAATGTACTAGCGATAATAAGATCTAAAAATAGCGTCTGTTGGTTATAATTATAATGAAGACATAAATTAACAAAGGGTTTGTAACTAAAGACAGGTTCGGGGCTAATTACTGTGAAGCACACAAACATTAGGGTAATCGACAGTTGTGAACGAGTTATGAACCGGAATGAAACCACGTCCTTATAGTAATCAAAACAAGTCAACATTTAAAAGTACTATTTTTAGGCATACTCGTAAGCTGCGCTTATTAAACGTCACACACTACTAAAAATGCACGGCTGCCGGTGAAGTTTGTTCAACATCACCAAAACATGCTAAGTGCATCGATAAAGTAGTCGAAATAGAAAGTACATAAAGTATTGAAATTACTTCACCAGCAATTTTCCAAAACGTTTTATGATTTCATTGCATACACTGGAGTTGTGCCAATAATTCTGTATCGTACAGTAATTCTACGAGTATATTCAAGTAACGTCTATAGTGAATTTACTCGATAATACAAAGCGGCGAGGTAGTAAAGATGCGGCAATTCAATCTCGTAGCTATTATAGTTCACTTTACCACTCTCACTTTACTACAAGCTGGGGGTGGCTTCCCTTGCTAAAACGCAAACATTTATCTACTTACACCTATGAGTTCCTGGTATTTTTATTGCAAAAAGTGACGTCATATTCGAGCAAGGTGGTTTTCAGTGGTGACTTACCTGAAATAAAACAAAACGTAATCAATAAATAATACAACGTTTTAGATGGTAAATTTAGTAAAAATGTTTACGCTCACGTCAACGTCAAAGGCTGGATAAAGTTATAAAAAAAAATGTTTTGTTTATTTTGTATAATATGTTCCATGAATAGAATATAGTAGTTTATTGAAAAAGAAATGTTTCTCGTATCTACCTACATACATTAATAAATAGGATACGCCAATTATTTCTAAGAAAACGTTTTGTTAACAGATTGGCTGATATTTTTTTAATTGCAGATTTTTGGTAAGATTTGGGTCCAGGGGTACTAGGGTAGCATGACAAGGCAAGCATCACGTAACAGTGCCGCAGTGCAGACCGCACATGCACTGCGCCGGACGAAATGCAATCTCTTTTTTTTCCTTTTGAATAGCGCTTTGCACTAAACAAACTGAACTTAACGAAGATTTTTTTTAAATATCCTCGATTTTTTTGTCAATTTCTGTAGCTCTATAATGCTTATTTGTATAAAACGTTTACTCAATTTAAGTTCAGCATGACAAGTTATACCTATATAAAATATATAAATCTATTCTATCTACGAGTAATATTTTCAAACAAATAAAAAATTAACTCTACAATAGAATTATTTTTAATCAAATTAGTTGATACCAAAAAAAATAATATGAAAAAAAATCCTATTTTTAATTGTTACAATTGAAATGAGCTGTTTATCATTTTAACCGTAATAAGTATCTAAATTTACCGATCTCCAAAACAGTAAATAAAATGTGCAGAAAACAATTTCATAACAATAACAGGTTTCAGTTTGAAATCTTTTATTTAAAACACACACCGCCTCACTACAAACAGATGTAGGTCAAAAAGAATGCCTTTTTTATCTAACGTACAAAATCACAATACCTAAAAACCTTTTTGATACACAAAGTTATTTTCAATACCAAATAGCCGCAGTGCGCGGTGCAGCTAAATATTGAAACGAATTATAAAGTGTATTACTTACCAAAAAAACCTTTATTTAAGTTTTTGTTTATTTATTTATTCATATTTTTGGTGTTGGAATTAGTTTGTTTTGTGTTCGGATATAAAATACAAATAAGAAATTTAGGATTAAATCAGCTTTGCTTTCGGGTTTCAATATTGTTTTTATTGCTTGTTTTCGCTGTTCGCAGATTAATAAACAAAGGGCCTCTATTTTAGGAGGCTTAAATTAATAAGACGCCGGGCTCCGATGCTTCAAACTCTTGTTCATTTCCTTGTAGCTTTATCAAGGTTTACAAGTAAAACGTCTTTATTAATGTTTGGTCATAGCTCTCACGGGATCATAGAGCTTTGAAAATTTTATCCGAAATGTTTATGTAAAAACTGAAAGATGTTATTATAAAATATAAAAAAAAGCCTTTCGCCAGAGCAAAAAAAGACCCAAAATGTAATTAGATTATGTTGAAATTAATTTAAGCGGCAATAATAGTGATTAATGATAAACGTGATTTTCTAAAACCATTTTAAATATTTGACCAGTGAAAAAATCCGCATACACCGAAAAAGTACACAATAACAAGGGATGGACGCGTCGACCCGATAAAGTGAGCTCCTCTACACCACTAATTTCCTGGTAACACACAAGCTGAATTACACGCTTTACTGAACATCGCAAAAAGTATGCGAGAACAAAACATGAAAAAGACTAGCGTACAGTACAGATTACGCGGCATATTGAATATTAATATTATGGAAATTATAATGATTTCATAAATTGTTTACTATCGAGAAGGGAATTAAAAGAATAATTCCATTAACAACAAAATACAAGGTACAATGGAATCGCAGTCAAATAATTCTTTAGCTTTGCTTGATATTCTTATTACAAGAATCCTGGCAACACATAAGGACACACTGTTTATAGGAAACCCACACATACAAGTAAGTACCTCAATGGTAAATTACAGCACCACCCTAGCCAGTTAGCTACAGTTGGCAAATCTTTGTTTCAGAGAGCACAACACATCTGTGACGCTGAACACCTAGAGGGCGAGCGGAAGCATTTCAAGCATGCCTTGTTCAACCACCACCTGCCCGTACTTCGCCAGCAGAAACCAAATCAAGCCACCCACAGTTGAACGTCAATCAGCCCTACTACCATATGTGAATGTAGTTTCTGAAAGAATCGGCAACATCTTAAAAAAGGTTTTTAAAAGAATTATCTACAAACCTGAAAGGTAAGTGAGCCAATTTTTGAGACCTATCAAAAGTAATATTCCTTTACAATGTGCTAGAGTATACAAACTTCAGTACGATTGTGGCTTGTCATACATAGGTCAAACAAAGATGAGCATCAGTAAAAGAGTTAGGGAACACATCTCGGATATCAAGCATAGGCGTACATCGTAGTCAGCCGTGTGTGAACATACCATAGACAAGCCCAAACATTATATAAGATTTAATAAACCTAAAATCCTCGCTAAAAACAGCGTTTCATTCCCAGAATGGGTTGTGAGGCTATTAAATTTAAAAAAAACATAGTAATTTTAATGGAGAAGATAGTTGGGGATTATCTAACACCTGGGACCCACTTTTGAAAAATATAAAATCCCATGTCTGTGACCGCACTTTATGACCTCAAGATTCTGTTAGTGCGTTTAGTGTGAATCCTGAACTGTACGCCCGGAAGCTTAGAAACGGTTGGAGGTAGATGACTATGTGTAGTACTCGTGGAAGCCTTAGAATACACGCTGAATTAAAAGAATTTAAAGCACAAAAATGGACATATTATTTACAAAGCACGTGCTCTGTCAAACGCATATTTTAACGGGATGACAAAAGCCGTAATGAAACAACGTGCTCGGTGGAACACAGGCGAACGCGATCCAGCCTGTTTCCAATTATACCGAGTCGGCGACGGGAAAAACTCATCTAACTTGGCGGCGTCGCCGAGCCACGGAGGTGGAAAATTCGTCAAAATTAATGCGAATCCTCGCCTGTATCTGGTTCCTGCACGTGCTCCCAATTTACATATAAGATATCAGAAATCTTTTGACACGAGCACCAACTTGATGAACGAAATACCTATATTCATATTATCGGTGTGTATCATAAAATTAGAAATACAATGGAATATTATTATTATATTTTTTTATACACATTGTTTATATAATATTACAAAATTTATCAATGCAAATAATCCAAAATAAAATAATAAAAGTATTTATCAGTCTTGAAATTTGAATAATATGTTATTGTGGAAGAACAAAAGAAAACATCAAAGTTTGTCTTCCAGTATAAAGCAATTGAAGATAAAATATACGTCTATTTTGTTAGTTTCTAGCGAGCAGTGAGACAAGTAATAAAATATTGTGCACATATAAACAGGAGGCTGACGAGGCCGCATTGCAGCTGACAGTGCAATATCGTTGCGCAAGTTATTGCGAAACCACTCGACAGCTACATCTATCTGATCGCTGCCCGCCACCCGGAGACTTCACATCCGGTATGATACTTATATCTTCATGAATGAAGCTCATAACGCCATCAAACAAATGTGTACAATATTACGGTGTGTATCATCATAACAAAAGAACAGTCTACGGAGTAAAATTCAAAATCAATTTAATCAAGAAGTTCGTTAACAATATGTAGAACTAGGTAATTGTTTCTTCAAAGCTCTCTTTGTATATTCTAATTATACTGAAGGATCGCTGGTAAAGTGTAGAGTAAATGTTAGTATCATCCTGACTGTATGTAAAAACATACAACTACCTAAATAAACTATTACACCGTAGTGTACTTTGTGTAATACGTATGTTCTTTGGTTTTGGTGATCATATTAACGTTATTTATAATGCCAGTGAAATGTTTACTGATATGTATCTACATCTAAAAATGAAAAGATATTTAATTTGTTTACTTATTTCGGCTAATTTATTTATTTCCTTTCCACATTGAATCAACACCAGAGATCACTAACTCTATTGGAAGTGTGAACCATATTTATCGAAATAAGCCCTTCTCAATAAGCACTCCCCAACTTTAAATTATAGCTACGAGGGTTCCACAACCGCCTCGTCTGAGAAGAACGTCAGAACAAAGTGAGCTGGGTATTTTTTTATTGTGATCACTGCTTTACAAACGTCAATAATTAGTAAACAATTTACAAAAAACTAAAATATCGCAATAAATTCCATGACTTATTGATAAATAGATAATAATATACAAGAAATTTATACAATTAAAAGTAAGAAAAACCCGTGGCCAGCACGACGCTCAGTTTCCCGCAAGCAGCTTAAATAATTAAGCTTTATTAATTTAATGTTTTCATTTAAATTAATTAAGCTTTAAATATATTTTTCTTTTTTAAAGGTAAAACTTTTACAAGATATAATGTAGAACATCCCGGATAAACAAATTGTAAATTGTTCATATTTCATTCAATATTTCTTACAAGTCCGTTGAGAATCACATCAATCCGATGGATCGCTGTCTCATTAAATTTTCAAAATTAATTCAATGGCACAAAAAGATGAATAATCAAAATATTTGAGGAGTTTGTTATTTAATAATATTATCGAGTTCAGCTTCTGTTACGTGGAAAGCACAAAGATAAAAGGATTAAAATGTTTTCATAGTAAATACTACATAGTACTATGTAAGCAGTGGTGTGTGTTCATAGGGTTGCAGTATGCAGACACACCGAGTATTGTGGGTTGATATATTCAGACCGCTGTTCATGTTGATATTGATTTGGGTTTACACTTTTACATATAACTTATATATATTTTTTTATACATGTTGATAGATAGTTGTTTTTTAACACTGTAACTAATTTATTGGGTATTCATTAAGTCTGATAAAATGTAATCTTTTAAAAAGTTAATATAAAAAAATATTTTAACCAAAGAAAAAAGTCTAAGAAAAAGTACTCGTGAAATCCATAGAGTAGAAACTACTTTCTGATTTTTATGAACCTTTTTTTTTATTAATTATTATTTTATTTTCTTAATACAAACTATTTTTTTTATAATTACTAATATAATATAAAAAAGGGTCAAGAAATTGGGCATAGCCCTTTATTATTATGTAGGTAGGTATAAAACATCTACAAAGAAAATAATAAATAAGGGAGAAAACAAATAAAATAACTTATAACATTGTCATACATCTACGCCACACCATTCCGATCCTTCATTTCATAGAATGTGATTTTCTTGATCAAGCTCACGATGGATCGCGATAAGCGACAACGTTGCTCCCAAATGATAAAACTTTTCCAATTTTCACAAAAATCTACACCTCGGAACATTTCCTGTGCATACTGAACGTGTCCAATCTGTGAAAAGAATCTTTTAAATTGGATATTTAAATATTGTATTACTTGAAGAATATGGAAAAAAATGTTTCATTACCATATTATAAACATAATTCATTCATATTCATAATTCATCCACGTTGTTATTAAATAAGACGAATTGATAAAAGTCTAATAAAAATGGTATCTTTTGTAGATATTTCCTTATATTGTTTGTTTCCTAATGGTTAATACTACCAGGAGTACAGAGTCACAAAGGCAGTACAAAAGAATGAGAAAATTCCATCACAATAATGGAGCACATGCTTCTCGGCTATCACATTTGCATAGCATCGATTGCATGTCTTGTCACAGCTCTCACACGTTATTATGTGGTTTAGTGTATACTGCCACTGATCGTTACGATGTGTATTAAAAATGACATATATTTGTTCATACGTAGTATTATTAATAAAATATATATAATCAAATCAATTTTGTATTTATAGGATACCTACCTATCACTGAATATATATATATATATATTTATTTTTATTGCTATTTTAAGTCTCTTGAAAGCTATTGTAGCAACACTACCCATTGGATAGCCCGGGATATACCCATTGTGGGATTACCGGGACGACCGTTAAAATGGATCATTTCACACGGTTCAAATTGACTCGATTAACTTAAGTTAAAATGTTTATAACGCAATTCGGGCTTTAACATAACAGCATTTTGAATTTAATATTAATGTTTCGTTTATCTTTTATAGGTACAATTCGACGAACCTTCTACATTTTTGAAACTTGCTTTAAAGAGATACACATATCAAAATCGATATTTCAATTGAACGTTAAATTTCTTGCTCAATTTATTAAGTTGAAAACCCGATGCTAGCAGCTAACGATGCTGTATCAGTGAGAGGCTTCGAACTGTCGAAATGAAAAAAATCCGAATACTTCCAACTGACGGGAACTTTAATAAGAACAACCTCGCAGAGTTGTTCAGTCGATTCAAAAGCCGTTTATTTTATACGTGTACTGTGTGTTACTGCATCGAAAACCAATTCCTAGTATTGAGTTACTTTTATTATTTATTTTTTTATTGAATTTATTTCGTCCTCAAATTTAGATCTTACTTATATTTGTAAAAGAAGATTTATTAAATATTTTCTAATAACGCAAAAAGTAATAAAGGTTACATATAGATGATAGATAAGTAATAAAGGTTACATACAGATGATAGATATATTCGATTAATTATAAGTGCTTTTAATTTCATTCCCACTACAGCTAAAGTCAAGGAGTTTTTTTAGTATTAAACAGTTATGTAATTAATCACTTTTAAAACCGTTGTCATAGTACCGTTCATTCATTCGTTTACTCAAATTGTCTTTATTAATTTCTGGATTAACGAGATCTCTTTATAATAGAAGGTATTTTTTTTACTTCTATAGAAAAAAAATATGCAGAATAATTCAGAATTATTTAAATATATCAGAAAGAAAACAAATACTCAGTTAAACAATAGTAGGATCATTTAAATAATTCTGATGAATGTTTATATAAAAGGCTTATTTATTACATTTATAATGAGAATATAACATGATTTTCATACCAATATGTGTCGCAGGACTAACCAACACAAAAAATCAATATTATAACTCGGACATATCTCAATATACCAAAAACTATGGTTCATGTTATTTCAGTCTGAATATCTTCATACGATGAACTCAAAGCTTATGTTAAGTGAATTTATAAATAATAGTCATTGAATTTGTAGTCGGCTGCTTGAGACGATCGGTAATCCCTTTTACGATAAAGAGATTACAGTTTCCACGAAAATAGCTTGCGGATATTATTATTGCGTAATCCCTTTATGTAACGAGTAACGAAGTAAGCTCTATGAACTGGGCTTTAGAAGTATTACCTATTTCATATGAAGTAAAACTTCTATATCGCATTCCATAAACGGTTATCATTTATAATTGACCATATACTTACTTACTATATATATTAAATAATGATGTTTATTATAAAGCTAGGTACTCACGGTAGTCTCGATTCAAAGCACTGAATGGAACAAATTCGAGCTAAACAGACCGAGCTTCAGAGAAAGTCGCTAACATCTCTTTTAAGTTCACTATCCTACAAAGATAAAAGCAGTTACACTTTAAACTTGATTAAGTTTATGAACTCAAAGAAGGTTCCGTTAGTCCGTGAAGATGAAAACAGCAAGGTGAAGGAGTTATTTAGGAAGAATGTTCTAGATTAAATTTTATAAAGCTCGAAAATATGAGATTTTTGAAGCGAATATTTTTATACATTATAATAATATTCTTGTTATGTATGTTATTTTATGTACGCTGAAGCGCAAGTAAAGTGAAGTCAGTATGTTGTTTGAAATAAATTGTGTAAACTGATCATAACCGCTTCTTAGAATCGGTCTCTAAGGGCTCCCTAAAAGGGAAGGGCTGTTTTTGGGGCGGTATATACGGTTTCTATGTAAGAAACTCACAATCATAATGAGAGTTACTTATGCAAATTGCTGTAAAAGAATTAGATGCAGCATTCAATTTTAATAATTCTCTTTTATAAAAAACTCAATAATAATTATTTTAATTTCGGTTGTTAATTGTAATTGTACATTTACCTGCAGTAGAGAGTTAGAGAATTTAAAATCATTGAAAACTTATATAGACTTATAAGAAACACGTTTTAGCAGTTTAGTTGCCTATTGAAAATAATGCTCAAAGTAGTTTTCGATACAAAATAATAAGCATCTAATTTAAAAACCAATTACCAAAAATTAAAGAGTTTAAAAAACGGTATTATTAGGAATCATAATATTATCCACATTTTTCATTGCAAAAAAAAATAGAACAAAAAAGCCGTAACGAAGCAATTAAAGACGTCTAACGATATTTCCCCGAGTCGTACCATTTCGGACGAAGAAAAAAAATCATTCATTAGAGCAATAAAAAGAAACAAAACAAATACGTTTTGGACCCGAAAGAGGGTCGGCGAATGAATGGGTCATAAATGACTGGAAGAATTCATTTTTATTAATTAACTATAAATAATCCCCCACCTACAGTACTGGATAAAATAGTACTAGACGGTACAAATAAATCATTCGAAACTTTTGTTCTTAAAATTTATTTATAAATAAACGTAAACGAATTTTGTAAGGAAGTTTTCGTTTTGAGATAGTCGTAGATAACGTACCCTATACATTATGCACCCGCAAAAAGAGAATAATAAATAATTTAAAACCTTCTCAACGCCGCCCGCACCACTCATACAGAAACTTTTAACTTAACAAAGATAAACTTAACTCCAACTTTATTTACTTGAAAAGTTAGTAAAGAAAATCGCATAACAGATTACGTTTAGAAGAATAATATCTTTAAATGGAAATAATATACTCATTACTAAGGTATAATATATAAACGTTACAATAAACATAAATGATATCCGTAGCAGATGGTAAAGACTTCGGTCTCAGAGAGCAAATTCCAATAACATTAACCTCAAAGGCAAATTGCAATTAACGTTTAAATATTCATGTGAAATTCTCCAATATTTAAACCAAGCACTCTTGAATACAATATATTCAATCCATACGTTCTTGTGCTTTATTTTTATTTGATATCCAACATAACTTTTCAATAGTATGTGTAGAACGTCAGTTTTTAAAAAACATTCCGCTTATAAAACTACACACAACAAAACAATATTTAGAAATATATTCCTTTTTAATAAAGAAAAGTTTAATAACTTGATAAAATATAATAAATGATTATTAAATAGATCATCAGATATAACGAGCTTAACAATTGGATTTATTCAATCATCATAATAATATAACAAAATCAAATTAAAAATAATATTAGCGATTCTATCATCATAAATTGAATTTAGGGTATTATAATCAGTCAGAACGTTATTGATTATTCACAAATAATTTACGCTGTTATTGAATTAATAACAATATCTGTTATTACGAGCCCCGCGGCGCACGACTTAATAACCATTTACATTCATAAACTTCTTTTAAAGGAAACAATATTGCGTGAATTGTAATAAAATAATATTAACACCACCAAAATTTATTAAGGTTATACCTATGAATTTTAACCACATATAGAGGGTATAAGGGCGGAGTCTAATTTTGGATAATTTAAGGAAAATTAATATAAATACCGACTCTAGATGGCTTACTCTCCAAACAAAGACTTACTCGCTGTACCGGCTTGGAATATGATTCAAGTGACTTCGAAAATACATGGAGAAAGCTTATATATAAAAATATGGTCTACGTATGTGACCCAGTTTTTGATATAGAATATATAAACAAATAAAAATCTCACCAGATTTATGAGAAATAACAAAAGTAATACATTGTCCTACTATTTTGGTAAATGGGTTTTAATAAAAGAGCAAATAGTTTTTCTTTCTTTGAGTTATTCTTTTGATGTTGAAATTTGTTGATACACAGAAATGAGATGAAACCCAAATAAATCAACCAAAACCGATTTAGCTAAGATACTAGCTTTTAGCAAGGAGTGGTTCTCGGTAACCCATTAAGAGACCAGTTCTCTTAGGTTAGATTAAACGTATCTACTCCAAAATCTTGAAGATAGATTAAATAGGAATAACTTCTTTTTTATCCAGTGTTACTTTTTGATAATGGAGGTGTTTACACAAACAATAATAATAACCACATATATAAATACAATACAAAACAAAATAGTACAAATCTGAACAAAAAATATCTTTTAAAATAATAATTGCTCAGTAGTACGTGGTCCGTACATATCACAACATAAAACAATTGTTTTTAATATGTTTGAGTGTTTATTTACATATTTGAGGGTTTCATATAGAATCTACTACACAAATATTAATTAAATTTGATGGTTAAAGGTTAATGCCCCGATCAACATTTAGGCTAGTTTGACGCTGGATATTTTTATTATTTTTCACAGAAGAACTCAAAAAATATTTGTGCTATTAATACAATTTAACAAAGCTACTGGACGAATTTTAAATGAGAATTGTTGGCTTCTAATTTAAGTCAATATATGTACTACATATACGAGGATATTCATTAGAATTCATTATTATCAATGAAAATAAAAAAATGGTTACAATTAAATTAAAAATGTAGGAATTAGTAATTGCTTGTATATGAATTGAGCAGTAAATCCCCTTTCCCGCCCCTTTTAGGTGCGGGCAATAGTTGATAAAAAAATAAAAAGTCGCGGGCAATAGTTGATAAAAAAATAAAAAGTCGCGGGCAATAGTTGATAAAAAAATAAAAGGCAGAGTTGCCTGATATTTCCCTCAAATAATTGTATTACTATTGTGAGCATTGTTATGTTAAAAACCGCGAACTTGCGATTTCATTGTGACGAGACAAAAGCTAAAGCCATTGAATGAATTCTAAGAAAGAACTATAAATATCAACAAAAAAAAACAACTACTTTGCGAATTTCTGAACTCATTTCAACTGAACCAGCCGAGCGTTAACTTATAAATAGATAACGGTCCATTTCGCATCAAAGAAAGCTGAAAATATTAATAGGTACTAAGCTTTGTTAATTCAAAATGCATTCTCTTAAAAATAAAGAATATTTTTATCGCTTAAGTCTTAAGAAAACTATTGTTGTTTATTCATTGAAAAATCATTTAGATTTCTTGAAATTTTCTCTGCTGTTATGCCAACTGGATATTTATTATGGATATTATAGTTTCTATAAATAAACTATGAGATAATGTCAAGTCAAAGAAGCTACACTGTTTTTCTTACTCCCATAACATAAAAATATAGTCTTCAACATTAAGTGTCATTAAATTATTAAAAACATGACTTTTTAAAGGATTAAAAACATGACTTTTGCATCTGGCGTTTCAAAAGCCTCGCAATAAAATCGACGGAATCTTTTTTCCTATTCCTACCTTCTGACTTCTAAACCTTAAAACCGAATTCTGTATACACCTACGGATATAATAAATAAATTAAGGTGATAAATCTGGTGGTATATCTTTAAACAGATCTTTGTTCTATTTTTAGCGCTCATGTTTGTTCTTCTTTTATTTTTCTGTTTGTTCGCGTGTCACATAAATAATGGATTGATTTCGATAAAATAAGATATGGTTAAAGGTTATTGACCTGAACAACAAATATAAAAAAAATACTTTGTAAAGTTCTATCATTTAAAGCAGAAAAATTAGGCTGTTATTACAATTATTACAACAATCTTCACAGACATTACAAGAGTTATTTGTATAAAATAAAAGTGAGAATAAGAAATAAAATGATACTTTACTGATGATTCGAGTCGAAAAAAGGGTGGGTCGGAAAAAGTCGGTAGCAACAGCTAGTAAGTCATGATTATAAAGTAATATTAACAAAACACGTTCTAGATTAAATATAAGGTTTATATAAGTTCATAAATTAAGCGAATCCCAATGGAATAGCTTACGTTTGAGTGGTTACTTGGGTTAATCACTTAGCTGTTATTGTTTCGGAGATTGCAATAAAGGGTCTCTTGAGGTACGGCTAGCTCACGGAATAGAAAATAATATACTTAGGAAATGTTGCTGGACTTCACTATTAAATATCATATTACGGCTTTGTTTTAGTTTAGTTAAAGTTGATTTATTATTTATACCCAAAAAATACAAACGATACAAGATCCTAACGGGTACATAAAGTGTATAAAACTTAAGTATGAAGGAGTAAGGAAAGACGACAACAGAATAATATTTCAGATGTGATCTGAGTTTGAAACGTTAGTGTCTGAGGTGTGACAAAGGGCCAGTAAAGTGACTGAGTGGTCTTTATGCCTTTAATTGGACGACTCTTAGACTAAGCTGTTGACCGACGCTAAGTGTAGAGCATTGATGAAATGAGAGCGCTTTGTTGTGATCAACTGTTGAGAACGATATTTAAAGTTTGCTTTTTGACTTAAATTTTATACACATTTATCTAACCAAAATTAGGTATCTATTTAAGTAGATTTATATTTTGTTTCACGATAATTGTCTGTTTACATCGGAGCATTGGGTATTCTTTATTTAAAGTGAACAAAAAACTATAAGTTTTCAACGTGATCCAAGTTAATTTTGATGCAATAGTAACATGAGTGACGAGAGGAACCAGAGCAAGACACAACATGTCGGAGTGACGTTATTGACAATAATTTAATTTATCATTAGTTAAGCAATATTGAAAACTTCAATAACATCACTTAATCTTAGAGAGGAGTTCGTAGCTCGGCTCGTGGATTAAATTCCTATTCCGCTTCTTCTTCTTTAAAAAATAAAGTTTCAAAACGTCATAGGGCAAAGAAAATAATGTTGTAGAAATAAATAAACTGTTACTAAAGATGCGCCGAATATTCGGTAAGTATTCGGCGTATTCGGTTTTTTTTACCTACTTGTATTCGTTAGAATTATTTGATTTTGGTGCCGAATATATTCGGTTCGAGTATTTCTATTTTCTTGGCTACACGACACAGTAAAGAACTAAAAGAAAAACTAAGATTTATGTCATATTAGATGTCAATGAAATCTAATGAATAATGTGTTGAATAAAGCCTAATAATATAAAGTAGTTAATCTTCAAATCAACATTTTATTCGAAACATATCAAGTCAAGATATTTATTTTATTATTCCTAACCTACAATTAGTATATATATAGTACAGTCAACATTTATTTCGAACCTTTGAGCGTTGACCTTTTAAGAAAATACAGAGTACTTTTACTAAATACTTTTTTCAAAATACAGAGTAATAAGTAAAAGAGGGAGCAAACATTTTTTGTTTCGTTTTTTTTGTGTTGTTTAACAAGTATTGTAAAATGTTGTAGAACAAATATTGTGGGGATTGATGTAGAGAGGCTGCCTGCAAGAGATCGAGAACTAATTACAAATAACCCAGTATATATCTCGGATATCTGAACTCAGTCAAATCGTGAGTGCTTCAAGCTCCTCGTATACATCTACATATAAATTTTGATCCTAATAAAAATACCTAATTTGCTTAACAAGATGATGATTAATAATACGAAAAGTATGCAGACCATACGAATCCTCTTTCCTGTAAAAGTTCAAAAGTAATATTTTATTTATCATTGGAATAAACAACCTAATAAACCATAAAATAATACAATACAAATATAAATAATAATACAAGATGTCACAAAAGTGAACAATTTTATTGTATGAAGAAAAGCACGACAAATATAATATTAAGATAATCCAATAACAATGTAGCACATCAGACGTCACGTTACATAGACGTGAGAGTCAAGAAATATAATCTACGAAGCGAAGGCTTTCAGCAACACATAAATAAGAGGCTGGCACGACATCAATATGGGCGGGAACTATGAATATTTCAATATCAAATACATATCACCGCAAACGAGAACTGATAAACATAGCATTATCGATGACGACGATGTTTTTGTTTATAATATTTTATCGACAGTTCATATTAATGATTATAGCAACCTTTTAATTTATGAGGGATTAATTAATATTGCTTTTATGGATCAAGGGGATGGTTCATGATGTATGGAATCAATAGTGCGTTTTAAAGTATTTTTTTGGAAAACTATGATGATCTAAAAAATTAAGATTTTTTATGTTACAAGTTTAATGAATAATAACAATTATAATTAAATTATGTGATATTATAAATACTTATAATATAAGCATTTTTCAATGTTCAATTTTTTACAAGCACATACCTACTTTAGTAACTAAGATAAGACGTAGGAACCTGACTGCAAAACAAGAAATAAGTTATGAATTTTTTTAAAACATGTCTTTATATAGTCAACAAATAACCCATACGCATCGCAATAACATATATGCATCGTACATAAATTATGTAATATTTTTATCTTTTGACCTTAGTTTATTTATTGCAACTTCTAAATAAAACAAATCAGATCTACGTGTTCCAAAAACATTTCATTGTTTGCAGCATCCATGCTCAGCTCGACTTAAAAATCACTGGGGGCTTTATGTATTCTCTAATGGAACCCAGAGATTACATCACTACTACATACGATACTCTGAAGGCAAATTGATTCGTTGCAACTAAACATTTGTCAGTGTCCACAAATGTTACAAACATAAAGCCCTGGTATAATTAATTAGATTATATAGTTTAATCTAAATAAGGACAATATCGTTCATCCTTTTATATTGAAATTTAATTAATTATAAAAGGCTTTGTTTAGAATAATAGAGAAAAAATGGTTCATGGACTGAAAACTGAAGATTAATTGGTATATCTTCAATAATTTTAGGGCTGAGAAAGCCTAGAATGGTTGAAGCGGAACGCCCTTGAGGCTTATTAAGAGTTATTAGTCAATAAGAAGTATTTGCCTAAGACAATCCAGCTTTTGATCCAGTTTTAATAATAGTTTTCAACTTTATCTGTACGTAAACTATTTTAACTTCAAATACATTAAATGTTTTATATTCCACTGCTACACGCTGTTCATAAAACGGCTGTACATAAAAATCTAGGCAGTAAATTACTTTTTTTTATTATTTAACCTAATAAGGCAGATAATAGAGTAAAACCACAGATCATCATTTTTTATTAGAAAATAGAAGATTTATTGATATAAATCTTCTATTTTCTTAACCGTCATAACTTTTTTGCATCAGCAGAATTCGAAGACATTGAAAAAAAATTGAGAAGAATGAATACAATGTACCTTCACATGGATACATAACATATTTATATAAATTTCCGTTTGATCTACAATATACCAACTGGGGACATGAAATTTATTTGAGAGCATAATTTACTTAAACCATCGTTGGCTTTCGTCATAACCCTCGTCACGTTGTCATAAAGGGCTGTAAGAAGGATATATGCCAGAAATATGAGACTCCACTGTTTTATGTCAACCTGGTGTCCACAGCTAACCTCGCAATTTTATGTATGCTCTGTGATATCAAAGCAAATATGGTTTATCCTAATTTTTAATTCATACAAACAGTAGCCATATTGGCTAATTGGGTATAGCTGTATATTTAAATTTATTACATATATTTAATATTTAAGATTCTTTTAAGGATATCAAAAGCCCTTTTGCTAAAACCGTCTTCCATTGTACTGTTGATGTCAAAGGACGTTCAATAGTCAGCCAGGTGTCACAGTTATATCGAACATTTCTAGACATCTATTCAAAATTGAACTAACCTATTATATATATTGGTGTATTACTTACAAGAAGATAGGACATTTTATTTTTCGATACGTCTATTCGTACAATATACATTATTTAAATTTCACATTACTGCCACTAAAATTAGAAACACTATTGTAATATCATGAAATAGGATTTATTTGATTTCTTTCGAAATGTTATCTTTCTTATTAAATAACCGTTGTTTATATAACCTTACGTTTTATGACGGACTATATGAGTGTAGGTGTATCATTGATTCGACATTGGAATATCTGTTTAAAATAAAGAAATCCAACAATAAATGCACAAAGAAAGTAAGCTAAAGAAAGACGAGTTCGTTAATTTGAATAAAAATCTTCTTTGTGAAAATAAAATGGCCTGCACTAACAAACCAATTATTTTTTGCCGTTATTATAAGAACCCGAAATTCACAAAAATGAGTGTTGGAAGCAAACGCGCTTTAAGAACCCTTAGAAACCAAACGAGGAATGAAGTTGGTTTACCAAACGCTTATGGGCGACAGAATATAACAAAGGGAGAATATAACGATTGGATATTTCCGTGTATATCGGCTTTATTTTTGATAACTTTCATAATTTTTATTATATCTTATAATCTAAATTGTGATTGTTACAGATGTACAGACGTCTAACTAATTTGATTTTTTAATTAACCTACCGATTTGAATTTATTAAATTAAAAAAAAAACCGTTTTTCCACGTAAAAATAATTAAATAACGTATTTGTAAGATTCATTCTTTATCTAGAATTCTTGAAACTTTGATCGCTTGAAACTTTGATCGCAAAATACCTACATCTAAAAATAAAACAGTACTTATGACAAAAATAACTTCAAACCACCTCCGTAAATAATTCACACTACACCCACACTTAACATTGTACCCAGAGTACCTACACCCACGTATAACAGATTGACATAACCAAACTGGCTCCATTTACAAGTGATGGATTCGTGTTAATGCACGCCACTATCAAACATTTGACATCTGAGCTGTCGGGAATAAGTGCTGCTTCAAATATATTACTACAATGTGCCCATTTCTTTAAATGGGTTTACATCAATTCGGTCTTATACGTGCAACTCCATGCTGAATTTTAAAAAAAATACAACCTCTCTATCCGTAGGTAGAGGAATTATATTTAAGAAGAATAGATATAATATCATCAAAAACAAGTGTTTCATTTATGTAACAAAGAACAAGTTTGAAGATAAAAGGTACCGTTTTGAAAATAGAATTAAGACAAAGTAGGTACGCGAAGACGAGTCGTCAATCACCCGTCGAGGTCTCGACGGAATAATTTGCAAGTTTAGCAAGTCATTCACTCATTCACTCGATCTATCTGTCTTTCACATGCTTAACGCAAAAAAATTACATCACTTACTGAACATCGACGGATAATGTTACGATTATATTATTTTTATTGTCTCCTGAGATATATAATTCTTTAGCACTTTTGTAATATGTTTCTTAAAAAAATATTAAACAATGCGTCAGTTCTTAGAATTATAAAATAGCAAAAGTTATTTCAGAATAGAAAGCTAAGTATATTCTACATGGAATCTATTATGTTTACGACTGTTAAGTGGAATTATTTAATTGCATGTCCTACGGGATCCAATTATACCCGTTTATACAAGAAAATTCAATACAAGAGGAGACTACATCAACGAAACAAAGCCGTGTTGAGAGAGCACAGGGTAATTAAGACGTAACAAGTCCCTGGAGTATTATTGCACCGCAAGCACTTTCAATATTAAAATAAATAACACGGTCCGTGATACAGATGTTATGAGAATATAAAGTTAATTTGTAGATGAACTTTATTTTAAAACTAATACAGATGTTGATCTTTTAGAATGCTTCCTTCAATATCAAAACATTAATAAAACTTCTAATAAATTCAACAACAGTTAGAGCAGTCTTCTGGAAAAAAAAATATTATTCCGAGCCAAGATTTTGTTTTAGTATACATTACAATGATGGATGTTACTGAATTGTATAATTTATGCAAGTATTTTCAAGGAATAGAAAACAAAATACAATAGACACACAGTGAAAAATTTCATTTCATCAACTCCGAAGAACTGTAGGAATACATACATATTATGGATTAAGGTGTAGTAACAAATACATAACTAATTAATAATTATTAAAGTTTTTTAAACTTTGTGTTTCTATTAAAAACATTCTACTTGTAAAATTTCATGGTTTTGTATACAGGTTTCAGTTTTGGGTAATGCAGTTGGTATAAGTGAGAAGTAAACAGAAAAATATAGTTCACAATTTAATAGCTAAGGGATGATATTCAATAATTCTTTTCCTAACTCCAATTTTAAGTTTACCTCCTAAATCCTACTTTTAAGTTTAAGTAGGTCATCTACACGAAATCTATCTATTTATTTATATCTATCTAGAGAAAACTTAGGGAAAATAAATAATACTTGGCAATAACTATTACATAGCAGTCCTAATACACAAACATAACATAAGAATAACACATCAAATTATATTGACACAATAATATCCCTCAGTACAATATGACCAGATAACGACGATCGAAATAATAATAGAAAAAATAACAAAAACCAAGGAAAAAGTGAAATCCTTCAAAATAAAATAGCGTAAAACATAATCCACACTCATGGCCACATCAATGGTAGGATCGATGGGGACCATCAGTCTCCAAACAGCCAATTATCCATGACCGATGGCTAAAACCCGTAGACCTCTGGGCGGTCAAAACCGATATTTATTATGAGCGGACGGGGCATAATGCTATAATACCACATACATTTTTATATTATACATCTGTTACAAAATTCAATATAAACACGAAAGAGTGGAAATAATATTAAATGTTATATCCTTCATCTATGAATAAAATTACACATTTACCTCAAAGAAAATGAAAATAGTTTCTATTTACACGAAATGCTATGAAATTTAAATCTTCGAATTTTCCAACTTCACTTCTACATTTATAATTTAAAAATCTCTCGTGGGACGAAATTCCAATTCTCAACTCGTCCGGTGTTCAGTTCGTCGGCATCGTCCCGCCAAAATAACGAACCCTCGCCAAGATTCGATTTACACTGCATTCACTAAATCCTCAGCAAGATTACTGCAGACTAAGCCGCCGTAGATACGATATTTACGTGACAGTTTGGAACATTTCTGCTGATAGATACTGTTGTTATAAATTGTTTATAATAATTAAGATCACACTTATAAAGTTAGTTTTAAAATCATTCTATATAAAACAATATATATTATTTTATTTAACAGAACCATCAATATTGTGTGTTAGTAAAACTCTAAAATTTATTTTGATAATATATTTGTAACGGATTGTCTGTTACTTTGGATATCAAATAAATGAATTACATTTATTGTATGAAGCAAATTGCTGCCAGTAATAAAAACAAATAAATCCTAATTTATAAGCTTTTGGTTTGCCGAGGGCGGACTTGTTAAGCGGAACAAAAGTTATTCTATTAACGGGATGGAAAACAATGCTAACAGTTTAGTTTGGACCCTTTACTTTTCGAATAACATTCATAATACGAATTGTTCTCACTAGTCACAACTACATTTTAATTAAGATACATTCACACTCGCGTGAAAATGGACCAACGAATAACTGCGCTACGTAAAATAATTTAATTAAAAAGTATTTTTTCGTAATTGGAAAAAAAAATATATAAAACAAACCTTGTTAAAATCGTTGCAGAACCTTGACATGAAATGAAAAATATGATATTAAAATTTTTAAAAATTTCAGTGCAGTGCAGAGGTCACGAGGCGACTGACAGCACTTCAATATATATTATAATCAAAATGAAACCGCGACACATGATTCGGGATATTAATTAATAGTCTCATATTTTATGAAAAGCATTAAATATAAACAGCAATTAACATAATGAACTTTATTATACATGAAATATTCGCAAAACAAATTGCTTACAATTTATTATTGTATCATAACATTTTTGGTATACATCCATTCCAAGGTAATAGAAACGAGCATAAATGTGCTCAGGTATTGCATACAAAGGCAACACTATTAATATGCAAACAAGGTGTACATTCATTTTCTTCTCGGTGAAAAGCAATTTGTCGCAATCTTCTATAACCTGAGTATAGACTTCAATTCGCAAATTAAATTATTATGTAAGCGCGGGTGATACTGACATATACGTTAATATTAATGAGAAATGTGTATATTTATTTGCATGTATGTTTTAAGTTGTAAATTTAAAGTCTATTCATAAATTTTAAAAAGCATTTCAGATGACAATTTCAATCAGTAGATATAAAATAAACATTTCTGAAATTTTAACGAAAAATACGAACTACGTTTAAAATTACGATGAGTGCCAGAGTAATTAACAATTTACGAATAAATTTAAACTACGTAAATTTAAATCCTAAATAAAATATATATTTTCCGACCTGCATATGTTTTATAGCCATTTATTAAGGGTATTTCAATCCAAAATTTGAATCATGTTAAAAAATTAAACACTTCTTATGTGTAAATAATGCAATTTTCCTTTTAATAAGTAATTTTATATATAATAAAGTTATATTTTCTTCTTTCTTAATAGTTATGTTTTGTCATAGAAATAATGTTTTCTCTGATATACTGTGCTGATGTCTACATTGGGTAAAAATAAGAGAAAATTTAAAGTTGTTGCGAAATAGAAATTATCTGAAGGAAATTTTTAAGGGCTACAATTTTCATTCTTTTAATTTTTTGCATCAAATTTATACTTTCGGAGAAATAAGTTAACAGCTGATATAATTTGGGGACGGTATTCAACATTGCGAAATTGTTTCTATTGTAAGTAATTGTTTCTATTATAAAAATTAAGGTGTAAGTAACACCTTAATTTTAAAAAAAATATATACCTTTATATATTGATCATATAATTATCTAAAACCTTTCCTGTAAAAGAAGAAACAACAGATTTTTCCGTTTTTTATTTATTTCGTCTTTTCCTACTTAAAAATGCACCGAGAAATATTCAAAGTAAAGCACGGCATACTATTAGTCATTATATATATTTATTATTTACAGACCGCTTCTCTTTAGCTCCAGTAGTTTTAAAGAAAGTGCTCGACCATGGTTATTCGCTGAGCAGGAAACGTTTTATTTTCTGCAGTAAATAACTAAAGGTTGTAAATTGAGCTTTATTAAAATGAGGATATAGTTGCTTTTAAGAAAAATATTTTAGATTTTTAAAAAATGGTAATCATTTTTAAATTGATACTTTTAGTCCCGAACACAGGCTGGCTGACTTACCTGAAACAAAAAATAATGAGAAATATAATAAGAACAGTAATAATAATAAGGTTCATTATTATCATCAATTCTGTCTTCGCTACTCAAATCACAAAAAATCTCTATAGTTTTTTGAATATCCAAGTAAGATTCAAATTCTTGTCGGCGTTGTAAAATCAAATTTTCATTAGTAGTATAAATTTCAATAAATATGGCGCGTAACGGAAAAAATGTGATTTAGTAATAAAGAGGGCGCGTAACAGAAAAACGTTAATTTTTTTGATATTGCTATAGAATGTCTCCCATGCGGAGACATTCTATAGCTACTAAGCTACTCCTTCCCATAAAGAAGTTTCACTTTTTAAAAAATAAAAAAAACGTTATATAGAGAACATTATAATATAAACTGAATACATAATAAAAACCATTATCACAATGAACATATCTTTTGATAAATATTCAATTCTAGAAAATAAAACAAATTATACAGAAAACATACTGACAATTCAAATGAAATGCTTAATAATATGAGAAACATAACCCAAGACAAAACATCAAAGCACTTTAATAAAAGATACAGAGAAAGACAAAAATATCTTTTTATATTAAATTTATTTCCAAACTCATTTATTTATGTGTTATGGACGTTTCCTCAAATAATTATATATAAATGACAGATGAGGGTGCGTCAGCGGTCGCGGGATGAGATCAATACGCAATCAAGCTGTCACTAGCAGAGACTGCAAATATTTTCCTTTCACGCTTCGAGTCAGTAGGAACGTAATTTCATTTGGAGAGGAGGCCCAAATTATTTTCTATTACCGAATTTTGATGGCCTCGACTCGACAACTTTGCCTCATGAGGCAGAATAACCGCAAAGAAAGAAATTACCCGCCAACAGCCGTAGACGTTGTCCGCACACAATGAGGGTTGACTTATAAAAACCTTCCAATTACACATTTAGTATTTTCAATTTATATAAATCGTTAGTATTGGGAAAACTTTATAATATTGAGATTTAAATCATAGAGTGGCGTTTATTTAATGTGAATTATGATAATTCATGTTATTAACGGGACATTTAACATATCTCCATGATCATGGCGCTGCAACAGCGCCGACATATCGGAAACAAAATAATTAAGAAACACAAGATAATAACAATAAATAACAGAAAGTGATTTTATTTGACACATATAAAACATCATAAATGAACAATGATACTTTTTTATATATTTCATCGAGATCGCTTCAATATTATATATTTTCTTATAAACAATTCAAATTGTTCAAAGTATAAACAAGTTCAGACACAGCGGTAGATTTACTACAAAATATAACCATCAAATTATTGAACAAGAACTTGGTGCTATTACAGTTCAAAATTGTAATAATAACTAATCAAACTTTACTGAAGGGCAAGGGTGCGCAATAAATACGCCGCAGGCTACATCTCGAGCTGCTAATGGTAATAAAATAAAAGGTTTCCAAGTATCTGGATAGTAATCATTTTGTACGATACTTCACGCCGCGACTAGATTTTCACCCCTTGGATAAATTGTATAAAATATAATGTTTTCCTACTTCAAAATAGAAAAGCAAATTTTCTCTAAAAAATAAAATCCCTTTCCTTTAGATTTAACACATAGTTATACTTTGTTTTCTTGTTAAAATGTTATATTTGTTTTTTGTTTTGCAATTTTTGTAAAAAGGTTTTCCAAATAACTTTATCGCAACAAAATATCCAAAGGAAACCACGTCTTTCAATCTGAACGTAATGAAATCATAAAATGCAAGTCTTATGGAACGGTCAAAACACAAAATGAGAGGACGCCCGATTAGGACTCGAGGAAAACACAACTTAACTAAGAAAAAAATCCCTGAGAACCAAAGTTCAAAGAAATAAAGATATTATTATATTTGACAAGCGCAATAAATCGAGTTCATATGAAAATTAAATGATCAAAGAAATAAAATGGAGCAATAAATTCCAAAATATTTGTTCCTAAATGATTCGTTTGATTTGGTCGTTAGCAACAGATTAGAAGAACGATCACAAATATTTGACGTTTCAATAATAAAAAAGCATTAAAAATAATTCTTCCACAGTATCCATATACTTAGATTCATAAAAAATATATAGGTACTTAAAGCAAGACCATTAAGGACTTTTAAAGTACATTGCAAGCGGGAAGAAAAAATGTTTTAAGTAAATCATAACATAATTATTACAACCGTAAAGCAGCAAAATTTTCTAAATAAAGATATTGGATTACTTGCTAACAAGGAAAGGAAGTCTGTAATCGCTCTCCCTTAAAGTGCCTTTTAAAAATAGAAGGAATTATTTTACAAAGAGCTGCTCTTATATAAGTTTTATATAAAAAAACAACCACTGCTTCTTTTATTGCAGATAAAGACGATCGGTTATCAAGGCTTTATTAATAAGATGGTATAAAATCCCTTATCTTGCTTGAAAGCGTCGTTGGGAGCTTATGCAGCAATATATGTATAGATAAAATACGGATTTTTTTCAATATATAACTTGCTGTTGCTCGCGACTCTGCCTTTAGACAAATTATTGTGATTCTCTTGTTGGCACTGAGTCCACATTATATTGTAGATATTACTTATATTGATCAAAAATTAATTTTAAAAAATCAAAAACCCTCATACAAAAACACCTCTAAAAAGAATAGATATAATATTATTATGTACTTATTAAAGTCGTTGCGTCGTAGGACCGTTGTAGGTAAGTTGACGATGGTGTCTATTTTACAACGTTAATCATCGAGGACTTAGACTATACGATTCGATATCATATTTTCTTTTTTGCCTTGGTAACTTACTAGCTTTTTAATTTCTTCTTTTATTAGGCCGTCCCCGATGCAATAAGTAGATAATATGATTTTATATTGTAATTAAAAGTTATTTAAAGTTATAATATTGTTAAAGAAACCAGTTCTTTATTGTATCTTTCTTTATTGCTTTCGATAAAAAAAACCGCAATCAACGTATTTGATCCAAGGTTTTGGCTGCTAGAATGCCACAGAGAGACACACACATACACGAATCGACAGGTCAAACTTATAACACCCCTCTTTTTAAGTCGGGGGTTAAAAAAATATTTTTTCTACTACAAAAAAGCATAAGTCATATCAGAACCATATGAACCATATTCTCACATAACATCACAAATATAATAGAAATTAAATAAATATAACAAGTTAAATTAAGAGCATGGTCAGGACACGAACAGTGATACCGTTTTGTTGGAACGGACATACGGGACGGTATCAAAGGGTCGCAGATCTAAGGGCTTATTATATTAAACTTACATATAATTAACATAGTATTATTTAAAGATTTAATTTCTATTAACATATTTGATGCCCTTGTCGGTCTATAATGGTTGGCTATAAATATTTTAGAAGATGAATTATGTCTTGTAAAAAAGACAAAATTCATCTTCTATTGATTGAATATCATTGTCAATGTCATTTTTCTCAGTGGTTACTTTTGTTTACTTAACACCAATCTCGGCACAAGCAATTGTTTCGCCACTATTTTGTACTTTATTGTCTAGTCATCATTTATTTTGTACATTCCACTTACCTGCTCTCAATGATAAAAACTACAGCCAGTAAAAAAGTTATTATATTATAATTTCTTAAATACGAATAAGAAAATACAATTTGAATTAAAGATTGAATTATTAAATTTTTATTAAAACCACAATATTCTTAATTACTAATTTACAACTTAATAATTACCCCCATAACAGTTTAAAGTGACTCTTTTGTCTCTAAGGCCAGACTCGATGTCTAGATAACAGGGGTTCACGAAATCAAAAGTAGTTTAAAATACCGCTAGGCGCTACCGTCATGTTTTATTCATAATCTGAGCAGAAGCCTCCAGAGCAGGGATTTGATAGAGTCCATTAAAATCCCGCCACAGTGAATTTCAATGGGGTCGTCACCTTAGAGGTGTGGCTGACGAGGTCACCTTTAAGTCACCGGGACAATATTACAATTAATGAACTAAACTGAGATGGTTTAGCAATTTCATGCAAATCATTGTCGGTCTGTCATCGTATTAAACGAGGTTCAAAATATATTTGATGATGTTTAAGCAGTAACGTAAGGTTTTTAGTTTAATGCGCCACCTATTACTACATCTCCACTTTAAATCAGGTGGAATAATTGTAATATTATAAACTATTTGCGTTAAATTCTTTATTTGTATTTGGATAAAAATTTTCATTTCAGTAATTGTTTTGAGTAATTGGATAATACTCACATTGAGTCTACATAAAACACATGTTAGCAACAGATCACACACATATAAGTCTATGCAAGTGTGTCTGTTCATATGAAATATTGGAACACTTACTCAGAACAATACGTTGTAGAACAACAAGTATAACAAGAACCAACTACAAGTGCATAATCCATCTCCTGGTGACCGGAGCCAGGCAATTTGAATTGTTCACTTCAGAACTACTATGAGTTTGAAATAAATACATTTGTTGCAAACTTTCAATGTTCAATATTTACTTTTCATATTTACACAAACTATGTTTGAAGTTGAATGGTTCGGTTACCTAATTTTAATTAATTTATATTTGCTCAATGGAAGCAAACATGATAGTGGTAACATCTAGGTAAGCATTTAATTAGACATATTTTTACATAACTCCATGAAGAACCTAATAATAAATGTATGTAACACTATACGAATTATATTAAAATAGGACTATACCAAATATAATACTGTTACTGTATAAAATAATGTAGAGGATGATGACGTGTATGTATAGTTTTACCGAGATAACATTATTAGTAAACTAATCATATCGGCAGAGATTTTAAAACAGCGGAATCCACATCATTTATTCAAAATTAACATGCGTGGAGTATGGACACAAACTTGCACTCTGTACCTCCTTTCATTTGTAAGTGGTAAAAATAGTCGTCATTGTTATAAAACGTAAAAAAAATCAGCAAAAAAAAAAACTATTTCTTTAATTAATCTCTGGGGACATTCAAGCAAGGCCGGGCAGTAGTGATTAAGTATGTACTAAGGAAACGTTTTAGTGAATAAGTGGTGGTTCAGTGGCTGTGTGTTCTACACGAGGTACATACCTTACTCTCGTACTACTTCTTCTGAACTTGACATGGTTTTCTATATTTTAATATATTTATATAAAAAATAATTCAAGGCTTACCTACACAATATGCATTGAGAGAGTTTCTCAGAGCAAATTAAAATGTTTAATGCTAAATTCAAAGTATATTATTTAAGCTTAATAAAGCTATAGCTAGATAAGGTAAAAATATAATAAAAAAGGGTTGAATTTCTTTTATGAATCTTACACACACATTGTAGATATCATTATTTTTAGTCGTCTTTGATAATAACTACTTTTATGGATTTGACAGAATACATTCTAGCATACTACAAAGGTATAAGGTATAAAACTAGATTACTAGAAGATAATCTCTCCATTTCACACAATACTCTAATAATACCTACGTATATATTCGTATTACACGTGCAGACCTCACGTGTACTCAAAGGGCTATTGTAATCCGATCACAAGTGAAACAAAACACTCGCCGGCGAGCCAGCCTCCGCATTTAGAACCACTCAGATTAGGACTACATACACTTCACCAATTAATAAAGTACACATTCTGATACCGTTATTCATTATATTGTTATTCAAAATTAACAGCATCTTCGTTTTCACTGCTCAATTAATTACGAAAACGCATTTGATTACCTACAAATTTACGCAAGAGTCTTTAATTACTTGCAAGTTAGAATTGTTCAGGAAGTGGAATAACTCAAGTTAAATTAACCTAATTAGTATAACTCAACGAGTTACCAGTTATCGCTCCAGCACAAGGCGGATTTAGGTATTTTATGGTATTTGCTACAACTGTTCCCAACTTAAACAATGATAAATCTGGAGTACGGCGGTTGTCAGCTAATATTTATCAGCATGTATGTAGGTACCTGAGACTGTTCCTAAATTGACAGGCGGCAAGTCAAGTTTCTGTTGACCCTAACTGCTGTGAGTTCGATTTTTTGTGGGTTCCGCAGATTGTCCTTCCGAGTCTGGAAGTACTTTATATATGTTATCGTAATGTACCAAATATCAGTCACTTATACTAAGATTGGTTTGTATAATTAAAATAAATTATTAACTTTGTTATGAGGAATTATCTAATTTTCTTAAAAACAACTATTTTCTTATAATTTATTCAAAAGTCTTATTACTATCCACTATGAAGTAAGAAATGATAATAAGTCCTTTTATGAACTTAAAAATAACATTCGCTCCTCAGTTCTCAGCTAGTGTCTGTTTCTGTCTTCAGTAATTTATCAACTGTTCCGATAGTGTTTAACCGCAACCGCACCGCACCAAAGTTATATTATTGTTAAACAACAACTAAACTATTGTAAAGTGTCTTAAAGTACCAATGATATAGGTAAAATAATATTGTGTTGTTAGAACTATAATAAATTAATACTAATTAGGCTGTAAGTTGTTTTAATTTTACAGTGCTTCGCCACTAGCTCAGACAGCGAGGCAGAGGCCTACAGTGTCAGAAGTAAGACGAGTCCAGACAAAGTGGTACATTTAATTGAGCATCTAAAGCAAGTACAGGAGCCGTAAGTGTTAACAATTGAGAAGTTCGTGTCTAGAGACGTGGTCGGTGAAGTATCATCCACGCTTAAACATTTCGATGGTCATCTTGTTGATGCTGGAGAGCGCTGGTTCTTGAAACATCGAGATTAACAACAGCAAGCAACAAGATATCTCATAATAAGTATACAATTTTGGCTAATTCAAACAATTTATTACTAAGAAAAATTCGCTTGGTAAACTAGGTGGATCATCGATATTAGTGTAGCTGAACAGATGAAAACTATATAAAATGGGATGAAGCAAACATACATGTTATTATAGAACCACACAACAATTGCAACAATGCCAGTTTTTTAGTTTTTTAATAAACCCTATTTATAGCAGGCCTTTTATCGCCGTTTCCCAACAATTTCACTAAATATTTTGATTGCTTGGAAAGTTTAAAAACCCACCTTTTCAAAACTGTTCCAAAGTGAATAATTGTACAATGGCAGAAATGGTAATAGTTAAACTTCTTTAAACAGAAACATAATGAACCAGTTCTCAATTAATAAAGATAAATTTACTAGATCCAAAAATAATTACAAATGTAGTTTTATTATGAAACCAATTGTTAAATATATTTATCAGTGGGCTTAACCAGCACTTAAGTATAAAACTAACGTCTCAAAAAACCACCCAGCTTCGAAGAACCGATATCCATTGCAATCCCTGAAGTACAAGAGATTAAGTCCCGTCAGAAAATGAACTTCAAAGATTTTAAAGAAGGACTTAAAGAAAAAAACTCACTTTTGACATTAAATTTCATAATAACTTTTGCTGGGCCTAGGAACGAGTGGTAAAATAAAGTATTGATGAAACAACTTACAGTCTCACTAGTGGTAGTTTATTATAGTTCTAACAAATAAGCTCCACAATACATTATTTGTTATTTAACACTAATATAACTTTTGTGCTATTTTTTTTAGATAGAGAATAGTTTATCAAAACTGAAGACTAAATGGCTGAAGAAAGATCAACAACTAGTGGAGAACCGAGGAGCGAATGTGTTATATGACCTTATTAAGAATCTCTTATTAAAGTGTACTTAAATAATGAATGACAATTAGACTTTAGTCTAAACAACAACAGAATAGTGAGTTAATGAGGTAATTATATAATTCCTTAGGGGAAAACGAATTATTTATTTCTTAATTCAGTTTAGTTAAACTGTACAGGTCATTCGTAACTCGTTCAGAAGAAAACTGATAATACTTTTCCACACTCATAATATTATAAAAATATTCTTATCTGGTTTCTTAGTTCAGAATACAATAAAAACAGTAAGATAATCTAACATACCTGGCACAATAAAAATGACAGATAAAATAATTATATATCATAGAATATTTTTTTATCACAAATTCTTTAATTGAGCTAGCTATTCGAGAACTTCTACGTAATGGAGACGATACCGTTACAGATTCTGAATAACGAGAACTCAGCGTGGCTGCGTCTGTCTTTGACTCATTATTGGCAACTCGAATAGTTATACAGTTCGTAATTCTATTACAGCAATACCTGGAATCTTCCATCGCTAACACCCTATCTGTGTGATACAATATAATTCCTATTCATTAAATACTGTAATCTTTTAATCAAACTTAAAAATAATAATTTCCAAATACAGAGGTCAGTCAACTTAAATTACTCTGACCTTAACTCAGAATGATCTACAACAAAATAGCATTAATAAGGACTTTTATTAAATGTTGATTCATTTTTTTTTTCTATTATATCTATACAATATTATTAATTTCAGCCAGATTACTCTCCAACTCCAAATGATCATGAATTTTTATATACGTAACGATTTCGCAACACTGGTCACTCTTATGTAACGTCCACGGGTGGTTAAAATAAATCTAATTATTTCATTAGCTAGCTGTTGTATTGATGTCTATTTTGAAGTCTAGTTGCTTAAATAAGTAATCAAGTATTTAAGTATGGATTGACAAGAAGCTCTTTATTAGACATACTTTATTATTGATCAACTATTCCGATAGTGTTAGTTCGTAGCTCTTAATCGACTTAATAGCACAATAAATTAATTAGTAGCTATTCCACTTCATAATGTTTTATTAATAAAGTGTTGTGGAATTTATTTGTAAGAACAATAATAAATTACTACGATCGTGACTGAGTGGTTTTATACATACCGTTTCACAACTCACTCTCTATCTAGCAAATGCTATTAGAAAGATATATTATTTATATTCTTTATAAGTTTACGAAATTCAGTATTAATTACAATTCAGTTCATTCAGATATTTCAAACGTATTTCTAGAATGGTAAAAACTATTTTTCAGATTAATTTACGAAGGTAATAATCTATATTCGACCCCATTTTTAATAAATCTTAACATAACTATTCGTTTTTCTAGTTAGAAATAAAAACCTGTGGATTGGGCTTTGCAGGAAGCCATGGAATATCATGCCATGAAATTGACTTTAATCTAGATTGTAGATCGTATATTTATGCCAGCGCTTAGTCGATTATACCTTAATTTCTAGATTGTATTTAAAAAATGTGTATCTATAATTCGACTAAACATTTTATTCTCTAGGGTTTTTTGTCCGTCCGAAATAACAAATCTTCTTATTAACATACTATCCGTAAAAAAAATTTTTTGTTGTTTTATTTATTTATTACAAAGTATTTAATTTCATTCTGGGAGTTTTCTTAGCTGTAATGAAACGTAAATATATATTGATGTTAAAATTTTATATATAAACAAGATATAATCTAAACAAATTATTTAATTATGTCCGGAACGTAAAAATATATATTGTTTAATCTGAAAATATGCAGCTAGTCGAATCAACGTTGAATTTTAATATTAAAGTTGTAACACTGAATAATAATACCATTTCTCAAACTTGCATTTTGTTATTGTTCAATTTCCAAAGTACAAAGTAGGTACGGAGTAAATATTTTGCTACAATATTGCAGCTATCTTTATCAAGAATAAATATTTTGAAATAAATTAACATATATTTTAAAATTACAATCTTGTAAAAGTGCTACCGATAGATTTTGTTATAAATAATAGTAAATTTACTTGCCATTAATGTTTCTCTATTTAGAATTGGTAAATGCAATGACATTTAAAACAAAGCCTCTAAATCAAAGCAACTGAAATTCAAACCCGAAAATGTTCAGCAGCTTTGAGTAGGTAAGCGGGAAATCCTTTAATCGATAC
This sequence comes from Napeogenes inachia, assembly GCA_959347355.1. Taxonomy (NCBI): domain Eukaryota; kingdom Metazoa; phylum Arthropoda; class Insecta; order Lepidoptera; family Nymphalidae; genus Napeogenes; species Napeogenes inachia. The sequence goes on along the minus strand of OY365793.1, from coordinate 16,701,061 downwards.
GTACAACAAGCACAGCTCGTGACGAGAGTAAATCAAATTAAAGGAGAACCCTACAGAGAAGATACACTAATGACGAAAAGTAACGTATTGCTTTTACAAAAATATGTTATAGTCATCTTTATTTGAAAGTAGGCGTCATTCAACTAATTTAGTATAATACAAAAAAAAATCCCTGGTATTAATCAGTTAAATATTTAAACCGTTAAGTTTGGTTGTAAGTTATTTATAATTCTTGTATCTTAACAACCTTCGCGAATACAAAAACAAAATAATAAAATGCATAATATTATAATAATGTCATAATTATCATTGTAAAAGAACAGAACAATCTAATTAATTATAAATTAGAGCTACCGCTCTTCATAATTTTGCTCCTTTGTTAAGAGTAACAAAAGAGGTATGCAGTCAATGTTGTTTTGTGGGATGTATAATGTGAACTGAAAACTACGTCACTGCAAAGCATTCCAGCCTTAGAGCTCTTCGGTTGTGTGGAGGCAAGTCTTTTTATTTTCGTTGTATTTTTATGAATATCCTTACACTGCACCTCAAACAATGGCAAACATTTCATGTAGCGGTCTCGTGTTAATTATCAGCAACTTTTCAGCAACCTAATTAAAAACCCGACATACAAATAGAACAGACAGATTTATTTTGCCAGAGGCCACTTAAGAGAGACTTAGATGTTTAATTATAAAATTTAATATTCAGAGTTTATTTGTATTTCATGTTTTTACATAAAGGTCAATAAGGTTGTGATAGTCACTGTTTAGTAGTTTTGTACGTGGGTAGTGTGACGTAAATGCTCCCTCTTTCAAATAATAATTCAATTTACAAGACAGATGACGTATTACATCCCTTCTATTGAATAAACAGAGGTCGCCATTGACATGACATATACCCCATTACAAAAAATAAACAAACTGTATTATCGAGACTCCTACTCATTATATTTTCAAGTTTTTAAAACTATATATACGCCAGTTTTTCCTATGTGTAATTTACTTGGTTTGAATTGTATATGTGTTACATATATGTGTGTGTGTGTGTTTGTGGGTAATAAACATTGACTATTGTCATTTGTAAAATCCTAGATGACTAGATATTGGTGATAGTGAGATATTCGAGCAAAATCTTGTTGATCTACGAATTAATATACATTAGAGTTAGTTCTATAATTGATAATTATTTTAATACATAAATAACCATATATATATATCTATATATATATATATATATATATACATTCCACTTGTCTGGAGTAAACTTTGGAATGGCTTGACCGATGTAGATGGGACTTTCAATGAAGAAAAATATTTTGTTCATTTTTCTGAAACATGTAGGTCTCTAATGAATAAAAAAGTTTATAGTGAAAGTATAGGATAGATATAAGGTGACAACAAATTTTTGGTTCCGGCTACAGAAATAACAATAACACGAAATTGTATAGATTGGTAGGAATTTTAAGTAAGGTTTATTGTTTATTTCGGTGAGGGGGGAGGAGCAGACGAAGTTTTGTTCGTTTTTAATATATTTAATAATATATATAATTTTATAACTTAGTTCATAATGTAACATTTACTAAAGCTTATGCCGCGAAGAATTAATTGAATTATATCCCGAGGAGTAATCAATTACAATAATATAATATCAGGGTACCTTCGTCAAAAAACTAAACTTTGTCAAAATTCCAAATCTCCAACCCCAGTGGTTCAACTTTGTTAGATCAGTTAGGACAAGCTTTGTTATACATATATAGATAGATAGGAAGTGTTAGGTTGTGTAGATATTTTTTATTAATAAAATGTCTGTTTAACGTACTGAATATTTTTATGAATACTTAAAGCCGAGTGTCATTCCAAAAATTAAAATGTTAGGGCTAGTCATCTAAAATTAAATTCTAAAGGATACAATTATCGACCTTTTAATTTTTACCGCCATTTAGCATATTTTCAGTCATGTTAATTTTTAGTCATGTTAATTTGGTGACGTCATCCAACATTGCGACCTTTTTCTATATACACACCTTAGTTTTTATAAACACTTTAATCCCTATAGACCTTGTAATGCGCCCAAACCATTACGTCATACCTACATCATACTCGATCATTGGTCTAAATGTCCACTCTACTACTTTATATTTTTCAATATTCCGCAATACCATATTCATGATCTTAAGTTTTTTCCTGTAAAGAGTTTTTTTCTAAGAAAGTTATTTCAACATTCCTATTTATAACAAAATAATCTGATAACGAAGCGCTGAAGTAAAAGTTAAAACTATAAAGAATATAAGTAATTGGAATAACTAGGATCTGTTTCAACATATATTGAATTGAAAATTGGAACGAATTCTTACTTTATTTGCATTTATGTTATAACAAGTTGGTTTTATTCTCTAATTCTACTTTTTCGAACTTTTACATACTTTTCAGAACCGAAATATTTACAGCTATATTTTATTTTGATTTAAGCCCAGCCAGGCATCACTTACCGAAAAAGCCTTTAAAAAGACGAGGCATTGTATAATCCCTTCCATGGTGTCACCAGTGAGGCAGAAGGTGCCAGTCAAGTGTCTTCCCTTCTTATCTCCTAAATGCGGAGCCGCGGCCAGGCTGGCGTGCACGAGGGCACCCCGCGGCCGTGCATCCCTCGTTGCGCCCAGCACACCGGGTAAAGGAGCGCCCTCCATTAGCCGCGCGAGCGGGTCCATCGCCCGCTGACCACTACGCTCCACACATCCTCCACATACCACAACACTAATGTATATTAATTCAAATAGTGTTCACAGATCACTTTTGGCACATATTTCGGCAAAGGTCACGTCTAATGAGCGACAAAATATAACAGTTCTACTTTTGGCACTTTTAATTACACTTCTGAGAAAAGTTAATGATTGTCGATAATTACAACCAAATTACTTACTAGTAGACCCTTTTAGATTGAAGATGGTCTATTTTACTAAAGAATTGTAAAGTATACCGAGATACTATTTTCAAACTAAATGTACTTGTTTTTGGCACTTCTTACAGAAAATGAAAGTAGAGTAGAGAAAGAATTCACAATCTTAATAAAAGATTATTTTCCTATTTACTTAAGATCGCTCGATAACGTCAATGCGAGATGACACTGAGATAATAGAAGGCGTAACCAAGGTAACGCTTTGGCACAAGCTCTTGCATTCCTCACAACGACACTTCTCCTCTGGTTTCCAGCATTCACTATTGAGCAAAAGGGTCACTAAGGTGTAGATCAGCACCGCCATACCGACTATCCAATATATTTCCATATTGCACACCTCAACCTGGCACTTTGTTCAAAATGTGTGTCATTCATGTTACATTCGTTATTTGACACTCATTTTAGGAACTCTGTTTAAAATCTGTTAAGGTAATAACGAAAATTAGAAACTACATAATAGATATATCTACTGCACGCTTCAAACATGGGTTAAAGCTAGAAAATTGGTATATCAATAATAAATTTGATAGATTATTTTTTTTGTATTAACGGGTTTTTATCTCTAACATAGATAGATAGATAGATAGATACATTTGAATATTATGACTTTTATAGCCCAATTATAGGGAAGATTATCGGTTGAATAGCATCACACCCTCACAAAGAATATTAGAAAGAGACTGAGTTATTTGTTCCCCGGATTCGATTATTATTTCCGAACGTGTAAAAATCTTCCATAGTCGACGGATCCTCGCACAAAACTATTATCATATAAAATGTAAAATCATAAAAGCGATATCCAAAATTATGATAGGTTAAACTATTAAACAAGATATTCCTTACAATGATATACCAAAGCTTATCTGTGTCAATTTGCGTGTAAACTAATTGGAAATTTCATGCGATAACACTATGCAATGTAGTTGAATATACTTAATGAATGTTATCCACAAATTCAGACAAAATGAAAATTGTTGGATAAAGCTATGCAAATGAGCGCAATTAATAAACGTAACAAATTAAATACCCGCACATTCTGACTACAATATTGGTAAACTGTTTACTATCAGGCCAATAACCCAGCAGTGAAACAAACAACAACATAACTACGGAGATACACCCAATATAAAAAATTCTTCCATTACAAGAAATAAAAACAGACAATTCGTAACATATATCTCGTTTTCTCAAATCAGGACGTCCCATCTGACTGGGCTAAGCCTCGTAACACTCATATCATCATTTGCCGTCTTAAATAACTTAAACCCCAGATTTTATGAACACTTTATCTCACCGAAATCATGCACATGCATGTACCTACAATTGTAACGCTGCAAACTTTTTAGACATTTTTTTATATGTAAAAAGAAATATTTTATATACGTCATGTTGTACTACTCTCAAAATAATATTCAATCTAAAATTATTTAACTCTTAATCTCCATTTAAGATCCAATTATCACGAGAACATATATTTAAGTCAATAGTCTATAAAACGACCTACTCCATTACCGTAATCTCGACTTCCATTTATAGTAACGTTTAGAGGCAGTTAAGTTTCCGTCGAACCTTCAATTCTCCACAATTGGGTAGTTCAGAGGAATATTAGTGTCTTCTTAGACGTTTTAACAAACTGATTTGACGTCTGATTGCTTCATTGTGGCGCAAGATCCATCGTCTATATCCAATCATCTCTCATTCAAGCCTCGCTATAGAATGTCGCATGGTATGACAAATCAAATTATTGTGGCAAACAACTCATTCCAATGCTTTCGTTTATTTCTAATTTGTTGACAATGTTCCGTATATCTGTACGTACTGTACCGTAAACCTGACCAATGAATCAATTTTACAGATACATAAGCTTATCGATGTAAACGTTTTAAATATATTTTACCCATTCCTATTAAGATATAAATAAATTTAAATAAATTGGTTCTCAAAAAAATACTTTGTAGTTAAAGTAATAATTTAATAGTATAATTATAATATTAAATGAAATATAATTTAAAATTATAATATTGTACGCCGGCGGCTCCCTTCGTGTCAAATAAAATTACTTTCTCGACAGTAGGTAGGTACCTACTGAATGTCAGACAAAATTCTGATCTAAAGCTTTAGCAGTGTTACAACCTTCAAAATGGACATCATTTTTTTTTATTATTTAACAGTAGGTAATCGAAATACTATAATATATGTTTTTAAAATTTATATAAATATAGAATGAAGACCGTATCTGTTGAGATATAGTAGCTCAGTTGGTAGAGCGACGGGACGGTTTCCCAGTAGTCGTAGGTTCCAATCCCTGCTCGTATCGTTTCATTTTTCATTCTATATTTATATAAATCTAAGTAAGCCTAACATGGCTATACATATACATGTTTATAGATATTTTCAAACACATATATTTGAGGTGAACAAAAATACTTGTATGCACCCAGTATGCTCATTTGTATGTTTGTTATAGTCACATTTTAGACAAATATGTGAATATATAAAGTTGGCTATAATAAAATACAAATGTCAGATAACGCAAATGAAATAAAAAAGTTCACCACATAAAGGGATAAAAAAAAAACGTAATAACTGTGAGCTCCTGGGGTCGTTACGATTGTATGTATTTGAACTTCTCTGAAATTAATCACGAATACCCTTTTAACAATTTATCCCTACGAGTTTCGGCTACGTAGCTTTATCGAATTGTTTGTATAAGTAATATTATACATGTTTATTTATTCATTTAATCTTTATTGTTCCAACGAAAAATGTAGCAATGGGCGGACCAAATGCTAAATAGCATTCTTTAACAGTTAACAGTTTATGATTTAATTAAAAAGTTCATATGTTTTAATACTTGCATCATATTTTGCATATAAAAATATTTTGCAAATGTAAAAACAGGCATTCGGAACAACAGTGGATATCCGGCACAATATTCTGTTCATCACTGTGTCCAGGAAATATCAAATGTGATAAAAACATCATATTATGTTGTATCCTTTAAAAACATAAAATATATATTTTGATTTTAACAACCGTTATACGAAAAACATTTTGTCGTAGTCATAGTACCTATTACCCAGAAATAATAACATTTCCTAAATATGTGATATTCGTTTTCGCTAACATTTAAGTTATACTTTATCTTAAATTAAAAAATAACAATAAATGGTCTTCGGGAGACTAACGAAGGTCTCAAAGTAACGTCTAATATTATATATATATTATATTTATCTACTTGTTGATTAGCTCTTTGAAAATAAATTTTATGTTTAGGTAAAATTATATATTTACTCCTTGATCATTCCGATTTCTTACAACGTAGCAACACAAGTATTATAAATATTTGTATATTTAAGGAGGCAAAGAATGTATCTCTATCTCTTAAGCTGTTAAGACGATTGCCCTCACTTTTTTTACTGACATGACAGATGAAGGTGATATAGGCTGCTTTCATCCCGGTTAAGCCCCTTGAAAGTAAGTAGGCACTAAAACTGGTATTATACATTACGATATGGAGCTATGATATGAATAATATGATAAGGAGCTATCATATGAATGAGTACCTACCAACGAAAATATGATTAGTCCGTACTAAATGCACTACCAGGAGATAGCAGATATAGTTGTTAAAATAAGTAAAACCTTAATACCTATGTTTCTAAGTTTTTTTTATATTTGCCTACCAAATGACTCCACTTCGTGATCTTAAGCAGTCATTGTAGTCTAAAAATGGGGGCCACCATTCTCCTTCCGCAAAATAGAATGCAGTATGGTGGTCTCCGCTATGGTGGCCTTCTGAGATACCTTTTCACGCTTAAAAGACCGCTTAAAGACCCAGGATCGAAGTGGGAAGGAAATATTTTGGTCAGACCACTTTTTAGTTACTAATCATAACTAGATCTACAACAAAGCTCTATTTCATAGTGACAGTAAAATTCTTCAAGCCCAGATAATAAATAATCAATTCCTTTATTTTTATTGATATACAAACCATCAGACTGTTATCCTTACGGAAAAAAATAAATCCCTATCGCAGACTATTGTTTACGACGTTTAAAGCGACCTTAATTATTAATCACTTAATGGGTTTCCACCCGACGGATTTCCATCGAAATAGATGTCGAATCGGTAGAATATTTCGGTAAAGCATTGGCGGTAGCGGGTAGCGGGTAGCGGCGGACGACGGGAAAAACAAACGCAAGCCCCATAGCAGTGCGGAGCCCCGCGGGTATTGATCACGGCAATCCATTCCGAACTTCCGGCCATCCCTCAATTAATCCTCTCCGGCGTCATTTTTAATGGCTCCATTCCAATATTACTTTACGGTTTAGTTACCTGAATGATTCTGTGTATGAACCATTTTGTAACCATGTTTTTGTTTGAAGAATACACCTTTGAAATCTTTTTTGAGATGTTTTCTTTTCATTTAAAAAAATATATATTTTTATCTGATTCCTATTATAAACTTCTAAAAAAAAATTATATTTACTTTATATCCTAACTGATTTTCTTTTAAAAATCAATCTGCCATCAACGTCTCAGAGACATCTCGGTGCCCTTCAAGGCGTAATCTCGAAGGGGATGAACACCCGAAGGACATCAGTTAGGACGGCCTTTAAAGAAATTTTCGCGCTCCGCTAAACTTTCTCAATTAGGACCGTAGGGCGACCGGCGACGCTCAGCCGCTTTGCCGACGATACTTGGGAAAAACTTACCCCAACTCGCTCAAACTCTGAGGCATTCAAATTGACTATTCAAATCGCACTTTTCGATTTATCAAGTTGGTAAGTATTACTCATATATTCTATTACAAACTGGAATAACTTTAAAACTTCTGGAGTGAGTTTAATTCTATATAAATTTCGAATAAAAACACAGCTGCTAGCTGTTGAAATTAGGAACAAAATTTTATCCTTCATTTATTACGGCTCATGTGAAGTGGTAAACGAAAGAGATCACATTCTTGGTTTAAGCAGCACTTAGCGGGAGCAAACACACCAGTTCGTTTGATGTTCGTCTTTGTGATGGCTTGATTAGCGTCGGCTTCGAGCGCGAGTTTAATTGATTAGTGCTGGAGGCGCGCTTCATTACACACTTGTTACATCGTTTGTTATGCTTATCAGTTTAAAACACAGTGAAGCTTTTGAAAGCTGTGGCTTTGAAAGTTTAAGTTTCAAACTTTTTATTTGGAATAACGCAATTGATAACAAAAAAATAAAAGATAAGCGATACGGTAGCTTAATTGGTAGAGGAACTGGACGGTTTCCCAGAAGTCGCGGGTTCGAGTCCCTAGTCGCTTCGGTTTATTTATCATAATATATATATTTAAAATTTAATAAAGCTTAATATTGTTCAAATATATTTTTCAATAATAAAAGAAAACTTGAACATTGTAATGTAAGACGCCGATAAAATATCAGATCTCATGGATTTAGACCAATCGGAATAAAGTTATCGTAAAGACCAAAACATCATAATCAAATGTCTTCACGAACCAACGAGCGCCCATTATTTATTCTGAGATATTGTTGAAATAGGCATTTAAGATAAATTTCTTAAAGAAATGCAACCTGGCACAAAATATTCTATTTGTCTTAACATTTTACCATATAACTAAACTATTTCATTTTAATATTTAAAGACAGAAGTTATTGATGAAGCGTCGTTTGTACTTGTCAGATGAAGAAAGAGATAGTTTATTCATCAGACAACAGAATACCTGACTGTCAGTTAACGCTTACTGTGTAATAAACCATTTAATAGAGAAATAAATCAATGTGACTGTTTCCTTAGTTAATTAAGTTCTTAAGACATTGTTTATACAAAGTCTTTTTTCAATGCCTACTGGAATATCTCAATGTAAATGTTAACATTTTAAATAGTATACTTGTGAATTGTTGAGTAATCAGCTAAATTTAGGAGATAACATTGATTGTCAAAAGAATTTTGAGTATATTTTTCAATCTAATATTTCGAATCTGTTTCCGCTGTAGGAAGGCTTAATCAGATCAAATTCAAGTTACATCTAAATCCAACGAGATATTCTCCAATTTCCAAAAACCTATCACGTCAAATTCAATTAATTTAAAGAATAAGGCCGACGCGAATGTAGTACCTATTGTTGTTTCTTAAATAGAAGCTCATACTTTTATTTTTGAGCACTATTTTCAAATATTTAAGAGACCGTCGCCAATTCGAATTAAAAAGTAGGTAGGTATAGTTCATAGCAATTATGGAATTTATAGTTTATATATATATATATATATATATATATATATATATATATATATATATATATATATATATATATATATATATATTAAATTTACTACGTATCCATTAAAAAGAATAATCTTTTTTTATAGTAGGTAATTTAAAATACTTTCTCAAGTAGTATCGAATATTATAACAATATATTTTTGTTTAGTAAAAGTATATATAATCGGGTATAGAGAATATTAGTGTAGGTGAAACATAAGCAACGTTTGAATATTAATTATATATGTGTTCAATTTTAATTGAAAATTGTCTTTTAATTGGTAAACTATCTCCTGGCGTGCATAAAGCAAAATGTTTAACAATACATCACGCGAAAGCCCTTTGAGCCTGCGAGCATTTCCGTATAATAGAAATTTAGACAATAGATCCAACTAATATCATATAACAGAGCATCTAGCTCACTGATGTATTTTCAAAATATACTCAGTTGTAAAATAAGTGTTGAAGGGTTTTAAAGTGAAATCATATAAATATGTTAGTATCATTATCATCACAATTACTGATTAAAAAACGTACTTAACGTTGGTATTACAATATTAACCTACTTAAAAAATATATAGTTATTAAAGTGAAAAATAGGCCCTCTTAAATAATGCTCAATTCAGAAAACTTGGCACCGACATTCATAGAAGAAAATTAAGCATTGAATGATTAATTCTAAGGGAGTCAAACATTCAGAAGTCAGTCGAGAGAACCATCGGTTTGTTTATCATTATAGAAACTGTACATAACATCTGCGATACATGTTCTATATATAACAACTGTCAAGCTAGATTTCTTAGAAGAGGAAGCCATATATTTAAGAAATTCTAACCTTATTTTCCATAAAAAAATTAATAACATTCTGTAATACTATTGCTAATATAATTTCTTATTAACCATGTCTATCCTTGAAATAACAGTCTATTTATATGAAATAACTAATTATCACATACCTGAAACATCATTACAATAACGGCCTGATATATTTGTGTATTTTTTTATTAGAGTAAGTATCAGGATAATCCAACGAGAAGTCAGTAATTTGAATGATTATTTTGTAAGAATATGATAAAAACGTAATCCTCATTCTGACATTTTGACTGAGTGACAGACAACGCACAGCTTAAGTCTCTTAAGAAATATACTATAATATTAAATTATAATAAAATATACATGCTTTTATCTAAGTGCACTTTATTTTATTCTTATGTAAATTAAACCCGAGCAAAGACAGGGATGAACGCTAGTTTGAAATAAAACAAAATTCATATTATGGAGAGGATTACTTTAACAATGAAATTCGGAGGAAGCATAAATATCTATGTATATATAACCTTCAAAGGAGTTTCCGCAATGGTTCAGTTCTGCTAGCTGGTTTAAAACTATAACCGACTACTAGATCTCTGTCTGTGTGCGTTAATGGCTATTAAATACACGTATATATTGGGTATTAAATACACGTCCATATGTTCCGTTCTGTTATGAGATCCGAATTAACAGACAGTTTGGAAAACGTTTGTTTAAACAGAATATTTTCACACAAAAATTTTTATACCAATTTACAAATTAAATTTGAAAGTAACGCTATTATTATATAAATAAACATAATATTTTTGATTAAAAATGTTTTCTCTCGAAATATCGGTTTTATATTTTGAAATCTTTTTAATTGTGAAGACTGATACGCGTACTAATGAGACAATAATTATAAACTTTTACTTTAGCCATTATTTGAGTTTAGCCGTTAATACCGCTTACAAGTAAATTAATTATGTACTTTGTTAAATAATAGACATGTAACTTCAATACATACAAGTCATGATATGTTTGAAACTTTGAAGTTGGTAGAGCGTCGGGACGGTTTCCCAGTAGTTGAGGATTCGAATCCCTGCCCGTATCGGTTTATTTTTCATTCTATATTTATATACAGTCATGATATATAAATCTTTATACTAACATATTGCTATGTCAATCGGTTGCCATCAATCTTTTATATTATGTAAAAACCTACATTTTTTTAGGCGCATTCATGAAATTTGGGGGATAACAAGAATAGCTTAGCAATTATTTTTTTTTTACTTTAAGTAACATTGATATAGACTAATAACTAAATTATTATTTCTGTTTTAAAATAATCAACAAACGAGTACGTAATGAAATGAACTGCATAATCAAGGTGTCAATACGAACACGATACCGATTTAGAATACTAGATTATTATACAACTACACTGTAAGCTACAGTTTATAAAAGCTTTTTTGACATGAGGTACAATGTGTAAAAACCGAGTTCAAACTAGTTAAAACTACAGCAACAATACCGACTATGGGTGCACTACCAACTTGGGTCGGTCATACGTCACGTACTATTTAACGCTACGCAGCTTGATTGGTGTGAAAATTGTTTGAGCTCGTAGCGCCCTCTACGCGTAAATCGTATCCAATGGGATATTTACGGGCTACGTATATTTGTCTAATTGATGTGACTGCAAGTTTATTTATATTTATGGATTTCAAAAAAATGATTTAACATTTTATGTGGCAGTTTAATTATTTGTTAGTTTATTAAATATAAACGGCATAATTAATTTGGTCGAACAGAATACAGCAAATAAAATGACTATAACTTTAATTATTACATAATCATTAATGAGCTATAAATATTAAATGAACGAATGAACCCTATAAATATTAAATGAAAGCTTATATTATATATAAAATGAAAGTTATAGATATGAATATTTACTTTGTAATATTTTTTATAATAAATAAGATAAAGATCTTAAAACATTGAACGTAATAAGGATAAGTTAATTTTATTAAAAAATGATATGTTTCAGACGTCATTGTCCATCGAGCATATTTAAAAAAGCATAAAAATCATATTTTTTTATAATAAAGAGTAGTTAGATACCTTATTACGGTAAAATATAAAACCACAATAACCAACAGGTTCGTTAACCTGTTTATTTTGAAAGCACCGAATGATTTCACAATTACAATATACTACATAAATGCATTTGTGATTAAACTAACTAGTTAAAAAAAGAAATCGACAATTGGAACGCAAACAAAATGTATATAACGTATATGTGTAAATATGCCACATTTCTTAAAATAAATATAATTAAATATAGTTATTAAAAATACCCTTTTCTAACGTATTCTACGATATCAGAATGACGTAGGTTACACCTTAACTTGTCATATTGAAGAATAATGCAAACAGTAAAATAAAAAATACTGACCTTAAATTTAATATGTCTTTACTTGCTACAAGTAAAACAGCTACGAATAACTAGTTCAAACATAGAACAAAGACTTGCCTTGGTGCTACGTATGAGCATAATAATATACTACTGAATACTCTTATTTAAGCTTTGAATATATTAAATAAAAAAGGGTATTTCGTCACAAAGGCAATTTTAAAACATTTTATTAAACAAAATCATATGTATTAGATTACTACCTACATAAAAAATATATGCGAATTAATTACACGTTAGCATTTCAATAAAACATTGCTTTTGCATAACCGCCTTTATAACACAAAAGCTTAATGGAAACACCCTATCCGTGTTTGAAAAACAAATAATTTTTTTGAATATTTTATCCTGTTACGTTATTTAAAAAAGCAAAAGATTTAATGGATACACAATTTATCTTATACATTAATAGTCTCTTAAAACGAAACAATTTAATATATTAAGCCGTTTAAAATTAATTAGTACATCAATTTTAAAAGGGTTATCCTACAAAAAGTGACATAAAACAAAATTAGAGTTAATACCGAGGGATAATAAAAATAATCCCTAAGTCGTCTGTTCAAGGATCGTCAGATATAGGCGACTCTGTCGACTGTAAACGCTTTTTGCTCTTATCCTTACATAAGACGTGACTTCCACCTAAACCCTATTGATAAACGACCTTGCCTATTAATTACCCCGACGTCAAATATCACCACGCGACATGTTTACTTCAAGCTGAGCTACAGACCACTTATATACGGGGAAATTAGTTTTCAAGTTTCTCATTTGATCTCGTGCTCACGTGTGTTAACGTGTCAACTTATATTAGCTGTTATAATTATTTTTTTAGCAGAATCAAGCGCTTGCAGTAAATAATCTATTATGTAATTTGAACCTTCCCACAAAAACTTCTGCAATACCAAGGTTTCCGAACTCGATACTGAAGACTATAAAAAAAGGAGTTTCCTAACCGATAAGATGACCGTACTGTTTAGAAAAAGCGTTTTAAATAGGTTTAAAAGTCATCCCTTGGTGAGTTAAAGATGTTTCGTATAACTAGGAAAACATGGTTAATCAGTCGAAAGTGAGTATGCACTTGTATCGCTATTGAAGCGAGTGAAGCACGTTTAGGGTGCACGTACAAAAAGATCGAAGATCACAGAGAGGTTATGTCGTCCTGGTATCACACGCGTCGAATAGGGCGGCGGCGTGCAAGCGCCAGGGCGGGCGGCCGATCACTGAAGGCGTCCCGGGCGCTCCCTCCTCTCCTCCGCTCCAGCCCCGCAGACTCGCTACAGAATCTCTCAATTATTTTATTGGGAAAGTTAATGAGACGAGAGTCATCGACCGGATCGTAGTGTGATCCCTATGGTTACATCTAGAGGACCGTCTGTGTCTCGTAATGTAAACAATGTTTTGAAAACAAAATTAGCCGTTAGGGACACATACATCTTTAATTGGAAAATACGAACTATATATATATTTTTATATATAAAACTATTCAATCCCTTTCCCTTTCCATCCGTTAATTTAACTCGTTATTTTATTATCAATCAAGTTGGTTATTACTTGTCAGGTTCTGACACAGCTATCAGTTTCTGCCAGTGTCTTTGATACAGTGTAAATAAGTTGCATCCTGCACAATCACAGATGTTGACTTACAGAACTGCAATACATATCCAAAATAAAGATTAGCAAAATAAACTTTTATAAGACTTTTGACTATGAGTTTTTTTTTGTTGAATGCTACTAACATACTAAAAATAAATAAACAAATAATAACAACATTCATTTCATTTCTTAAAAAATAAGTTAACGGAACTTTTCTTGAGTAAATATAATTAGTTTAAACATATTTTTTCATTAAATATAAACACAATTTATAAAAAGAATATAAATGATACATAATGACGTAGATTGCGATACGACAGCTACGCCATCTCGTCACAACACAGACCCACATTATGACGAGTTAATAATTTAGGTTTTTTATATTTCATTTTAATAAGAAATATACTTTATTCCACATATCTATAATGCATACTTTATTTTATGAAACTAAATATTATATGAGATCAAAGTTACACATTACAATACTTATCGATCTTTAAATCTTAAATCAGAACCTTTCCCCACATAAATAATGGATGGGTAAGTAGAAACAGATTCTAATTTATACGTGATTTGTGTCGATGTGATCAAACGTAGGCGCGCCCTCCCGGGGAGTGTCCTCTGTCAGAGAAGGGGACATGGATTGACCGGCGGTATCCCCTCCATGGCCAAATTGTGTAAATACAGCATTAAGAAAAATATATCAGAACCAACGAGTTGTATTTAAGGTACCTACATTATTGTATATTTTCGATTACTATATAAATACAATCAAATATCCGTCTCTCGTAGAGCGAACCCTATAACAATATTTTTATATTGTTTAGAGAAAAACATACATGATTCATACAAAATTTAGGTCGATTTTTTTTTTATTAACCTTGGTTCTATGAGATATGATGTAATACTTTACGTTGTAGGTACTGTTAAATAACTCTTAACTTTTTTACTCTATGGGTTGTAGCAACAAATAATTAAAGAACATGACCTTTCATCGTTCATTAATTATTGATTGATTAAGACAAATATAATAAAGCAGGGTAACACCCAAAAACGGTATAAATTACTGTCGCATATTTTTACAGAAAAGCATATGTATGTATTACATAGATATTTGATACTTTAAAACCTTTTTTTTTATTTATTTATATTATAAAAATACTAGGTTATCATAAACTTTAGTAGGCTGTCAGCGAGCGGAGCCGGGATATCATCTTTTTGAAAACGCGCAGTCATGAATATGCATGGAATGAGCGAGGACGGACCCGGTCAAACACAATGGGGTTAAAAACTAACATGCAACTACAATAAAACAACGTCAACATATGGTAATGTTGAATACATTTTGGTTTGCAAATAACTTCTATTTTTAAAAACTTTTATTACTTTCTATAAATACCACATGTATGAAAATAAAATAAAAAAAATATTCGATATTTAAAAGAGACCTACATAAATTTTAATGAAAACAAGTATTTATGTACTGTTTAGGATTTTTACATTGTGCGTAATGTGCTACATGCACATAAGTTTTATTTAATTTATTGTTATGTTGTTTTCTTAATTGCTTTTTTCCATTATTAATGTTTTTATGTTTTAAGCGTTTTACTCTATAGTTACTACTATATTACTATAGACTGGTGGAGAATGCTTTTAAGCATTAAGTCCGCCCATTGTGCTAGTTTTGGGAATTAAAGACTAAATAAATAAATAAAATATATTTTGAGTAAATATATAATTTTAGGTATTACATACTTTTCAATTAGAACCTCAAAGTGATCCACATTTATATACATCCCCGAGTTCACGGAACTCATTAAAAATTTTGCGCAAATGAAGGTTCAGTCGTGAGCTCATTACAACTGTTGCATTAATACTTTTTGTTATGTTTACGATTTATACAATTTTAAAATTACATACTTAAAATTAAACCTCACAAATACTATTAATGACACAAGTAATAACCTACAGTAAATATTCCATTTAAAGACCAAATCCCAGTATTCTTGTTTATATTTATAAACACGATTTTTTACCTTCAACTGTCAACATTGATTTTAACTGACGAAGTCTAGCTTCAAAATTATTATTATAGAATTAAAGTTATAACGTCTTATGATTCATAAGCAGTTATAACTTCTTAATTTCAACCATTATTTATATAAAATTAAAATAAGCTTCACCAAACCAACTAAATTTCCAAACAGTCATAACATTAAATTAAGTAAATAATTAATGTATAAGTAAAAACAAATAATTATTTATATATCTATACCCAGTATCTACTCTTCAAGAAACAAAGAAAACTGATATAATATGCAAATTATATTATGACCAAAAACAAAATTTATCATAATATGTATCGTTAGTAAGATTTAGTGGCTATTAAATTTGAATATACAATTTTAAAATTTTAGTACACCACCCTCCTAGAGAGAAAACAAACCTAATGCAGGTATGAATTGAGGTTAACATAGCACTGTGCCAGGTGTGTGTATGTAGGTGTATGGATATATGTGTGGATGTGTGTGTATTGTTCAATACGAAGCCCGGTGTTTTCGCGTGCAACGGATATTCGAACTACCTATTACCGATTAAAACACTCTGTCATATCGAATAATAGCATTGTGGTCTACCAATAATTGTAGTGTTTAAAAATCGATTTAAAATATCGATTTAATTTATCGATCGAACTCTGTATAATTAAATAAATGTGTTAAAAAAATAAAAGTTTCTATACAAAATTGTAGCCTGTCTAGTCTAGTCTAGTAATTGTCTGTATCTACAATTATTGCTCAAGGTGTCTTATTAATTATTATATGTACTTAGTTTATTTTATTGTTTAGTGTGTATATATGTATATATTTATTGTTAATTTATGTAGGTTTATATTATTGTTAGGTATGTAAGCATTTCCTAAATATAATATTTATGGTTATAGCATTATTGATATGCTTAGTTTAATGTCTTTTTTCCATTTTAATAATTTGTTTATTGTTACCCTCATTGTTTATTTTTTCTGTTTGCCGTTTTGGTTGACTGGTAGAGAATGCTTTAGCATTAAGTCCGCCAATTGTACTTTATCTTGTGCAGTGAAGTATTAAATAAATAAATAAATAAATAAAATTGTAAATACGAAAAGAAAAGTATTTTATATGCAAAAAGAACAGGCCTGAATGCTCATAACGTAAACAACGTGAAATAGGCTCCGTAGTTTGGCGAAACAGCATCGGAAAGCCATTACAAAGGTGCCGCGGGGCTGAACCCACGACCCCTATTACCATTCGACGTGCGTACTGAGTACAACGATTGCACCCTGCTTACGTACGATTCAAGAATCGACTGATCCACCATCTGATGTTTTAAATTGGGCCTTAACAATGCTCTGACCTCTGAAGTTAATATATTAGAAGTATATTATGTAAACATTATGTTTAATTTTATAGTGGTGCAAATAAACCTCAATAATTTGCAAGAAAATATATAAGAATTAAGAAGTAATCTAATGGTAGATTTTATAAAATATGTGTCATTAAAATAATTACTAAATTACTATTTAACAGTTTCTAGCAAATTAACATATTCTTTAATAAATATAAAATGAAAAATTCATAAACATTTATATATTTTTTTATTTTTATTTTTTTTTTACTACTTTTGCAGTTAAGAATAATATCGAAAACGTCATAAACAAACTTAATCTGCTCGCCCCCTTCCAGATAAAAACGATCAAATATAAGAAATGTCAAATTTATGCAGACCGGTAGGTACATACACGATAGTGGCAAAGATCACAAGTTCAAATCTTTCCCGTATTGATGAATTTTTCATGTATTTATTTAGAGAAATAATAAGCATAGGTATAGCTAACACAATAAAAAAATTAAAATAATAACATGTTATTTTAAAATCCTTTACAGTAAAACAAAAATATCCTTTTTCATAAACCATGCGGACCCGACGCAGTTACAGGCTACAGCTAGAATTAAATACAACCAATGATATCATCGCAATACATACGATATAAACAATTAATATAGAATTGAAAACATTAATTCATTTTTAAGCTTCAAAGCAATTCCATCGCTACGTCGGTATTCGAGGCACGTATGGCGCGATTGCCAATACCTGGCCTGAAATATGCCGTAAAACGTGTTGTAAATAATATATATCAGAGTTTTGTTCGAAACGTTGCCGTTTCTATTGGTACATGGTGTAAGTAACGGAGTACGTAGCGAACCAATATTATATCCTCTGAATTACAAACATTGGTCAGGAAATCTTTTTAATAAAATAAACCGAGCAAATGTTAACAAAAAAATATGTTATATGGTACTAATTGTATATGGTCCAACTAATAGTATATGGTCCAACTAATTATATATGGTACAACTAATAGTATATGGTCCAACTAATTGTATATGGTCCAACTAATTGTATATGGTCCAACTAATTGTATATGGTCCAACTTATTGCATATGGTCCAACTAATTGCATATGGTCCAACTAATTGCATATGGTCCAACTAATTGCATATGGTCCAAATAATTGTATATGGTCCAACTTATTGAATATGGTCCAACTAATTGCATATGGTCCAACTAATTGCATATGGTCCATCTAATTGTATATGGCCCAACATATATGTGACTTTTGGATGATGAATGTGAGTTATGAGTCGTCATGAGTGGATCACTTCAATAGTATGACGATATCATGGATAGGTATTCTAAAATGATTGCTTTTGAAGCATGTGATAAGTATTCTTGAATGGAGAGCATTGATATATTGTACTTATTTAAAACGTATCTTTAACATTTTACGTAAAATGTTTTTGAAAGTTAACTACAGTGAGCGAAAACTAGGGCAGTGTTATTAATAAAAGCAAAGTGTCGATATTATATAAGTAAAATACATAAAAATGTATTACACGTTTTAATCTTCTAATGATTACGGCTTTACAAACAGTTTATTAATCTAACAGTTTATGTATTAGAGAACAATATTCGTCTTATTTACCATTCGAATGTTTAAAACAATGGGTCATTATAGGAATATTAAAATACCTGTACCTATAATATAGCCCAGCATACTGTGCCGAGTCATGTTCCAATATATGTGCATGTTCAATTTCAAGGCATTGGAACAGTAGCTGTATAAGTTAAAATGCTGCATCATCATCTGGTAGGAAGTGTAAACACATGTGCTAAAAGTGAATAGCAAAAAAAATCATACTTGAATAATTATTATTACCTACTCATGACGACTTGACGACTTGATAGACGGTACTTCAGCAGTACCTGGCGGTGACTTGCAAATAACAACAAAGCAGATAGCATAAAATCATTCTCAATGTTTTCTTATTATATACTAATGCTTTTTGTTGAACAACATTTTTCTTCAATATCCGAGGTGTATAAATGTTGATGATTTGCCAATGCGAGAACACGCAACACATACTTAATAGTGTTAAAGGGAAGTAATGATATGCGAAAAAATTACAAAAAAATCTAGAACTCGATTCCAGATCCACATAATCACATAAAAAATGACAAAAATGTGTCCAGACACGACATAAACTTCTGTGATAAACCAACGAATAGAATAGTTACATATATTTTTAAGATAATTGAAATAGAATTTGCCATGCTACGAAAAACTGTCGATCGACTTTGCAGAACTGTATTATTACACATCTGTTTTTGGACTAGCACATTCTTACGTAATGTCTAAACGCTTAAAACTGTGATAAGCAACAAAGGATCAAAATAACACACGGTTACATTTTTTTTTTATAACACTTTATTGCACACAAATTGGTATATGTATACAACAAAAACAACAAGTTAGTGGAAAAGTCAAAAACATTTGGTACAAAGGCGACCTTACCACTAAAAGTGATTCCTTACAGGTAACTCACATGCTCTTACTAACATTTAATTTGCTTGAAGTACTAAAATTAAAAGAAATATTAAAGACTTATGTGTTAAAACTATGTGTAACTTCATACCATTTTGGATCGTATCAAGAATATAGATTGCACGTTGCAAGAAGATAATATAGATTGCACATTTGATACCATATTTATGTATGTATTGAATACCATCGATATATCTAGATTGAAAATATTTATGAGGTATAAAGTAATCGTTATAATAATACATATTGGTGTGATCACTCAAACAAAACAAAAATCCATTTCCAGAACAAAAAGATTTAGATATTTACATAAAGTGTCTACTGGGTACCTACTTTAAAGTGATGTCATATTTGTTATATCAAAGTAAATACAATGACATAATAACTTTTATCTACTCTGATACTATAATATAAAGATTATTAAACTGAAAACAAAATTCTTATGACAAATATTAAGTACGGGCCAAAAATAAAAAACACCTGTATCATAATATAACTTTTTAATCATAACAATACTCCTATACAACCTCCAGCTGGACCAACCTCTACTTAAAAAAAAAGGTTTAAATGAACGAATCCGCGGCGACGCAACACGCATACGCAATCGATGTTTGCGCCTTGGCGCCAACATTTGACATTTTAAGAAATCTGTTCTTATATTCAGCGTTTTATTTGCAATATTCTTTTACGTATTATAGTCTAAGAGTAGATAAAGTAGAGTATGACACTGTACATAACTTGGGTCTTATAAAACTCGTGTGACGCTATAAAAACTCGCCTGCGGCTCGTTTTATTTTAAAACACACTCGTGTTATAAGAACCCTGATTATGCAACAGTATCATAATCTACTATTAATAAGTTTTGAATATCTCCACATTAAAGGTGTATAATTTCGAATGTCATATAACAGGGGGCGTAGCTCAGATGGTAGAGCGCTCGCTTAGCATGCGAGAGGTACCGGGATCGATACCCGGCGCCTCCAAATTTTATTTTAAAAGTATTTTTATCCTTTTTCCAATTTAATATCACATTATTAACTCAACACTTTTTATTGCAAAATGGTCTATTCAAAGTTTATTTTAAATTCTTAAAATAATCATCTTCCTTATTTTAGTCAGTAATGGAACGAATTGTCAATTTTAACCCTCATTATCGATTGTTCAATTTTTTATAGGCTTTTGCGGATGGCTGAGAACAAACTACTGTGATTAACCACGTTCATATACTGATATATTGAATAAATATGGTATAAAAATGTGTCTACAGTTTACACCAAAAACTCTAACTCACTGGGGCGACAGGGACGGTAGGAATCACGCCACAGATGCGAGTCATGTACGTGAGGAAAATTGTTATATTCTATTCTATATTTATCAAAACTAAACAAATAGATATTTGTGACCAATTTATATTACTGCGATATTGTTGTATTGTTGACATTTTATATAAAATAACTAGATCTGCTTATCACATTTCTAAACGATATAATCCTAATATAATTTTATTTTTGTTCAATGTAGGTACTGTCGCGGCCATTGTTAAAGTTAAGTTAGACCAAACATAAATTATAAATTTAAAGTAATATTTATTGGAAGTCAGTATTATTTATAATAATACCACGAATACAAATTTAAACTTTTTGTTTGTTATATTATTAAAGCGTCGTCGTCTCTATTGCAATTACTAATACCTAAATAATTCGAAAATATATATGTATATAAAATATAAATATATATAGAACCCTTCATTGAAAAAAATACAAAACGTGATTCCAGAGATAGTAATTCTTACAATATAAATATGATAAGGAGTATTCTGAATGGTTATAGAAGACAAAAAAAGACAATAGTAGGTACTTTATTTGCTATCGAGATATTTATTCCAATATCTTCCTTCTTATTTTATTTAAAGAATCAATATTAAAGGATCCCAAGAAAAGTTTTAGAAATGCAAAACAATAAATTCCTGCGTAAAACAGAATAATATCAAAAAAACTTATTTAGCATAAGGAAAAGGGACTCGGGCATCTCGTGGGGTAAATCGGAGGCTCAATTGAATTTAGTCGCGAACTAATTTCAATGGACGCTGAGACCCAGCGCCTTGTCGGATATCGATGAGGGGACCCGATAGCTTCACAATTTCGTTATAGGTATAATCCTGAAACTAAATGATAAAGTATATAAGAACTTGTCTTCTATATATGAATCTCTCTTTGACTAAAACAAAGACATGAATTTAATATATCAAAGGTGGGAATGTTATAAGAAGAATGTGTAGAGTAAGAAATTAAGTGGTTAACGTGACAAATAGTGGCAGATAGTGATCGAAATAGTATAAGGTAGTGTGATTATGTGATGTGGACGAAATGAGAAATACTTGTCGAAGAAAGTTATGTCAATGTGGAGGTGACATAAGGAAAAACGAACCCCTAAGAAAATATGGCAGGTTATATGAAATATGATAGATGCGAGTAAGTGTCCTGATCTTATTTCTATCAGAATTATGGAAAAAGTTGACATGATAGGTTAACCCAATTTAATTGAGAAAAGTGCCATATAGATTTGATGGGAAGCTTAAAACAACCACTTTTCGATAAAAGGAAATTCCAATAAAAAAACAAAACTTTGAAAGAAATGTCTATAACGCCCTAAAAGTAATAAAGTATATTTCTTTCATATCATACAAAATAAAGATATCATAAATTATCAGTAGAGCAGCACTCTAAACAAACATTCGAACTGTTAAGCTTTCCAATTTTAAATATTCTAAAACATATTTTTCTTTCGTAGTACATAAATTACTACTGTTTTTTTAAACTAATATTTTTCTTTAATTCAATTATTTATTCTGCATCTACTTCATTTATTTGTTTGATCTAATAAAATCTTTCTTTGGCCGCAGGGAAGACATGCAAATTAGGAGCACGTATGCGTCGAGTACCAGGGCGTCAGAGATGACAAAGAGTTCAAGAGTGTGTGCTACACTCGAGTCCTTTCATATAGCGCAACTTTCAACTACAAACAGGGGTTATATTTCATTTGTAGTACGTAGACTGTGACTTCTAAGAATATAAACTAATTCTAATTAGCAACTTATTTAATAAAAGTCTTAAGATTATATGCTACTTTTAGTATGGAGCATAAGTTCACAAGATTAAAATAGTACTGCTTTGGGAGTTAGAAAAAATATAAGTAAATAGTTGAACCAATAAGTTTACAATAGCGTTTTTTTTATTTATTTGATATTTTAAAATTTCTATTCAATATAAGATATAACAATAGAGTTTATACGAGTGTAGAGTAACTAAAAGCCTTCTTATTGCTTTATACTTCATCATAAATTTATGACATCTCGTGGATTTATTTGGAACCTGGATATCGAAGACAATAGTTTCAATGTTGCTTTTACCTTACACTCAAGTCTGCAACCAGCGCCATCTCTACGTTGATGAAGAAACTTAGTGACTTTCAAAACCACGAAGCCTTCACGAAAGGTAGGGAGGTTTAGAAGAGAGGACCTTAACCAAATAATTCAGAGCAACTTTGCTAGATGGCGCTAGTGAGACAGAATTTAGACATACCTTTACTAAGGGTTTTAAATATGATTATTTATTTTATTTTTTTTCTATTTACAATACCTTTCATCTTTCCTGTTTCTGACTATGACAACCAAACGTCACTTACCTGAAATATAAAAACATTGAGGAATATTATTACTTGTGAATATTTTATTTTTATACCTAAAAATTTTATCAATTTGCAACCATTCAGTATTCGTCTAAAATCTGTACATCAATTAAGACCTTTTATATTTAATGTAAAATTTAATTATGGGATTGAAGTAATCTGTAAGTTTCTATATATACAATATCTATCTTTATGAATAAAGATTCCTGTCCGAAACAATAAATCGGTCAGTTTATGTTGCTATATATGTATCAGAACATAAAAGTAAATAGAATAGAGGTACGTCACTCCCTCGTAGAGGTCCCTCGGGAAGTTGATCGAAAGCTCACTCGTGGTGGACAGAGATAATATATTGTATGAACTAATGTTTCTAGTGAGATAACATTTTATTGATGTATCTGAATTAAAATAATAATGTATTTCTTTTTATAATTATAAATTTATAAAATTATAACTTTTTCCATGTATTAGAGTAGTTTGATTCCCAAAATAATAATAAAATCTATTTAAACATACACAATTTAATACGTAATTACAAAACATTCTTGTCCAGCCACATAACAGTATACCTAGACATTTTAACAAGTTACCACAGGAATGTTTTGCTGCCCTAGTAACGTAATTGACAAAAAGGGTTCGGCCACAAAAAACAGCGAGTGAGCGAGTGTGAAGAATGTGTAATATGTCTATTAGGTGGAGGATTTCACCGCGGACAGCCACGTGTCAACTAACGACCCACACAATTTATCACTACAGCTCAGATAGTAATCTATCAGGTCTCTCATCAGAAATAGAATCCGCGTTTTTATTGGTATTTAATATTTGGTTTACATATTCTGTAAACCTGAACTATTATTGCAATAGGTTTATACTAACAAATTTAACATAATTCATAGATAACCATCTTTACAGATAACAGTAAGTAACAAGTAAAATAGTAAATATAAAGACAACTGTGTGTAATATGATTCTTAAATAGTATAAATATTGTAACTTAATCTATTAAATCAATAAATTTATTGTTTGCCATAAACACGATGGTGCTGACTTGTCCTTGTGGATAAAAGCTCCCTTTTAATAAAGATAATTAAAAAAAAACACCTTTACTTTTTTCCATACTACAAATAGCGATTGATTTATTAGCTGCTGTCACTGAAAGGCAAAAAAATTACTACGCGAATAGGCAACGCATTCGGTTGGAGCATCAAACTGAAAGTTTTATGACCTTAATGGATCACAGGCAGAAAACGCACCTGCTGCTGTAGTCAGACAATTTTAGGGATTTTATTAGCAATCAATGAGTTCCAGATTTTACATATGGACACTTATTGTGGGGATGAATACAGTCTATTCTTAGGATGAACAATAGTTTTAAATTGTATGCTAGAATAAACTATAGTTAAAAAAAACCGTTTCTAAAAATCATTATTAGAAATTGTTGTTATTTTTGTATTATGATTATTGCATAGGCCTGGTCATAACACTCCTTCTACAAATACTACTTAACCCTATAAATATTTATTTCAAAAAATATAGAAATACTGCCTTGCTATAAAATTACGGTTTCGCTAAAGAAAGAGACGTATTTTAGTGAAAATTCGTATGCTGATGGCTTATAGTTTAAGTCAACATAAAGGATTTTTTTCATAATGGAAAATTATCTCAATAGGATGGAGTGGAATGGGGTGTCAAGTAACAGAATCACATTTATTGTCTTGCTCTTGTAGGTCTAGTCATCCAGTAGTGGGCCGTCAGGTATTTTTAAGACCCTTCAAAAGCTTGTTCAGACATTGATAATAAGTTTTATTACATAAGAATGTGATTTTTTCTATTTTAAGGAATGTAATCTTGTTACTTATATCATCATTTTTTATGTTTCAGCAAAAATAATAATATTCGAAATCGACAGCCCTATCCTTTAGCTTAAGCATGGCCAACTATGTGCTCTAAAACAGACCATAATTTGGTAGTTTAATTGATCAAATCAGGGACGAGTGTCAAATCTAGTTACGAAAAAAGATGAAACCAATGCAATTTGCTAGTTGTAACGATATCTGTGGATTCGATTATACTACAATACAATAAATTGCTGCCTTATTATATACGTATGCCTATGTCCATTTCATAGAAAATTTTCAACTCTGCATTTAAAATAAGGAAATCCAGATCAAAGTTTGGAAGCGATATAGCAGTAACTTACACCTCACTACACAAACTTGCAAGAAAACTGAAGTGATTCAGGAGATTTTTAAATTACGATTTATCTTTACGACGTTAGATAATATTCGACATGTTTTAGTAGCCCAAAAAAACACAGTACAGCTTTACGATTACAATAAACGACCAATATCAGATAGCGGGTGTCAACAAACACATATTTTATGTACTTTAAGAGTAATATAAAACTGTGATATAACTGTAGATAACACTTATCTAATAAAACTTTTTTTCAGTACAGATATATATAAATTTATTATTGTTTTGGAAATACTATGATGATCGGTCAGATGATTGCTGTAAAGCTATCGCCAACAGCAGATATAGGCCTGAAACCAATGTTGGCTCCAACAACCATACAACCTACATTCCCAGGGTAATAAAACGAATGTCGTTGATAGGTTTTCCGACATGCTAATGGCATCTTCCGTTGAAATGAAACGTTCACATTTAATTATTGATATATCATCTACTTTAACGGCAAAGTGAATCGAGTTTAATAAAAAACTTTAGCTTCTTAGAATTTGATAAAAAAAAATTCAAAACAAGTTTCCAAGAGATAATAATTAATATTTTTGAAGGAAGTAAACTTCAAAAGACAAATAATTGCGTTGAATATATTTAGGATATCTGTCAATAAAATATTGATTACCGATTATTAGCAGGAATTTCTTTTAGTATGTTTTGAAATGTCTGGTACAATTTGTGCATGTACATTTGGTACCTACGTGTACAAAATCCAAAATAAACTCTTTTAAAAGTGTGACCAAAAATAAAGGTTTAATATATTTTAATTCAAAGCGGATGTTGATGAAAAAATGCGACGTTGTTAACAAAGGAAAAAAAAAAGAAACTCTTAGGCACAAAAAAGATATGATACACCAAGTAGAGATATAAATTTATACTTATTACAAAGTTAAGTTGACTAATTTGAAATTCAAGAGTAATTAGGTTTTAACAACAGAATGACAACGGGGGCGTGATAGAATTTTTCTCGTTCTTTGTAGGTTTTTATAAATCAATTTGCATTATACTTGATTCTTGAACGTCGTTATGAGATTTTTTCTTTGAAAGTAGTCTATACTAAGTAGTATTACTAATATACTAATATAAGATTATATTACACGATTATTAAACCTTTCATTATAAAATACAAAATAAATGTAAATAGAAGAGATTAAAACAGTTAAATAAAACAATAATGCCTACAGAATACATTTCCAGAGCACTGTAAAACAAACATTGTTTAACTGAAATTTAACGAAAGGCAATACAAAACATGCAGTTTTTTCGTATTTAAGTTAAAAACAAAAGTGGTAAAGTTTGAGAATTGGACCATTGAAGTTGTTTACTTTTTCATTGTATTTTGTTTTATTCAGAAACGCAACTTTGATGTCAATGTAATTTATGTAAAGTTAAGAGTATTCTAAACTTTAATAGACACAATATATATACAAACTAATGTAACACGTAGAGTAAATGACAGGAGTAGCAGTAGAGGAATTATATATACAACTTAAGGGTATGAATAGTGTACCGATCTCGCATATAACCAATTCATAGAACTGAAATAGTTTTAGAAATAATTTAAACTTTAAGCGTCCAGCGGTGATATGAAAACATGAACTATTAAAAATGGACCTGACATCGCAATTCGTGACGGTACTGAATATTGAAGTCTGCATAGAATTTATTTAAATAGATTGTGAAATAATAAAATAAAATTTATTATAAATCATTTTTATTTAATATAAAGGAAATAAGAATAACAAATTGATTTATGTTTATTAATTCTAACTTTATTAACTAAATCTACATATTTAGTCGAAGCCGGTTTAGTCGAAGCGAGTTCACGTTGGATATTGTATGAATAAAACAACTAGCAGATGTGGCTTGGCGTTGCGTCGGTGCTCGGTGTTACATAAGACGCCACTCGTACCATAGAGCAAAGCGGAACGTGTACGATGAATGAATGAATGATTCAATGTGCGGTCAACATCACTCCACACAATAGAGACACTACACTATGAAACGTTAGCATATTTCCATTATTAACGACTAAATACTTCTCTCCTCATTATGTGGAAGTACATAATCGAATCCGGATAAGATGGGATAACATTTTGATTATATGAATCCTTAGTCTTCATTTATGAAGCGGATATCAAAGGCAATATTTACTTCATTCTTATTTCAGCATCGCACGCCTATAAAAGACTAATGCTTTCTATAAGTGAGAATGGTCCGCGTATAATAAAAAAAATTAGCTAATCTCCGACGAAGCGGGCATCAAAGGATAATTTAAACGTATCATAAATTTTGTCGATGAAATGAAAGAAAGTAAATAGGATCGCTTAATAAAATCTCATCTCGTGGAATGGTTTCTACTGAGCGACGGCTGACTTGGCGGGCAGTCCGGGAGAGCAATAGCCCAGGTCTCGAGATCGCTCGTTAAGTAAAGGTTGGAGCAATCCACAATAAACCCTAGTGCACTAGCATAAAACACATTATCCCGAAAGAAGAAGTAAAAGAATAATATAAATGAAACTTTCAGATTAAAGTGCTTGATTCCATTTTAACTATATAATTGTCGGGAAAGCAGACTCCATTCTGGCTCATTTATTTTAACGGCTATTGTGATAAATTATTAATACTGCTTAAAGGATCTTTTTGAGCAGATGTAATTAAAATAAATATTATCTTTTAAAACAAACTCTAATATTAAATGTAGCAATATCGTAAGGCACTTGAGTTATTAATTTGACTTTTTAATATGCTCTTTATATAGTGAATTGTCCTTACAATGTAATCTTTTTACATCAGTTAAACACCGGAAAAAAAAATTAACGCATTATAAACCGTCGTTGTATCAGATGTTGATAATGTCCTTTGTTTTAATTATTTTGTTAATTAAATACTGAAGGAAAAGAAACATCAGGGCGTATGACAGTTGCCAACGACCGGGCAAACAATTATTTGTTTGGGTCCTGACCCACAATTACGTGCAAACAAGGCGATTACGAAAATTGTGGGACTTTATATTTAGATACATTAGTTTTTTTTAATTAGAAGAGTTATTAGAAGGATCAAGGCATAAATATCTACTTTAAACATGCGAATAACAGATACCTACCTATTAGGTAGTTATCTGTTATTTAAATAATATAAAACAATATTTAATTTAGTAATTTAAACGGATACATTAAATTTAATAATTTGGCAACGATACTAAACCATTATTAGTACACTATATATTAACAATAGCTATTTTGAGGTTTCCCGCCAGCAATAAATATCGATATTGCGTGTCAACATCAATTTTAGGTGTGGATACTACCATTAACTAAAATTATACAAGAAAACCTCAATTTTATACTATGCCCGTTAGTTTGTTCCCAAATTTGTGAAAAAATGTTATAAATAAAAGTATTACTTTTTTTATTTATAACAACATTTTTCCATAAGTAGTACCAGGAGATAATAGACATATAGAAGGTTACAAGTAAGGCTATTGTTATTCCTGGCATTAAAGCGAGGTCAGCTTTTAGATACAAACACTTAACTTTTCTGTACTGTTCACTTAACATTTATTTGTTCAAATTGTTTGAATATTTATCTACCCTTTTGCCTTTTTAGTCAATTATTATGTTTCCCTTTTATTTTCCATACTTCATCCTTGGAACGTTGCAAGGATAAAAAAAAAGTGATAAAATGGATAATGGAAGCCCGCAATACTGCTCAAGTAAATTTAAATTCAAAACTCCGACTCATCCGACTCTTGGAGCGAGGGCGGAGCACAGGTTATTGGCTCCCGATGAAATATTGATGAAGTTACGGCCGATCGCTAATGTAAATATAGACCTTACGTTATGAAGGTTGTTCCCTACTTAAAACTCAAATTTATGTTTCAGTTGAAGAATATGTGTTAAGAAAGCTTAGATAATAATATCTACTTAACCCTATGTTCTATAAATGTTATCTTAAATCAAATTGCATTTGTATTATTTACTAAGTAGTATTTTTCACTTAAAGTTTTATAACATATCCTAATATCTAAAGTGACAGTTTAGAAGGGATTTAAAAGCAGTTTAAATGTTTATCCGGCTAACGAAGCAACTACGATTCTACGAAGAATTTCAATTTAGGTAGATATGTATTTACTTTGTATGTGTACTTAATATTTAACGTGTATGTTCTTAACAACATGAATATTAATATAATTTGAAACTAAACTAAATCTTTTATGAAGTAATTAAATATTTTAAATATTTTTAGCATATTCCATTCCTGGTATCTAAGCTCTAAAGTCATAAAAAATAAAGTTTTGAACTAATTAGAATTAGCAAAAAAATAAAAATAATGCACTTTTGGTAAAAGTAATAGACAGATAATGTAAATAAATAGTGTATTTATTGTATTTGTATTTTTACACCTATAAAAACTAAAGCAGTATTCATATTCATATCAAATTCAAATTTAGAGTTAGCAATTCTTACTCGAGAATCCAAAATAGCATTGAAAACGGCCAGCATACAAAAACCCTATCAATAAATTATACTCTCAAAACATTTCCATGCACAAATCGTATAAATGATGGAATCGTTTGTTTTTCTACAACACGTAACTAAACACTGACTTTTGAGTATAAAAAGTCTATTTCATTCCATTCATTCATTCATTCATGCATTCCAGTCAATACCTGCTGCTCTTTTACCAATAGTGTTTTACGTTTGATCGCTGCGGCTTTACACACACCCATTTTAAAACATTTTCACGATCCTCAAACATACAATATATTTTACCACCGCCTGGAACAAGTTTGCGCAAGCTTTAATAATGGTTAGTCAACAAACTAAACTGTGGGTCGGATCACAGGCGTACGAAATAAATATACGGCGGCATTTATACTTTAATAACGTTTTAAACACACTAAAAAGAAACATTTATTAAATATATTGGTTAGCGTACGGTAATGAAATATCGTTTTATATCTATTAAATTAATTAAACATTTTAATTAAACTAGCGAACAACATTTCCGCTGCAGCTCCTAACTTGAGGCATAATCAAAGCTCTATTGTTCAGCTCAAAGTTCCGGAGCGGTTGATGAAACTATTACGGAGTTGTTGCAGCCATCACTTCGATACAAGCAATTTATAGGTAAAAAGAAAACCAGCTTTTAAAGTAAAGTTAAAACTGCAAGAGAATAGACCATCACAAATAAGTGTACCTACATAATAAATAGCGTTATTTTGAATCACATTATTAGGTAACAATATAAATAAATAGAACAAAAATCAGTTTATCAAGAAATTTCGGTGAGTGAGGTGTTTTAGGAACAACAACTTGTATTAAATTACTGTCATGTTTCTTAGAAAAACACAGTTAAGAGGCCATTACTGTAGCGACGAAGAAAAGATTTACCTTCCTACGATGAGGGTAGATTTAGAAACTTGCTATTTATGGTAGCAATTAATAAAATGTATATTCATTTAATTATATACAAAGTCATGATTATATGTCATATATTAAATATATAATGGTTTTCTAGTCTCGGTTTTAAAACTGTATTGTCTATACAAACATAAAAAACGGACTTATTATATTCTGATTTCTGAAGAAAAACAAAAGAATTTACAAATGTGTAAAAGTTTCATCAAAAAGGGATTTTTTTTATATCTTATTTTATTTAATTTAATATATTTTCGTATTTTATTATTTTTATTTTCAACATCTTACTTTATCGTAGACGTTTACTTTTCATAACCCTTTTTATTATTAAATCTTCCGAGCGAAATCCACAACTCCTGTTGAATCTTTTGACATCATAATTTATACATTGCACCCGAAGCTATGGCGCTACGAACGTAGCGATTGTAGCGTTGCAATATGTTCGTAGATAAGCCGACGCGACGTAGCAACTTCACTGAGCTACGAGACGGGTTCTACAGACTTCAGCTAATTCAAAATGTACATAACGAAATACTATATAACTTGACGAAATAGTACAATATAGATTTTAAATATTAGAGGAATACTTTGTGATATGAGTTTAAAAAATAATAATGTATAGAAGGAACTTCCCGACTCGAAACAATAACCTATGGATCACATAAACAAGTGTAACTCATGGAAAACCAACACATGACCTCCAAAGCCACTTGGTATAGGATAGAGCAAAAAGTCGCCAATATTAAATAATATTAAAAATATATGGTATGTTTCTATTTTTTTTTTAATATTTGCAATAACTTACATTTGCAAACTAAAATACAAATAGTATTATATCAGTTAGTACGTAAAACATTTAACGATTTGCAATGATTGTTTTGCCTGGGTTATAACAATAATCTTATAGATCACAATCGGAGAAAAAAAACATAACTGTCATATTAATTGTAATTTCAAAGACTAAATAGGTTTCTTCATAAGAACCTTGATAAGATTTAACTAATTGTATATTATTTCTTATATACCTTCTTATCACGATAAGATATAATGAGCCATCGGGTTTTAAACTGCCTTGCCCACAGAGATGTCCCAAAGATCATCATCGAATAGCTGTATTTAAAAATCAATATATACCGGGTTATCATTATATAAATCACGATATATTTAGTGCAGTGGATGCTATACTGTATAGTCTAAGGGGAGGAAGCGAGGCGTAGTGTAGGGGGAGAAGGAATTAGCAAGCTGTTAGCACGAGATCGAGAGGGTTGATCACTTTATCTTATTATGTTTGAAAGCTCCACTTAGACTTGTGCTTATTACTGTTATAGATTTTAAACGATCTGCCATCTAGTTATATTGTGTTTAAAGATATTATTAAATGTCAGACATATTTAAACGGGTTTAACTCACATATATTTTACGTTACAACTTAACGTAAATAGATAATTTTATTTTGCCGTATTAAATATAAACCTGGTTTTATATTTATACATATCCATATCCATAATCGTTCGGGTTGCACTTCTAATATCACTTGCTTCATGAAGTTTACAGAAATCCTCATTGTCATATAAAGTGTTATCCAACAATTCGATTTCGAGTATTTCTAATAATCATACTTAGTTTCTGTCTACTTTATGAAAGAAACTAAGTTGTGCTTTGCGGTATTTATATATATATTAACTTAAAATTATAGTACAAAAAAACGTTAGTTTTTTATTATCAGTTAAGTTATACTACAAGTTGTACAATACTAAATGAAATGCCAAATGAAAAACAACTAAAAAGACAAACACGAACATTATTTCGTGAAAGAAAACATAACGACTACTATGTACCTATAAAGAATAAAAATGTAAAATATCGCAATACATATTTTAGAGAGACAAAATCGAGAATATTATTAAAAAACCACAATAAAATATTATTAGAACGACTATTGCGTTCGGATGTAAATGATAGGAAATAATCCGTATCCTGTGAGTTTTTACAAACATACCAATAACAATTGGATGCAGATAAGCAATAGAGTGTCAACCCACAAAAAGTGATATTTGGAGATATTGTATTCTTATAATGGGTCAACTACTCTACAAACCACTTTAAGTCATTAAACTCTAAAAGATAAAAAAAATATATTTTTATCACACATTGCATTAAATTCTTTAACACATTCGTCAATCAAATTGGTACCACCTATTATAACTGTAATGATAGTATGATACTTGGCATTTAATTTCGAAATACCATTCAATGGTCCAATGAGTGGCAAGAAACAAACTTCCAAAAGAATAAAAATGAACTTGATAGATATTTTTCATACAATGAATTTAAAATTCTTGTAAGATCTTTAGACACGTTTTTCTAAAAACTAACTATTTGTGGATTGACACACTATTGCTTATTAGCATCCAATTCACACAACTTAAACCCAGAACCACATTTTTTAACAAGATAAATAAATATACATTTGTCGGAATTGAACGCACGACCCTGGCTGAACCTGAGCCGAGAAGATCGGGTCAATAAATTTGTGAGTAAACAACTTCTTAATTATATCTTCATAGAGTTGTGATATATTTTTAAAGTTGTGATTCCAATACTCATTAAATCGACTTATTTTATATGTATGCATTGAGGTTGGGCGAAAAGCTTTTAGATATTAAGCTATCACTTTGTCATAGTGTATTGCCTCGCCCTGTAGTTCAAAAAGTATACAAATATAATAAATCTTGGCGACAGACGGGCGCTTGTTGACATGATGTTTATGCTAAACACTCCCCCGTCTATTCGGAGACGTTTCATTCAACAAAAAATCGCTAAAGCGAACTGGACGCCTTTGAAAAGTTTCATTGTACAAACATTTTGTGAACAGAACCTTTTAAATACTTCTTAAGCAGTGAACGCTTTGACGCTGAGACTACCCCTCATTTTGTTTTAACCGTGGTTTCTGTGAGCAATAAAACATTTTTGTATATTTTGTATAAATTAAATGATAAACATCAACTTGTTTGAATATATTTAAATTAGTTAATGTAAAACGAACATATAACATCGATATGAAAGATGTCTGTTACATATTGTTAATTTGGGATGTTTACTCCCTCCTCAAGAAAAGGACGCTGGAAAGTGAATAAACCTAGGAAAGGTGTTTTCCGGCATTTTCTCTTTTAATAGGAAATACAATTATATTTAATACTAATGATTTTTTCAAAAACATTAATAATGACCCGGTCAAGTCATTATTCGGTAAATGTCGATAGAGCAGGCTTTAAACAACGTATTCATCAATAAAGTATAAATAGTTGTTAGTTCGATACAAATCGTTACAATTTCTATTGAAAAGGTCGTTATTAAGGACAGAAATAATTATCTTCCAATGTCCAATAGTTGGTATATTTTGACCAACATCAAAAGCATTCAACGCAAAGTTTTAATGAAATTTAGTTTAGTTAAACAACTTCTGCAATTGCAAACAAACTCATTTTCAACGGTAAATATATACGTTTATTTCTTAACTTTTTAGCATTCGGAATGAAATACAAATTCTATAAACGTGTTAAAAAATGAGGTTTTTTTGTAAGATAAGAAAAATGTTAAAAGTAAGATTTGCGAATGAAAACACGAGACAAGGAAGATTAATTTGGGTAATTTGGAAAGAATACAAGCAAAAGTTAAAAAGTGCTAAACGAAATATTCCGGCCTCCTCCATCTACCAACTCGCGATAAAGTCTTCAATTCGCTGTCTGATTTTTGTCAGGGATCGGAACTTTTAGACCATTCGGCAAGCGCTCCTAACGAGCTTTTGAAAGTACTGAAAACACATTGTTAGCAAAACATATTATGTAGGTGTAGCTATAGACTTCGGTCATTTACAGACAACTCAAATACATCGCCCTTATGTTGAAGATTTCGATGCAGTTATCACTTTTTAATTCGGCATTCGTCGGCAAATTCAAAAATACTTTTTTTTATATTTACGGGGTATTAAATGGAATGTAGGCACAGCGACGCTCTTAGAATCCCAGAGATGTCAGGTTCGACCCCTGGTTGTTGGTGACTTTGATTCTGTACTTATTTACTTTAACTTGTTTTCAATATTGTCGAAAGTAAAACAAACTCAATCTTTAGTATCTATAGGGCTACATCATTGAAAAAGCAGTCTTATACTATTTATACCAATAAAAAAAATTGTTATTCATTTATTTGCAAAATCTGTTCAAAATTGGTTAAATACTCTGTTGCTAACTTAGTGTTATTTAATATACACTCCCGTATGTCTGTTTTTAAAATAAATTGTATAAGCATTGATTGAGTTATCTTTAAATTTTATCTATTACAATAATTGAGGCATTTGTGGGATAAGATTTTCAGTGACTCGGCGGCAGTCTTTTGAAATCGCTTAAGTCTTGCTTAAATCTTGCATCGTTAAATTTAAATTAATCTAATAATGCTGTTGGCATTGGAGTCCTAGTCTTGTATTATATAATGCTGTTGGCATTGGAGTCCTAGTCTTGTATTATATCTGAGATGTTAGACTAATCACAACTGGTCAATAACGTAACCCCACATATTTTACCATAAATATGTATTATTTATGAGGATAGAAACACTTCTTATGGGTAAGGTTCGTTTGATTTACTTACCGGAGTTCAATAAGAGAAGAATGATGCTTAGACCTTACATTGTACTTATTTTGGATACCTACGTGAGAAAAGGAAGCATGTCGAAACAATTTTAATTAAAATAATAACATTTAAATTGCAAACTGTTGTTATACTAAAGTCACTAATGTTATACAAACTAACAAAAAACATTAAACAAAAGATAAATAACGTATAAACATCCGTACTACATAAATTTATTTTTATTTATCTAACATTTATGTACACACAGAATACTTATCAGATAACCGTATTTTAACAGAAATCTCTTCCAGCAGACCTGTAAATAAGTTAGTGCATTGTAAAAAATTGAAAATAGCTACGAAACTCTTTTGCAAGGTTTTTATTGTATCCTTTCTATTCAGTTTAGTTAGCAAGTCGCAACTAAGACTTTGAAATAAGTAACAAAACAAAATTTTTAACGGTTACTTTTATTTGTCTTTTTTGCCCTTTTTGTTAACAAACGTTGGGTGTTTTTAAAACCCTTTCAAAAAGACAAAAGTTAAAATTATGGTAATTACACTAGAAAAAATAAAATAAAAAAGCAAGTGTAAAATATTTTCTGTTACTTATTGTAATAAAAAGATAAACAATAAACCATAATGTACTAATAAGAACTTAATGTTCCGGTAATTCGTTTTAAATTGTTTAAATAAAAAAAATATATATTTTACATAATTTATAACCAAAAACAATCCAATACCAATCAAAAATTGCTGTTGAGATTTTCCTTTGCCAAAAAAAATGTTAAAAATTTTAGAATTGTGTTGAACCCTCTTTATTTTCGTTGCTTTGTTGTATAATAATAATAGTAAGAACAAAACAAGTTTCAAAATATTGTTTTGAAAAGCTTGAGGTGTTAAGATTATAAAAATACTTGTTTTAATTCAATCAGTTAACCTGGTCTTCATAATCTACTATGTAAAATGTAGACAATGGAGAAATAAAAAATATATTAGCAATTTCTTTCAACTGGAAGTCCATTACACCATCATTGTGAACGTTAAAAGATTTTATGAAGAAAGTAAATCCCTCAAACATGGAGACGGGTCGGACCGTTATGAGCCGCGTTCGGTAAGTTTATTAAACTAAAAGGTTTTATATTATATTTAATTTTATGAGATGGAATAAAA
Source organism: Napeogenes inachia (assembly GCA_959347355.1). Taxonomy (NCBI): domain Eukaryota; kingdom Metazoa; phylum Arthropoda; class Insecta; order Lepidoptera; family Nymphalidae; genus Napeogenes; species Napeogenes inachia. The sequence goes on along the minus strand of OY365793.1, from coordinate 16,663,914 downwards.
TAACCTCTTTTTGTACTGATACAATCATAAAATAAAATCAATCTCTCCTAGATAGGATATCAACATGATGGAGTCTGCTTATAGAATTAGTATTTATATATGCAAAAGGTTGTAAACCGCAATTATAGATTATTGTGTGCGAGGGTGGCGATAGGCGTCAGTTTGTGACATTTAACTACAGAGGTTCGGCCACTCGCCCTTGTAATCATTGACCCTTATCACTGGAATTGCGAAAACCGAGTGACGTCACACAAACTCTATATAAAGTGATTAATCTTTTGGGTAACACATCGTGTTGAGTTTAAAATATAGATTGTTAATTATAAATAATAAACTTATAATTGTTTTCGCAATAACGTTACTGATGTCTTTAATATCTGCCCAAAAATAAAAATAACATATGTCGCAGTTACAATATATAATCTGAATAATAAACTCATAAAAGATATCGAAGCGACTTAAGCGGCGCGGCAATCTAAAGACCCCAAAGCTAAAGGTAAGTCTTTCGTAGAATCCTTAGTTACAGAAATGGTTTACAGCGAAACCATAAATATGGAATATTAAACGTTGAATTGTCCTTGTTTATTTTCGAAGGATACTTGTATATTTTAATTGTATTGTACAATATGTTAAAAAACTAATCAGAATCTAACCTTAAACAATCTACAAACTATCTCGTAATTAGTTTTTGAAAACATATCAAACGCTTTACAGTTACATATTACTACAAAACATAATATCAAAATCAATTTCATTATACATCCTAGAAAACCATTCACCTCCCAAATAGAGTGAATATATTGAATCATGAACACGATTGATCTAACCTCCATTCGTGTTCAATTCAATACTATACGTCATGTATTGGCGTACATTAATTTAGGCCGACTCAAAGGTGACAGGAAATATATTAGACATGTATAATATATATATTAGACATGTATAGTATATGTATTATACATATAACGTGTGTTTTGATTACAGTTGTTAGTTACTACAAAATGCAATACCGAGTTTGTAACCCGGGACTAGCAAAAAATTATCCAATATTGATAAAGTCCTGTTTACATCACTCGGGTTTCAATTTTTTGCGCAGTTAAAGTACACATCGCTCAACGTTGATCCTCTCAACATAATGGTCTGTACACACTCCCGGGATCAATGGGTAAATATTAGCTATATATTGCAAGCGATAATACTGCGCTTTTTCTATGAACCTGTGTTAAATATGAACGACATTGATTACTACTAAAATATGATACGTTTACGTTTGTAACACAAAATTATATAATCTTCTAATCTCAGGGGATCTATTCAACCAATAGGCATATTGGCGTCTGAATAGACTGAGCCCCAGATCACACCCAAAGGATTTTAATGTCATTTATAAGCTTCTATTTTATTTATAACAAATTATAGTAATACGAAAGGACTGTAGATTGGGTCACTTAAAGTTTTAATATTCTTTGACAAACTCCTTGTATTGATTTAATCAAACAGTTTTTATTTTATAAGCAACTAACTGTCTTTAACGACTTCGTCGGCAAGTTTTCGAATAAATTAACAATCTTTGAAGTATAAGTTGATTCAGATAATACGATAAAACAAAAAAAAAACAGCAAAATCCGTGCAGAAGTTTTGTTGTGTTATAATTCTTAAAGAAATAGTATTATTTTTTTCCGAGAAACTGAGAAAATATTCGAAAGTAAAAATTATCCTAAATGTTAACTGAAACAATATACTATAACGAAAACACCTTTCATCGATACGTATAATGTATATACCTATACAATTAGTCGTGTAAGTATTATTTTTACAAATGAATGAACATGTCATAAAGAAATGTCCTAATTGTAAGGTATTTACAAAAAAAACCCTCTTCATAACGGATTGAGGTCGCATATAATTTTTGTTTTGCACATATGTTTTATTTTAGTCAACATTGATTTAATCAATATACATCTCGTGTAGTAGAGATATCCAGTGCATATTACAAAGAGATCTAATAATCCAAAACATTTCTCAAACGGTCAATATTGCTTTGTTTGGGAACATCAAGAACCGTAGCTAATTTATTTTCATATTATAATAAGACTCCCGTTGCTCTACTGTAGTATAATTTATTTATTGTTTGTTGTAGCGTTAATAATCGCGGGAACAATCCGTCTGAGGGAGCCGGAGACGCTTTATTTAATTAAAACGACGCGAAATAAGGAAGAATTCGACACCGTAATCTACAGTCTTATATAAGTTACTTAATCTACGTTTAGGTTTAGATGTTGTTATGTAAAACAAAACTAACTTAGTTACTTACTGTTTACAGCACTAAATGTTCTCGCAAGTATAACTTACCTGAAAATAAATATACAATTAATCAAATGTGAAATAGATTTATAAAAAACACACACTTACTAATCTGGTTTACATAAATTTAATAGAACAAGATCTTAAATCATAATATTTACATAAATAAATGTTTATATATAGTTCAATCCCAGCTATGTATATAAGAGCAGTTTCTCATTGTAGTACATGAAGCGCTCGACAGACAGCTCTGAGCTTTTGGTGGAAGCCGCACTCTAAATAAATTCATTTGCTATTCATAAATCTAGTAAACATGGCGATTAAATGCAGTCTATTTATTTCGTTTTGCTTTTATATTCATTAGTCGGTCGGCGGTTTATACTGATGTTTATAAAATTAATTGGACTCAACTTTTAAAATAGATAACAAAATATTATTTCGAAATGAATTGATATCAAATAATTTTCATAAAGAAAAAATAATAAAACACATTATGGTCGCTTCACCACCGCGGAAAACTTTTCCGGGGGATAAAATAATCACACTCAAGTCCCAACTAAGTTAGTCAAGAATCACGAAAGTAGTAACTAAGTAACCAACTTTGCCTCAGAGATAAGATCAACAAAACCCTCGATCCGAACGGGTAATTACCTGATTACGAGAAACATTGACACAGCAATACTAAAAAAAGATATTCGAATATATTATTCCTTTTTTAGCTAAATTCAATTTTAGTCACGCACTGTGATATGCAAACGTCATTTCTAAAAAGAAATTCGTTTGATTTTTGTTCATTTGAAAAGAAAAAATACTTCGTCTTGAGTATGACGTAATGATTCAAGGGATTCATAAGAAAGTTTTATATATAAACCGATATACCAAACAAAAAAAAACAATTTGAACTACAACTGTTGATGAGTTTGCAAGAAGAAATAGGGAAAAAATAAAGAAGAGATATAAGAGATGTGTGATATACTTTAGTCATCCTAAGAGGAGCAGGTACATTTATTAGTTGCTTTAAGCCTTATCTTTAAGAATTTAATGACTTGTAAGTCGAGGCAGCAATAATGCAAGCAATTGATAACGGTCAAGTCTGTTACGTCAAATATATAGTATTTATTAGAACTTTTAAACAAAGTATGTCCACAGTAAACGTTATTTGATGGTCGAGTCACAGGGGAAATCACCGCCGCTTAGTGGCTGTCGAGTTCACTGAGGATAACTAGATTAACAGCTTTGAAAGAGAAGGAAGGGTTGAAATTATATAAATTGTGCTTTTTACCTTCATTAATTTTCATATTATTTTTGCTTTAGTCTAATTATACATTATCCTTTACCAGAACCCAAATAACGTCAGGATTGGTTAATTTATTATTTGTGGCGTTTGTCATGGGAGAAGATAGAATTTTACGATAAACCGTTATTATTTTTAAGCCGTTCTAGACTGCGGGATAGATATTTGAATAAACATTTCGTTTTACTATTCATAGCTGAGGAACATAGCTTTGTGCCGGGTAGATACATGAAGCCAATACAAAATAGTTGTTCGTCTCAGCTTAGTCGATAGATAACGATGTTTCAGACCGCACCACTCCATTTTGTTCAATAACTTCGTTATTCTGCGATCAGAACAATGCACTGCATCCTGCTGCAATCCAATAGCATGCAAATAAGATGTTCCGGTTTGTTTATAGGAACAAGTATCTTATCCGTTCCAGCTCATATATATTGTATGAGATATCGGTATAATTTATTGTGTTTAAACAAGACAATTATTACGAAAATTTCATTCACGAAACATAATAACGATAATCTGTACAGACTTTTACAAAAATGTTTTCAGAAAAACTAAGTCAAGAGTTTATAAGTCCATGTATATTATTGTTATCGTCGAAAAATTTAAAACGGACACTTTTATTTTAATGAGTACCATTCGTGGAAAAAAAAGTACTATAGTAAAACCGCATAAAGTATATTTCCACTTACATCAAGGACGGTTCTATTTAGTAACATTTCCACCAGGCCTACATAAAGTGGAAGCGGTCGCCGTCCACCGGATATTTAGACGAGAGCAACCGAAATGAGGCTGAGTTAAAATGTGTGCTTATTTAAACTTTAAAGCTGTAATCTTTTAAAATGTGAACAAACACGATTCAAAAATTTAAAATCTTTGTATATTGTGTTAAGTTTTTATTCGTGGCACAAAATTTTATACCTTTAACTTGTGAATATAAATAATTTTATATATTTAATAATAAAGCAATTTTTTTATAAATACGAGAAAAGAAAAATATTATATATCATTTCAGAACGATTTAAATGGAGAAACCACGGCCACTTTTAAATTTATGCCAAAATGCAAAATTGACCAGGGCTGCATAAAGTGGAAGCGGGTACCGCAAATCGAATAAGCTATACTTCAGCTTTTAGATTGTAAATGTGTAAATATGATCCTATAATAAAGGATTTTCTAGATTTAAAATTGTAAAGAGAATCGACAACGAAGGTGGACTTTGTTATACTAGAAATAACTTAAGTGATGTTTGTCAGTGAAATTTAAAAACAAACCTAAACTATACACTAATATGATAAGACACTTATCTGGATTGTTTTATGATGTGTATCAAACAATTACAAAGCCAGCTTTTCTATCAAATGAAGTCTAATGAGTCTAGTGCTATATTACATTGCTGACAAAATTACCATAAATGATACATTTGGTTACTATTTTTATATAGCTTTTGACAGAAATGATATTTTATGATTTAAATAAAATATTAATATAATTTTTACTTACATCGTGAACATTAATTTTGAATAACTAATTCAAATTTGCATATGGATTTTATTAGCAAAAAAGTGAATAATATCCGATGTGATAACCTGTCCGAAATCTGTTAACGACTGACTAAAGAAATCTAATGGTACGTTTGATATACACGGTATATTGATTGTCAAAACAAATTTTCTAAGCAGTAATTCTACTAAAGAGACAGAACATAAAAATAAAAATGTAATTTTATTTTGAACACTTCTCAAACAAACAGCACTTCGCTGTGGAACTACACATCTCACACTATTAACACTCAGAACGGTGACAATTTTACCGCTCCTACCCGTATAATTAGCACTAATAAGGTAATATTCTTGTAACAGATACACTACATTCATTCAATTCTTCAACAAATCAATGCTATTTAGTGGAAAAAATGGCGGTTTTTAGCATTAAATACAAGCTTACTAAATCCAAATGACAAGCTAAACTAAATCTATACATATAATAAAATTGGCACTGATCCATTCCTGTATATATGGATAATATTAAAAAAAAATATCATGGGGGGCCTTTATAACAGCAAGACAACCGAAAACTGTAGTTTTTCAGTTGGTCTGTATGTTTGTGCACGCTAATCTCAGAAACGGCTTAACCAATTTGAATGCGGTTTTCAGGAATATATTGTCACGGGATTTACTTTATATTTTGTTTTTTTTTAACAATAGGTTAACAAATAAAGAAGTTAATAATCTCTTTTTGTCGTACCATTGCTGCTTACCAGTTTGAAGGTTTATAGTTTTTACATACATTGGTAAGTAGAAAGTTAAGGTTTTATCAAAATCGAAATCTACGCGTACGAAGTCGCAGACACAGCTAGTTGTCAATAAGTTTACAAGCTCATTAAAAATGTTTACATTTCATTCGTGAACAATATACATAAATATTGTGATTACAATAATGTTACAAAGCGTATAAAAAGAGGCTTTTATAAATTGCACTGCGATGACCAGTTTTATCGTAATAACTATGTCAATACATACTAGGTCATTCATGGATCTTGCATTACATAATATAGGTATGTATTATTTATTGATGGAATATATATATTAACTTTAGAAGTGATATGTGGGAATATAGAATATTTAATTAATAAGAAAGACTGACACATATCTGATATGATCTAACTTTTTTGACTGTATTAATCAATGCCCACTACTTTTATCGTTTCAAACCTATTACAGGGCCAAGTTACAGTAAAGAATTACGTAATGAATAAGATATAATTAGTTACGTTATTTACGTAACGGATTACTTATCTAACGTAATAATAGAACGATTTTTTAAGGACACACAACCTAACCTTGCTAACAAAGGTCCTATGTTCTATTTAGATCTGTCTAGATTGTCTTTAACCACACAATGGAGATGCTAGATAACCCTACCTAACAATAATGAGAACGCCTGTCCGATGAATCTGATTATAACTTTTGTTTTTGGTAGATAAGATACCCTGTTGTTTCATATAAACTTTATCTATATTATAACATGAATATATTTGTTAATTGAATTTGGCAAGGAGTATGTAATGTCTGCCAAAACAAACTATGCCAACAGTTTTTAAGTAATAACAAAGCCAAAATCCTGCTGAAAAGTTAAATAACGATGCGTACTCAATTTGGGTATTATTTTTTTTAGGTAAATCTAACAACCAGTTTGTTTTTGCGCTACAGCAAATTGGCAATAAATCGTGAACCGTTTTCAATCACACGTCGCCAACGCGGGTAAGACACGAGGACAATCGTAAACTCTCGTGAGGGAACCAGAAGATTTTCCTATAAATATTTTATAGTGGATTAAGCTTTAAGGAAAAATAACAGAGTACATATACTTAAATGTAGGGAATGTATTAAATGAGGGTACAATATACAAATATTGATAATGTTAACTTCTACTATTGAACATATAAAATTAAAAAAAAAAAAGTTAAAGTACAAACTAATTACTTACCCTTCCACTACAACCTCATTCGATATTAAAAAAAATAAACTTGACTCATCATGGTCACATGAGGTCATATAAATAGTTTCACTACTAACAAAGCATTGTTTTTCCTCGTGTCAGTGTTTAAGCGGACGTCTATAGCTCGTTTCACCTTTATAGCCTCCCGGCGCCGCATTGTATGCACATGTTCACACTTTATACTGCTTTATGTTAAGAAAGAGAAATAAAGTTTTATTTTATTATTTTTATATGCTCTTTTAAGTAACAGCAAAATATTTATAAAAAAAAAGGGTTAAAGCTAACCTGCCATTGCTAACCATTTATTATTTAATAGATACTATTATTTTGAATATATTTCGTTTTTTAAGGATTATATGTAAATATTATTTTTTCCTTCTTTAAATTTATTATAATACTTTAGTTTGCCGTAAAAAAATATTATTCTATTATTAATTCCCACCAATATATCATACAAAAAGTCTAAGATTAATAAAACGAGTTTCGGAGCTGAAGAATTCAGAACAAGATAAATTACCAAAGTTGGGACCAGTATGAAAAACGAATCTACAAATCACTGTAACGAGCAATGAGTACCAGGGCGACAAAGAACGTAAGAGGCACACAGCCAGCGTGACAGATGGAGCGAGCGGTCACCGTGTAATAGAACTGTCACGTGGACGCTCGATAATGTCGACTCATGTTTGTCTGGCGCTCATAAATATTGAGTAGACTAACATAATATGTAAGTAGATGGATCAACTGGACAGAATTTAAATTGGAAGATAAACATACATAACATTATTTAAAAAATGAAATATAATTTAAGATTAGGTTAATATATCCATGCTTCTAGAAGCGGAAATAAAAGCTTCATCAAACGGTTTCAGGTAAATGATAAAGACAGAAAATGAAAGCGGGACGAGGGATAAAGTGGCGGCATTCAAGTTTTGAATACGTTAGGTAGTATGAAGGGCGACGGCGGTGCGACAACGTGAAATGTTAATACGCTCGCGACACGGCCCGAATCAGAAATGGGACAAGGCAATCATTTTAAAAGGCAAGGAGTACACTCACCGCCTCAAGTGTTTCACGTATGACGTACGTCAAAGAGTTTAGTATTACATTGTAATTTTAGTGTATAGTAACTAATATTGTGTTTAGGAACCATGTCGAGTATTATCAACACTTTTTATTTTATACACATAAGGCTACTAATTATATGAATTTGAAATCCTTAATTGTTTAGAATATTAAAAATAGGTTTAATTATTCCAATTTAAAGTGTTACAAAAACATAACCTTATAATATTCGAAATAGAACAATAAGACTGTCTTTGAATATATGTATAACGAAATTGTACTTTCTCTCGCATTTGACAAGTTAACATACAACCCTCTTTTTTATTATACTTCTTGTTTATTGTAAGCTGAAAATATTTAGTATATAGTCCAATCCGTTATCTTAGATAACGCTTTGGAAAGGATAAAGTTTCGCAAAAAAATATTTTAAGAATAAAGGTTTATTGTTTTTTTATAAGCTAGCGTTACAAACTGTCATAATAATGTTATCATCATAAGGATAACAAGGAGTCCTCTCTTCTCTTATTCATGGTTTTTATCCACACATTTTATGCTGCATTCCAGTTCTTATCAAAACTTTAGTGGAAACTGTTATGTTTGATAATAAACATAAGACGTTGAAAAATCTAGAATGATTTGCACATCTTGCTGTTTATTTAACAAAGGCCCTTATTAAATATACCTACGTTTATCATTACTTTTGTATATTATGTAAATGAAATATGGTACCGAGGCCGAAGAATTATAATCGTTAGCAATAAAAAAATCATTTATACGAAACGCTAAGAATCACTTAACCAAGTAATGGAACTATATACATAAATTCAGAGACCGATAGAAAAATAAAGGTCAATATGTGGGCTTGGAACGTGCCTGCGACCACAAGTAGAGATGTAAGGACGTTGGGCGGAGGATTTTAAATTAGATTTTGAGGAAATAGAAAATCGTTTTAAATAGAATTTTAGTTACATGCAAATAAAGTTGAAATTCCTTTAAGTATTATTAAGTCGATTAAGTTTTGACACTTTAAACAACCCAATCAACATCTACTATTTATTATGTGATAAAAACAATAACATTCAATATATTTTTACCTAAATTTTGAAACAAGAATGTAAATCTCATCCGGGATAAAACAAACTTTGTTCCTGATAATTTTTAACAAATCAAATACATAATATACATTGGCATATATACATACATATATATCAATAATTATATATAATTGCAGGAATAAGATATATTTTTAGATAACAAACGCTTTGTGTTCTAAAAATATATCTAATATCTGCAATTTAAAATATTTTGAATAGTGCGGTTCCTTCGACTCAGCTGAACAGATTTCATCTCGTCATACCAAACTGAATATCAATATAAGCCTCGACATACACATTTTATATTAACTATTTTATTTTAATGTGAAAATCCCTTTCTTGAAATATTTATTTTTATTCAAATACGATTTGTGTTATTACAAACTAATACAAAAGTTGTTTTTTACTTATTACTAAAGTATTTAGTAATATATTTTGTATCAATAAACCGTACTAACTATTTCATTCAAACTTTTTGTAATATCTATTTGAGTATCTACAATAACCGGTCTCGGTTATGATTTAATTAATGTAGATAATTAAAGCGAGAATTTAATAGAAACTTGATATATATTTATATCAATAATAATGAACGTAATACCATAATAATAATTAATAATAAATCACCAATCAGCGCGTAGTATCATAAATCAGGACACAACTATTATCGAAAAACTTCATTAAGCGAACCGCTCTCGTAATTGTCCGGAACCGCGGTATTTACGGAACACAGAAATACAGACAGCTATTAAATTTATATTAGAATTATTATATTAAAATGTTCATTAAGCAACAATGTATAAATTAACATTTAGGTTTAATGAATTTAAAATATGCATTTGTCGACGGAGTTGAAATATTAATTACTTATTTTTCTTTCTCGCTTTGAGTAAAAAATACCCGTATTGTAAGACTTAATTGTCTATATTTACAATAGAATAAAAGCATGCTATTTATCATCTAACAAACTGTAAATCATTAACAGTACCCCGTGACGCGCGTACAAACAATTGTATTGAATTACTCACTATAGACACAATTATTCAAGCACCTAGCTAACCTTTAGCAATTCATCCCTGTCTTAATTACTTGTTTTATAGTTAAATAGGATGCGTTTTGACAGATACACTATATTTCACAGAATTTCTACAAAGCTTGGTAATTACAATTACAAAACTATCGCTACAAATATCTCAAAAACAAAACATAAAACATTCTCTCTTGTATCTGATACAAAACCTTCAGAATATCATTATAGCGAGACATGACGCCTAAATCAGGCCATCAACCTCTAGTCGCGTGACTGACCGCTGTAAGGGCTTAAAACAGCGGATTATACCTATATCTGCGTGATGAATTTATTACCGGAATTCGGGTCAATACTGCGTATATACAAACAATACTTAACATACAATAACAAAATATACAATAGATATATAAGTGTAATTAGAAAAAAATATTATATTTATATATTATTATTTCTGAACTAATTATTGTGGTAATGTAAACAACAGTTTAAACAATGCCAAAATATAATTTATACATACAACTGGTGTTTAAATATTTTTGTCTAGACGTGTGCTCCATGTAGGTCCTCCAGGTAACATTGAGACGCGGCAGAGGTCGTTAAAAATGGCGGACAAGCAGGCGCTACACTCGAGCGCTACGAAACAAAAGCGCAGTTACGGACGTAGCGTCTCTACGCCACGGCGCGTAGATAATTTCAGTTGTTATTTAAATCTTTTAAGGTTTACAACAGTTTTGTTTGTTTATATTCTGATGTCACTTACTAACTTGCCTTTTACTTTAATGGTTATAAATACCATAATAATAAAGAATAATATTGTAAATTCAAGTAATCGTTAGGTTACTTTGACCTATATCGTTTAAACATTAAAGTAAATACTATTCCATAGTAACATTTATCTTTGAACTTAAATTTATAAATGAATTGTACATGAATTAAAAAACTAAAATTAATACTCGTTTACTTCAGAGTCTTATTAAAAAATTACACACATTACATACAGGTCAGCATCGCCATAATTGAAGACTATATGAAAAACTTGAGACATCCACATTTCATATGCAATATAACTACTGGAATAGCTTAAATTGTAATCATTAAAACATATAACAAGTAATACATCCAAATTATTAATATAAATTCAAGTTCTCGTTCCACAATTGCAGTCGCAGTGGATGGAAACAGCAATTACACTTTAAGAGAACCCACAAGTAACAGAGTACGCGCAATCAGAGCCAACTTTCATGTCTTGAGTAAATAATACAAGATGCAGGTTGTATTTTAGTTTAGGAAACTGTTTTAATTTCAGTCTAACGATATGATGTACAAAAATTATATTATCAAAACATTATTACAAATAAAGTGTTAATTATCAATAATTACTATCCGTAAAACATATTTTTTAAATCTACTGGTAGGAAAACATCTAATGTTTACTAGGAACCCGATCCAGAGTTAGGTTGCGTGCAATATTTACAATATGTTACAGAATATGAGAGGAGCCCGATATGAAGCGAAGAAATAAAATAATATAAGAAAAGCGAAAGATGAAAGTTGTTGGTTCTTCCTAGTACTTGGAACATTATTTTAAATGTGGATCGTTAAATACATACGAACGCGGATAGGCAGTCATTGCAAACATGTTTACGAAGATCGAAAATAACGCAGTTGTTAAAGAAACGATCCAGTTTATTTAAGTTGAATGGGTAATGCATTTTTATGACGATATAATACACGTAAAGAGCCAGTTACTTTACGGCATAACTCCGTAACATGAACATTGCAGCTTAATGTGCTGACATTCCTGTTATTTAATAATAAGAAAATGATTTTTTATTTTCGGTAAACTCTTTGGTTATTATTTAGTTGTAGCGTAATATATAATATAGTATTAAAGTATTTTTTTAAATGTATAGTAGATACAAACATTAACAAAGTTAAGTAGTTTCGCGAGCTTTTGAAGCTGTAATAATAGTACGACAATAATAAGCATTTGCATGCGAAACATCATTAGTATTCCAGGGTAAAGCAAACCTAGCTAGACTAACAAGACTTAAATACATTTAATACACACATCTAAGACGACTTTGGACTGTCGGTTATATTATTTGACAAAAAATAGATATACTTTAAATATAATAGAACACAATCTTTTGTTACATTTATAGAAACGCGTGGGTAGTCTATTATTACTTAAAGTTAAACTTTACTTAGTCTGTTCTTTTCTTTTATTATTGTAAAATAAATTACTTGCTGTTGCCACTCACTGAATCCACGTGGACTACAAAACGCGTTAAAATTTCTTAACATTAATTTAAACACTATTATTTTACTTTAAAATTTTGTTATTTTATGGTCGTAGTGGGATATGTATAGTCTATAACCAACCAATTCACAATTAATGTACCTACTTATAAACGGATTAATTTTTTTAATAAACAGATAATTAAACCGAGGCAAATCTTTACAACATAAAAAAATCACTAGCGATTGAAAAAATAATTAAACAAATTTAATTTAAAACCTAGACGATGGCATTCTTATCAAAACGCCATGCGGGGATGTCCACGACGTGAAGTGGACGCCGACAGACAGATAATTGGAGTGCTATCGAACTTCACTACTAATCCATTCTGCTCTCCTGGTAATACACAATATAGGGATTTATAACAGCAATGAATTTAACATATTTATGCTGATAAATTCCCTTTCTTTAGGTACGTATTTACGTTATATGCATATAAAAACATAAATTAGAAAAATAACTGTCATACAATATTACAACACATGAACTCATCTTTCATCCGCTGAGAGGCGATGTGGAAAGAGATCCTATGAAAATTTACCTAAATGATAATGTCTTTTGCTGTCCCAAATCTCATAATGTGGATTTCGACGTTGAATAATATTACGTTTATGATCCGACGGCTACAATTCTCCGAGATGAAATATATTAGTAGAAGATTTTACAAAATTATGTTATACGTTTAGACCCAGACCCTAGATATAAATTATACGTTTCACTTTGTAGAGTTAAGTATCAAATTATTATTGTATCATTATAAATAGTCCTAATCTTATATATTTTATGTGGGACGATAAAAGATTATGTTGATAACAAAATAATAAAATTTCGGTGAACGCAATTAAAATGTCCTCTTTTATAACATTAGGGGGTCTTAATAACTAAAACGCTCAAGTCAGGCCGCTGATTGACAATCTCGTTAAACCCATTCATTTGAGGTCTAATCTCCAAATGAATTAAGTCTCTAACCATAAAAATATTTCTTTTTGATATTTTTAAAAGTAATCAATTTTACATCATATATTATTTTAATTTATATTTACAATTACATACATATAAGTTATTTTTATGTAAATATTCTTAATATATAAATACAATGTTGTATATGAGGAGCGATATATAACCAAACAATATATCAGTGATATATTGATTGATTGATTATTGATTGATGGCCGCTCACGTTACACGTTGATAAAGCCATTACATATATAATAATCATTCAACGTTAGTGTACGACACAGCGAGGAATCATCGTATAATCATCAATAAGATGTGTATCAACATTAGGTAATTAGGTAATGTTGATACACATCTTATTGATGATTACCATTACCTGGATTGAAATATTAATACTAGGTTTACTACATCATAAATACTTTAAAATTATAATTTTAGGAAATTATAATACAAACTTTTTATTAAGTAAACAGTACCTATATATTCATAATTTTCTTATTTCAGAAACAAATAAACTTCTCAATATATTTTAAAAGATTATTCTCAACTTTAACCGTAATATCAGAGAAGCGTAAGCCAGTTAATATCGTTAGGTTGCCTTTATGAAAAGAAAACGCAACCCAGAGCGGGATTTGAAACGACTTTACATAAGAAATGCGCTCTCCGCTTAAGAGTTTTTCTTTAATACTGAAATCTTAATCATTTAGATATTCAGAGTATTTTACGGTTTGAATATTAAGTTAACCCTTATTTTATCTGCTATTTATATTAGTAACTACTCTTTTTTATTACATTTTTACTTTGTTTTTAAAGTCTTAAGTGAGATAATCCAATAATCCCATTAAAATATATCTAGTTAGATACTTAAGATAAGATATTTTTTATTCTAGTTATTATAATATTTTGTCTGTTCTACATTTTATTTAATATTCTTATTTTTACTTATACATATGAAAATACTTTTGGTAACAAAAAGGCTTAAAACACTATTGTAATGAGGGAACTAAGAGTCTAACTATGTTTTTATTATGTCATGGGCAATAAGATTTTTATACAATACTCTGTTGTTGTAACCATGTATAAAAGAATTTGGACTTAACAAACATTTTATAAAAACAAAATGAAAAAAAATTAAAATCACATGAACAAAATCTGAGCGAGTCAGCTAGTGTCGTAAGAATTTATTAGATCGTAAGATCTTTTAAATCATGTAACTTTCAACAACTTGGCCATGTACGAGGTGGTGGTTAGTATAGTGCCAAAAAAATGAAACCCTAAATGTAATAACTGTATACCCGTGGTGAATTGGACAGCGTACAACTATTACACATATAACATCAAGAATTTAAATCCACTTTACAATAGGTATATCTAACCCAAGCAGAAACTCTTACTCGGAGTCTGCCACGGTATAAGCGAATGACTTCGACCTGAAATTCTCGGTCTTCAAAAACTACTTATGAACCAGCTTACATGAATTATATCTGTAAATACGTTGTATTTATGTATAGTGTATTTAAATTAAAACAGTTGTTAATATTAAAAAGAAAGCGTATACACTAATGAAATAAATTCTAACATGAATATAAATAAAAAACTTTCACACTACAAACAAAAGAAAATAAATCATCATAACCGCCCCATTAGTCGAGTGGTTAGCACTGACGCCTAACGTATAGCGACGTAATGGGGCTCAGGTTCGATTCCCGACAAAGAGAGGCAGTGTATGTGTCTGTATTTCTGGGTTTAGTAGTTTATTAAATATATTTCCAGTATTTATATGTGTATTTCTATGTATTTGTATCGTTGTCTAACACCCTTAACACAAGCAAATAATTTGTTTACTTAGGGGTTAGATCAATGTGTGTAATTTGTTCTGTGCTATTATTATTATTATTCATTTATTTTATTTTAATCTTATTATTTACATTTATACATATAACATTTAAAAAAAAACATTTTAAATATAAATATAAAAAACAGTATCCCGCCGACGCGACGTGGGCCTTACGACCAGTCCGTCGGTGGTTAGGGCGACAGCGAAAGAAACTTCCTCACAATGCGTGCCGCACCCAAAACTGCTGCTCTTATTATTATTATTATTATTATCATTCATAAGCTGCAGGTTTTGCTTTTAGTATTGATTTAGTTCGCTGTTATAATAGAAACCCATTACCTCCACATTATTCAAACAAATATACTTTTAGCGAACGAGTAGTACACTTGTACATAACATTTGTTTTGTTACTGTTATTATTATTTTTTAGCGATAACTCCTAAAGTTAAAGAGTGTAAAAAAAAAATTTTACTTACACAGGCTGACATTAAACACACAGCTTTGACTAACATTAAAATATTAATTTGAGGAAGTGTCATTGGCGCGCTCAGGACACGTCGGACAGGACTGCGGCTGACAGATTACAGCTTGTTTATCACAATTTACATTACAAATTGAAGGTTTGTAAGAGTGGGCTACGTGACCCTTTTACCACATTACAATTTCTGGATTTGTCACGTAAAAAGTATCCTCATAAGGATTCGTTTAATAATACTTGTGATATTATTTTAATTCTTGAACAAAGTAACTGGGGTAGGGTTTTTGTGAGGTAGAACGAAATATTTTATATACATAATAATCAAGTGGTGAGATAAGGTTCAAAATCAAACGAACTATCAAATGAATGCCTTTGCATTTTGCAAAAATTACAAAGTAAGATGTTCTGAATAGTGTTTCTAGGTTTGTCGTGGATATAGTCTCGGTATTACTACTGTGTTACATAATTGTACACTTGGCTAGGTAGATTTCATGTTCCTGAGGAGGAACCATTATTGTTTTCATTATTACAATTTCTAAACAATACTTTAAACAAAAGATTTAACCAAAAAAACAAATCAAGATACTATACTACATCTAAAACAGGCATAATTAAATCCTTACGTCTTATATAAAAAAAGAATTATATATTCCATATTGTATATTCTAGTTAATAAAGCTCCTATAACAGCTACTTATTACTAAGTATTCTGTAACATACACAATACCCACCCTTCAATCATTTTCGCACAAGAGAATATTACATTTAACATTTTATAATAAATAATCACAAGAAAATTTTCCAGGCTGCGAGTCGCAAAAATTGCCTTCAGCGACCCTTTCACACGTTGCGAAGAATATTAAAGTTAAGGAGTATTATATTATTCATATTAAAAACTCTATTTCTGGGGCGTGTATTATAGAGCTATAAAGACGAGTAGCTCTACCAGCGAGGAATGAACCTCAAATGGAATCACTTATCAAAATGATATTAAAAATGACTGCACTATTAGATAAGCAGGTTGTTATTAAGATCAGAGCGTTGATAAAGCACTATGTCATTAGCGATAACAATTAAATATGAACTATATTAAGAACATTGTCATTTTTATTGCTGTAGAGTCAATTTGATAACTATAAAATTAGTATTTTTTTCGAGTTATGTATTTGAACACACCAGAGGCAGTGTACGAGGTCCCAATGACATGTCGTAGCAGGTGCGGTCTGTTTATTTCTCCCCCGATAATCCCTGACCTGCTGCTCGCTAACAATCGATTCTATGGCCTGAGCCGCTCATAGCTCTGAAATGACATTTACAACTTTGCCCTAAATAAAGTGTAAATAGGATTAAGAGTTTCGTATCGGTCTGGACATGGAGTGTGTTATTTTTATATATCCATTAAAAATACAAACAAGTTCCCAATAGTTATTGACTTCTCATATTTAATAACATAAACGTTCTAAAACTACTTCATATTTTTAGGCTATTCAATTATAGTTTTCGATGAGTTCTGGCAACACATACACTACAGATTTTATTTGAATTTATAAAAGGAATATTCGAACTAATATTATAATGGCAGCATTTAGCGTCTTCGACTTTTCCAACATTTCGGACAGTAATGCATCTCTGTAGACTAAGAGCATACTTTAAGAGCGTTTTGTTACTTGCTTATAAATACTATGCGAAAAATATATAATAATATATCACTATATAATTCGTTGTAAAATGAATCTTGTATTATGACATGTTCATATAAAAGAGTCCTAAAATCCTGATAATAAATAAGCTGACAAGGTAAGGATTTTGTGTGCGTGAATGATATCGTGGAAAGGCTGATTACATTGCATGTAGTAATAAATTCTCGTATGATATGTCTGCTCGTAGCCGAGGCTGAGGTGAGATCGGTATCGATCGCCGAGCATGCACTCGCATCATTTGCTGCCTACCACCTTATTGGATTTACTCCAAGGTTTCGCGCAACCCGACCTCACAGACGACAGGTACGTATAGTTGTAGAAAATAACATTACGAGATATAACTTTAAATTAATCAAATTATGTAGTACGTAAATAAAATACTAATTAATAAATTGCAATTACACATATTACTTAAATTCTCCTTAAAACCATGCTACTACAACTGGCAGCGAGCAAATCGTTTTCTTACTTACCGATTTAAAACTTGAATGTAATGAGTATAATGAGCTCAGTCGTTTAGTTAATTAAATTAGTCTCCAACTGTTACCTGAGCGTGGGTCGTTATCCTTGCTTATCGTAATCACAACATTAATCCGAAAAAATCAGTGCTACTAAATATAAACAGTATTACATTTATATTATATATATATATATTAATATAGGTGTGTATTTAAACTATTTAGTAATTATGTTCTGTCCTAAAAGTAGATGTATATTTATAAGTTAAGTTTTGTGGAAGTAATAATGTTGAAAGGCAGATCATAAACTATTAAGCAGTAGTAAACCACTATCCAATATCTTATAAGTTCATTGAAGTCGTGTTCAGTCAAAGTAGACCGACCGCAGGGCACACAGACGTAAACGTTAGTAAACTATCAAGTCCTTTCTTATCTAGGGTTAGCATATATATTAATAATCCCTCATCCTATTTAACTCCCTATATCTGATAAAATAATATTTAAAATATATTAACATGGCTAAAAATGTTTGTAGACAAAATCTGTAATAATCTTATTTTATAGTGGAAATCTATTAACAAAGAAAATAGTTAAAAGAGTAGAATGGTAAAATAACACCCTATACGTGAAACAAACATTCACAATCCAGTAACATTACCCTAATAACAATTACTAATTAAAAAGCTTTCGTAAGCGACAGCCCTAGCGTGCTCTAGGACGTGGCCTGCAAAGGCACGCCCTCTGCCACATCAATCAAACGATGGCCATAACTAAATTAAGACCGATGCCGACAGTCCAGCTTAAATTGATACTCACTTTATTTATTTGTATGTTTCGTGTGTTTTCTCTAATTAAGCCCATTATAGTATAAAACCTTAGATATTTTTTTCGAAATTTAGTAGAATCACAAATTATACAACTCAACTCAAATGGCAGAGTAGCAATATTGATAGTTGCCTATCTGTTTGACATATGACCAAGTCTCTACGCTAGACAACATTTACAACAGGCAATAACCAACAAACTACCTGCCTATATGATATATCGTATCGATCTGTTAAAATATATAGGTGTGGGACAATTACGATCGTATTACCACCGTGACCGAAGACAGTATGAAGGAATCGTATGTCGAAGTATCATTAATACTGTGCCATCCTTCGAAATAAATTAAATAAAATTAAATACAAATGGCTTCTTTAGTTTAGTCATATAAAAAATACAAAAAAAAAACTAAGGAGTTAATTGTATTGTATTAAATTCTTACGATATAATTACAAATTACTCAATAATTAAAATAAACGATGCAATTACCTACATCAAGTGATGTATTAAAGTTAATATGTGTGCGTGGTAATCATGGATCCAATTAACTGACACTGACTCTATAAATCTGGTGAGGTGACCTAGCGTTAAATATGCTCTGACTAAAGACTAGTCCACCCTTATCCCGTATATAAAAAGTATATTAAAAGTGTAGTAAACTTTTAGGCAGAGATTATTCTTTTTTAGTCCAAAAATAAAGTGGTATATAACATACAAAACTTTTAATGGAATTTATAAATATATATAAGGTTTTTTTCTATATGTATATTTTTTTATTGCTTAGATGCGATCGTTGTTGTCAATGGTGAATTCATAAAATACTTGTGTTCACTATTAATAAAATTCGCAGTTAACATTATGTGTACACAGAGCTTTACTCTCCAAAATCAGGGCAGGTAATTACAGGTTTAAATGCGCTTAGTTTTATTAACAGCGGGAGTGCCGGAGAGACCCTCTGGTGCTGTTAAAGCTACCTGCTACCTCTATTCGATTCAATGATTAGGGTTTTATAGGATTACTGTTTATTTTACATAATATAATGGTAAGTAGATGAATTTTATGTTTTTCTAATATCGCATGACATAGCATAGCATAATAAATGTTTTCTAACGAAATATTTTCGTTTAAAGCTGTGTCAGCTACTTACTTACAACAGACGAATTATAAGTTTTTAATTAATAATATTAGTTTAGGATTAAGCTACAAATTTTATATGTTTATATTTTGTTGACGCACGTATTCAATAATTATGTACTGAACGTGAAACGTTTACTTAAAATAAAGCTACGTACACAACCAATAAAGAGAAGATTTAAGTATAAAAGGATAATTAGGTGATACACACGCGTGTTGCGTCCGACACGTCGAACAGATGAACGAACATGGACAAACCGACGCCAAATAAATTGCATTCGACTTTTATTGATTCATTATTTACGGAGTTAACCCTACCGTGTTGGGGGAAGTCATAGATACTCTAACCATAACTACAGACCCCAATCCTTAGTAGGGGAGACCGAAATAAGCTTTATTTACTAGCTTTGTAGCTTTACACTCCTGTACTTATTTTTTTTCTAAAAAAAAAATTGCATATTATACATTTGTATATATTACATATGTTTCTCGTCTTTATCAGACGGGGTTTAATACATTTTTGGTGGAATTTCGATCTAATATGGGTCGAAAAATCAACAAGTTTGTAACATCTGATTCTGCAATATAAATCTAAAGGAATTTCTTTAACCCCGTACTAGTTTACTAAGTTTAAAATTACTAAGTTTAATTACAAATCTCGGTTTGAAACAGCTTGGATAAAATATTAACATCGGATAATAAATAATTTGAAGGTTCGTAAAAATAATTCGTTAAAACCGTTCTACATTCTATCTTTACAAATTCATAATAACTAGTGAAGGTGTATTAAATAATAAACCCAGACCATACCCTACAACCATAATTTATATTCCACCAACCAGGCCATCTGTTCTTTTCTTTTTACAGTGTATTTTTTAATAAAACCTGGAGAGAAGCAAGCTGGAATATTTCAAGAAATATAACATCATCCGGTCTCAGAAAGCGCCAAAGTAGCGCTAATGAGAATAATATAATTAATGGCGTGCTGCACATAACGAGCTATAGCGGCGTCGAATCGACTCACTTCAATGGCTTTGATGAACATTCGCCTTTATAGTTGCCACTAGGGATTGCAATTCCGCAACTTCGTCAACCCCGCGCGGGATTTGACACTCGCGAAATTGTGCATAATTATTAAAATGTTGTCGAATCACATGTAAACTATATCTCTTTGCTTACTTTTTTTTAAAGAAGCAGTTGATAAAGAAAGAAAACATTATTACATTTCATCGAACGTACTCAGGATTTAAAAGTTCTATTTTCTAGATAGCGTTTTTGAACTCCTACTATTTTCACGGAAAACAATGCTATCTTTAAATAGATTCTAATGCTAATATTGTTTCCGTATGTATTGACAATCCATTGAATGTAACATTAATTACCATTTAGACAGGGAATTGTATAGACAACAAAATGATAATAATATAATATGTTTTAACCATGTATGTAAGTTGGTCTTCTCATATAATTATTTTGTTTGAAAATTGATTCAAACATTACCGTTTTTAGCAAACGAACTAGGTATAAATTTTGCAATGAACACTATTGAGAATCATTTTTTTCTATAAATTAGCAAGTATAGCTTGTCTGGTGGTTGGTGGTTAGTATACGATCTTAAACTTGTCATTTTTAATAATTTCAATGATTAAATTTTTTAATGACAACATATTTCTGAACTTTACAGTGATAGTTTCAAATTTGTTTTATTATTTATTCAATCTCAATTTCGTTCTGTTCGAATAATCGAAATATATAGGCCGGTACTTTATTTTCATCCATCTGATGGTAAATAATGAAGACGTTGCTTGATATCTGCAAATGTAGGCATTATTACTATGAGAAAGGAAGAACAAAAAAAGAAGGTAAGGAAGTTGTTCCTCCTTTCCTTCTTTTTGGATTGTTATTATTAGTTTATTATTAGTGATTATTAGTTATTATTAGTTAAATATTAATTATTAAAGTGAGCATTTCAATATTTTAGCACAATATTTCTAGATTATTTATGTACAGGTAACTGTTTATAGAATGTTTAATTTTGTACGTAATAGTTATAAACTTTATATAAGGAAACTGACTGTTCTAATACAGTAAAATCAATTAATAACATTATAAATATGTGCTTAACATTGCATTCTGTAGCCACAACAATAACACATTGGTAGATACATTAACTCCTAAATTTTTACCAAACTAAATTTTAAAATGTTCAACATTTCCCGTAACAAACTGCGAGATGTGTTATTGCAACCGATGCACCGGATAAATGTAGGTTATGACACACGAGCGCCGCACACAAGGTTAAATATCTAATGTAAGCGAACTTTTGGAGCGTGACGTCATTAATACATACGTAGATATTTAATCTATTTATTGAATTTATTTATTTTATGTCCCACAATAAGTTACTATACAAAAAAACCTTAATAGCGAAGACGTATGAACACAGGATCACTTCAAAGCTCAAAGCAATTTTTCCAGCTGTCCTAAGTATTGGAGAAATGGATTTAGAGGGCAGACATATATACATACATTTCTTTAATATTCTACAGATATGTAATAATAAATAAAAAAACCATATATAATAACATGTATAATATAGACACGTATAGATTGGATTCGTATGATTGTTTGTACATTTTACTTATTTACTAACAACGCTCGTACTTTTGATACATAAACATGAGAACAGTGTTATGTAAATAAAATCTTATTAAATAACGTACTTGCTTTAAGTAGGTTTTGGCACGACTGTGTTCATTTAACTTACACTTAATGGGGTGAATGCAGTACAACGACTTCGCTTTATTTTGGCTCCTGGCCCAATTATCTACATTATCGTTTTCAGGTTTTTCCTCGCCTCCGAACCACTAAAACTAATTAATATCGTCTTTAAACCTGGTATCGTCTATTAGCAGAGTTGGATTAGTCTCGCTCCAAGAGTAGTAAATGTTAGAAGCCCCCCGCTTGTACGCCAAAAAGGATTCTAGTAAGACGGATATGACCGACAGTAGCAATTATTTTAAATCCATTTTTAAAAGAATTTTGTGTTGCAATTTAATAATACGTACTTAAAGAGAGTATTAAAATTCTTTTCTTTTATCTTATATACTCTCCTAAAGTGGTAGACTGGTTATGTTTGATTTAAACTCAAACTGTAATAAAAATAATTTAAAACAGAAAAATTACTTTTCTCTTTATCACTAAAGAACAAATAATTTCTATTGACTAATAATAAAATCCCTTGCATAATTGCAAAAAGAGCTACCACTCTAACTCTACTTTAAAAAAGTTAATATAAGTTCATTTATCAACATATTTTACAATTAAATTTTAAAAGAAACTGTTTCACGACCTGTAACACAGTTTCCGGCTTACTTTAGAATTTCACACCTAAGCTATCTGGTAAATATCCCTCCACTTTAGTAGGCCGTGCCAATACCTAAATAATAGTTGCCCAATTAATATTTTACTTACAATATTATATTTGCAAAAATGTTTCTTAATTAAAGTAAAGAATTATGTATGAAGTAACGCAATTTAAGAGCAGTTTCCATTATTTTGAGAGATAGAGATGTAACAAGATAACTAATTAAAAATAAATTTAATATAAAAAAAACTTCTAAATAAATCATCCCCATCCTCGTATACCTACCCCATGACTCGAGAACTGCAAAGTAATTTGAAATGTTGATTAAGGCGTCCCTATATAATGGAGGCAAGTACTAAAAAGGGTATTTGAAAGTTCAACTCTTGAAGAATAATACTAAAGTACCTACATCTTATTTTCAAAATATTATATACTTTTTCTTTCAGTGTATTTAACACTGCAATTTTCCATCCATAAAACAAAATTCCAACTCCAGCGAATTATATAATTGGCAATCTAAAAAACGATAATCGTTAATTAACGCTAAATTCCGAGAATTAATCTCGTAAAGGCGATATATTAGTTTTTCAGTCCGTGTTTTACCTCACTATACACATTATTATATATTGAGAGTATAATATATTGTACACTGATCTTAACAGCCATGCAGATTGTATTGATCAGCGTGCAACAGACAGACGAAGACTCTTGCTTTCGAGTAAACCCATAGTCTTGGTTCATTGGGATGAAAAATCTTTGACAAACCTTCCCTTTTTATTGAGATTCTTTACAGCGAGACGCACACCTCAGTGGGAATAAAAACAAACACCTTGAACACCACATTACTTTATAAGAGCATACTTATAAACTAAACTATTAACTGTTACCATTATTAAACTAATAAAACTATTTTAATACTGTATAGACTACATAAAAAAGTGGAAGTGTTTATATAGAACTGTCCTCAGAGAATACTGACAAAGCTGAAGTCTGGACCCGTAGTACATACTAAGATGATACATTTTACTTTGTCGCCAATCTATAGTGGATTCTTCAAAACTATTCCGAACTTCTTCAGTTTTAACGAAAAACCACTGAAAAATAGTAGATACTTTCAGTAAATCTAAAATTTACGAGTTACTTCAAATTCATTACTTTTCATTTGAATCTTACGTACGACTACTACCAACGTTCTGAAAAAAAAATTGACTGACGTTCTAGTAACACACTTAGCAACGAATATTATTTTCTTTTTATTCATATACATTTCAAGCCAATATTAATCTTGCAAAATATAGCAAACGTTTATCACGCAGCGATGATGACAGGTTCAGTTTTGATAAATTATGTCATACAGCTCACAACGGGAAGTTTCAGTAATAACATAGCACTTTAGAAAACATTTTCGGAAATATAAATTTTACATGCCTGCTAAGTAATCTTTTATACAATTCAGACTGAAAAATAATAGGAATAAAAATAAAATCTTCCAACAATTATAAATATATAGTTAAATAAAATTTAAATTTTACAACATTTCCAAATTCTCGTATACGGGTAGAAAAGACCCAACTTTAAAATTTCTAAATATGTATTGGTATCGTTGAAGGACGTTAGGCAGCGCTGCGATGGCCGAGTATAGTTACAACTTACAACGCAAATAGACGGCGTTGAAATTAAAAATAGATTTCAGTTTCACTTATTAAATTTAAAATAATATTACAAATATATTTGTTATTCGGATAACTGTGAATCAAAATAACAAAGATCATAGTGATAAATAAATATAAAATCAATGATATCCTAATAACTGGATATTAATTAAGAAGAAAAAATAAGCCAAAAAATCATTAATAAGTAATTCAATGACAGTAGCTCCAATTGATAGTAGTCAACTTCAGAAAATGACAAAGGAAGAAAAATCAATTAAAAAACTACTTTATCCCACAATGTTAGTGACGAGGTATTTTTTTTTATTTTTTTATATTAAAGAATACATTCGAGCCTTACATATTTTACTAGGAATGGTAGAGGACTAATCCGATGTTCATATATCTACAGTGAATCAATAATGAAAACAAAAAGAATAATAAGTTATTCATTTTGTGTTTATTGTTTTGCTATTGTTTGATGGAAATACGACTACATAATTTAATTTTCAGAATTTTAGAAATAAATATACTTTTGCTAATAGAACAAACTGTATTTTTATTTATTGTCTCCATCCAGTAGGTACACTGCCTGTACTATAATTATATTGTATCTATGTAATTTGCCTCTAGATACGTACACATGGACTGTTAAATGCATATTGCTCCAGTGTAAGGACTTTAATTTCTTAAAACAATACCTTGAATTAAGTAACACGCATTCCCCGGGGACCCACTGTTACTACAGCAACAGTATTTCAGCACTATAATTTAGTTAACCAGAGTTAACGATGAAAAACAGGCCCCAAGGGGCCTCAGTTTCCAATTAAGATTCGTACGTGGATATTACGACAGCCCCTTTGTCCCCTCCTGGTTTATATTTAACTAATTGGGTTTGGTATACAATCTCAACATTTCATTACATATTTAATTTATAGCATGCTAGCTGAGGGTCTAGACTCTATTCGCCTGGGCTGGGGTTATATTTGGTTTTCTAAGACAAGATACTTGTAGTGTTACGTTAGTAAAGTGAACAACAATATATATTTGTAAAGAATCACTAAAACTATATACATATATATATATATATATATATATATATATATATATATATATATATATATATATATATATATATATTCCATAGCGAGAGATTTCACGAATATTAAAACAATAATTAAAACAGATCTTATTTTAAACTTCATTTCTTTCTCTTCTCAACATTCAAAACTTTAAGTATTTTCATTATTAATAAACATATTTAAAAAAGGATTTTTTTAAATAAATTCAATTTAAAATACATGTCATTGGTAACTAAATACCTTAGCAATACCATGTAATAAAATTTATAACAGTAACATTCATACAACACATACATACTATAATAAATAATCCAAAGGTGTATCAATAGTTTCTAATGGGTCCGTAGAGAAATTTAAACTTTTAGTTCGCAGTAAGACAACGCTGCACTACAAGCCTGACAAGTGCAACTGAGAATAAAAAGAAATCGGTGACGATACTGGATCGATAGCCATTGAACGGGTTACTACAAAGTAACTACAATTAAAACAACTATTGAACTTTTTATTAACCTAGTAAATGAAATCAGAGTTAAAAACAATAATATAAGAAAATAAAATGCATACCATATCATAAATACGTATATGGAAGCCTCATAACGATCGATGTCCGACAGACCGGTTAGAACTGAATATCGATACCGCAAGGTCAATTGAAATTAATTTATCATTCATTAAATGTATTGTTATTTTGCATTTATTACAATTACAAAAATAATCAAAAAATTTGGTTTCCATTCTCTGTAACCGAGTTTTAATATAGTTGAAAACTGTTACTAATTGTTACAAGTCTATAAAAAATATATACACGTTTGTAACTTATCGCATAAAAACAAAATTCCTCAGTAAATAAATAAATATAAGACGCTGTATTCGTGAATGAAGTTATCAAGTGTTATCGCAGCAGCCCAAGGTCGTCGCCGAGAAGAGGTTTATGAGAGTGGAAACTGTTGACCAATGAAAATATAAGAACAAAAAAAATATCTCGCAGAGTTAAGGAATTTATATATATATACTTACAGTATATTGTGTATCTAGAATTATGATGTAGACGTTTTCTTTAAACTATACTTTTATTAAAGCTACATCTGGTTAAAAATCAGAACATATAAGACAACTATAAGAGCCAATTTTAAAAAGATAATCATAAATAATAAATATACTTTGTTATTCTGTGACACAAACACACTTAGTACAGAAGAATTCAAATACTTTTGAGATTAATTATTATTTATTATCTTTAAAGGTTTCTTTTCTTGAAAGTTATAAGTACGAAAATTTTATCTTTTTTTGTGTGAAATCTAAAAATTGTAATTTTACAGATCTTTCTGAGGCCGAGAAACATAAAATTCCTTAACAAATACTGATAAGCTTAAATTTGAATGTTTAACAAATAATTAAAAAATATATTGATAAGTGCAATGGGTGAATAAGTAATGTGAATATTTAGAATTTACTAACATTTCAAATGTGAATAATATATCGAAATACTAATAAGTGAAGAGAAAACTTTATACAATTCCTTATTTATTATATTGCGTCTGCGCATGAATGTGAGATTTGGCAGAGAAGTGATGAGCACTGAATTTCGAATGTTATTTTTAACAAATAAATTAAATGATATACATATTATGAATACTTTGACAGATTCATTGTTTACTTTGACATTGTCAATGTCAAGATATGTTTGTCTAATGTCAAATAATCTCAGAGTTAATGTCGCCAGACAATAGAACATAGATAAAAATATATAATTACAAATTGGCAATTATTATAGAGTTATACTTTTTGATAAAATACTTTCGGGAATATTCGTCTATGTGGTGAACACTGGTCTTTTTTTTTTAATATGCAAATAGAAGAGGTTTTGTTTTTATTATAGTAACTATCGGAAATTGGTTATGGTTCGGTTAACACAGTTTATTCTAGTCGTATTCATTTTATCGAATCATTTTTACCTTGACAGACTTTATTAAAAAATATTGTTCACATCACATACTCTATAACCTATTTCTGTTTTGTATTCATATGTAAATACCTTTTAAACATAGCTCAACTAGTGTTACTACTAACTAGGGTTAGTGTGTCTTATTTTGATGATTTGGTTAAAAGTAAATAATCATTACGATTCATCAGGCTTACTAAACCCTTTACGAGACGACACCTCGTTAGTTTAATGTCACATCTATCACGTTGGCTGCTAAATACGTTCTAGATTTACTTGAGAGGCTTGAACTAATTAGCGTTAGACCGCCAATTGATCGTCGGGTTAATTCAGATGACTGCTACATTTAAGTGGGGTACGCGTTGCTATACTAACACATTCATTGTTTAAGAAACATTTTTTTATTCGATGATAGAACATTTATCATAAATATATGAGTAATTGTATTTTATAGTAAATAAGGTAAATAATTTTACTATTTTAAAAGTTGTAGGTATCTAGTTTTATAAGTCACATAGTCCTGTCCTGAACATGAAATTTATATAATTACTGTGTTCTATTGTTAATCTAAATTATTTAAGAATTAACACAAGCATACAAAATATTCATCATAACGGATCTAACTGTTCAGGAATTTAGTGACAGACACATGTATAGAGGACTTATATATGTAAATATATAGCACAACAGCTATGTTATAAATTGCAGCGTGGTAAATGTATATCAAATCCACATGCTTTAAGACAAGTGATTTAATTAAAATGTACAAAAATATTTTTATATTGCAATAATAGATTCCTAATTGTTATCTTGTTATTGCATGATTAAGTACTTTAAATACAGTTTTAGTTTGTAAAGCTACAATGTTTGTCCCCCACCTGAACACGAGAGCCCTTCACCGATAATTCCGTGTCAGTAGCGAATAAAGCCCTTTCCTGACCCATCGGTGCATGAATGAATCGTCCAGTGACACGAGGGTTTAGGTTTTTGTAAAATATTGACTGACAAAACAATACACTAGATAGGTATACTACAATATAATTTAAAAAAGTAAAGATGAGAGAATTACACCCTTAGTTACTGCAAGTCATTCAATATATTTTTACAATCTTACTGTTAAATTTAAATGAGTTATAACAATTATTTAAAAAACATATTAAAATTGAAAACCAATATGATCGCACTGCCATTCGTAAATTGATGAGGCGTTTAATTTAATACACATACTTACAATTCCCAACACTCGAGCTATTAACATACTAGTACCAAGTGATGCAAGTGAAATCAAGTGGACAATGATAAAACCGATACAATTAATTAATTAAATCACATTGTTTTGTATTTAGAAAAGCGCATTATTATACAAGTTATGGCATTCCGTGAATTATGCGTGCGATTGTTTGAAGATGCTTTATATGCACAGCATGAAACTTATGCACAGGTGACGTAAACAAAACCATATTGAAAAACCACAATATTATTACAAATGATATTTTTAACAATGAATTAACAATATTTAACAATATTTTATTTCACCGCCTTTAATTTAACTATCAAGAAATAAATCTTATCTTGGAATATTGTTTAAAAGAATAAAGATATCTGATTTTTTATTTCATACTTAATCTGTAGTGTCTTCTTTTTGATACAAGATGTAATCTCTCATTCACTCAGTTTCAATCTCGATTATCGGACAGTTTCTTTTTTTATTTCGCCTTTATTTTTATTTTCCTCCCGATCTGTAAGCCGTCTTATTAAGTAGGTATATG
This sequence comes from Napeogenes inachia, assembly GCA_959347355.1. Lineage (NCBI taxonomy): Eukaryota > Metazoa > Arthropoda > Insecta > Lepidoptera > Nymphalidae > Napeogenes > Napeogenes inachia. The sequence goes on along the minus strand of OY365793.1, from coordinate 16,634,129 downwards.
TACCTACTTGCATTGTGACAATTATATATTTGTTAGAGAAAAAATAATTATTGTGAATTCTTGTTCATGTTAAGAATACAATTAAAAAAAACTAACAGCTTGTAAATATTGTCACATAACACGATACAATACATATCTACGTTGTATTTTTATTTTCCTTATAACAAGAATAGGTATTCCTTATAACAAGAATCACCTTAGGTAAATAAAACATTTCAAAACGTTAGGTATTCTCTTGCGTTGCTTTAAATATATTTAAGGCTAGCTATTATCATAGTTATAATGTTTCTGGAAAAAAAATACCTTACTCAAATAAATAGGTACCTACTCAAAATTTTAATCTTGACTGTTTCGGTCATCTTACTTACTTTAACTTAAACAAAATAATGTTCAAGTAAAATATTTCTTAAAAAAATATATAAATTCCTATACCTTCGAGTTTATGAGATTGATAATAATCGAGTAAGTATCATTAACATGTTCAAATAAAAATATATAAGTTATCAGCATTTAATCATTCTCGGTTTACTGATTATTTGGATACACACTTACTTGTTCAAATGTAATAACTTATCTATAAATGGATATTCGCTCGGTAAAGTCGATGTGGATATAATAACAAAAAGCAAGTTTTCTTGGAGATGCGACAACAATAGCGTCGAGCTGTTACGTAACGATTTCTTATTGGACTTAACAGTGGCAGACTGTGCAATATTATTTTACAAGATACGTAGCTTCTTTTAATAATCTTACCCCGGAACATATATATGACGATGCCAACAAAATTATTACAAATGTGAATATGTATTATTACTAATTGTAAATACTTACACATTATACAAGAAGTGTTACTACCTAATTTGGAAACATTAGCATGTATTCACAATAGTCCATTTTTTCTTACAGCTATCACTTATTACGATTTTGGTACTTTTAGTTTATTTTTAATTAGTTACGGGGGCTAACGCCATAGAAACATAATAATCTGCTTATATTGATTAACTCTCGTTTCCGGTGAAAAATGTATTAAGTAGTTTATTTTTTTACCGTAAGAAATAGATATGGCCAAAAAAGGTTGGCATTTTTTTTTATCGTTTAGTTTGTCTACCTTTCGATATCGAGTCACTTACCATTATAATAATCAATATGGATAATAATCAATGTACCTACCATCCGAAATTGGAATCTTTAGATGACTTCCCAAAAATGTAATCCACAGGTTGATACTTAAACTGATAGCTCAGAAAAAGGGTTGTTATTTAAATCGTATTATAAATTGGATAAGCACTGATTACGAAAGTCAGCTGTTAGTAGGGAATAATTTAAATTCGATCAGTTTCACAAGTAGAATATAACTAAATTAAGCAACTATTAACATATCGATATAATATCAATTACTTATATTATAGGTATTACATTATAAACTTGCTAACTTTACGTGTAGTGTATGACTTTTATGCATTACTTAGCACTCAGGAGATAAATAAGAACACGTAGGATATTGGGCAACTACTAACAAATAGTTATTGGGTTTATTTTAAATTTATATTGATTGTGACAACTATGTACAGCCTACAGTTTACACCTACGCCACTCATGTTACATACGTTGTAGGTAAACATTGTGAAATTATCAATTACAATAGGAATACATTACTTTAAATATCCTATGTATTACAACTTAAAAATAATTGTATTTGTTAGTTTTATCCACTTAATTATAATTGGATTGCCGGTGACCAATGCTGTCAAACGCCAATATAGCGATCAAAACAAACAGCGGTCGCCGGCCACTCGCTGGTGCCGCGAGCTCGTCCTGCCATTCACGACTTAACGCGATCGATAAAAACAATGAAAATAGACGCGACACTTTAAATCAAGCAACTTATTACTAACTCTATTAAAAAAATATTGTTAAGGTGGAACCAGTGAGGCTCTTATTATTGTTTCATGTTAACACTTGCATTACTACTCGCTTTCTAAGACGAATCTAATAGGATTTTAATAAAATTGACCGCAAAATCATTATGCAATAAATTTAAAATAATGAGAGGTACTTACCAAGTGTAGAACGGTGTTCACCACCTCTCGGTTGGTTACCTGTCCAACTTCAATCAGCCCGATAAGAACTGCAAATTTCAGGCTATCGTTTGTCGTCATCCTGACCACTTCTTCAGGTCTTTTAATGTCACTATAAGGCGGTGATTTTAGGTCCACCATGGTTCACAATGTCACAATTCACTTATTCACAATTTAATTTTTCACTCGCGACGAAAAAAATCAAAAAAACATCATTTATTCGGCTCACATGATAACGCACCAATGTCGCGTTCTGCCATTTTGGATTTCTAAGGTGTTGCTAGTAACAACACATTAAAAAATTGTGCATTGCCTAAAAATCGATATGAAATAAAATAAGTTAACCGAGTAAAGTTCTGACACTTAAAAATACATATATTTATAGTTAAATAGTTCAAAAAAGGTATATCACATTATGATTGTTAGATATGGTTTTATTATTCTTCTCTAATTGATTATGATTTAGTGAATTTGTTGTTAAGTTTTGTTCATGTTATATAAATATTTATTAAATCTAAATAATTAAATTATATATTTAAATAAAAATGTTATAATGACATTTTTATTTCCCTTAATTATTGGTAAATATTTCAACTTAGCAATATGTATACAGTTTTACCAACTTAAATAAATAAGAAAACTTAAATTATTATATTTAATGTAATTAAACTTTATGTAATTGAATTTAATTAATTTAAATAATGGTGTAAAAGTTTACTGAATAACTATAACTCACTGAATATTTTTTTTTTTTTGTGCATATTAAAGTTAAATAACAAGGTAACATTCTGGAGCTTGGGTAATATTGATGTTAAAGTTGATAGGCTTGGGACCTGAAGTTCGCTCAAACTGCTAATGAGTAGGAAATAATATGAAACAAACTTCACTCAGTTTTAGTCACAGTCTGTCGTACAACGAGAAACATGGCGGCGATTGATACTAATGGCCCTTCGAAAGTAAGTTTAATATTTAAAAGCAATATATCATCTCTGTCGAAGTAGATAATTGTCTCGCATTTGTAAAAGTTGTATACATCAGCAAAGGGTTTTATTGCATTTCATTGTGCTTCATACAAAGTGTAATAATGCCTGGGCGTTCTCCAATCTCAATTGGTTTTTGTGTTTATAAAATTCACTTGCTGTTTGTCAGCTACTAATTTATAATTACAACAAGAATGGAATCATAACATTCTGTTTATAGTAAACAAACAATGATTAAGATGATTGGTTTATCGATTGTGTTGATACATTGTTTGGAGTTGAAATATAATAATATATTATATGAAGTGTGTTAAAGTCGAGACTTTGATCATTATAGATTGAGGCTGCAATGCGGACACTGAAGTTGTCAGGGCACGTCGGCTTCGACAGCTTACCTGATCAGCTCGTGAATAAGAGCGTTCAGAATGGATTTGTGTTCAATATTCTGTGCATTGGTAAGCAGTGATTCACTATTTGTTTATTACTCATTCGCTTTAATCCTTATTCTGTACCCTTTAATACATTTTCATTAGATAAGTTTGATATAATACTGGATAATGTTTACCATGTATACATGCATTGTATATTTATCATTATAAATATTAATTAGTAGCCTATGTCATTATATTTCCCTCTTTCAGTTTATAACATCTTCCTTATATGTGTCAGTTACATTCATGTTAATTACCAACATTATTCTAGTTTTTTTTTAATATATGTTGGGAATAACTGTTTAATCCAGAACTTATAAAATAATTGTTTGATAATTTGAAAACAATGTATTCAGGTGAGACGGGGTTGGGGAAGTCAACCCTAATGGACTCATTGTTTAACACTAACTTTGAGTCAACACCAAGCCCACACAACCTGCCCACTGTGAAACTGAAGGCCCATACATATGAACTGCAGGAGAGCAATGTTCGCCTCAAGGTGATAATTCTAAATTTTATGAAATAACCTACATTTTATTTGCATTTCTTGTACCTTTTTTTGTAGTGGAAACAACAACCTTCTAACAGTGATTGCTAATGATCACAAAAATATTATTTTTTTGTAAATGTTGATGGATATTGGATGATAAAAGCATCATACACCTTACAGCTTTTATTTAACACAAGTATTTTTTTTTAATACATAACTGGCATGTTGAAGCATACATAAAGAATCATTTCAAAATTAATATTTAAGATTGAACATTATCTACACTTTCAGCTGACAATTTGCGACACTGTGGGTTATGGGGACCAAGTGAACAAGGAGGACAGCTTCAAGGCAGTGGTGGATTACATTGATGCTCAGTTTGAGGCATTCTTACAAGAAGAGCTTAAAATAAAGCGCTCGCTGCCATCGTACCATGATAGTCGTCTGCACGTTTGCCTGTATTTTATTTGTCCTACAGGTCAGTTGATATTGATCTTATGAATTGCATTATTAATGATTGGTTTTCTATCATTTAATATTTCAGTAAGAATTTAAACTATGTAAGTTGTATTAAGTATCAAATCTTAGTTGAAGAGGATTCCAAATAGAATCCTATAAGTTAACAAAATAGACTAAATTAGTAATGTTTTGTTTAGTAAAGTCATCAAAAAGGAAAACATGCATAAAAAATTCAGTCATGTCTGTGTGACCCCAAATTGACTACCAAATGGGAAGTGAATAATAATTAGTAGTTCAGTCGGTCGTCGCTGTGGTTGAATTGTCCTTGACTTTCGATTACTGCCGCGGTGGTATTGTTACCAAGCATGCACACTAAATGGTTGTTGAGTTTTAATTATTTTTTTAATATGCTTTTTAATATTTTCTCATTCACATGTCAAAGAAAATAGTTTAGGAAAAAAAAATCATACTTTAAGCCCTAAACTTGAAAACCCTTGGATAACAAATATTTCTTTACATTTAACATACAAATGAACACAATCTTAATTTCTAAATTTGTGGCTTTGGCATGATAATCGAATAAGCATATTAACAACAAAGAATTCTATATCATGTATTTAACTACGGTAGCAATTTATTATTAAATAAAAAGTCGTTAGTTAATTTCTTATTTTTTTCTTGCCAAGTGGTGAAAGTTTGAAATGTAAAGTCCCCTTTACACGTAGTAAATAATAACGGTGCACTACAACGTTCATCGCAATATATGTACCGTCCGCTGAGGTATGATAACAATAATGCGTTGACTGACGCCGGCCATAAATAACTCGTCTATAATTACTGCATCATATCCTGCATTGATATCCAGTTATTTTGACATAATCCATTATTTATTATTTCCATACCGATTTTATATACCATATTTAGAAATAAAATAAAATTAAAAAAAAAAAAAAAATATATTATAATAAAAAAAATAAAAACAAACAAAATATATTTGTTACAAAGCTTATATCCCTTTTTCCAGGTCACGGTCTGAAGTCTATCGATCTCGTGTGTATGAAGAAACTAGACACAAAGGTCAACATTATTCCTATCATTGCTAAGGCTGACACCATATCTAAGACTGAGCTACAAAAGTTTAAGGTAAGTCAAACGAAACGCTTCGAAAGTGGAACCAAACCTCCCTAACAATACAAACATTAATGAGTTTTATACATAATTTAGTTGATTTTGTATCCACACGAATATCTATTTCCAGTCCAAAATAATCCACGAGCTCCAAGCGAACGGCGTGGAGATCTATCAGTTCCCCGTCGACGACGAGTCGGTGTCGGAAGTCAACGGCTCCATGAACGGACACATACCCTTCGCGGTCGTCGGCAGCACGGACTTCGTCAAGATTGGGAACAAGACCGTGCGAGCGAGACAGTACCCCTGGGGCACCGTACAGGGTAACACTGATAACCATACTAGTTATTACACCAATCTACGAATGATAGACGCACTTTCCGTTAAATATTTTTGTATATTAAAGTTTACAATTGAGATAAGACATTTAGAATGACCATCATTAGTGGCTCGAAAATTCTTATCCATCATTTGCCTAAAAATCTATTTATCTAAATGCGTTTATTCCTTTACAATATTTTTAAAACACCACTAGAGTATATTGTTAGAGTCCAAACCTAACACAATATATATTTTTTAGTTGAGAACGAGTCCCACTGCGACTTCGTGAAGCTGCGCGAGATGTTGATCCGGACCAACATGGAGGACATGCGCGACAAGACGCACGCGCGTCACTACGAGCTGTACCGCCGCCGCCGCCTCGCACAGATGGGCTTCTCCGACGTCGACGCCGACAACAAACCCGTAAGTGTCCCGCGCCGTCTTGTACTGTAAGAAGCCATACCGTACTGTACATGGTCTCCTGTACTGTACCGCGATGTACCGCCCCGTCCTCACCCCGTACTGTCCTCTCGTAGGTGTCGTTCCAACAAACGTTCGAGCAGAAGCGCAGCGCTCACTTGCTGGAGCTGCAGCAGAAAGCGGACGAGGTGCGTCAGATGTTCGTGCAGCGCGTCAAGGACAAGGAGGCGGAGCTCAAGGAAGCCGAGAAGGAGGTAACCATATATGTTTATATTATAGAGTGAGAATCGAACTGTACCTATTGAGCATTCTTAACACACCAGATGTAAGCTGACTTGTTTAGTAGGAATATAATGTAGCAAAGTAGTAATTAAAATTAACCGCTAACGGAAAACACCAAATCACCTTGATTATAAAACAGTAGGTTGTTATTTTTTCCCAATGTCTGCTATTATAAAAATCAATATTAAATTTAGGTCGATAAAAAAAGTTATACGTTTTCAAATTGGCATAATTCCTTTTCGGCATGCAAAAAGATGTACTTTGAATATAGGTGTACTATTTTCTAACAATATCTTTCACTTAGCTCCACGCGAAATTCGACAAGTTAAAGAAGGAGCACACGGAGGAGAAGAAGCGGCTGGAGGAGCTTCGCAAGAAGATCGAGGACGACACCATCGAGTTCAACAGACGCAAGACACAGAGCGCTCAGGCGCATCACACGCTCACACTGGGGAAGAACAAGAAGAAGTAACCACAGACACAACAGACACAGTGGACTAACAACAATAGATTCAGTATTGCAAGAACTTCAGGAAGCGACGACTTTCATTATAATACTCATTCCCTATTACCTGTCGCGTACTTGCATATCCTAGATATTTTGACCCGATTTATTTTAAATAGTTTAATTACAATAGCATCGACTGTCACTACGGATTTTAATTATAAAACTTGTGAAGTGACGTAGATATACAGAATTAATGATAATTAATTATTTATCAAAGAATTTAGGTTCCTACACTGATATGCAACGCCACTCGTTTACTACACTGTCCATTTGTGAGAACTAGTAGATTAGACAAGAATGTTTTACTTAACGGAGTCTTGAATTACTAACGTTTAGTTGCTCGTGACGTATCACGTAGCTTCGATGTATCCATTACATACTTTGTATGAAGCGTACTAAAATCCAAATCGGGATTATTTTGCACTTAGCCATAAATAAGTTATAACATTTTATACCAAAATTTATTTATATGCCCCCTTAGCTTAGTTTTTACTTTTATTTTTAAGATATGTATAACCTAGTTTTTCGTGTTTAGTAACTATGTATCCAAACGTATCTTCGAATATCATACATTATATGCCCTTGGGTTTTATATTCAATAATAATTAACAACATCGAGAGCAAGGTATTTAATATTTTAATATAAAATAAACATACGGTTATGTTTAAATAGTTTATTAAAAAAATATTGTTGGCTTCATTGTGTCGCCAGTGAGAGTCGTGTATGACTGAGTGTTTTTATTAGGCAATGCAAAGAGTTGAATAACTAGTATCTTATTTTGTAAAGTTCATTGACCTGTGAAGGACCGTGCAGCCGACAAACGAAAATAATTTTCAGGACGCGAATGTCGGTTTTAGCCGACGGATACTCGTTTGTATTCCATTTTTGTAATATTATGTTCATTGCGTTAAATCCACTTATATATGATTTATAAATTTATTGCGAAATAAATTAGTGAGTGAATTATGATTACAAATGAAGTAGGGAAAGTCAGTTAGGTTTTGAGCATCCTTTGGTATCGAATCACAATCTCTTTTGAGTGTCTACAACATTAAAGAACAAACAGTCAGAAATTTCTTACTTCATTGAATAGGGTTTTAAGTAGACCGATCTGCCTTCTTATGTTTATATAATATAATTCCATTTACCCGTAAATTATAATCCATATTCATATTATCATAGGATTGTTTTTATAAAAGCGCGGCGTAAGATAAAAAAATATATATCGTTGATAAATGTATGAATTTTAATTGTCAGCGAATACCTGCTATAAAGTGCGATATTTGGCTCTGAAGCATATTTTAAATTATCATGAATCCAAGTAATGCAATCGTCAGTGGTGTGCTTTCTTTTTATTTATCAAAATTATTGCATTTAAGTATTCATTCCTTATTAGTAATGTAATTTATAATTTTAACATGTGTATTACAATCATTTTGTATTATTTTATAGATATTATTTAAATAAAACTTTGAAATTAATGTGTTGTTATTTACTAAACCAGTATTGCAGCAAGCTACATATACATTTTATTTACAGACATACAAACTTATTTGAGATAAAATCACAATAACTACAACAAAACTACAGTTTCAAATTAATTTGTTTGTGATATTGCTCTATTAACACCCCGAACTCTCTTATAGGTATAAACAGGAAATATTACTACTGTTAATATTATAAAAAAATGTCATACATATCTTTACGTCAAAATTGTTAATCCGTTGTTTACATAGGTATCCACAAAAGTTATTACTGATTACAGGTTCAGAAACTGATAGATATTCAGGGTTATTTGTAATTAGTTGATCACTTCTTGCAGATACTCTCTCTACATCAGTCCCAACAACATTTGTTCTACGACTTTAAAATTTAAATTTTCCCTTACTAAATTTATTTGTTCTCTCTGAACTGGCATTATTAACTCTGAGCGTCGGTATGGCGTCCGGGCGTGGAACTTTTAAGTACTTTTTATAAAATACAGAGTAATAGGTAAAAAAGGGGTCAATTTTTGTTTTTAATCCCTTTTTTTTTGTGTTGTTTATCAAGATTTGTAAAAAGTTGTAGAACAAATGTTGTTGGTATTGATGTAGAGAGGCTGCCTGTAAGACGTGGTCAACTAATTAAAAATAACCCTGTATAGTTCAATCTATTTTCCATAAAAAGTTCATTCAAATTATATAGAAAGTACATAGGTACATCGGGTAGTCGGGGACTAGCCGCTGAGGTATAGGTACTAATCTAGAGAAATAATATAAATATTAACGTACCTAACTAGATTTAGAAACGTAATAATTACGTTTTTTTCCTTATGACTGCAGAGTAGTAGGTAAGATAACCGCCAAATTATTATGATTTGGTAGACATTGGACAAGCTGGTATGACGAAAGAACGGTACTATTTTTATTAAGTGTCGTTAAATGAAACTGTAATTTCTGTTTTTTATCATTATATATAAAAGCGAATACTGCTCACTGACTATTTCATGAAATCTCAGACAGTTTTTACAACAGATGTTTTTTATAGGAGTTTATGTTAAAATGGTCTAAATAGGACCAGAATAAAATTCTGTTCTTTGAGAATAATAATAATATTAGGTACACAAATTGATTTAATCCAAAAAATTTGCTTATTTAAGCAAATTTTTTGCCTGGGTTAAGGGTGTTAGACAACGATACAAATACATAATGCAATTAATACTAAAATACACATTATAAATACTGAAAATATTTTTAATAAACAACCAAACCCAGAAATAAGGACATCTATGCTCATCACAGACATACCTGTTCCTGTCGAGATTAGAACCCGAGCCGCTATACGTTAGGCGTCTGCTCTGTCCACTCAAGCAACGGGGCGATTGCGTCGGGGGACCTAACATTTAACCATATTGTCTAAGTCCTCATTCATTAGCTCCGATAACTTCGTGAAAAGGATAACATCCTTTTCACGTTCTTGCAACGGTCCCCCGAAGCTGCGGTTTCAATAAGTATCTACATAATAATAATATTATTTGTATTGTTTTTAAATCAAGGATTTTTTTAGTTTTAATTTAATTATTATACCATAGTTATATAAAATTTATTTATTGATAAAGTATCTTTAATCTTTATTGTGCTCAAAAAAAGAATTTATGCTAGTTGAAAGTATAAATGTAGTTTGTATATATCTAAGAGTGGAAATGCCGAGCTAACCATTAGCAATAAGTACTTTCTTCATATTTCTCGTTATCATACTTTATGGAAAATAATGTGGTTAACTGCGTAACAATTATATATATATTTTTCAATGCTTTAACATAATCAATTTCGTTTGTCCTTGCCAACCTAATCAATATAGCCAATCTAACATCTATATATAAGCGATCACACAACTTAGTTTAAAGATATATTGCGCTAAATCCGCAACAAGTTCACATATTGTTCAATATTTAAGGTTTCTCAGACGAGTGAGACAGCGAGCGGCTGCGGCAGCGCGTAGGCGATGGGGGTGAACATCTTGTTGTAGTAGGTGTAACGACGCTTGTGCGGCGTGACTGACGCGCGCACCGGCACCGTCGGCAGTGACGCGGGCGCCGACACCGACATTGTTTTGCGACACTGCTGACAAGTTATGATATTTTCGTTCTGTTTAATCAATTTGCGTAAGTCATTTTCGTTTGGTAACTTATTAAAATTATATAAGAAAGTCTCTATGTATCTATTTTGATCTTTATAACCTTATTGCGTGCTTCAGGTACAACCTCTTTTATACACTTAGGTACACAATCTCAGTTACACATAATTTTGATATACATAAATCGGTTTTTATAGCAGGGAATCAAAATTTTATAATATTATTAAAAGAAAAAATATGACAATAACCTTTTTGAAGTGGCGCTAAGATGAAAAGGTTAGAGAGTCGAACACGTCAATAGCAAATGTGCAAATAGGCTTGTAGACTATATGTTTTTAAATATATTTACGGTATAGCTTATAAACTAGCCCGCCCTTTTTATTACTCTTAATAGTGTAAAGTACATAAAGCATTTACCTTGTACCGGTGTCGGAGTGCCAGTGAGGTTTCGATACTATTCACTACGAATGATTAAAACAACGATGCAATGAATATCAAAAGTTTATTTCAATCATATACATTAATAAAACTGTTGGCACAATATTGCAATATGGTAAATCGATAAGACTGTGGGTATATCAGAGGTTTTATTTATTTAACTAATATAAACTCAGCTTACACTTTACTTGGAATTTTGCAATTAGAAATAAAAGCCATAAGCATTTTACTGAATTACAAAGACAGCCATCGCCGTCTCAAAGTCAAATGTGAGATTTATAGTAGTTTAATATTTTCAGAGTAAAGGTTTAATTCGAAAGTATGTACTTCTTATTTAGTCTAATTAATGTATAATTATTGCATCAAAATCTAGCTAGTGCTGGTCTATATAAGTGCAAAAATATTGACTCTTTCCTTGTATGAAAATATATGATGTGAGGACATTCAAACTTACATATTTGTACCGGGTGAGGTCACTAATGTGCGTGAGGCCACGTTCGTTACATAGCTAATAAATTACACGTTAAGCTTCGGTTATTATAAATTGATGCTTAAATATACGAGAATAGTAACAATGAAAATATATATAAAGTACAATGTAAGAAAAGTATGATTATATAATCCACAGATACATTACACTAACGAGTAAATTCAGGATTTCAAGACCAACAAATAAATGCGAAACATCATATAATGTTTATATAATTCAACTTTAAATGAACTTAAAATAATCTTATAGCATTAAATTATAAATAAATCATTAAACTGCAATTGGAAGGTGATAATTAAATTACATAAATGTTAATACGATTATAATAATTAATGTTACATAAGAAATTCATTATGACTAGTCTCCCCACAACTGGAGTATTGCTGAATGCTCGTTATGTTATTGCGACTACCCGCTAACGGTCGATAAATATGAGATGCTCAGAGATCTAAATAACGCCCACTAAATACTTTATAGGAAAGACTAATCGCGTCTAGTGATCGAACTCATATCGATGCCCGAAACTTTAACGGCGACAACCCGCGCCGACGATACCGTATTATAATAATTAATGTCAAACTTTAAAACTAATGGAATGAGGAATCGAACCGTTCCTTAATTATCTCGGGGGCACCTCCCGCGGCGGGGGACTTCTATATTTGGCTTTTATATGCAAATATGGTTTTTTTGGGGAGGTGTCGTCGGCAACGCTGGCCTCCAGCGAGAGGCGGATGCTCTCCTCGATAGCGGCCTGGGTGAGCGCTCCGGGAGTAGCCAGCGGTGTCGCCAGACTCATGCTACGAGTTTTCTTAGAGTAGCCGTTGGTAAGTGACTTTCTGGGCCCGTGGACCGGCGTGCTGGCCAGACTCTGGCTACGCGCGTGACGCCCGGCGGCGGCAGGCGGCGTCGGAGCTACGGCAGAAGAGCTCGTGCTGCGGATCTTCTTGGCTTGACTCAGCTTATCGCTCCCCGAGAGTGATATCCCATCGTTCTTGGAGGCGCTCGCTAAACTCATGCTCCTTGATTTCTTAGGAGCGTTGAGGAAAGCTGTCGATGTGAACGATTTGCGAAGCTCTACGGGAGGCGTCCGAACCGACCTGCCGGTAGGCGTGCTCGGAGTGCTGAAGCTAGCCGGTGCGGATTGCTTTCTAGCTCGGGGTGCTGGTGACTTTTTCTCGGCGGTCGATTCTTTGAGGGGGAGAGTCAGAGAGGATCTGTTTCTGGCTGGTGCCGGTTTATTGGGAGTGGAGGTGCGGCGGCCGCCGAGCGGAGAGCTCTTGGCGCTGCCGGGTCCGCTCGCAACTCGGGTTCTACCGAGCTTGGGATCGACGGGGGAGGCTTTGCCGCTTATGGAGGAGGCTTTGCTGTCTACGGGAGAGACGGTGCCAGTCAAAGAGGTGGTGCTGGGAGCAGGCGAAGGACCAGGCGGGATGGGAGAGGGGGATGGCGCCGAGGATTGTGAGGGAGGCAGAGGCACGGGCAGCACGTCGCGCCGGCCCTGCGTCACGAGCCGCACCTGGCAGGGCTCGTGTCGTGAAAGAAAGTGCTCGAGCGTGTCCCAGCCACCGCCGACGCGCACCATCATGTGGCGACCCTTCAGCAACTAAAATATTATAATGTTTCAGATTAATAATAATAATATTACAAAGTTACTAAAAAACTTATCCAATTTATTTCACCAGAAATCTATAAATAATGGTGGTCATTTGACTGAAAATAAAGAAATTGAAATATTCATACCCTAATGAAAACATTCCTGCCGGCGATGTTGTATCTTCCTTCGCCGACTTTCTTCACTTTGAGCAGCTTGGAACATTTACCCGAACCGCAGTTGCAACCTCTTTCCATCAGACGCGTTACCAGTTGTACCTAATAATGATAATCAAAATGTTACCCTTAAATATCTGAGAAACTCGAAGTTGTCAGCAAAAATAACGTGGATATCTGATAGACAGATCTCTTTCTGTTAAATTCGCCTATAGTGTAATTTATCTCCATAGAAAATTCGTAATCAGCGTTGCTTACCCGCTTGTCTAGTTCGTTGGTGGGTCGCAGAGGCACGTCGGTGTCGGAGCTGCTCTCAGATCCCGCGGACTTAGTACTCTCAGCGTCAGTGTTATCTGGCCGCGACTCAGCTGGCGGTGAAGAAATAGATGAGATATAATTTTAACCGACCGACCGACCGACCGAAACGTAAGGTGTTTTGTTTTATATTAAGGTAGAACAAAAAACTACTTACAATCATTCGGTTCTGGCGATGATACCAAATTATCTTTTGAAGATCTGAAAAAGAAATCCATAGTTATTCAACTTTATTCATCAATAAATCTCTTAAACTTTGAAACTTTTGAAACTTATTCGGTCATGGTCAAGAAATCAGGGAGTCCCGAAAGGGAACTACGAAATGTTTAGGATCAAAATAGTTAATGCAACAACAAAATTCCTATTTCTTTAACATTAACATGCTCAGTGGACTCACTTGTCTCTAACTGGAGAGGGGGAGCTGTCCCTAAACTGCCAGGCAGCCCCCGACATAGCGGAGTCTAGCCCGGAGTCGCGCTCCTCCATCGCGATTTCCTTCTCCAGCTGTACCAGCCCCGGAGGCTCCACGTTAAAGCGCGTCGCCAATCGAGCCACTTCCAGTAAACATAGGATAACTTGCCGCGGCTGGTTGTGCAATACTGGAAATATTTGGCAGAGATATAGATTTAATGGTCATATGATTAGAAGGCTATGGCCAGTGATACTTTTAAACACTAATTAAATTAAAAATGATGTTCACATTGTTTTACCTAAGTCATCGCTTTCAAACAGAAGGTTCTCATGCACGCCGAGTTCACGGCAGAAAGTGATGAAGTTCTCAGCGTTGTCTCTGGAGAAGAAGCTGCGGCGTGCAGCGCGTTGCCAGCAGCGACCACGTATAGCGGGCACTGGCTACACAACATACGAACCATTTAAACTTGATTCACAAATTAATGAGGTTCTTAAATTAATAAGGTTCTTTCATTTAACCAACCTTTGCTCATTATCTTAAACAATAAAAAAAAATTGTGCAGGTACCTGTACAAGATTTCACACTATTTATTGATGTAAGAAATAAACTAACCCCTATAATAAATCCCTGGTCAAGTGCCTCCCGGGCGCGCTCGTGTATCACCGCGGCTAGTTGGCAGAGCTCGGCGCCATTGTCCAGCACATCCAGGAAGTTCTCGCCGTTCAGGTAAGTGATACCTGTAGAAAAAATTATAAATTATTGTACATTTGTTATGGTCCCTTATGTTCGCTATTGGTTTTTAAGCTATGAAGGATGTTTTGTTTATGTACTTTCTTAGCATCTTTTATTTTTAATAGTTATTTTTAAACCTAGTGATTAAAATTTTGTTGTGTTTGTACGTTAGGAATTGCTAAAGTTATGGAAAAAATTTGTATGAAAATCTATATGTTTGTTTGTTCGCATATCAACAATAAATATTTGACGGATTTTATCGAAATTTCAGCTACACCTAAGAGAGATTGGAAACTCTATAGTTTACACTATTGTAATATGATTTTTATTTGACGTGACCCAGTGCACTTGAAAGAGTGCAGCCCGTTAGCTAACCGTATACTTATATTATGTTTATCATAACTAACCCGTCGCGCACGCTTGAACCACGGACAACCATAGGCTTTACCCGTCACGCTCACGTGACTCATCCGCACCGTTGACGGAACGGTTTAAGTAGTAGCTAATTTTATTATATTGCCTCGTTACAAAATGCTATCAAAAACATGAAACGAATTTTTTATTGCCAAAATTTTACATATATTTATGTAAATTTTATGTATCTAGAGTACCAGGCCAAAAGTTCAGGTAATCTTCCAATTATTTATTTGTAGAAAAATATTCATTGGCAACTAGAACAAATTAATTGCCTACATTTGTATTAAATGAAATTTATATATATATATATAAAAAGACCTAGATGTATTTTTTGTCTATAAAGAATTTTATAATGTAAACGTCGGTCGCTCGACTCTCACATGCAGTGCGAGTGGTCTGGAGGTGCGTCTTCATCCACTCATGAATTATTGATCACTGACAATGCACCGCGTGCTCAGATACTTTTACGCCAAATAATTAACAGCTCAGTAGTAGCTGTTATTTAGAAGATAGGGGTGATGTAAATATACATACACATACACATAAAGGTAGGTTTGCGAACTGAGGGCGTAATAACTGTTTATCTTTTAAAATTAAAACAATTTTGACAGGTTTTGAAACAGCCTGTTAAATTATTTAAAATCATCCTGCGACCACGGCCGGTGCAACCTGGTCGAGTCAGGCATATAAAAGGTATGTGATAATAGATGTTTCTTAAATAATGACAGATTTTGAAAACTTGACAGCTAATTCAAAAAGCAATTCGAATAACATGTACATTTAACAACTTATACCAACATCCTGGTGTTGTTGTAGAACAAAAGCAAGAAATAGTATTTGAAGATATTTCACTACATGTTTCAAACATGGATGTTTCAAGTTTGTCTGTTTGTAATAATCTGCAATTATTCTGTTTCGAACTACCATGCAAATATGCTTTTACATTTCCTTGTAAGGCAATTCTTTGGTAGAAATTAACATACATGAGTGCATGTATTTTATTTATTGCCTCCCCCGGTCGAGTTGAATGCGAGTAAGCTTTACCTTTGTTTTATTCTTTGCAGTCCTCCGCCGTTATTATTATATTCCGCGTTTTGTCTATCCTTTCATCCGTCCCCACAAAGTCGCAGTCGGAACTCGCTTACAAATATAAAACTAGAATTTAAATGATTTTCAACAAACCAAGTATTTAAAGGGTATAATTATTTTAAATTTAAACATTAAAATAAAGTATTTTGTATTTTCCTTTTGAGCTATGAATTTAAATGTCTACAATTATTTTAATTAAATGATCGGGAGTATTTTAATTATTATTTACTAGATATTACTCTCGAAGCATAATAATAGACATCCACTCAGAACCAGTCCAAGCAACTTAGTCTGTGTATAAAAATGAAGTCTGAGATTATATTGAGTATAATTGTACATATAAACTAAAGTGTGTATTATAATAATAACTAAAAGTTAAAGCAATGTTATGTTAGTATTTATTATTTTATCAGTATTTGCAAATATAATATAAATATTCATATTTTATTGTAACCTTATTAAATCGTATATTCGAATTTAAATAACTGTTAACATTGGGAAAGCGTAAATGTGAAGCTATCAGCATATTGTCGGTTATCAATATATTTCGTTAAAGGTCGATCGCTTTTCTGCAATTTATAAAAATGCAGTTGTCGATACCGCGGCGGCTTAAAAGCTGCGTTCTCAAGGTTCTGAATATTTTATCTCGTAATATATGTTGTAATATGATTTATATAATAATTGGTCCATGTTAAGACCATTAATTAAGTATAATATTTATAATTTATATATTTTTTCATTAAGTATCCGAATTCTGGAGTCAAAACATAATGCGTTCTTACGATATTTAAAGAATATGTAGGTATGTTTGTACTTTGGAAAAAATATGATAAATAATGGATTTATCATTTATAATATTGAAAAATAATAAATAATCCGATAAAATACTTCAAAACAAAATTTCTTGGGTGTCTCCAATGAGGCTGTGGAGTAACAATTAATATCTGTCAGAACTCGGGACAGACCTTTTATCAGACCTTGACAAATCAACAGAATAATAACACAAATATTATCTTTTATTCAAAGCAATGTTATCTTTTATTCATAACCTTTTTATTGAACAAACCTGTTTATGAACGTTCAGTGGTAGAAAGATTTTGTTTTATTTTGTTTTAAATGCGATTTATAATAACAGTATTGCCGCTCTTGTATGATCTCGGCTATAGTAAATTGATAGTTCAGTTCAAGATCTCAATCTAGACATCCGTTGCATGCGAAGCAAAAAGAGAATCCCGTCATGGATCGTAAAAAGTAATTACTGTTGTACTTCTTTACCTTGTCTTTATGGTTTATTAAAGCCCAGGGCCGCCATGATGATACAGGTCTTATTTTAAATAATAATTAGTGGGGGATGAATAAACAACGATAAATAAAACAAGACAAGGATGCATCAATCAACGAGAGAACGCTCAGAACTGAAGATGAAACGTTATAAAATACGAGTAACATAATATTTTTATACACGTATTAAATAATGTAAATTAAACTGATTTAACATTTAATTTTGTGTCTCACGGTATCTTATTTCAATTAGTACCTGCATCGTAACTGGTAATTAAATTACGAAATACTTTTTGTAGATTTCAGTTGTTGTTTCGTATCTATTTAAAACCTGTTCCAAAAAAAAAATATTATTCAATCTAAATCCGATTAACACGTATAATTGCAGTTCTAATAACGGTATTCGTAATTGCAAATTGTGTCAACACAGACGCAACCCAACGGCACTTTCGTATCAAAATTATTATAATATCCCGACTTGTTCGTCTCAGCGTAAAGCATAAGATAAAGCGATTTTGTGTTTCGTTTATAAAATATTGTTATATGCACATGTCATTAGATTGATATATAGAGTTTTTGGCATATTACCGATTAGGACTGTATAAATCAGTTTAATCAGTTTTTAATTGTTTTCGTTATTACATTATTAATATTAATTAAGAAACCTTGTAAAAAACAACGTTGAAATTCACATATAATTTTTCTAAATCTTAAATATTACTGACTGACTGACTGACTTAGTTGACATACTTTATTATTTTTTTTAATTAACTTCTTATGCCTTGTGCTGCAGAACCTGGATCATTGTATATTCGCATCGCGGCGTCCAGTCCTCCGGTAAGCAACTCTATCGAAACGAACTATACTATAAAAGTTACATGAATATTATAATTATTATGCGATTATGACTCAGGTAGCCTACCGTAATTTCTAGCGGTAGTTAGGACATGGAATTGAGGATGCAAGGTACACTAAACCTATTTCTAAGGTTAAACACACTAGTAAATTAGCAATATAAAAGAGATAGAGAGAGAGAGAAAGAAAAAAATCACCATCCTGATAATAAGTAGCTTTAAAAATTCGTATGTTTCGATAACTTACCTAATAGCCTTGTAAAATCTAAAACGTATTTTATAAAAGTCTATTTATTGCAATGAATGTTCATTAATTAGTTAGTAAATGGAGCATTTGTAATAAACCATTTCTTATCTATCTTTAACCGATTGTAATCAGGAGCGTGATGCGGCCACATAACAAACAGTGCGCTGAATTGGAGATGAATTATCTGTTTTAATCGAAACAAGCTATTTTCACGTTTATAAACTAATAAATAGAGTCGATAATTTCTCATAACTAATGTATTAAAGCGACGATTATTAATAATTAGACAGTATTAAGCCTTTGTAAAAGATTCAATTCTCCCATTTGTTGATATGTTATTATGTGTTGGCTACTGTTAAACAAAACATATAAGTATTCTAATCAAACTAAATATATCAGTGGAAGCGCACAGATAAATTTTATTATAATAATTTATATACATAATACTATTCAGATAGCCTTTAAAATTTCTTTCAAATATAATTAGTTCAATATAAATATATTAAAAGAACATTCACTAAAAGAGACTACTCCCCTACAGATTTACTACATGTAAAGAAGATTTTCTTGGTACCTATTATGTGATTGACATAAATTGACATAACTTTTTTTATTTCTTAACCGATTTACAATGTAATCTAAGGTAGTACACATTAGAAGTACGTGTGTAAAGAGGCTGCTACAACGACGTGGGTACGACACGATTTTGCCAATTTACACTCGATGCAAAACCACACAATTGTAAAGATTGCGATCGCTTAGGAAAGTGACTTATCTCAATCTTAAAATTCGTGCTCTATTAAGGTTTAAGTGCAAATGGAAATGAGATAAGATTTCATAAATAAAATTTACGACTTATAATGAAAATACAAATCGGTTAGCGTTTAATATGATAACGATAATTAAATTTAGATGTTAAATAAGGTACTTGACTAATCTTTTATTAAGCATTAATATTAGACTACTTCCGTGTAACGAATTTGATATACATTTTTTTTATTTTAAAATGAGTAGTTAAATAGCTTCTGCTGTTAAATCGCAATTATACAGCATTACAACTGAGCGTGACATGTATATCTTCTGATATAAACTACATATTTATTTAACCACATTCAGCAGGTTCAGAAATATTAGAAATTACCTTCTGGAAATCTAACCTCTTTGGACAGTGAGTAAAAATAAATGTTTTTTTTTTATCAAAGTCAAAAACTTTCTACCTTAAATATATTCTTGATTTGATAACAGGAATGACAAAGTGTGGAAAATCCATTCCGTCATATTTTATTGGACACTTCCCCAATTATACAATAAATATAGGTTTAATTAATACCAATATTGTGGAATGTGACAAATGTTATTATTCTCGTAGTATGTAGTATCAAGTACAAATTGATTCACTAGTCCTCCCACACGTCCCGGACTGTAAACAATCTAATATGGCTCGATGACATAATCACCACGTGCTAACTCGTGAACTACGTGACTTAAGTATTAAAATTAGGCCATTTGAAATTTAAAAACTTCCTCCCAAATTACATTTTTCCTTTTTAACAGACTTTATACGCAATATGAATATTAAGCAATCAAAGAACAAACGGCTTACTAAATTGGTTTAACCAAGACTTATCCACGCTTATGGTAAATCAAGCAGTTGATTTAAACTAGCTCAATTTATAATACTCAAGCAAATAAAACTTTTTTTTTGTTAAATACAAAAAAAGAAACCAGTAGTCAATCAGCTATGATTATATATGCATATCACAAAAAATACAACAAAAAAAATGAAACATGTCACAAATGTATATACTACGTTTTCTTTGCTAGTCTCTTGACACCAGCCACGAGGTGGCTGATATCCGCATTATTCAGGGCAGAGAAACTCGTAAAATCAATTGTCACGGCGCCGCTGGCGACTGTCTCTGGAGGATTACGATTATCTGCTTCACGTCGTGTGTAGAGAGTAGAGAAAACCTGGCGACTATAGCTAACATGCGAATATGCTAATGTATAGAACTTTTCATAAAAAGTCTAAACTTAAAGTGTGCTATTGTTGTCGAAATATTATTAAGTATACGGTTGCTACGTACTACAATAACTAAATTATTTATAACATCTGTTCTCAACAATATAATTAGCCATGATGTTGGTTTTATAATTGACTCGGTATGTCACTAGAGGATCTCCTAAAAATTACAATCTCCAGAGATAAATTGAAATAGGGAATTCAGTAAAATCAAAAACCAACACGAGAACCATTACTATTAAACACTAGCTGACCGGGCGAACTTCGTACCGCCTTAGCGTTGCAATGATGCACTACTTTATTTTGTATAGCTGACCTATCTTAGGTATGAGTACCTATTCAATTTGAACTGAATCCTCCATATAAAAATGAATCCATAATTCCCTGGTCTCGCTATTCCTGAAAATGACTTTACTAATTTTTAATTAAATAAAAAACAAAATATATATTTTCATAATAGTGTTTATTTCTTAGGATTCAATAATTTCACTAATATTTTACAAATCGCTATTGAACAACTTTGCATTTTTATTTAAACACTAAGCTCAATACGACGCTCTTTCATCAATATAATCTATGGCTGTGAATGACATTGACATTTGTTACTCGCGTTTTTAAAAATATGCAAAATTAAATGTACATTTTTCAATATTTCTGAGAGATTTTCTTAATATTTTTTTCCGTAAGAACCTTCTCCTAATAATAACAAATACAACAAAAAAAGAATTAGTGAAATCGGTCCAGCCATTCACGGGTGATACCGTGACCAAGGAAAACGGGCTTCATTTTTATATATATAGATTACAATTTCTACTACTTCCATTAACAATTTAAATTATTGTCAAGAAAAAATGCCTTATTAAATTATATAAATGATTTGAATGGGATATTGTATTACAATTAGTTATGTAAAAAAACCTGACAGCAATTAATTGAATGAACATTGAACCGTATCGAGGGTCGATCAATTACCCGCGCACGTCAATTACTTTATAAATACTGGTTCATGTAAAGGTAACCCGGTTAATTTAAAAACTTACGTAATAATGTAAGTCCCGATTTTACAATGTGTTTTTGTCCATATCAACCAATTTAGTGAATTAATCACTCACCAATAGTCTTATTGATCCAATCTGCCAGATCCTCTTGCAGAGGAAACAACTGCCTCGCCTGCGAGTACAGAATCTTTTCCCTGTAGAAGTCCTCATCATCAGAGCATGGAGTCTGCGCGGCCAGAGCACAGTCTGCTCTCTCGAAACTGCTGGACATTTTCCTGTTCACGACGATGTCACCGTGTCCGACATGCCTTTCTTCCGGTTTGCCCTCGAAGGTACTCCTTACGTACTCGAAGGCGTTGGTTCTCTCAAAGGCATTGAAGATTCTGTCATAGTTTCCACTGAGAGGACGCTCGAAGGGTTTGGGTTCTGGCGTTGTCACCGACCATGAAGCTCGGCTTCCGATGGCCGTCGGACCACAGCGATAGAAGGCCATGATGGCTTGTAGACCTGGGAAGATTAATTATTTAGTCAGATTGGCTAAAGCAGATTTTTACGTAGAAAAAATATAGCGTTAAATATATTACCTATCATAATTTTGAAATTAAGTCAAATATAATCCTCTAAAAAAACAAATGAAAATATATCATAATATAATAATATTAAAAAAAATACTCTATAATGTTAGGCGTAGATTTTGTTCAAATACTACTGAACATTATGAAACTAATACTTAGAACAACAATAAGAATAGATTAATTGACATCTATCTTTGAGACAGTATTTGTAATAACAACAGTGAATCACAAGTGTTCAGAGTACATTGATGGGTTTTGTGACACCGATAACGAGGATGCTAATAGCTGCGGAGGAAGCGGCCTTCAGTGAAGAATCACCAGATCTATGACAAGAGATTTTAAAACCGAAACTAATGCGCATGTTACAAGAGCCGTGTTATTTCGTAACAAAAATTTTACGAAGGTTGCTTTTAAGTATGCAATTAACGATAGTAAGAATTGATTATAAACTGAAAATTACTATGACAGGTTAATTTAAATTTACTGGCTATATAACGATTTGGTTGACTTTAAAAAGAAGGACTTTATTGATCTTAAAGAATCGTAAGTTTTAATAGTGTCAAGGTTTTTAAAACAGTTTCTCGGTTTTTTTAAATTATAAGACTGCTAGGTAGCTCTTTAAATAGTTATATGAACTATAATAACAAGGTTCAGTAAGATGATTATGACTGATATACAAAAAGTAACCAGCAAAATATGTAAATAAAAACTTCGTATTCTTAACAAATGTATACCATCATTATATTTAATTAATTATGATCGGATAAAATATCAATTATTTTACAGTTCTACACTCATTTTATAAGATTTTTTATTTAAGATGCAATTTCCCTCCGCTATATTTTACAGTCATCTTTTGATTTGGACCATGAAATTGATTAATAAAAGATAATAAGGTCAACAATTTATCATGGGAAGATCATGTTTTGAAAAAAAGTACATTGTTAATGCAAATTTAGTGGAAATAATAGTTTTTTTTTCGTTACTACAATTTTCAACAGTTCCTTACTTTCAATCTATAGAAAAAAAGAAATAAACTATCTATTTTTTGCAGGTCCGAACGTCTTTACGAATCAAATATCAAGATTTATGAAATGTACGTCTTCCATAACATCCTGGTCATATAAGGCCGAGCCTTGAACCCAGTCAGCGCGGAGCAGGAGACGCGGCCACTTCACAGGATGTCCATATATGAACTCATCGTGAGAACTGCTACGTGAGTTACAGATAACTGATTTTTGAATGCTTGGAAGTTGGAACAAATTGACAATGTGTATTTGAGACGTGTCCGTTAAGACTTATATGGTTTGAACAATACAAGTAATGAAAGCATCTCTGAGATGAGAAAGGGTTTTATCTTTGCGAACTTAATTTTAAACTTCACTGACTTTTTTATATAAGAAATATAAAATTAAATAGTATCATTCATTCAATACATGCTATATCCATTAAAAAATAACGATGTAAATACGTAAATTTGGTCCCATAATTTTGTAATCCCATTGTTTTCGTTCCCGCGTGACTAGCCAGGTACAATACCATCGTGGTGCCCCTGCCATGTAATAAAAATACATACAATACATACACTACATTCAATACCAGTTATTAAAACACTAGCATTCTACGATTTTACCAATAAATTACCAACTTTTGGTCATAAATATGTCATTCTATTTTTGTTTATGCATTTTATATAATGTTTTCAGCAAATTGAAATTGAGATTGGAACGAGCCGGTACCGGGAAAATAGCTCAAAAACACGACATAATGATGTTGACCTGAAAAATTGGGATATCATGACATGGAAGAATTACATATCCTTAAAATAAGCTAATTCATAATAAGGAAACCAACATTTACCAATAATACCAAGCGTAGGGTTTCCTAATCACTATTGATTTTATTTAATTTAAAGGGTTTGGCTTCGGGAAAGTTATACATATAAAAATAGTCTTATTTCCATATAAGTGTTAAGGCTTTATAAGATAGAATAAACAAATAGCTACCGTCAGTCTCTTACTTTATAATTATTCAAATTTCATGTCACGCATAGCAATGATAATTTTCATTAAATGATATTTATTACTAGGTAGATGTAATAATGTGATGTGAACACTCGAGAGTCGCCCACGAGCTGGTATGTGCAGGGTTTCTGACGAATGTCGCAGTTATGTTAGATCCGAGACTGTATCACCGAGGTATACCAAACTACATGATTTGTGTAGTTCATTTCAATTTTACCCTTCGTCCTTTTAAAATAGGGCGGAAATTTGAATGATAAGAGATTCGTTGTTTATTTTTTGGTCGTGTGTAAGGCCAGCCCACGCGAACCTACGAATAGGTCAAGTTGAGCAGGCGCCGGCGCAGCCTCATTAACTTCCATTTATGCAAAATATTCGAGTGCGTCCTTAAATTGTTTTGAAGGGCTCACAACTTAATCTACATTATGAAAATTATATTGTAATTAATATTCGTCCATACAGCAAAGACTGATTATATACAGTTGCCTCTGCATATCTATTTTGTCTATTTCTCTTGGATTCAGTATTCAAATTCGGCCGAGTTGCTTGAAAAAGTTATATACATCAAAGAAATAATTACCACATTTTAACTTAAATCTAAATATTTTTTTGTGTTCTTATTGTTGATATCCATTCCTATAATAAAGTATATGATATTTCAGCCCTAATCGGTCATCGTTAGTTTTGTTGTTGTTCTGTTTGCGAGTCATTTAATAAATTAGGGGAGTAAGGGTGTACTTAATTTTATAGATAAGGTTTTAAGGATGGTCTGTTTCAAAGTATATTTGATGTTAATCTAAAATGATTTCTGCATTTCTGTAAGAGTATTTAATAATTTGTCAGATTTTATTTGACATTTTTTTCCGTTTACAATATACATTCAGAATATACAAGAGAATACAATTAATATTTGTATTCGTTACCTCATGCCACAAGATAAGCGGAGTGTTCATAGGCAATTGTCGGCGTTGGACAATAGTCGAGCATTGCTCCCGGCGGTGGCGACTAGCCTTAATTGGATAATCGCATTCTGTCCTCGAGTCCTAAGCCTTGCATCACTTGCAGTTTTATTATCCTGATGGCAAGCTTTGGAAGTTGCGAAAGAATGAGTCTTATGTAATTCGTTTTAACCTATTTCATGATTCTTTTCTCCATTGCATGAGTATTCCATTGATTTACTATGAAATTTTAAGATATAACAAAACGCAATCCTCGGCGACAGTTGTCATGACAAAAGACGTTTCGATCAAATTGTTTACTTGTTTATTCTACGAGGGGTTGCTTCATTGTGTATAACTTTTTATTGGCTACCTTCATTAATCTATATTCTTTAATTAAAAGTTTTACTTCCTCCTTTTGCAAATTTTTTGCAATATTCAATAAATACAGGAACCTGTTTTAATTTATTAACCTATGTTTTTTGTCTAACGAATATGTTAATAAAAAATGTTTACAAAATACTAGAATATAGTTTTTGCTCGTCATAATAACTTCCTGGAACGTATCAAGTGGAATAATTAAATTAATTATATGTTTATTGACGCTGACTTGCAGATCTATTATAGCTGGATTATAAGCGAGTATTACGAGAGTAGTATATTAAGTAGTAAGGCATCACTGGAGACAACAACTAGTGCAGTTTTCTAAGCCGCGGTCAGTGACCCGGGAAGACGCAGGAAGCGGCCATTGTGCCAATAATGTGCTTCATGACAATTGCCAGACTGCACTATCTGTGATGGTTCGATTGCTAATAAGAAACTACATCCGGTAATTGCAGGATAGAAGTTTTTTAAAAATAAGCTAGAGATCATCTAATCACGTGAGGGTTTAAGGTCCAAATCACAAAATATCACAAGGATGTTGAGTTATTTTCTCGTTGAAACTGCAATTTCAATTATTATTATTAGGTAAGTTAGAGGAACCTGCTACCTTAATGACTGTCTGGACATTTATTGCGGTGCAAAATTTACCAGAATTACTTAAGATTATTACCTAAGATTAAAAATTATATTCTGTAAATGTTTGAGATACTTTTTATTATAAATAAACTCGTGGATTTTGGTTATTGTTGGCAGTGTATTTTAAAACCTTAGCACGTACCACTAGGAAGGAAAGCGGATTAAAAATATAGATAGGTCCAAAGCTGCTATAAAATTAAGAAGGATATCTGTTTGTAACTTATAATTATCGTATATTAGAAACTTTCAATGTTAGTAATAGTTATATTAATTAAAGTATGTGCAATAAAAGAAACTTAACCACACGAGTTAGCTAAACGGAAAAGGTATCACGTATCAGTATTGATGTCTGTGGTAAGTCCCGCTACGATATACCATCCGACCACCGAGCACTGCCACAATACAATACCTACCATACAGTCAACGTGTCTCTTAAATCTGTTACATTTAATTATATGCATTATTATTGATATGAAAATAAAAATTTTTTAATTATTATTGTTTTCCGAAACCAGGCCAGAATCAGCGCACCACGGAGGAATTTTTTTTTTTTAATTTCCTCCAGAGCGCATACCATCTATATGTTGTTGTAAAACCATAGTAAAAAGTAAGGGTAAAACACAAAAAGAAATAAAGTAATAAACCTCCATAGACATGGTAAAGGCACTCTGATCTGAAAATAGTCGTTAATATAAACACAGCGTCCCCGGTCTCGTAAAAATAGAGCATAAATAAACCCATACAAAGTTGATCGTGAAGTTGAAGTAAACTTTACGTACGGAGAATAAGTTTTATTATGTTTGTTTAGTGAAGTAGCGCAAGTTGGTAAGCTTTCAAAAGCGCGAGGTGGGCGGCCGCGTGGAGAAAGATGGAACGCTTAACAAATGTTATTATACACTCTAACAAAGTCGCAAGGCTTTTCGCTATAAATCAATTGTGGGAACAGTTGAAGTATTTCATTAAGTAACAAATAATATAATAAACGGTACAAGAGAGTAGCAACAGCAATAGATCTAAATGAAAATATAAAAACCAAAATAACAAGAATTATTGATATAGTTGTTTTGTTATCAAAGTATATCGATGACAAATCTGTTTCAAACTATTACTTGATAATCAAAAATCGATAAGTTATTGATTTAAATTCCGGTAAATTTTATGTATACATTAATGTATAAATTTCTATAATTAGAAGTATTAGTCTCACCAGCTCTCACGGGCGGACATGTCTCACCTCATTGACTGAATAACATCAATGGTGCAACTTTACGTACAGACATATTTTAGTAGATAGTCAATAACCACACGTGCTGCGATACTGAGCTGTTTTAGTGTTGTGAATCATTCTATATTGATTGAAAGAAAAAAATATTTATAAAATTTAGAGCGGCTTTTAAAATACGAGTTTAATTATTTAAATGTGTCTTATAAAGTTACGTGATAACTACGTTCAAATTATACATTTTAAAGTAAATAGCATTCCACGTAATTAGTGCGTATAAAAGTATTTTTTTTACAAAAACGTTATTATTTCCGCGATTATAGCACCGCCGGAAATAAGAATCCAATATTGCAACATTATTTGCATTTTTATATTAGTATTATTTTGAAATCATTCACATAATATCCTATTTTAATCTATATTATTATTGTTTTATAGATAGATTTCTATTTACGACAAAAAATATGAATATTAAAGAAAAATAAATAATCTTAAAATAAACACCATACCACCATGCACACGGAGACTAAACCTTCTTGAATAAACATAAATATGGAACTACAATGGTTATTGCGTGGGTCTAGAAGCACTCACATACAATACGAAGTCTGAGTTCTAAACAAAGTATGTAACTGGCAATTCATAAGTTCTTAGCAAGGGAAATGGACCATCAACCAGTTGTCGGAGTCGAGGGAAGGATTGCGGATCTCTGATTGCGTTATTGTAGTTCTTACTAACTCGATTAAGCCAAGTCTATCTAATCAAGTGCTATGAAATTAAATTGGATATAGGTGTTTTTTATTGATTTAATTAAGCGGACATTGACTGAACCTGTTGGTGTAGTGTAGTTTAAGTTAATAAAAATATAATAACAAAATCTTCAAGTACGTTATAAAAACGTTATTAAAACAGCCACGTTTATATATAGTTATGTATGTTATTCAATATTGTAGCACTTGAGAAGTGTACTATAACCTAATAAAAACCTTAAATTGTAACACAAATCCAGATAGCATGTAAGGCAATCCGCGGATCGCTGGTCGCGAGATAGAAACCAGTACCCACCGTGCATACTAACTAATATACTGTAGTTTTAACATATTGTATTCTTTTGATGTTTCTTGCCGGCTCTTTACCCTTAACATAACTATCTGTATATCTTTAAAACCGTGCAATTTATAATCTACAATTTTCTCATAACATATCTTTTGGTCCTCCCCCGGTGACGCTGTAATAGCCAACAGGGCTAACAGTATAGACAAACAACAAAAAAAAAAAAAAAAAAAAAATATCTTTTGGTTATCTTTTGTCATGTATGTTATCTTTTAATCCACACAACCATACAATATGTTGTATTATAATATATTACATCATCTGGTTCTTGATAACATGTGGGCGGTTGTTTTTTCTATAATATTATTATATACAGGGCTTTTTTCAAGACATGCCTTCCGAGGAACATATGGCGAGCACTTTTTACTCGATTAATTTTTGTCTGCAATTGGCTTAAAGACTTCGATAGTCGTTGAACTTATCTCGACTTATATATATAGAACCTTGAAAAGGACGTAATTAGAATATAAATGAATCATTTTATAAATTGGACACATTTAATTAGAGTCATCATTATTAAATCTTATCTCATATTTTTAATTAAAATACGCTTTATATAATTCGTACTTTCGTCTCACGAACGCAATAAATGTACTTTTAGTTCCGAACGTTAAAAGAGTTAAATAATGTAAGTCGATGAACAGATAAGTGCGAGGTTTTATGGTTTTTCTTTTTGCTCTGTTTATTTAAAAGCGGTTTAAAAGATAGCGCGGGAAATATGCATCTTTGAGAGGTTTTACAGCTTCAATGAATACTTATGTTAGTAAAGACTGCGATATACACTCATGGACATATTTAGGGGAACGCAAAAAAAAGGTCGAATAACGGAAAATATTTTCATATTTTCGTACTGGCCACTGT
Organism: Napeogenes inachia; assembly: GCA_959347355.1. NCBI lineage: Eukaryota > Metazoa > Arthropoda > Insecta > Lepidoptera > Nymphalidae > Napeogenes > Napeogenes inachia. The sequence continues at coordinate 16,604,603 of OY365793.1, read as the reverse complement.
ACCAATATAATGTATTAAAAAAAAGATGATTTTAAAAATAATTTTATTTTAAATTTCATTTGTTTTTTTTTTGTTTATCTGCTAATTTCTGAGATACGTAGTGTATGGAATTTTCGTCGGCTTTTGTTGTTTTTAACAAAAACTTTATTTCTGTTGTTTTTTTGACGAAAAATTGATATTATTGAGTGAAGTGAACTTAATTCGATAAATTTAGGCGATAATGCCGGATCTGAGCGTTGCTCTGGTTTCTAAAGCTGTAATTTTAATTGAAAATGGTTACACTTACAATGAAGTGGCTCAAACATTACATGTTTCCAAGTCTGTGATTTTCCGCAATGTTAAACGATACCGGCAGACTGGAGAGTATACCAGGCGTAAAGGACAAGGTCGCAAAAGAGTAACAGGAGAGAGAGACGATAGATTTAGTGTCAGCAGTGTTCTCAGAAACCGTACCTTGACTTCTTCTGAGGTACGAAACCAGCTGCAGGAAGTTCGACAAGTGATAATTAGTACCAAAACCGTCAGAAGAAGACTGAAGGGAGCTGGTATAGGGGCGTACTTGCCTGCCAGAGGTCCACAGCTCACCGCAGGTCATCGAGTGGCTCGGGCCAGCTTTGCTCGTTTCCACCTAAATTGGAATAATGACGCTTGGGGAACAGTTCTTTTTAGTGATGAGTCCAGATTTTGTCTCAAACCAGATGATGGAAGGACCAAAGTATGGCGACGACCCGGAGAAAGATACGCTCAGTGTAACATTATTGGGAGAGAGCCGTATGGTGGAGGGTCAGTAATGGTATGGGGCGGTATTTGCTTAGGAGCACGCACGGAGCTACACATCGTAGAAAACGGCTCCCTGACTGCGGCAAGATACGTAACCGACATTTTAGAGCAGATTGTGATGCCTTTTGCCCCTTTCATTGGAGACAATTTTCTTCTAATGCATGACAACGCTCGACCTCACATTGTGGCATTAGTTTCGGAATATCTTAATGAGGTCGGAATCCAGGTTTTGGGGTGGCCGGCACGCTCGCCAGACCTAAATCCAATAGAACACGTTTGGGACAAACTGGGAAGACAAATTAAACAAAGAAATCCATCACCTGTCAACCTAAGAGACCTCAAAACCGCATTGGTTGAAGAATGGAACTCAATGCCGCAAAGTTTTATTGACAATTTAATAGAGAGCATGCCCAGACGCATGCAGGCAGTTTTAACAGCAAGAGGTGGCAACACTAAATACTGATTGTATCACCCATCGCGAAAAAACCAGTCATTTGGACAATATTAACTTTTCTTTAGTTTTCATTGTGTTAGGTCAAAACTCTTCAGAATTAAGTCACTGACCTTATTGTCTTTAATTTCGTTTCTTTCGCTTTAATTTTGTGATTTTTTATGTTCAAAAATGTTAATTTAATTAATTCAGAATAATAATCAAATGTATTGTACAACAAAAATGTGTTTCCATATGATCTTGCAGTCTGTTTCTTGCGTTCCGCTAAATATGTCCACCGGTTTATATTAGTTAAACATAAAATTATGTTTCATAAGCCATTTAAATGTTGATAAAAAAAGGTTATAATTTAACTTATAGTGAAAGAATATACAAAAGGGTTTTTGGTTATTGTGATGAATATATATATATATATATATAGATGAATGTATATTTTTTAAGGTTGTTCGAAAACTAATTATAATTGAATTTATGATCTTTCAACTTTTCATGAACATTAACTAAATCGTATATTTACTAGGACATTTTTAATCTCAGCAGCACACCATTTTCTAAGAGCTTTCAAAATTTGTTAAAAACACACTTCAGCGTTGAAGACACATTCGTAGCAAAAAGATAAACAACTTTATCGGAAAATTCAAATAAAATAGTAATTTTTATAGGAGTTTTATTTAACGACTGATTATGTCGCTGTTATTTAGAAATACATTAATGTTATTCTTAATGAAATTTGAAAATATGTTTGTGAAACTTGCTGTCAACGTTGTCTGGTCTTTGTAAAACTAAACCATGGTTTTATACATATTTATATTTGGTGGTTTTTATACATATTCAAAGACCTGCCTATTCATTTACTTATCTATTATTTTATCTGTCACTACTTAGAGACCTCGCGCGGCATAAAGCAACTGACAAAAGCTAGTGTCTAATATTTTTTTTTGTCCGGAGCTTTCATAATGCTTAATGAATTAGGTTAATATTATATTTAATCTATAAAAATACATTTTATCAATATTATGATGATGACGACGACGATGTATCAATGGTATATACTATTAAAGTTACTTGAAAACTAATAACTATAATAACTATAATAGAGTTTCATTATAAATAGAGATGTCTTCATAAAAAATGCCTGACACGTAAAGACTCAAAAATTGATAGTTAATAAAAATACTCGATTAAAACAAGTGTGACTTCTACTTGAAATATGTAAATTAGTTAGTTACGAGTCAATCGTGACTTGACGTGACTTACTGAGGTTTGTCAACGAGCGACCGACCTCACTCTATTTTATTTAGATTAGTATTAGCCGTTTCTATTTGCTATTTACTCTATGTATCTATATAAAAATTAATCCGTTTTTCTTTGTCACGGAATCACGCGTGAACTGCTATACCGATTTCACTAATTCCTATTTGTTGTTTTTGTTATAAGAGAAGATTGTTATGAAAGCAAAATATGGCAGTTGCGCTAAACATTTTAAAAATTGAAGAGAGTTTAACCGACACATTAACTTTTCTAATATATAGTTAGTCTTTTGTCAAAACTGTCAGTCGTTGGACAGTTGATCTGACTGACAGAAAACAGGCTGCAAATATACTCTTATACAGATAAATTTGTCGGAATTACATTAACTAACTACAACAACGGACGAACAACTTCTGTCAGGTCAGCTAATAACATATAAAATAATAATATATGATGTCGTTCTATTATATAAGTATGTATATAAGCGATTTGTTTATCTCAAATGTGTGACTTTTTAAAGACATATCTCCAAATTAATAATTACAATCTATATCACTAGGCTTTATTTTAACAAAATATGAATGAAACAAAATAGTGACATAAGTTATAATCCACATTTTCTACATCTTCTATGTAATAAATCTGGTACCGACATAAATAAATAAATATTTTACTATTTACGGGTCAATTATTTAGATTTATCTATTAATACCGACGTGACACGTAATACTTGATTTTATAATTTAATTAAATGTAAATCTGTCAACAATAAATTCTCTAGTGTTGATATTGCTTCAAGGAGATCTACCACGTCTCATTTTGACAAGATAAATGTTTAATATACGGATAGTTATAATTCTATCAATGTATTGGTAATAACTAATTTAAAAAATATGGGAAACTTAAGTTTTCTAAAGTTATTATTAAAAATACAGTTTACTAATTGTCAAGCACGTAATTAAGTATCACATATTTACAGTCGCCAGAACAAGCTAGTGCCGCTCCTTGTATTGTTTTCGGTCCAAGTTTTATTATACTCATATTTTAAATTGTTAGTTTACTTTGAGTATTAAGGTATATTTAAGCTAACTGTTATAATAATATATATCTAGAAATAAAAGACTTTAAGCAGGTCCTTGTAATACTGTAATACAAATAACTTGAAGCTCGCAACTTTATCGTGAAGCTGTCAAGACTCGTTACTGTACCATTCCTTTGAAGTTACATAAAGTTTATCTTATTAAGAGTAATGTAAGATAAAAATAAAACTGATGAGCTTTTCGAACTATCTTCGACACGTTAACAACATTATCCGCTGACATATCAAGCGATAATTAAACTTATAAGATAGCGGCTGTAATCAAAGACAAGGAAGGTGCTAATTATCAAAAAATTACTATCTAACTGTATTAGTAAAAGTACAGGTCATAATGAGTACTCCTGGCAGAGATAGGATGACGTTGGAATCCGTCTTTTTAAGTCATACAATAACTTTTTGTACATTTGTGAATCAAATCGAAAGCGAGCTTTAAATAATTGCAAACTCACGACTATAATAGCAATATAACTAAATGCATTAAGATTTAGCAGATGATAAGGTGGCTTTCGTCTAATTAGCATACAAACAAGCTGGTACAGCGCAGTCGGCGCGTGCGCAGTGTGAAAGTACGCGTCAATTTAATTAGACGCGGTCGGAAAGCGGAACCGTTGCGTCAGCGGCCATCTGCAGCGGATTTACTTGTCTCGATGATGTAAACAATGACATGTAGGCCAGGATGACCTGTACACGCTTATGAGCGTTAATGCGCTTTTGTCAGATTGGCTAAATGATTGATTCATTGATCGGTTCCATGTTAACTGCATTATGTGCGTTTCACAGAATGTAAGTAAATGCTTCGCAGATCCTTCTTATTTAATAGTTTACAAACTGCCATTTTGTCCACATATTGATGAAGTAGTATGTTTGTTGGTGCGTTTATGTCCATGACATATGGTAATAGTCAATGAGTGAGCTGATATAAGTGTGAGTTCATGAACAGTGCAACGATCCCTAAGTGCTACGACGTGATGCAGGGCTGACAGTGAACACTAAACATGCACAGTACATAGTGTACTAGTAGCACTTAGCAGGTATCTCTTATAAGGACTACTTAGATTAATAAATATATATTTTGTTTTAATTAATCTTCGTGATTCTAAACATATATTCAAAAGGTGTTATTAAAAATCAAAGGATACGCGAGTTAATTCTGTTAAAATATTTATTATTAAAATTATTCTTTATTTTGTGATAATTTATATTGACGTTGATAAAAGTTGATGATGGAGTCTGTGAGATATAAAAAAATTATCAATAACTACTACAGAGGGAAGAGCGTGATAATTCGAATATGTACAATTTAATGTATTGAAATAATAATATTAAAGGTGTTCAAATTGACAACCCTGATATTAAGGTACTTGGTTTTGCTCCAAAAATGGAGAACCATTTGAAGCCAGATTATCCGATAACTCATTATTCAGTGCGCGTGTAGAAAGTTACTGTTCCTTGCAAGTGCAGTTATGAACTCTATTCCCTGGACTTAACGACTACATCCAAGTGTTTCGTAAGGATCCAAACCAATGCAGCATTATGTTAGGTTACTTATATAAATGTGCCCTTATGAGAATTGTAATAATTTACATGATCTTGCAGACTGAGTTACTTTAGTTATGTTGTCGACTGTAAGAAGTAAGAATATTTGTTTTGAAGTTGTTATTTTTTATAAATTAATTGCCAAAAATGAAATCAAATTAGTTCTAAGAGTATAGATTTTAACAACTACATAACTTCACTTTAAACATAGTGACTAAATTAAAATAAAATGTAATGTGCCGTTAAATAATTATTCTTATTTAAATCGACACTATGTTTCAGGTCATACTTATGTTACTCTGTACAATACTGTTACGTGTTTGAGAACATACAAACAATATCATCTGCATATGGTGTCATGGTGTGAGCACGGTGTCTGCGCGCGCGCCGGTTACCGTGTCACTTGATCCATACCATACTAAATTGGCGCGAACACACATGGAATCCTAATTGTTGAAATTAGGTGAGAATACAGATAGTTTTGGTTAAAAAGATAAACCTATTTAAATAGTGTTTTTTTGTAATAACTTAATAAATAAAAAAAAATGTATTATATAACTTAAATTACAAAAAAGTAAAACGCAAAAAACTAAGTCCAGTCCTTAAAAAAAAATTGAAATAACTTTTTCAAGGTTATATAGTTACAGTTAAAAAAATAAAATATATCGATAAATAACGAATGAAACAATATACGATGAAGCAACCGTCATTCAAATACATTACAAATCACTTTCTAACAATCGAAGTAGTTAGCGTACATGCAGTTAAAACCTGCAGTTAAAACCAAATTTGTAATGACCGTGTTAATTGTCGGTGGTTCTATAATGCTAACCTGTGGTTGTGTAACTATGGTTATTATATTTTATTTAAATTGCTAACACCTAACCATTTTTTGTGTAATCTATCAGAAAGCGTTTAATATTGTTTTTATTAGATATGTATAATAATAATAACTTATTACCTTTCTTTTTTTTATAATAATAATATTAAGTATGTACGTACCAATTGTCAAATAGATTCTTGCATTCTCCACAATATGAAAAACTGAAACAAGATAAAGTAATAAAATTAAATTTTATTAAATATGTAACAATAGACACTATCGAGATAGTTTAGGATTTTTTTAGTAAAAAAGATAGAATGAAATACAAATCGGCAGGAAAACCGTCCAGTGTTTCCCAAAGATTGCTGGTTTAAATCCCTGCTCGTATAGATTAATCTTTTGTTCTACATTTATTTATAAATTTAAATAAGCTTAACAAGGCTACACGTGTTTATAGACATTTTCGAACACCTTATGTGATGGTTATATTTTTAATCGATTGCCAATTTTTATACTGTCTAGAGTCTAGACGTATAAGAAAGAACCTAAGAGCAATTTACTAAAGTTGGCTAAAAACGCAGCCATTTTCTTTAAAATACCTTTAAAATCTTAAAACTGAAGCATGAAATTCACTAGCTTTTTTTTTTATTTTATGGATTTATTTATATTATATTTATTTTTATTTTTTGGAGTTCAGGGTCTTTGTGGAGTGGTTGTTAACTGATCGACGTCTTATAAAAGTGATGTTGACGGAAAAGCAAAGTGCACATCACAGTCATACCAAGATATAAAAAAAAAACACATTTCAAGTTTCTGTCAACTACTATTTTACGATCTATTAACTACTATTTAACATCTAAAAAGAATATAGAAATATACAATAATAAAGTGAAAAAAAAATCCTTACGATTATTATTTTAACTAAAATAGTACCTTCTATGAACCGGTATTCATTGTTACAATATTATGAAATAACCGGTAGCATTTCATGGTTTCCCTCGACTTTTCTCGCGACTCGAGCCACTCTGACCGCGCCCGATACTATCGGCTTTCACCAGATTGCTCCTTCCTGCTCATCGGTAACAGTACTGACCAAACCTGATAGATAGACAGTTTCTACTACTAGTGTACCTATATTTATAATGCCTTATATGTCACCGTTAAACACTAATTCCCTATAGCTTATTGTAGAGTCTATTGAGTTTTCGTGTTTTACGATGTAGGTATAAGTTCTGTAAGGTAAACTCAAATTTAAAAATGATATATTCTGTAGTACTCTATGCTGAAAATACTGATATAGTCTATCGAGTTTTAGTGTTCTAAGATGTTTCTAAGTTTTATAAGGTCACAGTACGACGACCTTAAATTTAAAAAAGGAATTCTGTAGTACTCTATGACGAAAATACTGTCATTTTTGTATTATAACGTCGCTATTTAAATATCTATTGTGCTGAGACAATGTTGTTGAATTATGTATGGCGCCGCCAACTTAAAAGCAGCGGGCCAAGGTGTATGCATAATGCATATATAAGGAATAGCTGAGGTCACTTCTAGCGGCGCTTGTGATAAGTTTCACTTTCGTCAGATTTACTTGCGCTTTAAGCTGCGGGTCATGAAGTCACGAGGCATACTATTATATGTACATATGTTTATAAAAAATCTTTCTATGAAATGCGTTTTATGTTTGCGTAGTTTAAGATTTCTTACGCATCTTTTACAAATTTTTGTAACTGTTTTCAGGGATTGCTCCTTTCGATTTATAAATTGTATTATAAAAAATAATCAAGTGCAAATTATTGTTGACAAAGAAAATGAGATTATCTGTCTTGAGTCGTTTATTTTGTATTAATGTACTAAATAATGTACCAACTAATTATAATAAGGCAGCTATCGATTTTTATTTGAATCTAACATTTTTATTACTATAAGAACTACAAAGCTGTTTTACAGTAAACTATAGGTATGCTAGTACCCTACAGATTCCATCCATTGGAATTTTAAACAGTTACATAGTATATTAAAAGTTTTTCGATCAACATGGAGCCTGGCACAGCGAGCAGGGCTACCAACATACCAACACTACAATATTTATAAATATTGCGTTTGTCGCTCAAAACATAAATAATAGTGACAATATAAATCCGGAGGTAAATATTTTAGTGACAAATTAAAATGTATTATTATTAAGACAATTTAAATATAACGTTTCTACTCATCTTTTTATTTATTTTTAATAATATTTAACTTCTTACATAGTATTGCTATTTGGCACTCAAATGTGCAGCCCAGATAATTCTTTTATACATTGAAGCAGCCCTACCGGTAACAACCAACTTCCGATCATCAGCCATCGATACTCGTACACTTCGAATTACTTCTGTACCTGGTACAGTTGGCACAATACAACATCATTTATTATGCATTTTTACAGTAAAATTTCAGTTGGCTTCAGAGACGGATTGTGCAAATCGGGCCTCCTTACATTATCAAATTAATAAAATAATATATTTTCATGTAAAACAATTATTCAACTTTTTCTACCACCCAGTTACTTTCTTGAAATCGGTTTACAATTGGTGGAGATAACGCAAGACATACATTTAAAAAGTAATATATTATAAAACACACACAAACAAGACATTCTCGCAAAAAAACTTTATAAAGTAAGAGTTATTCTATACTTATACTAAAATTGTAACGAGGAAAACCTTAACACAAAATTTTATGAAAAATGATACTTTTTTTACTACATGAAGATTTCTGTCTATTTTTTGTTTGTATATTTTTTGAATTTTTCACTATAACTATATTATTATACATTTATGCTTAAAATATGTATCACTAAAAAATCCTTTAATGCATAATCTCGCTTCAGGCCATGCCTTCCTAGAGCCATAAAGTACTGATATACTATTCTAGAAACAATGTCTTTAAAAAATAAAAAAACTGTAATCAAAAAATGTTAAGAATAAAAAAATTAACAACAAGTTTATGTTATCGAAATGCTAAAAATATTATTTCTTAACAAATTTACGGAAGAACATTGCATGGCTTATCTTCGAAATTTGAGGAAAAAAAGTTGATTAATTAATGTATTCTAAGAATTTAAAATATTGTCCATTGCGTTATCTATATTGGAGACCCCTTATACCCGCGGAACCCTGGTCAGCCTGAACAGCCTATGTATATAGCCTTGGTTGGTTTGGTTGTTGGTATAAAGATGTAATTAAAATTACTCAATATTATTGTATTTTTTAGTAGTTGCTTCTTGACTTGTATTTACATACATAAGCCTAGACGTCAATAGCAAAAACTTGGAGGGTCTTACGAGAACTGGTAAATGAGATAAGTATGTGTGAGTGCTCTTATAAGTTTTAATGACTTCGCTCTTCAAAATACTTACTTCTTAATCCCTATAGAAAATGTTAAGTATATTTTTAACAATTTACAAGTACCAGTCAATACACTTTACGTAAAGGTTTTATGATGAAACCTAATTATTACCAACACGCACCATTAAATTTAAATCAGGGGCTCATAGTTTCAATACCAAATAAACGCATTCGGTTCAATGACTTCAATAATAACAAACGAATTTCAAATCTCATCTCTAAATGATTTCATGCTTTCCGCTTATGTCTCAATACAGCTTTAAATTGAGTTAGTTTCACTTTTACAATAACAATTCAAATTATATTTTCCCCAGACTTTCTTTTTTTAATAATATGTAACTATATCCTTCCATATCCCTATGGATGAAAAGGGAGAAACTAAACACAAATAATAAATAAGCCTCAGACAGGATAAGATCAAGATGTATCCTATAATTTGTATTGAGCGTTGATGGATTCACGATACGACATCCAGCCCTAGAAGGAGTCACTCCTCAGGCCGAGACCGCAATTAAATGATTTACACATCTAGTCAGTTGGCGGATGCACTAAATTTTCTCCATCCTCCATGTTTTTACGATAACTGTATTGATGACACCGTCATACTGATATACAGACATGATCTTTATATCATGATTTTTTTACATGACAGTTTAGAATTAAAGGTATTTTCTGATATTAATTGGATAGTGTAGTGATGGAACTCAGTAATGTTTAACTTCACAGGATTGTTATGAGTTATGTAAACATTGACAAGTTTACTGTCTCGATGTTAATGTTTTCGCAAATGAGATTGTTCGCTCCACTTACAGCGAAAATTTCAATAATAGCTTTGAGTATTCAACCGCTCCGAGATTACAGAATAACTGGACACGGTGTTTGGTTTTACTTGTTTTTATCAACAATAACATCACACGACTTCGGTGATTGGTCGTTCGTTTTGTTTAAACTTTAACCTATAAAATAAATTTATGTTATGATATATTTTATTCATTATAATTATATGGGAAGTATAGCAATCATTATGGACACTTACAACACTTTGAATTCGCACGCAATAATATTAAAATATATTTCTGAATCGTATTAGTTAATATTACAATATATTTCTGAAACATTAATTAATATCACGATAAAGTATTTAAAAGGCGAGGTCAATTACTTTCTATGAACAATGTTCGTGACTCCAACAACTAGACACTGTTAGGACGTGTGTTAATCGTTAAATACAATTAACTTATGTATAAATTTGCAGTTTAAATAAATGATAATAAAATGTAGGTAACATTTAGAGTTTATGTAATTACTGAAATCGTCAAAAGATAAATTTACACAGATGTATTAAAACATTTTATACCACGATGAACATTGTTGTTTTCCGAAATTTTTAAACCTTGGATTTCTTTTTACAACCTCAACGCAACAACTCTATGTATAATAATTAAAATATGAATTAAGGTAGCGAAATTTGGATCAGGATCGATTATTGATTCCGACTTATATAATATATATATAGGTAAGTAACAGCTGAAAGTAATGGTGTTAAATTAGTTTCCCTGATCCAGTGAAGAGCGGAGGAAATTATTACTTCAAAATTCTCTGCAAAACTTTGTAACGAAATCTTTAAATATAAAGAGGTTCAATTGTCATTTGTCAAATGATGGTATAAATTTAATTGGTCTTGTTCCAATTCTATCCTATGACCTCTACATCAATTAAATCATGACTGCTGCGCGTGCGCAGTCGACAGTTGCGAACATGACAAAGGGATTGTTTCGTTATGATTATTTGATTGAGAGTTAATATTAAGGGCACATGACCACTCACTTAGAAGGTCAATATTAGCGCGAAATCAATAGTAATATTGCTTAATACAATTAGAACTGGAATAAATTGATAATTGTAAGACTTGTTATTATGAAACCTCGATTATTCCTTAGATTCATAATTATATGACATGCTTATATCAAATCTATATTACTCTAGAATCAAGACACTTTAATATTACTGATTTTTTTTAAATAAAATTAAAATACACAAATGTAATTAAGCAAACAAATTAATAATTAAACATTTGAGCGCCAAAATTATTAATAATCAAATAACTAAGTTTAGTAAATATTACGTTCATTGTGTGAGTGTTACGCCATTGTTTCAGTATTATTTATGATTTAAGTTTTCAGTGGTTCGTGATCCCAGAGTCAACATTCAGTGACCATGAACATTTTTACGCATTGAAGTCACTTCGAAATTGAAGATGTTTTAAATATAAGTGTGTGTGTGCAGTAGGTTCATTGTTTTTGGATAATACGTTTGTATAGCCTTACGTAGGTGCAGAACGCACACCTTGATTATTACAGCTGTAAAAACAAGTATTTTAAAATATTTACAGAATAAAGGGATTAATTATAATCAAATAATACTCAACATTTTACAGCATGAAAACTCGTTATAAGTCTCATAAAATCGACCGTTTCCTGATAAGGCGTTATCGGCGCCGGCGCAGAGAAAATTAGTTTTCTTCTTTGGATTTAATTCAAACTAAGTCTTATCTCTTTTTCTTTATAGAATAATTTTCATTGCCTCTTGTTTGATGTTACATTATTTAGTATAGTAAGTATTTTTTATAAAAAATAAATAATGAATAATAGGTAAATTATAATACGTATACTTTTAATTATGTATGTTTACCAGAACGACAAAACGGTTGGTTTTATTTGTATAAGAGGTTTTTAAAATGGTATTGCAATTAACAAAAGGTTAACCAATTAAAACAGTTTAATTACGTATGTATCTTTGTAACAAACACCAATTCTCACCTCGATTCCGATCATGTCTTCCATTGCTGCGCTGTGCTGTGTTAGCAGCACTCATAAAAGTCAGTCTTAATCTTTTAACACGTTTGGTCTATTTGTGATGGTCCCGGAATAAACATTATCTTCAGTAAATATATTTAAACTTCAAACCTTATACGAATAACTAAATATCACATTTTATTTATTATAATGCAGTATTCTAATTGATATTTTCATCAGATATGTATTATTTTAAACAATAGTGTAAAAATACTCCCTGATCAGTGACTTAATCTTACAATTTTAAGTATGCTATCACAACCACGATTTACAAACTTAATGCAAATAATAATATCGTAACCGGATCGGTGGAATGTCGTAACGGTGTCGTGTCGGTGCGTCCCCGGCGGCGGTGCGGCACACACTCGTCCCGTCGCTCTCGTTGTCGTACACGGGAAAGTGGACGAGATTGTGCAAAAGTGCACAGGCAAGGTCAAGTTCAGTAGAAGATTCGGAGACCTTCATTTTTATTTAAATTTAAAGTATTATATCTCTTATAAAATAGTTTTTTCATTAATTTAGAATTAAATCTGAATTTTCTGTTTACTTCTTTAACAACTTCTATGTTTACCTTTACTTTACTTTTTTAATATTAAAAAAGTAAAATGAAGGTAAATGTTTAATTGTGTGGTCTAATAGAAGAAATTGTAGTTAAGGTAGCAGCTGAAATTTATAAAAAAAATGGATTGTTCGGACAAGGATATTCGTATTTGGGTTACGTTAATCAGTCTTCAAATACTAAATAAAGCTAAAATCAGATTTGACATCGTATAAAAGAAACACATAAAAAAATAAAAAACTATTTGTTAAAAAGCTTTGAAAGCTTTCTCCTAATGCATAAAACTATCCCAGCATCCGCAGTCCACGAATCAATTGCTTTCACCCTCCCTTTCACCCCTCCCCGAGTCTCCACCCGTGGGAGCGTGAGAGGAGATGCTGCAGCGCGCAAGTCTCCCTCAAAGCTGTGAGAGCCCGGAGCCCAGCAGACGCTTACGAACTTCGTAATCGATATTACACAAACCAGTCATAAAATTGATATTTATGATTAAATAACGGAGGTTCGTTCGTTATATTTATTACACTTTGTTTTGATGTATTTTAAAATATCATTAAAAGAATAGCTTCACAATAAATGTATGTTTATGAAATACGCTGACCCAGACAGCGTATTTCTAAATATAGAATAAAGATCTAGTTTATTTATATCTATCTATCTATCTATATTTATTTATGCTAAGTATGAATTTCATCTTTATTTATATTAAATATTAATTTAATATGTTTAAGAATTTCAATAGCATGGAATAGACAATCAATCCATCAAATCTGTTTTTTCTCTATTTTTCTTTATAGTATTTATTACATTTTCATAAGCAATGCAATAAATTTACATTACATAGTCAAATAAAAACTATATAAGCAATCTTATAACAATAATCGTATAATACAAACAAAGAATTGTTTTATATTGTTTGTATTAATATGTAAGAGACATTACCATACAATTAATTAGCGATTCATAATTTCTTATAAGCATTCGTGATATCCAACAGTATAATTGACAAACGATTCGCTTCAAAGATTATATAAGTTATAGGAAACATATTACTTCGTTGAAAGGGTAGATATGTGTTAATTGCAGGATAGAAAGAGATAAAAGATATTATAATTTGTTATTAAAACAAAAAAGAATTCCATGAATAACAATGTCACACACGGATTAGAAGTGTTTATTTTAGAAATCCTTTCTCATAGATCACAGCTTCCCGAGTGATCCCACGCTCCGTCTACGAGCTGTGCTACACTAACTTGAGACACTTGAAACTTTAAACTTTACATTTGACATTAAGAATGCCACTTAACAAGATAAGTTGTTAACCCAAGTCTCCCTTATTTACTTTTCGAATAGAAAAGTGACTTCTACTTAAATTAGGTCGAAATTCGAATTTTGTAACTCAAATACTTCAATAACTAAATACTATTTCAGCTCTTAAATCAAACGTGATCATAATAGCTACTTCTGTCTCGAGCAATTCAGTTCACAATAATGAAGACGTACTACTAGTTAACGATATAATTGTGGTGATGATATCAGTCCAAGAAGTACTTCTATATAATACGAATAGTAAATGTCTCTATTAGAGAGCTTTTAGCTCAAATTACACTGCACGGACTTTGCGGTTTTCTCTATCATTGCGGTAATTTCGTTCGGTTACAACGTGTAAATAAATCTACAACGAACTTCAAAATAAATAAATATACAGTTTAAATAATAGTATCTTCTGTTATTAGATTAAATAATGAAAGTTTGACATGAAGTATTTAATAACTGCACACAAAAAAATGGTTTAAACAAAGCACGAACGATTGAACAATTATTTACTAACGTAATGTTTCTAATGAGTGGGCGACATTATTATTATGTTGCCATTTTTTATGTAATAAGTGTTGGGATAAAAACTGAAAGTATTATTTCGTACACTCACCCACTCACGAGTACAATATCGTTTAAATAATTACTGATAAATTAATATAGATTTTATATCAAATGTAATTCATATTTATAATGAATGTTGCTTGGCGAATCTAGTGTCTGAAGTTCTATAATAAGCTTTAGTTTCTAAAATGATAAACAGACTGCATCGTTGATATCTGCAATGCGTCAAATAGTCTGTTATACTAATTCGAAGGATCACTTAAGTGACGGTTTAATTAATTGCTTGCAAAACCCAGCACAGAGCCATTCTGAAATAAACATGGTTAAAATGAGAAATATATAACCCCGCTGCATTAAACGCGAAATAAATTTACCTAACATTTATATTTTTGGATTACTGTTTGTGTTTTTAAATAAATCTGGAGCTTCAGGATAATGTTTCATAGAAATTCAATTTCTAATGGCGTTATAATGAGCTCGGGAGGTGAGGCTAAAAGAGGGATGTCTATAGATAGCCCGTCGTGATGGAAGCCGGCTTCAACTCAACACGGATTATGAATTACTTTCTGCTTTGTGACATATAATGGCATTGTTTTATTTGGAAACAATTTATTTAGACATAACTTATTTATTGTGTTATGTAGAATGTTCTAAATAATTTAATTAATAATTAAATTTTAGGGCTTAAATAAATAAAATGTTTTATTATAATAATCGCAACGCCATCCTTAACTATAAAATCCATTATATTCATTCTTCTTGGATAACAAAAACCGAAGCTATCATAAAGAGAGTTTAGAATAGGGATCGAGTATTGTGTGTGTCTAGACATGCGTAACTGCAGCAGTGCTACTGAATACTGATACATTGCCTCCTCGTACTCTCTGTTCGCCTGGTACAACCACTGCAATGCGATCGTGAAAATATTTGTTTGTTGAACTTTAAGTAAAAGAAATCAGTAATTTATTTAGTAGTACATACTCATTATAACAACTACTTTCTATAACTCATAAATCAATCAAAGATAATTTAATTATCTCCAATTCTTGAGATAATTATTATCTTTACCAATATTTAAATTATATTATTTAAATAAGTAGGTGTCCTTGACTGATAAACTTTCTTTTACATATTTTATTATTCAAAAAGCACAAATCTCTTTGAAAAAATTATAAACAGGAAATCTATTTTAAAATTCATATATATCTTAATAAATATAAAACCTCCCTGGTGGTATTCACTGATATAGTCAGAGTGTCAGTATTTACGACTCTAACTGTCTAACCGCTTAATTCGTTAAAAAGGCATTCCATCCACATCTTTGATCTGCCACTACATATCTCGCGATGATTGATATCCGTGTGGCCAACACTCAGTTTCACTGCTTTTAGACCAACCCGTACTTCCCGTTTATAAATACGTCCATAGACCACTTAAAATTAACCTCAAAAGGAAGTTTATCTGTTTTTTTTTTTTATACACTTACTATCTACTTTGTATTTCCGGCTTTAAAAATTGGTGAAACCGATAGCCTAACTAGTTTCAGCACTATTTGTGACGAACCAGTTTGTTAATTAATTATTTGATAGTCAAATGACATACTGCTTTAATGCAGAATTTGTCATTCGTTCACAATTTAGTATTAATATAGTGTATTCAAGTGTCTGTTCTGAACATCTAGTTGGACGTAGTTTATTGTAACAGTTGTTAAATTCGTTCTTGACACAAAACTATGCCGAATCGAGTAAATAAATTACGGCCTTATATAGCAATATCTGAACAGTCGCGCTCAAGGAGGATGCGATTATTTAAACATTATTACTAGTCACCTTCATAAATCATAATTATCTTCACCGTGTAACATAAATTTGAATGTTGAAAATTGACAAATATGTTCTTTTAGAACATAAAATATTGATTATCTTCGTTAGAACCAAAAGTATTTTAAGTGAATTAAATATATTTGTTTATTGGTTATAATATTGTGTTCACTTGAAAGATAAGTAGGTATGTGTCTGCCAAAGAAACACAATGAGTGATCATTCATACAGTGAAGAAAGTGTAATAGTTTTACACAAGTGCAATCTTACATCTTAGTGCAACCTCTCATTGCGAGACTAACCGTCTGGAGCACAGCTCCCTAGTGTCTTTTACTTAAGGGGAAGCGTTTAAATAGTTACCTGATAAAATTATTTTAAATTAAATAAATCCTTATTACTAAGAAGGAATAAATTAAAATATACTGTGTATATTCATTATTGACGAGTACGTACTACGTAACTGCCTACATATGTATAAACCCGAGGGTGAGCAGAGGCAGTCGTGCCTCGGGCGACTGTATTTTCTAGCGTAAAATCTCAGGTAATATCAAACCCCCTTCCTATATTCCAGCCACTTCGGTCATAATTAAACCACCTCAATGAACATATGAGTGTAATTACGAAGAACATATTATTTAGTTCAGTTCGTAAATCGTCGTCGCTTAGTAAATACTTTATCCCATCACGCACGCGAATAGTAGCCGTCTAATATACGAATATAATATTAAATGTCTTAAAAAAATCTAGAAAGCTGTTTTCGAAATCTAAGTTAATTGCCGCGCTACTTATCGATTTAATCAAATTAAGTCGTCATGTCAAAAGGATTATAATATTTTAAATTGTCTATATACATCCGTCCCGATTAAAACGGTTATATATACTATGTTAAACTAATCAAGGTATACACAATAGCTTATTTGTCAGAGCGACGGGTATGGTATCTCGGAGGTCGCCGGTTCAAGTCAAAGTTTATTCTATATTTATTTAAAGAGTTAACATAATAATACTAATATATATGAACCCCTTAAATATTATTTAATTTGGAAAAAGTTATGCCCGGATGCGGGCCCTTTAAACTCTTGATGCTTCCCCTTAGTCAGAAGTCTGAAGGGCCCGACATGACATGGCTAATACAAAGCACATACGATACTCAAGAACTATCAAGAACGTGCTTAATGAGTAAAATTCGAGTCGCTAATTGAACTGATGTGACCCCTTTACCTCTTTACCTCCTACCATATATTCATTACTAAATTGAGCCAATAAAATAGTAATTATTATTATTTAATTTATGTAAAATCCATTATTTTTGTAATAATTCCCGTAATAGAATACTCCATTAGTCCATTAATAATAACATGCAGGTAGAGTTTGCTTTAAAAGTGTAACATTTCATTAGGGATCTCTATTTCCGTACGTCACGGGACCACTACCTCGCACGCGCTGTTGACTCTACACTTCCTCCACTCCTCTTTAAAAGGAAGTCGCGAGGGAAATATATATACCCTTCTTACTTATGAGGGTCTACACTCGCCTTTGAGAAAAATCGGAAATAAAATGAAATACCATTTAAGTAATAAACCTTATTATACAAGACCTAGAATAAATCTTAAAATATTTTTTTTTTTTGTAGTTTTTAAATGTATTATGAATACAAAATTAATCAGATAACTAGTGTGAAATATTTCTGCAATTTTTTACTTATTATTTTACTTTATATTTAATTATATGTAATATAACCCAGTTTTCGAGACTTATCGTTAAATCTGCGTAGAAGTTCCAGCGCTGTTCTAGATCGATGTTATCTATTGTACATCGTCACGGGCTGCAAGTTATGTTTTTTTTCTCTTTTTAGGGTTTTTCTATACTATATAACATATATAGCCGAATTATTGTTAATTTTCGAGCCATAAGAACGGTTGGATCATTTTAGCTGTTTTATATATGTACTCCTTGAAGTCTGAAGTTTGTTATGGAATTATTATCACTCTTTTTTGATATACAAAAATTAAAAAAAAGAAATATTTTTTGTTTTTAAAAATATATAATAAATCAAGAATACGATCGTATTATACAGATTTTAAAGGGTAAAGGTGTTCCCGGCGTTCCATAACCGGTCGGCAGTCAACTCAGTCAACTCGCCCGACTACTAGCACGTAGGTCCATTACTAGTTGTGTACAGCACTGAAGTCATTCCATTGTTATAACTTATAAGAAGGTCAAAGGAACAGGTTTTCTCATAATTTTTGACTTATTTGAATCGTTAAGACTAACTTAGGCTAATTTAGTGTTTAGAAAAATTTATGTTAAATAATAATAAAATTAATTAATTAATATATTGCGAGTGGTAATCAATGCTCTAATCAGTATATTTTTATTCTATATTTTTTTTAATTTAAATAAGCTTAACATAATATACATTTATAAATATTCTCAGGCATCTACAAGAGATAGATGTCAGATTAAAATTTTATATTTTGATTGCACTAACACATAAAACGTAATAGATCATAGTATGTATGTATGTGTATGTACACACATACATACATGATGTAAATGACATAATACGTTCAAACAATTACAATATTTATCTTAATAAACTTAGGAAAGGCAACGAGTAAATAAAGGATGTAGTCATATGTACCCAAAGTACATCTACAATGCGAGGTGTTTGCGAGCCCCATTTACGAGGTCATTGCCCTCTATGTTGAATCTAAAAATACAACGATGCATTAACTATCTCAATATTTCGTATAAACGCAGCTTTTATTCAAAAAAATATGAGAGAAATTCTGTTTAAAAAGCACAAAACGAAAGTTATGATAATCGTACTCCTATTTCAATTAATTATTAACGAAAAGACACGCGAGTAAATATTTATATCGCAATAATGGAAATATGATCTATGTACAGATTGAATCCAAAATCTAAGCAAACAATAGAAAGCTAATAATAATAATATATGAAAAATGTAGGTCGCTTAGTAAACAATAATTACTGACAATTTATTTTATCGCGTGATTATATTTGAAGTTATTATTCATGGAGTCTTAAGTATGTTATATAAACATAATAAAGTCATTATAACTAGAAAAGACATGGATTTCTTAATATTCTTACAGCCAGTTCAAAATGTCTTAAAAATTAATTTATTTTTTATTTATTTATTTATTTATGTACCATCAAAACTTACAAAATAAGAACATATACAAAGAAAAAAAAAACATGTACAAAGGATGAACTGATCTCTTTAAGAGATCTCTCCCAGTTATCCTTTAACGTAGGATAAAAACATTATAAATATGAGGTCGGGTACGTAGATAAACAAAAATAATATTGTTTTTGTATTCAAGACATCAGCTATTTTTTATTAGTTTTGCCATAAAGCATTTTACCCCTTCCATCTAGAAGTAGTTTTTTTTAAACTCCATCTTTTATGCTTTATAAAGGGAAGCCTTGTTCAACTTTTCAAGTTTCAAGACCAAGCGCTTTGGGCTCTGTTGTGCCATACTCTATGCCACCATATATACAACAATGCATATAACTTTTTATAAGCTTCGATTGAATGTGGATTGTATTCTTTCTTGATAGATAGAGTTGGCAGACAAAGTTTTATGACTTTTCAGCAAGATACATGATCCCACTGGTATGAAGCAATAATCATGCAATTTTACTGTTTCAATTAAAACTAGGAAAACATTTTTCAATAAATTAATTAGATTTCAACGCACTTATCACTTAATTATGCGCTCGCTTGTGCCATTATTGTCACGATATCTAACAAATTAAAACCACATGCATGTCAAATTTATTCAACATTATGTAACATGAAGTAGACAATTTAACTTCTATCGAGTTTCCAAATAGACAATGAACAAATTGACTGAACTCTATCGATTACTAAATTAAATCGATTTTAAACTCTAACCCCGTACAAATAAGGGTTTCCTAATAAGGATATCGGTCAAGTAATTTTTCTTTGTACCAGGAGACAATAGAATGTGAAGAGGTGTAGGCGTGAGTGGGCGGGAGGATGTTGCGGTTCGAGACTGATGCCTGTCAGCTGTTCCTTATGCGTCTAGCCGATGCATGCCACACATTGAAACCTATATGCTACAACCTTTTTTCGTAAAAACCTATTTCTTTTAATATAATAACTTATATTTTACATATTTTAAGAAGTAAAGCAAATACAATTAAAAAAAATATATATAATATAATATATTAATTCTATGGCGGCATTATTCCAAAATAAACCTACAATATTTTTTACCAACACAAACTATTATCTGTACTTAAAATTTAAGCTCTGTTATTTTACTAACGAAGCTTCAAACTATAACAAAACTTATAGATAACAAGGCGCATTTCTTAAGACAAAAAAAACTTAAATCATCGAAATGTCAAATAAAATATGTTTTTATTATTCAATGTCCCTTTTGGAGTACTCAGTCGGTAAAAGATAAGATAGACCGATGACATCTTACAGTTCACAGTTTTCTTTAAGTATTATGAATACTCTTAGCGATAACCTAAGGTTAGTCTAACAAGAACAGAATAACGGGTTCTTGGTCTGTTAAAAAAAAATAGTTATTTTTAAAACTACATATTTTAAAAATAAAACGCTCATTTTATCAAACTTAAAAATACTTCATAAGAAATAAATAAAATACAAAAATGTTTCTCAAATTTATAAATGCAATTTTCATTCATTAAATTAAAATAGTAAAAAACTTAAACACTGCTGCTATACAAAGCTGCAACATCTCAAACTTCATTTTGTATACAAAAGTGCAACTATGAAATGTTTAACCGCCGAAATAAAAACAAAACGCAGACGCAGTGTTTACCGCACTAGACGTAGAGTTTTTAAACCTATTGAAGATTTAATAAAACAGGTTAAAATAGAAAATGCAAAACGAGTGGCGCTGTACTCTATGTAGAGCTGTACTCTCGCCAACGTGTTTCACTCTGGCGTGGTTAATTAGTAATCGAAGCTAATAATCAGACTTAACTCCAGATCGGTTTAGCTGACTTAGTTCTGCTCTATAATAAAATACCTTAAAATAATTATTAAACTTCATTATATATGTATTTTCTTTTTACTTTTTATTTTTTTTACATTAATATTATTTTTGATTATCAATAGTAATATAATAATACTTACAGCTTCTAAAGTACAACAAAATGGTATGCGATTTGACATAACAATCCATATCTTTATGAAATATAAGTTTATCGAGAAAAGATATCGATATAAAATATACTTACATACATTTAAACGAACCGAACTTAAACGCCGTCTAAATTAATACCATTTGTTATGACAGATAAAGTTTTATATTCTTAATTAAAATACGAGTATCTAAGTGGTTTATGTTTTTCTTAAAGATATCAAAAGATTGTAAATATTGTTTGTTATTGGGTGAAAAATAAAAACTATAGTTACAAAATCTGAAGCATATTTTCCGGTCTACTTTAGCTGATGTTTTGTGATTAGTGACGGACGGAAGACGAGGGTGACCCGAATAAATCTGGGACAATGGTCTACCACAGAGAGGTTCTGAGAAGAGCCAGGAAAAGACGCGGTGTCATGGCGACGACAGTAAATCATTCCTATCGTAAAATTAATCTGGAAACTTTAGCTTTTACTTTCACTAGGATCTTTTTATAGTCTTAATAATCTTGCTTAGATTCTAAAACTAAAGTGTTTACTAAATGCAAAATAGTCTTACAAAGATCGAATATTTTTTGAATAAAGAAAGAATTTCGTTTGGAAACACGTATTGTTTTCGTGTACGTATTGCTAAGCCGGCATGGCCGCGCGGGTGACGGGTGCCGCTGACAGTGACAGGTGGCGCGGAACCGTCGTTCGTAATGACTTCCGGTCGCGGACGTTCTACGAATTAATTACAGGAACATCCTTCTCATCCCTAGTTTTATTTGGTGAATGTTAAATCTAACTAGATACAATGTTTTAACACAATAAACAAAGAATACCTTCAATCAGTTTGAATACATTATATCCTATTACTTTTCTCTAAGAAACGTCAATTCATTTGTAGGTGATAGAGCCACTAGACTTCTGCTTGTACGGAGTAATACCACAGAAAATCTTTTAAGTTAGTTATTACAGCTAAGTTTCGTACGATGAGGTAGAGAACAGGAAGCCAAAACACCCATCATTATCCTCCATTTCTAATAAGGGTTCGGCATTTGCATCTATACGTTACATTATCTACATTTACCCATGGATGACAGCACCACTTGGGAAAAGGAGAACTCGATTAAAAACAAAATAAACACATAATAATAATAACTGCTATATTTTATTTTTCTTGAACAATTTGAATAAGTACAATAATTTAAGAACATCTCATGATATTATAATATGTTTAAATGTCATGATGGTATAAGATAAACCATTCCCACGGCTCAAGGTCGTAACATTGAACACCCATGAACGAACAACACTAGTGAATGAATGATTGTATAATCGCAGCAATTATGCAACTCTCATCCGAAACACATTACGGACCTCGGATGTTATGTTGAATATTTAAATTGACAATTATGTTGGTATTACACGCCATGTCGGGAATTATAATGACAAGTGTTTGATATTGTTGCGTTTATTAATAAATTTAGTATAATAATATTTTAAGAAACGACTTAGTTATTTATAAGATATTTTTTTATTGTTATTGTAATATATATACTTGTCCAAAATCATTTCACCGTTCAAAAGCGAAAAAGATCAAAGACTGAATGAGTGAGTTATATTATTTTTTAAGAGGACGTCAGCTCAACTCAACTCAGGAAGCTGGGATTCGTTAGTTCATTTATCAATTTAATATCTCTAATAATGTAATTTCCAGGCAGGACTAATATATAATTGTAAAAAGGAGCTTGAGAAGTTTAACCCATAACTTTTCTCTGTCGTGATATAACAGAATTGGCTTGGTGGCAGACGCGTACTATATTTTGGCCTAATACATCAAATTTCCTACTATAAGTACAACAAATAGGAATTAATTATAAATGGGCAACAACCCTTTGATTAAACGCAAGCATATCATATTCAACATATTACAATATACATATATTAACATTTACTATAAGAAGATATGAACATCAAACGCTAATTGTAATTCCAATATGTTATCAACCTCGTGATACAAGTTCTTTCTTACATAAGCAAGTCATTAATTATATTGTATATTAAACAAACCACTCACTGAATCATGTATGTATGAACAACGCGTTTGTCTCCCGGCGAGTCCACAATGAGATAGTATTATAGTAACGACAAGCAGTCTAGTAATAATTATGTTAATTTTATATATAATGTCGTCAGTATGACGATATTTGCGATGTAGGTCACGCTTTAAGATCATCAATATATCAATTATTGATTTAATTAGACGAATTGATCTTTCACTTAGATCATTTATTTGATACAATTATATAGTGTAATTGACTAACATGATAAATATCCAATAACAGTAACATTGATACAAACCAGAACAAATATTGATACTATTCAAACGTTTACGAAAATTAAAAATATTACTTAAATTTTACTATCGTTCAATCTGAGCTTGCAGATTGATTCAATTGCCGTCAATATTACTTCAATTGATATATATTGACATGTCAAGATAATCGACATTGATGGTTTCAGTCCTCTTAAGTGACCATAAACAATGAGAGTTCGAATCTAATAATAATGACTAATCTACATTTTAAACAACTTGGAATGGAAGAATAAGAAAAGTATAATTTAGAAGCCTTAGTATTACCTTAAATATATTATGTATTTACTAAATCATTACATCTGTGTTACATTACTTAGGGAGATATAATATTTGCCTGATAGCTAGTAGTAGAATAACTTTTTATTTTATTATTTGTATGATTCAATGAAACTATTTCATATGTATTAAGAAAGCGTATTATGCGCGCGGTGTTATATTTATTTACATGCTATTTTTTATTAAATTCGAAGATATATCTGTAGTTTTTGCAGCATACTTGTTCTCCGGAAGACGCACATGTGTTAGGTATATTTTTTTCTAGATATGCATTTATAGCCTGTTTATTAATATAATAGTTCTACGAAATCTTAAGATTATAAACCTTCTCATTTGTTTGTTGAAGTTCGCCAATTGATTTTTGATCGTTTAATGGATTCTAACTAGTATAATAAAAATGTACCTCTTGTATTCATAATTTTATTAACCCCGACAACGAACTAAATGAACTGAAACGCAATTAAATATAGTCTAAAAATAGAAGCAGGATAATATTTAATTTTATTGTTTTTCATGAATAACAAAATACACGGTTTAGGGTAAAGGTCATCCCTACCAGAATAAACAACCAACGTAACAAAATAATCATTATGGTTTTAAGGAAATAAAATATTTTTTTGAGACTTGTGAAACATTTTTGTGAGATTTTTTTGGTTTCAGGAGTATATAACATTTTTATTTCGACAGATATCGAAAGTAATAAGCAATCGCTTAGTATTATATCCAAAACTTTATTTATAAAAACGTGAACTAAAAAAATTATCGCCGATATTATTATATACTTTCACAGAAACTATTGACGGACAATGATAAGAAAATTAAAAATGATTTATTAAATTATTTTTGATAATTTTTTAATCTTTAACATTCTATTCCATTTAAATATTCAGTTAATAGTTAACAATATTATTGATATAAGTACTTATCAAATCATATGGAATCTTTTGAAATTAATCCTAACTTAGAAACATGTAACTTGGATCTGTGGATGGATTGCATCTAATAATTTAGGTATAACCGAGATTTTACGGGTTGCTTCTCATACATTTTATTTTTAATTATATAAATTATAAAATATTATATATACGCAATTAAAGTGTGTAAGCTAGTTAGGTATATTTGGTTTCGTCCTATATACCTAATTACATGTGAAATACTATAGTTGAATCTCAATTACTAGAACAATCTTTGCTTAATTAAATAATGACTGTATACCTATATGGATAAATGATCAAACATTAATTACCAGTAAATTCTTCCACGAATTATTGCGTGGATTATGTGAAGATAAGGATATAAGCGCATTATTATCGCAGCTTCTTTATCTCTTATCATCATTTGTAAAGACGGAATGTGCGGGTTGGGTTCCGGGTTCAAAATACTAGGAAACCAGGAGATTTATTTTGCAATGTTTTTGCATCGAGTACCAGGCTCGCAGCCCGCATAAGGAGATGGCATTCGGCCGACAAAAAGCCCGAGGTCTGAGCAATAGATTGAGATAATTACGCTAACGCTATTACAGAATCTTGATCTTTATCTCTTAAAAATAAGAGTCGTTTTGCTATAAAGGCGAAGCTTAAGGGTTGTGATATAATTTCGCCTCACGTAATGTCTAATTAATCAGTTCAGTCGGCATCTCAAACGCTTGTTTACTGTAAATTAAACACCGTATCTCAAGCTAAAAAGAATAGGACGTGAGAACTGAGATTATATTTACAAAAAATATTAATACATATTAAATAATACGTAATGTAACGAATTAAAGGATTATTATTAGAGATGCGCCGAATATTCGGTAGGTAATTGGTATTCCGCGCATTCGCTATTCGTATTCGGCGGAATTATTCGGTTTTCCTACAAATAATGTGTTAAATAAAGCAATTAAGTTTCAAATAAACATTTATATTGAAACATATCAAGTCAACATATTTATTTTATTATTTCTAACCTACAATTAGTACTCAGTATAGTCAACGTTTAGCAACGTTTAGCAAGCATTTATTATTACCTCAAAACAATGTTTTAAACCACAAATCTACATATTAATTCATCTTGCCAACAGCCACACACTGTTTATGGCAAACAAACAATGAAATGGTAAACCGAATAATTTGGCCGAATATCCGGTTCGATAAAGGTTAAACCGAATAATATCGGTATTCGGTTATTCGGTGAAACCTCTAATTGCCGCATCTGTAGTTATTATATAAACTAAGTTATAGAGTTTACGTTAATCACCGAACGATTGATAATATATATATGATGATTCTTTGTTATTTAATTGTCTATGAGTATCGATTACCCGCAATGAAACAGATCTTCTCCATTACAGAGGAAGTGTCCATTATCGTAACAAGATAATCGATTATTGTCAGACAAACACACACACACACACACACATTACGTAATTAAACGATTAACAAAGTAATCTTAGTAATACTTCTTAGTTTATTTGAAGTTATTAAATATAATTGATTTGAATACCATTAGAAAATTTATGATGTTAAGTGTATTTGAAAAGCTTTATCAATAAATAATTAATTACAAATTTATTACACTCATTAACTCTTTTATATTATTTGGTATAAATTTGTTTAATATATTTAGTTGGAAATTCCTAATTCTTCCAGAAAGGTCCAGCTCAATCCAGGTTTACTATTGTCTAAATAACAATACAATGCGACCGACTGACTACCTTTTCATATTATATTATCAACTGTACTATTGCCGAAGAACAATTATTACCATTTACTATCTGTTGTTTTCTTTTCCAAGAACTTGTGAGTTACTCAGTAATAAGTAAAGAAATACAACTGTTTTTATATCGCTTAATAATTCTGACAAAGAAAAATATTGCGTATTGTCACGTTATGAATATTGCAAAATAAAAAACAAAATACTGAAGTATATAGGTATACAAAATATTATTATATATATAAGAGTATTTTTAATAAATATGTTTTATTTATAATATCCTACAAATATTATCTGAAGGTACAATAATATACATGTTACTAGCGTATAAACCCACAATTAAACGATTACCCGCTGCACCAAAAAACAAAAACGTCATAAATGTTAAGTACTCACCAAAATTCAAAGCTGCCTTATTTTAAACACATAACTTCAGTTCCACTACAGTGCATAAACGTCACAAAACTCTCACTCACTAATTAATTCAAAACTTTAAAATAATTCGCGTGAATTATTACGATACTGCTTTTTTATGAAATTTTACCATACTCCCTTATAAGCGTCTGCTCTGCACGACGGACGCGTGCAATATGAACATTGAGCAGAGTCCAGACCGGCGCGGCGGTTGACGGTCGGGGCTAATACTCTGTCTGTACTCTGTAGTCTTTATTCTGCTTGTAAAAACTTATAACTCTTTAAATTGACCATGTACTTTGTCGAGAACAGTTGAGCGAATTGCTGTATTAACGAAGTTAAGACAAGGAGTTAAGGAATTTCAATTTTCATTAAGTCGCAAAACGACGTCAGAAAATTCCGCGGCGCGAAACCGTGACAAATTGTTTTATTGCGGTTTTGATTACAAGTTATTTACTTTACTTGCTTATCATAAGTAAAATTATAAAATTTAAATTCCCATTGTTATTTTTTTTCTTTCTTTCCTCTTTCTACACTTAGGCACTTTTTTTTCAATTATTTAGTTGAAGGCTAATAACTGATAAATGAGTTTGAAGTACCCGCAAAAAGTTGCCCTGCACAAATAAAACTACTCCTGATACAATATTATAATAAATAATAACTATTCCTCATACAATATTGTTACCCTAGAGAAATATTAAACATTTCATTTAATTTAAATATTTTTTTATTCGAAATATGTGATTATAAGTGGTACGGATAGAAGCTATCGACATCTAAGCTGGAACAGAGTTGCCACATTTAAGGAATGGGGATATTAGGGATGATGGCACTAAGACACAAAGACAGGAAGCGATAGTTTGGGCTTCCGTCGGTCTTACTGGTATTGCATAATTTATCTTTAATAGCTTTTGAACTCCGATCTTCAATGAGAAGACTCCTTAAGTCGACGAAGTTACATTCGATCAGCAGTCAAATAACTACAGCCATAAGTTTTTATATCGCTGCCTATCTTATATGACTATCTTAAAGCCTTGATACCTATACATCTTGACTCAATGAATATCTAGGTATTAATTGTTTTATTAGACCTTCAGGGTTTTATTTAATCGTAAATAAAAGTATTGTACATAAGAAGCAAATCATTAAGAATATTATATTAATATATGTAGATATCTTTTCTCTTTATATCAACATGTTGCTCACGTAATAGTCGAGGAGCCTGAA
The DNA here is from genome assembly GCA_959347355.1 of Napeogenes inachia. Taxonomy (NCBI): domain Eukaryota; kingdom Metazoa; phylum Arthropoda; class Insecta; order Lepidoptera; family Nymphalidae; genus Napeogenes; species Napeogenes inachia. The sequence goes on along the minus strand of OY365793.1, from coordinate 16,576,010 downwards.
AATCTTAAACCAATATTTGTATATGGCGAGATAGGGCGCTATATATAAACGTCTTCTAAATAAACTAGATAAAGATAATTTCCTTTTACTGAGGATGTGCGTGTCAAAAGAGAAAAGTACGCGTTATTTTATCGATAAAATGACATAATGAATTCTTCGAGAGCGTTCATTAAAAGTAAGGCAATAAGACACGCTTTTACTGACGATTATAAAGATTCATTACTTGTTAACTTAGACTTTAATTGGAGGGTTTTGGGCAAATATAATCTATTTTTATATCTACCCGGATGCACTCACGAGAATTATATCAGAATTTAATTCAAAACTGAGTTCAATTACACCACGAGTCTGCCAAGCTCCGAGCTCATGAATAAGAACTTCGAATGCTTTCGAAACTAGTTTGGCAAATACCAATATAATTGACATGAACACATGATAGTAAATAATATATATGTCTATATACATATATCTTATTATACTGTATATAATATATACGATATTTGCAATTATAAAAAAGTACAAAATTTGGTAGTTTCCTACACTTTAATAGCAGCAAAAAGAATATGTTGAAATTTGGAATCCTATCGAAACTGATTTGATTTTGTCATTTTATATCATTTTCAATTGAAAGTACATATATAGGTTCTTGTCAATTTCTGTCCATAATGCAAATAAAAGCTTTGTTTCCTGAAGACAACAAAAGAGTTTCTGAAGGACTTTCATTGACCGGTCATTAATACTTTAAAAGTCAACCGTAACAATCATATACCTAACATCAAAGTTAAAGCAGACAATTTTCATACTAATTTAACGCTCAAAAAACAAAATATGGATAGTGTAAATAATTCAACCATTATACTTTGTCCTAATTTCGATATCAGTGAATCACGTGGATTTTTTCCCAAATAATATTTCACGATGAAAAAGCATTGCCCAAAAAATATCAACTGGCTCGCAAAATTTTAGGAAAGACAGACTGTATGCGAACATTGTAATCTAATATTACACTGCACAATAGAGCATGTGTGTGGTCTACTGAACTGCTATAAAATATATTTTTGGATACACTTTTTGATGATATTCTCTAAGACATAAGGCTTAAAATGACATCTGTATCTTTGATAAAATAAAGTGGTCACAGACAGTTCGTGGGAGCGGAAACGATAAAACAAAACACAACAGTTCTCAGTCGGTCAAACCTAACAATAAACCATGTATCTCTGACGCACGTTCACATAATATTTAATAAGTAAACTAATGTGTGACTCCATATTGTTTAATATGCTTTTGTTAATTCACTTTCGCTCTCTGTGCGATTATTTGGTTGTATTGTCTCCACTTGAGTCGGGTCAATGACCGATGCTTCTTCAGACAAATGTTACATGTTTATTGTTTTATGTAGTAATTAATATTATCTTTAATTTATCTTATGCGAATCTCTAATAAAAGAGTAAAAGAACTTCAAGACGTTGAGGTTAGCACATAGTGGTATATTAATATAGCTGTATAAGGAAACTAGTTTGTAAATAGTTTAGTTGCTTCATCGTAGGTATTCGGGAAACATATGACGAATTCTATAATAAATCTAAAACCGCAGGTAATTAAAATTATCACTAAGGCTGTGTCATTGAAGGCATTTCAATAATTATTACGACTTAATCCGTTAATAATCGGTATTAAATTATCTAATAAGTAATCATTACATTTCCACTTCGCAGATAGTTTCAAGAACTGACACAAGGTGAATGGTAATTGCTAACAGGTAACAGGGTGTAATTGGGTAACAGGGTGGCGTCAACAGGTGCGGTCCGAGCCCCCCTGTCTCGACGGAGGGCGCGACGGATGTCCGACCACAGACACACCCTCGCTATCCTCGCTATAAATATGATTACAAATTTTACCACATTACTCATAAGCTTATACAGCTTGTATTTTTTTTGGTTAAAATTTTGTTAAAAAAAATTACCCACTATAAGTTTAATTCAAATTTAAATAAATATACAATGAAAAATGTTATACTCTTCGTTGAAAAAAAAAAGTTTGATATCACGAGCAGTACATATTTGGAAGAATTAAATAATCATAAAGTCAATATCGACAAATATCAATTACAAGTAGGTAAGAGATGTTATCAATAACCAATAATGAATGAGTCTCCAGAGAGTAATCTCTCGTGTGACGCAGCCTCCCGCATTGCAGTATCCGCCGCCCGCTCTATCAAGACTTAATGCGCTGCAACTTGCAACTCATGAAAGCTATTTACTATTGTCCCACGACAATGAAACTACTATGAGGGTAGTCGATTATTTAAACAGTTTGATTCCACTTCATACCAATTTATGAAGTTTCCAATTACAGTACCACACCACTATTTGCTAACTGTAGCTGCCAAAGTTATTATCCAAGATATTTTGAGCGTTCCTAAGTACCCAGTTACCCTGCAGGCTTTCCTCTTGACTCCATTGCAGTAAAAGCCTAGAATTTCTTTCAGGCACGCGTTCGGCTTATTTAGTCTTTCAGCTGGAGGCACTGGGGCAGAAACGAGCAAACACTTGAGGCATGTTTTCGGCAAGCAACCTCGTTCTACTTCGTTTCGATTTAAAATAAATAGGTTTAGAAAATATATACATATCATAAAATAATGACAATCAAATTTATTATAGAATTTTAGAATGGTATATCTAATACTTAGTTTGTCTAAACTCTAAATGTTAGTCTGTGTCCACATCAAACAAAACCTGAAGGGTGAATTTTAATGACAGAAGACTTTATGTTAATGAAAAATACACAAATTTCGACGTATTGTAATATTTTAGTTTGTAAATTGTTATTGCAAACTAAATACTTTTTAGTTGTTTAAAGTCAGTTATGAGTTATGTGTTTTAATTGTTTCGAATGAGTCGTTAGTAGTCGTTCTATGTCAATGTATTCCAAATGACAGGTAGTTGTTATTATTTGTTGAAGTTCCTGGTTGGAGGCGTGGGTTTGTTTACTTCATAACTCATTATTTTCCCACTCTTCAAGGTCACGACGCAGTTCTCTAATTGATGTCATGTAGTCATCTTAAGAAATATGTTTATAATTATTGTATAATGATTTTTAACAATGTTAGGCATTTATTTTTATAAAAGATCAATTGATTAGCAGAATCAAATTATTGTACCTATAGTTAAAACAAAGCTATAATCACTGTAAATAATACAAAAAAACAGCCGCAGCCGTACCTATACACTAAATTTTTTCCAACTTACTACATGTTTTATAAGTTATCGAAAAATTCAAAAGATGGTAGGTACGTGGTCACCATTATGAGAAACAGGCAAAGGTAGAAATTGGATCTGTCTGTCCATTTAACTAATTCAAAAGGAAACAATTCTATGATAGGAATAGTTCATGCCGGTGTGTGTGGTGTTCAAAAATAGTTAAAAAAAACTAAAAAACACGTTTTTAAAACGAATTGAACTAAAAAACAAAAAAATATTCGTAATATGAGAATGAACAATGGACAAAATATAATAAAATTATTGTGGAAAAAAGAGTGGGCCGTTGTGAGCCATATCTCTAATTTAATTTTCGAACTCGATTCTGACTTAGTTTAGATAGATAGACAGATAACTAGGTAAGAATAATTCATTTTCCTCGTTAAGATGTTGATCTTAACGAGGAAAATGAATTATTCTTAAAAATTTTTAAATCTGTTGAGATTAATTTTTAACAGATTCTTTGATTGAGAATAAGACAAATTAGTCACGTTTGCGTTCTAAGAAAAGTATTCCGTATCGGTTATTGTCCGTAAATCATGAAGAAGCGATTAATTCGAAATAAATAGTTAATTTCATTTAAAAATATATATTTTTGACTATTGTTAACAAAAAATATTTAAAAATTCATTTATGAAAATATTTAATCACTACAATTACTTCAAAAATGCCACAAAAGTAACAGCATGAAGCTTTATTCCACAATATATTTTATAATATTTTGCCCATTATTCATTCTCATATTACGAATTTTTTTTTCGTTTTTTAGTTCAATTCATTTTTAAAGCGTGGTTTTAGTTTTTTCAACCTATTTGTATTTTATGGTTTTTATACTTCTATGTCAAATTTTACATACTTCTCATATATTTTTTGGATTATAAATAGAACGAAAAAAATTTTAATATGAAAAATATAACATTTATCATTTTATTAAACAATTAAGAAAGCTGATTATTGTCTAACAATTGGTTTTCAGCAATTAATTTTTTACGAAAATTTATGATTTATTGGAAAATATACTTCATATTTCCTCCAAAAATTGAATATCTATTTTTTATGTTTTTTTTACTTTTGTAACACAATTTGACATGCTTCTAATATATTTTTCTATCCTTTAATAAAACTAAAAAAAAATATTGGAAAAGTATATTAAATATCGACTTGTTAAATAATTAAAATAGCAATTTTTGATTACTAATTGGGTTTCAGAATCATTTTTTTTTCGGAGTGTTATATTTTACATATTTTTTTTTGAAAATGCATTTAGTCCAGTCATTTGGTAGTTTTACCTGGAAAGTTTTCCGGGAGTTTTGAAAATTGGTTATTTTATAGATTTCGGTATGCTCTTTTCGAATTTTAATTTTGCCACCTCGTATCTCCGCCGCTCGCGCCGCCATTTTGAAAAAATGGCGGCTAAAACCAGTTTTTTCAAAATATCTCCTTTCCAATGCATTTTTTGAAAAAAATATGTATGCACAAAATTAAAGTAGAGTAAATTTCCTACAATTTATGTATTTATATTTTTTTTCATAATATCAATAGTTTTTGGCGTACGAGCGTCACAAAGTATCTTCATCTACACCACCACGTGTGTTTGGTATATTTTTCTAAAATATTCTACTATTGCCACCGGTATTGAAGAAGCAGTGTGGATCTTTGTGTTGGGTCCCTTTCTTTCGACTATGGAGACTTTAGACATTGTATAGCCTCCATACTCTCGACCTTCAACGTAACATCTGTCGGTAGAAGTTACGAGAAGTATTTAGTTTAGGCGAAGTCATCAGTATACGTTTATCGTCGTACAGTGTTGTTTGTGTTCTTAAAATCATGGCATCTAATTCAGAAAAAAGTTTTACTTCATTATTAAAAATGAAACAGTTGAAGTAAAAGAAAAAGGATTGGAGACTTTTAATTGAGTGTCAAAAAAAAGGATTATTAAGTAAAACTTTTGGCGGGCCTAAAATCGATAATGTTTCATGATCTGTGTCTAAAACGATATAATAATGAGAAGTAAATTGCTACATCATTACGTTGAGGAAGTGATGGAATGAAACCTCAGCCACTACTACGATCCTCGCACTCAGCATTCTCTTTTAAATATCATTGTTTTTATGTGCTGATGAGATAACAGCGGAATTTATAGCTAAACAAAAACAGACCCGGCTGTGCAATCGTAATATAGTATATAGTATAGTGTGTGGACACTATACTATACTATATACTATACTATACTATAGTGTATAGTATAGTGTGTGGAGACTTTCAATAAAAGACAGTATTACAAATCTTGCTAGAGCTCGTAATGACGATTGGGGTCGAGCAATTATTGAGCGCCTTAAACATGTGAATGATTTGGGCGCAGCACAGTATCACAATTCCTGCATTAACAAATTTATATCAATGAGATAGATAGTGCAAAGCATTTATTCTAACCTTAAATAGAATTTCGGTGAGTGTCAGTTTTCCTTGGACGAATTAATGGACAAAATTGAAGGTGATTACCGTCCCCACATGAAAAAAAAAACGTAACTGCTCAAAAAATACGTTGATGATATTTTAATTACCGTCACTGCCAATAAGGCTAAATTGTCTTAAATAAGACAATTTTCTGTATTAGAAGCCATGGTTCTAAGAACACAAACAACACTGTACGACGTACATACATATAAACGTATACTGATGACTCCGCCTAAACTAAATACTTCTCGTAACTTCTACCGACAGATGTTACGTTGAAGGTCGAGAGTATGGAGGCTATACAATGTCTAAAGTCTCCATAGTCGAAAGAAAGGGACCCAACACAAAGATCCACACTGCTTCTTCAATACCGGTGGCAATAGTAGAATATTTTAGAAAAATATACCAAACACACGTGGTGGTGTAGATGAAGATACTTTGTGACGCTCGTACGCCAAAAACTATTGATATTATGAAAAAAAATATAAATACATAAATTGTAGGAAATTTACTCTACTTTAATTTTGTGCATACATATTTTTTTCAAAAAATGCATTGGAAAGGAGATATTTTGAAAAAACTGGTTTTAGCCGCCATTTTTTCAAAATGGCGGCGCGAGCGGCGGAGATACGAGGTGGCAAAATTAAAATTCGAAAAGAGCATACCGAAATCTATAAAATAACCAATTTTCAAAACTCCCGGTAAACTTTCCAGGTAACCCCCTTTTTTTCGCCCAAATGACTGGACTAATTGCATATAACCCAATAAACATACAATGCCTTTTTTCAAATTTCGTATCAAATTCGATATATATCTCATATGTTTTTTAAATATATATAATAGATTAAAAAAAATCTACTTGAAAATGTAATACTTATCAATCTAATAGACGATAAAAAAAAACATATTTTTTAAATATACATGTTTCCAGCAATTTTTTTTTTGCGGAAAAGTTATATTTTATATATTATTGTAATATAATCACGAAAACGAGTTTATTAATATGTTTGTTAGCAAATGTTTATGTTTATTATTTTAAGAGACGAATTTCAATTAGTAGGAATATAAATGCTTGAAAAAATAATTAGAAATATAATAAGAAAAGTTTAATAATTATAACAAAAATTTCTACCTTACCAGGTATAGATACAAAGTTATGCAGGATACTAATAATAACGGAAGTGTCACAATAATAAAAGAGTTTTAACCATCTATTATACCATGGGAGTGCTAAGAATCGGAGAGTTGGTTATGAAACTTAACTTATGGTGCTGACAGCGAACTAATTTTGTCTCTCTCACTCTCATCCAAAAACGATCTGTAAGATAATTATTAATCCTGGAGATCCTAATCAGGATAATGAGATAGTCTCATCGAATTATTATCGATATGTGTACAAAGTTTGAAAAAATCTGTCCGTGGAAAATGATATAAAATCACATTTGAAAAAGTCGGTTACAAGCAAACAAACGAACAAACAAGCAAACATACACGTGAAAATAAAAGCGTGTTAAAAACTACAAGTCTAATTCAAAGTACATAGATCAATTGCCACAAAATTATATGTTAATTAGATATACTTAGCAATTATGAAACGTCATATTCTTTATTAACGATTAGTTTTAGATTTAGATTAATAGATCCAATGAGTGGAAACGGCAAGAAACACCATGTTTTTTAATCAGCTTCGATTATTATGGTTGGATATACAGTAATTTTAAATGTCTATGCTGTAGAGAATAAAAGAAAATCGTTGAAGTGATCACATTTAAAGTGTGTATGATCATAAATTATCATGTAAATAACAAGTTGTCCTCCAGCGTTAAACATTATGTGTAAATATAAAACATTATGTGTGCAAGGTACTGACTTCCTAAGAAATTTCTGATTGGTGAATAATTTTTAAGCAAGTCTTTGAAACTGTAATACGTGTATGTAAAAATGGTCATTACTTGAATTTAAATAATTTTGAAAATCGTAATGAGGGTTTAAATTTAGAACCTTATGTTTTTTTATCTGAGAATATTTTAACAAAAATATCGTGCTAGCTACGAGCTTGGTCGCCTTGCACCACCAGCCACAAAGCGCACGCCGCACCGTCAAATGACGTGACCCCATTGTGTCTTGTACTGATTATAGTCTATTGCTAAAAAAACAAACGATATCGTTAATATGGATAAAATAAGGTTTTACATTAACATAGTTTAATATTAATAACAAATAGATAATATTTGTAGTCTGGCTACTCCAATAGCTTTATTTAAACTCAAACGTTAAACTCTTTTATTATGTTTATTGTTTAATAGTTCATGTTATAAGTAGACCAAAAACAATTAGTGATGAGTGTGGAGATTGGCGTCTGGGGCTGTGTTTATTACGATAAACCTTTGTCGCCCTAATTTCACTGATAGTAAATAAAACTTAAATATACTTAAATGTAAAAAATATGAAAAACAATTAATGATTTTTTTTTGTCCGTCCGTGCAAATACGCAAGACAAGAAGAAAGTGTCGGCAAATAACTTAAAAACTTGTAAATAATAACTGAATTTAAAAAGTACAGAGATATAATAGACGGGAAGACCAAAGAAAGGGTTCTTAACTGCTGGTATAAAAATCTGACTGAATCTGACCGACTTCAAGTCGATTTTCTATGATAGGATAATAATCCGGCGGGGTCGTGGTTGAAGGGCTAGCAGTACCCACGACTCCGCCAATAAGGCGAAGAAGGGGCGCCGCGGGGTTTTTTAGTGGGTACACCGTTTTCGGGAGTCCCACACACGCCCCTCGCTTCCCCGGCGAGGGGTACGGTGCGTAAAGCATTTCCCCCGCGGAAACAAAAAAAAGAAAAAAAATGATAGGATAATAATAATAACTTTGACTGAAGTATTTCTTAGGCGAATTAAGCAATTAGCTACAACTAACTAACTAACAACCTTCTGTTTCGAATGTTTCTAATAAAGTGTATCTTTCTCAGTCGTCGTTCGTCGGCTAGTATTATGTTATTTTATATTATGCTTATGCTTAATTCTATTGATAAAAGAAAGGAAATAATAAGGCACCCTAAAAATATTATAAAATATGAAAAATTATTGTTTATGTACTCCGTAACATGGTATATACTTTTTCTTAAAAAGCTTTTGTTGTGTTCTCAACATGTGTTGGTGTTAACAGAGGCCTAATCATTTTTAGCCCAATTAGAAATACCACTTACTTTTATGGTCTGGAAAAATATTTGCCAACTCTATTTGGTTTTACTTTAGTTTGAAGTAAAACTAATAGCATTATTATATAATAAAATAAAACAAAAAAATCTGAAAAGTTAAAAAAAGTCTGTTTCATTGTCTCTTCTTTTAAACTACATGTTAGATTTTTATGTTTTTGATTAAAATTTAAAAATATACATCTTTTCAGATTATAGTAATTAAATAATATTACTATTATGCGACAGAGAAGCATTAATGCTTTTAATTTAATGTCAGGTATCAGCTGCTCATATCTGACATTATAGTGACAACTGACAACTGTCACAAGAGCAATGTTGTAGTTTGATAGAGTAGGATGTACTACGTAGGTTATATTGGTAATGACTAATGTCAAAAACACCGCCCAAGAAATGGATAATATTTACATCTAGCTAAATAAATAATACATATTTATTTCTTTCTAACATAAAATTATTCAGTCACCATGTTCGCCAAACCGTACAAGTTAAAATCAAACATTACATTAAAAAATTCAGGAAAGTTAGTATCTTACATTATTTATATTTTTTTTATTGTTTTTATTAACATCTAAAACGTTTTTATATTGTCACAGAAAACAGCTCGCGCAACGCATACAACATGAGTTTCCATCAGCTACGGAAGAAAAAGTAAAAGAATTAGTGCCTGCTAAATCGAATGTTAGTTATATGGAAGTTGTGCTTTACTCTGAAGACACTGTGGGAGTGTTTGTGGTGGACGGTCTGCCAATGATGATAGACCTTGGTGAAAGCCTCGTGCCGACGGTCTGCGCGCTTTGGAAAGCACCCGACTTATTACCTGTGATTTGTATTCATACCCCAGTTTTAAGTAAGGTAAATTATTTAATTATATTTAGCAACAGATAAACATATTAGCTTCATTTCAAAAATATTTAATGTTAATATAATGTTAAAATATTAAAAAGTTAATGAAAGTATATTACTTGGAATTTATTGATAACATTTATTGTATAAAACTGATTTAATAAACTAAACCATAAAAGCCTATAGATATAAGTTCAAAAACATAAATAACTCTCAATGTAGATCCAAGGAGGTGCTCCGCTTTACATCCCCGGTGTACACACCCACTCAGAATTCCCTCAGTACCGGAGGGGTACTACAGTTGCAGCTTGCACTGGTGACAATGCAGCAGCTTGTGTTGTTGGACGAGCTGTCATATCTTCGGCAGAACTTCTTAGAGATAGAATGTAGGTCAGCTCTTGTTCAATATTGCATATATATAATATATATAATATGACATAAAAAAAATGAGTTTATTCCATTATTAACTCAGATTCAAAAATGTGACAAATAAAATTACCATTGTTTCTTAATCTTTTTTAACTTACAGGGGTGTGTGTCTAGAAACACTGCATGTGTTTGGCGATCAGCTGTGTAAAGAGAAGAAATTTGTAAAGATAGAGAGACCAAAATTAGAACCTGCTGTACACATCAACATTACAGACTTAATTACTAATGATATAAGCCAGGTAAAATAAACTTTGACTTGATATCTCCACACTAATCAATTTATTATTGTGTAGAAAAAATATTTTATTTTGTATAATATTGAAAGAATAAGACAAAAATAAAGCCGAACCTAGCCCACATAGTTGCTGTTGCTGGCTCTTCTCAAGTTTTTGACAACAATTTTGCAAGCCAGGTAGGTTGTAGTAGGCAGCTTAGACTTTAAAAAAACAGTGTATAACTTTTAGATTTATGACCAAAACAAATAAAAAAACAATACTATTATTTATCCTTATTATTTATATTCTCAATTGAACTTACAGTTGAACATTCAATCAGTGAGAGAGGAATGGCCGAGCCTGGTGAAAGAAGCACCTTCTCCAATCAATGAGCCCAAGATCATTGCTGACACTCCTGAACCTGTTAAAACAGAACCAGAAATCATGGAGACTAAGAATGAGTTGAATGATACAGTAGCTACTGGTATACCTATGTTTAACATATATGTCGATAATAGGTAGTATGTATATATTTTAAAGAACTTTATTAACTATGATTTAAGATATCTCAGAAGAAGACTCAATACCGTCAGATATGGACGGTCTCCTACGATGGTGCTTGCTATCTTTCCTTAAGCTTGAGGGAAAGAATGTTGAACTGCCTCTTAAGACTAACCTGCTGTACAGGTGAATTCATGTTATGCAACAATTAAGTAGTGGTCTATTTTTGAAAACTATTTAAAGATTCTATAATTTTTTTTTTAATATTATTATTTTGCAGAAACCACCTCATGCCGCTGTGTCCACCCGACAGGTCGTTGGATGTTAAAAAGTCGAGCTTCAAGAAAATGGGAAAGTTCCTCGAAGCCATGCAACGGGTAATGCCAATCTTTTATATATATAATTAATATAATTTGTTTATTCACAGGTTGAATCATTTTCGTTCATGTATACGAAAGTTTTTGATCCCTTTTAGTTTGTTTAATTAAAATCAAAGCCCAATGACAATCATCTATTTTAATTTAAGGAAGGTTTCATACAAGTGCGCGAGATAGAAAAGGGTGTGGACGCTCTGGTGGCGGTGGAACCATCACACCCGCTCGTCCGCGCGCACGTGGCGCCGGCGGGAGGCGCGGGTGTGGGCGTGGTGCCAGCGAGGGCGGACGACGAGTACGTGCCGCCCGTCGTGCGGGAGCTGTACTGTGTTACGGCTAACGTGCTCGACTTGTTCCTGCCCATGAAGTGAATTGTTATTATTTGTAATTTATGTTTTATGCACCTGATATAATATGAGCACAGAGTATAAATTACTTATTTCTACCCACTCTACTTGTCGGTTTTTCGGTTTCGATTGAGTTGAAGGTGGCAATAAAACTTTAATTTCCCGGTAGTAACTGTTCGGTCTGTTCAGGAAGGGCACGGCGGTATCGGCGAGCGATGTGCGCTCGGCCGTGTCTGAACACATAAAGGCGCACGACCTGACGGCGCCACAATCTCGCGGGTCTGTGGTACTCGATGTCTTACTGGCCAAGGTTACGGGAAAGAAACCACAGGTAAAAATCGTAAAACACTTAGCTATTAACTGGCACCTATTTATTACCCTTTGTGGATGGCCACATATGTTTTAATTTTCAGACCACTTCATACATCCTTTTAAAATTAAATATGATTTTGCATATTAAGCTTTCTGGCCTAATTAACATAATAAATTTATTTCAAGGAATTGACTCCCAGTTTATTTTAACATGCATTTAAACAAACATTTCAATTGCTTTATAACAACTCTAACTTCATCTAGGTGTATATTAAATATGTACTACATATACAATTCTAAGAAACTATTAAGTCTGTTGATGTAGTTCAAATTTAGTTTCGGCGCGAATTTTATTAAATTGATTAAACAAATACATATGAAATCATATTATAATCTAACTTTATTCTTCATAGTCTTTATCCCGCTAATAACGGTTATTATAATTATTCTTCTCCATTAATGTACCCTCCACGTACTAAACTACCAGGAGGTGATGAAGCGGGAGGAGCTCACGTCGTCCGTGCTCGCTCGCATGACACCAGCTACAGAGACGCGCTTTGCGGACGGCACCGTCACGTTGAGCAAGACGCGTCTGCAGCCCGTCACCATGCAAGTCGTCACCAGAAGCGGGAACAAGAAGGTACCGATCGTTTATCGCGATCGTAAGACTACAGATAATTATAGTAATAATGTTAGAAAAAAAATATTGTTACCTGGTCCGGTTTATATACATTAGCTCAAAAGTCAATAATATTTGGTATCAAATACCTCCCCAGGTGACGCTGGTGTCTAACCTGCAAGGCTATGGGTTGGAGCTGTCGCGCCTGTCCCGTGGCTGGCAGGCTCTGGCAGGCGCGGCTTGCGGCGTCACGCGCTCGCCTGGCTCCAAAGACGACCAGCTTATGCTCCAGGGGGACCAGGTATGACTCCACAGCCGCCACGAGCCGGTTACCAGAAAAGATAAGATACTATGGAAAAAGAGGGTATTCTATCTCTTTCACCTCCTAGTGACCACCACTGTTTCTTATTTTAGTTAATAGTTTTTTTAATAGTCATGTGCTCCACCGACAAAATCAAATGTAGGCTATGGATTTTAATAGATAAATTAAAAAAATCGTATTTACCTTACTTAGGGTCTTAAGTTCGAGAATTTTTATATATATTTTTTTAAATATAATTTAAAACAATAGGTTTTCATACATATACCAGTTTTATTCAAGATTATAAAATCCTTACTATAGAAATCAAAATTATAACTTTTTTATATTACAATATTCTTAATTAATGTCCAAAATTCTGAACACTAATAGCTATATATAGTAAATAGTTAAAGGCATAAGAGTTTTCACCTCAACGTGGGTGTTTAACATTCAACAACAACATGTGGATGTAACATTATGGTCATCATCCCCCAGGATTACCCAAATATATCAGAAAAAATATGCATCAATTATGTAAAATTATCAGTCCTTTCTAAACTTACTGTGGTGTAATATTTTCAGACACATTTCGTGGCAAAGATGCTTATAGAGAAGTATGGACTTCCGAAGAAGTTCCTTGAAGGAGCAGACAAAGCCCTGAACAAGAAAAAGTAAACATGCTTAATATTGCTATTGTATATGTTGATAAATAAAACTGTCCCAAGGTTTTCCTTAACCTTTTTATTTATTTTTAATCCTATCCTATTCTTAAAGTATTAAAATTTAACATAATATTTTCAAAATTACTCTTTTCTAATACAAATATGGCCACAAAACATGAGACAATTGTTTACATAATGTTTGCAATTAATCTAATCTACATAAAATATAAGAAGAATAGTGAAATATGGAAGACCAAAGACTAATTGGTTACTATTCCTAATAATGAATATAAATTATTCATCACATATTTGAAATGTTATATATTTTTTTTTTCTATTTTATTGATACTAATATCTATATACATTCTCAATCACATAAAATATTATAATACTATACAAAACATATTGTATTTTATATCATAGCATAAATTGATTCATTTTACTAAACTACAGTTAGGGTGGGTTTATGTCCGTATCATCCTTATAAACAAATAATAATATAAAAACATAAAATTTAAACTTTTGTTTGTTCCAAATATGGAATTACAGTTATAGACTACGAAAAAGTTCAAAAATACCACAACCAGTAGGACTTATGTCTAGCTTAAATAATGTAACACTCAAAATAGTATTAGTAGTCAAAATTGCAACACTAATTTGTATTACATTTAGTTAAAAAATAGAGAGTGCTAAGTACAAAATATTTTGCTTATACTTTAGTAGATGTCTTAAACTTGAATGGTGTTTTGAAAGGCAATAAAGACTTCCTCCGAGTCTTCTTTAAATCAGGTGGAGCCTTAGGAGTTTGAGTATACTGCATCCTAGGTTCCAACTTGTTACCACCATTACCTCCACTTACCTTAGATTCCACTTCCCACTTACTTTTAGACACAACACTTCTAGAATCATTAGAATCTTTTGAAGAGAGACTGCTCTTGGATGGTGTCTTCCTCAAGTCCTTATTTGTTATGTCACTGAACACTTTACCTGAGATCTTTGCCTGTTTTGATGGAGATGAATGGTTACTTTGCAATGCAGTTCTCTTCTCAGATGTTATCTTCTCTAAGTCCAAGTACTTAAACTTTGAAATATCTTTAAAGCATTTGTCCTGTGTTTTAGATACAGATGGCTTATTTTTTACATTTTCCAGTTCATAATATGTCAATGTAACACTATCATCACTTTCAACAAAGGGATTGCTTGATGTAAAGTGCACTTTCTTGGTAGATGTCTCTGGGAATATACTTCTACGAGGCATGTTATCTTTAGTTATCTTAGCAGCTGTTATAATAATGCTGTCATCCCCTGGATCTGCTGATAGAGAGCTGTCCAGATCCTCATATGCATAGCTTTTCCTTCTACACCTAGTACGTACTGAACTGGCTCTCTTTTGTCGCCGACGTGATATCCAATGATTTGTTTCTTCATTAGTTTGATGCAAAACTGGGGGTAAAGTTATTCCATTACTTTTCAAGTTATATTCCTCCATGGAATCATTGTGTGTAAGTATTTCAGTAGTTGGACTGTTTAAAACCTCTTTAGCAATGAGATCTCTCTCCCTTACATTTAATGATTCTTCTCTCTGCCTTAAAGCAATAAGTCTAGACATCCATTCTTGGCTCAATGTCTCCTCTGAAATTTTCCGAGGAACATTGTACATTTCCAATGCTTGTGTGTAAGGTTTTCTGGAACGTGGAACAAAGCCTGGTAGTTCTAATGCTAGGGCAGCTATAGTAGGAGACATAGGAGAGCCAGTGAAAGACTTGCTTTCCTCGATAATTGATTCACACTTCCATTTTGGACTGACATTACAGTAAACAGGGCTATCTATAGTATTTTGAAAAGATCTTGGAGGTGGTTCAATCATTTTAAGTGGGTTTATCATTTGCTCTACAGCCTTTTCAGAATCACACTTATTTTCTCCTAAAGATGTTTTAGAATTTTCATTTGACATTAGTATGGTTTTCAGACCAAGTCCTGATACTGTTTCAGTATTTGCAAGTACTGTTGGATGATAAATTACAACATCGGGGCGTATGTTAGAATTTTTATCATCAGTTATGAAACTTATAACATCCTGTAGGTCGTCACTGTAGCGAAACTCGCGGATTTTTTCGTCAGAAGCACCAGGCAGGTAGCACAAAGTGCGTATAACTTCCCCAACTCCTTGGATTAAGTTTAACGCTGGGGAGTCGTCGAAAAGATCAAAACAGTTAACACGTAACTCTCCATTCTCACTTACGAAAATTGATTTTGTTGTTATACGTTTTTTTAAGGAAACAAAACTTAAAGTATCAGCCGTCTTGCATGAACGAGCGAGCTCTAGCAGCAGGTACCAGATAAAACTTTCTGCAAAATGCTTGTCGGTGGCCTTGCATTTTACGATTAGCTCCTCGACACTATGCCAAGAATTGTATTCAAGAACAAAGTAAAGTGTCTTTGTCGGCCCATGTAATATCGTATCGTAGTAACGTAGGAAGTTGCCAGATAGCCTTTTACTTAATATTTTCACTTCATTATCAACGTTCTGTATTTGTTCATCGGAGAATACAGAGCAATTGTGCGCTTTCCATAAAAATATGTTGTTAGTGACCTTGTGCCTTACTTTATAATATGTGCCGTCGCAGAATACGTCAAGAACTTGATAATCTTTGAGTTTTTCCATAATTTCTGTATATAACAATAAATTTTATGATTTTTTTACATTTTGTAACCGAAACAAAGCCCCGAACTTTTTAAATTAAACGACCGTTGAAATTTAGAGATGTGCGTTGCGTCATTTAAAAAAACGATTATTTTAGTGTTGTTGCTACAAAATATATTTATTACGATTTTATAAGCGTCACAATATATGTTTAGTGCCAAACCTTTATTTTGTTTTACTCTGAGAATAGAGATAAGGAGAATTTACAGGAATTAAAGCATCATATGTGCTGATTTAAATAACAACCCAACACCACCCCAAAATAAATATATAAAATATCAAGAAGTTTTATTTAATAAAATTTTTGCCTAAAACAGTTTCAATGTTAATCGTGAAATTAAATAAATTTGCCGGAATAAAAAGCATAATATTTATGAACCATGACAACAACCTTTAAAACTAAATGCTGTTGAAATCTGTCCGGTATTTATTGGGTGATTCGGGAATCGTACAAACAAATATTGTCAAAAATATTTTTTTAAATCTGTTTATTTATTGCACAAGTGACAATATTTTTTTTTATATCGAATATTTATGTACCTATGTCACCTGCCATTACAACATCAGCGTTTTCATAGGTGTAATCAGTAATTTACACAGCATAAACTAAAAAAACAAAACATGAACCTCATCTTATTGACGTCAAAATACCAACCGAGGAGAAATCATAAAGATATAATTCTATGGAAGGAATATCAACACAGGAGTAAACAATAGAGAAACTTAAACAAATATACCATTTCCTTAGAAAAGAAATATCAAGAGCCGCGGCGATAGTTTAAATAAAGTCAGTTCAGTTCAGTATTTTAACCAACCAAACGCACACATAGTTCTAAACATTTTTAATAATCCGGCAACCATAAAATCGATCACAATACAAAAAAATATATAAAATAGTTTATTGATAGTAAAACAAACAGGTCGCAAGGGCCTCTGTATTGGGTGGTGTCCCGTATTACTGGGTAACCCCAAAGTTTTTTGGGGTTTTGGAAACTTTGCATTTACCGATAAGAGTCAGGAGTGGAGTCCTCAAGAGCGGAGTGGTTTCAACCATTACGCCCTTGAGAATTTCAGTGAATCCATCAAAATAAAATATTTCCTTCTTTTGCTTTTTAGTTAGTAAGTTGTTTCTTTATTACCGGACATGTAAATTATTGTTTGTTTGACGCAGACATAGGTATAGTAGTAGGGAAGCCCAAAAGGGGATTTTCGGATGAACGCGGTCGACTAAAATACAGGAGATTTCTTGTACCCAGGTAAGTACTTCTAGTAAATATGAGCATTCAAAACAGATATAAGCGGTCAGATTATTAAAAAAAAATATCATCATAAATTCTGGAGCGCATCAGATTAAGAAATGGAGAGTTAATTACATGCTAAAAAGTCGAAATTCTACTAATCTAACAGAGTTTAAGAGTTACAAACTGTAAAAAAAAAACATCTTGACAAAAAGTAATTTTGACATTATCGAGCGTGACATATGTGTTTTTATTTAAAGGGTCAAGGATAACGAAAGTATATAATCTGAAGATTTTCATAAACCAAAATAATATGACTTCGTCGATTAAGTTTAATGTATGCAGCTGCGCTATGCCTATATTTTCCTCTTTTTGTTTGTGTTTCTCTCTCACTCTTTCTCTATTTATTACTCTCCCACTCCGTCCCCTCTCCGGTTTCGGTCCTATTGACGCCAACTTGGGGGTTTTCCCCCTAAATTGGCATTAAATTGGCATTTAAACCTGCCAACTCTGAAAGTCCGTCTCCAACGCTCGGCTGGGTTGGAGACGGACCATATCGTTATCTTGAAGTTGCCAACGACTTCCGCTCTCCTGTCCCTCTAGACTTATTTCTAAAACTAAGTTTCACCACTTAAATTCTATACAATTCCAGACATTTCTACTTTTATTGTTATTGTCATTTGTGATAAGCCAACAAACAAACAACCAAATATAATACTTAAAAACTATTATTTTGCTTTCTAATTGTCTTTATTGTCGTTATTGTCGATATCTTTTAAGTTTCTTCCGAAAATCTAAATTTCCAATGTTGAAGAGATGTCACAACCTAAATTACTATTTGTATATATTTTTATAAACATGATAGTCACGTTATGCTCTTTTTTTTAAAGTTCAGGTTGCTTTTTTTTTATTTAGAATTTAAAATACTGCACCGATAGATCAATCAAATTTAAATATAAGAGTGAAGGTGCGCAAAATATATACAAAGTGAGTAAAATTGTTGAAAACATAATTATAAATACGAGGTTAATAATAAGTATTGGTACTACCTTTATAGGTCTAGCTTCGAAACGTGTGTATATTATGCCGACATCATTTAACACTTTATGAACAGTCACATCTACGAAACGGTGGCTCTGAGGTAAAGTGTTGATATTTTTTTTTTATTTAAATTTAGGTCCCCAATTTTTATACGGGGTAATCTTATGATAAAACTTATAACTATTGTTCTGAAATAGTGAAACACTTTTTTTTCTTTGAAATCGAGTATTTTTTTCCAAATACCGGAGCGTTAAGGATTTTTAAAATTAAGTTTTAAACAATTTTACAAATGTTCAGCTTGTTGCAAATTTATATATAATACCTTCGAATGTTTAGATTGATCGGATTATAACTACTACGCCTACTACTATTTAATATTTATTAACCCGATTTGAGATATTATTTTTGCATTTGACATGTTGTGTCATTACGATTAGATCCCAAAAAGCGGATAAACTATATTAAATTTTATTATTATTTTTACCATAAGAACTAGAAAATGCCTTATAAAAAAATGTTTAATGCAGTTCCTTTTTATAAAGGTATAAGACAGGTGCAATAAATACAATCGTAGGCTGACAGGGCAGATAAATGATTGTCTATTGTTCAACCTAGTTCCCAACCTGTAAAGCTCACCTGTCGGTAATTCAGGCTGAAGATTATTATTGATTACTAGTTGTGCCTGCGACTTCGTACGCGTAAATTTGGATTTATTTAACCCTTTAAAGTTTCATCAAAATCCGTCAAGTAATTTTTGCGTGTAGGAGTATTTCTAGATTTTTTTTTATTTTTAATCACAGGTATTTTTTTAAAAGAGTAAGTAGCCCTATTTCTTTATTGGAAAGGGTGTTTATTCATTCAGGGGAGGATCACTTTCAATTTGAAAAAAAGTGAGATTAGAGTGCACAAACATACAGACATACAGACAAAATGAAAAACCATTGTTTTGGGTTCTGTTACTCTTATAAAGGCCCCCCTTACGTTTTTTTTTTAATATTTTTAATGTACAGAAATCGATCAGTGACAGTTATTATATTAATTAAATTACAATTAACAATCATTATTAAAAAGTTCCTATTTAAAAAATATAGCAAAATCAGTAATATGGCAAAATATGCAATATCGCTTTCCAGTGTTCAACCAGTAATTCTGAACGTAATAGACTCATGTAGTCCAGTCTGTGGACTAGTACGAATGACGGTTAACATTAAATATAAGTCTACTAAGGATGTATGTGTATACTATAAAGAAAAAAAAACAAGTAGAAAAATTAAAAATGTTTATTAGTGAGTATAAGCGTGTATGGGCACAGCTGACTAGCGGCTTCCAATATACATATCACATGATTTCTTTCTTTACATTTTGTTTCGTAGAGACAAACGATTTTTTTTATTGTATATCTTTCATGCAGACTCTGCTGTTACGTACAATACTTGTTGTTTTTAAATAATATATGTTATGCGAATTAATTTAATACAAATAAATAACCTAAAACGTTTAACACTTCTCCGCGAGACGTTTATTATACCAAAAGTATTGTGCGAACAAAGCTCTACTTATTCTATATTTAATACTTTTTAAATACCTACAATAAAACATTTATTTACACAATATTTGTATATAAGAATCATTGACTAGAAATCGTGTCTGGAAATAAAAATACAACGAATCCAATAATTAAATGTATAAGAGGAACATGGTCACTGCTGACAGCGCGCAGGACATTGGAATGGACAGTTTCCATCTTTGGTAACACATTTGAACACTTCGATTCACCGCTCAATCGTTTGCTTCTAAGCCACGGAATGAGATAATTGTGCAAAACTTCATCGAGCTCCCGTTCTTTCGTCCGTCCGTCTGTCCGTCCGTCCCGCGCGGACTGTTACGGCTATAACAACTATCTAATATCACTCGCTTCGACGGACGCAGCGTAGAAGCAAAAATAAAATTTGCTAAAAACAACAACGGTAAAATATATAAATACAAAACAAACGACAACCTAAATAGACTAAAAACAAAATTCTTAGAAAAATTGCAAGGAAATAAAACAAATTCATACTTTCCGAGACGAGCTCATCACGAACAGAACTAGAATAATATTGAGATCATCGTCGCTATCGTCTGGTTGAAATTTGTGACGAACATGTAAAATAAAGTAACGACTATATATACAAATAACGTATCTGCTGGAGATACGTAACGCGAGTGAGCGAAGCGGGTCCGAGCATTAATATCAATTGTATAAAAATATCCGTCCGAGACCGCGTCGTAACTGACGGCACAGTTCGACAACTTGCAGTACGGTATACACGTACCGACCATTTCATTCACATATTCCTATTAATTGGCATAAATAAGCACATATCAGCATTACGAACCACGAGAACAATCTCGGCTTATGATGATTTTACATAATATAATATTTTAGATCCGAGGCGATTCGACGTTTATTTTATTCATATATCTATCTATTTTACATTTCGTAATTTATTTTGATAGCTTTAATGGACTAAATACATATTTAGTTTATATATCATCTATTTCTCTAACTCATCATGTCATAGGTGTCCGATGTCGGTTGACATCGGATCGACATAGCGAAGAATCCGACGAGCCCGTATTAACTCGTCGATAACATCGGCAAGATTCCGGACAACGTATGAACCGCCTCTCAGTCTACGATGCGGACTCCGTGAGGCACATGTTCAATTTTTAACAGGTATGGGACGCGGGCGGAGGTTTTGGGGCGGCGGTATGGGGGGAACGGGGGGAGGCGGTATCGCTGTTCTACCGCACGCCGGCGGTGCCGAGGCGCGGGTGCGCGGAGGGAGCGCGCGCTCGAGCGCTAACGCGTCCGCGCTCCAGACTCACCTCCTTCTTTCCGACGGCTTCCGTCCCCTGAAACATAAGGAGATCGGTCAACACTCGGTGTCGCGGTTCCTATTTTCCGCTATGATACCGACCTTGAGCGAGGCGTGCGTGCGCGGCGCGGGCGGAGCGCGGGCGGGCGCGGGAGATGCAGCAGGAGCGGGCGCAGGCGCGGGCGCGGGGGGCGGCAGGTGACGGCGGGCGGTGGGCGGCAGCGGCAGCGGGCGCAGGTCTAGCAGGTTGTGCGCACGGCGCCGCGGCTCGCAACCGGCCATCGCCAGCGCGCACGTGGGCCGGCGCGCGCCTGATGCAACCGGCCGTACGGAGAGCGGCTCCGCTCCGCTGCGCAGGAAAGTTAAAGGTGAGCGGGCTGCGGTAGGGACGGAGACCCGGCGGGCGGTGCCGTCACGAACCTGTGCTCGGGCGCCTCCCAGACGTCGGCGTCGTCGTTGTAGCGTAGCCTCAGCACAGTGGCGCGGCCGGCCTCAGGCACGAAGCTGTCGGCCAGCAGCAGACGCCGCCGCAGCTCGGCCAGCAGCGCGGCGTGCAGTGCCTCGTGCTCGCGGCGCTCCGCGTCGTGCGCCTCGCGCTGCTCCACGCCCTCCTCGCGCAGACACGCGTACTTCGACAGACACTTCTTTAACCTGGAGAGAGACGCCGCATGAGACGACTCGGATGCGGTGACAATGAACATTTTGACTGACGATTAACTAGCGATACCTCTGCGTCTTGTGGTCGACCTCCTGCTGCAGAGTGGCGAATGTGTTGGTGACGATGGCGGTCGTTTCCTCCTCGAGATCTATCTTCTGCTGCATCTCAACCTCTCTCTTCTTTCTCTCCGCTATCTCCGAGTTTCTTTGCTCCAAGATCTGCTGCGTTTCGTTCAAGTTGTTTATTAGATCCTTGCCTCCGCCGCCCTGCACTAATCTCTCCTCGAGCGCTTTTATCTGCGTCTCCAATTCCTCGGTCTTATTTTTTTCTTGTTCTATCGTAGACTCTGCCAGGATATGTTCGCTCTCGATACTCGCTGTATCCTCCTCCCCTGGAACATAAAACGAGTGCTGATAAGGATGAGAGACTTCCTACCGCCCGTTTGTCTTGCTTCTTAGTGTGAAGTGTTTATTGCAATAAACACTTCACACTAAGACGTACGTACGGTATATAGTTTTAGTGTATAGTGTGCAATGTAAAGTGTGCGATATATGTATTTTGAATGTGCAGTGTGTAGCGTGTATAGGTCGTACCGCCGGGGCGCATCTTCTTTACTGTCGGACGAACTCTCTTGCGTCGCTCACTGGCGTGTCGTCGCTCGATGAGAGCTCGCAAGCGCTCGATCTCCGCCCGGTACTCGTTCAATTTGGCGTCCTTTGGATCCTCGTTACGTACCGGCTTGTTCTTTATCGCTGCAATATAAGAAGAGTGGTAAGGATTGGGCTGACCGATAAGACTATTCATCTTGTTATGTAGTGCGTACCTTTAGCTCGGTGCGCGTATCGCAGCGTGGTGATCGTCTCGTCGTAGTTGTAGGAGGCGGGCCCTATGTTTGCAATCATAATGGTCTTGCTGTTACCACCTAGTGAATCCTGAAGTATTCGGGTCAGCTTCGAGTCTCTGTAATAATCAAATGTAGACAATATATTTGCGCGAATGTGTGTGTGGTGTGGTGTGTGTGCGGCGTAGTGTGTGTGTAAGAGCGAGAGTAAATGCACCTGTAGGGCACATGCGGGCTGTTCTCTGCTAGCGCGGAGATCACGTTCCCCAAGCTGGAGAGCGCCTGGTTGATGCGTGCGGCCTCTCGCAGCCGCTCGGCACCCGCGCCTGTCTTGCGCTGCCGCTCGCTGCCCGCCAGGTCCACTAGGTTCAGCTTGCCCACACTGCACAGCAAATGAAAACAACAGTATAGCGGATAAAAAATATACTTTCATCAACTTAACTTATAAGCTTTCACACCTAAATTTGGAAAGCATATCTGAGACTTAAGTATGTTACGTCTTTTCTTAACATTATCTGTGACTTAAAAACGAGGTCGAGAGCCTGAGAACCAAATGCTAATCCATTTAAGATCCTGTCGATCGGAAATGCCTATTGAATACATTGACCGGTTAGACCGAGGGCTGAGCCCCAGCTCTCGGCGCGATTCTATTGGCGCTTCCGTTGAAAATTATACTTTATAAATCAACACACGTGCTATGTAGAACGTAACGCATTATGTAAACACTTCAAATAAAGGCTTATTGGTGTGAACGATATAATTAGAGAACAAGTAAAACAAGAATATAAAATGTGGATACATCAAAATGTTTTTTATTTATTTTTAATGTTACTATAACAAGATACCTTAGAAAAAAACCGGTGAAACAAACTATTCCCTTGCCCTTGTTCTGGTCTTTTAAAGGCCTTAAAAAACCTATATTATTTTACATAATGTAGTAAAATTTTAGCAAGTAACGTAACAGCACTCAACAATTTAGAATGAATAAAATAAACACAAATGTTTTTTTCAATGCGTAAAAATGACGAAATGTCAAAAAATAAAACATGATGTTTGTTGATTCAAATAGTAGATACCTAATACATATGCATATTTATTTTGGCTTATTATTATTTACTTCCTTCCCAAACCCCACTATCAATAATCTGATAGCCATAACCGACCGACGGCTACAAATATTGTCTACATGAACTTTAGGCAACTAGCTTGTAACATACAGCCAATGTAGGTTTTAAAGGACATAACATGACGTCACAAGTCGTTTACATATTATAAAAGACGTAGAAAAAACGATCGAATATTCAGTGACGTACGATGCGCGTAGGTTTTACAGCTTTAGTACTAAATCAATTATGGAGAGTAATTGGAATATGGAAATCGATAAACTTTATTAGAAAAACAATCGTCGTGTTTTGACAGTTAAGGCCCCGGTTACATTGTTTATGATTGTTATTATTTTTGCCGCGTAAAAATAGTAAATATTAATTATATGCATACGAATTAATGAAATGAATACATATTTATTACATGTTTATTATTTATAAAATATCAAGTCAACATTGACTTGAAATGAAGCTGAATTGCTTAATTGATTTTATTAAGCTTTATTTAACACATTATTTATAAGATTTCTTTGACTTCTTTGACATAAATCCTAATTTTTTCTTTACTTCTTTACCGTGTCGTGTAGCCAAAAAAAATAGAAATTCTTGAACCGAATATATTTGGCAAAAAAAAATTATAATTCGGCCGAATACGAATAGCGAAAAAGATGCCGAATACACCGAATACTTATCGAATATTCGGCGCATCTATAATTATTATCATCTTAACTGCATGTACTTAACTGCACTAAGTATGTTCTCGCTAACGTCCGTAATAAGGAAATATTGGGTATTAATTTTCGCTCATTTTATTGACCTTTAATATCCGATTTATATTTACAGTTCATTCAATGTAAATGCTAAGATAATTATTGGCAAGACCCTGATATATTTTGAGTACCAAATAAAATAAAAGTATTGACTGTAAATTTTATAGTCGTATAATTCTTGTGGAAGGAAATAATAAGATTATTTAATATTTATTTTTCTTAGTTCTACTGACCTAGAGTCTAAGTCGGCAAACACATATAATAAAAGATTATAAATAATATCTGTGTTAAGACATTACCTTACTAGTAACAAATTTAAGTTATAATCTCCACTGATAGAGTAGCTTCAGGTCAGGGCACTCTTCAACTTTCAGGGGTGCGTTGTAATTGTTCCAAAATTTGTTGAAAACACTCCAACCCCATTGCAAAATATCATGACCTTGACGCTTGTAAGGTTGTCTCAAGTAACAATAACTAAATTATCATTAATCTACAATAGTTTTTAATAAAGTAAATTTATTCATTAATATTAAATACAAAAGAATTTAATGAATCTTAGAAATATAGAAAACTAATTTGAATATTGTAAAAAACAGACAAATTTAATATTATTTTCCTCAATATCGATATTTAAACACACAGCGTGCACAATGTACTCAATCAGGCTTCATTTTAAGTAAATACATACAAGTGCAGGTGTCAGCAGATGCTAACAGCTGTTGTAGTCGGAAGTGTTATATCATTTATTATCTGTCTTGGGTCTCCCACGCGCTTTGCGAACCTTGATGGCCATAGAAACGTACGATCTATTGAGGGATTTCATTATAATTCGATTTAACCTAATAGTTTCAATGTAACTTCAATGTTAGTAGTAATAATTATATTTTTAAATTTCATACTGTGACTTATAAAGTTTGAGTGTACAGTACCTACTACGTATTATGATACGATTATCTCGCGACCTTAAGATAAGTATTTCGACAATCGCTTACCGTTTTACAAGACAGTTATATTTATAATTGATATTGTGCTATCAAAAGAATTAACTTTAATTGATCTTAAGATAACATAATAAATGCCTTGTCAAAAACCATTTGATATCTCAAGCTATTCCTTTGTAAAAAAAACTTATTTAATATTATGTTTTATCCTATTATTCCTTAGAAAATTTTGTTATTAGATTAGTAATATTTTTTTTTATTTCTCATTTTTTTGTATATATAACTGCTATTTTATTTTGGGTTTGTTATGCACCTTTATGTATTTACTGTTTATTTGAGGACTTGCTGGAAGAGAATGCTTGTGGCATTATGCTTGCCTTTGCAGGATGTGCGCAAATTTTTTTAAATAAATAAATATTTAATCTCTATTAAAATGCGCATTTAAAAATATATTTAAAACCCAGTGATAAAAATAAAAAGCGATTGCAAACAAAACATAAATAACACAACTTTCTTCTGTAGTTTAAAATATTGTTTCGGCGAGCGTGGTCCGCTACGATGCACTACAAAAATGCGATTACGAAATATTTGTTCCGATTTCTTTTAAAGTAATTAGTGTTACACTCGTTCAATTACATTAACTAACTTAAGACTAGTTTAGTTGACGGCTGTCAAACTTATTGGGAGGTTCCTTCCCGCGGAAAGTTGACATTTCATTCCTCACTGCTTGTAGACATGGAATTACTTATTACAGTGATTTCTACATTTCCTATTAACAATTAAGGAGGTACCTAAATTATTTCAGCAATAAGGTGTAAAAAGTGAAATGAAAAACGCGAGCCGTTGCGGTTGACCGCCCGCGTTTGCACCTGAAGGCTGACCTAAGACTACCCCACAGTCCACACAAGACGTATAGACAAACTGTGAAATATATAAATTATGTGATAGGTTTTATGATATATTGTATTTTTTTAAACTTTGAGCAAAATAATATAAATCTAAATAATAAATATGCATCTTACTTTCATTACAGGTTAGTTAAATAAAAGTAATATTATATAGGTTATTGTAAAACAAAATACTTAGTACGAAAAATACTATATGTATATTGGATTTTGTACAAAATGTGTGTATATTAATTTTATAAAAAAAAACTATATTAAAAACAGTACTGGCCGTACACATTTATGTACACACATACGTAAATATTAATGTAGGGTAAGTAATAAAATCAATATCATACAACAGCTGTTTGTTATGTAATACACTTTAAAACCGGCCTTGCCCCTTGTTGGTTGTGGTGAAATTAAAGTCAAATAAAACATGAGGTCAGCGCTGACTAGCCGGGGAGGCGTCACGGGTGGGGTTAACCACTGAAGGTTAAGGTACTGGGCATCTTGATGTGATTCTCATTTAGATTAAGATAATTTTTCAATGTCAACATTCAATTGGCTTATATTAAGCTGGAAAGTTCATAAATCGCTCCACTGACCAAGTAGGTATACGATCTTTTAATTTTGTTGCCCAGATAAAATAAGATACCAAAATAATTAAACATGACAACGAATTATATGTTATATATTTTACCTCCATAAGTCATCTTCATGTAAGGAAATCCGTGTCGACCAGCTCATTTTAATCCAACAAACTTTATAACCAACCACAGTCTAACAGTTATTGAAATAATTTATTTAATATACCAACAGGTCAATATATGTAATCTTCCTTAATCATGTCATCTGGATACCACAACAACATTACAAAACAAACAGATAACATTCTACAGTATTTTTGGCTATGCGAGTTCCATTGGCGAAGGTCGCGAGAGTATTGCGGAATAGCTCACGCGTCCCGAAGGCGCTGCGGCTGCGTCAAGATGATACAGTCAGAGCTTCGCCCACGAAGTCACATGTTACTTCTAATGGAAGATGACCTCATTTTAAATTCTGGAGACTTTATCATTTTATAAGGTCAGATTATAAGAAGAACTATGTCGGTCAATGTTTCTAAGACAGATCTTAAACTTTTGTAATCTGTACCTCTAGTACAAGTTTTGACGTTGCAAAAACTATGACAGCTTTCGAAATGGAATCAAAATCTATTGATATATTTAAAAAAAAAATGTATTTATCTTTAGTTATTTAGGAACTTAAATATATATTTATTTTTTTTTTAATACGGCAGTAATAACTAAAATAATAAAGATCGTATCTAAGTTCCCATAAGTTTAATCAAAACAAGTCTATGGATATATTTTACATTGAGATAATTTAAAATATAACTTTCTTTATGTTAAAATATTGTTAAGAGAGTACAAAACCTATTTTATTTTAACCTTTGTTAGTTCGCACGAAACTGAGGAACGCTTTGTGCTCCGTCCCTTCAGAAAATTGGATGATTTAAATGACAACACATAAAAGAAAGGTTAGTGACTTATGAAACGTTTTACATACTAAAAGATAGCACTATGAAAACATTTACTTTCACTGAATAGATTTTATATATATTTTTAAATATTTAAGAAAATCTTAACATTAAATAAATTTATATATATGTTGAAATTAGGGAATACCAACATTTAGAAAACAAAAGGTATTTAGAAATGTCATTATTGTTACATTACAAGTAAAACTTAAACTAGGTAAGTAAGCGTAACGTTACGAAGTTTATAAAGAACACATTTCTTTTATGGCAATTTGTACCAAATAGGGCATGCAAGGTTAGGGACATAGTGTATTAGTCTTAAACTATAATAAATATGAGTCTTGTCCGTCTATTTGTCACAAGGTCTTATAGCAGTTATATTCTAGTCTGTATTTAAAAAAAATATTTTTTTTTCTTAAATAGTGCCAAATTATGCAACTTCGTACTAATATTCAGAGTCGAGTGTTCGTAATTTTTTACAATAGAGAAGTTACATTTATAATGAACATTAATATAACATTAGCATAAAAGAGAACGAGGCCGGGTTGAAAGAGTTACTTCTATGAAAATTATGTAAGTTAATTGAATAAAAATCGATTTTATGGAAGTGGGTTAAGTTGGGTACGACACAGTATCCTTGGGGATAGCATGTTTAGAATTTATTGGTTTATAGTAAAGTCAATTTGACTTTACTCGATTATAATTTGATTTTTTATACTATTTGTCGGAATCGCATTAAATAATATTTTTTGAGCCAGTACCTATTTCGAATGCTTTTCAGGACTTCTAGATACGAGTATTTAATTGTCTTAATATTTTCTCAAGAAACGAGATTTAACCGTTTTTTCGTTTTTTTTTTCTTATTTTTTTTATTAGTTATAAAAATAATACCAAACAATTAAATTAGTTCTTAATCTATTATAAATTACATCTATTATACATATATTATAATATGTGATAAACATGACTAACTCCAATTTAAACAATAAAGTACAACAAAAAAGTCATCAAAGCAGACTGAGTGTTTTAGACAAAGGATGTGATGACAAAGCGGTCGATGTACTAACTGGCTGTAGGTTCATTAGCGGTAATTGGATATTGGGATGTATACTTCAGTGCTCTTTTAAAGGCATCTAAGGTCTAGATCTATCTATTTTTATTATATATTCTGTTTATTGAAAGAAATATTCTTTAGTATTATAAATAGGTCATCAGTGGATGCTTTTAAAAACACAGATCAAAATGAAAAATATTTTTTTGTTCGGATATAGTGTAGAAAAAGAAGAACTAGAAAACCTTTTAAATAGTTCATATTATAAAATGTATTTTTAAGTAAATAAATATATTTTAAACATGATAACAGACAAAGAAAAAATATATCTGCAAGACGTGATACGCGGGTATGATGCTATAAATGAACACAAAACCGAATCTAGATTAGGCCAGTAACGCTAGTTGATGTGATAAAAAGAATAAAAGTTTTTACGAGGATACACCACAGCTTAAAAACATACATACAGTAAGCAAAATGGTCATTGTGTTCTCGTTGAAACACCAACATATAATTTTTCAGGAATCTTCCTGTAGAGCTGTTGCGTCGCCAAATTATTATCAATATGTTAAATATTTTTTTATATTTCAATTTATTTTCTATAATATACGACCATTGTTATAAGGAGCAAAAATATATGTCTGTATAAATCTGTTTAATATAATTAAATTTATTTGAATATTTTGTAAAAGATAAATAATATTATATATTTTAATTACCACATCTATAATTTAATTACCGGCAAAGAATTTTAAGCTATGGCTATGACTTTTTTGACAATACGATAACGGACTATGTGTTCTGAGGCTGCCTATAATATAATACATTTGAATTGACACTTAGCGTTTGTGATTTATCTCCAAGTTGGTATGACTGACCGTATGCGGTTGGTAGCGCGGTGTGCGGTCTCGAGGGTGACGAGGAACACAGCATGGGACCGCGAGGAGTGCTCGTTCATGTCGGTGCGGGCAGCAGCGCGGTGCTTGTTGCCGGCTGACATCACACGAACCATTTCCGCGGCTGACTTGCACACCACCGACGTCATCTCCGGGATGTAGAAACCGTTCAGCTCCTGTGTACAACCGGCTCTATAGTTGATATATGATGTTGATTAGTTGTCTGTTATTAGCTTGTACAAAATATGGGCCATTGTCTTACCATTATAAGTTTATAATATGACGCTCTAAGTTAAATAATTTCATTGTTCTTCAAAGAGGAGCTAGTTTTCTCAATTAAGTTGTTACGACACTAATCGCAGTTGGTAATTATTGCATTATGACATACTGAATCTTTATTTGTACACGTTACAGAACGTTTGTAGTCATGTGCTAAAATTACTGAGGATTTAAAAAAAATATAGCATTTTTATTTTGACAGGGCAGCAAGAGCAGGCATGTAAACATTGTAGCTAATTAAAAAGTTAGACTGTTTTTATAGTTAGAAGAAATTTGTATTTTTTAAAACCAATTGTTGCTACTCTAAATAAGGATCAGACAACAACAACTAAAAAAATATATATTTAGTTTGGTTTTTCTTAAATGTATACTAACACCTTAACATATATAATAAAATATTCCCTTCTTTGGATATGATGGAAATCAATAGCAGTCATAAGATCAAACAGCTAGGAATACTCCCCGGGATAAATTAGATTAACGACGCAGAGATATTTGTCCCTATGCAACGTCTCAGCCGTTTATTGAGTCGTAGGTTCCTGACTATTCCGCACACATACATACATACCTCTGCTTCGCTTCTGTTTGACTTTGTCTCTTCGGCCAGTATTTTGTATTAAAAGATTTTTGCATTTCTAGTACTATAATCCAAATTATTTAAAACTTTTATTATTTAAAATAACATGTGCAAAAAATTTAAAAATAAATTCGTTTTTAATTTAAAATATGTTTAAAAAAAAAAATGTATGCAGAGCTATATTTTAATGCTAACAAAAGTCTCCTGTAATGTTTTATATAAATTGGGTAAGACCGAAAAAATCAACCATGTAAGGATATTTTGTTATTAAAATATCTTTCTCTATATAGAACTCAAAACAATAACCATTTCCATTTTTAGCTCGATTTAAGATTTATTCTGGATAATGGATATTACTTGTTTCTCCGACAAAGAAGAAATAATTATCTATCGCATCATTAGTGTTTAAACGACATCATGATTCAAGGCTATCATATTTTACTTGTCAATTCATTTCTAAGCATTTACTTTAAAAATCAATAAACAATACGTAATTAATTGCCTTGATCTTTACACACTAGCTCTTCACGTACCGTCCACTCTAACAAGACCTTGTAAACATATAAGATTTCAATCATGCTTCTTGCATGAAACCGCTACCGTTAAATTGGTGTATCGTGGAGATATAATTTTTGCACAACATAGATAGGACGCGTATAATTAACGGCTCATCCGCACCACACGCTCTTACAACGCAAATTACCCCAAATTTACCAACTTGTAAGAATGTTAGATTAAGTTTATATGTTATCTCATTTTCAATTAGATTAATCTCGCTTTCGTTACAGATTGTACAATTGCTGAAATGATGTAACCACGAAAATTTAATTTACTAGCTAGTAGCATCATATTTGTGACCATTCCAGATGAAAGAATAAATGTAAAAGCATCTCAAAACAATACTCTCATAGTGATCGTTGTATAAAAAGAACTCATTTCGTAGTCTTTGACACGTTCACGCCTTGAAAAAGAAAAACAGATAAAGAGAAAAAAAAGTCGTTTATGAGGCACACGGCAAATGTTTTCACAGCTTTATTAATTGTAACTGTAGTGATGTACACAACAGACACAGTGTGTCAGGCCGAGTGCAGTGCCTCGTGTATAATGCATTAAATGAAATTGAAGATTGGTGAGTAATTAATTTTAAGTAATTACGCTTTCGTTAGCACCACACGCGTCGCTTCGCACTCGTGCGAGATAATTGCGACGTCTTGCAAACATGTGCTCAGTGCCGTGTTTGCTCTGTTAATGTTGAAGTGGACATTGTTTTATCTATGTATATCATATTATTAGATTTTATTTTAAAATAAATATATATTTTCGGAACAAAGATCAGATTTAGTGAGAAACCTCGCGAATAACATTTATTGGTAATTCATTTTTATTTTCAACCATTGCAATATATTTATTTCCATCATTTTTTGTTATTGCAAACTTTAAACGATTCAATTATCGAAGTGTTTTTATAGAGACGATCTCTAATTACAAGATCGTTGAAGGTCATTATCACTTCTAGAGTCACTGAAGGTGAAACCAAACTCACTAAAATTTAAATCTTCTTATTGTACTTGATAAAGATAGATTCATTTAGATTGAATACTGAGGATATATATTTAACATTGTAATAAATAGTTTTATTAGATAATATCGTTAGTGTTCGCAGTAAAAGATAATAGTTCGCTTCACATAAATATAAATCTCACGTCTTACGTCAGTAGTTGTATTTTATATAGGTAGGTAGGTATAATAATATAAAATACAACTATGTACAACTAATACAAAATATATATCTATATACATATTACATAACATCTATCCTCGAATTGTTTTGCTAGTAAATACGATTTCTCAGCACATGAGAAACAAATAAAAGTCTATAGCATTATTCGTTTCTATAATTATACGACAATTTAACTACAGGGAAAATTATAACATTCAAATAGCCGATAAGCTTCGTTTTATAGCCAGCCACGTTATTATAGTACCTCTGTGTAAATGTTTATGAATGACTTCATATTGTTTGTTAATTCATATTACTTATCCAAATTTTGGATCACTTCACTTCATTGAGTTAGGTATATTGGACTGGTGCCAGAAGACGAAGTTCCAATTAGCGAGAATAAAGAAAAGTTGATATTTGAAAATTGGCAAAGTAATCTCGAATATATTGTTATCGTTGCTATCGAACGGTTATCAATACATTAGGTACTGATAAGGTATAAGTATTATAAAAAACAAAGGTATAAAATAAATATATACCGATACATTTGATATAATTTTATAATACTTTAGATATTTGATTTGATTGTCGATTATTTTTCTCGAGTACAAGATAAATTTTGAAGGCAACGTAAAATTATACGTAATCATGATAGTTTTAGAATGAATTAAAGTCAAATAAAAAAAAACTTCGCCATAAAAATATGTATTTTTGGCAAGGTCCCAGGTATGATGTTAAGATGATGTTAAAATGCTCGTTGTATGTAATCTTCATGTTGATGAAGGACATATTTACGCAGACAGTGGTTACTGCGTGTGACAACATTTGTCAATATTATTCTCAATACAACATGCGTATCTGTACTGTGCTTATTATGCAGTTTCGAAGGTTTCTTTGGTTTCAACAAACCGATCTGCGCTGAGGTGTTACATCACCGCGGTTGACAATGACTAGTTAATACCTTACTGTTTGAAGTTAGCACCTTGTGTTTATTTTTTAACATAATACTTAATATGGCGGTTCGTCTTCCGTATTTAAAACTTTATACATATTTAGTACAACTTAGTAAAAATATAATGACTTTTCAGGTAAAAATAATTTAGTTTTTTGTTAATTCTACAAAATACAGATCTCACAATGAGTTGCATTTTAGGATTATGATTTTTGTAACGTAACCTTCTTAACCTACCTGGTTTTTAATTGATGTGAAATAAAAAATGGCAAATATGTTATTGTGAGCTAAAACAGACTAAAAACATAAAGTTACCTGTCCTCTAATGGTGAGCTTCTTGCAGTCCTTAGCCAGCAGGTCGCGGATGTCCTCGAGGTACAGTTCCACGTAGGAACAGGACACGAGGTGCGTGACGTCAGGCGAGGCGGTGTTCTCGATGTGTGCCCAGATGTGCCGGAAGGCTCGAGGGATGATGCCCTCGTGGTCTGCAGTGCCCTCCATCGTGTGTGTCTTGCCTGTCCCGGTCTGTCCGTACGCAAACACGCACCCGTTGAATCCATCCAGCACTGAGGCCACCAGCGGTCGTACCTGGACAGATTACCATGACAATAACATTTCCTTTCTTTTATTAGGATTATAGAGGATCATACAAATATTTGACACCTATAAACTTTGTCCGTTGCACGCGAAACTCATGAAGTAGCGAAAGCTATTGAGAAAAAACAGCAATACATGTATTGATTCAAAATTACAGATGCACATAATTGAATGCCAAAAATATAGTATACATATGCATGCATTTATGTGTTTTTAGACATTTGAACCAATGACTCCGACGGTAAATTCTAAAAATGTATATAGCATGCACATCATGGTCATGAGACTGTGTGTACACCTTTGTACAAAATTTGAAGTTATAAGTCAGAAGCCTCAGGAGTTATGAAGAGTACAAACGGACGGACAGACGGATAGATATCCCTGTTGGTTCTATAAAATAGCTTTCGATACTTGATAAATAGCAGTCGTAGATATTATATTAAAATTTTGGAAGGGATACGTAGATTTGACGGATTAAATCAGGTAAACATATTAAGTTGCAAAACTTTTAAAAGTAGGTTAAATGTGTTTTGCGGTTAGCAATTATATCTAAGCGGGGCAAGGCTGAGGAAACGCTAGAGTTTCAGAAGCGGTCATCATAGTGAGCACCGGACACCGAGCGTCGATCAGATAGTCAATGTTTACAGACTGGGACGCTTCAAATACTTTCAAGAGTAAGCGTTTGTAAACATATGAGATACGAGTAAATACAAAAATATTTACAATTTTTACGTCTTTCATTAAATAAGCATAGGTACCTACCTCGCTATAAAACACTGCACTAAAATCCGTTTAATTATTTAGTTAAATGAGGTGTTGTTTAGCATCTCAATGTGTTTATATTTAGATATAACATAGTATCTGTAACAGAGATGTGTTTCTACATTGAAGATATTTTTAAAATCTGTTTATGTGTTTTATTGTTTGTACGTAACTACCGAATAGGTATTATGAATTTTTTTTGTCATCTTTGAGATATTATATAATACGGTTAACAGAATTGATTGGTTGCCAAGAAATAAATAATATTTGAATTGATTTGAACGAAAGAATGAAAAGAACGTAAAGAGTTTCGGAACTCTTAATTCAATGCCAGATTCTGACCTTCAAAGTATAATTTTGAACATAAATATAGACCGAATGAACTGAAGCGTGATAGACTATTGTATGAATTTGGGTGATTGTGTAAACTGACGTAATAATTAAGGTATGTATGTATATTCAGGCAGCCTTGGATGTAGCAGTCG
Organism: Napeogenes inachia; assembly: GCA_959347355.1. NCBI lineage: Eukaryota > Metazoa > Arthropoda > Insecta > Lepidoptera > Nymphalidae > Napeogenes > Napeogenes inachia. Next base: position 16,540,565 of record OY365793.1, on the reverse strand, counting down.
GCGCGTGCGCAGGTAAATCCGCGCGGGCCCTGAATCAAAGCGTCCAACAATGAACAGTTTAGTGAACAAAAGGCAATTATATTTAACAAAAGCATATTTTCGGTAAGCGCTATGTTTTGTATAAGCAATGTTCCATGATTCATTGCATGTCTAAGCTTGTATGGAGTGGTTTATTGTCACTAATAAAATACTGTCATCATTTTGTCTTCCCTGATCTCAAACACGTATTGATATTCTTTTTATTAATAAAAATTATATAAGTTGTTACCAATTAAATGTTTGAGATAATTGATGTAAGATAAATTTTTATGCAATTATTGTATAAAATAATATGATTCTTATAACATCTCTGTTAAATTATAAATATGTAATAAGCAATGAAGCCTATACAAGGTAATGATGAAGAGTATATCGCTCACATTCGATGATGAAGGTCGAAATCTGAAAGCCTTCGCCCACCCTCATGAGTCAGTGTGAAAAACAGAACCTTCGGTATTGTCAAGGCCTGCCATTGAAAGAAGTCGGATGTTTTTATAAGTTATGTTACGCGTAGGACGTAAATAAATTTAAAAATATGCACTACCTAAATAATATTAAGATAAACCTTTAAAAGGCTTTGATGATCAAATGTACTAAAAATAACATAATAAAATTAGCATATGATAAAAATAACATAATATTGGAAGCTGCAATTTTTGTATATATAATAAAATAAATAAAATCCAGAAACCGGAAAAAAATATTAATTATTTTTAGTTTATTATAATTATAAATTCAAGTAGAAGCAATTATTTACTTCCTCCTTAGTATGAATATTTATTATCTTAAAATAAATAGCCGTGACTCGTTATTGCAAGTGCCAATATTTCTTGGCTGTTTTGCAGTTTTACGAGAAATTTTAAATAAAATATTAAAATAAATGGATCAATGGACTTGAATTTTTGAATTCCCTAAGCCGTGGCTTTAGAATTGTAATTTAAGCGATTCTCCAACAAATTAACATCAACTAAAATTTTCTTCACCTAAATATAATGTGTAACGTACAATTTCTCATTATAAATTTATTGTAAAAGTTAACCCTTAACATTACAACTAATGTTCATTGTACAAATATTACCTACCATCAGCTATGGTACCTAACAGTTTCATTGTAAAAACTGACTTACTAACATTTTGCAGATATTGTATTACACACACATCACCCGCATGGGTTATCCATGACCCTCTTTTTAAATAAATAAAATGGAAGCGCTTTATTGCTAAAAACTAGCTGTTAGCGAGTTAGTTTGATTAATATATAGTATAATTCTTCCTGGCCCGAACAAACCATTCAATGCCAGGCTAATATAATTGAGTTCGATAACAACTGGAAATAAAGTATGATTCTCTGTTTACTTTAACTTATGAAAATGTTTTCATACCATTTAGTAGGCTCGTTTAAAATTTTGTTTTAACGATTTGATCGTTGCCTAACTTGAAAGGAATAACGAAAGAAATACCTCGTAAATTCTTTTCTAGTCAACATTCCTTAATGCGCATGAAACATGTTCTTCCCACTAGTACTGCGACGCTGATTACGTTAACTCAAATTGGTATTTGATTAATGATCTAGAATACATGCTAAATCCGTTTATACTTCATTTTTAATCTCCGCAAATTCGATTGCAAATGAATTGGTTTCCAATTCGTTAAGTAGCTTATACACCATCTTACATAATTCTATATATCTTTTTCGTTATTTCCAAATTTGAACTGATAGGTCACTTTTCTCTAATGAGAATTGATTATCAACTGTCTCTACACACTACCACACTAGCTTCATATCTGACTTGCTAGTTGTTATTGCTGTTCGATAGAATTAGTTAGGGTAGAATTCGTAACTTTTCGTGAACGGTCTACCCGAAAACATTACATTATTATTATTATTTTATTAATATTAATAAAATTTTAAAAAAGCGTCGTCGCGTAATGCTTTTAAGGCAATGGTCAAAAAGTATTACCTTGACAAAGACAGTTTAATGTTAATTCGAAGTATTTATTTTCTGATATTAGTTATATTTATGGTTTAATTTGTTACATATTTTTTTGTTTATATTTAATATAATATATTTTTTTAATATAACAACTTATATTTTTTGAAGTTATACTTCTTTAGGCGCGTTATGAAAAAATGATGAGAGTGAAATTTTACGATGCGCGCGCATCTGTGACACGAAATTCACAGTATGAAGTACGGGTGGATAACTTCATACCATAAAAACTCGCATTAATAAAAGGCTTAAGGCTCACATATCGAAATTGACAGTTCTTTCCCCCTCTCCTCTTTCCCCTCTTTCGCTGACATTGAACTGACAGAGTACAGTATTATTTGAATATGAAATAATCATAATAAGAAGTTGCGTTGAGTTTTTAATTCCGTTTCTTATCCTCTCAGTGTCTGTTATTGTAATAATATCTTTAAAGCTTGCACGATGTATAATCATTGTGTTGTGAAGTGTTGTGATAGTATACGAAAGGACGTTAACTTTTATTCTTTTCCAAAGAACGAGATAAGACTCAAAGAGTGGTTAGAGACCATTGATTGTGATAGATTACGGAGTTTATCCGACCGATTCACAAGCATTTCGTGTGTCGGAAGCACTTTGAAAAAAGATTTCTGACATCTCGTCTTCGTGTCGGCGCTTATCCTACACTGTTGAAACTAAGATGAAATTATTAGTGGTATCCCTCAAACCACTCGCACCGTCATCAGCAAAAGTATGTAATTCCTATGAACATATCTTCGTAATTTTCTGTTTAGTTTATTTTGGACATAAGTTTTTAGATATATTAACCAAGCAGGTTTGATTTATTTTAAAATGAGTACCCAAATGCGATTTTCTTTAAAGATAAGAAGCAGAGATGGAGTGTAGATTTTCAAACAACTTAACAAACCCTCTGAGTCCAGAAGTCCATTAAATACTTTATATAAAAGAAGTAGATCAGACATGTGTATTAATATTGTTTTATTATTAAAAATGATGAACAATATGAGCTGTAACTTTTGAATATACATCATCATTTTCTAAACGAAGGACAGATTTTAGGATACAATAATTTGTTACTTAATGTAATTATTAGAAATGTAAAAAAACAATAATTGAATTAACTTAAAAACAGACCAAGCTTAAGTTATCTTGAATGCAGGTGGTGGCTATTAAACCGGTGACCTACTTATCTATTGTTTAGAACTACAATTACATATTGATAACCATTACTTTAATTTAATAAAAAATAGTTTAAAATTATTGTTTTAAATAAGTATTTGTCCATCATTCAAAGGTTTAAAATTAAAACCAGCTCTTTTTATTTTTATTTAAAAACTAATTTATATCTCTGAGTTCATTTCCATTTGTACTAATTCAGTTTTTATAATCATTAATAATTGTTGTAGATTCAGTTATTCACACCACTCCTAAATCAAGACAAAAAAAAATGTGTCATTTCTATGAAAAAATCTTTGACACCTAATTGTTCCCGGCTTTACTCTGAATATATAAAGTCACGAAAACAATTGGAGTTTACACATAGAGCACGTAGAGCATTGAAATTTTCAAAAGAGTACTCTTTTGAAAGAATGACAGGAAAAATGAATCCATTAGCAAAAAGAATCATGTGGATGCAAATAAAACAATGCACTAAAAAATCTAAAGGGAGACGGTTTTCTTATGAAGATAAACTTATAGCACTGTCTATAATTAAACAAAGCCCAAAATGTTACAAGTTTTTACAGAAGATATTTATATTGTCATCTAAATGCACTCTTAATAAAATTATTTCTGAGTTAAACATTGAAACAGGGATCAATCCTCAAATCTTTGAAGCTATAAAACAAGAGGTAACTAATAAACCTTTAAACAATGCTATGCTTGTATATTTTTGTGCCAAAATCTATTAATTCTCCATTAACTATATAGGCTATATATGAATGTATGAGTTTATATATAATTGTTTATATATAATAAAAAGAGTGCAATTAGCTAATGTGCCTGTATATCAATTTGTGTGTATAATATTTGTTTTTGAATTCTGTTGAACTATATGATATTCATTCCCAAAACCACCAAAAGGGAAATTTGTTCAATTTAAAAAATAAAGTCCAAGTTGGGTCAATAATATTTCTCTAATATAAAGAAAAGTTATCATTAATTCAATGTATTGCCAACCCGAAAGAGATATTGCGTGACTTTTATTTATTATTATTATAGAAACATGACTAATTAGTAATTTGCTTTTAGGTGAATACTTGGGAAGAAAAGAAGAAATATTGCTCAATCCTTTTTGATGAAATAGCTCTGGAAGCTGCCTTGACATATGACAAACACAAAGACACCATAGATGGTTTTGTTGATCTGACAAACATGAAAAGTGAATATTAGATAAAGAAAATAATAAAAATATTTAAATAAACTTAAATTCAATTTTTTTATTTATTATTAAATTTATTACTTACTTTAAGAATATTAAATAATCAATAATTAACATTTAAAATTTTGAATCTCAAAATATTTAGTACAAATTATGTCCTATCCATTTATTTATTTAATTTTTCAAATTTAAACTAAAATTTATTGACTGTTTTGACTATCCTTTTCTAGTCCTTTTATTATTTCATTGTAATTAATTATTTGCATGCAATTAAAAAAACATTTTTTTAATGATGCCAAAGAAGTATAACTTCTTACGCGCGTACATAATTTAATGTAACCGTTCAAAACGTTGCACGGTTACTATCCACATTTCTCTCACGACGACGAAGAAGGTTTGAGGCGAAAGAGAATGCATTAGCGTAGCATTAAGTAATGAACAAACAAATAAAACAAAAGTGAAAAGCATTTTATACGTTGACTTAGATAATAAGACAAGACGGAATAGCTTCAAAATCCGGAAAGTGGTTTGGTTGTATTATTATTAGTATATCAAAAGTATATTCTGAGTTCTGTATCTAGTAGCAGCAATTATTTTAAAAATATATATTAGCTCATTACTATAGATCATATTTTAAAATCAGACGTATTATGAATATGGCCAACTAATGTGATAACTAAGCCACTAATGTAATACCATATTTTTTTTTTGTAATGCATTTCGTAATTCCTGGAAGATTATTTAACACTCATCTCGTTTAATATTAAATATTAAGAGCACCTACCAAATGCATATGTATCTATATATATACATATATATAAGTACAATGACAAAAAGTCACCGTCTCGATTATATATATAATAAATATAGATTGTTGCCAATGCGTTGCCACGCTTGAGGAATGGATGAAAGAGACTAGGACTGGAAGGGGAAGGGTAGTATTTGGATTTCCAGGTCTGGTACACTGTAAGAAACGTAGCCACAAAAGATACTTCGAGACGCATCTTATTTGAAGATATGGTATCCTCTAGGTAGAAGAACCGGGAGTCTAGTAGCTGATATTGACAACAATTAGACAATAGTAAAATCCAGCAAAAATAGGTACATCGATAAGATCATTTTGAAATTGTGTATATATACAAGTAACCCATGGTATTTTTACTTAAATTATCTAGAAGAAATACGCCAGAAGCTTACCATCTCATCGTAGATGGTCTGTGTGTCCGCGCCGCAGTCGTAGGCGGCATCATACGTGAACAGCTTGTCCTCACCCTTGGGGTTGTAGACTTGCACTGCACCACGCTCGGCCCACACTTTCACCACCTAAAGCACACACATGCCATCATTATACACACATAGATAACACATAAATAACAAGCCTTTATACTTACTAATAGTTAGGGCACAAAGCTTTTCTTATTGTTAATAAATTAAAATCTTACATGGTTAATTTCGCAAGTAGTTTTGCCTTACTTTACTATGATTCTACAATTTTGTATGGTTAATGGGTTACTTATTCTAAACTAATAATAAATAACAATACACTATTTGTAGTAAACGTAGTCACGTACAGTTTATCGTACACGTTCTTCATAAAACTATTACCAATGGTTAATATTTTAAACTAGTAAGTAAAGTTAGTTTATTTAACCTTAGTAGTAGTAGTGTAGTTTAAGTTAAACATTACATTGGTTATATAATACAATTTTAACACTTAGCTAAGTAATATTTACAATCATCGAAATCATTGCACGATTGCCATTTCATTTATTTATAATAATTAGTTTTTTTTAGCGAGTAAGGAGCGAGAGAGCAGATCTCGGATCGTCGATGACTGTCATCGTGGAGATGATTATAGGCTATTAAAATATTCGTGAACAGTATCCTTGAGAAATAATCAAGAAAAATCTAAGCCTTCGGTTAATGTCAACTGGAAAATTTTTGATTTTTTTTTAATATTAATCTCAATCGCTCAATTAAGCGACAGCATGACGATTACCTAGTTAATAAAATATTGAATTACTGACGTCAATAGTTTTTTATACAGATCCTGCAATGAATGAAACCAATCGGTGCGCCACGCTCATCATTCACCCACGTGTGACGATTACAGTACAACGCTCGTGTGAGTATAAACTGAATCGATTATACACATGATCGATATCACCAGTGAACTGTGAACCACAAAGCAAGTGTTTATGCAAAATTACCAAATATTACCGTATTACGTAGCCATATAAATATTTTATGTACACAATACGTATTATTATTTACAGTTAACAGCAACATTTGCTGTATCTAACTGATTAAACCACCACCACATCAGCTTATATACTACAGTTAATTTCTGTGACCAATTTGCCCTCGATCCAAGCACCACTAAAACTAAATCTGCTTCAGACCTGTACGGGCTCAGTATTTTTCTTAATGTCCGAGCCCTTCGTGGACAGACGCTCGTACCACTTCTGTTCAGGACGGGTCTTCCTGACCTAGATAGCATTGAGAAATATTAACACGTTCGGGAAATATTGTAGTTTCAGCCGTACATCACTAGTATAATGAAATGTTTAATATAATTAGATTCGTGATTTTCTTTGTGTATGTTGGTTGAAGGTAATCTGTCCGATTACGAATCTTTTAATTGCTTGATGACGGTAGTTGCATATTATAAAATACCATTTTTAATGCCGGGAATATGTACCCTAGGAATAAATATCCACCTAATAAAATAAAACTAACTTGTTCAGCTTCGGAAAGTGCATTGTTGTTTGAAAGCTGTGCCTGTATCAATACCACGATAAAAACGCGTAAACTTAACAACATGCAGGCGCGCACGAGCTACGGATATGTTATGCAAACAGTGATTAATGATAAAACATACATAAAAACCGGCCAAGTTCGAGTCGGCCCCGCGCACGGGTTCCGTACAATTATCTATGGGAATATGGGAGTCTTCTTAAATATTTATTTTGTTCTGTTTTTAGTATTTGTTGCTAAAGAGGCAATAAAAATACATAACCTTCGAAAATTTCAACTGTCCACCTACCACAATTCATGAGGAACTGCCAGGCAGCCAGACAGGCGGACAGCGGAATCGTAGTAGGGCTCCGTTTTACCGTTTGTGTACGGAACCCTAAAAAACGGCGCCTCTACAAGATAAAGTCAAACAGGAAGCAAGACAAGAACAAAATAAATAATGCATTAGAACACTTAGAAACAAGTACGACGCGTGTTTGACGCTTGCTAAATACTTATTTTACATTTCCTAATTAGCAAAGGACATGAAACAAATTTAAATTCAGACCATTTAGTATTCTTCAATAGAATATCAAACAATTGTATCGCGTCCATAATTGTCAAAGACGTATTAAATTATCTCAGTTCTAAAACATGCAGTGATCTTTATAACTTGCTGTTGGGAGTTCAGTCATAAGATAAGAATAAACTGAAATTACTCACTGTATTATTTTAATCTAAATACGATTCGATTTAGAAAAACGTAGAACAATATATGTATACATGGAGAACTTTTGATTAATTTTTGAGTTATTTTTTAAGTGTCAAATGCTTAAGTAGGTATTACTATTAATTTCAAGACCACCCGTCTAACAATTATTTTTTCTGACTGGCCGTCTCACAATTATTTGTTTGTGTACCAATAATTCAAACATCCAGTTGAATAGTAAAAAATATTAAAATATTATCCCCTTATAAATCATTCGAACAGATGATCGTAACAGCCGCATTACAATAAGTGCAGGTTAAACTAATTGAGAGGGTCGTTCACCCACGATTTAAGTCAATTCGAGACGTCTCTTGAAGTTTTTGTGTAGCCATTCATCTGCTTTTAAATTTCATTGTTCAAATCGGGAGATCTTTTCTTACCCATAAGTCCGACTTTTTGTACAATCTTATCGGGCTTATAGAATTCGGTCAGATTCAATAAAAGGTAAACGATACTAATGGCTTTTAGAGCTGCTATGAGTCACTTAACTGCTGGGAGACGCCTCCGATTGCGAAATATGCACTGTAAGATTGCGCCAACGCACGTGGTGCAGCCGCGGATAAGATAAACCAGAAAAAACACTAGATTGCAGATATTGCAATTTAATTAAGACAATTAAATGTAGAATGCTTAAATTGTTCAAAATTTAATAATAAAAAAACTTGAAGAAAACACCGTTTTCTTTTATTCATCATTTACAACATTTTTTAATGATTAAAATTTTCAAACTAAGAAAATATTATGTGCAATCTCTAATTCGCTATGCGCTAAAATGAGGTTTTATGTCCACCTTTTTTCAACAGTCATTTGGTACGTCCCGGTTGTCTATGCCTAAATAAGGGATAGCCGTGTATGGACAATGCGCTCACATACAGCAGGTCAAGAACTCACACATAGTATTAGGGCGGAGACGAACACATATTTCGAAATTTGGCCTGTTAATATTGGAGGGATCTAAACCAATCATCAGATGTTTAAAATACTATTAAATATTTTTGCGAAACTAAGTTATGTACCTACGAATAAAAAAAATCGCTGATACCGAATAATTATATAACTCGCATGTCGCTAAAAATGTCGCTTAGACAAAATAAATTTGGAACCGCTAAATTTATATTTTTGGTTTAGATCTATATCTATTTATAGGTGTTTATTGAACACGTATTTTGTTAAAGTTAAATAAATATCTAGTTAAAGATGTCTGAAATCGGTAAACAAGAGTCCTAACTCACAAAAAACGAAACCGTCCGTTTCTGCAACACGTAGTCCGTTCAATCAAAATAACAATTTACTTTTTGTGAGTATAACTGTAACTGACATATTATAAAAATGACAAAAGATGCCGTTCTAGTTATCGTCTTATATATTTTAAATATATTATTACATAATGCTAGTACACTATTAAATAAAATATTATTTAAACATATTTTGCATTAATTTCGTCGTTCTGTGGACGTTATTGCAAAGTAATTATATTTTCGGGGATAAAATATCAGTTTACACAATTAATAAGTTAAAAAATATATAATCTACTTACGTATTTTTAAATTGGGTATTTGATGTTTCGATTAGTAATTTAATTGTTTATAAACAATTAATCTTGTAAAGTTGGTACTACTGTACCTGTATTCGGCACAGTCCAGTAGGTATGTGTGTGACATTCATTAGATACGCAATTAATTAAATATATAATTAACACTAAAAAGGAAAAGACTATATAGTATTTGACCTACAATCATAGAGTAGTAACTAGGAGGTAAATAGATTTGCATATTAAGTAAATAAAAAGCTATGAAGGTAAACTTTAGAATACTTTAAAGAAAATCTTTACATTTAAAGAAAAAATATAGTCTTGAGTTGTGTTTGTGGAAAACACATAAATTGTAATACTTTTTAAGTTCACAAACAAATATTGCAAAATGAGCATATACCTATTATTGAGTCTTTTATTAAATTTTCAGACAGACATATCTCAAACATCAATATGTTGGAACAGAATTTTCGTCTTTCGAATGTAACTACAAGTATTGAAATAATCATTGAAATAATTTAACAGATACCTTCATAAAGATGTTATTATTTTTAATAACTATAAGTTGATTTCATTTTTTTTTGCTTTTTAAGAAAATGTACCTACCACATATTGTTTTAGAAGCTTGATTTTTTTTCCCAATTGAACCATTGCGTGTTTTTTTAACATTACATATATTTTTAACAGAACAAGAGCTAAATTTTAAAAATAAGATATTTATACTATATACTCATCGCTCATACTACAGACGCAAACATTGATAAGTCTTTACATTTCGCGATTCATGAACTTCCCACTTGCGTGAATCACGACCTTTCTTGAAACATAAATTATAAATAACAAACTACGTGAATGAAAATATTAAAAGCAATAGCTTTTAAATGTATGCAATTATTTAGACAACATAAATATATATTAAACTATATTTAATGCGAATTATTCGCGCTGTATATACCGCATTACTTATTGACGAAACGATTTACGATAATGGTGACATATAAATGAACGTTTGCTTGTTAAGAAAAAATAATATGAAATGTTGTTTGTCATCTAACAATTAAAAGAATAGGAGCGACGCACCAAAACTGCGCAGCCCTGGTATCAACAAAGCAACCAAGTCTCACCTCGTCATGGCCCTCGCTCTTTTCCTTCACCGAGAGCGGTCGACATCGCACCACCACCTTAACACACTCATTAAGAGCCGTCCGTGGTCGTGCCGACTTCTCCATCTTCAATCACCCCTTGGGTGACGTAAATAAAGACCGAACCCGAAGTCACCGATATCGATCCATTCGGGGTGAACCTAACATCGGCATCACCTGTTTAAATCAATAGTAGTAAATTTACGGCACTAACACTTCACGTTTAAAAAATAAAATCTGATTAGTTTTTTTTCTCACGATTAAATATATTTTATAGAAGGTACAAAATAAATATAAATCGTAAATTTAAACTCATTGATTCACATACAACCGCCACTAGCGGACATTACTTTACAACTGACATTTCGCGATTCTAAAACAATCTTGACATTTATTTCGATGTGATAGTTGTACAAAATCTATACAGGTTGTTATTGTTGATAAGACTCAAAAGCCTGAACAATGAAGTTTTGGAAAATATTATGAATAAATATATTTAACAGTTTTTTATTTGACTATAAATTAAAGCATAATGAAACAAATAGTTTCTACAATGTTGCCAGGGTTCTAGAAAAATTGACAAATGACAATTTCTACACAAAACTACCTTTTTAATTTTTGACATATTTATTATTTACTTTAGTCTGAGTCTTTAGTCTTGAGATGTCATTTTAGAATGTTATAATTGTTATATTTTATGTTGTAAATATTAATTTATATTTTATTCAGAATTCAGAAGTATTCATAATTAGAAATATCTGATAATTGGGAATCCTTACATTTTTATTAAGATTCAGATATATACTTTATTGTGAAATAACAAAATGTGCACACAATCTTTACTCTTTTTGTTTTTTGTTGAAGACTTATGAATTGATTAATAGTATAATTCTAATATGTCGGCTAATTTAAGTATAAACCTTAAAAGAGCAAGTAAAATTTATTATGAAGGAGTAAGTTAGTTCATGTAATACAAATAACATTAAAAATGGTTTCATATCCTAATATACATATTTTTATAGGAAACCGTTGCTGGAGTCGTGGTAATAGACACATCTGGGGAATTACGACATGAGGGACTCGCCCTCACAATGGAGGGTTGTGTTAATCTGCAGATCAGCAGCAAGAATGTTGGCATCTTCGAAGCTTTCTCAAATAACATCAAGGTACTGGCAAATTCGAAAATATGTTATTAAAAGATTGTAGTGCTCTATAACTATGTGTTAATTATAAGGGCAAGTAAATGAATTTTGTTAATTAGTAGATAGTGTAAGAGTGATGTGATACAGATTTAAAAAGAATAAAGATTTCTACTTATTTCTAATAAGTTAACCATTGATTTTAGCCCATCACATTAATAAACACAACCATAGAATTGGCAACAGGGGGCAAGATTCCTGTTGGTGTGACTGAAATACCATTTGAGATGCCTCTTGTGTCTAGACAGAATTCAATAGCTCCAGCTCTACTTGAGACCTACCATGGAGTATTTGTGAATATAATTTACACCCTCAAGTGTGGAATGAAGCGATCCTTTTTGAATAAGCAGCTCAATGCCAGCTGTCAGTTTTTTGTTCAGCACAGACATGTAAGTTAATATATTCATAATTAAATTATTTTGCTTGTACATATTTTGTTTTGTTTTCTAGCAATAATAATTTCTTTTTAAAAATTTATGATAACCTAAGTGAGATGGAGTCTGTTTTCTGATATGATTTCTTTCTAATGTTAATTTACTAAACCTTGAAGACTCTTTAAAACAATAGATTAAAGAGCTTGTCTAAAAACTCAACCCATCTTTTAAACATCCTTTACTAATCCAAAGGCTGTTTTGCGATTGTTTAAAAATATTTTTTAACTTGTATAACCATGTAAGGCTTATTTAAGTTTTACTTATAAAAAAAATATCATTCTATTTTGCTATTTTCATAGTTGTCATATATTAAAAAAAAAAAACATTCTCAGAAGTTCAACCAGAATCAATTCCAGAAGCATCAAGATAGCTTAGTTTTATGACTTGACATTTACGTCTTTTGTTTGCCATTTACAATATCTTTTCTTTACTCTCATGGTTAAGCTAAATTGCTGTGATTTTTTACTAAATATTTTTAGTAGTTTTGGTATCATAGACTAATTAACATCTAACCATTTCACTATATTTTTGCGTTTATAATATTATAGTAATATAATGTTATATTAGCAAGAGCGTCCTGTGGATAAGCCCGTGCGTTGCGAGATCACTCCTGCGACGGTGCGGAGCTCCGGAGGAGGCGCGGGGGGAGGAAAAAATATGCCACACTTCCAGCTGTATGCGGAGATTGATTCAACCGTGTGTGCACTTGACAGACCTATTACAGGCAAGGTGGGATGGACTGGTCATATACTGGGTTATTTGTAATTAATTGGCCACCTCTTGCAGGCAGCCTCTCTACATCAATACCAACAACATTTGTTCTACGACTTTTTAAAATTAATAGTTTTTTAAATTTAACTTTTCTCATACAAATTTATTTGTTGCCTCTCAAATGTCATTAACTCTGAGCGTAGGTAGGGCGCCCGGGTGTTGCCCTTTTAAGTACTTCTTACAAAATACAGAGTAATAAGTAAAAGAGGATCCAAATTTTTTTTTGTGTTATTTTAAATCAAAATGTGTAAACAGTTGTAGAACAAATGTTGTTGGGATTGATGAAGAAGGGCTTCCTGCAAGAGGTGGCCAATTAATTACAAATAACCCTGTATATGTATATTATTATAGAAACCATATTATGTTGCTTTATAAAATTGAATACGTCAGATACGTGTAGACGAGTGCTCGGTGCCTATAAAGTCTGTGGAGCTGCAGTTGGTGCGCGTCGAGACCTGCGGGCTTGCGGAAGGGTTCTCTAAAGATGGTAATTTTAGTAACAAACTCATTTAATAACATATTTGTCTAAGATTACCGGCAACCGACATGGTTATTTTTTTTATTAAGATTTTATTTTTGTATTAAATTTTATAGATTTAGATCCCATTTCGTTTATGGTGGAGGACTCTTAATTAAATCTGACCTACGTTAAGTGATAAAAGAAAACAGATTTAAAAATAAGCACATGGAGATCGGCTGATGTAACTCACGGCCAAGCTACAAGATTATTTTACATTTGCCCCCTAGTATTTTCTAAAAAAGTTTCAGTTCAATTAAAACTATTTATGCATTTAACTCGGGATTCATTATACCTAAAACCCATCGTTTCAAAATCGTGACAACGGGAAGACAAGACCGCTCCGTTCGTGAAAGATTGATGTACGCTAGCAATTCTTTAAAATAGTTTAATTAATTGAAATCGGCCATTGTCGTGCGCGTATAGCGACGGAGGTCCAGAACGTGCAGGTGGTGTCTGGTGACGTGCGTCGCGCGGCCGCGGTGCCGCTGCACGCCGTGCTGCCGCGCCTGTTCGCCTGCCCCTCCACCGCCACGCACGCCTTCAAGATAGGTACGAGACATGACGTCACAAGCTTTATAATGCATTTGCACGCTCACGCACACACTTACATCTGTGTCGATTTGAATTCGTTAAAGAGTTCTTCGTCAGACCTCAGCGCTCAGACTGATTGACGGTCGGTTTTATATTAACCGCTTCACAAAACTTGTACTGTATATATATATATATATTTTGTAACACTAGGCACTTATATTACTTGATATAAGAATGATTACATTTTCATTTGTAACAGAAGGGCATTGGCAACTTTAAGCAGGGGTTTCGTACATCCCTAATTATTTTAATTGTAATATAGTTTTTGAACCATTTTTAAAATGTGCGTGTGTGTCGTGTATTCACATACAAATTTGTCTGTCTGTCTGTGAAATTTGAGTGTCTAGGCTGAAGCACAATAACTTAAAATATAAATTCTTCCCTGACCCATTGTTATTTCTTTTCTTTCAGAGTTTGAATTGAACATCGCGGTGATATTTGAAGATGACTATTTGGTTACAGAAAATTTTCCGATACTGTTGGTGAGAAGTAGATAGTAGAGTTTAAAATAAGCATTTTTTATGAAACTTTGTGTAAATTTACACAATAATAATAAAACCACATAAGTAATTTATTTGTGTTCTTTTTATTCTACATATAGTTTACTCTAAAATTGAGTTCTGTACAAATATGATACAAAAAATAACTTCTTAACAACAATCTATTAAAATAAAATTCATTACATTAAAATATAATTTGTGTAGTGTATTGTCTAACACGCGGGTATCTATGAAAGTACTGCTAATAAATTAAATGAAAACATTGTTTATTGAAACCTAAACACCATTATTATATATGTAATTTTTATTATCCTAAGTGTAAACATACAAATGTGGATTTTAGCAACTTTTTTAAACCAAATTTTATAACTAAGAATTATAAATAATAACATGTTTAATAACTAATAAAAATAGTAAAATATATCTTTGATTTGTTAGATGGGATTCAAAATGATATTTAGTATGGTACAACTCTATTCATTATAAATATGTACACACGGTAACTATAATAATTTAGTTGTACAAGTTGATGTAGTATTTGTGCTTTAATTACTAAGAACTCCAAAGTTAATACTAAGAAAATTACAACAAAGGCTTAGGTTAGTAGTGTGATAAAATTTTTTTTCATTGTCAGTATTACCCTATTCAAACATCATTCGCTTTCTCATCATGTAGATAAAAGTGTAAGTACATCATGATTTCCAGATTAAAGTTTCAAACCCAGGTCCATTTGTGATTAATCAAAGGCAATCCATTATTTAACCACCATGGTTTTGGTCATGGTAATTGACTACTTTCATATTGAGGTCACTGCTCTTATCTAAAATGTAGCGTTTTATAAGAACTTTAACTTTATGATATCTAACTTGACGGAAGAGATTAGAAGAGAACTGTAGTTCATTACTGCATTCATACTGGTTGCATACATAAAAGGCTTCTTCAAGTCCCAATAGTAGGTTCCCTTTTTTTCCTTCTTTATAACAACGGTCTTTCCATTTTTGTTGACCAGAGTAATAAGAGTGTAATTTGTTCCTGATACTTTTTCTGTTTTAAGTTAAATCATCAGGTATTTTACTAATATAAAGAAGGATATTTTAACATTGTGCAGTTTAGTGTTATCATCCTGTTATTTAGTTTAAATCATATAATTATCGAATCTAAAAGTAACATACATACTTGGACTTGGAAATATGAGAAGCAATAAAAAATAATTCTATTAGCATCACAACAGATCATATAAAAAACCTATTTTATATGCTAAGAAACCTTAAGTACTCCATATTCAAAACTTCCCACTTTTGCCCTGGAGGATATGATCTATTTAAATGAAGTCCTACCTCATACATAACCTAGTAAGTCTTATTCACTTAACAGTCGTAACAATTCGTCTCAACAGTTTTTTAAATTCATTATTTTAGCCGATTTCGAACTCGGTTAACTTTCATTGCCTCAATTATTATAATTATTATTATTTGTATTGCACATGGTATTTTTATGGTATTTATCGATGACATAAAATCTGCACTTCTATACTCTCATCATTTTAGTGAAAAAGAGAAGTGAGAACGAATATTGCGTAGAGCATTAAATGTTCCATTCTAGATCAAGTTCACAGTTCAGGGACATGGTACGCTCAGGTCTCGGCAACGTCGAGGTCATCTTGGGCGGGGCGCGGGGCCGGCGAGTCAGGAGTGGGGTCTTGCACGACGACAGATACTTCGTCGATAGCGGGATCGGATTCTTCGGCGAGAGTGGGACCGGGTGCTTCTTCCATAGAGGGACCGAGCGCGTCCTCGAAAGCAATTCCAGGGGCATCTTCGAAAATAGGATCGGGGTCTGATTCATCGTCGTGGTCCGTGTCGGACGCATCTTCCGGTTCGGGCGCCGGAGGCGGTCGGCGCACCGATGGCGGGTATACGAGTTCGTGGAGGGCGAGTCGAGCGGCACGCAGCTCGGCGGTCAGTGTGCGCGCGGCCGCGACGGGTGCGGGCGGGGAAGGGGCGACGCGCCCAGGTGGGGGGGAGCCGCGTGGGGACGCGTCGCCATCACAGCGCGGCTGTACGAAATTGCGACACAGTCCGTAAAACTGCAGCGGGCGCAGCGTGCGGCGGCGCGCGTCGAAGCGCCAGCCTACGTGGGCCATGCAAGAGGCACACAAAACGATGGTCCAGGCGTAGCCGGGGAACCAAGAAAACTCCGTCGATGACCCGCCGCTGGGCGCCGTGTTGGAAGCCCGGGACACGGTCACGATGTCATGCATGTAGCCACCCAGGTTGGTGTAGTTGGAGTGCACGCCCTCGCTGGACATAGGCAGGATGTGCTCCCGCCGTGCGATCACGGCGGCGCACGACGCGCAGCACAGCACGCTCTTCTGCGGGACGAAAGCAAAGCGTCACCGGCGAACGAAATTATTAAATCGTTTACCCGACGGCGCGGAACACGCACCCGAGTGATGAGGCGCACTTCCATGTGCAGACGTAGCAGAGCGTCGTCCACCACGAATAACGCTAAACGATCGCGCGCCGACAGAGCCAAGTTGGAAGCCGTCCAGAACGACAGGGACACCGCCTCCTCCGGCAGGTTGTCTGGGACGATTTCAAGGACAGAGGTCAGTTCGAAACGAACATTAGGAACGCAATCTCATCTCTGTAGCATTATTACACACCCATCGACATAGTCTTGAAGTAGTCCTGAATGATCTGCCGCATACGTCGGTAGTCGAATATGTCATAGACGAATGGCGGCCAAGGCGTCACGGCCGCGTCCATGTAGCGTAGTCGGTCGTTTGTCCTGCACCCAGAGTAACCAGAATATATAAGGATAGGAGGGAGGCGTTATGGGTATGGGGTAGGGCTTCCAATCTCGGAATACCGAGATCTCGGTATTGCGGGATCCCGCGTCATTTTTCAATCCCGCATGATGCGGGATTCGCGCGGGATTTGCGGGACTGAAAAGCCTGCAAAAACCGTTTCTGGTGCCGGTTATATTGTCTCCAAAATACGCAATAGTATAGCAAGCGACACTTTAGATATATTGTGTTTCCTTCCCAAATATCTTCAATTGAAAGCTGACCAAATGACCGAACGTAAAGTTTTAAATAATTATCATGGTCTTGAGTGAAAAATGGGTTTTGTTTGATTTTTTAAATATTTTTATGTTTTTTTTTCTAATGGATAGATTTTTTTGTTTTTCCAGTATTTATTGATTTTTTTGATCTCATACTAATAGTACCTAATGCCTAATTAAATATGGAGTTAGTTGATAATTTTTTTTTTTATTTGCCTCACTTAAGTATAAATAATTTTAGTATGCGAGAACCCGTAAATACCGAGATCCCACGGGATTGCAAATTTGTAGTCCCGCAAATACCGAGATTGGATGCAGGCTGCGGGATTGGAAGCCCTAGTATGGGGGTGAGCGGCGCACCTGTTACGTCGCAACGCGTCGAGACTGGCGAGGCGGGCGTTGCGGAGAGGCTCACCCAAACGCACCTCGGGCAGCACGCGCACCTCTAGTACGCGCATCCTGCACACACGAGCGTTGTACCGCCACACGAAACTTTACGGTTTACGTTATGTCCGGTTAGGTTTAATTACCCAGTTACCTGGAGTATAGATGTATGGGCAATGAGTGCTTAGGCATATGCATGCAGCGGAACCGATTAGTGGCGCGAGCCTTGAACGAGAGCGTGCGGGGCGGCTCCTCGCCCGTGTCCATCCCCCCGCCCGCGCCCGCGCCTGCGTCCACCTCGAACACTTCGCACAGTACGCCGTACCCCGACACCAACGTGCCAGTTTCGCTTTAATTTTAATCCCTTATATATTATAGCATAATGTTAAAATATATGAAGTATAGTAAGTACGAATTATGATGAGGCACACATTTATATTTTCACAACTTTAAAACTTCTTAATGTATCACAACTTTATACGAAATTGTAAAGTATTCGAGTTTTAGAAATTATGAGCAGTACGAGGTTACATGTAGGAGGAGAAGGAGTCGTGGGGGATACGTAATTCGAGAGAATCAAGCGATTTAGAATGCAAGATGGATACGCTTCTGAAAAAGAGAACTGGATTGTTTGAATGATGAAATGACAATGAAAGGAACCGAGACATTGTTGACAGGATAGAAGTAAATACGTCAGGAAAATATGTCGTGATATGTAGTCCATGATATGTAATCTGGTAAAACTAACTCGGGACACAACAACCCAAACAGCTTGTCATGCTTGATGGCGCGCGTGATGACGGCCGCGTCATGAGGGTGCGTGAGCAGCATGGGCACGGTCTCTCCGGGGAACACGGCCCCGTGGTGAGCCGCGGTCGGGACGCGGCCTCGCCACCCCGCCTCCAGCACAGAGCGACCGCTCACTGCCACTAGCCCATTGCCCATGTACTACAAAGAGTCAGAGAAATCTAGTAGCATTACTTCTGTGACAGATTTATGGTTATTGGGATAAATATTGCCTTTAAAATGTTTACTCTTGTTTCATTTGTAATAACTATTACTCAATTGGATGTAATTTCAGCTTTGAGATAGATGAGATTATTCTTTAAGGTTGCTAGGAATTTGTTACCTAAATACTTTCTGTAGACTAGCAAAATATTGTTAGAATAAAATAAGTTGATATTTGAAAGGGTCTATCCTTTTTAAACAAAGATTATATATTAATTCATTCACATTTCTTGATTTGAGACTTTATTTTGTAAATAATCAAACAGATGAGTCGGACGTAATTGTTTGAAATTTTGAACCATCACAATCCAGTAGGTCTTTAATCACTAACTTAATTCATAAACATGACTACATATTATGTTTCGAAAATCTTAGGTAAATATTATAGTTTCACAGTCACTAAAGAAAATGATACACCTAAATTCTATTCATACAATCTATATCTTTTGATATATAGAACATGTGTATATTTAAAATTACTTAATTTGTGTGCTCATAAAAATTTTGTTTTTCTAGGTAACAATTTATAAGTTTTACCACCTTTTTAAATTTTATTGAGTTTTATTATTCATACAATACACTCAAACATATATACATACATACATGGAATATTTCACCAAATTACTAAAATTGAGTAAGAAGAGAATGTTCTCTCTGTGGATAAAAATGCATTAGACATTATCAGGCTGTCTTTCATATTACTCAACCCAATACCAAATTTTATGTACCTTTATGTAAAACAGATTATAGGGAGTGCTTATATTTTTATTTCTATTTCTATTATAGCATAAAAATTCAATCTCAACAAATGAAAAAATCAAATTTAACATTAGAGCACGATTGTAAAAGATTTATTATACGTGTAACTATACTTTGCAGTTTTAGATAAAGATAAATGTTGTATGAAATATATTGAGTACTAACCGAGTGCGAAGCTGCAAGTGATATATCAAACTGTTCTTCGTCCGAATCGCCACCATTATATTCTTCATCCCCATCGGACATCACTATTAAATTTAAAAACAATACATTTAATATGTTCTAAATGTTAAAAACAGAAATATATGATTTAAAAATAAACAATTTACTACGATAATGGAATTTTGTTTACCAACCATTGTCTTCCATTATACGTCTTAAAAGTTCTCTTAGCAGCGAAATTTTGGCAAATATATAAAGAAGCTTTAAATTTTAAAATAATACAATATTTACAGCAGATAAATTAAATAAATATAGATGTATTGTAGATACACGGAACTTTCGCAATTTCTATATTTGACATTTGACACTTATTACAACACAGAGTATGTTCCGTGTTATGACAACTTTATCTGATATCAGTTTATGAATTAGGAAAACATGTGATGTCGATAAGTTGCATTAGAAATCAACATATTTAGTAAGAATTTACTATAACGCCTGAAAAGTAGAAAATAATTTAAAGTTTATAAGAAAATATTTTAAAACATCTAGAAAGAGAGAGTAGTTCACAGGAGCAGTTTCGTCATCGCGTATATTTTTATCTGAAATCTTTATATATCTGTGCGGTACAGACTGTGGCTGTACGTATTATTGAACTAGGTTTCGACTTACGTCTCGTGAACGCACATCTTGTGAATGGAAAGTGAGACTGATTAATTATAAATATCAAATCGCGTTTAAGATATGTGAATAAATATTGTGTTATTTAAAATACAAAAATGTGTCGCAAATATTTATGGTGTTACGTTTTTATACTGACTCTACTAGATATCTCGCTCAACACTAAGCTGACAGCCCAGGGTGAGAGCCATGGTAAAATCGATTTCCTTGAATAAGAATATATTATGTTTATTTTTAATACTTGTTGTATTTTCATATTATGAATAGTTAGACATTTGAAGAACACGAATTTTTGGCATGATACTCAGCAAGCGAAAGCAAAGTGCGCTGTTTTGGAATCGCGCCGGGAGATCATATATATTTTTCCTTTTATTAGCGTAATTAGTTAAATATATCAGTTCAGAAAAGATTGAATTTAGTCCTTTCATATAGTGCCAAATGTGCTGCATGTGCATATCGAATGCATAGGTACGGGCGTGCGTGAGGATGGTGCGCGCGGCTGGCCGTCCGCTCTATAGAGACGCACCGCGCAATATTAACGATTGAATCAATTATTGCAATCCTGTTATGTCATACCACACAAATTAAAAATGTTTAAAAATATAAAAATAGAACATTTAAGAAAGTAACAAATCCTTAAAAAAATATAATTTGTACAAAATGAGGGTATGTACATACAGTTTTAAAATAGATTTATACTTAAACACTCAAAATTCTAAATGATGTATAGATTAAATTCCTAAATGACTAATTAACAGTAGATTAAAAAGTATATTGTTAATTACCATCGGTTTACCTATATCTTTTTATCTATTTTTTCTAGGTGTTTCAATACATGACTCCCTTGTAGAGGGAATCACATTTCAGGTAAGATACATTTATTTATTTAAAATATTCTTTATCACATAAATAAAAAAAAAATAGTGAATGAAATATACCTTAAGTATATTTATACTTTTCAATGCAATAAATTGTATTTTATGCTCGGTTTTCAATAAAGTAATAAATATAACTAAAAGAGATATTTGCTATGTTACAATTTAAAAACTTTGAACAATGAGTATACTGCTATATAAATTACAAGTATAGTAAAAATTACATATCCATTGCATTTATCAGCGATGGTCATTCTATGTCCAACAAATATCTCATCATCAAATAATTATTGTAACTTAACATTAGCAGGAACTTAGAATTATACTATATGAAAACTATAAAAACTGTTACTTATTTGATTCATTGGATATTAATTGAATGTTGTAAACATTTTCATTATATGTTAATGATAAGTAGAGATGGATATAAATATAATATTTAAAGACTTTATTTAGTAGTAACAAAGTATGAAATTGCTCTTTTAATATAATAACAATAAAGTAGTAGTAATAAAGTAGTCCTATGACCTTAAATTGACATATAAATGAAAAGAAAAAATATAAATATAGTTTTCAAAGACTTTATTTTGTGATAACAAAGTATAACAAAGAAGTCCTAGTAACAGTCAAGGTCCAATCCTGAAGTCACTAAAGCAGTTTTATTATTTTGTCTCTTTATGTTGCACATATTTTTATTACCATCAAATACATAAATATAAGCATCATGTGAGAAGGTGATGATAGTCCAATTATTATGTAAGCTTCTAATTGAGAAAAATAAAAAAAAGTTTTAAAATTCCCAAAAACTTTTGTATAAAGTCTTTGTTAATAAACAAATAAAGATTTTCCAAGATATTTATATCGGTGGTAGGAATGGGACAAAGAATCCGGGGTCGACATAGAGTCTGTGTCGGCGGAGGCGGTGGAGGGCGTATTGGTATCGCCGGGTGCGCTGGTGTTCGGGCGCGCGCGGCTGGCGGCGCCGCACGCCCGCGTCGTCACACTCACCAACACCGCCAACACCACGCTCCACCTCGCCTCCGTGGCCGGCACAACACCTGACTTCCACGCCTCCTTCTTCGAATCTAAGGTATTTATGACCGGAAGCGCCTCGAGGAGTTTCAAAGTAAAATCCAAAATTAAAGGCAAATCAATTAACGGTGCGCTTATGTTTTGACTTCGATTTATTGTCAAACTATTTTTGCACACATCACCCTCTTGTAGTCTGAAATATCCTTGCGACTAAACGCCATTTTTGATCATGATTTGTACAACAACACTTTTAAAGTATTGTAAAATCCATAAATGTGAAGGGTAGACGTCACAAAGACCGTTTCTTTTAGATTGAAGTCATAAACTCAGAATTGTGTTATCCGTGATTTCGTCGATCCAGAATTGGATTTTTATTTTAGCATTTCTGGGCGGATCCCTTTTTGCGTCATAAGCCTCCATAGTACTTACTTTTTTATGAATTTTTCAAGTTGACACGAAGTCGCCTTTAATTTTTGATTTTACAGATATATAATTAAAATTTTATTTGTCCAGTTGTATGTCTTTTATTCAAAAGAATGCAAACGTTTAAAGTTATAGAGAACACAAATCTTTATTTGCAGATGTCATGTCAAATAGATAGGTAAGTTGTCTTATCAATGATAAATTTAACTTCTTGGAATTATAGGATTTTATCACATAAACTGTACTGTGGCTATGTTGGTGTAAGAACCAAAGACATGTACCTGAGGCAGGCTATTGTGACCGACTGTCATTTAGTTTACGTATCGTATCTTAGCAAATTAACTATTGAAAATACGGTGTTCTGTTTTGTACCTACTAAAATAAATATAAAATTTATACATATCAACCCAATTGAAACGTCTGTCTCTGAATTCGAAGCAAAGGCCCTGAGTCTGCACTTGTATGTTGGTATGAATTTTATACAAAAATAATTAAATACTATAAGTACAATTGTACAAATACATTGTCGCGGACTGGTTTAAAAATAATGTTATTTAATATTTTTCTAAAATCTGCTATGTAAATGAAAGCTATAAGTGATTCAGCCAATATAATCCGTTTTACGAGACAAAATATTTTATAGGGTTTTTGGGAAGCTGGGGTTACACATCTATTGAAATAAAACATATCTGCTCATAAATATTCTTACTATTTAAAAACTTCTATTTCTTCCTGGAAAGATTGAAGTTTTTAAGTACCATGTCGTCGGACATGAACTACACAAGCCTGGCTCGAAACAAAACAACAAAAACATGGCCTTTATTAAACTCGGCAAGTGGCAATTTAGGATTGAATTATTTTTTATCTATGGTCGTTTAAGATAAAAAAATAATACAATATACAATTACTTTAAGATAAAAAAAAAATAATACAAGATCGGCTTTATTTTTGCCATATAGGTACACTTGTCCAAGGGCAATGGCAGGAGGTAAGCCTCCCATAAGTTACTAAGAGAGCGTTAGGGTGTTAACCCACAACTTGAATGTAATTTGATCTGGTGATTTAAGTTTGAAAATATCTATAAACATGTATAACCATGTTAAGCTTATTTAAATTTATATAAATATAGAATGAAAAATAAACCGATATGAGCAGGGATTCGAACCCGCGACCTCTGGGAAACCGTTCCGTCGCTCTAAAAAATTGAGCTACGAGCTCGTATCTATTGCTGTCCGTCTCGGTGAATTAAGCATTATATATGTGATCGTCTTTATCGGGACGGTGGTGACAATTATTAGGCTTCTTTCGAAAATCCTAACCAATGTTTCTAACTGTGATTTAAAATTAAAATAATCTGGAGATTTTTTCCTTTTTGTAACTAAGGCAATAAACTATAGGTCTTGTTACTTGTATAAAGACAACTGATCTTTATCATCATTGTCTAGTATCACATATAATCTCATAAGCGGCGCCAATTACGTTTTTTATTGAAATATTAGTCTTTATGTAATAAAAAAAAAACATTATTTAAAATAGTAATTTAGTGCTATTCCAGTAAGGCGTCTTGTTGATGACGGTCTACTTTTTTTCTTAAAATATTAATAAAGTATCCTTACCCTACGTAACATGACAATAATACCGATAATTAGGTTTTTATGTCACCATTAAGATAATAATGTAAAATGCGACGTTTTTAAACTGAAGAGTTATGTAATTTCAAACATTTTTGACAGAACGTATTTTTGTAATTAAGTCAAAAGATATATTATGCTAATATACATAAGCAGGCGTTGTACAATTTTCGTGCTACGTTTTAGGCAGTGTTGCCGAACTATCGATAGCTCAAAACTTTAATACTATTGACGACTTTCAGTAATATCGATATTATGAAACATTAATAGTTTATTCGCTACTCAATTCGATCACTACGATATTATTATCGATCTTTATATTATTGCAACGATAATCGATAGTAAATCGGTTGTGGGATATAGAACGTCATCACTAGTTGTGGGAGGTGTCTAAGATTGTAAACGAGTCTCCTGACCTTCGCAGTTTTTGTTTGTCATAATACATATTGGAATGAGCATATTATTGAAATATGTTATAATGTTTGACGTCATCATGTCAAACCATCTTTGATTAAATTTGATTAAGAATTAAATAACATAAAGATAGGCAAGATATCTTTTATTTCGTTTAGATAATTTGTTTTATAATGATTTTGTATATGAAAGAGTTGCTTATGTATTTATATTATGAAGTGTCCATTATCTAAGGGCCGGGATGTGGTCGCGCCGCATGACGTTGCCGTCTACAACTGCGAGTGACTGACCACTACGATAACAGTCAACAGATAACACGACCCGCGCTCAGGAAACCAGATCATATGTTACTATTATCTCACTTCTGTTTGCGTTGAGATAACCGTCGTCGTCATTTGATCGTTAAGGTTTTAAGATCTTGATGTATATTTCTGTCGCAATTAAGCTACTTTAGTAAATGTATGTTTTTTCTAGCCTTCAATTTTATTCGTAGAAAAAAAATCAAATCACTAATTAAAGTTGGATAAATTTTAAAATTCCCTTAAAAAAATATATTGTTAAAATTATCTTTTGCTTTAAATGACAATGATACCAAAATAACTTTCATTTTCATGTTGTATTTTGAGGACACTGTTTTGCGGTGTCCATACCGGTTGCTAAAACGTGACCGCTACATTGCGCAATAAGGTATGATTTTTTGTTCGACTGGCCGCTATGGAAACCAGTTTTGATCGCGAGAATTAGGTCACTCGGAGTAAGGATATTCACAAAGACCACCGTTACAATTTTGTTGATGATCCTGTAGCCAGCTGGATCCCATCTTTTATCTTTATAGGTTTTTCAAAAATGATATAGATAGGTATATCACGTTTTTATTTAAACAAAATGGACAGAGTCGTCAATAAACAAGCATGTTAAGAAGCAAATGGTTAGATTTTAAAAGTTAGATAGGTAGGTATAAGATTTCCGATATTAATTTAATAAGTAAGCGGGAAAACTGAAGTAAATAAAATGAAAATATTTTATTTATTACACTTTTCCCGCAACTTGTCTCTGTTCGCAAGGGTGACGAATGACGATTAAATGCGTAGGTAAGGTTTGACGATTTCGGGATTCGATAAGTAGTTTGAGTTATAATTTTCTATATCATCAATTGATACAGGTGATACAATTGTAATTTATGAATATCTTATTTCTGGTTATCACCGTGTAGTAGGTAAGCATGATTATTAAAATACTTAATTGCTTTAAATTAACAAATGATTTCATCATTCGAATTATTTTTTTGTAAAAATGACATTATTAAATTATGATATATGTTTTAAACTTGAGCAATATTCTTTACAAGAAAAGAAGAAACGATGAAGAATAGAAGTCAGAAGAGAAAATAATAGAAGAGCAACGCGGGCGCGGGAAAAGTTCGTATTTTGACTTGGTGTGGAGGGAGTCAAGCTCGAACTTTTCCTGCGTCGCTGCGTGCTCACGAACGTCGAGAGAAGTTGCAGTTGGGACATTCGTTGAAGACATGTTTATAAAAAATAATTCGTGTTGTATCTGTATTTAAAAATTATTTGTAAATGTCTTGTTTATATTTAAAATTCATGTCTTCTAGCCTGTCTCGGGTATGTGACATAAATATATTTGAGAAGCCGGTTTATGCACGCAGACGCTGCCGCCGCAAGGAAACACGACCTTCACCGTAGTTTACCTGGGGCGACGCGAAGGGCCCGTTTCAGCGCATCTATATATTCATACTTCGCTCGGAGTGCACAAATTTCCCGTACGTACGTTTTTTTGCGAAAGAACGGTCGAAACATTTACACGAAGCTCACTCGGGATCGTCCGGTCTACAGGTATCGGCGATAGGGGTGGCCAGCGAGTACGAGGTGTGGCCGCTGGTAGGCGTGCGCGTACCATTGAACGCAAGCGTAGAGGCCGAGCTGCGGCTGTACAACCCCACAGACGCTACGGTGCAAGTGAGCGAAGTGTACTCGACGGGAGCATGGCTGGGTCTGCGCTTGCCGGGTGGCGGTCAGCACGCGCCGCGTGAATTGTGGGCCGTGCCGCCGCGATCATCGCGCACTCTCGTGACGTTGCGTTTGGCGCACGCAGCGCACCGCGCGCTCGCCGACCACCACCGGCCGCTCACCGCATATGTCCGGTACGCGCCGTTATATAGAGCGCGATCATCATTCCTCCTATGCGAGTCATACTAAGGGGTGTGTACCTGTGCAGGGTGCGCGCCGACATCCCCGGGGGCGGGCTGGTGGTGGCGGTAGAGGCGCGCGGAGCGGCGGCCGGGGAGCACGCGCGGCCGCTGCACGTACGCCTACGACCGCGAGGCTCCGGGGATTCTCAGTACACCGTAAGATTCGTCGCCTCGTCGATCTTCGTTTAACCTCGTTTCCCGCGACTCAACCGTAGCTTGTGCAGGTGGAACTAGAGGTGGCCAACAGCGGCGCAGCGGGCGTGTCGTTGGAGGGTGCAGTGAGCGCGCGCTGCTCGCGTGTCGCGCCGCCGCCCTGCGCTGCGCCGCCCGCGCCCGGGGACGCGCCGCGAGCCAACGGTGCGCCGGGTGGGGGCCGTTGTGGCCGGATTTCTATTTTCTATTTGCACTACGGACCGGGTATCAATCGATAGCGTTCGTCGTCTGGGATATTAACGTATACCTAGACTTTGAATCCGACCCTGATCGAATTTCGACTTTGACACGGTGGAAATCGAGATATACCTACATTTCCATATTTATTCCTTACATTATGTCGTTGATGAAAAATATTATATAGTCTCCCGTGCAGGTGGCACAGCGACGGGCGCGCACCTTACGATGTTACGCTCTCATCTCGAACCCTACCAGGAGTTCACGCGCGTCGCAAAGCTCACACTCGACTGTAAGTGATCGACGATTTGCCATTTGTTAAACCACATTTCTTTTTATTTCGAATACGAACGAAAACTATCATCTAAAATTGTAAGAATTTTATGTTATTATGCGTAACATAGACGCCGAGCTCTGGTCGCAACTGTCACAATCTAGTCGGACGAAGACGGCGAGTCCGTCTGAGGCGAGCGAGGCGGACCTCGACGAGGCGTGGTGCTCGGGCTGCGTGCGCCTCGGTCGCGCGCTCGTACCCTTCAGCGTGCAGCTCCTGCCTGGCTCGCTGCGGTTCACGCCCGAGCAGATAGAGTGAGTAGCACCGAGAAATGCGGGGCGAAAGAGGGAGCGAGCAAGCACGTCGATACAACGTGTGATGTGTGCAGCGTCATCACGGCGGAGGACGACGTGACGCGCGAGCGGGAGGTGCGCGCGCACAACGCCTTCCTGAGAGAGATGCGCGTGCTGGCCGTCACCGTGCCCGAAGAAGTGAAACAGTACTTCCACGTGAGTGTGCTCTCATGGCTAAAAGTTTGTGTATACATGTTTGCAAAAAATGAAAATCCCAAACCGATTCGATTCAATGCCACGATGTATATGCAAGGTCGTGGAGCACAGCCCGCTCCGCCTGGCCCCGGGCGCCGCCGCCCCCGTGCTGCGGCTGGCCGCACGCGAGCCCGCCCCACCGCCCGCCGCGTCGTTGGCCACCTCGCTCGCCGTGCACACCGACCTGGCCGTCTACACGGTGCCACTGCACATGTACAGCGGGAAATTGATTTTTGTACGCACTGTCATCTAACTCATAACGCGTCGCATTCGTAGCCTTCGTGACGCGACGTTCACGTCTTCGATTTCTTCAGGAGTGGGAATGGACCAACGCGACGTCCTCGCACGTAGAGTTGGGGACGGTGGGGACGTCGTGGACGCGACGCGTGGGCGTGCGCGTGCGCAACCCCGCGGCCGGCGCAACGCTGTGCGTGACGGCACTGGAGGCCTCACTGCCTGGCGCAGCGGCGTCGCTGGCGTTGACCGAGCCGCGTCGCCGCTGTGTACCACCCGGCGACTGGGTCCGGGCCTGGCTCACCGTGGTGGCGCCCGCGGCCGAGGGCACGCTGCAGGGCGAGGCGCTGCTCTCCACCGCGCACGCCACTACGCGTGCCTCTCTGGCGATGCGAGTACGCGCCGGTGCGCTGCGCGTGGTGCCGATCGCTGTGCCCCCCGCCGCGCCCGTGAGTAACGACTCTTAAGCATCTTTCCACCTGCGTCTTTTTGTGCAGTACTTTAGTGACGGTCTTTTTTGTGCAGTACTGTCTGTACTGACGGTCTTTTTTGTGCAGTACTTTACTGACGGTCTTTTTTGTGCAGTACTTTACTGACAGTCTTTTTTGTGCAGTACTGTACTGACAGTCTCTTTTGTGCAGTACTCTACTGACGGTCTTTTTTGTGCAGTACGCCAACTCGTGGGCTGACGTGGAGGTGGAGAGTAGCATGGCGGTGCGGATGCGTGTGACGGGCATGGACCAGCCGCCGCCCGCGGACTCCGCGCTATCCTTTGTGTGAGCCTCGCGATATATTATTATATAATAAAGAACAAGGGCAATTGAGCTTTACGAAACCCTGTGCTGCTTATACCTGATATGTGTCACTCCGTTGATTTCTATTTAAAACAAAATTGAGGAATGGCAGTTATATCTTACAATTAAGCGTCCTTGTGATAAGACATCCTAATATTTAGTAAATTTAATAATAAGTAAATTTTTTAAGACGATGTAAGTCATGTATAATTTTCATTGGATATAATTTCACAAACTTCAAAGCACTAAACTACAACTAAAACACAAAAGTTCGCAAAACACTTTAAGCTTAGCTTTAAGCTAAGCTTAGCTTTAAGCTAGTCTATCGAAGTCATCGAAAGCTCTTAATAAAAGTTTCGAAGTCAAGATAATCGTAGTGACTTGTTCGATACCTTGAATAAATGTTTGATGTGTCAGTTGGGCCGGGCCCGGGTTGGGTGCGGTGTCCCCGGGCCGCCATGCCGCCGCGCGCCTTCGCTTCGCGCCAGAGCAACTTTGCCGACCGCAGTGCTACACCGGCCTGGACCTTGACACTACCGGTGAATACAGTTGCCACATTTTAGCGCATTCCTTGGCAAGTCCTCACGACGTACCTCTTTTCGCAGAGGGCGCGGCGTGGTTGGCTCGCGGGTCTCCGTATGAAAAGGCCGCGTGGCACGAGGATGCGGCGCTCCTGCAACGACGTCTGGCCCAGTACCGGGCGCGCCCTGGCCTGGGGAACTTCACGCTGCACTTGCACACCGCCGAAGTGCTGCAGCTGGCGGCGCGCGGCACCTGGTCGGTGACTTGGCCGCGGCTTGCGATGCAAGGCGCGGGCGGACCGGTACGCGCTGGCGTTGGCCGATCCACTCCGCTATTGCTGACCGTGCGCTCGCCCGCGTCCGTGCCGCTCCTGCTGCAGGCGCTGTTGCCGCCAGATGCCGCGCCGCCGAACCCACCGCTGCCCCCGCAGTGAGTGCCGTGTCCGCTTGCAGAGACGGACGCCTATCGAATGGGCTCATGCTGACTATGTTCGCAGGGCGGGTGGTGATGCCGAGTATTGCGCGAGCGGCGAGTGCACTTGGTCGGCAAGCGCGTGGCGGCTGGGCGGTTTTCGCGTGCTGCGCGGCTCGGCCGTGCCGTGGAATGAGTCGACGTCGTCTTCGTCGTCGTCGGCGTTGCCCGCTCTGCTGCTGGCGCCGCGCACGGAGCTCGAACTGAGTCTCGATTTCACTCCGGAGGACTCCGGTGCCTTCACCGCTTACCTATACCTCCGGTAAGAATAAAAATAAGTACTTAACCACTTGCTGTTCTCATTCATATATATATATTTTTTTAAACAAATCTCATAACGAACTCGTAATCATCGATTAATCGATTGTTCGTTAGTAAATAAATAAAATTATGTTTATTATTTTTCTGCCCGCCGGCGGAAAGTGACACATTTCGTCCCGCTGAGAAAAACGAAGTTGCCGCTTTCCGCCTTCGTCGGATAGAAAAATAGCATACACACCTAGGGAAGTAAAATAAGAAAGCCTGTAATTGACTAACATGTGATCTGAGACATTTCTTATTTTTCCTCCCCAGGTGTGTAATATACTGTATTATGTTTTTCTTAGATAATTAATAAAAAATCTATGTATTGTATTAGTTTTTTTTTATTTTTTATAAGGAAATAATAAAAAAATATATGAGAAAAAAATTAAGGAAAACTGAATCTTGACCTTGAAATTGAAAAGAAAAGACATAATTTTTCAGAAACAATCTGACAATAATGGAGGGCGTGCAACTGTTCGGCGAGGGCGAGTACCCGAGCTTCGAAATAGCGGGACGGCGACCCGGCTCGGCGGCGCCCTTTGTATTCGAGGTGCGGTCGTGTGCGTGGGGCGGCGCCGGTGCCGTTGTGCGACGAGTGCTCGCTCGCAATGCGGGCCGCGTACGCGCCGCGCTGGCGGGCTGGCGCGTGGCGCGCGGCGGCTGCGCGGGTCGCGGCTTCCGCGTGTCGCCGTGCGCGCCGCTAGCACTCGCACCCAACGCTTCCGCACCGCTACATCTCGCCTTCTCGCCCGACTACTCGTTGGCCCGCGTTAGTGCCTCCCTGCAGCTGCAGACCGATCTCGGTGCGTGAAGAAAATATAACCGGTCGACTTAAAATCAGTTATTTCATTATACTATTTACTAAGCGCTAGATCAACTGCCGTACCGATTGGGGCTAAGACTAAAGGCTCTTGCGTTTTGAACGATCTCGTTTTGCGCTAGCTACCTCGTTAGACCGACTATCACCCGCTTATCCTCGTTTTTAAATGTGTAGGACCCGTGGAATACATGTTGCTGGCGACGGTGCCCGCGAAGATTCTCGCTAAATGCGCGGCCAAGACGCCGCGCCCGCCTTGGGACGGTATGATGCGCGGCGTATGCTCTCTGATTGTGTTCGCGGCCTTCGCACTGGTGCTGGGTGCTGGCGCGCTAGACGCCGAGCGGCTGCTGCGGCGCGCCCGAGCCTCGCGCGCCTCCGCGCAGCCTCTGCGAGCCGAGCCGCTCGACCTGCGCCGCCTGGCCTCCGAAAGCCCTCCCGCGTTGCCCGCGCCCCGAGCACCCACCCGCCGCCGCCGCTCAGCGCGTCGCGTCCTGCCGCCACTGGACCCGCGCGCCGAGCGACGCGCGTTCGAGCGCTGGCGCGCCGGAGTCCTGCGCCGCGACGATGACTCGTCCCGTTCCAGCGAGGACGTCGATCTCGATCTCGACGACGCCCCATCCGTTTCCTCGTTGGAGCGCTCCTTCGCCGCGCCGCCCGATGAAGCTTTTGACGACAGGCCGTCAGATCGCCTCACGGCTCCTTCTGCGGATGTCGAAGACGATGAACCACCTAAGGAAGACGAATCTCCGCCGGCCGAAGAGGAACCGATCTCCACCGGCTCCGACGCGTCGACGCCGATCGAAGATCGCGACGATGCCGACGAACCCTACGGCGGAGACGTCGAGCCGGATCCTAGAGATGACTCCCCGACGGATGGACCAGAGACCGCACCCGTCACGAAACCCATCGTACGTCCGATTCCGCGGTCGCCGCCTGCAGAGACGATTCCGAGGAGTGCCCGACCTCGGCGAGAGACATTAGATGCACAGCGTCGAAGCGAACGCACCCGGCCCGGTGAGACGAGTGAGCGACGCGGCACACCCGCTCGCCACCACGCTCGCAAGGAGCGCGCCAGCAAGAGGCGCGGTGAGCGCACGCAGCCTAGCCCGCCGCCGCGCTCACCTGCCCGCGCGGTCGGCGCCGGGACTGACGTGGGAGAAGCACGCGGGGGGGTGCGCTGGGGCGCCACGTGGAGTTCGGTGGTAGCGGCCCGGGCGGCAGCACCGCTGGCGCCCATAGGCTCAGACGTGCGGCGTCGGGAGCCCGAGCGTCCCGCTGACAACTCTCTCTTCTATTTCAACGGCACCTCAGACTCTGCTCCGCGACCAGAGCCCGAGTTCGCCTGGCGTCCCACCGTCGCGGCCGATCGCCCTGCCTTCGTTCCTGCGGCCCGGGACTATCTCGGTTGGTGTCAGATCATTGCTTTATCTTTACTCATATTTTAAATGTTATAGTATGTATGAACGATACTGAACGTATAATATGTTACAGAGGAACCTCATTCTTTGGGCGGGGCAGTGAATGGAGTCGGAGGCGCCGGCGGAGTGGGCGCCGTTGGTGGTGGCTTCGGCAATTCGGGACTGGGTGCGAGTACAGTGTGGGGAGGCGCGTGGGGGGCTTGGGGTGCAGGCGGACTACGCCCGCCGCCCGGTTTCTCCCCGCCCGAACCGCCCGCCCAGCGCTCCTACGACCCCTTCCGCTCCCTGGCTTCCATCTGGGCGCCCGCGCCGCATGACTGGCGTGCCGCCTCCCCGCGCCGAGACCGCGACGATCGCGCCTAGACCTTTCGGACCTGACCCGCGCGGCGGCGCTAGTCACGCTCCTCGCCGTTCGCGCAACTTTCCACGCAGCCTATTTGTTATCGTGTGGATTATTGCCGTTTATGTTTAAGTATTTTTTTTGTAACTTAATTTTTTTCAAATGTTGATGAACCGAGGACGAGTTAACAGTTTTGTTGTACAAGATCTGAAAAAAAAAATAACAACACCATGGATTTGTTTTATTTCAGATTCCGTAATTGTGTGATCCTAGTTTTGTTGTGGATTTTCATTATCATCATAGTATCTGTATTATGGATTTCTAGCTCATTCATCTTCGTTGATAATTTATGTTTTACTTTATTGTGTGACTGTTGTTACATGATACTTTTGTTTGCCAAAAGGTAAGAAGTGGCGATACAAGCATATAAATTAAACAACACCTATAAATGTTTGAAAACAGAAGAATATCATTCATCATATAATATTTGAAATAGAAGGAAGGGAAAAAAAAATATTTGAAAGTCATTTTAAAGTAAAGACCTTTATTTTCAAAGTTTATTTACATTTAGTTATAGTATATACCATTTGTTTGGTAAGCATGTCATTAAACTAGCCAGATACAACTAGTACAGCCAAAGAGTTTTTTATTACGAAAAGACTCCCCCAACCTACATATTGACTTGGAATTTAGAAGTTCTGAAAATAAGATTGAAACTTTCTTTTAAGTCCACATGTTTACTTAGTTACAGATATAGAATACATATTTTTTTTAATAATATATATTGTTCAGTACATGACATAGAACTCGAAATAACCAGAATTTAAATAATTAATATTTAATATAAACCGATAGATAGGTAACGGGATTCCAATCCGACCTTTTTTTTTTTAAAACCTTGGAAAAATGCGTTACGCATCGTCCCGTCGACCAGGGAGGAAATGAACGAGGAAGTATGTGGGATTACCCGGCAGTATAAAAGACGCTGCCATTTTTAAGGCTATCCACTAAAAAACCAACGGTTGACCTCAATGCCTTAATAGGACGTCACGGGATCGCTGTCGCACTCATCGTGACGTTCCGGCGGAACCCCGAATGAGGTGCCTCGATCGCCTCTCTCCTCGCCACCTTGTGCAGATACCCCCCGAAGCATCCGTGCCCCGAGAGTATCTGCACAAGGCGGAACGTCAGAGTCCCGTGCCGCCGGTCCACCCACCGCTTGAGGAAAACCTTAACCAATGTTTTAAAGTTTGTGGTTACACAACATATAAGTAATTTTCTTAGATTGTCATTTTATCTAAGTCAACATAAATATGATCCTTCATATATGTGTTACTTCAAAACTATGAATGTTGGAAGACTGAACAAAGTCGCAAACAACAACCAATTGTGATATTAAAGTATAATATTCAATATAAGTATAATCTATTTTTGATTAATTAAATGTATTTTATTTTACTCTTATGTTTAACAGTTGTAAGAAGTAATTTGATTTGTTGAAAAAAAGGGATTAATTAAATGTTAAATGTACCTGAAGGAAAAATGTGATAAAACAATTTTTATTTGAATTATTAAAGAAAAAGATGGTCAAGACAACCATATCTTTATTGAAAAATTTACACATTAAATCACTTGTATGTTCATTGTTTCAATATTTATACCACTATATTCCTATTTACAATTTTAGGTAAATAGCACTTATCTTCTGGACTCTATGGAGACCACACTAGAGATCACATCCATTTACAGACCCAATCTTTAAGGTCTACATACAAAGTAATTCAGTATCTATACTTGGTAGAGTAGTCTTTGGGAGATACCACAAGACCCCTCCCTTTGCGAGCTCCTCGGTACACTGTCTCAATGATATCAATCATCTCTTGCTTATCCTCTAAAGGCCAGTTGATCTTATTGTTGTTGCCGGTCCCCAAATCTATCATAATGTGTTTATTGCGAAAGAAAAACATCACCGTGCAAGGATCATACAACTCGTACCTGAAAATTAAACATTATATATTGTTTTACAACATTTTAATTAAATAACATTCTCAATACTAACTACATATAGATACATATCCTACATTTTGTTAAAATCCGGAACTTCAGTTATATCCACAAGATAGATGACTGCAAAGTTTTTCACTTTTTCTGCAATACTGTACAATACTTCGTCCATTTTCATACATGTCGGGTCCCAGTCATGTCCAAATCGTATAACCTACAATTAAGAAATTGTTGGCCATTAAAATAATAAGAAACTGATCAATAAGAAAAGTATTATAAATAGGACGTCTTAAGAAGATAGTACTTACAACAACACGGTCTTCTTCCGATAATATAGCTTGGTCTACTTGCCAACCGTTGTGTAAATGTCCCAACATATAACTCATTTTAAAAGTTTTATTGAATTTTCTATATCTAAAAAAATGTTGCTTACTACGTTTACGTTCTTAGGTTCTAAGCCTGTTAATATGATATATTTATTTTATGGTAGCTTAAAAAGCCAAAATTTCAAAATACTTTAATACTTGAAAATTGTAATGATTTGTTTTTACTTTTAAGTCAACTGTCAAGTAAAAGTACAGACTAAGTCTGTCAAAATCAACTGTCAAGAAGACAGATTAAATATAAAATCTAACATGGAACTTCAGAACAATAACTAAAGCTTATTGTTCTGAGCATGGAACGCACAACGTTAACAAATAGCTCTATATTTTGCAAATTCACATTTAATCTTACCTTAGTAGAAGTATCAAGGTTCTTATATATTTAAAACGACTGTATTTTTAACAACATCTACAATTAGCTAGACGTCCACTTTCGTCCCCATTCACACCCAATCCATTAGCCATTTTTAACTTAAAAATCAGTTTTTGTGCTTTCTTTTGAAAATGTAAATATTATCCGTAATAAAGAGTTCCTATTATGTTGAACAAACAAAAAAAAAAGCAGACAATCAATTTTCATTTTAAACGATGATTGAATTATATAATATATATTAACCGCTGTTGAATCATTATTGCATCAAGCATTCTAAAGTTTAAATACATGTCCAGAGCTAGGGCCGAGCTTCAGATTCATTTCAGAAACTGTTCAGTGTGATAATGTATGTAATGTGATATAACCGGAAAGTGTGATAATGTTCAAGGTTTTTAACCACGGACCTAAAAAGGGGAGTGCTATAAGTTTGACCTGTGAACTGTATGTAGGAGCCAAACTAGTGGACGGATTAAATTGCTTTTTTTTTAAATCCTAAGCCTGGTC
Source organism: Napeogenes inachia (assembly GCA_959347355.1). Taxonomy (NCBI): domain Eukaryota; kingdom Metazoa; phylum Arthropoda; class Insecta; order Lepidoptera; family Nymphalidae; genus Napeogenes; species Napeogenes inachia. Next base: position 16,503,943 of record OY365793.1, on the reverse strand, counting down.
CCTCTAGATGTCGTCCTCTTAGTTATAATTGGTCGAAAAGAAGCAGTCGCCTCTGAGAGATTGAGATTTCATTGATAATGGTGAAAGGTTCTTATGAAATATTAATAGTTAATAATTAATCAAGAGAAAAATTGTGTGTTTGTTCATTAAGTTCAATATAGAGACCAACATACAACTTTCAAAAGTGTTGGTTTATTCTTCCATTCCTCTCAAATTAAAAGATTTGTTGTTTTGAAGTATCACAAGGACGCTAGTTGTACTATATATTATTATATTTTTTCGTGGGAGTGTTGACAATAGAATACGTTTTTTGCATACCATACTCTTTAAAGTTTTCTTATAATTTTTGAAGTCTAATCTGCCTAAATTAATCTTATCTTTCAATGTCCTCAACGAATATCATATACCTACCAGGGTACTTTCCCTAGTCTGTCTGATGTCAGAGAATGCTCTGGCATCAGAATGAATTGCCAGGAGGAACGAGTAAGGTCCGGTAACTAAACAGACACTGGTACTGGCCAGATTTTGATTGCATCAATCAATCTGACATGCCTCCCAGGCACTCCTTTCTCTATTGATTATTGCAAAACATTGTTGTTATTTAATTATGAATTCTATAGATTGAGGTCGCCGTTCACGTCTGTCTGTCAATAGGTCAATTATATCTAATTTATGACAAGGCTTATCAAAATATTCTTTTAATAAAAGGTAGTTTTATGGTAGTTTTATTCTATTGTCCTATCATTAGGGACGGCCGAAATAAATGACCGAAAGACTGATTCCTTGATCAGATTCCATCCGATACCCCAGCTTATGTAGTCTAAAATAAAAATATCAACCTTGTTTTTTTAACTCTGAAATACCTAATTATCATAAAACACATAATGGATTGTCAAATTATTATAAGTCAAATTCTAGAAACATTTAAAAATAAATATAGATCTTTTTTTATCATATTATTTTTATAAACATTCCGTTGCACTTGCACAACGTAAATAAAATGAACTCAAGTTTTTTTGTTATTATTCTATTTTTGGATAGATATACCTACCTAAATGTTAACTTCATATTATATTACATTTATATTTGTTAACAACTGGTGTTTGATATAAATATAAAAAATAATAATAATTAAAAACCGACCCAATGACTTCACTAAGTACATAATAATATTATTTTTATTCTTTTAAGAGGTCTTTTCGCATCGGGGGTTTTTTTTTTCTGCTTTTTTAAAGATATGTTACTGGTTTCTTAAGTGTACTAAATGAACCTACATACACAGAAATTTCAGTTGTTTAAGTATTTGTATTATAGGTAGGTATATCCTAATATTATAAAGACGAAAGATTTGTTTGTTTATTTGAATTGAATAGGCTCCGAAACTACTGGACCGATTTTTTACCTAATTCTTTTAACATTGGAATCCAACATTATCCCTGATGAACATAGGCTATATTTTATAATCATCATCATCATCACTGATATTATAAAGAGGAAACATTTTATTGCTTGTTTGTTTGAATTGAATAGGCTCCGAAGCTACTGGAACGATTTAATAAAATATTTTATCATTAGAATCTTACATTATCCCTCTGATGAACATAGGTTATATTACATACGAGAAAAAAATAAGGATCCGCATGAAAATTTTGACAATGTAATAAATTATAAATGTATTAAGTAACATGATTCAAGACTTACTCATATAGGTACATACGAATATTAATAAATATAAACATTTAGAGTTAAAATGATTTACAATCACTTATGACACTATGATGAAGGGATTTATATTATCACTAGCTGTTGCCCGTGATTCTTTATGACTACGATCATAAGCCATATAAATACGCAGGTGGGTCAAAAAATTCGCGGAATGGAGGGTAAAAAGTAAGAAATAAAACACAAAATTATTTTTCCTTCTCAATGTATTCCCACTTAACTCTAATACATTTATTAGACCTATTAATAAATTTATTAATACCATCGAAAATTGTCGTGCAAAAGGAGCACACCTTGGGTCAATTTTCCCCGTCTTTTCTCCTTCACAGCAACTCGCAGACGTTCTAATAATGTAGCGTAGTACTTCCCAGTTATAGAAACACCCTTTTCTTTATAATCAATAAGGAGGATTCCTTCTGAATCCCAGAAAACAGAAGCCATGAGTCTTCCAGCCGACGGAGACACTTTAAATTTCTTCGGGGGTGGTGTGCCCTTTTTGTGAAACTGCATGAACCATGAACCCAAGTTTCATTGCCAGTCACAATTCGGTTCAAAACTTCATCCTTTTGATCACCACAGAGCGCCAAAAACTCGCGACAACACTCAACTCGCCGCTGCTTGCAAAAATTCTTCCGGATTGACTTGTTGATTGACGTGTAGCTCAGTGAATTATGACCTAATTGTTTTGAAACTTAGTATTTATACTCTTAATGAGAGAGTAAAAAGTTGCCTTTTCCTCCTCCATACCCCTCATTCCGCGAACTTTTTGACCCCCCCTCGTATATTTTTTACAGTCTACGTGGACGCACTCACTGGCAACAGCTATCCCTAATAAGTAATAAAAATAGGTGTAGGGCTACACTGGCACTACGATAATGTGATGATGCACTACGCGACATCGGCTGCTCTATTTGTTTTAGTCAATGTATGGGGTTCATCAAAGTGTAAAAATATTCGAAAGTTGCATCTAGCACATTGACACGGGTTCTGACGGTTTGCAATTGCATGATATTTTATTTATAGTAATCTTAATATAAAAAAATTAATAATAAAATTTGCAAGTGTAAGAAACACTTTGTTTTTTCGGCAACTTAGTCAATGTTTAGTATAAGTTCCTAGTAGTGTCATATGTATACAATTTCAGTTGACATTATTTATTTTTAGTAGTTCAGATTTTTTATCACTACAATTTTCCAGTAAGCACGTTGACTAATTTTAGAATTAAATTCCAATACCTACAGTATTCCATACCTATAGGTATATAATGCGAAACAAAAGAAAAATATGACAAAATATACACAATGTACATATTTGGGATTCTACTATTTTATTTTCCAGGCACCATCCGCGCTTGTGTAATACTTCAATAATTTTCAAATATACAACCTATGTAAATACTATTATTGTGACTCTAAAGCAAGTATTAGACATTACTTTGTGGTTGTTATGGGGTATTTTGAGTAAAGTGGTATTAAAAATTAGATTAAAAATTGAAAAACCCCTGATATAAAAATCCTTATTTAGCGGTTTGCTTATTTAGCTGTTTCCTTATTTTCCAAAATCAAAATGCAAGTAACAACCAAAGCAACGAAGACAAATAACGAAAGAACAATATCAAATCGTATAGTCTAGGTCCCCATTCATAAGCCCCGAAAATTTCGTAAAAGAGACACCATCTTTAACGTACGCACAACGGTCCGATTAGAGTTTTTTCTGTTCGCTTTTTTAATGTTATATGACTGGTTTTTATATTGTGCTAAATTAACCTAAGAACACACTTATTTTCACTTGTTTAGGTTTTACTATCGATATTGCATAAGAACCTTTTACGAGCATCAATTAAAGTCCAAGACTGCTCTTATTGCGACCAAACAAAGCTAAGAACCATCTCGACGGTCCAGGCTTTCGATAAAAAAAGCAATCAAATCCGTCCACTCGTTTGGCTGCTACGAAGCCACAGATAGATACACAGATATACTTGTCAAACTTATAACACCCCTCTTTTTGATTCGGGGATTACAAATGAACGTAACGAATAGGGTTTTGATTTTAATCTTGATTTTAAAAGTACAATTCTGTAGTACCGAGAATAAGCAAACGAAATCACCGGGCGTTCCAAACTCAAATATTGTTTATGAAATAATGACAATTTCGTTAATTCTGATATTATGTTTGGTATTTGATCTGTAAGTAAAATATTCATAATTTATATTAAGACTCGTATAGTGTTCCTTTAGAATTGTAATAGGATATGATTTTGATATATCAATTTAAAAATCTGATATAAAAAAAATCAAAAATTAATGCAAAATAAGTTTCTATATGTAGAGTCTTTCGGAGTAACCGAGCAGTAGGTAAGTATGCGAACCGAATGGATCTTCCTAATAGAGCGCGGGGGGAAGGGTCTGTCTTCGGGCCAACTCGAGGCGCTGGCGTCGCCATTTAGTTTTAATAAATTATTGCAACGGGCGGCGCATCAGCTTTTGTTGTTTTCTAAAAATATATATTTAGTGATTTAATCTAAAGTTTTTTGTGTTTTAGAAAACATTATTACATGCAAGTTACTGATTCAACAACGGTAGGTCCAGTTTTTATTGATTATGCATATATTTGAAAAGCTATTTGAAAAAAAAATTGAGTTTAGGTCTTGTCATTGAGACACAGGGAGCGATGTTTTAAAATTTGGCTTCATAGGGAAAGTGTGCGCAGGTTAGTAAGCGCATGCGTTCACTTGCCCCATGAACGAGAATTTATTAGAAATCGATGGTGTTGTGCTTAATTTGTAAAGAAATATTTCTTTTTTGTTTCAGACTCATCGTCACGCCTCGAAATTACATAAGAAAGAAACCCGAACTTGCCCCCATCACGGAACAAAAAATTTCAAAAGCCAAAACATTGGTTGCAAGCGATAAAAGCAAAAGAGCTGCTGCAAGTGCTATTGGTATTAGCGAATCGTGTCTGCAGAGAAGACTTAAGCTTAACACAGTTGCAACTTTTTTTTTTTTATATAATCTAGGGTAATGCTTCCATGGGATGCTTCAAACCAACATTTAATGATAATCAGGAAGCTGAGTTTGCAATGCATTGCAAGCAAATAGACGCTTTTGAGTATGCTTCTGCCAATAACACCGAAAATGGCAGGCCATGACTGGGTCGAATGTTTTCTAACATGGCATCCTCAGTTGGTCCTCCGGTAATCAGCAGCGACTAGTCTAGCCCGGGCTATGGGCTGTAATAAGATTCAAGTTGATAAATTTTATAAAAAATTAACAGATTTGTATTTAAAATATAATTTTCAACCAAGTCGCATTTACAATGTTGACGAAACTGGGATAAGCACCGTCCCCAAAAAAATTTCAAAGGTTGTCATTACGAAGGGAAAGAAAGAAGTCGCTAAAATCGTATCATCAGAAAGAGAAATCGCAGTTACAGCTATTTGCTGTATGAATGCGAGTGGACACTAAATTCCACCAGCATTTATTTACTCAAGGAAAAGGGGCTCATCCAAGTCCACTTCCTTTGAGGCGGCTTCTGGAAAAAGAAGTTCATCATAAAGAGTTCCTCCTTTTCCAGAAAGTCAGCCAACCCCCTGACCCCTATGGCTTCTATGCCCATATCCAAATTGCCCCACTTTCAATTCTGAATCGCCTCTATTGTCGAGTTTCGCGTTAAAGTCCCCCATAACAGTGAAGTGAGTTTTGGAAGTATGTATGGCTCTACTAACATCCTCATACATAACATCAACTTTCTCATCTGAGTGTGACGAGGTTGGTTACCTGATTGACCTGAAACCTGAATGACCTTCAGCGAATATCTTTCAGATATTCTGAGTATCAGATATGTCACCCTGCTCGACAGACTTTTAATGGTTGTTATGTGGCTTACAAGGGATTTGTGGACGATGAGTCCTTCCCTTCTTTCCGGACTTCCGATAACCCAATTATTTACCAGTCCAACTTACTTAATTCTTCTTCTAGTTCCACAATCTTATCGTCTGTCCTCAACGTGCGTATGTTGTGTGTTACCAAGGCTAGAGAGTCGATGGCAAAGTAGAGTCGATGTCAGCAAAGAATATTTTATTTTGATAAAAACATTCTTTGAAATGACTATACCTTTAAGATATACTTATTTTGTGTACCTTCATTGTTCTTTTATTTGAGAAGGTATTTATAAAGAGTTAAAAATAATTATTATCCCGGCTAATAATATAAAGCTATGAAACATTACACCCAGTTACGTTCTTATCCGTTATCAGGGAATATATAAACACAAGATGTAAGATACGTTTCAACGGCTCCAAAATTGGATACCTATTTATAATTTACCTTGTAGAAAAATTCAAATTTTGCAACGTAACTCCAGAACTTGTATAAGTTTTCATTAATTGATTTTTGTGATACATTGTCAAATTGTGGATAACAATAAGAGCAAAGTTACTATAAAAGTCCTAATGTGATCCTTATGCGTTGACGCAAATATAAACTCAATAAGTAATTTATTGTATATTAACAGCTTATCTTTCTATCAATGCCCATGTAATTCTAATAAAAGGAGTATAGGTCGGGTCTAATAATTGTGGTGAATCGTTGTGAATCTCAATCATATTACACACAGGATCTGCGTGAACGGAGTTACATAGACTCAACATCTGGATTTTCGCTTTGTGAAGACAAGTCGATGAAAACATTAAAGGAGATCATGTACATATCTTTCTTGAAAGGAATAGATTTTGGTAATGTTTGCGTTCTTTGAATTATAGTGTCGATTTATGGAATTAATACTCGACAGCTGACGCAGTAGCTTACATCTCTATTTATGCTTCGATATTATGAATTTGTATGTTTGTATGTTTGTTTGGTTTAAGTTTTGTTACTATTTCACGCCGTAAGTACTTAATCAATCATCGCGAAATTATGCAAACACGTTGATAGGATAAAATGCAATAGTGAAAAATAGGATAGGATTTTATACAATAAAATAGTGCTGTTTTGGTATATATAGTACTAGAATAAAAAATCGATACTCATAACAACGTGATATATTAAGTGCAATATTATTCATATGTAATCTAAAAAATACACAAATACCTTTTAAGTCAAATTAAATAATTAATCATACAGTTTTTTTTACTTTTTAAGTTTATTATTTAAGACGTATGTATTATTTTAATTTTATTAACCATCTGTAATTTTAATACTATTATATTATATATATATATAGTATTCCAACGGTTTGACTTTAAATCGTTACAATCATAAATAAACTTAGTTATTGCCACGTTTACCATTATCCTCCTCCTATTTAATAAAATAAACAGACAAATTAAGACACACAGTAGCGTGTTAAACCAAGTTTAAGCTTACAGAACTGGCGAATTAGAATTATGTTGTTCCAAATATTATTATATTTCATCTCATAGTTTTTCTTTGTTACTATTTGATTACATGTATGTGTAGAAGAATTGTATATTAATTTTAAAATATGCAAGACGGGCTACAATAACGGAATAGTAAAATATTTATTGTATGTACGACGCGATAGTGTCATGCGACTGTAAGATGAAATAAAAGTGAAGATTTCAAAACTTACATATTTTATTTATATAATAAGTAGTTCTAAAATAAAAACTTTTAATTTTGAAGATAAATTATTATAAAAGTATTGATAATGCTCTCTTGTTATGTTTATCGACAATTTTGTATTGTGTTTGTTTATCCAAGGCATTCGCGATGCCGGGGGGCGGGAGGCTGGCAGCGAGCCAAGTTGCCGACGAACGCGGTCACACACCAAAACATGGTTATTTCTCGGGAAAAATAAAAACTCCGTTACTTGCGAGTTCATGTGCGTTCGAGTGACTCTGAAATTACAGAAATTTTATTTCACAAAGCCTGAAAACAATAGTAATGATCTCGGGTTGAACATAATTTCTAATAGAACGTTTCTCCACCGTGAGAATATCGTGAAATGGCGCTGGCTGGCATTTGGCGTTCACGGAAAATTTAGTGCAGAATTTTTAATGTAAACTTATTAAAGTATATCACATTAGTGATATCTTAAAAAAGATAAAAGAAGGTCGGGTAAGTGATCTAGAAATTTCAATATTTTTATAGGTATTGTTATAAATTGTTGAAAGTTAATAAATCAGTACCTATGACAAAAACTATACATGTCAAAAAGAAAAAAAATACAATGTTCACATAGAATGTTATTTAAGATTCTCGGTATATAACCATGGAGGCGGTGTTCCCGGCACGTGGTCGGCGCTGGCGCCGTCACGAGCCGCGGCAGAGACACCGCACCACGCCCGTCACCTTCGCGGAGATAAAGGTTGAAGTAACGATAGTGGATGTTAACGAAATCAGAAAATTTTATATACTTACCTCCTCGTTCTCGTTAAATGTTTAATTATTTGGTAATATGAAGAAAACGATGTTACAATCAACTTTACAGGAGGTAGATGAGGAGATGGAGACCGAGGAGGCGTGTGGCGCCAGCGTGGTTAGCGTGGCGAGCGACGCGGTGGAGCGTCACTCCGATCTCGACCGCGAGTTTGCGGAGTTCCGTCGGCGCCGGGTACGTCGCGGGACCGAGCGCGCCGGGGACGGTGGCGCCGCACCTGCTCCGGGACTCACCGCGACCCATGCCTTAGGGTCTCCGCCCGCTTTAAACAGCTCCGATTCACCAACTGTCGCACCTTCCTGAGCACGGTTATACGCTCCATAAACATAATTGAATAACTCGCAAGCTTCGCTCTTGTGGAGAACAGCTATTTTTTATTTGTTAGTAAATTAAGGGTTTCTCTATTCTATCTAAAATAAAACTGTATTAATATGTCTGCTCTGAATATAAAATATCAAGCACTTAAACGAAGTGACTGCAACTAAACGTTGCGTGTAACATACCTACTTATAATAAACTTCATAGTAAAAGTGGCAATAAATCTGTAAGTTTTATAAAAATTATAGAAAATAAACTTCAAAGTAATTAAAACAGAAACTACTACGTATATAAATGTTTTAATTTGATCTGTATTTTGCGTACTTTTTAAAACTACAGTCGGAATAAAATAACTAATAACGAAATAATATAAGCATAGTTTAAATTACAAAAAAATGTGATTCATGTCAGTATTTGTATTTCAAATATTTTGTTCTACGTAAAATAGATAGCGCGCTTTTTGTGAAGCTTTAAATTAAGTAAATAGTACTTAATTATTAGATACACTTCTAGCGAATGTAGTAAGGCTTACCGTGCTTCAACATTCTATTATAAAAGTTATTCTTGGGTTCAAAATCTTTATTGTAGTATTTATCTATCTTAAGATTCCTTATGCCTGAACAAAAGTAACCTATTTTTTGTCTGTACAGTGCGAGAAAAAACCAGGACAATGAAATAGTATAATCTTGAAATATAAACTATTCTCCTTATTTTTTTATAAATTGTTGATAAATTCTAAGATAATTTATTTAGATGGTTGTATTGATCTAATAATGGTATGTATGTATGTACATGGATGATGTATGTGCTAGTGTTTGAGACAGGAGCGGTTGGCCGTGACATCGTTGAGTGACTTTCACTTTATTCTTTGCTGTACTTATGTTCTTATACATTTACTGTAATTGTTACAAGTATGTAGACTTGTTTCTAGATTCTAAATTAAATGATTATTTTTTTGATTAATTAAGATATAATTAGATAAAGCTTAAGGTCCTTTATTATTTGACATCGTTTATATTGCTTTTTAGGAGCATATATTTTTTTAAAGTGTTTATATAATTTCTTGTAATTTAATGATCATGACTTTTTTAATGTTGTGACAAGTGCAACATTGTGGAAAGATTAATAAAAGCATTAGAAAATAAAAAAAATAATTTAAGAAAAAAGAGTGACTAATATTTCTGTATATTTTGAAGGAACACAAAGAGTAATAAAAACCAACTGAAATGTTTAATTTATTTGATAATAAATAAATAGTAATTCAAGTAGCACTCGCGTCACGGCGTAGTCGAGCGCACGCTAGGACGCGGCTGCTCAAACATTTATAAACATTTATATACATTTATATTTGTTCAACAGACAACATGTTTAGGGTATAACTTAGGAGATTGATACTTGTAACAACATAATTTATTTCTTTATAAATAAGTATGACTAATGACAATTTCGAGTATATTATGTAACAATGTAAAAAATCCTTCTTAAATATAATTTTGAGACACTTGATTTTGTTAATATATTACGAACTGGGTTTTGTCCTATGCTTATTACCAAATAGTTTCAGAAAAATATAACAACACTAATAGTACGTTTGTACATTGTAATAAGTTTATGGCACGAAAATCATTTATATAAAACAATTACAGTATATTCTTATTTTAACTTTGAGCAAAATATGAACAGGATGTAGACGTAGGTGTCGTTGCTTTTCGGTATTTTCAAAGAAATATAAAGTTTAAAATAAATCTTAGAGCCTAGTTATTCATAATAAATAGTTTATCTCGTTAGCAGGTGAGGAGGTCGTCATGTTACAGTTATTTAGACGGATTAATTATATATTGATTTATAGTTTATTTATATTATCACTTACGCTTTGGAATCTTGGTAATGTTTGTAATAAAAAATTACAAAATAACATTTGTTTGAATTTACACTCTTATCATAGTTATATTTTTTTTATTAAATATTTTATTGTCCATAAAATGATCGCATTTCAAAGTACCAATGATTTAAACTTGCGTGTTCGAATCTAAGTACAGAGCCGAGCCGTTTATTTTATCATACAAAATCTAATTTATAATTTAATACTTATACGTCTAACAAATAAATAATAAATTATTTATATTTAACGAGTATATACTGTAGTCGAATACTGCTGCAGTGCCGCGAGGGCCTTACCCTAATTTCTTTTCTAAATACACAACAATAATAGCACTTAATCTATATTCTTCATATGGTATGTTGAAACACTCACTGTAAATACATTAATTATTCATCTTTTAATTATTTATATACCTATTTGTAATAATTTATGGGCTCTCTTATTAAATTCCACTAAGTAAATATTTCGTATCTCTATATTTATAGTAAACTGTCATGGTAAATATTCTGTTTTAATACTGTACAAAACTTAAGTCTTCAGTTGCTCATCCGATTAATATTTTCTTAGGTCGATCTTGATAGCACTGATTTATTATACAAATTATATCAGTTTCGCGCGAGCCGAAGACGGGTGACGCTCGCACGGAATCTCCGCTGACGGATATTGGACGGTTCGATAAGACACTGTTTCCTCCCGCGGAGGCCTCGGGCGCGGCTCAGCGCGCGTCGGGCTCCTCGGCCGGCGCGTCCGTCTCGGCCGCGGACGGGATCGTGTGCAACATGCGCGGGGCCGGCAGCGCGCCCGGCGACGCTGGGGGTTCGTCTGCAATCACTGCAGGTTGGCGCGTGAGGCGCGGCCGCGTGCTCGCGACGACCACGCCAGTCCCACCCGTCGGAGCCGCGCTCGCACCCGCCGTGCCGGCCGCAGCACTGCCGCCCGAACGCGACGTACGCCACGTACCCGTCGATGCCGTGGCGTTCGAGCCGGACGAGTCGTTGCGCGATGAGGACAAGTTCGAGTCCTGCGAGGTCTTCCTGGCAACAAGCCAGGAGGCGGCGCGGCGCGGAGGCGGCGGGGGTCGCCCGTAAGTGCGCCACGAATCGGAACGGGACGACGAGAACTCTACGGATGAGGACACGGAGCCCGTGCGCACTGGTGCTGCTGGCGTCTGGCGCGGAGCCGGCGGTGCTGGCGCGGTGGCTCGACGTCCACACGCCCGTAACCAGCGCAGCAGGCGCTCTCCACCGGGTTCAGTCACACCGGTCGAACCCGCGCTCGCACCTCCTGTTGGCAGCAGACGGCGGCAAGCACACGTGGCTCCGTGTTGGCCGCGTGACGAGCGCTCGGCGAGGCTGTTCGTGTTTGCGGGCGTCTGGCGGTTGCTGAAGTTCGAGGAGTGACGACATCGACCGATTCCTCGAGTCACGCGAGACTCCTCGATGGCCTTGCACACGAGGGCGCAGTCCTTCTTGAATTGTTTCGTCAGGATCGCATATAGGAATGGGTTGCAGCACGAGTTGAGCGGTAGCACGAATACCGTAAATACCTTTGCCTCCTCGAGAGAGACGAGTTGCGCCCCGAAGGCGGCAGTAAGAGCAAAGAATGCTATCGGTGACCAGCACAAAAAGTCTGTAAAGACGAGGAGAGCCATGCGCTTCGCGATACGAGAATCGTTGGAATTCCAGGCCTGAGAACCTCGAATGGCACAGTACATCTTGAGGTAGCATCCCAACAGTACCAAAAAGGCGAATCCATTAATGATTAGCAGTGACACGACATATCCAAGCGAGGCCGGCGAACCGGTCTCGAAGGGCAGGCATACTGCGAACTTGCGATAGTCCGATACGCCCACGAGTGGCAGTGCAGCCGCCGCTAGCGAGAAGGCCCAGCCTGCCGCCATTACTGCAGCAGCGTGGCGCAGTGACAGGCGCTTGTTGAGGTGCATGGCGTGAGTGATGGCGTAGTTACGCTCTAGAGTGATGACAGCCAGTGTGTACACGGACAGCTCGGAGGAGAGTACACCCAGGAAGCCCGCAAGCCGGCATCCACCCGACATCTGCCATGCAATGGCGTGCGCGCGAAACTCCCCCAGCGTGCCCGCATCTACTACGGCCAGGAACCCTTTCGGAAAAAAGACAGTCTAGTAAAGAATATTCTTAGGAAATATAGAAACGTAAAAAAAATACATTTAATTTGTACCTAAATAGATGCCCATAAAGAAATCGGCAGCGGCCAGATTGGTGACCAAAAACCTTGGAACGTCGATGCGGCTGCGGCTGAATACCAGCACAAATACCACAGTCCCATTGCCAAGCAACGCCAACAGAAACACGGCCCAAACGCCGCATCTGAGCGTCCACCAGTCAAAGAGGTCCACGCACGGCAAAAATGGGCCTATTGTAACAAATTTCGATAAATTAGTTCATTGTAATTTTTTGCGTCCGCGTCAATCTTATTAGTTCTTACCGGGGAGCGGAAGGCAACGAACCCGGCGGTTGCCTGTGTACTTCAGCTCGGCCGCGCCGACGTCACCCCAGCCCACCGCGGCCAGACGGGAACCGCTCTCACCCGTTGCGTTAACTGCTTTCATATAGTATATTTTTAAAAGAGTTACTGAGCATTACCCTTACATATGAACTTCAAATAAATAATTGGAAAAGGCAGAGTGCCTACGGTAGTGCGGCCAAATGTCGGTGGCGTTGGCCCAGGCGGCGAGATCGACGTGTGCGGGCGGCAGCAGCACTAGGTCGCTGAACCGCTCGGTGCCGTCCTCCCCGCCTACGACCGTACCCGCCTCTAATTCTCCCGAGCCTCCCTCCATCAGCGGCATAAATTCACAACAGTGGTACGCGTACGACAGCATTAGGGTCTGGAAAGATGATAGAAAAAGGAGTTGCGTGCGAAGGATAATTTAAAAGAGGAAAGGAAAAGTAATCCATTGGTGATTATCGTACCTGTATCCGCGGAAAGGCCTCGGGAGGGTGGAAACGTCTCAACGCGGGGTTGTTGTGCGCCTTGAGATGCAGCAGGCGCTGCAGCCCGCTGGCCGGCAGCACCGGGAACCGGTTGTTCCCCACGTTCCTGATATACGTACGTATGTCGTCAATAGGACAGTCTTTAAGATAGTACAGTTAAGAGATTTGATTTAATAAAATCGTTCTCAATATCTTTCTTCTTTGTAGCGATGGTTTCGAATCAACAATATCACATTTAATAGGATCGTTCGTGTAATTTCATATCTATATTCTTACTTTAAAAAAGATAATAATAAAAAATAGTTGTATTACAAAAGCTAATTTAGTAGTAAGACTTACAAATCTTCTAATTTTGAAATTGGGACGAATGCTTCCATATCGATGTGCTCGATCTGATTGTCCTCGAGATCTCTGAAAGCGAATTGTATTATAATAAGCAAATACTATTCACCGACGAAACCACAACTGCTGACATAAGTATCTAAGTCATAATTTTGTTTATTTACATCTAATGCTGACGCATTTGTACACTACAATGTAGATTCTAATTTAAGATGTAACGATCAAGGTGCAGCTATTCATATCATAATTATAAAATCTTCATTCCGTCCAACCACTGGTCAAAAGATACAATAACAAAGCAGCATACGTGACCTTAATATTATAACTTGGTTAACAAATAGTGTGTTATTTATTAATCTCAATATATAATTCACCTATAATATTCAGTAAATAATACATAAATAAAACATAAATATGTCCATATCTGTTCATGGAGGACTTAATGTATGTTATGGGGTTGGTTAAGAATAAATATTGAAATATAACATATATTTACATAATAATATATAATATTTTGCTTTATAATTAAGAATAATATTAACTTATTTTGTTTGAGAATATTAACTTACTATGTATAAAAGTATAATAAAGTATCCGACTTACTGAGAAATACTTTCAATACTCTCACTATATATATATATATATATATATATATATATATATATATATATATATAATATATATTTAGATACATATATATATATATATATATATGTATCTAACGTATAATTATTGTACCACAAAATTATTTTACTGACTTTTATGGATTTAATAGTTGGCTTATTATCTAAGTCAAAATATAGGATACTTTCATATCGGTAAATTTACTCTATCTAGCGAAGGAATAAACCAACACTAGTTTAAGCTATAATTATAATAAAACGAAACTATATTATAGATTATTAAGACATATAGTGTTATGTTAGCTTATGATTTAAGCCAACATATAAGATTTCATAACGGAATATTCTCAAACTCTCAAAGGAATACCTACTATCTCATTGTACGCCTATGATAATATATTTTATACCTACATAAAAAAGAATCTCACAAATCGCATTTGCATAAGAAATACTTTCCAGCATTTTTCGGAAAATGAATGTATTATGTATGTACGTATGGGGTTACGACACGGTAGCTCAGTTTGCAGAGCGACCGGAACGCCATCCTAAAGATTGCAGGTTCTATTTAAGGAACTAACTATAATTAGAAACGGTTTTTGAGAGACTTCTACTAACGGCTATTACAAAATAATTCTCAACAATGTTTCAAATAAAGAATATGTAATTATAAAAATAGCATTTGCAAAGATATGTATTATGATACCATTGGACGAAAAACATAATGAACATAATATATCTCTTTCTAATTTATAATTGCAAAGTGACGTTATAAACTTCTCAGCAATTTAAGCACGAACAATCTGTTATTTTTTATATCCAACATTAAGTATACTTCCCGAGTTTGTACGCATGTCTACAATATATATCCCTTACTACGAGTTTTGACGTTACGAAAACAGTTGACCAAATCGTATAATTAAAACATAGAATTATTATACACTCTATGAATCAAAATAAAAATATTTAAAAAAATATATTTTTAAGATGATTTAGGACCATCTAACTAAAGATAAAAATAATTTAAATATGTCAATAGATTTGGAATCTTAGAGTGTACAATAAATAATTCTTTGTGTTTGATTTTACGATTTGGTAAACTGTCATAGTGTTCGTAACATCAAACATCGTACTAGGGGTACAGACTACAGAGTAACACTTTTATAGTGAAGTAGTAAAACTGCATTCTAGCGGTATTGTGGGTAGAGGGTACTACCAGCGGTGGTGTTACTAATTATATATTAATGTTACTACTCTTACCCTCGGTTTCTTGTTGTCTGGGAAACTAATGACACGGTCAATTCACCGCAGTCAGCCTCAATACCCAGTTGAACTATTTAGTTTGTAGTTCATGAAGTTTCTAACTCTTAGAATTAGTTTAGTTTCTAGTTAAGAATATGTTAATTAAGATACCTAGGGACAACATGTAACACATGTTCAGTGGAAACTACTGATTTACGTATTTGTTGTATTTATATGTGTTATTTAATTGTTTGTTTCCTTAAAATATTTAATTATAATAAATAAATTGTTTAGGAATGTATACGATTTGATATTTATATAATATCATGATTTAGTAGAATTGTCATATCATTCAGTAGAACATGTGTCTTTTTTATGGTTTTGTAAAAAGTTCTTCTAGGCGTATCATTTCTTCTAAAATATCACTATGATAAGAATATCAATACTGAAATTCGAATATACTGAATTGTAAGTTTAAAGACCACTAATTTAGTTTTAAGTTTCTTTTCCATGAATCTATCTATTCTTTGGAAGTAGAGACTGACTTTTTATATATATTAATAAATAAAGAATAAAAAAAATATTAATAAATCATTAAGGTAAGTGAATGTACCGTACCGTAAGATTAACTGTAAAAAAACAGGATTAATCCTCTACTTTGCTTTATTTGCTTCTAGTTGTATAGAATAAGGCTTTTCGTTAAAATACTTAACATTATCTACTACTGGAGTGTAAGATTATGGTGCTATCGTTGATTCCGATATGATCACATTCGATATCTGATCTTGATAAACGGTAACCAACATATGTATTTATTCTATTGTAAGATAACAGACAACCTTAATTAATTACAATACGCGCGCGTGTGTGTGTGTTTGTGTGTGGTATGTGTGTGTGGTATGTGTGTGTGTTGTGTGTGTGTGTGTGTGTGTGTGTGTGTGTGTGTGTGTGTGTGTGTGTGTGTGTGTGTGTGTGTGTGTGTGTGTGTGTGTGTGTGTGTGTGTGTAGCTTACAGCAGCTGTAGCCTCGGCGTGTGCAGAAAGGTGTCAGCAGAGAGGCGGCGCAAACGGTTCCGAGCCGCCAGCAGGTCGTGCAGACGCCGCAGCCCGGCCAGCGCGTCGCCTCCCAGCGACCACACCGCGTTATCCGAGAGATCCCTGAACATCTACTAGCTTAGCTGCTTATAGGCAAATCCACACCCTTATGGGTTCGCGAGGGCTTCACACATAATACATACTACTCTAAAGAACCTTGCATGTTAGGTATTTGAGACGCTCTTGTAAAAATAAAAAAAAAACGGAAGGGCGAAACGGAGCGGTGCTATTTATTTAATAAAATACGAGCAAAGATTCTTGTAAAAGAGGCAATTATCCCCACGAAGCTCGCGTGCCACCCTGAATATCTCGAAGACGGTCAAAACGTAATGTAATTTGTTATCGCGGTAACCTGGAAAATTGTGTGATACAAATTATGCTTAATAAATGAATTTATATACAGGTGTTTGTGATTAACCTACAAAATAAATGAATTTGTGAAACAAACAAACCTACTAGTAATAGAACATAACAGTGTTTATAAATTAAAAGATAATAAAAAAAAAATGCAGCGGTACTCACAGGACGCGAAGTTCAGAACACTCTCGTAGATCTGGTACTCGCTCCAGCTGGTTGGAGCGCAGGTCTCTGTAAAATACACTATCATTAGTGGTAGCTTTCGTATTTATAAACTTGAGTGGCTTTCATAGCACCATACATTTAATTTATAATTAATATTAATATGTAGTTAATGAGATTATTATATGATCCATAGCCGACGGACATTATGTTGCCAAAAGCTTAGATCCATATATCCATCATCTATCCCGCACAAATTGCAAATTGTAAAATGCGTCACCCCTCTAGAAGCCAAGTAATGATAAATGATTGCAATTATTAAACGCCTTGAGAGGGAAATCAATTTGTAAATAATTTAGCATTTCAATTACATAAATAAAGTAGTCAGTGTGTTTAGAATATTAATAATAGGGTGTTGATTAACAATATATACCTCGTATTAGAACTTACAAGGCTCTGAGCTGCGGCGCGTGCACGCACAGGTCAGCGGGGAGGCGTGTGAGGCGCGCGCGGTCAACCCGCAGCGTGATGAGCCGCGCCGACCCGTTGAGAGCGGGCACGGCGCCCAGCCCGCGCGCCTCCGATAACACGCTGTACACACATACGATATACTACACACGACTCGAGATAATCTTACAAACGGCAAAAATTTTGTAAATCTTATTTTAAAATTAGAAAATTGTTTCGTTTTTATTATTTAATTACTTTATCGTCTTCCACGCTTAGTTATAGATGGTAATTATGTTATCGTATACCAAATTACAAACGAATTCCAACAGCCGAAATGTTTTAATGCTATACCATTATTGACATCACCTTGTAGCTAAATACTATTTAACTATATGTAAGTCTTTAATAAATCCTTTGTGATCATACATTGCAATTCATCCATTTCATAAATGAATAAATATGATAAACTAGTTTTGACCGTCGCTTCTTAAATCCGTGATGACTTGTACGGGCACAAATCATCACATCGGAGCAGGTACTCAGGTCAGTTGATGACATTATCTATAATTGGACACTCGTCGCACATTGTGTCCGTCGTGTGTATCTTGCACTTTACTGCACATCTACTCCCCTCTCCCCCCTTTCCCACCTTTTGACCTCGTTCCACCAAACTTGCATCGGTGGTTAAGTGTGAGTCACCGCACGCACTCCACTATGCACTACGCATTACTGGCGCTAGCTTCTATGAATATCACGCATATGAGCAAACCATTAATAGAATCATAACATAAACTCAAACCTCGAAATAACATTTTATTATCATTACTTTCTGTGATGTATTTCTCTGAGATAGAATTCAACGTTGTTGTTGTTTGTGTAAAAAGCGTATCTTATATCTCAAAGTGAAGAAAGAGACTAAACAGATTACTAATTGGATTTCATTTGTGGTTCGTCTCGTCGTAGTTACGAGTTTTCAACGACATTGCAAACTCTCTTTTGTGCCAGCGACCAACGACCAACAAAATAACTTGTACTATGAACTCTATGTACTAGACTAAACTAGAGCAAATCTATTATAACCACCTCGATTTACGGATAACTTAAGCATTTATAAGATAACCTTTTCAATTTTAAATAATATTATTTTTAAACAATGTTACGTGTTCGATGATAGACTACCGTCATATAATATATGTAATATTTTCCCAATGTGATGTTTGTTTTCGTATACTAACAGTGTAGTCAGTCGAGGTAGGTATGCTAGCGCAAGCGGGTGCAGGTCAGACAGCGGGTTGGCACGCAGCTCCAGTCGCGCCAGCCGCGAACATGCCCGCAGCCCCGGTCGCACGCGCTCCACGCGGTTGTTCGCTAGGGATCTGGTACAAGAATAAAAAAATATTTTCAATTGTAATATATTTATTTTCAATTGTAGTACATTCAATTGTAATATATTTTTAGTTTGTATCTTTAAAAAAATGTATAAAAAGCAAAATTTAATAAAACCGAAAGAGTTATTACTTACAAATCTTCGAGCATCGGCAAAAGATGTATCGCCGGAGATAGTTCGGTCAGTAGGTTGTCTTCAAGCCGCCTTTGCAAAAAACATGACACAGTTAATTACGTTGATAGGTTGCGTATGTTAACTCATTACAGGATGTCAAGGTTTCTGTCTGTGCGGTTGCAAAATGGGGCGACGATGAGGAAAAAAAAACAAACAAAAAAAAGCCCAAAACCACTTCAAGAAGGTCACATGCGAGATGACTTTAAAGTATTTTGTGAATCCCAATGATTGTTACGTAATCAATATTTATTGGTCGTATCTGATTAAGGATATTGCCTTTTATGTATTGAGGTATTTTTGTACAAAAAATAACATCTTACCCGACATTAACATACTTGTTGGTTTAGTTAATATATATAATAATATAATAATAATAATAATAATATATCGGGACAAATTACACACATTGATCTAACCCCTAAGTAAGCAAATTATTTGCTTGTGTTAAGGGTGTTAGACAACGATACTAATACATAGAAATACACATATAAATACTGAGAATATATTTAATAAACGACCAAACCCAGAAACACAGATATCTATGCTCATCACATAAATGGCTTATTCCGTCGGGAATCAAACCCGAGCCCCATTGCGCCGTGACACGTTAGGCGTCTGCGCTAACCACTCGACCAACGGACCAATATATATAAGACGAAATATTGTAAGGGTTTTATATGAAATTGAATGTATAAGAGGATATTGATGTTGCGTTCATCGTAGAGCTGTTGGATCAATTTTACGCTCAGAGGCTCGCATTCATCAATTCGGTTATTGTTCCCGTTGTCAGATCAATCCGATTCACTTCATAAATAATGACTGCCCGATTCATTGCTAATAACAGATCTCGATTATATTTATTTCGTACATAAATATTAATGGATTGTATACAAATAGATGCTGTGACGAGTGGCGCTGTCTTGTCTAGTTACTTAGTAACTGTCATTAGTAACTAAGTACAAGCCTTATAATAATAAATGTGAATTAAATTTTGGTTTGTTCTTGGTATATGCGTGTATGTCAGTCTTCGGTTTTGGCCGTTATCGCAGATACCATCAGATAATTAAATGGTTAATTTCATTTAACCAACATCTGGTTTATATATATACTCGTAACAGTATAGGCATTAAGAGCTTCTTTATTATAAAATACGACTGCTCATAAAGGATAACATTAGGGAAATTATGACAAAAGCAAATAAAGTTTTTCCATTTGTTTTCTTTTTGTTCTTCTTGACCAGGAAGTAATTTGTTGATTAAAACAATAAACTATTTATTTATCATTTGCGTATTCGCTTAGAAATTGGGGATTTACTCTATATTGGGATTATAATAAAACAGAAAATATTATTTGTTAAGTTTACTTCGTTTTTCTTACACATTAAAATAAACTCAAATGCCTTAGTTAAAATTATGAATAGGGTAAATAGCAACAACTTCTGGTTACAGTTTTAGTAAGGGATTAAACTCAACACTGTAAGCTTCATATTTGCATCAAATTAATATAGAGTTCAATGAACTGTCGCAACGCGTGCTTGTTTTAAAAATAGATTGTCATTTTCATCATCACGTGTCGTAGAGCACATCGGCCCCGTCACTGTAACTAGCATCTGATAAAATCGATAAGTTGCAGAGAAGAGCGCAGTTAGGTTTTGTTCTGCATCATATGTGATTATGTACTAAACTTTGATAAACTATTACATATTTAATAAGAATCTATGATACATTCTATGTGTAACCACAACGTTACTCTAGTCAACGTTTCTTAGCCAATAAGAAAATATAATTTACCACATCAAATATAGACCTACAACAGATTTGATTTATTTAACAATTTATATTAGAATAGAATACATACACACACACGCACACGCACACACACAAACACACATACAGACACACAGAGAGACATTAATTATAATCAATTATTTGAACTTTGTGTAGTATATGAGGTATTTAAGGATTATTTGCTTTAAGATTTTCTTATATTTCGAGTGTTATTTGGCGGAAATGTAATTGTATTTTGAGATATTATTTCCTTAACGCTACAAACAGTGGAGCGGAGATTTAGGTTTCATTGTTAAAACAAAACAGGCATCTTATTCAAGCTTAAATATACTGTTTATCTGTTTATTAAATCAAATATGGTTCACCGTTCTCAGCGACGTTACATTTTCTGGTTTAAATAAAGTTTCGTTATAAATTTAAGATAACATTACAAATTAAATTTGAAACAATATATTCATAATTTATAACATAAACTAATTATCTGTCATCGTAATGAGCGCACAAAATTGTTATTAACAGCGAAGTTAACATGAACGTTGTAGAGTCATAAATTAATTAAAAAGTAATTCTCGTTTACGATTGTGTCTGCGGTTAAAATGAAAGCGATTATGTTATTATTAAAAGCAATATTCCACAGCTCCGGACTGTAGCTTCTCACCAGACTTATTATGGTCATGTAAATGAAGTAAATCTACTTAATGTTAGAAAATACCTATAAACATGTTAAGCTTAAATATAGAATGAAAAAGTCTCAAGAGGAAATACCTTTTAAATCATATAATATGCACAATAAAGCAGGAGGTGAGAGACACCATACTGCTGTACCGCCGTGAAACTAATATTTATTTTATCGGACGTTATATTTAAAAGCCAGAAGTAAATAACTTATAATTTGTTGGTTTATTAAATATAAAAAAAATGTTACATACTTTTATAGTGGTAGCAACTAGCTGTAGTTATATGGCTATCGTATAAAATCTGTTTTGTAGTTTCGAAGAAGTTATCCAACAAACAGACACAATTTACAAAATAAACAAAACTATTGTTAAGGGTTTATATAGTACAAGTCTATTATTTTATCAAAATATATCATGTATAAATTTGACCCCGTTATTGTATGAGTAAAGTTAAATTCATATCAGTTTAAAAGTACAAACTGGGTCAATAGTTCTTGTAAGCATTTGAAGAATAATAAACGTTTCTGTATCATTTCGTCAAAATAGAAAACAAAAGACTGAAAATATATCAAACATTGTTATACCCGTGTTTAAAATCATAACTTGTTATTCTGTTTATTGTTTAGATTTGTCGGCTGAAGACCTGAATACATGGTTCGAAGCGGGTTGCGATATATTCCTAACGCGTGTAATAATTCGTATTATAATTGCATTATTCGGATTCACGATCTGTGCACGAGCAGACTCGGTGCATCGATCCAGGACTCGGGAGCGATGAACGACGGCTGATACACAACCCCGCGTTATCTTAATTCGTCTATATGACCTAAGCGTTGCCTTTGGTCCATGTTAAATTGTCTGATCCTGTTTTTAGTCCTAATATATCAATATAATTTGTTAATATGACGGTTTTTCGGAAAATTATTCATGATGTCTACTAATACCTGAAATGATATCTGAATTATTATTTTTTTGTACATAATAAATATTTATTTGTACATTTTATTCTAAATGAATTTACCACAGTCGCAATAAATCTGAATCATTTATCAGGTCAAAAAATAAAGTTTTTAAGTAACGGCTAATAAAAACACTGAATAGGTAACAAAGCGCTTTATTTTTGGTGTATCAATTATATGTCAAAAGATTGAGTTTATACGTAAATAACGAAATTACGGGCAACGATATATTTTCAACGGATGAGCAAAGATTTGCATCTGTTAACGACACTATCAATAGCTTAATTTGTAATCCGTGACTCTGCGGGTGAAGTAGTCTGTACACACGCTCCTCAACCGTCGATTATTATAGACCGAAACTGCGATAGACAGCGATACAGACGCTCAAGGAGATAAATTAATAAAACTATTAAAGTACATTAATTAAATACGAGACAGTTTTACGATCTACATAATATAAAAGTGTAAACGAGTTTATTAATATCCGTTACGCTCTCGCGCGTTGGCACACTTGACTCACTTTGACATATTCTATTTGACATGTGATATAATTCCTGTGGTTTATCATTTAATTAACGTACAACAGATTATTATTATCCTTGACAAGTACTGTCACGTATTGAAAATTGTATCCAAAGATATTTATGTTATACAGTTGATTTAAAAATATATGAAATGTAGAGTTCAGAGAAAAGCAATTGTCCTTTCTCTATATATAATTTTTTTGTATTTAAATCATAGAAAATTGTACAAAGTTACCCTAAAATGGTATCAGATGAGATAAATTTATTAATAAAAAAAGAACAAGACATCTGTAAGTTCAAAATAAAAAAAAAGGTGCTTGTTCAGTAGATATATGAAAGAGGACTCAAAACAAAAGCGATTATATTGTTAAGTTTGATGTTCGGTTGTTCCTACATCTCGAAAAAACTACTAGACAGATGATATTTGGTATTATAGCTGGTCAATCTCTAACTATAACTTTGTAACCTCTCTAACCTATAATTTCATATTCCAAAAAAGTCCAAAAAATTCCACTTTTTGGGATATAATAAAAATAAAAAAATGATTTTATAATTTAAGTACTTACTGATGGTGACGTTTAAAGTGAGGTCGTGCAAGATGAAATAAAGATACAAAGTCGCTTGTAAAAGATAGTAATGAATAAAAGATAACAACCTATATTATTTACCACTCATACTCTTTACCCAACAAGGATTTACGAGCACGAATTAAAAATGTGAAGCTTACGCATAATAAACACCAAGGGTAGAAATTATAATAATTTGTATTTAAATATACACATGAAGTTTATACACAATGTATAATGTATAAGTCCTGAAACGAGCCCCTTTTTAAGATAACGTTTTTATTATAACATTCAGTCGATCTTGTTTTACGAGGTTGTACTTAATGCCTTATTAAAGACTTGTATAACGTTATCTATACAAACCGACAACATAAAATTTAAGAGTTACATGTATTTTATTTGGCAAGTGTAATTAAATTAATAATTTTCGAATCTATATTCGAATATATATTCGAAATTTACCTATAACTATATCAAAATGTATCAAAATCCGTATAGTAAGTGCTATCCGTATAGTAAGTGTATATAATGCTTTTTACTCCGTAAAAAAGGTTTTATTTTCACGGAAAAACAGAAAAAGTGATACAGGCTATAATTATTATTTAGCTATTGGATGGATTGTTATGAAATAAAATTGAAGCGTTGATTTTATAATCTAAGTCATTAGAGGATGCTTTTTACCCTATAAAATCCAAAACTTTTCACGGGAAAACATAAAAAAATGTCTAGGGTACAAATGCAATACAAAAAACTTATATAACCTTCGAATATTGTTGGCTTATTACTAAAATCAATAAATAACATAATTTCATCCTAACTTCTCTGATTTTCACAAGAAAAAATATAAATTTATTTCAGGCTATAACTAAAATAAAACTAGAAATTTATGAATTGGTATACATGTTAATTGATAGAAGTTTTATGAATTGAGTCTGAAGGGGAGTGAAGTAGACGAAGTCCCTGTCAATATCCAGTCATTTATAAATTTGATTTTTCAAAGGGTATCTGACCTTTATTTTGTTTTGGGTAAGAAAAATGTCAGTCTATTTAAGCGTAAAATATATGGTCGGTGCGTCATTTTCGGCTCCCGGGGGCCGGGGAGGAGGTCTAACGAACTCTGTATGTTTTACTGCGATATAAAACTCTCGTAAAATAAATAAAGTCACTTACGAGGTTAGCGAAGTAGTACGACACTTCTCTTGTCTCTATATCGGGTGCTAACATAAAACTATCGACAACCTCCAGGCGGTGTCCCGTGTCTTACATTACTACTTTTACTACTTTCACAACGTTATTAGTTAATATTAACACTTTGTATAATTTTACGTTTTTATATAATTATCACTCATTTATTATTGATTTATAAATTTATCAATAATTTAGCATAGATAACTATTATTAATTTATTTGAAATATTGTTTATTTATGTTTTTTTTTTATAATAAGGGACATAAATAAGCATGTGAAGATTGATTCTTGATCAAAAGAAAGGCATAAAAACGAATAGAACATGAGAAGAGAGTAAAATGGAGATCCAGATCTCTCTCCATCACGGTGAGAAAAGCACCTATAATAAAATACTAAATTACAACGATTTTTTCTGACATTACTCCATTTAAGTCCTAAAAAAGTCAAAACATAAAAAACCTACAGCAGAATTAAAATTAAATTAATTTTAATATAATGTCTCTTATCATAGAGACAAAACTGACGATAATTTATATCTACAGCACGACTATTGTTATAACTATTATGTTATCTTTGTAGTTCTGATAGCTAACGCCTACGTTCTCACGCTAGGTCATGCAGATGAGATAAGATTATCTCAACCTAGAACGAGCCCGTGGGCTTAACATAACCCACCGATAGCCTATTTATTACAATCGTAACTTATCATCATTTATTGCCAAATCAGAATGAATATAATAACTCTGTGAAATACTTCATATTTTGTAAAGTTTATGAACAGATGTGACTGTGGTTTTATGGTTCTGTAGCTCTCAAATAATATATTATATTAAATTTTAATATCTGCTGCTCTAGAAATAAAACTTATGTCAATTTATTCTTGCTCAAATAATTTTTAAATCTCGATATTGAATATTGCTTTAAATATTTCGTCTTTAAATGAAGGTTGTGCTGTTTGTAGATTGATGTAGTAAACTTATTTTTAAAATTAATTTAGATATATAAGATATAGATATAGAAAAGTGTATATGTATTTGTCTACTATATTAGCAATTTTTTTCTCGTCTAAGTTACTTACAGTACTCGTAACGAAGGACAGCCGGAGAAGGCACGCTCCTCAATATGTGTGATGCGGTTCCTTTTCAAAATCCTGTAAAAAACTCTTTTTTAATTAACTGTTAAAATTATAGAGGGTTAATAAACTAAACAGAAGAACAACAAAGTCGTTTACGAAGAGGGATATGTTTGAATTGAATTTTTATGAGTTACGGAATGTAACTAGATCTCGATTTCCGCTTTTTACGAGGAAAGTTGAAGCGCGTGTCGGCTGTCAGCGATCATGGCGCTCGTAGTATGAATGGGATCAATTCATAAGTACGAGAGTGGCGAGAAAGGCTACAAAGGAAGGGACGGGCTTCATATTATGGTAATGATGGGCCATAAACCCGCGGACCCTGGGGAGCGCGCCAGCGGTAAACAAACCTATCTATGACTGCTCCTTTTATAAACGATATCTGGATTTTCTTATTTACAAATGATTATATTCCAGATTGTATCCAATTGATACATGTAATTGAATATCTGAAGTAACTTGAGACAGTTGCTAAGTTATTTTTTGATAAAGTTGACATACAGATTTTGTAGAGTTCTTTGTTTTGTGGCTTTATGATCGGATGTAGTTTTTAACAACATTTGGACATTATTTCATCGAAAACTTAAACACGGTTCGAGAGGCAGCCATAAAAATATACAAAGTTTTGAACAAAGTTGTCTTGGTTCTCGTTCTCTTATTAGCAAGGGTCACGAAGGGCACGAGGGTGGTAAGGATGAACAGGGGTCAAGAGTGGGGGGCGGGGGGTCACGCAGCAGGCGCGTCATAAATCAGAGAGCGCCGCCTCATCGATGCGCTGAGAAGGGTTGTTGTCCTGGATGTTCCAGATTACCTTTTATTTTTGAATCTATCATATAACTTAAAAATCTTAACAATATTCTTTGCACATTATAACTAAATTTAGGTTTAAAATATCTTAGTAAGAAAAATAGATATTTTTTGTTAAAGCTCATCCATTGAATTTAGATCCTACGAGATGAGAGTCAGAGGTCGGGCGACGACCCTCGCTGTCTGCTGAACGCCGGACACTTATTGCTCAGTGAGGACATTGAGCATTAACTTCTGAGCATACTGATCAGTGGAGCGGCGCCTATTGATGTGTTAACTTCGTCAGAATTTTACGTTCGAACTTAATAAAAAATTTGAACTTAATAATTTATAATATTTTAATTTAGTAAAAAAGGGGCGAGTCCCTATTTATTTTTAAATTTTCGCTAAGACCAGCCAGTAGGCTGGCAGTAGCCAATAAAATGCAAATAGTATCAATAAGATACAGATTATTATTAAAAATAATGTATATTTGCAAATAAAATGCGTCTTTTTATCTAAAAAAGTTATTTAAAAAAAAATACTAAATTATAAATATGCAACACTTAGGGTCACGAGCATGGTTATAAGAAAATACATTTCTGTGTATATGTGCCTTTATAAAAACCAGGTGCGAGTTGGATAACTGTGTGTGATTGTGATAACTGCTCACCTAGTCAGAACGGTTATTACGCGCACGCTACTTTTTATACTGTAACCGATATCGTAAAATAGGTAAAGCTATAAAACTTTTTTGTTATTATTTATCAACTTAAACCATAAGTGTCTACGGGGCAAACTTGGGCTTGCTCTCCAGGTCACCTGCAAAACTAACAATCATAAAAAAATTACAAGGTCTTAATATACGACGAAGGTTTAAAGAAAGTAATCAAAATAAGAATGATGATACTACAAATGTAATGGATACAATGGTTAACGTACAAACTTCTGGACCACGATCCATCTACTCTACCCTTCTCTAGGGAGTTCTAATAGTAAACCAATTTGTTCTAGTTTCCATAATACAGTTTTGCTTCCAATTTTTGCTTAAATATAATGTCCAGCGTTGACCTCTGTTATCGCAGGATGGTATTCGGTGTGTTTCAGTAGTCATCTAAAAAAATGCTTGAAGTATAAATAATATCCCCTTTATCAGCTTTCTTATAATTTGCTGGCAGAAGACCTTATTGGCATTTGAGCATTAATAGGCCTAACAAAAAGAAAAGCAATTAGAACCCATGAGTGAAAAAAAGACAGCATACGCATACCCCATATAGTCAACTAGAAATTATCAAAGAGAAAAAAAAACTATTCGGGATAGGACATTATCGTTTAATCAGTGAATATCCACTACAAAAGATGTGAGTACATGTGCTATACACGAGTAGGAGTATCCACTAATTATACATATGTACTCTCGGGATTATATATGGTTTAAAGGTTTTGTAACAGAATTCATTAATGAAATAACTAATACTTATATTTATTGGTTTTTAAGATATTATGATTGGCTGCACTTCTTATATAAATATATTGAAATATGTCCTACTCGTTTTGGAGCACTTCGGAGTTTTTGAGTTATGTGCCCGAAGCACAGCAAACAGCTTTAGTTCACGCTATGAACCGCCAAAATAAATGGTCTAGTTTACTAGGGTAAAGTTGACATATAATTGAGGTGAGTACTGATCGGTAAATATATATAATATTCAGCATGGATCTCAAAAGTTTCTTCTATAAGTATCATTTGAATAATTTTAAAAGTAGCACCGGTGAAATAAAAAAGGAAATAACTGTAAAAGAATGTAACAAGACGAACATAAGTTATAAGAGAAGAAGATAAGAATGGAGTGCGCGAAAAAAATATTGACATAGAAGCAAGTTTCAACTGAGATGACGTATGATCGAAGAGTGTTATAGAATTTGACATATTGCGCCGACCCAAATATAATGATGAGGATAAGTTAAAAAAAAATGTTTTATATGTGTATTTAATAACCACTAAGCAGAAAAATCTTTTATAGTTTAATAAAATAAAAGAATAATCGAGACTACACTTTTGAAGAAAAAGAAAACAAATGTGAGGTATGATTTTTTTTTTCACACCTTAAAATTATTTTATCATTAATATTTCGATATTTCAAAATTGTTTAATTTGCCTGTGCACATAAAGAATGTTTATTTAAAACGCAATTTCATTTTTCTTTTAAATTTTAAGTAAAAACGTTCTTTTTCCTTAAAGTGGGAGATTTGAGTATTAAAAGATCATTTGAGATTGAACTCTAAATTGAAAGATAGACATAAATTATTAATGATAGGATTTTGTTTTATAATAAATACACACTTCAAATATACTGTTTATATAAATATAGAATGAAAAACTTAACATGGCTGTTATGGCATACATGTTTAAAGACATTTTCAAACATAAAAATATTGTTACTTTTTTTTTAAGACGTTACATTATTTTACAGGACGTCACATTACGTTATCATGTTACGGGGTAAAAGCTTTCAAGGATCTTCCTGGTTATCTAACTAAAAGACGTATCACAGAATCGGATGTGTATTCTGACTCATTACCGTCCCGGTTGGTAGGCTTCTTAAGTACAAGAAGCAGTTCTTTTTTATGTTAAGTAAGTCATAGCTTGAATATTAAAATAAATACTATTTATATCAGCATTTTTATATGAACATCAAGATAAATTAAACAACCTCCCGAGTTTAATAACTATGATAAAAGTTATCTATTAGATAAATGATATACATGATAAAAAATATACCTATATTTTTTGACGATCGACAAGTTATCTCATTCATCTTTCCAACGTCAGATTTTTAAGAGTCTCCGTGAAAGTTTTGACACGAACTGACAAAGAAAAAGTACTGGGAAATATCACTTTGTTTTTAAATACATCTTACAAAAATGTCCAAGAAACATCTGTCTTTTTTATTTAGTTCATGAAGAAGTAACATCAAAGGTGTTCGTTTTAGTCTCAATTAATCTTTTCTATAAATATACTAAAAGTTAGATAGTTAAAAAAATAATTGTATGTTTGAATTTATTTCTAGGAAATGTTGGATTAGAAAAATATCTTTGTAAATGTAGCTCCATTATAGAGGGTTAGGGACTCTATAACATCACATTATGAAGTCTATAACGAGTATTAGAAAGTGCATTTTATAAGAATATACTATTTACTGATAATGATGTGTATTATATTATATAATCAGTAGAATAAAGAATTAATATACCTACTAGTCTTCATTGAGGGTAATAACTTAATATATATTATATATTTAATATATTTTTTTAAGAATTTCGTCCAATCAGTGTCTAATTAAGGTTATGTATTATGTAAGAATTGAGCTGGAAATTGCAATCTGGTCTTTTCAGAAAAAAATAAAACTTTGATAAAATTCTAGGAATGCTGTTATAAATATTTCAATGTAACATTTCAAATTAATTATGTTCCGAGCAAAATGAGTTCGGAGAAGGGTTTGTGAACTTAATAAATAAATTCTATACAAAAAGTATTTAAAAGTAAAATTAGTTTTAAGTAATTTAAAGATGCTGGGTACATTTGTTATTTTTAAATTAACCGACACAAGAGATGGTTGGTTGTAATGAGGTTTTATAATTTCTTAAGGTTAGAGTGAATGTTTTATTATAGTTTTATGTTAACTTTGTTTTTCATTGTAATTAATGTTGTCTAAATTTTTGTTGAATTGAGATTTAAGATTACTATTTGTAGTATTTTCTATTTAGATGGAGATCACGTACAAAGTTTGTTTTGCGACACAGAAGCTTCTTCTTTATATAAAATAGACTTTTGGCAAAATTGACATAATTATTTGTTTTAGTTTTCATTTCATTTTACAATTATTAATTAACAAGTATATTATAATAACATTCCTATAAAGTTGAATATATTACGAGGGAATATAAACAAAAAACTCCTTAATGAGATAATACAAAGAAACCTACATTATAACAAGTATTGTTCCAACACTAATCTGCTCTTCTATATTTTAATGGACGGATTTATCGATTAATTGGCACTCAGTTACGCAAACTGATAGTCCCATAAAGCTCGGATTCGACAGTTAATACGCTCTGAAGGGCGCCATCCTCTTCATAACCCTAAATAATAATTACCGAGTGCTCGTCGACGATTTATCAGCAGTCCTGAAGATAACGGTAATTTAATTGCAACACCACTTTAGTTTCTATTATAACTATAATTACATGAATGTTATTTAAATTATAAAAAAATACGATACCGCAGTTAGGATTGATTACAAATATCATTAATTATAAATAAGAGATAAAATCGGCTATTTGTAGAGTCAAGACAGTAATTATATTTATTGTATAAGGTATGTGTTACATGGTATAATATATGAGTGAGTGATCACTCGCGCGGCACTCGACCCGCTCACCTTCACCGGCCGCCAGCAGCCTCGCCCGCACTGCCTCCTGTGCCTCCCCCTCCGCTCCCCACTCGTCCCCCCCTACACTCCCCTCACAATACCCCTCTCGTCAGCTGCTTCCTTCTCGACCAAACGTGAACTTGTGATTGCTATCATCATCATTACACAAATTGATCGAAACGATATGTTTATATCAGACATAATATGCCTTAATTTATAACCTTTAAGTAGAGTTCCCAGTATGCTGTTGGATATTAAATTTAGTAAGTAATCAAAGTGGTACTCACAATGTATGTAGAGACGACAGATCGGGAAGTGAGGTTGCGGTCAGCTCGCTGATTTGATTGCCCGCTAGGTTTCTGGTGAAAAAAAAAAGAGATGTTACTGCAAAGATAAATAAATAAGCCACCTAAATTCTGTAGGTACAACTCAAGACGGTAAACAAACGCAAAACATGACGCAGATAACTGCAGTACATGTTTCATGTTCTTAAAATTTCTTAATCGCTCCTGCCACAAGCGTGACACACAACAAATAAACAAGAGCTAAGTATGTATCTCTTTATCGCTGAAGATTATTACTTTTACTTCAACATGAATATATATTCTGAGAAGTATTTAAATCATTTAAAAAACAGATTAGATCATTAAGAGTTAAATTTAATTTGTAGGGCGCCAGATGCGGAAAGAAACATTGAGTTCCGGTAAATGTTTTTGGTAGAGCAATTTATAATGTCTCGGTAGAGTGATGGCGTCTCGGCGCCGACCGTGGGCGCTTAATGGACAACGTAGAACATAAGTGTTTATTATTATAAGTATTTTGTAGTGATGGCCAATGTATACTTTAAGACATTTATTTGTTTCCGGTTTTTAATGTGTACGTTACTATGTGATGGCAAATATGACTAATTTATTTTAATTATTAGACTATGTTTAGATTTGTTGTGAAACAAAATTATTAAAATAATATAGTAGGTAGGTGTGGGGTATGTGTACGTACAAAGCCTGCAAGCGAGGAGAATTTTAATAAAATGATATGGTAGGTAGGTGTGGGGTATGTGTACGTACAAAGCCTGCAAGCGAGGAGTGCGCGCGAGCCCAGCAGCGGGCACTGCACGCAGGGCGTTCCTCGCCAGGCGCAGCACGCGCAGCGCCCGCGCATCCGACAATGCGTCCGGAGACAGATCCGTGATACAGTTGTCCTCAGCTGATCTGCGTTTAGGTAAAAATATATTTAATATTCGTTAGCTGTAAACAGTTACAGCAATTTAAGTGATACAATTTTTTATCTAATAATATTTAGAATATTGGTGTGGTATTGAATTACTTCATTCAATATCTACATTGTAATTGTTACAAATAGCACAAACCACCAGTAATTTTATTTTATGTATGTCAATTCAATAAGTATTGATATTAGTTTACAATATTACCAATATTGTAAACCGCGAACCACTAATAATAATATTATTTATAAAGTTAACAACAACCTAGACAATAAAATAAACAGCTTGTCTAGGAGTTTCTGGTTCTGACAATGCAATATAGGTTAAAACTACGTCGCTGGAATAAAAACCAAGAATGGAAGATTGCTTACAATATACGGAATACAAAAGAACTCGATAAAAAATATATAAGCTGGTTTGTATTTAAAATGATTAAAATAAGGTTATAAGCAGTAAACTATCCAGTTTAAGGTTGGAAATTATGTTATGTATAATGATAATAAATCTTATCTACGTTAACATCATCACCGCGCGGATATAACGTATTTTTTATCTTTCAAAATATATTAAGTCTAATATTGGCTATAAATATGCTAAATATATTCAGCTTATTTAAATTTTACGAGTAAATCGCTCTAATAGATATCGCCTCCGTCCCGATAAAGACGAATTTAAAAGTTCAACTGTCAGAAAAGCGACAAGTTTCTTTCCCAGTCATCGCAGGTTCGAGTCCTGCAAGTGTTTATGATTTTTCATTTCATTTCAATTTCATTCTATAATTCTAACAACTGACTCTTAAATCAAACTTAAAGTATACAATAACACAACAACTAGAGTATTGTATAAAATTGTTTAATTTAAAGATGAAAAAATACACAGATATATATTTTCAGAACAGACCTTAATAAAGACACACATGATTCCCCAAAAAAGAGAAATAAAAAAGAGATATAATAATTTATAAATGAGTCTTTTATCAAAGTTTCCTTTTTTTGCCAAATCCCGCGTTACTTTATAACGTCTTGCCGACGGCGCGTCTCTGTTGACGACGTAAGTAGAGCTATTCATCACATTTAACGCCACGCCAGAACGCGCTCCGCCCCGATACATTATGTGGACAGAATACTTTTTATCGACTGTATTTAGTTTAACCTCACATGGAATTAATTTAAAGTCACCTTGGTTATATCGATGTCTATCCGCCGGCCTCACTTCTATCATCAAAATTGCATCCGCGTCGCACTTGCGAAATATTTGGAGTTGCTCGAAAGCTCTGAGCGGTAATTTCGCACACACGCGCACTGATATCGAATAATAAGTTGTATTTATAGCTTATAGCGGTGCTAGTGTGACCTCGTGGTCGTACGTCACACACATTTGCATTTGCCCGCGGTCCTCAGCGGAGGTCACGTGTGAGAGTCTTCGTCCCGTGCCCTCTGGCGTCTGACAAACTAGATTCCAATAAACACATTAGGTCTAAAGGACGTATAACGAACTCGGAATATTGTATTGGTGACAAACTTTGAGAACCTTAACTTGAGTAATATATCTTATAGTGAATTGGGATTTAAATAAGACCTTTTAATGAATATTGATTAAATACGTAAATGGTAGTTCTTGTTACTATCGGTAAGATGTTAGTTGTACCGATAGTACCTATAGTAGTTACTATAGGTACTATCGGTAAGAAGATTGGAAATAACGATTGATAAATGTAACCAAAGTATCTATGACACATTTTATCAAGGTCAACAAAAAACGAAGCGATAATATTATAAATAATAAATTGAAATGTCTATATTTAGTATTGTGTTCCAATAATTTTTTAAAAAGATATTATTTTTTATAATACCACTAGTCGTTGCAGGCAGCTTCGCTTGCCCTTTCTCCTGCAAAACTCAAAACATAAGCGTTATGTCTATCAATTATACGAAATCATAGCTTTAAAGTTTTATTGAAATTATAGATAAAACTTTCATGTAAAAATGAGAGTATTTTCTTGTAAAAATGAGAGGAAACATTATTTGTATTAATTTAGATAATAAGCAACTGAAACATTAAGTTTTATCAAAAGTAAAAAAAATAGTAGTTTTAAGGTGGTGTGTAAAAAATATATTTTTTAAAACTATTATTTTGACCTCTATCTTCTATAGAACACGTGCCAATGAGGTTAATTTCAAATATTTAATCGATGTAACGAGATACTATTAGTATCACTTTTGTCCATATACTTTTATATTTTAAGTATAGATATGAACTCAATCTTTTTTTACAGAATATTTTACACGTCTCGATTCAGATGTATTGACTATAATTTATACAAAAGAGGTAATACAAATAATTTAAGGTGTTTACGTCACTAGCTATATTATGAAAATATTGTACTGATTTTAAAGTAATTCAATATGTCTTTAGATTCGTCGGAACTATTTGACATTTGATTCTTAAAATGACAGATATGAGAGAA
Source organism: Napeogenes inachia (assembly GCA_959347355.1). Taxonomy (NCBI): domain Eukaryota; kingdom Metazoa; phylum Arthropoda; class Insecta; order Lepidoptera; family Nymphalidae; genus Napeogenes; species Napeogenes inachia. The sequence continues at coordinate 16,469,078 of OY365793.1, read as the reverse complement.
AGTAATCGAATATAGATAAAATTTATTTCTTTGTTTTATAGACAGTAGTTGAATTTTAAGAGTCCCTAGAGTATAATGTAGAAGAAAATAGATTGCATTCCTACACATTATGCCATAAAAACGTAAAGTTGAAAAACCCTATAACAAAATCAAAGAATGGTACTTGAGTTAAAAAAATGTTACAGACTTCAATATTTTTTTTTAAATAAAAAAAGCAACAAAACACTTATAATTTAAGCATTTATAAAATATGTATTCTCCCACGCATGATCCTTGAAATAAGAAATGAAAACAAACTAGATAAAAACAGCCATCTGCAATCTCTGAAACTATTCAGCGTACGGACGCCTTTTTCACGGAGATAGTTTACCAAAGTTATATTGTAGGCTTCTTTTATAGTTGAGCAACATCTTGCCTACTATAAGTACTGTTGTGTTATTTTTTTACATATTTTAACATGTTACATATTCCATAAAATTATAAGACATATTAAAGAGTATATAAATAAAAGTAAATAAATAATTAATTAGTCAGCCAGATAAACGAATTTATATACAGCATTTTTTTGTATACAAAATACATGTTACACGTTTCGTATCACAACTGAATTTGAAAAATGATTCATAATAAGAAAAAAAATAATCTTACAATAAGTACGAAAAATAAAAATTTATTCGTACACAAATAGGTAAAGGTAGTACACACATTCGCAACGATTAGATACATTGTATGTCTTTCAATATTCATGTCAATATGTCTACGTTAATTAAAGGTATTCAATGATAGGCTATAGAAGATGTAGTCAATATGGAGGTATTCAAGTTAATGACCTCTGCGACGCGGATGAATAGCGGGGAAACGTTTTTTTCTCGACCCCGGAGAGTCGAGATTTATTAGAAGGTTCTTGCTACTTAATACTTTGATGTACTGTCTTGGACGTTGCTCGAGTGGTTAGCGCAGACGCCTAATGTATAACGAACCTGTGGGGCTCGGGTTCGATTCCCGACAGGGATAGGCATGTATGTGATGAGCTTAGATGTTGGTATTTCTGAGTTTGATTGTTTATTCAATATATTCGCAGTATTTAATGTATATTTCTTTGTATTTGTATCGTTGTCTAACACCGTTAACACAAGCAAATGATTTGCTTACTTAGGGGTTAGATCAACGTGTGTAATTTGTTCTGTGACGTCATTATTCTTATATGATGATAAAAGTAACGTGGATATATTAGTATCTAACAAAAATATCTTTAACGTGTCTTTCAAATCTTAGTTACTTGTGTCCTTTAAGGTTTGTAATCTGCACGAGGCAAATACTTGGCGTATAAAGTAGCCTCGGACAAGTGTCTTCGTCCGAACCGGTTAAATTAATAACTTTTGGTTACAAAATAAGGCATGAATGATCCTGTATACTGTGATAATTACGGTATCATTTATTAAAAATATAACTAACAACAGGTATTTTATCTATATCTATCTACACTAATATATATATATATTCCAATTTGTATTTATGTTATTTATTATCATGAGATAGTAATGATGTCAAATCTGGACACGTAACCGGATACGAAAACTAATGGACACGAGATCAGTACATGACACAGAATTAAAAACATTCTATTTTTAAATTGTTGTCTATTTTTCTATTTATCAGTTTGTCAGTATGCATATCACGAAATATTACTGGACGAATTTTAATAAGATTTGGTGTATTTACAGGTTATTGCTCCGTTCAATATAGGATACTTTTCATGTTGGATAATTTTCGCAATTTCAAGGGAAAATACATACCATCTTATTGAAAATGTTTGCATGTCTATACTTGAAGTGATTAATGTTTGTTTTGAGGAAAGCAGACGAAGTCAACAGCTAGTTAATAATATGGAACAGCTAGGTACAATAAACACGGACAATAAAATCAATAAAACCATCTACAAAATCGCTATTTAATCATTCATCTTAGTTTTTACCTCTATAAGCGATTTTTTTTCCTTCCCACTTTAATTTATCACAGATAATAAGAACTTATTAAATTCTCTTCAATATCATTTAAATCAATCATCGCTGCTCTACTTTTTATTTCTCTTTTACAAGATTGTATGACTAGTTATTTTGAGTAAAACGCGGTTACAAAAACTCGGATAATTATTTTCCTTCTTTCGGATTTAAAACATGTTAATCAAAAATTTATCCAGAACCTAAAGCTTGAGAACAATTGTAAAGCAAATAAGTCAGTTTTTAATGATATAAATATTACCTAAAAAAATACATGATGCCAATTTGAATCCAATGGAGCAGTCATCCATTTACTCAATAAGTTATTATAATCTGGCGTGATTCGCATAATAGTAAAAGAAATTGATGGATTCATATTAAAAATATACATTGTTATCTTGTTTCGAAAGAGAAAATGCTACGTTAGCTCAATAGAGCGGAGCTAATTTGAATGATATTAAAGCCACACGTCGGTCGGTGACGAGGCAATATCGAGGATTTACATCGCCCAAAAAACTGTCCGCACACGCCGCTGGTAACATGAATAATTTATAATCGATCTATCATTTGTACATACATAATATGACGGGAATAGAGCGTATGTGAAAATGCTGAGGTCACCACGACTTAGTTCGTTCGAGATTAGCCTGAATGCTATGTTTAGTATAATATAAGGCATGTAGAGGTAACTTACAGGTGATGCAGTCGGGGAAGACGCAGCGGTGGCAGGCGCTCCAGGTCGCAGCGGTCGAGCCATAGGCGAGCGAGACTCACGCTGACCAGAGCGGTTGCTGATACCACCTCCAGCCGGTTCGCCGACAAGTTTCTACGAGACGCATAATTTTTCTATTATAACATAATATATTTATTTTGACTCCTAAAACGTAAGTAGGTCATATTTAACAAGGAGTAATAAAATACTGATCCCTCATATAAAACTTTGAATGTTTAAGGTAAAATTTGCAATTTATATATTGGAAATTGGAATCTAGGTCATAAAGTGGACTATGACTAAAATGTGCGTACGAAATAAAAAAAAAACACATCGTTAAGTAGCACTAAATAAGGAATGCTTATTATAACTGTAGATAAATCAAAGTTCTAATTTTAACTAAACATTACATTTTCTGTCATCGTGTGTAAAACGATTTGCCTTCTGGCGTGTTTGCAATGTAATCACGGGTCTGTAACGTTAATCGTATTTACATAATTCCGTCTCTCCATTTCAGCTCTAGCGTTATTTTATAATTGATTGAGATACCAAAATAGAATGTATATTTATTTTGTTAGATAATGATGCAATAATGTGTGTATATAGTAATAATGTATGTATGTACTCACAGGTCGCGCAGACCGGCGGCCGGCTGCAGCGCGTCGGGGGGCAAAGCGCTGATGTTGTTGACGGACACGTCTCTGCAACAAACAAACATATTTATTTATTTTATTCGTTGCCATTCTATTAAGATTCCAATCATAAATAATCCAGACCTCAGAACTTATTAGCAGTTACCTTATATAATTGTCAATAATATAACTGTCAAACATAATGTCGTAGCGGTAGAAGTTCTTTAATGAAATAACATGTTTATTTTTCTCCGGGTTTTAATAATATTTCATTCCCTTAAAATAATAGTTTATATTTTTTAAATTATAAAAATCAATACAATCAAGGAAACTAGGTGTAAATATATATAATTTTGTTTTAAGACTAGAGGGTTTTGATAGACCGATAATTATTAGATCACCCGCTCCCCCGGTGACGCTGTAATAGCCAACAGGGTTAACAGCATAGACAGACAAAAAAAAAAAAAAAAAAAAAAAAAAAAAAAAAAAAAAAAAAAAAAAAAAATCTTAGGTCTCTTGGGTCCCATTAGGTCCCAAAGGTTACTCTTAACTATTAAGGAAATACTTTTGTAGCTACAGGGAAAGTTCACATTCTCAAAAAATGAAGTCCGTAATGACTCAAGAATGTAATTCCTTTATTAAGTAACTTCAAAAAAAGAAAAGGTTCTCAATTAGACTTTTTTTTACTTTCCATAGCAAAATAGCAAACATTTTCTTCCTATTCATACGTCGCACCATATCATCATCAATTTATTACGTGATTCTTTATTTTTTTTCATTAGTTGATGTGCTTTTAGAAATGTCATTTGAATAAAATAATGTAATAAATATATCTAGGCAACGCGAAATATAATGTATTATATTTTTTTAGCCATAGGTTAGCGAATTATATTTTTGTATTTTATTTTATTATCCTTATTTATCCTTTATGTTTTAAATTAAGGAAAAAGTTCATAAGCAAAGCTTTTCACGTGGGCAGTGATCTTTTTTTTAAATTTCTCGAAATAAAGAAAACGTTTCAAAGCAATATTTTTTTACAAATAAATGTAAACTTCCGACTAACTACGATAGCCTTGACAATTATTATTAAATGTGATACTTTGATCTGTGTTTTAGAGATCATCAATAAACCTTGACAATTAAATCAGAATTGGTCATCCATCTTAGAATACAGTTATTAGCAATTTAATTAATAATATTTTATGCTATAAAACCCTTCTTTTCTATTTGTCGTTTTATTTTACCATTTGACAGGAGTTTGCAGGGAGTTGACAGAAATTTAAAATAAGAAAAAAATACAGTAATTTACTGTATATTTTCTTTGGAAATAAGAAAAACAAGTAACATCTAGATTTTAAATTATGTGGAGAACAATTTATATAATTGAAATAGCTCAATAATTTTAAATAAAAAAGTATTTTTTTTTATATCTGAACTTGTTTTATTTACATTCAGTTAGACAATATATTTGTCTTTATTTGATGACGATAGGCTAAAACACTTATTATATGCTTATATATTATAGTAAAGTAAGAGGCATTACGCTTACAAAACGTCAAAATCTAGTTGCACGCTTCCAAAAGTTCCAATGGTAGAGTAATGTAGCGATAATCTGTACAAGTAATAAATTACGACACAAGCTCAATTTAGTGTTATTTTTGAATGGAAGTTATATAAAAAAATATTATAATTGTTATATTATATACTTATTATATTTTGAATGGAAGTTATAAAATTTTTGAGATGAAATGACTTAAAATGTTTGGAGATAACTTGACAAGTCCGCAACGTCTTCTACTGCATATTCAACTTGGCCCTACTCAAGTACATCGCTCCTAAATTGTACCTACCTCACTGAGTTCTTCTACGAATAAGGCACTAACTAAATAAGACTAAATCATTAGTTGACTAAGAATTATCAATAAAGATTTTTTTAGAAATATTTACAAATCAATACGGTTCATAATCTCAGGTTATACTTGTTATTGTTTGAAAATTGTCTATAAACATTTAAATTATAAAATTAAATAAGTGTAACATAACTATACATTAAAAAATATCATTATAGTTGAGACTTGAACCTGCGACTTCAGGAACCATACGTCGATAATTTCGTAGTTACGGACGCCGTAGCTAAATTAGCAGAGCATCGGGACAATATCCCACGATCACAGGTTCGGTTTCTTCCATGTAGATGTTTTTCATTACATATTTCTTTAAGTATAAGATAAATTATACTTCTAGGCTGATATGATCTCCTACAAATAGTAAAAAGTAATGAAAAATACCCAGACTTAACTGCCAAATAATCATTCGTGCAATTCATATTCCTAAAGTTTTCTTCATCTCCTATTCTTTATTAAGAATCCTGAGGAGTGGATGACATGGGCACTGATGGCTATAAGCGAGCGTAATACGCAATTAATATCATTTAATTTAAAGCGTCAAACGTCCAAAAATAAATTCCACCCAAAATTTCGTAATTAAAACTGAATTAATTGTCTAATAAAAATCTTATTTAAACTTTGTAGGCGTTATAAAAGAACGATCAAAAGTTTATGGAAATGAATGCTGTGACACATTTTATGATTCAACGCTTTTTATGGAGATAAAATAAGAAAAATATAAAAACTTTGATATAAATCATAAAATTATTTTACTATTGAGCAATGTGGTATAAGAAAATTAATTTAAATCGTACGCTTTAATAAGATGAATACGTAATAAAAACCATGGATGTAATCATACCATTATAACTGGTATATAATAAGGTTTAGCATATATTTGTTTATTATATGTCCAAAGTAGGCAACTCAACGCGTGGGTTCCGCGCTGTGATAACGAGCGCGCGATATTGCGGTCATCCATCATCGCCACACGCCTCGCCGCGTTCTACCTAGACCCCACTCCCTCAGACCCCTCTGATCCCCGGTAGCCCTTTATATATCTAAAACATACCTTATCTTTCATTTATTGCGAAAACTATAGTAATACTACGAAAGAACAACTTCTAAAGAAGTATTGGTTTCAATATTTTCATTCCAATGTTAATTATAAGACAAAGGAACAAAGAGACGTCCTTGAAAATTACCCCATAATTTCATTTAATGATTAAAACGAACCCTATTCAAATGTCAAGATAACGAGTTCGGGGGTGGCTAGTTGAAAATAACTTACCCTTTATGTCCCTTTATCTACACGTTATTTGACCCGGGTCCGTTCGGAGATTAAAAATTAGTAAAGCCCTATTACTGTCTATTCAGGGTATATATTATTATCAAACAAAGCGCTATTTATGAATATTGGTATACTATTCTGAACTGCAGCAGCAAAATGTTCATTAGTTCTATTTAGTAAAATATATTTTAGATTTCTGTTTAAATTATTATAAACGTTTGTTGTTGTATAAGTAATAGTTAGGTGTTTAGACATTTTATTTAAAACAATATACAACAATAATTGCCACCCGTTAAGTTTGGGATCGTTTTTAGTTTTACATAGGTATCAAATCTTGATGAAAGAAAAAAAGGATTTCTTCACATCTAGTCTAGTCTTAATGTTCGTGATAGTAGATATTGGACCCGAGCCGAGCTTGGAGTTGATGACCTTTCTTCATACCATATAATATATACAACATATATTTTAGATGGCGGGAGCTACGGGTATTTGCATCCAGCTGAATTTTGGTATGAAGGTCGAATAAGTGTAATCTATTACGAGAACAAGCTTTTTTCATTGAACTATCTCTACATAAAAGTAAGTTCATAGATCCTTGGATGTTAAATGGCTGTGAATGAATCCAGTTGTGTTTCTACCACCTAAATGTATGTGAAATTCTGTAATAGTCGTTTCTCAGTATCCTTGCGTACTAACATATATAAATTAAGTAATTGTGTTAAATTTAAGAATGAATCAATCATATGATAAATTATTAAAAAACATAGTCTATTAAATATATCATATGAATTTAATAAACATACACTTAATTAAACGTATTTTATCTAAAGCATTTGATATTATGAACTATTACTATTCAAAAAGCATTTTTAATCTAAGGTACAATCAGAAACTTCCAGTAAAAATACACACATGTTCCAACTTCAGTAACTACACAAATACCTACATCCCGAATGTACTGATATCGGGCTAAGAGATAAAATTTATTTGCTTCCTCTCATTTACGTTATTGTTGTATTGTGCTGTATTACATCCTTGAAAGAATCAGGAGGTATTCCTGCTTTGCAATTTTTGTTTTAATTTATATAGATATTGTATAGAAACAGTAGGTTAAAATATTCTTGCTTTGCATTTTTTGTTTTATTTTATATAGATATTGTATAGAAACAGTAGGTTAAAGTATTTTTGCTTTGCTTTTTTGTTTTATTTTATATAGATATTGTATAGAAACAGTAATTTAAAGTAGTTCTTGCTTTGCTATTTTTGTTTTATTTTGTAATGATATCGTATAACGTATCGTATACAATAGTCTAATCAAATATGTTAGTAGGTATAAGTTGGTATTTGCTTTAAAAAGTTTTATCTATTTAATTAGAGCATTCATGTAAGTTACAGTTACAGAAAATGACATTTTGTAGTGTTTTAATTCCCAATCACTATGCAAATAAAAGCAACGAACTCAGACATGCACTGTCATGTCGCACTGCACAGATAAAATTCTGTTATCGGTGAATTAATTATCTTCGCTAACTGTAATTTTTTGGGATCCTTTGAGATAAACAAGGCGATGTTTGTCCATTCGAATGTTGAGTTGTATTTATTAAACATTTGTTCGACATTTACTTCGAAATAGATATTCATAAAACTCATCCGATTGCAACTTGTAATCTGGGTCACGAGTAAAATGTACAAATAATGTATTCCATGCGGCGATTCAAGAAACTTATCCTTTCTATCTGGGAGCTGCTCTCCCCCCCGCTTCAACACCCCGCAACCCTGGACTCTTAGCCTTTTATTGGAAAGTTATTCGCTTGATAAAATAACTTTTAATAATATCAAGTCCTGTATTTTTAGGGGTCGTAGCTAGCTGGTTGTCCGTGATGACGTCTTTCAAACTTATAGCAGCTACTTACTATACATAAATTATGAGAGAACTATCGGGATTTTAGTAATATTCTTTTTATTATAATTTCGGTAGAAACAGAATTTTTGGGAATGACCCCATTTTTTTAAAGTCGTATTTAATTCTCTGTATCAACATGAAATGTGGCTATATATTATATAAGTATTAGAGTAATACTGTTTACGCGATGGATGAACAAACAATTTGGATTCGTTACTTCTTTACTAAATATCGGGATGTCATTGTCAAACATAAATTCGGATGGTCCGAAAGTGAACCGTCTGTATGGGAACTTGTCAAATTGCACTGACATACGAAACTAGCTGTTGGAATTTGTGGAACTAAAATAGAATTTGTGGAACTAAAATAGAATTTGTGGAACTAAAATAGAATTTGTGGGATTTAAGCAATACATCATCTATTTTATGTCTATATCATTAATTCAGAACCGTCAGTTGAATTTCAGAACTCATATCCATAAATTATACGAGTTGGGAATAAAAAGAAAACATTAGTTAATGTAGGTAGAGTTAATAATATTTTGAGAGTGCTGTATATCATTCGGAATCCCTTTTTAGCATCTATAAATTATTGGGCAATAGCAGACCGGCGTTTCTGCGGCGTGTATTAATGTACTGGCATTCCTTAAGGAATTCACCGCGCTTTGTGCGTTCTAGAGAATTTGTCTATTTAGACTCCACAGATTAATTTGGGTAAACGACAACAATGCTTCAAGCTGTCGTGGTAGATAAAAGCCTCGTATTTATAAACGAAGTGTATTTCGTTTATGTACAGAAGCAGCAATTAATTATAAAAATAGCCCTATTATTAAATCGATATTTTATATACTTATGAAAAAGCACTTTTCAGACAGATGGTTATTAAATAAATAATAAGTAATACGATTTCGTTAAGCGGCTTATCAGCACTAGCATGCAAACATCGAGTGGGTGCCGTGCTCCAGGATCGCTGCGAAGCCCCCGCCCGTCCTCAACTGTTGTGATGGTCGGATCGGGGGTGCGGAGTGCGGGACGGGTAAGGGGGAAGAGGGCGACCTGCAGCCTGCAGCTGATTGCCCTACGCTCTATAAATAGCCAGCCTAGATCCCCGCTGCACCCGCCTGATAGCACGCTACAGAACATAATCGTCTAGCTTTTATTCCTTTGTTACGGAACCAAAACGTTTTTGCAACCCATTGACTTTTTGCCGTTCCCCTTAGTTATTTAAATTTCTTGAATATAATTAATTCCGTCAAGGGATTTCGTTGACAGATCGTGATTGTAAATCACGGTATTTCTCGGGCTATTTTTCTTATCTAGAGGATCATGGGTAATATATCAATTTTCAAGAAAGAAAATCGTTACAAATTATGGTAAGTGCAGACCGATGAGTAGACCTTCTAATGGCTTAATTATTTTAGGTGAAATCCACGGAAACACTTCTTTTAATAAATTAGTATAACACTTGAGTGTTAATAAACTTTAATAATCTATACCTAGGTACAATAAAGTTGTAACTGATAAAGAAATTATATAATAATATAATAAGCCGACGTATGAGTAAACTATGATCATTGATTTATTTAGCTTGCCTTGATGTATTGTGTCGGTCAAAAATACTAATTGAAATTTCACTGCCTCTCCGTCAACCTATTGCTTTGAAATTTGGTAGATAACTTTAGTTCTGATGACAATACAATTATGTATATCCAGTATCTATAAATATATATATAGGTAATTCGCTGAAACAAAATGGTGGTTTTGATATCTATTAAGACCTAAATTGAATACTCTATCTACCTTTTAGAAAAAAAATCTTATACGTCGGAATGGCTCTAAACTATTCTAAATGGAATGGAATCTAAAATAAATTGAGGTTAATCTAATTTTGACAATTAATACTAGACCCTAAATTTAAATCTTAATTAATAAATGTGTACTAAATTATACTATTAATTATTTTCAAGGTGAAAAACCTACGATGAAAAATAGTACACAATATTTTGCGTTAATTAAGAACAACCCCACCAGTGACATGACCTTTCCAACAACAAGAACCCAGTTACCCTTCCCCCTCCTTTTCATTCTCCCTCCACCCGCGGCTCGACACTCTCATCAATCACTCCGTGACACTTGTCACATCCTATAATACTAAATACTACAGATTATAAGACTCTTTTTACTGCATTCTGGGCGCTAATTAGTCGTTGCTTTTTTTAATGCCTTGATGCGGTTTGGTTTTGAAAGTGATTGAAAAAAGATAGTGGTGGAATTATCGATGATGTATGACTTTTATGCAGTAAACTCCATAAAAGTCATCAAAATGTTGTGTTGAGAACATTGAATTAATTTCAGTTTGTGATATTTTTGTGAGAAATAAACGCCCTAACATAATGCATAGCCTAAGCCACTTGAGACATGTCGTAAGACATCATGTATACTTTATATTCGATCTTTTTTAGTACTAAATTGCACTTGCACAAAGCAGGGTCGGGTTATTAGTTTAAGATTAAAAATATGGCTTTAAAGTTGTATATTTAAAATTACAATTATATACAAACAACTTACAACATAAAAGAACAGACAGCTTTGTCACTGATAATTCTGAACTATAATATAAGATACTCATTAGGTTTTTAATTATATATATATTTGTTTGTTGGAAATTACAGTAATTTCGTCGGTGTAGTACTTTTGTAATTTTTGTAATTAATATTAATTCGAGTTTCAACAGATTAAAGAATTATTCTACGCTGTAACAACTTATAATTATTTATAACCTGTAATAATAAATAATCAAACTCAAAGCTAAAGCTATACTAGACTCTTATAAGACTAATTATAAGGCGTATGTGATTCTGATTTAGTGAATACCGTGATATTCTGTAACATTGATCAGGTTACAGAATATCGGTATACCTACATTTACTATACATTACATACATAGTTATAGAAACAACTTTATAGAGTTATTCATTTAAACTGAATGTAACTATATATGCAGCCAGGACATAAGGTAAGCTTATGTAGAGTTCGGGTTCGGTAAATAGTGCTAAATTAATTTTCGAGATGTGTCAAGTCCTTCTACACTCCTCGCAGCAAGAGTGGCGTAAAAGCCAGTATGTATGTTCAAATACAATTTTTCTCGGGTATTATTATGTAATATATATTTTATTAGGTATAGTAAGCGCATGGAGCCACCAACCGGTGGGTAACATACCTGTCAAATCATATTTTTTTGAGATAAGTTTTTTGAGTGTGTATTTAAAGGAAAAGTGAGCGTGTGCGTGTGTAAAGGAAATTACAGATAAGGCCTGGAATATTATGAGAATTAATGATACAAATATTTTAGTCCTGCCAACAAAGCTAAGCGTTGCTTTAGCTTAGGTGATAAGCAATACCTAGTCCTTAATTAGGTGTTAGCTTGCATGAATTATTTAATTTAATTTCAAAGTAATATATTGTCGATGTCGGGTAGAATAAAGTGCAAGGAAAAAACTAGAGATCCCTAATATGTATTTTTAGCTAAGCTAGCATGTAAAAATAAGTAACAGGTTAATTATACCTCCATTAAATTCGATAATCATACGTTAAATAAAATTCCTGAAACTAATAATTCTTAAAATTCCAATAATGTGTTCGATTGTAAATAATTGTTTTTAACAAAAGCAAAAGAAAAGACATCAACGCAAATTTGTTTCAATTTTCAGGTCAAAATAAGGTAAACTTTTTACACGTACATTAACTCTGTTGTTTCTATGAATGGATTCAGCAAGTCAATTATGTGTATAACGCAATAATATTTAAAAAAATAAACTTTTAATATTTTTTTATTCACCGAAACAATACTTGTATTTATGGAATAATAAGGTTAACTAATATATTCTTTTAAATATTTTGTAAGATTGATGTGTACTTAAAAACAAGTTAACAATAAATTACTTACAGCACGAGCAGGCGCTCATGCAGCGTCGGCAGCGCCTGTAGACCAGCGGCACGGCATATAATGCGCGAGCTGCCCTCGGTGCAGGCGCAGGAGGCCGGGCAGCTTGCCCCCGCCCCCGCGCCCTCCCACGCCCCCGCCAGTGACAGCGCGCCCAGTGCCAGCGCCAGCACCGCCGCCATGCTTCACCTCGCCGGGCTGCTAGCACCGCCGCGAGCTGCCCTCGAGTTCACTGCCATCCTGGCCACTATCACCACACTCCTAATATTTTTGCAATGTACACCCTATTTTTATGGTAGGTTTCATTCAGCCCTATACATTAATCCTGTCCAAAAAACTGTTACAGTTAAAATAAACTACAATCGTGATTTCGCGCAATAAGCGTACACAACGTAAACACGTGGGCTCTGAACAAACACGACACCAACGCTCGATACGACGAGACGGCGCGGACTGAGTGGCGAGTGCCCTCAGCCCTGTGCCGGCTGACAAGCGGAGTGCGGCGCGCGGCGAGGAACCGGTGCCGCCAAGTCTGGAGGAGCTTCCCCACACCAAAACAAAACAACTTATGAAAAAACCTTTACATTCAACATAAAAAATCACAGAGCGTTGTCATCTGTAATTTTAATTTATTGTATTAGGTATTAAATGGATGTTTAACAAATAATATGATCTAAAATTTCCTTCTTTCAAAGTAAATATTGATTTTTATAAAATATTTATTACTTATACTCTTAACTCATATCGTATATTAACAATTATGATTAATGATTTAACAAGGTTAAATATATTGAACTCTTAACGGTACAAATGGTTTATTTTAAAAGTATTTAATTTGTCTGGATGTTGTTATTTTATAATAATACTAGGAAACCGCCCCGGTATCGCTTAGATGCCCACTTCTTAAGAAGGTAGCATTTTAACTAAGAGCTTTAGCTAGAACGGAACATCAAAAAGTTCTTTGAAAACAAAAACTCTTAATATACTTATATTCTCTATACCAAACAAATATTGTGAGTTAATTTGATCAAAGTCAAAATATTTTATTTTTATTTATTTATTATTTCATCTAGTCTGACATTGCACTTACGTAATGGAATATTCTACGTTGCTACACGATTTGTTCGTTATTGTATGTACGTTAACGTAAACCTTAATCTGAATGACTCTTTAAGGAAGGCTTGTATAAACTTTTTAATGACGTGTTTCAAAAGAGTATAAATTTATCTGCCATATTTCAATTCAAAATTGTTGATATGTACTCAAATTACATATCCGGCTCACATTCTAATAGAAGCACACCAAAAATTATTGAGGTTTTTTAACTTTTTACTGAAGTTTTCCAGACAATTTAAAATCGGAGGAAATCAATCATCAATCAATTTAAAATCAGAATCACATACGCCTTATAATAAGTCTTATAAGAGTCTAGTATAGCATTTAACTTTGATTTGATTATTTATTATTACAGGTTATAAATAATTATAAGCTGTAACAGCGCAGAATAATTCTATAATCTGTTGAAAATCGAATTAATAATAATTACAAAAATTACAAAAGTACTACACCAACGAAATTACTGTAATTTCCAACACACAAATATATATAATTAAAACCTAATGAGTATCTTATACTACAGTTCAGAATTATCAGTGACATAGCTGTCTGTTCTTTTATGTTGTAGAGTAGGAAGGTTTTCTTGTAAATTGATTGTATATAATTGTAATTCTAAATATATGACTTTAAAGCCATATTTTTTTATCTTAAACTAATAACCCGACCCTGCTTTGTGTAAAACCCTGATTTGTATTTAATTTCAACTTGGACTCCTAGATTATAACAAAATTTAATTTAAATTGAATAAAAAATATGCCAACTGGAGCCAAAAACTTGTTCTTCAAAACGGCGCTGATAAAGTTATATGTATGGCAAAAAGCCGAAATCACTTTTATATGTGACGACTATTTTAATCTCAATTCGGATGTAGATCGTACGAGACTGTTCCTTGGTGATACTAAAAGGGCAGACCTTTACTAAGGCAGTGCTTTACAACTCTATTTCCTAGTAATTTAGCTCTCGTATGTAGAATTTATTTGAAGTATTTTTTATATGAGTAGTATTATTCAATATTTATCATACTAGCATTTGAATATTTTTATCAATATTTTTCTTTGATTAAACGAATAAAGCTCAAAAAAAGTTTTATCCCAATTTGTAACGCAATTATGGGAGTTGATAAAGATATCAATAATTGTGTTATTTTATGATCTGTGTGTGTAACAGGTTATTTAAGTTTATATAAAAAAATGGTTATTAGTAAATTATTCATATTATTTACAAAAATACTTTCAATATTATTTTTTTGTGCATTTATTAATAAAAAGAAAAAATCTGGAAATGAAATTAGGCTCTCAAAGTTTTCTATTATAAATAGTATAAATATAAAATAATAGGATATAAAAAAAACTTAATGGGTGGGGTCTAGACCCCAATAGAATATATTTTTACAGTTTATTTTTTGTAAGGATATATGTTTGTCTATCAACACGTAACAACTGCTCATATTTTTTTTATATAGTTGGGTTTTGTTATATATTATTACCCATTATTAAATTACTTTCAGTGTATTGGAATTATTGTATTTAGTATAAAAATACTATAAAACCATATTGCCACTTTCCGTGTTTTCGAACTTAAATAAATAACGACAACCAATGTTTTCGCATTAGGAAAATATTGGTTTTAGATGAGGCAATACCCTTATCCCATCCCTCATTCCATCCCTCATCCATCCCTTATACTTGGGGTGGTGGCACAATATGTAAATTTAGACATATTGCAATAGATTTGGTAAAAGTTATTAAGTCCGGCTGCCAGTGTAACGTCACCCTTTGGGAATACGGGTTTAGTGAAATTTCCGCCACCTTTCGGACCAATGCATGTAAAATCTACTTATATTTTTATCCCTTAACCGGCGTTATGATACCCTTGGGATATGGGATGGTTTTATTCTTAGTCACGACAGCCTATTAACACTAAAATAAACAGAATATAACACTTTTGTTTTAATGAAATGTGTAATGTTAAATTCTAATAGCCAATTGTTGTAATTTTCGTTATCTTTTAATTTACAAAAAAACAAGCTACTATAATTTTACATTACTCATTTATAATAATATATTTAATTTATTTACTTTATTTTTGTGTTATTTTTTGCCTTCAATATTCTTTTCATAATATTTTTTAGTGTTAATAAAGATATTTAGCCATGTATTTTTTTTTAAACATAATTTATAATTTCTCGGATGGGAATCAGAGCAGCGACGTCCGATATCAGACGGTATCCCACAGGACGCAGGTTCGATCCCTGCTTGTGTGGCAATTTTTTTATTTTATTTATTTAAAGTTCACTTAATACTTTGATTTACCAAGCCCTTTATTGTCTTATTCCAGAGGGTTTCAGGCAAAGCTTGCAAATTTAAGATGATTAGTAGATAAATGACCTGGAGGACAAAATAAAGCTACCGTGAAAGAATTGGATCTTCAAAAGCTCTCTACATACAAGTTACATACATACAGCGCTTGAGAGGAAACTGTTGCACCCATAAAAAGTTTGTCTTTCTTTTCTTTGAATATAATATACATAGGTATATGTCATTAATTTCTAAATATCATCAATTCAAGACAATGGTTTTGAGATGCATCACTGAGTCAGAATCTAAACTTGAAGAATCAAACAACAGAAAGGAAAGACTATTACTAGAGAATAGAAAGAAAAATTACCATTATGTAACAATGTATGTAGTAGGTTTGTTGCATCCCGCTCACTGAGGTTTTTATAACTACTCAGTCAATTCTAAGAAACGTTTATAATTAAAATATAAATTAAGAGGGTATTCATAGTTTCCTGACGTCTGAATCTACCCGTGTAACCAAAGAAAAGGTCTTTGTATGTCTATATGAAGTAATGAAAATGACTAACTTTGTTTTTTTAAACATAATTCACAATTCTGCTTTGAACAACTAAATTGAGCCTAGTTCTTCCTCTTCATTTCTGTTCTTTTCTAATTAGCCATGAGGAAATAAACAAATATTTTTAGTTGTTATAACAAATCAGGACACTTTAAAAAGGTGATTTCTTTGTTACGACACAAAAAGTACTTAACGAATTTCAAAGACCGGTATTTATTTGGTACCGGTATCGACGAGATATAAATTTAAGAGGTAATTTGTAAATATTGAATCCTTTTGTAAATAACACATTGTATTATTGTAAATAATCTGATTCTACCTTGATTAATTGTTAACAATTTTAATACACAATACGACGATTGGGTAATTATTACATACTGTTTGAAATAAAACAAAAAATAATAATAAGTTATAATAGTATTATGTGCGTGATACCTTACAAATTTCGTACAGCGCTTGACTGCTGACTGCCGCGACCTATACTTTAGACTGCTTACAAAATACAGATTAATAAATAGTCGAGGGAGCAAAAATTTTTTTGTTTCGTCTATTCTGAGTTATTTATCAAGATTTTTTAAAAGTCGTAGAACAAATGTTGTTAGGATTGATGTAGAGAGGCTGCCTGCAAAAGGTGCTCAACTAATTAAAAATAACCCTGTATATCATACAAACCTACTTGACGGGATTTGAAGAAATGTGATGAGGTGTCTGTGATTTTAATGTGAAAACACATGAAATGGTTGAAGTATTGACTACAATAAATCTAAAAATGTATGGCTTGGGATAAATTTTTAGTGACTTTAGATAGTTTATAGTTTGAGCAAGAGGCAGCGGAGGGCAGACGAAATAGCTACTTAGGTACTTTATAAGTAGGTAATAAAAGTATATAGAATTTTGTTGGTGTATTTAAATATTCTAAGTGATTTTATTTTTTACTTGAACGCCGAGCAGCTATTACGATAGGTATGCTAAGTTCTTATACTTTGCTGACGCTGCATAAAAATTGATAGCTCTGGGTGAGACTGGCTAGACAATAGCAGTCGAATACTTTTAAGAAGATTGTTAATGCTGCTAAATGACCCTAACATGATATTACTGTATTTAAGTTGGGTACTTTCATGAAATCTTGACACTGTTTACAAACATTGCATTATACAGAAAATAAGTAGTTATTTAATATGTAGATATACACATATTATATCAGTTCGGTCCAGTACATATATCGGTTTTATTTTGTAATATTCTATTAGATAATGATTTTTATTTAAACAGTTTTATAACTGCAATTATATAAAAACATGTTAGAATCTGTTATTAGAAAAGGTAAAATCTATGTTATTGTTATTTCTATCCTGCTCTAGGTATATCTGCGACTCCTGACAGTCGGTCGTGTGGTCCTCCACATGATGAGGATTTTTTGTTATATTTATATAATAAATTATGTAAGCAAGCTATAGCTACATTGTCTGTAAAAACATCATATTAGTATAAAGTACATATATATATATTGCCTCGTTTAATACTTATTTTATATCACAAGCGGGTTTTTTTAATAAATTTTCGTTTATTTTTTTACTTTTAATGATACGCACCTAATATGGACTTAATTACCATGTAAAGTTGTTGCATGGTTACCAAAGCTATATATACTTGTTGAGACGTTTATTGGTTGCCCCAAAAGGTTTGCGGAAGAATAGAATGCTCATTGTAGAGCTACAAAAGTCGAAACTTCAATGAACTGGAACTTCGCAAAGTCCCTAAAGTTACTTCCTGTTATCTGGTATAAAGTCGATTTGCAGTTCACTACTTAAATTATGGGAGGCTAGGTTCAAATCCAGTAAAGAGTCAAGGATGAGAAAATTACGACCATCTTGTGCCAGGTGGAAACCATCTTGGACTTCGTTCCATGTGCCCTGTTATTAAAATATATCTTGAAAACCTAAGTCCACGCATGGTCGCTTTCTACCCGGCCCCAATATCGTTCCAACTACGGAAATAAAGAATGAACTGAACACAATACCTCATTACGCAATATATATAAATATTGCATGGCAATTACAGCAACAATCAAAATAGCTTAAAAAAGAAGATGGATGTAGAATAGGAGATATCGTGTTAATTAAACCTGAAAACATACCTCCGGCCAAATGGGAATTAGGACGAATTGTGAATAAACATCCAGGAGATGACGGATTTACACAGATTTATGGCTTTAGAAGCTGCGATTCCATTACTAGAAGAATTATGTGCTTTACATATAAATGAGAATATATTTTGAGTTGAAGTTTCTGTTTTATGTTTTGTATAGTCATGTCACTTGTTTTAGAATTCAATTAAAAAATTTACAAAACATTTCTGTATTTTTGACTAAATCATTAATCTATAGCCTGTAACGTATTGTGTTAATCTAGGTCTATATCTGCACGAAGTTCTGATACATCTTTCGCTTAACTTATAACTTGCAAGTCGTCATTTGTTTTTTGTTTTCATCACGACAAGTTTTCCTTGATGCTTATTTTATCTGTTACAATCATGTTATGTTAGGGTTATTTCTGAAGTGGTTCATAATATGAGTTTGTATGTAACGCTGCAATGATAGGATGGATTGTATGTATTTATTTACTCTAAAGGCGATACGTATTAGGCTTCTTTCTGAGATTTCAACCAATGTTTATTAGTCTACCTACTGCAACAACATTGAAAACATAAAAGATGGAATATTGTTAGTGAAATTATCTCCATTGGCAAAGTAACAGGACGGTAGAAGACCCCAGACCCCAGAAGTTGCAATTTTACGTTATAATTTTTTTGATGAGAATCGCGATATGATTTGTTCGTTCCATTCAGATAAAAAAAGCAATTTTTCCTATGTTTCGTACAATTAGGTATGTAAATGCAAAATTAATTTTATCAGCTTGCGCTGAATTGGCCCATTTTAAAAAAAATATCATAATCGTTGATTTAATTTCATAAAAACATTTCAATGGACTGCAAATTGTGGTTAAATATGTATGTTAAAGAATTCATTGATATGAAATGTACATAAATTTAATATTGTTATAAAATTAGATAACATTAGAAATTATGATTATTCATAACATGATCATACTTAGCGGCTTGGTGTTGCTTCTATTCGATTTCAAAATCATAATAATTGTTTTACTTTTAAAGAAAAAAAACAAAATGACGGTTCCTTTATTGATTTTGTATTTTTGTAAATAATAGTATTAAAGTATCGACTTGCGTAATGATATCTGCAAATGTAGGCGTAATGCCTAATTTAGAATTGAAGGGAAAGGGAATGGGAGGAGAGGAAATTATTCATAAATACTCATTTACCTTACAATATTTAGGTACAATATGGATTCCGGCTACGGTAGGCTCATGAAGACAGAAGAAAAGTGTAAAAAAAAATCATTTAAATTAAATGGTTTTAAATGTTCTTTTTTAGTTTTATTAGTGTTTTAAACTCATAATTTTATTTTTCTATGATTATCAAGGTATTCTTTATTTATAATTTAATCAATTATAATATTCTGTCTCGCACGCAGCCCATTCTTAGCATTCTCTGCTTCTGCTTACGGAAGAATTGAACAACTGAGCAACTGACAGATGACAGCCAGACGCCAGTTATGATATTTGACAAATGACAAGTAGTTATTTACAATTTACTACTTTGCTTGAAAATAATATTAAAAATATTCATTCAGTTAGTGCACAGTACATAGTGGTGACCATTTAAGTTTAAGTTAACGGCACTCTAAGAAGCCATATGTATTGGACTTTAAAACACTGTGTTAAACCATCATTAGTTCAGTGTCTGGTGCTTCAGGCGCACCAAGAACTAGAACTACACTTCTCATGAAAACAACTAAGCAATTACCAATAAAGCTCAAATGGTTATGGCCACAGACACCGTGGACGCTGAGCGGTCCGAAAATGATGTAGGTTTTACAATAATATTACAATGTATGATCATTATAAGTGAATATACGATTTATGTTGGTTACTTACACACTGATTCTAAATTGATATGTAATAGAAATTCTTCATAGTGAAGAGACTGATATTTAAATAGTAAATAAGATTATAGTTTTTGAAGAGTCTGTAAAATGTGATATTTTTTTTATTTGGATCTTGTAATTTATTTCCAATGAGACATATCATGCAAACCCTTTTATTAATTTTTTTATCAATCATGTCAATCATGCTTTTTATCAAGTAATTATAATAATAATAATACAGGACAATAATAATAATATATGATATTATATATATGATAGGACTTCACTTCTTAAACATTGTCAATTAACTGCATTATATATATTACATATTTTATCCTTTTATTTTATTCAAAAATTAAAATATCCTCTACTAATGTTTTAAAATATTGGATCCATATACATTTCTTAAATATTAATCCTATTATTACTTTAATTCAATATTTAGATACAAATTTTGTCACTACCATGTAGTTTATACATATTATTAAAATGTTCCGGGCTGAGCTACCGTGATCTAAAGGATCTTGTCCTGACGTTTCGACAATCAATGTGGTTGTAATTTTCGGAGGTTATAGCTGTGTGTCAGTTGGTGCCGTTACCGGTATGGCAACTCAGCCCGGAACATTTTAATAATAATCACCCCGGCCTTAAAAGCCTCAGCATTTACATAAGTCTATACGTATTTATAGGTGAAGGTTCATAAATAGTTGTAAACTAAGATGTTAGTATTGACTGTTATAACACCGCATAACATCTTAGAAGTTATATTAGCAGTTAAAAATTACAATGGCAAATGTATCTTAAAATTCTATTCTAATTCAAGATGGTGGACCCGGCGACATTGCACGAGCGGCTTGTTGCACATGTCCGGGCAGTCAGCGGAGAGTTGGTGAGTCTGATTTGTTTTATTGAACTGTGTCTTGATAAAAATGAGTATTGCTGTGAATGTAATGTTTTTTTTAGTTTTTATAACTTTTTTTATTAAGTTTATGTTCTCGCAACCAAATTTTTCCAAATAAATTTTAATGTTAAATATATTTTTGATTTTTACATATTTAAAGTTAAGTATTAACAAGAGATTTTTTTGGATTGGACTTACTATTTCAATGATATTAAAATGAATGTATGGTATATTTTTATAAGCTCTATTCCTTTGATACAATTGAATATTTTATATAATTAAGATGGCAACAAAGATGTCATCTATGTTGTTGTTTATTGTGTTCTTTTAAACAATGTTTGTAAAAAATCATATCTTGCCGAATTTAAAGTTTTTAAAACTTAAAGAATAAATTTACTCTGGTAGATTTTGTTTTCAAGATTTTTGTTTTGTCCTTGCTTATATCTGCAATATCTAGAACAATCAAACGGGCGTATGGGGAGAGCACTCGTACGCCAGGCCGCGAGGTCCCGCGGCAGACCCACAGCTCCGCACATTGTTTGCGCCGCGCGCCCCTTCGCCTGACGAAAATGAGCTCCTCGACGTGGACGGAGTTCCGACCGCTCCGCCCTCCCCACCACTAGACCGCGACGAGCGCGTCGAGCTTGACGAGTCAGACGACGACGTGGACGATGATTGGGAGCAGCGCTTGACGGCGCTGGCACCGGCGCCGGGTCATGCGCGGCTCGTGGGCGAGGCGGCGGCCGCGCTGCGGGCGCTACGACTCGAGCGCCTGGCCGGTCGCGGCGGCCTCTGGGAGCGGAAGGATAGTGCGCGCGTCGCAGCGCGTCGACTGCGGCGCGCCCTGGCACCGCACTGGGCGGGCGGGGCCGCCTGGTTGCACGCGGCGCTACTGGCCTACTTGCCACGAGCGCTGCGCCCGCTGTACGACGAAATGACAGAGGAGTTGCAGCGTGCGGTACCAAGCCTGGCCGCGCGCCTCCCCGTGTCCCGGCCGGAGGTGCCCTACGTCGACCCTCTCGACGTAGTCGGAGGTAGCCGTCGCCATTCACGAGAGTGATGCGTCGTCTCGACGGATAACTATTAATATTAATCTTCGGCTTTGGCCGTGGCCCGCAGAGCGACGCTCAGCAAACGAGCCGGGTCCTTGGTTAGCCTGGGTGCCCGGTGGTAATGAAGCGGAAGACACGCGCTGGGTGCGGAGGCTGGGCGCGCTGTTGCACGTGCGTGAGCTGTGTCCCGGCCCGCCACCCGCGTCTCGCATGGCGCCCGACCGCTGGTGCGCGGCGCTGGCGCACGAAGCCAGAACCGCTCTCGACGATCTGCTCGCCGAGGCCGGGTGGGTTAACATGATCTCGCGGCATCTTTCTCTCGGGAAAGTAGTAGCGTCAATCTAAACGCACGCTTTCTTGCAGGCGACGTGCCGTGCTACTGGGAGGTGCAGGCGGGGGTGCGGCGCTGGGCGTGTGGCTCGCGGCGGGCGGGTCGGGGGCGCGCGTTCGCGGGTTGGTGCTGCTGTCACCGCCTCTGCTGACGGCCGAGGGTCCCCGCGACGCGCCCGACGATTTTCTGGAGGAGCTGGACGTGCCGCTGCTGTGCGTGGTGGGCGGTGCGGGCGCTCAGTGCTGGCGCGGCGCGGCGGCCGAGCTGTGCGCGCGCGGGGCGCGGGGTGAGGTGGCGGGCGGGCGGCGCGCGCTGCTTCTGGCGGGCGCGGACGACGAGCTGCGAGTGAGTCGCTCGCAGCGCCGCCGACTGCGCCTGCCGCAGAGCGCACTGGATGCGGCGGTGGCGGAGGAGTGCCTGCGCTGGTCGCTGGAGGCTGCGGAGGCGCCGCCCAGGGAGCGCATCAGACGGAAAGGTACGGATGATCGTCTCGTACTCGTTGATGAGACGCCGACTATATATTTTTTTATGTTTACCATAGTAAAACTTATAAGTTATATAAATTTTATTTCCGCTCAACCACAGAGTAGTTTCTAGACAGTTTTAATTCTCATTATTAGATGAAAGTAACAAAATAAGTAAACCTAATACATATCTAATAGTAGATGATATATACTGGTATATTGTTTCAGCGGGCGAGGATGATCGCGCCTTGCTGTAAGTAAACTATCTCTAACTTTTCCCGAGTTCTATATGAACTATTTGTTTTTATATAAATATAATAATTATTACTTGCTGTCTGTCCGTCCATGTATCTCGTTTCTATACGATAACTAATTCAGGAATTGTGGTGGATTATAAAATACAAATTTTCATAACGCTTTACTTAACAATTTATCAAAAAAATGTTTAAAGACAACGTTTAGACAACGTTTTTTTATTTAGAATAGACATTAACAATGGCAAAAAGTAAATTCATGAAGAGCCGACAAGAAATACCCTTTCAAATTATATTGAATATAGTATTCAATTTGTTAAAGATTGTACTATATAAGATATGTTCTTATCTCATCAAGAAAATCATGTAATTGAAATAAGTTCAGAATGGTGTCAACGTAAAACGTTTACTGTAATTGTACTTTACGTGTTTTTCTAAGCTTCTTCCACAACCGTTTTTCGCCTTGCTATAATAACAGGACATAGACTTCTGAAATAGAGTTCTGCAAGCCAATTTATGTTTATATTAACTCTACAATTCTAAGGAGCTTGAGTTGAGTTTGTAACTTACTTCTCATACACTTAGAGTGTACCAATTCCTCAGCAACTAGGTATATGTAATTCTAGATTCCTCTTCTTTGTGGACCATTGCTATGTCGTAATGAATAGCCGAGGGAGCACAAATATTTTTGTTTCCCTTTTTTTTGTGTTGTTTATTAAGATTTGTAAAAACGCATAGAACAAATGTTCCTGGGATTGATGTAGAGAGACTGCCTGCAAGAGGTGGCCCATTAATTACAATTAACCCTGTATACTATAAATAAATTTAAATAAACTTTGAAAAAAAAGTTTACTTGACTTGAATTTGACTTTTCATAAAAAATGCGTAGAAAGTTTTCCCCCCACCTAATATGTGAGTTACATATCTAAAGGCTTAGTTACTATAACGACCTGTACCTATATTTTTTGGTAATCCACTTGTAGAAACTGGATCTAATATTTAGTGTATGATTATTAATTTGGTTTTCATTTCTATTACAGAGGAAGTCGTTCTATAGAAATAGTTGGTGAGTCTTGTAAATGTTCTTAACTAGTTATAGTATGACTTGTTTCATTTGGCACTAATTGATGTTCTTTGAAACGCAGGCAGTAAAAAATAAAACAAAAGAAAATATTCAGACTTCAATGACATCTTTACGTAATTCTTTCTTGTAGTTTAACAAAGTGGTTCTACACGTCAGCATCACTCGTGTTTAATGTGTTTGCAACGTGTTAAAATTTTTCAAGAAATCATACTATTTATATACATGGATATCTATGTATACTACTAATTTTATTTTTCTAAATATATAAATATATCAGTCACTGGTGAGCAAGTACAAGCGACAAGTTGATTTCGGTTATAGCATAAACTTTGACCGTCCCTCAGAGGGTCGCGTATCTTCGCGTGCGCCGCTGGAGTTGCTTCCTCCGCGACGCGCCAAGCGACTGGACCCGCACGTGGCGCCTCACTCCGCCGGGACGCACTGCACCATCTCTCACTCGTCCGCCCCGCATTCGTCGCCCGCTGAGCCGCTAGCGGCGGCCGACATCATGCAGCTGCCCATCGTGTTCGCGGACGATGACCCGCTGCAGGCCGAAGCGGCTGCGGACACGCCCGCACCGCTCACAGTCACCAGTGGAAACCCACGCGTCCGTGACCTCGCCCTTCCTTTTCTCCTCTTCTGGTCCCGCGTCCTCAGCAACCTCGCTAAGTACCGTGGTGTCTGTTACAGAGCGGCGTGCCCAAGTACACGCGCGTCATCGTGGCGAAGCGCGCGGGCGGCGGTCGCGGCGCAAGGACTTTACGACGCCGGCCGCCACGAGCGCTCGACCGGTAGATTTATTATAGTCCTTCACTTGGAGGAAATTAAATTTAGAAATAAAAGTATTGTTTTATTCAAGTGTTTTTATTTGTTCTGTTAATCGGTTAATCGTCTCTGACTTGTGTTGTCAAAAAGGTGATAGAATGTAATAACAATGTTGCTTCATTCAGACCGACCTTGAGACCCCTGGCTGACATATCGAAGAGTGTAGAGGGCTTTCTTGTAACGGGTATATCTACGAATGTGGAACAGTGGACCCCGTGGTGGTAGGAAATTCTTAGGAATTCCTTGTTTTCGAAAACTAAAACTTTATTTGGGTGAAGAATAAAACTGCGTAAAATGGAAAGCAAAAATTTATATTCTTTATATTTCAGACTTTTGCCTAAACTGTAGAAGTACATTAACATTGGTACA
Source organism: Napeogenes inachia (assembly GCA_959347355.1). Taxonomy (NCBI): domain Eukaryota; kingdom Metazoa; phylum Arthropoda; class Insecta; order Lepidoptera; family Nymphalidae; genus Napeogenes; species Napeogenes inachia. The sequence continues at coordinate 16,443,456 of OY365793.1, read as the reverse complement.
TACATCCTTAATTCATTATTATTGCATCATGGAAAGATCTAACAATACTAAAATGAAGAATACACATACGATACGGACAGACAGGTTGCGGCGAATGTCACAACTTACAGATACAAACCAACCGCTAATATGAATTAAATTCTACCTAAAGAATAACATGAGATTATAACAATAAAAAACTGGCATACAGACAAATAAAGTAGTTTTATTATAGGAATAATAACATCAAGCATAAAACTACATTCTGCGTAGGTACATGTTGCTTTGCTCAGTGCACTGCAAAATAACATTATCTCTAATATGAGATTTTATATTTTAACCGATGAATATTTTATTCTTCATCTTTTAAAGATGATTTCAATACAACCGAAGCCTCTTCAGGAACTGCAAATGTAAGTTTAAGAATTTTAAATTAGCAATTACGACATAGAACATACGAGTATTTTGTCACTTTCACCTTTAATTTGACAAGAGATCTTCAACCATATTTTTATACTATATTCCGAACGTTTTATATTAGCGTTGAGCGCGTTTAATAATAATATAGAAATACCACTGACAAAAGATGATATGTCGCCTTTTGTGATAGCAAAGAGATAAAACATTTGCCATTTCGAAGCTTAATTTTGGTCTGGCACACCTTTACATTTGAAGCTTTAGCGATACCAATCACACCCTCGCTCCACATTTTATAATATTTACAATAAGTCATCAACTGAGCCGATTCGTATCAACAACCACGAAAGAATTACATTAAACGACAACCACGAAAAAGTGAGGTGAGGTGAGGTGAATGTTGCATAATGAAATCCAGCTTCATATCCATTTTATAGATATATGACACTAGGTACTAATATGTTGAAAGTTGTGTGATTCGACTTAAAAATCAGATCACTTTATTTTTAAGCCATAGGTATCCCAAAAGGATCTTAAGATTAAAAGCTCCTGATGGATGTTACGAGAAAGATTGACAGGACATATATAGCAATAAAAATGATTTCAAAGCGCTTAATCGTGTATAAGAGTATGACCCCAGACTAAATGTGACGATGAAGTGGGTAATAAAAACATTTTAGGTGGAGTTTGAGGAAGTGATTATGGGTGTGCAAGTAGTAGACATCGGGGGGATTTTAATATTTGGAAAAAAATGTTAAGAGGCTTGAGTAGGTACATACCTAGTTGATATGAATACGAAAATCGTAATACTTATAAGTTGTTTAAGCATTTTTACTTACACTCACTAACATCTTTTTCAGGATACATGACAACCTTTTTAATACATTTGAAAGTGGTCGCCATGCATGACACAGTTATTATTTATTCTGGGCTTATGATTCAAAAAATATATTATTAATAATACTTTAACGCTGTATAATCAATTAGGGATCTTAGTTTCCTCCATTTGTGACCATTGCTTAGAATATTGTGCTGTTGTTGTTCAGTTTTAACAAGTTATTTTAACAAATTAAGTTTAAGTGGGTGTTTTAATGGTTCTATTACATCTGTCTTCTTGATTTTGTTATATTTTAGTGAACTTCTTGCAAGACACCCTGACATACTTTCTTTATTAACATGTTCTGTAATAAAAGTTATCAGATTATTCCTGTTGTTCTTAATATAGATCATTATTTTACATACATAAGTAGGTAATATAATACAGTCCATAATATTCTTTTAAAGATTTAGTGGTAGGTTTGTGCTAGATTTTTTTTAATGGTTCCACAATTTACAATTTACTTACTTAACAACATTGTTTAGCTTACTTCATCCTCGTTTCTATTGTTTTTAAATATTTTTGGTGGCCTAGTTTTGTGACCATAATTTTTTATTAAATAAACAGTACCTACCTACTATTTAAATAAGGTACTACTGTTTAGATAAGACAATTGGTTGTTTAATACCCAACTGGATTTTTTTTCGGTATAGTTCTTCAATCAATCTTTCAAGATTTATTTTACTTGCGCTGTATTCGTTTTCTTAGATAGGTATCAATGGACACTTGTGATAAGCTTCGGCTACTATGAAGTTGATATCGATGATATTATCATGAAATTTTTCAACATGTTTGGATGGCTAGAAATGGCTAATTTATAATTTATATATGTAATTATTTGTACATATAAATAATCAAATTATAGAAATGTACTTAGTCGGTACATGATTTACAGCAACAATGCAACAGTCATTACGATGATTCTGTATTTATCCTATTATTTGCAAAACCATCCAACGGGTAGGTATATTATATATTCAAGAATCTTAAAAACTTCCATAGTACAATTCAGGATCTCCTAACTGTATATTTTATATCAGATTTAATCAAAAATATGACTTTAATATTACTTCAGAAGCCTATATAATTTTTACTAAAGATATACTCAAAATGTGAGTAATTAAGTACCATGATATAACATGAGATATTTATTTTACATCACAATGAGGTCCTTTTTACATAAACGTTCTATGACCCGTATACCTCTGTTAAGTACCTACCTCATGCAATTAAGATAATTTTCAAAACGGTGTATGGAAGAAAGGAAGATGAACAGATCTCAAGTATTGGGATAAGGACAGGAGGTTGAAATATTTGATAGACGAAAAATGATGAATACAGAAGTTTATAATCCAGTGGTTTTACAACTTTCAAAAATACCCTCATACATCAATATATAGGTAAGTCAAACTAGCTGCGAAATTAATTGTTTTATGGTATATAATTTATGTATATAATCCATATTATGCGCCGTGGGCAATTTTGAATGCCAGAGGATGTGGTTGGGTCGATGTAATTAAAGCTCTGAGCTGAGTTTTAAGGCAGCCTTGCCCGACTGCAAGTTCACTAACAAGTAGGTAGTATCTACTATGATACAATACAACTCTATGACGTAAAGAAATATTATACAATATGAACAATAATAAACATCAAAAAATGCAAGTTCAACGATTGATAGTAGGAATTACAGATGCTAAAATGTATATAACTAACGGGTAAATTTACATCTCAAAAATGATAACATCTCATCTGGAGTCAATAAAGACAGATAATATATTTTGTAAAAGTTAAGTCTAAACTCGTAGAGACAAAGGTACGATGAGCGTAAGCGGCCAACGGTCATTGTGGTGACGTCTGGAACAAACGGGGAATGATTATTAACTAGTTCATTTACTTACATAGGTACCTACCTCCTGGTTTCTAGTGGCCATGACAGATCATCAAAATGACGTTAATGGTATACAAATTATAATATAAAACAAACAAAGAAACAATTGTTTTAGAATTGCATTGTTAGAATAGTTAGAAGGAACTATGAAGGATCTATTCTCACAGTCTTACAAAAATGCAATGCAATAAAAAGATGTCATATTAAGTGTCGATGTGTCAACTATAATTAATTACCTACCTACCGTTATCTTTGAGTCTGCATTTGTAAATCAACAAATCGTTCCTAAAGAAAGCATTAAGTGGTTTGTACCGTACCGTGTCCGCGTGGTTGTGTCTTAGGTCGAGGTCGGCCGTGAAGGGAGCAACGCGGTCCTCGTCGGACGCGGCGACGCCAGGCGCATCCTGTAGCAACGGAAGCTCGTCGTCGGCGGCACCGTGCTCATGCGCGTGCGACTGCGAATGCGCATGACACTCGCAACGGCACCGCTCGGGCGGTACGTAGCTGAATACCACGGTGTCGCGCGCGCTAGCCGGCAACGTCTGGATGCGCTTGGGTTGTTTGCGGCGTTCCGGCACCTCGGAAAAGTCGATCCATTCCGATTTGCTTCGCGTCTCAATGAGGCTAGCTGTAGAGTTAAGATTAAGAGATTAGTTTTGTTATCTAGATCACTAGTAAGGTGTTTCTATTTGTTTTTTAATATAATGAATTATAGATGTGCAGAATATTCGCTTTGATTTTAAAAAATGATGACACTACTTGACACTTGACTGCTTATTGAAAACTAACCGTCGCCTCCACTCCGGGAGCGAGCTCGTTCGGTCCGCGGTGGTGGCGTGGGCGCAGCGCTGGCGGTAGAGGAAGTGCGGGCACGGCGTGGCAACTTGATGTGCAGACGTTCCGCAGTCGTCTCCCCCGCACCGTTGCCGGGGGAGGGGCCAGGAGCGAGGGCGGGTGGAGTGAGCGCACCAGGTAGCCGACTTGCGCTGCGAATAGCGCGAGGTCGCTGAACGCCTGCCACGTGCACGCCACCTCGCTCGCGCACCGGCACCATTGGTAGAGCCAGAGACCGTTCAAGAGGTAGCGTAGTAGGAACGTAAGGTAACTCTTCGAATGACTCTTGTACGACGAGACCTCGTCGCTCGGCGTCGCTTCCTCCATGCGATGCCGCTATTTCCAAACTGGTTTCCGATTCCGATGAATCCCGACCCGCTTCGGGCGTGGGACTCGCCACTCTGTTCACTTCTCGAGTTTCGTTATCTTCTCCTATTTCACCGATCATTTCCTCAACTACAAGTGCGTTGTCATTTTCAGGTATTTCTTTACTTTTCCAAAAAAAATCTGGCGGCGAAGGATCGCTCGCTTTCACTTCTTCATTTTCGGGAAAACTAGGAATTGATTCGGATATCTCACTTGTAACACTGGGTGTTTTCGTTATACTAAATTGTGTACTAAAAACTTGCTCCCTGCTTCCTACATGAGTAGTAAAAACTATTCGTTCTTTTCGTCTGGGTCTTTCCCCGATATGAGTCTCTGGAACTATATCTGGAGGCGGTGAGGTAATGAATTGCGAACTCTCGGACTCAGAAATCTTAGTTTCAGGTTTTGATACAGAATATTCCAAATCTTTCTGCATTGGTTTCTGATTTTCCGTTTCGGAAATTGTCGTTACCTTACCTTTTTTTTCTGTAGGCGAATGCAATGGAATTATAATACTTCCGTCTGGAAGCACTGTTCTCTGAATTGGCTTTGGAGAAGGCACCGGTGATATAACTAGAGAGCGATCTGGGAGTGCTCGTGGTTGTGGGGCTGATGCAGGGCGGACCACTTCGCGAGGTTTTTCCGGGCCTTTATTATTATTACTTTCTGTTGTATCTTTGGTGTCTAATTCATCTGGCGGTGTTCGAAGTGGAATATGAATAACGCCGTCCTTAGCATCTTCGTAGTATTTGAGTTTTTCACCTCGCTGTCTATTGGGGGGTGCTTGTGGAAATTGTCTTTGTGATTGTACCACAGGTGAAACATCACGAGAACTTGGAGAAGGCGATGCTCCACTACGCTTTGGTGTTTTAAATAATGATAGCACGGAGCCTTTTATTTTTCCAGCTGAGGTAGGTGTAGTTGAACGGTCACGGCTTTTACTCCTTGATCGGCCTTCATTTAAACTTTTTTTCCGACGCAATGCATCTGATGGTGAGTCTGGTGAGGCAATAGTTTCGCGAGATTTAAAAAGAGAGCAGAATGATGACTTTCTTGACACAGGTACACCGCTTGGTGATGGCGTTCTACTATCGCGCTGTTGGCGTGATTGTGTCATTGGGCTTACTGGTTTAAGAGGTTTGCTGGGTCGATCGCTCAGTTCAAGAGTAATTGGTTTTTTAGCTGGCTCACTACTGACCAAAGTTCTCTCACTCTCATCCTCTTCATCGTTCTCATATTCGTCATCTGGTTTAAGTTTTATCCTAATCACATCCTTGGATCGGTTTCCACTTTGATATACTTCTGGTTTATGAGGCACATGTCTGTCTCTTGACCTTGCTCGGTGTTCCTCTACCTTAGCTCGGTTTCTCGTCTCTTTCAAGCGCTTATCATCATCCAAGGAATTGGTTGATGGTGCAGGACCTGGTACAGGCGTTGTAGGAGGAGCGCTGGGAGATGTGAGTCTCGGTGCACTAGCCGGACGCGTATTCTCCACTGTCACTTCAGTGCGAACTTCTCTTCGATCACGTGCGTCTATTGCAGTTGGAATGACGGCTACTGGTAACGGTACTGGATCAGGTAGTGCGGGTGCTATAACCTCATTTGTTAATTTAGCTATTTCCAATAATCGCTCCTCGACCGCGGCTGCGCAGATTTCAGGATCTGTGTCGATTGGTTTAGGACCACAGAACGATGTTTCCAGCAGCATTTTGTGTGGTGAAGGAGATCGAGATGTACCTGATACAACAGAAAGACGCGACACACGACTAGTCTGGCTAAATGCAGAATGTGCAGAACATTGAGAACCTACACTGGATATGCGGCTGGTCCGGCCTGATACGGCAAGAAGTGCAGCTTCGGAGCTTTGACTATCTTTACGAGAATGTCGTCGTGATGGGAGCACTACGGGCGGAGGACGCACTTCTACCCCTCCCGGAGCGCCCTCCAGGAAGGCAAGTTCCTCTGTTGATGATCGCAATTCCAGCGCACCGTCTTCCCGAAAACCTAACTCAAGTCGAGAGCGTGCTTCCTCGCTGTTACCTCCTCCAGTAAACAACGCTAGCTCGGGCGAGCTGTCTCGAGAGTCGTGATGACTTGAACTGGAAGCACGAGAGATGTCAATGCGTGGCGCCGAGGGTGTCTGCAGTGCCGCAGAGGTGGCGGCAGCGGCAACGGCAGCGGCTGTATGGACGGCCGGCGACGAGTGCGAGCGCGTTCGCTGCTCGGGCGGAGCGAGGCTGTCACCACCACTCACCGAAACAGCAACGCTTGTTGTCGAACTCGCTGGATCTTCGCGAATTTCAGGCAAGCGGATAGCCTGCTTGTTTTCTGGACTCGACTAGAAAAGTCAAAATAATATATGGTCATTAATTATAAATATACTATGGGAAATATTAAGTATAAGGCGATTGTTTTGATTTGATTGTTGATTGAAAAATTGTCTTACGTCATATAAACATGTCTCAACGCGTAATATATCTAAAAATATAATAAATAGGATTTATATTATACCAACATAAATATTAAAAAAATAGAATATAAAATATTTATTAAAACAATAGAAAGCAGTTCTTGATGAAATGTTTGTTTCTTAATTCAAACTGCAAAAAATAAAAATGGTATTACAAATAAATAATAATGTACTTAGTATGTATATGAAATTATTATAGTAGAATTAGTTCGTCATTGCGTTACGAGACGTAGTTAACATTTCTTATCTTATTTCATAGGAAAACTTACAAACTGCTCAGGACTGTAATTAGAATACTATAAAACCACTCTCCGATTTTCATAAATTTTAGAGATGTGTGTGTGTGTGTGTGTGTGTGTTTTCATAGATTTAGAGGTGGTAAGAATTATTACGATAAAAAAATCCGAAATATTTTTATTCATAAAACTAAATTGTTATTAATAATTTTTTCACCCAATTAAAAAATAATAAATTTTAAAACCTTAAAGCCAGTCTAAGGAATGACAAAAGGGTTTCCCTCCCTCACGCAAATGGGATTTTGGCATCCTAACTACATATTTTATATATTTTTAATTATCTTCCTGTAGAGAATTTTGGTTGTATACTTATTCACCCATCTTGTGAATTACACAACAAATCTTACAAACATCAGCCCAAATAGATTTCCAAAAAAACTATTCGGTTCAAAAACCGTCTATCTACATGCCTATTGCCTTCAACTTCCTGGCAAAATGTTGTGCTTCTGGTTTTATGCTCTCTACTACAATTTTATTCCTTAAGAAATGTGTAAGCCATTTTAAGTAAGCTATTGCCATATGTTTGACCTATTGTATCTAAAAACATTTAACATAAAATCTACAATGATCTAAGCTTGCGATGAATCGTTGAGTTTGTTTGTGTGTTCTTTCGTATATGTAATATACATATTACACCGTTGTTACGAACGCGTGAGCTGTAATTAAATAATGTTAGGTTGTTTGTAAAGGAGTTTGTCGCCCTTAATTTCGTGGCTCGCTCCTGCCTTACTGGCCTTGTAGGTCTGCTTTTGCTAGCATTTACATTTTATAAATAAATTGATAATTATGAATCTCTTGTTATGTCCCGACAATTAATAAAAAAATATATATCATTGAATGAGGGAAGTAAAATTCAATATTATTATAGTGCACTCGATTACGTGAAGATGGTAAAATATTCAAGTTATATAATCTTATCTTTTATTTATAATAACGAACGCTCCAGACAACCGTTTATGATTAAGTGCCCGATAAAAACATTTTAATTTATTAACATACTGAAGCCTTGACATTATAACGATCAAATAAGGATCATGACAACCACAGTCGTCATGATGACTTGTGTAATTTGTAATGTAATATTGTCATCATTGCTATTATTATGAACACATGTAAAGAAATTTGAATAATTTAAACAATCATTGTGACGATGTAAGCTAGTGATACAACATTTACCCTCAATTTTGGGCCAAAGTTATATTTAAAATTAATAAAAGAAATATAGGACAGACATTTATCAGACTTAGACTAAAATGACAATTGTAATAGAAGCGCTTGCAATTGAGGAAAATATAAATATACGAGGAAAAAGTGAAAGTGTCCGCCTAATGGCAGCGATGACATTTGGTACGAATTGCTGCGGTACCAGCTTTTGGTCTTCCCCAGTAAAGCCATCAAACAGCATTAGGCATAGGTGTAACAAAGGTACCTCGTCTGAGGCGTCGTGGTCGAAGGAGGCGATGGGCGCGGGCCCGCGGCGCGGCCGGCGCTCGTCGCGAGCCGCCATGCGCCCAACGCCCGCTCACATTTGACGCAGCTGTCATAAAAGAAACGTGCACTGTTCACTTCGCTATGACTCTTAGAAAAAAAGGCATTCAGCTAGATAGTAAATACATTCACTTTTCTGTATTGTAACCAAAATACAATGTGTCAAGTTTTATTTTATTTACATTCGTTATTTAGGTAGGTATACTTTGATATATTTGTTACATTTTCTCACTAATCTTGTTTAAGGTCTCTTAAACATGATTATTTTTACTTAATTCTTTAAGGGATGTTATACATGATTACAGCAATGTACACCCAACCCGTTGTACCTACTCATCGAATAAAATTTTAAAATGATTTATTACTAATTAATTCAGCGACGCAGACGATTGAGTAATGACAGACAATTCACCTAAATGGTTACATATTATTAAGCACTAGGTCAATAGGTCATACAGGATTATCTCTTATCTATGGCAAGTCCCTAGAGTTCAATGACATTAATACGTTCGAATTGAACGTCCCCCCATGAATATCCACATACGTACATACCAAAGATTAGAATGTCACACCACTATTCCCTGGACATTAATCCGAATCGATTTATTAACTCAGTCCATCGCTGGCACTGACATCCTTGCCGAGGAATAATACACAATTGGATTTTATATCGATATTTGCTAAAGCCGACGCTCAAGTCATCCGCCTCGAGGGTTACACATCGAGCGGGCGAATGCGGGCGGTGCTAGCGCGGGCGGTGCGTGCGGAGGCCGCTACTCCGCGTGCCGCGAGCGGATGACTCGTACCTCCCGCCTCGCACCCCTCCTCCCTCATCGAACGCAACAGCGCGCATGCGTTCCACGCGGCGCCGCGCAGAAGCCTCAGAGCCGTAGCGGTACTGCCATGTCCAGGTTAATTAGCTAAATATAGGGGCGCTCTATATTCCAAATCAATATTGACACTTTCAGTCACTAACAATATCTTGAACGAGACTGGATACTAAAGAATTCAAAGAAACACGTTCTGATGACTTTCGTTAGATAATTTATCAGCAAGATACTCAAATGAATGTAGATAGTTGGCAAATATTATAAATATTTATGTTAAGTGTTTTGATTTTTAATTATTTATTTTTTGTATAATGTATCGAAATTATTTTTTTTGTAGGTTTTGCGGATACATAATTTTGACATGTTATATTCACATTCAAAACAAACTAAAGATTTTTAGTCATGGCAACATTCTCTTAAAATTCAGACTTCACAGTGTTGCTTCATAGGTCACAGACTATATTATAATGCCAGTCTCATATATGGGGTTGCGTAGCAAGTAACATCGTAACCCCGTGGCCCAGATACACACAAAGCGGAGATGAAACTATGACGGAAATACACGATTTAAACTTTATGAAGATAGAAATGCTGTGTTCGAAGTCTATTTACCAGTTTTATATTATAATTAAGTATAATATATGTATGTAATATACATATATAAATATACATAATATATAAAGGTTTTATAGTACCTATCATTTAAAAAAAATTAATCTAAAGAATTGAAGGTTTTCGAAAAACTAACAGACAGATTCTCTAGTGGTATATTACATCTTTAGGTTGTAAAAGTTGTCGATAAAATAAATACGTCTAAAGAAAATGATTTCCAAAAAGACAATTGTCAATATAAGAACAATACCTACTCAACACTAGATAATTAGCATTATTAAATTCCTCTTATTTTTACTTAATAATATAACGCGATATTTTTAAAATCAGACTTCAACGATCATGGAAAAAGGAATAAAAATCACACTATTCATCTTTGTATGGTCCCTCCTATGACATCACGGAACATTAATCACTACTGTAATATGTATAATTCTCCTAATATATACATTTCCGAGAAAATATAAATTAAATTCTATGCGATACCTTGTAGCATATAACTGACCTACCTTAGAAGATGTGGAAAAATAATAATAATGTTTAACTAGAGCGTTTATAATAATCATGATGAGCTAAGGTAATAAGATAATATTTAAAACATTTTATTGACACGATTTTGTGACTTCAAGTCTTCGAATTTGTTCTATCTCTGAAACTATCGTCACTACGTAAACGTCTCTCCTGTAACTGTGCCGATGTCTAATTTGCAATAATCGCCATTGTAAAATACATGCAAATATTTGAGAAATATTATTCTATGTATATAAAAAACAAAAAAGTAAAACTGTTGCAACTGACGAGAATTATAACGAGAAGTAAGCTTATATTTTTTTACTTTTAAATATTATGTCAGAATTCAGGCAATTCCATGTACAAATGTCAAAAGAATACGCTGTGAACATATAAGTGAATTATTTGTACTAATTGGCCGTATCTAAGTCAAATTTTATAATTAACTCAATTTTAAAATAACTATGCAAACGGCAGATAATTAACCGCCTATTACTTAACTAGCTGTTCCCCGTGCCTCGTCACATGATGTCTGTTCTTTCTCGCCACCCCCAACTAATTCAAATTATAAAACTCTTTAAATGTAAACTAATTTATAATATAACAACTTTAAGTGTAATAAATTCATATTTATTTTTATACCCAATCCATTCTTCAAGTTTATCCGAGAACATTTAGAGTTTTTAAGCGTTAAGAATCCTTTCTGTTGATATCTATAATAAGCCGACACTACATCAAATTTCATAAGAATGTTTGAAGTAGTTTTGATGTATTGGAATTATATCCTAAACCAATTTTTGTGTCTTACTGTGAAGATAATAAAAACAGGTAATGAAAAAACTCCATGCAATAGGTATAATACAAAATTATGAATACATGGAAACTAGAGTTGTATTTTTAAATAATAATTATTATTATTTATTAATACTGTTAAAAGCATCATAAATAACGGTGTCTTGTTTTTACATGTATAAATTATACACAAAAAAGTTACTACATTTTCATGTTTCTATTTTAAATGAATGCTTCAGGTAATAAATAATTAATAAGTAATTAAAACAAACCACACTTTAATATCGCAGGCACCCTTTGTTTTTGGGAATAAATTATGTTTAATCACGCTAGCTAGACCTTATCACCAAACCAAATGACGTCAAAATCCCTAGGTAGGTTCTGAGATACCTTTTCAGACAACTTTTGGCCACAATGCTTACCTATACATTAATCAAATTTTTAATAAACGTTTGGATGTGTAAATCTAAGTACTCTTTTATTATATTACCTATAAGTAATTAAATTAATTTGAAACAAAAAATAAATAATTTTAAAATTTACAACTATAATAACACATGAAACGCACTTAACTTAATTTTATATGTAAGTAATGTATGGCCCGTAATATAAATCTAATAAAGCTGCAACAAGGAACAAACTAAATACATGTTTTTATTGTAACTAAGTTTTTTAAAACTTGTGGTAAAAGTTAATAGGCAAGGCGCGTCAAACATAAGAGGAGTGCGCCACGTTGACGTCACAGAGACAGGACCTGACGACGGCGGCAGGTTGGAATTTCTCGTTGACGAGTGTACCTGGATGCTGGGCTAAGTTGCAATGCCCTAGTTCTGCGTACGTTACTCATTCACCGTTGAGCAGTCGACCGGGACACATGTCCCTCTTACCTGCTCCGCCTATTCGCGCCACCTACCTGGGCCGTCACGCTGATCGCCCAGCCACCTGCACCGACCGTTCGTACACCTGCGCCAGTCAAGATAACGACCTCCATTGTGTGCAAGCCAACGGTGTGATTGTGTTTGTGTGTGAGTCATCGCCGCAAGCACACCTGCGGGCCTGCGAGCCTGCATAGGGGTCCAACAAGTCCGACGTCGCCCTAGTTAGGGTACGAAACGGAATTCAAAGACTTCGTCGTAATAGCCTGCGTCGTGTAAGTACACAGTCGTTAGGGTATTAGGCACACCTCTGTCACCTACTGACAGAGATTCGATAGGGTTCACGTTAGGCACTCGCCTCCCTGCTCACGCAGGGAGGACGGCTCATATCTCCGGGCTCCACCATGGACCCCAAATCCGCGGCGGAACCCGAAGATCTGTCCAAGTCGCATTTTCATGGTTGGGTCCAAGAAATCGCGCCACATTTATGCCTGCGCTACTCTGTCTTGTTAGGCACCGAGTCTCCGCCCTCGACCTCGCGCGCCGCGATCGCGACCGAGAGCACCTCCGACATGGAGGTCGAGGCCGCCACTCCTACGGAGCAGACGGCCTCGGATTCCGAGTCGGGGAGTTCGTCCCCTTCCTCGGACGCTGACGAGGACGACGGTTTCACGACCGTGCAGACCAAATCGGCCAAGAGGAAGGCGACGAAAGCGCTCTCCTCGAACGTCCCGCGAAAACGGGCCTCAAAACCCGCTAGTAGCGAACCCGCGTCGCCCGACCGTTCTTCGGGCCCGGGCCCGACTCGCGAACGCTCGCCGACCGCGCCCGAAGCGCCCGCGTCCGCGTCGCCGTCGTCCGCGCCTTCAGCGCCCGCGGAGGCACCTTCAGCGCCTGCGCCTTCAGCGCCACGGAAGTCCCCCGCGCCGCCGCCGCTTTACATAAGGGACAAGTCTAAGTGGGACACTCTGTCCGCACTTATGACGGAGCACAAGCTCCATTTCACGTCCGCCCGAAATACCACCGACGGTATCCGCGTTCAAACCGCGTCTTCGTCGGACCACCGTGGTCTGACTCGTCTCCTCCGCGAACGTGGTTACGGATACCACACCTACGCGCTAGAGGATGAACGCCGCTTAACGGTGGTCATCCGAGGGCTCCCCGTGGAGCTCACTACTGAGCGGATTTTCGAGGACCTTAAGTCCCAATCGTTCCCCGTCATCTCGGTGCACCGCATGTACCGAGCGACCACTAGGGTCCCGTTCGATCTCGTTCTCGTCCATCTCGAGCTTTCCCCGGAAGGAAAGCAAATTTTTAACGTCAAGGCAGTCTGCCAACTCACCGGCCTTAGGGTCGAACCTCCACGCGGTCGCGGTTTTCCTGGTCAGTGTCATCGCTGCCAGCTCTATGGGCATTCCCAACGTTTTTGTCACGCGCGTCCAAGGTGCGTCAAGTGCCTGGACGACCACGCGACAGCCGACTGCTCGCGGAAGGGACCGGTCCCTGAGGATCCTCCCAGCTGCGTCCTGTGCGGACAGAAGGGCCATCCCGCGAATTATCGCGGGTGCCCCAAAGCGCCGCGCAGGACACAGCCGGCAAGGCATCCTCCTCGGTTCGCACAGCCTCCATGGGCTCCTCTAGCCCCTAGGAGGCCCGCGGCCCCTCAGGCATCCCAGGCCCCTCAGGCACCCGCGAACGCTTGGGTGAAGCCTCCGAGGATTATCCCACAGCCCGTCCCCCAGTCGATACCGTCGCCGCCGGTTCGTAACTCCACCGACGGAGTTGCAAGTTCGCTCGCGTGCGTCACGAGCCTCTTCGGTGTAATAGACATCGAAGAGCTCCTAGTCTTTTCAAATGAAATGAGGGATTCCGCGCGGAACCCTCCCGCGAGGATGGAAGTGCTCCTCAAGCACGCCGTTCTAATCAAATCGATATACGAACACACGATGTCAACATGATGACATCGCGTGGAAGGGTAAAACCTCGCTCTCTGACTGTCGCTACATTCAACGCGAACGGGCTACTTAAGCAGATAGATCTAGTACGCGATTTCGTGGTCACGTACCAGATAGACGTCCTGTTAGTACAAGAGACCTTTCTAAAGCCGTGTAATCGTGATCCGCGCATCGCGAATTACCGTCTCGTTAGGAACGATAGGGCAACCGCGAAGGGGGGAACCATCATCTACTACAAAAGGTCTCTTCATTGCACTCCGCTCGATCCGCCCCAACTAGTTAACGTAGAAGCGACATTATGCCAGGTGGGTATGACCGGCCATCAGTCGATCGTACTAGCATCCGTCTATCTTTCTCCCAATAAAGCCTTAGTTGAGAGGGACCTTAAGTCCTTACTCCAATTAGGTAACGCAACCATTCTGGCCGGCGACCTAAATTGCAAACATCCCCGCTGGAACTCTACTGTCGCAAACAGTAGGGGAAATCTCCTTGATAGGCTAAGCTACAAGGCTGGTCTCGACTTCGAGATCACCGCGCCTTTGAGTCCCACGCGATACTGCGACACAGACTTCCGACATGACAGACCCGACGTGCTCGACATAGTACTCTTGAAGGGCGTGACACTCCAGTTACGTTCTATCGAGACGCTATCCGAGCTAGACTCTGACCATCGACCGGTCCTATTTCAGCTAGGACTTCCTCCCCTTAGGGAACCCGCGACAAAAACAATTATAAACTGGACGAAGCTTCGAGAGCAACTCCATTCCCCCGTATCAGCGCACCTCGACAAAATTCCTGACCAGCTTACATCGGTCGAGGACGCTGTCTCAGCCGCGACTAACTTCACAGAACATTTGGTAGATAGCATAGGAAAGTCCTCGAGGGAGGTCCGAGTGAACTTCGAGGGTTACCGAGCACTCACTCCGGACATTAGACTTCTAATCACCCGTAAAAACGCCGCGATTAGAGCCCATGACCGATACCCGACAGATGACAACCGACGGAGGCTGCGCCGTCTCCAGAGGGAGTCGAGACAAGCTCTCGACGACTTCAGAGATAGCGGCTGGGATAGGACGCTTGCGACGCTCTCTCCAACACACCAGGCATTCTGGCGGTTGCAGAGAGCGTTGAAGGCGGACACTGTCTCAGATATGCCTCCCTTGGTTGGACCTAACTCCGCCATCGCGTTTGACGACCCTGACAAAGCTGAGTGCTTAGCCGACAGTCTAGAGAGCCAGTGCCGTCTGTCTGCTCAATCGGTTGATCGCGATCATGTCGAAATAGTCGACAAATCGGTCAATATAATGTGTTCTCAGCCACCGGTCGGTCCGCCAATCAAGGAAACGAACCTAGACGAGGTGACGTCCATAGTTAGGGCGCTTCACGCCAAGAAATCGCCAGGTCCCGATAGGATCACTAACAATGTGATAAAGTTTCTTCCGCCTCCCTTAATTTACCTATTGGTTACCATTTTTAACGCTCTACTGGCCGGTTGCTCGTTTCCGGCCCAGTGGAAAGAGGCCATAGTGATAGGGTTCCACAAGCCGGGCAAACCCCGGCATCTGCCTAGTAGTTACCGTCCCATTAGTCTTCTTAGTTCCTTAGGGAAAGTATATGAGAGAATCATCCTCTGTAGACTTAGATCGGAAGTCGAGAGACTCAAAATCATCCCAAATGAGCAATTCGGCTTTAGAGCCAACCATTCATGTTCCCATCAGGTGCAACGCCTCACGGAGCACATACTGATAGGGGCCACTGTGAGGGCCAAGAAGCATAGGACAGGAGCGCTCTTCCTCGATGTAGCTAAGGCGTTCGACAGGGTCTGGCACAATGGACTGGTGTACAAGCTATACCAGTTCAAGGTGTCGGACAGACTCGTACTCATCATACGGGACTAACTGTCGAATCGCTCCTTTCGCTACAGAGTGGAAGGCGTTCTGTCAACTCCCCGCCCCATCAGGGCGGGTGTTCCCCAGGGTTCAGTTCTCTCGCCCATCCTCTACTCCATCTACGCTAGCGATATTCCTAGGCCACGATCTAAAGTGCACCTTGCCATGTACGCGGACGATACCGCGCTTTACACGTCCTCTAAGGATCACTGGGAGATATACCAACGTCTCCAATCCGCAGTCGACTCCCTTGAGAGTTGGCTGCGGAAATGGCGGATCGAGGTAAACCCTGAGAAGAGCGTTTCGGTGCTCTTCGAACGGGGCCCCCCAAGGATCCTCCCGCGAATCAAACTCTTTGATAAACCGATACCTTGGAAAGACGAGGCAAAATACCTAGGAGTAACGTTAGATAGAAAGTTAGTTTTCACTGCGCATATTAGGACCGTTCGTAGCAGAGCGGCCTATATATTAGGTCGTTTATATCCGCTGTTAGGCAAGCGGAGTAAAATGTCCCTTCGCAATAAGGTGACACTTTACAAAGCTTGCATACGTTCCGTCATGTCCTATGCGAGTCCCGCTTTTGCGCACGCTAATCTGAAACCCCTTCAGGTGATTCAGAACAGGTTTACACGGATTGCAACCGGGGCGCCGTGGTTCGTACGCAACATCGATCTCCATAGAGACTTAGACCTTCCGACCATCGCTCAGTACTTCAAGGGGCTTTCCCAAAAGTACTTTGAACGTGCTGAGCGACACCCGAACCCACTGGTGGCTGACGCCGCAGAGTATAGACCACGTAAGACTACTTTAGTCAGAAAAAGAAGACCCAAGTCGGTACTCGTTGACCCCGACGACGCGTTCACAGTAGGTAATAACGTGTACGCGTAGGCATAAGTGACACCTCACAACATACAGACACACACCGTCTATACCGGTATAGACGAGGTCCCAACTGAGTAAGTGCTCCGTTGCTCCGGCGTTCTGCCGTCGGAGGACGCTAGTGTCCAAATTTCCTTAGCTTCCCTCCTGACTAACGACGCCCCGAGCCGAGGTCCGTGTCTCAATCTGAGACGCCCTCGGGACGTCGTTCCCCGTGGGGGCCCATCTGGCCCCCCCTTTTCAAGGGTGGGTCTCCTGACCCACCCGCTCCCCCGGTGACGCTGTAATAGCCAACAGGGCTAACAGCATAGACAGACAAAAAAAAAAAAAAAAAAAAATAGTTCTGCGTATGCGTAGTGAGGAACTGAAAACTTTTAAGATAATTGGAAACTTATGTAAAAATTTTTTTTTTAATTGTGAACTTGGTTATGATACAATAACCACTTTGTATATGAATTATTCTCTTTGGCGGCTCTTTTTCACGATAAGCATATGATTTCAATATGTGAAAATTTCGTTCCTAGAGAGTAACTCAATTGGTATTGAATAATTTTTGTATTATACATTTTTTCAACCAAGCTTTTGTCACAAGTTAGCATAAAAGGTAAACAAAAAAAAATAAAACAACAGATTGACAATTGCATTTTTTATTGACAACAAAACATTACAAACCACCGGAGGCGGCTGAACGTCGCTACTCCCTACCGACTCACAGATCACACATAATATGTATAACTTGAGGCGTCGTTCAGAAAATGGAATAATAATAATTCCTTTTTGTATGCCCCTCCTGTGACAGCACCGACCAACAATCAATACTGTAATATGCATATTTAGCTTCTGAACTATATATTTATACTAAGGGTAACTTTAAAAGTCATTGCTCTTATGTTAAACACTTTTATAAGTTGATTAATAATAGAGTCAACAATATAGATAAATATTACGATCACCAATAACATATTTTTTAATGCAGGATATTTTTACTCTGACATAAATTTTATGCATATTGAGGATTAATTTATAGACGCTGATTATATGGTATGTATGACTAGACCACAGGAGTTACGTTTGCCTTCTAAATTAAACCTCAATATTTGCTCAGTACCACCTTCGATTATTGTCAGACATGTGGCTTACCTTGATTGAATGTTATCATTCATTGCCTTAATAACTGGATATAATTGTTAGGATTTGTGCTCTAAGTACACCTAAGGACAATCAACTCCAGTCAACATAGCTATTTAACTCCAGAAACACTTAATATAGTGACTACTTTAGTAATATATGTATAGCAATTGTATAGCTTTAAGTAGAATAATGTATTTTATGTAATAACGCGAGCTAGTGCGCATCAATGAACCTTCACTCCATTAATAATATTATAATACATATTTGTATTGAAAGCTATTGTAGTTAAATAAGAAGTGGCCAATAATTAAATACTAGACGTGTCACTGACCCAGCCATTGGCGAGTTTTGAAACTCCTAAATAACATATAATATGTTGTCTTTTTAACTCGTATTATTTGCATATTTAATATTTGTTATGTAAATATATGATTGGACCTTCATTTGTTTGAATACATTTCCCCATAGTATACTTAATATCTTTGAGTAAACCGTATTCACAATTAAATTTCCTGTTCCTACAAGTATATAAATATGTTTAGGATATATTATAGGACATAGTATATAACTTTATTTCATCGACACATAGCATTTTCATAATAAATACTTTAAATACGATATGCACTTATACATATAAATAGTAAGCCATTTGAATACATGATAATGGATAGATTACATGGATATTAATATACGATCTCTCGTCTAATATACTTCATTGTAAGCCTAATAACAGCAGTCACTACAGCCACTACTCGCGAGACGGTGGTTCTACGTCCGTAACATACAATATACGTAATATGACTTATTCGTATTATTTATATACAAAAACCTCGCTTGTTCTAAATTATTTAATTAAAGTATTATTTAAATAATACATAATGTGCTTTTTTGAACTATAGAATTACTAAAAAACGCTAATAATTTAATCATACAAATAATATAAAAGGTTTGTAGCAGGTAACATGCGAGCAGCTCCACGCGCTTCGATCACTACGAACTACTACGACCTACTACGAGCTACTACGCGCGCCTCACTACTGAGATGGGTAAATTTTTCAACTTAATATCCAACAAAGCTCTACGAGATGTCAATTTTAAAGCATTATTGGAAACTAGTAATATTATTTACAAAACTATAATAATAATGTATCGAGATATCTGGCTTACATATATATCAATGGTATTTTTTTCTTAACTCTATATTACGTAGATAATAATAACACGTCAATATGTCCACATTATGTCGAATTCACAATAGCAATTTCAAAATTGTTATTTTTTATGACATACGTGACTTGGACGCGTCCCATCACTAGTCTGTAGTGTCTTAGTTGGAAGTAAAGATTTTATTGGAACACTTTTAACTGCTGTCGCTTCCTAATCATCGGAGTCGGAATCGGAAGATGGTTCTCGCGGTAGAGCCGCCGGCGCGGGGGCGGCGGCCGGGGCCTCCGGCGTCTTGCTAGCGGCCAGTGCGTAGGCGCCAGCCGTTGGAGCGCCGGTCGTGCGTTCGATTCCCACCCTGCGCCAGCGCGAATCATGCATTAACGAACATCATACAACAAAGTAGCGCCCAAAAAGCGGTGACCGACACGATCACATCCCTCGGGGCGTGATATCACGAACTTAAACGACTCACCGATACTCGTGCCTGGCGAGATAGCGCACGTATTTCTCGGGAGGGTCGCCGTCGTAGTCTTGCAGTGAAACGGAGCGCACGGTCATGTGGCTGACTTGCGTGGCCGGCATCGTGAACTCCACTAGCGCAAAAGGCGCCAGTTCAGAAGGCACCTGATCGTATGACGTCAGCGCCATACGGCACACCAGATTGTGTGTAGTGTACGCACCTGCCAGCCGTCGATTGATTTAATACAGAATAGCGGAAATGGGTTCGGTATACGTTTTCAGCAGATTAATGCCGATACGATCTATTGAGGTTTAAAATGATGATTCATCTATTAAATCGACAGTGCCAGTTACTCGGGGATTTAGATAAAAGTTGTCCGAAATCGATTACAGCCTCAGATCGGCGATCGAACGTTTACTTCGGCGATAGTTCTCGATCGAAATATTTGACATAATAAATTTGTGTCTTTTATAGAATGGGGTATGTTGTACGTTACCTTGTCCCTCCTTGGGCAAGCGCGGCATGCGCCACACGATGGCCCGATGTTGGTGTTCGTACTTGGCCTGTCCCGACGTCACCTCGATGAGTGATTCCTGCGGTGCGTCCACGGCGCCCAGAAACCGCTCGATGCCTTTTATCTTGCCGGTGCGTCTATATCGTGTTTATAAATTTTTAAGTTCTGTTTTCGTTTAATGTCCTATATCTATTTTTCGGAACTCCGCAATCATTCAATCATCTTGGCTACGCAACAGGCGATGACGATACTGATGTTTTATTATTATTGTAAATGTATTTATTTTAGTTAAAAAGTAATACCTATGCAAACTATCAAAAGCAAGGAATTTAATACAAACATCATATTGACTACATCATTATTAATATAATCCGACAATTTATGGATAATGTAGTAACTGAGTTTTTCCTATGTATGCCTACATTCGAATCGGCATCAAGTCTCAGTTATTCAGGAATAATATTATTCAAATTTAACAACAAATATTTATTAGAATACTAAACTTTTTTTGTGTTCTATTTATTGTAAAAGTTTTTTTTATGTCGGTAATGAGAACCAACTTAAAGCTTAAAAGTTTTGATCACTAACAATCAGGAAACAAAAATCCCCAGGGATCACATATTTAAGCTTAATATTTATTATGAACTGACCAACGAACAGTCTAGGAATAAATTTATACTAATCTAAATAAGTTAGCTTGGGCCCAGCACCCGCAAGGTAAATCCATGGAATGCTAAGAAACTTCGTCTCTGTATTTCAATCTATTTGTTGCTATAATTTTATTTATTTAGTTATTCACTCTTAGTTCATCCTTATACTGATACCCTAATGCGATCGTGTAAATAAATTAATATTTTTTTATAAATGTCCTGTAAATTGTCTAGGTAGGTATCTGAACATCCATCTGGCTAATCTTCTAAAAATAAATAACTCGTCGATGATATGAGATAAGGTGTGTCAGAAGCCCATCCGTAAGCAAGTAGGTGTGTTCAGATGGCACAGCCAGCTCAAGAGACTGGCGGCTCCTCCATAATATTTGTCTGTTTATTTAGATTTTGAACGGTTATCTCATTGAAACTACAGGATGGATTTTCATGAAATTTGATATACTGTACGTTATCACTGACAGTCCTAATTGATGGCTGACGTTTGGGATACAAACGTACTCGATGGATTAAGTATGAATTATATATTAATTTTTGGAATTTCGAAAACAGAATTTGAATGTAAATATAAACGAGGTCACCAAAGCCGGTGCCCTACCTGTGCGCGGACTTAACAGATCCGTAGCGAAAATGCTTTTCGACACGGAACAGATAGATCCAGCTCTCGGGAATGGGAAAACGCGCGGCGACATCCTCGCACGGCACCTGACCCAGCGCACGAGACGCGAAGCCTGGCACCAGCACGTCCGCACGTAGCTCCACCTGCAGAAGTAGCAGACGACATAACGTTATGATCCACGAGGTCATTTAGAATGTGCGGTGCCGGGCGCTACCGACCTTGTTGCCGGTGACGCACCACGCGGCCTTCAGTTGCAGCGGCAACTCGCGGTTCTTAGGTGGACGCACTCGGAATCGCATCAGCTCGATATAGCACGCGTCGGGGGGTTTGAACCTGACGAACGAGAGTAAAGTGCGTCACAAACCGAGGGAGACTGACGGAGAGGGGGTGGTCGTTTACAGGTGTCCTTATCCGTTGAGGAGCCGGGAGAAAAAGATATCTCACTCTTATGTAAATTACATCGCGTGAATTTTTTATCGATTGCCTCGCTAGTTGTCCATCATACAAAAAAAAAGCAATATTAAATTGATATAAGACGGTACTTAATAATCTGCGTGTCTTCGAAGTGTTGCGGCGTCACGCACGCGTGGAACTCGGTGTTCTCAACTCGGATCCACTCCTCCGTGGCGACGGGGATGATATCGTGCCTTCCGACGACCTCCTTGCCCTGCCGCCGCATGTCGTTGACCCCAAGCTCGATGTCAGGCATTCCTGCGACGGTCAAAAAGGTCTTAAGAAGCCAAAAATGTGGGCCTTCGCTTAGATTTTATTAAAAAATTATTCAATTAAGAGGTAGTTATAAAATGATCCAAATGCATAAAAATAAACTAAAATCCAAATTCACAAATCGAAATATCATCACATCCCGTTTAGAATTTGAATATTTTGCGCGAATAAACAAACAAATAGACAAATAGTAAATCGTCACCGCACCGCTGAGAAAGCCCAAGAAGAAAAGTCGTACGCGCGCGATTTGCTTGAGCACGGAACCTTCTGCATCCTGCTCTACGTACAGCTCGTCCACCGCCGTCAGCTGGACCTGAGGGATAAGTATGATAAGATAAGTGACTTTTCCTAGTTCGTTCCGTTCAATTTTGAGAAAAACCAATAGCCGAGGGCGCGCTACTAACCTCCTCCATTTTGTAGGTGAGAGCGCGGTCTCGATGTGCGGATAGACGAAATAGAGCTTCCTCCACGCAGCACGAGAACTGTTTCACGGCCTCGTAGTCCAGCGAACCCAGCTTGAATAGCTGGGTCACCTAAGGAAAATTTTGGTTAACTTCAGGAATAAGAAGAAATTTGGTTAAATTCAAGGAGCCCTTCGAGGAAATTTTTGATAAGGATGTCCACCTACTACAATCCAGACTGCGCAAGGTTACATCGAAAGATACTAACACCCCAACTGATAGGTGAATATCTCAGGTATGCAATGCGTTAGTGTTTATCGCAACGCTTCTAGTACCTGCGGCGCGTGTTCCACGGGAAGTCCCAGCTTGCGCAGGTCGCTGCCGAACTCCTTAACCCCCTGGTAGTCGCCTTGGATGGCATACGCCGCAAACTGAGACAGTTTGTTCGTTATGCGTTCTGCTTTCGTCACCTGTCCGGGACTGCAGAACATGATGTGTTTTTTTGTGAGTTATTAGAATCGTTGGTTATACAATATTTACAATTCGCGGCGATCAGTAAGTTTCTAAATCCCTCACCGAACTCCCGGGCGCTCCTTGTAAAAGACGTACTGCAGCTTGACGGTAAAGATCTTGCCGAACTGGTCAAACTGCTGCGCCCCCACTTCAGAAACGGAGTAGCACGCCTGCAGAGGCAGTTCCTGCAGCGGTTGCTTATCCGAGGGCGCGTTAAGAAGCTGCACCACGGGATTGTCTCCCTGGATCGCCAAACGCACGAACACTTTCTTCCAAAACCTGATTTAAAATGCAATATTATATATAACTATTGAAACATCCATTATAACCTAGTACATTGGTTTTTGTTATATATTTTTTTACAAAATTCTCTTAATTTAATAATTAATACACTTATAATATGGTTTCATTTAGGGCGTACAAGGTGTGCACTGCACACGAGCAGCACGTCCAAGGGGGCGGCAAATCGAACGATTAAAATGTCATGCCATGGAAAGTAACCTATGGATCAACCGGTCGCAGAAACTCATAATTAATAATCATATCTGCTTTTTATTCAATAATTCTTAATTAATGATGATTAATACTTTTAAATTGTGTTATCATAAGCATCTAAAGTGGATAACGAACTCAATGTAATTTCCATCCTATAAACACTATTCGACCGTGAAGAAAACCAATATGTGCATAATGATAAAAGTTTTGTTAGACCACAAAATTAAATACAGAGTAGAATTTTGTTATAGAATGAATTAATTAAACTTTGAAAAAATTTACTTCTGAAGCTTAAAGATGCTTCAAGTAGTGAATCATATATTGATTTGCTTATTGATATCGTTGCATTAAAGTTGCATTTTGCAGAAAATCATACTAATGATCTACAAACCCTTTTACAATATATTTTTTCCAATTACTTAACTTCAACATTTCTGAACACAGCAAATAGTGCTAAGATATCACTTACACTGTCGGTTTCAGTTGCATCTACTAACAGATTTTCAAAATTAAAAATGATCAAAAACTGTTTAAGTTCTACAATGTTCCAGCAAAGACTAAGTAATTTGGCTATTTCAGATGAACATGACATTTTAGACAGTTTAGTTACAAGAAAGTTGGTACAACATTTGCAAATATAGGGTCTCAAAAGAAAGTTTACATTTGTTTTGCTTATAGCGTGAACGTAAATATTCTGAGGGGTATATCAAGCAGTAGCCTGGCTCTTGGGAATTTAGTCACTATAGAGTGTTTCTCGGATATTATCGGCGGAATTATCGGCCCTTACTTTTTTGAAGATGAAAGAGGAAGCACAGTTACGGTAAATTCAGACCGTTATGTGGAGATATTAGACGTCTTCTTCATGCCTGGACTGCATTTTTTTCTGCTTATAACGTAAAGGCTCCAGCAGGATGGACCAACTTTATACACGTACAATAGCTCTTTGTCAGAGTTCGTGAATATTTTTCTGGTAAATTGGTCTCCAGGAAAGGTAACATAGGTTGGCCTCCACGTAAACCCGATTTAACACCTACGGACTTTTCCTGTGGGGTTATGTCAAATCCAAAGTTGATGCTAACAAAACGGCTTCTCTATCTCGACGAAACCATCCCCGAAAATAATTGTCGGGCCGTTATAAGCAATTTTAATGGTCGATTATATGAACGCCGTGACCGGATCGTTTATTCATGGACGATGTCAGTAATAAAAAACCTTTCTTTATTCATTTACTTATTCTTCCTCCGACGCAACTTCAATAAGTATATAAGAATATTATTTTTGTCCTTTTTATAGAGCGAGGGTCTTTAATATATATTTTTTTCTCCTTTTTAATATTATTTTATTTTTTCTATGTTGTACTAAATGAACCTACAAACCCACTAATTTCACTTGTTTAGGTTTTTACTACCAATATTGTAAAAGTACCTTTCACTAGCACCCATAAAAGCTCCATATCTTGGAGATGACTGCTTCTATTTTCTATCTTCTATATCCGACGCAACGACTTCAATAAGTCATAATAACACTATTTTTATTCTTTTTCGTATCGGAGATTTTTTAAACATTTAATTATTATTTTTTAAAAGTTATGTTATTGGTTTCTCTATTGTAACAAATTAAACTACATAAGAAAATTTCACCAACATCGATAAAAACTCAATATCTTGGAGACGCCTGCTTTTATTACGGCCAAACATTGCTATGAACCATTTCCACGGACTAGGTCCTCGATTTAGAATCGGAATCAAACCGCAATCAAATCCGTCCACTACTTTGGCTGCTGTGATGCCACAAACTGACACACAGATACACACGTCAATATTTATTACACCCTCTTCGTAGGTGGGGGGTTAATAAATGTTGTATATTAGCTAAGATATTTTTCTTTTCTCCTACCATATTTCAACATAAAACTCAGGGCGGCATAATCGGTATTGTACGCGGGCGATCAAAGAGCTAGCGGTGGGCTTGGTTTCATTCGTATAAAGCTATTAACTACATTAAATACGCTACATACCTACTTAATAATACCGTTATCACTTTTTACTACGTGTGACAGATCTTCATCTGTCACATGTAGTAAAAAGTGATAACGGTATTCCAATAAATACCTCTGTCCAGTAATTTTTTTCTTATTAGGTTGTCGGAGATGCATCTCCCATCCCGGGCCGGTGTACTTAGTGCGCGGGAAGTCTTCGAGTGGCAATGACACATCGTCGTCGAAAAGCGGTGTCGGTGGCGTCTCTGCGCCGCTCCCTGCTCGCTCTGGTTCTGGCAGGAACAACAGTACTCGTTACCGACTAATTGTCTTGAATTCTATAATAGCAGTCTACATACCTTCGGTGAACTCTACTCGTTGCAGCCCTTCAGTTTCGCTTTTATCAAAAGGATTAGCGCGCGGGGACTCAGGAAGCATTTGCGGTCGTGGGGGAGGAGCCAGAACAGGTACTGTGGCAGCGGTTGCACCGGCTTCGTTCTCTTTAGGTCTAAAATATATAATTCTTCGCACTGAAAGACATATCCTTACAGACAAAAGTAAAGAGTTGGATAAGTAAATTATACTACGAACCTTATAAATACAGAAAATGTATCATCCATAGAATCACGTGATTCTTGATGATCGAGACGTGGAGTTGCGGCCGGTGCGGGGGGAGCGTCCATGCTCAAGAAAGGATCGAATGCCTCTGCCTCGAATCCCCCTGGGACGGCATCGGCACTATTGTCATCACCCCATGCATCTAAGAATGTAGAAAATTAAAAATAACATTAGAAACACTACAGCTTAAAAGTATCTACTATGTAATAATTTGCTTATATATGTACCTGTGTTCATATGATTCCCGCCAGCACAGTCAAATTTAGCAGAAAAAGCATCAAAGGCATCTTGAGATTCAGGAAAAGCATCTTCTATTTGATCAGTCAGATCAGTACCCCAACCAAGGTCGGCGGAAGGGTTTGTTTGGTTATTCTGTAATGGATTTTCTGGTTGCATAGAGCCAAAAATGTTTGTTTGGTTGTCAGCAAATGAATCTGTTAAGATTGTTCCAAATACATCTATCTTTTGTTCATTTATTGCGTTTGACTCTATTGTTGTGGTAGTACATTTTTCTTCTCTGACAAAGTCTACTTCATGACTAGAGGTCATTATAACGTCTTCAGACTTCCGTTCAGTATTCGCTGGTTCAGTGGATGTAAATGGCGAGTTGTTATCAACTGTTGCAGAGAATTCAAATGGATTTTTTTCGTTTTCAACATATTGTGGTTGAAAGTTTGAGTCAGTTATGTCTGCAAACGGAGACGTATTTATAGAACTAACATTATCGTTATTTTCCTGTGGTTCTGAACAATCCATTACAGTATCAATATCTTCGACGGGGTGAATGGATTCTGATCCAAACAATACATTCTGAATCTCAGATTGCTTTGCGTTATCAGAATTTGTGACCGGCTCATTGAAAAGTAAATCCGCAGATTCTGTATGAGTAGATGTAGTTACCGGTGGTAAAAATACATCTTTAGGTTGTATGTCAGCTTCGTTTGATAGCTCTGGAATGTCGTCACTTAGAAAATCAATTTGTTTTTCTTCCTTCTTGGGTGCTGAATATAAACTTAATATTGCTTCCTTTGTTGGTTTTACAGTAAGAGGTACAGGAGCATCAAACAGATTGATGTCCTCAGGTGCTGCTTGAATGGGTTGTTGAAGAGGTGGTTGTGGTCGTGGAGGTGGAGCAGGACGTGGGGGTCTTGCAGGAGGAGGGCGCATAGGTTTACGGGTAACTTCGGGAGTAGCTACCTCTTCAAATAAATCAGGTTCTGGAGTAGGGCTTGGCGAATGAATGTCTCGTATTGACACAGGACTTGGTGTTCTGGTTGGTGGTATACGGTCTAATAAGTCACAACTCGTAAAATCCATTTGGCCTGTTACAGTTAAAATTAAATTCTGCGTTTCAGGTGGTAGTGGATGAGTTGTGGACTGTACATCGTTTGTTTTTTCTTCTATAGGATAATCGCAATCTACCATTGTTGTGACAAGCTCAAGTTCAGTGGGTTTTATTAAACGTTCATTATCAGTGCGCTGGTTTGCAAATATATCAATAGAAGGAATTTCATCAAATTGTTTAGCTCCAATATTGGCTTGCTCAGCCCCACCGAAAATATCTACTGGTACAGTGTCACCCACAGGTGGTTCATAACTTTCACCAAAGTCTGAAAAAGGATTACTGGTAGCAAAAGGATTATCACCTGGAGTAAAACTAGATGCCTCTGTATCGGTCATCATAAACGGATTCAAAACTTCAGTAGGTACCGTAGTGGCCGGCTCGTTCATACTTAAAAATGGATTGTAAGCCATTTTGATATTTAGATAACTTGGTTTAGTTCAGAAATTCTGATTCAAGCAACTTTAACTCAGTCCTCCCTGGATTTAAATCACTCGCAAACGAGGTATCGAAGGGATCAAAGTCTTGTTCGAGAATTCGAGTATCTGAAGGTTCCGGTGTAAGAGCCTTTACTTGAAAGATGTCGTCAGAAGGTTCTAGTAAATCAGGTTCACCTTCTGATTGATTGGTCGTAGAGTTGTCGCAAGAAAATTCCTTCGCTAATAGTTTCAATTCTGTTCTACTTGGTTCAATGTTAATTGCAAATGAGGTATCAAAAGGATCTGTATCTTCCTCAGCTAAGGTTTCAGGTGCTTTAGGTCCAATTGGGGTAAGTACCTTCACTTGAATGTCATGTGTGGTACCATGCAGTAGATCGCAGGCCTTATAAGTATTTTTAGATTGTTGTGGAAACTCTGAATGCCTTCTTTTGGTTTGAAAAGGTATATTCGTAGTTAATTCCTCCTCGGATCGTGTTCTTGTTAAAGCTCCTGGAACTTTGTCAGCCACTTCCAAATCTTCGTTTGCGTCTTCAGTTATTGAAAGCTCCCTATTATAGTAAGGAGTTACAGGCTTTATAGGTCTAGTTTTGCCTAAAGCATCTAATTCCGAAACTTCTTCACCGTCGACATTAAAAACAACACTTTTACTTACTGTAAGATTCTCTGGTCGTGAAGCTCGTCTTTCTGTTTTCTTAGGTTCATCAGCCCTTGGATCAAAATCAGGGTCACTGGGTACTCTGTAAATAGGTGTAGGTGGTTGAGCACCAATAAGTTCTTCTTCCAGTAATTTTAGTTCAACTTTTCCCGGCGCTACTATTCTGTCAACAATAGTTGTATCGAAAGGATCGGTTTCACTATTATTTATATCTACTGGCTCTAAAGGTGAATCTCCTAATTGTGTCAAATCAGTTGTACTTCCTCCTAAAAGATCACGTGAAATTGAATTGTCACCATTGTCGACAATATCATCAGACGTTATGGACTCTCGTAGGCCTGAAGGATTAGTGATATGGATACGAACAGAGGATTTTCGCCTATTATTTAATATAACCTGAACTTCTTCGGCACGTGGATCAAAATCGTCGTCTTCTTCTAATATTACTGCTTCTTGCTTAATATGTTGCAATTTTTCAGATGGAATAACAGCATCCGCAAAACTAGTATCAAACGGATCGTCTTCATCAATATAAGGATCTACATCGAGCTGGTCTTCAACTATACCTTCGGCAAAAACTGTTTCGTTTTTATCTGCTTCAAAAGCTGACCAAGACTCTTGTAAAACGGGTTCAACTTTTATTTCTCTTTCTTCAAGTTTATTTACAATGGATTTTACTTCCAAGGATTCCGCTGCTAACAACGTAAATTCATCAACTTCTGTTTCTTCTTCCGTATAAGTTTTATCTTCTATAAATGCTGGCGATAAATCTTCTTGACTTACAGTTTTGTTTTGTTGAATTAATGAAGTATGTAAGGATACACTGAGGTCAATTGGTGTTGTGATTGGGATATCCGCATCGATATCTAATATACTCTTTTCTTCAGGTTCATTAACTTTATTTGTTGAAACTGAAAAAGTATCTTTGTCTACGCTTTCTAACAACAAATCACCAGGTATAGCCCTTTTAGATCTTTTCGTTGAGGTTATAGTAAGATTATCTATGCGACCTGTTAATACTTCGACTGCAACTCCTATATCTATACCTTTCTTTCCCTTAGTACTTTTTGAATCTTGGCCTTTGATTAAAGCGTCGACATGTGATGTATCAAAAATGTCATCATCTTGAAATTCTTCTGGAGAATCAGGAACATAGGCTAGTTTTACCTCTCCACGCTCAACAGCGTCAACGTAAGATGTGTCAAAAATATCGTCTTGATCGTCGTCGTCCTCGGACTCTTCGTCAGTGATTGCGTAATCACCCTCAGTCTCTGTGGCTGCTGCTGCTGCTGCCGCTGCTGCCACTAATTGCGGAAAGTCAGCTTCTGTTATTTCAACAACAGGTCTCTGTGGTTCTTCCTTTTCTATTGGTTCTACTTCTTTAGGGCCCGCTGGAACACGTTGAAAGAAGGAAGTTGATTTTATCCGATCAAGATCACCTTGGGTTTTTTTAAGGACAGTATCGACGCCTGTCGTTAAATCTTTAAATTTAGACCATTCTTCATTTTCTTTAACTGTTCCTTCACCACTTTCACTTTGTTGCTGCTGATGTTCTTTTCTATACTTTTCAAATTCTTCTTCTGTAAAAAGCTCTTCTTCACCTTTCCGTTTGGATTTTTTTCCTTTTTTCTTCTTTTTAAGGCCTTTGGGTAACTTTAGCATTATACGATCTTATAAATTTCTCTTTGTGTTGCTGAAACAATCAGAATTATCTACATTTTAATTCACAATATGTAGCTTAACTATTAAATAACATCTTTTTGAACTGAACTTCAGTTTAAAATATACTATGTATTTATTATTGAGTTTAAAATATATTTGTGTTACGTAACTACGTTACTAGAGCTTAAAAATCAAATTTATAAAAAACTCAAATATGTATATCTTAATAACTTGGCTTTTAAAATAATAGGCCTATATTTTAGAAAGACCCAGTTACTTTTTACCAATAGCCTACTCAAATCACCCAATTAAAAATCATACCATGGTACGACATATTAAGAGAACCTTGAGAATAAAGAATTGTATAAGAGGTACTAGATAGGAATTTTCAAGAACACAAATTATAAGAGGACGGAACGCTGTTATCATATTGATCCATTGGCCTGCCTAAATGTAGTCTGTGCCAGACTATACATTGCGATAGAACATAGGTACTTATGTAGGTATATAGACATGCAACAATTAGATTTAGAGAGTTACAACGATTTTTGACACTAAAATGAACGAAATCATGGTGGTTAACATTGACTCGTAAGATGTTACATATAAGCATGCTGTTCGATATCAGAGCGTTTCGGGTGGAGCATCGTGATGAGGTGAAGATCATGGAACAAAATGACAGCGACCGAACGTGCCGCAGCTACGTCGGCGGAGCACATTGAGCTGCTAGCTACGTACGGGACCTACCGACACCGCGCCGACACCTACAGCTAATGGATACCCCTAGCGCGCTACGGGTAAGGGCGTCTATACCTTCATTGCAACACACGAACAGAGAGGGCTCGGTACGCGCTGCGTGCGGTCTGCGCTCGGGGGCGCCGGCTCGGGACTGACTCGCGACGGGCGACGGTGACCACAGGGCGCATATCGACCGGCGACGCGCGCATCACGCCCACGCGAGCAGGCTCCCACTGCCTCCGTCTTACGTAACCTCTTTTCTCCCAGCCGTTTTTCTATCTTTATAATATTGAGCAACCAATACTCACACCTCAATATTATAACTTTTATAATAATAGCCTTTAATAATATTATAACTTTTATAATAAGAGTAACTTTACTAGAAAGTTTTAAATGCTTTTATCTATAATTGCCAAAAAATAAGAATATATTATGCTATAGCCCACCTACATAATATGGTCATTGCATGTTGCATGATGCATGAGAGAAAAAATATTAGAGCTTATACTTTCATCATAATTATACCTATAAAGTATACAATATATAAAGTGATTTCTCCTCACTGATCTATTAACACAAAGACTAAGCCTCTAGTGGCAGAATCTTGACATTTTCAAGGAGGTCCTCTTCATGAGTTAAATACTCACTCTGTTAGGTTGAACGAAATTTCCATTTCAAAGGTGATTAAATTCAAAAGTTTGTTTCTAACTCCCTTATTACTCCCATGTAAATATATTATAATTATATATAGTTTTTAATATCAATATACAAAACTTATCTGTAAATAAACTTAAAATTCAGATTTCCGCCAGACAAAAAACAACAATAATTTCAATTAGAGAAAAATGGGGCACTTCAGATCGTTCTAATTATAATTAACATATTAGGAAACACGTTTCTATGGAGTGTTTATGTTTTGCGGTGTTTTCAAATATCGCCAGAAGTCAGGGGTTCGAATTCCTGCCCATATCAGTTTATTTTTTTTCAATATTTAGCTAACATTTAGAATTAAAATGTACCTAAATATAATCACTGACTTGTCACTCAATGTTCAATCTGGAATTCTACCAACTTAAGCTCAATAAGTATTTAATAATCTAACCACGTTAAGAAGTTAAAAAGGGGTGATATCAAATTATAAATACATAATTGTTTTTACATATGATAGCAAAAGTAGCGATACAATACTTACCTTTCAACTGACAGGTCTCGGGTTCAATCCCTGCCTCTACATATACATGTACAATGAAATTTCCAATATGTTATTAACACATAAATATTTAATATAATTTGGAACTAACTATATTTTTTATGACTTAAACTCTACACTTCTTCCATTTTTGAAACAGCAACTTAATCGTATTAAGTATATATATTTACATTTTTAAAATGCAAGTAACTAGGTAAATAAAAATAGTATGTAAATAATAAAAATAGTATGTAAATAATAATCCAAATGATTGAACCCAACTTTGAAAAAATACTTATACAATTTAATACCTACTCTAGATTTGATAAAAATCTAAATCTAAAATTAGGTCTAGGTACGTGCGATACGTATTACTACGTTACGAAAATAGAGAACTGATTTTTTTCATACAAAACTAGTTGAAAAGTTTTATTTTTGGATAGTCATACTAAAAATAAGTTGGAACCCCGGATTTGTTTTAGGGTTAAGGATAAACATAAGTACTTAATTATGACGTATTGGTGTCATTGAGATCATAATTATATATTTAAATGTACTTAGTTTATAGGTACACTTATACATTTCTTACCCCTATTATTTCGGAATGGTTACTTTTGTTTCGGCGGTATAAGACTTTTTTCGTAATAACTATGCTACCAGGAGTCGAGTAAGATAAGTAAGTAAGTGAGTACATAACACGACCAACATTGTAATTTTGAGAAATACATTTTACATTATTACAATGTCATTTTTACATTAAAATTTGTGTTTCGTACAGGATGTCGAATTGAAGTCTGTTTTTACTGAAAGGTTTACACATTTTGGGTAATTAGAACATTTTAAACAAGGCACGTTTAGGGGGCACAAATCCTATCCTACATTAGGATATATTATAGTTCTATTAAAGGGTCCAAATAGATAAAATTTAACTTATCCAAGTGTAGCTATAGTCATCTGACTACAGCTTGCATGCGAGCTGACTTAACTTTAGTAATGCCACCGACACACAGACGAAAACAGCAATTGGAGCTAAGTTTCTTACGGTGGATAAGAGCTGGATAAACAAACCACTTCCCTCTAGTAACCTCCATTCTTGCAACGCATTTGCCAATCTTCATTTTTACAGGTGCCAATGAGTGGCGGCACCTCCTACGTGCCGTTTGTATTACGATCAAATATAATAAAAATAATATTATTATGTAGGGGACGATGGGGGAATTACGGACGCGGGGTAAATACGGACTAACATATATCTACGTTATCTCTGCCGCCCAAATCTTTCTGTTGCGATCACGTGTTACTTTCAACCATCTTTAGTGCCTAACACACAATCCCGATAGAAGGCCTCACGCCCATTTTAAAGTAAGTGATTATTTCATTTTTTTGTGAATTAGATGTAATTTTTGGTATTTAATGTTTTAAATGTTATTTAAGAAGAATAAGTGTTAGTAAAAAAGTCATGTTTTTTTTCGATTGCAATGTTAATGACGAGTAAATAACACAACCGTTTAACTTGATAAATTTTCTTACTCTAAAAATTTGGATGTTGTAAATTTTCTAGGTCGTTTGGGTCAATTGCGGACAAATGGCCTGGGGTAAATACGGACGTCTGTATTTACCCCATTATTTATTAAAACCTATAGGAATATTTCTTTAATACAGATGCCTCGAAAATATATAAAGTAAAAAAAACAGCTTACACCCTTGAAACTTTAAAAAGAGCTGTGCAAGAAATTAAAGAGAGAAAGACTCCTTTTCGACAGGTGGCAGAAAAGTATGGCATCCCCAGGGCGACCCATTTTAATCAAGTGAAAAAAGTCTGTGTCAGTACCATGCCCAAAAGAGTACCACTTAGTGATGTAGTGCAAGTACCAACTCTAAAACCTACTCGAACTAAACGATTGGTTAAAAAAAGCATTATATTATTTACACTAGCACACCGGATAAAGTAAACCTAGAGAAAAAAGAACAAAACAAAAAGAAAAGAAAAGAAAGAACCTGGAACAAGAAAAGATCAAAACTACGATTAAAAAACCAAAAAGCACCAAAGAAAATCGACCAAAATGTTTAAGAAACTTAAATAATTTATTGTCAGGAAAAGTATTGTGACCCACCTACCGAAGACTGGATTATGACGTTCTAAATGTATGAATTGGGCACATGAGAACTGCAGTGTTGGCTGTTCTTCAAGAGGCTACGTTTGTGAATTCTGCAAATGAAATAGGACCTCATCCGTAAATTCCCCATGTTGTCCGCAATTAACCCAGCACTGGTCCGTATTTACCCCAAGAGCTACGGGTAATTACGGACATACATGTTTTTATTTTTGATTAAAATTTTATAAATTTTGATTGATTTCATTTAATAATTAATGTTGACTTAATAGGTTAATAAGTATAGTTTAATAATTAATAAAGACAGACTGATTATTATGAATAGTTTGTGTTTTATTTGTGATTTCGCTTAAGCGTCCGCAATTCCCCCATCGTCCCCTACTTATTCAAGTCGTTCATCGTTGCGTCGGGGGACCGTTGTACGTACGTGGACGATAGTGTCTATTTAAAAAAAATAGGAGCTAATGAATGAGGACTTACCTACACTATACGATTTGATGATGTTATTTCGTTATTTGCCTTGGCAACTTGCATTTTGAATTCTTACTGTATTTAGCGATCCCCCGACGCAATGCCTTTAATAAGTAAATAATAATGTTATTTTTATCCTTTTTAGACATCTTTTTGTACCGGGGTTTTTATTATTTTTTATTATTTTTCTGCTTTTTTTAATATTTTATTTTAACTAAATGAACCTACAAACACACTTAATTTCACTTGTGTAGGTTTTTACTATTAATATTACAAGAACATTTCACCAGCACCAATAAAAGCTTTATATCTTGGAGACTATTGCTTTTATTTTGACCAAACATAGCTAAGAACCATCTCGACGAATCAGGCTTTTGATTAAAAAAAACCGCATTCAAATTCGCCAGCGCGTTTGGTTACTACATTGCCACAGACAAACACACAGATACACTGATTTGATACATCAAATGTATAAAATCCCTTTTTTCGGGGTCCGGGGTTAAAAATATGTGTTGTTTAAGAAATAATGATCATAATTACCTAAAAGCTTATACTACCGACGTACAAAAAAAAATTAGATTTAATTTTTGAATTTATTATTGTACCTCTTATGTTTCATGAAAGTCTTTCTTCTTCTGTTCCTCTCTTTTTTCCGACTATCCAATGTTTGTGAAGTTGCGTTCATAAGCTATTAAAGATCACC
The DNA here is from genome assembly GCA_959347355.1 of Napeogenes inachia. Taxonomy (NCBI): domain Eukaryota; kingdom Metazoa; phylum Arthropoda; class Insecta; order Lepidoptera; family Nymphalidae; genus Napeogenes; species Napeogenes inachia. The sequence goes on along the minus strand of OY365793.1, from coordinate 16,407,898 downwards.
TATGTTAACAACACCTATGCGTATCTATATACATTTTCTTGAATTTAATGAAGAATTTGGTAAACTATTTAGCTTCAGTTCTTTTAACTATTGATCTATGTTTTAACAAGCATAATTACTGAGTTTTATATTCATGGCCTCCTATTAGTCGCCAGAGTATAACATAGACATTATTTGACTTAAATGATGATTGGATGGATGGTGGGGTGTTAGCTATTAAGAAGACTGAGCCATATTTTGAGATAAAATTATCAAAATATCACACAAATGTATCAAGATACGATTTTTAAGAAACTGTTTAAGCCTCTAAACAAAGTTTCATAACCAAGACCGTCCTTTCAGCAAAACCCCACCCAATCGCGGTTAAAGAAGAATGTTTTGGATTTCATAATACATCATTTAAATGTATACTTTTAACACATATGTAATTTGGAAACCATAGATTTTTTTTTTCAAATAGTGATTTGTTTTTATTATCATTGGGTGTTTCTATTAATAACTGACCTAACGGTATAATAAAGTCAACAAAGAGCATTTGCAAGAAGTTTAATACATTTTAAATGTTATCGTGTTAATGAATAATCTAATAACAAACATTATTATAATGATCTTTTTATACAATAGAAAAAAATATAAATTTTCCTTACAGCAGTATTTATAGCAAGACTAAGTATAGATATACAATAACAATATTGTATAAATAATACAAATGTTTTTGTTTTTCTTTTTATGTAATACTCGTGTAGAACGAAACGCTATAAAAAGTGAATCAACGCCATTTATTCCCCTAGTGGCAGACATACGGGACTAATTTGTCAAAATAGGTTATTATGCTGCCAAATAAATTGTCATATTCGTAACTTACATCCACTCGGATATCTCTTTCTTACATTAGGCTTTGCTCATTTGAGCAAGCATTCCTTGTTGTGCATTAAACACCACTTCCGTATTTCATCACATCACTACCGCGAGGCTACGTCGCTAATTCGTGTCGTTTTCTAGACTGAAATACATTAAAACCAGCTTGATATTTTCCTTGCAAATCGAAAAATGTTTGCTAAGTGCACCCTTAGTGCATCACAGCAGCGGTAAACTGCACGGAGTGTTCTAAAAAGTAAACGTGGTAGTAGTGTGGTGTTCGGTGGTGATTTGTTATCAAACATCTCGCGAGCTCTGTGAGCAGGGCCAGGCGGCGGGCGGTCGGCGATGGCGGAGGCGGCACCCGGGAACATCGTGAAGGAGGGTTGGCTGCTGAAGCGCGGTGAACACATCCGCAACTGGCGCGACCGCTACTTCATCCTGTTCGATAATGGCGACCTGCTCGGTTATAAGGCACAACCTGAACGCAGCAACTACCGCGACACCCTCAACAAATTCACGGTCCGCGATTGCCAGATCATGGCCGTGGATAAACCTCGTCCCTATGTGTTCACCATCCGGGGTCTCCAGTGGACCACGGTCATCGAGAGGAACTTCGCGGTAGATAATGAAAAGGATCGGTGAGTGTTCCCACTACTCCATTTCTTTTATTTTGGAGCTTATATTCCATTTATACTAAATATAGAAATTAAAGATAAAAAAAATTATAAGATTTTGTTGTTCCTTTATTTTGTTGAATAATGCATAATATCCCATTACATTATTAGTCAAATATTTGCTTAGCATTTTCTTTTCTTTGCTTTGCTTAAAATGCAAAAAAATATAGGCAATATAGAGAGTGCAAAGTCCACTTGTTGTTTATTTACATGAACATGCACATTCACACAGCTGACTCAGTGGTCCGCTAGGAGCTGCCACTACTCTATGCTTACAAAATCATATATTTACCTACAAAACATCATCTAGGTGATGATAAGATATTGTATGTTTATGAATATTTAATGATATATATATATCATAAACATATAACTTTACTTTCAAATGTTTATTTTGTCTAATACTAAAGTTTATTGAATGGAAAAAATATTATCTAATAGTTTTTAGGGACATTCTTTAATTTTTTTTTTGAAGGACATTTTTTTAAGTCTTGTTGACAGTAGTAGCACTAAGATATTTGCTTGCAGCCTATAATTATTTACGCTTTAAATTATGTTCAACAGAACAAAAGTATGGATTAAAAATATAGAATTTAAACTGACCACAATTACTTAAGTTTAATTATTGTTTTACCCTTACGAAGTACATTTATAAGTATTAGCTTAATTCACATTTCTGATGTGATTATAAAGACACCCATTGAAGCTCTGTAATAACAACATTCATTTTTTACAGTTAATTAAGTATGAATTTATAAATAAGTTGTAAAATTTCCTACATAATTATTTAAATTTAAAGAGCTATCATTTAAAAGTTTTGATGAAAATGTAATAAACCTACCAATTTTAGTTTATTCTAGTTAAGATTTTTTTTTTTACAAAATATTTTCAATGAATTCTTCTGAATATACAACATACATATAAAATAATTATAACACTTGTTTAAATTTATATAAATATAGAATGAAAAAGAAACCGGCACAGGCAGGGATTCGAACCCGCGATGTGACCCTTGTTTATAGATATTTTCAAACATTATAACACTTGTTATAATTATTATATTATATAACAAAAACTTTGTATATTCCTGAAAGTAGGTAATTTTGGTTGGTGATATTCTCCAGATTCCTCTGGTCTCAGACCCCGGCATTAATACACTATAAAACAACTGCCATTCTCCCTTATGAACTACATATATATGTATAAGTTAGTAGATATCAATGTTAACAGTTTGCAAAATGATTGACTAAATATTTTAGATTAAATTGATATTGAAAATTCTATTTGTTTAATAATTGTAGCATAAAGTATGATGTATATTTCATTGAAAATAAACATGTGAACTTTGTTGCTAAAATTTACAATGAAACAGGATAGTTATACATTAAAAGGAGTTGTTAGAAATGTTTAAAAATATGGTAATAGTATATGTGTGTGGTATTGACTGTATATTAAATACACATTATCCTATATGTAGTTATTTTAGGACTTCCCAACCTTGATGACAAAACAAAACAGTCTCAAGGCTTAGTGAATATAATTACGAGATAATTTACATACTTGTTTTATGTTTTTTTTAATATTGACAATCTTAAAAAAAGTTTGTCTGCCAGAATTTGTCTCTGCCTTGTCTAAATTTTTTGTTTTTCTGGACAGGTTTGTTGTATAATCTGAATAGCTAATAATAATGGAATAACCAATGCCCTGCAAAATATACTTAAAAGTAGACTATGATTCTTAGACTCTCTTTCTCCTTGTTTTACTTCATTCATCCATTCCACATAACAAAACTTTTAGGTGACCGGTGCTCGTCTTATGCATAATCGGCAATTTATCAATTCTCAAACACTAGCATTTCATTTTTTTATTGTTTTATAATTTTATGCCCAGTACTAGTAAAATTGTACAGATTATTACACTGAAATATTTAACAAAATTATACAAATAAACATAGACATAGTCTTTTCGCATATGCATAAACAGGAAAACATACATAAAAAATGAGGAAATAAGATACACAAATGGGTGTAGTAAAGCTAGTCATATTGCTAAAGCAATCTCTTACAGACAATTTTTAGTTTATATGAATTTGGGTCAAAGTGCAAAAAGTAAAATAATTATAATACAGAAGTTAACCATTTATGAATAAAAAACACTTGATAGTATTTGCTACACATTGTCCGTATAGGACACATCTGATTTTATTTTGATTATTTAACAAAACTTAAGGTATTAAAAAAAATAAAAATATTTTGTAAAGTTTTTTTAATTCTTTTGACACATTATGTCACATCTACATATTTGATTTTTTTTTTAATGTAATGGCGATTGAGTGTATCAAATATCTCGATGATTCACTTCTTAGTGGTTTTGGTGTGTTGTGTTTTACAAGTCATGTGGTCTTAGTAATCCAGTTCTTTAATTTTAACATTATAAGGGTCGTTGCACATTACAGTGAGGAGTGGGTGGCTGCGATTCGCTACGTGTCGTCCACGCTGAGCGCAGAGGCGGGTGCGTCAGGCGCGGGCGGTACGGGACAAGCACCCTCGCCTGCGGACACCGACGACGACGACATCGCCAAGCTTGGTACCAGCTTCCGTGACCCTCGCCGCATCGTAAGTACACATTTCTAACCTGTGTGTATCATTGGTTTACGACATGACAAATAAACTTGAAAGATAAGTTGCATTCGTGTTCTACAAACGGACAATAGTACTATATATCAATTATTCTTTGTATGTACATCTTAAAAAGGATGTCAATTTCCGTGTATGTGCTTATAATATTGTGGCACATAGTCATATCAAAATACAAATTATTGTGATTTTTGCGTAAACATCTGGTTCTTACTTCTTGCTGTTTAATCTAACAATACATTCAATATATTGTTTAAAATCACGTCTGATTTTAAAGCTTTTTCGTAAATACCAAGATACCACATTTTAACTAGATAATATAGTATTAAAGTTTGACCGGAAGACTAGTGCTAATATTGTAAATACAGCGTGGCATGTGCAGTACGTAAAGCGAGTTAGTGGGTTCTCGTTAGTTGTTATTTCGGAGCGCGCATTGCCTGACTCACGCTCCGAGAAACTGCGACAAACAATTGCGTCACTGTCAGACGCGGCGCCTGATTGCCCCGAGTGCATGTGTACTCACTGTATACAATAATACTTCGACGTTTTTTCACAGTTAAAGTGTCATCTTCTATCTTTATTCATCTTAATGTGCAGAATTAACTGAATTCAAAGTTCGAATGAATTGTATACCTCGACTTATAATTTTATAATTTCATAATATTCTTTTCTCTGGATTTTTGGCGTCATTATTTTAAATTTTACTATTGGCGTTTTTAAAAAATATTATAAAAAAATATTATAAAAAAATATTATAAAAAAATCGAAAAAAGTGTTTTCATCTTTATAATTACAAATCATAATTACTACATATAGCGCCTCCACTGGTTTGGATATAAGACAGCTATTTGTAAAATTTAATCTAAATTATATAATAATCTTCTAAACAAAAAAAACTAGGTCTAAAAAACTAGGCCGACAACGGCGTAAACACAGATGACCTAGTTTTTTATACGCGCAAATATTATTCAATTCTACCATTCCATTTTTTTTTACATTATAGGAAGTGAAGTGGAATACCTCATCAGAATAAGACTATCTCCTTCGATTTTTATATTATTTATATAACATTCATACATCATGTGTTTTCTAGTCATTCCCTTAATTCTGATGGTAAAAACTTATCACAACTAACAAAACGGATTTAAGCTCGGCGCACTCAGTTCTATTCGTTTAAGAGATCTAGTAGCATCCATCCCTCAGTGTACCTTCAGATCGCTTCATCAAGTCTTATGGTAAAATGTTATAAAAACTAACAAAACGAGTCTAAACTCGGTGCATCCTATTACATTCTTCTAAAGCAGTAGCATCCATCCATCAGTGTACCTTCAAGTCACTCCATCATGACAATATAAATTATTTTAATAACTATGTACTTGTACCAAAATAAAATAAAGTTTGAATTATGGTAATTCCCTATTTTTTATTCTTACAGCATATTAATCAACAAAAACTTTTATTTATTTACAAGTGATTGATACTCACGACAACGGTCTTACACCGATTGAGGTTGTAACTGAATTTTCGAAATATTTGTAGTAAAGAATCAAACTCAAAAAGATAAATAAATAAATAAACAGATGCGTAAAAAAATAAGAAACTAAGTAATTTTTTGAAATATGTAAGGTATTTTAGTTTTTTGAGACGTTTTTAGTTGACTTCATATTCCTAGCTATGGTATTTTTTATTTTTAAATATATGGTCAGAAATTCGCGGGACATTTACAGAAACTACTATTTCGTTGAATTATCATCAACATCAGATGTAAATATAATTCAATAAATTGGACTTAAACATATAATATTGCTGCCGGTTGCTTTTGGAAGCTGCGAATGTTCCAGTGAGAGAAATATAGTAGTAGACGTAGTTCATATTATGAAAGAAACACTAATATTTAAGTTATGTTATATTACTGCGACCCAGAATGTATCCATCATTATCAAGAATTTTTACTACCCTTTTTCAAAGATCTCTTAAATGATTATTTTCTACTTGGTAATAAATTCGGTCATAAATAAATAATGGTATACCTTGTATTTTAGTTGTTTTTTTTTAATACTATTATCCTATTAAAATGTTAATTCAAAAAATCAGACACTGGAGAAGTTCGAGTTCGTGAAGGTGCTGGGCAAGGGCACGTTCGGCAAGGTGGTGCTGAGTCGGGAGAAAGGCACTGGCAAACTGTACGCCATGAAGATACTCAAGAAGAACATCATTATACAGAAAGACGAGGTGGCGCACACCATCACCGAAAATCATGTGCTCAAGAAGACCAAGCACCCCTTTCTTACGGTAAGAGCTTCTTTCTATGCCCCGCTTCCATTCGAAACCCATCTGACCACCGCTGACCCCCATGTCTGCGCAGGCGCTGCGCTACTCGTTCCAGACGGCGGACCGCGTGTGCTTTGTCATGGAGTACGCCAACGGCGGAGAACTGTTCTTCCACCTGTCACGAGTGCGCTCGTTTAGCGAGGAAAGGACGCGATTTTACGGCGCCGAGATAGTGGCCGCTCTGGGGTACCTGCACGCGGAGGGCATCATCTATAGGGATCTCAAGCTAGAGAACTTGCTCCTAGACAAGGACGGACACATAAAGATAGCCGATTTCGGACTCTGCAAGGTACGATCCCGCCGAGTCCACTTTTGGTCTCTCTCGGTTCGTCCGTAACGTCGTCTGTCTGCTGCAGGTCAACATAACGTACGGTCGCACGACCAAGACGTTCTGCGGCACGCCGGAATACCTAGCGCCCGAGGTGCTGGAGGACACGGACTACGGGCCGGCCGTGGACTGGTGGGGCACCGGCGTGGTGCTGTACGAGATGGTGTGCGGTCGACTACCCTTCTACAACCGCGACCACGAGGTGCTATTCGAGCTCATCCTACAGGAGGAAGTGCGCTTCCCGCGCGCGCTTTCGGCAGCGTGTCGCGCGTTGCTAGCCGGCCTGCTGTGCAAGGAGCCCGCGCGCCGCCTGGGCGCCGGGCCAGACGACGCCAAGGAAATCATGCACCACCCCTTCTTCGCTCCCGTCAACTGGAGCGACCTCGTGGCCAAGAAGATCCCACCACCGTTCAAGCCGCAGGTGGAATCCGACACCGACACGCGCTACTTCGACTCGGAGTTCACGGGCGAGTCCGTCGAGCTCACGCCTCCAGACGCTGAGTCCGGCCTCGCACGGATCCAGGAGGAGCACTTCCCGCAGTTCTCATACCAGGTGAGGCTCTTCTCTCCTCGCCCGGCTTCCTCATCGCCTCCTCCCGCTCTACAATGACACCTTGTTGCAGGACATCTGCTCGTCGGCTCACTCCGCGCTGTCGCATCTCTCGCACCACTCTGCCGCGCCCGACCGCCGACACTAGCCGACACGCCGCCGCCCGCCGACACGCCCACACGCCGACACGCCGACACCCGTCGCCCACCTACACGCCGACAGCGGTCGCCATCAGCGTAATGTTTGTTTACTCCAGTACTAGTGCGTCGTGGACGGCTCGCGGTCGCTATACATACAAGTGTAAATGCTATATAGAATTGTAAATAGAGGTCATCGACGCGGACGCGATGAGAGCGGTTCGATGGGTTCGATACGATCGGAGGCCCCCGGACTGCATGAATCTGTAATGTTGTATTGTAAATAACGTACCCGTGAAAGTTTAAATGTATTGCGGCGTCACACCGGTGAGGGCGTAGAATGTATACGTTCGTATCGACCGTCATCCTCATCTCTGACGTTCACTCATAGGTTACAGTAAAATATATCCGTGATCTGTATCCGACCGGTCAAGGTCGCGGTGCAAGAAACACAGCGCCACAGTGGTGTCTCGTCACTGCCACAAAAGCATTTTCATCGAGATCTCGAACCCGGTGGGATCGAAGCTCCCTAATTATAAACGAAAGCTACGAATTTGTATTCGTATTATAATATAGTCAGTGTAAAATATGTACGCAGTAGCTGTGTATCCAAAAACACGCGGCAGTCAGACGAGCCAAATTCGTGATAAAAATATGTTTATAGTTATAATTTCGTATATACGATTAATACAAAATTAATCCAAAATTACAGATATGTAAAACATTCTCCTCCTGCAGGGACGAAATTTAATGTTCACACTAGACCTAGTATATTAACCCTTATTAAAAAAAATAAGCTTGAACTTCATAATACATAATATAATATTTTCAGTTTGATCGCTGGATCACTTAAAACTTTTTAGTACTACTTTAAACACCTAACTTAAATTTGTTTTCGCAGTTTTTCGGTTTAATTTCGTTAAAAAAAGAATACATTAAGGATTGAAATTCGTTAGCTTCACGCTGCCGTCTTCGTTATGCATATATCCTCAGGACAAGATAACATGTATGAGTGTACTCTGTAGCGAGGTCGCGCTCGTGACGTCACCGGACTGCACTCCAACTATATATTTCCTTTGTATATATTAAAGTTAGGATTTAAATCGTGTGTTTCATTTACTAACGCCTTCTCTACTAAAGTACATATCAAGGTATTTCTGTGAATACAGAAAAATAACAGATTAGAAAAAAAATTTCTGGTATGTAGAAACTTCCTGATGCATCAAGTTTTTAAATTAAGAATTTAAAATGGAGTGGTTTCCCACATTATCTACCTAGCGGAATTTCCCATGGAACATGGGTAATGTAGGGTAATCACGTCAGAAGTAAACCAAGTACTGTAAAGTGTTTAAGTAAGTAATGTTCACTTGTTTATTATAATATTGTGCTGCATAAAACTGGCATGCTGAAAACCGCCCAAAAAGGCTATCAAATTTCCACAGAATGCTATAGACCAGGGTTGGTCAACCGGTCGGTCGCGGATGTTAGTCTAGTCGATTGCGGCTAAACAAAATATGTCAATTATTAAAAGTTAAGATTTACCTGCCCTTAAAATTTCAAGTATAGTCCATAGTATAGACTATAGACAATCATTAATATAAATAACATCAAAACAAGAACGACAATTAAATATCTTCTACTGCATTCACTCAGGAATGAAATGAGCACAATTTTTCTTATAACGGTCTCACCAAACTTGCAATCATTTCAAATAGATTTAGTAGGTAGTTATATATAATGTTATATTTTTCTGTTGTCAAATTAACTACATGTATTAATAATCCTTTAACTTAAATGTTACGTGGGTGTTACTTAAATGTTACTGATAGGTTAAAGATCTCCAATAAACATGACACCAATAAATCTCTGCCTGCACTTAAATTTTTAAATCAAATATGTAACTAAAAACAGTCCTCAAATTGTGTACCTTTGCTAAAGTACCTAATGCTCATAAGCATGTTTATCTCGTGTTTTATCAATACAAACTCAATACAGCTGACCTAACTGATATTAGTATTCCCTAAAAAGACTTCTTACATTGCCAAAGAATCGCAAATATGTTCCATACTTTAGAGTGTGTTTCGCGTCTTCTGTGTCTGAATCTTAGGTATTTCGCTCTGCAAATTCCTTAGAATTGCGTTATCTCATGCTAGCTAGATATTAAAACAAACGCACTGTAATACTTTTGAGGTCTGACTCATCTATACCTAGATATAATGTGCAAGTCTGACTGTTATTAATTTGCTTATTATTTGTTTAATAAGACATGCAATAGAAAGAAATGGATAAGACCTTCAAAGTATTAAACTCAAACAAAAAGTATAGTTATATTTTTAACAAAATACCAATTTCATTATTTGTTTTAAATGCACGAAATTTGTTTTCAAAAGAAACAATAATGAATATAAAACAAGGATGAATGGAATACGCTGTTGCCTTAACTGATTAAAAAAGTAACTATCGTCAGTGGCAACTGGCAGGAGTACCTATGTTGTTTTTGAAAAGAAGCATTAGAAAATAAAAATAGTACATACTGTCAAAACATTTTTATTATTCTTTACGAAGAATTTGCAAACAAATACTATCTCAAAACAAATAGGTAAGTTCAATAATTGTTTGTTTTAGTGGATTATTTCAAAAACAAATTGTACCTTGTATTGAAACAAATGTACTGACAACAATTTTTTTTATTATTTTTTGAATTATGCTCGAAATGTATAAAGGGCAAGTTGACTAAAATATTATATAAAAAAAATGTATAAAAAAATAAAAGCTATTCCTGAGAGTTAATTCTTAAAGAGCTTACTTCATTATAGAAAGTTATTTTTAGTGCTCATGAAACATAATCTTAACAAAAGTGATCACATACTTTATATCCAAAATTTTAATGCTTGTTAAATAAAATTGCAACCTACTTATTTTTATTACGTACTCTTAAAAGTTACAGTTTATCGTTAATACCTACATCAAAATGTTTTAATGGTTAATGTATAAAATGTTTTTACTGAATAATAATTATTATAATCTAAAGCGTTTGGACATTATTTGTCATTATGTATTAACCGCAACATTAGCGGAGTTAGTCTATTTGGGGGTTTAAATACCAGCTGAGTGCACTGGTTGTTCTCGTACCAGAAAACCGACCACGATGGAAGAGAGGCAAGGAACTATGCCTAATCGATAGGATTCGCCCAGCTGGTTAGACGAGCGACTAAGGTGGATGGTCACAGACTACCTATCACAGGGGGGGGGCAGTTACCTAGTACAAGGATTTCTCCCAAAATAAGCGGCATCTGTGCCCAAAATCTAGAAACATTACGATTTTAGTTTTTGCTATTTCTCGACAGATGGCGGCTGACTAAACATCACAACAAATCTAGATCTTTCCATTTTTTCATTTCTATTTTCTATTGTGATTTGTCGAGTCGAGTTTCTTTTGCTTCTCCTCTTTACTATATTCGAGCTGGTGTATTACAATATAATGAAAAGACATAGTTTTTGTGTTGTTTATAAGTAATAAAAGTGTCTACTGGAATACTTATAAGTTGTGCTTATTTGGATGTTCCGTGTTCGCCTAGTAGTAAGACGCAGAGTACTATAAGACGTAAGTGCATTATTTTTAACTCTACCTTACTTATACTTAGATCTAAATATTACTAGTATAATACTATTTTCACGACATTACGACGAATTAACAAAATATTATAATTTGAATGAATTTAATATAAAAATGACATGTTCAATATTGTTTTCAGGTGTTCCTACGCATCTTTTTAAAAATCCTAGTTTCTTAAGCGAACAATGGCTTGGGTCTGTCTTGTTGGTGGATAACTGGATTAGACATCTGACTAAGAATATTAACTATATAAATTGCAGCACACATATATGTATTATAATAATTACTAAATAAAAGCTTGATAAAACATGATGTTTTTCATTTTAAATACTTATTTAAATGTCGTTTGTTTAGTACCTATTTTAATTTTTTGTTTTCTTATTGCAAAAAGTTTTTTCTTTTAAATAAATGAAGAAAGTAACAATATTTTCAAGTAAATTTATAGGATTTAATGGATTAGTTCGGATTTAATTTACAGAGGTCGCTCCTTCAAAATTTCCGCATAAAAATCGTCGAAGAGGGCTCTCTATATCCTTATACTTACAATGCTCTATGACCTATCACCTCAACTGCATTACCACTTTACACTTACGATCAGTTCTGATTTAAAAAAAAATGTCTTTTGCTTTGTCTTTAAATTCAAATGTTCTTAATTAGTATCTACGGAATTTATTTATTATTTTAGATCTGATTTCTATTACAGTCTTATATTTGCTTTTTGCAAGTTGTACTAATAAACGAAAATTGAAAGGGTATAAAAATAAAACATGATTATTTTTAATGTCGATATATTTCTCATTAAAAAGATAGGAGCAGCGGCTTAGCGTGGGACTCGGAAGTCCGCCTATAGCCTATAATTTTAGTTGCGATCGACCGTCGGTGCGCTTTGTCTCCGGTCGGCCCCGCTAGGCGTCTCGAATCACTTCATTCCTTTTAATTCCACTCCCTCCCCCACTCCTCCCCCAGCCTTGCGGAGCCGATGCGGCGATTTCGTTATTTCATAAAATTTAAAAACATCAACAACCAATAATCTAATGAATAATGGGCGCGTCGGACGGCAGTGCGGACCTCGTCCATGCTTCAGACAGCAGACAGCGGGTTTGGTTAGGAGACAGATTTGTTTTCTTTTTCGAATTTTCTAAACACATGATATTACTAATCACAAACTTAGGGCACATTTAAGCACCGCTTTTTTCTGTCGCCACCTCCGTCTACGCCTCTTAAAGATGTCATTTAAGTAAATAATTGTATTGCGCCATTTTATTAAGATATGTATTACGAATGAGTCTCTAGATTACAATAAATATCAACTATCAATAAAACATTTTATATAATAACAAGGCGACATTCGATCGATGGAAATCAGAAGTACAATAAATGTGATTCACTCTACGCGATTGCTTAGTATATAATAATTCATTAATATTTTTATATAATCTATTAATCATATCAAAGCGTACTCATAAAAATACGGATAGATCCGAAATCTGCAAGACGATGTTTAGATTACAAGGAAGTCTGGAGCGTGCAGACAGGGCACAGTTTTAACAAGCAACAACGAAACGAATTAAATTTTAACTTATTTACAGCTACTAACTTAACTTAAAAAGTACCTACACTCTTTCGAAGCTAAGTTAGTATGCCGTTATTTTTCCATCTATAAATGTATATTATTATAATAAAATTTATAATTGGTATTAGGCACATTAAGTTCATTTCGTTGTTGTTTTGACAATTTTGTTTTTGAAAAATAGGACTAATCTAGTTTGCAATCCTTATCCATTTTAAAAACCTACATAACAATAATAATAATAATAATCATCTCCGACATGGACTCAACCCGGACAGCGCCCACACTTCACGCTCAAGACTTCGCCCATAACATAAACAGTTTGCAATCGTAAGAAAATATTTGGTCGTTTGTGTGATCATGTTTACAAGATAGTGAAATAAATCGTGAAAGAGTATTGCTTTCAAAATTTAAAATATAAGAGTGTATATAATTTATTTATATATTTTTACAAACCCCTAAATATAAACTATGTATAGTTCAACGTATTGCTATAATAACAGAGCAGGCGGTAGGGTCGCGCTCACTACTCGCTCGAAGCGCAGTCGCAGCGTGTGTACCGTGCAGTGCGTACTATGTACAGCCCAGCGGTGCTTCGGGATTAGTTCCTGATGCTTAAAAAGGCAGTATTCAAACATTATTTCACAGTGAGTCTTAACTAGCATAAACAAGCCAAATTAGTGTCTTTTTCAATAACATCGGACAGAGTTTAATGATATAATTAATATCATGAACTTTGCAGTGCAGATAGCACCTTCAACCTTGCCGTCATACAACCATAATCTTCATATATATAATAAGCGATGTATATTTATTTACAATATATGTATGACCGTAATGGAAATATTGCTCTTAATATTAGTAGTAGCCCACGAGTAGAAGCCCGATACGAATTCATTTATTCGCCCCGAGCGCAGTCAACGGAAGACCGAAAAGCGCGTCTCCGTACCCAACTCGGTTCCTACCGACGCACTCCACGCACGCATCGGTACGTTCTCGATGCATTTAAAAATAATTATTCAATATCGCTTCTGGTTTGCTTTCAATTAAACTTTAGCTAAAACGCTGGCCTCGCTCTTCACTGTCGCCCGAACGTGTCCGACTCCAAGACGGAGTCGGTCGTCGGACTTCCACTGGATGCCACGTCGTCCGGACGGCACGAGTGGTCGGTCGCGTTCGAGGCAGCGGGCGCGGGCTCGCGGCGGCGGGCGTCTCGCTAGGGCGGGGCGCCCCCCGCCGCCGCGCGCTACACGAATTCACGCCTACGCGCGGCAGCGCCACTCGCGCTTCCCGCGCCTCCCGCTCCACTTGTACCCGCAGGGCTCTCCGGCGAATCTCCCGGCGGCGTTGGCACCTGTGGAGCTGCACCTTTGCTTCGAGCCTGAAAACACGGCTAACTAAAAACCATTTCGATGAGAAGATATAATGCATAGTGCCATCGCTACTTATTAAGATATTTTTTCTTCCGGTAAGAATTGTAAGACACACCGAGAGAGTAGAAACCTTAGTTCGGCGTTTCCTTGCCATAGCGCTTGAGTCAGTTCTGTCCGTGCGCTCGGTTCGGTCGCTTCGTTCAACTCGTTCGAGGCGGTCAGTCCGTTCGGTTCTCTCCCCGTCCGGCGCAACTTCCGTCGGATCCGCTCCGAGTCGCGACGCAAGCATAGTTAGCAACTCTTCGACTCGACCCAACTGCAATCCAACATTTAAACGACATTGAGATTATGAATAGTAAGAATATACTTATTTGTAATGCTTACATATAATTTTTATAATCCATAACTGCTCATATTACGAAAAATATTTAGCCAACCAGTTCTTTGACATCATCTATCCTCCTTCCTTTTGACTCAAATTCATCTAACATGACATAATTGCATACAGATAGGGGTAGACCGAGGCGAATCGGAAAAAAAAATATTTTGAGAATATGAAAATCACACTAAAGCGTAACATATGTAGATAACTTTTATTGACAACAATGTAATCAGTAACAAATAAGCCACGCAATAAAAAATATAAATTGTAATTGTTTATTAGTTCTCCGTAATATTAACTAAAAACTTGAAAGGTACAAATATCAAAATCGCCCCAATTGTGGGGACGAATGAGGTCCTAGGTACATAGAATATAACTAAATATTTTTTTTCTTAACACTTTCATCTTTGGAATCATTAACAAAATTAAAGTAATAATTATTGAGATCAATATTAATCACTATGACATAAATCACATATATATGGGTTTTTACACTCCCATATCGGCCCATTTCTTATGGCGCCATTCTTCGCATGCATTCAAGAAATACACAAATATGCATTTTTTTACCAACTATTAATTGAGCTCGTGAGTTGAGTTTTGAGAAAAATATGAAAATGAATACTATTTAAACCTTTTGTTGAAGTCGTTGTACTTCAGTACGGACGTCCCGTCGTAGCTCGGCGAGCGCCGCTTCGTGACCGGACACGGCGGCGGGCGGGGTGACGGTTGAAGCGGGCGTGGGAGCAGAGACAGGAACTAGGGCTGGTGCCGGGGTGGACGAGGTGGTGGGCGCAGAGGAGGGTGCGGGGGCGGGTGTGGTTACAGGCGTTGAGGCCTTGCTAGCGACGGGTGAGGCAGTTTTTTTTTCTTCCGTCTCCTCATCGATGGCCTCTCGTCGTGCTGCCGCACCCAGCACGCTAGCCGCTCGACCTCGCCCGAACATGCTCTGTTCATACACTTTGTAAATTATATTCCAATTATCACGAGTCTACTAAACTACATACAAACACTACAATTAAACCACATAAATATAAAATAAGCCTTAAATAAATTGTTTGGGTTAGTGAGTGTTCTAGGTTTTTTTTAATGAACGTATTTTAAATAAAATTATACTTATACTTTGATCCCGACATCCGGAAATGAAGGTATAATGAAGGAACCATATAGATATTTGACGTACTTGACACCTTGATAAGTTTAGACTTAAGAATAAAACAAGGCATTCTTGGAGAATTGAAAATATTAAATCAATCATTTCAAGATCAATCGGAGTACATAACAGCGGTCAAGTCTTTTTTATTTTATGAAGACTTGTCACTTAATTTTTTAACTGAGTTTTTCTTTCAATACGATGGATTTTTTCTTTCAGTGCACATTATGTTTGTTTGTTTGGTCGAATTTTCTCTTCTCCAGTCAAAATCCCCTTTCAGGTCAAAGGAGTTATTACGAATTGTAATGCAATCTGTCTATGAATCATTTCCTAAGGTTCTTTGGATTGAATCATATGTTCAGCGGCTATAGCTATCGGCGGGTGGCTGATCTTTTAGCTGATTGATCATTGAACCAACCTTGAGGGACATAACGGGCGCAGCCGGAGTGTCGCCGGTGGCGGTGGAGGCAGTGGTGGAGGTGAGCGCTGACGAGGCAATCGATCGGTCCCGCGCACTCAGTGACCGCGTGAAGGCGGCGCGCGGCGCCTCACCTGCATCCAACGAGCCACTCGCCACCAGGCGGCCCCATTTTCCGCGAGCCGCCATGGCTCCAACCGCCTTCCCCTCCTCCGTGCCGTTGGAAGCGCTTGTGGCGGTGCTCGATCCTGAGGAGGGTTACACGTGTCATCGAGGGCGTGAGGGTTGCGAGGTGCTGCAAGATGCAAGTACCGTCTCCCCGTTCGGGGTCCGGCGCGGCAGTAAGAGGCGCGAGGGATGCGCGTGGGGCGGGCGCAGGTGCAGCGGCCACGCTCCGCTCACGCCGGAAGCGTGAGAAGATCTTTCGCACGAGGTGGTCCTGCGCCTGTTCCAGTTGTGGCTCTCGCTTCCGCCTCTCCATCAGCTCCCGTTCTCGACGAACGTCGGCCACCTGCGATGGTGCGACATCCACATGATTATATTGGGTAAGTCGCCTCGTAATCAAACTTGGATTAGATTTATAATTGACTTACCTTACGAAAAATTAGTCGGTGTCGTAGATTGTACGTTAAGGTTAGATTTCTGGCGAAGCTGTTGGCGAATGCCTGGTAAAAGTCGAGCACTTCCAGTAGACGATCGCGCTTGATAGTATGCAGGTCGCAGTAGGTAAGGGCACGCACGTTCGCCGCCGACTGGCCCACGGCGCTGTCCTTCCAGAACGAGTCACCAAAGACGTCGCCCTTGCCTGCGGGCCACACGTATATAATTATCAATCACTACCTATATAGAGCCTAAATATACTATAGTCTGCAGTCTTACTTACCAAGTATCGCCACTACCTCATCGTCTTGTATGACCTCGAGGCTACCGGTGACGATAAAACAGAGCGAATCGATGGACTCCCCAGTGTGGTAGAGTAGATCGCCGGGTGCAGAGTGTGACATGTGGAAATGCATGGCAAGCGCGCGCAGACAGCCATCCGAAGCCAGACGAAATGCCGGGTGCTCGTTAAAAACTTTGCGATTTAAATGTACGCATATGTCTGCTTTCATGTCTTTGGGGCAGTAATTCAGCACCTGTCATTCGAATTGATAGTTTACTATCAGCCGGTAATAACTGTCTTAAGTAGCAGTTAATAATATCTTAAAATACTAATACGTCACGGTTATTCGAAAGCCCGTCGTTACTATATTTATTGACGTTAAAATAAATCCTCGATGTTGGTCCGCTGTACACGATGTGCTATACCTTATCTGTGTCGAGGCCCTTGGTCATGGCCCACGTTGACACCACGTAATCCATGACACGTTCACTGAGTGCCTTGGGAACCTCGTGCAGCTTCATAAACTCCCGCACGTTGTTGAGCATGTCGTGGTACTTGGCAGTCGCTGAAGTCATCTGCTGGATGATCGTGGTCACGTGGCCGAATATCGTCGCGTAAAGTAGGGCTGTCAACATTGCAATGCTAGTACGTTAGTTTTGTAGCATGAATGTTCGTCACGTTTAACTATAATTACAATACTACGGATGAATAAGAACAGTAGGTACCACCCATTGTTAAAGATCACATCTACCTACATTCAATCACCATCGTCGCCCGATTCTTATCGTAGGGGTTGGCACTACACGTTTCCTTTGATTTCCTCTTGTCATCCGTTGGCTATGCCTCAAGTCCTTTTTTCCAAATTCTACCATCCAGCCAAAAAATTATGTGTCCCGTACACATAATTTACTATGCTTACTACTTTCAACCTACCCCTTATTTTCTTGTTCCTTACCTTGTTTATTATTGTTATACAGCACATCTATATTACCACTCTCAGCTTGCATGTATGCATTCTTCTTTTATCAGGTTTTTTATTGTTTTTTTTTTAACATTCTACATTAATTATAAGTACTGTACTAATTAAATTAAAAACATAAATACCTCACCTTAGTAAACAAGATAAGTTATTTAAAAAATATAGCACGTACCAGATTACATTCAATTATGGTGACAACCACATCAGTGAAATTGTGAAAAAAAAAGTTACGCGACGCTTCGTGGGCCTGCACGAGGGATGAAGAGGGAAGGTGGCGGATTGATTAGGGTTCAATATATTTTTTTTAAATCATAATTATTAAAAATAATGCACAAGGTCAAGAAACGTCGCATCAGACGTGAATAGTGTAACTCAGTGTTCGACTCGTAAGTAACTTAAAACCAACTTAAAAAAATGCAATGTCAATGGTTTCTTTAATTGACTTTGCTATAATAAGAGTGGGACAGAGAGAGATGTGAGGGGGAGGAGGATTAAGCATGGCTCCCGCCGCAGCGGTGTGGCTGCGCGGGAGTCGCGCTTGTGCTCCGGCTAATAAGAGAAGAATTCCGGCACCTGCTACGATCATCATGCAGATGGTGAAGATCTTCTCGTTATCGGTCTCGGCGGCGACGTTGCCGAAGCCCACGGAGGTCATGCAGGTCATGGTGAAATAGAGTGCGGTGACGTACATCGTCTTGCGTGACGGTCCGTTTACGAGCTCCGGTCCGTCAGATTCGTTTGACCAGACGTACGAGTAGGGGCTTTGCGTTACGTTGGCAAGCTTCCACAACCAAGAGTACTGTAGACCGGAGTCTGCGTCGGAGCGACCAATGCTGTACCAGACACAGGCGAGCCAGTGCGCCACCAGCATGTAGAAGCATAAAAGTAGAATGAGCATGGCGGCACCATACTCGAGATACCGGTCGAGTTTACGAACAACGCGGCCCAGCCGCAGCAGTCTGACCACCTTCAGAGCACTGAACAGGCTCCCGATGCCCTATACAAAAAAACAAGTGTAAAAAACTTATTTTAGCTTAAATAAGAAAACAATCATATTTTAAATATTGTTTACTCACATCTTCGTCGTGGTCGAAGGCATTAAAAACGTCATATGGCAAGCAGGAGAGGAGATCGATCAAAAACCAAGACTTGAAATAGTTTTTGCGAATAACCTTCGGATCACTGACGACCTCCCCTCCCGGTCCCACAAACGTAGTGTGGAAGTTGAGTACAATATCTATAAAAAATACGACATCGACAATAGAGTCGATTACGAGTAGCGAGACATCTTCACTGGTCTTGTTCTTGAACGCGACATTATAGGGCACCATGATAGCCGTATAGAAAGTAAGGCAAAGGATTATCCAGTCCCAGATAGCCTTGAAGGCACAGTAGTGCAGCAGTATGTGCGGCGGAGTCTTTGGTGCTTCCTGGCGGTATTGCGGCAGCACGTCGCCCGACAGCGACATCACCTGCCACCAAACAC
The DNA here is from genome assembly GCA_959347355.1 of Napeogenes inachia. Classification (NCBI taxonomy): domain Eukaryota; kingdom Metazoa; phylum Arthropoda; class Insecta; order Lepidoptera; family Nymphalidae; genus Napeogenes; species Napeogenes inachia. Next base: position 16,388,521 of record OY365793.1, on the reverse strand, counting down.
ACTGCGCTAAATCTCACGCGAGACTCTTCTGCCGCTATTACTACTACCATTACTACGTGGATATTTGCAAAAACAATAAATTTGTTGTAGGTAAAAGTCAATTAAAATGAATAGGTGCATGTGACGAAATGAAATTGATACTAAATACAGCAAGTGTGCTTCAATTATATGTATAAGTGCACGCTTTTATTCATTATTTATAATTACTTATATTGATTTCACCGTCAAATATGATTTTAATAAATTACCTACGTAGGTAAACATAAATATTTTTAAACTTAATCTAAAGAGAAAGCCAAAGTACTTTGGACATTAGTTATAATATATAATTTCAATGTTTAAATTGTAAGTTTACTTAATTTTTTTATGTAAAAAATGCTTCTACTAAAAATAACAATGGGTGACGTCAAATGTCCAGAGCACTCCTTGGCGATCAGGGTGACGGGGTGAGGAGGTGGGAAGTGAGGCGAGGGCGGAAGGAGTTTAGCAGTACAATAGCGTGCGTGTTTACATGGTGTGGTGTGTGAGTGGTACTGACATGCGCGAGCTGGCTCTGGCGCGCCGGCTCCTTGAGCGCGGGCAATGCCGACACCAGCACGGAACGCGATCGTGTCACGCTGCGCGCCAACTTCGCGAACTTCGACAGACCTGTCTCGCACATACACTTGGTTTTACCTATTCACTGCACCGGATGCATCCGGATATAGAGGTCGATTAATTATTGAGGAACCACATTATCCACAGATATATGATACCTAGGAAACTTGATTCTTATATCTGATATTTTTATTATAAATTCTATACTAAAGTACGTCGGGGGTCTCTGAGTGTATGACTTGCCTCCCTTGGGGTCGTCCGCATCTATAGGCTGTTTGAGCGCGGTGATGTCGCGGAAGGTGAGCAGGAACAGCACCACTAACTCGCGCTCGTTGCGGATTGGCGCCACGTGCACCAGCAGCCACAGCGGCGTGCCTGTATACACTCACATACCTTTTACTTCAAACCATAAATTATAGCGAAGATGATTAACATTAATTACAGAGTGCTTAGAACCAGCAGGATTTACAGCTTTGGATCAAAATCAAATAAAAAAAAACTTTATTTTAGACGTCACTTAAATTTACACAACCATGGAGTTATATTTAGTTAAATATAAATTAGAATTTAAAAAGAAACATATATTTTACCTGTTACCAGTTCCATTTACTATTTTTTTAGGTATAAAAGCTTTTCTGCCTATGAAATGTAAACTTGTATTATTTTTTATGTGTCTACAGTAAAAAAGCGAGTGTTTTTCTCTCATTATTTTTGGCCATAAAACGAAATGTTAGGTAGAAGCCGGGAGAAAACAAATTTAATCATGAGTTCACAGTTAGTCCCTCGGGTCCGGCTCGACTCGTTAAGGACGTTAATATCCCGCGGACGGAAGGCGGCTCCTTGCCAATGTATTTTCCCAAATACAAATTAAAAAAGTTACCAATTGGACACACCATATCTCTCTGTAGGTATTCGTATCTGAATACCCATCTGTATGAGTTTAATAAATATCATTATTCTATAAAAAAACAGTTACATAATAATAATAATAATAATAATATCAGGACAAATTAAACACATTGATCTAACCCCTAAGTAAGCAAATTTTTGCTTGTGTTAAGGGTGTTAGACAACGATACAAATACATAAAAATACACATATAAATACTGAGAATATATTTAATAAACGACCAAACCCAGAAACATAGACATCTATGCTTATCATCATCATTAAATGCCTGTCTCTGCCGAGAATCGAACCCAAGCCCCATTGCGCCGTGACACGTTAGGCGTCTGCGCTAACCACTCGACCAACGCGACGGGGCGGTAAGTGTTGTATGTATATCTTATAAGTATTCTCAGTAATTTTGAAATAAGTATACGTACGGTTCTTTTTATAAAGCAGAATCTCAAATTGGTCGGCGAGGTGATGGTCGAGCGCGCGGTCCACTCTTTCAACCGCCTCCTTTTCGGTGAGCTCGCCGTACATCCACGTGCACCTGCGCAAGCGCACACGCACATAGTACACTTGTACCGACATATTACGATCTACTCTGTTCTGTAACGGTAGAGATAGTTACCGGCATGATTTCTGCATGACCTCGGCACGGTTGTATCCGCTCATCTTGCAGAAAGTCTCGTTGCAGTACACGATGGGATAGTCCACAATCTGTGCATTGGCGAGCAGAAAACTGCTATCTGCTGTAGGATACACCATTTCATGTAAATGCGTAATGTTGCTGTCTATGCGGATCACTTTTATTTGATAATTAGGTAGTTAACATTTTAATAGAGTTACCCACTCAGATCTTACAATAGTATTTAGTTTGCTACAAATTACATTAATTAAAGCTAGTACATGAAAGGGACATTCAAGGCGTGATAAGTATCACAAGGGCTTCCTTGTCTTGTAATGCGAAAGAGTCTTTTGGCGTTTTGCGGGCTGTTTCTAAGACTACTTACGTTTCTATTGATATCATCCTACCGTATGGAAAGATAACAGAAGTAAGTAGAGAGTATTAGGGAATTTAATATTTGAACAGATATAACAGTTACAGTTTATTGTACGAGTATAATTTTGTAAAAACTAATCCACAAATGAAATGGTAGATTTTTTGTAAGTCGTGTGGGTTGTGTTAGGATACAGACGCTATCGCGGTGAGTGCGAAAGAGATCCTGAAGTGTCCCATTATGATGGCGGCGGCAACCGTCAGGTTTAATGAGTATCAGTCTCACATAACCACCTCCATCATCCCCTGGGAGGAGGATTACTGACGTTAAAAAAAATATATAATAAAATACAGACGCTGCGAGGAGGAGCGCCGGATGATGTTCTCTAGGAAGGTGTTCTGCGGGGCCACGAGCCCCCGACGGCCCCCCGGCATGCTCCCGCGCGTCACCGTCCCCCACCTCTCGCGCTGCAACACATACACACTTAGTGCTAATGTGTTAAAATACTTAAGTTGTAACTATTTCTAGAAGATATGGTAATATGTTATATGAATATTCTACTGTGTTAAATCGTTTGACTCAGGTTTATTTTTTTACAATATCTGTATCATGTAAGTGTCTAATTATTGTCCTACATTATAAACTAGTTGTATCCCATAATTAGTTTTCCAATGTCTTAATTGTCCAAAAAAATTGTCTTGATTTGTCAAAATCTCTATAACATCTCACATCTTGCTAAAATGTATAACTCAACTTAAAACTTAAACTGCAAACTGTAGATACAATGGTGTAGGTAAACGTTTTTGCGTGAAAGACGCAAAAACATTTAGATGGCAAGTAGTTGCAATCCGGCTTTTGTTTTCTCCTAAAGTAATGTTAAACATCACATTTTGTTTATCATATGTTGAAACTCACAATTTAATAATTCTATTAAAATAGAAGTGAAGGTACAGTAGTTAAATAAAATGGGTGTAGGTGTCGTCGAAGTATTTGAATTGTCCCGAAGACTTGAAGATAATCTGCTTGACAAGTAAATGTAATATGAGTGTTAGCTGAAAGCCTACAAGTGCTTGTCTCACCGCGGAGATTTACCGACTAGCGACTAACAATCTCAAATGAAATAAACAAACTGCCCGATTTAAACATACCTAAGTATAGCAAGTGAAGCCGGGTACCTTTTTGATAAATAAATAATCATTTTGTTACATTTATGTTTCTTCCCAGGATTATATCATTAATATTTATCAAACATCGTATTTTTTTATGAGAATCTTCGCTTTTATAGTCCGTAGTGTTTGTAATGTAATTGTGTTGACTATTGCACATAAAGGCACAAGTCAGATAATAACTCGTTTAGTCAAAAACATTTTTTTTAACTGTAGTTAGGTTAGGTAGGTACATACCGTGACAATGCGATCTAAGCAAATTGATAAAAAAATTGTGACTATTTAACCTGAATTATTTAGTAAGTATTAATTGACTGCTTTTAAAATATACAGTGTTACATTAAGTTGCTATCCGGAATAAATTCCGACTCATGTTTATAACTAAATCGTCTACCATAAAGGTCAATAGTTCAATTTGGGGTCACGACAGTGAGGTAAACATGTTGCGATTTCTTCAAGAGTCCAAGCAACTGCGGCTACAGCAAAATATGTTTTCATAATGAAACGTGAATTGAGGACGGAACTGGATCGATAATGTTTACGTGCGTCGTGCCGCAGCACCAGCACGACCCACACAAACAGCACCCGACAGACCCACGCTCAGAGCCACAGCATGCTCGAAGGTGCTCCGCGACTTATTCTCCTCCGTGAAGGTTTTACGGTTATGTAAGTAACACACTTTTCTTAGCGAACTATTTAACTCACATCATTGCACACGCCAATAAATTCTTCACTCCACGACTTTACGGAAATGGACCGATGCACTAGCGCAGCTCAGTAGTTCAATGTGGGCGTGCGGCGCGGGGTCGTGCGGCGGCGTGTGATCGCGCCGGGCCGCGCTAGCATCGCTGTAGGCGCCGCGCGGGCTCCAGCACTCGCTGAGCCGCGACTCGCTACACCACCCCGGGGCTTAAAGCGCATGCGTTAACTAAGAGCCCCCGCAGACTGCAGACTTTCTGTCGACCTATATTCTATTATTCGAACTATTATAAATCATCAATTTTAAAATTACAGTTAAAACCGAATATAACGACATCGTTTATAACGACAGACCGGTTATAACAACCGAATGGCGAGATCACGGCTGAATCTCTATTAAACTAATAAGTAAACATACTGCTCATAACGACATCGGCTATAGCGACATATCACTTAAACCGACGAAAAGATATCGATATTCATCGGCTATACCGATCAACCGTCTAAGGACCCGTCTAAGCAAAAAGACGTTACTTATATCTCACCTAGTCTGTAGTCTGTACGTTTGTACTTTAAGTACTTAATTATATTCTTAAATAATTTATGTAGGTATGTAGTATATTTGTAAAACTTTGTATTACCCTCAATATAATAATAATAAGGAACTCTTAGTTCAAATTATATAAAATAAAATGACTAGGAACTATTTTTAACTAAAATTCAGAACAAAAGACCTATCATCTCAAAACAAAGTCTGTGGTCTGCAGAGCTCCTTATCTCGCCACAAATAAATTCTAGTCATTGAACGTTTGTGATTACCCTTAGATGTTTTACTGCGCCTTTCTCTGCGCCGCTAAGCTGCTTATGATACGAAAGCGTCACGTTTGTTATGCTAGTATTGACTAGCTAATGAGAAAAGTCGTGTTCGGCCTTTAACCGACTGCCATAATTACGATAATTGAAGAACTTTAAACAAAAATCTAAGTAAATGATCCTACTTATTCCAATCCTGTACCAAGTATCCAGAAAAAAATATGTACAAATCATAGAAATTTTACCCACCATTCGAATTTGTATAGCATGCAAAATGTATGTATATAATAATTTAGACTACTATAAAAATACTAGATTATTTTGTAGGTATATGTAATTCATTCTACAATTAAATAAAAAAAAATACAAATGTTCTTCAAAAATCCAAGATAGCAACCCTTCCTCTTCCTTTGTCTTTCTCCATTTCTCAAAGCTTTAACGCATTGGCACGCAACGCAACACCTAGCACTAGATGGACCGTCTGCTCGTCGCCTCCGTTTGCATAAAGAATATATACATATAAACGAAATAGTTCCTGTTTAAGCGTTTTATTCTACTTTTATCTGATCGAACATTTTGTTACAAGTTGATTATCCTTTCTTCCTTTTTTAAATTAATAGGAGGGCAAACGAGCCTGCATGTGACCTGATGTTAAGTGACCAAGTCAAAACCTCCGCCCACGGTTTTATGACATATCAGACGAAGTACGAGAACGTTGCTGACATTTGCGGTAGTAAGCACCCTGTGATGCCGATCTGGAAACACCGCCGAAGGAATGTCATTCCACAGCTTGGTGGTCTCTGCTACCCTCCATACACCAGAATTATAATACATATCCATAGATATTTAAATTTTCTAAATATATATATATACAGTATAAAAATATAGATATCTTGAGTACATATATATACCTAGTAATTAATTTACATTTAGCTTATACGTAGTTGGGAACAGGCTAGGAGACTGATTAAGAATTATGAAATCTAGTTTTCAAGATAATTGGTTATTTTAGACGATTAAATTATTATAGGAACATAAATACAATAACAACTTATTTAGAAGTTAGGATGCAGGAACAAATATTATCGTCGAGCCCACTGCATGAGATGGTTTTTAACTCCCGACCCAAAAAGAGAGGTGTTATAAGTTCCACGTTTGTATCTGTGTGTCTGTGGCACCATAGCAGCCAAATGATTGGACGGATTTGATTGCGGATTTTTTACTCGAAAGCCTGGTTCGTTGAGATGGTTCCTAGCTGTTTAGTCGTAATAAAAGCAGTCGTCCCCAAGATATTGAACGTTTATTGGTGCCGGTGAAAGTTTCTTATACAATATTGATAGTCACAATCTAAACAAATAAAAATTTGTCTTTTCGTAGGTTCATTTAGTACAATATAAAATCCAGAAACATAAATTTAAAAAGCAGATTTAAACAGCATAAATTTAATAAGCAGATTTTGTAACATTTGTAAATATGGAATAGTGCCAGGTTTTTGGAGAGGCCTATACCTAAAAGAAATTAGGAAATGAGTTAGTCTTCAAAATAAACAAATCAGCATTTTAAGATCATGTAAAAAAAGATATTATTGAGTATCACTTATAGCTGCGGGGGAAGAACCTTTATACAGTAAAAATAATAATTATCTATCAATTTTCATATTTAGTACTGTCATGAAATATCCATTAAAAGCAGTCGGTTTGCTAAAGCCAATTGAAATTTATAAGGGTTAGGTACATAACGGGACCAATTGCAAATAAATAAGACGTCCTAACGAAAATATGGTTTTATTCCCAGTTTTTAAAGTCAAGAGAAGTCAATAAAAAATTACATTAACAGATTAAATTTGTATATTTGTAACAGTAAAATCTATTGGAATCTATCATACTGGACTATTTGTCACTTTTAGTAAGTTAAGTTTGATCAATAAAATAAGTATTAAATAAAAAACAATTTTATTTTTTAGTTTTGTTACATATCGATCGCTGCGAAATCAAACACGATATAAATGCAGTTTATATTACAATATAAATATGACTCGCTCTCACTGAGAGTAGACACCACACGGCTGATAACAAGACGGACAATACGGTTGACTTCATTTAGAGCGTGTAGGCGGAGGGAGCGGGCGCTTCATTTGAAGATCTTGCCCTGGTTGAAGGCACGTCCTTCCCGGTCGGCTCCCGACCACGAGAAGTACTGCTGAACCAGCGACTTGGTTTCCTCACTGCTAGGGTCCAATTTCTTCCAATCGTATGACTCGTAGTCGATCTGGCAGATTGTTATAATAATATGTATTAAAAAAAGACTCATTTGGAATTATTGAAAACTCTGGAAACAATTTGCATGTATGTAAATATGATAGTATTCAGATTATTTTATTTATTTTTATTCAGATTATATTATTTATAGTCAAATATACCCATATTTAGCCAATGCAATGAGAATTATTGAAAATTTTGTCCGCTCACCTGCCAGTCAGGGCTCAGCGGGAAGGCGAGGTCCTGTCCACGCCACACCCAGACGCCGGATATGGTGGAGTTATCGTCGGATCCGAACAGACAAACGGATGAGAAGGCCTGCTTGCGCATCTTGTCCAGCCTTTGGAACATGCCTGGGAACAGAAACTTATTTTAGTAAACATTTTATTAAAAACTGTTGGGACAAATAAGAAAACTTTCCTTAAATATTTGTATTCTTGTAGAGGCACCCTGAAGGCTTATTTAAATTTTAAATATATATAAAATGATAATAAATTTTTTCAGGCAACGACCTCTGGGAACACATCCTTTCGTCCTAACAAGTCAAATTCGAAAATACCAATATAATTCTTAGAACCATGGGAAGGTTTCCCAAATGTTGCTGTTGTTGTTGTAATGGTTTATTTTTATTCTATATTTACATGTTTAAAATTTATTCTAAAGTTGCAAAGGTCACCATGACTCATGGACATGAAATATATAGTTAAAACAGTGCATCTTGGCCTTGATGAGTGGTTCTTAATATTATTGATTGTGTTTGGATAGAAGAAAATAATGAAATCACTAGTAGGTTAGTTTGAAATATTCTTCTTTCTTACTAATCAGTACCTGGCCGTGTTTGTTGGCTTAACTACACTCATTGTAAGTATTTATTTACATACCAGTAATGAGGTTGCAGCTCATGAACACCTTAGAGAGCTCCTTGGGGTACTTATACTCGGCGTACCAGATGGAGTAGTTCTCTGGGTCGAATTTCTGCCAGAAGTAGGGGATGGAGACAGCCTCATCCTCATTGGAGTAGCAACGCTTGAAGTCGTCCATGTTGAATGTTCTGGAAGATATATATTTTTTGTAATAAATTCCCTACTGTGAGCATTGGGGACATTATTAAAGACATAATAATATATAATAAAATACGGAGAAGAGTAAATTTAAATCAGTTATAATTCTGCCTGTATTTATTTAAAAGTCACAATCCCCTTCTCTTGTTTATTCTATTATTATATTGAAAAAGCAATTTTAAAGAAAACAATTAACTTACCCCTTGGGCATAGAGTCAAAAGGATCCTTGGACTCTTTGGGTTTCTCTTCTAGGTCATCGTCTAGTTCAGGAGCTGGTTTTGCTTCCTTCTCCTTCTTTTTAGGTTGTTCCTTCTTTTCGGGCTTCTTCTCTTTTTTACCACCCTCTTGCTGAAATGTTTAATTTTAGGTTAGTTCAAAGCTAAACTTTCATCCCAGCTCCAGGTTTTAAATAATTTTTGGGAAGAAATAGAAACATGTATTATTTCAAGATAAACCAATGTACAAGAGATCTAACTAGTAAACTATAACCTTTCATTACATACACTGTTATACGTTTTTGCACAGCGGTCCTATATATTTAGTACAAATGTTAAACTCATTGTTATGACCATTTTCAAGAGAAGAAATAATAGGTCCAGTTTGTAGTCAGCTTCTATAATGAGACGTATGCCTACTTTAATAATAAAATCTGTAGTATGTAGCCTGTCCCACCTTCTTGGTCAGTTCCTGGTACTTCTTCGGGTCATAGACTGGCGCCGCGGCGGCCAAAGTAGAAGCTCCCACGACTGCGAGCACGGGCGGCTGTTGCGACAGGGTAACGAACCAGCGCGTCACGTTCACCAGCGACGAGCGCAGCGACGGATCCAGCACGTGCTGCAGAGGAATAAGCCGCCTCATTTAATATACTATCTTCATAAAAAATATAAAAAGTAATGATAATTACCTGGAAGGCATGCAGAAGTGTGGTAAATACGATGATATCTGCGAGGGTCACGCGCTCGGAGACCAGGAATGTGCGTGTCAGAAGATGATCATCTAACACCTTTAGAGCTGCTAGCAGATCTGACTTTGCACGTTCTACATTCTGGAAATCAACAAATAGGAAAATCATTAAACAAAGTTCAAGATAGTATTTAATTTGGGTATTGGATTGATTAGGTATTTATATGTTAATCTAAATGTACTACTACTACGAAAAACATACTACTTCAGAAGGGTTAGACCGATTTTGTAATTTGGGGTTCAGAATTATTTTGATTGAACCATTCAATTTAATATTTGGATAGAGTAGTGCACCTACCACTTTGTTGAACTGCATGATGCCAAGGTACGGGAATACCCAGGCGCAGGCAGCGGGAAGCAGCTCCCCGTCTGCCCACGATGCCCACTGGAATACGGCCGCCTGTGCCGCAACGTCCGCCCCGCGCAACGCTGCATTCGACACTAAGGAAACACTATTCATTAACTAACAGGGAACTCGAGAAGACAGTACAAATAACATTTAGGATTATTCCACTGACTAAAATCTAAATTTTGTTTGTCAAAGATAGAATTGGATATCATTGATAATTGGCTCATAGGTCTTTCCCTTACTCATTTTCGAAATAAATAAATACGAGCTATCTAACAAATCTCATAGAAAGGTTAAGGTTAACAAGATATATTCCACTATAATCAAATGCAACATTGAAATAACCAAAATATTCAATAACTTTGCAAATTATTTCTATTCTTAGGAAAAAACTGTTTTACTGCTAATCAACAAACCGAAACATGAATAGGATATATTGTTTAAAAAATAGAGGCTATATCTTACCATAGTAAGCGATAGCATTGCTCTCAGTTAGCAGAACTTTTCCATCGGCACTTTCGTATGCTGGCACCTAAAATAATTCGCAAATATTACACGTCACCGTCAAAAACATCTGTGTAAAACTAGATTTCCGACACTACACTTATACGTCTGCATATCACTCACTTTTCCGGCCGGGAACTTCTTCAGAAATTCAGCTGACTTATTTGTTTCTCCAAACACAAAGTTAGGAGCTACTTTCACTTCAACCCCGGAGTACTGAGCGGCGATCAACGCCTTATAAGCACGGAAATTTTCCGGATAAGTGTAAAGTACCTACGGAAAATATTTATAACTCATATTAGTCTATTAAAAATACATTAAATATAAGTTAGCAATAATCTTAGTTCACAAGGATTGCTTGGATATTTTGAAATATATGAAAACCTACCCCGGCCGCCATGGTTGAGGTCTATTCGGAAAGAAAAAGGAGATAGAGGTTACCTTGACATTGACATTTATTTGTATCGTTTGAAAACTAGAAGCTTAAAAAAATATTTATTGAACGAGTTTCATTAATATAAGATTCCATTTCTAATTATTATAATAACTTTTTATCTTATAATTTATAGTTATCTTAATTGATGAAATACAAAAATTGATTGCAAAAATTTTGTTAGAATTTCCTTTTTTCATAATCTACACTTTCATTAGGCTTATAGTCTGTATATTTAAATTGTTATCTGTCATCTTTATTTAGATCGATTCTCAATGGTGTGTTCTGCAGAGACGTCGTTTATCATTTACAATAATTGAGAGTATTCTAATTTTTTTTTATCAAATTGTAATTACCGTCATATTTGTGTAACGATTATCTCATAACTAAGTGTAACAAAAAGCCTTTAATATGGTAAGTAACGTGATATTCCGAATATTAAATGGAACATTATTCAAGCTTCATTGCAAGCATAAAAGATAAATCGGTTATATATTGGCAATTAAAACAATATAAAATTCTTGTTAACTTTAATGTTTTCTCAAAATTTTATTACATACTTTAATTAAAATTCTTATTAGAGAGATTATTCATTTGGATAAAATTAAGTTTTCGATTTTCAGGGTAATGAAAACTCTATCCCTATGGAACTCTGTTCAAACTGTGAGTATGACTTACCGCTGCAACTGTCTTCTTCGCCCTTTTGTCATTTTTACTTGCCTTAAAAAAAATGTTTCATTGCATACTAATAACCATTACCAATGATTAATATTAATAAAGATAATCTTGCTATCCTCCGATCGAAACTCCTTATTTTTGTAATGGTTAGCATAATTTTGTTAATAATTTTAAGCATTTCTACTCTCTGCCTCAAGTCCCAGTAATGATTGTTAGCTTCCCTTGCGAGAGGAAACAAGTAGAGATAAGTTTTGAGTGCGGAGTAGGGTGTGCAAACGAAGCATAACAAGAGGTTTGTTTCAGCACGTGTTAACTGCATTGATTTTAAGGTGGAGAACTGTGAGTGCGTAGAGTCACTCGCTGACCTCATCTCCATGTTGACACACCGCACCTACACCCCTCATGTCCAGAACTATTTTTATCTTCAATTTAAATTTATTAGCAATTACCAGAAATCAGCACATAGCTGTGTTCATTTACTTCATGTTCTTTATGTTTATTATTGATGTGTTGTAGGAGAGGCTTAATGTTATTATAACTTTCAATGTTGTTGGGCTCCAATCGGTGTTGTGAGGTAAATCAACAAGATTAGGAACATGCTTGTTGTAACTAATGACATATTTGATTTGTTTTAAAATATTATGTGTATATAAAGAGCTGAATGCATAAATAGTTCTTAGATGAAAGCTTATCAATATTGCATATGCATTTAGGTTCTTTCCAATAAGTGTTCTACACAGTTATGTGCTCACTTCTTAATAAATAAAATGGTTCTGGACGTCAATAGATGGATGTTATGGGCTAGTGCATCCACATCACCGTGCCTTTAGAATGAACTCATTAGAGTATTGTGAATGTTTGTGACGGTTAGATTGTTCTCTATTTGTACAGATATGAGGAATGTATGTGATGGGAGATGTCAGCTATTTATTCCTAAAATAAATAGGTTTTAATGTGTGTCATTCAAATGTACTCAAAATAAAAGCAGATTTGTAACTTCAGTTATTTGTTTCCTTATAATGTTCAGTTAATTATGACTAAGACCCCTTGTCAACTCAGTTTATATTGTTTTGTTTTTATTGTTTTATGTCGGTCGCTTGCTGTACTTAATACTGCTGATGATATTTCCGTATCTGACCTCTCTCATTGCTTTGGTTGTTAGTTGTTAGTCGGTAGTCGGTAGGCCGTAGGGCACACTGAGCCGCAGTAGTGCAAGTCCGGACTCATGCTTGGAGCACGGGAACGAAACGCTTTGAATGTTAATGTTAATTATAGAGCAGGATCGACGCGGGTTTATAGTCTCCGGGCCACGGCGACGATCGTTATACGCTTTAGTGTTGGTGTACATTATGGTTTGGATTTCAAAGTTATCACTTTATATATTTAAATAATATCGTCAAATTTAAACATGTAATATATAAAACGTATTAGAATCTAAAATTTAATCTATTTGAGATAGAATTGACGAAATTGTCTAATTTAAAATACATTAAAAGCGATTTAAAACGAAATAACTAAAAACAAAAAGCAAAAAAAAACAATAGATTCAAACATTACCTTCACACAAAAAATATCAACTTGAAAAAACAACGAAGACAACAAAGAGATCCGCTATGTGCAGTCGACGCGGACGAGATCCGGCGCCTGGGCAAACGCTTCCGCAAGCTGGACCTCGACAACTCGGGCGCGCTGTCCATCGACGAGTTCATGTCGCTGCCGGAGCTGCAGCAGAACCCGCTCGTGCAGCGCGTCATCGACATCTTCGACGCGGATGGCAACGGAGAGGTAACGCATTCAGCTTAGTGTAGGGCTCTGTGTACGACGACTGCAACACTGGATGCTGCGTGCTTCTTCCCATCATCCTTTATAATTTGAAAGAGGGGGCGACTAAAACCTTATTCTTAGGTTGATCTCGTTTAAAATAACCACATTCATCGACTCCACAGAAATTGTGTTTTTGTAAACAAAATAGGTGATTCTATTTCTTACATTCTGCTAACATTATTTTTTTCAAGCAAAAGGTTATTTCAAATAGGTTTCTTTTTTTATTTATTACTCTTTCTATATATTGTCACAAATAGTTGCAGATTTGATGAAAAGACTAGATCATCAAACCTCTGTAATAATACTTGTTCTGAAGGAATTTAAGAACAAGTCTGATGAAACATAATTCACCCAACTGCTTTATTGCCGTTTTCGCATGTAAGGTGGACTTCAAGGAGTTCATCCAGGGGGTGTCTCAGTTCAGCGTGAAGGGCGACAAGTTGTCGAAGCTGCGGTTCGCATTCCGAATCTACGACATGGACAACGATGGCTTCATCTCTAACGGGGAACTGTTCCAGGTATCACTCTCTTTTTTTTGATACATGATTATTAATAGGCTAAAAATGTAACGTGTTCTTAAAAGTGTGATATTTATTCTGACTTCATGATTATTTTGGTTAGATTAAGTTTTAGGGAATTTGATAACTTGCTTCCTATTTTGCTATTTACAAATATTTAGTCCCTTATAACGAATATATATAATATGTGAATATTTATGGGTTGATGACATACGTTACAGGTTCTGAAGATGATGGTTGGTAACAATCTCAAGGACACGCAACTGCAGCAGATCGTGGACAAAACCATTCTATTCGCGGACCGAGACGAGGACGGCAAGATCTCTTTCGAGGAGTTCTGTAGCGTGGTGGGGAACACTGACATACATAAGAAAATGGTAGTCGACGTTTAGACCCCTCCCTTCCCCTCTCGAGACCCCCCTTCCCCGGGGTTGTTATATCATTGCCCCAGATTTCTCTTGACTTTGGTTATCTCGAGTGTTTTCCATTCGTCCTCGGATCTTCGCTCTAGCTAGAACACTATTCAAATTGGGCTTCGGTTGACTTCGTGGTTTACTCGCGATGGGTGTAATGTGCTCGTTCGTACTTACTTATTATTAAATAACTATTCGATGACTAATTACGGTTGCGGGTAGTTTTATTTCCGCGAAGAAAGGACGACGTCAATCGACAGCCGCCATTCTTCATATAACATACTTAATATAAGACATACATACATATTTACTTTATATTCTAGGTATACAATGTTAGAGAAACTTTTATTGTAGTCGAATCAATTGTAATTTTTATTATTTTGTTGCGGTAATATTAATTTGTATTGTTATTTAGTGTTTTACGTTACGAGTCCAGGCGTCGGAGACGGTAGAGTTGTTCACGAGTCACTGCCGTGGAGACCAGCCCGCTTTGTTATTCACTTTAAAAAATACCTATTTATCACATTAACAGAGTTATTCTATTTATTTTTATAAGTAGACCTTCATCACATTATTATTACCTTTAATATTCGTTCACTAGTAATTTTATCCCATCGGTCCTGCTTATAAAAACATCTCCACGGCAATTCCATAATCTTTTTAACTTTGTCCGAATTTAATACTAATAAAGTAAGTATTAAGATAGCTATTGTTACAATTATATAATATGTGGGCATCGATCTTCAAGTCATTATTTAATTAGCCGTTCATTTCGACATCCCTTCATCCTCATTACGGACGCTATAGCCGCTAGATCCTAGAGGCTATTATGTAACTAAATTTGTAGAACTAAAATCTATGTCCATTGGCTGTAACGTCCGTATGTCCACACCTCCCCCTCCTCCTCCGCAGATTTTGTCCTCAATCCACTGAAGTAACTCCCGTCCTCGGTCCGGTGATGTCACTGCCGCCCTCGCTCCTGTGACGTCACTTTTGCCCTAACTCCGGTGACGCTACTTTTGCCCTCGCTTCGGTGACGTCACTACTGCCCTCACCCTGTGCCATACCATGAGCTACAGCACTCACGAGCTAGTTATATTTACACGTGAATGAAGCTTATCCGTGAAACCAGTGTAACGGAGTGTTATATATATGATATGTAATGTCAGCGTAGACCACGTGTCTGTATAAATGGCGCGTCCAAAAGGATCATATTTTTAGTTTAGTCTTTTTAAGGATCGACTAAGCTAGATTGAATAACGTTTTCATATCCTTACGAACTTAATTGGATGTAAAGTTTATTTAAAAATATGTTAAAGATGGTACAAATATCTGTAAAAATGTATATAATAAATAAAGCAATAAAATATTGCATGTACATTATCACCGAACGGGCATCGCGTTGGTTTCATGTTAACTCTTACCGATCGATTGAATCTATCCGGAGGACTCCTGTCGTGTGTTTATTATAATACTTAATACTTGAAGAGATTGCATTCAATGAGTTTAAATAATGTGGCTACGTGACTGCAGGTCTATAGAGCATTAGTGGGATGGGTGAACTCATTGAACACAATCACGAGTTGTGGTCGGCGGCACCTCACAATACTGTAGTGACGCACGTGAATCTTAAATATCTAGTCACAGTTGTTGTGGTTCAATATTTTACATTTTATACCGGCATTATTTGCTGTTATTATAGGTTTCAAATTATAGCTTCATACTATCTGTCGGATAAAGACATAGTCGATAGTCAAACTTAAAAGACAACTCGACTTATAATCCACTAGATTAATTGTCCGTGAACTTGCGGATATACAATACTATTTGTAATTCGAAAATGAAATTCTAACTATAAAATTAAAGCCTTATTTGAGGGTACGGCGACATTAAACACTTGACACAAGTAGATTATAATTTTGTTTTAAAATTGTATTTTAATTGTGGCTTAAGAACAGAACAGTTTGAAACAATGGCCATACAGGTCATGTAATGTAACATAATAACAGAGTAATTATCATTGCACTTAAGAGGTGAAATATAATTTTGTTGTCAAATATAATAATTGATATACTACCTCAAAATATGCAAAATTGATTTTTTATTTATAATCTTGTGTTTTGTCACAAGTGTGTAATGCAGCTGTCCTGGAACCTGTATAGAGTAGTAGATGTTGTGTCGTCTCCTCATCTCCGTAGGTAGCATGTCTAAAAGTCTGTTCTATCTGGAACCGATTATAAGTTTTAATAAATTTTCAATTTCATTAGGACTTTTATTTAATAGTTTTAAACTACCCCATTTTGCAGTAAAGAATTAAAAAAAATGTTACATGTATATACATGTAAAAAACTTATTTTTATTTAAACAACAAAAAAATTAAAACATTGATGTGTAAATGCATATGTATATACATGTCAATCAATTTTCTTCTTTAAATACATTATTCCAAAAAATATGAAATAAAAGAGCCTTAAAGCTAAATAATTTTATTCACAATCTTTATCAATCTACTTAAACTAATTCTATAATTATACAAATCTAGTAGCAATGCCAAGTAGCTTTGTGTAGTCAGCACCCTTGGCATGGGTTCTTTCTTTGAGGATGGTGCGAAGGATGGTTGGTATTGGCACATGGATTCTAGTTCCAAGAGGGGTACCATTATCATCTATAAGAACTACATTATTACTGTCAAACTTTGGCACTTTGACATTTTGTGTCTGCTTTAATCCAACAAGTATGCCTTTTTTCTTTTGTCCTTTGATAGCTACCATCACTCTGTCTCCAATGTAACCAACACCTAAAAAGGGAAAATTAATTATAGATTTTATTGATACGTCAGGGTCAAACTGAAGAACAGGAAAAAAAAATAATGTAGACAGGCTCGTGCTATTTGTTTTCGCTTGTAAGATGGAAATAATTAACACAAACGTAGCAAAATTACTTCAAATTAGCTTTAAAACAAGTAAAACTGCAACCATTTCTTTGCAAGAACTTACGTTTTTTATTGTAGACACAAATAATTTTCGGGGGTTTGCCTTCAGCCATAGCCCGCTTTCCTATTTCAGAGTTATCGACAACCCGTAATCGACTAAGCAATCGGACTTCATTTAAACATGAAGTTGTGTGAAATCCACACCCTGGAGCGATGTTAATTTTGTTTAATATATTCCTTAACATTTTTTCTCCGATGTTTACAATTACTAAGTGAGGTTAACTTTTTGACAGCTACGTTTGACGTTAAATATAGACGATTCAAGCTTATCGTTTAGAAATAAATAAAAAAATAATATATAAACTTTATTGTGTGATTGTTTTAGATAGCCAGTTAATTTTTAAAGTTTTGTTAAGAAAATACGGACATAATATAAAAAAAATATTTAATAAGTTTAATTTATTATATTTCATAAAAGGTGAATGCGCACAATTAAGAAAACTAAATAGAAAAAATAAAAGAAAACAAAGAAATAAAAGAAATCACATAAATGTTTTATTGCAAGCTAATTCAGTACCTGCAGTAGGTAAAATTTGATCTAAAGATTTCGCTATTGCCTGCGTTTGCATTGTCTTTAAAGAGTAATTTATGGGTAGTATAATAAATTATCAGATTACAAAAAGTTTTTCTATTGATGACAAAGCTTTTTAAGCCATTACATTTTTTTTACATTATACTACATATTTTGATATCAATTTATTTGTGCGTATATTAACAATTAGAAATATTTTTTTGTATACATTTTTTAAAGAGGTTACTATTGTTACTAGTATACGTAAGGCTTAACATCATACTGCATACTAAAAAACTCAACAACCGTTATGAAAAATCATGTTTTAAGGACAAAAGTAATTAAATTTGGCACGTTTGTATTGAAAAATGCGATTGAAAAAGCAAAACAAGTCTTTAACCCAAAATATACTATGAAAGGTACATAAACATTTTGTAAATCAGTTCTTCAATTTACACAAGGATATATAATTAGGTACATGTATACATTTTTTAAGTTGTAACGGTGCTCATGACAATATCCATCAATATTGTAAACTTTCAATACATATTTTACGAATAATACTTTTATAGTTTTATTATTGATACCCTCAGATTGTTTTATTTATAACGTATTAACATTTATGTGTTTGTATAATGAAATCTATTTATCGTAGGTTTACTATAGTACCGTAATACAGAATAAATCCCTCTTCCTCTCCGTGCTTCTAATTCTTCGCGAACTCGACATTTTTTGGATTGGTGAAAACTGGGATTTGTATAGCTTTCAAAAAGTATTATTGATACAAAAATACTTTATCAAATTTTTAACTTAAAAATTTTTGTTACATCACAACAATATATTCGTTTTGCTGTCGCAGGTTGAAATAAAAATTTTGAAATATTGTAAATATAACGTCGTTATTAAAAAAAAACTATGATAAAAAAAAATCCAAAATTTATTATTTTATCTTGCAAGTAGAATACAGAATTTAAGTCATTTGTGATGATAGAGATACCTACTCGTAACATATGTCGTTTAGATAGTATATATTATATATAGTATATATCGTAGTACTATCGGTTGCTGGTACAGACTCCTGGAATGATGCCAAAGCTTGCGATTAAATGTAAATTTGTGTCATTGACATAATTAGTGACGCTTAACGTAAAACCAAAATAATAATGAAGATCCCAAAATTTATACCTGAATAATCTACCTTATAAACAATTTTCAATAAAAAGGTACTTACCTATATACTACTTAATAGATCCTTTCATTAGTATTAGACATTATAAAGAATAATATTTTTCTGTCAAAATATTATGAGTTGTATAAACTAATGATTTCAGTTGATCACGAAGGAGTTTTCATCACCAAGTAAGATAAATTTAACAATAGATTCCTAAAAGTAATAAACTCTTTCTTACCGTCAAAAATCGATTATTGTCTTGGGATGAGTAGATCAATTCCGTTTGTAGCATTATATTAGGTCTGTTACTACGCTGACGTTTATATGACTGTTATGTATTTATGTATTGTCTCTATCTTATATAAATAGTTGTAACATTGAATACACAGTACTAATTGTAGTATTGTAATTATTTAGCTTATTTCATTTTTTTTTTGCATTATCCCGCATTCTCATTATCTTATCCTTTCCCCAAAAAAGTGACTGTAGGAGATTGCTTTAGCAATAAGACCACCTTTGCACCCTTTTGTAGCTTATTCTGTTTTTTTTCTTTACCTATTTTTGTTTATCTTTGTATTTTGTGTGCAATAAAGATTTTATCTATCTATAATGTAGTTACCTTCACCTAGTCGCTTTAAGACGGCCTTTTTATTTCAAGTAAGGCGATTTTACTGAAATAAAAATTATCAGAATAGGTATATATTTATCAAATAATTTAAATAAGTTGTGGTTGTGATTAACTATAAACTTATGTGATCTTACACTATATCATACATTCTCTACTTTGTAGCAAATACCTAATTAGAATTCAATGATTAAGTATATTTTTTAATTGGTAAACAAATCAAATGTCTTTTTGATGTATTTTGTTTTTGTTATAATATATTATAATTTAAGAAGGTATATCTAATATTAAAACTTTTAAGTGATTATATTTCTTTGAACGGGTATTGTATTATATATTTTAAACACAATAGTATCAAGGTTGTACGTTTGTATAATTGACTCGTCAAAAGGCATAATACAGATCCCTTAAAAATTGTTTGTTTGTTCCAAAACGACTGTTTTGATTGTTATGATATTTTATTACGTAGTATATATTTCTTTTTCAAAAAGTTTAACAGAGCTCACCATACTGTAAAGTAAACATTCACAGTTAGTTTTAAAATATGTACTTTTATTACCAAATTCTAGAATAGTTACAGCTATCAAGAATCATTAAATAATAAGTACCAAAAAGGAATACATGAAAATAATCTTTTGAAAATAAAACTTAAATAGACCTGTGTGAAATAGCCCAATAAGAAAAAAAAACCTTTTTTTTGTAACAAAAAACGATTTACTGAAATTTGTTAAATTAAAAGTCGAAAGTAAATATTAAAACGTAATTAATTATAAAGTTAGGTAAGTGTCTTGTTATTGTTTGAGATGAGCATTTAAAACCGCCACCGCTGGTGTCTTGTTTCTCGTCACTTTAGACAATAATATTGTTGTGAAGTCTCGTTAGTCGAGCGCCAATTTCCTCAGGAAGCCTGTCTCCAATAATATAAAGTTTTTGATGTCTTATTTTTTTATCGCGAGGAATCAAAAGCGTATTGATTACGGTTCGAAGCGGAGGTGCGTCTGATTGAGCGGTCGTTACAGCGCATTCTCGATTTCATCTCTTAGCGTCAATGATTAAAGGCGGTAACTCAATAAGGAGCGGATTGCGAGCGCTTATCGGAACCAAAACAAAAGAGTACGAGCTCGATTTACGTCATTAGGGGTTGAGGGACGACACCTCAAAGCTTTTAAGGCTTTCTGCGCTTCATAATGCTCACATCCGGCGCATTGTGAGACTGTCCAAACACCGACCGACCTCTTCCGGATCCATTTCACTCTATCATTGAACAGAAGACGTGTTTGTGCGCGCACAATGATGTCTTTTAACTCATTCTTAGAGAATGATCGTGTTTTGGGTATCGAGCGCTGGCATTGTGATTAGATAAGATTGAATTACTCTCCGACCTGAGAGATCTTTCAAGCTGACATCTCTGTCACTTCATGGAAAACATTGTTAATTATAACAACAATAAGTTGTATTCTCAGGGCTGATTATATTGTGTTAAGTTTTTGTGGATAAGTATTATTTAATTATTTGTTTGTTCTAATAAAGAAATTTATAACTTTTTTACATATTTATTAAATTTATTTCAGCCTCGACTGTTGATAATAATTGCAATAAATATTTTTTATGATTGTATTAATTATTTCCTAATTAACTAAAAACAAAACAGGGATCGGCATGCGGCCAGCCGTCGGCCGACGCTAAAATATTTTTATCAACTTATAAGATTTAGATAAAATATTTTAATTAAATAAGATAATAAATTATTAAGAAAGTCAATAAGAAAAGCTAGTTTTAGTAATATTTAATAAAAGTTAAAACTTAATTGAGATATTAAAGTAAAATATAAATTTTCTGAATCATAATCTGTTTTAATATTCTTGCTACTCATTTTTGGCAAAATAAAAAATATATAGAATATCTAATCTAGAAAAAAAAAACTCAGCTTTTTTGTGAATCTCCAATAATTCTATTGTTGGTTTTTAGAATTACATACAATGTTATAACATTAACTTAAGGATATGTATGTAAAATTCTATTCATTGTGTATGTATGTAAAATTCTATTCATCAAGTGATTGATTTAGAATAGAATGTTATTTTAGTGAAATGTAGGTAGATATTATTTTGACATTAAACTTGACTTTATTTTCCACTTTCAAGCGTTTGGAATACTTAGGTACTATCGGTAGTTTCTTTGATAAATATTATTTAAAAAGGTATTCGATCATCATAAATAGTTAAATTTTTGTCTACAGTCCATCAGGTGTATCTGTTATTAGGAGGTAGATGGATAGATGTATCATACGCCTCGCTGGCTGTCAGCTTCTGTTCGCTTCACATTCGTACGCAAAAATGTTAGCGCCATTTTGAAAGAGGTGGCGAATCAAATAATGGAGAAATAATTTAATCAGCGGCCCTCTCTGAGCCGACGCTTTTAAGGAGTCGCGTTACGGCGGAGTATGGCTTGTGCGCTCGAGGGTGGCGAAAAAAGTGTTCGGATGCCGTGTGTGCAGCCGCCTTAATAGGTGGCACCTCCCCAAGCTACCACCTCCCCCACCCCCGACCCGCGTACCCCAACCCCCCCGACACCCTCCGCGAGTCTTTGCGACCGCAAATTGAAATGAAATTGCATAATTCGCGGACGCAGCGACGTTGTTGGGAATGAGGCGTTTTTTTCTCTTAATGAAGTCCATTTAGAACGGCATGCGTTCGTGGCTTCAACACTCGAGCGAACAAAATACCGTTAAAATAGTTCCGTGAATGACAATTATTTAAATGTTGGCTAAACGGTGCTTCAACTTCTTTTGTGTCTTGTTCCCGATGCTCTCTCGCTCGAGACCATCTCACGCACGGCGGCGCGTCTCTCGAACCAGTTCACTGTAATATGTGAACCAACTACTTAGGTCCTAGATGCTAACAGAGATAATTGTTTACACTCATTTACCAGTTATTTCAATTCTGTAATTATAAAACCTGTCTAGTAAGAATTTAATAGTCTTTTGTATGAACAATTTCCGTTATGATTGTTACATTTTTAATAGTTGTAGGTGTGTTTTTAAACTGGTTACGACTTTTGCTTAAAATGTCGGTAATAAAATTATTGAACTTGTAACTCATTTCAATAAAATCGTTAAATCTCATATTAAATGACTTATTCCATAAGTATTTCAAAAAGGGCCGAAAAAAACTAAAATTCTGGTGTTTGGAGAGAAGTTTATTAATTATGAACTGGAGATAATAATGATAACTATAATATAATAATAATAATTAGGAGTATTATTATTATAAAATGACTGATTAACAATGCATTATTTTCCTATAATCAGATCTTGATATACGACTGTATGATTAAGTCTTTTAACCACAGATACCGTCGCGTGCATTCGGTTGCAATAATAGTTATTATTATTGTGTCATAACAACAATCAATTGAGTTTGTAATTTTTACATAAACAATGTAATGCCTTACTTAAAATTAAATATTTAAAACTTTTGTATTTATGTTATTTTATGTTCATATAAGTTTTAATTTATTGAAAACTTTTAAGGATACTCTCCTGAAGTTTATTTTAGTGATTTAAGTAATTGTATCAACTGGTAAATATTTTCAAAAGTATTAAACCAATATCCATACTACATTTTAGGTTAATAAAAGGCCGTTTAAACGAATAAATATTTATTAAACTACAAAATAGTTACAATATATATATTTGTAAAATACTTTACAAATATATATATTGTAACTATTTTGTAGTTTTTTATTTACAATGGTATTTCATTCTCCATTACTTTTCTTTCGCAGATGTTAGTTTAAAAACACGAAATATATTTTTATATTTTTTCAGCAAGTTTGATTAATGTTTTTGGACGGCACAAAATCCATCTTCGAGTTTATATTTTAAACAAAAGGTGCCATAAATATCTATTCTCAGCTGTTTCAATTTAGTTTCATCTCTAGAATTGTAAAGATATCTTAAGAATCTAAATATAAAAATTACTTAAATTACATAAGTTCTTGTATTTAATTACTGTAATTATTTTGCTCTTTAAAAGTACAGCTAGTACTTATATCATTAAGTTTCGTTAAAGAAAACTCAAAAAATATTTTTTTTATCTCTCAAACCTATGATTGGTATAATATGGGAGAGCCAGATACAGACAGAACTATGAGCTTTTAAGTTGTATTTTTTAAAATACTTTTACAATGTTTTAGTCTTAATAATATTTATTTAATTTTATATTTATATTATATTATAATGAGATTGTTGTAAATTGTAATAAAAATATTTCTTTTAACAATGTTAATAAAACATCTATAAAGCTTTATAAGATATTCTCTATAAGCATGTTGTTATAAACAATTAAATTAATTTACAAATATTTCTTTCATTTAATGATATTTTTTTGTTTAGATATTGAATTAAAGTTCTAACAAACATAGCGGGTAACTGACTTAAATTAAAAATAATAAACACTTACAATATATAAATGCAAACTCTTACGTTTAGGAATATTTTCACAGAAATCCTTGATATATTTCTTTCAATGTAGGTACAATTTTAATAAAAGCTTAAGTTTAATTAAATACCACAATTGATAATAGAATTTAGGGGATTTATTGATAATTTGATAATTCTAAATTAATTAATTACGGACAATAATTTATTTAGTTACAATTATTTACATCTCACTGACAGTGTAACGGCCGCTTTATTTAAGTCTGTTTTAAGCTTAAATTTTTAAAACTAATACCTACTCTCTTAATTTAACTTTTCGATATTAGCTTCATAACTCTTTGTAAATGTGAAATTATTATATTACTAAGTCTGTTTATCTTAGTTATTATTTCTAAAATCTTTTTTTATTATAGTATTATTTCATTGGTGGTCATTTGTTATCATATATTATAGATCCCAATATTTAAGAGATATGTTTTAAACTACAACTGGAAACAGAACTTTAAGGTCATCTCGAAGTAATTAAGTAACTCAAATAAAAATCTTCAAATAGAATATTTTATCATAAGCGATGTGTCGTCAAAACTATTTTACTAAGTAACTTTATCAATCGAGCGTCAGACAATATCCAACTATTATTAGGTACACAAAAAATCTTTAAAATTGTATTTTTCTAATCAAGTTAATAATGTAAATATTTTTTCTTCTTACAGAATATGTACACAATTGAAATTGTTAATACATGAGTATTACAATATTTTATATAATATTAAGATTTAATGTGTACTTTCCACCAACTTCGTCATTTAATACTATTCTTGCTCTTTTACTAAGATAAGCTTGTCTGGAATAAATCATTATGACTCTGATTCTAAAATCAATACTGTAAAATAAAAGTTAGTAAGTGGTAGTAATAATACATAAGATAAAAGAGTATGCAAGGAGTTTCTTGCCAGTGTACTCTATGGATCTGCCCTTTGAAACCGTGAAACTAGAATGTAACGTTTCATAAGTGACATTTTTAATATAAAACTCAGGCACCAGTTCAAAAAAGATCTTGAAGTTACTTGAACTTTCTCCTTAAAAAGCGTAGTGACTTTTGTACACATAAGTATGAGATATATAGGGTTAATTTTAATTAGTTGACTACCTTTGGCAGGCAGCCTCTCTACATCAATCCGAACAACATTTGTTCTACAACTTTTTACAAATCTTGATAAAAGAAGAAACAAAAAAATGTTTGCTTCCTCTTTTACTTATTACTCTGTATTTTGTAAGAAGTACTTAAAAGGTGAACGCTTGTGCGCCATACCGAACGCTCAGAATTCATGCCAGTTCAGAGACAACAAATAAATTTTGTATGGGAAAATTTATTTTTTAAAAAATACTAATAATTTTAATAAGTCGTAGAACAAATGTTGTTGGGATTGATGTAGAGAGGCTGCCTGCAATAGGTGGTCAACTAATTACAAATAACCCTTTTTAATAACTAAAGTATACTTTAATCCGTAATAACCCGTTGCTAAACCAAAGGTTTTCTTTTTGACTCTTCATACAGCTATACCGCGGTCTGGGTCTGGTCTGGGTGGAAACAGTTATATCACATTGTTTTATTAAGATATTCCGTTTTAATCAAGAAAGGTTACTGCAAAACAGGAGCATGTCTCAGTCATCGTTTTTTTTAACGGGTATTTTTATTTTTTTTATACTATCTAGGTCAATGCTTAACTACATTCCGCCTGATGGAACTACCGACCTTTTTCAAGGATGTATTAAAAATATACTATTACTAGTATTATTTTATACATTTTCGACCGCAAATAGCATTTTGTTCTTATTATACCGATGTGAGAGACACTAACACATTCAAATACACACCGACAAACATTGAATAAAAATGTTATTAATGAAATATTTAATATTTATTCCTCATAGTAGTTAATTAATTGCATTTTTAATCAGTCTTTGTAGTAAAGTATAATGAATATAATAGGTCAGTTGTCTTTAGAGATATTATTGAAGTTAAATAATATCAACCCTTTTATGTATCTACAAGAATAATTAAAGTTAAAATTTATATTAGATATATTATATTTATATTAAATATTATTGAAACTAATGCTATAAAAAGTTTAAGCTTTTTACTGTTATAAATCCTAAAAGTTGTTAGCAAGCACAAACTATTTATTCAGTACATAAATATACAAAATATAGTTATACCTTAATTATTGATGCAACTCGTAAGTTTTCGGATGGTAACCCTTGGGTTACCTAAAAGGAGGTTGGACGAGTCCTACACAACCTGGACAATATAGATTTACTAATAAAAATTAAAATGAAGTGTGATATGATTATATTTTACTATTTGTATTTTAATTAGTATTTTTATTTATTAATTTAAATCTTGACACTGAAGGAATGATTAAACAAAATATGTATTATCAAAAGTAGATTTACTCTTCATCTCAGGTTAGTATGTCATCTATACTGTTTGCTAGTTATATATTTTTTTTTAATGTGTAATTTATATCACGAAATTCTAAGAATATTTTTAACATTTCATCGCAATATCCATAATTGGCTTTGAACAAAAATATATAAATATTGTAGAGAATGTGATTGCGATACTAGATACTGGATACAGTACCTACCTTTGCTTTTTTCTGGGAAACAAATGATAATCACAGTTAGACTATAAACATCAGTAAAAGTGAAGGGCTCTCGTGGACGAGCGTTCCACACTACGACGATTTAAGTTAAGTAAGTCACATCTGTTTTCTTCAATTGTAATGCTCTTAATTTTTTTATTTATATGGACATTCTGTCAGATATTTATTTGACGAAACATTATTGAGTTTTTCAATAGAAAATTTACAATCAATAATTTTAATAAGAAAAAGATAGTTTCTAATAAGTTTGTTTGACGAAATTGAATATATAATAAAAACATACTTATATATTTAAGTCTACTTTAGGTAAAATCGTAACTAATTATCGAAACTAAAACTATGTGTATATATATCGTATTTAATATATTTACTGCGATATATGTAAATAGTTATAATTTTCTATATGTCTTAAACTTTCATAAAACATAAGACAGGTGTTTTCAATTCAACCAATATAGTTTTACTAATTAACGTTTTATTTCTGTATAAAAAAAATGATCATAAAATTTAAATGAATTTTAATGAGGTAAAAATGAACCAATGAATGAATTAAATTTGAGGTGAATAATTTATCATTCAATAATTACTTTCACCGTAAAACTTAAAAGTTGAAATAATATTTAATTATATAACAAAAGCTGGTATCCATGTTTCTTGATTTTTTCAAACGGGGTTGCTAAAAGCTAAAAACCATCTTGTAGTAGCATATTACGTCTCTATATGTAGAGATATAATATTTGACCTCAAAATTATTATTATTATGATAAGGTATTCTTCAATAATTTTAATCCTGATATTTTATGTGATTTACAATTTTAAATAATTATTCTTCAAATCACTTGAAACTAAGTTTTAATTATTTGATTATATAACTTTATTATTACTTATGATTATTTTATCTCTGCACTCTATATTACTAATCAAAACTTAAAAACCGCAGAGTCAAGACGCACAATAGCTCTTCACTAAACAATGTCACGCAGAAGCCCTACTACGAGTTCAAGATCTAAAATAATTAAATGCTTAGAAACAAAGTTGAATATTAACAAAATGAACGTTTGAATCCCATTCTATCAAATAATTAAAACCATGTGTTTTAGCTCAAGATTTTAGAACCAATTTATCTCAAAAGTTTTATTGTGTTTTAAGCTCAACATTTTTGAACCAATTTATCTCAAAAGTTTTATATTATATACATAAAACTAGAATTATTATTATTTTTACCTTTAATGACAATGATTATCCATGGTAGGGGTGTTGCTCGTATCATTAAATACTGTCATTATAACTGGTAAGCGTGTGAATGTGCGCTTCTGGCGGGAAATCTGTCGCCATTGTCTCTGAGAATGACAATACAGAAAACGTTTAAAAATGAAAAATAATTACGACATGGGAGGAGCTTCACATACCTACAATTAAAAATGCCTACTTCATAGTTATTTTAGCGAACCAACCCCATCACCACAATAGTGAGGCCACAGACAATATACTATTAGTACCTGCATCATCAAGCTCTATATTTCGTTTTATTATTTGTTGCCAAATAACTTATTGTGATAGAGTATTTTGTTATAGCAAATCAAACTTTTCCACTACATATTTTGTTGGGTTAAAGTCCTTATGTTTTTCTAAATTTTAAGTAGAATTAATCGTTGCTTTTGTTTGGTGATAGATTGTAATTTATAATCATGTCTTACGACGTGAGTATCTCTTCACAACGAGCAAGTATTTTAAATAAAGTTTTAGTGGCAGTTAGTAATACAAGCAGTGTATCGACACAAATGTTCCAATATATGGAAAAAATAAGAATAACCGTCGGCAAGATGTACTGGTTAAATATTAACGCACAAACAATATTTATTTATTATTTATTTATCAAAGTCGTCTCAGCTTAAAGGTTTGAATGACTACAATAAAATCCAACTAGGATATTATACAATACTAGACAGGAGGTGCAATAATTAAGAAGATACTACTGGACAGTAGGTGAACGAAATAAAAAATGTTCTTAATTTTTGTATTAATAATTATATATTTAGGTAATATTAGTAATTCAGTAAAACTTCTCGACGTGTAAATGATACTACAGATATTATTATTTTTTTAATTCACATTAGTTCAGTAATCTTCATCTACAAGGTAGTTAAAAACCGGTACTTCTGGGGAAACTACACACTACTTTATCATTAGTCAATATCTTGTAGTACTTACCTACTAAAACAGGGTTAAAATGTGAGTTAATAAGACAGAAAACTTTGTCTTTTGCGAAAAAAGTAAAGATAAAAAGAAGAAAGATGCTCTCACAACACTACTACTTTTTACTTAATAAAATATCAATTAAATATAGCACAAATGTCCACCACAAAGTATAAAACCAAATTAAAAATAAAACCATAATTGTATGAAATAGTCATACGTAATACCTGCAATAGGGATAGTTCTTTTACAACGATGAAAATACGTCTATGGTCAAATCACGTGATCCTTAAGTCAAGGAGGGGCAATAACACCCCTGGCAACCCACCCACTGGTTCCGCACCTTACTCATTACCTCATTATTCAGAACAAATTATAAGAAAATGTATAAAACTATAAAAAAGCTTAAGTCAATTTACTAACCTTGAATAGATGGATAATTTTTAGGTTTCATTGTAAACTATCATTATGAATTAGTTCGGTTTAGTACAGATACATCTCGTGGAAGTGATACCCTAAACACGTATATTTTTTTCTATATAAATCTACAGACGTATAAACCAACATAGAATAATGTTTAAAAATATGGTGTGTGATTTTAATTATAATTTTACAAATTTGCTTTCGTATATATTTTCAATTTATTTAGCTAACCTTCTACCCACTTCAGTGTTATTTTAAAATTTTGCTAGTTCTGGTACAATACAATATTATGAGAAAAAAGATTATTATGATTATTATGTTAGAACCTTATCAAGAAAAACCTCAAGGAGATACATCTTGTTAGGCGGGGAGACCGGGGCGAGCCGCATACAGGCGCTTGATATGTTAATGAGGGGGAGAATGGGGTGAGGGGCCGAAGTAGGTGGGGGGGTTGGTATACCGCAGGAAACCGTTAATTGACGAGCCCTTGAGTACTTCACCTGCGAATTGAGATTGATTTAAAAATAATGTTTTATTACGCATTATATTTATATTTATAATATAAATATAAAACACATACAACACAGACATTTACTGTACAAACATAGAATTGTATATATAATTTCTACGAGACAGTGTATTTCATTAAATATAAATAGAAGAAAGAAGGTATGTTGATTATAGATTTAATTTCTTTTCGTTTTAGAATACAATTAACCAACAAAAAATAATTGTATATTCATCATAAATAACAAAATATACACAGCGGAAGGGCATACTACATTAATGACATAAGGCACTTTTCTGTTTACATACATTTAAATATATTTATAAGAATAACATGTATGCGACTTCGGTCACAGAAAGAAAAATTTAGCTGGCTTGAGAATCGAAGACGAATAAAAAACAGATTATCTTTATAATTTCATGACTATTTTAGCTGCTTCAAACTGACTGAAAAATACTGAGACATGTTCCCTCCGTAACCTCTAAACCTTAGAGGCACTTCTAAGGTATTTATTAACATTAAGACTTGATAGTTAGTAGTGGAAGATTTATTTCTTAATTGTGATATAAAGGTCCTGATATTGTTTTGTTTAATTACAATCTATGGATAAATGTGAAAGCATAATATACTAATAATATTACGTAAGGTGAGTAGACCATGGAAAATCTATAACCAATAAACAGTTTTTATTAGTTAATTTACTGGACAGATGAGAGACATAAATTATGAATTCACTTACGTTTTATTGTGTTATTGTAATCACTATTCATTAAACTTAACTTTTACAACGTTTCCAAACGGCCTTGCAAGGAACAGTACTCAATAAACGGCTAAAATTATAAATCAGTCATTTAAATTAAACTAAACTTGCAATAGTGAAATTATCCGGTAAACTAAAACTACATAAAAAGCTTTTTATTGAAACGATAATTTACTTTTTTCATTTTTTATGCAACTATTCTATTATCCCTATGTGGTCCTTCACATAGGGATAATAGAATAGTAGGGCTAATAGACAGATATAGATAATAGAATAGAATAGTAATAGTAGGGCTTCACAAACATATAAATAACGGATACAAGGAACACCCAGACTTGAAACAACAATCTTGGAAGAATAACCGCACTATGTATCTAAGTCCAAAATGTTTTTAAGAAGGCCGAAGCTGTCAGAAGCCACTTTTTATGAACAAATAACAATACTCCAACTGATTGTCTTTATAATTAAGAACTTAGGAATAATATTTAATGGACAATTACAATTACATTTACATTTAAATTTGCAATATATGTATATGTTACATTTACAATACATGTACCCCAACAAGGCAAACTAAGAAGATCTTTAAAGGAACTTGGCCTTCTATGATCCACCTTATAATAAATCGCAAGATAAGATACAAACATTTATATTTACCATTGTTTCTTTGTCAATAGACGTAAATTGTTCTCCTATGTAATTTAAGTAACATAACTACATTACAATTTCATAATTTAATTAAATTAAATAATAGTTATCCAAGGAGCATTAGATTATTCTTTACGGCAACTCTCTGGAACTTAGATTTTTTTTATCAAGACTCACGTTTCATGGTATTGGAATATAATGTAACAAAATAACAACTTCGATCTTGAAATGACATTTTAATATAATGTAATATAACGTAATAAAATAACAACTTCGATCTTGAATTTAAGATAATTATTAAGTAGAAAATAATATATAATAATTATATTTATAGACAATTTAATATAGTTGCACGATCCATATTCTCCTTTCTTTGAATAACGTACCAGGATAATTTGAAGATATATGACTGTGACATTCGACATGAAGTCTGAATTTTATGAATCTGTGAAATATTTGGCGACTTTCAGATTTAACTTTTATGGTTAAGTTGATGTTAACTTTTTTATCTTCTATATTTATAGACGATATTAGCCCTCAATAAAAGTAACTTCTAAAAAAAAAAATTAATTAAGTAATTTTGTACTTATGTGATTATAGCAATAATATCGAAATTTTCCTTGGGTATAAAACAGAATATTCTTATATAATAATAACTTCTAACAAGTGACCAATGTTATGAATTTAAAAAAGCTATGTCTGAAACACATTAAAAAGTTCTTAAGGATGTTTTAAAATATTTTTAAGCTTAGTTATTAAAAAACATGAGTACGAGTGAAATAAACAAATACTTATATATCTTTTCGTGACTTTTTTAAGTTAAAAGTTGAAATTGTAATTAACTAAGTACTTACTTAAAAAGTATGATGAATTATAATAATTGCGTTCTACTTTGTTATATCTGACCATATCAGACGAAGACAACAGTAGATTTAGAAAAATTAATATTCTTAATATAATGGGTTATATTTTAAGTAAAATAATACCTAATTAATGTATTTTGTCATAAAGTGTCATTATTATCTCATAATTATTCATAAAGTTAAGTTAAGTTATTCATCAATAACTAGTTTGGACGAATTTTTTTATAAAAACTTTTGTTTTAAATATCATGATACATTAAAAAATATAGGTACTTAAAAGTATATTATTTATATTAAAATTGATTTACTTATTTAACGAACTTAACTTCTAACACACAACCTGACATATTGGTGATTCGTAATATAAATACTAATATCATTATACAAATTGTATTAAAATTAGAATATTTAACTCACATATGGCAAGGATTTATGTTTATCATATAAAAATATCAAAATATATAAAAATAGTTCAAAAACAGAAATAATAACTTGTGAAAATTATTACTTCGAAAGTTTCATATCAGGTCTCTTAATATTATACATATTTTAGGAGAAAATACAGAGAACATAAGTTTATGGGTATTTTATCACCTTCCTTCAGAGCTCATATTTTATTTTATTTATTTTTCCAATTTTTATGAAAATTACAGCAAGTGATTTCATTAGATACTGAGTAGGTATATAGTTACTCAGAACCAATTACAAGTTTCCACTGATTAATAATCAAATAAGTACCAATAAATTTAAGCATTTACATTTAAAACTTAATCTAATAAGAAAATTATAACTCACTTCCAAAATATATACTGTTTATTAATCGCTATAATGAGCTTTACAGATAACGTACAAAACAAATCTATATCGGCTTTCTTTGCAAAGGCATTGAAATTTCTTGCTGTCCTTACCATAAACGAATTCTTTTTATAGTTAGTGCTTTCCAGTGGCACTTCAAGTAGGAAGGGATTTTTAAACATTGTTGTATTTATGCGAAGTCTTATAAGCTCAAGCAGTTCTGAGCAATCCACAGTGCTGTTAGACACGTTCAACAAATAACACATGTCAGTTGTTGTTCATCGATGTGCTAATGGGAGAAAATGAAATTTACGCCATCGCGCCTTATAATCAGACCTATACGTCCGTGAAGGAAACTGGAGGATATTTTAATGGGTTCCAAGTGCGCTATATAGATATCAAAAGACGGTTCCATACCTGAGACGCATATTTCAACTGACTGCGAACATACGCACAGCACAATATTTTGATTGTTTTTTAGGAAGTAAATTCAGTCTTCTTAGAATAAATCCTAATGCTTTGGATGCCTTGCTGGCTATGTTATTGATATGTTCATCAAATAATAATTTGCTAACAAATGTAACCCCTAAATAATTTATTTTATTTAATGTAGTTAATTTTCTAGTTAATACAAATAGCCAAGGAGGTATATTCACTCAGAACGACAGTTTGACAGCTATTGAAGCGTTTGACTTTTTTGAGAATGGCGACTTGAATCCTATTACTATAGTTAAAAAAGTTTGACATAAGTACTATTATGGCCCCCGGAAGAATCCTCGTAAGATATAACACAATATATAGGTAGGGTTTACGAAGCTTCTTTTATGTTATCGTTAATAAATAACCTAAAAATATCCTAAACCTAAATATTAATGATATAAAACATGGATTGTAAATTAATTGCCAAAAAACATATTATATTCATACAAATCTTGTATGTTGCTCAAAAGACTTATAAAAGTAAGGATGGTGCTTCGGACAAGTTACCAATAATTCTGCATGTATTAACTTCGCCGAAACCACTTTATGGGTGATTTTAAAAGTACATTTGAGAGGTCCTAGTAGTTTCATAACAGTATTCTTTTGAATTCTAATTTGTACTAATATATCTATTATACGACTCAATATAGGTTGTGGTAGAAATCAACAATATTAAAATAATAAGTTAAAAGTTATTCAAGAAGTTTTATGCGGGTTTCTTTTCAAGTACCTTCCTTTTGGAACCGTACACTGTGACGTTTCGTAAATGAAACGTACGACTTTGACTTAGATATTGTGAACTTTAATAAAAACTTACAGAGTAAGTTAAACACGGGTAAAAAAAACACATTTCACTGACCTTTTAATAACAGGGCAGAAGTAAGTAACAAAGTTGATATTTTTTTTTCAGAAATACTGGTATTTGCTTTATTAATAACGTCTTAAAGTGGGTTAGACACTGAAAGTTGTTGGAAATATAAAACATATAAAGTAGATTTTTAAAATTATGTGAAAAATAAAATAACAAAATTTATAATAATGTACTTTTTTGGACACATTAGCAAAATTAAAAAAAATATATATATTTTTTTATCAACATCAATCAAAATAAATATATGAAAATTATACAATAATATGTTTATATAAAAAGAGAAAATATCCTGTCTTATTTAATTTTAATATTTAACTATCTTTATCAAAATTTATTAATTTTGCTGACGCTACCAGCTACACACACAAACGCATATTTGAATAGGTTCAGTTTACATCTCAGTAGAATACCTAAGGCTTACAATGTCAGTCGACTTTGTACAGCATTAAACTTTAAAAAAAATAAACTATCCACTTTATTAATAAATGTTTTATTTTTAATGTTCTTAATAATTAATAAAATTCTCATTATTTACTTTTATAGTAATATATATGTTATATATACGACAGCGACTAATAGGGTTATGTAAGAGAAATTAATTAAACAATATGTTAATATACATAGTATAAATGTTTTTTTTATAAACCAAAAATTTGGATTTATCAAAATTTGCTCTTTGATGTCTTTTTCAGTAACTTATTACACATAGAAGATGATAAATATAAAATAATAGAATATATAGTAATAAAATAGAAGAATCGTAAAATAAAGATTAAATTGTAAAGTGGTTTGTTGTAAGATACTGAATATGGTAATCATAACATAAATATGTAGAGATAACATTGATTGATTGATTGATTGACTTAATGTTTCTACATTGTGACCCACCCCCTTACGCAATTATATCATTAAAAATATTTTGGTAAGGTTAACATTATATCATTGTATATTGAATATTTAATGACAATTTTTTTAAAAGCCTTTTGCTGCCCTTCCTTTATTAAGTAAGCAGTGTTAAAGACTCTCAACCAGATATACAAAAGTGTGAGTCGTTTTATAATGCATGTAACTTAAAACATTGTAATTCATGTTTAAAATTATCAATAAAGCTATAAAGCCATGTTAAGCTTACTATATGTTAAAAATATATATGTTAATATTTATCAACACGGGAAGCTGAGTACTAAACTCGAACCTGCGATCTCTGCTATACAGTCCCGACGCAGTGCCAATTGAGCTACCGTGTTGCTAACAGCTATAATCAATCTAGCATTTAATGTTACATCCATATCAGGAGAGAGGCGACCTCTATTAGGCTTGTTACATACTACATTTTTTTTAATTAAATAATTATATTTTCTTATGTTATATACAAACATATATATTGTCTACCAAGTATGACAGATTAAATTGTTGAGAGTATTTTAATTATAAATTAGTATTTTGTATCCAGTAGTTTTGGAGCCATTGAAAGTATTTAATATAAGTATTATTAAATATAGTAGTTTTAATAATAAATCCATAGGGATTGTAAAGACTCACTTAAATTAAGTATTCGAACACAAATGTCACTACTAAAATTATTTTAAATTATAATATTAAGTCGTTGTATTGGAATTGAAAAATTAATTTGATTTGTTATCAAAAATAAACTTATTAATTTGTAATAGTATCTCAGCAGTATAGGAATTTAGAATACACATCAATTGTGTGTTTTAAAAGTTAATATTGTAGTATATAACATATATAAAAAAAATATAAGACATGCTTTTATATAACCTATAACTATAACTTTGTCCGTTAATTTAAAAACAATTAGAATCATCGACATATGAAACTTTTATGGATTATAGTAGCAAGACAAAATTTACTAAATTCTTTAAAATAAAATTTAATATATAAAAAAAAAAAAACACAGGGCGCGTAATAACATCGCCATCTATTTTGCAAACTAAAGTCATGAATAATTTTGTTGGAATTTCTGAATGACTTGATAACATTCAAGTCAAAAATAAATCTAATGATAGATATCGAGTAGAAGTCGATGATAGAAGGAGAGAAGATGAATTATTGTATATTTATGTAGTAACCTTAATTATAGTTTAAAGACGTCGACTTTACGAAATACTACATTCACTGAGTATACGGATATTAAAAAGTATCAATTGTTTTTAATGTCATAAATAAAAATATATGTAATTATAATGGGTAACTAAGTTTCAGTATTACTATAATTTTATATTAAATAAAATGGAATTAAACTTGTAGTATGGGTAACATGTATTCATATCTATTGAACTTGCATTTTGTTAATTGTAGAGAAATATCGATGTTTGATTAAGATGCCCCTGCCTCGAAAAAACTGACATTTAGATAAACTAGCAAATTTATCAGAATTCTGGTTTAACGCTTATAAGTAACTCCAGATCTTAAATTTTCCAACAGTGAAAACCAGATACAAAAATTTTAAGATATCATATATGTTCAGGATTTGACAAAATTGAACATATATGCTTTTTACTTAATCTTTAATGCACGTATATTTTTCGTTATAGTTCGTAAAAGTGCAGCTTATATATAGATATACAATATATGTAAAATAAGTTGTAATTATTGTAACAATATACAAATATTATAGTGACAAAATACTGTTCAAGTAAGACATCGATAACAATTGACTAAAAGTTCAATATCAATTATCAATAACATTTTATACTTACACATTTAAATAAATATCCCACTATTTTTGACGTGTTATTTACCCGACGTTTCGAATGATTTGTTGCAAAAGATTCTGTCATGAACCAACTACCTACATCTTGGTTTCTGTGATATGTGAGTTAACATTGTTAGAAATACAAGCGTTTTATTTACACTTTTGACTTATTGTATCTACAAAGAAATATTCTTTATACATTATTATGAATTGTAGGTATTACAATTTTATATATACTTAGGTCAAAGATTTTAGTAGTAATTATGATTATCATTAAAAATGAAGATTACAAGTTACTTTGTTTCAGCAATAAAAAATATTTTCTTATATTATCAACCATATGAGCCTGAAGGCAGCATCATAGTAAAGCCTATTAAACTACCTTAAGGACTTATGGTAAGAAATAGTAACGTCATTAGTCAATTTACTTGAACAAATGAATGCTTTTTTTATAATAGTCTCCAACTTCCGACTCGATGACTACAACGTGAATAAAAAAAAAAAATCCAAGCGATACTTATTTGTTGATTATTATTTTGCAATTAATTACTGCTAGTTGGTTATGTGTTTATTTTTTTTTTTATCATTACTAAGCTCTTTTTTATTTTTTTTATAGGATTTCCAACACAAATAAAAAACAAAAATTATATTAGATTTTTTACACAACAATAATTCTAATACTGAATGTATTCCATTAAATAATTATAAATTTGAACTAAATTATAATAATATTAATTTAATTTTAAACTGTCAACTTATTAGAATGATTATTTTTATTATGTGGTAGTTTGTTCATGGTTTCACGCAAAATTAATAAATTAAAAATAAATGACAATCTTATTGGATCAATCTACTAAAATCCTTGTATATAAGAATAGACTTAAAGAAAAGCTTACCTATATTTAAATCCATAAATCTTAAAAAAAAGGGAATTTACGACAAAGGTATATGATATCTATATTATAGGTATGTGATACCTATATAACAGGTATGTGATACCTATATCATAGATATATAGATATGTGATGAGGTATATCACAGGTATGTGATACCTATATAACATATCTTTAAATTACCTGACGTTTCGACCAGTTTGCAGTGGCCGTGGTCACTGGCTTTAATACCCGTTTTTAAAAGATTATATATTATAAAACAGAAAGTTTAATAATTTACTTAATTAATATCTTAATAACTTATTTAAGTTAACCTTAAATACTCAACACTCAACACTCTAAATTATAAATTCAATTAAATTTTAATTCATTTCATTTACCGAATGAATCGTGTGTAACAATTCATTCATTTGTTATGTTATCAAAACTTTAGTTTGAAAAAAGGATTTCTCCAATAAATTTCTTAAATACCCCTCTTAATACCTATGCCTAAGGACAGAAAGAAAGTAATTAAATAAAAATCGTAAAAGGCAAGAAATAATTATATATTATACTTTATATGGTATATTGTTTGTAATTGTGGAGGTTTTGAGAAGAATTAATCAGTTTTTTAACCTAGATGTAGAGACGTTTATAAATAACATCAATCATTCAATCATTTATTCAATTAAATATTATTCTTCATATGCACTTTTCTTATTTATTTTGAAATATTAATAAAAACTACAAATATCAACAGAATAATAAAACACAATTAAATGGAATTGTCCCGAAGTGAAATGAAAACTTTCAAAATGGACGAAACAAGTGATTCGGTTGGACGCATTATAAATCACATTAAAACAGTGTTCGCGACAATCCGATTAAATCCTAACAGCTCTTCATAAAAATAATTACAAGCGGTTCTTTGACGAGGTTTTAATCATTATGTACCGCTGGCTTCATTTGCACTATGTATTGTACTTAGCGGACGGCGGGAAATGCGCTGGAAAATAATTCGCGTTTTAAGCAGCGCGGAATATTTCCCCAATGATTAAAGCTGGAGTAACTGCGCTCCACTCCATTATGCGAAACTGTAATCTCGAAACTATCCCAGTCTTACCCTCTAACCCTCATTCTTCAAAACGCATTAGTTTACATCCCCCCGCGGGTTCGCAACACAGCCGCCATCGCGACTTGTGGTTTCGTCTACATAATTATTTAAGTTAATGATATACTACACCTTGCCTACCATAAATGATTTCTTTTTTGCAGTGCGTGCGAGTGAGATGCGGTATACGTTTGAGAGGGTGGTGGAACAGAGAGGGAGCATGGGGTGGCACCTCCCTCGGATCGCAGCTCTTAGATTATAATATTGTAGAGCGAGCTCTCACTTTGAAAGCACTGGACTGTTTTTTAATCTTGCTTACTTATGTACTGTGAATGTACCTAGCTCTTTATATTCTGAGTACACCCAACAAACACCTCCATAGAAATATAATTATAATTATAACTCGATCATTTTATTATCTAATATTGAGTTAATATGAAATTACGATAGATTAATAATTGATTTTTAATATGTTATTAATAACATCATGATGAGTAGCAACTTTTTTAATGAGTAGCAACTATTGTAATATTAGGAACCTATTTTTAATATTTTAGAAATAATACAATAAAATATTTTTTTCATGTTCATGTCGAATAACATAATTTTGTAACACTTCACACATTACATATACTGTTTTTTTTTCTTTTAAAATTGTTTAATGCCGTTTTTGATTTTATTTCAGACTTTTTTATTATCTTTAATAATAAATATATAGATAACAAATTTAAATATAGTTTTATAACACATCACATAAATACAAGAGATATCAGAAGCTTCAATTTATAAACTTTTAACGCTAATAAGAAATTTTGATCTGTCTTAGACACTGATACAATAATTGATCAATTTATTTTTTCAATCAATCAATTACTTATATGCAATTTTTATAATTCGTAAGTGATTTTATGCAATATATTTAACTAACTAACACTTACTGGTATACAGATATCTGAATTGAAAATAGTACAAGTGTTAGTACAATCTATACCTATAAAAGAGAAAGTATGTATGTATGTTCCGGATAAACTCCGAAACGGTTTGACATATTTTAACCAAATTTTCTTTAGATTGACTTAGCGGGTAACGCTGTTAAGTTCGGTGTCAGTCGGAGCATTTTTTATTCAACTGTCAGTGACAGTTTTTTGACCACTGATTTTCTTTTTTACATCAAGTTATTTAATATCAGTTATAACATAATAACTATCTATAGTACAATCAAGAGAAACGAATAGAAGAGGATGTAATTCAGGTTGAATCATTATTATTATCCCAATCGTTAATTTTAAATAAGTCAATTCTTATATTTCATATATTTTATATTCTGTATTTTAAGTTAATACATTTTTAAATTAAGCCTGGCAAAGTGGACTGCATAGGCTAGTGTTTTAAAAAAATACTGTTCATATACTACTGCTTATAGATAAAGGCAAATATTTATATATATTTACCATTTTAATAAAGTTGACAGGTATTTAAAATATTCAATAATATAACAAAGACACGTTTTACGTCGGTCTTATTTAACAATGTGTATGTTTGGATGGACGAACCTATATCTTTCCAGGTCGTCAAAATATGGTTTGTTCAGGATGTCAGTTTTCAGTGACTACCCACACAAGGACTAGATTTTCTAGTGTTTAGGTTTGCTCTACGGTAGTCGTTAAAGTTTTGTTTCAAATCCACTGCATAAATATTTATACTTCCTCCTTTTGAAACTTCATTAAAAAATATACTATGTTGTTATTTACATTAAATTCTTAAATAACTTAATCATACACTATTATATTATTAAACATTTGTAAACAAATATGTAATTTAATTGCAATTGCAATTTTGTATGTTTTCCAACTGATAAGGAAAAAAATATATTATCAAAAGTATCCTAGTTTGCTATTAACTGCATTGAATTTCAACAAAATCATTCCAGTAGTGATGGGTGTACAAATAGAGTAATGTTAAACAGAACTAAGTTTCAAAAATGACGATTAATAATCGATTTCACATACTTGATATTGAACGAAATTTAAAAAATATGTATATTTAACTTCACTATCTTATTATATTTACATGTAGATATTTTTTTCAATATTTATATGCTAATAATTCTTCATTTAAAAGTTCCAACTACTATTTCTTAATTTACTTACTAGATCATTTCTCTAAATTGTTTTTGTTGGTATGTAAACTGCAATTAAACTGCAACTGCAATTAAACTGCAAGTAAATCTCGCATTGAGTCATCGGAAAATGAATATTAACCCCACGTAAAAGGTATTCCTATTTAAATAATTTACTATAAAAGGACAATATATGACGATATTTTTGTCTTTTGCAAAAAATATTTGTCAACAATTCTACACGTTCTATTTCTATAATTAGGTACTTTTAAGGTGCTTTTAACATGCTGAAAAAATAATAATGGACTTTGGACATAATTATTTAATGGTTTGAAGAAAAAGCCATAACTCCTTATTAATATGATAGAAGGTACCTAGAGCTAGTAGAAAAAAAGATTATTATAAAGTCTTCTTTTAGAAGTACGCTTTACATGAATTCAAATTGATTTTTTAGTGGAAACTTTACGGATTTCTCTATGAGATATTTCTGGTATTTATAAGTGTTATTTAATTTTTTGTTTCAGTTTAAAATAAATAGACTCTATATGTGCAACATACTACAAGAGATAGGGATCTACAAAATGTAAATCTTAAATATACATTTGAAATATAAATTAAGCAAAATTACCTCTTGGTATATTATTTGTGATGCTCTAAGATTGATGATTTGTATTCTTGCGAGATCTTCGTTGGTCTACTTATTTGTGGCTCTCGCAACTGATACTGTAAAGTAATATTTTTACGAAAGAATATCAATGGTCAGATATTGATATTAAAAAAATTATAAATGTAATAGAAAAAAATAAACAAAGAGTTAAAAATAAACCGAAAAGGGGTTCGAACTAGCGACCTCTGGAAAACCATCCCGTCGCGGATATAAATCTCTGCCCGTATTGACACATTTTTCATTGTCTATTTACTAACAATTTAAATAATCTTAACATTGCTATACATGTTTATAGATATTATATATTTTTTTACCCTTAAATGTTTATTATCTTGTTGTCTATAGAACTAATAGCTAGCTTTTATAGCTTGATATTTTGGGACAAGTTTAAAAAAATAAAATAAGATTTGTGTTTTTGTATCGATATTTAATCTTAAGATTGTAGCGACGGTTGTTGAACTCAGATAAAGGAAAAAATTAAAATAAACTCAAAGTCCCAAGTATAAAAAATATGTAAAATGTATTACTTAAAATGAGCTAGCTGCTTTTTAGATGTAGAACTATGAACATATCGAATTTACACTATTTATAAGACATTAATAAATTGTATAAGTTCAAGATATATCCTATGAAGGTATATCATATTCATACTCAAATTAAACCAAAATAATGTAAATATTCCTTTAATATGTAGTAATATACATTTTTTTGTTTACTATATTTTTGGTGAAATTTTACATATTTTTT
The DNA here is from genome assembly GCA_959347355.1 of Napeogenes inachia. NCBI lineage: Eukaryota > Metazoa > Arthropoda > Insecta > Lepidoptera > Nymphalidae > Napeogenes > Napeogenes inachia. Next base: position 16,346,170 of record OY365793.1, on the reverse strand, counting down.
GTTATTTTTTGTATTTTTTGTATTTTTTTCCAGTCAGAAAATTTGAAATTTAATAACCTGGTTCTTGTAACTTTGATATTGGTTAGAATTTTATTCTAACAGAACATTTAAGGAAATTAAGTTGTTTGAATGAACAAATTAAAACCTGAATTAAAGTCATGTGAACTCCATATAGCCATGACTATGCTGCTTAGTCTAAATGTTGTCTTTTGTTTTTTTTGAACATCACTAAATATATATTTCTGTTTGTTTTATTTTATTAAGCATGGGTCTTTCCTTAAAATAGCTAAATCTTAAAATACATAACAACAATTCAACAAACTTTGTACCAAAAAATATTACGAAACCGAGTAGCTCTGACAATAATTCACTGTACATATTAATAAAATTTGACTCTTGGTTATTTAGCAGTTCAATTCAGGAATGTTGTTCCTGAACTGAGAGACTGATTGAGATTTATACGAGTAAAAATAATTTCCATACTTTTTATTATGTTCTATGAGAGAACTTTATAAGTAAAAAGATTTTTAAATAATTTAATTTGCTTCACAAATCTGTCATTGTTCTGAAAAAATCCTGATAAGCATACTAATATAGAAACGTAAAAAGAAAAAAGTTTAAACATTGATGTCATATAAATTTTATAACATATAGCAGGCAATATTCAATTTTAACTAATTATAAAAGTAATCAAAATTATATAGTAAATTTTATATAATAATAAGTTAGTCAGTACGTATGTACATGTTCTATGTAAACCAAAGTTCAATCCAGTTGCGGAAGCCGAATACCTAATGTACTGAACTCAAAACCTCCATATACAAAACCCAACTGGCGGTTATGTACTCAGCACATAGAGACTACATAGCGCGGTGTAATGTATATACATAAAAGAGTGGGCGGGCCGCGATCTCAACGAGATCATCTCGTACAATGAGGCTGTACATGGATCATTATTTTATATTCATTCACTCTTTTACACTTTGTTTTTATGAAAGCCTTATATAATAATTAAGGTTATATAATAAGATATAAATAATCTATATATAAAATAAAATAGAGTAAAATGTTTTTTAAAGAAACTAATTGCTTAACTAAAAAACTAATTACCTACTTTGTGATTAATTAAAACAAAACCTCGTTGGTCGAGTGTTTAGCGCAAAACGTCTAACGTATAGCGACTCAATGGGGTTCGGGTTCGATTCCCGACAAGGACAGACATATATGTGATGAACATAAATGTTTGTATTTCTGAGTTTGGTAGTTTATTTAATATATTCTCAGTATTTATAATGTGTATTTCTATGTATTTGTATCGTTGTCTAACAACCTTAATACAAGCAAATAATTTGATTTGATTAAAAAAAAACCTATTAAATTTACAATTATTTACAAGCTGATATTTTAACTTCTTTAAAGAGGAAGGTTAATGCTTTTAAAATAATAACTATCTTATAAATTATAAAGGAGATTTCTTTTACTTCATAGAAACAAAATAAATTTTCTTATAAATAAGCATTATTTTTTTTTGCTAACGCTACTTTCATGACAGAGGCACTAATCGAGTGTTTACGAGAAATCACTACCACGTACAAGCTTGTACAAGCTGACGTGTATGTAATATATTCCCGTTTGTTAAGCTCTTGATGTAATTTAAAAGATATAATATGTTATTTATTTACGTTTCCTAGACTTATATATTATGTCTATAAGACCAATGGAACTATTTTATAAATTATTTTAGTAATTTAGATATTACTATTTAATGCCATAAATATTATAAACAGCTTAGTGAGATGTAAAATATCGAGGATTGAACCTAAAGGAATATTAAGGTTTAGATTTGTCGTTATATAAGTAGATTATACATTACAAGGGATTTGATAAAAAAATCGATTACATTAACGAATTTATGGGCTGGGAATGGATTGAACTCTAGCGATTACCTAGTAAATTATGCAATATGTGTGACGTTACATGTTCTCTTGTTTGATGAATTGGCTCTATGACACCGATTCCTAAGAAGTCATTAATTGTGGTAGAGTTTGGAGTCGGGGTGCTTGTTAAGTAAAACGGTGCTTGCGCTGATTGGTCGTCTTTACTCAATTCATTATTCTTATCCACTAATAATTAAGTCTTTACATCGAAATTATTGTTATGATTCTAGATGTTCGAATATTGGTCAATAAATATTTCTCTTCTTAAACAGAGATCACAATAACTGAATTCGTTGGGCGGTTCCTCTCAAACCATGACGCGTTTAGAATCCTTGTAGCTTTATTATTTAAGTCTGGAAGTGGCTTTACAGAAGGTATTAATTATATAAGTATGCAGAATAACATAGCATAACATATATATACACATAAAATTCATCATTTAAAGTATACGATTTCAAGTACATTGCGCTATAGATATAGTCTATAGATAATGCTATCTATCTCTGTTAATGGAAATCATAAGACCCGCTAAGATGTATATAAAACTTTATAACCACTGTTTTTTTCAGTTGCACTGTGGTTATTGAGCAAATATATAATATATATTATAAGTAAAGATCAAAGATTAGTTGGAGATTAGAAAACGACTCAAAATGATCATCATTTAAAGATCTCGATAAAAATAAAAAATGAACAATTTAATTTAATAATTACTTAGTTTTAAAAGTGATTTTCTTTTTCTAACATAAGTCTGTAGATTTGGATTATTATTTTTTAAGAATAACCATTGGAGCTAATTTTCTGTTTAAATCCTTACCAAAAAAATATACTTCAGTCATTATCAACACTCCAATGTCCACGAATGTTCACCAACGTTCACCAATGTCCACCAATGTCCACCAATGGGAAGCTTGGTACTATTGAAAAGGGAAAATACTGCGAACTGCATAATGTTTTAGTTAAAGTTCCCTGGTGTATTCCTGACAGGACAAACATATTTTAATTTTGATATTCTTTAAAATGTGTAAATTTTATAACACTGAAAAAGTGCACAAAAGAATGAAAAATCTAATGTTTCTTACATTTGTTGATTGGTTTAACTAATACCAATAGGTTGCCTTAAGATACAACTTGTAAATACAAGAGCTACTTGACAGAATAAATCATCATGAACATTGAGATTTACACATATCTTTTTTCTTATTACTACTTTAGGCACCAAGTTTCATTTTACGAAAACGTTACACTTTAGAAGACAAAGTATTCGTGCCTGCTGCGCTACCTTCAACAATGTCTATTAAAAATAAGAACTACTTCATAGTTATTTACATTAATACAAAAATAACAGGATATAATAGATGCCTACAAACATTAATAATGAATATATAACAAATTAATAAGCAATATGATGAATATAAAATAGATGGGTAACCTTTGTAAGGTTACCCATCTAATATAATTATTGTAACAGCGTGTAATATATAAATAATCTATCCTCAGAGTTATTATTAGATCTTCATATCGCTGGTAATCTACTAAGAATTTCCTTTAGAAAATTTTCTTTCTACTCCACTTAATTGGAGGAATCACATCAGCCTCCAAATTTTTCCTTTCCCCAATCTACGCAATCTCGTTCGTTTTTAGATTTTCTACTGAACTAATAATGAATCAAGCAAAAGTGGACCTTATGATATTGACATAAACCTTAATTTTAAGCCATTTCGATGGTAGTGTGTTCAGACAGGACTGTCAGTATTGAGAATTGCTTCCGATCTTCACAGTGTTTAGCTTTAGGGGTAACACTTGTTAGCTAGTTTTAAAACCTTACTCTAAGCCAGTTTTTATGTTTTTTTTTAATATATCTATAAATTTATTTATAAGTTGCTTAATTACCGAGTTTTTTATATACTTTTTACATTGGTTGTCATATTTGTAAAATTCGTCTCAGGAGTATGTGAATGTCATAAAATCTGCTTAAACTGCCTTCATATACCGCTGCAGACTCTTGGTTACTATATCTCATTTAAGTTTGTCTGTCTGTAAATATAAAAAATAGTAAAAATACAACTATTTATTAAAAAAAATTTAATCGATTTAAAAATTATATCAGTCCATAAGCAACTTTATGATTTGTAAACTAAGAAAACCTTTTTATCATACATTTATGCAGGTAATTATTTTATTAGGGATTATTGGAGAAAGTTCTTTAGGAAGCCATGGTTAGTTAAGGACCTTTGGGGAAAATAGTCATCAACTTCGCTACATGTTTACCCGTAGGAGTTGAGATTAAATTGAATATACACCAAGTATCCATATATATAGGTAACTATACCTATTACACAGTATTCATTGCAAGCAATTTGGTTATACATATTCATTGAAGATTATATACAAGTTCTATAAAATTGTATTAATAATTATCCGTTCACAAATTTCCCACAGCCCTGTGACTGCCACTTACAGTATTAGGGCTCCTTGTTCGGGTATAATTCGATAACTGCGTCGCCATTTTGTGTTCCGACCCCGCCACGAATTATCCAATCAACGCTCTGATGTACCTGCAGTCTTCTGCGAGGGTCGCGTTCATCGAAATGTGATGAACATTGCAATTTTTTCAGATGTGATTAATAAAAGCGGGGTGTTCCTAATTTCAATTACAATTCTTGTAAAGAATGAAAAATATTGTAATTACTACAAAATTTAAACAAAACAAAAAATAAGTATCCAATTGTGGAGATGATTGTATTTTTAAAATACATTGTAAAGACCGAGTATTATTCATTCCTTTGTCGTATTCCGTTTTGCAATACAAGATAGTTATGTCATATCATTCAGTTTCTGAGGTCTTACAAGCAATTTGTTTTGCTATTTACCCTGTTTTCGGTTGAACATAACCAAGCGGTCTGTCCCCGAGTTGCTGAATCGAGAATAATTTCCCTCCTCTTTCATTTTAAACTTATTCAAAGAGCGTCGTTTTCGAACAATACTTTATTAGAGGTTTAGCAATTTTTAATATTGAATTATATGAGGACAATATGCTTCAGTTGCTTTATATAAAGCGTTCCAAGGTTTAGTGACGAGTTCAGCAAAATTGCGATTACTTATTATAAAATATTCTATAGTTTGATCATATCAATCAGTTTATATTTACGTTCTTATTTCTTTTGTTCATTTTATATTATACAACTAGTTTATTTACACTGTGGTACTTAAGCTTAACTTAAACTCGGTATGTAAATAAAATAGGTAGTAAAATGGTAGTAAAATGGTAGGTAAATAAAAGCCTCTTCATACTGTACACAGATTATATATTTAAATATAAAGGAAATAATGGAACACAGGGCTGTATGGGAGCATAGAGGGGGCGTATATGGCACATTCAAATAATTATTGTCGTAATGCACTATATATGGACGGTGCTCTTGATTACTGCGCTCATTATCAAGATGGAAGGCTTAACTTAAGGGTATGTTCACAAGCGGACAGTTTTTAAGATATATATCAAACATTTCTTTTATTTATTTGTGAGAAAAACTAACAAATTACTTATATGTACAACCAAAACCGTAAAACGGAAGTCAGTAAAGTTTCCATTGAAATGCAATTATTTTTACGATAATGTTTAATTAAAGTCGTTATTTAAAATACATAGTATAATAATAATTATTTATTGCAAATAATCACTATCCCACATATTAAAAGCGAAAATTCTTTTAAAATTATTGTAGTTTTCATTTAAAGGTAAAATTAGAGGATGAAAAACTAAAATTCGTCAAATGTAATCCCGTCAAGGAAGTCACCGCTCTCGTCAAATACAGCGCTTTTCTCCACATTACTTGATACTAGGTTTTATATATTTTTACATTTGCTCACAAAACGCTCATTACGGAATGCATTTGCTAACGAACGAGTCTGTATATAGAAGGGGAGGTTGGCTACCACGTGTTATGTTCTTTTAGATTTGTACGTTGTACACATTAAATTAAACTTTGAACTAGAAATTTCTGGAAAATTTCTACAAATTTCTACTTACCAGATTTTTCAATGCTTGAAATTAAGGTTAGTCATATTAGTAAATGGTATATAAGATATGAGAGCTTCAAAAGCTTTAATAACTTTTAAAATTATTATTTATACACAAAAGGGAGCTAGGCCCTCCTTTCAAAATGGCTAGGCACATGGCTTGATGCTTTGTCTCTAGTAACGACGCAGTTCCGCCCAGTAACGATGTCCTCCCGCTAATGACACTCCCCCCTCAGCCCTCCCCCTCCCCGCACCCCCGCGATGATCTCAAAACAATGTCATTACAGTAGTTTATATAGCCCGGGGTGCGCAATATCCTATAGTGTGCTGAAGGAGGGTTTCATTATGGAGACGACGTAGGTGTCGCCGCGGACCCGCTCAGGTACTTTACATTAGTATTGTTTATGTTCTCGTTATGGATGCTGATGTTTTTTCATTATATTTAACTGCCATTATGCGTTCTCATTATTTTTATATAACTCTATCTTTTTATACGCTGAGTTTTTATAGTTTCGAGAAGTTAGTTGTTGTTATTAGTAGGTATCTTAAAAATTATTGGTAGTTTCAGGTTGGCTGTTCAACTTTGAGGATAAGAGGGTTTAGAAAGGAATAATAACTATTTTCAGCTTTTACCTAATACTATAATATAATTAGTGCTCTTTACGTCTTAATGGTAAAAAACATAAGCGTGATATGAACCAAGATAAGCCAATCAAGAGAGAGACTAAGAAACCTTCTACATCAAGCGGAAATGATACAATGTTTTGGTGCCTAAACAACAAAAAAGAATACCAAAAGAATACCAATTGTAATGTATATCTAAATATTAAGAGTTTAAGACTCATTATTAAAACAAATATCATATATCATTGATATAGTTAAGACATGATTTCATAAAATTTAAGTTAAGCAAAGTTTATAAATAACTTCCCTACATAAATATGTAGATTTACAAAAGAGTTGAATAAGAAAATCAGGGCGCTAAAGTTATTCCAGCGCCCTCCAACACCGGTGTCGTCGCCTACATAATAAATTAAGCCCTCAGGAAATCTCATGACCTATTCATATATTCAGTGTCCATAAACATAACTACAAAAGTACAATTCATACACACACAAACATACACAAAAATACATACATACATACATATATAAACACACAAATACACACATACATATATACATACATACATATATACACACAGACACACACACGCATTAATGCAAAATTTATATACGCAAAACGCACGTATATAAATGTAAGTGTTTTGCGTTACCTATATTAGACGAGTAATCAAAGCACCTTAATCGTCGTAGTTAACGCAATATTGTATTAGCTTTGAAAATTTTACCATCCACCCATGGGCAGATGTCTAATGTGTATTTTCAGTGGAAATATAATTATTTTTAGTTGTCTTATGTGTGGTTATAAATGTTCTATGTGTGTTTACAGATGCTAAGATGCGTTTCAACCATAAGGAACCGAAAGAAATGAAGAGAGTTAGTAGGAAAAGTGGAATAGTAGTAAAGCATAAGGCTTCCGGATTTTCAGATAACAAATAAAATGATAACTAATACCAATAAATATTTGTATTTTTGACTTGAAATGAAGTGATTCATACAGATACTTAAGGTACACGTAACACGATTTATTATAGTAACACTATGTGTTACATTAATTATATAATCATTTAATTAGTAACGTATCCTGATTCTTATTTAATTAATATCATATTTTTATTTCGTTGTTGTAACAGTAATAATTATATTAATAATCTGATTAATAATAAAACTATTTGTATAAGTATGTAGTATGTCTTTAAGTATGACGTATTTGAATTACTTTATGAATTTAAAAGTTTATTAGCAGAATAGTGATACATATGTAACAAGAAATAAATTTTAACGATTGTAAGTACATATAAAAGACATCAACGGCACCAAAACATAACTAAAATATATTTGCTTCAAAAAATGTTAAGAAAAAGTATAAAATATATAATTAAGGATTCTTTGTTTACTTATTTTTGTATTATAAAGAAAATGGTGAAAATAAGAGCCTTATATAAAGGAAAAAAGAATAAAAAATATTCATCAACGTAATGACGACTCGAACTTCAAAGAACGTTTGCTTCTCAAAGTTCTTTGCGAAACCCTTCGTTAGGCTTCTCACAAAGAACCAAACAAAATAATATGGAAATGTAAAATGAAAACATCAGAGAACGATCCACTCTGCTCGCCAACAATACTACCATTTCTAAGATCGGAAAAGTATATCTTACACTTCAGGACATTAAAAGTACTGCTTTAATTTTTTAATATAAAAAGATATATGGAAATAAAAATATGTTTTAATATAAATAATAAACTTAAATTGCACATTTTTATTATTATTATACAAGCTAATATGCAAGTTACTTAATTGAACTTTATAGGATGAAAACTGTATTTGATTTTTAATTAGATAATATTATATTATGAATATAATATTATATTATTATAGTCGTGCAGTAATAATTATATAAAAATATAAAGTTAAGTAATGATAGGTAGATAGTTTATCTGGTCTGCAGTGTACACTGAACAGGAAATTGTTCGATCTGTTTGTGACACGGCCCCGGCCTCCCCTCTTACCTCTTATAAAACAAGATATTAGACAGCTACTATAAATCGTAAAAATATTCAAAATTTAATCAAAAAACATAACTACAAAAGTTATTTGTGTGTGTAAGTTTATATGTAAATATATTAACAGTTTCCAGTGAACCATTATGGCCATATATATTTACGGGTCTGCAGTAACGTTAATTAAATCAGAATTTTTCCCGCGAGTCCGCCAGACTTGTAGCTCAAAAAAAAGGAAGGGGCTTAAATATAATCGAGTCATATATATGTATATATATACATATATTTACGGGCCTGTAGTAACATTAATTGAATCAGAATTTTCACGCGACTCGGCAAGGCTTCGTGCTAAAAAATATTCGAAAGGGTTTGAATATAATCGAGTCTTATATATATATATAAATATGGAATTAAATATTGAATGAAAATAAACTAATAAAAAGGATGACTTGAGTAAGATGAATGAAATGACACTTCATGGTATTGTTATTTAATTCATGTTTAATAAAAGATATTCGGTAACATTTCAAATATATACTACAATAATAAGTTGTCATTTTAAAATAGCAATTCAACAAAGGCTTTGAATGTCCATTGTGGGTAGGACACAATGTTTGTCGGCTCGTCCGTCCGTCGTGTAGCGTTTTGAGTGGATTAAATGTGATAACAATTTAACAGAAACCGGAGATCTTAGATTGTATTCTTAAACGTCAGACATCTTTAAATCCACTTTCTATGATGTGTTTTTTGCTAGGATATATTTACGGTCAGCATCAATCATTCATAATATCTTTCATTTCAGTTTTAGTATTGTATAGTTAATTTAATTATAGGAAACTTATTTAATATTATTATTATTTTTAGTCATTATCAAGCTGTCAGATAACGATGCAAGCAATAGTTAATTAATAAATAACCTGTACGTAATATTAATAATTGTTTCATTATGAAATTGGTAACAAAAATATAGACATAGAATCTATCTAGTTTCACAAAGTATTTCCAGCGCAAAAGCAAACAAAATCACTAACTCTGTCTGAAGTGGGTACTGCACCGCCCACCAGCACATGTGTTCAAACAACACACAACACAACGCACAGAACACATGTGTTCAAACAAAGGTGTTCTATTACAACACAAGAGCACAATACCGGCGTCACCCGCTCCGGGCCTCCACTGTTTTGACATTCCCTGACATTTGTAATTGACAAGGAAATAAAACTGCAATAGGAAACGATTGTGTGTGTGTATTGAATTTGTTATTTTGTTTTTATATAAAGGTATTTAAGATATTTTTTTTGCAGTGGATCTATGTTGCAAATCATTATTGTGTGTGTTAATTTTTTTAAATACTATTTTAGGAAATATAATTTGAAAATTTGTATATATTTTAGTTAAAATCACTTTAAATCACAATAAATTTTAGGTTCTAAACTACAAAATATATACTAAATGCATACCTATACATTCTAATGCATAATGTTTTTCATTCTTTCGTTCTTTAATCCAACTTCAGCAACATCTTAAAGAGTAAGACAAAATCAAAAGCGTCAAAAATTTTTTGTAAATAAATTGAAATCGTTGAAATGTGGATGCATTTCAAGTAATGACGGTATTTTATATTTGTGTCCGTAATCTGTGACAACTATTATATAAATCTTTCTCATATTAATGTTAGAATAATTACAATCTGAGTTCCAGGTAAATACATGTTTATATAATAAATATTTTGATCAAACCTTTTTTTCATTTGTAAAAAGTTATGTTGCGGGGAATTTTTTTCAACACTAGGAAAATGTAAATAAATTATCTTTGTAAAGTACGTTCGTAATTTTCAGATAAGCTTTATGCTTGACAAACTTTTTATTACTCTATATTATAAAACTTAAGCATTAATATATAAATATAAATAAGAATACGTTAATAGATGATTATTTTTCCGGTGTATTTCATAAGTAGGTTGTATTCAGCTGTTCTCGTAAGTGACAAATGAAGAAACGAATACATAAATTAAAAGAAAATCGGTCACCTAGTTTCATTGTTGCTCACTTACCATTGTGTGTTCTGGAGTAGAAAACTCACAGAAGCGATGAGTTGCAAATCCGCTGAGATCATAGAAAGCTTAAGTGCTATATAAATTTTCATTTATTTTTCAACAAATATTTATTCGTTTTATTTAACCTCTATACTTTTGCAAAAATATTGTGCAATAATAACATACATATTCTAGGGTACAAAAGGTTGTCTTAACGCCAATAGAAAAAATATTTTCAGAAGTTTTGGTCTAATCTCAGTTAGAAATAGTTAATATACTACTAAAATCCGATACACAATATATATTTTATATAAACCAATTATATGTAAATTATTTTATAAACATATAGGTATATACCTACTTATATAAATAAGAAGGTTATACTATAAATATATATAAATTAGAAATTTAAGAATTATTGATAGAAGTAGTATTAATTATTTAACCAACCGAATCATCAAATTTAAGAGAAACATACATAATCTTAAAAGATTTTAACTTACGAGTAAAGTACGTTTTATTAACAACTTTACAAATTTATATAATGGTTGAGGTTATTATTATTTATCCAAATAATCGAGAAAGATTGAACTATGTCTTGCAAATCTAATAATTCAAACTTATCTTTTATGTATTGACTCATGACATGACATCATACATTTAAAAATACGCTATACAGACTATAGAGAAGTTATCTAGGTAGGTTATGTCATCTAGATATACCAAGGCATTGGGGGAATATTTAAGTTTCATAAATAATTCAGGTCAATATATGGTAACACAAAAAAAAAGTTTCTAATAAACCAAGACGATTAGTTTCCTAAACAAAATACATCGTAAAAAAAAATAATGAATAAAACGAAACTAAATGAAAATGTCATCCAAATTACCGTTATCTCAGTTTACCGAATCCGTTTATTTCCTGATGAAGCCGACATTGTAATTGACTTTAAACTAGCGATAAGAGATAGTAAGTGGTAAGGAAAAAGCCGGTAAAAGGCAATGTGATAATTTGAGCGCGTGTGCCGGCTCTTGGGCCTTTTAGGCCTCTCGGGACGATCGGTAAGCATCTATCCACCAACTACCTACTACGTAATGGCCTGTCCCGTTGTCGGGTTACGTGGAGCTACGAAGACATTTTTTTAGCTAAAAAATAGTTTATATATATAAAACTTTTTTAATATGTTGTATATATTCATGTTGTTATTATGAAAGTGTAATAGACCGTTTGTGTAGAATTATATATTATTTGTAAGTTATAAGGACGCAGTATTGTATGTATTTTCAGCGTTACACATAATTGACAAGCGGTTTATCATTAAAATTATTGTTATATAATTCATGTCTTATATCATATAATAAATAATGTATAATTCTTGACATCGTTTCTTTATTCTTCTCAAACAGATAGCACCTCAATTGTTTCGTGCCTCGACGCGCGCGCATCACACTCGTCGCTTCGGACGATTTGCGATTTCCTAAAGAGTGCTCGCCCTCAAGCACCCTCCACGTAACCGTGCACCCCTCTCCCCCCTCCCTTCACCTCCTACCACCCCCGACGAACTCTTGCAAAGCTGAAGAGCCTCACTGCTAAGTCTCCTAACAGCTATTGAAGGCATTTTTCTATGTTATTCTTATTTTAAACTACCCTTTTTTATATAGACACCAACTAATTCTTATTTTTAGGCACAGATAAATGAAGATGCTGGTATATGAGTCTGGTTCGTATGATTAACTAGCAGAACATGAGTTATGCTTCACAGTTAATGAATTGACAGTTAACTACTGAGATTTAAAAGAAAATATAATTAAATAATATAGAATTTCGTTCTATAAAAAGAACTTATCGTTTACTAAGTTACAAAGATTTAGTTTCAGTACTTAATATATACGGGTTGGGTTCCAAAGACCAAAATTAGTTGTAAGTTCAACTGAATGATTCCTGAACTATTAAGAAAAGCATATCCAAAAGTATCATGTTTTAATAATCTTATAGTCAATTATAATGTAAACAATGATAGCACAGTCATAGAGCTATCAAAAGCTGATAAATAATCAATGAAAATGAAGTTTAAAACCTCTTATTTTGTTTATTCCCCCTCACGCAACAACTTGCAACGTATTGCATCTCGTGAGCGGGTTTCGAGAGTTGTCAATTTATATTCAAGAACCCTTCCCAGTCGTTACGGTGAGCTCGGGCATGACGACAGCAAAATGATAAGATTTATGTGGAAATAGTACTATATTTTTGCACTTTTTAAGGTAAAAGAGTATTCAGATGATGAATACCCTTTTTTTAGTTTTTTGTACTTTTCTTCGTTATGGTATTTTTTGAAGAAGAGTGGTTATTAGTTACTTATTGGACATGATATTTGTGTAACAATAAAATACTTCTACACTTCTAATCGTAGTGACGGTTACATGTTATATTTAATTAATATATTTCCAGTAATCTTAAGTGTTCGTCGTCAAATTGAGCAAATCATAGTAATATAGTAAGAACTCATAAGAAGTTACATATAAGTGAAATAAAATATCAATACTTTTACCATTACCAAGTGCTTAATATGTTATGATAATAACTTTTTAGAGTGTCGTTATTGAAAAACCATTAAGACTGAATATTCTCTCATGCATATTTCATATATATATATATATATATATATATATATATATATATATATATATATATATATATGTCGGAGATAGATGCACATTAGTGACTTGCTCGTTCTTAATGGAGTATTCTGGTACAGGATCCGAGGCGTAGGTCTCAGGCAATTAAACCACACACACAATATGACAATTCTTGTATTAAATGTAGGTAATCAATTCTCACAAATTACTTAGTAGGTATACACTATACAATTATCAGAGTTGCGTGAACTACCGATCCCGTTAGGGGGTCCGAACTGTAAGGCTCTCACTGATCAATTCCTCCTCGACTCGATGCTCTCGAATATTTAAAATGTCTCCGGTGCCCCTCCAAACGATTCCGGTCATCGTTACGTCACGATGTTCACACCCTACTGTCACAATGATATCAATTGAGTTACTAATTATCGCTAAATTATCGTGATCTACGACACGGCCATACTGACAAGTCACACGTCCTCGTGTGCATGTATCTCTATGGAGTGAGAATAACTATGTCCCCTCTGAGTGACGATAACCACGCCACCTACATCGAGTGACGATAACCACGCCACCTCCATCGAGTGATGATAACCACGCCACCTCCATCGAGTGACGAAAACCATGCCACCTCCATCGAGTAGCTTTAGGATTCGCGGTTGTCCTGGGATGTAGGGTCTGAAATAAAACAAATAAGTCCAAGGATAACTTGCTCGGCTATTCTGACAAAACCAGTGAATGTCACGTCTCAGGTTTTTACTCTATATACACTCTTAACAAAAGGTGCGCACTACACCTTATTTACAACAGTTAAAAACTACTCTGATCATTAGATCCATCACTTTACTTTACAAAATCAACCATGATTTTACCAGACTTGCGTACTCAACTCAACTCAACACTTTTGCAATATGATACAGTCCATCGATCATATACAAACAACTACCATGAACCAGTCCATCGGTCATGTATGAATACTTTTGCAATATGATACAGTCCATCGATCATATACAAACAACTACCATGAACCAGTCCTTCGGTCATGTATCTACTTTTGCAATATGATACAGTCCATCGATCATATACAAACAACTACCATGAACCAGTCCATCGGTCATGTAGATCACAAAACAGACCCATCGCCTACACGTGATACACCACACGTGAGGTGCGGTCAACAAGTATGAGTAGGCAAGCTATTATCTGTAGTGAATTCAATATCACTTTGCTCAACTAAAACATTTAGTTCCTGAGGGATCTTGTGATCGGAATGATTTGAAATAGACTTTCTAATAGAAAATTATTAATCATAACCTCTGATAAGATCTATAACGTACTCTGGACACTATGATCGTTGCCAGTTAGAATTACTGAGTTATTTAAATGTTACACAACAATTGTTTGCTACACATTCTGTGATCAGAGAACTCTCAGCACAAGAACCAAAACAATATGAAAATGACTCACCAAAGTCCTATAGTACCATTAAGGTAGCTTACGTGATCACTTCAACCCTTCTTTCTCTGTGACTGCCTGTCGCTGGCACTGTATCAGAACTACTCGAACCCCTGTTGCACCTGTGCCTTTAAAACTTATTGAAAAAGGAAAAAAACAGTTATAATAAGTTGAACATCATAAATCAAAATGAATGACCACTCAATTAAAGCCTAAATCAATCAAGCACCACTTTTCATTACATTTTAAGCCAAAAATGTATTCTAAAAACATCATAAAACACAAAGCATGAATCTTATTCGTCACATATGGCTTTTCACTAAGCCCTACCAACAAACCTCCTGTTTGTTTCATGGCATTGCATTTAATTCCGAGTCCCACGGACTCCCAATTGAACTAAGATTCACTACTATCACTTTTACTCGAAGATTCATTCGCTTTTACTACAACCTCTACTTCAAGTGGTACTTAACCCTCTGGCATCGCTATATATCAAAAACAAAGGTTTTTTTTACTTTTTCTATCATAAGCTCTAAAAATGAAACTTTTGCAACCCTGGTCATTGTACAATTTGTCGCGTGTTAAACTTTATCTATGGCATCTTACCCCGATCGAATATTTCTAGTCGCTGTTGCGGAAAACATTTACAAGACGTAAATAATAAGTTCTTACTTTTGCTAAATTAACTAACCGCTTTATTTTACAGCATTTGGGCCTTGATCGGCAATAATACGCATTCACAATATACGATTAATTAATAATTGTAAGTTCGCCCGTGATTCCTACACATGTAGGTAGACAAGAAATAAAATATGCCGAAAATCGAATTACATTTTTTTTTAAAGTCTTGTCTGGCCTTAATCGGTTGAATCTTTAGAGCTATCGCGTTACCATTGTTTTCCGAATTTAAAACAAAGTTATTTAAAACAAAAGTTTAAAACATTGTTTTCCGAGTTTAAAACAAACATTCACGTTTAAGAAAATCCGGGATAAAATAATTTCGCGTCTTATCATACGTAACAAAACGACGTAAAGTTAAAGTAAAATAATTATCAGTAAAAATTAAAAAACAAGATCGTGAGGGTTGATTGCTAATCTCAATACCAATAACAATAATAAAGTGCTTACCACTATATTTGACAGCTTAATACCTACTCTTTAACTAGCGAGTATTTAGCCCAAAAATTGGAAGTAAATCGAAACGAATTTACCTTTATGCTGTGACGTATCCGATGGTAGATAAATTGCTCAGACCTCAACGCGTTGCTCGCACCGTACTTTACCAGTACCGCTGCCATAGCTGCCATCGCCACGACCGCCGTTACCACCATCAGCAACATCAGCACCATCAGCACCATCAGCGCCATCAGCGCCAGCCGCGCCGCTCCGTCACCGATAGCCGCGCCACGCCGTCATCGCCAGTCGCGCCGGTCCGTTACCGCCAGCCGCGCCGCGCCGTCACCGCCATAATTTCTCATTTCTTTTCTTTGTTCATCAGCAGCGACTTCTTCTTTCATAAAAACTTCACATTGATTATCAACTATTGATTGATTGTATTGATTCTGGAACTTCCTTGTTACTTCATTTCTTCATTTCATTATCACTTCATTTCTTGCTTGACGTGATTTGTAGCTTCATTAAACTTATCTTGCGGGTAGTTGGTGGTTGTAATGCCCGAGTGAATCCCACTTCTGATGTCGGAGATAGATGCACATTAGTGACTTGCTCGTTCTTAATGGAGTATTCTGGTACAGGATCCGAGGCGTAGGTCTCAGGCAATTAAACCACACACACAATATGACAATTCTTGTATTAAATGTAGGTAATCAATTCTCACAAATTACTTAGTAGGTATACACTATACAATTATCAGAGTTGCGTGAACTACCGATCCCGTTAGGGGGTCCGAACTGTAAGGCTCTCACTGATCAATTCCTCCTCGACTCGATGCTCTCGAATATTTAAAATGTCTCCGGTGCCCCTCCAAACGATTCCGGCCATCGTTACGTCACGATGTTCACACCCTACTGTCACAATGATATCAATTGAGTTACTAATTATCGCTAAATTATCGTGATCTACGACATATATATAATTTGGATTACCCTTCGTCTATATATTTACATGTTTAATTATATATAAGAATTGTAAACTAA
Source organism: Napeogenes inachia (assembly GCA_959347355.1). Classification (NCBI taxonomy): domain Eukaryota; kingdom Metazoa; phylum Arthropoda; class Insecta; order Lepidoptera; family Nymphalidae; genus Napeogenes; species Napeogenes inachia. Next base: position 16,329,306 of record OY365793.1, on the reverse strand, counting down.
TATTTAAATGACATACGTTAAGAATAGTTTTATTAAAATGTGTGGTACACGCGAAACTCTTGGAAATTTTATTGTCAATTCTTCGATATCTGTAAGCGTCGTCTGTAGGGCGGTAGGGCGCTATAACTTGATAATGGTAGTGATTGGCAATCAGAAGCCTCACCCTCGCACACGCACATACACATACACACACGCACAAATCATGTCATTATAAATCACTTACATAGTGCCTGAGGCCAAAAAAACGCTGACAGAACATGATAACACGCGAAATATAAAAAAAAACCGTCATCGTTTTTGGAAAAGGAATTTATAAATCGTACCTCCTGTAGCGTTTATTATTATTTATATATCAATTGTAATTTTATTAACGCATTATATTATTTAATGACATGCACTAACACTCAATCAAATATTTAAATATATAAAAGCCCCTCTGTCTCATTGTGTGACGCACAAATGGAACCAAATTCTAAATAAGCTTTGAAAATGCGATGAAACAGTTTAGAGTGTTAATAATAAGAAATATTGAAATGTAAAGGACGTGACATGCTGACGTGTTTCCTTTTGTTAAAGGGTTAACTGTCACGCTAAATTTTTATACTTCCTAGCTAAATGGGTACTTACAGTTATTTGTTTTGGAGATTTAACGCCATTGTGGTAAAAAGCTGTTGTATCTTTTATTTAATTGCATTAAAAATCTTTGGTTTCTACAATATTTTTTATGATGTTATAAATAAATGAATTAACCTTTGTTATTGAAATTTTTGTCACAAACATATTACATATTAGTTGAGTGGTAAGCACAGACACCTAACATATCATTGCGCAAATGTGCTCGGGTTCGATACCCGACAGGGAGAGGCATGTATGTGATAAACATAGTTGTCTGTATTTCTATCGGTTTGACCGCTTATTAAATAAATTCAAAGTATTTATAATGTGTATTTCTATGTACATATTGGTATCAATGTCTAAAACCCTTAACACAAGCAAATAATTTGCTTAGGGGTTAGATCAATTTGTTTAATTTGTTGCGAGATATTGTTATTACCTATGTCAACAGCACGTTTTATATATAATACAAAATGGCGTGTCATATCTGTCATCTGACGTGCCCCATTTACATACCACATGTAGCAAGGAGCAGGGGCAGGCAGCTGCAGGGCGGCTACCTTAGAACCATTGTTAGCTAAATAATTATACCGCGGGGTTAATAAATGAGTTATATTGTACATGAATTTATTATTTACAATGTGTAATTATATATTATTAAGTTTATCGTTTTGTTTATTTGTTTACTATTTCGTTAAAAGTTATAATTGAGAGTGAGTTTTTGAACAACAATATTTCGTTTTTAAACGTCTTTGACGTTATGTTCTTTTAATTATATATTTTTGTCATGTACTAAATTATACAAAATATAGTCCTGTCGGTACTTACATACACTACTTGGAGATTAAGCAACCAATAAATGTGAAATACTGAAGAAAGACTTATTCTACCATTACTCGTGGAAGTTTTAATTTTTTTTCGATGTCTTTATTCCTCAAATATACAGTAAGAATGTTTCATAAAAAAAAATAATTATATGCTTAAAAAAATATACATTTCCAATTTCACTTGATTTAAACTGACTGATTCACACTGACACTATAAGGTAAAATAAGTGAACCAGTGGATAAAAATAAGTGAACACTGTTCTTATTATTTATTTATTTATGTACCAAACTTAAATCCTAACTTAAAATATAATTATTGTTAAAATTTAATGTTTTTTATTTTTAAATTAAGTCATTGACCTTGTTTTTTTCTTGAATAAATATTCTGACCATAAATTTTGTTACATTTTTAAGACTCCTGAATTTAATTTTTAATTTAAAATTGTTAGTATTGAAATTTAAAAAATGTTAAATATGTTAAAAATTGAGACTTATATCGGAGGATGTCACTTATATTTTCTGTGGTTATTATTAAATTACAACTTTAAAGAATACTTCCTCTGCACAAAGTAATATGGAGAAATCGTTCATCTTTAAAACCCTTCGAAAACTTGGTATCAGCAGTATGTTTGTATATTGTTATTAACAGATCTGTCAAGCGTGCCTCTGCCGTAGACTATAAAGTATCACGGCGGACGCAGGCTATTAAAAGCTTAATTTATACTGATAATTTTATTAAAGCCAGATATCGCCACGACCCATTCGAAGAATTCCACTAGGAGTCTCTCCGGGATAAACAAGACCTAAATCAAACTCTATAGACAACTACAAAGTTGTAAGAGTCAATTGTTCAAATTGCTTTCTCTTAAAAAATATTTAACATAATAATAATAAATATATTAATTATAAATCGGTATTTTCAATTGTAACAGAACTTGTGGCCGGACTGTGTATATTTGGAACTTTATTTAAAAATAATATACAAAATATAAGTAATTAAAATCTGAGATTTGTCTTGAGTCTCTACCTATATTATACATTTATATAAAGCTGTAATTTTGCCAAAGCAATGACCAAATTAAACTTTCTATATCTCGCCACGACTAAACTAGATAGACTACATTTTTTAAAACTATTTTATTATGTACTCCAAATAAGCCACCTAAAAAAACTTTTACACAAAATATTTTAGTGCATTTACATTGAAATATTAGATTTAATGGTAATTGCATTTAAATGAAAAAACAAAAATTGGCATTGGTCTTAATTCATAACTGGAAAAATATTATATTTATATTATTTTGATATACAATATAAATACCTTTATAATATACGTAAGATATACTTATATATACAAATATATATTGTTATCCTAATATCATTACGTCTAGATTGACTATTGTAGCAAACTTGTAGCCGTCTACGAGAGTCTACAGGAGCGGCTACGACTCTCCGCGATTTGAATATAAGATTGCATCGGTTCTAGCAGATATAATGCGTTTTTTGTGTTCTATTATAATAACAATTTCAATTAGAATTACTTAATATTATTAACAGGGGTCTCATAATGTTATACAATATATAATAATGTTTATTTAATAAATATGTTAGTCGAGGCTGTGGAGGAGTCATAAATGTTCGGTTTGAAGCTTATAATAAATAGTAATCCACATATATATCTGCCAATATTCTTGATTCGAGATGGAATAACTGTATACTATTTAGTCTTACTAGTCCGATGGGAAAAATTACATTAATGTTTTAGTAAAAAAGTGTCTTTATCGTTAAGACGTCAGTCAGTCAGTAATGTGACTTATAAAAAGGCTGACAAATAAGATGGTATAAATGCATTATTAATAGCAATAATTGTATAGAAAAGGTTTTTATTATAAATGGACTATCTAATTACCTATTTATGTAGCTATCTATCTATATATCTAACTATTGAGCTATATAACTATCTAAACATATTAAACATTAATTGTTTAAAACAAGACAAGATTTCTTTTTTTTATTCAATAATCGATTGATAAAATAAAAAGGAATTCAACTCTCAAGTAAACTTTAAAAAAAACAAACAAACGACAGTCTGTAATTCAATCCGAGATCGAACCGGAATATTGATTGAATCTCTCATCCTGTTTTATATCGACAAATAAAGGTTGTGTTTTGTTTAAACTCAAAGAAAGCTTTTTTATATTGACAAGTAAGAATTAAATACACTGATAGTACACAAAGATGCCAAAAATAATGATAAAACAAACACCTTTATTATAATAGGCTTTAAACACAAAAGCATAATATAATTTGATAATATTATCGTTACAAAAGACCGCTGTCTTCGGCTGTCAATTAAGTACTGGCGATTGTCAGCATATAATTCGGACAATAGATAATGTACTTTCAGCATTATATATCTTAGTGCTACGTAATAAAGTCTATGTTTCCATGTGTATGATATGATTAGGATTTCATTGTGATCTCTGCAGCTGTGGTATTGTTGTGGAATTAATAGGTGTATTAGAACTTTTTCTAAAAAAGACATAGTTTCGGAACTTACTAAAATAGTAATTAGTTTAATTATACTAATTATATATTAAGTCATCAAATTATAATGTTTATGTAGGTACTTTGTAAAATACCTTTAAATAAAAGTTTATATTCTATACACTAGGGACGCTAATAAAAATATACTTCTTGTTACTTAATTTGAACCTACAAATAAAACAATTAAAATTATCCATTAAAATTTATATATGAAAAAAAAAAAATAAAAAAATCTAGTAAATTATATATGTAGGTATAGTTCTATCAAATATTTATGATAGGTATTACTATCATAAATACTTGAGCCAGATTCGCATAAAAACAATAATAAAGTCTGTCTGTCAATACATATCAAGGCGGTGCTGAGTCATGTTCAGATCTTGTATCAATAGAAAATTTGAAATAGCAGAGGACAATGAACTGTCCGCTGGTGAAGTGTTTGATAGATTTATAATAAGGTACCTACTTGTGGCGAACTTTGGATTATTATCATTTTATTATTCGTAACGAAACCTGTAGCGTTTGTAAAATTTATTGGAATATATATTTTTGTTCACTTTTTTGTTTATTTTCATTTTTCGGAAATACAAAATTAAAAACAATAAAACTATATATTTAAACAAATATTAATATAATACAAAATAATAATAAAGTATAATAAGGTTATTACTTATTAGTATGAGTTACGTCGTTTTTTATTATTATTACAATTCTGTTAATATCAGATATTTTTTTTATCGATCTGTGAACTGTTGATTGTTGATATATTGAGAAGTTTGTCAAAATTAACAATGCCCTTTCAAGAATTTGCGCTGAAATGAACCTTATTGTGAGAGGCATATGGTTATTGTCCGTCATCAGTAATCTATTTACCACTGGACAAAGTAGTACAATGGCCAAATATCAATGAATAGATGAATGTCAGTACAATATTCAATATCGTGTGAACTGGTTTCTTACGAGTCATGTTGCAGACTTGTCAAAACTTGTCAACTGTGTGTTTGTCTTGGTGTCATAACATATGTAAGGATGGTAAATCAAATAATGAATATATATTTAAGAATATAAAAATTGCAATAAAACAAAACATATGAATTTAACCAATTCTATTTTGGGAAAAAATCAGTTCAATCTATGCGACTCATTCAACAAAAATCGAACAATCCTATTATTTGATTAACCTTGCGTATTGCGACGCCATTTGCAATCGCAATTACAATCATCGCCACCCTTCAGGAATAGAAGTGCTATTGACAACTTTAGCCTTTATCACTAGTGTATAAAGTTCAAATTAGTATACAATAACCGCAATCAACATATGAAAGAAACTGCGGCCAGAGCCCGGGGCTGAAGTGAAAACATGCGATGAATTGAACCGAGCATAATTTTGAGTTTCTTTTCTGAAAAGCCGCGCTGTGATTGGTCCAGGCGGTCCGGGATGAAGCTTTCTGATTGGTGAATGCGGTGGATGGAAAAAAATGTGGCTTTGTGCGGACTCGGGCGATTTATTCCCGACTATTAGTTATGGTTGGATGAACGAGCCGGTAACTAGTGATGTGACACTTTAGTAGCACCTGTATGTGGAATGTCGATTAGAAATGTTGATTTCAATCTTTATTACAGTTCAAAACTGATTTTTATAAATATACCCAAAAATATATATTATCGTATTTCAAAGTATTAACATTTTTTTTTATTTGTATAAGAATATAATTTCACGGTTGACGGCATATAGCTAGCATATGATTATATTAATAAAATATTAGTTATGTGAAAAACGTTACAACGACAAAATTCTTCAGAATAAATTATAATTCCATGTTTTAGAAATCATAATATCGACAATCTTAACAAAAGCACATCCCGCGACATGTTTACTAGTCTCGAGGTGTATAATGGGACCAGTGGCAGTTGGCAGTTACGTCTCAATCATCCCACCTTTTACTTACCGCTAGAGTGAGAGAGCGCATTTTTATCCGCTGCCAGAACGGGATAAAAGATACGCATTCTCTCGTACTGCTTTCAAATGCACGCATTATGTTTATAACATTAGAATTTCAAGCTTATTCTAATGGAATAGAGTCGAAATTAGAACGCTCAAAATCAGTACGTTTTGCTTGCGCAATATTTAGCATGTATGTTTTCTTTAGATATGAATGCAAATAGTAATGGCGTATTTTTATTTGGAATGTTTACATAAAGGGTCTTTGCTGGGGGCGAAATATGAAAACGGGTAAATACGTCCGCCATTTTGTGTCGTACCGTCAGCAAAAGAGATTATAGTTTTGCGAGTTGTTAGGGTTGCTAAGTGAGAGCCACTGGTGGGCTGAGGGCTGTCCTCCGAGACTTTCATGTTGGGACTGCTTTGAGGTTTTATAATTTTTTGGAGAGCCCTTTGTTCGAAAGTTACACTTGGAGTAAGTGTGTAAGTCTCGACTTGAGGGTAACATATTCTTATAAATTGAGATATTAGAATTATATCAATATATATAGCAGCTCTAATAGTTTTCATAATATGTTTGTCGTTGATGAGATATAGACTATAAGTGCACCTAATATCTATTATATATTTTTTTTTTAATTTCCTGTTCTACTTATATATTATACCATAGAGACTGATATGATTAATCAAATCTACTTATAAGATTAATATTAGTATTTTTATCAATCATAATTATTATCCACGGACAGCGAGCTCCCTGAAGCTTTTAGCTCTTTAACCTTCCAAAAGAAGTATATTCTATGTTCGACAGTTCAACATTATCTATAGTACTATAACTATACCTGAATTAACCAATTTATTTAAATCTGCATATCTGTATGTAATTTAGAAATCGTAAGTAATTATAAATAATTATAAAAGAACAACAACAAATATTCTACAACGCCAATTGTAATACATTTATTTGTAATTTGATACAATTGTGTAGCACGTCTGTCTGTACGTCCAGAAGAATTTGGTCTTGAAATAGAGCAATGTCTTTACATATGTTGAACAAGGTTCCCACAGTAAAACATTTACAAAAATATACCATCATTTTAACAAGTCGTTAATTATGTCAGTCTTAGTACCTATCATCGCATAGTAAGTAGGTACCTTCTAGTAGTCTGATCTCTCGTCATAACGACGTACCTACTAAATATAAGTTTTAATTTTATAACCCTGAAATAAAAGCTATGCTAAGATAATACACGAAAAAGTTTCAAGTTTTTTTTTCTAGGAAATATTTTTTTTTAATTATATTTAAGCATCAAATCAAAAGAAGGGGTTTCTGTTAATATGAAAAAATACGGCAAGGGCAGATAATTCTCATTCCTGCCAGAATAGAATTTACATTCAAAATGTATAACATCTTTAAAGTCTACTCAGGCCAAGGTACAGGCAATATAAGTTTATAAATAAAAAACCTGTTACAAACCTAACGTTCTTCAAAAGTAGTACTTACAGTGTAGATAGGTACTAATAGAGTTAATCTTAATTATCATTAACGTAACTATAATCAATAAAATACAATAAAAATCAAACTTCTATTTACGAGTAGGAACATAAAGGAGTTGTGTATTCTTGATTTTTAATTCCATTTACAAATATACTTTTAACATATGTAATTTTAGTATTTTCTAAGATTTTTGACTTCAGGATTTCAGAATTAGAAGTGATTTAGTTACTGTTTAATATTGATTTATTATTTTAAGTAGTAATATACCAATACTTTTATTTTCTATATTTTAATTGACTTAAATATCACATCAAAATATTAACGAAACTTAGATCTTTATGTTGGAGAATCTTCTAAATAGGATACAGCATCTCTGTCAATAGACTCCATATTTGTTAATCATTAATGTTGTCTTCTTATTTATTAATTATTAATAACATACATTTATACAATTTTACAAGAACAGCAAATATTTATTTATAATAAATGAATTTATTTATTTATTTATCCGTTATTGAATAATACAAGAGGCGAACTTAATGCATATTGGCATTGTCTACCAGTTAACCTTCATGAATATAATTTTCGATAACCTACTCAAAATATATAAATATGAGCTCTCTATTTTGTATATGAATAACAATTAAATAGTTTCGGCCATTGTTTATAAGGAAAAACAATCTTAAATCCAAAACGCAATATATTTTCTAATATTACATTAAATAAAATAATTATCATTCCATCTCCTTGAATAATTTTAGATCGTAATGGTGTTATTAATGATATTATGTTAAGATATTAAGAGTTTAAAATACACTAATACCATCCTATAAAAATTACCTGAGACTAATAAAATACATAAAAGTACAAACAAAGTTCAAAACTATTGTATTCAATCTTCTTAGATCTTCTCTTCTTAGATCTTCTCTTAAAAGGTTAATAATGACTTAGGTACTTCTTTACATGTCATTATTATATACGTGAAGTAAAAACTTTGAAATTTACGAAATATATAGACTATGAAATTTTACACATAAAATATTGATAAGAAAGCCAATATTTCTATACAATAAAGCATTTTAAATATATTCAATTAATGACGATATAATTACACACTACAATACGAAACATTACACACACTACTGCATTGTTTACTTTGATACAGGTAATGTTATATTGTTACGTGTGACGTAACAGAATAATAAAAAATAAAATATATATATGCCTAGAAGAGTTGCTACAAATTCTAAACATTAAAATTTAATATTACATTCGAATTTCAAGCTATTTCTAGTGGGTACAATTACTTTTAACCAACTTCATTGTGAGATTTGCATTAAAATCTATAAAGTCAATCAACTCGTATGTGACTATCATAACAACATTATTACACGAACACACACATACACACGTTAAACAAAATAATAGTAGAAGTTTCGGTAGAGAAATACGTCAGCGATGACATCCTAATAACTTATAAATAGTATTCTATAAATAAATCAAGGTAAAAGTAAAAAAATTCTCTAATAACAAAAAAGAATATAAAACTTAACGTAAATCTCAAACATATAAATAAATATTCATCTTTCTCCCGCTGTTACTCATGTCCAAAAAAAGCTTATTACCCTTTAGGCTGTCATTTTACAAAAACAAACATAAGTTATGTCTTTATTTCAATCTAAATATCACTTTGTTCACTTAAAAATACCGATTTTCATGTTTTGACACAACCTTTTCAAGTCCTACTTAACCCTCTGAGAAGTGGTATCTTCAAAAATCTTACATTATATCTTGTTTACGTCATAAAGGATATTTATATTTGGAATTAAACTCTTACAAATCGAAGGTTATATAAGTAAGGAAATAAATTTTAAAGAATGAAAGAGGTATATCAATTTAAATTATAATTAACCTTAATAAACATTTAAAGAAGTTTTTCTACAATTCTTCATATCACAATACTAAGTGCTGTTACCGGATTACTGGAGAAGCCGCTTTCAAGTTTTGTTATTAGTAAAGAGTTTTTATGTTTAGTAAAAAAAAATAGAGCGGGCGGAGGATACCAGATCATGTGACGTGTGGGTCTATTGAAGAGCTGGACTAGTCAGATTCTTCTGTATTTAGTATGTTACGCATTAATCTGATTTTAACGAAATTAAAGTATTTTAAATCCTCTTTTTATCATATACTTTTCATTCTACCAATCTTAAAATGATACTCTAATAATTTTAAATAAATTTAACAAAAAATTCCTTCTCCGTTCCACTTTAACGGGACGCTTTCGCAGAGGTCTCAAGTTCGAATCCTGCCCTTATTGATTAATGTGTTATTTAATTTTTTTACAATGAAATATCTTAACATGGCTAAACATGTCAACAGGTGTTATTGTTTATATATTAACTTAAACAATAAAATAGACTCTTGTAAAATTACTAACTTTTATTAGATGGGTAGGCCTTACAATCTTTCAGCTTCAGCGTTAAAGCAACTGACTGGCTGAAAGTTTATTGAAGCAAGATACACCCATTAAAATAAAGTTTTGATTGTTCCAAAAGTTATGATCGCTGGAGGCGGCGCCGTCGGTGAGTTGTGACATGGTCCAATAATAAGTAGAATCCAGAGTTAATCCTCATTACCGACACGCCGCAGCGCTAACGAGAGAGCATTTTGCGACGAGATACCGCCAATAACCCATACAGGGGGATTGTATCTTTATAGTGTTGAGTGTTTTCGTGGATTTTTAGGTAGATTGAGTGATTGACTGAGTGATTGACTGAGTGAGTGATTGATTTAGTGATTGAGTGAAAGAGTGAGTTAATAATTGAGCAAGTGATTGAGTAAATGTTTGGGAGACGAGTGAGTGAGTCGGGGAGTGAGTATCAAGACACTTAATAATTGTATCGAATACTAAATGTTCCCAAACCAACAAAAACAGTCAAATAAGTTAGTTGAAAAGATTATGAAAATTATCGAAATGGATAGTAAAAGGTTTTAGTCTGTCTGTCAGATGCTTTTAACTTCAAAAGGGAAATAGATGGGGTTTAAATGTATGGTATGTTACCGTTTCTTAGGGCAGAGACAAATATTGGTAAATGATGATTTTCATTTAGAGAGCGGGGGCTATGTGCAGGGGGGTGTCTCTACCCCTAGTCTCAAGAGTAATATCATAATTCACAAGTAAGTGACGTATAACATTTGTTTAGTGTTTTTTAATAATAATTCGGAATATTAATAATTTTTAAAACTATGTTTTTTTGGAATTTTCATGTTTTTTTTTAATTGTTAAAGATATTCAATACCATGTTATCAAAAGAGTTTATAACATTATTATCGGCACGCCTTGTTATATGTTATATAATGACATATTTTGAAGCGAGTCACTTGCCAAGATTTCAATAGTAAAAGATTTTGGAGTTCATCTTATATTTGGAGAGCACCCTGTATACGGGCTGATGCGGGAGAGTGGATTATCGGCAATATATTACGATATAGAATAATTCGTTGAGGGCGCGGTGAGGAGGGTGTCGAGGGGGTGCAGGGTGCTGGAGGGGGGTGAGGGTAGAGGGTACAGGGTGTAGGGGCGCGGTCGAAAGTCACGATCTCACGTAGCCGGTGCGCGCCCGCGGCGCTGCGGGCCCGTGCGTGCGCCAGGGCTGACACAGCTCACAAAATTTAAACTATTAAAAAAGAATACAATACTTGTAAGGCTGTGCTACAAAAATAAATATCCGGTGATTAAATACACTTATTTATATGCTCTGTTTATGATGTAATTAAATTTAACCTATACACGTTGACGCTAACAAATGTATACCTTCTACATTTGACTCAAAGAATATTTCTAATGATATTATCCTACTAGACGTCAAAAATAAGTATTAATAAAATATTATATTTACAGTTATATTCCAAAGTATTTAAATTTGATCAGAGTATCAACCCTGACACGAATTAGTCAGTCCATGGTAGCGAGTCGCGGGCAACTTATAACGAGTTTGGACAACTTGCTAATGAGTGGAGCGATGTCACGCGCGGCCGCTGTATTGGCTTGTCACAATCGATCTGTCAATACGAGATGAACTGATCTGATGCTTCTGTAACAAACTTTAAAATTACTTTTTTTGAAGCCATTCCTTTTTTTTAAATTCTTAATTTTACTAGGATATAGACTCTATATTTTTCATACTTTAACTTTGCTTTTCCTCTAATGATAGAATATTAGAAAAAACATTTTGTTTCCTTATGGATACTGTCTAGTAAATGATATGTTTAAAGATAAACAATTGCAAGTTTTTTAAAGCTAGAAATATACATTATTTTTGAGGTGTAGAGATTCTTGTTACAATTAAGTTTGATTGTATCTTGAAAATAAAATTATACGCCATAAATAAATTTTAATGTTTCAAAAGCGAACACAATTTGTGTAAGTTTTTTATAATTTAAAAATGTTTCTTTATAAAAATGCAAAGAACCCCGCACTATGTAATGAGCTCATGAATACGAACCAGCAAAACTACTTGGGGTGCATAATATATACGACATTGTTAGGTAAATTCAACAAATATATTCATACCTGTCAAAATTACTATTTTGGAGATTTATTTTTAGTTTATTGAGAACCGACAGAGAGATAGGGAAAAAGAGGGAGATAGAGATATTAATCTGGGATCTAGTGATGGTTATCAAATTCTGGCTTAATTTTTAAACAGAAAGTAGTATTGTTGGAAAATAATATTGCATTCATGAGTCCAAAACCAATATCTATTTCAAATCATATTTAAGATAAAAATTACGTATACCTATTAATAAAATGTCCTGTTAAAACACATTCAGAATGTTAAGTATGTGCTATAGCTACTGATGCTATTATATCTGTTTAGTAGAGTATAGCTTTACAGGTAACAAAATAACAAGTAACAAGGTAAGGTAAAGAATAACAAGTCACAAGGTTTAATGACAGACAAACATCAATAAAACTGAAAGAATAAGGAACATAAATATAATCAAATCATTTTAAATAATAACCATCATATGTAGAATGCTAAATTCCTGTTAGCAGATAGCGATGAGCTCAATTGGTAGAGCGACGGAACGATTTCGAATCCCTATATGTATCAGTTTATTAAGTAGTGAAACTGTAGCCAAAGCCACTTTATAAAAATGTGTTGGATATCGGTCTGTCCATCTGTCTGTTGGTCTGTTTGTGGTCACTAAATCTTTAATACATGTTTCCTCTTTCACTACTTAATGATATATAAGCTTTAACTACTTGGTACACCAAGTTTTATACTTATTTATGGAAACCAGACTAAGTAAATGAGTATCATATAAATAGTAGGTTTGAAGTGGATGAAAAAACAAACTGTCCAGAAGTTGTCCTAACCGTGAAAATAAAGCATCGCAAGAATCAGACTAATAGAAAGTTTAATCATTATTAGCACAGTATACTTGTTTAGTTTTTTTTTTACTAGCTGACATAAATAAAAATATACACAACTGAAATAAATTACATATTTTTAATGAAAGAAAACTCTAAAAAGTAGGTTCATTATTAGGATTCAAGGTAACTCTATTCAGACGTTTTAAAAGACTGAAGAGTGTATCTTTTTATTTCCAGTGAAGTAAGAGTACAGTAATTACTTTAAATTATAATTATTTTGTTGGAAAATTGAAAAACATCTTTAAGTTAAAATAAGTAAAAAGTAATGAATTATTTGATTATGTAATTAATAAACGAGCTCTACCTTTCTATATATTTATTTAAGAATTTTTGTATGAATGTTTGGAGTTATGTATGTGTGTAATAAATTAATATAATAACTTTACTCTTTTTTTTCTCTCTCTTATTGAACGTAATTCAGAACTATTTAGATACGAAATAAATAAAGATACTGGATACTTTACACATATACATACATTTAAAGAAAGATATTAATAATATAAAATGTTTTTTTAGTTTTGACATGGTTTTTGTATAAATGTTTTTTTATTTTATTATATCTGTTTATTAAAATAGTTGGTATTTTATTGATGTAGCGGCGGGCTTCAAACATTGGAGGCTCCGAATGTTTATGGTTTGCTTAGGTTTTTATTTCCAAATAATTAATAAGTACCTACATAAAATAAGAAAAGTATTAATTAAAGTAAGTAAATAATCTAATAATTTTTAAAAAGCTTTAAAAGTTTGTAAAATCAGATTTTAGCAATACAATACATTGATTTGATAATTAATATAGTAAATTATAATATTGAATTATTTTGATCATAGACAAAAGTTATTTCTGCGATAAAAGGAGTTCAGTTTAAAGATCTTTTATTGAAGATAAAATAATTTTTAAATTTTAATAAAGAATATGTAAATACCTACAGCAGAAAGTAATAGCTTATTTAATAAAAATATTTATACATTTTTTGTTTATGGTAAAAAATGTTAACGATAAAAACTTCTTTATAATAGCTTTCTAAGATCGAAAACATACTTTTTGAACGTTAACTAATTAACAGCACTACAATAGTTAATAAACAGCATAATATCCAAAAAAAAATGTATAATTTTAGGTGAAATATTACCAAAAAAACTATTAAATATTTCTTCCCTCTATAAAATAATAGGCTCACCTCTTATCTTTATAAATAAAATCAATATCATAACCGATAAATTTTCAAATAACTAATTGATTGTGCAATCTGATTGGTCGAGGGCTAATCGCGAGGGACTCTGATTGGCCCACGGCGACCCCGGCACTAATTATTGGTTTAAATAAAACAATCGGGCTCATGCATTCATATTAACTAATATGGCCGCCGATGCGTTTGTTTGAAATGTATTGTTTGTTTTAATTGTTAGCCAGTTGCAATGGCGGCGTGTGGACTGATAGACGCAGGAAGTGTAAAAAGTTATTTCAGATTTTATTATTAGTTTTTCTTAGAAGATAGTAAGGACTGGAATACAACACATGTAAGTTTTCTTAAGTTCCATATTATTAGCGATAATTCGAAACTTTTTTTTCATTTATAAAAAAAATGAAACATTAATATATGTATTTTCGTCATTATCGATGATGTAGTCATTATTGATCGCCTTTATTGATTGTTAAGTTTTATCTTAAAGCCCAAATTTGTTTAATTCAGTTACCAAAATAACGTTTTAGACTCTACCTACTTATTATCTTAATTTAATGCTATATATACATCTCTACATTCTTCAAGAAACATGACTATTTGTATTAAATGGAAAATAAAAATTATATAAATGTATGGTTTATTTGTAAACCCGAGATCCAAGTAGATAGGTAGGTTCTTGTATCAAGAATCCATGTTTATATTTTTTTATATATTTTAAATATCATGACTTAAATAGTCTATATATATAAATAATAGTAATGATAAACCAAATTAATTGACAACAGCTCTTTTAAGATATAATAAAAGAAACTAACTGCAATTACTAACTTATTAACATGTGAGTAAGTATTTAGTTAAATAAAAAAAACACGAAAACTCATTACGACAGGGTTCTAGCCTGCAGTTTCTAGAATAGACATTACCACCATAATATTTTACAAAAAAACAAACATAGAATAGAGATTTTTCTCAAAAGTCGCCGCATCTTACATAACCTACTTCAGTAAATATGTCATTCATTCCTAGAGAGTTTTCTGTCAAAGGTGCCGCATTTGACAGTATTATACTCTTCTGTAAATATCTCATTAATTCCTAGAGTATGTGGCGTGTTCCATTACTCTACTGTACATTATCTCTATCCACTTCCATCTCTACTAGACTCTATGATACAGCCTTATTGCGAAACTTACGCTTTTGGGTTTAATATTAGATAATATTTACCTATGCTTCATTTATTATTATTATTGAATATGAGCATTATTTAATATAATAATTTATAATAACGTAATGTATTCGATATCAGATTTAAATATACAATTATTTCACTCATATAACATTCTTTAAACATAAACCATAATAAAGTAAGGAACTATTTCAATAGCAATATAAAATATTATAATATATCTAAACGAATTCCGAACATATAAATTGCAAATATATAATATTGAATCTCAAAAGGAATATTAATAAAGTAAATATTAAACACCAAATATACAAGAAGTAATATCATTTATTTTAATTACAAAAATCAATCAATATTATTCCTCAATAGTTGTTCAGTTCCCAGGAGATGCCGGCGGGGATCCCTCTCTATACAGCCTTCCAATGTACTTAGGTTAACATGCCTGCGGAGGCTCTATGTCATTGTCTTGTGTGTTTGTGTGTGTGTGTGTGTATGTGTGTTTGTGTGAGTGAATGTTCTTTTATGGCTATGTTGTTTCTGGAAGCATGGCTTGGAGACAAAGTTACTTATTGTGCATTCAAGGTTGGTCTCTATCTTGATTTGTTTAGATAGTGATTGTATAAAGACATTACTATAAAATAAATACTATTATACTATTGTTATACTTTACTTTCCATTATATAAACCGCTTCGTTGGTCGATTGGTAAGCGTGCACGCCTAACGTATAGCGACGCAAAGGGGCTCAGGTTCGATTCCCTACAGGGACAGGCATATATGTGATGAGCATGGATGTCTTTTTTCTTCGTTTAACAGTTTGTTAAATATATTGGAAGTATTTATAATTTATATTTCTCTGTATTTGTATCGTTGTCTGACACAACACAAGCAATTAATTTGCTTACTTCGGGGTGAGATCAATTAGTGTAATTTGTCCAGTGATATTATTAATATATCTGGGTATTCTAGATATTCTAAAATAAGTGTCCTATTGAATCCATATCGTCGAGTAACAACAAACAATGCTAAGTCTTCTTAGAGTTGGTAGAACTCTTTGTAATCGTTTTATGCTTTTTGTCTTCTAGTGTTTGTTTGTTTGTTTATATAGAGCTAATGAACTTACTGAACTATGGAATACTACTAGCAGTAACTACTCTTTACCTACTTTGTTTCTTATTGTAATGAAAGAAACTCTCCAGCTAAAATAGATGAATTTACAAGAGTTAAATAAGTCGCTTCCAATAAAACTCGGCAACCTATTTTTCAAAAAGAGGTTGTTTTAAAAAATTCTTGTCTTACTAAATCTTCAAACTAGAAATATTAAAATATTTTTTAATGGTTTATAATATGTATTAATATTATATTAATTGAACAAATATGTGCTTCTTATACAAGCTGTTATTTATCTAGTCTCACTATCTTAGAATATCGAAAAAACATACACACCTCTGAACCGACGGTGGCTGATATAGGTAGGTACCTACTTCTGTGAGAGTACTTAACTCACTTAGTTAGATATGACAATTGTAGACAGTGTAGTCCTGCAACTGTTGTTCAGACTCTAGATTGGTATTTGTGATATCTACCATTACCTACTCATTAAAAATACCAGAAGATAAAACAAATAAAACAATAATTAAATTTAATTGTATGTATAAATAGCTATAACATAATAATTCATAAATTATAACTATGAATACAAAGTTCTTGAAAGAAACACAAATAGTTCTCCAACATCATATCATTAATACATTGAACATACAAACATAACAAATCAATAGCGAAACATCATTAATATCAAGCACATATAATTATAGACATCAAAGTGCACCGAAAGGTGCGAGGCGAATAGAGGTGCGAGGTACGAGGCCGAGCTCGAGGTGAGAACACGAGGTCCGAGGCAGAGGCGCGAGGCGTGAGAACCGAGGCAGCCCAGCCGAGGCCACGCCCCCAACTTAGGCTTTTTTAATCAACTCCAGTCATTAGTGGGACCTACCTACGTCTAGCTGTTACGCGCTGCCATAGTATCGTTTCACTGTGGTATTGAAATTAGCGGCGACTTTTAGTTAAACTTAAGGTTTTTATTTAGTAGATATTTTGACATTGAAGGAAATATAAAAAAGCAATGATTTTCGGTCTTAACCTTGAAAAGACTGTATTTTTTAAATATTACTAAATTAATAGGTAATTTATGTACGCATCTGTATACTATCTATTAATGCTTTTATAAAAATCATCAAATGTAAATTATTATAATAAATGAAATAACAATTAGGTTCATCTTATTCAATCATTATATTTAGAAGTAACGAGAACAGAAGAAAACAGAAAAAAATATATAAATATAGGTTACATTTATATTTTTAAATACTTATTTACTTTTTACTTTTTTTATACTTTAAATACTTATCCAACTTTGAAATATAAGAAAATCTGAAATTTCTAATATTTAAAAACCTTCTCCATACCTTATGCGTATGTTAAATAATATTGAACATTATCCCCACAAAATTTCTGATATGTTAAGGAACAATTCATAAATATCAACGAGTAACAAATATGCATATTTTTACAGACTTTTAAAGACATATTAGAAAGTAAAAAAGCCACTGAAAGTAATTCGATATTTAATTTTATAACAATTTAAAATTAATTTTAAATTCAGTTTCTTAATTAAGAATAATTAGTATTTTTAAACTGCTTATATAATTTGACCTTTATAAATTTCAATTTAACCTAAAGTACCTACACATGCATAATTTATTTATATTATTGTTTTTTTTACCGACTATTGAAAAAAAAAGTTAATTAGATTGTAATAAAAGATAGAAGAGAAATGTGGTGGTGTGAGAAAGTCTATGTAGCCCTTACTTATTTTGAGATGAACTATTTATAAAATACATGGATATCTTAAATCCAATATTCCCTAAAATTAACTAAAAAGAAAATTTATTTCAAAATTAAAAATAAACAATAAAGACTTATAAATAACAGTAAATCTATATCTATTCTTCAAGGAACGATGAGTTACTAATTTACAAAAACATATTAATTAAAATATAACCAAAAATCCTTAACATGATTGGGAATTTAAGTATGTAAATAATTATATTTTAACAATTATATTGTAACAGCTAACCACTTTTATATTACTATTATTACAAACTAGCACAAAGAAATAAAATAAATAAAATAAGTCGCAAAGAATCCACAAGAATGCAGGTCTGTCCGCAGCCTCGCAATTATGCACCCTTTGAGGGTGTTGTGGTGGGAGAGGTGGTGGGGGTTGGGAAGTGGGAAGGGGGTTGCAGGTGGTCGTTTTATTACTTTGTTTGTATTTAGATTTGATGATTAGATATACGTTGACGCGCCGCTGATACGTGCTTAGAAATTAAGTTCTTAGTCGCGCATTTACCATTGTTAGAGTTTTATAAAACACGTTATACAATATTATTATACAAGAAATCATGTTAAATGTTCCCTTTTATAGTTTATGCTATTTTATATTTAAATTTAAACAGATATGTTAAACACCGATTAGTGAAAACGATTCATAAGCAATAAAACGTAAATAAAAATAGAGCCTTATTTATACGTAAAAGATACGTCTTGAGAATTCCCGTAATAGCCTTAAGAGGATTACGGAGCGGTCAGTAATTTGAGTGATCGTAGTAATAAATAACGTTCAACAAGATAAATGTATCGGGATATCTCGAGAACACTGAAACCTCGAACGACTTAACTAAATTACACATTTGGCTGGATTTATCTTTATTTGTACTTTATATTTGCGACTGAAGTTTATTATATGGTTAAACGTTTAATTACTTAGAACTATTCTATAATATATTAGTATCTTACTAATAATTAAATTAATAGAAATAAGATACTAATTTATTACTTTCTGCTTCTTTCTTAACTCTACCTACCTCTAGAAAATTGTTGCTGCAAAGTTCACATATAATTCGATGTAGGAACACCATGTTCAACCCTTAAAAAATATATATATAAGGTATATATTATGTCAACTATAATATTAAATAATTATATTTGAATAACTTATTAATCGGGAACTCTTCTTTTCCCTTAATTAGATGATGCATCCTACTTTTCTATATAATTATGTAATAATGTTTGGACAAATTACACAAATTGTTCTAACCCCTAAGTAAGCAATTGTTTTGCTTTTATTAGGGGTTTTGACAACGATACGAATACATAGAAATATATATTTTAAATACTGACAATATATTTAATATACGACCAAACCCAGAAATACAGACATCTATGCTCATCACATACATGCTTGTCCCTGTCTGGAATCGAACCCGAGCTCCGTTGCGCCACTATACGTTAGGCGTCTGCACTAACCACTCGTCAATGCAACGGTTAAAATATGTATAATTATAGAAGTATTACAATAAAAGGTCGCTAATAATTGTATTATTGAATCGTTATTTCTAACTAAGACGAGGACAGATGTTTATAATATCTAACAATGGCGGCGTGACGGGCCGTCTGTCCGTCTGTCACGATAACAATAACGTTTTTATATATGACAGTTTGTTATGGAGTAGATCATATCTCCAGAATGCCTTGTTAGTAGACTTTAGTAATTAATTTATCAATATTTGTCGATAATTACAGTTACTTATTATTGGATCTATTTTTAAATATTATAGTAATAGGTTGATATATGGTATATTTATTATTAATTTTAAACTGACTATACAGTTGTTTTATGTGAGTCTTAATAATATCGTCACAAAACAGAACAAGTGTTTGTGTGGACTGAATTGTTTGAAAAGTATATTGTCAAACAAAAATTAAGTGCTCTTGTTTATTTTTTTGTTTGTTTTCTCTCTTTACGTCTTGAGTGCCGACTAGCCTTCTAAAGAACTCTAAACAATGTCTCTGTCTAGAATACTTCTTTTGAACATTTTGATGACAATGGCATCAAATGTACGTCCAAAAATGACATAAGAATGATGTTGAAATGTTTAAATTATGTGAATTTATTTATTTTTATTTCGAATCTCTGACCCAAACGTAAATGTTTTAAAATCAGGAAGACTTTACATATTCTTGTGTTATTGAGTATCTGTCTGGTAGAGATAGTCCTTAATTATCGAATAAACAAAATAAAGTATTCTAGATACTTGCACACTGATCTCATGATAGAAAGATAATAGGTAAGCTTAATAAAAACAGAAACACAACTTGTTAGTAACCAAGTTTGACTTGCGTGATTTTTTATTTTATCTTATAAATTATAGATAATCACTTTATATTTCAATTCATGTAAGTTACTTTATACATATTAGGCAGGTAGATCTAAAATTACATTATAAATGGTGATAACAGATAATAAACTTCAAGTTATTTTAAACAAATAATATGACAGTTTACATTTTTAATAGTAGTTTTCCTAATATAATAAAATATAAATATAAAAGCAGAGGAGTAATTGAAGCTAACGTTTACTTTAGTGTTTCATTAAGTACCTACTTAAATATCATTTTCGTATAAAAAAAAAAATATTTGTTTATTTATTTAAAATGAACATTTATATCAATGAGACTTGAATTAATGTGTGTTTTGTTACATGCTTCTAGCATCTAATAGTATATATAATCTTATATTTATACATTTTTAGTAGGTACCTACTTTGTTTAGCATATATAGCTACCTATAAATAGTAGAACTGTAATAACATAATAACATATTATACAAATGCGTTCGCCAAATAATATAATCGCCCTTAGATTTCTTTTTCAAAATCAAAGTCAAAATTCATTGTTTTTTTAATAATATTTTTGTATTATTAAATCTATTTATTTATAGTTTAATTCCGAATTGTTATTTCGAAAGCCATTAGCCTCAAACAAGAGAAGGCTTCGATAGAAAAAGTTACTAGCTAACCTCCATAAGCTTAAAGCTTAGCTTCGATAGAAAAAGTTACTAGCAATGAGACTATGAAAAAACTTCTACTATTTTTTCAAAATACAAACAATGCATAAGAAGTTTCCAGCCTAAATCCACATTGCTATTGAGGAAGCCCGTACTCTATGAACTGCGACGGCTGTCAAGTCACGGACACACAGACAACACCAACATACTTATGTATTTGTAACTTATACATAGCACCTGGTTAGGTTTAATCTCTAATATATTGTTAAATAATAAATTATGTCTTAACATCAGTAGTTAGTGGTAGTATAAAGTATCTTTTGTATTTTTTTAATAATAATACTATCATTTTATTAATAAATAGATCTACTTGCGAGCTCTATTTAAATTAAACATGTTTTTTTAATATATATTTAAATTTATATAAATATAGAATGAAATAATATATTTTTTTTAATTTAAAGTTTAATTCATAAATTCGTTGAAATTAAAATACGTAAGATTTTAATTTTAAAAAAATATATGGAGTCAGAAATAGGTCGGCTCTATTAGTTAAATAGAAATTCGCATCTCAAAACAATTTCTTTTTTCTTGCAACTAATTACATATTATTTTTTGGGAATATATTTCTTTTCCGGCTCATTTTAAGTAACTTCGTAGTTAAATTACTGCAATCAAACTATATCAAAGATGTATGTTTATGTACGCAAATGTAAAGAAAAGGTTTTATGTAATCGATAGTGAAATAAAAACGTTTTCGTGGACACTTTAAGGCGTATTTATTTATTGAAATTTGAAAGTAACTCTATTTCATATTTTATTTCATATTTTATTATAACGCTACTAGTATGGTAGTTTCATATTTTATTATAATCTACTATATTTATCACGGTAGATACCAAAATTGAAATAATTTATATATAATCTTATTTTTTTCTATGATTATTTAATAATTATTATTTAAATATTTCATTAAAAAAACTTTTCAAAACAAAGTCAATGACAGATTGGGGATCCAATTTTATAACTTTTATTGTTATATCAAAATGTTAACAATATATGAAGAAAAGAAAAGTAGCGCTTTAATAATTATATCCTACCTATACTTAACAACAAATTATTTTAATTGAATAAGATCTAATATTAATATTTTTAATTTTTTTTTTCAAAGTCAAGAGCTACAAGATCATTAGGTATTTATTTTTAGGCTAATATTTGTTATCCAGATATGTAGGTACCTACTCAGGTACTTTGTTTTCTCACTAGAAGGTATTTATATATTCTCTAAGAGAAAGATATTTTTGAATCTAGTAAAACTGAAGAAATATATGATTTTAACTGTATAAATATCAAACCAAGTTTTAAAAGATTTTGTGTTTATTCATATTATTAAACCTCCCTGTTGTCAATCATTAAAAAATATAAGTGTTTATGATAAGGGTTTGGACCGACGGCATAATGAAGGAACCTATTTTATAAAACATAGAGAAAACAGATATGTTGTTGTAAACACAATTATCACCCATCAGGTACATGACTTGAATCACTGTTGCTTAACCATTGTAATGTAGATGAAGCGGTAGAAAGAATGTATGAAGTAGGTACTCTAAGAGCTTAAAAATCTAAGAAAAGAACTGAATATCTATATGCTATTGAATTTGGTTCACAATTTTTCAATACGGATAGGACGGTAGGACGGTAGGACTTTCAATACGGATAAAATATTGCTTCAAAATAACAGAACATATTTATCGGTTTATAATTACGTGCTTATGCATACCTATACCTATGCATGCATTATGCATACACATAAGTAAGAATTTATCTCCATTAGGTACTACTTAAAAATAATCTATGGTATCTAACATAAGACTCTACAGTGAATTAAATAAGAAATAGGTAATCAATCAAACATGTAATCCCAAGAAGAATCGGGTACATTTGATAATATTGCAGTTGATCTAAAAGTTCCCTCAGTATCATTATCTATCCGAGTACGGAGGTCGTTACTTCAAAGAGAATGTATGCACTCATTAATTACCAGACGCGCTGTCTGCATGTCCGTTTGATTGATTTTATAGATGTAGAGTCGAGTTATAGGTGTAGATTTGTTTGAGGCTTGAAGTATTTTCATGAGTCAATTTTTGTTTGATTTTATGAACTATATTCAAAATTATAACTTATGAAAATATAATTATGTTGAAAAGATACCATATTAATGTATTTTAATTCGAAAGTTGAAAGCATGCAACAACAATAATTTTCAAAATCATTATGGTAAAAGATAAATTCTCATCATATTTAATTATAGCTTCTAAAAAAATCCTAACACATTCAGTCATGTTTACAAAACAAGAGCACTAAGCCTCCAACAACCTGCGAACAATCATGCGCCGGAGCACGCTGAAAGGACACCGGCCACAAAGCGACGTATCATACAAGCGTTCAATTACATGGTGGGTAGGTAATGATTGATAATGGGACATTATACACTCGTGTGAAATCACCGACGAAAATTAATACTCCCTCTAGCCCATTGAGAATAACTAAATAAGGCGTAGGACACACCGGCTGGGAAATTACGCGCCTATCCACCTGCCGCAGATAATACGCGCCGGACCGGCTCCTTCCCTCCCCCCCGCATCTCTCACCCCGCCCGCTACCCGCACCGGAGCTTTTCATTTCTACAATTAATCAAAATTAAATCAAACCACCACAATGCAAACTATTTTAAAATGTAATACAATGAAATACAGTCGTCTTTTATACGACTTTACATTGAGTAGGCGTGTCCCCCGCGAAGAAATCTGGCCAATAGAGTGCGGTAACAAAATATCCGTATTGGCTATTAGTAGGCCCCGCCCGCCCGCGCTGGGGGGTTGCAGGTTCGGTTCCGAAAGGTCGTAGAACGCGCGCGCTCAGCGGGGCTTGCGACATTCTAGTCATAGCGCTGCGGTCGCCAGCTCAGTTCGACAAGGGCGTGGGAGCTTACCGGAGGGTTGTGAATTACGATGTTTCGGTAGTGAGCATTCGAAGCCTGTGTTCCGAGGGGGGTTTTCTCGTTTTTACAAAGCGCCGGGCGGCGCCGCGGGCAGAAGCGCTCCAGACGCCGCGGTGAGCGCTCGTGTCGTTTTTCTTAAAAAATACGCGATCTCACATTTTCGCGACTTTTTGCCAGTCTCGAAATTTTATTTTTATTTTGAAAATAATGCTATAAATCTTTATTTGCATATAAATAATAATAACCCTCAAAGAAGACTTGCCAAATAAGTGTGATATCGAACTTAAGTGAGTTTAGAAGAATTTATTAAGTACAAAAAACAAGACGACATTGTGATATATTTAATAATAATGAAGTGGAGCATCAATATAGCGATGAAAATTTGTTAAGACGCGAGCACATCAGCGGGCACGATGCAAGCTATGAGCGCAAACGCAAGCGCGCCGCGAGCGCCGCAGCGGTCGCCCTTCGCGATACAAGAACTGCTCGGACTTTCTGACAACCGGGACTCCAGAGAAAGATATTTCGAAAACCGAGATGGGGACAGGGTTCTAAACCTGTCAGAGAGCAGAGAGCCCCGATCGGCATATACACCACAGTTTCCGCTGCCGGCATCCGTGGCCAGCCGAGTGGCTTACGCTGCAGCTTTCAACGCGCAAGCCGCTGTAGCAGCCGCCTTCCTACCTGGACCTCCACTTTTACACCCACCTCCCGGTGAGTTAGCGGCATATACTAATAGACTATAAGATTCGCGCTTAATATAATAGGATCCCTTATAATCCCGGGATGAGCCATAGCAGTAGTTGTTATTTAAGTACTACGTTATTTTACCCGTTATTTTATTTGCTCCACACATCTTAAATACCAAATAATTTCGCACATCACATTTGCGTATCTCGTTTTCAATACAACAGCTTTGAATGCTGTCGCCGGCGGCTGTTAAGCGTGTTTAATTAGCGTTTTTTCTTTATTATAATTAGCTCTTTGGGCCAGACAATGCTGCTTTGTACGAGCTGTCGGCTGCCGCGGGTCGGGTTTCGTACGCACACCCGCCAGTGTGCACTCGACCTTAAACGCGCAAATTCAGTTAGAGCTTAGATAGGTTCAGAATTTAGACCAGAAAATCTCTTGAATCAAAGATACTGCTAATCGTGTAAATACTATACTTACATATAAATTATTGTAAAAAGCATTTGCAACCTACTACTGAATGATCGGTAGTTTTTGTTAATTACATACTTTTTAATATTAGGGAAAATTAAACATTTGCATAATTATTTTATAGACATTTATCTGTCATTGAATATCTTTTTCTTTAACCTTGTATTAGATACCTACTTCCCGATTATTCTTAATGTGATAAGAAATTTACCTAGGTTAGATTGGTACGTTAAAAACATATAATAAATATAAATCTACTAACAAATTTGAAACAAACCTAAAATTTACCAAAACGAACTTTACAAACTGCCAATGCCTAAACCTAAAAGATAAATAATATTAAAAAAAATAGAAGGAATTACATTTCCATTCTAGATTTAGTTAAAATTGAAATATTGTGTTATACTTCAGATAATAAAAGTTTATGTAGGTTTATGTTTTAGGGTAAATTTAAGATTTTAAAAATAATTTTAGCTATTTGCAATTTCAAAACATGACCACTAACACTGCTGAGGTATTTTCATAGATTTAGTGAAGTTTATTTATTACTTTAGATACTTAAGGATGTAAAGCTTTCTTATTTAAAAGAGTTAGCTTATTATAATGAAAACATTTTTAGTTTTTCGATAACACAAGATAAACTTGCAAGATAATATATTTGCTCATAAATACTATTTAATATATAACTACTTATTATTCCCATTAGGTAATGTTATAAGCACTAAATTTTGAACCTAATATTATTTATTTAGTTTAAGAGAGTTTAAAACAAAAATAATTGTCGGATGGTAGAGTAAGGTCCGTGCCGACGGCTCTGTATTTTTAAACTTGAGTGTTGGTTATGTTAACTTACATTATACTCATTATGTGCAAGGAATAACTATAATAGTTAATATTATATTTGATAATAAAAATTAATTTGAATATTTTTAAACCTTTTAAAAATATTTTCTTAGGTACCTCCTAGTTTGATTCAATTAACTAATTAGATGTCTAATTTATTATGCAATATAATAAAATACATTACATCTATAAAATATGAATCAAAGATAATATTAATTTAATTAATAAATCATGAACTATTGGAATATTTTATATTAAACAACTAATAAAGTTTCATTTTTTATAATCCAAGATTTAAAACTTTTAAAAGGCTACACATGGACTTCCACAAGGTTTTTAAAATTATATTACAATTTAAAAAGTGCTTCACTGTTCTATTTATAATTTAGTTTTGGATTTTACCTTTTATAGATTCTAAAATAGATCTTTTATAGATCCTAAGTACATACATAGGTAAGGATATGAGAGCACTATAATTATAACATAATGATTTTATAACAATTATTATTGTAGAGTTGTTTGTTTATGAAAAACTTGTAGCTAAAAATCTATGAACTCGTAATATATCAATGATATAAGTTTTAATGTACAAGTAAGCAAATATTTTCAATTTCAAATCAATAACATGCGTACACGCCGGTAACTCAGCAACTCTCTCGCGGCGCCCGCGCAGACTTCTTTATATTATTATTACTAGCGTGCGATATATAACAACTTTTAGTTTCGCCTCTATCAAGACAATGGATTTTAAAATAGTCAGCGTTCTATTTAATTCCAACCGGTATAATGTTAGATTTAAAAAAAACAATAAAGCATAAGCAGTTACTTTTATTAAAGGAATCAAAAGCTGCCAATTATCTTTTTTTAAAGAGCTTTTAATAACAGGACCACGCCAGCTCCATTATATCAATAACAAATCTGTAATAGATTTGGGTATAACATTTTATTACATTATTAATAGCTTGAGAATTATATATAAATAAATAGCATTTAAAACGAAACCTATTTGACTTCATAAGATTACTAAAGTGGTAATATAGTTGATATAACAATAACATCAAGTATATTCAAAGAAAACTCTATCAGTAAGTCTTTTTCTGTTGTATTCTTCTATATTCAGTAGTGGTTCTTTTTTCTGCACAGGAGAGCATACTCTATGTATTCAAAAAAAAACAACTTCTTAATGCTTTTTATTAATAACTATTAGGTACTTATTAATGTTTATTATAAAAATCTTTTATTCTATAATTGTTAACATGGCTCTGACTCTATCACAATTCAGTTATTTAATTATAAAATATTATTTCAATTTCTTCAATCGCAATAACTTAAGGTAATTAAAATAGATCAAGGTATTTTATTTTATATAGTCAGTATCGATTTGAGTCCACTTTTTATATTCTGTGCAGTGTGTTGAAGATTACCTACTTTTGATACATTTTGTATTGCTAAAGATTTCTTCCATTGTCGCTATAATGTTTTTATTTTATCAGATTTTTTCTTTTCTTCTATGTCGAATATTTATAACAAGATATTATATAAATAATGGTTCTATTATAGTTGAATATATTTTTGAGTATCATCAGTAGGTTACTTGTTGTTCTCTTGAACTGAACCGTAGATATATTAATGATACCTTTATTAGAAAATTATTTGACAGATGAGTTTAAAGAATATTACATATTAAACTTAATATTTATAGGTTCAATAAAGGAAGTAACTTCTACATCTTACTTGAATGTTTTGATGTCACGGTAGGAGCAATAAACACTCGGCCCACATCTATGAGCTAAACATTCTAGAACAAAACTCTACAAAACGAGAACCTTAAATAACCAACACAGGTAGCACAAAGACTAACTGACCAAAGATATCAGTTAACCTATTATCAAACAGACAAATCTGAAATCCTTTATCCAGCCTCCATTGTGCAGTATAAAGGAGTATTCTCAGAGGTGTGAGCACTCAATGTCTTGTCTTTTCTTTTGAGAGCGAGTTTTTGCCCCACTTTGTGAGGTGTCGCTGATTGTTTGACATGTGTTCAGTGACTACAGCTTTATTATTATTAGTGAGGTTTTGTCTAGCTCTTGTTTGTTTTTGGCTTTAGATTCAACATATTCAGTACTAAGACGGAACAGTCTATTACAGTGTAAGACTTAATTTACAAGACTATGTGAAGCAAACTCATCTGTCTGTCATATTTTTGTATTCGAAATTTGTTTCAAATCCTCTAGTAATGTTACAAGAATACAATTTGATTCTTGTTACAATTAGAACTTTTGAGCATTGATCAAAATAAGTAAATTTAGGAATAACATGTATTGCAATAAATTATATTAACAACATAGAAAATCATATAAAAGATATCTTACTTAAAGTAGGATTGTTAGTATTTTGTGACATCAGCTGTAGTTATCGATTCTGATGGTATCTAACAAATTAGACAAGCAAATTACACACGGGCCAGCACCCCAAGACAAATGTTTGAGTTCAAATTTAATTTACTTCTTAAAATACTCTCCTTAACAGTTTCAATAATTCACTTATTAAAAACATCATAACCATAACATTGAATAATCAAACAAACAATTCATTAAACAATACAATTTTTATACCTTAAAACGTTAAGTCAATATAAATATTTCTTAGTTCCAAGCCTCACTCGGTTCCCGGCTCCGCCCGCAACTACTATTCTATTCTCACACACACATTCATGTGTGTCATGTTTATGTGTGCAGTTAACCCTTCCTCGTAGAACCAGTTCCGAGGTGGTCGAAGTCATCAACTTATGATTTGCATGTAACATAAAATTTAAAAACCCATTCCACATGAGAATTTTATCATGGTAATTGAACGGAATGATTTTTCATATAATTCCTTACAGATATGATTTTGAAAATGTAAAGATATTATCATTTGAATATTCAAAAATGTAGAAACCGTTTATATTTACTATCGATGCATATAATAATGAAAGCAACCCGCCGTAGCGTGTGACATGAGTCAAACGTCGCGATAAGATCCGCGTGGAGGTGTGAATGAGAGCTCGCGGATATTAGCCGAGTACCGACAGCAAACAAATAACTACTTTGAGACTTTTGTTGCCATATGTAGGTAAATATATTCCTAACGAATCTCATACTTAACAGTGATTCAAAATTGAAGATATTTGAGACTAGAATACTGAAATAAAATAATAGGTAATTTAATTTATCCAGATACGTTTTGTAGTTTTTAATTAACATTTTATTCTTATTTTTTTTCTTAACATTAACCACGATCACTTTTTTATATTTAACGCAAAATAATGTAGTTACTTAGAAGTTATTTCAAAGATTTATTAATCAATAAGTACATGTACCAAAGATATATTGAAATGAAATCAACATCATAAATTTGCTGGTATAGAAAACTATTTTAAAATCCTATTCTAATTTCCATGTTTTTGCGGACTGTACAGTGGTAATACAGAAGTCATCTTTTCATAGAAACAAAAGTCGTTCTATGCGTACGAGGACAGTTTAGGTATTGTTGGTGAACGGCGACTACCACCGCTAACTATAGGTCTATTACTAGAACATTATGACTATAATTAATTATTATATCTGTATTAAATAATCAAATAATGAAGATTAAGAATCACATTTGTCAAAGTATGAGGTTATAGTTTATTAAAATATGTGTTAGTAAAAGATTGCGTTAGCTAGGTACTGCTAGGTACTGCTAGCCTTGATAATTGTTTTGTGAATTGGATGTTTTCGCTTGAATATTTTGTAAATATTTTTTATTATTAACTAATATTATGTGAGATTTGAAACTGTATTATTTTATTTCTGTATTAGTACGCTAACTTCATAATACATGTTATTTCGAAACCTTTTCTAAATCTGTTTCTATTTGAACAATTTTATAATAATGTTTATCTTTATAAAACAACAAATAACATTAAAATTGAAAACACTGTGCAATGTATATTATAAAATCAAAATAATTATATCTGTTAAATTTAATAAAACAATAAATATATGTTAGATATATTTATTACTAAGTTTGCTTTAATTCACTTTTCAGTTGTTTTCATTATTCAATAATCAGCTGTGTTCAGAAATGTATGGTACCTGAATCAGCTATTACAGCATCTTCGCAGTTTAACTCTATTGCCACAACACTGGTTAATTTAACATCAAATTTACTATTGATACTAGAGTTCAGTTTGAGGTTGTATTTCTAGAAATCGGAGGTTCGATTTTCGTGTTGATTTTTAATTGTAATGTAATAATTCCAATAAACATATAATAACAAATACACAACTAATAAATAATGAAATTTAATGTCAAATTACATATACATTATGTTATATTTCTCATATATTAATATTTTATTTTATATCTCTTTTAGAGCAGGTATTACCGGCTGTGTCTCTCGTACTATGTGGAGTCAAGCAGTATCGAGAAGAGTTGAATTTAAATATTGACTATCATTTGAATAAATTTTTAGCTATTTTCAGAATTCCTTACGATGCTAGTTTCTCAATATCATGGCGAGGCTATCTAATGAAATGGTCTTTCTATCTTATTTACGTCATTACAAATAATTACAAATTAATATTTAATGATTTAAGATAGTAATGTTTTTATGCTCTTTTTGTAAGGTAATGTAATACAGAATATTTAAATGATTAAATAACAATATTGACTTTGAAAATAACATTTCTTTAGAACAAGCTGTTGCTTCAGTTTTCATTTGTAGAAGTTATATCGATCTCAGTTACGATTTTGTGTCTCAGAATATTTAAACTGCATGTGTTTACAGATATAGTATATATAGTAAATGTTTAAACATATGACTAAATTAATAGCACTATTTCAGTAATCAATAAAGACATTACTATATATTAGTATTTGCCTGCTTGAACAATAATAATTTATAATAAGATTACTTATTGTTTATTGTAGAGGTATGAAATAATATAATTATTATAATTATTATCTTACATCAAATCAGCAATCATTAAATCATTACCTATACATAGAGACATAGGTAATCATATAGATATGTAGGTCATTTACAACAATTTAAAAACCTAATTAGTGTTTTTAAATTGAACCTTTTTTTCAAACTAAAACTAGTGAAGTATTATTTGATTTGGATTTCAATTCAATTTTAAAAGCAATGTCAATTATTTGGTTATATCATAAACAATTTCGATTTAAGTAGATTATGTATTTATAACGATCGAAACGCAATGGCAACGAGCGAAATGGAGTTATAAGCGGATAATAGTAATGTTAATTAAAATACTTTTTTACTTATATATTTTTCCTGTATTAAATAATCGTACGCTAGATTTGACATCATGTCAGACCTAACATTCAAATTCAGAACAACAATCAGTTGATCAAAAAACAATTGACCCGTGTGAGGATCGAACCCACATTGTTTTTCTCTACGTTCAAAGCCACACAACCACTACACTAATAGGTCTTCTTTATTATCATTCAAACGATGTACAAACAAACAAAGCAACACAGACATTTATTACCCGGGTGTAAGGTTAAAAGACGATAGAGATTTTCGCAATTTGTATCCGAACACAAGTTCCATCCAGCAATTGGAGGAACATGTCCGGGTGTGTTTCCCGGGTGTTAATATTTGTGCAATTACTCAGTTGCTCATGCACCCGCAGTAATAATACCGGGAGACGAGAGCGCTCTGACACCTCCGCACAAAGCCACCGCCCCTAATAGCTAGTTTCCTAAAGCTAGCTCTGTTCCCGGTTATGTTTGGGGTTTCTAGATATTTTTTTTGTCTAGAAAATTATTTATAAAATTTGGGGAATTTTAAAATGTCTGCATATTTTTGAGTAAGCTGTGAAGGACGTAACTCAAGTATTGAGAAATCAATCAATCATGATTTTTTGATTTTGTTGAATATAATTTTAGTAGCATTAGTAAAGCTATATTTTAATGATTACATTTCAATTTTGGTTGCTGGTGATTTCTATCTAGTGATTTCTGACCGCATAGCAAAAAATATGGTGGTGCCACAGTTGAAGCGTTATCATTGAAAATATTTTCAGCGCAAACACAAACAAACAAATAAACATTTCTTTTAGTCGTGCACCAACTAACGCTTCGACAGATCTGGTTCAAATTAAAATCCTCTGTCTCAGCAATAGAGTTCAGATTCAGCCCGCGCAGCGATGCCTCCCTCGCTTCTAATTAGCCTGAAAACGAAACTATCCTGTCGGCATTTGAATTTACACTTTATTTTTTGAGTAGTTAGATTTACATTGGAGTGGGCACGTCCTAACAATAATAGAGGACACTCGACCTCTCGGCGTCGCGAGATTTCCCGCGGATTTTACTTTTTTCTCCGAAGTGCTACTGTAGGAACTGTTTGTATACTCACCAAGACATAAAAGGCCCCCAAACTATGTTTTCTCCTGGAGTGCCCTAACACTTCATCCTCAAGTATTGGAGCGGGACACCAGTCCATAAAATACCCCTAAGGATTTCCAAGAAACTCCCTGCTTCTTAGAAAGTCACGATTCAATTGGAAAATAAATTTACATTCGACAAGGCCTTGGCACTTTGATAGCTCCACTGCAAAAGCTAAAAAAATAATGCGATTAACAAAATATAGGACGGTTCTACTTATTTTGGCTGCTAGATATGAACGAGATATACAAACAGTATTTTTTATGGTAGACTGTAGCGTTTCAATACTTACATCAAATTATAATTTATCGATTAACATTTCTCGAATCATAGCCTTATAACGAGGGTTTCATACAATTTTACTTTTGGCAAGCATTTTCGAGTCATAGAGACGTCCGTCCCTTTCTAATGCACTGAACTTTAACATTCTCCCTCTTACTTCCTCTCGGAAAAGTCGGAAGCAACCGATTATGATAATGCTCCCTCGGTCTGAATATAAATTGGGCGGTTATTTACAATGAGTTATTTAATTCCAGCACTGTATGATCTTATTATGGAAATTTTATTAACGCTCATGGATTATTATGTAGTTATTTCTGTGCTTCGCGATAATTTGAGCACTCGACGACTTGGACGAGGCTTAATAATATTAAATTAAATTACTGATGGAGTTTTTGTTTGTAATTAAACATTTTACTGACACGTATTTATATATACTGTATGTATTACTTCCGATATGAAGTTATTAAAATGTGATCTTTAATAAAATGATTCGTAAAAGATGATTTTATATATTTTTTTAATTCAATTGAAATGTAATTGCAAATGTGAGCAAACATGTACAAAACAGAGACGAGTATCGCATTACGAACAAAAACGGTGACATTGAAGTCTTATTTCAGATCGTAAACGCTCCGAAAAATCTATAGGTACAGCCACCCCCGGCCCTCGTTTTGGACTTTTTAACCTAAGATGGCTTAATTTTCTTCAGCCAGCGGTTATTCCTTTAAAAACTCCATTAGGACGGGGCCTTTGCGACCCGGGCCGTCGCCTGGGGGTTGGGGGAGGATGGGGAGGGGGGAGGTTACGCCGGATTAGCATTTAGAACTCGGACAATACATAGAAGCGTGTTTTTCGCGAGGGGATCCGATGACTGGTTTGTTTAGAGTACTCACCGCTCGCTGCTCACTGCTACAAGTGCTTAATTACGAGCCGAATTTGAAGATTGTAATTGCATGTTTCCATTTTTTATAGCGATTTTAATTTGTAACAAATGAATGCTTAGTCTGCTTAGCGCGACCCCCGCTAACATACCTCCAATTAATATAAGAAAATTATATTTCATTTTTATTTATCAAAATGTTATTAAAAGAAACAAATAACCATGAATATTGTTTTTCAAATTCAAAACAGTTAATATTTAAGCCGGTTTTGTTAAAGATTTTAGGGGATTTTTTATAGAAATGACAAAAAGTTGAAGGTTCTATAAGGCTAGTATCTATAAGGCAGTTCAATTGGGCCGAGCGCGGAAGAGCTGCAGGCGAGCGACCTGCGGTAATTACCTCTGTGTCACATCACTCTGCATTAATGAACTCATAAATGGCAATTATTTTAACTTACTTTATACACTTAGCTGGCAATAAACTCACTTTATACCTGTTTAAGTTATTATTTTCGTATTTCAAACTTATCCAGAAAGACTAGAGAAAGAAATATTTTTTGATTTTATTTGAAGTATAAGTATTATTCACAGTTATTTAATTTGATTGACAAGTGCTTTTTATGTAAAGATTGTATCAGCTGTTTGAATAAATAGGGACCATTGCTGCAAATAATAGATTGGTTATAGTCTACTATGTAATTGAAAATAAAATATAAGGATATTTCATTACGTAATGAATGTAAATAACGAGATATTATTGACAAGCTAGTTAGGTCCAAGTGTGCCCTCAGCTTATACAAAATCGTTTCAGTCTGTGTTGTATGAAGTCGCTATTTTCTTATTAAGCGCAAGTCGAGGCAATCCGGACTTAATGAGCGCCGCACTGAGCTATATTCTGTTCCTCACTGATAGAATAATTTCACAATAGGGCTGATAAGGCCAATAAGGCTGATAATCGCATGACATTGTGGTTGGTAAATGCACGTGTGAGCCTCTATACGTCCCGTGCCAGCCAAACTTTTAGTAATCAATTTTGAGCCCGCTGAAATAATTTCTTATTAAGTACTGATGGAACTCTTGTATTGAATAAGATATCTAATAGAATTGATTATGTTGCTTGTTTCGGAAGTGTTTTCTTCACAAGTGTAGATATTTCGTATGCAGTGGTCGTGAATTAATTGTGTTGAACACATTACTGAAGTCGGTCAAGGCCTCGTTCCGCAGTGGATATATGTCTCAGGAATGTTCATTTCTTTGTTTAATTATATTTCTGCCATTTCTTTGTTTAATCTATGTTCTTATAACATATTCTTGTTAAAGAAAGTTTTTTTATTTATGTAAGGTACCTTTTTATATGTGAAATGATAATGATTTGACAAATGTAATATTCAAACTGCGTAATTAGCACTTTTCAAAGAATATAAAGGACTTGGAGACATAAATTCAAATATTGATTTAATTCGCAAAGCGTTAGTTTGCTCTGCCCCCGACCGACGAGTGCGCTGTGTCGAGAAATACAAGAACATGTTAATTTTCCTTTTGTTGCAGTCGTGTAATTAAACTCAACTCTACTACTCTAATTATAAGGTATTTTTTCCAGTCAGCTCCGCACAGTGTCATAGAGATACACGGAAGATCAAAGGTGTTCTGGCAATCGGTTGTTTTTATCGTTTTCTCGAGACCTCCTCATCACCCCGTGTACATGTGTAATGAACAGCCTAAATTTCGAATCTCAATTATTCGGTTTCAACTACTCGTTCTGCTCTTGAGCAAATAGCGCCCGTGAAATTACTTACTTGGCAGAAAAATAATTACTAAAATTCAGTTAATACCACGCCGTAGTAGGTATTTTTTTTTCTTTATAAAACTCTCTTAGATATTATTAAATCTGTTGCTATGTTTTCAATCTGAAGACTAATTACTTAGTTTGCAATAAAAATTAAGGTTGAATAAAAATACTTTATAAAATGTAAATTTCTCTTAAATCAACTTTGCTTTCATGAAAAATGAAAGGCTTGGCGTTCGCTTAAACTATTTAAATTGCAATAGACCACGTGCCTTCTGTAAAACGATATCAAAACCAAGAAAAATTGGTTTAACAATACCCTGAGCGTCGCTCCCGGCGGCAGAGCCTCGCGCCTGCAATAACTGTACCGACAGATGGCGACACATGTCCTGACCTCATCCTGAAACATCCAACCAATTTTCACTCTTATAACTTACACGCTAAGCATATAATCGCGTACTGATTTTTGCGAAACAACGCACCATGGGTTCATCGGGGCAGGAAGCGTGGTAGGTCGCAATAAACAGGTTTCATATTGCACGTGGCCAAAATATGTTGACCTTTCGCCATTAGTACAATTTCCCTCCATGCTTCCAAGGTTGTATGAAGAAGGAGGGGCAAGGTGTGTCACGCTAGGCCGGGTCAGAGCACAGGGCTCGTATCCCCAGTGCTCACTTCACACGTTCGACAAAGGGCCCTAACTGCCTGCTATTAACACTGCTAACCCCCCCTTCCCTCTCCGGTGTTGAGTTAGTGATGTAAACAACTAATAAATAACCTCCAACTAATATCATATCTTAAAATTTGATTAGTTTAAATTCATGTTCGCTGCCGTTGGTTCAATTAACAGCTGAAAAGTGACAATGATGCTGCAATTGCAAATAATGCACTTGTAAGGCACAATTGAATCTTTGGTAGGTTTTATTAAAATTATATTTACTTCTAATCTAAATTACGATTATAATAATGAAACAAGCACAAACTTTTTTAATGTCTCAAGCAATAAATTAACGTGACAAAAAATATTTAAAGAATTCTTCGTCTCCATCACTAGACGCCTGCTGCCTGCGGCCCTTTGCCTCTGCTAATTATTCGAATACGAACCTAATTTGAAACAAAATAAGATTTAATCTCGCTTACAGTTTATTTCCATTCTTTCAAATTTCCTCTAAAGTAATTTAAATTTTAGCTGACATTAAATTAAGGTTTAAATTGCGTTGTGGGAACCCTGACAATAATTTTGACAGAGGTTCGGTGTGAAGGAGAGCTCAAAGCAGTCGCAATACAGCGATATAAAACGACAGCTTTATCAAAGCCATCAGATAAAGTAATAAGATATTAATCTACATACAATGGTCGAGGAATACGGTTTACAACAAATCAATTATATCATAAAAACCGGTAATGATAAAGATCGCTTAAACTCTATATAATTTAAACTTAAAATCCTATTTGAAATTGAGAACAAACAAACTTTGTTTATTTTCTATTCTTATTAGAATGACATTTTAAAAGTTTTAATTTTTTTTGTTTTATATTATGCCTTTTTTGTTATTTAAATAAAACAAATTGGCGTTCTTGAACAAACTTTATGTTCTTTATATACTTGCTCGTCTTTTATAGATAATTTATTGCGTTTATAATTTCTTTTGAAATAATGTATAGTTACTTACGTATTACCTAGCAATAAATTAAGTCGTAATACCAGAATAAGGATATAATCTAAACATAAATAGGTATACTCAAAACAGTTCAGTACCTTTTTTTTCTCCGAAAGGATATGATATATTTTTTGTTTACATAGTTGTTTTTCATAAAAAACAATTGTATACAGTTTTATATTATAAGTACCTACATGCCATGAATGTGTGGTTTGAGATGCAACCAATGACATAAATTAAAAAAAAACTATACATTAAAATATGAAAACTTATATACGTTGTCCTAATATTTGGAATAAAGATAATGATCAAATTTCTACAATTAGTAGAACACTGGTATAATAAACTGAACCACTACTAAATCTATGATGCTTTAAATTTAATTCTCAAATATGTATACGTATACATAATTAATATAATTGTCCAAAATAAATATTGATAAAAAATATTTAAGGGAATAAATAGCATCTATACAAGATTCGAATTTTTGAATTTGAATATGATATTTGTACTTTGCCTTATAAAATCAGTTATTACATTTTGTTTACAGTTTGTTTTATTTAATAAACTTTTAAGTGGTTAATATTAGTAAGATTAATTTATACTTTAAGTTGTATAACACATACAAATATATATTTAACATGATTTTATGATAAAACTCTATCTCGCTTTATAAACAGTTTTTTCAAATAACTCACAGATAAAGCGCAATTTATGTCTAGATTTATACAACCGGATGTAAAAAAAGGTTGATTCAAAGTCAAATTTCAATATAGGTACTTAATAATGATAATCCAAATTCAATCTTCATTTATCGTGAAGCATAAAACAAAAAAACTAACAAAATTATTTAGCAGACAAAGCTTTATTATAGATTTTTAATAATATGACTATGAATATATAATTTAAAAAGGGTTGAAAATAAGGTAACACTTATATTTAAGCTGCATCTATTTATGCTATTGTGAACACGGCATAATAATTCATTTAAAACATCACTTTCTCAGCATGCTATTATAGTTACTGCGTATTAGGTACATGACAAAGAAGTAGGCGGAGTGCAACATTAACCCTTGTGCACATTTGTTAATTTTATTCGTCAATATTGTGACAGGATGTATTGTACGTAATCCGGTGTAAAGTAGTACTTCCTTGGGGTAAGATCGTTGTTGTATCTGTCAATAGATTAAATCACTTCAATGGTTTGACAAGAAAGTTTTTTTATAGTTTTTTTTTATATTTCCACGTTGGTCGAGTGGTTAGCGCAGACGCCTAATGTATAGCGATGCAATGGTGTTCAGATTCGATTCCCGACAGAGACAAGCATGTATGTGACGAGCATAGATGTCTGTATTTCTGGGATTGGTCGTTTATTTAATATATTCTCAGTATTTATAATGTGTATTTCTATGTATTTGTATCGTTGTCTAACACCCTAACACAAGCAAATAATTTGCTTACTTAGGGGTTAGATCAATGTGTGTAATTTGTCCAGTGTTATTATTATTATTATTAATGTCAATAGGTAGTGGAGGTACCTAAGTCAGGTAAATAAAAAGAGGTGTTAGCTTAAATGTCACGATTTTAAATTATCCTAAAGATAACAAATGGTTCTGAATACCTGTATGATAAAATACTTCCAAAACCAACATTTACTGAATAATCAAATTAAAAAAATAAGCAAGGTTATTGTTGGCGCTGGCGCCAAAAGCTATTTTGACAAGTTTTTTTTGCAAAACTTCACGGAAGCCATCTTCTTGTTGACACAGGCCACTGACATTACGCTTCGGTTGTCGATGAGTTTGCAAAATATGGGAACAGCCCTACAATTTACATAAAAAAAAGAATAAGTTTGACACCTTATATGTCATCCCATTTGTATTTTTAACTTAAGGACATATTCAAATAGTGTGAAGCCGCTGTTCTATAAATAATGAACATATTTAAAAGGGCAATACGTCATCACCCTATTATTATTTTATTTTAGGTTTATATTAGGTTCTGTTATGTATTTCTTAATTAAATGAATAGAATCTTTCTATTCTTGCATCCTGACTAAACATTGAAAAAGGAATAGGTTTAAAATTTTTGTTATAAAGGTGATTGCATCTAATCTGTGTACTTGTATAAAAATATAGAATCTGACTCACTTATCCGTATCAATCCCAAAGAGTTCGCCATAGAAAGGTGAAATTTTGGAAATCTGTTCTTCGAAAATTAATCCATCAATCTTTCATTTGGTCATTTCCAAAGTCTTTTGTTTTGTTAATATATGTTTTTCCAAATTTTCTAAAACTATCTTTAAAGTATTATAATATGAAAATCAATATATCAAAAAAAAAATCATCATTAAAAATGGAAGTAAATAACTGTTTAAATGTATCCAG
The DNA here is from genome assembly GCA_959347355.1 of Napeogenes inachia. Lineage (NCBI taxonomy): Eukaryota > Metazoa > Arthropoda > Insecta > Lepidoptera > Nymphalidae > Napeogenes > Napeogenes inachia. The sequence goes on along the minus strand of OY365793.1, from coordinate 16,289,721 downwards.
AATATGATACACCTGATGGGATAAAAAAGAATGAAAATATCTGTACAGGGTTGATGAACCCCGGCTGAAAATAAATAAACAATATTTGAAAAACCAATATGAGTTATATAGATAACATTGATTTTACAAACCACAGTAGAGTCACTTGCACAAACATGCACATCTGTGGTACCGCGGATTACTATTGGGTCAATGAGCTAAGCTTATTTGATGCAGAAGCGGGGTGCTGCGGAATGCGCTGAATCGTTGGCAATAAAATTTCTATTACCTTCAACCGGCGACTTAGCGTGCATCTCAAATTATAAGAGCCCTTTTGTTCGCGGATTAGCCGCTAGCGGGCCGCGGTAATTGAAATAGCTGGAAGCATTAGACGGCTTACCACCGCCAGCCCTCGGTGACCCCCGACCCGCCAGTCGGAGGGTTAATTGGCGATTTTGCTAAAGCTCAAGTTGCACTGGTCGGCCACTCCATTGTAGCGCATTCTTGTAGGATTACAAGTTTAGTGTGACACAACCATTTTCAATTAACCAACCCCAAGTCGATTAGATATTGGTTTATTGCATTCGGATGATGCAGGTCCAGTTTACTGCGGGGAATAGAACAGTTATGGTTTGTAATTGCTTCTGTACTCAGTTATTATATTTATTATGACTACTTAATCATTTAATTTAATTATTCAATCATTTAATTATTTTTGTTGATAAAATATATATGAATCTTGAGTCAAGATTATTTGGAATTGTTTAAAAATATATTCATTATTTCTTCTGATAAAAAAATACTTACTATTTATATAATTCGATTAATGCAATAATTATAATTATAATCGGTTTTAGTAGTTAACTATGGGAGTATTATTGAATAAAGTGTTCAAAATACTATTTAAAGGTTTGGTATTGGACAGAATATACCATTTTAGAAAATAAATGGACGTTAAAATATTAACTCTATTTAAAACTAAAGGATTAAAATAAGAACTTTAGATTTAAAAGTGTTTTAAAATCCCTTTTTTCGTTACCATAAATTATAGAAGTCAAGTATAAATCAATACATTTTTTTATCCAAATAAATCCATTGAATGTATGAAACGTTGCTAATTTCAAAGACATCAATAAGTATCGTTATGTTTTGTCAAAATAAAATCAATAATTACCTTTCAATCTCGGCTGAATCAATTATATACCTTTATTACCGTAAACGCCTGTTGTGTAAAACTGTAAAAGCTCGAGCCAGTCAGGTCAGAAACGATTAACCACAATTTTTACAATGTAAGCATAGGCGACACCATTTAACAAGATAATCCGAGCACTAAAACACAGCTCTTATCACAAAGGATTAAGGCTCAATTTTGCATAGCCTTCAGGATGTTTATGGTATGCATTTCCAGAACAAGCGGCAGAACGTGAGTTGAATTTAAATGTGGTTAGCAAGATGGCGGCTTGCCCGATGCACGATTACTTGATACTCGTACGAGCCCTACCAACCTGCACTTATTAAGCGACCAATTTGAATAATTACAATGTTGTGAATTTGATAACTTGCAGGTTTTACTTTAAACACCACTTCACGTGGCTGGTTATAACCTGCTGACGTCATCGGTATGTTCTACTTATTTGTATCGGTACTGAAATAACATATTCAAATAATATTATAAATGTTGTATGTGTTAATTCGATAGGCAAAGCACATAATACATTTTGTTTGTTTGGAAAGAAAGATTTTTTATTTTAACAACACTATAAATTTATTAATAAAACAAAGCAAATACATAGAGCTAAATCGAAGAAGGTGGTGACCAAATAAGATGGACCTCAGTTATATCGGATATACGAAATGTGCTTTTGATCTAGTTTTGATATTGACTTGATATAAAATTAAAAATATTGTTTCTCTTATATGATGAAGGATAAATGATTATATTTTTAATCAAATTGTAAGGAGGAAGTTATCAGATAAGTGTTTTGGGTATTGAATATCGAATGTTCAAGTAATAGGTACCGTTTTAGTAATTTATAAAGTACTTACTTAAAATAAATCATGATTTTAATCGTTATAAATATCAATTTGAAGTAAATATTTTGACGTTATATTTAATATAATATAAAGATAGAGATCCTTAGATCAGGTTCATTTTTAACATATCCAAACAAAACATAAAATAATTACATATATTTCTCCGTAAAACAGCTAGACTTCAAAGATATTTGTAACTAAAATAATATTGATATAATAATAATTTAGGTATATAAAGCAATATTAAGGCAACACTGACCCCCCCTGACAGGGGTGGTTGGAAGGGGATGCAAACTTGCTCCTACACTAACCATTTACCACTCAAGTTAAGACCAAGAAGGGTTTCTTAATATAATGATAGATTATTACAGTTCGCAAATGGTTCTATCAGAAACGTTATTTTGTTTTGAATAGCGGAGGTGTGTTGCTTTTTAAATATATGGTCAATTTTAAGTCAACAAATGTCACGCATTTGACATTTAAACAAAAACAGATGTTTTTATATCGACTTTTGTTGTTCTTGCATATATTGAGCACTTCCCATGAATAAGATTAAAAATTTAGATGAAATGAGGATCGATAGAAGGTAAGAGACAGAGAGTTCAAGGGTGAAAGCATCGCCTTCCCCAGTTCCGTGAACATTTCTGTTAATTAAAACATTTCTTTTGATAAGGGCTCGATACACTGACAATGATCTCGGCGGACTAAATGACATTGCTCTGTGTCAACAATTGTATTTCGGGTGGTGGAGATTTAATTGGGGAGCATTAATTGTCTTGTAGGTGGGATTTGGGTTTGTATTTCGTTGTAATTAGGAAGATGTTAACAAAATTTACAAAGTAAGAGATAACCGTGAATTGTTATTAGTGTTTTATAGGATTGTATGAAACGACGGATATGATTGGATATTCCCTCTTTCAGTCTATCAGTTGATGTTGTCGATGTTTTTGTAATAACTAATATTATAATAATAAATTATAAGCATTTTTACTAAAACGTAACTAAAGTTAGATGTCATGCAGCCACTAAAAGTAAACACAAAAAAAATTGTATAAGTTCCGTTAAAAGACAATCAGGGTCATTGTCTGTATTTAGATATCAGTAGGTTACTTAAAAAACTGCCTAAATGATTTCTTGTGTCAAGTACAATAATGCAGCATTCCTAACCAAAGATTGATCTTATATTTATCATTATCATTGTCTATATTTAGATATCAGTAGGTTGCTTAAAAAACTGCCTATTTTTTTTTGTGTCAAGTACAATAATACAGCGTTCCTAAGCAAAGATTGATAGAACAGGACTAAAATTATTCATTATACATTAATAGGTTTATAATAAAAATATCAAAAGGTCTATCATAAACCATCATTATAAGTTTACAAATCATTAATTATTAATGCTGACTTAATATAATAATTACGAGAGCAAATCTGTATAATCTGCTCAAAAAGTGATTGCTACACCTTAAGCAGGTATATACCTACAATGTAATAAATACTTTTTGAAAATGTTCATAGTTTGTTTGTTACATACGTCACCGGAAAAATGAGGACGGTTATCATGATAATTTGTATATTATATACATACCGAGATAAATAATTTATTTCTTATTACAATAACACTAGGAAGATACCTATTTTTGTGCTTTTTAAGTTAGTAAAAAGGTTATTTTGTGACGTATTAGCAGAAGTTACGTGCACTAACTAGTTCAATCCCAAATACAAAAAGAGAAGATTTTTGAACGATAGGTTAATACATTTTTATTAATTCCGAGGTTTAGATTTAGCAAACTCGTGACAATCTAGAAGTGATGCTCAAAAAGTTGACAGCTTATTATAATGTCGAGTACACATTGATGAGATGACAATGATGTATTGACAATAGCGTCAATAAGCCGTGTGTAACGTCCTTTATATTTTTTTGTTAAAGGAAGCCACAATATTGGATGTCACTATTTCATTTTTTTATTCCTATTGTACGATTTGATAAATTATTTACACGAACATTTGATTTTTAAGAAATGTAGAGTTAATTAAACTCTAATTAAAAAACCCTCAACCATCTCACACTTCGGAGTATCAATTTCTACCAATGTTTGAATGTTATAAGATGAATTTCAGCAGGAAATTATGCAACCAAGCAGCATGCCTACAAATAATATAATAAATAAAAGCATAGTAATAACATGAAACACAGCAGTCGTCCGGTCAACACCTCTACTTCCGGCGCGCACAATGCCGCCATTACCCCCTCTCCACGTAATTGAGGAAATGTTTAGCTTCTTACCACGCGAATAGGGAAAAAATAATACTCCCGTAAACGTCTTCGCATTGTCTAACTTCACCGTCTGCCGCTTTTTTGTAACGGAATCCGATATTTTTGCTGCCTTTTTGGTAATTGAATGATACGAAATATTTGTTTGTGATTTCATGCTATTGAAGAATTAATATTAAGCACCTTTTTAAATAGTAAAAATGCATTATTTAGACCCTAATCTATTAGTATTTTTGCAATGAAATACATGATTGTATTAGTTGAAAAAATATTAGACAAAGTCAAAGAAAAAGGGTATAGAAATAAGTAAAAATAGTAAAAATCTAAATAAAAATATGTTTTCTAAAATTTGAGTTATCAATTGAGTCGAAGATGTTTTTTCCTGCCTTTCTTAAATTATATAATATAAATGTAACTGATGAACATTACTAAGGGAAGTTGTAATAAGGAGACCAGGAATGCAATAAGACATCTGGTACAATTAATTGTGGGGCAATCTGGCCAAATAAACCCTTCATCAATTTATAAAGAACACTTTAAATACTTTCTCCGGTGTAGAGCTGAGACATTAGAAGAGAAACATCATGAAAAGAACAGAACATCCCTAAGTTCTACTGATTGAAATATGACCATAGTAGCAAACTCTCCAGTTTGTGCAATTACTTATAATACTTTTTTATTAGAATCATTTGAATTATTCTTTTCTGACAAATGAGAATCATGTCAATGATGAACAGCTCTATCAACGGTATCAATTGATCACAATGATGTATTCGTCTGATGTGTAGAGTTTAAACCTCTGATTACAATCCAAGTTTGTCTGGTCTGTAGTCTGCGCCTCTCTAAAACAATTCTCGTGTCCGCGCGTCGGTAGTAAAATCGCTGAAACGACCTAATGACGTTTCCCCCGCGGCTCGCAGGTAAATCACGGAGCGCGACTTTTAAATTGAAATTCCAGCAGGAAATGCAGTTAATTGTTTGTTGCTTAATGAATGTTATGCTTGTTTCAGGCTTCCCGCAGATCAAGTCGCCCTACAGTCCCAGCGCGCAGCCGCACCTCACCGGTCAGTACGATTGTATGTCACAGATTCATTTCTTATAACATTTTTATAAATAAGTTAAGATTAAGAATACAGTTTTAGTGTATTTATCTAAGTATTAAGTCTATGAGTTGATTTGTTGAAATGACGTTTCAGTTTGATTAAGAAACAAAACAATTAAATTTTCGATTTCATAATATTATTGTGCTGACTACAATTATTTATTTATCCTAATCGATTTGAAATACACTTAGTTTTACAAACTTTAAATAAAACTCCGTGGTATCTAATTGTATATTTGCAGTTGTAGTAAATAAAAATGACAGTGTGGAAGTCACATCGAGTTAGTTGTTAACAAGTTAAAATTGTGTCTTGTTTTTGTTTTGATGTGTCCGGCCTCTGAGGTGTTCATGTCATATGAATTTTCAAGTCTTAAAACTAATGCTAAACAATACCCTCTGGTGATTTAGGGAACTTTGTAGAGGAGGATACGAGGAGGGTGCGGCGGGGGTCGGTGGGTCCCTCGTGTGCTACCAGCCCCCCTCCCCTCCCGAGGACACCCGCACTCCTCGCACCCCGCTACCCGCCTTTGTCTCAGTAATGAATCCGCCAAACGTCAAACGTCACCGCGCAGGCTCCGACTACCCAATATCATAAATCACATTCCAATTTGAATAACCAACGTAATATAAACTCTCAATATTTTACGTTAAAGCACTCATTCGTTTAGCTCGATCGCCTCTTGTCACGTTTCGGTCAAAGAAAGATAAGAATTTGCTTAGGTAGGACGTGAGGTTTTAGAAAATATCTTGTTAAATGCAAATTAGAGAGGCCGAGATACAACTGTAGGTACATGAATTACTCAATTACGTCCTAGTTTTGTTAACGTTACTTTGTTTACGTGAAACGAACACGTATATACGTAGATAACGAACATCGAGAGCAACTCGCGACTTGCGGTTCATACACGGTCTTGTGTTTTGGTTTTGCAACCCTAGTTGGTTCTGAAAAGCGCTCACAGAAAACAAACCACCTGCCCGCCGGGGGCCCGGCAGCCATTTGTAAAAATTGCCTTCGCCGCCATTTCTGCGCGGGAATTTCATATTTGGAACGCCGCAGGGAGGAATTTACGAGTAGATTTGACATTTTTGCCATCATGGCCGTGCTTTTTTATTGTTTCTAAAACAATGAAACGCGATGGTCGTTTCGCCTGCTATTGTTTAGGAAGCCGCCATTTTTAACATGAACATTAGGGACAGGGTTGTTGCTCTATATACTACGAAACAAAGGGTACATAACGTGGTCAAATCCACAAATTTCCCAAATCTTATTGGTCCTTGTGTTGACACACTGAATAAACCCTAGTGGATACTTACTGTCACAAATTGTCATTTAAGATACATCAATATGAACGACTCTGAAACCAAATAAGTGAGCGGTCATCATAAAGATTTTTACTAATCAACTCTCTATATTTTATAACTGGTAATTTTAGTAACTGGCAACATTTGCAATCAAAGTACACCGTCTCGCAATATGCATGTTACATATTCATGGACCCATCCCTCGCTGGCTGAAAGTTCGCGACTTCACATCACGTCAATACAGTTCACGCTTCCTCTTATGAATATGAATTGAACATTGTGTCTGTCCATTTTAAAATTGCCTTAACTGGTTTAAAGTTATCAGGTCCAGTACCACCAAGACTAACTCGTGGATAGGTTTATTTTCAACTACCCTCATTATAGTCAGTCTAAATCTGATTACTAAAATCCTCAAAACAGTAAATAATGCAAATAAATAATGCAGTATATAAAAAATAAGCATATTTCTCGTCCCACAATAAAAGAAATCAATCTCTGCAGAAGACCACTTATACTAAACATTTTATATATCCCGACCACGCAGACTTAACTATCTACTGTATATAAACACATTTATTAACTCGCAACACACAAGGTTATCTTTTACACATAATTCCCAAGGAAATGAACTTTTTCTGTCACAGAGATGTGTCGCGGCTGCTGGCTGTACCTATCGCTTTTGTTTGAAATTGTATCTTAATTCGAAAGCAATAAGGTTCTTATAAGCTGTGGGAGTGATTGGTAGCATGGCGGTGTCGGATGTCAGAGACGCCGCTGGGTCTAAGTGGCGACAAGTTACAATAACAAGCAATGTATTAGTGTTTGCCGCTGACACTTCCAAGTATCAAATTTTATACCATTTGTTTTGTTTTGCTTCAATTATTGGATGTTTGTGGGTTCATTTGTAAAATGTAATACTGTAAGTAATTTCCGACAAATTTAGCTATTAAGAAAATATGAAATTCCATTAATTTATTTGTAAATAAAATAAACATTTTTATTTTAGATTATTCCATCTTATTTTAAAAATATCTATGTGTTATTTCTAAGAATAAATAAATATGGCATCCATTCCAATCTGTTCAATGAATTTAATATGCTAATGCTATTTAATGCTAGCATTGCTCGAAATTCAATGACAAAACTTATTTTTAAAGTGTAATAATTCAATTATATTAATTTTAAGAAGAGCAGAATTGAATAGTCCTTGTCTTAAGCGCGATGACTGTTTGTCTCCGAGTGATTTCTAAGAGGCAAGAGCCAATACTCAAAAAGCTAGTAATAAGCAAAACACTGTGTAAACACTAGTCCCCCTGCTAGCTGGCGGAAAGCGAGCAAACATTCAGAGAGACAATCACTCGTGTATTCCATTACAATCGCAGATGTGCTCAAATAGTTTATTTCGCATAACAATCTGAGAGAGCCACTTACTACTCTCAGCGCACCTTTGACGCTGTGCAGTCGAGCAGCACAAACAAACGAATATCTAAGTGTCCATTAAACTTTCCCCGAAAAACTTGCTCATCAAGCTCTTTGTTTCATCGCCGAGAGCCTGTCACGAGAACGCTGATTAGCAAATATCATTCATATTGTTATCATTTAGTAAATGTATATATGTACTTAAAATGTTTTGTAAATTTATTTACATATGTTATTGTTTCCAAACTTCTCATCTCGCAGTCACTATGTTCTGCTAAAAACCACATTGCTAAAATAGAGAATGTTTGAGTTCTTGTTTGTAATTATCTTAAACACTTGCTTCCTTTAGCGCATTTTGAGGTCCTTTTTAGTTTTAAAACACAATATATTTTAGTGCACTGAACACAAAATCATTTAAAAGGATTCAAAGCTTTTGTATTGGTTTGATGAGATGTTTACAGACAGATGAATTATCCTTTATGTGTTTGTATTAACGAAATGGATACCTACTTTCTAAAATGTTTTTAAAACACACTTCATATTTCGCGTATGTAACTCCTATTAAAATTTATTCTTATGAATATAAGCGACTTTATTGAAGCTTTTTTAATGTTATTTCCTTATTAACTGAACCCAACAAACGTCATCTGCTTCCTCTCCTCGAACCCATTACAATATCATCATATTAAAAGTTACATTTTTCTCTCCAAAACCGTATATTTCTATCCAAATTAAAGCACTTTTTTTTTATTCTTTCTGTGAAAATGAGAGACTTTCTTCAGTGAATAGTATCCAATATTCTATGTTCAAATAGGCTACAGAATATTCGTTTTCGTTTCATATTCATTTCACGTTCGTTAATAGTTTTAGTTTAATGTGATTGTTGTTAAAGCCGAAATAGTTTTTGCGGTTTTAGAATCTCTTTGTGGCCATTTGAGGGCAGCTCATACTCGGACTGGCTAAGCAAGGATAACACACTTTCATAGAAAATCGGCGTGGCGTAGCAATTACAACTACAATAGGCACAGTGAGTTATAGATCTAGATGACTAAAGCTAATCTCTTCCACTCTGTGTATACCAATCATCCCTACACATTTCTCAAAGCATGTCTTATCATCTAGATTTTTAGTTGGATATGCCCGTGAATGACAGAACTACTTCCAAGTTCAGCGTGTGTTTGTTTGCTCAGAATTTTCGTCAAATATGTTACCTATGTGTTACTTCGATAAGGAACAACCACATCAAATGTTATTATACATTCAGTACTTTTTAATGCCTCAACAAACAGACATACTGAAGTTTCTAAAGATTCAAAACCTTATCACATACAAAATAATAACTTGTCGTTAAAATATATAACCTACAGATCGTCATTATACTATTATATGTATAAGTAAACCAATTATAATCAGTTAACTATTTTCCGAAAATATAAATGAAACAAAATAAATCCAATCCCAATAACACGTAGGCTATGTAAACAGGTGTGCGAGGTTCTAACTAACTTACTAATTACTTGCAGTACCGACCACTCGCGGCTTCTCTTACACGACTCAATTAGCGGTACCCTTTCATCCTTATTGCACGCTACATAGAGACTGTAATCCCAAAGCTATCCGCTTCATTTCTGAAACTAGTGAGACGCTTTCAGGTTTAAATAAAAATGATATTTTGGATGTTTCGTGTCAGTCAGTTTCGTATTTATTCTGCCAAAGTGTGGATGAAAACTCCTTTATCCGCTAACAAAATGATAGAATATCCATAGTAGGTACTTTAATATAGCATTCGTAAAAAAATATATCATCTTGGCTCATCCTTATCCCATAAGATATCATCTTTATATTAGAGCATAGATGTAGCAGAGATACTGAATTACCCTTTTATGTACTATTTTAGTTAGTTTTTAACAAAAATGTCATAAATAAGAAAATTTACGATATTAAATGATTTCTGAAGTGGATCTGAAAAACAGGCTATTCATAACTTGAAGAGCAGAGTTTACATCGTATGGTTAGCTGACACTATGTCCGCAACGTATCTGCTAAGCCAGGTTTCGGGTTATCTGAGTCTCTGTTCATTGCAACGAATGATTTCTGGTAAATATATATAACAAACTATTTTATTAACGTATTTTACAGACAAAATACCATTATTATATAAATGTGTCACCTAAATAATAATTTCAATTTCATTATCAATCTCAGTACAATGACAAGAAGGTCGAAGCGACACCTTCGTCAGAATCTAACAATAATATTTTACGATTACTCCCCCCTCACCCCACCTCCCACTCCAGGCCACTGATCGCATAATGAATTAAGTAGTAATAAACCATCATCTCTCGACATTGGAGCAAGCGATAATAAACTTTATTTCCTCGTAATAGACGTGGACTTGGGTTCAAGTAACTTTGACGAAAGTTTTCTTGTAGAAACGGCGCCATTAGCAATGATAATAGGTAGTGTCCCTCTTTAAGTGCCGGCTCATTACTCACGCCTCTGACTACTGATTATCATATTTTATAACATTCAATCACTTTCTTTAGGAATCTTTGAGGCGTGATTATTATTATGGCATTTTGCTACAAATTTTTGTTAAGTTTTTTTTCTTGATGTACTGATATTTTGATAGTTCTCTCTTTTGTGTTCTGCTATATGCCAATGAAAAAAAATGTTTAAAGGTACATAATAAACTAAATAAAAACAATAATCAATCAGAAGGGAAAAAAATAACCTAATAACAAAATAAATTACTGAAAAAATTACTGCCAAAAAATAGAGATACTGATAAAAAATGTTCTTTTACTAAATATTTTAAAATATTTATATTAGGAACTTTCTTAATATCGTTTTGTTTCTAATTATACATTATTTAAAAATATGTCCGAATATAAAGGAGTCCGAATGTAAATTCTTAAATTGAGTCAAAGGCATTTCGCACAAATGAAGTATAAAATCTCCTCTATCCGGTCTGATGCTAGCCGGTCCGGGTCCGAGGAAGCTGTAATACTATCACGCCATTATATTTTCACACTTCGTTGCTCCAATGCTTAGCGATGTTCCCCTGATTTTTTTGTTCACATTAACTCGATTGTTAGTTTGTTTTATAAATTGTTATAAAATAATTGCAATTTGTTGTAAATTATATCAAGCATTTAAATAATTCTGCCTTTGAATATGCTATTTCCCTTTGTCTTTAATTGAGATATTTATTGGGTGATATAAAAAAGTATACATTCTATTTCTAATATTATTATTAGCAGTCCCAATATCTTGTCTCTCCTATATAAATCGTTTACTGATCTGAGTTACACTTCAAAATTGTTGTGTGATTATTGAAGTGACGTTTAAAATATTAAAACTTTTATCCATCAGGCACCGACATCTAGATAACTACATTTAAGGTATGCGGCATAATCTCGATCATCAAAAGTCATCATATGGTAAAAGTCGAACATAAGCGACCAATAAACAAAGAACTAAGTATCCAATTAATCTCCTCGAAGTTGTGCACTTACATCCACTACAATTTTGGCACCTATTACTAATTGATGCCTCTCCACGAACCCTCGCAGATTCTTAGAAGATCCCCATTTTCATTCGCCGAGGGCACCGCTGCCAAATGCCGATACACACACGACGGTAATTTGATAACCATTCCACTACACGTGTTGAGGTAAACCTTTACTCCAATTTTGCTTTTAAATTGTTCAATCAGAACTCTGATGAATTTTGCAATTCGTAGCAACTTTAAGAGTTTTTGTGAGCTGGAGGAACTGAATGACATAACCGCTTCTGTGATTCTTTCGAAAGAACTAAAGTATTTTATAAAATAATATATCGAAATTCGAATAGTATTGTTTGATAGTGTTGTACAGTATCTAAAATTTTGTAAATATCTTTAAACTGCCAACACTTTTTATCACCCACGATACCATGGTAACGGTTACCATGCAAATATATCATTAAAACTAAATTCTGAACAATTTTACATCATTAATAAAACAACAATATCATTTTCAAAAAAGCTCTCCCTCTTTAAGGCGCTGCATCCCTACAAACATACAAACATACACACATACCTACACGATCATCATCTTATATTACAAGTAATGAAATTGTTTTTTGAATACATATTGGTTAGTTATTCCTATGAAAGAATCAGTTTATCAAATAATTTATTAATTTACTTGATAATATTGTTTCCAAACACTTAAAAACCAAAATATTTTGAAAATATACATTTTAAGTGCGTACCTATCTATTAGAAAGTTATATCAAAATCAATCTATAATATTTTTTATGTTTTACTTGTTTGAGTGTATTAGTGGAAATTTTGTGCATTTTTTTAACGGAATTATTTACATTTTGTACTTCCAGATTTTTTTTTCAATTAGTCTAAATCAATTAATTTAGATAAAGTCAATATTTTCATCTTATTTTTTTTTATAGCATACTAAAAGACCTTTAAGTATTTATTCTAATCAATACAGTGTTTCCTTTCTCTATTTTTGAATATTTTTATATAATTGTTAAAAAATAGAATCATTAGTTCTATTAACATTGAAATTTTATTTTATTTAAATTAATATTGAAAAGTTAATTAGAAATATGTTTTAATATTAAATGACGTTATAAATATTATAATTGTATAGTCACAATGTAATTACTAGAAATAACAATTAATAAAACGAAATTTCATTAATCATTATTCAATAACATCCAATGAGCAATAACAAGTTCAAAACAATGGTTGTAATTAAGACTTTAGTTGCGCAAGCGCATGTGGCCTCCAGTGTGTGTGTACACTGTAGTAGGTGTACAGTGTACGTACATGTGTGTGTTAATTGAGTTATATTGTCTAATTACAAAACATACCATATATTTAAAATTGCTTTAATTTTGTTTACTCTGCAAATACGTTAGTAGTTACAAGTGTTATAGATGTCGTTCCAACCTTTTTTTAAAAATTATTACACTAATTTCATCCTTAAAATTATGTCAATTTATTTAATTTAGATTATTTTGTCGTATATTTATAATATGTTTCAAATATATTTGATTATTATATTATATGATATTGGAATATACGAAATTATAATTAATAATGATGAGCTGTCTTCCGCGTGTGATCAGCTTACCTGGGATCATAATATAAGGCGAGTGCAGACAATTGGGGTTTTGTATGCTTTTGCTCGATTTTCCTCACGCGTTGCGTGTGAACGAAATGTGATACGGAGCCTCTTTATTATCGGACCTTAGTATAGTTTAGCTTACTTTAGGGTGTGCTTGTGTGTGTATTGGTCATTTGTAATGTATGTATGTATGCGTGTATGATAGAGAGAGATATAATCAGAGATTGAGAAAAATAAAATAAAAAAACCCTAGATTTTTTTATTAAAACTTTATGTTACTTAATTGTATTATTTTTTGTTTGTTTCATGTAAAGCTGTTCGACAATTTTATTCAGGTAAAGAGTTATTTTTTAAACTAACCGATACTAACAAGTATATAAATTCATAGACTTGTATTTTCTATGAATGTTTTATTTAAGAACCATAATGAACGAAGTTTTAAACATTTTAAGCGTATTTTCCATTACCTTCGCAGACGAAAAAGTAACAAACATTAGCAAGCGCTGTAACGTGGCGGTAAATGTAATATCCTTGCAAATGTAACTAAATTGGCTCGTAGCGAATACCAATGCCAAGGCAACTAATTGGGCGCCCGCGGGTCACACGCAGATTGATTTTATAAAACACACAGCGAGACAATATGACTTTTTTATATATATTGAATATTCATATAAAAAACAAACAAAAATATGATATATTCATTACTTTAGGAACTCATAGACAAGTTTGTGTAATTATTTAAATATCAAATTGTTTTATTGTTTTTTTAAATTGTTTTGTGTTTTTGATAGTTGTAAATGTATTGTTTAGTTTTAAATTAATAAAATATAATTTTGGATTGAAAAATGTTATTCTGTTTTAATATTGCGAAAGTAAAAATAGAAAAAGAAATAGAGTTCAAAAATATTATCAAAAAATAAAGCTTAACAGCTGAAGCTTCTGTATGTCAGAGCTTGAGGAGGCTGCGGGGCGAGATGATGTGAGCAAATCCAATCTCAGACGATCTAGCGAAATTGGCAATTGCGGGCGTGCGGGTGGTATCCGATATATTTATTATATTTGTCGCTGTTTGCAGCTTTTGTGGCCTCAATATTTAACCTTTACAGACTTTATATGCTAGTATAGTAAATTTAACAGTTATTACTAACATTATGGAAATATTTGATCTAAAACACCTACATAATGATTGAATAGTATTTGATTTTGTTATTAAGTTATTCTAGCACTAGTTAATAAGCTGTTCTTCAAGGATCTTGAAGCTCTCAAGTAAATGCCACTACGGGGGGTTGAAACTATTTGAAAAACTCAAAAAATTACAAAATGCCACTCCGATTTACCCTTTCATTGGAGTAATAGACGATCTCAGTATTAGACACACAATGGCTGGAAAGTCTCTCGTTAGTCGTTAGGTTCATGTGTTTGTTATTATGTGTCCTAACAATGTCGGTAAAGTGGCGGTGTACTCTCTACGACAAGTAGCTTTCCTTTGCCGAGAGTCATATTTTCTCGAGGGAGGGTCCTTATATTTAAATTATTTATCCTCATTCAATTTTCGACTCTAACGTTGTTTTATAGAACACATTTCACATTGTTAACCAGATCCGTGGTGACGCATACATTACCCATAGGTTTTGGTGTTTTACGTAATGCGAGTAACATTTAAACAGTTTCGTGTGTGTGTGAGTAGGTATGTGTGTGTGGACTATGTAGACACCGCTCAATATTACAATATGATTGTACTTATAAGGCTGTGTATTTTTAAGCGGAAATGAATTTAATTTGAGTTACAATGAACTGTGTTTCGCATAAGAAATATATTATTATGCAGATGGGTACCAGTATTATAAAATAATAGATATTATATAGAGTATCGTAAAATATAGGTAGATTTAATAATATGAGGATTAGGCGTTTCTCGTTTTTTTTCAGTAAGTAAGTTGCTTTTAGTTTTTGAATATCTACCTATCTACTTAAGTGAAATTGTACCTATGAACAAATAGGTATAGTTTATTACATATCGATATAGGTTTTGATAATTGGAAATTCGATGCTAAAACATCATTTGATTTTAAACTGTAATATACCTTGTTAAAGTATGTTTTCAAATGACAAAAATATTAAGTCACCCCTCAGTTTCTTGTCCTTGGGTGTGATCCCGGACAACAGCGGAGTGTATTACAAGATGCTAAGAGATTGCACTGTTATTTGATATTGTAAGAATTTCTAGCGTTTATATGAAATAAACATAGCTGATGATGTATTCGAAGCTAAGAGCAGTTTAAAAAAATAGGTAGGTACATATTTCATTTCAACTGAGTGTTTTTAAGGGTTTATGGTTATGTATAATGTTACGTCGTAAGGAATAGGTACTATTAAGGCTGCTGTACATTAGACTAATTGTAAGGCAGTAACACACTAAATTGTCTAAGATAGTATCTATAAGGCGGTCAACCGTCGCGGAACCAATCGATCGATTCCGAACCCTCCATTGGTCGCGGCGCGCTCTCGCTGGCCAATCACTATACACACTGTTGCCTTGTACAAAATAGATGGAATTTGTATGAAAGCCTAATGTAAGTCAATGACTCGTTTAATTAGGAATAGATGTGGAATCTTAAATAAATTTGATTCATTCGTAGAGTATATTATTGTGATATTAAATACTTAATTGTTTTACTTAACAATATTCTCTTGTATATAAATAGTTGGCGATTGGGGTATGATTCATAATTTTTATCTTGGTTAAATGACTTTGTCTGAATCTGGCAATAAAGTATTGTTGTTCTATTTTAACTTTTATTTTTTGATATACCTATATTTATTTAGCAAAAAAGGTTTATATAGTTTTATAATATTTAGGTATTTCACTATATTTTATGAAATTTAAATTTCAGATACACTGTTTCAAAGAGCATGGAGAAGAGTTATCAAAAAATCTTAAACAGTCTAAAATAGAGACAGGTTCCTTTTCTAGATTGACCTTTACAAAAAAGACTTACCAAAATAATATCAATGAGATTGGACGGTCAATTGTCTTAGCAATAGTGTCCCTTTGTAATAAAATTCAATAATGTATCCAGTACCCTTTAAAAATAACATTCCGAGCCTTGACCTCTCGCACCCTTCATCAACCCATTCGCGATTCGTCACGCAACTGACGAGCATACCACGTTGTAGTGTGAGCTGAAAACACGCTTGTTTTCTTGCCCGCGAAAATATATTATTTGCATATCACATATTTCGAATAGTCCACACATCTACTATAAATCATTAGACGAAAGTATGCCCAGTAGTGAGTATCAACTATAAATGCTATATTATATGTAGCTTTTTTGAATCAAATAATGGATGGAGGTAAAACATCTAATTGATCACTATAAGGATATCTTTATCAGAATTTGTGCCTTTATTACCATCAATATAAATAGAACTACTGTCACCACTAAAACAATTGACCTATCCGGTAGGTAATATATCGCCGCATTTCCCCAACCTATTCCACTAAGTCCATAAGGCAACCGCTCCAAATTTAATAATTCATTGTCGTATTCATTGACGCCAAATTCAATTACCCCTTGTCCCGGGGGAGTTCCCCTTCCCCCGTTCCTACCCCGCGTTGATCTGTTCCGTTAAGCCGGCTGTTTACTAATTCATCCGACAATCACATTCGGTAATTATGCGACAATCCCTACAGTGCCATAACTGTCCGGGGACGGGTCTCTACCCGTCGATAGTGGCTGTTTATGGAGTGTAATGATGTATAAAGTTTTGGCTTTTGTTGTTTTTATAAATAATTTCATAAAATAATCAGTTTTAGAACACAGTTTGAAATGGTTGTTAGTTACGAACTCTATTAATGATACAATAGTTAGATGTAGAGCATAGTTTAAATTGGCATTAGTTAAGATCTCTTTAAATAATATAATAGTCAGTCATAGAATAATGTTTCAGCTGGTAGTGTTAGTTAAAAACTCTATTGAAGAGTGTAAAGTTGATGAAACTATTATTTCTTTATGGTAAAATACCTAAAGCTTTTTATTTGTATTTACCTAGTATTGGAATATGACATCATCTAGATTATGCTATCCTCTATAGAAGAGATTATTTTTTCAGTTACATAGACTAAGTATTGACTTCTTAACTAACTAATCCATCATCGTAAAATCTAAATCAATCGGATTTAAAACGTTAAATTATGCCTGATATTTTGAAAACTTATCATTTTTGAAATTACAAACATGAACTATAGATACCTAGAGTTTATATCAAAAACTAATAACAAATTAAAAAATAATGTAACCAACCTACCCGTATTAATAAATTTTATACCTGCGACCCGCCTCAGCTTATTAGGTTGAAATTTATTTATTTAGGCTTTCAGTAATGGACTAAGTAGTATTTTCAAACATTCTGAAATCATTTAGAAAAACTAAAATAATGGGTGTTATTAGAAAAATACCAAAATTTATATATTTATTAATTATAATAGAACAAAGCAAGTGTCCATACTATTTCTGAAAAAAAGGAAGTCCTTAACCTTTGCAATTGCAACTAATTAAATAGAACAAATATTCTTGACTATCATTCATATATATGTGGGAAGACAATGTTTTTTATAAATTTCACTATAATGTTTTAAGGTAGGAGTTACTAGTAACTTGTAAAAAATATTGATTATGTGTAAACATAATTTTTAATTCATATTAGTTCTGAAATACGATTTTTTCGGCAGGTGTATCTTCGTTAGAAGCAGCAAAAGACTTCACCGTCGATGGTCTGACGGGCTACAACGGGAAAAAGAAGAAGAAAAAACGTAGACATAGGTAAATATTATTAACATATAATTAATTAAACTTCCATATAATTCGTAGAAAATGAATAATTTATTTAAACGTAGGTAAGATATCCAATCAAAACATATTACAAGAATTCAATATCACGTTTATATTCATACCTAAATATTAACTTAATAACCATTTACTACTCCGTTGGATATTCATAATCTTCAATCCAGGTCTAACCATATATGTTTTGTCTTTGCAGCCGGACAATCTTCACCTCTTACCAGCTGGATGAGCTAGAGAAGGCTTTTAAGGACGCTCACTACCCTGATGTATACGCGCGGGAGATGCTCTCGCTCAAGACAGATTTGCCGGAAGATAGGATACAGGTAAGTGATTAGCACACTCTGTAGTCATCTTAAACATTGAGACTGAAAAGATCAATAATCACCAAGACTACGAAGAAAATCAATTTTGTCTTTTGTTAACCATAAACTATATTATAAGTAAATAAGCGATTGATGGTATTTTGATTTATATATCATGATGTTATATTCTTTTTTTTTACACAATAACACAATATAATATCGTTACAAGATCAAATGAATTTCAATGTGTTACCATTCGTAATAATCATTTAATTTATTTTATTACAATAATTGAAAGTCTGATAGATGACAAATGTCTCATTAGAATACCTACTGTCAAAAGTATTAAATTTACCACGATAAGTTTAATTTTGTTAATTATTTGTCAATAGTTTATTAGATACATATTATGTTACTTTGTTCTAGAAGATTCTAGAGAAAATATCAATGATCAAAAACGGATATTAATCGTTTTATTTCGAAGCTAAGTATTGTGCTCCTATTGTAATTGGATTGATATACTTTGAGATGACATGATGATGTTTCTTAAGTTCGACCTTCAACTTGTGTAGTCTTGATATTTATCTTTCTATGGTACTTCTTATCACTTGTTTTGCACTAGTTTACATATCCTTCTTTGAATCCGTGTAAATAAATCTACTAACTTTTTTATAAGTGCTACGATATCTTATTAAATAAATAAAACGTCAAATTTTATAGCACTGTTCATTTTATGAAAGTGTTTGTCGCCTTGTGTATGTTGTGTTTTTCGTCTGTTATTATTTTATTTTTATAATTTTTTGTTGAAATTTTAAATGATTAATAATTTTGAAATAATATATAGCGGTACTGTTTATCATTGTTAAGTTTAGTTACCTACACTAGGAATTCGTATGAAATACAAAGAATGCCAAAAATCATGTGGAACGTCTTTATTACATTCGTCGCATATTGTAATAATAAATATTGTATAGATATCAAATAAATGTGATATCAAAAAACAGCGACAAATTATCAAATCTATCTCCGTATTTATTACTATTAGATATACTATAATCTATTGATAATAAAAAACTATTATTTATAGAAAAAAACTATCAAAACTAAATAAACTAGATAAAAACTATTATTTATAGAAAGCTCGTCTATAATCCACCGTAATGTTTCTACTTCTACACCTCAGATTCTTCAGCTCACCACTATAATATACATGTCTAGCTTTACCAAAACAATATAAAATCAACGCTTTCACGCAAATAGTATTATAATAATCGCAAAACCTTCAATATCATGCGAACAATTAGCTTCGAAAGCGAATTGTATGATTCGATTAAAGAAAAAGCGTCTCGTCTCAAATCTCGACACAACAAAAACGCCCATTATCCCATTACGACGTCGATTGACTTCGATTGCGTAACTCGACACTCGATATTCTGTGGACTAAAACTCTAGCGCTGTGACCATAAATTCCAAAAAGTCTAGGACAGTATTAAACATAAATTGAAAGCAATTATGTTGAACATAATATCATATATTCTAACTATGCCAAGGCTCTATGAAAATCGATATTAGTACTTGTAATATTCTATTCATTTGTTCTTTTAATGTTTACAGTAGATATCTAATTATATTTTCAAACAATAATTACAACGTATTTATAACAATGATTAGAATCCGTTAATCGTTAAATTGACTTATCAATCAACGATAATGAATGCAA
This sequence comes from Napeogenes inachia, assembly GCA_959347355.1. Lineage (NCBI taxonomy): Eukaryota > Metazoa > Arthropoda > Insecta > Lepidoptera > Nymphalidae > Napeogenes > Napeogenes inachia. Next base: position 16,269,606 of record OY365793.1, on the reverse strand, counting down.
TAAGAGCTGCGGAGATTAATTGAATTGAAGACCATTGTTTGGTAAATTACATTTAATGTAATCAAACCTGCACTCTATCTATAAAGCAATTAGTTTAATTCCTATTATTATAGATAATTGGTTTTAATTTATTTTTATTGACAAAATATTTTAAAGTACATAAAGTTCAGACAACGTACTCCTAGATCCTTGTTGCAGTGAATTCGACACCCGTTTGAGGCAACGTGATATTTTACGCAAAGAATTGCCAGATTTCGCGGAAGGAAGCTTTTCTATAGAGCAATTGTGCCTTAGCTTTTTTTTATCAAAATACGATTTCTTTTTAAATTATCGGCGCAGAAGTTCGGTCTCGTGTTATTGATGTCGAACTGATTGGCTTTCATTAGAACAATTTGATTTCGACAATTCAACTATTATGAAAATTGAACCGTTATAAAGATGGTTGCAAATATATATATATTTAATTTTATTTAGGAGCAATTATTATATAAAAATTGTTACCTTGGTATTTTATCACCTAGGTGCCTAACTATCGCTTAATTTTGTATTATTTTCATGGTTTATTTATTATCTTATTAACCATTTAACAAATACTAATTAATTGTTATCTATATTAACTAATTTACAGTCCATTGCTATTTAAGTCTGAAAATAAGATTTCTGATTACGTCTCAGATATATCTGATAGATATAGGTACTTAAATATCTATATTGTTTAAGTAGTATTACTCATATGTTGTTTATATTACAAAGCATTTTCAAGACTTTTGAAGCATTTAACTTTATTGGTAGTTTTAAGCTTCTTATTTAAAATCTTTATTTGTGTTCAATAAATGGTAAAGAAAAAAGCCCAGATACAGAACACAAGCAAAGTGAGCGTTTAAACTCTCCAACGATTAGATTCGGGCCACAAATGAGTACAAGCGGCTATGTAGGTACATTAACAAATAAAGCCTTGTATATTTATAGTTATATTCAAACTATTCAGGAAGGTACATATGTACGTTATAATTACTCAGCACTAGAGGCGTAATTATTATTAATAATTTTTCCGTTTGCCGGTTACACACAACGGAGCTCAAGTATCGGGCGCCTTCCCTCGGAAACTGCGGGGAAAACACAAATACTAACCTCCTCCCTCACGAACCCCTCCCCGCCCCGCACACCCCACCCCGGCCCTACTCACCCCGCAGCCACATTTATGAAAATTTCATTTCCAAACTCAATGCCAGCCACAATGCAATATAAACTCTAACATAACCGCACAAAGTCTACAGCCACTCAATTGGAAGAACAAGGAAAACTGTTTGATAGCATTGCAAAATGAAATCTATAGCTGACGTTTTAAAGTGCGTTCAATGTTATGGCGAGGCGGTTATGAGTGATCGTTGAATTTTCGGTATAATAGCTTTCTGGAGATTACGTTTCCCCAATGCCGGGGCACGGTGAGACGCTGCGTTAACTGGATTATTGTGCAATCGAATTGTAGGTATTCAGAAATTAGATATTAAGCGCTTTTACGTTTGACTTTGAGAATTAGAATCCAATTTATATGACTTCATTTTAATACATTTGTCATATGGCTAGCTATGTTTGACAATTAGTAATTTACTTCATTAAGATAAGTTTTTTTGTACTCATAAGAATTTTCTGTAAGTCAAACAAATATAAAAATATTGCTTCCTTCGATTTTATATATAACTTTTACAATTTATCAAACATGCAGTACAAAATCAAACCCAATAAACGCTTCGAAAACAAGAGAATTGAAGCCAGTTCAATACTGTTTTCAGAAAACAGATATGCCAACTAGTGTCGCCATCTACTGGCCGCTCGGGAGCACTACACGTAGCCATGGCAACCGGCTGCTGATTGGCCACTTCTCCATGTGCTCCCTCAAGCGTAGTGCTGTAACAGACTTAAACATCCACTCAAATTTAAATCTTACTACCTGCTAGTAGAGTTCCTTTTAATTAAGAAACTGCAATCAGTTCACAAGTTTTTGTTTAACTGGTTAATATTATTAGCTCCGCCCTTCTTAGTGGCATGGCGGACGGTTTTGTCTTAGCCTTCGTCTTTTTTGCGTCTCTTTTATTTGCGAAACTCAACGTTTATTGTATGTTAGGTAAGGCAGTATTGTGAAGGCACCTTTAAGTTTTTATAAGAGTCTACAGTTTCACAACTAGTCAAACATTTTATGTGTCTTAGCTTAAAAGATTTAGTAAGTGCTACATTAATTATCATCGAATAAGTACCTAATCTTTATAAAAACTCAACTTATAAGATCAGACATTTTGCTCTACAACTTAAGGAAGTGCTCTACCATACTTAATAGAATTAAATAAATATGATTCCTAAATAAGACCGTCGGCATTCGCTGTTACTTCCCATTACGTCAGTACATACAATACTTAAAACCTTTATAATTGCGTTGTCCGTCCATGTGGCCCGGGCTCCGAACGTGATCACATTACTCGGCAATTACTCTCCGAAACTGCCCCACCATACCCCGCTCACCGTATCACATTTTTACTTCACTGTACATTAACAAAGAGCAATATTGATTTAAAAAAATTCCATCGATTTTAAATTAGTTACTTAAAGAATTTCGTACCAACGCGACGGTAGGTTATTCAATTATAGCTCAAATTACCTACAAACAAACCAACATCAAGGATCTTTCATCTACTTACTGAGCACTAATTACATAAAGCCAAGCCAACGAGACACGAGTCGCTATCGATCACAATTAGCAGCGGGAGGTGATTGAATTTCCCGCCAATTACTCGCCGCCACCGCCTACAGACAGATACCATAAAAGATGGCTTGTGTTGTATTAGGATTGAATGTACACTATCAACGAACTAATGTTTTGTGGTAAAAAAGGTAAAATATAAGCCAAAGTTGCTATGTGATGAGAATTAAATAAAATTTGTAAAAAGATAAAGATAAATTATGTTTATTTATAGGAACTTCTAAATACAATTCTCGAACTAAAAATTACGTTAGCATAGTGTATGAGAGTAGGTATAAAATTTTATAAAACAATATAAACATTCTGTAATAAAGTCTATTAATCTAAATAAATCTAACTAAATATTATATATGTATATTTTCACACAACTACAATAGTATGTATGTGAGATGTAGTACAGGCGAGTGGATGAATACATTTTACGCAATTACAATCCTCAAGCTACAGACTAGCTTTATATCGATTTACCTACCGCCTCGCTGAGCTACAGATAACTGGGCTTAATACACCTGCGACTATGAACACATTTCGTACACTTACACTTTTAGTACACTTATACACACTTACACTTTTAGTACAGTTACACACACATACACTTTTGCCTATACTATTGAGAATACAAAACGTAAAAACTATATCTTGTGGGGTAATATTTTACTTCTGCTTTTAAATTATTATTTCCACTCTATAAACCACCGAAATAATATAGGTTTTCATTTGTTTTTAATAATTATAACAATAATCTATAATACTAATTGGAAACTTATATTATACATAATAAAGCAAAATCATATTACATTACAAACAAACAGAATTACAATCAAATCCCGTGTTGTACAATTTCATTAGTCTGTGACAATAAGCCGTGGGGAGACCGCGTTTAGCAATTATCGAGTTAATCAATATGCGAGCATTATGTAGGACTTTGTTAATTTGGAAATTAAATTACAAATATTTTTTTGTTGCAAAGAAATGGCTTCCGAACATCTTTTTGACTCTGTTATATCTTATTCATTTTAGCAATATAAATATTTTTTGATATATAAATATTCCATAGCTGTCACAGATCATCTAATTTTATTTATGGAAAGGTATTTAACCTAACAGCTCTATGGATGAGTTGAAGACATTCTTATGGAGTATATACTAATATAATTAATAACCGATCGGTCTTTGACAACTGTAAGTACCATAGCTAGGAATATAACTTTATTGATTGAATTACGTTTGTAGAGAACATTAGGCTGTATTTTCATTTTAATTCGTTTTTATATTATTGTTCTCTTATAATAACATCCTGATATATTAACATTACATCGAACACACGGACACACATGTCTAATCCTTCTCAAGTGCGGATTAAATGCGGTCTCTTCATTAAAGTACCGTATGTCGCTCAGATTTTTGTAACAGCGCCATGTTAAATATTATTCAATGGTATTAATAATAAGAACAGTTTAAAATATTTGTAGTAAGATAAATTTATTGTAATAATGGAAAATGCAAAATATGCAGTTATTTTATGCATTTTAAAATAATAAATATTTAATAACAAAAATCTCTCAAACATTAACACAAATAAAACCAACACAAGATGATAATTGAATCAAAATGCGACATTACACAAGACAATCTAATAAGCACCGCAGCATCCCTCATCCGATTACTGCAGATTTATCTCTTATATAATCTGCTTATAATAAATCATGGTTCGTATCAAAGGAGGTTTGGTTTGGAGGTTCCGAACCCAAGTGTATATCTTTATGGCCATAAGTATATTTCAATCGGTCACTTGTCAAATGTAATTAAATTTTGTTAGATATTTAAAAAATAGTAAAAAATATTTTAAAAGTATATATAAAAATCAAATAACGTACAGTAATACTTTAATCCGGGGACAAAAATAAATATAGGGCAATCAAGTATAAGACACCCGTATTACCAAGTGTACCCGAAAGTTTTGGGATTCTGATACTCATTATTTGTGTAATATCCCTAAACACATGAACTGCTCTCCCTCGTCCACTCTACAGTGTACATAATTAAGTTGGATGCTGTGCGTCGTCCGGGGAGATGATCATTATTGATGTGAGAACTTGTTTTTATTGCATCATTTAACCATTATTGGTGACATGTATGAAGATTTGTGATTTGATTTATTTTTTATTATTTTGTTTGTTTATGCACGTATGTGTGTATTAATTTTGACTTGTAACCAGACTTTATTAAACTAGTAAAACAATATTTATTAGTGGGTTATTTATTTCCCGTAAAGAGATAGAAAACAATTTGTGTATACTACAGTATGTATATATCAATTTTGACTTATAACCAGAACAACTACTAGAAAAAAATATAAATTACTAGGTTTAATTTCTTATACAAAAAAGAAAATGTCTTTAAAAAAATATTCAATTGAATGAGATAAAAATAGAGTTAAAAACTTAACAAATCTCAAAAGAATAATTTATTTAAATTTATCAAATTATACTAAAAACAGTTATCTATCACAATACTCACAGAAAAGATACGAGGGGACGGTTCCCCTAAAATTTCGCGTAATACCGTACAGGTCGTTAAACAATAACATTTAGGTACGAACCAATATATTCTCTATCACGATGACATTAGTCACATTTCTGTATAAAGAAAATGAGTAGAGACCCAAGTGTCGCTAATTAAATTGAAACATTCACTTTTGTCTACTAAATTAAATTTTAAAACATGACATCGTTTTAAACATGATTTTTATAAATTGCTTTATAATATTATTAACGATTTGTATGTGTATTTTAAATCCACACAAGTACATGTACGCATGATATCTATTTGCTGGATGTATAACTTTAAAAAAATATTTGGTTGAAAACATAATAAAACCAAACGAATAAATAATTAATAAACTGTTCATTATAACTCTATTTTACATACATTTTTATTCTTGAATTATGTTAAGAATGCAAAAGTAACAGATAAATTATAAATATAAAGCAAAGGATATGGATATCTTGATAGGTCAAAATGACGCTTAGGTACTTTTGTATGGAAAGTAGATATGACGTATACTGATAATTCTTCTAATAATTATATTTTTTTACATACATTGTTAGGGTGGTTAGTATTAACGGCAATCTCCTCTTAAATCAAATATCAATGCCTATTTACGGAGATTGTTATGAAAATCAACCCATGTCGTTAGTATCTGAAAAACTACAAAGAGTTAGTATAATGTGTGTTATAGTGGTAACTGGTCATTATAGTGGGGTATTAGTGGGGGATTAGCGGCGCACGCGCACCCCGCTGCGACATACACTGTCACGTGATCTAAATAATTACACTTTAATGATGTTTAGTTTAACGTTTTTTATATATTTGCCTGAATAAATATAAATATATAGATAGTGAATATCTTTTAAAAAAGGTCATTAAAGAACCATATCAAATTATTGAATAATTTTTTAAAATCTTATTATAACATTTCTAAGTTGTAGTTATTTAGTATCATAATAATATTATTATCATTATAGAATAATACAGTTATTAATCCGTTTTCCATCGCCGCGGGCTCTGCACCAAGCTTGCGTGAACGTATTCTTAATAATTGACGCGTGGCCACTGGCTGGTAACGAGAGTGTTTCCCGCGCCCCGCTGTGTACTGTCATGTATCTTGTAATTGTGTTGTTTTTTGTTACTTGTGAAAAGATTTAGTGTGTTGTTACTTGTGAAAAGATTTATCTACGACTAGAGTTTTTATTACAATTTATTTTAAACAAAGACATACGTAGCAATACTGTCTTCAAATGGATTCCGGTATTGATTCCGTTACTAGATATGTGTAGGTTCTATAAAATGATGGAAGGAAATCATCTATATGTTTAGAAGAAATTTTGTGAACCACCCATAGTAGATCAGGGTGGTGTGTCAAAGCACCCTTTCAGTAAGTCTACTCAGCACTGGGACGTATCTATATTACGAACTATAAAAATCATAGTCACATTCTATATTCCAAATTTAAAAAATCACACATCTTTTAATTAAAAAATATGATAAGAAGCGAGAAATAATTAATGATTGGTTTTAATTTACAAATTCAAATAACAAAGTTATATATACTTTATTATAACCAGTAACACCGAACATGATATGACTTATAATTATTTTTATATATTCCACAGTATTAAGCACTGCACACAAGTGAAGTCAGAAATTAATTTAAATTGGACATTTATTGTATAGCATAAAATATTTCTATCGGCGAATAAATGTATATCTATCAAGAATATATAGTAAAGAATAAATGTTATATCTTCAACACAACAGAAGTAATAGGTCAGTACAAGCTGCTTCGGACTCTATCGTTAGTAATAGAGCCGTACAATAAAATGCTTTACCCCTATTGCTTGGGGGTAAGTGATAAGATCATAGCGTTTTGGTAGGCGTTTTATTATATACAAATATTTCTTAATCGTTTTGTAAAGAGACCTTATTGAGATCATATTTGATGCTAGTTATTTAATAATAATTCATCTAATAAGTTATATTTATTGTAGATGTTAAAACATGAAAGTTATCATTATTTAGTTAATACTAAATTAAATTAATAATGCAAAAAAAAAACAGTTCAATAATCTTTTTTTATAAATTTAAATTGAATTTAAATATAAAATATTGTAAATTATATAGTATATTATAAGATCAAGATTAATAAACTGAAGTTACTATAGATTTTTCTTAACTTGGACTACACCCAAAGCTTTAGTTAAATATCTGCAATTGTTCGCTAATGTGATAGGAAAGGTTCGTTATTGCGGGTTCGTTTCCCGACTCTACTATTTATTGTTCCGAGTATTGACAGCCGGACGGATGATTGCGACTTCACTATATTAAATTAATAAGATTGAGAATGTACTTAAATACTATTTAGGGGCCTTATCTCCACTTAATTTATTATTATTAAGAGATATCTATAGTTAAAGGCGGTCATAGACTATCTCATAATTAAATATTAATTAAATAACTTACAACGTTTCTATTTATAATTAATGTCTCTGTAAATTTATAGGTCTATATAATAACATGGGTCCATTATTAAATAGTTCTTAACTCTTTAATATAAAATCCAAAGGATGAGGAAGGAATTATAAGTTAGTATTTGAGAGTCAGTTTGTAGAGCGTTCAGTTGAGTAATGAGGGTGCTGGAACTTTTAACAGCCTTTACCTTCATATACAATTATTTAGTTATTTACATAGTGCTGAGAAGTTAATAAATATTTATAATTCTAATAACGAAACCTTCTTATTTTGATCAAACAATATTGCCTCGTCAAAATCGCTTTAAAAATAATATAATAATAAAAATGATCTAAAGTAAATTAGGGAAACTAAAAACTATCTATAAAATAATTTTATTATTATTATAATTCTATAATTCCAAATAACATTCAATATTACGACACTTATCGTATATTCTACTTATATAAAAAACTAACATCTTAATTTTCTATCATATCATAATAATAGTTATGATAAAATTATGTGAACTAGAAAATGATATGAATTCAGTTTTCAACACCATAGCCAACATTACGGTTCACCAAATTTTTGGCGTTGTCAAAGGACTTAAGAGATAGAATTTATCACAGTTATAAACGACGTCGGGACTAGTAATCGAATCACTTATGGTAATGCGTAGACCAGAGTGCTGTGAAGTGACAAATGGTCCAGATCATTGAGATGATGCAGGTCTTGAGATCTGTGAGGTGATATAGAGCTTTTGAGTTCCTTATGACATTTGCTTAAAATGGTGGAGTTTTTAAATCATTCAGCAGTGATGAATGAATTAAAAAATGAACTAACAATACAAACGCTTCTCCCTAATGTTGTCTAAATTAATTTTATCCAAAATGAAACAACAATAAACAAAATCAACAAACATAATCTCAATTAGTTCGCCATTAGTTTAGTGGCAACAAGCGGACAATGGGAACATTAACAAATTAATAACGAATAGATATAAGGCTGAGTTCACACCTAACGTGAAACTAACGCATTGCTATTAAAGACTCAAATGTATGTCAAATATATTATTACTTTTTGGAATCGCTCGATATTGTATCGCATTTATCGTGAACAATTACACACCGATGTAGCGACCGGTAACTCATTCGTTTCGGAACGAATGTACAATAGAGCTGTGACCTTATCAATTGTCATGAACAGTTGTAATGACAATTGTTTAATTGCATTAAAGTTATTTGAGTTTGTTTTATTATAATGGATTAATAGTAAATTACACCTCTTATAAATAATGATTTACCAGACAATCTGTATTATTTTATTGTTATTTGATAATGTTGTAACTTTTTCATTGTAATAGGTATATTGTATTTAATTACATGTTTAGTTTCTTGAATAGTTTTGTCAAAACAAAACAGGTACTAGCCTAAGAATAATGGGTACTTGTAAAAATTAAATATGTTCTATGAAAACTGTTAAATTAAATAAATTACAGCTGCATACATAATTATTTCTTTGGTACATAATAATTAAATTAATTTCATGGAATGTTCTGTAGGTTTGATCAGGTGCAGCTTGTCAGTGCTTTGTTCTTGTGTGTGTTTAACTTTTCTTCGGGGCACAAATAAACTATATTTTCCTAGCGACAGCGTGGATTAAAAATTATTACAAATATCTTGACCACAGCACTACTTATCTGATACAATATTTAGTTGAAACAACTATAACATATAGATTATATTAATCATTAAGGAATCTATTTAATTAAAAAAAAAGAAATATATTTTTGAGTACATGACCTCAATTGATCCATTGGTAGGTAATTATATGATCACTAACAATACGTACAAACGATACATATAAAGATATTCCATTAGATATACAATATATTTTTTAAAGAATTATTGTCACTGGACTATACTGGACTGTATCAATCTATAATTCTAAATAGAAAAAGTACAATCTCTTTTACTTGTATCTTTGTATAAACGTGAATCAAGATAGCATTTTTAATTGCTTGAGTGTCACCTCACTCCTGCAAACACAGTGTAAACAACTTAGCGAATAAATAGTGAGCGTACTAGCTAGTTTACATGAGCACTCTCTAACTCATACAGCTCTTTACACTCCATTTTCGGTTTCGGGTTAAAAAGTTTGTCACTCATTTGGTTTTATAAGTAAAAACGTAAGCAAGTTAATTAAATTGTTTGCATTAATAATGACGAAGAATTTAAATGTTATATAATATTTGCAGGTAACTATTTCAATACTAGTTGGTAAAACGATCAGCCGCAGTGATAGGGAAGCATCGGTCATCCGATAAATCGCGAGCGGAAATCGGCACTCAATAGATATCCCGGATAATATCGAGCAAATAGACCGAGCAAACGTCGGCTCAGTCGCAAACAAGCGCTCAGCTCAGCGTCGGTAAATAACGAGCCGGTAATCGAGTTAGTTCTACATAATATCCCGCGGGGAGATTTGTATCTTGTTTTGTTTATATCCTCCGGGCGTCTAATGTCTGCATTTTCTTGAAACTTACTTCCGAACTAAGCACATTTGTTTTAAGAAACGTTAAGCGGTTGGCGACGTCGTCTAATTTAATATTTATGATGCGCAACTTACGATATATACGTTCTTGTGTGGTTTATTTAATTGTATGGAAACATGGGTAACTTTGAAATGTTATTCGAGAATAAGAATGTAAGCTAAAACTGTAAGTTTAGTTATGATATTCTTATAATAAAAAACTCTTAATAAATACAATGTTTCTATTTTCATAAATTGGAATTGTATATTTTTTATTGAGAACATTTGAAAGGTACATGTCCTGAACAAACAGATCCAACCTCAAGTCTGGGCCAATTACCCTTGTACAGGTAAGCTGTGTGCTCAGCCGCTTGTCCGCGCTCGGTGGACACCTCACCCTGACGCATTACCATTGATCAAACTAATATTTACTTTTAAATTTTAAATAATACAATAGATTTTGACTTCTTTTTTTTGAGTCTTAAGCTCACATGGATGTTATAAAACATTGTACGTTAAGTTTTAAAACATCGTACCTATACTTCTTAAATAATTATAATCATTATTGTCTGCACTGAAAGCACATTTGTTTAAGTAATTCGATAATAATTCGGTAGATTAACTTTCCTAAATTGTCATACATAAGAAACAGAAAAACAAACCATACACATTAACCGTGTCTTTGTAGTCGACAGCTCTCTATATTATATTTAAACACGAGCGACACAAAGAGCCTTATTATCGCCTTATTATTTTAATATTGTTGCAACACTCCAACAATAAGCGGGCCCATATTATTTATAAGACACTAATGAGCGTGTAGGCACCTTATACAACAACAATATTACAGACACACTTCAGTAACAAAAGACGTAACCAAATTTAAATCTTATCGCTACACAATAAGGATGTTTGGAGAGCATCGTAAATGAATTAAATATTTGTGAAGAGTACAAAGGATTGACACGGGATGCATCTCGGCTGAAGAGGGGTTTTGAAAGAAAATAAATGCGTAATTATCGACGGCGAGAGGTTCGGGGAACGCGCGTGAGGCCGAGTGCTTTTATTAGGTTATCGAGGGCTATTTTATGGCCAGGTATTGAAGATTGGTCAGATATAACAAGAAGTTATATAATACAAATATTGAAATGTTACATGACAATCAAATGTTATTACCACGATGGGAAAATCAAATGAACAACGCTAAATAAACAACAAACCACACATGCCCATCATATTTATCATGCAAGCTGTCCGTTATAATAATTGCGAGTGAATCAAACAACATCTAGTGCGCGATAAATGCACAATTTCCGCTGCAATTGACCGTGTGACAGGTGTGACAGCAAGATGGCGGCTACAATAAAATGGCCGCAGCGATGTAATGATTCGCTGCTTGAACACTAATCACACTGACTCGGCATTCCCGCGGCCTCTTTATCCTGTAATGCGTTTGTATTCTTATATTCAATATTAATTATGCATTAAACTTAACAAAAGGCTAGCTATTATTAAAATGAGAGAAACGTGCGTCCATCAACAGTAAATTAAGTTTCAAGAAATTTATAACGCAACTCTTAACAAATACATAAGTACTCAACTTTCTCAGCGATATCTTTTCATAAAGCCTATTAACTATTTGGAATAAATTCTTCGATTGGATGGACCACCAGAGAGTGACAACTCTTCCACGATCATGTTTTATTAATGTTAAAACAGATGTAAGGCAAGCAAAGGCAATTGGTCTAATATAACAATAACGGGGTGATTATGTTAGACCAAGTGTTATATTTTATTTGTCATGTGTGAGTGGTGTGTGTATGTGTGCTCGAATTCCGTCTGCCTGATGCCGATTGTCTCCTTATAGTCAAATTATACTTTTATTTGGTTATCGTTAGTTTAATATGTTCAGTCTATTTTTGTTTGTAGAGTTATTTTTAATAATTGTAGTCATTGGATTTTTTTTATCTTGTGTCAACCTACGCTATACGTATTATAATCTTGTTAAATATATTTCAGCAAAGACTAAAAAAAGTACTGTTATTATAAAAAAAGATTTTATAATCAGAAATAAATATTTAAAATTGTAATTCCATATAATTCTACTAAAACAGCGAATCTAGATATAATTCTTCAGATCCAATATTTAAATCACAAAATTGTCGAATTCAAAAGCTCGAATAATCCATGTTAATAGTATTAAACGCACAGACGTGCAGACGTGCACTCAGTCGATAACGCAAATCCAAATATGATCGCATGAATATGATTGGAAGATCTAATCCATCGGTCTCCAATTAAAAAAGTATTTAAGTAATCGGATTCTGTCAAATGGACCTCCGTTTATGCAATATTTTTAATCTGTTTTGAGGAACTTTAAATAAATAACATATATAAACATAGATTGTCGTATTCTATTTTCAATATCTTCCAACCAAACTAATATAACATTTGAAATACCATAGATTTTGAAACGATGACAGAACAGTTTTTAGTAGTAACAAGCTCAATGGCGCTCTCGTTTAAATTCGTCAAACAAACAGAATTCATTGATTAGACGTCAATTGACGGCCGGCAAATTATTGATATTATAGCAATTACAGTTGGGCAAACCGTTCGTTCGTTCGTTTGAGCGATCACCCGAATTCGCTTATTCACGCTCGCTAGTTGCCTAGTTAGTGCAGCTGTTTAGGATCGCAAGCCACGAGCGGCAGCGATTAAAGGTTTTGGTAAGAGAGTTCCAAGGTATGAACTGGTTACATTCTGAATATGGAATGGTTTGGTCAATTAAAATGTAAATTTTATTAATATAGCCAATTAACCTATATTATGATAATTCCTAATTCCTCTGATTTTTTTTTTATTCTTTTATTCTATTATTGGTAGATTAAAAAAATAAGCCTCTAAGCCTTCTAAGTTTTCTTTTGTAACTATAACATATAAAATTTTACAAATTTTTATATCTCTTTTCTTCCGATATTTTTGTTATTTGCAACGGTATCTGTTATCAGGAAATGTAAATCCTTATCCCGAAAGTAATTTCATTAACCATTATCTTTCTGCAACTAAAATACAGGAGCTTTTTGACACTTCGTTATATCCATTCTAAAAACATGGTCTACGATATTCAACCTCTCATGAATCGTGCCACAAAACAGCGAAATTCCGGCGACTTGCCTCTTCTTGTTTATTCTAGTGTCGGAAGTCTCGTTAACTTTATATTTTCATTACTACCCTCCATTGTGCCGTGTGACTTGCATATTATATCAATTGAACACACCATTTCCGTTTCCACCGATCATGCAATCATTGCCCACTAACTGTTATTATAATCTTCATTTTAATATGAGTATTGGTTATTGGTACTGCATCTAATATAAAACCTGTATTGGTTATGTGTGTGTGTGTAAGTAATACTGGTGTTGTATCCATTATACAATCTGTGATAGTTCGTCTGGCTATGTGTGAATATAAGACTATCTTATAGAAAGTCTTTAAAGAAGTTAATATTATTTTTAAGAAGATTCAAAAACTTATTACGATAATGCTTGGATTAGGGTGAAGAGAAATGAAATCTTGTTATCTAATATGAAATAAACCGCTCTGTGCGACCCCCGGCGGAGAGAAACTGGATGAATATTTATTAATTGAAATCTTTGTTTTATTTTATACATATCTTAATTGGTTGATTTAGCTATAATTATGTTGGAATAATGCAATGAATGGAATGGAATAATGAAATGCATAAGTATGTTAGATGTTCGAATATTAGTTTTAACTAGTCATTGAACCCATCAAAAATAGTTTATTTAAATTTGCTATAGTTTTGTAGCACACAATACTCTACTATATTTTATTCAAAAGCAAACAAAATATCCCCACCATTATCGTTTATGAGAGTAATATCTAATCCTACAATTTATTTTACTCAATTAATGCTTATTAATTGGGAAAAGTATTTTTTTCAAATCCATCGGGTAATAAACAAAAATGTTAAGTTTAAACCAAAATGTAAAGGATTTTTTTAAATCCAAAGTTTTTTACGTTCAAATGATAACTCTTCAGCTTTGTTAAATTAGTATAGTATATCTAGTACCGAGTTACTAATCAAGTCAAAAAAATGCTGCACATAATGACTCTATAACAATTAATTACACGTTATATTTTAGGCTTCATCCCATTAATGAAAATGCTAAAGCAACATCGATCTATGAGGCAAATAATTTACAATATTATTGTATAAGAATAAGCCATTAATATTACAAAAGCAAGATAATCGGTTACATCATCAACACACCTCCCAATTATAAAACAAAGCAAACTGTTAAAATGTCTCTACTAACCACGTATTAAGTTATTAACTAATCAAAATGTGTCCGACGTACCCTAAATTGAATAATAACCTGTTAAGTCGAGGCTGTGCGAGTGCGGGCGAGGCGTCCGTGGCGTCATTGTACCGCAAATTGCCGCCAAATTGAGAACAGACGCAATCGCAACTCTATTTAGCGCGCGCCTGCACCTGATTGGTCGACACGCCCCGCGCCCCGTTCGGAAACTCCATTCAAAGCCCACCGAAGAAATGAAATTATGCACTTCGTAAATAAGAACGTCTTTGTGAGTTCACTCGCCTTATTTAAACTGTCACCGGTTTCAGAACGGCTTCTTGGTTTAATGAAATTGCCGAGTGTCCGCCCGGAGTGACGGCGTCATTGGAGCGGGCGTGATAAATTAAGGCTGTGCCCTCCGAGCTCGTTTCATTTGTAACAGGTTAATCTATTAATTACGTTTTTATTTGCTTTTTCCAAAAATGTGCTTTGTAACTTCATTTAGCGAAACAAAATGGCGGGGACAATAAAGAGTTTATGTTGCATATACGATGTACCAATAATATTTTTGTTGAAGTGTTTTTTTTACAACAGAATAACATTACATTCTGAAATTGCACTTTTAATCTAATCACATTACACAAAAACATCCCCCAAAACAAACAATATTAATCAATTACGATCACCAAAGTGTTAATGTTTAATAGATCATAGCGTACAGAGGCGAGGGCCGACGCCCCCGGGGACTCTCCCGAGGGACAATTGTACGTTTATCTCTTTATGCGCAGATTAGATACTGTCGAGAAGTGCTACTCTTTCACTTAATACTCAAGATTTACTCTCAACATTGGTTTGTATAATTTGTTTTGTTAGAATTATCTGAAGACAGTTGCTTCGAGTTTATCTTTCGAATGTTTCATTCAATTATTTTAAGTTTGTGATTAAGAAGCTGGTTACATAGAAACCGGTTTTCGCAGAGGCATAAATTATAATAAAAAAATACTAAAATAAAATAGAAATTAATATTAGTTTTACTGTATTATAATTATCCACAATGATTCTAACGTAGTCTTAAGCACACTGCAGCGACCAAAAGCGATTACAAAGTTAGTAGTTACATAGCTTGTTTGGTTCTAAAATTACCCGTTATTGGAGTCAGCTTTGTATCCAAATCCTCGCCATACAATCCTATGGGCACCCAACAAATTGTTTTGCAAGCGTTACAAATACGACCCTTAAACTAATGCGTCCATCCTACTTGGACCTACCATTGTGTGAACATCACATGCTCGTTTTACGCTTCCAAAGCTCAAAATAGGCTGGCCTTTGTCACATACAAGTAATAAATTGTCGGGTAGAGTAATTCCCTCGCACGGGCGCTACGCATCATTAACGAGGCCGAATGTGCTGCCAAATTAACAATTACACGAACCTTTGTGCCTCTATGTTAATTAGGAAATACGTAGGTACAAGTGCCAATTACATTCTGCAGCCCGGTGAGGTATTCGCTCTGTTTTAATTATGTTAATGTTGGTACTGCGTATTCTAACTATTGACGTCTTAGGCTAATGACATTCATCTTTAACTTAAATTCTATAAATATTATCAAGGAAAGCATTGACTAAATTGTTCACAAATCCAACAAGTGATTCAAGTAATCACCGCAAATGTGTTAGACAATTAAAGTAAATCCTATCTTAATCCTCAGTCACTTCATGGCGATGTCCAATCAATATGGCCACGAGCCACGTCTTATAAAGATGCAGTGTAAATAGGTTTAGTTTGAGTTAGCTTACCATTGTGGTATTAGAGTTTGTGGGATTGGAATAATTTATACCACCAGCCAGAAATATGTTGAGATTTATATAAGCTGCTGTTTTTAGAAAATATTTTACGTTTTGTACATTTTAAATAAAATTATCTGGTAAATTATGTAGCACTAAGCAGATTGTAGAAATCATTAGAAGTAAAATAACTCTGTTAAAATTACAATAATCATGCTTTATATATTACAGAGTATTACAAAATTACAAGACAAGGTAGGTCCGTTTACTGATGAACAAACAAATAAACCACAATTCTTAGTTTACCTTTTATTTAATAAATACAAAACGTTTAAATGTATTGGAATAAAGATTGATTTGAATGTTTTCCTTCACTTCTTAAAGGTAAGAATAAGAGAACTATAAATTAAAAACTCCTTGTGTACTTAGAGCTCTCCCTCACATCAACACCTGAACACACATCTACGTAACATATCACGGGTAGTGGATGGAGGGTGGCGGGTAGCGGGTAGGGGATGGGTAGCGGGTAGCGGTAGTCTGCGCGTATAATAGGACGGAGTATTAATTTGCGCGGAGAGCGTGGATCGAGTTTAATTAACAAATTTAATTAGAAATTAACTGTTTCGTAGAGGCAGCTCTCGCTAGGGTTATGCCTGTGCGGGCAACATAATATAACAATGGATATATGGTTCATATATTATTTATACATGCATAATTTGATAAATAAAATACTAAAACATATCCGAAAATAGCCTGGGGGCATTTTCAATATAATGTTAAATTATGGTCAATAATAATATTAAGTTACGTCATACAAGAGCCAGTGATGTCGCAGCCCTGACTAAATACACAGTTTGGTCCCAATTTTGAAAATTTAATCTATCCGCATTGTGTTCCTAATTGGTTTGTTTTATATGCTTAGTTACTGCCGCTGCGGTGCCGCTTTCAATTACTACCAATCGCTGTTTGCGTTGCCGGCTTATGAACCAATGTGTTCCTTTTTGTACTTTATAATTAAAACTGTGTGAGAACGGACATCTCACTCTAATTCGGTACCTATATTTCTGACAGTGTGATTTGGTTTAATTATAAATTAACATACGTAGTTTTAAGCAATGAGGTGTGGTGTCAAAAAAAGTTTGAACAATTATAAAATAGTTTATTAAATGTAATTAAAATACTCACATTTAGAAAGTATATGAGGTTGCAAATATATTACTTAGTATTGTACTTATAAGCTGTACCTACCTAAATATTTAATACTATGGAATACTAGGAAATTTCTAGAAGAATGTATAAGAATCAACCTGTGCAATATCATAGAAAATAAATTTAAAAAATTAAATTAAACAATGTAACCTTTTTGTTACAATGTAAAGATATAAGATATTGTTAGATAGTTTGTTTTAGATTTTTATATAAAACTAGCTGACCGGGCGAACTTCGTACCGCCTTAGCGTTGCAATGATGCACTACTTTATTTTGTATAGCTGACCTATCTTAGGTATGAGTACCTATTCAATTTGAACTGAATCCTCCATATAAAAATGAATCCATAATTCCCTGGTCTCGCTATTCCTGAAAATTACTTTACTAATTTTTAATTAAATAAAAAACAAAATATATATTTTCATAGTAGTGTTTATTTCTTAGGATTCAATAATTTCACTAATTTACAAATCGCTATTGAACAACTTTGCATTTTTATTTACACACTAAGCTCAATACGATGCTCTTTCATCAATGTAATCTATGGCTGTGAATGACATTGACATTTGTTACTCGCGTTTTTAAAAATATGCAAAATTAAATGTACATTTTTCAATATTTCTGAGAGATTTTCTTAATATTTTTTTCCGTAAGAACCTTCTCCTAATAATAACAAATACAACAAAAAAAGAATTAGTGAAATCGGTTCAGCCATTCACGTTTGATGCCGTGACCAAGGAAAACGGGTTTCATTTTTATATATATAGATTATAAATAACAATCAAGGTTGTCATATTATAAAGGTAGTGGAACTGTCCTAGTGTCAGCAGATATATTAGTTCTTCCAATATGGATAGAAAAAAAAATAAAACATTTTACCAAAAATCTGAATATTAGTATTTGCAAATTAAAATACTAATATTCAGAGTCCAGAGAAACAGCAGATTTTGATGATATTGGTTGAGGTGATACTACTGATAATGCTTATTATCTGAGTAAAAATAAATAAAAAAATATAAATTTTTGTTTTGAAAAAACTAAATAGAAAGAGAAATATAAATTAATTCTAACTAATATTTCAACAAAACTAAAAAAGCAAAAATTCAAAATATGAGATTCAATGGTGGTATAGTTGCAGCTCACAGCTGTTATAGAACTAACGAAAAACAAAACATAACCAACAAAACTTTTCGCAGGTGTGGTTCCAGAACCGTCGAGCAAAATGGCGGAAAACAGAGAAATGTTGGGGCAGGTCTACCATCATGGCAGAGTATGGTCTATACGGAGCCATGGTGCGGCACTCACTGCCTCTCCCGGAGACCATCCTCAAGAGCGCCAAGGAAAACGATAACGTGGCACCCTGGCTACTTGGTGAGGATTTATTTTTAATAGTAAAATAACGCTTTGCAGTTATACATATCAGGAATGTTTATAACTTTTAGTACTGTCAATGTTTGTTTGGTTTAGCTTGCGCTCTTTTGTTTCGATTATTAGACGGATAATTCAAAAATACAAGTATTTAATTTATTTTATCTTATACTAGTTCACGATTATTATACATCTGTTTAAAACTTTTTTTTATTTTTATTAGTTTCACCCTATCGAATTTCCGAGAATATTGTTTTGTGTGCGGGTATTTTAATATTTGTTATATTTGGAATCAGTTTATAAATACTGATTTATTCTCATTTAATTGATATAGGTACTTTTAATCACAATAGCATAAATATATGATTTCATTACCACATTATAAACAAGAAATATTTTAAATTGACAACAGTGAGAGTACGAAATAATATTAGATCAATTAATACATAACAAAGATTTTACGTGGTAGTTACATATAAATAAATTTGTTCCAAAATTACAATAAGTCCATAGACAAATATTCAAAAAGTTCATAGACAAATAACCTACCTATAGTCTATATTTATTTTATTTATTTTAAGGAAAATTCCGACTTAGGATTCTCAAAAGAAAAAAATAAATAGATTCTAAAATTATGATAATATAATATCAAGGAAACCGCTGTGCTACGTATTGAAGAAGAGATTTTCAATAAAGATAACATAAATGAGCGAGAGATCTTGGTTACTAGAATGAAATATGTGCCCTCAGTTATTTTAATGTGCTTTACATTCTATCATTTCCCAAATACCACACTGACTTATCCGCATTCTCAGACTTTTTTATGAACTATTTTGTTGGCGCTGATTTGACTGTTCTCAACTTTGTTTGGATCATATAAATCTTTCAGAGCGCTAGTACTCTAGAGAAATCGTAATCACGAGACGATTACTATTTTAAGTATAGAATAAAAAATCCTATCCGCGTCGTATACCTATGTGGTGGTATCGGAGGTTGCAGGTTCGAGTCCTGCAGTTATTGGGTATTTTATTCCGTATTTATTAATTTATAATTTAATCTATATTTAAAAATAAAATTTGAATATACTGAACATTTATAAAAAAATAATAATACAAAATAATATTTCTTATCTGTTGTGTGTTAGCATATGTGTGTGTATGTGTGTGTGTGTGTTGTTATTAGATCTAACACAGCTTATATTACAACTTAAATGCTATTTCATATTATTCCAAAGTTGGCACAATTTTGCTTATGAATATTATTTTTGAACGTTGGAAAGCTTATAAGCCAATGCACCACTTCTATATACGATGACCTATCTGTGTTTTATTGTAACGGTTACAGATAAATAAATTAATCATATATTTGACATATTAAGTATATTTGATCGGTAATGTTGGCAGCATTGCATACGTCACTTCTTGTAACTCGGTATACTTAGGCGTATTCTGACGTGATGGTTTTGTTCAAGAGTCGAGCGGGACCGCGGGGCGCCCGTAGCGCCGGCCGGCACCTCCGACCGGTGAGTCAAATATTCATTAGCGCTGTAATTAGCTTCAAACTTGAACAAAATCCACACTCAGTTTACGATTTGTAATTACCCATTGAATTATCTGTATTCGGATCGTCTTGTAATATTACAAAACATTCACCAACATTGCTCTTCTCATCATTCAACCAAAAGAGCATGCAAACATCAAAATTCTTACACAAAGAGATTCTTCGTTAAAATATAGTCGCGTCGAGAAAAACAGACGTGTCATTTTTAATCTCCACAACAAGAGCGTATCATTCCATGGTAAAAACAACCTTAGTTCATAGGTGTAAGGTATAAAATGATTCATCAGAATGTTGGTGTTAAAGAATTTGTGAAGAGCTTATAAGAAGCTGCAGGTTTCAGTCGCTACGTGATGCGCTTTGCGGTGCTCTGAATATAAACAACGTCAACGATCTTGAACGACTTCATACTAAGAATACACACGGGAAAGAGTTGTTGTACCGGGGTTTAGTAAGAGAACGACAAGTGTATGTGTTTAAATTTTATAATGATTTATTATTTATTATGTAATTAATTTAATATGTCTTTGCTGTTTTTTTTAATAACTGTCGAGGTAAATCTAACTGACAAGACTAACAAATCTAACTTGTAGGAGATTAAGAGATAAAGAAAGATAACTTTTAACTTAATTGATACGTAATTAATTAAAAATAATATTATCAATCAATTAATAAAAAAAAAAACTCGTCGTAATAATTCACGATCCTCAACCGGCAATCCCTAAAGGTCCCCCAAAAAATAATAAAGAGAGACCAAAAACATCATAAAGGCTGCACGCACACGCGATGGCAAATCAGGACAGTGCATACAGCCTTCCCGCGGCGCATGTGCGGGGCGGGACAAGATGGCCGCCGTCTAAACCCTGATTACAGGGGCGCGCTTACATATTAATTATGTACTTAAATGTACTTCTTTTTCACCTGAGTGTACCTAGGGTTTATTTTCATTATGCAGTTGTTAAAATGTTTGCGGTCCTATATAAATATTTGGTTTTGAGGTTTGTTTTTTGTACTTTTGAGTTTTGCAATTTAATTGTAATAAAAATTCTTGTGAGGGCTTCCTGAATGTACGATGATATTAATAAATAAGTACTTATTTATTAAATTAAGGCTTTCATAATCATGATTAGTATTGTTAATGTGCATGATCTTCAGTTTTTATCATGAAAAAATCAGTATGCTGCTGTATAATAACGTATTTCATTTTTTTATCATTTCCACCATTTCCCATCACCATCTAAATCATCAAAAGTACATTTGATTTAAATACTAAACATAAAAATACCAAAAAACGCGTGTTAAGGATAATTAAAGATTAAACCTTGAAACCTTTCAATATTCAGTGAATTCAGGAAAATAGTTTCAGTAAACTTACCTAAATGAACGTGAAGCTCATTTTTAAGACAATACATCTTTTATGATTTATTTCAAATAATATAATCATATAAATTCAATTTATCTTCATTCAAGTAGGCATTTAAACACACTGTTGATTCGTCAATTATAACATTGAAAAGGTCAGTATAGTCAGTCCGTGAGTCTACCACCAGCTCGGAATACTGCAACGTCAACAGTTAAAAAAACACTTTTCAAATGGAATTTAATAATATTTAACGTATACATTATAACACCAATCCAAATGAGCCAAACACCCATAATTCGCATATTTTGAGCAATCAAAAACTGTTCAATGTTATAATAAGATTTATTTTATTTTAGACTTAAAACCAAGAAAAGGAAGATCTAAGATATCTTGTGGGAGTTTATTACTTGTGCGTACACTTAAGCCCATGACGTATTTGTTAACTTTTTGCAGACGAAATTTAGGAATTTAGATTTTAATTTTATTTCTTGTACGAGTATAAATTTTGGCGTATAAATAATTTGTTAATGTGTATACTATAACAAATACCAATTTTTTTAAAAACATCTCTCAGGGAGTCTCTACATTTTAAGTTTTTGCTGTTTTTAGAAATGTAAAATAAATATAGAATTTATTTCGGCGGCTATATGCATTAATAATTACAATATTTAATATTTTGAAGGCACAGAAATTTAAAGAGTTAAAGATGTTACCTCAGTAAACTATAAAAGGCGGAAACATTAGCAATTAATAAAATATTGCAATTAAAGGTATTGCGATAGATATACATACATATATACATGGCGAGATATTTGAATACGTTTTTCCGACTTTTTATAAGGTTTATGGAAAGTTTTGTAATAATATTTTTTTCATGTCATGAATATTTAAAAAAATGGTAAAATGGAATCTTAAAACAAAATTAATTAAAAGAGTATAAATACATTCTTTTAAGTTGTTTATCGAAAAATCCATTCTCATAGATTGTTTTTTTTTTAATACGAATTATATTAGATTTGCCTGTCTTTAAAACCACATACTATTATTATTCCTTGACAAATTTGAATTAAATATTGCTCATGGAGCTGAAATATATTCCATGATGACGTCCTCAAGAAAAATGTAACAAATATTACTCACAAATTACAATCAATTACTAATATTATACTACCTATCTCTATTTTAATAGGTTTATCAACACTATTGGATGTTATAGATCCATTTTTATCCAAAGCAATGGTAATCCACGTACACTGAATAATTAATAAAATTAAACATATACTAATGAATAAAAAAACAATGACAATATTATATTTCATGATATTAATTTTATAATATCAGAATAATAATTTAAAATACATTTAATTCCAATATCGATAAGCTTTTATAAGCTATGGGGCAAAACACCAAAAGGAGCTCTACAATTTGCCAAATATTATAATAAATATTTTATTAAATTGTATATATATGAAATAAATAAATATTAATTACAGTAAATTTTAATTAGAAAACGATTGGAGAGAATATTTTTTTAACACTTAACAAAATAGACTTGTCAAAAGGTAACAGTTCTAGACATGCGTCCCTTTTCGATATAGATGTTATCGAGAGTTGCGAGCGAGAGGCACATAGATTACCAACGGAGGGTGCATCCATAAATATTACTGTACCTTCCCTGAATATAATAATTATGGTTTTCAACTTGAAATTAATAAAATTCCGTGCAACCGTTCGAGTGCATCGTTCATCGACCGGCCATTACGTGTTAGCTGGTGGGAGCGCTTGAACTCTAATAAAAGACAATACAATAAATTCGTAAACAATGAACTGATATATTATCCAATTCAGCAAAGACTAGGAAGTGCCGTTTCGCGCAGACATCAAAGAGGAGAGGCGGCAGATGGATTGTAATGCATGAGGAGTGCACCTTACTGAATTATCTGCCTATTATACACTTGCTTTGAGCATAACTCTTTTATCTTTGTTAATGACACCACGCTGTAAGGCTGCTTCCACATGTAGCGGGAGAAACGTCACGATTGTAGTTGAAACGCTTCCGGAATTGTCAAGGTCATTTTGGGGTTTTATAAAAATATATATAATTATACTGATATACTTCAATATTTCAGTGATACTGAAATCGCTACACGTTTATATATAGTTAATAATATTTTATTATTCATAGTGATAATAAAATATTTATCACTATTAAATATAAATTAAAGCAATTACTCATTAACATATCAATATGAATAATTTCCGAAAATGAACGAACAAAACGCTCGGTTTAAAAAGCGCAACCTATGTAGACATGGCCTTACCATTACTGTGAGTGAATTTGTAAGTGCACTGCAGGAATTGTTGCTCAGAAGAATTATTCACTAAAAGGATCCAGGTTTGATGAAACGCATCATAATTAAAGCCTTCTTTGACATCCATCGAGGAGGCAATCCTGCGATCATACGAGTGACAGTATGTTTCTTTCTGGCAGAGCTTTGAAAACATTTGTTGATTTCATTTACATATCACAATATATGAAAAATGCTACGTCGTAGCGGTGCTACGCTCGAGCATTTAGGTGACCGCTTCGAAATTAAACATATATTTTTCGAAATAATTTTGCGTCATATATTTAATATTGATTTTTAAATTAAATATTATTTACATTATCATATTTAACAGTTATTTTTTGACCCGTACGGGTATTATTTTGATGGTTATTTAGGTTATGGAGGGACAATCATTAGAAATACATTTATAATATAATCAGTCAATTACCCAACCGATACCCAATTTTCCAGTATTGACCCTTACTCCAAGCTATCTCATCCGTACCAGCCGCTGACCGCATTTAAATCAAGCGAATTTATCGTTTCAGTAGGCAGTTAGTGGCAAAAGTTACGATAAACTTCAACGTTGATCGGAGACCTGACCTGTGTCTTGGTTATATGACAAAACAAAGGTGTTTTATGCTTAATGTATTGGTTTCTCTACAAACCGCTTTCAATATTGTTATATATACAATTGACCAAACATAAAACTAATTAATTTTCACGGTTAAAGTAAAAAAATAAAAATAACTTAATAAGATGGGAATTTAATTTGCAATATAATTAAATTATTTATATAGACACAGCAGTAAAAGTGGTCTGTGTCAGCACGAAGCTGTAACTACCACCCCTGATTAGGCATGCGAGCTGGATGCTGCAGGGTTATAAAAATCTCATAAAATAAGATATTAGACTAGACCTGATGGAACTTTATTTGATGTGAAGATTCTCGGTCTTTCTAAATTCATGGCCTTTATTAAATATTTACGTACGTCCATCACGGTGCCATTAAGCTATATTCTTGAAAAATAATACTATATTCTTGAAAAATACTATATAATTAAACTAATCTATCTATTTTTTCTTGTCTTTTAAAAATAATGCTCGAACAATGCTCAATCAATTAATATAACATCTAAAAAATTAAGAATGATAAGTAGGTAGTAAAAGATAAAACTTTACAGCAATATGAAATTGATTAAACATATAACAAAGATATTTTATGGTTTCTTGGAATATACTGGCTTGTAATCCATAAAAACATAAATCATAATTTTGGTTTTAAAAAGTTCTTTGATCTTGAATAAAATCATTACTTTTTTAATTTGTATCTTAAGACTTCACAATAAGAAGAAATATTTTATAAGAAGAGCGATGTAACGATCAAAAGTTAAATCTACATATAGAGGAAATTGAGTTACTATTCAATAAATTAGAACGAAGTAGAACAAACTAAAAATCTGGATTAGTTTATTAAATACCTAGATAATCATTTTTGGAAGAACATATACTTAAATCTAGACAAAAATTCGGACATTGGATATTACTTGCGAAATAAAGAATCTTCTTTAATACCGTTAAATTGTTATCTTTTATTTACTCGTAAGTAGATTATATCTAAATTCGATGTTATTTCATTACTTCACTTCTTAAAATTACTTATTATCAAAAATCGATTCTGTTAGCAAAAATACGATTTTTATTTATACTGTATTTGTTTTCGATATGTAATTGTTGATGATATGATATGAAGTAGGCAAATTATTATATAATTTGTTCATCAAATTATGAGAATTCGTGTATAAAAACTTAAGGCTGAAATTTAGCAACTTTTTCAATTGTAATAAATTAGAGTATTGATTTTTGCAATTGGAGAAAAGCTATGTAAATTGTGAACCACTTTATTACCAACAAAGTCTAATCAAATCACGTAATATGAAAAAAACAATTGGACAGATTTTGATGAAGTTTGTATACTTATAAATGATTTCCTTAGTTAACAAATAATGTACCTACCTACTTTTTAATACCGAAATTCCTGAAATGTTTGGAAAATATAAAAATCATTTGGATAGTCCAAACAAGAAAACATAACTAGGATTTTAATGAATATTTAGTTATTTAGCTTATTTTCTCAGCTAAAATATGAAATAGCTTAAGTTAGGTTTTTTATTCGGAGAAATCCGGTCTGGATAGAACTAGAATTACAATAAAATAAAAATAAAAGATTTATATCATTTTTTTAATGAGGATCTAACAACATTTACATCGTTTTCATTATTTTAATTGAAGTTAAAGGGAAGAGGCAAAGGTAGAATAAATTTTGGCTTTTGTAGTTGTTGCTAGTGTATACATTAATATAGTAGATAGTTTCATAATATAGTATATAGTATACATTAATATAGTAAATATTTTCATAATGTACTCGAGTCTTGAAAAGTGAACGCTAAAATACAACTAACCATTATTTATAATTTCTTCTCTATCTCAGTTAAATTTTATTGACCAGTTGATTCAATTTAAATCACCAATGACCAATATAATAAAAATATCTAAATATGTAGCAAACCAAAGTTAGATAATATATATAATCCCTTCGTAAATTAAATATAATGTTTATAAAATATATAAATGCATTGTCTGTCTGCCTGTCTTCTATTCTCATTACTGCACAGATCACAATGGATAATAGGCGTCTATTCAGTCTTTTGTCTCTGAGTTGTGCGTATTTTGACATGCTTATGTATACTTTAAGGTGTTTTAACATGATTAAAAGCTATTGGATAGCAATTACTCTCAGTTCTCAGTTTGGAAATTGCCTTCTTTAAGAACTATCAATTTTTTTTTATTTTTAAAGTCAAATATTTGTAATGACCCCTCTACACATTCGTGTGATTTCAGTACTTTAAAATTACAGTTTTTTTCAAACTTTTCAGATGTTCAAATGGGTTCGTTATAAAGGACCTTTCTATTTAGTCAGTCGGTCATTAACCTACAGCATTCAAACTATAGGAATATCAGTCTATTACTTGTCTTATCCCTTAACGTAACGAAACTTAGCTTATCTACATTACACATAAATCTCAATGAACAATTTAAAATATGAAGATGACAATGAAATGCTATATTATAGTAAAGTGAATTAATGTGGTATGTTTGTGTGCGTGTACGTCTGTGTGTGAGTGTGGGTGCTTAGTTATTGATATTTAATGAGACATATTATAATAAAAAAAGAAAAAACACAAGGACTTTATTTATTTATATTACTTACAACTAAGCCCTAACTCTCTCCGTTCTAAAGAATTAATCGTCGATATTAAATTCGTATTTTTTTCTTATCCCGGGAGTACTAGTAAAAAAATCCGAAATCTAAAACCCGTAAAGCAGATTTTATCAAAACTTACCCTCTGCGACTGTAGCGAATAGATCATTCATATTATACCGAGAAATGTTAATTAACTAACAGATACTTGTTTATCAGTCAAAACTGGAAACAATTTAAAAGCAATTGTTTAGATATATAGGTATGCCTGCACTAGAAAAGATATCTACCTACCTAACCTACACTTAAAACAAATACAGATTTTTATGAAGTCCTCATTACTATGTATTTATTAAATATAAATTTACCTAAATATTTTTTGCTTTGTCGGCTCATTGTTATTCTTTTTATTTCTTAAGATAAAAATTATTGACCAATAAAATATTTAAAAAAGTAGATTTCTATATACGTTGTTCCAGCTTTCCCTTTTTTATTTATCTCGGTTTTAGACTTAGTCATAGATTTTATGTATTTGAAGTAATTATAAACTTGATTTTTATATAGAATGCTTTTTATTGCTTAATATTTTATTAGTTTTATTTCCCTGTACAAATAACAGTCACATACAACTTTCAAATCTCGTATACAAGCTATACGAAGACCTTTGTCTCCAGGCATGCACCGCAAGTCGCTGGAGGCGGCGCAGCACCTTAAGGAGTCGGGGTCCGAGCGCGAGGGATCCGAGGCGGAGCCCGACGGAGCCCCCTCGGCCTCCCCGCACCGACACGAACACCACGATAATCAGGTTAGTTTCCACCGGGCTATGAGATAGCTGTTACTTTTAGAGTTCATAGAGACTGTTCTATATTTACCTCAGGCTCATAATGAGGAACCAATAGAAAATTCCTTTCTCATGATCAAATTATCAATCATCCCTTATAACGTTGGCAGATTCTTATTGCGTTATAGGAGTAGGTATATACTATATGTGTACTATATTTTTTTTTCCGTAGGATTTTGATTCTATTTTCAAAACGTTTAATTAAAATCCAACGATGATATTTATACGATAATCGATTTAAATATTCCTTAAATGAAGTTCTATGCTAACCAATATCTTATACAACTATAGGTTGGCCATAAGGAAGTCAATGAACACTTCTAGCATATCTACATGTATGTGTTCCCCCCAGGCGCAGAGTTCCCCTGGCAGCAGCACCACAGCGTCCTCCTCGGCCAAGGGGCGCGCATCCCCCGATGGTCACCTCTACGATGACCCCGAGGCCTTCCGTAACAACAGCATCGCCTGCCTGCGAGCCAAGGCGCAGGAACATCAAGCGCGCCTGCTGTCTAACAACTTGTTACTTCAGGTGATTATCTCTTACACTCTTAATAAGTTTCAATACCATTATGATATCTCCATCTACTTTGACTTGATGCTATTGGCTAATTACTTAATTGAGAAAACGGATGTTCAATTTTTTTCTTAAGAAACCTTCAGCAAGACCATATTGTTACGCATTATATCTTTCTAAGTTACTGAGTTTAAACGATCTGTTTTATAATACTTAATAAGTAACTATATGTTAGCATAAGACTGATTAAAGTGAATCAATGAATTATTAACAACACCCACAATTTTTAAATTCCAGGATTATTTCCACTTCCAGGTGCGTGGACTCCAACGAGCCAGCAGCGCGGGTGCGGGCAGCGTGGGCTCTGGGCCCGGAGCGGGAGGCACGGTGAGCGCGGGGGGCCCGGTCGCCGCGGGGTCCCCCGACGACGAGGGACCCGCGGACATCGACGTGGGCACCGAGCCGCCGCCGCTGGACGCGCGTCTCTACTGACCGGGGACCGACGCGCCGGGGGGACTCGCCTGATGTGTCGAGGGGACACGCGTGATGCGTCAGGGGGATACGCCCGGCGCGTCACGCAGCCGTCTCGTGACGCAGTGATAGTGTCGGCACGGAACTGTTACTTAAGTGTAATTATGTACATTGTAGAGTAGAAGTATTTAACAATCCCCAGTTTTTCGTGCAATACCCTTAGTTAAGTATTTATCCGTTTAGCTGTTGTGTTAGAGTTGTATAAAGTTCGCCTGGCACTAGTTGTGACTATCCCTCTATTGTACTTATCTATACACTGTTAGATATATTGTAAGTAATTAAAACTTTAAATTGAATAGATAATAAAAAAATCGGTACTAAATAACTTAAATTTATTGTAAATGTTGGATGCCTAAGAAAATTATTGTGTCTTATCGGTTCATGTTCAAAGGCGAATCAAAATTCGTTTATCTATGTATACTTAAACGAGCGACTTTGATATACAATATATTTTTATTAAAATAAAATAAATAGGTATATTGTATATCATCACCGCAAAATAATTTTAAGGTAAATAAAGTTGTACTTACATTACTGGCTGGAAATATTATATCCATTGTAAATTTTTAGTTTAATATCTATGTGATAGGTACATAAGTACTTAATATATTAAAACCCCAGTTTTACTTTTCGGTGATAACACTGAATCAAAAAAGACGAGTGTATATTAGATACAATTAAAAAAAAACTTTTTTGAAAATATTTCAACAAGTATTAAGAATGGAAGACAATTAATAATTTGCGTTGTAAATACTTGTTCAAATGAAATCTAACAAACTATAAAATCGTCAACGACTAATTGTGAAACATAGATATAAGTAGAATGTGTGTATTAAATAAAATAACTAACGAAACAAATCAACGAAATTTATTCAAAAAGGTAATAAGTCCTACCGCAGTCGAAATTATTCAGCCAAGAATGACATTGTAAAATAATGTGCTGTAATATTGTTATAAACATTCCGATATTGTATAAAACTAATTCTATGTCAGAAATAACCAGTTTTTGTAAATTCTATCTAACTCTGCATTATCTGTAACAAATTTGTTTTAAAAGAATTTGCGGGAATTCGTATACTTAAACATATGTGTATAAAAAGCTAATTATTGTAAGTCATTCATATATATTTTATATCTACAAATTGAGTATTTAATCTGGAAATAATACATTAATTTTGTACATTAAACATGTTTTAGCTGATATAAGACCAATAACTTACACATGTACTTAACAGTATCTATAGAATTGTAATATATTTATTGAGAATGATATAAAGTAATGTGAACCTTCATCGTATAACATAAGATTATTTCGATGAATAAACAAATGTGTAAAATTCTAAACGAGTTTCTTTTATCCTTTGTCGCGATAACCGCCTCGTTGGTCGAATGGTTAGCGCAGACGCCTAACGTATAGAGACACAATAAGAGGGCTCGGGTTCGATTCCCGACAGGGATAGGACAGGGATCACATACATACGATAAGCATAGATGTCTGTATTTCTGGGTTTGGTCGTTTATTAAATATATTCAGTATTTATAATATGTATTCATTTATAATAGTTTCTATGTATTTGTATCGTTGTCTAACACCCTTAAACAATCAAATAATTTGCTTACTTAGGAGTTAAATCAATGTGTGTAATTTGTCCCTAATTATTAATTATTATTTGTCCCTAATTTAATATTCAATTATCATACAAAGTTAATAAGTCAGACATCTGGAGTAAATTCGCGTCAAATATATCGAAGAACACTCCTAACACAACAACCTCAGACTAAAATCAAAAAGTAAGATGTATGATCAATTAAAATTAAAAAGAATAAATTTAATTAGTAGGTAGGTACTTATAGCTCAGATTTTTGAGTTTTCGAATGAAAATTAGATTTTTCTGAAGTTCAAACCTTCTTATGTTAACTTCGATAATACACCACACAATATTTCCTAAAACCCATGTGAAGTCAAGTAGAGTTGTTGTAATGTAAACATACCCAAAACCAAAGTTATTATTTTTACATCAAACAATGAATTTGCCGGGGTGAAAATTAGTTACATGCCGATTGTTATATGAAGCCAAGCAGTCTTGTGGCATTTTAATAAATAAATTATAAATAACATCAAGTTTTGGATATCCCGTGAATATGAGGATTTCTTTTTTTGAGTAACATGTAACCTATGTGTTGTCTGGTATTGCAATAACCTATAAAGTGACTCGCAAAGAAAAACAGACAAACAATCCAACATAATATAATCTTCTAGTCTGTCATGTACTGAACAGCAGTAATACTCGTTCGTTCGTTCGTTACTACTTCATTTCATTTTTTAATTATAACTCGTTTTAAATTATAATTATTTTCAATTATAAAACCGTCCCGTTTGTCGAATTCCTCGTGTTCGATCCTGACAGGGACAGGCATATATGTGATGAGCATAGATGTCTGTATTTCTTTCTGGGTTTGGTCCTTTATTAAATGTATTATCAGTATTTATAATGTGTATTTCTATGTATTTGTATCGTTGTCTAACCCTTAACACAAGCAAATAATTTGCTTACTTAGGGGTTACATCAATGTGTGTAGTTTGTCCTGTGATATTATTATTATTAGTTTTTGAAGCAATGTACCTGCGAGCAAGCTTTATATAACAAAATAAAATTATTACTTTATTCTAGTAATTAATTCAAACGCAGTATTAGCTCTAAAACAATAATTAATAGGTTTATTAATCATTTTTCAAATAATACAAAATTCTTATTTTTGGTGGGTACCTTATACATTAAAGATAACTTCTCACCTCACAGATGATACAAAAGATATATTATATAAATTACAAAATAGCCCATCAAATACAGTTTCTAACATCACATTATTCTCGACCTACCTCTGTAGTAATTCATATACATAATTTTCATTCCAGCTACTAGGTTAATTCTCGTCACTTCGTTATTCAAATAAACAGATTTTTGTTTTTAATATCCTAGCTCCTTTTATTTTACCTATAATTGTTGGTCATTGTTTCATAGAATAGGGATTGATGAAGAAATAAAACAACATAATAAACAATAAAATGTAAATAGCATTTAAGTAACAATTAGAAGAGTATACATAAAGCCTTATAAAATAACTACTTTCAATACAGACAAGTACATAAGCACAGGCACATATAATGACAATTTTGCTTAAAATTTAATACTTTTTAAACAAATAACTAAATCATAGACAACGTAACATAAAGTCCCATGAGATTATAAAAGATCTATAATGTAAAAAAGATATATAAAATATAGTATACCCACATAATATTCTACATAAATACCAAAACCATCACAAGCCTAAAAACAACAATTATTAAATATATTGAACATTATCTTTGCGCATGAGTTAACATTAAAATTTTTGGCCAAAATTCATTTACCATTATATGATGGACAACTAGGTTCTCTAAAACCAAGAGTGGGAGCAGTTATTGATTAAAAATATATAGCAGTAACATTTTGGTACAAGTTTATTGTCGTAGTCAGCAAAAACATCCCACTGTGTAAAATCATCAAAAATTATTATATAAATTCATACAAACTTTGCAATTTGCAATTTATATGGCACTTCATTAATAAATATTTCTTATAAACAAAGTTATAGAAATACAATATTGGTACGATAGAGGAGTGTATGGAAAAATATCACTTAGATGAAATAAGCATATCATTTATAATATCATTAATTTGTTATAGAGCCAAATAATAATTATGTACGCATTAATTTGGGTCGACTACACATATCATGTTTGAAAATGTCTTTAAATGTATCATTAACATGGTTATTCATGTTTATAGATATTTTTTATCATAAGTTCGGTTGTGGCATCTTTTCAATGTTTATCTAAACTGCAAAATTTTAAACATTGATTAGGATTTTCGAAAGAAACCTAATAGATGTCACCACAGTCCCGATAAAGACATCACATATAGAATGCTGAATTCACCGAGATGGGTAGCGATACGATAGCTTAATTGTTAGAGCGACGAGACGGTTTCCAGGAGGTCGTGGGTTCGAATCCCTGCCCGTATCGGTTACATTATACATATCTTGTTAGTTATAAAAACACATGTATAGAATATAATATAACAATATTTTATACAACAGCAATAGCGAAGCTATATAAGAACCATCTTAAACACTTAATAAATATTTGTATATGAAATAGTATGACTTTGTAAAATAAATAAATAGTTATCCTTTGTTTTTAAAATGGATGAGGTTAACTTTAATATTCAGGCACATTCAAAGGACACTAATCGATTTATTAAAAAAATATATATCTTACGCATTATTTAAAATTAAAATATTATAATAAAACCTAAAATAATTTCAAATAAGAACATGATTTTGTTTGTAACATAAGTACATATAGAACTCTTCAAGTCGTCTAAATGTTACAGTTTCCTAGATATCAGAATCATCTTTAATAAGTTTATTAAATCGTCGTTAAGTCTTTAAGCTAATAAATGTTAATATCAATAAACATTAAAATTCTATTAAGGCATACAAATATATATTCTTTAAAACAAAATACATAAATTATATTATTTATTATATTATTATATGTATTGTGAGTTGTTTTTAAAATATCTAATATAAGTTTTATTCGAGAACTTTAAATACAGTAAAAAATATATAAATTCATAATAATTTTCTCATTAACAAAAACGAAATTCATTTCATTTCGTTTTTCACTTAAAAAAATAACTGCATAATATTCCTTATTTATTATTACCAATAAAAAAAACATTATCTTGACAACAAAATTGATATTGTAAAAATTAATTAGCCGCTCATTAATCAACTAGTCTTTATAATTATAAACCCGTAACTAAATATCGTAACTACATACATAAATATAAAAATATACCAATGTATTAGTCACGACAGAACAATGATTTAAACCTATATTTTAAACATATATAGAATTCTTAATTCAACAATATTAGCGATGACACGATGGCTCAGTTTGTAAAGCGCCGGCTCTTGTCGCAGGCTCAAATAATAATATAATTTGAGATCTAGTAGTCCTTGGGTCCCTCCATGTCCTCACAGCTGCGTAACAACAGCGAGTAGCTGTACACACACAGTACGCAGTACAACACTACGCCTGGAAATAGAACATTCATATTATTGACATTTATGTTTTTAAAAACAGGTAAATTGAGGGTAGTTAAAAAATGACAGATTGTCGCCGATGACAGCAAAAGAGTGGAAGAGAATGCTTTCTCATATGTGTGGAGGCGAGATAGCAATAGTGTGTATTGTAATACTAAATGTAGAGACCTTAAAGTATTACTATATATATATTACTTAAAGTATTACTATGTACAACTTCGAATTACTGTTATATACAGGTAGAAGCCGCTTATTGTGATCACTTTTAGCCAGCCCGTTTTGATAACAATAACCGAATGATAACATTATGCGGATGGCACTTTTTCATGCTTGTTGGGGGATTTTAGTGCACATAAAAAATGATCATAATGATAAAATATGAATTGTAATAATTTAGAATTGATTTAAGTACATATTAAGTTTCATAGTAAGAATTTCTTTTGTTTGCTCAAATTTTCTATTTATTTACACTATTAAAAATATTCTAACATAAGATTCATTTGAAATATCGATCTATTGTTATTTGACACTTGTTTTCAATCATAATCATTTGAATATAATACTCAAAATACATAGTATAATTTTTCGAAGTTTGTTGCTCGGTGTCGTATCGAATCGTCGTATCGTCTTCTAAATCGATAACAATAAGCGACTTTTGATCACAATAAGCGACTTTTTTAAAAATGTATTGCTAAGGAGAAATTTGGGACCGACCATTTTCGATAACAATAGCCGGCTGATAACATTAACCGTGATCACAATAAGCGGCGGCCACTGTATTAACAAAAATACATACATATAGCATAGAACACCATTCAAATGTACAACAATATGGTAACTATCTCTCAAATCCAATTAGCTATAGAAAATTGTCTAACAAGAGGGACTCACCAAAGAACAGGATTCCCTCCAGGAAGGCGAGGAAGATGTCCGACCCAGTGGCCGTGAAGCCGAAGGTCATGGAGTACACCACGTAGCCGAGAGACGCCGCCATCAGCGTCAGCATCGCGAACACCCACACACGGAGACACCGAGAGTTACGCTGAGAAGAGAGATTGAGGTTTATAAAACTGGTAAATCAACACCTGTACACTAGTTTGATGATGTCATTTGGTGAGTCAATACCACACACGGGATTCGAACCTGAAACTGAGGTATCGTGAGTAGATCTACTCACTGAGCTATTGTGTCGGTTCCTGTCCTGATTAATTTTACATTCTATTTGCAACTAGCTAACTATCTAAGAAGAGAAGTAGTTCGGTACATTTATTTAATGTTTGAGTAATCATCACAGGATTATAGATAATTTAAAATACATATTTTTTTATTACAATAATTTACACACTGTACTTACAGTATAGACGGAGTATAGTAATGTGAAAGCGAGTAGGGCGTGTACAACCGTGAACGCAACGAAGATAACCGCGAACTTGTACACGGAGGAATAGAGGTGGTCCTCTGCGTCCTCCACCGTACCCACGTACACGCGGGCAGACTCCGCCGTCACCGCACACACTATCATTAGAGCTAGAGACACCAGCTGGAAGAAAGCACACATAGTTTTGAAAATAATTATCAATATTATACGTCAAATTAAATTGTATTTTTATATTATTATAAACATATAATGATTTTCTAATAAAGTCTAATAGGTGTCACCACTGTCCCGTTAAGGATTGTATGAAACATAAATTGATCAAGCCAGGTCACATACTGACGAGAAGGCATTCCATAGATAGCAGGTTCGAGTCATTTAAACTTATACGAGCTCTACATGGTTAGAATCTTTTTCAATTATTGTATTTTTAATTATTTGAGCATTTTGTAATAATATTGTTTGAAGAGATTTTTCATTTAGTCAAACACTGACGTTATCAAAGATAAAAGGACTGAGGGTATATGGCTCTCTTCTTCTACCTGCCTTCACTAACTGCAGACTGCACAGACAATACCTACACAAAAGTTATCCGTTATTGTAACCTACGTTATTCACACCCAAGATAAAAAATTACAAAAACTTACCAAATGAAGATATCCAATCAACTTGGAGCCGGCCTCTAGCCCCAGACAACAACAGAACGAGGTGATGTGCATGACACCCATCTTAACACCCTCGGCTTAGTTCTTACTGAAAATACGAAAAAAATATATACATTTTGAGATTTGTATACTATGTTTAATTATATAATGACTTAAAATACGATTAATTCATTTGACAATAATCATTCAAGCAAACGAATTTTAATTGGATACAATTTATACATATAAAAAAATATGCTCTCCTTATGTACGTCTGTATGGTGATGGCGCCATATTGAATAGAATAACAAATAATAGGGAACATTCATGTAATTTTTTTTTGACGTAAATTAATCATTTACCTCTATATATCGTAGAAAAAAATATAAATAGGTTTGAAAAGATTCTAGTTTTTCTTCAAATTAAAAATTAAAACTTGTAATAAATTTGAGCCGTTTAAACGCCGTCATTTTGCGCGCGCTTTGCGTGACGTCAAATGACACATCCAGTGAATGTTTACTATGCACTTTTTAGTTACTTCATACATATTTTAAGTTTTAATTGCTTTACAAGTCATGAAAGAAGATAAAAATCATCTTACGAGTATTGTATAGTACCGGAGTGCAAAAATAGTATTAGAAAAACACCCGAAAAAGTGTTTTTTGTATTCCAAGAGATGCGAAAATACAAAAACAATGGTGTATGGTAATTAAAAGGGATAATATATGTCCTAAATCGTGTTTATATGGTTGTGAAGATCAATTTAACGTAAGTATACTTTATTTATAATAAGTTTAATCTAATAGTTTAAATTTATAGTAAGTATTAAATATTAGAAAATTTGAGTTTAAAATTAACCTAACCTATCTTACAAATTTCAGTATAACTTTCTATAAAAACCGTAATCTTTTTTTGTTTTACGCAATTTTTATGGTCTGTCAATTTATTTCAGGTTAAGGAAGATACAGCAAATTGTATTGAATATAATATGTGTAACGATACAACAAGGAGAAAGATGTAATCTAAGTTTGAAGAAAGGAGTTGTTCCTTATATATTTTTGTGGCAAAAACACCAGCTGATAGAATGAGAATGTGCATAGTCAAAAGGCAAAGATTGACATTGGTTAATGAAGCCTTTTAAGAGTTAGCTGTCAAAAGTAGTGTTTAAAAAAATTGGTGACCTTTACGAAGAAGTGATATATGTAGTAAGTCCTAGTACTGCCCATACAAATGTCTGTGATATTAATCAGCCAAGACTGAGTACTTCTCCTATTGAATGTGATGATCATAAGGCAGAGCCTTGCTTTTCGCATATTAAAGATAAATTACCAAGT
Organism: Napeogenes inachia; assembly: GCA_959347355.1. NCBI lineage: Eukaryota > Metazoa > Arthropoda > Insecta > Lepidoptera > Nymphalidae > Napeogenes > Napeogenes inachia. Next base: position 16,231,712 of record OY365793.1, on the reverse strand, counting down.
GACTAAGCTGTGCCAGTTAATACTAAACCGAAGTATGGAAGTAAAGGTGTCAATGTAAATATACCTGCTGAAAAACAAAATGTAGCATTGTCACCATTTCCTCATTTAACACACAACATTGGTACACAACAGTTTTAAAAGTAAAACTATCTGTTTTAAAAAGAAAATTGTTTACTGAAAACACAGCTGATAATACTTGTATAGAATCTTATATCTTCTATATCTGCTGATTATCAACCAAGTTATTTATCTGAGTCAAGTGAAGTGAAAAATGATTCAGAGGCAGAAACATTTTAAAAATGTATTGTGTATTCAAAAAGAGTTTGTAGGTATTTGTTTTGTTAGAGTTGTTTGAGTATTTAGAAAATGTTTTTAAGATTACCTAAACAATTGTATCATTTAATAAAACCTTTAAGCACGAAAATATAGGTTTAAATTATTTACTTTTCATTACCACAGTATGAACTTAAACGCCGATATATTGAATGGTGTGTCAAATGACGTCACATTTTCTTTCGACCAATGGTGGCGCGTTTTGGAATTTTGAATTTCGCTCCCTAAATTTACACTTTTCATAAATTATTTTATGGCCTTAAATGATTAGTAAATTAAAAAAAAATGATTTTATTATAATAAGATGATAAAAAGTTATCGAAAAAAAAATATTTGAGACCATTTAAATTTTTTTGCATGTTCCCTATTATAGATTTGGACTACTTGCGAAAATGGTGTCAGTTTAACAGACTAAAAACATGTATCTGTGTTATCCGAGTAGCAAACTAATTTAAAAGTTGAACAAATATTATTATCCCAGCTAATTACTTCAGCGAAAGTGGTTTTGATTGTTTGTCACACCTTATTCCTTAAATTTCTAAAACGGTTATCATGAAATTTTGCACATGCTACGTCAGAGGCTCAGAGAATAACGTTTCATACGGAAATAAGAAATATGCAACAATAATTTAAGCGACTATTCGTCATAACAAGGTCTTATACCTATATCTATACAGCGCGAGCAAAGTCATTCTATAATTAGTTATCTATAGTGAATTAATAATTGATAGTTTAGGTTATCTAATTCCAATTTACAAACCACAAGATTAGAAACACAAGTAGTAAGAATTATTTACGTCATATCTTTGATATATATATAATTTATACAGATATTCATTGCAGATATAGGAAGTTATTCACTTATCTTTTACACACTATAGTTACGTCAAGGTCACCTTCAATTATATAATATATAATACACCACAGTTAATAGAACCACTTCACAAATCACAATACAAGACCCACTAGTCAAGATTTTTATTTACATTAGTTTTCCTGTTAGTTCCTACTTTGATTCAACTAGATATTTGAATCATAAGATATAAAAGATTTAGAAGCATTAAAATTATTAATATGTAATAAATCAGTCACTGTATATATATTTTTCTTGTTTTATATCTATTTTGATGTAAGTTTTATTATTAAAAAAATATATAATCTTAATAATATATAGATGTTAGTCGAAGGCAATAAATAATTACAAATTATTCAATAGTGGCTGTAGAAATAAAATTCACAAGCAATAAGTTTATATGCTGATGAATTATTTACTTTTGAAATTTACATTTCATTATATGTTGCATTATCGGTATTCTAAACAAATTGTAATGCTTCTGAAGATAGAACATATTAATCTTCATGGAACTTGAGATCATGGACAGACGAGTTTGCAGTAGTTGATAAAAATTTGAATCTATCTTATTTAAAAAGATTTGCCTGGCTATAAACAGATAATATATATAAATTTTCCTATAAATAAGAAACAAGTAAACTGCAAATATTTCTCAAGCAAAACAAAATATCTCATAAAATTTTATGGCATATATAGCCTTTTAGAGCACATTACAGCAGAGACAAAGTCAAAGTTTTCAATCAGGCAGGGATATATTTCATTTTTGAAAAATCATACTTTACTTGCATGTTATCAAGACGGTAAGTCAAAAAGAAGAATGAAAAAGAAACTTTATACACATTTTTAATTTAGAAATCTTTTAATAAATTCCTAATTCTTTTTTCAGCATTAATTATTAACACACATCTTAAACCATATATGTAATGTAAATATATCTAAGTAGGTGAATACACTATTCTATTTAATCTATAAAATTATAGACACATGAGTACATTTATATATTTACCATCACAATCAATTATTTCTTTTATTAGTATCAATTTTGAAAAGTTATTACAATAATGTAATTATTTATATAATTCTAAATATTCAGTGCTATATATATATGTATATGTATGTATGTGTGTGTGTGTATATATGTGTGTATGTATGTGTATATATGTATAAATATGTATATATGTATAAATGTGTATCATCAGTGGCTCAATATCAATATACCTTTAACTATTATCAGTGGTCTCATTGATGCTTTATTGTTTTACTATTATTTATTTTTGATTCCTTTTAATTACCATTCTTCAATATTCTACATTATCGAATTAGCGTGTCTGTAACGGAATAAATGAAGTAAATATATGTCACTTAATGCATATCAGCATGTAAAGCTATCTTGTAGTAATGTTATAGAAGGTATACAATAATATATTTATACATCTTATTTCGTTATAGTTTTTATAATTGACTGTTACTACCTTAGTTACTCATAATATTCTTTTAAATACATTACAAATGGGTGACTTACCTGATATCTTCGCAACCATTAACACATGTTGACGAAATCACTATTGCAGGTAACTAAATTATGATATTAATCAAGAATTCTTTGTACTTATTTGTTTTCCAATTGATTTTTATGTTATTTTCAATATTATATAAGTCACGTCATGAATGATTTGTCACGTATTTGTATATTTATCCTTATCATGTGTAATGTCTAATAGTTTACTGTTTAGTGAGTTAAGTTGCGTTTGTCTCAGCCACGTCACTCGTGTAAGGGTACGACTGAAACATATCGCAAGGTCACATCATCCATCCCACTCTTTCTCTGGATAGGGTGAACTTAGGAATGATTTGTTATGTTATTATTTGGTTAATTTCTTGTTTTATTGTATATTTTATTTCATATCTGATTATAAAAAATTTTGATGTTATGTATTATTTTTTAAATTGTACATGTTGTTTTAAGTAATTTTGTTAGGTTAATTAATTGTCACTAGTGTTAGTTACGTCATGGTACGGCGGCCACTGAAAATCAGCGCTGGAGTCATATAGGTATTCCAGCAACAGCTGAGTGGTCATCCGTTTTGGATGTCGCAGTAAATATTATTATTTTTTTTTTTCTATTTGTTTTTTACTTCATTTCATTTACTTTGTTTCAATGCTTTTGTATTTTGTATTGTTATTTCATAATGTATGTGATGTCCAAATAAAGTTTATTTAATTTAATTTAATTTAATATCTAAAGAAGAATGCAAGTGTTATAATAAGAAGACTAGTCTAACACTACTAAGTCTGTGATGTTTACACATTCACAAGATACTTGTAGTAGTTAAAATAATAGTAATAAATTTCTATAATTCAATAATTTTGTTTTCAATAAAGTGTGTTTTCTTTCAAGAACTTCCTTGGAAGAAGTATCTGCCGGGAATACCAAAGTTCAAAATTTATAGTAAATTGATAAATCCAAGCATCCTTATTTTCAACATGGTGCATAGTTTATTACAGAGTATGAATGTAAGATAATGTTTAATAAAAGCTTAACAGTGTTGGAGTTTGTTTAGAAATGCAAATATTCATAAATAACTTATTTATTTTAGTCTTTCTTTTGACTAAGATGTGTGGAATACAGCCAATTACTGCAATTTAAATAGTAGAATACTAACTACAAGACTTCATTAAACCTTAGTTCCAATAAACTAAATGACTTTCCATTTACAGGTGCGTTAACAACACTATTTGCTTAATTAGTAAAATGAGAATGGTTTGTCATCAAACTAATATATCACCTATTGTGGTATTATAAGACAAAGGTAATAAAATTATTATTCATTTAACAATGATAATCATGACAAGTTGTTGGGTAAATCTAATACAGTAAACGTTTGGGTTTAAAAGCAGGTTTATTTGGTGTCTAACCTAATTTACATTAATCCAATAAAATTTAAGTATATTTAGCAAAATTAAAATGAACAATAATTATTTATAAAATATTTTCATCAGTATTAATAGACAGTTTTTCTTACAACAATGAAGATCATGGACTAGTGACTACCCTAAATTAACCAGAATTGTTCGTTACCAATTCGCATACGTTACTGCCGCCGACATTTGAGGTTTTGGCTCTGTCTTAAAGTACTCTGTATCTATCTCTTATCTTTATAGATATACTTACATTTTAATTTCGTTCCTTTAGTGATTATTCTCGAATGAAGTACATTCTTCAATTTAGAATTATATAAAACATGTATATTCTATTTACCTTTGATATAAACAACACACTGCGCACTTCACTCGGTCGAAACGGTATTTTTATAGCTTCTACCGTTAATAACGTTTAAACTACACAAAATTTCTGTTATTATCTATTTTAGATTTATATTATTGATACTAATTTCAGTTGCTATAGAGAATAATTATTACTATAATCAATTATCAACCAAGTACCGAGTACCGACTAGCGACTGCCTGAATATAGACTATAGTACTCTCTGCTGCCTGGAGCCGTCTTTTTTCATTGATTATATTTATTGAATGCCTGAGTTGTGACGTTTAGGTCTTGGCATAATGAGAAGGATAGAAACATAATAAAACAAGCAGCGTAAACGAGACGACAAAAAAGATGTGACGTAAGCTGCGCTTTACGTTCTGGTTTTCACAACGTACGTTCTTGGACTTGGAATTCGATAATAATACTAAAACTTCCTAGTACCACGATATATTTCATAACAATTAACAATATGTCCGTTCAGACCTCGGACTGTTATTGAAATTTATAATCTAGTTAATATATTTTTTTATTTAGGCAGAAAACTGCTAGAATGCTTTTATAAAATCTGTTTAAATATGTATAGTTAGATATCCATAACCCGGCGTTCGCTGTAATAATAATTAATTATGTAATGTCCAAAAAAACTATAAATGCCATCTTCAGAATATTTAATTCTAACATTTGCCAGAAATTTTGCCCACGCTGTTTCGATTACATAGAAATAATCTCGATGTGTTATTATTTCCCACAATACGTATACCTAAGCATTTTTATCTTATGTTGTGACATTTTGCAACCGAGTGCAAAATTTCGTGATGATCAATTAAGTAGTTAAGGAATGAAAACGAAACAAAATCATATTCGCACATATAATGACATGACAATGAGGATATGACAGTTTATTGGAGAAACGAATGCCCCATATGCCATGCCCAGAAAATAACATTATTTTATACTTATTTAAGGCGTTTTTCTAGGCGTTAAGGTTTTTTCTATCCTTTTTAGGCATCTTTTTGAAACGAGGGTTTTTTAAACTTTTAATTTTTAGTTTTAAAGTTTAAAAACTATATTAACTATTTCAGATTGTAAATCTTGAAATAGTCTGGTATCAATGTTTTCATGTTCATGATGAATAATGCTTTACATATATAGTAGATCAGAGAACCCTATTATCTATTAGTATATAAAAGTTCGTTACTGATATCGTCATTAAGGACGAAAATATTTGGATATTTACTGGCAAGTTGCAGAAAAAAGCAAGTTGCGTACTCATAATAGGTACGCAAGCTTGTGTTAGTTCCTCCTTAATAAGTTTCAACGAAAACATAAACGAACAAAAAAAATGAGCAAAATTATCAGTATTTTATGAGCATAAGACTTTCGAGATAACATTTACCATCGACCCTGAATACAGAAGATTGTTTAAGCTTATCTCGTAAGAAATCTTTACGGCCTTGTAAATTGTACAGATAGTTCTCTCTTGTAAGAAGAAACATTTCTTTAAATCCTATAAAATCCTCTATCTTGTGATTATTAGTACTACGAATAAATGTATAATAAAAAAAATGGTTCAATGGTGTTAGTACAGAATGAGTCGTCTAAATCTAATATTGAACCCTTAACGCTGTCCTGAGTGTAGGTACTATAACAATAATGATAATAATAATAATAATAAATATTCCTTATTGTACCCCCAGATAAAACAATAAAAAAAAACAGAAAAAAAAAACAAATTTAGCGACGTTATCGTTAAAGAGCAATCTCTTCCAGGCAACCAATTAGTTGGCGGAATAGAGATACAGGAAACGTAGCGTGGGTGTTGTTTCATTAGTAACAAAAGCTAAAAACCAAAAGAAAGCATTGCATACAATACGGTAAGGTAATTGGTAAGGGACCAAGAAATATTTCAGGGGCACTGGAGTCATTTAGGGGCGATAGATAATTTGTTTATTATAATAACTATAGCTTATTCATATTTAAAAAATCACTAAAAATAATATCCTTCTACAACACAACATCGATTTATTAACCTTTTTAAATTTTAAATAAATGTAAAATGAAATATACATCGTTACCGGAACCCATTCCTTCTAGGTACGGTTTACCAGAAGTCCCAAATTCGTATCTTTGCCTATATCGCTTTATTGTTCATCTATAAACATTAATTTATCAATTCATATTTACATTATATTTTATTGTATAAATAGATCCTGACAAAATATAATAATTAAACTTATAATATACAAAATAATACGCAAAATGTCTTTGCGTCAGAGGTGCCCAAGGCACGCTGCATTGTAGTTATGCATCTGTAAAGGAGAGAAGGAACAGCTACTTTCACGAGCTGCTGGTCAATCAGCTTCCGTGTAAGCTTCTTCGCGGCCCATCCCACTTAACCGTGGACTTATTACCCCAAATACTTTGGTTAGTCTTCGAAGAAAAACGGTGGGATCTGACGATCTTCCGAAATAAGTGCGAATCGTTTGGTTCTCTTGGTGTGCTCGTACTTACTGATTTTCAATCATATTTTGAACACTGGAATGATGCCTAATCAGTGACGGCATAACCCCTATTTACAAGGGAAAAGTCAGTGTTCAAGACTGTGGTAGTTACAGAGGCATTAAGTTTATGAGTCATACCATGAAGATCTTCGGGCGTATGATCGACCTCAGGCTCCGCCATAAGTGAGACAATAGTCTCTAAGTCTCAATATGGATTTCAGCCAGGATCGAGTATTACAGGGGCCATTTCCAACTCCAACTCTGATGGAGGCACACAAAGAAAGGAGAAAAGGAGAGCTCTACACATATTCTTTTTAGATTTGCAGAAGGCCTTTGACAGTGTGCCTCGTCAATGTATCTGATGGGCATTGCGATCCAAAAGGATCCATGAGGCTTATATTGAGACTATCACAGATATATACCATGACTCCGCTTCTATAGTTAGAAATGCCGTTGCGACACCAAACCCTTCTAGATTACAGTAGAGGTTTACCAGGGCTCAGCCCTTGGTCCATTCTTATTCCATGTTGTTCTTGATACTGTTTCAGCTCACATCCAAGATCAGCCTCCATGGCTGATGATATATGCCGATGACATAGCATTTATTGATGAGAATCTACTAATGCTAGAGCTTAAGTTAAACCTCTGGAAGGGTACGCCTGAGAACGGCGGTCTTAAGCTAAATATATCGAAGACCGAATATTTTAATATACGTCGTCTTATCGTCGTCTTAAAGGTTGCATTATTAATGCTCTTTCTGGTAAGATACTAATGTTATGAAAGTTTTTAAGATTAAAAAATTGGGGGCGTTCCAAAATAACTGTTTTCCAAATTGGGCGTTAGACGATAGAAGTTTTGGGAACCTCTGTTTTAAATAGATGAAGCGTACAGTGCGCTCTCTTTGATAGTTGCCCAATGCTTTAGTTTTCTAGCAGTTTGATTTGCTATCTCTGGAAAATACGACAGCCTAATGAATCTTGTCTTATATCAACTGTTTCGTTCTGATTGCCGCCTTACCACTAAGGTAACAATATGCTAGATATGTAACACAAAGTAATAATATGCTGGTTTTTGCTCTTTGTGAACGGTGCCTTTATTGCCACCAAGCATTAAACTACTGGAAATCGGACCTCTTGGATTCTAAATTGTACAGGAGTACATATTTATTAAGAATATAACTTTTAAAGCTTTTTATTAAAACTATTGTCTCATTTAATTTATAATTACTTACATAACTCTGATATAATATATATTATACATCCTAATGTATGATGTCTAATGTATAGCTAGTGAACTAAAAGACCTTTCCTAGCTAAACTAGCGTTCTCTGAAAAGTTGTAAGGTTTATTCATTTTACCTTTAATTTATTAGTAGCAAGCAATGTGTTTAAAGAATTGTACTAATATTTGCTAATACATAATATTATACAAATATGTAATTCCATGATATAACCTATGATCGGAGCTATGTTACAAAGTAAATATAATAATGATTAAAAAAAAACATTTTTTTTTTTAAATATAATTTCACAACAATTTTTTAACAGAAGAACATAATTTCAAACTTAAATCCTAATATTTACACCAACCCTTAACTTTACATTAATTTATACTTAGGTATAAAAACCTATTTTATAAATAAATTAGTAGTATTTATCGTTTTATTTATTATCTACTATCTTTTACAATAAATCATGCAGGGTAATTTACCTATTTTTTTATATTAAATGACAAAATCTCGTGTCTGCACCGGCTGGTACATCCTGGCTGAACCCTGAAACCTGTTCTCGTCTTCCTCATTCATTATTTGCTTGTGTCTGCTATGGACTACGATGATGGAGTATACTGATATACCTGGAATGTTTGATAATGTTCAATTTTTATATTTTTGGTTAAATTGACTTATCCTGAAAGCCTTGTAGTAGTGGGATGTATATAGTAATTAATTTACTATAATAAATAATTCTAGCATTAGATTCATTTTTTTACTTTCTATATTAAACACAACGAACGGTATTTTCAAAAACTCGGGGTCTCTTTCTATTATTATATGAGCTGTTGTTCAAAAAGAAGATTATGGTATTTCCTAATTACATGATATGTTTGAAAATATTTATAACATGCATAGCCATGTTAAGCTTATTTAAATTTTAATACCGAACCCGCGACCTCTGGAAATACGATAAATACTATCAGATATAGAATACTAAATTCACCGAGACGGGTAGCGATACAGTAGCTCAATTAGTAGAGCAACGGGAGGGCTTCCTACAGGTCGCGCGTTCGAATCCCCGACCGTAACGGTATATTTTTCGTACTATTTTTTTTTTAATTTACATGATATCTCATTAAAGATACCTTTTACCTCAGCATTATTACATAATGACTATAAAAACGATTTGACTTATCAACACATGATTATATGTGATGTCCCAATAAAATTAAACCCAAGGCCCGTTTGAAATACATATTTTTTATTGTCTATTGTTACAGTGTTATTTATTCATAGAATAAACTAGTGAAATTTCTGGAGATTTGTATCCTTTTTACATGCTATTTATGTTTGTCTGTGCTCTTATAATAGAAAACTACCCAGTTCTTACATGCTCTAGCGAGGTGGACCACGATAATAATGACTTCAATCTCCAGCAACTCCCCTGAGTCCTGCAGGACGAGACTTATCCCGGTGAGACATAAGACGAAGAATATCGCAGACAAAATGCCCGTCACAATAGTCCAGGGGAGCGTCAGGAATGGAAGTTTCTGGAAATCAAATAAACAAAATTTTATATAAAAAAAAGTTAAATTAAAGTAAATTAAAACTACGTGTCCGACGAGGTAGGTTTTATCATAATTGTTCAAGTACTTAGTTCCTACGCACGCGTGTCTCATACGGTGTAACTATCGGCGTGCCAAGAATTGAAAATCTAGGAAATTAATCTTAATATGATGCTACAATAAATAATAAATTTAATACAAAACAGAGAAATTATGGATAAAATAACAAACTATGTAGTTAGTATGAATATTAGAATCAATAGAAAACATGATATTCCGACGTCATTTAACGAGTACCTTATAAGCGGCGACAATCAGCAGGATAGAACAGAACAACGTCACGCCGTTTACTGCAGCAGCAGTCACGTAGAAGATGTATTTGTGAGAGGAAACTACACCATCTCGCCCCAAGGGAGTCAGCGTCACCAGCAGGATGTAGCCTGCCAGCTCCAGCAGGGACCATACCTTTTTAATAGATTAAACAGCTGAATACGACAAGGAACGAACAAACATATGTTTAAATTAAACAAAATCTTGTTTGTCGATGCGCTTGCGTTATTATCACCAAACAAACATAAAACCAAGGTTGTGACGTCATTACATTTGCATTAAATGTGACTTCATGATATTTATATAGTTATTATAACACAGCCTATAAAAGTAATTACTTTTGTACATCATCACTAAAAGATATTTTAGCCTTTTTGGCTTAATATTTGAGGTGGTTCCCCGTTTTTCTAAAAAGCCTTTTCTTTTCTTTGTTTAATTTAGTATTAGAAAAAAAAATATATTGGGCAACGATACCAAAAAAAAAACAAATGAATAAACATTGAAGAACAACAATGAAAAACAAAATAAGCACTTTATAAAAATGTAGGTTACGAGCACATGAAGAACAATTGAAAATAGCTACTAGTTTTCAGTTGATTATTAACTATAGAAGTGGCTTCTAACTCACCGTGTATATATATGCGATGATCAATGTGCCGGTCTGTAAGGTCGCACAACAACAACATTTTTTTACCATCGGCACGCCCATGGCTGAGCTCAGTGATATTTACAAACACATTAGCTGGTGATTAATATATATAAAAACACTACAATGAAAATACTCTCACATTGCGTCTTCTGTGAGTAAAGACCGCGTTATCACTGATTTTATTGGCCATGATTTTGCTACGATAACATTTGAGGCGCGCAAACTCAATCTTATCAAGCGGTCAATTAAAGTCGATTATAGAACACGGTAACTTTTTTATCTTATTCTTTTAAAGCTAAAATGTTTATATCTTTTCTTTCTTTCTTTTTCTATATACATTCTTAAGACATTAAATTTGCACTTGCTATAATTTGGTTAAGGACGTCGACTAGAAATTATTTATGAAAATAAATAAAATATCTTAAACGCCTGTTACAATTTAATACTGTAAAGTGTTTTGCTATATTATTTTTGTAGGAGTTTAAATATTTAATACGTATGCGTAAGCTTATATGTATTTATGGTGAATATTGTTAGGTGATAAATAATCAATACATAACAATAAGTATTAGGTACAATAATAGAACAGTAGGCTTGTTATTCTTATCATTATTACAAAAATTATAGAATTATATTCTAGATTAGATTTTAATTACATATATTGATTGGTGTTTTCTAAGGCTTTCACGTGTACTACACATTGAAATAAGACTATTTTTACGAGTTTAACTCGCGTATATTGAATTAAATTTTCAGTTTACATTTTAAATCTAACCCGACGTTTCGAATGCTTTGCAGCAATCGTGTTCACGGTAAGGATCACCTCAATCTCGTCTTAAGATTTAAATTATGTAAATTTAAAATTTAATTCAATATACGCGAGTTAAACCCGTAAAAATACATTTATTTCTGTATTGATTAATACTGTGATGATACGATATATTATGATACTATGGTTTGTCGTACTTTTTTACTTACTTTACGTGCGGCTTAACTTTCTCTCCATTAAAAAAAATTAAGGTACTACTAATAACATAATATTGTCAATTACTTAGTAAGTGGGTATTATTCTAGAATTGGAACAGGAGTAAAGTCCAATTGGCATACCTACTCAATACCTACTCAATAGCCAGCGATACCGTCATGCATGTAACACATTCATGCATATGTATATATATATATATATATATATATATATATATATATACATATGCATGAATGCGTTACCATCTTGAGATTTACGTCCAACAGAGAACAAAATCAAGAAACTTTTGATTTAAATGAAGTCACCAGAGCAGCCTAGTAGTCCTATATTTTTTTTAAATTATCACAGCATTTAATATTGTATTTTATCTTATAATTTAACAGATTATTAAGATTAAGGCACAATCGTCTTTATATTTTAATTGATATATAATAATATAAATAGTCCAAAGTATCTCTTCCATTTGCAATTAATAAACGTCATATGGCTGAAGATTTAAATAATAACAATTGAATATTGTTCTACAAGAATTGTTATCTTTAGTTCGATAATCACAGAAAGATATGGAATTCCTTCTATGTTAGTAATTAGCAACACGGTGACTAGAACAGACATCAAAAATACTAAAAATAATTTGAGATAAATATCATTACTTGAAAGATATTGCAATTTTATAATAACTTCAGTAGTCAAATATTCTATAATATTTATTATTATTTAGTTATTGAACATAGTTTAATTGAACAATGTGTTTACATATTGAAAAATGTTGTTGCGTTCGTCTAGATGTTGCTGCTAAGATCATCTCTATTCTAAACTTAGTAAGTTCTATTTTATCTTGTTTTTTTATAATTTTATATACCCTAAGTTGAAATTCGATTCGATTCTTAACGCACTAAACAAATATTGATTTATTGATTAAACATATGTTATTGATTTACAGCATGTATATGTTATGTACTTTTATTTTAATGAAATATACCATATTAAACATAACCTAAAAATAGATAGCTACTATAATTCAGTATGTAGTGTGATGAAGAACAGAGCTAGATAAATTATTCCAAATTGCTCAATTAGATCTTGATGCACTTCTTAAAATATATATAGGAGTAGGTAAATGAAGACCTAGAAATACAGTGTCTCAGACATGTGACACATAAATCAACTCTTTTCTTGTATTTTTTATGTATTTTTTTAGCTTTGAATTTGTCCATAAAGTTGTAAGGCATATTATGCTAAAATCGTTAAATATATTTTTGTCTCTCAGTCTTTTTATGCTTATCCAATATCCTGGAAATAATACACACATTTTGATAGTAGTTTAATGGATAATTGAAATATGAGATGTAGATGGTGGATAAGTTTACTTAATTGCTTATTTGGTTTTCTTTTAATATATATCATATATACTTATATATAGTGTAAGAATGGATAAAGTAAGAAATGAGTACCTATGTAAGAGGTTGTTTGAAAGTAGCACCCGTGATAAAAAAGTAAAAAAAATATATATCTTGTTTGGTGAAAAAATAATGGATGGTTATAAGAGGAGGGAACCGAAAAAAAACTTGGATGAAGTGCGAGAAAATGATATGAAAAAGAATCAACTCTCACTGAGTTGTCTTATGATAAAATCACCAATAAAATATCAATATCAAATTTGGATGATAGTATTAGAAGTATCTACCTATGTTTGATAACGTTCAAACAGTTTTATTCAATAAAACTATTTTAGGCATTACATCCGCGTACTTAAGTAGATATGTAAATATATTTACTTATATTTAATAGCAAAGTCTGACGTTTGCTTTAATGCACTCTTTTAAGCACTTGTAGCCATTGACTAATGTCTCCAACTCTAACAGACAGGGTCTGTGATGATCGCCATGATGTACGGTACAGCGGCCTTGCTTCCTCCACCTGTAGCTGAAAACAGGAGGATCGTCTACGCCATCATAGCAACAGTCGCCATGTTCAAACTGCTCATGGGATGTCTTCTTATATACGGTGTTTTTGGGGTAAGAATTCACAACATTTGCCGGAAATATAAAGAACATGATGAACGTAACCAAGTTCACCAAAAATATTTACATAAATTCAATTCGCGGAACTAAATGGCATCAATCATGAAACAATAATATCATAATATTTATTCGAATCATATTATCATATCAGAAAAGATAAAAGATAATTAATGATAACCCTCAGAAAAAGCCCCGTCTGATTCTCCCATGGGTGATAACATGTTGGATTTACGTGATAACTCTCCTGGCGCTGTCGGTCCTAGGGACAGTCCTCGTGAAGCTGTACATCGCAGACAAGGAAACCAGAATGGAAATCACCACAATGGTGACGGTATATTTCTTGTTGGCTGGTAATTATATTACTGAATAATATTACTGAATTGTTGCAAATGCTTATCATAATATTATTACCGAAATATTGTATTTTTTTTTTAGTTGTTTTATCCTGCTTTGGTTCTGTAATAGGCAGTCGACGAGATGAAATCCGTCGAGATGAATATAAGGAATCTGCTAAAAGACTGATGAGACGAGACTTCAACCAATTACCTTTGTATAAAGTTACCTCATATAATTAGTATTTTTTCTGATAGTTAGTTCCTAAGGTGAGAATTAAGTGCCTAGTGTTTCTGTAAAAGATTTGAAATTAATAGAAAATGAGAGCCCACAATGTTGCTGTTGTATAATTTAAGCCCATTAATGTTTAAAAATTAAACATTAACAATATATTTGTCATTATTAATATTGTTTGTCATCACTGTCGTTAGCGTTAGGAACGGAAAGACTGCAGTGAAGAATCTTTCGATCAGTTTTCAAACTAAGAGAGATAGTAGATTAGATAGATAGATAATTATGAAATAAATACGAGGCAAAATAGAAACTAACGATGCATATTCTCTACATTAAATATTTTTTTAAAAAAGTAATTGGCTACTTGTTTAGTATATGAAAAAGAACTGAAAATAATATATTAAATTGTTGTCTGTGTATTTGTTTGTTGTTGGACTAATTCTGATGAAATTTGGTATAGTTGAAAGTTATTGCCGCAGGTTATTGATAGGTTGACAAAGAATCTCATTTACTTATAGAAAAGACAAAAATAAGTTTATCTAAAGTTTGTACATTATATGTAGAATCCTCTGCACTTGAGGTCTGTTGGTGTGGAGTCTATATCCTTATTACTATTTTGTTCTTTAGTGCGATACACAACAGATCATGGGTTTTGTACTGTGACACGGTACTTGGGGATTGGGGATTGGGATACAGAGAATTACGATGTATGGGATTTGTAAAAAGAGATGCAGGGGATTGTTAAAACCATTGGCTACTTATATCATGGAACCATGTCTTAAAACAGAGCTGAGTGTAGTTTATATGTGTGTCTTATTAACCCGTCATAACGGTTCTCGGAGTAATTCATGCAGCAGTTGCATTTCAGTAGACATGTTCTGTATGCTTATATGCTGAAGAGAGAATAGAGATAGAGATGCTCATAGAGAGAATTCATTAATATCAATTTAATATAGAAAAAAAAAATTATAAAATATTTTTTTTTTGTTATAAGTTTCTTCGTCAACTATTGTCATAATAGCAAGTATAAATCAAGTGTTGTCTGAAGAAGGGAACGGAGTAGTGTGCTCGGCCAGTATTAATAAATTATAAAAACTAAATGTGTAACCGCACCCATTCTCAACCCGTGATTCAACATTACGAAGCGTGAAAGTTGAGAATTTCAACAATCACGCTGGTAAATTAACATTCCACATGAAATAAGCAATTTTTATATTTTATAAATGATATGTACTTCCTCGTGGGTGTCGCAAGAGTAAGTAAAAAGTTTATAATGACCTGGAGTTACGTACGTGGAAATAATTACTTGCAACAATGCGATGCGCACGCGCCGGTGCCTGGTGGGAAATAAGTCTTTATAGTGATGGACGTTTGTACTTTCCGGGGATGTTTTTTTATCTTAATTTTATAGTAAGATGTTATTAAATAATATAAGGTCTTATATTGAATAATAGAAGGCTAGTAGACGTTTTCTTTTAGTTTAATCTAACCTGATATTGGATGAGGCTCTAACTATCTACCCTATAATAATTTAATTTGTTGGTCAATTCAAATTTAATATTATTTCTGGAGGATAAGGATTATTATTGCATGCATTGCATTTGTATAATTTTTTGTGGCATGTTATTTTAAATAATAAGGTCGCATGCATCTTTTAGTACACAATACACAATCATAGTAAGTGTTGCGCCGGCGCACATCTCTACAATTTTCACCTGAAGACAATACATAGACGACTCCAAATTATAAAGATATTATAAAGTCTTCTAGTAACGACATCGCTTAGTTATCATGGTGAGCCTTAGAAAAATGGTGAGTTTGATATTTGTTTAATATTTAAAAAGAATTAAATACTAGATATCCTCTATTATTAATATTCAATATTCATCTTGTTAATATTTTCAATATAGTTTAAATGATTTAGTTTTAACTAAAGTATATAAATTTTAGTGTTATTGTTTTTTGTTAACATACTAAAAGTCAGTGTTCTTTTTTTGGACCTCGAACCACAATCGTGATGTTTCAAAATAATAAATGAATTCTTACTTCTTACTTCATTTAAATGTCAGACCTTCGGTTTATATTTGTTTTTATATATTTCTTAAATGTTATTGTTATCAATATCGCATTTCAATGTCGATTTATTTTAAGACAAATTTAAGCTATATTACAAGTATTAATTGTTTTATGATATAGTAGAGGTCTTGTATATTTAAAGTAGGTAGTGTTGTCGATTAGTTAGTTCAGTAGTCCAAAGGTAGGTAGGTAGCGGTAGTACGTTATCTATTATTTTGTTTTTTTCAATAGCTATTATTATCATTACGTAAAAGTTATTCTGTTTATTTGAATGTCATGAGGCTTTCTCTTTAGATGAAACTTATTCATTTACATAAGCACGCATAATTTGGATATTAAGCTTAATGATTTAATTCATCAAAAAAACATAACTGAAATGACTAGATATTAAAAAGACACGAAATAAAAAACACCATAAATAATGTACAGGCTTTCAAAGGCCACTTGGCATATCAATATATACTTACACAACAATGGCGAGTTCCCACACGCTCTCTCCACCTGTCCAATGTTACAAAATGAATCATTTATACTCATTATATATATTATCATTCAATCTCAGATGGACTCACGGAGATCATAATTGAATGACGAAGTGAATCGTAATCCAAGTATCTATTTCGTTAATTATTATTATTATCTTGGTATTTCTAATGTAATTGAAAAGTATATTCGCCTCTATATCCCATGTATGTGATATGCTTTTGATATGCCCTGAAGTTGTCCTGAGATGGTTACAATCGTTTTGTTTTATTTTTTGTTCATTTCTTTTTTCAAGTATTTTAATACAACACATCATGTCTATTAAGAAGACGAGGAAAGAATATGGTCTTGTATATTTAAACCGACTTCAAAAATTAGGTTGCTAAATTTGACCATATGTATATTCCTATGTATTCTTATGCGCACGCGCAGACAACGTTATTGTTTAGGAATCGATTTTGATGATTCTTTTTTTATTTGTAAGTGTTAGCTCCCGGAGTAATATTATAATTAGGTGAACATTTGATGATTAGTTTTGTATACAGATAACGGAACTCTTAAAATTACAGCAGATGTTTCGCGATAGCAGTAGCTTGTGGATGCATTGTTTGTACCATTTTAGAAACATAACATCACGCCTGAATGATGGAAGGAACCACTGTAAAGGATGAAATAAAAACTTTTTGATAAAAAAGTAAAACCTCCTTCAAAAAGTACAAAAAAAAATTGATGAGGGAAACTGTTTAGGAAGCCAGTTTCATAAATTGATCTAGCCCAAAGGTACCTACTTCTTAAATAGTTTCTCTCGTCAAATTATTTTATTGTTTTTGAAGGAGGTTTCACTTTTTGTTGAATGTTTTTCATCATATCTGACACCTATGATGATTAGAAATATTTACACGATATTTACATTAAAAACTGTTAATTTTTTTCTCGGAACTTGAAGTGTCATTGTTTGTTTTGACAGACATAACACTGTTTTTTACTTTAACACCTTCATTAATATTTTAATTTCTAATCAAACATATTGTTTAACCTTTCACTTAGAATATTTAAGAAGGTCACAATGTTTAAATGATTTTTTTATTATCATTAAACAATGTGGTTATTAATATTCAAAATAACCTATCCAATATGTACTAATAGTATGAGTATTTTAAATATAGTTCGTTATGACATGACAGTTGACATGTCCGTGACTTCAAAGAAAACACCGAAATAGATATAATAATAAGATAAAAATATAGAGAATAAGACTGTATAACAGTTAAGTAAAAATGTAATCTTCAAATAAAGCGATTTGATACTAAAATATCATAGTTTTTTCAACGACCCCGTTTCGTCTGTTAATAGAGGATTGACTTAACCGGAATACTATAAATATGTACAAGTCATTTCACTTTTGGTCTCTGTGTCTGTGTGTGTGACACCAATAACTATCTTTATCTATGTGATTTTATACATATTAAGTCCTTGTAACAACAATTAGCTAAATAATATGTGTAATAAAATGCTGTTAATAATAATAAATCGTGATGTAGATCTTAAAATTTACACAAATTGCAAAAACCTTGAGGTAATTAAAACAGCTTATAAATTATTGTTTAAGGTAAAGGATACACAATTCTTATACAATATTTCAATGTTATTAAACACAAAAAAAGTACTTTAAAAGTATTCCAAGATTATTTTTCAAGTTTTTCCATCCTTAAGAACTTTCCTCAAAGTTCAAGAAGTATGTAAAAATGCTAAAACGTTCCAATCGTTTTAAAATTATAGCGGACAAAAGGTACCTATTCATTTTTAAACATAAAGTTGACAGTTTATTGTTATTAATACCATTTTATTAAATTGAAGCTGTCAAAAAATTATGAGAACGTTTAAAATTAATCATATTTTAAAATACTTCTACTTTCTATAGATAGTATCTAAAACTTTTTAATTTTTCGGCTACAAACCAATTATTTACGTAGCCCTGATATTTCAGCGATTTCCGACTTTCACTCGATGATTTAATAAATATTATAAATCGTTAATTAATATATAGATTGATCCTATTGACCCAAATAAGAGAAATTATAAACACAAGTTACATGACGACTTATGTAACAGACGTTCACTTTCACCCAAATCAGTAAGTCACTGACCGCTGCCACAGACTAGAAACTAGCTATTTTATTACTGAATTATAATATATACGAATATGCATAAAAATATTTTAATTATTTTTATATTATATTAAACAAAATTTGACAATAGTAAAATGCGCATTTTTTAAAACTGTGACATGACTAAAATGAATCAGTTGTTAATATGGACAATTGGCATATATTTTTTTAGCCTGTGTCAATTATTTGTTACTCTGTGACGTTACCATGGCAATCTATACATTGAAGTTTGTGATTAGTCTGAAGTACTCGCACACTCTAAATTAGATAACTCTTGGAATGCGATGCTTCTTCAGTGAATTTCTCACACGTTATATTTTTCACCCGATGACTAAGTGACTGATAGTTAATTATTATTTATGTCACTTTCTATTTAATTGGTAATAGTAATAGTTATGTATTACGTTCTATTCATAATAAGTCGGTTATCGAATGATCCCATTATTCTAGGAAATTTTCGACATTACATACCTATTTAAGAAGGTTTTATATGTTTTACTTTTGTTATATTGACATAACATTGATAATCGATTATTAATTCAAGTTTTTTGATTTCATTCCCTTTTTGTGTCGGCTATTTTGTACGATATAACATTTCAAGTGTTTCAACATACAGACATATGTCATCCCAATATATGTATACTTTAAATCCTTTTCATATAGTATTATCATGTACTATCCTATAGTTCAGAGTTGTACATTAATTTCAATACATATTTGGTTCCCGGCGAGTTCAAGTCGTTGAGATAACGAGGTTTAACCCTTGCCCTTATACCTTTTCACTTTCTAGACCACTCCGTTAGACTACACTCACAACTACAACTACTTTCAAAGTCAAAGTATTTTTTTTTTATTTCAAATTTACATTGCACTTATGAAACGACAGTCTACTTGCAGAATATCCTCATCTCATATATATTTATTACAATAATAGAAACACAATTATATATATATTTTTAAATTAAAATAGTACCATTCATAAAAGGTTAATTGCTTACTTTCAAATGAACAATTACCTCAAGTCTCAGCACAAACAGATAATTTCGAAATCGAAAGGTTAAAATTCCTTCTTCACTATTCGTTTCCAAATCTTGGCGTTCAATCTATTGAACATTACACTTATCTATTGGCCATACTTGGTTTATTTATTTAGATCTGATATTTTCTCATGGTTTCTTTTACTTATATGTTTGTTATTTTAAATTAATTGTAAATATACAGTTTATTTTTAATTTATTGTGTGTCATGAAATGAGTTACTGACTGCTGACTGACTGACTGCTGACTGCTGACATTCACATTCCCTCCATGTGAATAAGATGTGTCATTTAGACGGAATGCATAGTTGCATTTTAATTATAATATAAGCCTTAAATATTAATATAGTATTGCCATTATTGTTTGTACTTACATCGAGCAGGTCATACATTCCTGTGTAAATACATAATTGTAATTCTTTCAATTAAATTTAGTTTTAAATCCTTTTTAAAACTCTCCGTCTGTAGCCAACGTAATAAGAGTTAAGGTCATAAATCAAATTATAGACATTAATATACACAAAAATGCACACAACACATAAGGAAGTGACGGAAGAAACAGGATCAGAGAAAAGAGAGGTCTTTCAATTCTTTAATGTTAAACTCTCGAATATAATCAGAATGAATTTAGTCAACCACCACCTTATGAATACACAATGAATATTTCTCTGTAATATTAATTTGAATCACATTAAATGCAGGTTATCACAATAATTAGTTTATATATCTTTCAGATAGCACTTAACTTCTTATGCCTTTTAAGTATTGTATTCGGCATCGAAATTAAAGATAATGGGGCAGAAAATTCCAACGAACAAAATACAACCACATTGTATCCAGTTAAAAGTCTTTCAATTTATTACAAAGAACCGAAAGCACAGGAAAACGTTACTAAAGTTGGAAAAGAAACAAGTGACGAACAAACTGATGATGCTAATTCTAAACATAATAGATATACACACTCTGATCCAGATCCAGCTTATAAAGTTCATACAGATAAACCGATAGTTTTAAGTTCCAATGTCAGTAAAATCATTGATATTAACAAAGATGGAATAAGAAGTAAAGAAGCAAGAAAAAAATCGATAAAAGAAGGAACAACTTGGCGAATAGATGCTACGTACGCTCCGTCGAAAGTAATTGACGGTGAAGACGAATCCCGATCCAAGGATGTTGAAACAAAAGACAAAGCAAAAGATTTTAAACCAAGTCCACATCTTGGCAGCTTTTATGATGAAGACAACTTCGTGGTTCCAACTCCAATGACCGAAGGTTTTACTCCTTATAAACCACCAAGTTTTGGAAGGTAATAAATGAATATTTACTTTTAGTATTTATCCTGTTCATATAATATGTATATGTAAATAAATTACTGATATGAAAGTTTTTATAATCAAATTAATAAGCAAGAATATATACATTTATAATCGTTTTAAGATGTTAATGGCCTTATTTTTTATCAATACTCTGGTAAGTCTGGTTTTTTTTCTGATTTTATAAATTTTAGTCCAAACATTTGAAATGAAAGTCTGTTGATTTATAAGAGAATCGAAGAATAACTCATTTTGGAAACAAAGAATTTCTATTTATAATTATACTGTGGTATAAATGTATAAATAGTCACAGAAATTAGTTCTTGCTTATCTACAACAATAGTTATTTCATGCTCTTACACTTAGTGAAAAAAAATATCTACATTTCGAATATGTTTATCTAACAAGTTGTATTTCATTTTTCTAGTTTTGAAAAAGACTTCTACAAGCTGAGCTACAAGGCACCAGTTGATTCCTATCAAACTCCTATCTACACTCCATATAGATTTGAAAACGTACCAAGTTCAGCAGATTGGCATTCTGGAACTGGATTAGAACCCAGATCCACGACGGAACCTCCTATGAAGATTCCAGCGGGAGGCTTGTATAAATTGCCAGATGCCTTTCAAGAGAAACCAAGCTCTGACGGCGATAACAGCGATGTTGAACTCGAATTCAAAGACCAGAAGGATAACTCAGTTAAAAAGCGGTAAATTATTGTTATTTTGATTTAAATAACCGTTAGTTAAACTAGAGATACAACGTATTAATTTAAAGCATTACAACTTAAACGAGGTCTGTTAAATCATTCATTCACGTGGCAATTCACAAAAAATGCGTGCAATTTATTTGTTGGAAAGCGAGCACGAGTAAGGCTATAATTATTCATTGAGACGCGTCACAAGCAAATTGGGTCCTTTCACTGACGAAGTCGAATTAATCATATGATGTGATGACGACTTTATAAATGCAGCTTTTGATTTTCTAATGCGGTAGTAATTTGTATCTATAAACAAATAAACAGTCTATAAGTTTAAAAACTAAAGAGAGAATAGTCAAAACTTAAAAGGACTCAAACACAAGACAAGAGAAAGTCGAAATAAAATACATTAGATGTCTTACTTTTGTAACTCAAGTGCACATATTATACCTAAATTAATTACCTTAGTTTAAGTACTAACTTTTAAGAGTCCAAGCTAGTACAGATATATATTAATATTATTTGAGCATAACCATATTTCATACATTTTATATATTTGACAAGTGTTAAAGAGGTATCATTATAACAAATGTAAGTGTCACAGCCATCGGCTGCTGTCTGTGTGATTGATGGATCATGTATGAAGCAACAGCGGGTGGTAGAGGTTCTTGCTACTGTTACTGGGTATGTTCATACATACTGTCTACACACTTGTCTTCACCATATGATCTAAAGTACATTCATGTAGTTAGTAAATTCGGTAGGACAGATATACGATCACAATTCTTTAAAACTTAGACTAGACTTAGATTCCATATTTTTTATTATTGTATTATTTTCCAATGTTAAACAATTCAAAGTTCAATTCTGATTCGGCATTTAAACAGAAGTTTCATAAAAAACTAGAAAAGATTTCGATTCTTTTGAAATAATATTTCATTTTATTGTGTAGTGGCAACCCTTGGAAGGGTTTTCTACACATGGTGACAGCCCTGATACCGGTGGGACTTCTCGTGTCGGCCCTCACTCCCAATGTCATCGCATTTGAAAACACCGGCAACAACAACCCATCGTAAGATAAACATAATTTTATTTATTCTGTTTCTTTATAAGTTCAAATTGTATATCAACTATTGTTAATATATTATAACATATAAAGTGTTAAAATATGTACAAAAAATATACCATTTTAATATAGCAAATAGAGTATAAGGAAACGTTCTGTGATTCAATATTCTTAGCGATTAATGGAGAGTTATCATTTTATAAGAAAAATGTTATCAAGAATAAATGCGGTCTAAATTGTTACCATCATCAAAAACTATATTTATATGATATTTTGTTGATACGATTTTGTTAATTCATTGGTACCTTACCTTAACTCTCAGACCAAAAAGATTGATTCTAATTATCTATACCAAGAGACTTTAGTAATAACTTAAATAGAACATCTATCATACTAACAAATAATCAATTAAAACATATTGTATCTTAAAAAGATAAAACACAATTTCCTCTTATTATTAGCATGGTTTATCTCAACTAAAAGCTGCACATACACAAACCGACAATTCTAATTGAATATTAATCTCGAGTCGGCAACCACAAATTAATTATCACCGGTCACTTTCGTATCGGACTATAGGTTACATAACCTGCGTGTGCGCAGACATCAGTTTGATATAATCCACTTTGTAACGCCGAATGAACGCGTGTTTGGGATTTAGGAAGTAATAAATGGCAACTTCGAAACGATTTCAAGCTTTAAAAGATATAAAGTATTATAATATTATGTTGTATAACTTGTAGTATTTAAATAAAATATGTATCTTAAAGTATTGATGGGATTGGAACACGCACCTTTTATTATCAATAGATTTTGTCTTTCTTTTAGCGTTCGCTTTGAATTTCAAAAATTGGAATGTATTTTAAGGTTTTAAATTTTAATATTCACATTACCATCACAGATGAAGTGAAATAGACCGAAATAACAAAAATATGATATAAAATACTGAGTTGGTAAATACCTATTAAATAAAAAAAGCAAAGTATTTTCGATATTAAAGCAAATGTAAACATTAACATATACGAAGTAGAACACTGATTATATAACAATTCCTAATTTCAAACATTTTAAAACTACGTCAAGATTGGGTAAAGTTTAAATCAATATTTAAATATAGAACCCAGATAAAATTCAATTGATTCGTATAAGTATGTTACATACCTATTTTATTCGGAAACCGGAATACTACCACAGAAGATCGGTATGAAACATGCGGGCGTTAAATTCTTTCACACAGTTACATAAGTCATTATTACTTATATTGATTAACTAACTAACCAAACTCCTTTCTTACCAATCTCTGTCTCCTCTCAATATTCGTATCTCTTTCCCCTCTCCTCTTTTCTCTGGTTTCTGAAGGCTGGCGATGTATTTGTAACTTTTCATTGACCATTGATTATTTGCAGTAGCCCATATTAGTAATCATAGATTATCAGATCAAGTATATTATTGTTGGTCTCTATTAATATTAGGAATATATACAAAGAAATTATATACATCTAGAGCATAGGCATCTCACTACAGACCACTGCAATAACTAGATATTATATAATAAAGCGAGAACAAAACGGGATATAAATAATAAACATAACCAAAAACAAGTCACACCATAACATAAGTAAATTGTCAACAAGTAATATAAACCTACTTACGGTTACGTAGCAATGCGGAGGAAGGACAGACATCCGTGTATTACACAAGTGTGAAAGCACCTTTAAAATATCTCAGTGAAGAACACCGCGCTAATTAAAAGTTTTCTTTAACGGAGACTTAAACGTCGTAAGTTCGACGTTTTGATATTGAAACCAATCAAATGCGACTTCCAATGTTATATTGTATTATCCTGTGTCAGTATAAAATATTGTGTGTCTTACAGTTACCCCTCCCGTGTCTCTCGGCGTTCAGACCAGGTCGTGTCCTCTCCTCCGAGCATCAGCGAGCGATGTAAACGCAGGCTGCTATGCGAGCTACATGCTGACCAAAATTATATTAGGTCAGTACATACAATTTAGTTATTTAAAATTTAAAAAATATATTTTTTGCCGGTCGTATTCATAAGCACTTGGCATATTTGTGGACCTATATTCAATTTTAAAAGTTACATATAAAAATCTGTGAACAAAGTTATTTATATATTTTTTATTGTTTTTCAATCACACTTTTAATACATTGTGACAAATATTTATTATAGCAATCTCAGCTTCTCTCAACGGAAACCATGCTACAAGCTCCGTTGTGAGGACCCTCATGCTATGAACGCAGTTCTTCGCTGGTTGCTCTCCACGCACCACACACCCGGCTTCCGGCCCGCTGACCACGACCGACGTGGATCTATTATAAAAAAATAATATATTGTATTTTATTTAATCTATGTTTTATTGTATTGCACCTGTTAAATCCTCCTGTAATTATATTTTTTTGATAACACTACGCGCTAGTTATGATAACTCCGTTCTAACAAAACATATTCAATAGTAAATTAATATAACTGATAACATACACAGACTTGACATTTATTTATGGTAGGAACCTAAATCATGTAGTATTGCAGACGGTTAATACACAAAACCAAATTTGAAAATAATATCACCAACATTGCTTTGTACACCAAACGATAAATCTTTACATGTGTGTAACATTATCTACGTGTGAATTAAAAGCAAATAATACACATACGAAACACAATCTACATAATAGCCGTGTTTTGTTACTACCTCCAACATACCTCCAACATTATATTATTCAGTTCGACTTGACATTATTGTAATAATAGTTATATGAGAGAAAGTCAAACGATTGCTCGGACAATTGCGGCAGATTCCGAATTAAGTACAGATCTACTTTCCTGGTTTTTCTCCGCTCTCATTGGTATTATACCAGATATTATCGACCGTAATACTGCAGGTCGCACTCGTTTTTTAATATACCGAAATTAAATTAATAATACACATTAACAGACATATAAAAATAATATAATAGCCGACGGTTTGTTTAGAGAAGCACGTGACAGGATTTCCTGTTATAGCTACATAGCTTGTATTAGAAAAAAAAATGTGGAATGGCGTCTTAAATCAAAGCTTTTAATTCCTCGTATGTTCCGCTAATTGGATAATTTGCGGAATTAAATACTAGATAGTTAATAAGTGCTTTTAATTTATTTAATTGCTATAAGATTGCCAAGAGGTAATAGGTTCTTTCTGTTAAATCCAGTGTCTACAAGCATTACTACATTTTTGCCATCAAACGTTCTTTCCTACTTTTAATGTAGCCTACATTTTATAGATCCTATGGAATCATTAGGACAATGGTATATAGGCCATTTGAAATAAAAAAAATATTTTTCTATTTTGACTTTTGTGTATAATTTATGACATTGCTTTGACCTTAGTGCAGAATTCTGGAAAATTGGAACTATCGAGTCGAGAAGAGTTAAACAGTAGCGTGTGTATGTGTATAGTTAAATTAGAAAATATTAAATTTGAGTTATATATGTAATAATTTATCCACAAATATCGCAATAATTGAGCTCAATAAATAAGCTTTCAATAAATGAGTAACAGTCATGAGTCGAGTCACAGACGGAGATAGAAAACGGAATGTCCGGTCAGTGCAATTATGATATTTATAATAATTATTGTGTTTCATCCTGTAGCTCTATAAGGCATTAATAAACAAGGAAATTAGACCTGGGTCATTAAGAAAATAACAGTGCTTGGACGGAATCACAAGAGCGTATATAACAAATCCGCGACCTCTGAAAAACCGTTCCGTCGTTCTACCATTTGAGCTACCGTGTCACTACCAGTTTCGGTGAATTTTCCATTCAATTTATAATCGTCTTCATCGGGACTGTGGAAACATTTATTGGGCTTCTTTCGAAATTCCTAAGCAATGTTACTAACATTGCAGTATCCTATGATTAACATTGAATGGATGCCACTATCGAAATATAAGGCTTATTTAAATTGTAAATACATATAGAATGAAAAATAAGCACACATCGGAGGGATTCGAACCCGAAACGTCTAGGTTTTTATAAAATGTCTATAAACATGTATAACCATGTTAATCTTATTAAAATTTATATAACTATAGAAAGAAAAATAAACCGATACGGGCAAGGATTTGAACCCGCGACCTCTGGGAAACCCCTCCGTCGCGCTAACAATTAGGCTACTACTAGCGAAATTGGTAGAGCGATTCTATATTTATATAATATTTTAAAGATGTTTTTAAAAAAATAATAAGTAATTGAAAAATATGTACCTACCTACTTCAGACGTCAAATATTCTCTGAATGATTTGTGTACGTCATCAAATGATGTATCTGGTGCTAGACATTAGTCTTGTGTATATAATATTAATATTAGGTATATATACATATATAAGTTTAACAATTAATTTTAATACATAATTCTTTCTAACAGGAAAGAACATAAAAGTTTGTGATACATATAGAATCATTTGTGAATTAGAAAATCGATTGCTTTAAATCGCGTGTATTTGAAAAGGTATTCAAACTAGATATTTATTAACTCTAGACCATTGACTAGAGTATGTCTTGTCTAGAGTCTGTCTGTCTGTCTTGTAATTATTAATTTAAAAAAAGTAACCTGTACTAGTCTCATTAAAACCTATATTCCGTGAATGGTCAAATATATAATAAATAACTTTAATTGCTATTTTTAACGATTGCACCGAAAAAAACTGACAGACGTATTTTATTTTTACGATCTCATGTTAGTAATTATTATACAAAATATGAAGACTTTAATGAACTGATACAGACAGACACTTCAATTATATTGGTAGAGAAATAAATATACATTACAACAGATAAATAAATTTACATACAGCTTAACAAACAAAGGAAAGTGTCAGCTATTCACCGCACACAATGTCTAAAGTCTCAACAAGCTCCAGTGATGCTGTGTTACGTCAGTCTGTCAATTCTGAAGATGTAATAAAACTTAGAAGCCACAGTTGAGTAACATCCGCTAACATAGAGAAAGCCTGTGCTTTTACATATACTTAAATATTTAACAAACTTATTATATGCTGTATATTAATAAAACTATTCATTAATATCGGTCATTCACAGTTTATTTTTGTACTGTGTCAATCTGCTCTTAATATACAAACAGATTTTGCCGGTTTCTCTCGCGGTCGAAGAATAAATAAGTTATACATAGTTATTTATCTAATTCTAATAGAAATAAAATATTAAATATCCGCCCTTATATAATAGTCCATGTAATCTCTTAGTATTTGTTCTTGAATTTTCGACACCGAATGCGTACATTCATTAATTTCGGTCATTCACAGTTGATTTTTGTACTGTGTCAATCTGCTTTTAATATACAAACAGATTTTGCCGGTTTTTCTCGCGGTCGAAGAATAGATAAGTTATACATAGTTATTTATGTAATCCTAATAGAAGTAAAATAATAAACATCCGCCCTTATATAATATAGAGTCCATGTACTCTCTTAATATTTGTACTTGAATTTTCGACACCGGATGTGTACAACCTACATAGTTACACACATTACCTCTTCATAATATGTATGTATGTATGTGTGAAGAAAAAAAGATGTTACCTCTTAAGATGTCAAACATTAATTGGCTGGTTTATTTTAATGTTTGGAAATATCTATCAACATGTATAGCCATGTTAGACATTTAAATAAATATAGAATGAAAAATAAACCCATACGGGCAGGGATTCGAACCCGTGACCTCTGAAAAAACCGTCCCGTGATTTATATAAAATATACATAATAATTCATAGAACTCACATATTGTTAGGTTTCCCAGATGACATATTGTTTTCCGGAATTTTAGCTACCTGGCAGGGAAACTAGGAAAATATGAAATTATTAGGTATTTTTAAATAAAAACAGTAATATTTTTATAGAAAGGTATATTTACCACGACTGAATAAAATGTCAGGAAAATTATTGTTGAATCAGGGAATTTGACTGGACCCTCGGTCATCACCTTCCTGGCCGCAGGGATGATGCGTAACGCATTTATCCAACGATAAAAAAAAAAAAAAAAAAAAAAAGAAAAAAAAAAAGGGAATTTGACAGGAAGACTTATTGTCAGTTTATTGAAGTCAGTCTATTGGATAAATGAAGAGGTATTTTATTACGATGATATTAAATCTTCTATGTAGTCTGATGAGTTTTTCCAATGTCACATAAACATGTAACTTTCATGCCCAGACCTGCATGACTATGTATGAAGTAAAGTCATACGAGGTTATTCAAGCTTTCTTATTTCGCAAAGTCAATGATACTTTGACTATATAAGCTTATTACTTGACTTATGTATATATTTATCTTTTTCTATTTTAATATAAAGAAGCCGTTGTCAATATAACCCTAAATTATCTAAAACCTCTAATTGTATATTCAGATGTTTTGGATTATTTTTATATTTGGAGGTCATAGGACAACGTAAACCAATCTGATACACACCTGTCCATACATACATACATTCCAAGGCGTCTTCTGTCATGACGTCATCATCATAACCATGCTTACATTCATTGAATCTTTTATCACAATCATGATCTTGTAACCCTGAATATATATGAGATTTATAATAAGACTACTTAAAATTAGAAACAATCTGTGTTAGTCAAGTAATTTATTTATTAAATAAATCTAAATCTATAGGCTGTAGTGTAAAGGGCAGGTATATGCCGTTACATTCATCAAGTTGTCGAGTAAGTTCATGGTTCATCTCCTAAACAGTGTATTTTACATCTCAGGTAAGGAACCAAATTGTTAACGTTATATCACTATCAGCATATATGCATTAAAAATTGTATATGTAAAATAAAATTCAAAACTGTTAAATTATTGAAAGGTACACTTTTAACTATTCTTAAATTAAGTGTATTTTTCTGCAATTAAAACTATACAAAAACTTAAAATTATTTGCATTAATAATGAACCTATATTCTTAAATGTTTTGTATATCTAAAAAATAATAAGACCATATTTAAAACCAAAACATGTATAAGCATCCCATTAAACATAGAAATACTTTTCTAATAAAACAAAAAAACCTAAAAAATAATAAATTATTCTATTACAAAACTATCATCATACCAAATACTAATTCATGATACAACATATACAAATTACTAAGACACAGCAAACCCCACATGTACAAGTAAGCTACCACCACCAGTGGCTCGCGACGACTCTCACCGCTGCAGCCAGTTGCACCTGACGCTTCGGAGACATCTACACGCGAATAGAAGTGCTTAAATAAATTGTGGGGAATCCCGTTCGAATTTTATTAAATTTCGAATTTGAGAATTCCATTTTTGATTTTTTTTCGGTTATCGTGTGCGAGTGGAGGAAAGTGAGGCGGAGCATGCGCTTGCGCATTTGATTTTCACTTTCTACGTGACGGGACACTTTGAACGGTGAGTTAGTGTTGTGTAATACGATGTAGGAATTTTAATATATTTTAATTTATTTTTAGGGAATTATATATATTTTTTGATTTTTATTCTAATACAGATCTTTAGTCTATTTAGAAAAAAATATAAATTGTATTTATTCAACGTCTTACCTACTTTTAATTATTTTTTTGTATATTAAGAACTAAAAAAAATTTAAATTATAACATTTCTAAAAACATTATTTTCCTTTTACTGAAAAATGGCATTCGCTTATACAATTCAAACACAGTTAATAATTAACTATCAAGGAAATACGTAAACTAGCAATAATTCTGTTAATAAAACGCATACTACTAGGTCGTTGACCCACAAACAAACATTATTGTCAACAATTGTGGGTGTGTGTTTCTGTTGTTGTAAATTTCTGTTTTAATCTGTTATTCCACTTATAGAGAGGAAATAGAAAAATGTGTTTAAAAAAAATGGTATTGAAAACACTGAAAAATCATCAAATAATATAGTAATAAGGAATGTGAAAATTGTAGGTTAGGTATTTGTATTGTTATCACAAAATACAATAATAACAAACGGTAATCCTGTTACAGTTATGTTTAATCCCAAACAGTAAGGTATTTGTTAATTAAATTGAATCATTGGTGACAATTATTTTGTTACGAAATTCATTACGTCACTTTAAATGCTTTCTATAATAAGCTTGTATTTATCTTTAATTGATTTACAAGTCATTGTAATAAGAAATTGTTGACATTTACAAATTCATTTTTCTTTTGTGGTCGAGTGTAAAAAGTTTTTATTTATCGTTCATATTCGTGTCATTTAGTATAATTTAACCCGTTACCACAGTCAAATAAAACCTTTTTAATTCTTAACGTATTATTTTATTAATAAAATGTTCATAGCACATTTAATTGTACGTAATTTTATCTGCAAATCTCGATTACTTTCACCGAAATCCGAATGTTAATAAATGAACAAAAGAACAGTTTATAATATCATAAAGTCATACTTTTTACCGCCAATTTAGAAATGCTGTTTGTTTTTGTTATAAAGAAATCAATTTAAAATTTGGAACATTGTCTACATGAAGCATAATTATTTTTTTTACGTAAAATCTCACACATTATAGACGCATTTTTTGCTACGAATAAAACATATTACACAATTTGATTAAATCGAATCTTACAATGAAGCAAGACATGTAAAAAAACATTACGCTCAGCATGACAATATTATTCTTATATAATGGAAGTTAGAGGTTATTTTGAGTTGTTTTGTGTTGTGTAAGCGATTGGATACAGCCGTGGAAACTGGAGCATCGATTCGTTACCAAACATGGCTATTGTATGCGCCATTGTCGCCTCTTACTTGATATTACCATATTACAATAAGGTCCTGTGTGTAATTTATGTTTTTGTCAGGTTGCATTTTAAATAATAGATATGTGTAATTTGACATCGTTTTAACATATTTACCTACTATTCTACTATTAATAAGTACTAGACGTAAGCCTCAGTATTTTGTAAGCACCATGAACATGTCAATTTAATTTAATATAATAAAGTTTTGATTTGAATTTGGGTTAACTAGCTAATATTGATCTCAAGATTAAAAATCATGTTTAGAGCCTTTTATAAACATGTTTAACATAGCTTATCAGGCCAATTAATTTTTTAAAATAATATAAAGTAACAAATTTATTAACAGAGGATTTAAACCTGCGAACTCTAGGATACCGTTCCGTCGCTCAGATAATTTAGCTATCGTGTCAAAACCTTTCTGAATCTATAATTCTTCATATAATATTTATCAGAGAATGTCAGTGCCAATCCTGCACGTGTTTAAAAATCATTCATTCTATATTCAATCTTTTAAACATTTTTAAATATAAATACCACAGCCATAGAAAACTAGGTAACAATATACAATAGACACCTTTCTCTATTTTATGATGTACACCTGACAAAACAAGTTCACTCTTTCCATTTGTCCTACTGTCTGTATTAAAGTACACTTTGATTAAGATTTATCTCTATCTCCGCCCACACTGCCGCTCTGAATACCGCGTACCAAGAAACAAGTGTAGAGAAATCTTAACTGTTTCCCATTTTACACGTACTGTAATTTCAGCAATGATATATACTTAGTCTTTATATTTAATGATGTATAATTTGTTCAGTTTAGTATCAGTTAAATTAATCATAATGTTTGACATGTATAGCCATGTTAAGCTTATTTAATGATTTTTTTAATTACTGTATTAAAAAAATCATTAAATTGGTAGTCACGGGGTGGTTTCCCAGCGGTCGTGGATTCAATTCCCGTTTTGTTTTTTTTTTTTCATTCTATACTTATTATTTATAAAAAAAGCTTGGAATTCTTAGATGCTGTTGTTACACAGCATCATTGTTATTATCAATGTAAAAGTCGAAATCAGTTGTTCTTCCATTATTTTTCTTAAATAAATATTCGTAAATCTAAATTCGCAAAAACAGAATAACATATTATATCGAATCCATGTAGAACTTTAAACATAAGTATATAAAAGATGTAATAAGAAAAAACAAAATAATTAAAAATGAATGAAAGCTTATAAATGCAATAAAAATTATAAAACAAAAGTTGCGAAGAATGAAATCGACATAAAGCGCCGAAGCTCTCAAAAAGTCTAATTAGAATCTATTACCGTGAGAGTTTAAAATAAACTCACTTAATTTAAACTTACTTTCATATAAATATATTGTGGGAAAAGTTTTTGTTCTTACTGTCCTCATATAAACATTATTGGATACAGATATTATTCTTTAATTTCTTAAATCTAACGTTTCACATGACAATATAAGTTTTTATGTTTAAGATAGTATTTTATAACTTCTGTTCATAAAAAAGCAAATTTTGTTTTACTTTTTCATTATGAATTTAATTATGTATTTAATACGTTAAATTATTTAGTACAAATAAACATAAAAGTATCTAGATTGACTTTTATGACGATTCAAATTTCCCAATTGACGGTTGCAATTGCACGGTTGACGGAACAGACATGGCGGCCATTGAAGACCAACGCTAATCTACATCAAACTTATTTTTTTAGTATATATATATATTTATTTAAGTTAATTAGTTTGTCTTTTTAGTCACTACCCGTGCGATTTACCCACAAAAAATAGAGACACATATATGTTATTTAAATAAATATAACATAAATTACTTTCCTTCAAACTGGAATATTTAAATCTAAGTTTGAGTTCTATTACACTTCACGTAAACAGACGAATTGAGCAATTTTGCCGTTTAAGGCTCCAAGGCTTGAATTAATTACATACACTTCAAATTTAGCCACTTACATTTGCTCTCATAATTTAAATTAAATCTATGAAAACATGTATAATTATTAGTTTAACTACTAATCAGTTTGACGAACTGGTTATTTTTAATAACATAACTTCGCAACTCAAAAAATACAAATGTCTTCAATCTAAGTTGTTTATTAGACACTTTATATTTACGTGTCACGTGTGTCGGAAGTTTTTAAATTTAAAATAGCTATTTTATTTGAATGTGTTATCTACTATTACTAACTTAATACTAAATTAATGAAAACATGCGATATGTTGCACGACGCGCACGCGATACATTAGATATAAACGATTTATGTATAAGAATTGTTGAATCACCTTGTCTACTACCAATTTATGAGCTCCTGGTACTTTTAAAGTAACGCCCCTTGAAGTCCATTACTAATGAAGCCAGTGATGCCGGTCGAAGCGTCGCCGAGGCCTAGCCGACGTGACGTAACGCTTTCACTACGTTCTGATAATTACGCGGGCCTTTCTTGTTGCATTCGACGCGGTTTCCTTCTTACGTAACATCCGTTTTGGTCAGACACGCCACTTGTATGGGCCTTCTGGACCTTGGCCTGATAACGCAATGACGTTAGGTGCTTAGCTCATATAAGAACAATGTTATTATACGCCCCTATTAGGTTTATGAAGCCTTGGTAGATTCTGATTTAAGACTAGGAGATAAAACTTTACTACGTAAAACGTAAGTTAAGTTTTATATATATTGCATGCATTACGTCAGGTTTGATGTCCATTTATCTTATTTAATAAATGTGCTGATAGTTGTATTTTACTAATAATAATAAATAAACTTATACTTTAGATAACGTTTTCAAATTTTATATTTTTTAAACAGTTTCCGATTTAAAACTAAATTACAAAAATTGCTTTTGGCCTTAGAAAATAACGTGATTGGAATAGACAGTATTTAAATATTCAGGATTAGCAAATAAATACTAGACAAGACCTCAATACATTTGTAAATGTCAGTAACTCGGAGCATTTCAAGTGGATGGCGCAACTAGGGCTTTAGAACGAAATGACATTAAAATGCAGGAAACATTTACATCGTTAGATGAAGTCACGCCTGCACGTATATAATTCTCGTAGAGATCTTAACTTTATAAAAATAAGGACTATAATTCCACATTGACTTCTGTTAGTCTATGAGCTCCTGGTATTTCGGTTTCTGTATGTTACAGTTTACTTGCTTGTTTTTTTATGTTTGCTTCTTTTCTTTTTTCTTTCTTTCTTATCTGATGCTTAAACCTTATTCAACTGAATTAAATTTTATATGCGATTTTCTTTATTTATTTATTTTCCTTTCTATGGAGGTGAAAATAGGATTCCTCGACAGCGGCAGCATCCAGTTCCGCCGTGCTGTGGACGTTAAACTTACGATTTCACTTTCATGCTCGCCGGACAACAGGGTCGTTCACCTCGCGCACATCTCGCTCATACTACTAATAAATTAATTACAACATCACAAATTTTACTACTTTCATTATTACTATTAACGATTTTATTAGACTTTTTATATGTTACTTTTATTACAGCTTAACTAGAATAAATAACACGAAAATTTATTTATTGTTTTTCACTTTGATTAACCGAGAATCTTTATGATAATCTTATAAGAAGTTATAATTACGATATAGTTATCTAAATGTCTATGAAGCTCTAATAGTAGTATGTATGAATCACTGAAGAAAAAGCCCTATTCGTTCAACTGCTGGTGGAAATTAAACGAAAAATTTTGGTTAATATTTTTAATATAACATATAGAACAATTTATATGCTAAATAATTATTCTAAAACAATTAGGAGTTAATGTTGGCTGTCATAATATATTATCAAATATCTTAAAAAAATAATTAGGTCAAGGTTTCTAAACGTCGCATAAGAAACGGTTCGATTGTCTCACCGGCGCATGCGCACAAGGAAACTGCGTGAAAATGGCGATGGCGCGAAAAGCGAAAGGCGGCCTACTTTTATGTAATTAAGTGTAGCGTGAAAATGTCTTTTTATTATATATAACTTGGGAAATACCTCTCATTTATTTTATTACTGTTTCATGTTTGGTTTTTCCTTATATTACGTTAGAACTCGTTACTAGTGTAAAGTCATTTCTAAATACCTATACTAATAACATACCTAGATAGACATAAATACTTTAAAAAATTCTCAACAGGTATATATCAGAAAACAAGATGAAGTTAGAAGATATTTCGTCTACATTTAACTCTGACAGCTGTACAATCTTACCATGTACTCGTACATTGCACATTGTATTCAAAGACATTGGTAATTTATATAAATTTTATCTAAATAAGATCGCAAACCATAAATTATTCACGCTCTAGTAACCACCGGCCGCACTTAACAAATTGTAATATTTAGTTTCTTACTTATACAGTAATTATCTTTTAAACAACACCTGAATGAAGTAAGCAAAGAGCATGAAGATCTATCCTTTTGTGAATCCTTTTTACTCTAATTTGCGAAATATTGTTTTTGTTTATTGTTTAAATTTATTTGAGCTGTAGTTTTTAACCATTGCTGATCTATTCTATCTAGTTTGGGTCATCATTTTTAAATTTGGTAGGTATATTTTGCTTGACTATATGGGTCTTAACAATTTTTAAATGTTTTCCAAAAATACGGTAATAGTGTAGACTAATAAAGATATGGACTGTACTAATATTTTTTTCAATAAGGTAGCTTGTAAAACAATATTTCTAATTTCTTGTCTATCATCTAATAGTAAAACTATAATTCATAGTAATAGTATTATGAACCAATAGGTGAAGACATTGTATTTTATAAGCAAATTCTGAAAATGATCAGCTTTCGATTTCTACAAATGAATGCAGGTATGTGAAATTGTCGATTTATTGATGTATGCGTGAGGTTTCGTAACATATATTTATTTTTATTTTATTCCAATTCACAAACCAACATTCGCGACACGTCGCAGTGAAAACGAGTTGTAATTTCAATTCAATTTATATCTAAAGTTATACAGTTTCAATCAAACTATGTATATACATACACTATAACGGCATATATATATATATATGTCGTTATAGTATGCAATACACAACTGTTATACTCTACTTTCATAAGTTGATTAAAAATTCACTCATACGTTTTGAATTTTTAAGCTTTCTTTAATCATCG
Organism: Napeogenes inachia; assembly: GCA_959347355.1. Taxonomy (NCBI): domain Eukaryota; kingdom Metazoa; phylum Arthropoda; class Insecta; order Lepidoptera; family Nymphalidae; genus Napeogenes; species Napeogenes inachia. The sequence continues at coordinate 16,194,618 of OY365793.1, read as the reverse complement.
TTTACAGTCATACCTCATTTATAATCAGAAGTGTTAAAACAGCAAAGAATCAATCGGTCTCATCTGATCGCTGTTTGGAAATTACTTTTATTTAACTTTCATTTTAATCAATTTCATGTAAACACTCATTTTACAGTGTTTTCACTAGATATGCTTTTTTAATGCCATGTAATAGGGCAGTTATGATTAGATTATTTTTAAACTTACTCAATAATAGATAGTAATCTGAGATAAACTTTTATCCGTTTCATGGTTTAACTTTATTTGCTTGAGTTAAATATATCATACTTTTTGTTTATGATATATGCGATTGATTTTTGTATTATGAATACGGTAATAATAAAATAGGAATAAATAAATAATAATATAAATACTTAAATTCAGAATATAAATACAAAAATCTTTAATAATAACTAGGAACCAGACGCGTTCCTTAATAAGAATAGAATACTACTGATTCCTTTAAATACATTTAAAAAGAGTTAGAAAAGACATTAGTCTTATCTTAATGTCTTTTCTAACTCTTTTTCCGACTCAAAAAGAGAAGTGTTATAAGTTTCACCTGTGGATCTGTGTAACTGTGTGTCTATCTGTGGTATTCTAGCAGCCAAACGCGTGGACGGATTTTACTTCGGTTTTTTTTATCCAAAACCTGGTTCGTCAAGATGGTTCTTTGCTATGTTTGATCTAAATAGAAACAGTCGTCTACAAGATATTAAGGTTTTATTGATATGATGAAAGGTTCTTATGTAATATTGATAGAAATACTTAAACACGTGAAAAATTGTGTGTCCGTAGGTTCATTTATTGCAATAATAAAACCAATAACATAACTTTAAAAAGCGGAGAAAAATTAAATAAGAATTTAAAAACCCCCGATAAATACCTCTAAAAAGAATAAAAAAATATTACATATTATGTACTCATTGAAGTTATTGCGTCGGGGGACCGCTCCATAAAGGAAGAAATTAAAATGGAAGTAAGTTACCAAAGTAAATAAAGAAATTACGATATAGAATAGTATAGTCTCCGTCCTCAATTATTAAGTTAGTGAAATAGACACCACGTGCAACGGTCCCCCGAGGAACGACTTCAATAAGTACATAATAATATTATTTTTATTCTTTTTAGAGGTCCTTTTGTATCGGGGATTTTTAAAGTTCTTAATTAAATTTTTGAAGCTCTCTAATGTGTGTAAATTTTACAAACGTGGTGAAAGCTTGTAAGATAGTATAAAAAATGTGGAAGTTCTTGTGCGCGTACGCATTGAGATATTAATGTAAAAGATCATACATAAAGATAAGACGGTTATCTAACCAGTGGACAGTTCTGTTTTAGTAGCCTAGTATACTGTTTATATATTAAAGTTTATACGACATAACTTACCTAACTGTAATTTTATAACTATGACAAGTACTATAGAATTTGTTTGTTACAAGTTCATAACTTTAAAACCCAATTTAAATGACTCCAATATTGTTTCAGATGGCTACCGTAAGCCAAATACGGATATGCGCTATCTTGTTGCTGTTCTACGCTGCTAGTATCGGAGCGGATCATGGGGAAAACAATACCACCACCACCACCAAAACCATCCGCACTACCATTTTGCCTTCACGGACAACGCGTACTGAACTAAAAGTCTCCAGGAGTCTGAACCCTCACGAAACTCAGACCTTAAATGTGAGAACCAAGTCTGGTCATCTAACTCAACTGATAGTGAAGAAAAAAGATGGCAAGTCAACTACACATGAAAGCAGTACGACAGTAGCACCAACAACAATTGCTATTAGAACAACCATCTCCACAACTCAAGCCAATATAACAAACGAAAATAAAAACAAAACCGAATCAAGAGACCAAAGGAAACTCAACTTCGGCTCAGTCAGCAGCGACTTAGCTGGTTTTGATTATTATCTTAATAGACACAAACACGATGACTTTGCTGATGTTAAAGCGGAATATGGGAACTGGTCACCTGTTTCTGTATATCCCGAGTCACATATCCAAGAGGATGGTGGAAAACCAGAGTCTGACCCAGAAACTTTTAATTATTACCCGACTTATGACAATGAAAAGAAAACCGAAAATAAAAGGGTTTATATAACATCCACCAGTTTTACGGATTATAATGGTCCTATTAAAAGTTATAGATTTGATCCCCATAACCCTGTTATAAAGAATGATAGAAATCCAGTTTACATAGAGGTTGTTAGCACAAAAGTATCTGAGGATGGTGGTAAATCGATTCAAGTTCCTGAACCAGTTGTTGTTAGCTCTGAACCTATGTACTTAAAGAAAGCTATTGATAAATATAATAATAAGCGTGGAAGATCTATTCTTACTTTAGGTGATGATGGTATACCAGAAATACAAGGAATTAGAATGCCAGATGACGAGTCGGATAAGAAAACATGGAGAAATGCAAGAGTAGTTAATGGAGAATTGATCCCTTACCCCGAGGGTTACACACCTCCAAGAGCTATACCAGAAGCCGATGTTTACCCTGATATAGCGGCAGAAGAACCATCACAGAATTTGGGACCGTTCACTAAAGAAGATAATTTCGATCCTAAAGATGGCCCCTTCACTAAATTTGATAACATAAAATTTGAAAACGATGACTTTGTACCCACTTATTCATATAAACCTAAAAAAGAACAACACTTCATAAAAACTGGATATGGTCCGTTTACTAAAGCTGATAATTCAAAGGTAGCAAATTCAAAACTTATTGAGTACATAAAACAAATTAATGAGCAAGAATCTAAAAGAGATTATTTTAGCGGAAGGAGTTCCAGAGCGCATAATGGAGATTTAGAATACGCTGAAAGTCACATTCAAAGAAGAATGTTACAACATCCAGGGGAATCTAACTTCCCAAATTCTCTTATGTACACTCCTAATAATGCTAAACCAAATTTTGATGAAAGTGTGCGAAATCCTGTACTTCAATACGCTCATCCTGAACTTGGTGTTCAACCAGCAAAAGCTACCCGAGACAACATTGAAAACTATGACAATAAAGAACGCAAGGTAAAATATTACACAAATGTCCCTAAGAGTGCTCACCCTTACCCAATGGAACCTATAAATGGATATAACCAGCAACGTAGTCAAAACAACATTGCCAGCGCCAATAGGTATTATGAAGACGAATATAATAAATTCTCATACTACGAAAACTCTCATAGCAAATATCCTTACGGTTACGGATATTTGAAACGTGCGCCTGAACCAACATTCTGGCAAAAAATTACTGATTCAATGAAAGACACTATTAATACAGCGAGTCAGACTGTACACCAATTTACTAGGCCTCTTATTGATCCAATTGCAAGAGTCACGCAGCCCGTGTTAGAACCTATCGTGGAAGCAACCCATAAAATATCTCATAACTTGGGCCTTTATCCGTCAAACTTAATTCAAACTCAGAGGTACGCTCAAGACAAAATTGGAGTAGCATCAGCTGCTGGGGCCCCAGCGATGTTGCCAGCTTTAGGTTTAATGGCTGGTGGCGCTGCATTGGGATTGGGAGCAGTTGCAGTAGGTAAACTTCTTGATGTTAATATTATGCGAAGTGCTGGAGATATGGAGGATGATATCGAGAAGGAACATAAAAGAGGATTCATCAATGCCCCATATGATATTGACCGAAAAATTTTAAGCCGACAGCAGTATTACGATGATAACTATAAGATGCCAAGCGAGAATGTGTATGTTTTAATGTCCCCAGACAATACCGATAATGGTAGAACAAAAAGAAATGCAGTAACCTATTATGAACCCTTCCAAAATTATATACGAAGAAGGCGTAGTGTAAAAAGATCTTTAGGTGATGAAATGCCGGGTGATTTACAAGATTTAGAGAGCAATCCAGGTTCTTCCAGTCTGACCTCCACTGCCATGGACTTGGTGAAACAAACAGACTGGAGAGACTCTCAGTGTGCTAAGTTTACTTTTTGTAAAGTGCTAACATCACAGTCTTCAGACTCTTTGTTTGCTATGGAAAAGAAAATGGAATCTCTTCTTAAAATGTAAGTATAGCCTATTTTTTAAATATAAATAGTTCCTCAGAGATTTTAAAGATATTAAAGAAAAACGATTTTTCGATAACGATTCTTATGAAATCAAATTGTTTATAAAACCTTAATGGTGACAGGCTTAAAACATTGAATATTTTCAAAGATTTCAAAGATTCATCTCAAGGTACACATCAATTCAAGGTTGCCTTGGTATTTCCGGATGCGTTCACCCAACTTTCTAAAGGTTAGATGACACCTCGTGTAAACAATACACTTGTCTCTGATGTTGTATAACCTTACACACTTTCTTCACACATAATATTGTTGGAATCATCTATTGGCATACTTAATAATATCTATGCTAATATATTATTGCATATTGCTATAATGGTTTTCTACTAGTAATAGACAATAATTAATGTGTTTTTTATTCATAAAAAAGTATGTATAAAAAGCTAAATTTATTTAGTAAGTCTTAGTAGCCATTTTGAGATCATCGATTTAAAAATAGCTAATAACATCTAAATTTAGCATTTTTTTTAAACTACATGTCATATAATTAAAAAGGTAGTACTTTAAAAATTAATTACATAGAATATAACGTGAAAGTGATTACAGTGCCTCGTCATTACATAGGTAACAATTTACACTTTGAATCGTATGTTTAACAAGTGAGAAAGTTTAAAAATCATAACTTGGTTGTGACATAATGAATGTTTTTTTTATTGTAATGAATTTCTGGAATCAATACATCGGAATGGGTAGTTGTTTTGATGATTAATCAATGTTTTTTAATAAATGTTATTTATTTTTAAGTGAATAAAATGACAATCGTTAGATTAAATTAATAGTTTTTTACTTCAGTTAGTATCTAGTACACAAATTAGTCCAAAAACAATGCGTTCGGCAGTTATGATTCTAAAAATATATACCTACCTATTATAAAAGAATAAATACATTATAGTTTTAAAGTAGTTTAAAAAGTGAATTCAATTTCATGTGGAATTAAAGCATAAACTCTTGTAAAGTATAAATTATTCGTAATAAGTGTGTCAGTGGATCACTGCGTTTAATCATAAACACAATCGGTATGAAGATATATCTCATTAGCAAGTCAATGTGGCATCTCACTATAAACATTTAAAACAGCTGACTTTATTTATGGCTTTCAAACCAGAGTCTAAATAAAGATTGATTATTTCTGATGTCATAATATTAAAAATATTTATCAGACAGCTTGCCGCCAAAATCGACGATCGTATAATCGTACCAGTTACACAACATTTGGAAACACGCACCAGAGGAGAAAGTGATTGTACCGCATTCATGAACCCGTATACAAAGTGTATATAACTATTTATTTATGATATACTCTTAGTGACCCAACTGTTACCACATACACTGTTATCCCTTAAACAATTATCAATTAAAATCAGTTGAATATAAACTGTAATATTCGTACTTAAAATCCCACTCATAATATTTTATTGTATACGGAAAACTAGCGTGGTTCAAGTGAGACTACTTTATGAAGTAGGACCAGTCAGATGTATGTCAGTGGAAACATTCCTATATGCTTTTATAGTGACCATTTATCTGATATGCAAGACATTACCGTACTTACAGCATACCTAAATATCAAATTTATACCTGTTTTAACTGTACACATATATCAAGGTTTATATGTACATAAATACATATAAAAAAATGATGGACGAATTTCTTTTCTTAAAGCAGAGTATGTATGCAGATGTTTTTTTAACATACTATATTAGGTAAGGCCGCGTAAGGTAAACCAGTTCTGTAGATGGTAAATACAAGTCGGCTTATCACGGACTTAACAAAACATTCTCCTTAATATTATTAAATTTCACAAGTTCTGTTTATGTAGTTTATTTTGTATTTATTTCAAACCTTTTATGAACTCAATATTTTACATATTTTGTAAACTCTAGGTAACTTAATATGTGAAACAAAATTCTATATAAACAATAAGTATTTAAAAGAAAGATATCATAGTATACTTATTATCCTTAGGCTAGATGGAGAATACCTTGAAAAGATAGGTACCTAGTATTCGCAGAAAGCGAGAAACATTATTGTTCTTGCGCTTGAAACTCCATGAAAGTTTGAATTTTCAGTGACTCATATTGTAATACATAAGTTAATATATAAACCCTTGCAGGATTTCTCGAGGCAACAGTGCGAGCGCGTCTGCCGTCGCCCATCAGCTGGGTGACGTAATGGCGGCCAGCAGAGATCACGACTGTTACAGATTTCATTGTGACTCTCTTTGATAGATAATAAAACCTAACATAATATTACTAGCCACGCCGTGTATTTAGGTATGCTAATAATAAGTACAAATCATTGGCTCTACAGTTCATGACGCGTGTGTGAGCTTCATAACACTATTTAAAAAACATTTATTTAATTCTGATAATGGCATTCCAATTATATAACATTTGTGATTGTAGAATTTATCAATAAGTCATCATTCAGATATTACAATTTTAAGCATAATTTATTTAAATTAAGAAAATTTATTTATTTATTTCTTATTTTTTATTAGTATAGTGTTCTTTTAATTCAGTTTAATTTGAGTTATAACTACGAGTTTTTTAGTTCGTGATACAAGCTTAAGGTGTATTACAAATAAAAGATTCAAACTTTTTCTGTAATATTGACAACGCTGTAAAATTGCATGACATTAATATCCGAACTAAAAAATGTTATTAAAAAAAATGTCAATGTCTTATTGGTTTTACTTTTCATAAAGTATTTAAATTATTTTATATTGTACTAATGGATGTTGTGGAATTAAAACTATTCATTCCAATTTTTGTATTAGTTTGTGGATCAAACTTATTATTTATTATAATTATACTTGTGCTATAAGTTGTAAATACGCTTTCAAGAATTGTAAATTATTAATTTATTCATAATAATAAAAAGATTATTATATTAATGTGTGTTTTAATTATCGCGAAGCTTAACGAGGATAAAATTTAGGGTGTCGTGAATAAAATAAAACGACCAATATTAAATAATATATATAAGAATTGCAACCCCATTTATAAAATTTAGAAACCTAAATACAATGAATAATACTATAATGTCAAAAAGTTCTCAAATATATAATAAGTAGTATTGATTTAAAATAGAAATAGAATTTAAAATGTAATAAAAGTAATATAATATTATTCCTATAAGAGTCGATTGGTCATTTCTTTGCATCCCCAGCACCTTCGCAGCCCCCGGGCACTACAGCCGGCTTTGGACCCTCACTCATACTCAGCATACTGCACTCAATGCACGGTTGCAGGTCTTCCTCCATCATGTATAGCTTTTAATAGACAATAATTTAAGTAAAATAGTGTCAAAAGATAGCTATTTAATAAATTAAAAATACCGAGTTCCCAAACTCACCAATATACAAATTCAAAATATCTTTATTCAAGTAGGCATGTACATGCACTTTTGAAACGTCAATTACATTAAATTGGTCAGTATAGTCCGTCTGTGGGTAAACTACCACATATATCATAATTATAGTGTGTATACTCACTCGTCCGTCGTCCCCATAGCCAGTGTATTTGTGCACGCGGTGCTGGTTGAGGGCGTCCGGCGGGGTGGCGGCACTCTCGCGACCGACCGAACCGCCCACCCGAACCAGAGTATGCGAACCGCCCACCCAGCGGTGACACGCGTGTCTAGGGAACAAGTAGATGATCGGTTGTAGGGTCATTAACTTTTTTCTTTTTTTTTCGTGCCACACGGGTTCGGAAAACAAATTAGAAGTTGCAACTCCCTGAAGAAGCTTCACGACTAACGTACCTAACTGAAAGAAACTTAATTTCAATTACTTATTTGCTTAATACTTAATCAGAGAATAATTAATTTATTTGTTGTTTTTAACTTCTAATTTTAATGGAATGTTTTCATGGGTACATACCATAAACCTATTTACATTCTATAAATACCGGTGAACATGTAGAGGATGCTAGCAGGCATTAAGTTCCTAATGAATTCCATTATTAGGCTGATCAAATAATATTTTAATAAAATCTGAATCTGAGATCATAAGCTAAAACACGGCTGACGATAAATGCGAAACGGAAATGGTTTTCGACCGTCGGCAGACACGATCTGTGAGCCAAATTAGTCACGTCTTGAACGTCACTAAACGAACACCAGTTCCAGGAAAGCATCGTCGATCCTATACTTACGAGTACTTTACTTTAGTTACTGTATCGTGTCGTTTAGCCTAAGGAGAGATTTTGCTTCCTTGTGTGTGCTCTACCACTCGTATAATGGATCGTGTTCCGAGGAATTGTTCGACTTGATAAGAACTTCCTCTTTTTATCGTCGCACCACTCGCCATCGACAGAGAATCCACGCTCATACATTGAAGCCAGAATGGTCCCGTACAGTACGGTTTCAGAGGAACTTCTTCCCACGGACCGTCCGATTAAGGAACGAACTCCCTGATGTGGTTATCCCAGTGGATTACAATATGTAGTTCTTCAAGACAGGACTTAATAAGTTTTTAAGAAGTCGGCGAGCTGCATGTGATGCCCCTGGTGTTGCGGACGTTCATAGCCCACGGCAACCACTTATCATCAGGTAGGCCGTTCGCTTTCTTGCCACCATCGTGGTATAAAAGAAAATAACTAAAAAAATAATACCATAGCAATCGAAACCAACTGTCAACAATGACCTAACGATGACGTAAGCGAGAGTAGGTCAGTGCCACAGCAGTGGGACATCGAATAGCTTATTTAAATAAATATCGAACAATTATTTCCAACCTTTCAAGTGGCGGTTCCGCTGTGACAAATCGAGTACAAGGTTCCTCCGGGGCGCGCAGCGGTGGCAGGCGAGGTGGAGCGCCCGAGTTGGCGTCCTGCGGCTCCATGAGAGCCGCAGCCCCGCAGGCGCCGCACGAGGCGCCACGAGACATCAGACGAGTCAACAAAGCCGCCTGGACCGGGCTCAGAAGTTACTAATGTATTAGTGGACGAGAGAAGGAAAGGTCCACCTGAGGATGGGCGGTCAATGCCGGCTTTGGTATCGGATGCATAGCCGTCGGTAAAATGATTATTCATTTGTATACTAAAGAAACGAAAATGAATTAAACGGCATGAAATATAAAAAATACATGTACATATACAATAAGCGCTATGCACCAATCTTTCGTAGATGGGCATTGCCACCCCCGCCAACCGTCTTCACGCCGGTCACGGCAGTAATCCACAACTCAAACGCTAAGAAACATTACATAATGTCATTTAACCCTGGGGTTAAAGTACTAGTCACCTTTGGCTCTCCAAGAGCAAAGGCGAGCTCCTGCAGTTTGTCGTGCAGCTCCTGCAGCTGCTTCTGCGCAAGGTCATGCAAAGACAGCAGTTCAACCAGCTCCGCCTTCTGGTCTGTCAGGCGGGTCAAGTCCTTGATTGCCGTCTGCAGTGAGTTACTTAATTTTTAAGAGTTTATAAAATCACGATAATCATTTTTGGAATTATATCTAGGAGGCGGAATAATAAGACTTAAATATTAAGTATAAACAATCAAATCGATCACCGTCCACATGGCGTCTTGTCGACGGAACTTTTCGTGACACAGGTCGAGTCGTCGTTCGAAATCCGCTCGTGCTGCTGCGAACTGGACCTCCGACAACAGACCTGACAGCCGAGATATATCCGCCTGTAAAAGAAGTGATAATTTAAATCGGGGGAGCAAAATTAACGACTTTCATATTTTTGTGCTATTTGATTTTGACGTGAGCAAAAATACTTTGTTAAAAGAAAGAAAAGTGATAACTTACTTTATCTCGAAGTCCGTCTAAGACCTCATCTCTGTCGCATTTTTGCTCTCGCAGCATTTCCACGCATTCAACTAAACTCTAGAAAATAACATACATATCATATGTATAAGATATATTTAAAGATTGTCAAGTTATGTATGTTTTGATCGGTGCACTTACCTGCATCTCATCGCCTAGTTTGCCCTGCAGCCGCTGCAGGGAATTGTGAGCACAGAGCGTTGTGTCCAGCTCGCCCACTAGCTCCGTGTAGCGCTCCGTTAACTCCATCACCGCTGAGGATAGCACGACATTTACTAGAGCACTAAGTTACAACCCAAGCACTCGGACTGGTAAATTCTTAGTTTATGGGTTAAGTCTCATTGGAAATTTCTATTTAAAGCTTAAGTATATAAGATTTGTATAATTTTTAATGTAACTTATATCAAAGTAAAAATACAACCCTTTTTCTACAGGTCTCAGGAGTATGTAATTATAATACTTAAACTACTCTATAATTCTTAAATTATATTGTTTCAGATAAATACAGCTCAAAATCTATAATTATTAGCAGAAAATATTATACCGGCAGTCTCAGCATTATTGTTTACATTTTCCAACTGCGCTAGTCCACTATGTAGGTCGGTTCGCATTTGGCCAATTTGATCTTTAAAACTTTGCATCTAATCAACAATAATTGGCAAAATATACGTAAAAAGAATATGCAAATTATTGAATAATGTTTTCTATACAAAACGATCGATACTTGTGTTGTGAGTCCGGCATCGAATCCACTGAGCTGCTCCGCGTAGTCGCTTACGAGCGTGAACAATGACGATATACGTGAGTCTAATTTCAGAGCTACGTCTAGTTTATTTGCTGAAAAATAATCATTAAATCACATACAAATCAAAACGATACAATATTAACTGATAATTACGACTCTTGCCCTTAAGCTACCATTCCTTTTATAGACCAATAGATCTGTATGAAAAGTTCAAAATAAGGTACAAAAAAGTAGCGTTTATTCAATGTGCCCTCACCGACATTCATAGCGGTGTGTAGCGCATTGTCAGCTGCCGCGGCGGCCCGACTCACCACGCCCTGGAGGTTCTTGGACATGTCCTCTCTCAAATCCCTTAGGGCTGAGCTGGTGTAAGATATCCGATTTACCTTAATCTTATAATATGGCGATTGCAAAATATTATGAATGACATTCAATGCACTTCAATAAAACCTACTTCATTTCTTCATGCGTGACTCCTGGCCCCATGGAGGCGATGGAAGACCTCGACAATATTGAAGGTCTAGGCGTGGTGGTCTGCAAGGGTCTGAGAGTGGACACCGACGAGTTTGTAGATTGTTTGCCTTCAAGACGAGGGGTTACAGAAGGTCGGGCATCTAAATGAGACGGCTCGGAATACTTCGGATCGATCAACACCGATTTTTTAGTCGTCATTGAGGCGCGAGGCTTAGCTTGCTGCAAGAATAATTGAATAAACAACAATCTCGTTTTCAGATGAAATTATAACATAATAGACCAAAAGAAACTCTACAGATGGGTCTGGTTCATTCACCGCGACCGCAGCCCCTGGTACCACGCTCTCGACCTTTCCTGTTAAATCATCCGGCAAGGCACCCGCTGCCGTCAGATGGGTTAATAGCCCCGTCATACGGTCAATCGCAGCTTCTGCTGCTTTCACTCTGGCTCCTACCTATGGGTACGTTACGATTTAATAAAAAATATCCTTGGTTTTTCTGGTCAATCTATTTAGAGGAAAACAATTACGATGATTAAAACATTACGTCATCGGTCTGGATGAATTGCAACATTCCATAGTCAAAAATAGGAAATTGTTTTGCAAATTCTAAGAATAATTTGTGACCTGCATCGCTTGCATAGTATCCGGTAAACTAGCAGTGCCTTTTACGAGATCACTTCTTAGTTTCTGGTTGTCCGGCATCACAAGGGGCTTCGGAACTGCTACGTCCAAAAGCTGCCTCACCGCCGCTTCGAGCAACGCGAATTGTGATTGTGTGACAACGTCGATATTCGTTCGGCTACGAGAATCTAAGATAGCACTAATTAGAGTTGTGAAATTAAACTTTTATTAAGGTTAAACATTAAGGTAGTCTTTATTTATTTATTTTTATCTTTTCCATCTTTTGAATCCACACCAGAGATCACTTGTCTTTACTACTCAAAGGGAAGTGTTAGGAGGGTCTATTTTGACACCATTCTTATTGAAATAAGCCCTTCTGTAAAAACACTCCCCAGCTTAACATTTAAGCTACGAGGATTCCAAACGCGCTCTGGTCTGAGAAGATCCACATAACAAACTCAGCACGCATTTTTTGTTTTATTGCGATCACTGTTTCACAGACGTTAATATTTTGCAAGCAATTAACAAACTAGACCCACGCAATCAATTCAAGTGTTTAAAAAAAATATACATTATTATAATTATACAAAAAAAAAACTGAATAACATACATCTATTAAAAATTAAGGTTATATTAAAGTGCAGACAGTCTTTTAACTAAAATATTATACTCACCCGAACGTGTAGTTGGGCCTTTTTCCACTGTAAAATAAAAAAAAAAGATTTTCAAACTAAATTGCATATTGTTTTATTAAAAATATATTTATATATTTCTAAGAAAACTCATACCTACTATTACGCTTTCTTTGCCCCTTAAAGTCTCTGGAACCATTAAATCAGATAATTGTAATTTAATAAGACCAACTAGGGTAAAATATTTAGTGAAACACACAATATAAAATTAATATATAACCTTTAATTGATATGCCTGTATCAGAAGTTACTACAGCTGCCGTTGGTCCTTTCTGCAAAATATAGCCCAAAAATGTAAATTCCCATAACCTGATGTACATAATAACATGTGTCACCCACCTACCTTTGCTTCTTTTGGGGACTTCGAGCGCGATCGTTCCCGTTCACGTTCTTCTTCTTTTTCAGCTCTTGCTCTTTCTTTATCTGCCTTTTCTTGCTCTTTAGCAGACCGTTTTTTTTCTTTTTCAGCCTCTTTTTCTGCTTTCGCACTCTCTTTTTGTGTTTTTTCTTTTTCTTTAAGTGCTTTTTTTTCAGCCTTTTCCTGCCCCTTCTGGACTTTTTCTTGTTCCTTTTGTGCTACCTTTTCTGCCTTACTTTGTTCCTTCTGTGAGACCTTCTCCCCCTTTTCTTGTTCTTTCTGTGCGACTTTTTCTGCCTTTTCCTGCCCCTTCTGTACTTTTTCTTCGTCCTTTAGCGCTGCTTTTCCTGCCTTTTCTTGTTCCTTTAGTGCTGCCTTTTCAACCTTACCTTGTTCCTTTAGTGTTGACTTTTCTGCTTTTTCTTGTTCTTTCTGTGCGGCCTTCTCTGCCTTTTCTTGTTCTTTCTGTGCGGCCTTCTCTGCCTTTACTTGTTCCTTCTGTGCGACCTTCTCTGCCTTTCCTTGCTCCTTCTGTGTGACTTTTTCTGCCTTTTCTTGTTCCTTCTGTGCGACTTTCTCTGCTTTTTCCTGTTCCTTAAGTGCAGTTTTCTCAGTCTTTTCTTTTTCCTTCAGTTTACTTTTTTCAACTTTTTCCTTTTCTCTCAGTTCTTCTCTTGCTTTTTGTTTAAAACCTGCTGCCTTTTCATCTTTTTCACGTTCTTCTTTAATATCTGCCATACGACGTTTTTCAGCAAGTCTCGCGCTTTTAGATGAAGAGCTTTCGGTCGATTCTTCTGGTGTCTTTGCCCTGGATATTTTGTGTGGTGGGAATGCAGCTGCTAATTCTGATACTTTTATTTCTACCCTTTGTTTGAGCATACGTTGTTGCCGTGCCAAAATTTGAAGTACCATTTGGATCAACTTAAAGTTCACAATATTGACCTTGAAAATATAAGATGTATTTACTATCGTTATTGTGCATTAATAGTATTAAAATTACAATGACTTTATTAGGACTAACATCAGGCGGCCCCATCGCTCTGTTTATAAGATCCTCAACGCTCACGAGCAGTGTTGCGTCGCTCATGTTAGGGTCGCTGCTATACATGGTTATTTTTGTTTATAAATTACTATAAAATAAAAGTCTTGAAAAAAATCTTCTCTTGCTTTCTGCTGTCAGCAAAATGTAAGAATTTGTTGACATGTCAAAAAATGATGTGGCCAGTTATATAAGAGGATATAAATGTCTAGGATTAAATTTGAATTTAGTTGTAAACTGCTTGCGAACGGTTAAATAATATTGTTTACATCTTTAATTATAACCATTAATTGTGTTAAAGAGATGCTGATTGACATTTTAAGTTATTAGATACTAGCCTTTGACCTCGAGGTCTTGAAACGTCCCTGTTTGTCAGATGGTTAGGCAAGATCTAGTTAAGGAACCCGATGCAGTAAGTCACTAAGCCCCTTTGCCTGGATCTTCTGGTGATAACTTTTACCAGCCTCCGGTGTGTAGCATTGAATATAGAAATATTGAATTTGAAACAATTCTGAATATTTCAATATCGAATATCAATGGATTGTGAATAAAATTGTTACCTTTCCTTATAAGTACCTACATCTTTCGTCGATTTTTTTTTTGTCAAGAATTAGTTTAGTAAGTTTGAATTTTTATTAAACTCGTATCCGGAAAGAGCTTAATAAATTCATACTATCTGAGTGCTTTTATTTCGATCAAGCATATCGAAGAACTATCTCGACGGACCAGGCTTTCGATTAAAAAACCGCAATCAAATCTCTCCACTCGTTCGGCTGCTACGATGCCATAGGGCATAGACAAACACACAGATACACAAGTCAAACTTTTAATTTAATAATAATATATAATTTATAACTTTTTGGATCGGGGGTTAAAAAAACATACGTAATAGTAATTACAATCTCATACATATTGAAAAAAATATCTTTGTAAGTACATTTTATGGTAGGGTACTTTGGGTATCAAAACTCGTAAAGATAAAATATAAGGTTGTAACCTAAGTTAGAAAGAATTAAAAGAAAACCAACCTGATATGCCGTCCGGTAGAGGCTTTGATAGGACTAGGGACACGAATACAGTATCGATACTTTTAATATCGAGTACTTTTTTTTCGATACTTTTCTACTCGATACTTCGTATCTGATAGTTTGTCCAAATACCTAAGTATTTTTTGACAGAAATCGTACGAATGTATTATATATTTATTATACATGTATATTTCTGGTGGATGACATAAGATCCGCCTAATAGACAAAAGTGGATATCAACCTACTCTTTTTATCCGAGGGATGGCAGAAATCCCATCAACATGCGATTCATAAAAAGTTGTTGACAAACCAGTGGTCATTCCTAAAAATTTTTACCAAACATCATCCTAGACGTATATCCCCGTCCCCACTAAATTGGGGAAAATCAGGAAGATGAGGATGAAGAAATAAATAAGACAATTTCATAAAATTAATATTTTATTTATAATAACTCCATCGTTCTATCAACATCAAGTTGTAACAGCTGACTGATATAATACTGCACAATATACGGAAATGCCAAGATAAAAAGAGTCAAGCAATTTTTAATCTAAAAATAACGTGGAATGCACCAGGGTCTCACACGAAACAGGCGTAAATATAAATATAATATTATCATAAATAACAACTATGCGGCCGGGAGAGTATTTACAGGCGGCCGCCAACAGCAACAATGTACGAACGTCCATTAACTATCAATAATATAATTTGTATGACACCGATTACGACAGACGTGTGTGTGTGTTTGTATCGTCCAGGCCTAATCCTCCAGGTTACGGAATGCGGCGGACATGTCTTCCAGCAGCTGATCAATGTCGGCTTTGATCTTGGCTTCACCGTCTTTAACGGGGTCCTGGAACCAACACGATCGTTAGATACTGATGAGAGATTTGTGTGTGTACATAACTTTGTATTTAGGGTGTATGCGTGTCTAAAATGACTATGTATGTATGTTGGTATGTTAAAACATTGTCTGTATATGTCTGTGCGTGTGCTAGTAGTGTTTATGGGTTGTCGTACCTTGAACTTCAAGGAGGAGAGTGTGTAGAGCACGGAGGACATGGCGTCTCTGATGACGTTCCATGTGACCTTGTTATCGGACTGCGCGGTCGACTCCACGGCGTGGCGAGACATGTCGTAGAATGAGATGATGCTCTTCAACATACCCACGGTCTTGTAGAAAGGACAGAATCGATCGTATGCGGAGTAGCTGGAGACGCGAGTTAGTGTTAGACATATCTTAGAGTTATGGTATTTCAAAATATATTCATTCTTTATTTAAGACACGAACCTGTTTTGTTGCAGGAAGTCGTCCTTCAGCAGCTTGGCCACCTCCAAGGTGATCTTGTCGGTTTCGGCCAGCGAGGCTTTACCCACGAGCTGCACGATTTCGGAGAGGTCCTCCTCCTCCTGCAGGATCTCCTTGACCTTGGTCCTGAGTGGCACGAATTCGGGATAGTTCTTCTCGTAGAACTCGTCGAGCGCGCGCATGTACTTGCTGTAACTGATGAGCCAGTTGATGGACGGGAAGTGCTTCCTCTGAGCCAGCTTCTTGTCGAGACCCCAGAACACCTGCACGATACCGAGAGTGGCCGCCGTTACGGGATCGGAGAAGTCTCCTCCGGGCGGCGACACGGCGCCCACGATGGACACGGAGCCTTCGCGGTCCGGGTTGCCGAGGCACTTGACGCGGCCGGCACGCTCGTAGAAGGAGGCCAGTCGCGCGCCCAGGTAGGCTGGGTAGCCGGAGTCGGCCGGCATCTCGGCCAGACGACCCGAGATCTCACGCAGAGCCTCCGCCCAACGGGACGTGGAGTCCGCCATCATAGATACGTTGTAGCCCATGTCACGGAAGTATTCGGACAGCGTGATGCCAGTGTAGATGGACGCCTCTCGCGCCGCCACGGGCATGTTGGACGTGTTGGCGACGAGCGCCGTACGCTTCATGATGGACTCTGTTACGCCGTCGATCTCCACGGACAGTTCGGGGAAGTCCCGCAATACCTCAGACATTTCGTTACCTGCAGCGCGATGAAGACGATTATGTAACATTTAAAAATACAAGTAATAAATATAACGAATGATATATTCTATTGCAGATCGTCTCATCGATCGGTCCAACACGCACCTCGCTCTCCGCACCCGACGTAGATGATGACGTCGGAGTTGGAGTACTTGGACAGCGCCTGCGAGATAACGGTCTTGCCGCATCCGAAGGCTCCGGGAATGGCAGTGGTGCCTCCCTGCACGCAAGGGAACAGCGAATCCAGCACACGCTGACCGGTCAGCAACGGGTGGTTGGCAGGCAACTTCTCAGTGACGGGTCTCGGCTGGCGCACTGGCCACACTTGCAACATGCTGTACTGGTTCTTCTCGCCGTCGAATTCTGTCTCCAGCACGATGTCCGTGACCTTGTAGTTTCCGGCCGGCGCGATGTACGTAACCGTACCCTTGGCCCGAGGGGGGATCAACATCTTGTGCTTGACTAGCGTGTTCTCGTGCACGATACCGTACAGGTCACCGCCCGTGATGTGGGAGCCCGTCTGAATGATTGAGAAATGTGATTTATTGCTGGTTTTTAAACATTAAGAATAATTTACTGTTTATATTATTTACCTTAACGTTGAGAGGGTTGAATTCCCAATCGGTCTGTCTGGCAAGGCAGGGTACGTTCACACCCTTGGGGATGTAGATGGACTGTGTGAGCTCGTTGATGTCCTTGAGGGGGCGCTGGATACCATCAAAGATGGAGCCCAAGATACCAGGTCCTAATTCCACGGACAGGGGTTTGCCGGTACGTAGTACAGGATCACCCACTGTTACACCTGATGTTTCTTCGTATACCTAGGTAAAACCAATTAATTGATGGAATGTTAGGTATAAGTAACATGTAAAAATGTTGTGTTTTTAAAATTACCAAGTACAATAACGTTTTAATACAAAAACCAAAAATATAATTCTTGAATTTCTCTTTTAAGAATAAAAAAAAGCTAAAATAAAATTATTATAATGGGAATTATCAATCACCAGGTTGTATTAAGTTTACAAGACTTTCAATATGTACAATTGTATACCACAGCTACATAATCATCTGCGTCATAATTTATTTTAATTTTATTTACCTGAATAGTTGCCATGTCTCCCTCAAGACGGATGATCTCTCCGACCAATTCATTATAACCAACTCGCACCAGCTCGTACATAGCAGACCCGGACATCTTTTCTGCTGTGACCACTGTTAAATACAAACATTATGATTTATACAGTATAAATTACAAATATACTTTTTAATATGTTTTTTCTAAACAAAGCTGAATTTAATTTAAAGATTAAATTTGCCTTATCATTAAAACTATGTTATCGCTATAAACAGTTGACGACCATGAGTATTTGAGACTTAAAACAAGAGTGTTATTAAGAAATAGAAGATTTACATGTACATACCGGGTCCGGATACCGCAAACACATATCCGAATTTATCTTCATTCTCCTCTCCGGCGATCAACTTTAAACCGCCCTTTGCCGCCATTTTGAATAATTATTCTTTAAAACTGGAAAAATGATAAAACATGTATAAAAAACATTCTAATATATTTAAAACCTGAGTGCCTGTAAATTAAGTTAGGACAAACTACATAAATACAAAATTAAAATCAAAACCCACAAGAAACAGATAGACATACATATAAAAAGATTTAAAGCATGGGTAATTATTTAATTTTGATTAATTTACCAAGAAGAAATTAATGACATCTATAACTTTTTTTGAATGTAGAAAAAAATCTTAAAAACAACTCACAATTAAAGAATAACTAGAACACTTATAGATCCCCTATCTATCTGATGGTTGGAGACTAAATGAGAAGTCAGCTGATTTATATTATCTCAATGATAACAATCATCAGTCACTGTCAATTGGGACAAAAAATAAGGCAAGTATATGATATTATACTATTTTCTAACTACAAGAACTCCTGTAATTTTTTATCTTAAAAGAACCAAAATCATACAGATTTTTCATAGATATTACAATGTTATCAACATGAATATTTGTGCCATAGTTTAATAAATGAACATGACCAGTTCTCTCGGAGAAAAATGACTTTAAGAACCCACTTAACACATCATAAAATATAACTTAGAAGATACAATAAGGCGTTGTATAACTTATAATTCAGAAATATTATTATTCACCTATTACATTAGATAAATATATGGTTCAAAAGATCTACACATTTTATTTCTCTTTGATTCTCCTATTTTTATTCTATTTATGTATATTTATTAAACCTGACCCAATTTTCTACATAATAGAACAACATTTTTATCCCATCTATCATAATTAGAAACCAAATTCTTATGGTTTATATCAATTATTTTTAATCTCTATATCCATTTACAAATGACATAATTTCATTAAATTATATTTCATATGAAAATTATTACTTTACTGAGGCATATTTATTAAATGATAATTACATCACTCTATCTTCAACTGTCTTGAGGCTAACAAAATTTTAAAAAATATATATTTTTCTGAAATATCAATAGTAAGAAATATAATCTTTAACTATCAGTAAAAACTTTAAAATTTATATTTCCCTGAATTTAAAAAATATATAAAATTTCTTTCTAAATTACATATAGCTAGTAACTAATAATTATTATTAGAGATTGCTTTACAGATTGAAATAAACTTCTTCAAATAGTAAACTATGTGCAAAGAATGTGATAAGAATATTAGAACAAAAATGTAGATATAACAAGGGACATGGGAGGGAACAGTACTTCAAATACAATATTTTGAGAAAGAATAAAGAATAAAAAAACCGATTTCGTAAAATGAAGTCACATGATTGTATGGGTGGAACCAATGGATTCGTGATAGATGTAGAAATGTTAATTTTAATTAATTATAGTATAATACTACCTGTAAAGCCATACACAGGCCTCAATTAATGGAAAAAAACAAAATAGTAAATGAAATTACGTGACATGCTAAGTCGTAGTACAATTTTCGATAAATAGGACAAAAACATAAAGCTTACCCACAATTTAAATATAAATCAATATTACAGAAGTATTAGCACAAGCACAACAAAAGAAAATAAGAAAAAAAGCAATATTTCCAATAATTAAACGGAATTCAACTCACGGGACAATAAAGATGGAAAAGATGATCCGAGAATGGCGGAGGAACACAACTTATCACAAGACCAATGATAAAAAATATGTCAGCTGACCTGAGTCTATGGTTTTAACTCTAGTCCTTATGGTTTTTAGTATTGATTTTCTCTGACACAGAATTGCAACTCGTGCCAAAACTAAACGTTTGGGGGTATGTGGGAGCCAATAACTTAAAAAAAAAAATGTATTTTTTAGACCAAATTTATTTGGACTTATTTGAAAAAAAGATAAATGAAAGTAAATAATGTTGAAAAAACATCTAATTAACCTTATTTTCTTAAATATCGAAGTTTCATAAATATCATGAGACAATATTTTTTACTGTTATATGTTCCTTTTTACGAGAAACCTTATTTATTGTAGTGATTATTATTACATCTAAAATTACTTGTCTATAAATATATATATATCTATTTTCTTCTTCTATACATATAATAACATTGTCACAGCGATTTCTGCACATGGAAAATTTTAGAATTAACATAATGGGTGACCTTTATAAGAGCATGAAAACCCAAAACAATGGTTTTTAATTTTGTCTGTTTGTCTGTGTGTTTTTATGTCTGTATATGTACGTTAGCATGTTTGTGCACGCTAATCTTAGCAACAGATTACCCGGTTTTAATGCAATTTTCGGGAATATTATGTCATGGGCTTCACATTACATAAAGTGATTTTTTTATATAAATCGGTTAACAAATAAAAAACTTAATAATTTCTTATTTTCGTACAATTTTATTGTGGCGAGACATTTTTCCAAAATTTAAATAGTGGTTCTCACCTCAAGGAATAAAAATCCCCTTTACAATAAAAAAAATATCTGTGATTAAAAATTACAAAATGATATAAATATAAATTAGAAATACTCCAACACGCAAAAACTACTTGACAGTGTTTGATGTAACTTTGAAGGGTTATAGTTTATACATTGGTATGTACAAAGGGTAGGTACGTTTTATCGAAATCGCAATCTACGCGTACGAAGTCGTAGGCACTGCTAGTTTAAAATATAAACATTTGTTCATGGTTTTGTTTTGGTCCTCTTATGTTTAAAATTATGGACCTTAACAAATCGTAATCCTTCATGAAACGTATCTAGTAATTAACATTAAAAATCCTCTCTTGGTGATATCAATCAAGCTTCTTTCAGTAGGAGTAGAGTACGCATATATGGTACAGCTAGCTTGTTCTAAAGTAAAACAAAATTATTGTAGTAGGAGTGCCGTGTATGGTGTGTTAGGTTACAATTTTAAATATCCTCAATGTAGGAAGTTTAATACAAGAACAAAGATAAACTGTCTTTACTATCAAAAGGACTGAAATAAGAATTTACTTTTATTACGATGGAAATAAAATTACAGGTTAGATATTTTTCATTAACGAACATAACAAATCAGTAAAAGAACTGTTACTTTGTGTATTTCTAAATATTTTACCATTTAGAAAAAAACTAAATAAAAATTTATATAAGAAATAAGAGTGTTGTTGAGAAATTTGAAATCCATTAGATGCAACACACTAAGGATTTATAATCATGAGTCAACATCATCATCATCATCATCATCATCAACAAATCTACAGATTGTTATATTATGGTTAAGCGAATTACTAACGAGTAGAAAGACAAATCGTGTACATCCCGTTCTCTCTCATTCTTACAACTCAATACGCTTTGTATGCACAAACATTTTATTAATCAATTTTATTTAAATAAATATTGACCCACATTTAGCAAATCATTAATGTGTATATCTGAAACGAAGTCTTATATTATGAATATTTCTTTAAAAATGGCTCAATTCTACGACAAGCAGTCAAAAATTATTTAGAGTTAGTTTTGTAAAACAAGCAACTTTTTAAGTTTTTTTTTATTATTTCATAGTGAATGCAATAGAAAATGCATGTATTGTCTATATCTATGAGATTATGAACTTTATCTACGAGAACCATATAACAACTCAATGAAGAGAACTTTTTTTTAATATCTAATATCTATGCATTTGACAAGTCGACTTTTGTGGCACATTGAATACCTAATTGATTACTGATTAGTGATTACTGACAACTACCAAGTGATGACTGATGTTATTATACGTAGTTTCTAATTTAAAACTAGTTTGTTATCATTTTTGATACATGCAATCTATATCAGTGGCATGACATTGTATTATTAAAATCTGTAACTTTAGGGTATAAATCTTTATTCGGTTGTTTTTATGTATTGACTATTGACGTGTTAAGTATCCAATTTTTAGTTTGTTATAAAGTAGGTAGCAAACATACCATAATGCATAATGATGATTAATATACACAATACTTTATTTATATTGGCAACACTATTTCAGAAAATATAAAGACAGGCCCAGTAAATTAGCGCCTGTAATTTTTTACATAGTGCTATAAAGTAATTTAGCATAGCCGTAGACTTATGAAACAGTATATCTTAGGCTTTAAATTTAAATACTTAGTTTTGCACTCCATTAAATTTCAGCTTTCGTAAGTGTAGTTTAATTTACTTATTTATAAATGTTATTATAATTTCATTGACGTTACTTCTATATAGTTTCATATATAGTTCACTCAGAATTCCATCATGGTCTCAAAAGTAAATTTAGTTATTTATATAATTTTACTGTTGTTTCTACAGGCCACAGAATCTGTACACCAACTTCAGTATATGGTAATACTTAAACATCTATAAGGGGAGAAACCGTAACATAATCTTTATTTTTTTCTTTAATTAGTAATCTGATTGAAACTAGAGATGCGAATCGAATAGTAAACGGTGGTCGGTGTCTCCTACCACTCGTGCAGATTTTCCACGTCACTCGAACTTCCACAGTTCAATCGATTCGATTTTTATTCGAGTGTTTGATTCACTCGAATTAACTAATTAGTCTAATTTTACGCTTTTTCAAATAACTAAAATTAAAAGTAGTGGGCTAATGAAATTAAATAGATTTATACAATTACTTTAAAATATAATACAACAATAACTTCCATACATTTATAACTTATTAAGAACTTAATTGGAAATTTAACTAGTATCCGCAACAATGCGATGCGGGAGTTAAGCTTTTTCTTTATTTTTATTTTTTTTTAACTTTAGGAATCCTCATGGATACACACCTCCATCTAGGGGATGATGGAGGTGGTTATGTGAGACTCCTACTCACTAAACTTTACGGTTGCCGTCGCCGTCATAATGGGACACCACGGGATCGCTTTCGCACTCACCGCGATGCCCCGACGTGATCCACGGAGAGGGCACCCCACAACGAGGAGCACCCATCCCTTTTTCGTAGGCTTGAAAGATTGTGGAGGGATCCCCTTCCCCTCACCCAAGCCTGCTTCGCCGCGACCACCTTCTGGCCAGACTCGGTCTTAAGGAATCAGGTGTAAAACCCGACTCGACCATCATCGACCCTGTCCAGCCCCACCGCGGTAGTCTCCCCGAGAGGATACCACTAGTCAGGCCCTCTAGAAGAGTAGACTCTCGATACGACCCCAGCGGGTACAGCGGCGTTGGTCAAACCGCGCACTGCACGCTGGGCCGCACTAAAACCCACTCAAAGCACGGGGCCTAACGTCGAACCCAACAAGTCGGGAACCCACCACGCCCAGACCAACCATCACCAAGCGCAACCGTGGCGTCGCACTCGGCAACGATCAGTCCAGGCAACGTCTCGGACCGTCTCCCCACCAAGCAATGTTCTGTCAATGCTTGGTAGAAATAAGTCCAGACCCCTAAAAGACGCAGACGGCCTCTCCCTTAGCAAGAAAGAGACCGCCGCGCACCCCCCCATACAGCCACGAGACCACTCCACAGTCAACTCCGCTATCAAAGAAGTACCAGGAGCGATCCCGCAGCTGACCCCGGCGAAGAGGACCTGCGTCCTCCCACCCTCGACGCCCAGGCCAACTTTCCAACGCAATCCCCGTATTAGCCAACGGGAGAACCCGAAGGTTCTCTATAACCGTTGTTGCCGAGGGAGCATCACGAGGAGGTTCCCGGCGTTCGCCCCCCAAGTCGATCCATACCTCGCCCAAGGACTTCCAATGAAGTTGCTGGCACCGGAAAGGTTAAGAGTAACGATTGGCGAGTGCGCGCAGATTCAGTTGAGCTTGAGTCTGTGGGAGATTCAATTTTTTGACCATATATTTAAAATGAAACAATATTTTTTTATTCTGTTTTTTGGAGTACAAGCCCAGTCACGTCCTTGACATGCGTTCCAATTTTGGTTAAAATTGATCAAGTGGTTTTCCTGTGATGTTGACTCAAAAAATTGATTCCCAAACGGTTAAGATAATCAAATAATCAAAACAAAAACATTTTTATAGTTATACATTTTTATGTATATACATTTTTATGTACTATATTTCACTTTTAGATATAAAAACATAAGATAATCACAATATCAATGTTTATAAATTAAACTTATGCTCAATGATGCAAATGAAAAACACAAATTTAAACCTGTTTATAACTCGTTGAGATTTGTACGTTGAAAGAATAGGGAATGAATATATGAAATTACTTGTAACGGCACTTGTAACAAATTGGTGCGCCGAGTTGACTCAGCAACAAAAGTGCAAACAGACTCGAGTTATAATTTTTTTTCAATCGAATACGAGCTTAACAAATTTGCTCGAGTCATACGGTGACATAATTACTCTAGTTCATCACTATTTGACACATTCTAACAATTTCTACATAGTCTAACTACAACTACAATTTGTCTTTATTTTCCTATAAACAGCTGTGTCACCCATCGATTTTATTAGAATTTAATAAAATTGTAATATTAATTATTATATATATTTCTTCATGTTTATAATATTGCAGAGATCAAATGGAGGTTAATAGATGTGATATTTAAAAACTATCATACAAAGAGTGAATTCAATCAACATGCCTAACTGAGGTATTTATTGTTTGTTTAATAGTTATAACTGCTTAATTAACTGCAACATGTCACTGTTAATTAAAAAAAACAGTTTCTTTCAAAGGAATGGGAGGTTTCAAGTAGCTCGGAATTAGTAAATTCTTTTCCCATGTTGAGTATTTTGAACTAATTTAAGACATTTAATCTACCGATATTTTTGTACATACCTTGAGAGTTGTGACTAATCCTGGGTGCTACACACCTAAAGTGTGATAATACTTTATCTCAAGTGCTACTTACTAATCTGTAAATTCTATTTAACACAATAACAATAACATTTCATCAGAACCTAAGAAATTCTGTCTGTTCATCAATTATAAGGTTTTTAACTAAATAATTATACGTTTTTTTAAGCAAAGCTATGGATAAAATAATAAAAAAATATAAATCATATGAATTTAAATATAATATGTCACTAATATGATATTAATTTGTCAACATAAATGTGTGTATTGTAGATAAAAACCTTTATTTATTACTTATTGCTTTTCAATAAGTACTTTGTCATTATAGGTGGGCTATAATATCTTCTTCCTTAAAGTAATACTTCTGTTCTTTAAACATATTTGAGATTTAAACTAAAGACATGATTAGATTGCTTTTTGCAGACAAAAAATAAATCAAAGAAATGTGTTTTTATCTTTGAATCTGAAAATGGTGATATCTTGACAAACTCTGGGTCAGGTCATATAATTAAACTGGAAAACAGGAAAAGCAAACATAATTGATGCAAGAGGAAAGGTAAATGGATGTGATATTGACATAACATAACTACAAAAACTTAAGAAATTTCTATTGTAATTTTTAAATACATATTATTTTAGGAGGTAGTAACTATGGACCCAAAACGTGTGTATGTCTCAGGTAACACAATTTATATTGTTATGTTAAAATTTAAAATACTTTTTTAATGAATGTCTTATGAAAATGAGCATCAGTTTGAAAGAGTATCTAAGCTAATTACACTCAAATTAAGGGAATCATGAATACAATCAACCCTACATGGGTACACTCAAATCATGCTCTTGGTTTTTGCTAGAAGTTATAAAGTATAATTATATAATAATAAAGTCATCCATCATGCCACTAATTATCCATTATTCTAGGTTACCCAAACTACACACAACCCGAAGATCTGAAACACATATTTTCAAGATATGGAACTGTAAAGGTGGAAAAGGTTATGAACAAACATGCAATACTAATTTTTGATGATGGGGACACAGCTCAGGAAGTCATAAAAAACTCAGAAAAAATTGACATATATGGAGAGTTCCTCATAATCAAGCCTTACAACGGTAAATTGGAGCCCAATCCACACAAGAGAGAGTTTCCAAGAAGCAAACAGAGAGGTAACTAAACCGTAAGGTAATTTTTCCAAATCTTTACTCATATACATCAGACATAACCTTGAGAATAAAAACATTTACAAAAATAAACTGCACAGTATCCAAATTAAAATTTTAAGAGATGATACATTTAAGAGATTTACATAGAAATTTTTGTTTTCAGAGATTTCATTGCCACCGCAGCGGCTGGAACTGTCTGGTGACTTCTACCATCAGCTAGACGAGTTGCTGGCAGCTGTGCGTCTGTCCCAGCAAGAGGTGTGCGCACTTGGGAGACTCTACACTGATTTACAGGAAGCACTACAGTCGGTCTGGCCAGGTACGATGCAGACAGGATGTTATTTATTTTATCCATAAGACTTATAGTTCATAAGTGTCCTCTGTAAAGGGAATATCATTTATATATTGATCCTTAGTTAGCCATATTTCAGTTTAAGTCCTTGACTCAACAACTTCAATAATTACATAATAATATTATTTTTAATCTTTTCAAAAGTCTTTTTGGAAGGGGGGGATTATTTACATTTATTTTTTTGCCATCGTTTATGATTTTTTTCTCGGTTCTCTGAGCATGTAGGTAATACTAAAATGAAAGCTAAGTAATATACAATAAGACATAGATAATTCATTTTCTTACAAATATTTTATGTGCTCTGCATTGTAAGGTGCCCGTTAGGAAAACCAAACACTCATATCTGAAAAGTATTCAGTATTCACACCTTAAAAATATTCAGTAGTTCTGTATTTCGAATTCCTCGTCCACAGGTTGCGTGGCGATGCCGTTCGGGTCCATCACGACCGGGCTGGGCGTGAAGGGCAGCGACGCGGACTGCTTTGTGCGTCTCCCGCGTGGCGGCGGCGCCGGGGACGCCGTGCAGCGAGCCCGCCGAGTATTGAGCCGCACCCCGCGCATCTTCGCGGAGTTGCTCGCCATCCCGCGCGCCAGCACGCCCATCGTCAAGTTCTTCCACGTGCCCACCGCCACCAACTGCGACGTCACCTTCAAGACCCCCCTCGGCGCGCAGAACAGCAAGCTCATAGCGTTCCTGCTCCATGCCGACCCCAGGTTGATTCCAATGGCGGTTGCGGTTAAGTACTGGGCGAAGGTCCACGGGTTCTCAGGAAGCGGTCGGCTGACGAACTACGCGCTGACGATGATGATCGTCTTCTACCTCCAGCAGCCTCCGGTCTCGATCCTGCCATCCGTGGCCTGGCTGCAGGCGGATCCCGCCACCGAGGTCGTCATCGACCACTGGAATACGGGGTTCCTCGACCGACTGGAGCTCCTGCCTAAGTCCACCAACACGTCCTCGGTATCCGAGCTGCTGGGTGGATTCTTTCAGTACTATTCCACGTTTAAATTCGATCGAATGGTCGTGAGTCCCCTTTTAGGCAGTCCTATACCCAAGGACGCGTTTAAAGATATCTCAAAGTTACCGCCGGAGTTTGAACGATACAAAACGAATCTCGAAAACCGTCTAGTGTCCTCCATGAGGTTCACGACCTCCATGTGTATCCAGGATCCCTTCGAGTTGTGCCATAATGTGGCGTCGGGTGTCAGTAGTCGTCTTTACGAGGAGATCAAAGCTTACTTCCAATTCGCGGCCGTCCAATACGACAATGAGAAGCTGAACGACTGTCGGCAATTTCTCAAATCTATTCTTCTGTCAAAGCCCAAAATATCTAAGCAGAGCTCCGAATTCAAAGTTAACATTTCCACTCTCGCTATACAGAATATAGAAAATTCCGACTGGGAAAAAGTAATAAGAGATGAGCTGCTGATAATGTTCAAGGATCTATGCAAAATTGAACTGACCGAACTTGAGACAAACGAAAAAAATGGAAATGAAATGGAGAGGAAGAGAAAGAAAGAGAAATATGAGGGACTCGTCACGAATTCAATATGGCAAAGAAAGCAATTCAAGAAGTTTGACATTGAAAAAAAATTGAACTTCCAGGAAAAGCAGGCTCAAATAACAGAAAAAATTTTAAATACACAGAAAGAGAAACTGAATATACAATTCTACTTGACGCTTGTCTTCACAGCGAAAAATGCAAACGTTTCTGTAAAATTAAAGGAAGGGGACGCCCCAATCTTTCAGAAATTTGGTAGATTTTTCCAAGAAATTATGCACAGTTGGTTCAATTCTCTACTCAAACCATACATGCGGCCGCAACAAAGGGAGAGAGTTATAAAGAGTAAAAACAACAAAAATCAAACTAAGGAAGATGAAGTGACCGTTGCGACGGACGTGGACCCATCTGACACGGACGAGAAGACCACGACTACACTTGACCTTACGAAGGACAAGACGAACGCACCACGTGACGAGGCCGTGACGGATCACAAGTACAAGGTAGTCGAAGAAAACGGAGTCGAGACTTGATCTTGCTTTGCTAAATCATTAAGTTGTAATCTTTGACATACAAATTAATAAATCATGTTGTACTAATTTATAGAATACACTTAGACTGTAAGCGTTCTTGATTATATATTTTTTACATAAACAATACATCTTTTTGATTGTTAATTTTGGGCTTTATTTTATTTCGTATTATTTGATAGTAAGCTTTGGTTACGAATTATAAAAAGCCTTAGATTTGAGATGTAAGGGTTACGAAGATGATTTAATACTCAATGCTAAAATTCGTAGAAAATTTGTTCTGACACTGTTAATTAGGCTCTTAATATACAAATCGTAGTTAGCTATAACTCGTTTGAGTCATCCTGCTTGCGAGCTGCTGTCAAAGAACTACTACAATTGTTAGTTCCCGTGGGTCAGGCTCATAGCCGCAAATGGCTTTACAATCTCAATAAACTATAGATTTCGTGAAATTGTTGACCTAATTGAACAGTCCTATAGGGATTCCCACCATCTATGCAAGTAATCTGTGGTGACCGACCTCAAACAGTAATTATATTTTTTGGTTGATTGTTTGGCAAACACCCAAAACTTGCTGTATAAATTTCAATTAATGAAGATTAGGAGTGGATGGATCCTTGAGCGTGATTGGGTGATTTTGGTTTTAAGGCAAAATAAAGAGCTAAGATTGAGCTAGTATGTTCTATGTACCCCAACATTTTATTATTACGAACAATTTAATTATTAACTTGATGTAATTCTCATTATAGTTCTACCGATTTAATTCATAGATATGATTAATATTTATGACTTTATATACAATTGTTATAATGTGATATTAATCATAGCATTATATACTTCTATGATATTAATACACTAGTTGACTTGGGTTTATAGACTATAGAGGTAAAAGTAGACGTGCCAATGTGATCTTTACAGTAACAGAAGTTTGAATTTCATAGAGTTTGTATAATTATTCTATGGTGAATTTATAGTACTCTGTCAATTTCACAGTATAATATTTCAATTTTGAAATTTGACATCATAAGTCATTTGTGTTATTTATTTTGACTTAAAAATCTATGATTTACTGTTCCATGATAATATATCTATAAATTAAATAAAAATTCACATTTCATTCATTTTTATAATTTTTATATTATTATTAATATTTGATTCTCAATTCATAACCCTTGCGCCTGTGGGTTACAACTTACAACTCTTCTAAACTATGGAAAGATATGGTAATTTATATATTTGTTATAACATCACTTTTTAAAGTATGCTTAACAATTTATATAATTTAACAAATTCAGATATACTTGACACTTCAAAGTTAACTTTCGAGGGCGACTTTGAACAACAAGTAGAAGAAATACTAAAATATGTGAGACTAAGTAAAGAAGAGGTTATCGAGCTGCAGTCCTTGTTTGATGATCTATTTAATTCTCTGAATAGGATCTGGAGTGGTTTGTACACAATTGGTTTTCTTTATTAATCATCATACTGCATTTCTATAAGTAATTTATTTTATTTATTCAGTTGCATTTTAACACAATACCCATGATATTTGTTGCAACAACTCTTCAAAAGCTTTATGTCTCAAAAAAAATAAATAATAGAGTTTTAATTACAGGGATACATGTAAAGGCGTTTGGATCAATAGTGACAGGTCTGGGCATTAAGTCAAGTGATGTGGACTGCTATGTAGAATTACCCAGCTGGCTGAGCCCACCCGAGAAGTCCTTTGTGTTCAAAGCAAGAAACATTTTAAAGCAACAGCCGAGGATATTCCAACAGTTGCTTGCAATATCAAATGCAAGAGTTCCTATTTTAAAATTCTATCATGTTCCCACAAACTGCAGCTGTGATATTAGTTTTAGTAGCTCTATGGGAGTGGAAAATAGCAAGTTAATCAATTACTATTTCAATTTGGATAGAAGAATCTTAAAACTAGCTATTCTTATCAAGTATTGGTCTAAGATTCATAATATAACTGGTACTAATCTCATGCCGAGCTACTGTTTAACAATGTTGTTAATATTTTATTTGCAACAGAGCAATATTCTACCCAATGTAATGAAACTACAAGAAAATGCACAAGAATTAATTGTTAGTAACTGGAATATGGCATTTAATTCATTAGAATATCAAGATTTAGGTGATAAGGCATTGTATCAGTTATTGGGTGGGTTTTTTAAGTATTATCACACTTTTCGATTTGATCAGTATATTGTATCTCCATATATTGGTTTTCCCATTGAAAGGGAACTATTTACTGACATTGAAACTGTGCCTAAAGAATTTAAACTGTATTATAAGAATGTAAAATGTAATAAATGTAAACCAATCAGGTTAGATACTTCGATGTGTGTAGAGGATCCGTTTGACCACAGTAGGAACTGTGCAGTGGGAGTACATCACAAGTTATTCCTTTACATTGTAAATATGTTTGGTACAGCTGCTTATATTTTTGACACTAATGATGAACAGAGTGCTCTTAAAAAATTATTGTTCAGAGCAAATGATACTTCTTCCCTCCCTAAAAGTAAACCAAAGCAGAGGCCACCTCTCAAAGGTGTACAGAAGAGGTACTTTAATCCTAACCACAAAAAATTTACTCAGAACCCAAAAAGAAACAACCAAAACCCACATAATATTAAGAGACAGTTTCAAAGAAATCAACAACATTGGAGGTAAATACAAATCAACCACAGATATGATTGGGTTTAATCTAAGAAGAAGTAAAATTCACATCAAAGTTGTTTGAGAATATCTATAAACATGTATAGCCTTCAATGTTACAAATCCATACAATATTAATTATAAAGGTATGCAAGATTTTAAACTTTTTGCAACCTATATATGTATATATAAATTTACCTAACCCGGTGTAAAATAGAAATATTTATCATCTTCTGAAAATTATTAATCAGAGAGTGAGGAGGGCAACTGTGTGTTGTTGGGTCAAATGCATTGTATGTCATCAAAGTCATCTGTAATTACTAAACTGATTTGATTCAAATTTGTTTAATCAATAGCTGTTGTGCTCATGAGTGCTTTTAGCAAAAAATTGATGATGATAGACCATATCCTTGGGAATAATCAACCAAAAATTTTTTTATTGGTTTGCAATGAGTTAAGCTGGTGCGTGCTTTTTGTTTACATTAGTCAAGTAGTTGACTCAATTCAGGACTCAAACTCCATAATTTTTTTATGTAACAGTTTGAAATTAAGTCATTTTATGTCTGACCTTACAATCAGTAAAAATGGCTGTCAACCTAGTACTTATTTAAATTCAAAAACATGTTAGAAAAGTTATAAACATACACTTCTAATAATCAAATCACCAATGCTCTTTTCTTTTAAGTATTAGCCTTTTTTATTTTGTTCAAAGTTCTTGATAATTTGTAACAGATTGGTCTAACATTAAATAAAAAAAAATATATGTCTTTTTAATTTGATTCTTATGATTTACTGCTGATACTGTGATAAAAAAAACGTTATTAAGTGTTGAATACTGTATTTATAAAATTGGTAAAATAAAGTTGAAGGGAAATGTGTATTTAAAAAATAAACAAATGACATTTAATTAAGTTTTAATCTACATGTTTATGTTAATACAATTATCTAAAAAAGGTTTACAATATTCATATTAAATGGAATTGCAAACTAAATACTGACAGTAATTTTATTTAGTAAATTGACTATTAATGAATCTTAAAGAAGTATACGTAATATAATAATAATAATATGTAGTATTATGGGACATAATTATTCTTAAAGTTATAATAATTAAGTATTGAATGGGGATATCAAACAGAATAGAAAAGATTTTCAAACTTCGAACTTGAAATTTTAACTTCCTAATAAAATGATTTTTCTAAAAATTTGTTGTATTTGTTTTGATAAGCCAAAAGGCATCTATCTCTTGTCCATTCAAATCAACAGAAATCTGAAAATAAAAAACATTAATTATACTATGGTATTTTATCCTATAATTATTATATTGACACTGAATAGCAATTTCTTTTTATATTCTAAAAAGCTATTTCCTTCATTTCAAATGTTGACATTTAAAAAACTTGAATTGGCAAGCAGTTTTTGCCACCGACATGTAAGTAACAAATGTGTATGCTTTTTAATATTGTAATTTTAGGAAATATTAAATATAATTTACCTGTTGCAAATGGATATGTGTTCGATTAAAAGCTTTGAACTTCATGTAGCCGTAATCCTGCGACCGATAAGCAGACCAAGGGAACGGATTACCTGAAATCAATTTCCTAATATGGTTTTTAAATATTTTGTAATTTTATATCGGCATTTATTTTTAAACCTCAAAAAAATATTCTCCACCTGAATTCAACATATTTATTTCTCTAGCCAGAAACCAAATGTAATATACTTGTAAGAACTTGTTCATGAAAAACAAATAATGAAATGGTAAACCGAATAATTCTGCCGAATATTTGGTTCGGTAAAAGTTAAATCGAATAGTATTCGGTTATTCGGTGAAACCACTAAGTTAAGGTAAGTGTTAAGTATGTTAATGTTCCAAATAGTCCGGGTCTATACTTTTTGGGTTGGGCAATGAACTTCCAACCAGTGGTAATTTTAACAAATTTTTATTAAATTTTTATTTAAAATTTGGTTTAAATGCATAATCGTTACAAAATCTATCAATAGATACATTTTCTAGATGACAAATGACTTGTTTATGGATAGATATCGAAATTTGAGCGTTTATGTATGTTATCTGTAGGGAGAATAATAAATAATGATCATAACGCACGTCTGAAGTGGTCTCGTCCCTCCTGGCAGCCCGCCGACCCCGTCACCACGTGCACGGGCGCGCTACACACACACGCACACGAACACATACAGATCAATAATTAATACAATCTAAAGTCAAACAGAGACCACAGTATATGTGGCAACGAAGAACCTTAATTCATAATTATTACAGAAATATACATTCTTCACTTTTTATCTAAGTGAACTATTGTCTGTGACTTGTATGACTTCATACATAAACATTAATAATTAAAATAAAACAACAATATTTCATCCACTTGGATGAAATATTATTGTTCTTACATTTCTTAATTGTTGGTGGTTAGACAAAAAAAAACAAGATGTATTTAAAGGATTTATTAAAAAATATATAGAAACATTAGTGACTTACATTAAATAAATGTAAATTTAAAATCAAATATCACTGTAATTGACACATATAAAAAATATAAACAATCTTTGGAATTATTCGAGATTCACATAATGAAAAGGTTTATTCGAAATTACATTAAAAATATGTTTAAATTATTCTATACAAATCGATGATAAACTAAATTAAACTTCATCACAAGGTATTAAAGATCAAATGGGATGTGTCGCTCCTTCACAATAGTGAACGAGTCTATGACTTGTCCCTTCAGGTCCACGTCCACCTGGAATAGAGAGAGAACATACCATATACTTTTTCTTTCTTTCCGGTATATACTGGTTTGATTGATTTATACACCGCGAGGTTAAAATTATCAATCAGCGAAATAATTGCTTAATCGGTCAAACGACGGAGACAAGGATCGAGGTTCGCATTTTGCAATTATGCTTAAAAACAGTTTTTTTTAATTTAACCTGTTGTTTGGTAGATCTGTTCATAAAAAATCTAAAATCTTGTATAGATTTACATGTGTATACCTGTTCCAGCTGCAGTGCATGTCTGTCTGCGTGAAGACGCGTGTATCCATAGTCACTGGAGCGGAAGGCGGACCACGCGGGGGGATGACCTATAAACAGACATACATACAAAATCTGTTCACGCAGTACTGGTGGTATATTGTGCTTAAGCCTGTGACTTCACTGGTTTGTTGAAGAAACAAAAGATTATAAAATAAAAATCACAGTTTTAAAAATCTACCAAGATATTATCAGAATCATGGTATTCTTTCCAATAAATACATCCAGTACTTTTAGATTAATTTGACGGTTAATTATAATCTACTAATACTAGTACATTTATAATATTAATAGATAAAAAAATGTGTTCTTACGCTGGAATTTATCAGTGTCCTCCTGACAGCCGGCCGAGCCAGTCACCACGTGTACGGGAGCCCTGAAATAAATATTATTAATAATAAATATACTTCATATGACAGATTGTGTTGTCGTGCAAGTACTTTATACGTAAAAATATTTATTATATAAGTCACAATGCAGTGCAAATTAAATAATAAGAAGCGACTAATGAGCGGCTATATTTAATACAATATTGTATTGTATAAAAAAATGCATAGATAAATTTAATCAAGAACTCACCACCAAATGATTACATTATTATGCACTTAATTATTTTATCACTTTACATTTTTTTTCAAATAACTTTTTGACGTTGCGTAATATTTTTTTATTTAAATTCAATAGGAGATAATAATAGTATAGCCTTCAAGCAATTTGATCATAATTATGTCTAGATATCGCATTATCTTAACAGTTATAACTATTTTTAATATAAAAGCCGTAAATTTTTCCACTTTTATGTGTGTCCCTTAAACTATGTGAGTGTAATATATGTATAGTTTTGGCGTTTTGAATCCTATCAGATAAAAAAAAAATGTTTAACATCTTATATTAAATAAAAATAGTATGTTTTTAAAATAATTGACAATAAAGAATAAATCATTATTATTATTTTATTTTGACATTTGAATGCTTAAACGATTCCATCTAGACATGTTTATATGATTATTCAGTGTATGTATTTTACGTTGTATGTATCTTTGTGTGTGTAGGTATGAATGTTGTGTGTATTCTCACCGTGGGTTAGTGTAGGGCTCCCCTGCGGTCCCGTTGTAGACTTGTCCGTCGTAGAGTGGCCACGAACGCTCGTAGCTGTGTTCATGAGCCCACACTACAAGGTCCACGTGGTACTGCTTCAGCAGTGGCTCCAGACCTGAAGGGAAGGGGGATTTCTACACTACTCACTACTACAACACTAATCATCATAATCATAAGCGCGTCATAATTATATGTTATAATTACGCGCGTAAAGCGCATCTTAGACATGTGGTATATAAGTATAATTTCATATTTGTTTTATTAGTTTAAAAAACTAATAAAACAAATATGAAATAATACTTGAATATACTTGCTACTTGAAATGATACTTATAGGGTTTACGAAATCAAATAAATAAGAAAATGGCGTATCTTAAGGTGAGAGTTGTCACCAAAATGTTTTAACATAGTAAATATGTATGTACATAATTCCACGAAGTTTTTAACCGTTAGCTCACTCACTGTAGAGTCCGAGGAAGGGTAGTCCCTTTCGCGTGTACTCCACGCTGCAGTCTACGTCGTCCGAGTTGCTGCAGTACATGGGGCGGTGACCGAACAACACCACCCACGGTCTGCGCTTTCTGAACCACAACATACACCCGATACACACTCAGTACACTCCCTCAGGACAGACACAGAACACACTCAGGACACACCCAGTACACACTTAGGACACACCCGGGACACACTCACCGCAGCCCAGCAGCGGAAGACCCACGCGGGTGGGCAGCAAATCATCCAGACAGATGAGGCGGCGGTTGCTGCAGTACATGGGCTTGTGACCGAACATTATGATCCAGGGACGCTTGGATCTGGACCGAAGTGGAATGTTACCCGGGATGGTCACAATAAAAATTCATATAAAAGGATTCTAGGGTTGTAAAATAGTAATAAAACAATACACAAATGTACCCGCAAAAGCGAAAAATATGGAAGCATATCAGGTACTTTTTTTCAGCTGATTGTAATGGGTTAAACATGAACCAAAACATGTAATATTTAACAAACAAGACCGTACACCAGCTACCACGTCATATTATTTTGATAACAGAAACGTGGTCTGGATATTTTCAAATTATTTACCTGCCGAGAATTTTGTTTAATTGAATGATTTATATATTTTTTTAAGTTTATATAAAATATATTATTTGTTAACAGTTTAGAGTGTTTGTCAAATGATAAATAGTGCATTTCTTGATCAACAGGCAGAAAATTTAATCTTATAAAGTTATTGGGTTTTATTGTTGTATATAAAAAAGTGGTCCTAAGTGTGATCCCTGTGGTATTCCTGCTTAGGCAAAAAACTTAGAGCATTGCTCGACTAGCACGACTTTGGAATTTCTTTAAAATATAAAGTAGTATTTCACAAATTATTCAAGAACATTCTCCAATATACCTAATTCAAAAGTTTTTTGTATAAACCAATAAACCAGGGTGATTGACACAATCGAACGCTTTTGAAAACTAATGGTTGGAGGAGAATTAGAATTCATTATTCGTTAATTTTGTGTTCCGAGATTGTTTTATTGGATATTGTATAAATACTGACCCATAAATGTGTGCTATTTTTGTCACTAAACACTGCTGAACTGTTCCACATCTTGAGAATTTTGGATTTTATATTTAACAATACAAACAATAATTATTTTGCTGTAAAGCATTACTTTCTTTGTATAAAATATATTGACCATTTAAACGATTGTGACAAATTTTAAATATGTTTTTATTTTCTGTTATACATATAATAACTAACCAATGTTGAAAACATTTATATAATATTATGTCACCTTGTTTACAGAAGAGGTTATAATAAGGAAAATACCGATGTGTGGTTAGTTAATAATTAAAATATTTTGTTAATTAGATTCGTAACAATCTTACCTATTTTCAGGTTCGTTAGCCTTTTTCAGATCTTTTTCGAGCCAGTCGTACTGATTGGCGACCATCTTAAACCCATAGTTGAGGAAGTAGTAATACTCGGTGGAGATCGACACGAAGTGTACTGGACCCAGGTCGAATGAGTAGAACATGCTCTCGTACGGACCGGGCATGGAGAATCTATTGCGGTAGTTGCTAAAATTGCTACAAAAAAAATGAAGAATGATGAGAAAAATCAATAGAATTAAAAAAATACTAATAAATAATAATGAATTCTATCATAGATCAAACCTTTTGTCTCAAAAGTTAGATTATTTTAAAGCCCGAAAATAAGCATCTACAATCTACATTTAAACACTACATTTAAGGTTCAGCTGCCGCAGTAGACACCCTAAAACTGTGCACGTAGCCCGTGTGTATGTACTCACTAAGCGGCCTCGTGGTTCCCGACGCAGGTCATGTAAGGCAGTCCGGCCGCAAGCGGTTCCAGCTGGCGCATGAACTCGTCGCCGACTCGGGCGTCGTCGGTGTCCATGTCGTAGGCGAAGTCTCCAACATGCAACACGAGGTCGAAGTGACCGCGCTCCGCCTCATCCTGCAGGTATGACAGCGACTGCGCCCCGAAATGCAGCACTCCTCAATACTTCGTTTAAAATATCTACACGAGGGATGGAACTACCACTTCTTCAAACCATCCCGATGATCAAGCGGTTGGGACAAAAGTAATAAAAAAAATAGCCACATATAACAGCCAAAAGAAAATTTAGGACGGCTCATAGGATATAATTATGTGTGTGTCGAGGTTAAATTTTCTAGGCCAAATCACCTTTTCTACGGTCATAAGATTAGGAAAGGTTCAGAGTTCAATTACTAATATGATATTTTCGTGTTCCACTTACGCTGTATATCAGAAATTAGGACAAGAATTCTGGTTATATCTATAATTACTAATTCACTTTCACGTGATTTATGAATTGTGATCAAAACTTTTGCATGATGATTTATCATTTGCTTGATTATAAATGTATCATTTCTTTAATTTGTTTATACACATACGCAATAGTTCGAACAAAGGATACATACAATAATATCAATCAAAATAATAAGTTAGTAATAAATATAATATGTTAGTTAACAAGAACTAATATGTAATATAATCTATTATCGTAATAAATATTATTAAACAGGGTGACTTGTCCTATTGTGAAATGATGAAATTTGTATTGTACTGTAACAGATGAAAATAAAATACCTATACTTATAACAAAGGTCATATACCTATATTATGTATTCTACTGAAACAGATAAAAATAAAAGAAAAATACCTAAATTAGACTAGATATATTAAACCTAAACTAGACTATAAACTATTGAATATAAACGTCTCGCAGTGGCATAGGGTACTCTAAGAACGAGGTGAATGATCTCTGATAACACTAAACGGATAATACTTTTCACAAAACAAAATACGAATCTCGCTTAAAATAAACAAATAAAAAGAATCGGAATAAAGTTAAAAAAGTATCAAATCAAATGGTTAATAAGTATTCTTGGTAATAATAAATAGTTAGAGAATCCAAAAAATTATAATTGTCCATTATTGTAAGTTAATTTTGTTATTGGTATAAAAATCTTGTGTTGCTTTCATTTATGCGTTTGCGTTTGACTGTTGACAGACAAATTTAATTTGATGATTTGAATGATTCAGCCGATTTTTGAATTTTTATATATCTATTGAAACCTGGCTTCTCTAATAATAATAAAGGATTTTACACCAAGTATACATATTTATCGGTCACTCACATGAGCGTTCTTGCTGCCCATGTCTCCGTATATGGCAGCGCGCACGACCCAGTCCTCACCCTGGGGAGGAGTCTTGAACGAGAACATCTCCGACCAGCCGTAAACCGAACCCGCGTGATATACTAGAACAGTATCCAGAAATAAGAAGATAGTTAAACGCAATCTATACCAAACAGTTTAGTGTACTAACCATATTTGGTATCAAATTTCAGATTCTCCAGCAGGACCCTATGGATCCACATTTTCCGTTTCAGCTTGCCTCCATCGATGAAGACAGTGCTGCCCCCGGTCGCCTCCTGGTCCATAATGTCCGATCCGTACTGAACACGAGACTCTAGTGTGTCATTGAATGTGGTCCATGTCACAACAATGTCGTTTGTTTTTGCTATTGGAAGAACAATTTATTAGATGTTGTTGATGTTGAGATGATATAGATTAGACATAACACACACATACTTGAATCTTAATAACAAATTAAATATTAAAAACTAACATTACTATGTTTATAAGAGACATAAGATAGCACAAATCAAACATTGCTTCCACACTAGACAGGGCCTGTTCTGAAGGTAGTAGTTTAGTTGTGAACCCCTTTAAATATCACTTATGAAGAATTATGCCAAGCTGTTTTGTTATTATTGTCTATGTAAACTGTTTGTCTTGACCGATCACACAAACACATTAGAACACAAAGGTTTATTTCATTAACTGCATCCCAAATTTAATAAGAAACTTACTTTTATTGTTTGTTCATTTTTAACCTTCTTGAAACTTTATATAAACTTATGCTTAATATTAAATTAATAATATAAAATCAGTTAACATTACTGTAAAAAATATACATAATTATTACTCATTTCATTTAAGACAAAAGCTTTAATTTCTAATCAATAATAAACTCAAATCACACACACAATTATTATAATACTCTATTTGCATAACATTCAATTTGAATATTCATGTCTCTATGCAAATATTGATGTCATTTAAATTAGTTTATTTTCTAGCTTATTTATTGTGTTATCAATTTATTTATCTATACTGTGTGGCTGTAACAGGCCCTCTATGTATTTGTAAAAGACTTTTGGGTTATCTATCCTAAAGAGGTCACTGTGGATAGTAATGGATAAACAAGTTTGTTCCACATTCACATCTTATCCCTAAAATATATTTTATTTAGCATATTATTTATATAGCAACTTTTGACTATATCATGATAGCTTCAACAAATAAAAATTTATATTCCTAAAAATTTATATTTACTTACTTTTATAAACAAAAAGAATACTATTATTTTATTCGGAAGTCAATACAACAGTTATTTTCCATAGAACAAATAATTAAATAGAATAAAAAAACATTTTCAGTATATTAATGTATGAATACCTTTTAATTTTATTTTATTTAACATGTAGAACAAATTATCTTGATGTGTTTTAAGCAAAGATAGATACTAAAATAAACATTGAATTTTAATAAACATCTGTAAAAGATTAGATTTTACAGATCTCATATATTCGGTTAAAATAAGCACAACATGTAATTGCCATGACAGCATTAATTTTGATAAATACTAATGTATATGTATAGTAAAAAATAATATGTACATGTACATATTCATAAAATATAATATGTACATGTATAGTAAAAAATAAGTCTTTTTTTTAAAAAAGTAACAAAAACTATCTTCTATCATTAAAATAGATAAAATAAAGTCATCAGCATTTAACTATTTATGGACAGCTTGCAAAAACAATGAATATCTTAATTTCTACGATTCTCTTCTCTTCTTCTTTGTCTAAACGATATTCTTTTAGGGTTTCTACATTTTTATTAAATTTTCAATCAAGATTTCACTATACTTTTAGTTAATGTAATTACTTACATCCGAAGGAAATATGTATCTGTTCTGGCTGGCAGTAACTGCAATCATATCCTGGGCTCACTTCAGGGATTTTATTAGCTCTTGATATGGCTATTACAAAAAAATATATAAGCAACTGCATTGTTATACTGTTAACAGAACATTGAATGAAATTAAGAGTTGAAACAAAGCGAATAAAATCGAGCGTTGCTACTGTATTCGTCTGTGCTTGATTAATGATTATAACTTATAAGTCAATATTATGTACTCCGTGATTGTAATTATATTCTATAATAATATTGTTTGTTTGCACTTTGCGCCGCGGTTAAGATCGCTAATCGCTATTCGCTAACGGCCAATGCATTGTCCAATGAAAATGTCTGTCAATTGTCAGCAGTTAAAGCTGTCAATGACATGATATCTCAAAATATGAACAGGGAACACTATACTCTATCCACATTCATGAGAGTAGTATATTCCTTGTGTAAAATAATCGCAATGAAACAAATGTAAGTACGAAAAAATCAGTAAAAATAAAGTTATATTTTTTTTATTAAACATTTAACTTAATTTGCAAATCAACGCGTTTTACTTCGGTAGTTTAAAATTAAACTTTGTAATTTGTACTTTTCTCTTTATGTTTAAAGCGAAAGTAAAATGTTTTTACTTGATAGATACTCTTATGATAGCTGATTGATAGCTACTTGCTTAAAATTAGAGCAATGCAAACTCGAAGAACAATAATTACCTTAATATTTTTTTAAACAATGAATTCTTGTAATAACTAAGGTAATTTATATCTAAATCTTAATTTTTAAATAGTCCTGAAGCCATTTCAGCAAACAGTTATTTTTTTAGCATTTTCATTTATACATTACTATTCCTTACATCTACCGTTTATAAGAGTAATCTATACATATAATAAAATTGTCACTGATCCATTTCTGTACATGGAAAATATTAAAAAAAAACATCATATAAGAGCAAGAGAACCCAAAACAATGGTTTTTCAGTTTGTTTGTATGTTTATGCACGCTAATCTCAGAAACGGCTTAACCAATTTAAATGCTGTTTTCAGCAAGGATGGAATATTATCACAGTCTTCACTTAAAATTTAGTGTTTATTTCATCTAAATCGGTCAAGAAATAAAAAAGTTATGTCAATTTATGTCAATCACGTAATAGGTACCATGCAAATCTATACATACATACATGTAATAAATCTGTAGCGGAGGAGTCTTTGTACATTGAAAATATTTAAAAAAAATACCAGAATGTGAAGTGATAACTAGCAGAATCCATTTTCAGCATTTTTTAAATCTTTGTCTGTTTATTGGTTGTCTGTTAGTCGAGCACACAACACGAAAAAAAAGATTTTCAAAATTTCACACAGTGGGACCTTTATATAAACAACAGAATCCAAAACAATATTTTTCATATTGTCTATTCTTCTGTATGTTTGTGCACGCTAATCTCAGAAACGGATTAATCGATTTGGATGCAGTTTTTGGGTATATACATTATACATATTATCATGGGATTCACTTTACATTTTGTTTTTTTTTTTAACAATTGGTTAACAAATAAAGAAGTTAATAATTGAGCTGAGCGTAAGCGAAGCTCTTAACCCTTTGGAAATCAATTTTTTAAGCCAACATCACAGGAAAACCACTTGACCAATTTTAACCAAAATTGGCACGCATGTCGAGGACGTGACTGGGCTTTATTTTCCAAAACAGAATAAAAAAATATTGTTTCGTTTTAAAGATATGGTCAAAAAACTGAATCTCCCATAGACTTAAGCTAACAGTTTCTAGATCTCAACAGAGGTCGCTGTGCATGTCCATCGTATTTCTGAATCGCGGTATGACATATAAAAATATTGTTATCATTGTAAATTGTCTTGTTTAAAAATCTCTTTTAAAATTCAGCCCAGGTCTGCCCTGGAATCGAATTAAAAATCATCTGACGCAATTTTGTTCATGTTTATTTGGTCGTTTTAATATAAATATTTACAGTTTATAATACATAACTGTTTCGAATAATTTGAGCTGAGCGTAAGCTTTGGAATCAATTTTTTGTGGCAACATCACAGGAAAACCACTTGACCAATTTTGACCAAAATTGGCACGCATGTCAAGGACGTGACTGGGCTTGAACAGAATAAAAAAATATTGTTTCGTTTTAAAGATATGGTCAAAAAACTGAATCAACTATAGACATAAGCTTAACTGAACCTGCCTCTTAACCTTTCGAACTTCATTGGAAGTCCTTGGGCACGGTATAGACCGACTTTATAAAAAAAAAAGGTATAATCTATATCCAAGTTCTTTAATACATAGTGAGGTAAAACGGTTTGATAGCCAATTGCCCTCTAAATCTCAACATATTATTCGTTAGAATAGTAATTTGTGCCCAATTTTTAAAACAGTTAACCCCATTAATAAAACAACACGATAATTAACAATTATTTAATTCAGTCATACATCAAATATTTAACTTAATATTATATACTAAATGGCGTACTAAAATATTTAAATTTACTTAATATAAAGCTTAGATTTATTTTAAAATTATATATCACAAGCAAAATTGCGGAACCGATTTGTACTTGAGGTGAGTAAGTAACGAGGATAGGCAACACTCGATTTGCTAAGCAATAACATTTAATGATAGTCATGGTTAAGGCACACAAAGATAAAAAATATTTTTAAAAATATTCAACAAATTAATTATATTGACCTAAGCTCATTTCTCCTTCGCTTCTACTAGTTTTATTTAACTTTTTGCTAATCATCTGCCCCACGCTAGCTTCTCCCTCGCTTCTAAGAGGCAGTATGGTGCCTGCCTGCGCCGAGCTGCAGTCAGACAGTGAAAACGACGTACTTAATTCAGATGTCGAAGGAATTCTGTTCTTGCGAAGCTTCCTTTTGAACTTCTTGCCTATTTGTCCTAAGCTAGATATATCAGATGATGAGTAGTCTTCATTTAATGAACTTGAATTGCTTTTTGTTAAGTGGATTTTCTTGGACACCTCTTTGTTATTATGACTTGCTTCAATGTTTGAAAGCACTTCCCGTGAAGATTGCGGAAGGCGCAAACTGAACCGAGGCGATGATAAGTTAACTGATATGCCAAGTTCATCATTATCGCCAATTTCAACTTTGAACTCTTCTTCTTTAGAAGCTACGATCATAGGGCTGGTCTGCTTGTTCACTGTGACCGAAAGTGAAAAAGGTGAAGTAGCTCTAGTTTTAGTTCTGTTCGGTGAAGTCATAACACTTTTAACATGTGCAGGGGAGGTCTGTGTGTTTTTGGCCGATGCAGCTTCATTTCTCCCAAGATCAGATTTAGAAGTTGAGGCTTTGTTCAAATTTTTATCTATCATATCACCGTATTCTTCTAGAATAAGCTTTTTAATAAAATCTTTTTCTAGATTGAACATTGTCTCAACCTCTTTGTTAGAATCTATTGATGGCCATAAATCGTTATGAATAGGCTTTAAATGACTTTGATCGTTTCGTGGAGAGGTTTGAGTC
Source organism: Napeogenes inachia (assembly GCA_959347355.1). Classification (NCBI taxonomy): domain Eukaryota; kingdom Metazoa; phylum Arthropoda; class Insecta; order Lepidoptera; family Nymphalidae; genus Napeogenes; species Napeogenes inachia. Next base: position 16,150,022 of record OY365793.1, on the reverse strand, counting down.
TGTTTAGGAGATATCTTGTTAGATGGATTACTTTGTGTTCCTGTGTCGTGTGTGTCGATAGAATGAACAAACTCAAATACATCTACTGCGTTTTTAAAAGATAAATTTGTAGTTTTAGTGTATGTTTTATTGTGTGTAATGTCATCAGAGTTATTAATATTTTCTTCTTCGTTTGTTAAATTGTTATAAGAATGCGCAATGCTAGGAGCTTGTTCAGATTTGTTAGATTGTTTTTGTGGATCCTCTTCCGATTGGTCTTCTTCAAAATCATCTACATAACTGTCACTATCTTTATTTTCTTTGTTTTTATTAGTTTCCGATGATTTATTTGTATTCTTTACCTTAGACGATAAAGTGTTAGTTACTTGATATTCAATATCCATAACTTCTTGCAATAAATTTTCATCCGAAGTAGTAAGGACTTTGGGACTTCGTTGTCTTCGCGGACTCTCGTTATGAAATGAGTTCTCACGGCTACTTAATATTTTGTCTAAAATAGGACTTATGATTATTTCATTTCTGTTTGGTATATCACGTATTTTTCTTTCAATATCACTGACACTAACTCCACCTAAGGTAAATTTCGAGTAAGGGATATACTCAGAATTATTCATGTTCTTAGATAAATTTGATTGATTGACAAGAGTTTTATGAGACGTTTTTGAAGATTTTTTTGTTTTAAATGTGGCACTTGGTGTCGGTCGGCCATAAACTGCGTTAAGTTTTTTCTTCCAATCTTCCAAATTTGTTCCCGATCGTTTTAATTCCTTTTTGCCAACGCTTTTACTTTTGGAGTTTGCTGCAAGTGCTGTTTTTGGCGAAGTCCGCACAAAATGTCTTTGATTTTTCTTCTGTTGTGAATCCGAACTAATGTTATTAGATGACTCGCTGCTTCCACATGTTGACATTTTAGACACTTTTCGTATAGTTGGTTGATTATGAGCAGCTGCTGACGATTGTTGATTTCGATCCAACGTTAATGATTTATCAAATTGTTTATTTGGCGCTGTATCATGTTGCATTGTTAAAACTAATGCATTACTTGCGAGTGAAGCATTTTTAGTAATTTGTTGACTATCAGGAACAATATCCAATTGCAAGACATTTTGTTTTGTTAACTCACTTCTTATGTTTATACTAGGCATATCTTGAATTTGCAAAGGCTTTTGTAAAGGTGAAGCTATCTTCGGTTCAACATATTTATATGAAAATTCATTATACACAACCGCCGGGCTACTTTTTTTACGTAATGCGTTATTCTTACTATTATCTTGTATTTCATTTACTTCTTTAGATTTTTCATTTATTTGAACAATCTTTGTGCGTGAAAATCCTAATTGTTTCTTAAACGTATGTTTTTTGAGCGTTGGCATATAATTAACTTGAACACTACTATCTACAAACTTTTTTGTATACGTTTTGTTGGCATTAGCCTTAAAAGCTTTATTATTAGAATCTTTTAGTACAATGTTAGGAGTAGGAGGAGTGCTATCGACTATTTTGTACCCATGGAATTTGGCATTCACAATCTCCTCTATATGAACTTTTTCATTGAACTCCTCATCCAGAGGCATCGGCAAAGTTTTAACTTGAACTCCTGGCTCGTGATATTTCGACAGTTCTCCGGAAAGCAGTTTAAGGTCGTCGGCAGTCGATTGCAGCATGTCATGCAACTTTCTCAATATGATTTCATCTTCGGGACTCAACATCGGTTCAGGATTCCAAATACCGTCATCTATTAAGTTAACTATATCAATTTTGTTGCTGCTCTCGACCTGAAAATAAAAATAATAGAGTTTATTTTTGTTATTTGTTTCGTTATGTAATTTTCTTTAGGTATACTTACCAAATATCGATCGACTGGGTAGCTTGTGGCGGCTGGCCTCACCTGTTGGTCAGACATAGCGGCTCGGGCATCCTCTCCGGGTTCCGATCTGAGGACAATAGGAAACAGGAATTTATTTACGAATCAAATTCACTTATCTAGTATTATTAGTCCGTAGTTATTACACGTTATTCGATCTTATTCAGAACAATGGTGCGACGCTATAAATGTACATTCCGAATAATAAAAATTTAGGGAAATACATATTTTCATATTTTCAGATAATAGATATTGGATAAATTTTATTTAAAAGTGAAAAAATACACGTGGTTTTTATTACAAGAAAACAATTCGAATTCTTGTTATTCAGACCGCAAATTACAAAACGGCATAGTTACTTACATATGTAATATAAATAGCTATTTATTTATCAATTTAACATATCTACGTGAGCTGTCCTCGACATAGTAGGGTTTCGCGATGTAGCAGGCACGTGAACCAATCAGTACATTGCAGGTAGCCCTTCTAATATAGCGTTATAAAACCTGAATAAAGTAGGCTTAGTCTTAACCTACCTGGTTATGCCTATAAATCATAGTTACACCTGTTTTGGTATACCAGATTTTTCTAAACTTTAAGTTATGAAGGTGTTTCGATTAATATTTAATGACAGCTTTTGCACACGAGTTGACGTGTGTATTATATCTTCAAAATATAGATCTTATTATTATCAAACGCAGACAACAAACGTAAAAAAAAAACATTTATAAATGTTGTGCTCGTACAGGTAAAATATCTCTTCCAAATATGTCAATACCATTCTAAACAAATGGCACTTACTCTACACTGTCCTCTTTGGCAGATTGACTCCACTTTCTTTAAATGTGACTTACTAAAACCCAATCCTATCGACTAGCTATAACCAGAGGCTTGGCTGACGCTGTAAATAAAACCTTCGATATATTTTTAAAAACCCATAATAACAACTTTTTTGAGCAAACCTCTAAAATAGTGCAGTTGTATATTTATTTGTCATCATCAGGGGTCGAATTTTGTATTCTCTAAAAACACTTCTTCCTTCTTTCGATGGGAAGGCTATGGACAATATTTCGGAGTTTTATTTAAAAAACCGGTTTGCGAACAAGTTTTAACCCTGATTTTATTCATTAAGGGTTTAATTTACCAAATTAATAAAATAAGATCCTGACTAGTGACCAATACATTATTAAACTTAATTTCGACTTGTACTCGTATGCAATTTCCAGGTACTATGTCGACGGCAGTTGTCCTTATATGAATAAATTTTGCAGAGTATTTTTATAAGCTGTAAGTTTCTGGACAAGGATGGGGTTTAAATAAAAGGTCAATTACAAAATCACATCAATTGTATTTCACCAACATTTACAATAACGTCTTAATCGAAGCATTTCACTTGCTGAAAGATACAAGTCTCGTATTTCTGACGATTCTTAGTCGACATCTAACAAGCCTATTATTAAAGGCGGACTATAACGCTTTGAGATGTTGATGCGATAGTTAAAACACTCTTTAGAGTCAAATAATTTTTAATTAATATAAAAGAAAAATTGTTTTATGTTAACAAACATCTAACATCTCAAAGGAATCAAAATAAGATGCACACTTTGTGCTTACAATTGTTTACAATGAGCCAGATGATGGCGAAAATGTATAAAAATCCCGCTACCGGGTAAATCTTTGAGTTATCAATTTCGAAATCTATCAGAAAAACATTAAGTAGCTCTAAAAAAATCAGCTTATGCTTGTTAATATTCGTTATTACAATATAAAAAAGCATTATTAAAACATAGTTACAGTTTAGATAAGTTACGACACACTAACGCCGTTAAAAACAATAAATATCTGATACATAGGGCACAAGAGTAAGAAAGTGCAAGCGATTCATATATAATGTTAACAAAACTCTGTGATGATAAAAGAAAATATATCGTAATATACCTCAAAGTACGGAAGTCACCTATAAATAACTACAACGTTCAACTCAGTAATACTGACTGCACAGCGGCATCTAATATTTACAAGTAGACAAAGTATATATACAACATACGTATATGTACACAATAAATTAAATGGACATATCAATTTGATTGTATGTTCTGTAATGAGCGGTATTTATCGTCTCGCTATCAGTGTGTTCGACTGATAACAAAGACGTGAACAAACAACGTGAAACGAGAAACACATCCATTATATAAGATAATAACGTCAGATGAGACTCGATCGAGGCCTCACTAGCTAGAATGGAGCCGAACGAAAACGCGAAAGCAGAATTAAAAACCAACCGGCCGTCATCTGATAGCCTTCGAAATCGACACTACAATCTGTATAACGTTATACAATAATAATAATATAATGATAATTAGTTCACTTTATACAAATATAGCAGCGAGTTTTAGAGTTCCTATAAGGTCTGACGATTGACATTCACACAATGACTAGCGGCCCCAGCTCGGGCGCCAAACTAAACGAACTACGAGTTTGAATGACTCCCAATCGTAAAACAACTTCGCACGTTCCGGGCCGAATCTTGCCGCCGAATGATATACAGTAACGGAACTCGAGCCACTCGGAATACATCGCTTTGTAATCTAAAATAACATTATTTCTAATGCGCTAAATGTAATAAATACAATATACATCGAGCTAATCTGTACAGGCGCGATGCGCTTCCGTTATTCAAAACTACTTTTTTACAGTCGGTATTCCGCTACATAAAACATGTCATGATAGTATATCATAATACTCGTAAAGTGTATAAGAATCACAATATAAATAAATGCCAAGTTATGGTTCGGGACCTAAAGGTAACTAAGAGAATGGCATCCGAAGAAATCCCATCTACAGTAGGGACGCAGTCCGAGAAACCGCCTTCGACGAGAATGACTCCAGATAAAAACGGACGTCTCCGAGATGAAGTCTCTCGACGTATCAAGACAATAATAAATATCGTAAAATCTTCGAAAACGGATATGTACTATATTCAGAATATTGCATAGCTCACATGGTTTCAAAAACACTCAATCGCAACCGATTCAGACTCTCAACCCAGTTAAAAGAATCCATTACGCTGAATACGGTCCATACCGCGACGGGTTCCGTCGCGAAGACTCAATTCCAAAACGCCACGGTTGTGAGCGAACTAAAGATAGGGAGTATTTATGTACAAATAATATACAGGTCGGTTCGGGCCGCCCGCCGACGCACGCGCCGGCGCTCCTCCGCAGGGCTCCGCGGAGGGACAAGAGTTAAGTCGGGGCTGCGGCACGTCGCCCTAGGTCTCCCGCTCCTTCTTCGGCTTGAACTCCTCACCCAAGATCGTGGCGATCTCTCCTTGCATGAACGCCCAGGGAACCGTCGAATTTGCCAACGGACATTTTTCGCCACTCGGACAGTACACCTGAAAAAGATGATATACGTTAGTCACGGTTCTCGCTAAGGTCTAAACGGAAGATTTCCTGTCGCGGAAGGTCGGACTCACCTCAGATCCTTGCTGCCGTTTGATGGAGTCACGGGAGCAGGGGAAGCAGAACTTGTGGTGCGGCTGACTTGGACACTGCACGAAGTGCGTATCCTCAAGGCGCTCCTGGCAGATCGTGCACTTGAGGAGCGGCGCGGGCGCGGGCGCCGCTGCCTCTGCGCCCTCGCCCGCCTCCGTGGACGACACGGACGTCGTCGACGACACGTGCCGCGAACCCGACGACCGCCGCCCGCCGTTCGACCCTGTCGGACGGGAATGATACTTTTAGCTACCGTCTGCTAATTTGTTACTCGATATCGTTTATAGAGCTCGTCATGTCATCTCAGTTGTCAGCAGACCGTAGCTGAATTACGGGTGCGAGCGGTCGTCGGGCGCCACGCCTAGGTTTTCGCGGCGTGGCCGTCGGACGTACGCCCGAGTCCGACTCGACATTTGGCACTATGGTAGCCGTGATAGAAAATCGAAAACGATTAAGGCCTCGTTTTGCCCGATTGATTTTAAAATGTAAGCGCGAACACATATCCGTGAGATTTAATTCTGATAATGGTTTTCATGTCCCTTGATGTCCAATATAAGTTACATTCAGGACGAACATTTACCTGATGAGTTAGGCGAGTGTTGGCTAGATCGGCTAGCAGATCGTTGCGGCGGAGGCTGTGGAGGAGATCCCCCAGCTGATCGCGGGGAGCCTGGCGGTAAAGTGTCCGTGACCGACATGAGAGCAGCCATCGGCGAGGGACCACCCGCCCCGGCCCCGGTCACTGGTGGTGAACCCGCAGTGCGGCCCAGGGGAGACCCCGCTGAGCCATTTGTCAATGGGGCACTGTTACCATACCCTGGAGGAAAATTATGGAATACAGGAATTGCTAAAAAGTTTAAAAAAAAAAAAACGAAGCATTTCAAAGTCGTTATTGTTATATTTATAAAAAAAAAACTAATTTAATATATGAGGAAATGAGGAAAACAACGACAAAAACTGACAATTAAATGCATTTATGTCATAAAATGCAATAAATATAAAGCCTTCTATATACCGAGAATTATTAGCTATTTTAAAACTATTCCCACATGTTTAGTTATCACTCCGTAAGAAAACATCAGTCAATGCTTGTATTTTGGCAACATTTTGTTTGACTCTTGGCAAGAGGCATGGATTGATTATCTGACACAAAACCGCTTTCGATGCGCCGTCGCCGCGACATCATTTAAATTTGTCCGAATAACCTCACATTCAATGTTGGGTGACACATCGTTTGCGGTGGACCGACGGATAGTAAACACACGTTCACACACGCACAATGTCTTATAAATAGTATTGTGTGTTAATACGCGCTTACGTAGTCAGCTCCGATGTGTCACTGCCTGATCGCAGCGTGGCGGTGGGTCTTTGGGGCCAACCGAGGCAGTAGACGGGTAGGTAAGTAAGCATTGATACCAAGTAACACTCGAGTGTGCAGCAACTCGTATTGCGAATGCGACGTTGCCAAACGTCGTAAACCCGGTGTGGTTTCCATATGTATTCAAACACTTGCCACTCACGCAATAAACTGCTAAACTTGTAAAAACGGTTGGACGTTGTATAAACAGAACATTTTAGATGCATTTTATTTATATTTTTAGTTGACGGTTAAGATAAATATAAAATGTTTGAAAATAATTATAACTTGAGAACGTTTTCTCTCCTACATATATTAGTTTATCTATTATTAAAAAATATGCATTATTTTAATGCATTCAGCATGTACTAACTTTTGGTTATTTTAAATAGTAAGGGTTAACATAGGAGCATAAAAATATGACTATAGTATAGACAAGAAGTACGGCATCAAATGTCACGATGAAATGGAACGTAAACAGACAATTTATTAGAGTAACGTGCGAAAGGGCGTGAGTGATGGTCGGGCAGCGCCCATATGGCGGCAGTGACGTCACGCGATGACCTTTTTGGACGGCGGCTCGTGGCACACCGCGCTACTTCACAGTACAGAGAACACACATGCCAACGGAATGTGGTCGAACAACTCTGCCAAGCGTAGGCAGGCGCTATATTTTTTCGCTCGACGGCCTACCTACATACGTACGCGAGCGAAAATGTCGTCACGCGACGTTGCCGCTCTGAACGGTGTCGTGCATGCATTCACTAAGCTAAGCCGCGTTTACATTACGTGGGTGTTTGAACGTAGTGCGGTTGTGTGCGAGAGGCCGCGAGTGCGGGCTCGCTTTCGAGAACGCTCAACCGACCAGTCCAACCGGTTTTATATTTATGGACCGAGTTAATGCACCTACCTAGATATGAATCCCTTGGCGAACTCTTGCGCAAAACTCAACATCGTTCCATCGAACACGTACACGTACTCAATACACTATCCGCCGTTGACTTATCAGAGGGAACGTGACTTTTAAAACTATTTTTTATTTTAATATTGTTAACTCTTATCATTAGTAAACAACGACATATAATCCATTACATCATACTTATTTTTTAACACAAAAACACGTGATAAATAATACACTAAAAGGTCATTACGAATACTAATGACTTTCATTTTAAGTACATATGTTTTTTTTATAAAAAAGAAATTAAGCATTTACAGCAAGTATAATTTGAGAAAGACTTAAAATAACTAATGGTGAAATACAAAATATTTTTAATGTCAACAAATTTTAACAGAAGAGTAAAAAGTAATATTGTTTTCCTATGTTACCAATGTTTAAGAAAATATTATAGTTCTGAACCTTAACGACTTTGAATTACGTACATATTAAAAATTAAAACATGCATAACATGTTAACTGACTTACCGTTTGATTTAAAAGAAGATGCATCAAATGATGGAGTTCTAAGAGGATGTTTTTCTTGCTTGAATACTCTATCTGGTGCAAATGGAGCTGCCAAAGAAACGGCAGGGAGTGAATCACCTCGAGTTAGTGGTGGTCGAGAATGCTCTTCGAGAAGCCTTTTGGAGGGTTCATGATGAGCTTGATGATCATCATCATCTGAGGGCCGTTTTAACGTCAGGCCCGGCGCAAGACGGGCTCCATGTGTTTGAAGGTGGGCTAAGGGCACGTGAGCCATTCTCCTGCCCTCATGTTCTTCCCTCCGTCCTCCATATTCGGCCAATAGACCTGCATTTGCTGCTGGTCTTGAATGGTGCAAGGGAAATCCAGCAGCCGGAGCATGGTGAGCCGGTGGAGCTGGCTGACCTCTTGCATTTGATTCACCTCCATTTTGATGAGCTTCCAAAGGTACCCGGTGAGCTCCTTTGACGTGTGTTGGACCACGTCCTTCTTGAAAACCGTGAGCGCGTTTTAATTGCCTAGCAGTATCAAGAACAACTTCAATCCTATCTGCACCTTCATAATTAACACATCCGCGACATACTGCTTCAGAAAACTCATGCAGCATCGCCCACGGCATGCGGGGCAGATCGCACAGGTAGCAGTGCTGCCGCTTTTGCATCACCGACATCTCGCCGCCGGATAAAAAACGGTGTGCGAGAGATCGGCTTTCGTCGCTTCCCTTATAAATTGTCACTGATTTCAGATACTCTTAACGAAAAACACTGTCACCATGGTACACAGGAACACTAAAATCACATGTATCGCGGAGACCGTTTGATGTCGAGGCACTCGTATCGTATGCAGGTCGGAGAAAGACTAAGCTCGGAGGCGACGGGTGCGGCAGTAGCGGGGGTCGGGCGGCGGGCATTATCGAGCGGTGACGTCAGCGCGCGCACCGCGACGCGCCGAGGACGAGCCGTTAGCCCGACGCGGATGCGCCCCTCTCGCCCCGTCCCTGCACCACCCCTCGCCCTGCCTCACTTATCGTGCGATAACGACCCCACTATACACATCTATCCAGACCATGCACCGACAGTATTACGGTTCTTGGTATTACAAAATTTTTGGTTGGAAATAATCGAAGTTGTAAACAAAATTACCATTTCATCATAAATGGAAACTATGACTGACGACAAAATTGATATTTAAGATAGTTATCTATAGTAAGATAGTTATATAAACCAGTTGGTTTATATCTTCTAATATTGTATAAGTAAACTAGAAGAGACAGCTTACCCTAAATTCATATTTGCATTACCTAATATAAATTAAAAGTAACATTAGTTACAGATTATATTTGAAAATGTGGATGGTAGTGTTGTAAATCAACGGCTTTAAAGCATTAAATCATAGATTCCGCTAAGAAAACTGATATTATTCATCGAAAGTAAACAGCTGCCTCTATAGAATAACAATTAGTGCTAACGCGTATAACCGACGTGCTCGATGCATCAAATTTCAATCTATTCTCACTCGGTTTCCTTTCAAGCGGCTACGTTGAAAATTATTATTATTATTATTATCGAAGTCGAGCAACACGATCGGATCCGGCTGGAAGACGGGAGCGGGGTAACGCGACCGGTGTGGCGGCCATCTTGAGACGTGACGTCACGTGACGAGTCAGCCGAGTAAGCGGAGCGGCAACATCGCCATGTTGCCGCTCATTACTGTTGTGATTTAATAATAATAAAGGCAGTGGTTTTTGTATGCGTAGGATCGGAGAAAACAGTTATACGGTCAGGTAATGACGAGTGCCATAGAATACTACGAATGTTCACGTTAAACACGATCTTTGAGTATAAACAACGTTATCATTTTAGTGTTATACAAATATTTACATATGAACTGTAAAAAACGATTTTCGATTAGCTTAACTATACCGAATTTACTTTGATGACTATAAATCCCATGTGTGTTTGTAAAATTTTCTAGTATATATCAAATTTCTTAAGAAAAAATATGACAACTGAAATAAATTGATGATTGTGTTGAATGCTAATTTCAATAACCATAAAATATATAATAAAATAGATATATATAGAGAGTTACAATGGATAATCCATAGTCATTATAAAGTCCCATTGTTTGGTTTTACTAAAGATAACGAGACTCAAATAAAAAACCCAATTCATTGAAAAATCATGAGTTTTGAAATTCCCTTTGCCAGTGTTCCAGAAAATTACATTCAAAATTCAGAAGCTACTGCCAAATAGCTTTCAGTCAAATTCGGTTAAGAATTATCGTGATGAAGCAAACTCAAGCCGAATTTGATTACGTGATTGGGAAGTCCGTTGCAAAAATCTCCTGACACTTACCTAGTTTCTTTTATTTCATTTGTTTTTATTTTTCATTTAATGATGCTTATTTATCCACAGACGAGTAATGAAAATTGTGATCATATTTATTCAATTAAGTTAAGATATTAAAAACTAATTTAGAAAATGGACATTATTAAGATATTATTAACAACTTATTGTATTTCCAGTAACAGTGAATAAAAAGATAAATAATTACGTAATTAAAAACCATTAAAAGTTACGTTATCTTAGTTATTTTTATTTGCGAAATCATGATCGTAAGGTAAAATAAAAAATGCGTCTAGTCAATTATGACTAGAGCACAGACAATAGGCAGCCATGATACGCCAATTACAGATAATTCGGTATTTATATTATAATTAAATAAAATACAGATAAAAATGGTTTGAAACTAATCGGACAAATGCCGATTTGATTTACTTCAATACGGCTAAACATACATTTTAAATAAAATAGTTGAGTTTGTCAGTCTTTTCATCAACCTTCAAAAATTTCAGTTGAAAATTTCTCCCAATTTTTAATTTTCCCTTAAAGTGGGATATGAATATGCCATAATATCTTTTTGAAAGATGCAATAACCCGTTCAATGAACTGATGCAGTTTGACGCTTGCGCGGTTCCGTCTCCTGGAACTACTGCCACGCTAGTGCAACCAATGTTTATTTACATTTGTTTGGAGGACATTACACATGATTGCTCATAGTCATATCTATTTGCTATAAGTCATAGCTGCTATATCTAAATATTCTAATAAATGATACTTTTATTTAATACGTCTCATAGATGTTGTACGTAATTATTAAAATGATTAAAAAAAAAGATAAGATATAAGAAGCTAATGAGTAAGACACAAAGACCATAAAGACTATCTCTTGGAATGTTATCTCCAACTTCTTTGTATTCTGATTATTGTACACGAAGGAGCTCGCGTGAGTATAATGAATTAAGTTATTAAGAAATATCAGCTATATGGCGTTTATGATGATGACGTCACTGAATTCCGTAAGATTGATAAAGAAAATTAACGTATAAATTAGGCAACGGAGAAAGAAATCGTTACCAAACGCTGTACGTTAACGCTATCATTATTTATTGATTTTGAAAGCCATCTATGGAATTTTTGATAGCTCTTACATAAGAGCCAATATAGCATTTATGTTTTGGTATAATGAATACCGTCATCATTTGAAAATTATAAAATGAACAAAATATTTTTTTCGAAAATTTTCAAAATTTTACGATATGTTATTATTATTTTTTAAAATAAGAATTATTAAAATATAACCAAATAGATCTCTTATCTGGTAGCACTCAATGCAGCAATCTTTTGTTCTAACCGAACCGTACGTGTCACAAAGGGCTGGTAGCGCAGATCGATCCGGAGTGTCTCAGGGCGCATGTCCAGGCCCACTCCCATAACACGTGTCAATGTTTATTTACGTTACGCTATCAATAGCTATAGCTCGGTCGAACGTTGTAATTACATGAGCGCTTCATTAGACTCTCTTTCTGTTAGTTTTGATCAGTTTAATATAATAGAAGTTTCTAGATGTATTATCTGGGTATTAAAAAATGTTTTTAGTTAACAATGTATATCATTGATAATTTTTTAAATAAAAGATATTTTGGTAAATCCAACTCAATAGTATTATCTACAAGATTACTTCATACCAATATGTTGTATAGAATTCGTAATAAAATTTACTAGTGAACATGTCCAAAACAAGTTACATCATCCCGGCAGCGGAGGGGGAGAAGGATAGTATTGATCTGTGACGTCATGTCCTGACGGGGAGGGAGTCGAAAAAACGTGAGATGATACAGAGAATAAATAAACAAATGCGCAGGAATGCGTTAGGGACAGCGGTGAGGTAACTTGAGTTAAGCACCAAAAATGTAGTCTCATTAATAAAATAAAAACAAAAACAAATTAAATATTTGTGTGCATTGTGACATACAATATTAAATAAACAAAGACAGTAAGAAGTTTAATAAGAAACACATTTATCAAATTGTAACAGTATAAAATAAAATAGTAACATAAAGCCTTACTCCGTTATAGTTTAAGTTCATATAGAGGATTGATTAGATAACGATTTATTGTTAGTCCATAGATATTAGCAATGTTTCAACAATGATGGCAGGAACAATGTTAATAGTTACCCGAATTTAATTCTTTATAATATAACACGAAGACTATTCTACTTACTATTAATATTATAAATTTTTATATATCTAATACTTATTCATCATACTTAAGATAGGTGATTAACAGTTAATGCGACAATATTTAATGTGAATTCACGAATCAGATTCTATAGAACAAAGATTCTAGACCTATCGTAACGTCTGCGAGTCGTTTACCTCAGACTATACAATAAAGGGTGACGTGTAGTATCGAGCGATGGTGCTGAAGCTGAAGCTGAAGCGCATGCGTCCATCGATCTGGTGGATGTGGTGCGATGCGCTGACATCGCATAGCATATGACAATGTTGGGAGGATATCTGATACTTTTTTTTGGCAAGTCAAGTCCGGTGAAAGAATTACAATTAAACATTAATTCAAGCTTAATGATGGTTTTAAATAATCAGATAATAATATTATTGGAAGGGAATTAAGAAATGTAGAAGCTAATAAGGAAAAACCGTTTATATAACATGATACTTTGATGTTTGGGAAAACCTTTGTTTTAAATGCCTAATGATATTAGTAGGGCTATAGAATACATTTATAGGGATTTGGAGATTCTTAATGATTATTATGTGCTTGCAAAAGTTGTTTGGAACGAATTTGATATATTTTCGTTTGTAGATATAAAATGAGTTCGATCATATCTATTAAACACTAATTGTAATCTGGATATGATCAATATTCATATAGGCGGCAAAGACGCAGTCGTAGATAAGGCAAAATATGAAGCACTAGACCTAACACCGAACACGTTATAAATAAATTGAGAACGATAAAAAAAATCAATCAATCCATGGATTTTCAAAAGTAAAAAATATTAAAAACCCATGTTATTAACCACTGATTCAAATCTCATATACAGATGAGTCAAAAGGAAATGTGACAATACGAGGACAAAGACTATGTTGTTTTTATCTTCAGGCACGTGTACATATCAAGGTTATTTGGTTCTTATGTCTAACACCATAAAGTATAGAAAGGTTATCTTTGCACCTCAAACTTTTTTGTAATCAATATCATCTGCTGCAGGGTCCTTGGCCCAATTACACCCCGATATGACCGGGTCTCACCCTTCTCCCGGTTCTCACGGATCCAACAGTTGTTTATATAATTATAAAAAATATAAAAGATGTTTTGGAAATTTCGTTTTTTTTTGTCGGCAATAAATTTCTTTTGTAAAATCTAGCTCCCACATTGATTCACCACTGATTCATTTTACATCCTTTTTTTCCAAATCTACTATTTGTAATGTATTATTTTTATTTGCAATCTAGTTAACTATTGGCAGTTTTAATGGAACATTATAATAATGTTATATTATTATATTGTATATTACAAAGATACGTTCAGTCATGTATACCTATTTATTTAATATGACTAAAAAATTCTTCTATTTCCTTCATTAATAGAAAATGTAACCTAAATATTTGATGTAGTATTATTTTATTTCTTTTATCAAGTCCTAAATCAGAGTTAGCCAAAAAGTTTTATTCCTTACGGACGGTAATCGGTCAATAAATAGATTTTTTTTAGTTATAACAATGTATATTATGATTCTTAAGTAGAATAAATATTGGGAAATCATTTATTTAGCTCTACTATTGGTTATAAGATATTATGGCATGTCATTGTAAATAAAAGCTTCCCTTAACTGGAAATATAATTTATTTAAGTATTATTTTACAAAAATACAATATTGAAAATTAAACATATTAAACGAAACGATTCGATAACGAGAAAATATTCGATAACGAGAATGCCAACTGGTATAAAAATGTTATAATTTCGTTCGCAGGGTCTAAATAGAGTTCCCCTTATACTAGAGCTAGAATAAAAAACTACTAGCTTCAAAGGGCCGTAAATTTGTAAAGTTCTGTTATATTAAATGGTAACCCTTGGCCTATATTAAAGCACTACTCTCTAGGACGGTAGGACCCCTACTTATTTAGTGACTGTATAGAAATATAGGACAATATGTTAATTAATAAGCACTTTCAAGAAGATTTATTCAGTAGGACGTTGATGGGAATAAAATTTTACTGTTTGATAAAAATCATGAAAAGAAAAAAATAATATCAAATCTCATTTCAAGTTAAAGAATAAAATAACACAATTTTGTGATTAATTTGGGAAGGTTGAGTTCCGTTACCAGTGGCAACCCAAGAGGTCGCAGCCTCCCAGGCGAAGATCAATAACCAGCTGCGACCCGGTCATAATATCCTTGGCCTCATTGCAGTGCCCCGGTTACGCACAACTTACTAGGATGATAGCGTAGTGTACTACTTCTCATTGTTTATATAAACATATATGTATATAACTAGCATACCTAGCCTGCTTCGCCGGGCTTAATTTAAAGATATATTAATAATGAAACCTCCGCAATAATAATAATAATGATTCATCCTGAATTTCATCTGTATCGTTACAACTGAACTTAAATACTTCATGTGTACATACCATATCGGTATTAAAAAAAACTATCACTGACAATTTAATATAAAGTGCTCCGATTGCCACCAAACTTTACAGGATTATCCGATTACAACGATTTCGAGTCATACATGCATACAATATACATATATACTTTTCTTTTTATAAGTATAGATATATTTCTGGTGACTGTCTCACAATTACGTTGTAAAATAATTTCTATACAATTAAAAGGCACATTTTTTTTCACCGTTTGTCATATGATTATATTTTTGTACTTAAACTTACATTTAACAAGAAGATTACATTTATATTTTGTTTATGTTTTTCCTTGTTGTTTTCATATCGATAATGTCAGAAGTTTACGTAGGTACTACTTTCGAACCCATTCGGGCCAAATTTTGATTGACAAGCTTTACGAATGAATAAAAAATAATGATTAGTACTGTTTTGTATTGTATGTAGATATATATAAGATAGGTACATGATATGTAAAGAAAATGAATGATTAAAAAATGTAATGTAAATATTATCCTTAAAACTTATATTACCGTCTCGTTGATCGAGTGGTTAACGCAGACGCCTAACGTCTAGTAGTGGCAACGGGACTCGGGTTCGATTCCCGACTGGGACAGGCATGTATGTGATGACCATAGAGGTCTGTATTTCTGGGTTTGGTGGTATATTAAATATATTCTCAGTATTTATAATGTGTATCTCTATGTGTTTGTATCGTTGTCTAACACCCTTAAATAAGCAACTAACTTTAATTTAATTAATTATGTTGTTCAAAATTTCGACCAATCATGATTCCTCTGTATAAAAAGGTAGTTTATTAAAAATACTTGTCAACTTCACATTACGGCTTAAGGCTTTTAACACAGTAGTATGCACTCAGTGGGTAGTTTATTTTGCGGTTTGCCTGTTTGAGTGTTTACATTATAATGAATAATAATGTGGTAATTAACCAGCAACTTTATAATTAAAATGCAATAATAATATGAGAACTGCGTAATACATTTCGATAAGTCCCTTCCTTAAGTTTTTATTAGATTTGGACAATAAACTATTATTTTTTACTATTATATAAACGAGTGTTGCAACTTCCAAAAACAAAATATTGATTTAATAAAAAATACATATATAATATATCTAAAAATTATAACTGTAATATCCATAAACCAATATACAATGTAAATAAACCGTATCATCGAGTCCTTGAACAGCGATATTGAATTCTAGGTAATCAGATAGCCGCTGAAAGAACCGATTATTCAGAACTGAATGTTATTTTATTTATTATTTAGCATGTGTTAGACAGACCGGGGCCCTGTGTTGGTATCCGCTTACCATATCCTCTGATACCAACTCAAAACTGGCTTTATTAATTCAGCAGGTATTAAATACCACATGACATACCAGATAAGAATATTTAGATTATTTCATATACATCCGTATTTGTTTTAACTGAATGGGAGAACTTATTGAAAACTATAAAATCTACTATACATTTTATAATCAACGAGGAAGTTGATAAGAAAATACTAAGAAATATATTATTTCATAACTGAAAAAGAGCAATGTTTTAATAAGCTTTACAAAGGTAACAAAATCCCAGGCATGACAAGGACAACAATATTACTATCAGCTACAAAAACCACTTGACAAATAGTAATACCATGTTCTTGGTAATCTGATAAGCATTAATGGAGACCTCAGACAGAATGGATCCTCTCCCAAGTGCCTGTCCACCTCAAGTCTCTACGGTATTAACAAACACCGTTATCTCTTTTTGATAATACTGTTACTTTTGTATTATTTAAATTAAACATATAGAATCATTTAGTACGGTTATAACGTAATTTTCATTAGATAAATTCAGGAAACTTAAAAACATGAAAAAATATTTTTTGTGGGAAACATTGAATAAATCATAATATAGTTTCTGTCAGTCTATTCAATCTGAGTCATAAACCAAACTGATAAGTGATAACGACTATCCTTCCGCAAACAAAGACATCCTTCAACGATACACGCCTGTAACTTCATTCGTAAATCTTTCCATATATTTTATATAAAATTTATTTCAACTCCTGCAATAGGGATTCGTTTTTTTATATAGACAAAGTGAGACATGTTATCTTTAGGACTCTATGTATATATATCTTTCTTATTTATTTTGTATATCTTTCTTTCTTATATCTTATATATCTTTCTTTAGGAATCTGTATATACATATCTTTCACAACTTTTCAGAAATTACATTGGATGTCAATGGTCTTCTTCCTTAATTATTTGTAATTACTCAAAATAAAAGTTTCGGAATTTCAGAGGAATGCTGTGCAGTTTCCTGTCATAGAATTTAGATGACAAAACTTTTAAAACCGAGTTTCTTAAGCACAATGAATGAATAGGCAAGGGACGATATCTTTCCTTGAGGAAAAACAAACGATGATCTCACTTTGACCCGACAGCATTTTAACCACTGTGTTCAAGTTACGTACGACACAATTATATTAGAAATAGAACTATTAATATTAATAACTACTACCTACGATCTGGAATACTTATGTATAATAACTTATGTTTAATATAAATAAGTTATGTTACAATTCACTCAAACTGTATTTGATCTAAAAATATTATTCTATTTTTTAACAGCGCTTCCACAGGCTTCGTCGTTTATGTCTATCAAGTTGTCATAAGCGAAGCAATTTATAAATAAATATTGGTACCAATAACAGTTGTATTTAATATACGTACTTTGGCATGTCCCATACCCTGCCCCTGATCACGTTGACCTCGGAAAATGTATATAGAAAGAACGTGACTTAGATAACACCTACACATAGTAACGTCACTTAATACATATTATAATTACTGAGAATATATTTAATAAACTACCAAACCCAGAAATACAGACTTCTATGCTACATACATGCCTATCCCTGCCGGGAATCGAACCCGAGCTCCATTACGTCTCTATACGTTAGGAGTCTGCGCTAATCGCTCGACCAACTTACACGTAAGTTCTTGGAGAGTTTATATGTTTTTCATAATATTTTAAAGATTACTTTGTTCTTACATTTATCGGCCATAAGTCAACTTTTGAGATAGAGTTACTAAGCTATAGTACCTGACTGACTGTAGATTGGCAGAATATAAAATTTCTTATAAGATTTTTTTACAATATTTTACTCTTCCAACCATCCTCAAAAAAATATTTAGGTCAGGCAATGAAACGTAGCAACTAGTATAATTAATACTGTGTCAAAAATTGTATATAGATTTTTTTTATTTTGATAAATAGTTAACAAATAGCAATCTACTTCACGGAAAAATAAATAAGAACAAGAAGATCCGCATATATACCAACTATGCAAATACACAAACAATTAACTTGGTACATCGGATGCGATATGGGAATGGAAAGTTTCCGCTGTTATCAGCCACGCAACCCGGCCGTGCTGATTATACTGTTGTATGCAATGCGACATTACTTGCTGATTACTGGTGACCTATGATTTACTCAGTACCTATTATCAAATTTCGTTTTATTATTAATATAATTGGTTGATTATTTTGGATAGTAGCAAAATATTTCGCGTTATTCGTCCTCTAATATATCGTTTTAGTTTTATGTAGATTATAGATTTATGTTCAATAACATGTTTTTCGTTTGATATCTAGGTGATTAATACGAATATAAAATATCACTCCACATTTGGATGTTCCTATACAAATAAATAATTATTTTATAAATAAGGTTTATCTTCGATACTTTTGACATCTGTCATGACTCAAGCCTGAATTTAAAGTGTTTTTGTATACGAACCATGCAGCAAACGTATTTTTATGAAATTATCAAGATTTGTTTACTTTTTCTTTTATTTCTGAAGAGTCAAAAATATCTAACATAAAATTTGGTGCTCTTTTGTTTTAAATGTTACAAACTGAGAAAATCTATTGAAGTTAGTTTAGATTCTGAGTCTCATCAGTTTCATTATATAGAAGAAAATTGGTTAAGTTTTATTTGAATAACTGAGATTATGACCTTGAGACACTAGTTATTCTGGTTACCAATGAAATGAGTGATTTTTACACAATAATTGGATAAACAGAATTATATATTCATAGCTAAAAACACTAAGCTAAGACTTACACAACACAAAAACCAACTTAAAGTAGCTAAGCAATTCCAGAATATACCGCTCAAAAGTATCAGTATCAAAATGTATAACATCAAGCTTATAAATAATATAGAAGGTTTCGCTATTCTATACTAAGAATACCATAATTCAGGATAGAGTTGATATTACACAGCAAAGTCTTTTAATTTATAGAGCATTTCTTTTTGTCTATTTCAGTACTGATACCAATAGTTTACTAACTGGTTGATTGGCATTACCCACCACAGTTTTTTTGTTTGAAAAGACCTTTCCCCATCATTATATTCTCCCGGGGGGGGGGGGGAGTTCATCAGGGATTATATTCTGTCGCGGGGGACTTCAAATACATATAAATAACAGATAAAAGGTACACCCAGACTCGGAAATACAATCTGTGGATCTCACAAAGAATTTTTCCATGTAGGGATCGTACCCACAACCTTAGGTTTAGCAGTCAGGGTCACTCACTACACCAACAGGTCATTTGCTTGACAACAAACTAATGCTCTGCTAATTCATTTTCTTTGAATTTGATTCTTGATTCTTCGTCGGTTACGCTGTTATCTTGTATAAGGTTAACAATTACGACACTATCTTACGTGACTTCGTTACAATGTTGTTATTTCACTACTATAGTTACCAATTGAATGATAACGAAAACCATTGCATTATAAACATTATCATATTTTGAAGTTAATTAAGTGACCCTGCGTAAGTTGTTTAGCTTTACATTGATTATGACTTATAGTAAGGTCCGTAAACAGATGACGAATTATGTTATTTGACCCTAGATGTAGCAGGTTCGAATACCTTGTCGTATCGGTTGATTTTTCTTTCTATATTTTATTAAGCTTAATGTTATTAAGCTACATTTTTACAAATATCTTTAAAATTATATTATAATCCCAATGGTTGCAATTAAAAACATTGTAATAAATAATCTAAGAGATCTTGATAAAAATAATCCAAGCTTATATCATTTTGATCAATACTAATATTTTTTTATATAATGAAAACCTTTGACATCTTTACAAATCAGTGACAAAACTAGAACAATGTAATTTAACATTATTAACTGTAAAAATATTGTGTAAACTATTTATTTTCTACAAGTTTATCTTGAGATACTAGTATTCATTATCAATATAATATCATGTACTTAATAAGTTTTATCAAAATCGTGATTGCATTAAAAATATCCTCGTGATCGAGACATCAGTCATTGCCGTCACTGGATATATCGATTTTGATAAGATAAACTTCATTTACGTCAAACATTTCACACACCAACATATTATACGTTATCAGATTTTCTTAATGTCAGAGACCTTTATGTGGAGCATTTTTTGTTATCACCCACAGTATTATTATATATATAATACATAGTAACTAGTAGGTTATTGTGAAATGATTTGACACCCTGATAATATATCAGTACACGCTAGCACTTACTAAATTTAGTATCTAGATTATATAGGGACAGATCAATACTCGGTATAGATAAATGTAATGTACAGTATAGATAAATGCTTTGACTTATTTGTACTCATGTTTCACGAATGTTATATATTTAAATAAACACTTTTTTCGATTTCAAAATCATATTAAATATATATATACTTTAATATCTAAATGTGACCTCAAAAACGTGACAAAGCTCTGTGATATTATCGTTCAATAAGCACGTGTTTTTATTCGTATTTCATACATTTTTAATCATTACAAATCCTCAAGACTATAATTCTAAGAAACAATAGCTATATATAAAAAAAGTAAACTAATAGAGATGTGTCTTAAAAGTTCAGCTACACTTGTAATATCCCAAAAAATTAAAATTCAAGAATTAAAAAATTATTAACTTGTTAATTAATATTATTATAACGAATAATAACATTATATTTATTATAATATTATCAATATATGGACAAAAATATATCAAAATATGTCTGGGTGGATAAGTATGGATTTGGATATAGTAACATTAATTCTTCAGTCGAGCCGTTAGTATATAATAAACCTTATTATGTAAATAATATATAGGTACATGTATTTTATATAATCCATAAATGATATAATTTAAATCAACATTTTATATTCTACACAAGTTTTAAGCAAAATATATATTCGAATGTAATTTTGATGGTCATTTGTCAAGGTTTACGTTCCATACTGGCACAGTTGAACATTTTACCAACCTCCTTTCAACAGCGTGGGTTATTCAAGTCCAAGGCCAAATTCTGTTGTTATCGCAGAGAAAGGTTTTTATTATGTGCGCGATTAAAATCGGAATTTTCAAATGTAATAAGAACGTAGACCGACTTTATTTACTGCAATTGAATATAGAAATAACGAACCCTTTATTATACGGAAATATGATGGTAATTTACTTTAACCAAAACCTGCGAATCCAAATTCTACATTTATATATAGCACGCGAACAATGAATGAAGATTCGCATTGATTATCTACTGTCCTAAATAAAACTAGAGATCTGTACACGCGGCCGCACAGAATTGTCGCTATTCAAGATGGCGGCCGTGTGACGTCACCGTGCGTTTCCTTTCGCGCCGCCTTCACCTTGACATTTAGATTTGATTCTCGAACGTGTCGACGCGCTCGTTCGTCCGCGACGCGTGTTGCATAATTAGAATTGTATGTATACTCCTAACTTCTCTGCTTGCCTCTCATTATTACACATTATTATTTCATAATTATATTAGGAACTAATTATTATGCGAATAGAAATGAACTAATATACAACTTCCATTATCTACCCGAAATTGTAATGAACAACTTGCTTTACATTGACAATAGTCACCAGAATTTTAAGTCCAAATGTTAATTCGCAGAATTGCTCAGTCAATTTCACATGGACTAGATACGAACTAACTAGAGGAATTCTCACGTGAGACGGTTGCGTGCGCGTTGATTGTCTTAAATGTTAAATAGTTCCCGTGCCATTGTGCGGAACAAACCGACTGGAAAATCTTACACCAATTAGGAGCCGAAACAAACTGTGATTCTCGCTAAGACAAAGCTATTTCTAACTTATCTTTTCTTAGATCTAAGGCACGGATTTAATAATTAACATAAATGGTCATGAGCGAATCGAATTCTATTTCGTTTTGGTATTTTTTCTATGTTGATTTTATTTGATGACTTCTGAAAAGGACAGAAATATATCAATATATGTCTGGGTGGATAGGTATGGATTTTGGAGATGTAACATTAAAACTCTTAAGTCGAGCCGTTAGGTTTCTAAATTTAGATATACTTAAAATAAGACCATCCGATTTTATACTTTTACGACTTAAACAGAAATAATTAACTGTTTAACATAAAGGGAAATTTATAAATAACGACAAAGACCAGTATTTAACCCCATAGTTAACCATTTTGAATCAGAAGTTACCAACTGTTTGTTGAATTATAAAGTAACATTAACGTTACAAACATTGTATAAACTTGAACAGAGTCGGGTATATAATATAGTTTGCTAAAACAAGCTTAACGCCTTGCGATCTTTGAGATCCATCCTCTCTGTAGCTCTTGCAAATATAGCATATCTTGTGATACACATATAGTTTCATCATAGATATAATGAACAAAAAAGCACAGTTCGCGCCGGTTCGCTAAAGTCCGTGGGAACGATCCCACAGTCACCATCACCACTTTCTCACAGCTGTTTTTATACGACCGGTCTTACGACGCCGTAGTTGAATATATTTATATCAGCCTATATACCAAATAAGTATGGTATTATTATCAGAATTATAAGCACTAGAACTAGTGCAGAATCTGAGGTATTAAATACCTACGTGTAAAATGTATACAATCAATATTTTAATTAACGAAAGATAATTTCAGAAAATATAAATAAATATTGTATTTAATATTAATTTGTCTACTATATACAGCTTTACCAGTTTCACTTTAGTGACCTTTGCGATAAAAACGATACGAAGTCGATTTTTACTAAATGTTTCTTGCAAGAACATATCTTGATTTAAAATGTTCCACTGGTTACAATACAAATTCCAAAGGACCGGTTGATCATTAAAAGCCCATAGCGAGAACATGTTTTATAGAGACAAGGTTAAAAATACCTTTACATTTGTATAAAAATACAGACCAATAAGTCATTTTAAATGTTCAAACTTTCTAAAAGTCAATTTGACAGATGTCATGGAATCTAATATCGAACATGCAGATTCAATAAAATGACAACCGAAACAAAAATCAATCACTAGCACTTATAAATACAAATAAACCTAAATCTATTTCGGTACATATAGATAATGATTCAATACAATATAATAATATAAAAACGGGAAACGTTAAGGTGGAACACAATACTCGAACTGACCTTCTAGAGACTAGTTTTGGTAACGTGTGTTTTTGCTAAGTCCACAGACAACTGGTTCTACGTGACGTTGCACAATATTCAAAGACGTTAGATGGCATTGAAATAATATTAGGAGTATTTTTATGTAAATTATACGTTCTATCTATAGCTTTATGTGCGAAAGAAGTCTAATGGAATATTAGTAATAGGAACTTCTTATTGTTCATTGACAATCCAGGTCTGGTTGATATTTAGTTTAGTTGGTATATTGATTCGGGGTATGGTTTTTCAACCCTAAAGTATTCTCATTTTCAGAAGAACACTTAAAAGTCCATAACATGGACTATACTTACAAATTTTTAAAATTTAAATCATCAAATCATATGATTAAAGACGTAATTAAATTGGAAAGGGAAGAGAGCAGAATTAGTAATAATACATAATACACCATATACAAATAAAATAATGAATAACCAAAAAAAAAAAAAAAACAAAATGGCAGCTTCGGATTTGGGTCGAACAAAGCACGCCCAGTTTTACTTGAAAGTTGAAACAAAGGACTATACAAAAACGAACACAACAGAGGGTACAGGCATGTATTGTTTTATCCTCAAACTAGTTCTACCCTTTGATTTGAAGGAACCTTTATACTTCCAGTTAACTGTATAATAGAGTTTCACTACTGAATTTAAAATTGGAAGAGTTTTAATTTAGGTTCATAGAAAATATAATTAAAGACGCCTACATTAACTATTATATGTCTGTATCTCTCACGTGATCGTCTCCTACCCGTACCCGTGTCGTGAGGGTAAGGCTCGCGTGCTGCACGCCTTCATTGGAACCGACTACATTGATGACTTCACGCATTGCTATACCTAATGATGTAGCAACAAATTACAGGTAGCTTCAGCTTTTAGCTGTAATGTTGAGGATATTGTATAATTTCAGCTGTATTGTTATAACTGGTAGCATTGTTTACTTAGGTGTTATTTGGAAATTATCAGTGAAATCTTTATTTGCGGATTTTTTTTTACATTTTCAGTTTTTTCAGTGTAGGTTGTAAAATTCAGATTGTCAACGGACGAGTACAGTCGGTTTACTAATAGAAGAAAGGCGTAAAGTCGCTAAAATAATTGCGTTTTAGAATAAAGAGAGAAAACCGGTAGTCTAAACTACTTCTCTTTATCCGACGAAATTTATATCGACGATCAACAATATCATTTACCATCAATATGTATAAGGCTGACTGCACTGACGTTCACCAGTACTATAGTACTACATACAATAAAATTGAGTGGGTATATTAACATGGTGCTACAACTCGATAGTATAACATTCCAAAACAGACTTAAAACAAACAAACACACAAACAGACAAACAGAATAAAGGTAAAAGAAAAGCATCATAAATATTAAACCTATTACATAAAGTATTCCACAATAAACTATAAAACCATCCATTAATAAAATTGCTCGACGACTACCAACCATCAAAACTTACAAATAAAGTAGGTGAAAGCCCAAACACCAAATTACGCTTAGTTTTCGTGTCAACAGCTCATCAGACCAAGGAACAGGGACGGTCATTATCTCCACTTGGCATTAGCGTGGAGAACTGCACGCGAGACGGATGAACTGCCTCAGATCAGGCGATAGAGTCACGACACGGGGAAAGCCAGCACGCAGCAGCAGTATACAGACACTGCGTATGCTGAAGGGTTCGGTATAGTGTTATAAAAACCTACCGAAACCAACAAGTTCAATTGTTTTTTTTTTCTATAAAATAATTAATCATTATTCTGAGGGTATGTTAACATTACTTGAAACGCCGATACTTTCAAATATTTATTATAATGCCAGGCATAAAAAGGAGGGTTTATATCTCAAAATATAAACTCATTAAAGTAAAAAATATTGATTTACACATAATTATTTAGTGAGCATAGTTTTTTTTTTAATCTTTAAGTGACCATAGTTAAACAGAAAAGATACATATTTTGTACATTCAAAACATGAACTTTATTATATAACTTTAACAAGTTCTACTTATCTCCAACTAAAATATCCCTTGAATGAATAATTTACAAGTGATCTTGAAATCTATTTTGGGAATAAACATCAATATTAATAAAATTATATTCAGCCGTACCTTAAAAAATAAAATGGTTGAGAACTCAACAACATGCGAGTTTTATGAACCAAGCGTGACATTTCGTGACGATCTTTACGTGACAATGGAACCTAGGCACGGATTGTCACGGAAAAACGATTACTCTTAAGCATTTCAAATGTCATCTAAGAATTACATATATATAAAGACAAAGTAATTAAATGGGATGAAATTACATTTAAACATGTAATTAAAAAATAATAGAACTAAATGAGAATGTATAGGAACCAACAAGATCTAAGTAAGTGGAATACTGTAAATGCCAGCAGGTAGGTCACATCTCGGTGAGCTTTTCAAATGATAAATTGGCTTTATGTAAGGTCTTGACATTTAAAGCTCTTCGTCGACCCAATACGTGGCCTATCCTACATAGCCCTGACATTTCGTGTTCCTGCACATTTTCTTTATTCTGGTATAGCGTGATGATACAGTTTGAATTATACAAACCAGTCTTTGTAAATATTTAAAACTTGGACTCGTTTCGTTAAGGATAGTCACAGTAGTTTATGGACTTGAATGCTTGGTCTAATAAAATGATAATATATACCAAGTAGATGATTTCAAAAATAAATTCTAAATTTCATGAAACTATAAAAGTGTAAGTGGTTTTAATTTAGATTAGTTTATTCTAGAATCTAGATATATATCAATATATGTAGTGATTCCTAATAAAATAAAGATTAACAGTGTTAAATAGAGTAAATCCGATGTTAGATGCTGAGTATCAAATGTCAGTCAACAGCCATTGCCTTGAGGATCAACCTCGGTCGCAATTCGAACTACTATGACAATATTTACAAACTATCAGTTATCTTAAACAAATAGACTGAAAATCAAGTTACACAATATTTCGCTAATCAGCGCTCTATATGCACTAAAACGCTCTTTGACCCCAAAAAATAGCAAGTAAAAGTTTCCACCAATCAGATGAAAGCACTAGCTCAGTAACAGCCTTTTTCACTTGCTAGATTGCTAAGTTAGAGCACTAGTTGACTTAGGGTTTAGTAAATAGTATAATGAAATGGCTGCTAATAATTTCCTTTTTACAATTCTACGTTTAACGAAAATCGCTAAACTGAAATTTGTACAAAATATGTTTTACGTAATAGAAGCTTTTAACTGAATTTCGATCCATTTGTTGTTTTAGGGAAGAAGTTTGAGAAAGTTCTTAAAACATGATGATGTCAAACTTGTATGATATGTAAAATTAATTTGTAATTCATTAATATCTCCCTTGGAAATCTTCCAAAATGAAATCCGGAATCCTTGTGGTTCGGAATGAAAACGTATTTTTAAACGAACACGCGTGTTTTTTTAGTAGTTTTGTCCAAAGTACCTACCAACGAAGCTTCTAAAGCTGAATAGGTTACGAAATTTTACAAACTCTGTTGTTGTTATATGGATTAGTATTTTACGTTTAGCAGAAGTTTCTTAGTAATGAATTTATCTCGAGAATGACTTTTAATCAGACCAAAAAATATTATACATAATATAAATATATCATTTCTCAAAATACTTGTTAATACAAGAAGCAAAAGCATGCATAGTACTACGAAATGTTTGTTCTTCTACGAATATCTCTTTATATATAAGATTAAGTCATTTTACTATAAAGTAAAAGATACGGACGTATGACGTATTTTAATTACAAAAATGTGGATAATAGATTAATTAACAGTAGCTGAGTAGGATCAAGGTCTGTTGACTCAATCCCACTAACAAGCGTAATTAATATAAAAACATGTCTCACTTACTTGCGCATACGCAACGACAGACCATATACTTAATAGAGCAAAGATTGTAATACAACCAAGGCATTTGGAACATTAATTAGGCAAAAAATCTATTCAAACAAAAAAAAAGGTAAAATAAAATCAGATAGCATAGAATTTCAGTTTTAAAAGTCAATTTATTTTCACTTCTATTGAGAATAAAATGTACCTAAGTAAGTCTTGATAATGTAATTACTAATTAAATTGCGCCATAACAGGGTATGTCTAGTGACGTCATAGTACTTAGAGTACATTTATTTATAAAACATCGTCACGTGACTTCTCAAGCGCATGCAGACCTCACCGATAAGGGGTTCGACCCCTGACCCAGTAATATTCCTCTTGTCTGTTAACACACAACACTCCACTAAAAATAATAATTCTTCTAATATCTATTCTATCTAATATCTACTATTCCGTCTAGACTCTAGTCAGATCTAATAAATCTAGTCTAGTGAAACTGTTAAAGTAACTACCTTTATTAGTCACATTTTGACGAATTTGATATAACAGATTATGTAGCAGTAGTAAGAAGTACGTACTGGAAAACTAGGTATAAATATAATGTAGGCGTCGTAGTAATAAATAACAGTTAAAAACGCATATAAATTTATGAAATATTTTGGCAACAAGAAGATTAGATAACCTCTCTACGTAGTAGAGTGACATTTAAACAAGTGATAGCTTGCATAAGCGAGCAACGTGCAAAGACAGATTATCAACAAAATCACGTTTTCCTCGTTTCTACGCGTAAATATAACACAATCATTACACCAAGATATATTTTTATGAAATAAATAGAAACGTCTATTTCCAGCGGTTTTGAATCAAAACTTTTGACAGTTTAATGATTTAGACAGAACACCTGTGAATATTTCTTAGTAATCAAGTCATCCATGTATAATAAAACTAAAAACACCAATGTTATCTATGACGTGTTATCTATCGGCAATTAGCTACATGTGTGACCTTGGCAGTAGCGGCTGAAAAATAACCACGATAGGTAACAACACGTGCAGATATCGATCCACACGTTGTAACTTTACAATTTATGACACATTCTTCTTGTTTCTTTTGTAATAAAATGAACAACGGAATTAGTTTATTTAATAAAATCATAATTCGCTAATAGTTGTAGTATATTATGTGGATCTTGTGCACAATATTATACAGTTTTTGTAAGAAATAACATTTGTAAACTGATTATATGAAAATAAACTGTCTCTATCAAAGAAGACAATAAGATGTACCATTAGAATAGCCCGCTGACGAAATTTAACGGATTATATATTTTAATAGTTATGAAAGATGTTAAATAAATATTATGATATGTAAATAGTCCGTTACGGTCTGCTTACGATTCGTTATTCCCAATAATTTGTAGCACTCCGCCGCCCACGCGTGGCGAACCGCCAGCCCAATAAGAAAGGTTCACTCCCTGCTCTACCAAGTTTTATATAATTTACATATTTTTTTATTGATAAAAGAATCATTGATTATTTCAATATTTTCAAACTCCTATGTTCAGATTATTTTAACATGCACAATGTTAATGTTAGCTGGCACATAAAAATTCTAAAAAATTAACCTAAAATTGACCAACATAGAATTGAAAGAAGAAACAAACATGAAGCTAGACAAACTTGTTTATATTTAAGAAAACGATTTATTGGACAAACAGAAATCGTTTTCTTAAATATAACAGATGCAAAAGAATCAACCCGAAACCCCTAACGATAACACGATGTTCATTTCATAACATTTAACATGTGATGATGGACTGCTGATCGCTGACGTCATTTGGCAGTCGTTTAGCAAAAAATGCCTTATAATAGGTACCAGTTGAGGTTATGGAGACCCGCTGCAAGGTCTGTGATTAAGTAAATATTAACAGAAAAGCGGTTTTTTTATATCCACTCGAAACTTATCGGGTTGGGTGTACGGAATACAAAATGTGGTTGATAAATAGAATTCAAACTTAGGCGTTTCATAAAATAACTATAAATTATGATAACACTTTTATTACAAGTTTTTCACTTTTTTGAATAAAATTCTAGTCACGTATAGATAATATTCATTACATTTTCTGTAACGAACTCAATGACTATATAAATGTAACAATATAATATTTACATCTCAATAGCCAACAATGACGATGTAGTTTATTAATAATATATATATGTATAATAAAAAAAATATATATAATAAAAAGCGGTAAATCAATGCCTTTTTTTATATATAATCAAGGGCAATGCTTGACTACATTATACCTGATGGTAAGTGAAATGTAGTCTTAGGTGGTAAGGCGCATTACCCTAGCAACCTATTCACTCTTCTCTTGAATGTATCCACATTGTATTCACCCGGCAATTTTTTTCGACACGCTTTTTATGTATTGAATGTCCAGCAAGATGTTGTCACATTATTTGTTAGAGTAGTTGGTTATAGAGTCAGCCCGAGATGGCGAACTGACGTCAAGCAGCTATTTCAGTTACCTAATAAACACCTGAAACTGTTTCCTTGTGTATATAGCTGGATCATTATTTGACTTCCGACAGGAGAAAACACCGGTTGAGGTTTGAATTGTTTTGAGTTGAACCAAGCAACGGTGACTATTTCTTTGCTATAGAAAATAATATTTTTGACAACCGACTTAAAAGAGGAGTGTTATAAGTTTGAACTGTGTATCTGTGTGTCTGCCTGTGGCAATGTAACAGCCAAACGCGTGGACAGATTTCATTGCGTTTTTTTTTTAATCGAAAGCCTGGTTCGTCGAGATGGTTCTTAGCAATGTTTGGTCGAAATAGAAACAGTCGTCTCCAAGATATTGAGGTTCTTTTGGTGCGGGACTAATATTCTTATGCAATCTTAATAGAAATACTTAAGCAAGTGAAAATTTGTGTGTCCATAGGCTCATTTAGTACAATAATGAAACCAGTAACATAACTTTAAAAAGCAAAGAAAAAAATTAAATAAAAAATTTAAAAAAACCACCCCAAAAAAAATCTAAAAAGAATAAAACTAATATTATTATGTACTTATTGAAGTCGTTGAGTTGGGGGACTGCTTAACAAAGGAAGAAATTAAAATGCAAGTAAGTTACCAAGCAAATAAAGAAACTACGACATAGAATAGTATAGTCAAAGCCTTCGTAACTATGTACAACGGTCCCTCGACGCAACGACTTCAATAACTACATAATAATATTATTTTCATTCTTTTTAGATTTTTTTTTGTACCGGGGAGTTTCTAAATTTTTAATTAATTTTTTATAAAATGTTTATATTAGTATAATTGGAACAGTTTTTTTTATAGAAGAATAAACACAACAAGACACTACGAATTAATATCATGTCGTAGAAAATATTTTTAACTTAAGACAATTTTATTGAACTTGATAAAACAAGACTAGGTATAATAGCTTGAGTTTGGTTAAAGACCATTTAAAATATCTGTATAAAGCTTGTTATCAATTAAATTAAAGTTTTCAAAATGCTTAGAAAAACACGTCTTAGCTTCCAATGTGTTACGTGATTACAAAACACGAAATTTACGAACGACTTGAACTTAGTCATACTTAGAATATTTTACGAATAACGGAATACGCTATGGTGTTTTTTTATTCAACACACGTCATATTATAATTCGTCTAAACGACAGAATATAATAAAAATATAAAATATTTGCCTTATTGAGTTCAAAATGTTGTTTAAGCACGTCATAGCTCACTAAGCTGACAAAGTATATAAACTACATATATAAAAAACATCGAAAAGTTGTTCGTTTTTATTGAATTATTAACAGGTCTAACTTATTTAAAACCATCTTTCTAGCATACATTTAAATGTTAGATAAAAATTCAAATCAACCTAATCACAATAAATGATTAGTTTCTTAAAATTATTCGATTAGAAAGTTAGTTAAATTAGTGTTACGAAACTATCAACATCTAATATTCCCTCAGCATTGACGTCACTCTGCTCACTGCCAAGGCTTCCGCGTCAATGATCTCGCCAGCAACATTGATACACTATAAATATTTCTAATAAATTTTTATATTTTTATTTACTCAAGTTTTTTGTCAATGAGAGTTCAATGTCGTGGAAGAGTGCAAGATATGGTCTGGCAGAGAATATATATCTTCGTTTTTATATTTATGTGTGAATATAAATATAAAAACAGTTTTAACATTTAGTAAATTTTGTAAATAAGTCTGGAATTATTTACAAAATTTCCTAAATGTTAAACACAAATTATATTTGATTTATTAGTACATACTTTTAAAAATCCTTTCCCTTTTTAAGGTCCAAATATCCGACGTATTTTCTCAGAAATGTAAGCATGCAAACAAAAACTTCACAGTATTCAGAGCAGTTAACCAAATCAACCGTTATGCTATTAACGCCGTCCTCACCATTCAAGCAATTAACGGAAAAAAATCCAGACAAAGGTCGTGTTGTATTTAGAAAGTATTTTTATAAATGGTACCGAATATTTAGAAACTTAATAATAAAACTCTATTATTTACATAAGAATGAATAAGGATAAATACTTCTTGACAGTACATATAAAAACAACAATACTTAAAACAAGTTCAGTTATATTCAATTTCGCTCCGCTATCATCCATCCATCTATCCATTCATCCATCCATCCGATTCCCAACCGCACGTATATCTTAAGAATGTCTTGATTGTATTGAGAATGTCTTAGATTTACAGTTTTTTTTGTTTTGCATGTCGTTGTCAGGATAAGGATAGTATGAAATGTTTTTTAAAAATCCATCAAATCCATCCATCCATCGGAATTTTTTATGGTAAATGAGACGTCTAGTTCGACTTACAACACAATTCTTAAAACACTGGAAAAGGTGACATGTTAGAAATAATAAAATTAACATACTTATTTTTTTTCCTTTTCCTAAATAATAAAATTACAATCGTGAGAAGTCGAGTTCAGTAGCTAATTCTTTATACAACATTTTTGCTGAACAAATTAAATGTGAAGAAATAAATATATTTAAATTAAGTTTCAGGACAAAATTGTACAAAAAGATAACAATTCTTAACAGAGTTGTAAAGTAAGTGGATAAATCAAAAGACCCGTCCAACTTCCGACAACTTTCTATGTTACTATAACTCCATCTGAAGCTTTTTGTTCCAAAGGATAACTGTTCCGACCGTCATATAACCATTTATTTTTATGGCACTTTTACTTTTAACATTCCAGGTTTATTTTAGTTTATAATTCAAAGAGTCGGGCCGAAAGTTTTGGGCAATTGTTCCTTGTTTAACCTGAATTATGTTTTTGTTATACATATAAAAAAAATATCGTTGAATAAATAAATAACTGTTTTCACCTAACAACTCTATTTTTCAGGAAGTTGTCTTTGTTTGATAAAGCAGATTTTTTCTTAAATAGAGATTTATCTGCAGATAAAATATAATGAGGCAATCTTGAGGACAAAGAAAACTTGCGACTTTGAATCCATAATCAGAATGAAATTGCGTTTGCATTTGCTGTTAATGACAAAGACAGCGATGACATAGACGAGTGAGTCAGCAGTTACGCAAACTTCACCTGAGACAACACTTGTAAGTTTCACAAGAGAAGCATGTGACGAGACTTGATTATGACTTATGATTAGGTGAGGACGGATCTCATAACTTTTATATAAAATCAATTATTTTTGTTGGACAAAGATCTAATTCTTAAATTTTTTCATGGCTCAAGACTCATTGTTCTATACACAAAAGTAGCTGATAGGTTTTGATATTAAGTTTTTCTGAACGTCATTAGCAATCAATCATCATTGACATCGCCGTAGGTTCTGCACAGTTTTTATGACGCCTTAGATACATCATCTAATGCTAATGAAACTTTTTGCTGCCAATTTTATTGACTCTATAAATGAAAAAGTAAATATTATATGGGATAATCGTTGTCCATTAAAATTTTATTTTTAATATTAAAAATAAATATATAATGAATAAATATATAATGGGCACGATTCTAAATCGTGACTTCTGGGACAGGAAGGATTGCCAGAATTCGAGGGTTAGGATCCTGTCGATATTGATTAATTTTTCTTTATTATTTATTGAAACTGGAATAAGGTAAAAATGGCTTAACATATTTATAGACGCTGACAGATATAAAGAGTTTTAAACACGGTATACCTATACTATAAGGCATAAAAGAAATCGTCTCATTTATGAGTTATATGACGATACTAGTTTAGAACCCAAAATTACTTTACAACAAGGTTTTGTTTAATTACGTAAAGACAAACTGGTTTTTCTGGTCGTTAATGGTGTCTGTCGCCCAAGGACATCTGAATCATGATGTTTTTTTTTGTTATATGTGGGTAGTTGTTGTTGCGTGGTTGGCCTTGCTTGAACCAGTATAAAGTTGAAAGAGTCAATCAGAAAAGGTTTAAGTATTCTATATATAGGAGTCGTTTTGTAAACCACAATCCACCATTTCCTTACCGATCAATGATTCCGGCAGTGAATTAAAATAAAGATTATATCAGTTTTGAGAAGAGTATCCAAACACTATGTACTTTTTTAAATTTAAAAGCGTATTATTTATCACCACCATGGAACATGCACACATCAATCTTTAATCATTTACACAATAATTGAAAACCGTGTGTATGTATGTGTAAAGTTAAGTACCTACATTAAGCCCGGATCCGGTTTCGCTTCTGGTTAAGACTTACGTTTATAAATTTATGTAAATTGCAACAATCACAAATATACATCCAAGCTCGAGTAATCAAGTAATAAAAATAATCCAACGGAATCACATAATAAAAATAGTAGAACTGAAATAAACGAGGCGTTGTCACGAATTATTAGTAATTCATGAAAAATAACAAGTCATAAAGAGGACAAGATAAGACATGTACTGTAGTTACGTTACAAGTCATTACTATTACATAAATGATCTGCTGACATGAGGCAGTAGTGACGTCACGAGCACGACTCCGATGCGTGGTTCCCCGCTGTCTAACGTACGATTATATATATGTCACTGAAGATACGTTGTTTATCGAGATATGAATTACTCAATAATAATACCGTCTATTTCTTTACTTTGTTTTCGAGACATTTTATCTATGATAATTTCATGTAGTTACGACATTTATTTCTATACTCTAGTAATAGAAAAATGATTTTTATGTTAATATTTTATTGTGATCTATCACAATAAATAATAATATAAATACTTTTAACAAATTAACCGTGACCAATTTTTGTTATTATGAAATTATAACCATTCATTTCATTCCCAATAATCAATCTGTGCATTTATAATACCATCTACGGTTGGTTTTAATCTCGGATAGTAGATCGATTATTAATTCCAGCATGAGTCAAAGTTACCATAGATGTTAGCAATATATTTTATTTTCATAAAAACTTTTACTATCTCTTGAACTATAGTCTTGTTATAGTAGGTCACGTGGTCAATTGGTTCAATTACAGAGTCCATATTATTTTATTTGAACACTGGACTCTTGAAATGTTTAGTGAGCAAGGTTACGCCCGCCGTATGGAATATATTACTGGTTTATAATATATACAGATATTAACAAAGAAGTGTGTATAAAGAAACAGTTGACAATATTACGTGAAATATTGCGAGTTAATAATAAAAACAACATTTACATACGTACTGATGGTTTTACAGAGGTATAGCAAAGATTACTTAAATTATGTTAAACCTGTTTTATTAGCGAACACTTTTTATTTACAATCATGAGACAATCGTTTTATGTTCTTAGAGTCTCAATATTTACAAATAAGAAAGAGTAGGTATCTAAAGATATTATATAATCTGTTGAACTTAAATACCATATTTAAGTTAAACAGATTATATTATAAATTGATCAATTGAACTTTACACAGAGATATTCATTTATCTCGAGGTATGCATCCTATATGTAATGTATATATAACGAACAGCACGAAAAGAGATAAAAAAAAATGTTTGCAAGTGATATGTA
This sequence comes from Napeogenes inachia, assembly GCA_959347355.1. NCBI lineage: Eukaryota > Metazoa > Arthropoda > Insecta > Lepidoptera > Nymphalidae > Napeogenes > Napeogenes inachia. The sequence goes on along the minus strand of OY365793.1, from coordinate 16,114,434 downwards.
TATTTGTTTAACTTCTTCCATTATATTACATTTGTAATGATAATACATAATATTGAAATCCAGTCAGAGCTTACAAAACTTAGCCCAGAAATAAAAATCATTATCCTGTTTTTTCTTACATAATACAGCAACCAGCCTACTACATTAAACGGTAGCTAGATTTTCTGCCTACCTCATTATAGCTGCCCTAGATGTATTCAAACACACCAGGTTTAACCTTAATGTCATTTGGTATAATATAGCATGAAAGGCTATAAATCCTTAAGCATTAGGGGTTCAAGCACGCATCGTGCCAAGGCAGTAGGCTCTAGGCATCAGTATGCAGCGAGTGTCGCCACTCTACAGGCGAGGCGCGTCGCCGCACTACGTCATGGCTGTAGCGCGCTGTAGTGCTGCAGGGATGGACTCGGGAGAGATATTATATTAAGTGTCCACACTAATCAAAATTGTTAAATTTTTGGTAGGTTTCGAATTATTGCATGTGCATGAATGTTCGTAAACTGAGCGTACCTACAGCTGCGGAACCTTTCTGTAAATGTAGCGGGGTGGTCTCGATTGGACTTGTCTACATCGATCTCCATAGAGACTTAGACCTTCCGACCATCGCTCAGTACTTCAAGGGGCTTTCCCAAAAGTAATTTGAACGTGCTGAGCGACACCCGAACCCACTGGTGGCTGACGCCGCAGAGTATAGACCACGTAAGACTACTTTAGTCAGAAAAAGAAGACCCAAGTCGGTACTCGTTGACCCCGACGACGCGTTCACAGTAGGTAATAACGTGTACGCGTAGGCATAAGTGACACCACACAACATACAGACTCACACCGTCTGTACCGGTATAGACGAGGTCCCAACTGAGTAAGTGCTCCGTTGCTCCGGCGTTCTGCCGTCGGAGGACGCTAGTGTCCAAATTTCCTTAGCTTCCCTCCTGACTAAACGACGCCCCGAACCGAGGTCCGTGTCTCAATCTGAGACGCCCTCGGGAAGTCGTTCCCCATCTGGCCCCCCCCTTTTAAGGTCGGGTCTCCTGACCCATCCGCTCCCCAGGTGACGCTAACAGGGCCAACGCCAATAACGCCAACGCCAATAGGGCTAACAGCATAAAAAGACAAAAAAAAAAAAATGGACTTGTCTATGACTGATAAAGCCTTGCAAACTTACTAATCTTATCGTACAATTTCGGATGACTTCGTAGGTATAGCCTGCTGTATAAGGGTCCTTGTGTTTTAGGTTAACCTTAGCATATGAAGAGCATCTCAATTTTTTAATCTATGGGTAGGTGGGGTCCAGTGGCTATATACATAATATATACATGATATATAGAGGTAGCTTGTGATATGTATGAACATCTGCGGATGGGATTGCGAATTGGATGGGTTAAACAAGGCTCGAACAGGGAGGGGTTTAGGGTTTACATAATGTTTAGGTGTAGGTAAATGTTCTTATCTTCTATTATTATTATAAAACAAGAAAAGATAGAATATTAATGTCTCTGATATCTATATCTCGGATATGTGAAATTATAGATGTATTAGGCATTTGACTGCAACTTCGATAGGCCTAGTTTCTTTATGGCTCTACCAACTGTCGGAGAAAGATTCACATGAAGAAGCTGTTACAGCTGTATTAGTATCCTGCCGCTTTTTATCTCTATCTGATTCTTAAGAAAGATTTCTATATATGTATAGTGAGTTAAATGAATTCTAATTAATGACTTTTTATTTTATAGTGCTCAATTTGGTTAGTTCTCATATGTTTTTGGAAACAAAAGGAAGTGATGTTCATATGAGGTTAACTGGTGGAGAATACGTTTTAACATTCAGTCCAAGTGATTCCTCATTCCGTCTCCTTTCACAGGTCTTCTGGAAGAGATTTCATTTTGAAATAAGCAGCGCCTTTTTGCAAATCTATGTTAAAGTATGTTTATCTTATAAGTATTCTGTGTGTCCATAAATGTTAAATACATATAACATAATTAAATCTTATAAACCTATCTGACATTTGTAACATCAAATATTAAATATCAAAGCGTTGTAAAAAATATACACCTAAAGAGAAAAACCATCAAGTAATTCGGAGTTTTAGGCCTGTTCGTTTAAAATCAATACAATTCCAAAAATATCAATACTATAAACAGATAATCTCGTGATATAGCAATTAGCACATATTTGTTCTGTGTTTATTTTAACATTAAATATTAATCGGATTGACGTAAGTTTTGATTTGTGTAAAAGTTAGGGCATTTGGCGTTCACCTGCTAACCAATAAACATACACGTATTGCGCACGACAATGTTGTCTGTTTGTTCTATATTTGTAGTTTCAAAGTTAATTTACGATCTATTGAAATTTCATTTATAAGGTGTTAGATGCAAAATGCCAAAGGATGATATGAAAGATTTACGTTTTTATTAGTACAGGAAAAAACAACGAAAATAATACTGAAATATTGGAATAAAAAGCAGCATGAAACAAGGTGTTAATTAATTGTAATTGTTCACAAACTCAAACCACACTCACTATTATGAATTAGATGAAGAATGAATGGAACATCATGTCGGACATCTATCCGTCCACTGTACCTTGATTTAATATAAACCAAGATATTCGGGGAACAAAAATTGGCATCACTAACTAATAACTAAATCAGTAAGTCGCTATTTCTGTTCTCGTAACTCTTTGAAAATCATAAAATTCCTCATTTCTTGAACGATAATATGTTCTAAATAATCTGGTGTTGATTGAAAGGTGACGTTTGAGCTTGACTTAAAATAATGCACATTTTGATCTCTTGGAATATTTCCAACATGGTGTAATATAACAAAGTAAATAGTGGGAACAAATTGAAATCACAAGTATATAATTTAGATTTTTACTACAATAACAATAGTTGTAAAAAAACTGGCCAAGTGCGAATCGGATTCGAGCACGGTTCCGAATTTTTATTATTATATATGTATATATATATTAGTATATTTTTTATTTTAATTTAATTATTTATTTTTAAAGGGAATATATCTAGTCTTGCCATAAATATTGTAACAAAGAAAAAAATGTTTTTTTTTTCAAATTGAAAATAACATTTATTACTTTTACAGTGTATTAGTTTAATACACAAATATAGAACAATTTAAATTATAAAAAGCTTATTCGAAGTGGTGTCCATTGGCTACCATACAGTCTTTTAAACGTTGAGGCCAGTTATCAATAAGCATGCGCTCTTTCTATAGGGAAATTCTTCACTGCCAATCGTATGGATTGTTTTAGGTAGTCCAAATTATCATGGCGTTTAGAGTAAGCTGTCCTCTCTAAAACTGACCATTAGTCATAATCCAGCAGATTAGGATCGGGACTAGACGACGGCCAGTCTTCAGCTCTGGCTCAGTCCGAGACTTTCGCTTCCAAGACCGCGTGGACTGACCTTTATGACCCGGCGCCGAGTCGTGCTGGAAGGGCCATGTTTGGTTATTGAACGTTTTGTTATTAAGGGACTTAACAACCTTCTCAAGAATGGGGTATCTTGATACACTTGTGCCGATGTTTTGATACGTTTTTCACAAAAATATTATATATTATACCCAACCAAACCTTTTGTTCTGTCTATACTGTTCGCCATAACTGAAATAGGATAATGGTCACATTGCACTCGACTGTCGACAAATTGGGAAGCTTCCTTTGATCTTTAAGCATAAATACTGTCATTTTGTTTCTTTAAATGTTGCCCAATTGTAACGAAATTCTCATCCGTAAACAAAAATTTTCTGTGACCTCTCTTTGCATACCGTTTAAACAGTTGTTTCGATTTTACCACCTTATTCATATTTAATTTATCAGTTAAGAAATGACCAGTGCGTCTCTTATAGGCTGCAAGTCCTAAGTCATCATTAGTAATAGAGTTCCGTTTCTAAGCTGTCGTACAATATTTAACATTTAAAATAATAGTAATATTAAGTGCACGTCAGTCCGACCCTGTGTGCAATCAGCACAAATTCCCGTCGCGTACGGAGGAAGGACGGAGGGGCTGATGCGTTCTAGTAAATCGTGATCCGAAACTTCTCCCTCCCCCGACACTCGACCTCCTCACTGTGATACCGCTATACGTGATATCCATAATCACAATTGGGTGTTTTAATTGCGCTTCTTTGAGAAGATTTAAAGTGTGGCCAAGAGTTAAGTTTTTAAATGTTTACATGTTAAATATCTTATCGTTTTATGTATACTTTTCAAGTTGTGTTTTTGTTTAAAGGTTGTGAAATTTTAACACATTATAGATATATCTATGCAATAGACAGTTTCAGAATAAAACCCAAGGATATTGGCAACACTGTCACGTAACGCATAGTGCATAAATAAAATCTGCATAATAATGGAGTAGGTATGCGAGTGCATACATGAGTTGCACTTGAAGATTGTAAGTGAAGTGTTAGTTGCATAACATTAAATAACCCCTATTTTAACAACTCATTTTGACACTATTAACAACCACGTTAGACCAAATTAAAGAATGAAATAAACATTTAAAACTTAGTAACAAAAACTTACCAGGTATTTGTAATAGCTTACAAAAGTGACATATCCATTAGTTCCAATTAGTTAGTTGTTATTTTTTATCTAGGCATGCAATTAGCAACTGTAAAGGCATCTCCACACCTCACGCGTGAGCGGGTTTCGATGAGTCCCACGCGGCGACACGCTCGGCGAGTCAAGCGCGAATATGCGCTTTCTAAAGACACGCTCATGAGTGTGACGAATATCTAGCAGATGCTCTTATCGTTCTCGTTTGGTAACTTGATTGCAGTCATTAAAGTTTTTCGTCTGTAACGCAGTAAAATAAAATACAATTTATAATAACTGAGATGTATTAAAAATGGGTTTTTAAGCATGTTTGATAACTGTCTGACAACTTACTGTGAAATTTACGATGTTTATTCAATTGCAACAGAACAACCGCAGCAATATAATATTATTTCTTCCTCAATTGAGGACAGTTAACGCAGTAAATTTATTTAAAAATATTATTTACGACTTTGGTTACACTTATCTGGCAGCAAGAGGAAAACATAACAAACAGTTATATTTATTTGCAGTGTATATCTTTACGCGTTCTTACTTTATTGACAAAAGTAATAAGCATACAGACAGTCACGCCAAATCAACATCTTTTGGAACCCTTTAAAGAATATTTTAATATACAATTGTCTTTAAAATATTTCATTATTTTGAACTACTTTTGTAGCAAATAAAACTTAGCGGTTTAAAAGCGAGTTTCGAAGCGTGAAAAAAAACAAAGGATATTAAAAATGAGGCGATTCGAATGCGAGTCACGGTACCGGCGAACGGAACGGTCACGCGCGACGGACGAGCGGCGTCACGCAACGTGACGCTCGTCACGCGTCGCGGCGTCGCCGGTCAATGTGAACATGCCTTAAAATTTGCATAAAGCCTTATTTTTATTGGCTTTTAGAATATAACAAATACAAATAAACATTAAGTATATAACTTGAATATAAATGGAATTTAGCTCACATTCTTATAAATATAAGAACCCTCAGTAACTTTCGTTTATTTGTCGTCATCATATTATACAAATGAATCCGAGTCGTCACCGCGTAACAATTTGGACGCAATGTGTCGAGGAATGCGAGGGACAAATATTAGCGTTGATAACGTTCATCATTGATAAGATAACGATACACATAGTAATTGGACAAACAAAATATTCATACATACAAATACAAGTGTATTACATGGATTATTAGTCACATTCTTTAAATACGCTTTATTGGAAGAGGCACTTCCTAAACTTTCAAGCTACAGGTACAGGGTACTTATTCCACAAACGGATACCTACTAGCGACGAGACAGATCTGTATGCACAGCTACGGTATCTCGAGAACTGCCATGCTGGCACTGCGCCATGACAACGAACAGTTTGATTACCTTATATCCTTCTAGACTTTTGGCTCGTGGTATGGCCATATACAAAATCATTAAAGTTATATTTACATGCAATCAAATTATCCAATGATATTCTAGCATTTATGACATAAGTCAAGTCACACGTTATAACAAATAAACGATTTTAAACAAGATTAAAGTTCGAATGGACTTTCCCAACCACATCGTACTTAAAAGCACAAAGCACGTAGGAGTTATAGTCGTGCGAGAGGCGTAGGAAATAAAAAAGAAAGTCTGAGTACCGTACATCGACCCACATGCGAGAGCGAGGCGGAGTAAAAACGAAATTGAAAAATGTTATAACACAAGGAAAAAAGTCAGTGATGTTTATTTAATTGTTGATGGATTGGTTTATCTTGTAAGAACTTTGTAAATGTTTTTTTCATGATATAAGAAAGATAAATAACCACGCATGTGGGTATAACACAAATATATCAATCTGTAGAATGTACATACCATGCTATTTTGATTGTTTTAATATTAACATTGATTACATAGGATTTTTGGTTTGTTAATTGAAATATCATCCTTAACGGCTTGAACATTTAAAACGTTGGATAATTCCACGAATCTCTGTACATTAAAAAATTAAATCCAGACTGAAAACATAAATTAATGTCTATATTCCAAAAACATATTGAAATTCTTAGAATTTTAATATTTCTTAAAATTCGTAACGATAGTCGTTATCGAAGTATCGAAGTATTTATAACCTTTCTTTTATATTTTAATTTATTTTAATGTCCCACTGTTATTTTTGGATAGATGATGTTAGACAGCTCTGTTAATCGTTACGTATGAAAATTAAACACCGCCTCAGACAATGGGACGTTTGTTAGTATGTGGCAAGTGGCCGCAGGGTCACAACAACTCGTTACGTGCGCGACGTTCAACGAGGCCGCTGCGCCCGCGCACCGGCTACGTGACTTCAGACAGGGCTGACACTTAACTTGTACTAATTTTATTATTGCCTAAGAATTGCATACCTAATAGTACACAAATAAACTATAAAAACAATTAAAAAAAACTTATTTAAAACAGTTTCTTTAATCAGAAGATACAAAAGGTCTGAATTTAACGAAAAGAATTATTTTTTCGAAATGTTTTTTTTATCATTAACTCAACAGCCGTAAATACACAAACCCTAAAGTAATATTTATTCGTATTTATAGCACTCTACATACTACAATTATAAGATATGGAACTTCATTAAAGAATATTCCTATTAAAGATAAGTTGAATTAAAATTTCAAGAAGCAGCCAACCCTAAATGCAAGCAGAGCACGGGTTCATTGCCCCCAACGTGACGCAAGCTCAACAACTTTCTAACCACGCCAGCGACGTCAGCCAAGCACGGAGTAAGGCCGGTCGTTCTACCTTCACTTAAAGCTTTAAATACCACTCCCAAGGGTAAACTGGGTATTTCTAAAAAAAACAGTGTGAATATTTACACATAAAATATATTTCTATACATGTGTTTAGTTTAAATTTTTGTTTGTTTGTTTATTCAGACGATAACCGTACGATCCGCACATTGATTATGAATTTAAGGTATTTATGTATGATGTGTTTATCATTTCATAACACCTACTTGAAGTTATTAAAGAGTGTTGTAGACATTCTTTATGTTTCATTATTCAATCATGAAATAAAAAAGCATCGTGGATGAAGGGCTAGCCGTACCCACGACTCCGCCAATAAGGCGAGGAAGGAGCGCCGCGGGGTTTTTAGTGGGTACACCGTATTCGGGAGTCCCACACACGCCCCTCGCTTCCCCCGCGAGGGGTACGGTGCGTAAAGCATTTTCCCCGCGGAAACAAAAAAAAAAAAAATAAAAAAAATAAAAAAAAAAAAAAAAAAAAAAAGCAGTCAAATGAAAGTATTTATGAGAATATTTTACAAATCCGTTTTATGTATATTTTTAAGCTATTGAGATATTTCAAATATTTGTTTAATATTTTTATGTATAGAACACATATCGTTTTCTTTATTTAACGTAGACTTATACGGACCTTTTATCGAGACATAAAGTAGTTAATATTTATTTTAATTAAAGGACATATTCTGTTTCAATCATAAACTTAAAATACATAGAAATACATACAGCTTGTACAATTATTATTACGCACTATGCTATAATTACTTTAGTGGTAAAACCTTTCTCTTTAAATTTATTGACTTTAAATAGGTTTAATTATTTTTGTCGTCATAACCAACATACAAAGGGCCGCGTAACTGAACCCAAATATCATTATTTCATACATATTAAAGTAACCGCAGGTCTCGTTTAAATGGACGCAGAAGTAGGGTAACTATCGTATAACCGCAGCTGTTAACAGTTTATTAGTAAAATTAAATCTGAGCAAATCAGTTTATTTTCGACTCAACACTGACACAGAGTGGTATGTAAAAATTTCTGCAGAAAAGAAATATATTATTAAGTATTATCTGCATGAGGAAAAGTACATATATTCACGTAAATTAATTCACCACCAGTTGTGTTAAAAGTACAACATATTATTAAATTATAATTAATTTACAACAGATGCTCTTTCCTACGTTAGCATATTATGGTAAGCCGAGTGACAGTTCTGGGTTCGACGCCCGGCCTTAGCCCACTTGAGTGACGTGAAGGGGCTATGAGCTCCCCACTAAACGCCGCTCGAACCACTTGCTCTGCAATAAGGTCACGCTTGTTGCCCACATATGTATTACATACCGTCGTTTTTTGTCGCTACCAATGTATGTCACATGCGAATTTTTGTTCTTATATAATATTTATTACGATAACCCGGTTGTAAGAAGTATGACCTGGTTGTTTAAACAACTTCTGGAAAATGTTTAACCCCTGTTTGGGCGCCACTCATGCAACAGACGTTAGAACCTTTTCAATTTAATTATTTAACTTTTATTTTTGAATGAACATCAGAACATCTTTCAACTATTAACTTTTAAATCACAAATCTTTCAAATAGTGTGAAACGCGTATTACGTCAACTTTGAAACCTGTCAATGAATACATAAACACACGAAATCTCAGCTAATAAGTTTAGCATCGTTTAAGTTTCATAACGTTTAGGATTTCACAGTATATTTCGTAATCAGCCGAGACATAGTCAAAGGCAGTAAGTAATAGAATCATAAATATATATTTTTGGAGAGTAGACGGCTAAAGAGCAGACGTTACACTTGACGTAAGTGATGTCTCTAAAAAACTTTTGCATAAAAATTGATTTTTTTCCGCACCCATGCGGGTACTAGGACAGTTAAATTAATCTCTTTTGTGAAAGTATGATACTACTCCAGTAGATGCATTCATATCGGTGGGGGGTGCCATAAAGTGACTAGGTATAGCTAGAGGAAAGCAGTTGTTGCCGAATTTAATATTACATATAAAACTTAAAGGTGATAACGTTAAAAGCCATGACAATTGAATTGAATGAAAACAAACAATATGTGTACTTGTTATGTTTTGACAAATAAATAAAATAAAAAATTATGTTGCAGTCATTAAATTATTATCAGATTCACATTCTCGTGTCATTCATAGCGAATTATATAGATTCTAGAACATACTACAGCTCAACTTTGCAATGTTAAATCATAATATAATATTCACGGAACTACCTACGAGTAAATAATCTATAATTAATTATAAACCGACTAGTTAAAATATGTTTCAATACATTAAATATCCATCGGTATTCTGCACATGACTTGTGAGATTATATCGATAAAAGAATTGGTCTCCGTAATACATTTTTCTCGTTCATTAAATAATTACTTAAATATATTATAATAATGTAGAACCATGTATAGCTTGTATACTGCAAAGTTAGACACATTGGTTAGGATTTTCGAAAGAAGCCTAATAGAAGTCACAACCATCCCGATAAATACGATCACATATAGAATGCTTAATTCACCGAGACGGACAGCGATACGGTAGCTCAATTAGTAGAGCGACGGGATGGTTTCCCAGAGGTCGCTGGTTCGAATCTCTGCCCGTATCGGCTTATTGTTCATTCTATATTTATATAAATTTATAGTATAATATTTGAAATTCATAATATTCAAGATTATATTACTATTAATATAATCTTGAATATTATGAATTTCAAATTGCTTACGCATAACTGATTATTTTTTTTCGAACGTTTATAAGATATCAGATATTTATATAACAAAGATTGTAGTTTTAATTCACCTAAGTAATTAATATTTTAATTATTCGTTATATAACCTTATAGATATTCTGTTATTGCAATTATGTTATCTAGAAATATGTGACGATAAATAACGACAGTTTGTTAACGTCGTAGCTGGCATACCGATCAAATACTTGTTCTATACGAAGCTTATCATTCCGGTCTGCCTTTATAATTCAGCTACCAAGGTATATAAATATATACCTACATATTTGGTAAGTCAAATGTTAATCATATATTAATTATATCGAATCTCTCTCGAGTTGAGTTCATATTTGGTACACGATTAACAGAAAATATTTTTAGCATAATATATACTTGCACATGTTGCTTTACTATAAACTCTTCAAAAGTTTAATAGCAGTTTTAGTACAAAACAATATTATTATGAATGTTTAAAGTAAAAACTTGTATATGTATGTATATGTAAGAGCCTCATAGTAGCCTCATGTAGCCTCGTGATGTGTATTTAGTTATTCCTCGCTTTAATTGATTGCGTATTTTTTCTCACATATCAATTATGATTTACTCAATAGTATACAAAAAAGAGTATGCATGGAGTTCCTTGTTGGTTCTTTTCAATGGACCTACCTTTGGAACCGTGCAAGTAGAGTGTGACGTTTCATAAGTGCAATGTATGTATATTGGAAATTAAAAAAATCTTTGTTGATTTTGACTTTATAATGAAAAGAATATGATTATGACTTTGGTTGACAAGTCTTCTTATACTTATTAGGGAAAACGACTTTGCTTACGGAGGTTTTGCTTGGAATATACAAATAATTTTCCATATTTTTTATTAACCATATCTGGTTTCAAGTCCATGAGACATCAGTATCCAATTTATCAAGTGCTAGGTGAAAAGGCTGTTAGTGAGCCAGTGCTTCCATCTGATTTCTGGACTCTTAGTGTCTATTTTTGTGGTAAAATAGTGCGCTGTAGATTGTATAATGAAATGGGCTCATAACGTCTAATTGAATTGTACATTTCAATGGACTGTTAATTTAAAAGTAGGCAGACATGTGAGTCATACATTGACCTTGGTAAAGACAAAGAGTACAGGACTGATGAATAGTTACGAAGCCCACACGTTGTGATAAGTTAGGATATTATGAAGGTAATATAATGGAGGCTGTTTTAAATTGTATTTAACCATGTTAAGCTTTATTGTATTTACTGTTAATAAAAAACCCAATAGGTTATTTAGATACATAATGTTAACCATGTTAAGCTTATTATTTATATATATTTTTAATTGCTAAAAAGAAATATAATAGAATAATTAGGTACATCATATCTTAAATACATAAGTATCGTATATAAACAAAAGGATAATCGAGCAGTTGATCACTCTGGTATTATTAGGTACGTCACACATACATTTAAAAAATGCCGGATACAACACCGATCTAGATAATGATATATTTATAATTGAAACTATATATCTACTAACGAAAGAAGTCTCAAACACCAGAAACGATGGTAACATTAGTAAAACGAATAGTATTGCAATGGTGATAAAAGTATACCTAAACAGGCAGCCAGTTGTGTTTGGCATTCAAATTAGCGAACAACAATGATAACAATTGCGAATTAAAAGCGACTCCGTATTCACAACAGGCGTGTATCAATAGCTTTAATATAAAGGATGTTCAATGAGAGGATAAAATAAGAAATTATGACCTTGGAAATACGTTAGAACCTTCAGTAGTTTTTTCAGAAATATTAAACGAGTGAATTATTGCTTTTAAAAATAGTTTTCACAAATTTCGAGATTTACTTATAATTTTCTTTATTACCACAGTATGGATGGTGTAATAAAAACTTAGAAATATGGGGAGAATAAGAAAAATACCTTGAGTGTATCTCGAAATTTCAATTATTTTTTACTAACAAAAAATAAACACTGAGACCGCAATAAGTAACTTCAAACAGCGGCTTCTGTGGAGGTTCCAATATTTGTCTTGTCATACTTTACAGCGTGGACTCAAACACATTAAGTATATTTACGGTAGTTGAAGAGTGGTCAGATCTTTAAGTAAATACACCTACGATTTGAGAGAATTCTATTATTATTATAACTACCATTGGCTACATTAGCATTTACAATGAATATAATAGTTTGTTTTATTATGTAACGATTATTTAAATGAATACAATTTTAGAAATCCCATGTAGGTATAAACAATACACACCTGATACAAAACACTAGTAAAGTCTCCATAATGCTATGCATTTTATCTCACTTCGTGTGGACATACTATATATTAATATGTATTTAACTATAATTTATTGTAACCGTTTATTATCGTATTGAGTATATGTATCTATATGTACACACACACACACATGTATATAGATATATATATAAGCGATGCTTATTAAGTACTTACTTTTACTTATAGTTGAATACAACAAAAAAAGTCGGTATGGATATCTGTCTGTTGTTAGAAATCGTTAAAAGGAATACTCGAATACATAAGAATTTAGGGACTTCCCCGACTTTTATTATGTCATGTGTTAAAAATAAAAGGCGTAAGCATGTATATTAAATTATAGTCTGCATGTACATATTGAAAATGATTTACTTGGAATTCTTAATTAGTGGTTGATTTTAGTCATCGTCGTGGTTTAGCTGACGAACGTCATAAAGATGATGTTTGCCAGATGATTTTATATTCATTCTAACTCCAAAATAAATATTAACACATTGTGCTGAATAAAACATACAATTGTTTTAGTCAGCAAAATGTTTAAATATCAATCATTCTTAGAATAATATAAATAATAAAGTCTTAAAATAAATGTAGTATTTTCGAATGAATGGTTATCAAAACAAAGGCTTCATGCTTCAATGCATCATCGTAATTTTTTCCAGTACCAAGATTGGCGAATGTCAATGCCAAGGTCAGCTGGCGATAAGGACTTCGTTACGGAGCATGTTTAATTGCATTCCAGCGCTATCGGTTGCATCATTGCAAGTGCAATTTCAACGTGATAGGGTCATTTCGCCTGTTTGCGTCCATCGCCAGTTTGCGTCCATTCGACGGCTATCCTTTCATAAAATACTCGAAAATAAGTTCATGAACTTTCTAACAAAACCAAATGTAATTTCTGCCAATACCTCAATATATAGGAGATACACAGTCATAAACAAAATTTCCTTGAGCGCAATCCTTCCCTTTAAAAAAAAATAATTTATCTGAGCCACGGGACAAAAGACTGCGAATGTCTTAAATGTTAGTAAAAAAATAGTGAGCAGCAACACCACTCACGGTTAGTTTTACATTGTTTTATGTGAAGTTAAGGATACATAGATGTTTCTATGCCTTAATAACAAAGAAAGGAAAAACATAATTATGAATTTACTTAAGTTTTTTAATTGTTGACAGTTAAAATAAGGTGGACGCAAACTAGTACATACAAATTTTAAAAATTCCACTTTGCGTCCGCAGTGGACGCGAATTTTATGACCTATTATTTAGGACAGACCAGATTGCGTCCACCTTTGTTTTCTTGTTATCTATTTATAAAAGTAATTAAAAATGTAGAGCTTATTTAAATTTAATAAAATTGTATATACCTACGATCAATAATATCTTAATGTAATTATAATAAAAAAAATTAACGTAATTTATTAACGGCTCCTGATTGAACAAATTAGAAATTGTGAAATCACAGTGTATCAAGGTGCAACTCTAAAACTCATGACATGAATAAAAATGATTTTGCCTATACACCTTTTTTACAGTTACCTGTAGTTTAGTTCAATAGTGTCTTCAGATGAAGTTCTTATTTTACCACTAGAAGATATGGCAACTCACCAAGTCTTGAGAAAACTAAGCAACAAATATCAAAACCCCCTCCGACTGCTATTATTCATTTAGCATCAACTGTTTCACCATCTATTTCACCTACAGAAAAGCCTCCTAGTTTACAATCATCTTCATTATTTATTCAAGGCATTTCACATTCAGAAACCTTTGATCCATTTAAAACCCACCTGATGTTGGCTGAAATTTTTAGCATAGCAAGAAAATTTAATCAAAGAACTCCAGCGGCCATATCTTCGTCTGCATCGAGAAAGTATTATGAACATAAAGAGCAGATGGAGAAAAAAAACAAAGCAGTAAGAAAAAGAAATTAAGAACGAATAGTGAAAAAAAACTTCAAGGAACTGCTCCAAAACGTAGGAAAAAGACACTTCCTGTTAAAGTCACAGTAGATACTGATACTCTGAAAAGAAAATTTACCAGCCGTGGATAGCACAAAGTGTGCTGAATGTAATGACATACTTATATCAGATGTAGATGAAGACGGCGAAGAAAACATTGGCTGTGACAAGTATATAAGATGATATATTTGTTATTAAAAATATTTTAAAATTTAATTAGTTAAATATTTAGACATAAAACCATAAATTGTTAAAATCTAATCTTTCTGAATAATAATTAATAAAAATCTCCCCCACATTCTATATATAAGTTGGTGGACGCAAACTGGACATGAGTGGACGCAATTTAGATTTTATGGACGCAAACTGGGTAAATCGCCCAAATCTGATATTTATCACTTTTATAGTTAAATCGTTATATCTTTCCACCAAAACTTTAAATGATTATAAAAAAGACTATATTATTAACACTGTACATACGTTTTTATTCAAAACTAGTGCTAAATCATTTTTATTTTCTCTTTCAAAGTCAGCAACTCCACTAAATGGACGCAAACAGGCGAAATGACCCTATTAGACAGTTTTATTCAATTCAATTGTCATTTGACTGGTCATCGTGCTATGATGCACAAGTCAGTAATAAAACATATCGTAATAATAAAACGTATCATAATCGTATCATAATATGTCGTAAGTTCATGCATTCCTCACGGTTTTAGTTTCGATACGCATGCATGCATGCAGCACTGTTCCAACTAATTCTCATGCTATAAGATTTATACAGAATGTTGTTGTGTTTTAGTTATACAATAAAAAAGAAACATTCTTCCCACAGTCAATAAAATGAAATATTATTCTGAATTATAGAACAATTGCATGAAATTATAAGTAATTGATACTTATAATTTCATGCAATGGAAACTTTATAGATTTCTTTATATGGATCATTCATGTTTCACCCTATAACAAAATTACAATAAGACGAAATTATTCCCGCGATATCACTCACGTAAATATATATAGAAATAACTAAAATATTGCAAATTCAACATGTATGTTGTAAACTAGAATTTATAGAGAGGATACGCAGACTGATCCAGTGTCGTAGAGGATATTGCAGTGGAAGCAAAAACGATGGCAGACGAGATTGGAATCGTGACTCGGGTGTGAAAAGCCAATTATAATCAAATCGGAAGTGGTTTTGGATGCATGCGGTCAGAGCTTGGAAGAGCGTCTCGTATCCGTTGGATGTTTACTGAATCTATAATCTATTGTCTATCAACTTAACATTATTGTGAAGTTAGGCAACATTTGTACATATCGATACATAATTTCTGAGAAATAAAATGCATTTAGCTTTATTATATATAAAATAGAAAATATGTTTTCTGAACGCAGATATAAATAAAGTAGATCTATAAGGATAATAGAAGTCTAATAACTTTACATTAAATTATAATTCTTGAGTTTTATAAACATAACTATTCATTAATAGGTTAAGGAAACTTAACTAAATGCAATACAAAATCAGTTCTTCGAATGCCAGGCCGTAATAAAAATAGCCACATTTTAAATTCTTGGCAACAGTGCCAGATATGGACAGGGGTTAGACTGATAGGGTTATTGCCTCCGAAAATGACCTTAAAATAAAAGAATTCTCCTAGAATCATATCATTTGCGATAATTGGAACTAACGCTTTTATATACATCCGTATTATTAATTATATAGGTACATACTTTCAAATTTATTTAACTGTAATAACGCGAGAAGATCCCTTTTCATTTTATACTAATATTACAAAAAGTAGTTTATATTTTTTTAAGTTTGTATATGGAAGATTATTCGGAATATTGACCAATTTCAAAAAATCTTTTACAAATATTCTATATTTAAATGAACCTTTAATGTAGACGTGGTTGTTTTAAGTCGATTAAATCTTGACCAAATTTGTAAGAGAAACATAAAGGAATACCGACGAATGCGTTTCTTACAGACCCTGTCTTCTGTGGTCCGATGACCGGAAAAATGTATTATTCTATTTTCAAATTTTCTATCGTATTTATTATTTGATTTTATTGCAATGCTAACAATAGCTGTGCGTTCATCAAACAAATATTATAATCTAGTGCGGCGTCTCCTTATCTTCAATCAAGTACGTAGTCGCAATACTGAGTTGCTATTAGTATGCTCAGGCGCATCCCACCACCGATTACCATTGTTTACCACTCTGAATAAAAGATTATATTAAGAAGGATAAAACAAATAAAGGTACTAAAACTGCAAATAATATACCAACAAAAACATTTATAAGATAAATTTAAATAACAAGTTAAGGTTTTTTAGAAAAACAGAAACAAGACAAAAGGTTAGAAATCCCTGAAATTACGGAAAAAAAAGTCGAAACTTGTATAAACAGGGGTAGCACGTGACGTGGTTTCCACGCGGGTCACATTGCTGGGAGAGAATACTCATTACTCGCCCAACGTGACCCCCGAGCGTGACCTCGTGGGAAACCAAGCTTGAGTGGAATGGAATGAGGAAAGATTCCGTATACTGTTTTTTTTAATCACCAAAAATGATACTACAAAAACAGTGTGAATTCTACTCTTTAAAAACTTTATGTTCCTAATTATTTTTTGCTAGAGGTTATAAAAAGCCAAATATATATAAGTTTTGTATTAGTCCAAGGATCTCTGAGATAAGTTTGGAAGGGTCGTGCTACCGCATATCGTATACAGAATTGGGCGCTAAACTGCCACGAAAATTCCACCGGCGTCCTAGCGCTTGTACCTGAATACATTTACGAAGGAATACATAAACCTTTTATTGTTTTTTATTCGAATTTTAAAATACTCAGTTAATTTTTAATGCAAAGTTTTGGTAAATCATACAAGTCTTTAACAATGTCAAACTATTGTTATAGAATTGGATACCAAACGTGCTTTTTGATCACTTCAACAAAGTTTCTTGAGCATCAGAGACATTACAAATGGCTTAGGTTTAAGAAAGATGTAGAAAGT
The DNA here is from genome assembly GCA_959347355.1 of Napeogenes inachia. Lineage (NCBI taxonomy): Eukaryota > Metazoa > Arthropoda > Insecta > Lepidoptera > Nymphalidae > Napeogenes > Napeogenes inachia. Next base: position 16,097,073 of record OY365793.1, on the reverse strand, counting down.
AGATTAGGAACTCTGAAGAGTTCCAAAGTGATGTGATTGAAAGTCCAATGAGACCGCACTGCGGATAAACGCAAAGCATATCAGTTATAGATGAACATTTCTATACAAAATGAATAAGAGTCTTAAAATACTATACAGTCATTTAAGGGGATAAAAGCTAATTGTAAATCTTAGTACTTGTAACAAGAGAATCAGTAAAACTCAAAGATAAAGGAGCCAAAGTGTCACAGACAAATCAAAGATGTCTGAATTATTACTTATTTCAGAGTGCATTATAATTTGTTTATTTGTATGATATCTGTATCAGTACCTATACTTCGCTTGGTTCAATTATACACCTTTTACTTTAATTATTTATAATTTTAAAGTGTTAAGATACAGTATTTAATAGACAGATCTCAATTATGCTTCTTGACAGTATTAAAATTTAAATAGTAAATAAAATGACAACAACTTCAATATTTCAGTTACATTAGAGAATTATACATTGCAGATTTTCTTATCAATCATTAGGCAATGATCGAAATCGTATCAAAAATGGTACATGCTATAAGGGACTTTATGATGGATACTATTAAGAGCAAGTTGAATACGTCTAAGTAATCATTATATTATTTAAATTTCTTGTAACCTAGATAATTCTAGATGAAACCAATTTAAGTATAATGTCAAATTAATCTTCACAAGTGTAAAAAAAGTGATAGCACCAAATCTCAACACTTACATTTAATCTAGTCCAAATATTAACTCGTTGCCAAATAATAAATCAATAACCTCTACAGTCCAAAACACTTTGGCAATGTATCAAATGCATCACTGACTCATTGAGCCAAAAATATTTCCCTTTTCACTTACATCCAATATTACGACTCACTCTAACCCCTAGAACTAAAAAGGATGGAGAATGCTCCTAAATAAGAAAGCTATCGCGAAGGGCTTCAATATGACGTTAATTTCATTCAGAAACCTGCGTCTGCACATCGTCAGCGCTATGCCCTTATATGGTCACGAGGGGGAAATAGCTTGTGCCAATTAGATATCAATAAACGTTGTTTACACTTCTATTTTTGTAGATGTGGATTTAACACTATTGTTTATATAGGAATAACAGTATATTCTATTAAGATGAGTTACTAACTAACAATGCTATTGTAAGTTTCAGTTTTTTTTTCTGTATATGTTAAATAAGTACAGATTTACCAGCGCAAAAAAAATAGATTAGATAAAAAATTGATCTAGAATTGTAATTTAATTTATGAATGTATTTTATATTATACACTCCAAATGAAAATGTCAGGAGAGCATATTTTGATCCCACACTTGTCAAAATAAGACCTTTTGGAAAACCCCTTATGTATAAACATCCCTATTTAAATCATGGGATGCAATTTTCAACTAATCGAATAGAAAAATTAATAAATATAACTCCACCTTACTTTTACTACAACTTACTTATTCCGAGGCGATGAATTGCTAAGAGGTTTTGTTGAGTGTTTTGCTATAATTTTAATTCATTCATAATCGTTATGTATCAAAATAAATTGAACAAGTTTTTATTAACATCGAACGGATATCAGACAAGAATAGCTTGGAGGCACGCCAAGCGCAAGCGTACGGAAGCGGACGTGACGTCAGGCGATAGGGAAAATAACTACACTTACCTTATCACCAACTCAAGGTGTTATATTCATTTACATGTATATGGTTTAACGATATATATGTGACTAACACATTATTATAAACAAAGTATAAATAATTGTTTTTGTAGTAGGTATTCCTTTACAAAATAAATAAATATTTGACGTTATGTTACTTACGTTACGTTAAATCCTTATAACATTACACATACATTGTAAAAAATATATGTATATATGTAAAAAAAAATAAACGCTGTGTTCGTAACATATACTCGTATATATAATATATTAGCAATGCCAATTTCGTACATCAATTTTTTTTTATTTTAAATAGGTAACAAAACAATAGTTTTTGAAACAGTTGTCTGTTTTTTTGTTCGGGCACCACAAAAAACTAGACGGATTTTTGTTAAGTTAATTGGTAAAATATATACTTAAAAATTTGCAAACTCTTTAAAAAATGTAGATGTACCTACTTATACATGACAGATGGCTTATTACTATTAGGGAGCAACTATTAGTATTATTATGTATGTATATGTATAATAAAAAATACAAGTGCATCTGTTCACTTGATCATATAAAAATATTGATCGAACTGACTAAATGAGGTCACAATCAAAACATTTAGATATTTTGACAATATAGTACATATCCAGGAACTAATAGTTTGCTCTATAATCAAATTAAAAAATATGTTTGATCATCATATAACAAATATTGCAATAATATATAAGCCTCCTTACCTTAGTTATGACAAATAATAAAGATCACATTAAAAACCAATTCAAGGTTATATTGTCTTCGAGCAGAGCCGCGAGAAAACCTAGTATACAAAGCCTTCTAAGACATGCAAACATGTAATAAAAAAACAAGAACCCGTGTACACAGGTACCTACGAGCACCGAACCGGTTCAGTCACGAGAACTAATAGCAGGATACGAGGGTGGGAGGCTGGATAACGGTATACTGGTGAGAAGTTCAAAAGATGTTCCCCAAATACTATTGTATAATATTTTGAGAACAATGCCAACAACTCAAACTACAACTCGACAATACAATTACACCTGCATTCGTAAAACTTTGAAGGTAAATAGAGTTTTGTATTTAAACTTTCGTGAACCATGATGATTATTAAATGTATATTTACCCGGATGTAATCATGTAATTTTTAATCGGATTTTACCCGGCTACTTTCGAAACCATTCGGGGTTCCTCTTCATGAGCTCGAAGCATGGCGGACTCGCGGCGTGAACCGCCATTCACGTCGGTCAAATTCCGATTAAGAATTACATGATTATAGCCGGGTAAGGACGCAGCAAATAGAATTGTATTGATTTCTTAATAGTGATTTATTTCATTGCTAACAAGTAGTGGAATTGGTAAATTACAAACAAACAAGTCGAAATAGATAACCCTTCTCTATATAACACAATCCGAAACAAATAAAACATACTTTGTATTTATGGTTTGTAAAATAAATGGAAATTAAAGAGGACAGTCACTTTACTGTTCAAGTCATATACAAACAAACAGAATTTTCATACACGTCTTGACATATGGTCTGAGGACTGGTATAACGGTACATTGCATCGGAGACGAAAGACTACAAAGATGCAAGAAACCTCATCTGCGCATACCTTTAAAACTACGCACGGTATATTAGAGATTTGAAATAAGTATAGTATTTTACAACTAACAAGAAATATTAGTTCTTTTGTGATTAAGCCGCGACGTTTAAATTTTTTTTTTTTAAATAAACAATAACATCAGAAAAAACTGTAGTTACTGGAATATCGATCGACAAATCGAATCGAATATTTTATCCAGACCGATGGTTTTTAATTGTTAACAAATTTTCTTACAAGTGGTTTGTAGCAAGGGAATACAATAACGTATTAGTCTTAAAAATATACCTTGACAAGAAAAAAATATATTCTTTCTTAGATACTACAAACGCATTTAAAAACAATTATGGAGTATAAAAAATAACAAAACGCGAACTAAAATAAAATTACGTAGTGATGCCTCCTGTGAGGATTGAACTCACGACCCCTGGTTTACGAGACCAGTGCTCTACCACTGAGCTAAAGAGGCGATAGAGGAACGCGCCAAATAGTACGCCATACATCGTAACCTATAGTTATCATTAAGAGTTATCACAAAATATTAAATTGATAAGTGTTAAAATGAAATAAACCATTAACCTCCATCGTATCATTTGAAAGTTATTTAAAATATATATACATTAAACACAAATAATAATTTGTTTTTTTTAATATGTATTAAACGATATTTTACTGATGTTTCCAAAATTTAACATTGCTTTACACTTAAACAAAATAATTTATCTATCAATGGTACTTACCTAATGTCGCTGGTATTATCTGAAAATGAAGAGCAATCCTTTTGTTTTATATTATTCTATAAATTTGTAGCTAAACTTAAAATCTGTTTAAAACTAGATCTCATGGCAGCGTCATAGATAAAAGGATTAGAGAAGTTAGTAAACAAACACAGTTAAAAAAATCTGCAAAAATATTGCCGAAACCCGGGATCGAACCAGGGACCTTTAGATCTTCAGTCTAACGCTCTCCCAACTGAGCTATTTCGGCTGATGAACTACATAACAAAATACACCTACACATAACTTACGACTCGTTTTATAATGTTACTATATTTATAACGCAATTTAAAAATATCTAGTTTGCAAGATGAATACATTTTGCATAAAATACAAGGATTAGATTTACGTAGATTTTTAAAATATATACAAACTTTTGCATTCCTCAAATGACAACTGTGCCATCTGTGTTTCTAGTTAGTAACTTAAATGATATACGGGTTACATGAAAAGATAGACACAAATATTTATAGATGGCGTTGTCTGACATTAAAATATTAAATACATACAGTATTATTAGATTTATTTTTCTAGACCAAGATTCATGTTACTTTAACAGTTTAAGTCTACATACATACAATAATGGATTATGATATTAAAGGTATGTTTCTAGCTCTTACTCATACCTTGGACTTGTACAGCCTTGTCAACAGCCACCTGTCCGATATCATCAAGCACAACTCCACATTTCTTGTACAAATGACTCCGGATTTTCATCAGTTTTTCTCTCTCTTGGAACTCTTTTATTTCATCCTAGTTATAATAAAGATACAAAGAGTAAAGTTGTTGTATATTGTCTACAAGGACTTGATGTTAAATTGTATTATTCTGGATAATAAAATACATTAGATGCATGGCAGTCGCTTTGTTATTGGATGTTATTTAAGTGAGGAGTAATAATGGGATTTAGTTATAGTAATTACCTTTAACTCCTTTAATCTTGTGTGAGACCTACTAGAAAAACACTGTCGTAAATGAGAGTCTGACCACAACACAGGAGCAGGGCATACTAAAGACGGTGCTGAAGCCCGAACATTTCGGATACGAGAATTTTTGCCTAAATCCACGTATTTAGACCTTGAATGAAGTGATTCTGCCGGATCTAACGACTTTAAGGTTTTCTTAGGTTTAGCCTTACTAGGTAACTTTTTAGCTTTTTCTAAAGGTATTTCAGGAGCGTAATCATTTAAGACAGTTGGTAATTCACGATATACACTTGAGCTAACATTAGAAGAACTTGGTTTCGCGCCAAAAGGCACAGTTGACGAAGTTTCATGCCGCGTAACGATTGAATTAGCTTTTAAATTATTTTGAGATCTACTATTAACACGAGGCATCACTCTGTCATAAATGTTACTTTTTTTATTTCTTTTATCCATTTTCCACTAAAGACTTATCAATTATTTTAAGTTAGTTAATATTACGCTTGAATAACAATAAGCAAGCTGTTTGAATTATACTATATAACTCCGTGTTGTGACTTTTAAGTTGGTCTCTATTGTTGTGACATATCAGATATATAAAGAAATGACGTTAGGCACAGGTTAAAAAATATTGTGACAGTTGTTAATAAAAGCCGATATTATCAACTAACAAAGAGATTTATATTCAATGGAAATTATAATAATTCATCCTAATTGTAGCTCTACATTATTGTGTGGCTTAATATTGTAATTACTCTTAAAATTTTTAATAGTATACAAAACAATTAAAATTGTATACTATGTAGTACTTTTGATAAATATATACAGGCCACAGGGTCATTTGTAATTAGTGGACCACCTGTTTAAAATTATTAAGTTCTTAAAACTTTTATTTTCCCATAAAAAATTTATTTATTGTCTCTGAACTGACATTACTCTGAGCCTGACCTTTAGGTACTTCTTACAAAAAACAGAGAAATAAGTAAAAGAGTGAGCAAAAATATTTTAGTTTTTTATGTGTTGTTTATCAAGATTTGTAAAAAGTTCTAGAACAAATGTTGTTGGAATATATGTAGAGAGGCTGCCTCGAAGAGGTGGTCAACTAATTAAAAATAAGCCTGTATATATGTCCATCACTATGACCTGTACTTTTTTGTACCTTGCATAAAATCTGAATAGTTTCTGAGTGTTTATGGAAATCTGAAATCGGTGTTGTCCAACAATTTAAATCAAGTAATTATAGGAGGCCGCTGCTGGTCCATCCCACATCTTACAATGACACGATTTAGATTTGATAAATTAGATGGTGACTGAGGTAGTAGTTAGCAAAATTGATTGTCAGTTCAACATCAAACATTTAGAAAGTTTTTCTCTCTTGTATTCAAATAATTACTAATTATTAACTAGACAATAAACAATGGTTTAATGGTTTTTTGGGTTGTGATTAATACACAAAATAAAACACATTTACATGTCATTCTTTCAATTAAGTAATTAAAACAATTCAGTAATCATATTTCTCTATAATTTAATTAGTAAAAGTGATTTCAAACTTATTTACACCTAGTTGAGGTATTCATCTAGTTTCCAACAAGCTCTTTATGCTTATTATTATAAATAGTTTTGGCTTCAACCAAGTATCCATCACATAACGCTGTTATTTGTTTATTCACATTGAAAATTAAGTCTTCAGATACATCAGTTTGTTTTTTTGCCTTCTTAACATATTCATTCTGAATTTCTTTTAAACCATCTCTGCACTTGACAAAGAGGATTTTGGCATTTCTAGCTAAAGCTTCTCTATGTTCCTTGGTGACTTTGGGCACTGGAACAAACAGTGTTGTACCGTCTTGTTGAGGATTGAGATTAAGTCCTGAATTCTGAATTGCTTTTAAAACATCTGGTATTACTTGTGGAAATGATGAAAAATTAATAACCAAGGTTTTTGGGTTTTTTCTAACTATCTGAGCAAGTTCCTGAAGTTCATACTCTTTACCGTCATACTTAACTGGCAGGGTATCAATAGCACCAGTGGTTGAGCGCAGAGACAAGTTTTTGGCAAATTCTTCTTTCATTTTTTCAATTGAATTTTGACACCTATCCTTTAGTTTATCTACAGGAACCAATTCTGACATCATCAAAGGATTGATTTCAACTTTACCTCCTTTCGCCTTTTTATCCTTTCCTTTATCTTTACTTTTTGCATAGCTTCTGACTGTAATCAAATTCGTTTTAATATAAGCTATTTTCTCGCAATCGTGTTTGAGGTTAGGTAACAGGTATTTTGAATTTATTATCGAAGAGACTAAAACCCGCCCGAATAATCTAGTAACCATGTTTATTGCTCCTCTATAACCTCCAGAGTGCTTATTTCATTTACTTTGTAGACAATTAAATTGAGATTAATATATAATAATCTAAATATTACACTACAAAAAGTTTTGACATTTCGACATTTGTCGCAAATGTCAAAACTTTTTAAAATTTTAATTTTATTTGTTTGGCTTCCCACTGTTTGTTCATTTAGCTAATGTTAAAAGTTACAATTTGAAAATAGTTTATTAGGTATCTGCTATCAGCAATAGGACGATCAATGCCAAACATAGAATTAATATACAAAAGCTTCCAGCACGGAGTGATGTAACTCACTTCTCATTGGTAGTCACGTTGCCCGTGCACTTTTCGCATTTAGTTTGTATTTGGCAGATCCATTGTTGAATTTTGATATAACATACTCAAAAAGGAATCTCTAATAGATTCCTTTTTGGTATATGCCTGCATCTGCCTCCTTGAGTTTTAGCTCCAAGAACTTCCGATTTCCGATTTTAAAGGCCTGAAGAATTTCTTCAAGAGGTATTGATTTAGCCTGTTTAGTCGCTTTTGTTAAAGCTTGAAATTCAAGGAAAGCATTTATGAAGTGATTTAGTGGTCTCTCCGCCGGACGAAGATAAGGTGAACTGACTATTCCCATATTTGCCTTTGTTTTTTTTGAGGTTTTATAGATTCAGAGCTGGTTTTAGTTTTTATCTTTACGAAGTTTTATAGATTTTATAGATTCAGAGCTGGTTTTAGTTTTTATCTTTATGAAGTTCATTACCGCCGCTGCCATGGACCTGGTGGGCTTTGGCGTACGACGTGACCTTGGGTATTGGAGATTTTCCTCCTGGTCATCGTACACCACTTTCTTACCTGGTGAGGTTCTTAATGCTTTTACCATGGACCCTACGGTGGTTGTGATTGTGTTCATGAAGGAATTTGATGTGAGGCTTGGTTTTGACGTAGAGGCTTTTGCTTGTTGTTGTGCTTTTGCCTTCTCCTGTAGTCATTCCGAACCACTCTTTGATGCTGGTTCTGTATCTCCTCCGTTGCCCGGGGGTTTGGTTGGTCCCAAAACATGATGTGGCCTAAGGTATTGAAGGTTTTCCCCTCGGTCTTCATATACAACTATCTCGTGGTGTATGGAGGCTTTGGCTATGGCTTTTAAAACACCAATCCTTTGTGATACTTCAGCCTTCTCTATACTATACTACTGATTGTTTGGGGAGTGATGTTTTCCCCTCCTAACAGCTCTCTAAATTTCGATAGCAGACATCTAGCCTGAGCGAAAGGTGGCTCCACGTCTTTTCGCTCGATTAATACGATAGTTTTATTTACTTTTCGTAATAACCGGCATTCGATGCCTGCCTTTGTTACGGGCCACGCTTTGTAAACTTTGCGCTTCATATTCTGTCTCGACGTGGGCAATCACTTCGCGTGATTGTATGGTTTGATGAATAGATGATTTAGCGAAAGTACTATTCCTTCTAGCTGTGTTGCGAAAGACTTGGCCAGATTTCTGTACCTTTGAGTCTCCAGGTCATGTCTAGCTACCGCATAGCGGGGACATTCCAGAAAATACGTGCCAAATTGTCTCGCTGATTTTTGGGTCGCATTCGCAGCTGGGACTATCTTTGATATAAAATCTGTATAAGTATTCCGCTATTCCACCGTGTATCGTGAAGACCTAGGTGAGAGTGGGTTTTGTTTTTATTTTTCTGAGGATGTGGTATGACTCTTTTATATCTGGCCAGAATATTTTTGTAATGGCCCCTGTTATAGAAGTTTGGTAACGGTCCTGCCATTTGCGGACTGTTTCTTTCCTGATGGTTTCTTTGACCGTACACAGAGGTATTTTATCGTATTCGGGATCACTGTTAGTTAGAGATCCCTTCTTCGCAAGTTTTCGTCTGCTCTCTCAGTGCCCACATGAGCCTTTATCCAAAAGAGTCTGATTTCTCTTCCGTCTGCTTTGGTACTTCCAATGTTTTGTTTTATGGCATTTGCTAAGGGATGGGTTGTTTGAAATTTTCTTAGCAGATCCACCGTAGATTTCGAGTCGCTGAGTGAAACGTAACGAGCGAACCGAGGTGGCCCGTCAGCGTCAGCTAGGGTCAGAGCACGAATTGGATATAGGTTTCTGCCGGTAATACGATGGGTTCTCAAATGTTATGTACGAATGGCCTGAACAACAACAAGTACTTACAGTTTAGGGCTTGCAGCTATTCGCACCAGGCACCCGACGATCTTCAATGTCTTATTCTCAAAGTTCAGGGGGTAGATAGCACGTGGTGGCACCGCCAGTTATGATAATGCTGGATATCATCTATAGACTTGCGTTCACCGATCACAATAACTCCTCGGCCAAGGAAGACGTTATATTACACTGGGAAACACAAATCTTCAAAGAAATTATATGTTTTGCGGTTTTTGCAACAGACGATTGCATTCCTTATTCTGCGTTTTTTTCTTTTAACCTCTTTTTTAAGTTCCTCGAGCTCCGCCGTCCATCGGGATGGTATTGTTTTCCATTTCCATTGTCCTTGCCTTTGGAATGGTATTTTCACAGGCCTTGTGGATCGCGTCCGTGTATGTTTCTACTATGGAGTCGAGTTCCTCTGGAGTTATTATATTGTTAATTTTGTGTACGGTGATGCCCTCCTCCGCCTGGGCGGTTTTGAGGAGTGTTTGAAAATCCGACCACTTTGCATTTCTTGGGTTGTAAATGCGCGTTGTGGTTGGTTTTAGGGGCTCTAAAGGTTTCCCTACGCATAGTTCGAAGGTTATAGCGTTATGGTCTGATGTTACAAGATTTTCATTCATCCTCCATTTTTCAATGGCATTTAGGAGCTTGCAGGCTGCATGCTGTGACGTCCACGATACTTGTGCAAATTCTGCTGCTCCTGTATGTCTCGAAGGTTGGAGCATCACCAACATTTACGATTACGAAGGTCTAATTCGTTGAGAAATGCATGGTATGCTGCACCACGTTTGTTCTCTATTTTGCTACCCCACTAGTGGCTCCAAGCATTTACATCCCCTGCCACTATGAGGTTTTTGGTGTTTAATTTCCCACATACTTTTTTTAGACGACATAGGTAAGGCTCTATATCTTGGTCCCCTTCCAGGTAGACTGACACTACTCCTATTCTCGTGCTCCGTCCTGCCAACAGTACTGCGGCCTCGGTTTCCTTTACGAGCTGTGGATCGCGTGTGACCTCCAGCTAGTCGTCGAAGACTATGACCGCTCCTTTTGTGGGTTTTTGTTTATTGAGGGTGCATTGTATGACTCTAGTACCGGAGTATTCCTTTAGGATGCCTTTTCCTCCCACGTATGGTTCTTGTACTAGGGCAATCGACACTCCGGTATCCTTGGCGACTTGGAGTAGCTCTAGTGTTGCGACTTTGGAGCGTTCAAGCGTTTGCTTGGATGAAACGCAAACCCCTGTCAGCCATCTCTGTTGGACATATGTTTGATTCTTTTGGGAGCCTTTAGCTATATGAGATCTTATTATAAATAGATAATATTTATAACTTAACTTATTATCAACGAAGTTAGGTCTTGGTTTTGTAATAAGGGTAACACTTACCACCAATGTCATCTTTTATTTTTTTGATACATCAAACTGACATGTTATTCGGAGTTATTTCAATAAAATTTACTTAAAAATGTCTGTATTATATCAGACAGGCACATATTTGTTTCGAAAATCTTATAACTATAATTTATGTAAATATGTATTTTTAAGAAGAAACTCTGGTAATTAACTTTAAAGTTATTTACAGAATTATAGTTGTTAAGTTTTATTATAGGTTATGTTTAACTTTTAGATGTTCCTAAGAAGTTTATAACTTTTGATGAAATTATGGCTCTAAGAAGAGCAGAGGCCCGCCGCAGTCTCGTCGTGCAAGTAAACTCTGATTCATCTTTTAACGAGCTATACGGGTACTGTTCCAAATATGGTTCAATTAAAGATATTTATCATTATAAGAACTCAGGGGAAGAGGTATGCGTTATTGATAATATACATTATATTCACAAATGCAAGTTCAAGAATAAAAAGATTAAAGAATGAGTCAATGAATGCTGATAATCAAAGCTTTCCTATTTATTTCAGCATTTCATGCTAATAGAATTTTGTTCAGAGGATAATCTTAAAAATGTTCTGGAATTATGTGGTTCTCACCAAAAAGACCCTGAAGTCATGCCAATACAGACCCCCTTTGTCTGGTTCAGAGCTGCATCAGGGCCTAAACAGAATTTTACTGCAAGTGGTAGGGAACTGAAAATCAAGGATGGAAATAACAAAGTTGATGAAGATGTATTACTAGAAGATTTAATGAATTGTAATAGTGTGTCGGACCAAATACAGATGTTGTATGATAGAACCATATTAAATGATTTAGGAGTTAGGCTTAGATACATGGTGGCTAGACAGGTAAGATATCTAGATAATTATATAGATTACATTATGTTTAGAATAAGTTATAAAAATAAAAATAAGGAATGTATATAAAATTGTGCTAGAAAATCTATAGTTGAAAATCTCTTAGACATAAAACAAATAATAATTGTTATTATATTTGATGATGATGAATTTTAATCTTATTCATTTAATATTTCAGCTGGAGATAATATTTAACAGCTTATATAGCAACATTCAAGTTTATCCCTTTGGATCATCTGTTAATGGTTTTGGAAAAATGGGCTGTGATCTTGATCTGGTCCTCACTCATAATTGGACCGATGAAATGGTAAATGAACTGGATGTTCCATCTGTAGGAACTTGATTAAAGATAATTTTTCTTTATAAATATGAATGTTAATATCAATATATTTGATTTATAAAAAGTTGCAAAAATATAGTTAAGAAATCATCAGTTATGCTCTCAGTCCCAAATTTCACACACATCCTCAGACGCGTCGGAGCGAACGCCTGGTGTACCAGGAGAAGCGGTCGGAGGGCGGGCGCAGTCCGTGGCAGCGCCACATGGAGCTGGCCGGCGCGCTGCTGGAGTTACGGGCGCCCGGCGCAGCGCGTGTGCAGAGGATACTGCACGCCAGGGTTCCCATCGTCAAGTACTCACACCTGCTAGCAGACGTCGACTGCGACCTGTGCTTCAACAATATGTGAGGAGCCAACCGTTTCATTACTAATGATACTAATAATGACGAAACTGTGCCATGTATATATATATATACATATATATATATAAAACACGTACGTATGTATATACATATATATACATACGTAAAACCAGCAGTTTATGTATGTCTTTCAATTGTCTAGTATGTACAGAACGACCCTATGCTCAGTTTGAGGCTACATGTAATTATATGGATAATAAATTTTACACTTGTCGAGCAAATGTCCTCCTTACAGAAGCATCATAGTAAGCACAACTCTTCAAAGTGTGACTAGTTTGAAGTTGTTGAATGAAGTAGCTTAACTATTTAAGAACAATTACATTATACCATACCCATTATCCTCTAGGATGACATTTGTATTGGAATCGCCATAACTGAAAAATTGCGAAGCCTTTTAGGGACGAAAGAAAAGCGAAATTTGTTTCAAAATATTATTATTTATTACGGCTACTGTTGCTAAACCTCAATAATAACCAGAAAACAATCCGGTGTAGTTATTCCTGAACTTTGGTCGTTTTACTTTGTCACTGTTACACTTAATTGCCTCCGTCCGAGTACATCTTGGATATCTTCCCGTCCCCTCAGGTCGGGTGTGCACATGTCCGCGTTGCTGCAGTCACTGTGTTCACTGAGTCCAGCGGGCGCGGCGCTGTGTGTGTCTGTGCGTCGCTGGGCGGCCGCTGTGCAACTGACGCAGCCGCACCCCGGCCGGTGGCTCACCAACTTCCCTCTCACGCTAATGGTGCTGTTTTTCCTCATGCGGGAGAAGATCCTGCCCAGTTTCGGCCGTCTGGTCGAGTGCGCCGGTAAGGGGATAAGTGCTTTTTATGTAATAAACACAACTAAGACTAAAACTTTAAATTTCAAACGAAATTCTAAGGGTTTAGGCGTTTTTCGAAATCTATAAATGCCTGTCTATGGAGCTGAGCCTTATTTTACACTGATGTTCATTTGGTATGCTTGTTTTTCGTCTATTGTTAACCTAATAATAAATTAATTCTCTAAAATAATAAACATTGTAATTCTCTAAAATAAAAAACATTGTAATTCCAAACTTTGTTAATGTTGCCTGATTGACACCATTCTACAGGTAAGGAGGACATACGAGTGACGGAAGATAATCTGAACTGTACGTTCTTACGCGACCTGAGCTGTCTGCCGTCAAACTCGTACCGACCTGCCACCGATGACCTCCACACATTACTGCTCAAGTTCTTCGAGTACTACTCACAGTTCGACTTCCAGGAGCACGCCATATCTATTATCGAGGGAAAACCCATCAGGAAACCCAACTCCCTTCCTCTGTACGTGGTCAACCCTTTGGAGCCGGCTCTCAATGTCAGCCGGAACGTGAGCTACGAGGAGTGCGAGCGGTTGAAGCTGGAGATAAGGAACGCCGCCTGGCATCTGGAGGCGGGCCTCGATAGTAACAAGTCTGAGGATTGGGGAATATTAGGCCTCATAGAGAAACGGGCCACTAGAGGCTTGAAGAAGTTATTACGAGCGGGCAATTCGCATAGATTAGTGTCGGTTAAAGATCTGTTTAAGGATAACGAAAATGAATCTTCCGGGACGGTCATAAAGTCGAAATTGGAGAAATATTCAAAGACTGATAAGGAAGTGGAATCGAGCGTGAGAGATATTAAAGGCATGTTGAAAGACAGAAAAAACGAGAAAATTAAATTTAAAAACACACAAACGGCAAATGAAGTGTATAAAATAAGAAGAGACAAATTGATTTGATTAGTTCTTTGATAGAGCACTTGATAAGAAAATTAGGACTGCAGTTATAATTAAGTGTTTGAGTGTTTTTATTTACCATTATTTGTAAATATTTTCACTAATGCGAGTGTCAAAGAGTATTGGTAACGAGAATGTAGAAAAGATAACATTGTTTATTTGTAATTAAACATATTTTATTGTTTTATTATCTATTATTATAAATAAAATATAAAAACAATTTCATTAGAACTTATAACTTAAATTTATCTTACATAAAAATAGTTTCTTGTTGGAAATCATCTCCTCAATCTTTTAAGAAAAACTTCAATTTTAGGATTACCATCACCCATACACTTTTTAGCTCTTATAATGCTCTTATATACATTAAGATTATCATTACATAACGCATCAAATGTTTGTCTGTAAGCAGTATCATCTAAAATGTCACATAAATGTTCAACAATGTCAGTTTTGTTATATATTTTCTTAATAGCGTCTGCGCATGCGCGCGACCACACAGCTTCTTCTAAGTTAGTGTTGTACTTCTCATTGTGGTCGAAAACGCGGCACTGGAAAAAGAAAATAGTGTGAACTATTTTGAAAGGTACTATTGGTTAAACTAAACATACACATATATGTTTAACCAAACCACAATAGTAAAAAGCGTAGTACCTCATCGGTGACATCATCCGTCAGACACACCGCACTGTCAAAGCTGATAAGTGCTATCACAGTCAGCATGGCGACCGCGTCTGTCTCGTACACTTGTATGTAGTCTATTAGAAACTCCATCGCCCGGGAGGGGATCACATGTTTGTTGCGAACGCTTGTGACGTCACACATGCGTGTGATGGTGAGCGCGATGCGTGTGCGTGTGTGTGTGTCGTCGTCTTCCAACAGAGACACGCACGTGCTCCATAGAGTGGCTCTCGCCTCGACTGGGGAAGGTAGGGAATAGTTGTATTATACTCGTATATATGTACAGAGGCAGCTAAATAAATTGTATAGTTGTAAATTACATTGGCTATCTATTATTGATTAAGACGAATAAAAATATATGAGTACCGCTGAACTAAATCTAACGTATTTCGTTTTATCAATAATAAACTCTATTTTACTATACTACACTAATGCTTACATATATCGGCTTTTCTCAATTCGTTAAATTGAAAACTCAATAAATGCTGAAAATTATTTTCCAAGAATTCCACAACAACTGTTCTGGTCTCCTCACTGTTATCTGACAAACTGCACGAAAACAATATTCTCAACGCCTTTAGGATTGTCAAATGTGAAACACAATCCAATTTACCGGCCAAAAAACTTGACAAACTTTTTAGGTATATATGAGTAAAATTCTCGTGCTCATTCTCTATATAAAAAAATAATTTCATCATGATGTGTTCATCCGAAATTTCTGAACCACCCGATTTAGTAAGTACTATATCTTTTTGAGTATCGGGCTCTAGAGTTAGTACTTGTAAACATTTTGTAGTACACTCCAAGTACTTGCTATTCTTTAGTACATCACACAAAGCTTCTATATACTTGTGATCTACCTTTAAACTTTGCAAGAGAGTTTTATTAGATATTTCTTTAATGTGTTCCTGTAACAGATTCTCAGGCTCCAATTCGTTATAAATTATGAGTAGGTAATTTAATACCGAGAGAACTACTTCATATGTATCATGGGAGAGACATTTGAAAAGAAACGGACGTATGTCCTCGGAATTATTATATATATTCATAATGAAATATAAGTACACCGCGTTGGCCATACACAGTTCTCTTCCTGGATTTATTTGGCAACTATTTTTATCGAACAATAGTTTTGTCAGACAATCTCGAATGTTTTTAATGAAATTCTTTTTTATTAGTGAATTAAACCTGAAAAAAACGGACCATATGAACAACATTAGAAGTGTAATCTTTCAGTTGTTAAAAATATTGATAAAGAAAAAAAATCTTTTTATAAATATGGACAAACAAATAAAACTTACTTCCACAAAATTATGTGAATCAATTTAATATACTCATCAGCTATCAAGTAACATGGTGTCTTCGACGTACTCTGCTGTAAGATCCACAAAGTGCTTTCAATAAGGGTTACCAATTTATTATTTGATTCTTCATCTATAATAAGAGAGTCTGGTCTTTCATCTAAAAGCTTTATAACCTGAAAAACAATAATTACATTTAAGTAAACTAGTACTAAATATAATATATGGTATAGTATATTACCTGTAATAAGATTCCATGACAAAAGTTTCTTTTAATGTTCCGGTCACTTAACAATGTGAACATCTCTTCTAAATGCGACAAATATCTAAAATAAATTGTGCAATAATTAGAAGTACAATGTATTTAAATTTTCATTTATTTAAGTATTTAATTATTATTCTATATGATTCTATTGATTCTATATTTAGGGATATCATCAATAATTTTTCGTTTATTCAGTCCTCGTCACCAAATATATTACAGTCAACATATATATATATTTAACAATTTGGCACAGTTTTTATTTTTCTTTATACATTTTTTGGTGTATATTAGTTATTTCTATGCATTATATTTGGAGATTAAAAAAATACTTCATGGTATTATAGTGTCTTAGAAAATCGTCTTCAGGCTTACGCACCTAAAGCTTTGATTGGAAGTTTCAAACGAGTAAAGAACTGATACGGGAAAAGAACTGTTCGAGTCATTGGTCAACAAAAAAGTTGTGGTGTGTAAGTATGTGTGCGCGTCTGCGTGTGCATGTGTGGGTGTGTAAGTGTGCGAGCATGCGCCGTGTTTGCGTGCTTATGTACGTACCGCCCTCTTGGCAGCAGCGGCGGCAATGCGCGCGCGGCGAGGCGGCGCAGCGGCAGGGAGGGGCCGCGCGCGCACTGCAGCAGCGGGGGGACGAACGATACCAGCTGGGGACAAGCTCTTATACTGAGACAGATTCGATTAACGCTCTACTTGATAATAGTCCTCTACAGACAGACAGAGAGCATGTGGATAGCATGTTTAACACTAGGTTCGGGACGTTCATAACTTTGCGTATTTTTCACAAAGTTATCTGAAGAAATAGCTATCTCCTAAATACTTATACAATATTAACTACTTGTCGATTTCTAAATTGTAATAAATAACGAAATAATGAGAACGGGATTATAAATATGAATAAAGAACTTAAAGAATATACGAGTATAACGATAATGCAGTATAATAAAACGTAATCAAGATATGTATTATATAATTACCTTCAAGATAGAGACGGATCCCTCGAGAGCGGACGGATAGAGTCTCGCCAGCAACAACAGTACCGGGTATAGCGCGGGATGGAGGCCCTCGAGGACGCTCGCCTGTTGTAGCTTGTCCTGTTGATGTTATCATTAACTAACGTGCAATTGTAATCCAAATGAGAATCGTCGAAGGTACAAATTTTATCAATAAATAATTATTTACATATTCAAAATGATCAGTAACATATTTGAGACTTGGAGAAGAATAAATATGTATGAAATGAATATAAAAGAGAGTAATAATTTTGTGACATTTAACTGGACCAACTAAAACAAAAATGTTGAGCTTATATTGACAATATTAATACTAAACATTTTAATTCCATAATCTGTCAAGGTCACCTGCCTCTGATAAAATCATTTATTATGGTTTAAACGCGGGTAATAACTAATATAATAACTAATATAATACTATAATTAAGTATATGAATATACCGATCAACAAATATCCTCAAACTCACCAGCATGAAGTCATACAGTTCAGGATACCTTAGAAAGAATATCCTCCCAGTCATCTTGTTCCTCTCGCACAGCCGCTGGTGACGGGAGCGTTGAACTCCGAACACGCGCACCATCAGCGCAGAGAACAACAACGTGGAAGAGTTGCGCTCCTGGGGAGAACAGAGTTGGCACCTTACACACAGTACTACTATACTAGGATTGCCACTTTTAAAATACTTATTGTATTCGTACGTGACATTTAATTCAGATTTCAGTTTATAATATTAAGCATTAAAAATTTAACTCACGACCCACGCGTCGCTCTCGCAGCCCTGCACGGCGACCCGCAGTGCGTCCCCCACGCGGCCGTCCCCCGCGCACCCCGCGCCCCCCGCCGCGCTCCTCCCCGCCCCGCTACCCGCCGCGCCGCCCACGGCCGCACTGCGGTACAGCGCACGCAACACGTTCAAGCAGTGGCAGCGCGTCTCGAGACCCGCAGTGCGCGCAGCGTGCAGCAGGGACGACGCACACTGCGGGAACGAGCTGGGATTCACCTGCAGCTGAGACACCACTAGCGCCTGAAACATTGAGATATAGATTGTATTGATTAGTATCCCTTACGCACGACATATTGTGATCGTCAAGTTTACCAAAAGCTATAAATAGCTATAATTAACAATATAAACTTTTGCATGCTTTACATTTTTCATAGTAAATTTTATAATAATAAAAATAATAACAAAAAGGTATGAAGCATTAAGAATTAGCTCCACTGTACTACTTTATTTAGACGGGTTTCGAGACTTATCTTTTGTAAAAACAAAACCATGTGTAAATTATCTTTAGTAAGGTAAGGAAGATCACTAATATAAACTAGGAAGAGAAACGGGGCCAATGACGAACCCTGGAAAACTATTATTTTGATTAGTGATCCTGAAAACAACTTACCGTTCTTATTGATTCTACGTGTTAAATATGAAGTTATTAAACCTGCTTTAATTACATTTAACTAATACCTCTTCAGAGTAGAGTTTCTATTATCTATGGACATGTTACCTGTATCATGAAGGGCAGGCCGGCACTCCTCCTAGTAGCGCAAAGGCGACCGTCACTCTGCCCGCTCTCTATGGCGCTCATCAGCTCGGATAACCACAACTTGGGAAGCTCGTTTAGTTGCGGCTCCGAGTCACACCATAGACTGAGAACAGACGTTACGATGGTATGGGATTAAAATGTTATTTGACTCGGAGATTCAATTGAATGTATCGTTTAGATATGAAGGGAGTATGAGATAGACGTCTAGTTCATTTTGTTGTCTACTTAATATCTGAAATGTAAGTGATATCCTACCTCTTAAGCATCCTACTGAATCCGACATATACTTGCTCGAAGGCACCACGATGCTTCGTCTCAGTCAAGAGTTGGAGAAAGCTGTTCCCGATCTCCTTGACCAGAGATATTTTGATTTTCTGATCACTTGAGTTGGTGACCTTAGCCACTATGAGGCTTAGGATCTGCGACACCTACAAATTGTAAATAATATAAAGAATAAGTTATATATTAATTATATAGTAATTCTTTTGAATATGTTATAGTAATTCATTTATATATATTATAGTAATTCATTGTAAAAAAGACAAAAGGTAAAAAAAAATATTGAACGGTATTAACTTACATATATGAATATTAAAATTGCATTATTAAACTGAAATAATGTCTTAGTTGTTTCAGAAATTCTTAAAATAAATTTAAAATTTTGACTATTAAATAACATTAATAATTTATTAATTAGAAAAATAAATTATTAATATAAATATAAACGTTAAATAATTAATAAGATACCTCTTTGACAGATCTCCAAGCACAAAGTAAAACCATTTGAGCGGTTACCTCGCTTCCGTCGTCGAAACGAATTATACTGAAATTATGTGTAAAGTATAATTATACATATACATAAAAACATAAAATCACATAACATATAACCACACAACCATACAAAGACATGACTATGACATACAGGTGTGTGACTCTCACTGTGTGTGTGCGTGCGTATATGTGTGTACTCACCCTTCATGGCTGCTTGGCAGGTGTCCTTCTGGCGCGGCGCTGCACAATACAGCACCCGCGCACGCACACACGCTCGAACATAGCGACACCAACGACACGCACGTTTGCGTGTGTGCGTCCGACCACTGCGCAGTGTCACTGAAATAGGGAGGGAAAGACGACAATGAAATAAATTTTTCTTGCGAACTCTTATGTGATAGTGTAACATCTATCTTACATATTCTCTAAGGCGAGCGCCGCACAGTGCGTGACGCCGTACATGGGCGCCACGCGGGCTCCCATGGCGATGTCTTCACTACACACACTCACTTGACGCTGCAGATGGTCTATAAGTATCTTCAGTAGAGTGAATGATAATTCGCTCTTACTCGTGCTGGAAACATTTATTTATAATATTTATAAAGCACTTTGGAGTATCACATATTATTGTTATAAATCAATTTATAATCTTAAAATTTATTTACTTTTGTTGGAAAAAACTTTTTTACCCTTTTCTTTAACAAAAAAAAAATATATTTACTACCTATTAACATCTATATATCTGGGTAGTTTCCTAGTTAACAACTTGAGTTTATATCCGGCCGTCACACACTCCGTCGGTTTCATCGAAGACGCCTGCTTTATTATCGAGTCTAGATGTAGAGTTGACGCATATTTATCACTCTGAAATATTTAATATATATATGTTTATGATTTTTACTATTAATGTTGTTTTTTACTGTACAACTTATACATACATAGAGCACATCAGAATGACATCGGTATAGCAGTTGTAGGGCTAGCTCCTTGTTACTCTCATAGCTGTCTCCGAGAATATCCAGTAGAGTTGACACTCGCTCTGTTATCTCTGCTTCATTACTTTCTTTTAATATGTGGAAATTTTGTCTGCAATAAAGTATAATTTTATGTATAAAATATTGATTATGTTTTCCATTTTGTTATGTAATTAAATAAAATACTAACCTATTTATACCCTCAAAGTCCACGTTCCCGAGCCATACAAGAAGCTGTAAGGCAACGTGTCTCCTGCTATGATTGCCGCCCGGTACTAGACTCTCGAAACACAACTCCGTCAGCTTGTCACAGAAGTGTAAGTAATAATCACCCTTATTTACGTTACTGTTTAGGTGATTTTCTTTGGTCAGGATTCTGTAGCTCTGTTCTAAGCGTTTAAAGAACTGAAAAATAAGATTGACATATTAAATATCATCACAGTCTAACAAAATTATATATATTAATACCAACCTTTTTCATAAGAGACAGTACGAGCTGTCTGAAGTGCGGCGCCTGCGCGTTGATGTTGTAGGAGATGAACCACAGAATAAACTCTAACTCACCCTCCGTGAACACCTCCGTCGACCTCGGAGACTCCACTATTAGAGATATGGAGAGGATTCGGATCTAAAAATATATTTATAATAAGATATAATGCGAAAGATATAATATACAAAAAAACACGGACACCTACCTCCTCGTGTGTATGTAGGGCGGCACCTCGCAGTGCGTCTTCCGCGGGGCCTGCTGCGGAGCGCCCAGCCGCCAGTCCCGCCTGGCGTAACACACTACATAACATCAGCACGCACGTTAGCTCACGGGGGTCCGTATTCTCGGAGATATCTCTTATGTACGGAAGACTGAAACAATTTAGCATAAATTTAGTATAAATATTATTTATTTTATTTTTATCAAAAGTATATCTGTTTACAAAAAAGTGATTTAATTACAAGTTTGACTATTGTTAAATTCCCAAATCTCTATATTTCTACGTTGTTTTAGGAGTCACTTGTTACACACACATGGACATGATCCAATCAACAATATTCCTATACACACACACGTACATATACTGTACGACGGCGGGGTCGGACTCCACCGCGCCCCGCAGCAGTCCCGCCAACGCACGCACACACCCAGCGCCTGCACGCACACAGCGTAACGCCGGCTCCACCCACCGTACGTACACGCCGTGCGCGTCCGTGCGGGAGTGGCGGAGTAACGTCTCGAGAGAGGTTGTCGCCTGGAATAATACATACAGTTTATGATTATTTATCAGATAACAATAAAGTATTCCTTTATGGGATGAGATGAATGAAAGTCAACCTCAGATAATAAAAATAATATAATTAGGAAAACAATTGTTATTTCAAAATTTAAGGTAACAAAACTTATATTTAAATTAATTTTGAGCTTAAATTTATATAAATATAGAATGAAAAATAAACCGATACGCTCAGGGCTTCGAACCTGCAACTACTGGGAAAGCGTCCCGTCGCTCTGCCAACTGAGCTACCGTATCGCTGTCCGCCTCGGTGAATTAAGTATTTATAGAATGCTTAATGCTTAACGTAATGACGGTTTCCCAATAGTCGCGGGTTCAAATCCCTACCCATATCGGTTTATTTTTAATTCTATATTTATATAAATTTAAGTAAGCCTAACATGGCTATACATGTTTATAGATAACAAAAATTTCAAACAATTTTGAACTTTATTAGTAGAACTTTATTTGAGATGATTGAATCAAACTCACGCTAGCCTGAATAGCTTGTACGTGTAGTACGTTGATGGTCTCCGTTATAATGTTGGGCCAGACGTTCAGTACGTATTCGGCTCCCAGCTCGTCGGTGAGAGCAGTGAGGCTTAAGTAAAAACTTTTACGAGTCCTGTCCAGGGATGAAAGAGTTTTAAAAAGCTCGTTCATTGCCATATCATTGCCTGTAACAAAATATATACATATATTTCAGATGTTATGTATGTATGTATGATACTTGTGTTACTTTTACTGACTCACCTTGTTTCCTCAAATGAGAACAATATTTTACAATATTTGTAAGTATTTGGGCGCTCAGGTGTTGGATACTGTCCGTGTTGTGTTCTAAGTTTGACCATACAAATATGAACAGTCTATCTAATAAGTATAGTCCACTGTCCCCAGATTTGTCCAGTCCTTTACTGATCTGGACTGTAGTTCGAGCTACTCCCAAGATAAATACAGGTTCTGATGAATATCTACAAAGATAAAATAATGTACAATATGATTTCACTTATAATGATGTACTCATTTGAATAAGAGTAGATAAATAAAAATGTATAATTGTTTCAATACCTATCTCCTAAATCCATTATGTTATCAGTCAGTTTAATAATAGCAGGTTCACCATCAATGTAATATGAATGTAATTTTTTCATAGAGATCACAGTGGCTATTGCAGAGTAAAGGCTAAGCTTAGATGAGTCATTTGATAGAAAATCTTCCAGAATTGCATTACCATGATTTGAATCTAAGATCTGAAATATATAAACTAGTTTACATATATTTTTATTATTATTTAGTTTTTTTTTTTTTGTTTGCTTAATTGTTTAAGTTAAAATTTACCCAGAAACTTTTTTTGGAAGTAATTGTAATAGGCATTAATTAATATTATTAAAAAAAATAACATGTACATCTGAGAAACATGTGTTATAATAAGAAATAAAAAAATTCTATATTTACTTACTTTAACCCAAGAATCAGATCCATTCTCCATAACATGCATAGACACAAATAGAATACCACAAACAGATTTAGTATCCATGGGAGAATCATCAAACATCAGCTGCTTTAAACTGGACCTTATATCTTTGAATTTAGAGGTCATTTTTGTAATATTTTCTTCTTCTAATTTTTGAATAACATATAATAAAAGTCTAAGGACTGTATGAGCCAGACAAAATACTTCGTTTTTACCTGTTGGTGTTAATTTGTCACTGCTAAAATAAAATAAATGATGTAGTATGGTAAATAATGTTAATGGTTTTATAATAATACAGAGTACAGTGACTATGCATAAAAAATATAAAAGAAATCTCCTTTATCTGTACATGTTTTTAGGACACATACAAATATTCAAGTCAATTTATTAAGAGATAGACAAAAGATAATATTGTTATACTTTAAAAGTATATGGAGGCTTTAAAAGTGTATGGAGAAAATATTTGTTTTAGCATTTCAGTTTTAAATATAGAATGAAAAATTCATTGGCACAGGCAGGAAGTGAACCTGCATGCTCTGAGAAATCACCATGTCTCTCTGCCTTTTGAGCAATTATATGCTAAAAAAATCTAGCATTCTCTATACCTGTTTATCAAAACCAAGGTAAAATATATTAGGTTGTGAGATCTTTTTAATGTCATTCTATATTACAAAACTAGAAACAATGTTAAGAATTTTCTGAAAACTTTTGAAGTGATTTAAATTTAAATAATTATATAATTATATATATATTTTTTTAATCAACATCAATTTTATGTACTCTTTATTGTGTTATAATAAATTAATGTATACTTAATACTTAATTTTGTCATACCTTAGAGTTGATATACAGCATGTTAAGCTATCAGTGAGGTACCTCATAAGTGCTATTTCTAAATTTTTTACAGCAATTGCACCAACAGGGAAATTTTCAGTACAACTTGCTAATTTGCTTATAACTTTAACATAAGAGTTATAATCTGTGTGGGGTTTATCTATAAGTGATAAGAGCTGCCGGGTGAGGACTGTTGCAAAGGTATCCTGGATGAAGCCATTTTTACTGACAAATCTGTAATAAGGACAATCTGATGATTAAAATCTGTGATGATTTAAAAAATAGGATGATAATGTTTACAGATCATATTTTAAAGCAAAATAAATAATTTTGTATATACAAATATTTTTTAATAATTGCATTCTTTATTAAAGTTTAACCCAAGACAGTTTACAAGATCTTACAAGATTTCAATAAAATTATTAAAATTAGTATTTTTTTCATACTCTCAATACCTTGTCAATATACACTTAACAGGATGCTTAGTATCAGCATATAAATAAATTACTACCAGAAAAAATACAACATCATCTTCGCAATATTCTTTTATATTGTTAAGTATTTTTTTAACAGCAATAACTTGTTCTTCAGGTGATGAGTTAATAAAATATTTAAATAGATCATGTTTGTCTGCTGAAATACAAAAATAAAAGGTATACCACTCATTGATATTCTGGGAAATTATTTACAAATTAATTGACAAAAAGGTTTGTGAAATCATAAATACCTAGATGTTTGTAGTTATCTGGTACTACCACTGGTTTAAATGCTATACCACTTATAACCTTTCTGCTATCACTAGCTCCTATCCTGAGCCCGCAGGAATTCATAATGCAAGTTGATTTTTATTTAGTTTTAACTTATAAGAAGAAATTATGGTTTTCTAATTTCATAAAATAAATAATAAATATTTCGTTGATCAAAAATATTATAGGTTAATAAAATAAATATTTAAAATATCTCCTCATATTTCATTCATCAATAAAGTAATTTCATGATTACAAATTATTTAATATCTAACCAAATTAAACATATTGTCATTTGTCGCACATTTATAAAGTGACAGGGACAAGTGTCAACTTTTAAAATGATGTCAATATAACACTGACGTATATACCTACTAGTGAATAGTGATGTTACTATTATAACAGTACATAAATGTACATCTCAATGTACGAAACAATATATACGATCGAGATTTTTACAAAATAGAGCACTATATACATAAGATGTGACGAAATAATTGATCTGACAGTATGTTGTCGTAACTGTAGCTTTGGTAAAACGTGACTACGCTTGTAAGCGTAATCATCACCGGGCCAAATTGCATTTCTTGATTGATTGATTGATTGAATTGAAATGTAACGTATCTTTTTTGAACATAGATTTCTAATTTTTGAAAAGGTCTATAATACCTTTATTCTGTTAAGCATATTTAAAATAATAAAAGTTACTAAATGTGCCATATATTTCTGTGAAGTTATAGAAGCCCAGTATCCAGTAGCGGATTTAGGTTTGAAGACGCCCTAGACCCGAGACGATATGGCGCCCTTTATCTTTTGTAACAGTATATATAAACATATATGTACATACATGTGTGTGTGCATAAAATAATTAAAATAATAAAAATAACAATAAGAAATCAAATTCAGGTATAAATTAAACATTTATTTTTTTAACAACTTTTAGGACTTGCCTGATTAATTATTTTAACAAAGAAATTCTACCCTCAAAATGGTACTATGTTTCGATAGTAAGAGCGCAATAAAATAAACTTAAAAATTTGGTCTTGCAGTTTACAGAAAACCCAATCGATTTTAAATTTTAGTCATCTTAAAAATTTTGGCGCCCCTCAAAATTTGCCGCCCTAGGCCCGGGCCTCACGGGCCTAAGCCTAAATCCGCTACTGACCTAGGGACAGGGAAAGTAGTGTTAGTCTCTATTGATATAAAATTCAAACAAAAACATTATATTCTTAATATGTGCCATTAACTTATTGATTTACTAATGACGTCAAACGTCTTTACTAAGTAAATAGTCTAGTTGCCTACTTGTCTAAAGCTTCGTTTGTCACGGGTTTTTGGTCCCGACCAATAAGAATACCTTCATTCCATATTTTCTTTTATAGTCTGGAGAACACGAATTATATCTAAAAGCTAGCTGCTGTTTTTAGGTATAATTTTTATACCTACAATACGAACCCGTTATTATTATAACAATTTCAAAACTTTTTGGATTAAGAGAAGGCAATCATGCCGCTTATGCTATGAGGAAACTTTCCTGCTATAAAGTCAGTTTGTATATTTAACAATTAGATTGACCTATATTGGTTTTGAAAAAATAAAACATTATAACCATATTATACACCTACCTTACATTTATTAAGGAACTAGCTTTTTCCCGTGGCTTCGCACTCCTTAAATTCGTAGTAAAACAATTCCCACTTGCCTTTTTTGCATTGGCTTTATGACTTATTTTAAGTGATGCAATCAAAATTACGACATCGCCAGACATCGCTCACTGTCAAAATATATTTAAAGTTTTTAATAAGGATACAATATTAGATACTGTAGTTATTTTTATACCTCTCTTGTTTTTACTTAAACGTCCATCTAAATACTTTTTAAACAGATTACTTAATAACCATTCTAACCATATATCACACTTACAGATTTTCATTGAACATAATCTAAATATTACCATGTAAACTTGAGGTATTCTGAGCTACACAATCGACGTTATTTTCACCATCAACTTGCAGGTCTAGTTTTATTAAAAAATATATATTTTAAATGATATACATTCAGTTAGCTATATGCATTAACAAAATTTTCAACACTGAACATTCACAAAAGCCATTATTGAGACGGTTTGCCTATATGTATTTTAAA
The DNA here is from genome assembly GCA_959347355.1 of Napeogenes inachia. Lineage (NCBI taxonomy): Eukaryota > Metazoa > Arthropoda > Insecta > Lepidoptera > Nymphalidae > Napeogenes > Napeogenes inachia. The sequence continues at coordinate 16,069,884 of OY365793.1, read as the reverse complement.
TCTGTAATATCTTCAAAAATATTCATTTAAATTACATACTGAAAAGGGCTATATTGTTCCATATTAAATTTAAAATGTATTTAAGTTACTTAATTAGATAAGGATTAAAGCTGTATTTCTTAAAATCACTTCGTAAATAACCTATTATTTTTCGTAAAAAGAAAATGATAAAAATTTGCTATTGTGGGTTATCCCTAAGAGATAAACATATACCATCGAGGATTTTCTTTTACAATAGTTAGGATATTATTTTGATCTATCTCGTAGAGTTCAGCCAGCGTTTGCAATGTAAGCGCAAAACTATGTGTTTATTTACAACTTCGCATTAGAAATCTTGTAATGATCAGTGGTTCCCTGATATATTAAGCATGTTATTATACATATAAACCTTCCTCTTGCATCACTCTATCTATTAAAAAAATGCATGCAAATCTTAGCATACATACATTCAGACATAGGCACAGACGCGAGAAGCTACTTTGCTTTATATGTAACTTGCTGTCTGTGCGACTTCGTAAGCGTAATTTTGATAAAAAGTACCCTTTGTACTTACTAATGTATGTAAAAACTATAAACCTTCAAACTGGTAAGAAGCAATGGTACGACAATAAGAGATTATTAACTTCTTTATTTGTTAACCAATTGTTAAAAAAAAAAAAAAACTGTGTGCGTGTACTAGCGTACACTTGTAAGAAGTGAAACTTCTTTATGACGTTATTTTTCAAAAAATAATTTAAAAAATAATTTACTATATGTAACTTTACAGAAATTGGTTAAATAAAGTTAAATTAGATAAAGTTTAATAAAAGGCTTTTATTATCATAGACATAAATACAAATTCTACAATTATTTCATTTTAGCTTATTACTACAAAGATTATTATTGAATTTCATAAATTGTAATAGAATTATTACTATCATTGATGTCGTTATTATATATTTGTGTTATTTATGGCTTATGGTAACTGAAATACGAAATATATTGTTAACATTCCACAAAATTTAGTAACCGAGCCACCTGGATTTCAAAAATGTAACTAATCAAAACGGGCCGCAAAATACATTGGAGACATTTGCCAATTTGCCACTCCGCTGGAGAAAGTATACTTCGAATCACGCGTGGTAGGGATAAGAAAAAGATAGCGCGTAACGGAAAAATGTGACGCGTAACGAAAAAATGTTAGACAATTTTTTTTTCTAGCCCCGATAAAGAAGTTTCACTTCAAAAACAAAATATAAAGTGAATCCCATGACTATATTCCCGAAAACTGCAGCCAAATCCACTAATCCGTTTCGGAGATTAACGTGCACAAACACACAGACATTTGGACGAACAGACAAAACGAAAAAAACATTTTTTCAATGCACAAAGACTACTCCTCTACAGATTTATTACATGTGTAGAATAAGATTTCCATGGTACCTATTACGTCATTAACATAAATTGTCATAACTTATTTATTTCTTAACCGATTTAGATGAAATAAACAGTAAATGATAAGTGAAGACTGTGATAATATATTCCTGAAAACCACATTCAAATTGGTTTAGCTGTTTCTGAGATTAGCGTGCACAAACATACAGACATACAGACAAACAGACAAACTGAATAACCATTGTTTTGGGTTCTCTTGCTCTTATAAAACCCCCCATAATGATTTTTTTTAATTTCATTTACAATGGATCAGTGACAATTTTAATGTACAGCTGTAACAAAACATAACAAAAGTTATTATATGTACAGCTGTAACAAAACATAAAACTATATTTAACCGGTTTAAACAAAAATCAATTTAATTTTAAATATTCACTCGCTTTTTATTGAGCTGAGCGTAAGCGAAGCACATTGCACATTGGCACGCATGTCAAGGAGTGACTGGACTTCTACTCCAAAAACAGAATAAAATAAATATGGTTTCGTTTTAAAGATACGGTCAAAAAACTGAATCTCCTATAGACTTAAGCTTAACTGAACCTGCGCGCGCTCGCCAATCGTTTCTCTTAATCTTTCCGGTGCCAGCAACTTCTCTGGAAGTCCTTCGGTGCGGTATAGACCGACTTCAGTAGCATAAAAAAGGGGGATGGCGGTCAGCTCAACTACCGCAGCGCATTGTGGCTGATCCTAGTATAAGTATACTATGTCCTAGTAACCAAAAAAACTGTAGTAGAAATTCAATATTTTATGAATGTCTAATCATATAAAATTCAAAAAAATATATGCCACACAAGTATCTACAATTTAGTAACCTACATTTATTTTAAACGCTTATAGGTATTATCAAATATTAGTAGTCTATGTAAAAAAAAGACACGTAAAAATTTCAATTCAATAAATCAATCAAGAAATGCAATGCAAATGTTTGGCCCGTTGATGCTTACCCACGTTTACAAGCATAGTCACGTTTTACCAAAGCTACTTTTTCTTGAAATAATTAATAGTACGTTTTATTTTAATATGTTAAGAATTAATAAAATTAAAAAGGTGAAATATATTCCAAAGAAAATATGTTTAAATTAATTTTAACATAATTAGTTTTATCAATGTTTATTTTATAACCTTGATGGTTATTTTTGTAAACATTATCTATACCTCAAAATCATATTCTGCGAGCAACAAAAATTAACCTTTTAACACTTCATGGTATATTTTTCTTATATTATTAATATTATAATATTTTACATACGAGTACTTAAGAATCCATGGTATATAACAAATAATTGCATAAACATTTAGCAGCGACGGCGAGGCGAAGTATCGGTGGACACCGTTATACTCACTATAAAGGTAAGCTCTCCCTCGGCCGGGCAGTGTTCCGAGCCAGCCCGCAATGAGATTAAACGTGTTCACACTCGCCTTGTGCGTGTGCTTATACCAAGTACGCTCAGCGTCCATTAAGACGCCAGAAAAAAAACTTGACGATCTCGATAACGTTGACCTCGTTATCGCCGAACCAGACCTCATAGACCAACCCAGTGTTTTAGATATCGATGACAATTTGGGAAAAAATATTGTCGATATTCCTGTAAAAATTATCCAAGAATCATATATTAAAGTGTTGGATGAAAATGCGAACGATTACATACCCAACAACGATGACAGCATCAATGTTAAAAGATTGGAAATCGATCTATTCGATCCTGGTCTGCCACAGGGTCAGGAACACGAAACACAAAATCCAAAGAGTTACGGTGCCAAGGAAAAAGCCATTTTTACTATAAAGCAAAGTATCGTTGATACTCAGAACATTTTTAACACGGGTCTCAAAAGTTTATCTACTAACCTAAAAACTTTATTTGCTGCCAACGAGGACTTACCAGCAATTCAACAAAACATCCAAAATCTAAGACAAACTTTTGAAGGTCAAATTGAAAAACTAAATAATACAATCAGATCACAATTTAAGGAACAAATAAAGTCAAGTGAAGGTGCAGCAGTAGATCCTGATTTGGTAATTGTAAGCTCTAGACTTAGAAATTTGGAAAACAATTTTAGATCGGGGGTTGATACCCTGACTGAGGGAGTGGAAGTACTATCAATCATACGAGAAGAGCATGAAGCTGCTAGGGCAGAAGGTACACTGGAACAGGCTGGTACTCCAGGCGCCGCAGCACCGCAACCTGCCTCTCCTCTCCCGGCAGTTCAAAATCCTTCACAAACTACACAACCTGTTATGAATTTCTTAAACATCTTCCGACAAGGAATCGTTACCGCCTTTGATAACCTAAATCATGTTGTTCACTATGCATTAACCGGTAGTAAACCCGGCGTTCAACAAGTGCAGAATTCTTCTCAGAACGTGATTAATCCACAACAAAATCAGCAACAGAGCCAACCGCAGCCAGTCAGAAATAGACCGATTTCGCAAGCGTTTCAAAATATAGCCCAGTTTATTCGACCGGGTCAAGGAAATGCACAACAACAAGTGCCACAACAGGTTACTGCTGCTCCGACAAAGGGTCCAGAAAATGAAGTGCCTGTAACTAGTAACAAAGTACCAGCAAATCCAGCTCTAGTACCTGTAGTTGCAGCTCCACTAGGTCAAGCACAAATTGTACAAACTCCTCACCCCGGACCTATACAGCAACTAGTGCAAAATAATCCTATTATTAAAAGATTTCAGAGTGTAGTTCAAAGAATACAGAATCCAAGTGCTGATACGCCCAGGAATGAAGACGTGAAGGAAAAAAATTAAAAATAATAATGTTAACCCAATAGAACACGACCGGAGCAACTAAAATAACAATAATAACAACAATAATTTAAACCAAGGTTAGTTGCTAACGCATTTTGTTTTTATATTTATCTATCATATATTTTAGTATTTTTAGACTCTGACTCTGAAAGAGGGGTGTTATAAGTTTGACCTGGCGATCTGTGTATCGATGTTTCTATGTGTCTGTCTGTGGCAGCCTAACAGCCAAACGCGTGGACGGATTTCACTGCGGTTTTTTTTTATTCGAAAGCCTGGTTCGTCGAAATGGTTCTTGGCTATGTTTGGTCGAAATAGAAACAGTCATCTCCAAGATATTGAGGTTTTATTAGTGCGGGTGAAAGTTTCTGTGCAATATTGATAGAAATACTTAAACAAGTGATAAATTGTGTGTCCGTAGGTTCATTTAATACAATGGAGAACCAGTAATATTACTTCAAAAAGGAAAAAAAATAAAAACCGTACATACAAAAGATTTCTAAAAATTTATAATAATAATAAAATGTACCTAACCAACCAATCTTAATTAGATTAAATTAAAAGATTAAAAGTTTAGATTAAAAGGGTTTTCTTTTAAATTACTAACTATTATGTTGTGACTCAAATTACAAACAGATATTAAACACAAAAATTATATTAGATATTTTTTGCAGGCGATATTAAATCCATCGGCCGGGAAGGTAATACCGGAAACAGTTGAAGTTCTAAAGAAAGATATTCCCGTTGAAAGTGACAAGGAAATTGCTGAGAAAATTGTGGCGGAGGATATTAAAACTCCATGAATTCCTGATAAAACTGAATGAGTCGTGTGATACGTTTAATTGTTATTAATTTAATTTATTTATTTAAGTATTGATGTAAATAAAGAAGGAAAGTTGCATTTCCATCAATTTTGACAATGTCTGTTTTTTACATCATTTTGAAATGTTAAATACAAATATACAAATTCTTTATCGTATTGTTCTTTAAAAACACGTAAGGTATATAAAAAAGAAATCACCAAAGTGTCATTAGGAATACAAGAGAGATTTTCTGAAAAAAATCCTAGAAATGATAAAACAATAAAAAATATTAAAATGTAGTGTAAAGTAAAAAATAACTAGATAGTTTGCAGATTTCTCTTATGCAAAATAGTAGACCGGAGTGGTCTACAGGTCCTTTTTTTAAAACACATAGAAAACTAACTATGTTCTCAACTTTATTTATGAAATTACTTTTACTGTTCCCAAATGAGTTATTTTTTTAAATATTGCAAATGCGGATTATGCTGTTTCTTTCAGAACGAATGTTCCGAACATATATCGCCCCTATATAAGCCCCTATATAAGCTTTCGCGGGCAACAGTAGTGTAACATAAATTTGTACCTAGTGTAAGGGTACACAGTAGCGGATTTAGGCTTAGGCCCGTGAGGCCCGGGCCTAGGGCGGCAAAATTTGAGGGGTGCCAAAATTTTTAAGATGACTAAAATTTAAAATCGATTGGCTTTTCTGTAAACTGCAAGACCAAATTTTAAAGTTTATTTTATTGCGCTCGAAACATAGTACCATTTTGAGGGTAGAATTTCTTTGTTAAAATAATGAATCAGGCAAGTCCTAAAAGTTGTTAAAAAAATAAATGTTTAATTTATACCTGAATTAGATTTCTTATTATTATTGTTATTATTTTAATTATTTTATACACACACACATATATGTACATATATGTTTATATATATAAACTGTTACAAAAGATAAAGGGCGCCATATCGTCTCGGGCCTAGGGCGTCCTCAAACCTAAATCCGCTACTGCCGGTACATATTTATGGTACACTAACTGTTGACCGCGATAAGGGCTACAAATGTTCGGAACGTGCGTTCAGAAAGAAACAGAATAATCCGCATTTGTAATATTTGTATAAAAAATCAATAGTATTTATTGATTTTTTCAAATGAAAAATTTCGTCACAACAATATCGTGCAGTTATCAAAACAGGCTTTAGGTATAGTTTATTATAACATGAGTTACGCTTTGCGTTTAAAATAAATCTTTAAATAATAATTACTTAGAAAACTATTTTACAACAAACTTTAACTTTTATTGTAGCACATTAAAATAAATATTAGAGTAGGTATTTGATTATATTTAGGTTATGTTCATTCTTTTACACCTTTTTACAATAGTTTACACTGTTGCGGAGACGATCTATAATAGAACGTCTATTGAGGCCTTTTTAGTATGAGGTTTATTTATATTTGTTTCAGAGAATCGCGCACTTCCATGTTTTACTTTTGTGCACTTTTTTAAAGACTAAAATAAAACTTATATATTTTAGCTAAAAAAGAACACGTATTTCAATAGAAATCTGTAAAATATATACTACTTATACTAGTATTTTTTTCTTTATCACCATATTTTAATTATTATCTATTTATTGTTTTATCCTTTCTGAGATTTTTTAAATTTAATTTCTCTTGTATTTATAACTTACTTGCTGATTTTTTTCCTTGATAAGTGTGGTGTTTTTTTTTAAATATTCAGATAAAGGTATTTGTGTTTGAACTTAACATCCAATGATGATGTAAAAAAGTAAACATTGTTAAAATTGTTTCAATTATTTTTATTGTAAATGAAACATTCCTTCTTTATTTACATCAATACTTAAATAAATAAATTAAAATAAATTAAACGTATCACACGACTCATTCAGTCTTATCAGAAATTGATGAGGTTTTAATCTCCTCCGCCACAATTTTCTCGGCGATTTCTTTGTCACTTTTAACAGGAATATCTTCCTTTAGAACTTCATCTGTTTCGGGTAATATTCCTACCCGGCCGCTGGATTTAATATCGCCTGAAAAAATATTTAATATTATTTTTATGTTTAATATTCGTATGTAATTTGAGTCACAACATAATGTTAGTAAATATAAAAGCACAATTTTACATAACAAAAAAAATAAACCATTTCAATCTAGATTTGTTGGTTAGATACATACATTGTAATAAGTTTTTAGTTAAGTATATCGAACATTTAATATCAAACACAAAGTATTACAAAACCCTCCTCGACACACATGGTTAAAGATCAACATGACAGACTCGTTTGGTTACAAGTCTCGACGGTATTTAGTGGGCACATTGAAAGCTATCTGCTCTGCGAATACCTGAATGTTCGTCCCTAATGTGTTTATGGCACTATTAACGGCCGTGGACACATTAGCGGTTGTGCCGTTAATGACGGCACTTATTGAACCTATGAGACCGGTTACGAAATTTCCCCATGCCGTAACTATGGAAAAATATGGTTGAAAAAACTAAAATATATGATAGATAAATATAAATACAAAATTGCGCTACCAACTAACCTTGGTTTAGATTATTATTATTGTTGTTGTTGTTATTGTTATTGAAGTTGCCCCCGTGGTGTCCTTTTGGGTTAACATTATTATCTTCAATATTTTCCTTCAACTCTTCATTTCTGGGCGTATCAGCGCTCGGGTTCTGTATTCTTTGAACGGCACTCTGAAACCCTTTAATAATAGGATTATTTTGCACTAGTTGCTGTAAAGGTCCCGGTTGAGGAGCCTGTACAAGTTGGGCTTGAGCTGGTGGTGCTGCAACTGCAGCAGCTACAGGTGCTGGAGCTGGTGGTGCTGCAACTGCAGCAGTTACAGGTGCTGGAGCTGGATTCGCTGGTACATCGTTACTAGTTGCAGGCACCGCATTTTCTGGGGCTTTTGCCGGAGTTGCAGTGGCCTGTGGTGGCACTTGCTGTTGCACGTTTCCTTGACCTGGTCTTATGAATTGGACTATGTTTTGGGAGGCCTGCGAAATCGGTCCATTGTTGGCTGGCTGCGGTTGGCTCTGTTGTTGATTTGGTTGTGGATTGATTAGGTTCTGAAAAAAATTCTGCACTTGTTGAAAGGCTGCACCAAGACTCCATGGTGCAGGTGTGGGGGCAGGTGCAGGCACGGCAACGGTGTCGCTCTGTGCCCCGGCTGGTGGGGCACCGGCGGTAGGTTGATTAGATGGCTGTTGAGCTTGGTTGTTGTTTCCCCCAGTTATTCCTTGAATGAAGTTTACAATAGGATTTCCGGTCTGAGCTTGAGGGACAGTTCCTTGGTTATTACCGAAAAATGTATTTTGAACAACATTATTTAGGTTATCAAAGGCGTTAACGATTCCTTGTTGGAAGACATTTAAGAAACTCATTACAGGTTGTGTAATTTGTGAGGGATTTTGAACTGCCGGGAGAGGAGAGGCAGGTTGCGGTGCTGAGGCACCTGGAGTACCAGTCTGCTCCGGTGTTCCTTCTGCCCTAGCAGCTTCATCCTCTTCTCGTATGATAGATAGTACTTCCACTCCCTCAGTCAGGGTATCAACCCCCGATCTAAAATTGTTTTCCAAATTTCTAAGTCCAGAGTTTACCATTTCCAAATCAGGATCTACTGCTGCACCTTCACTTGACTTTATTTGTTCCTTAAATTGTGATCTGATTGTGTTATTTAGTTTTTCAATTTGACCTTCAAAAGTTTGTCTTAGATTTTGGATGTTTTGTTGAATTGCTGGTAAGTCCTCGTTGGCAGCAAATAAAGTTTTTAGGCTAGTAGATACACTTTTGAGACCTGTGTTAAAAATGTTTTGAGTATCAACGATACTTTGCTTTATGGCAAAAATGGCTTTTTCCTTGGCACCGTAACTCTCTGGATTTTGTGTTTCATGTTCTTGACGTTGTGGCAGACCAGGATCGGATAGATCGATTTCCAATCTTTTAATATTGATGCTGTCATCGTTATTGGGTACGTAATCGTTCGAATTTTCATCCAACACTTTAATATTTGATTCTTGGATAATTTTCACAGGAATATCGACAATATTTTTTCTCAAATTGTTATCGATATCTAAAACACTGGGTTGGTCTATGAGGTCTGGCTCGGCGACATCGAGGTCAACGTTATCGAGATCGTCAAGTTTTTTTTCTGGCGTCTTAATGGACGCTGAGCGTACTTGGTATAAGCACACGCACAAGGCGAGTGTGAACACGTTTAATCTCATTGCGGGCTGGCTCGGAACACTGCCCGGCCGAGGGAGAGCTTACCTTTATAGTGACTATAACGGTGTCCACCGACCCTTCGCCTCGCCGTCGCTGCTAAATGTTTTTGTCATTATTTTTATATACCATGGATTCTTAAGTACTCGTATGTAAAATATTATAATATTAATAATATAAGAAAAATATACCATGAAGTGTTAAAAGGTTAATTTTTGTTGCTCGCAGAATATGATTTTGAGGTAAAGATAATGTTTAAAAAAATAACCATCAAGGGATTAAAATAAACATTGACAAAACTAATTATGTTCAAATTAATTTAAATATATTTTCTTTGGAATATATTTCACCTTTTTAATTTTATTAATTCTTAACAAAATAATAACTTAATATTAATTATTTCAAGAAAAAGTAGCTTTGGTAAAACGTGACTATGCTTGTAAACGTGGGTAAGCATCAACGGGCCAAATTGCATTTCTTGATTGATTTATTGAATTGATATTTTAACGTGTTTCTTTTTTTTTTACATAGACTACTAATATTTGAAAATACCTATAAGCATGTATATTTTAAGCTCGTTTAAAATAAATGTCGGTTACTACATTTAGTAGTAACCTACATTTATTTTAAATGTAGATACTTGTGTGGCATATATTTCTACCATTGTAGATACTTGTGTGGCATATATTTTTTTGAATTTTATATTATGATTAGACATTCATAAAATATGGAATTTTTACTACAGTTTTTTTGGGTACTAAGACATAGTATACTTATACTTGGATCAACCACAATGCGCTGCGGTAGTTGAGCTGAGCGCCATCCCCTTTTTTTATGTTACTAAAGTCGGTCCATACCGCGCCCAAGGACTTCCAATGAAGTTGCTGGCACCGGAAAGATTAAGAGTAACGATTGGCGAGCGCGCGCAGGTTCAGTTAAGCTTAAGTCTATGGGAGATTCAGTTTTTTGACCGTATCTTTAAAACGAAACCATATTTATTTTATTCTGTTTTTTGGAGTAGAAGCCCAGTCGTCACTCCTTGACACGCGTGCCAATTTTGGTTAAAATTCGTTAAAAGTCGTTATCCTGTGATGTTGCCTTAGAAAAATTGATTCCCAAACGGTTAAGAGCTTCGCTTACGCTCAGTTCGCAAAATTAAATAGATTTTTGTTTAAACCGGTTAAATATAGTTTTATGTTTTGTTACAGCTGTACATATAATAAAATTGTCACTGATCCATTCCTGTAAATAAAATTAATAAAAAATCATAATAGGGGGGGCTTTATAAGAGCAAGAGAAACCAAAACAATGGTTTTTCAGTTTGTCTGTTTGTCTGTATGTCTGTATGTTTGTGCACGCTAATCTCAGAAACGGCTTAACCAATTTGAATGCGGTTTTCAGGAATATATTATCACAGTATTCACTTAACATTTAGTGCTTATTTTATCTAAATAGGTTAAGAAATAAAGAAGTTATGACTATTTATGCCAATGACGTAATATGTACCATGAAAATCTTATTCTATACATGTAATAAATCTGTAGAGGAGTAGTCTTTGTATATTAAAAATAATTAAAAGAATATACCAGGATGTAAAGTAATAACTAACAGAATCCGTTTTCAGCATTTTTAAAATCTTTGTCTGTTTATCTGTTTGTCTTTTTGTTTGCGCTTACAATGCAAATGCTGGTTGAACTTCACAAGATAGATCAAAATAATGTACTAAGTATTGTATACCTTAAAAAGTTCTACAAGAAAATCTGCGATGGTATATGTTTATCTTTTAGGGATAACCCACAATAGCAAATTTTTATCCTTTACTTTTTACTAAAAATAATAGGTAATTTACGAAGCGATTTTAAGAAATACAGCTTTAATCCTTATCTAATAAAGCAACTTGAATACATTTTACATTTAATATGGAACAACATAGCCCTTTAGCATGTTATTCAAATAAATATTTTCGAAGATATTACAGATTTAAAATATACCTAGGGTCTTTGCGTTTGCGGCGCTACGGTCTACCGGCGCACTATGGTAATGAACCGTGCAAACCGTCTCAAAAATGGCTTTTGTGAATGTTCAGTATTGATAATTTTATTAATGCATATAGCTAATTAAATGTTTATCATTTAAAATAGTTTTTTTTTTAAATAAAACTGAACCTGTAAGTTGATGATGAAACTATCGTCGATTGTGTAGCTCAGAATTCCTCAAGTTTACATGGTAATATTTTAATTATGTTTAATGAAAATCTGTAAGTGTGACATATGGTTAGAAGGGTTATAAAGTACTCTGTTTAAGAAGTATTTAAATGGACCTTTAAGTAAAAACAAGAGAGGTAAAAATATTACAGCACCTAATATTGTATCCTTATTAAAAACTTTAAATATATTTTGACAGCGATGGCTGCCGATGTCGTGATTTTGATTGCATCACTTAAAATAAGTCATAAAGCCAATACAAAAAAAAGGACGTCGACGACGACGTTTTACTACGAATTTAGAGCGTGCGAAGCCGCGGGCAAAAGCTAGTTCCTTAATAAATGTAAGGTAGGTGTATAATATGGTTATAATGTTTTATTTTTTCAAAACCAATATAGGTCAATTTAATTGTTAAATATACAAACTGACTTTATAGCAGGCAAGTTTCCTCAGAGAATAAGCGGCATGATTGCCTTCTCTTAATCCAAAAAGTTTTGAAATTGTTATAATAATAAAGGGTTCGTATTGTAGGTATAAAAATTATACCTAAAAACAGCAGCTAGCTATTAGATATAATTCGTGTTCTCCAGACCATAAAAGAAAATATGGAATAAAGGTATACTTATTGGTCGGGACCAAAAACCCGTTGACTATTTACTTACGTTTGACTCATTAGTGAATCAATAAGTTAATGGCACATATTAAGAATGTTTTTGTTTGAATTTTATAGCAATAGTGACTAACATTACATTTCCTGTCCCTAGGTACATATTTATGGGACACTAACTGTTGACCGCGATGAGGGCTACAAATGTTCGGAACGTGCGTTCAGAAAGAAACAGAATAATCCGCATTTGTAATATTTGTAAAAAAAATCAATAGTATTTATTGTTTTTTTTTATTTTTCATTACAACAATATCGTGCAGTTGTCAAAACAGGCTTTAGGTATAGTTTATTATAACATTAGTTACGCTTTGCGTTTAAAATAAATGTTTAAATAATAAATAATTAGAAAACTATTTTACAACAAACTTTAACTTTTATTGTAGCACATTAAAATAAATATTTGAGTAGGTATTTGATTATAAATAGGTTATGTTCATTCTTTTACACCTTTTTACACTGTTGCGGAGACGATCTATAATAGAACGTCTATAGTCTATAGAGGCCTTTTTAGTATGAGGTTTATTTATACTTGTTTCAGAGAATCGCGCACTTCCATGTTTTACTTTTGTGCACTTTTTTAAAGACTAATATAAAACTTATATATTTTAGCTAAAAAAGAACACGTATTTCAATAGAAATCTGTAAAATATATACTACTTATACTTGTATTTTTTTCTTTATCACCATATTTTAATCATTATCTATTTATTGTTTTATCCTTTCTGAGTTTTTTAATTTAATTTCTCTTGTATTTATAACTTACTTGCTGATTTTTTTCCTTGTTAAGTTTGAAGTGTTTTTTAAAATATTCAGATAAAGGTATTTGTATTTGTATTTGAATTTAACATCCAATGATGGTGTAAAAATATAAACATTGTTAAAATTGTTTCAATTATTTTTATTGTAAATGAAACATTTCTTCTTTATTTACATCAATACTTAAATAAATAAATTAAAATAAATTAAACGTATCACACGACTCATTCAGTCTTATCAGAAATTGATGAGGTTTTAATCTCCTCCGCCACAATTTTCTCGGCGATTTCTTTGTCACTTTTAACAGGAATATCTTCCTTTAGAACTTCATCCGTTTCCGGTAATATTCCTACCCGGCCGCTGGATTTAATATCGCCTGAAAAAATATTTAATGTTATTTTTATGTTCAATATTCGTATGTAATTTGAGTCACAACATAATATGTTAGTAAATATAAGCACAATTTTACATGACAAAAAAAATAAACCATTTTAATCTAGATTTGTTGGTTAGGTACATACATTGTAATAAGTTTTTAGTTAAGTATATCGAACATTTAATATCAAACACAAAGTATTACAAAACCCTCCTCGACACACATGGTTAAAAATCAACATGACAGACTCGTTTGGTTACAAGTCTCGACGGTATTTAGTGGGCACATTGAAAGCTATCTGCTCTGCGAATACCTGAATGTTCGTCCCTAATGTGTTTATGGCACTATTAACGGCCGTGGACACATTAGCGGTTGTGCCGTTAATGACGGCACTTATTGAACCTATGAGACCGGTTACGAAATTTCCCCATGCCGTAACTATGGAAAAATATGGTTGAAAAAATATATGATAGATAAATATAAATACAAAATTGCGCTACCAACTAACCTTGGTTTAGATTATTATTATTGTTGTTGTTGTTATTGTTATTGAAGTTGCCCCCGTGGTGTCCTTTTGGGTTAACATTATTATCTTCAATATTTTCCTTCAACTCTTCATTTCTGGGCGTATCAGCGCTCGGGTTCTGTATTCTTTGAACGGCACTCTGAAACCCTTTAATAATAGGATTATTTTGCACTAGTTGCTGTAAGGGTCCCGGTTGAGGAGCCTGTACAAGTTGGGCTTGAGCTGGTGGTGCTGCAACTGCAGCAGCTACAGGTGCTGGAGCTGGTGGTGCTGCAACTGCAGCAGTTACAGGTGCTGGAGCTGGATTCGCTGGTACATCGTTACTAGTTGCAGGCACCGCATTTTCTGGGGCTTTTGCCGGAGTTGCAGTGGCCTGTGGTGGCACTTGCTGTTGCACGTTTCCTTGACCTGGTCTTATGAATTGGACTATGTTTTGGAAGGCCTGCGAAATCGGTCCATTGTTGGCTGGCTGCGGTTGGCTCTGTTGTTGATTTGGTTGTGGATTGATTAGGTTCTGAAAAGAATTCTGCACTTGTTGAAAGGCTGCACCAAGACTCCATGGTGCAGGTGTGGGGGCAGGTGCAGGCACGGCAACGGTGTCGCTCTGTGCCCCGGCTGGTGGGGCACCGGCGGTAGGTTGATTAGATGGCTGTTGGGCTTGGTTGTTGTTTCCCCCAGTTATTCCTTGAATGAAGTTTACAATAGGATTTCCGGTCTGAGCTTGAGGGACAGTCCCTTGGTTATTACCGAAAAATGTATTTTGAACAACATTATTTAGGTTATCAAAGGCGTTAACGATTCCTTGTTGGAAGACATTTAAGAAACTCATTACAGGTTGTGTAATTTGTGAGGGATTTTGAACTGCCGGGAGAGGAGAGGCAGGTTGCGGTGCTGAGGCACCTGGAGTACCAGTCTGCTCCGGTGTTCCTTCTGCCCTAGCAGCTTCATCCTCTTCTCGTATGATAGATAGTACTTCCACTCCCTCAGTCAGGGTATCAACCCCCGATCTAAAATTGTTTTCCAAATTTCTAAGTCCAGAGTTTACCATTTCCAAATCAGGATCTACTGCTGCACCTTCACTTGACTTTATTTGTTCCTTAAATTGTGATCTGATTGTGTTATTTAGTTTTTCAATTTGACCTTCAAAAGTTTGTCTTAGATTTTGGATGTTTTGTTGAATTGCTGGTAAGTCCTCGTTGGCAGCAAATAAAGTTTTTAGGCTAGTAGATACACTTTTAAGACCTGTGTTAAAAATGTTTTGAGTATCAACGATACTTTGCTTTATGGCAAAAATGGCTTTTTCCTTGGCACCGTAACTCTCTGGATTTTGTGTTTCATGTTCTTGACGTTGTGGCAGACCAGGATCGGATAGATCGATTTCCAATCTTTTAATATTGATGCTGTCATCGTTATTGGGTACGTAATCGTTCGAATTTTCATCCAACACTTTAATATTTGATTCTTGGATAATTTTCACAGGAATATCGACAATATTTTTTCTCAAATTGTTATCGATATCTAAAACACTGGGTTGGTCTATGAGGTCTGGCTCGGCGACATCGAGGTCAACGTTATCGAGATCGTCAAGTTTTTTTTCTGGCGTCTTAATGGACGCTGAGCGTACTTGGTATAAGCACACGCACAAGGCGAGTGTGAACACGTTTAATCTCATTGCGGGCTGGCTCGGAACACTGCCCGGCCGAAGGAGAGCTTACCTTTATAGTGACTATAACGGTGTCCACCGATACTTCGCCTCGCCGTCGCTTGCACCTCTGACGCTAAATGTTTTTGTCATTATTTGTATTTGAACTAGTGTTTCGCTGTAACATCGTCCACACTTTTACATGCACTTTTTTCTATTAGTAAAAGATTTTTATTATTATTTTTTATTATAACTTAAATATTACTGTCTTATGTAGTATAAATTCTTAGGTAATCATGTGTAAAATATTATAATATTAATAATACAAGGAAAATGTATCATCAAGTGTTACAAGGTTAATATTTATTTCTCAGAATATATGATTTTTTGGTTTGGATAATGTTTTAAGAGAAATCCATTCAGATTTTAGATAAACATTGACAAAACAAATTATCTTAAAATGAATTTTAACATAGTATAATAATGTTTGTATGTATTTAGTGGAGATATATTTATACATTTTAATTTTCTTAAGTTTTAACAGTTACTGTTAGACATTAATAGACATCTTGCTAATTAAGTAGGTGCACAAACACGGTTTTTCTGCTTGATTTTGTAACTTTCACTCGAGGCCTAGAGAAACAAAATACAAATCTTCAAAAAGGATTTACTTCTTGAAAACAAAATAAGAAATACTGTAATTAAGTGTTAAAAGATTTTGGAATCTGTATAAATATACAGAAATGATTTATTACTTTTGTTAACCAATTAACTTCGTTTCTGAAGAAATATTTATAAGAAAATAAGTAGATGGTTCATTGTTTCAAACGCAGTTACCAACATTTGGGGTCAGGTGTCGTAGGAAAGTGTTCAAGTATTCATCTCAAGAAAGTTCTCTAGATGTAGAGCCATTCAGAAAAGGCCTAAGATACGTTTGCAGAATTGTAAAGAGTGTTTTAAATATATTTGTATTTTATGTTTCTACTAGTTTACTAGGTAAGTATTAAAATTATTTAATTTTTTATTGTTTTTTATATGGCTGTTATAAAAAAAATATAATATAGCATTACTAGTATTTATGTCATACGGTAATATTGGATGGTTTTTTTTTTGGAATTACATCAAGACCAATTTTATATAAGTTACGAATACCTAATTAAGTTTTTTTACTCCTATTTTTTTGGGTGAACCTCTTAGACAGATTGTTTATAATATGTCCTTATTTCGATAACTCATTGTTATTCAAAAAGCATTTTATCAATAAAATTCTAGTTGAAAAGTCCAGATTATTCATTCATTTTTATTTAAATATAAAAACACAAGGATCGAACTAAAAAAGCATTGTAACCCAGATCCTATCTGTTATGTGTTATGCAAAGAGTCTATGTACTCGCTTGATCGTTAAAAATAACTTATTTTATGTATATATGTTTAACCTTTAATATACTAAGTAGTTTTTTATAAATAATATATAACCTAGCTATTTAGATTTTTTTTTCAAGATTTAAATTAACGGTTTATTGAACTCAAAAGATTACCTACTCTCACACCGCCATCTTGTTAAATTCAAATCGGTAATCGTAATTACTATAATTTATACATATTTATTTAAATTTATGGATTAGAACTGTTATGCAAATATTTGACGCTGATCGGAATCTCGTGCTGGTATGTGAAGATGTCACCGTTATGTTATCAGTTTTGGGTTTTTTATTAACTAATTTTGGAGATGGTACAGCCCAGCTATAGTCTCTTGGCCGTAGTTAGTATACGGGCTAGCTTGACCGACAGTAAAAATCGGGTTAAAGCTAGAATAAAAGCTTAAAGTTTTATATAAAGACTAGATGTAAAGGATAAAACAGCACATCTTCCCCTTCCTGTAATTTTCTCTGTTATTATTCTCATTTCCTCAAAAGAGTCAACTTTTGTGCAACTGTATCTAAGTAAATGTTTAATTTCTGACAGTATCACTTACGCTCACCTGGACCTTGTCTTTATCTCATTTTTAAAAAGGAAAAATACAAAAATCTCCATGTATGATATTTCTTGTTACTGCATTTAACAAATTATATGCTCTCAAATTATAAAAGAATACACCTAAGTTTATGAAAAACACATAACTTCAAGGATTAATAAAATAATAATGTTTTATTTTCTAACTTAAGCTTATTATTTGCTTATTATATAGCTTATTACTTATAGTGAAGATTTTCTTTTGTTAGCAATAAATAATACTTGTCATTAAAAACATAACGGCAAGAAATAAAATTTATAATCTTTAACAACTAGCCAGTTTAAAGTTCACAGATAATTATATACATAC
This sequence comes from Napeogenes inachia, assembly GCA_959347355.1. Lineage (NCBI taxonomy): Eukaryota > Metazoa > Arthropoda > Insecta > Lepidoptera > Nymphalidae > Napeogenes > Napeogenes inachia. The sequence continues at coordinate 16,052,150 of OY365793.1, read as the reverse complement.
GAGCACATACATATTGTAGGTTATAATGAAATGATCACAGATAATTAATCCATGAGCTAGATAAACTTTCTCACAATAATGTAGGTTACATTTGTAGTAATATGTGTTAAAAGCATTGCCAGATCGGGTAATTCATTTAAAGTGCACTGATCTCAATATTTAAGATGTAAGCAACGTGCGACCCAGACGTACTATGCAGATTTGTATTGAAGGTATTTATGAATAGACCTACTTCAGAAGATAGAGGATACAGGTTAAATATCAAATATTTAAATCCCTATTATAACTACAATAAAATGGTAACATCAAAATTTGAACGTAAAATATTTTTGAAATAATTATTACGTATTCAGTAAAAGAATAAGAAGACGAATACGTCCAGTTTTGTTACAGCTACGTTAAAACTTAAAATGTATGGATTTGTTTGAATTTTGATGACTATAAGTTACAAGCAGCAGCTAGTAAATATCTTAGAAGGTTTGTAAGAAATTAAAAGATATGAATTTAGATTTAGTATTTTATCACCTAAAAGTGTTTTTTTTTAACACTAGAATTTTCTAAATATTATTTATAAGTAACAATAATAATTAACCAATCTTACTATTGTCTTTTACAGTAAGTGCAAATAATTTGATGTATATTATTTTTAACAGCTGATATAGCCGCCATTTTGAAACAGGTGAAGTATCTTACAAGTTACACCATTTATGTCATTATGGATAGCGTCAAGAAAAAAACAGAGCGAGGGAAATAATAAACCGGACGTAGTGATAGGAAACATGTACACTTGCATATTTATTTTGTTCTAGCACTGCCACCAGGCGTTACGTATTTAAGAAAGGCCGAGGAGTAAATTTTTGGATATTGTAAACTTATATCGACTAATAAGTCTTAATAATTTTCTTTCCGATTAATGCTTAAAGTTTGAATAAAGTAGGTACTAGGTACATGGACATGTTATAAACTTAGTAATTTTATATATTTTGTTAGTTATTTTGAAGATCTTATATAGAAGAAATTATAAAAAAATGGGAAAATAAATCCTGATTGCAAGCTACAAAGGTTTTAAAATCACCGTCGATGTAGAGTTAAGGAGTTAGGTTAAAACGTATTTATTTTACTGTCATTATTTATAGTTATTGAGACTTAAATCGTTATTAAAACGGTTTATATGCTGAATAAAATATTAAAGAAAATACATTTAATCAGCTTAAAAAAGAATCAAGAGTCTTATAAAAATGCAATAAGCCTCATCGGATGGGCAGGGACTGTAAGAAACACATCTGTTTTTATCGGTCGTTGACCCCTGACCAGTTACAGAGCTTGATTTTACCGTTATCAGTAAAATTGGGACAGCTTTTTATTTTACCTGTGTAATATTACCTCGATACTTACAATAATAAACTAAAGCACCTTTTTTAATAAGTAAGTTGATATTCAATTCACGATAAGTTTATTTTTGAATATTTTTATCGCTTTGCTCCACAAAGTTTCTGTGTTTTTATTGAATTAAAAGCTGTAGTTAGTGGCAGGTGAACTTAATATTAAAACTGTTTTATGTATATTATTTATGTTTCAATAGAAACCAACTTATTTTTTAAACATAAAATTATTTAAACGCGATAAAACCATTTCTGTAGATAAATACTTTAACATTGAATTTAGTAATATATGCATTGTTTTTTTTGGTTATAGTTCAAATATGTGTTTATTAAACCTATAATATCATAAAAAAAGTGTGAAATATCTGGTTCGTTCTTCTGTAGTTGCAATAAGTAACAAGATAATAAAAACGAGAAATCAACATTTATTAGTAATTTAGTTTAGTAATTATTTCTGTCAATAGAAGGAGCCGCGGGTAAAAGCTAGTATTATTTTAAAATATAACAATAATGTTTATCAGGTGGTTAAAGTTCGCTAAAGTTATTCGCAATATTCAAAGCTTCGGCGAAACCGGTTCGTCCGTTATTCGATCAAAGGCAGGTCAACGGATAGGTCTAGAACACACTGTGTAAATAATATGCATTATGCATTATAAGGTAGGTGTATAATAACACCTTCCTGTTGGATATGCGACTGCAATGCACTTACTACCTTAATGAATAGAGACAGACTTTTATATCATCTTAATTATTTCACTTATAAAACATTATAGTCCCGTTGCTCGATGTTAAAGGTTAAAGCATAAGTGAAATAAGGAGAGTGGTGTGGTCACTATTTATTTATCATTAAATATCTGATTTGCTTTATTTATCTGACTAAACCTAATATGATAAAAAAACTTTTAATTTCTAATCTACAAATAATATATAACAACTTGTACTATCTAAATTATTTGTTATAAATACATAGGTATGATAACAGACTCGTGTTTCTAAAAACTTAATTTATAAACTAGTGAGTTGCTATGCTTTCTGTGATTACCCATAACTCTTTTAATATATTTTAATTCAACTTTAGAGATATGTTCAATAAATATCCACTATACATTCAACCCAATGTATACAATGTGTAATTCATGTCCTATTCTTGTATTTCTTTGTTTTTTTCTTGTTATTCTTAATACTTTCTCGTATATACATAAACTTCGACAAATCGACTAGTGGCGATTACTTAAAAACAATTTAAAATAATTATGAAAACTTTTAAAAATATATAGCAAGATATTTAAAATGCGTTTCCGATGTTGCTGTACATTAAAGAAACATGTAAACATGTTCAAACAACTTGATAGTTTCTAAGAAAAAGTATCTTATTGTTATTCCTAGCTATTGGTATAAGCCAATTTACACTTTATTTCCATGAGTGTCATAAAATAAATAAAAGTGTCATAAATATATATTTATGATGAATATTTATTACAAAAATAGAAAGAACATATATTATTACAATTACAATAGTTAATTCGAAAATCTCAAAGCAAGTGTTGCCAATGTCAATTTCATCTTAAACGAAAAACGGTAATAGCAAAGCAAAGAGTTACGTCTAAATACTTAGTACATATATTAACAGTTGTTAGCTGGGAGACCTTCACAAAAGAAATTACATACTTTCACCGAGTTTTTCTTTGTGACAAGTAAATAAATAAATACAGTCAGTGTATAATTTAAAATTTGGAGAAAGTGACTATTTTTCATATACAAATAGTTTTACTATTGTTTTTTTTTTATTAATATTAGTAATATCAAGGACAAGAGTAGAGATGTTAGGTCTTCTATCATTGTGAAGTACTTCTTATGTGTATAGGTAATAAGAAATAACCTAAAAACATAAGCTTTTGGAAATAAAACCATTTTTACGGATTTAACTCGCGTGTAGTTAAATTTTAAATTTAACCCGACATTAATATTACATTTTGTCTAATGTCCTATTTAATTTTTATTATCTTATCTGTTAGCATACTAGAGCACTTCCTAAATGGATGAAACAGTTTTGATTGGATTTTAAATGACAGTTAAATTACTCTAAAAGATTTTAGGATTTAAGGATATATATTACAAAATTGCTAAAATAAAAAGTTACCAACCCAAGTTTTATTATAGGTAGTAATAAAACAATATCTAACGAATTTCATTGAAGTTAGTGTGTTGTAAACAAAAATGGTTTATTCTATAATTACATTAAGAATAAAGAGTTTTTTTATATATTTTAAGTGATAATAGATAGTTTATCATTCGAGTTCTTAGAGGAAATATGAGTAGATGCAATTGCTTAACTTCCTCGTTTATCCTTTTAAATGAATAAACAACCAGTATGTAGGTATTAATTAAAGTAAATCGTATATAAAAATAAACTTTATTTAAAAAAATATATAAAGATAAAAAAATCGAAGTTATAGAATACATTGGGTTTTTTATTTGGTAATTTTAGAAGAGATTCCAAAATACAATGATAAAAATTAAATAAAAAAAAAAAGGAATTAAATAATGCTGTCGATTGTAAGGTACTTTTTGGGGTTTTCTCATTAATTGAAATTAAATATTAATAATACTGTATTAACTGTATATATTTGTTTGTCTATACTGTTGTCTTTCGTCTGCTGCCGACGGTGCAGCAGAGACAGAAGGTAAGCACGGTGGTAAGAAGCTGAAAGAAGATAAAATACATTAATATTTATTATCAATTGTTATAATACTAACTTAAAACATGTTTTAGTTTTATTTGCTTATTACTCAAATGATTGTGGTATGTGATGACGTGAGTCATTGATTTGTTTTTTTATAATGAGTTAAAAATCTTTTTGTTGAGATAAGTTATCCAATGTTTATGTCTTAAGATTGGTTCTAAAGATAGTACGTAAGTAAATAAATAATATATTCAAAAAAATGTTTTGTACTGTATATAAGTATTTGCACTAAAATCGTTTTCACGGTACTCTTCACGGTATCCTGACCGTTACTTTTACGTAGCAAATGGAAGGTTCTTTTGATGTTTATTTAACATGTATGTATATTTGCATGATATTATGAGAATTAACTAATAAACGGATCTACTTATTTTTATACGTATATAATAAATTATACGTCACAATACGATAACCAAAATATAATTGCGGATCGCGACCGTACATGATTTATTGTATTCTTTTATTGTTTTTATTAGTTTGTTGTTAGTAAGATTATATATTTTCTTAGAATTATTATTCTTTTAAGCCTTTAAAAAAAAGTTATACGTACTTCTACCGCTATTATAACACCAACAACTATGCCAATAACTTCTCCATAATATTCAAAGAAATCGCCGACAATCTCATTGCAGCCTTCGAAAGCGTTATTTCTGGCGCAATATTCTTCAGAGCGAGGGCAGCAGGACGGTGGCAGGGCACCGAAATAGGAGTCAGGACCGGTGGTACCACAGCACTTGAACTGTAACGAAACAGAGATTCAAACGCTGGAAACGCTTAACGCTGGAATATAACCAAAGTGGTTAAACAAAATTTTTCATATTGTCTTCTATATAAGCAGTTCTTACAGTGGTTTCCATGACATTGAACTGGTCACGAATGTCCGTCCTCTCAAAAGCTTCTTCTATCAATCTTGATATGGTGTTTTTGACATCATTAAGATTCTGGAACACAACCACCACCACGTAGATCTTTCCAGCTGCCAGCAGGAGCATGCATATTCCATACTAGAAAGAAATCAAATAATTGTATTTTCTAGGAGTATAACAATTGAAATCATTAATAAAAACTTCAGACGGCTGTCTTACATGTCCGGGCTGTCTATTTATAAACTATATCTACAGCGAGGGCTAAACATAGAGTTAAAAAAAGCCAGCATAAAATGTGACCATCGAAATAAATAGAGAAAGCAAATGACTCTAACTATCTGTCTCTCTGTTTTGCATGTGTGAAAGATAAGTATCGGTCTTTCATCTTGTATTATTATTGCCTCTTTTATAAGTCGTCAGACACTGACACTCAAATGTAACAGTACCTATTCTATGTATAATAATTCTATGGAGCTAAGTCGTTGGAAAAATCGAATAACATAATGGTTTCTTGTAATATCATTAATTTAGTGATTATTTTTTCGAGTGATAAGATCAAAGTAATAGAAAAGGTAATTCCCTGAATTACCTATGTATTGTTTTTAATCTTTTCTGATATCGTTAATGAAAAAAATATATATCTTATTTTATCTTTAAGAGTAATCGATTATCATATTTTATTATCTTTGGTGTAGTATGTATATTTGGTTGCAAATATGTGCAAATATTTTCGATGAAACATAATTTTGATTTTATTATTTATACGATACCTATTATTATTTATACGACATATAACGTACATTTAAATCTATTGATGTTTTAAGATATTAATGATAAAATAATTAATACAAATTTTACTGTTATAAAACGTAATTTTAATTTTATGCCATGAAATAACATAGAATAATCGAAATGAATAATGAATAAAGATATATACGAAATATCTTACTGAAAAAAAAATATTCCGAGAAATATAAATGAGACCTTTGCCAAAATATTTTCCACAAATTAAGGAGCACAATTTTATGCTTTATACACAGTGTTGAACTAGATATATAAGTATATATATAAGTATATATATATATATATATATATATATATATATATATAAAGCGTTATGTCAAACCCGTAATGGTACTGGTACACATTGATCGAGAGATAACAAAAGAGGCTTGTCATATAAAAGTATGATAACAGGTACATTATTTTAAAATCATTATCATTAAAAGTAGGTACAATGTCTTTACTTACCTTTAGTTTGGATAATTCATTTTAAACATTTTGAAAAGATGACTACCTTCCGTCTTTGTCAATCTTATAGCGATATTAAAGACAGAAGAAGTATGATAATAAAACTAATATAGAAATAAGGACCTACCAGAGTAAGGAAGCATCTGTTTTCTCGGATAGCTCCACAGCATCCCAAGAACGCGATCAGGAATATAATAGCACCGAGCACGATGATAGTGATGGGAATCGAATTCACGTCACTCGTGATCACTTTTAAGACGTCAGTCAACTTTAAAAGCGACGCTATTCCCAGCCCTAGTAGAGCTAAGCCTCCTAGCTATAACAAACAAAATATTTGTACATGATAAACCATTTTTTTTTTAATATATTTTTTTTCACTTTCTCTTCATCCAGTTGATTTTTAAAAAGACAACCGTCTTGCAGTTACAGCACTTCAATAATTGATTTCAGTAAAACATTGGTAATTTATTATAAAAAAGACACATAAGTTTAAAACTTTTTTTTCAGAGCATACCAATTGGAGTATAACTAATCATTTTAAAAAAATTAAGCTATGTACAAATTCTTTTTCGTAGTTTATTCCTTAAATGTTATAGTTAGGTATATTTAATAAAATTAATAGTACTTACAGCAAAAACTAAATTAGCTAAAAATAGTCCATATTTCACTAGCTTACAACACATTTTTGTTTTTTTTTTTATAAAAACTATTATACGTGCACTTGTTAAATATTCCTTCACGCCAATCCGTACTTATAGTCTGATTCAGTTAGTACTCATGACAGTGATAACGATTAGAGATAACTCGCTGACTAATGAACGTATATATAAACACTACACTCATTTGTTAGAATAATAAAATTGTACTGTATTGTAATCTACATATCTTTTAAGATCATAGATAAGAAACAAACATTTCAAAATTATCAAAATACAATAATGTCGATGAGACAGATTACTGCTCTGAAGTCATTTAAACGAGAGTTAGACTTATAGACGGAGCAGGGCAACGTACATGTATGCTAATACATAAATATATATATGTTATTAACCCCCGACTAAAAAGAGGGGTGTTATAAGTTTGACCTGTCGATCTGTGTATCTTTGTATCTGTGTGTTTGTCTATGGCAATGTCCGCTACATTGGAACGCGAACACGAAACGCGTGGACGTATTTGAATGCGGTTTTATTTTATCGAAAGCTATGTTTGTCGAGATGGTTCTTAGCTATGGTTGGTCGAAATAGAAACAGTCGTCTTCAAGATATTGACGTTTTATTGGAGAAAAGTTCTTAGGCAATAATTAGCTGTTAGCTGAAAAAAAGCCTTGTTATGAAGGCCAAAAGGTTTTTACACTTATTTACTCAGGTATAGTACTTTATTAGGGATAGCTGTTGCCCGTGACTGCGTCCACGTAGACTGTAAAAAAATATATAGGTATTTATATGGCTTATGATCGTAGTTATAAATATAGCCTACGTACATCCGAGGGATAATGCCTACATTATCCCTCGGATGTATATTTAAAATATTTTACCTTTAGAATCCTAATTCTAAAGGTAAAATATTTTATTAAATCGGTCCAGTAGTTTCGGAGCCTTTTCAATTCAAACAAACAAACAAACAATCAAATCTTTCCTCATTATAATATTAATAATGATGGTTATAAAATATAGCCTATGTTTATCAGGGATAATGTAGAATTCTTATGCTACAAGATTTTTTTAAATCGGTCCAGTAGTTTCCAGAGCCTATTCAATTCAAACAAACAAACAAATTTTCCTCTTTATAATATTAGGATAGATTAATAGAAATCCTAAAACAATTGACAATTTGTGTAGATTCATTTAGTACAATTAAGAAACCAGTAACACAACTTTAATTAAAGAGCAAAAAAAAAAAAAAAAGAAAGGCAAGTAAAGAAATTACGATATCGAATCTCAAAGTCTAAGTCCTCAATGATTAACTTTGCAAAATGGACACCATCGTTAACATACGTACAACGGTCCCCCGACGCAATGACTTCAATATATTATTATCATTATATATAACATTACTTTTATTCTTTTTAGAGGTATTTTTGTATTTTAGAGGTTTCAACTTTTTTTTTTTTTAGTATATACACAACATTAGCAAGTTTGTAGAAACAAGATATTCTGTTGAGGTAGGTACAGCAGCGAGCCTTTTGCTATGAAATCCTTCATAGTCCTCAAAAAGTGATGGCTATGTTGTAGGGAGTACCAGACAGCATAGACTACGCTGCCATTATTAAGGCTGCCCACTTAAATATCATCACACGATTGGTAGGAGATCGATTTCGAACTCACCTTGAAAATATTTTTCCACTATGTTTAGGTTTGAACTTAGGTTGGTAAATAAGTTTGAACTTAGGTTACCACCTAAGTTTGAACTTAGGTTTTACTTTCATAATTAAATATATTATTCAAAATATTATTCGCTTTTTTATATTTTTGGTATCTTCTTAAGCAGATTCTTAGCTGACATATATGTTATTTTTAATTTTGACATTTTTTGTAAGTTTTTTTGTTTGTTTTTTATTAATAATTAATAAAATCAAAAATATTTCAGACACGACACCAAACTCAACATGTCTTAGATCTAGCCATTAGACTAACCGCAGTACCTACAAAAAACGTTATGCGGATTAGAGCTGAAAGTCCCTTAGGTGCAGCTACCTCCAAAGTTATATGATTTTGACGTGACAACGTCTTAAATTAGGTTGTACTGGGAGTCTCTTATGAAAAAGTGTAACGCCCGGTAACGTAACGATGAGTCACCGAACGAGAGAGAGGCCCGCCGAATGCCTTGCGTCTCTCTCCCACTCAAACATGATCAGTCCGCCGAGCAATGTTTTGATTTTCAAATTGATTCTTTAAAATTACAAATATTAAGAAAAAGTGGCAGATATAAGAAAACTTGATTTAAAATGTGTTGAGCAAGAATTTTAACATCTAATTTAAGTAAATGTTTTAATTTTCAACTTCATTATTTACAATTACAAATTTTAATTAATTTCAAATTCATTTAGCAAAAATTTGAACCTTCGATCTGAATAAGTGTTTTGATTTTCAAATTAATTCTTTAAAATTAAAAATATTAAAATATATAAAATCAGAAGTGACGTCACATAACATTATCTGTACTTATTATTATTTAATATGTAGGCCAGTACATGTGACCATACTTGGTAGACACAATTGGAAATACCTAGTATTTTTTTATAACTGAAAAAAAATAATATATAAAATACTGGTAGCAAACAATAACTTCAATGATCGATATCTCCGCAACTAATTGATGTATCGAAAAAGTCTGTAAATAAATTTTGTAAAAAATAATAACATCAATAATATAATATAAAATAAATAATATATAAAATGATTTTACGTGACAACGTCTTCATCGTCCTATCCTCAACAAAATCACTCAAATTATTAAAATATTGTGCAATTTAATAATATTCATATCAATAAATATTCTACCGAGAAAAAGACGTGGTCACGTAAATCTGCGCCCGTAAAACCGACTTTACAGGCAACCATATTTTAACAATAGGTTTTTTAAAATGAAGTTTCATACTAATGTTTAATTAAGTAAAAATAATTTTGTAGAATGAATAATATTATTACAGTATTTTATTTTTATAATGACAATTAAAGTTCATTACTTTAAATATATTTTATAAACTAAGTATATCTTTTATATTATGACATAACAACATTGTAGACTTATAGGTATGGCTTACGCTAGCAGCTTTACCTGCGCTCTATATTAAAAGTGGATTGAAAAATTTTAAACAAAAATTTGAAATATAAAAAAGCTTATCTTGATTACTTCTCTAAAAGCTAATTAATAATTTTCATTAAAAAAAATCAAATATCCAATTTACATGTGTGAAATAGGAAGGCAGACCTATACCTATATTCTAGGATTCTAGGATTCAAGAAAATTATTCCTTTTCAATAAAAAAAAAACTCTACTAAAACTAAAACACTATGATCTCAGAAATTTTCTTATCAGTTTTCATTATATGACGGAATATTTACACAATATGTTTATAAATTACATTAAATTGGTTTTTTTATATATAATATAAATGATTTGGCAGTAGGTACTCCATTGACTAATATTTGTATGAAAGAGGTTACTCTTAATATTAATATACATACAAATATATTTCTTTATGAAGTGTACAGCAGTTGTGGGATTAATTTAACTAATTATAGGAATTGTTTTCTTTTTTATTATACTGTAAAACTAAATTTCACTTTTTTAGGGTTAGTTAGTTGGAAATTATAAAATAATTGTAATAAATAAAATAACTTTAAATGAAGGCAATATATGGTGAAACATGTAAAAAGTATTTGAAAATTTCTATAAACATATATAGCCATGTTAAGCTCACTTAAATTTATTTAAATATAGATTGAAAATTAAACCGATGCGGGCATGGATTTGAACCCGAAACTTCTGGGAAACCGTTCCGTCGCTCTACCAACTGAGCTAACGGGACTAGCTAAATTTTATTATTTTTCACTCTATATTTATATAAATGTAAGTAAAAAGTATTACTCATGAAACTATTTCTCATGAAAGCGTGAAACTGACTACTACCAACTAACAAATTGAGCCATTTTGAAGTAAAACTTTTGAATTTAATATAAGTATATATTTATATATGTAACCTACATTTCTACGATATTTCTATCCTATTAGTGCCATCATGTAACGGACACTTGGAGAAAACGTTCTAGCACAATACTATCTCTAAAACTAATTGTTGCTAACAAATAGGTAGGTACTATAAGTGTTAACGAGTTATATAGAAAAATCTAATATATTTTTATATATATTTTAAAACATAATTCACTATGGTTTATATTTAATTTATTACTATATATCACGTAAAAAATCATTTTAAAAACGTATATGTATTTTAATATTATATAACGATGTAATTACACCATACTGTGATTCCATCTTTATATGTAATCCGTTTTTACATGTTCTTTCTATATTGTACTGTGTATTATTTCACAAAAACACCTTCAGATCTGACGGAAAGATTTGAGCTTTTAGAATCTCCTTCTAATTAAAGATCATCACATCTTCTAATTATCAGAATGTCTATCCATAATTCCAAATTTTATAAACACTAATTATATGTATAAATTGAGGGTGCAAAAGAAAGTAAGACATGCTTAAAATTAATTTATTTTATAATTGAATTAAATTCCATTTAATTCTAAAACTGAGGCCGATACTAGGTTGCAGTCTGAATGACTGGAATTGTCATAATTGTCATAAAAAGATAAAGGGCGCCATATCGTCTCGGGCCTAGGGCGTCCTCAAACCTAAATCCGCTACTGAGTAGCATTCCATGGACTTCATTTTTATGAGCGATTAATTGTTGCAAGTCGAAGCGCCAGATCGTAACACATCCTTTCACATTCAAAACAAACAAAATCTTGAAACGCTCTGCCTCTGTCCATTCGAAAATCAAAAACTGTAACTTTATTTAAAAAGTCTATAAAGGAGTACTTTTAAACTAAGACAACTATGACGACATATGTGTAATAATTATATATCATAGTATGAATATAATAATAAAAAAAAATATATATATCAGGGTATGAATATAATAATAAAAAAAAATACTTTCACCTACTCATTTATTTATGACTATTATTATGTATTAATCTCTTTGTAATTTTAATTATAATTCTAACCCTAAGGTTGCCTGGATGAAATCGCCAATAGGCGATAAGACCGCCAGTTGTACTTCACATTTGGTCTACTTGTGTAAATAGGTTTTTTTTGTATGTCTAATGTATTCTATGTAGTGTCTAATAAACAATATATAATAATACCTTGGTAAGTTTTACTTCGCCTCGCTAACCTGAAATGAAATTTCACTCCCGTCAGCCAAAAGACAATTAAAGGTTTATGAGCTTAGTTTATTATCCAATCTACAGCTGATTATTTGACATCAAAATGAATAAAGCGAGTAGCGTGTCGACCAATCAAATGGGAGTATTATAGGTCAGTAACCAGCTCACAAAGCGATATTACCCTATTTGACCTATTCGTTAGTAAAGTGTATAATAAAATTACTTAACGTTAAATTAGACTCCATTAGTGATCAATAACTTTTACTATCAGCAATTTCATGTCATATAATAAATATTTAATTTCCTTTTATAAGGCAATAAGTGTTTAAATATTCGAACTATCTAGAAAGACTTTTTTAATTGGGTTAGTCTTCAAATCGCAAATAGGCTAATATGTAAAATCCTTATTAATTTCACAATTGGCTAATGAAAGTAATTATATTTTTTATCAACTAAAATAAAAATAAACGTATTTATAATATGTTCAATAATTTATTTATTAAATAATTTAAATATAATACAAAAATACAAATATTATTATTAATTAAGTATTCTGAATTCATAACCGACGGCGTTTTAATGAAATACAAATATCTTTTAAGATATACATATTTTTCCTGGTTTTCTTTTTTTTTTTTTTATATTTTAGATCTAGTATTCTAGCATTCAGCTGCTCAGTGTTTTAGCGCGACTTTCTTAGATACAGGAGAAACAATGTAGCGCCAGACCCCACAAACTGAAACATAATGTATTCCTTGTAGCAAATATTATTAATACCTATACAAGAATTATTTTTAGAATGATACATTGCGCTCATGGTATTGTTATAAGACATCTTTCTTTTTTTTTTAAATTAATTTATTTATTTTTATGACATAACATTTGTTATGTTAATATTTAGAGCTTTCAAAATATTGATTGGTAATATACAAACACACACACTTTGCTTCCGTTATTTATATGTTTGTGAAACCCCGAACACAGACACAACATAATTTCCAATACGAGAGTTGTTTTTTTTAGAAAAGATTATTGATTTTTTTTAACACGCTTTTATTAGTTTCACGTATATATTTGAATGTTTGTTTGCTTGTAACAGACTTTTTCAAATGCGATTTTGGCTCATTTTCCACGGACAGATTTTGTTCAAACTTTGTGTCAAGGACCCATAGTAAATTAATAATTCGATGAAATTATATATATAATAATAAATTGGCGTGTTTTTATTTTTGAACTATTTTTATTATTATTTAAAGAAAATATTAGAAGACAAGATTACCCCAAGAATTGTAATAACAATGCAAACTTTGGCAAAATCGTGATATGACTTCGTGAAGGTCCTGGACACACTATCCAGGCAACCATTCTGGAAAGCTTTAGTTGGGGTGCAGTTAAATGGATCCAAATCCTCCACCAGGTAGGGGCAGCAAGATAGCGGCAGTGACTGTATGTACGAGTCGGGCCCCGTCAGGCCACAGCACTCATACTGAAAGTCGAAAGTAATGAAGACATATTAATAATTAAATATGACAGATACAGGGTTATCTGTGTTAATTGGCCACTTCTTGCAAGTAGCACTCTACATCAATTCTAACAACATTTTTTCTTTACCCATACAAAATTTATTTGTTGCCTCTGAACTGGCATTAACTCTGAGCGTAGGAATAGATAGCGCCCGGGCGTTGACCTTTTAAATACATCTTACAAAAACAGAGTAATAAGTAAAAGCAAATAGCAGGGAGCAAATATTTTGTTATTTCGTTTTTTATGTGTTGTTTATCATTATTTGTATAAAGTCGTAGAATAAATGTTGTTGGGATTGATGTAGAGAAGCTGGCTGCAATAGGTGGCAATTTAATTTCAAATAACCCTATATATTTGCCCGGATATGTTTACGTAAATTTGAACTTCGAGCTCATGAATAGGAACCCCAAAGTGTTCGAACCTAGTCGGGCAAAAATAATTTACTTAATTATAGCCGGGCAAAAATATATTTAAAAATCATCATGGTTAACGAAACATTAATTACAAAAAAAATACGTATATACATATATATATATATATATATATATATATATATATATATATATATGTTATATTTATTAAATTTAAAAGCTTTACATTGCGATTACATTAACAAGTCTATTCTAAGCTTGTATATTTTTCATTATGTACTACTAAGTAATGTTATATTGTAATATATATAATATATTTCGAACTTACACTTCTTTCAATACTAGCAAACTGTCCATCATCATCATGAAACCACTGAGTCAAGATATCACTGAGGTATACTTTTACATACTTCGTAGACGCAAACGCATAGATAGCCAAAATCAAAGTGATAGTTGCTAAGACCGCCATTACTACGGTATACTGAAACAAATAATGTTTTTATTGTATTTATTTTTTATATTTCATGAGATTAGGTGCAAATGTAGTAAGACTGTTTAAATAATAATATAGTAATTAATAATTATTATAGTTGCGCCGAATAGTGGTTTTACTGAATAACCTAATACCGAGTAGAATTCGGTTTAACCTTTACTGAACCGAATATTTGGCCGAACTATTCGGTTTACCATATCATTATTTGTTTGTCATAAATAGGTTCTCACACGTGGCTCCTCGCTAGATACATAAATATGTTGATTTGTGGTTTAAATATGCCAAATACAAAGAATACGTACCCCATATTTTCTAAACGGTCATATTTGGAATAATATTATTATAAAGATTATTACAGCTTAAAATATCACCTTAAACTACTTTAAGGTGGTAAGGTTGAACTGCTAAGGTTAAACGTTACCTGATTAAGAAATTCAAACCGATAAAGCTAAAAAATCCTTAACTTTTTTAGTAGACTAAGCCTTAAATATAGTTTTACTTTCATGTAACATGTGTATGTATTTGATTTTATGATAATCTTCTTACATAGATGGTACATATTATAATTTCTTATAAGCCGTAGCTTAAGGTTGTTATGTACACAAACAAACGCATATAATATTGTAATTACTAATAAAGCTTATAAGTTAATACCATAACTTAAAATATTTTGATTTTTATTTGGACTTTAACGTATAGAGGTTCGACTGAATTAGTTATAAATAACATTAGTAGGTACATCTTTAACGTTTAGAGGTTCGATTGATTTTGTTATCTACTAATAATAATATTACATATTACCATCATTCGCCATATTTTTTTCTCAATAGAGCCACCAACGTTGGTAACTACGAGGACACATGCGAAGATAATAATAACTACAGGCACAGCATTCAAATTATATGCATCTGCTTCAGGCATATACTTGAATAATAATAAAGCATAAACACCAACTACCAATATTAATCCTCCAATTATCTGAAATAAATAAGAAATGATTGAAAAAAAATGGAATAATTTTAAACCTTACTATAACGATTAGAGGTGTATGTATATAGAAATGTATTTTTTAATTCCTTGTGTTGGGAGTTGAAAAACAAAAAAGGTAGGTGGTAGGTACCTTTAATTTTACCAGTACTAATTAATTATGATTAAAACACACATTTTAAAAACAGAACAGATTTAGCTTTGTTTGCAATACTAATCGACGGGAAAAATAAGTACAGAAGTCTTTATTTAGAGAATAAATAGTTTTGACTCACTAAAGAACACGCTATAATCTAGTTATAATCCAATAATACTTACACTTAACGCTAAACATATAAAAGTTATAAACCATTTAACAAAAAACTCCAAAGACGCCATTTTTGATCTTACACAAACTATAAATTAACTGATTGGAATATATTATTTCTTTTAATATTGTACGCCTTTCAACCAGGCTGCTTGAACTGCTTATTGCAATGTGTTCACTCATAGATAAAATAGTGTAAGTGCTTGGTATATAATAAAGGGTATATATATATATATATATATATATATATATATATATATATATATATATATATATATATATATACATATATATATATATATATATATATATATATGTATATATTCTTGGTAATATGTACCTATGTATGACCGCTGCCAACTTGTGATTATCAATTCCTTATATTAATGTCCTGTATCTGATGTAACAGTGGCCCAGTCTCCGGCTGGTTACGGGATACTTAAGACAGTTACATAGTACATACATTTCATTATTGCTCTGATTATACATTTGGGAATAAATTATAAGTACGGTCAGTCAAGAGAAAATTAAATGTATAATCTGCTTAAACTGTACTTACTTATCTAACATTAAAGAGTACAAATTTGTTTGTTTGTTATTGATAAAATCTGGACCGAAACAGATTTTGAAATTCATTCTTCAACTACAATGTCCCAAATGATTGTGTTAGTTTAAAACAAAGATACCTTTTTTAGGCTGAAGTCTTGTGATACCAAAAGAAAAAGCTCCTTGTTAAAAAATATAATTCAAAATACGAACTCATTGAGTTATTTTTGCTCTATTTATTTGTCTATAAGAGGAACCGCTAGCAAAAGCCATTTTTATTATAAATAGGTATCAATTTTTCGACCAATGACACATTAATACAATGTATGGAAAACTCCTTTATGTGATAAGCGTTATCTCTAAACACTTGAAATTACACTTATTGATCATCGGGTTTTACAGGAAATTTAGTGTTAGAGAGTGGCTGAATCGTTTAGACTTTGGGTGGCTTGTATGTGTTGGTATCACCGTATAATTGAAGCTGTAATATGTATGTGTGGTCTCCCAGTACTGTATATTCCATCAAATGTCCATATTCATTTACGACACCAATGCATCGCAACTCGAAATTTCGTAGATGTCCATACGCGCGTCCATATACGCAGCGGCGTATAATATTTTCAGGCGAGACGATTTCAAAGTAATATGATTGAGTTTTTGCGTTTACGTAATACGCAGGGGCAATTAAGTATTATCATTATCCTAGTATTATTATCATTAACACCAGTCAGCTACAGCTACCCAAAAGCTTTTTGAGAAGAAATACTTATAGAAATTAAATATCAGCTATAACTACCCCATAAAATGTTTTGACATTCAAAACAGTTTTTCTTCTTGCACTAAATAAGTGCAAATATGTATACATATTTAATTTGATGACACAACTCACAATAAAATTAATTCACCATGTTACACTAATAGGAGGCTAAATTAGTCTGCGGGTCACCTGATGGTAAGTGATCACAGTCGCCCACAGTCTGTGCAAGTATCAGAGGGTGTGCAGGAACGTGGACGGCCATTGAGGAAGTAGGCGAATTCTTTATAAAGACTGCCACGGGTGTCTTGTGGAGTCAGTAAACAATGTAAACAAAAAATTGAGTTTGACCGTATAAGTTTAAAACACGAGGTAAACTTAAATATGTATAATAATTGGTCTCATCGGCCGTATTTGGTATATTAAACTATAATTTAAATTATCTTCTAAAATGTGCATTCTGAGATATCATCTATCGTTTCATGAAATAGTTACCCGAAGATAACGGTAGTATAAATACTGAATGACCTCTATGCTGAGAAGGAATTAAATGACAGTAACTTAATATACTAGAAATGATTATAAATAGTTAAATATGTTTTATACTTTAAGGCAACTTTGCAAGCAATACGCATTGTAAATCAAGTTATAGAAGTATATAATGATGATTCCTTAAATAAAATAAAAATTACAGGAATATAAAAAAATGGGTATCTTGTAAAAATATTGCTTGCAAGCTGCAACTAAGGAAGTATAATAATTAAGGAATCTAATCTGATAAGGTTTGATAAGGTTTTAAAAAAAATCTAACTTCTACCATTTATTCTTTAATTTCGTCTCTTACTATCGCTAAGTAATTAATTTAAGAAATTGATATCTTATTTTATAATACCAAGAGTTGAACCTAAAAATATTATAAGATCTTTAAAGATCAACAATATAGGGAATACTTTTGAATTACGGAGAATATCTTATATCAGTAAAAATGATTTTCGTGTTGCACTTCACCTTTTAATCATTTTTGAAGAATGTATGTGTTACGCCCCAAGAAAAAGTTCATAAACTCTGTCAACACA
Organism: Napeogenes inachia; assembly: GCA_959347355.1. Lineage (NCBI taxonomy): Eukaryota > Metazoa > Arthropoda > Insecta > Lepidoptera > Nymphalidae > Napeogenes > Napeogenes inachia. Next base: position 16,033,940 of record OY365793.1, on the reverse strand, counting down.
TACAATTTATATAAATTACTAACAGATTTGAGATTTGTTAGGTTCATTCCAAAAGTAAAACTTTTAATTAGACCGTTTTTGATAAAATAATAAGATAAAATTTAATATAATAAGAATAAATCTAAATCATAGATTCACTGATCATTGAATCATAGATTTACTTTTCTTTTTATTAAGCTATTACGTTCATAGTTGTTATTGTTTTTATGTTTTATTATTTAGTTTTTTCTGAGTTGGTATTTTGAGTGCAATAAAGAATATTATCTATATATCTATCAGTCAACCAAGCATCGCATCAAACTTCACTTCAAACTTCATCAAAATTTGTAGGTATGATAGTTTTGGCATTGGCAATCAAAGAGACTAATATGTAAACAAATAAACAGACAAAAAAAATAGTCATTACCTATTGTATGTCCAGAATTAACTTTGTTAATATATAATCATCTGCTGATTTATAGGTATGACCGAAATTATATTATACATAAAGAAACAACAAGTAATGTACTGTAAGTTTATTTAATAAAAAATAGAATACCATAATTTATATCCGTTTATAATCGAAACCCCAGAAATTATGATATTAGGAATCAGTGGTAAATTTAAATCTTACATTCAACTTTTTTTACCATGTTTATAATAACTTATTATTATATATTTTTGATATTAAGTAAGTGTTTGTTTATCACACAATTATCACGTTTCTCAGCAACTCAATATATTTTATTATATCCAAACTTATTTTTGGTTGGCGGTATAGAAGTCTTAATTGCTTATAAACTAAAAAGGTTATCGTAAACTACAATAACAAATAGCTCTCAATCCCGACGGTTATAAATGAAAATTATTTGTTAGTATATATATTTTCAATAACGCGTCCGTCTGTCCTTGTTGCGAGAATGGTTTGCCAAACACAATGCAAACACCACAGCCACCAACTGAAACATATATATTTATATTAATTTCAAATTACATATTAGATATATCAGCGTAAAGCCGAATATATTCCAATCAATAGACAATCCATTTCCGAATTTTTGAATGAAACAATTTCCTTAAAATTTACTATGTATTAAAATAAGTAATTGTATTGACTTTACTATAATATTGTAATTTGCTAAAGTAAATCGTTTAAGTGTTACTTAAAATTATTGTTATATTTACAAACTAATTTATAAATGAAAATTTTTAAATAAATAATGATCAATTAATAATGAATTCTAGTCTATTGATTGATGTTTGTCTTTACACCGATAGATATAAAAAGTTATGAAATTGTCTAACATTAGAATATTATGAAGTAATTTCTTGATAAGTAACGTATTCTCACCTCAATGGCACCGACCACGATGGCAATAGAACCGATAGCCAGGCCGAAGGTATCGAAGAAATCCGTGACCACCTTGTTGCAGCCGGAGTAGGCGTTCAGCTGCGTGCAAGGTGTGGAGGCGCAGCATGTTTCCGGGAGGAGCGCGACGCCGTACGACTGCCAGCCACTAGTTCCACAGCACGAGAACTGCAGAGGTTAAATGGATGATTTTGAGATAATACCAACATTGTACCAATACAATTAAAGAAGTATTTTTGAAAGAAGGCTCATATATATCACCATCGCGTCGTCTCGATAAAGACGATCATATATAAAATACTAAACTCATCATTGTGGCTAGGAATACCGTAGTTCAATTTGTAGAGCGACGGGACGGTCTCCCAGAGATCGTGGGATCGAATCCCTATCCACATAGGATTATTTATAAAAAAAATTAATAACCTTTATTTTTACATTTACAGATATTTTAAAAACTTAAGAAAGATTTCAAAAACCAAATGTATAATTATAATTAATTATATTATATAAAATTAAATTGTCAACATCATGATAACGCCAGTTATATTCGTTAATATCGTTGAAGGTGTGGTTTTTCGCTTTGTTTAATTATCTTTCGGTTACCATATAATATAATTAGGCAGACACATTTTTCTTTTTACCTTTTCATTTCCCTTTTATGTTTATAAAATCAAAGTAAACTTTAACACGATTCAATATCTAATCAAATGTTAACAGATCAGATAGCTTATAGTTCTAGGAATAAAAGTGTGACACCATAGTTTGCGTAGATATTAGTAAAATCGTTACAATTATTGTTCTTAATCTAACTTTTTAATTACTTGTAATATAAAAACATTGACTTAGAATCAAATCATTCATCAAATTCATTCATCAATTACACCATTCATTTATATTAAAGGTACAAGAATTTGTTCTCTTACGGATCTTTCAATTCCCTGGAAGGCGGTCTGATCCCGGGCGAAAGCCTTGTTAAGCCACTTCGGGATTTCATTTAGCAGCTCATCTTGTTTCACAAATATCAATACAGCGAGCGTTACTTTCAAGATCATAAGTAGGATCATGAATATCGCGTACTGGAAAAACAGATACATTTATTAAAAATAACATTCAGATTTGGCTTTATTTGATTATCATTTAACCGCCCCGTTGGTCGAGTGGTTAGCGCAGACGCCTAACGCATAGCGACGCAAAGGGGTTCGATTCCCGACAGACAGGCATGTATGTGAAGAGCAAAGATGTCTGTATATCTGGGTTTGGTCGTTTATTATATTTTATAAATATATTCTCATTATTTATAATGTGTTTTTTTTTCTTTACTCTTTACTAAAGAAGAAACAGATTTCATCTTATTTCATACTTACGACAATGAGCATACAATTGCTCTCCCTGATGGCTCCGCAGCATCCAAAGAATGCGACTATGAATATGATGGAGCCGATCACCATAGCCCCGATGGGTGTCAGCTGGAAGAGCTGCGAGCTCTCGAATACGTCAACGATTTTTGACACTCTGAGCTCAACAGCTATTCCAAGCCCTAATAGTGCTAGTCCTGCAAGCTGTTATAAAAGATTTGAGTATGTTTGATGGATATTATCACCTTGTAATAGAAAAAGAAATGTCATATTCCCAATGTTAATTTAGCCTATAAAAATCACTATTACATATTGTTTTATTTAATAGTTTAGGATATGAAGTTATAACAATTTATATATTTATAGTATACACAGACATATCGTTTTATTATAATTGAATTGAAAACCACTTCAGAAACAAATCCCCTAAATTTGACATCATACTTAAGTCATAAATGATAGAATGCATAAAATTGTTTGTAAATACTACATCATTCAATGTAAATAATATCTTATGTAAAATTCAAATCTCACTGTATCGTAAACAAATAAATAAAATTCATATTTTTTACGTATAGTTGATATAAGAAAAAGCATTGTAATCATTATGTCTGTATATTGGAAAATAAATCTAAATTAAAAACCATTAGGTACTTTAAATATCTTTAAATAACATGAGATAAAAGTATAGATTATAGTTCTTTAGAGATAGATATTATTGATAGGTATCTGGAATATCAAACACCTGATTGGCAAGAATGATATAGCGATTTCTCTTTACAAGAGACGTGCAGATGTTCGGAATTTGTCAATATTAAAAAAAAACAAGTTTTAAAAGTTATAGTGCTATGGGATAGTGATAAGTGAAATGAGTGAATGTGAGGGGTAGTAAGAGTGAGTGAGAAGTAGTAAGAGTGGGTGAGAGGGTCCATGATTTTTTTTTTTTGCTCTGTCTATGCTGTTCACCCTGTTGGCTATTACAGCGTCACCGGGGGAGCGGGTGGGTCAGGACCCGCCCTTAAAAGGGGGGGCCAGATGGGCCCCCATGGGGAACGACGTCCCAAGGGCGTCTCAGATTGAGACACGAGGGTGTATGAGTGAGCGAGTGACAGTGCGTGATATGAAAGTGATAAGTGATGATTCACTCTAAGTGATATCATATTCGAAAATTTAAACATTTATATACTTTTCAGTGAAACTATTTTTAAGGTATTTAATAATCTGTTTGTTTTTCTGACTAACTCAATATCTAGTTATCTTTGTCCTGAAAGAAAATATCTTTATCTCTTATCTAATCAGTTATCAGGAAGGTGCGACGGTACCTATGTACTCGTTCTGTTCGAATTATTTCAACGAATTATTATTCTATACCTACTTCAAGTCTAAACTTCCTAAATAAGAAAAGGGTTTTTGTATTTATATATTCTTAATAGAAATAATACTATTTATTACTTATGATTATTTAAGAGTTTGATAATAACACTATCTTAATAACGGAGCAATGAAACAAACCTAATATTATATTTTAATGAACCTAAGTACTCAAAATCATTTAGTCATCAAAGTTTTACAAAATCCATAGTTCTCGAATTAAAATTATAACAATAAACCTGATTACATGAGTATTGCGTTTATTGGATTTTTTTTTTCTAGAAGTATTAAAATGTTGAGTCAGACAATAACATCAAAACAATATCATCAAAATACTGGATTTTGGCGTGATGACGCACATATTAAAAGACAAACAAACAAATATGAAACACTATCATATGTGAGTCAACATCATATTTTTAATGTAAAGTTGCGGTTTCATACTGTATTGTACGTGCATAAAGTAATAAAGTGGTAAGTTTATGATACCACCGCTTGACCATTTTTATAGTTTTTAAAGCCTCAACTGAAGATACCTATTACGTAAACATTGATAATACATCCAAATCAATAGATTAACAGAGATAAGGCGTTCTATATGTAAGTATCGTACACGATAATACGGTAATATGCTCGGTAATATTCTCGTGCACTAAACTGAAAATAATTACCATGTGTTTGGACAATTGCAAAAATATATTACATACATAACCATTTGCAATACATACATACAATGGAACAGTTGTTAATTCTATTATTTCATACATTTAATTAACTTGCAAAAGAGTAAAGAGTATAATATAAAATGGGCTCCATGATTTAATTTTTAAATTGATTTTTAAAACATGTTATTAAAAAAATGTGACACCATTTTGTTACAAAAGTCACCATAAAAATATTTTATTAGAGTTACTAAGAATCTAATAGTTTAAAAGCACTTATGGTAGAAGTCGATAAAAGAATAATACTTAAAATGTACTCACAGCGAAGAAAAGGTTCGCGAAGAACAGGATATATTTAACTAAAAATTCACCGCAACCCATTTTGATGTTATTTTTATTATTTTATAGATACAAAAATGCACAACTGCGCACACGTCGTATCACCACTACAACTCGACCAGACACTAATCACCAGTGTTTGACGAACGCTAGTCAATACGCGTTATCAAATATTTACAAGAAAATGTTGTCATACCGCCAAAAGTATGAATAATTTGTATTATTGGAAGTAAAATTATTAAAAATTATGTGTAACAACAAATTTCATACCATTTGTTGTATGCACTTGGCATTTAACTTGTTATCTAATGTATTCAGTTTTTACTAATATAACAATTTTATTGGTATTTTATTATAATGATGTTATAATTATTGTTTTTATCATTAGTCTACTACTAGTCGTGCTGTCCATCGGAGGCTGAGAGCGTGCGGGATGAACATAAGTGCAAATTCATAGAGAAACCTTCATTAAATCCTTATCTTACTTATCCTTATCCCTCAGACATATAACCACGCGACCATATAAATAATTCTAATTCAAAATCCTCTTAGATAAATAGGATGCTTAAAGTTAAGAACAACAAAAAAGTATGATAAGGTTTTTTAAAGGCGCGCTCCAGCTCTGATTTTTTTAACTTTCTATCTGCAGTTCCTTGGGCGCTTTGTTGCTTTAAAACACTAGAGTTTCATTAAAACTCCTGAAGATCTCTACGCAGGAACATATATACTTATGTACAAAAACCTTTCGCCTGCTTTCGGCACATTTTCATTCGTTAACTTAGTCAGAAACGATTAATTCTAAGAATGCTTCATAAAAGCACTTATCGTTAAAATCGCTCACTTTTGATCCTAAGCGAGTAGGTACTATGCTTTTTTTTCATAATTTTATTTAACCATATACTATAACATAACATATGTCTTAAATATAGAATATTGTAGCATTATCAAGGTATTCATATCGTAGACTCGTAAACTGTCTTGCTGTTAATAGTAAGGTAAGGACCAGCTTAACACAGAAGCTCGAATCGATATACAGTAGATTAATAGCTACAATATACAGTAGCTTAATAGTTATAATTAACTCCGTTTCTTATAATTTTCTCTCTCTGTCCTTCTCTTCTTCATGATTGTCTATTTTTTTTTAATTTTTGAAGTCATGTGGATCAACTGTTTGACTCTAATTTAATAATATTAATAAAATTAGGTGTTCTATTCATATTGCTACTGTATTTGAAAAGAGGGCATACCAGATATTAAAAGCAGCAACGGCTTGAAAAGGTAAATGTGTCAAAGATAAGATTACTACTTTATCGCTCACCATTGTTATTCTTACCAAGTAAATTAAATTAGCCTATGTACTATATCTTCAGTAAATGGTATTATATTTACCTTTTATTCTTACACGTAAACTAAATTAATCTATGTAGTTTATCTTCAGTAAATGATTGATATTTACTATATCCTTAGTTTAATAGGTTTTCCTTATTGATGATAACATTATAATTAATATACTGATATATTATAAAATGAATGTAAAGATGTGACCATGATTAATATACATTGTAGATATTTTGAATAAACTAGCCACGTCGCTAGCAACATCTGAATTATTATAGTTTTAACAATTAAACCTATTATTAAACTCTTTATTTTAATATACTTTGCTAAATACCTAAAGTAGTCGCTAGGTCTATTAAAATGGTAATTGCGTTTAAAAAGCTGCAGGCGTAACTTTACAAACAAAATCTTGTCAACAAAATATTTGTCCTATTTAATCATATGTATCAATATAAATCATTAGATCAGGTAGGTATGACCTTATTTTAACATAAAGCATAATATAATGTAAATAAAAGATATAATGGCCTGCAACAATAACATGTAACAATTTGAATCACGCGACAACTTCAATTACAGAAAATTGGCAAATAACTGCATTTGAAAACGTCAGTATTTTTTTTACAATCACGCCAGATCTACACAATGACGAATGACGAAACCTCATATTATATATTTATAGCTAAATGAAGTCTCACAACAGAGCCAACTATTTAAGTCACGATTTTATGATTGAATTATTTGCACTTAGAAATAGTGTAGCAGTGTACTGTTGCAGTAGTTGATTTGAGCACATTTCAAAATGCACATCACACATGTTTATACACTAAAACCCTGCAGATTCTAGAATACCTATTACAGACTTTTGCATTACCTTAGGTTAGCATGAATTATAATGTATATATAAATCTTTTTTAGAATGGCTGCCGTAAAACAAATGTTGTTGGGATCGATGTAGAGAGGTGGCCTGCAAAAAGTGGTCAAGTAATTAAAAATAACCTTGTATAAGTAGGCAGGTATAGCATTAGACTGAATCTTGGATAAAAGAAACAAAGTAGGCGGACAGTTTTTGCTTCGCTATGGTTTTACGTGTGCCGTCTAATAATATGCTATGGACGTTGTTTTCCCTTTAGGAGGGTTTATTAGTTATTGGTAGTATTTGTATCCTAACTATTATTACCTTATTACGTTGTCATTGGTAACTTAAGTGACAAAACTGATGAACGGGATCTATGAATATTAACAGAGAAGATGTATTCCGGTCATCCGATCAATTCCGAAGGATTCCGGTCAGATATTTTAAATAATGGAGTATGAAATATACAGGTTAGTGCAAACTGTACTCTTAACGTTAAAACGAAGTTTTCTACAGTTATTAAAGTCTCAGTCTATTTAATGGAGCCCCCCGCAGGTGGTATATATAAATATGGAATGTTTTTGAGCTTGATGAGTGGATCTAAACTAATATTTCGTAAGTATTCTAAGCGCCCGCTGCAGTCCACTCGAACGGAGACGCTGCTAAGACTTAATAAAGTTCATGTGACAAGCTTTCTCTTCATTGAAGCTTCTCTGTATCGCGTATTTTGTTACTTTTAAATGACTTTGACAGCCGATGTGTTTATTATAAATGGTGAGAAGTGTTTCATATTTTAGTTTTAAGAATGACTTTGACATTTACCGAAGATGTTTAAAAATCTGATTGAACGACAAGCAAGCTGCAAGAGAGTGCCAGAAATATAAGGATGTTCGGGTTTTTCTAATGATATATTAAAAAAATATATCAGAATAATTAATATAGATGTCGTGACTTTATCATTTGAAAATAATAAGGAACTTAACTACTTAAATGAATATATTGTTTTAAAACGATGTTTAATTCATAACTCGTTTGCTCACTATATAACATATATATTCGTTGAACATTTATAAAAGGTTAGGGCAACATTATACTCATTCAAGAGATGGGAATACCAAGTGCATACTGCATTCCATTAATTGCCAAAGTCAGTAATTGTAAATATGAAAGCTGGTTTTCCCGTTGTCTGTGAAACTAGACATTTAGACGTTGATTCATTCAGCATTTATTGTCTACATAAAATAATTAATATCTTTTAATCCTTTTTGTAAAATACCAAAGACTTAATAATTAAGATTACTTCATTTACTCTTGTTTTAATTAAATACATTGTAAGTAAATGTAACACCTCATCTGCTATAGAAGCAAATATTGAAGTTTTTCTTTGTTGGAAAGTGTTTTGGAATATGTATATCTTAAACTGGTAAAATTAAATACAAAATATAAATGTATAAATTAGCTTATATTGTAAATCTGTTATATTTCGCATACCTACGTTAGTAATTATCTTGTATATTTATTTACATAATACACCTATTATTTTATAAATGTATTTAATTTTAACTTCTAGTAATAACTAGTCCGGTTGTAAAAAAGTTTATTAAACGTAAAGATCATATCAGTTAGAAATATTACATAATTATATCATAGGTATTTTAAACCTTCTACTACTAGATTTAAAACATTTAGGTAGGTATAACATAATGTAATTAACTCTAATTTGACTATTAATAAAAGTGTGAAAAAAATACATAATAAATACCTATGCGTAGGTATGTGCAATCGTCGTCCGCCAAGTCTGGTAATTTTAGAGATCAAATCATTAAGTCTGTTGTATAATGTATGTCGACGAGAAACCAGTGTCGGCATATCCATAGCGCTGGTTGAACGTATTTAACGGTGTAGTCTACTTACTCGCGTAAATATAAATTAAGACAAAAAGAAACTGAAATCGTGAGAAAATTATTGTTTAGTGCTTTTGTGATAAAAAATGGCAACAACAAATCATTTAATGAATAACACTTTGGGATCTCCGAAGGATTCCCACAAGATTGACCTGAATGATGTGGAAATGGTTTTTGGGACTCCAAGCTCACCTCGTTCCATGAAGCCAGATGTTCATCACGTCAATGAAAGAAAGCCGGGAAAAGATACTGTAAGTTTGTTTTGTTTGATAACACCTAACAAAGGATATCTTATTGGAATGTTTGAACTAAATTTTTGAACGGTATTTGCATATAAAAAACTGCACAACAATATGACTTGAAATGCAAAGAATATTTAATTTTGAAATTATCTGAAACCAAATCTCAGATAATTTCCAAATTAAATAATTTTCAATCTTTATTCAGACATTGTCTTCATAACAGTCCGAATCAAATCGGTATTTCATAAAATCTTTTTAAGTACTTCAACGCTACAAAAACTTGTAATCTTTGTTTTGTTTTTTTAACACTCACAGATTAGGGTATACCTATATTAACCCCGTGTCCCGGGAGCATCGCAAACATAAGTAACGGATCCCAAATATAGGTACCCAGACTAACAATAATCTATGGATCACACAAAGAATTGTCCCGTGTGGGAAAGGAACCCTATGTGGGTTCCTTTCCTTTGGGTATTTTATTGTATTTGAGATAATTAAGCAAAAAACACTATTATACATTCATACAGACATTAATAAAACTACAATATACTTACAAATAATTAAATGCATTATTGTACCACATTGGTTCTCTTTTTACGTTCCAGCTTTAAGTACCTATATACATTTTGTATTCTGAGCATTATACTGTATATGAATAAATTATAGCACATATATGTGCATAATATAGCATTACTTACGTCTGGCCATAAATATTGTTACAATTAAAAATAAAAAATATTACATTTGAATTTGGAATCTGTCATTTTTTCACGATTGCTTATTGTGTTTTCTCATTTTGGCGCCAATATATTGTACAATATTTCACGATATTAAGATGGTGATAAAGAGAACAGAGTCGCTGTGATTGAATTTTTAAAACTCTCCATACACTTGGTATGTAGTCAAATGTCCGTGTACCGGGCTATTAATAGGTACAACGAGACTTCCTCGTGTTCGTACGAAAAAGGTGGTCAAAGCAGGAAGGGAAAGAATTCGAAGAAATCCTGTCCGAAAGCCAAAGATTTTATCTCGGGAATTGAAGATAGCACCTAGAACAATGTCGCGTATTTTAAGAGATGACTTAAGACTTGCAGCCTATAAGAGACGCACTGGTCATTTTCAATTGAGCAACTAGATTTACATTTAAATTTTTACAATTGAGCAACAAAAGAAATTACCGTATTTATGCTCAAAGCTCTAAGGAAGCTTCCCAATAAGTCGACAGAGTGCAACTTGGTCATTATCCGCTTCAGTGATTGTTTGGTGGAGTGTTAGATATTAAGGGGTGACTGAGTCATATTTTTGTGAAAAAGGTATCAAAACATCGGCACAAGTGTATCAAGATACCATTCTTGAGAAGGTAGTTAAGCCCCTTAATAACACCATGTTTCAAAACCAAGTACGGTCCTTTCAGCACGACTAGCGCCGGGTCATAAAGTTCGGTCTACGCAGTCTTGGTTGGAAGCGAACGTCTCGGACTTCATCAGAGCTGAAGACTGGTCGTCCTCTAGTCCCGATTTTAAATCGCTGGATTATGATTTATGGTCAGTTTTACACAGTACGGCTTGCTCTAAACGCCATGATAATTTGGAGTCCCTAAAACAATTCATACGATTGGCTGTGAAGATGGAAAGAGCGCGTGCTTCTATTGATAACTGACCTCACTGACCGTTTAAAGGACTGTATTGCAGCCAATGGATACCACTTCAAATAAGCTTTTTATATTTTAATTGTTTTATATTAGTTTAATATACACACATACATACACACTGTAAAAGTAATAAATGTTATTTGCAAAAAAAAATATTTTTTTTGTTGTTACAATATTTATGGCAACACTAGGTATATTAAGTTCACCCGGAAAGTTTTAACATATTTGAAAAAAACATCCAAAGTCTTTAAATTGGTTTGACATTTAGAAACGACATTTAGACAACCTAACACTCAAATTTAAATAAAAAATATTATAATAAGACTAGCCTGATTTTGATAAAAATGTTGTAATAAATTTAATATAAATGTATTTTTTGTTAAACATATCTACATATTTATATAGTATACATACATATATCAGTATTATTTCCTGTTATATATATCATACGGCATAGCTAGTGAATTTTTATTCTTTAGACAATTATCTATCCCATTAAAACTTTTTTATCTAACGGTCACGGATAAAAAAGTTTGTATATTTTTTATTTGATTCTATAACCTGTATTGTATTAATTTATGAAACCTGTACGAAAAAGCTTTTTTATAATTGTTATACCTATAATTATTTTTAAATTAATCTTAAAGAGGTCCTACAAAACATTTGTTTCATAATACCTATTCTTGGTTTTCAATGAACCTTATTGATTACAGAATTATTTGCAAGAAGAAATTGGACTAAATGTGTCTTCAATACTTTAAACAATATAACAATCCCCAACAATGGCTTTACATCTTTGTTCGGACATACATTATCGCACATTTCCCCGTTACAATGATAGTATCAATTAGGTATTGGCAGAAAGTAAAAAAGAAAGATAGAAATATTTCTACGCATTCTTGTTTTTCGTATCATTATCTGTTTAATGCAATCCGTGCAACAATTCGATAACATTAATGCATAGAAAGTCTTTAATGTGATTTTAATTTTGTTAGAACAAAAACACATCATCTATGTAAAGTTTAATAAATGAATATTACTTGATAGTAAGCTTGTAAATCATCTTTACATCTCAAGTCAAGACCTATTATCCATATCTTGTTGCGCGGAATACTTAATAATATCTGCTTGTTCGTTGGATATTATTATTTATAAATGCGTTCAACTGCGATAAATAATTATTTAATTAAATTGTTAGACATGTACATGTAATCTAAATGCACGAACTCACAATCTAAATGGTGACTCCCGGTACGTTCCCGTTTCTCTTCATTTTTTTTTTCATTTATGTAATTTTATCGTCGGTAGTTTCCCGAGGGAATAATATTATGAATTGGTACCATCAATATTATTAACAGCATAAAACTAGATGTTACATTAAACCACACATATCTATCATGTCAATTTAGGTAACACTGAACTACCTACATTTTCAATTTACCGGATTTTTCTATATAATAAAACTGAATAAAATTCCCGTTGACTTCTACTTCGTTTGCAAATTATGTTTGGTTTTCCCGTACAATAAAATCTCCCGTTAACTCCTAAACCCGTTGACTCCTACTTCACCTGGAAACTGTTTTGGTTTTCCCAAGAATGTATTAGGAATGGTTTCAGTGAAAGTTTAAATATAGATATTGATTCAGACAGACCACTAATCCAAAGTTTACTCAAAACCCGTCTTTTCTGTAGCGTGGTGTAAAACAGCTCCAACCTGTTAATATTTAATGTAGACATTTTTCCTTATTAATATTATTCATACACTTAGGTACTTATTCCTAGATTCCAATGTTTGTCTTCCTGTCCAAACAGTATGTCGCTGTTGACGTCTACATGACGTGTCTGTGACATTGTGATGCTGAGACACATCTTTTTAGTAATGCTTTCGTTAAGAGGAAATGGAATTATTATTATACTTTGCTATATCATAAGTCAACATTATATTTTTCTACAATGAGTTAGCAGCTATGTCTTTATAATAAGATTTGGCAATGACACCGCGGTGATAATTTAGCGTCAATACTCATCTGAGGGGTCATTGACCTGTCTTACCCACGCGGTTGATTCAAGCAAATTCTGCCATTGAACTTCAGCCTCCGTACGTTACTGAGAAATATGACCAGTCTACAGTATTTTTAATTGGATTAAAGCAACTAAATGAATAATAAGTTTACTTAAAATGCTTAGGAGATTTATTACCTACATGTTTTAAAGACAGTTTTCAAAAAGAATCTGAATTTATAATGTTTTATTATTATTAATTTATTAAACATCCTGAAAATTAGTCATAAAATAAGGAAAAGCCACTCTCGCATCAGTACCAAGTGACATTAATTCTTAGAAATATTTTGTTGCGTTCTTGGCAAAAATCTAAAATGACGTAGGGTAAAACACCCAGTAGTCAGCCTTTTAGTGAGAATTTTAACTTCATTCAGCTGTATTTAAAAAACTAAATACTTTAAATGAATAGATTTTTTTTAACACAAAGATTGTTTATTATATTTTTAAAAGAGATCAACAAAATTGCATAATTATGTAAGAGTTATAGAAAAAATCAACATTAAACGAAATATGGCAATTTTGCCCGGTAGTCAGCCTCATTTCTCCAAAAGTCAGCCATCTCTTACCCTATAGTCAGCCTTTTACTTATTCTTGCATGTTGGACATACAAATTCTTTATTATATACATTTTCATAGATATCATCAGCAAATACAGTACTTTTAAATGATATCAGGCAGGACAATTGTCACAACCAATATTTTTTCAAGTCGAGTTGCCCTTTCATGGACTATACTTTTCCATTCAGACTTTAAGGGTTTGAATACACTTACGTCTTCAAGCTGAATTAAATGTGTCGCATTTGGAGGGAGTGCGTAAGGGATGATACCATTTTCATTACTATGTTCACGGAGTCGCAGTGTTAAGTGGCTTTTAAGTCTATCAACAAAAACGAGAACTGGTTTTGAAATGTTTTGTTCTTCCACCCATTTGTTAAAGCCTTTGACAATATAATCGTAAAATATATCTGACTTCATCCACCCGGTCTCTGACTTTCCTAACATCCATCCCGCAGGCATACTATTTATAACATCTTTTGGCGGTCTTACATATGGAAAGATTACACAAGGAGGCAAAATCTTTCCAGAAGCCGATATAAATAGAAGAACAGTAACAGCCTCTTCATCCTTGCCTTTAACGATTTTGTAGATATTTTTTTATATCCTCTGGGTGCAATAACTTTTCCAGTTTAGGGGCATATTTAGAAACTGGTTTCGTCGCCATTTAATATTCGGTCTGGATTAGTCAAAATGTCAGTCGCGTTTACATCGTCAAAGTGCTTCAGTAGTTTTGCAAACCACTTCCGAATACCTTCATCGGTTACTGCTGCTCGACCTTTAGATATATTTTCAGGTATCCGCTCACTTAAATCCGGATTTCGCCTGAGAAATGACTGGTACCATTTCCTCCCTGGCCTATTATTTACAAATGGGTTAGGTCTGTTTTCTTAAGAAATAATATTGTGGACGGTATTAAGACGATCATTACATTTTAAAGGAAAACCACAATTAGCTAAAGCTATGACCCAGTCTTTCAAGGCAGTCTCTTCTCTTTTGTAAGTACTGAGTCTGGTCCCATTTTACGAGGTGCTTCTGAAACCCTTAAATGCAGTACAATTAAATCTTGTAGAGTGCCTCGTGACGCTAAAAATTCCACTGGCTTCTCTAATCTTCATCCCCTTTTGGGTCGCGGCCACAGCCTGTGTCAACTGCTATTCTTTGTACTGGTGGATTGGATGTTTCCACATAATGAAATTCTAGACTAAAAGATTTTAATTTCATCCTTATTTAACAGCATTAAAGTTCAATATCACACAATAAAACTAACGGCCGACTATTGGAGTTAACAGTCCATTAGTCGGCCTCTCAAAATATATTTACATTTAAACACGGCTGACTACTAGTAAAATGAATGTTTTTTCATCTATGAGTTATATTCAATCGAAGGCAAAGAACAAGGACTATTCTATGTGTTAATTACAACAAAATCCAAGAAATTCGTAAAAAACCAGTAGTCGGCCCCATGCGGCTGACTTCTGGATCAACCTTAAAAAATGGAAATCCAGTAGTCGTCCCACTAAATTTAAACGTAATTAACTTATAAAATGCCTCTAATCCCTAATGTAATCACAGAAAAAATATTATTTAATAACGTAATATGAAAATCTACCATAAATTACAACAAATTGATAAATAAACTTACCAAAACCTCAAGTACGTTTTCTTAAGAAAAAAATGGTCAAAGTGACACGATCAGTTATTTCGCTTTCGTCAGAGAAATGAACGAGTATAGCTGATCAACCTGTCATGCTATTGGTTCGTAGATATGCATATTATTCAATAAGAAAGCATAGATTGGATCAAACGTTGTTTCAATGGTTTAAGAAAAAAAACACACTATTTATATCGAAATAAAGCTTAAAAAGGCCGAGTACTGGTGCGGGGCTGACTACTGGGTACTTTACCCTACCTAGTTAAAAACATAATGAAGAGACTGGTTATTTAAGTTGGTCTACAGGGTTAATATTAATTAAATTATACCAGAGATTTTTTAATTTTCTTTAAATCAGAAGGACAAAAATTATACCTGTTGGTCACAAGGTTTTCGGGGTTGAGCAAATTTTTGTTAAGAAGCCAATTTTATTAATATTAAATTGATTAATATTTAATTAACCTTTAATCATCCAGCGTATAAATTTTACAATGTGGAAAGGCTGTTAGTGAGCTAGATTTCCTCTAATTGGTGGATACTTTTAATAGCTTTTTTTTGTATCAAATAGCGCGCTGAAGATTGAATAATGAAGTGAGCGCATTGTGTTGTGTTACTCTGCGAGTTGATTTTATAATCTTTGTCGATGTTTGCGGAAATATATTTTTATTGATAATTTTATCATCTTTAGAAAGGTTATACGGAAATCGACAACCTTTTCATCTCCACCCTCTTTAGGCATAAGACGATAAATATCACAGTATAATAAATATATTATAACAGTAATACAGAGTACAAAAAAAAACATCTCCGTTTACAAAAGAGTTCCGACACGCTCTGTATCTGATATTTATTCTTTGTACAAATACTGTTTAAATATAGCTGTTTCAAGCCGTAAACCTTCATTGACAGTCAAGGTTGGTTCCCAACGAGTACATAATCGCGTCAGTGTCTAGTCATCATGAAAACTTTTTAAATGGCATAAGAATTTAACCAGTTCTGTTACAATCACTTTGAAGCGAAGTAACAATTAGTGTTATTGTGTATTGTTAAAGTGTCATATAATTGTCAATTTGTTTGTTGGTGATTTAACTCAGTACCTTATTATTTGGGCTAATTGCAATTGAATAACCCACTATTTTTGCCTTGACCTCAAACATTATCACATTACTTCATTACCTTTGTACCTGTAAATGAATCAGTTGTCATCTAGACTGTGTGTTTACTGTGCAGTGTGATTGGCAGAATGGTTCGCGGAGATTATTATATCGAAATGTTTAATGGAGTAAGTATTTATAATAGATAAATAAATTACTTATAACAAATATATAACTTATAATCCATTATTGTACCTATATTAACGCTAGATTAATTACTATTTACTATAATAGGTTATAAATACTAAGCGTCAGACTAGGAAAACTGTTTTATGGTTGGTAATTTAACGGAAAAGCCAGTTTATGTCTAATTAAACCTCTATTTAAATATTATTTATAATACCTGAGGTCAAGAATGATTATTTTAATACAATATAAGTATAGAGGCGATCTGGGTTGCCTCCATGTGCTGCCGCCCACTACTGGGTTTCACCCAATCTTAAGTCATTATAGCAATATTAAAAATTAGTTTAAACTTTAAAGAGTTCATCTTAAAAAGTTTTAATATTTCTTTATAAGTTTTTAATCTGTGCTGGTCAGGCTAGTAGTGAGATGGAGTAAAATCTAATTAATATTGTTTTTTTAATCTATTTTATCTATGACTTGACTCATCATAAAATCATTGTATCATAAAGTCGTCTCATATTATTATCTTACTATTGATGTCAACCCTCTAAAGCTTTACTGTAAAGTTACAGGTATCTTTATTAATTACTTACCGTGACTTCGTTTGATAACATAAGTTATTTTATGTTATGTAACTTAGTTGTGTCACAAAGTACTTAATAATATAACTATCTTAATATCTACGTGTAATAAAATAGTGATGATTAAATCTACACACTTTACCATTTTTGTCTAAAAATAGGTATATTTAAAAAAATAATTGCTAGATATGACGTACGTGACAAAGGACATTGTACCTACAATAGTTTTTTATTTTTTATCTCTATCGGTTTATTTTTTAATCATGTAAAAACTACAAGATGTAATCTTATATCTTATTGTCCTGATACAATAGTATCAGTCAACATATATTTCTTTTAAATTTCACTGAAAAATATGAAAACTATTTTGTATTATAATTGTATTAAACTCTATCTTAATGGGTATTTGGTTAGACCTGTGATCACGAAAGAAACCTTTCTTGTATCTGTATTCGATGATGTCACAGTTACCGCATCTCGAATATGACAATATTAATACATGTTTTGGGGCTCAATCATAGAGTTATAATAATTCTGTGGGTCCAATATACTTATAAATTCTTTCAATATAGCAACGACAGAAAAAGAAGTCTCTCATTATTCAATATATCCTAACACCAAAATGAAAGTCAAAATGGTATAACATAAATCTTAATAATTGAGCTGAGCGTAAGCGAAGCTTTTAACCGTTTGGGTCTTGGAATCAATTTTTTGAGGCAACATCACAGGAAAGCCACTTGACCAATTTTAACCAAGATTTGTACACATGTCAAGGACGTGACTAGGCTTGTTCTTCAAGAAACAGAATAAAAAAATATTGTTTCGTTTTAAAGATATGGTCAAAAAACTGAATCTCCCATAGACTTAAGCTAACAGTTTCTAGATCTCAACAGAGGTCGCTGTGCATGTCCATCGTATTTCTGAATCGCGATATCACATACAAAAATGTTGTTATCATGGTAAAATATCTTCTCAAGTTCCCAGTTCCTAGTTCCCAAGCCCAGGTCTGCCCTGGAATCGATATAAAAATCATCTGACGCCATTTTGTTCATGTTCATTTTGGTAGTTTTAATATCAATATTTACAATTTATAAATTTTAATACATAACTGTTTCGAATTAAATGAGCTGAGCGCTGCGTAAGCTTCGGAATAAATTTTCTGAGGGAACATCACATGATGAGGAAACGACTTGACCATCTAACCAAAATTGGCACGCATGTCAAGGACGTGACTGGTCTTCTACCCCAAAAAACATAAAAAAAAATATTGTTTCGTTTTAAAGATACGGTCAAAAACTGAATCGTGGGCGTGGTATGGCCCGACTTTAGTAGCATAAAGAAGGGGGAGGGCGCTCAGCTCAACTCCCGCAGCGCATTTTGGCGGGACCTTTTTTTTTTTTAACGTTGGAAAAATGCGTTACGCATCATCCCTGCGGCCAGGAAGGTGATGACCGGGGGGGTATGTGGTACTACCCGGCAGCATAGAAGACGCTGCCATTTTTAAGGCTACCCACTAAAAAACCAACGGTTGACCTCATAGTGTTAGTGGGACGTCACGGGATCGCTTTCGGCGGATCCTAGTTTAATTGATTCGTTAATTTTCATATTAATTTCAAACGTGTGTTATTTCCGTACTGGAAACTTTTGTTATGGCATTATTATTAACTAGACACATAGAATAAAATAATATATAAAAAATACGTCACCACCCGGTTTGTGTTTGTTTGTTTTGAAGTAAACTAGGAAGGGAATCGTAAATGCAACACGTTGACCATGACTAGCAAAAATACAGGATATCAGACATACTTATCTGTTATGTCATTTATTTTATTGACGTCTTTGTGCGTTTATTACGTCAAAATTTTTATTTAGTGTTTGATATGCATTCTTAAGCAATATTCTAATTTAACTAATAAATTGTGATAGAAACAGTGTCTTTTTTAAGTTAAGTTAAGTTTTGTTATTTAGTTATTCTATATTATAAAGTACGTTTTTTCACTAATTTATTCCCATAACATTTAGTATGTCGTAATTAAACACATACATACATACATACATACATTCTTTATTGTGATTTATATCTCCGCATAACTTATCTAGGTAGGATCGTCATCTGAAGTAGTAAATATTTCTTTGAAATCTCTATAAACATGTATAACCTTGTTAAATTTATTTAAATTTATATAAATATAGAATGAAAAATAAACCGATATGGCTAGGGAATCGAACCTGCGACTACTGGGAAACCGTCCTGTCGCTCTACCAACTGAGCTACCGTATCGTTGTCCGTCTCGGTGAATTAAGCATTCTATAAGTGATCGTCTTTATCGTGACGGTGGTGACATCTATTAAGTTTTTTTCGAAAATCCTAACCAATGTTTCTGACTTTTCAGTATACATAAACATGAAAAAGATGCCACTACCGAAATTAATGTTTGAAAATATCTTTAAACATGTATAGCTATGTTAAGTTTTTTTTAAATGTGTATAAATATAGAATGAAAAATTAAACCGATACGGGCAGGGATTCTAACCCACGACTACTGGGAAACCGTCCCGTAGCTCAGTTGGTAGAGCGAAAATAGTAAATAATTCCCCAAAACTTTAATGAGACGTTTATGTCCGAATTACATTTTTTTGGGTTCAGGTGATAAAAATTTATGTTGTAATTTTTTCATAATAGCTTTTTTAACGGTCAGTTTATCTGCCACTATAGTGCCTTTTTATTTCAAAACTATAATAATTTTATAAATAAAGTAATACATTAATAGAGTGGCTTGTAACAAGAAAACATGATATGATTAATACATAAATATATATGAAACTAATAATCACAAACATCCTCCTCATAGCATACAGCTTTATCATATTATATATCACTAGCTGTTGCCCGCTACCTCGTCTGCGTGGAATTTTTATATAGCTTTCTTGTTTGAATCAGATATTGTTCACTAGTTCATTGAAGGAAAGCTTTTTTTTTCTAAAATGAGCTATCCCCCAGTGAAAGTTCTGTAAAAACTCGTCCAACCTTTTCAGAGATTAACCGGAACAAAAAGACACACAGACACAAACTTAAATTATAATTTTTTTTAATGAGTATCGTAGAACAAATGTTGTTGGGATTGATGTGGAGAGGCTGCCTGCAAGAGGTGGCCCATTAATTAAAAATAACCCTGTATGCTTTCATACGCATTTAATAGATGGCTGATAATTTGGAATTACAAACATACACTTAATTTATATACATTATACTTTATTTATTTGTACCTATAGATTATATTATGAACTGGTTCTAATAATATGTATATCATACTAGCTATCTATATCCCGCCTCAACTGAATCTATTTGACTTACATTGAAATACATATATAAGGAATATACTTACAGTTTATTTAGTATTAGTCATATAGAAGAAAAACATCCTGTACGTCAATAACACAGTCTTCTGTATTTTAAAATAATTTTAATAATATTAAAGAAACAATTCTATTCAATTAACATTTTGTAGTTATTCAAAAGCGAGACAATTGTATCAAGCGGTTAAAATATAGTATTTTCGTAATATATTGTTTATCTATAATATATACTGCAATCGACTAAAATATAGTAAGACACTTTATTAGTACTGGTAACCTAACCGTTAGTTTTTAAATACATACGTAGAATAAATTCTATTAAGGATTTACGAGAAAGGAGACCACGGAATTCTACTTGATTTTGTAATATTACACTCCGGGTAACATTATGTGACTTCAAAATCAACCATGACAGATGAGAAAAGTTTTTTGCTTTTCTTTTTTTAATCAATAAACATTTTAAATTAATCGCAATTATAACGTCTTATATTACCTACCTACCCGTTGGTCGAGTGGTTAGGTTAGGCATGTAAGCGATATTCTTATTTATGAGATTGGTCGTTTATTAAATATATTGACAGTATTTATAATCTTTATTTCTATGTATTTGTATCGTTGTCTAACACCCTCAATACAAGCAAATAATTTGCTTACTTAGGGGTTAGATTAATTTGTGTAATTTTGTAAATATATATAAGAATATATAAATTAAGAGTACTTATGCCTATTTTCAGAATGGGCACTCACACAAGCCAAACGGTGCGACAGAACATCCAACCCTGGAGCCGCTCTTGGAGCCTGACAAGGAAAAACCTAAGCCGCCTCTTGCTGGTAACTTAATTAACTTTATGAATAACGAATATATTCTACATTTCATGATTTCCAATAAATCCAAAAAATATTAGACTTTAGATATTACTAATTCGGAAAACCTATACCTAGGTCCTGAAATCGACGACTTGGACGACGCGCGACCGACTGAAGCCACCCCGTACCCTGGCATTGACGACGGGCTGCTGGAACCAGTTGACAAGACACATGTGCATCATGAAGGTATAATAGATACTGTTGAATCTCAGACGATTTCTAAACCTAGCGAACTGTTAAATCATAAAATTGAGGCAATTTTAAACAATATTTTGGGTCCAAAAATCTTTTCAATCCATCAAAAACACAAAGACATACATAATTATTAGGTATGTTTTTATTAAATCATTTTGGATGTTATGTTATCGAGGTAGGCCAATGTTACTAGTTATCAAAGGATGTGGTGTAGTTGATTGTATGTACTTGACAACATAATTAATAAAACTAACTGTTATTTACATCATGAATAATGTAAAAAAATGTTCTTGGGAAAGGACCGCCGTGATTCATGTTTTGATGAATCACAATTAATTAGACCATGTCATGTAAGTTACAAGGTCAAATCTGTTAAAACGTTAAAATAGGTAATCTGTTATGTACCTACAAGTTACTGACCCCTAAACAATAGTCTATTTGTTCGTTCAAACACGAATTATCGTCTAATATGTTATCGTTCAAGGCAATGTAAGAAAGTTTTTAATGGCGGATAAATCTTTAATTTCGTGGAAAAACACAAAAACTGAGTTAAAATATTAGGTAATGACAGTAACAATTAAATTGATTTTGACAATAAATTTAGTTATGTTAAATTGATATGGATTTTACTAATTCAATAAATAAACGAAGTTTCGGGCTAAGACGAACTCAACTTATAGTAGCTTCAAACACAATTACACATTTTTAATTGATATGATTGAGTCATGGTATTTTTCTTAAGCTGTCTCTTTTCTGTTGATTGTTTAATATTTTTGTCTCTATCTAGAGTGTGGCAACTGTGTTAAGACTCTAATAATTATTTTTGCAGACGGACATAGAGATGGGAACGGCTCGCATCACTCCCACGAGACGCATCCGACGCGGGATGACGGAGTTGGAACAGAAGACGGTAAATGGCATTGGCCTCCTACCGACGAGGCGGACTACCCTTACGGTGATTGGTTAATGCACATACTGGATCATCTTATTCTAAATTCAAAATTTTAATACATAGACTATCTTTTGTGTAATGACTAAATATAGAACATATTTATGGTTTCTTATAATGCATTTGTGTGAAACTTTTTGATTTCACAAATAAAAACGAAATTAATACTTGTCTTTGATGGACCTTGAAATCAACATATTATTTATTTCTTGGACTTGAAATTTAATTTAAATCAGCATAAATACAATTACAAAAATGTAATTACAGACCTTTTTTGTAGCATCTTGTTTCTAAACACAAAAGAATCATCCAGTAAACAATCACTTTATTATTCACATAACTTTAACCAAAGAAGCATGCAGCATGTCTCACAATACTTTTAAGGAAGCTTAAGAACCACGATAATATATAATATATTAAATAGCTTAATATAAACTTTGTTAAATAATGGTTTATTCATTTGATGATAAAGATAACTTAAATTTAAGGATTTAACAATTTATGGATATGTCATGGTTTTTCTATCCCTTCGGTAAGCCCTCACACGGTCTTAGTGATAGTGGAGAAGTTTATTAAAATTACTATTATTTGTATACCAATAAAAATATTTCAAAAAATATAATTATATTTGAAAATATATAATTTATATAAATATAGAATGAAAAATAAACCGATACGGGCAGGGATTCGAACCCGCGATTACTGGGAAACCGTCCCGTACAACAATCTAACTTTTTTTTCGTCTTTATTTGTTGTTTTGTGTACAAAGTTTTATTTTCTCAATTTCATGCATTTTTATTTTTTATATAGTTTTTAATGTATGTCTTTTTTATTTTCTAGATGGTTTTAGCGGATTGGGCCCACGATTCGGTATCGACGATAGACCCGGGTCACCCTTATCGCCAGGGGTATGTTGCTTAAATTTTACTTTAATATTTCGTTTGTTAAAAAGTCGTATTGTTAATGCACAACATTCGTATTGTTTGAAATAATGAACGTCACCTATTAATACATCCATTGATAATATCAGACCTCCATCCCGGACGTGAACACATATCAGCAGAAGAAGAACTTGGCGCAGGGTATGATGGACCTGGCGTTGCTGTCGGCCAACGCCAACCAGCTGCGGTATGTGATGGAGTCCGCCGCCTCGCACCCCTACTACTACCCCAGCCTCGCCTTCATCTCGCTCAGCATCGTGCTACAGGTACTAAAAATTACCCTAGACCATTGAAAGTTCTACATTTTTAAAAGGATCTGACCCTCATGGAACACATACATACATACATTTCGGTTTTTTATAAAGATTATGTTTGTGTTTGTAATAAAAAAGGTATTAAAGTTAATTATGGTAGAAATTCTACCAAAATGTTCTTGAAATTTGATTATCCTTTTTCAAAACGAAATGTAGACACGCTGACAGAGTAATTTATCATGTTTCAGGTCGCAGTAGGCATTGGACTCATTATGAATAGCCGCTACAACGTGAAAGACGAAAAGGATATTTGCAAGGCCGATAAAATAAACAATATGACTGTGTTAGGAGTGTTTCTAATAACTATAGTCAATGTTTTTATAACTTCGTTCAGTGTCGCGTCACCAACTGCTGTCATCGGTGGTTCAACCCAAGTCCAAGTGGCATCTGTACAGCCAAGTGGATAAAGAAGTATGAACAATGCAAAGAAATAAGAATATAACGTTAGGTACTTACATAATAAAAGAGACTTTAATTTATTTTTAAACCGTATACATGTATAATCAAAAGGTGCTAATTAAAAAAATTAAAAAATATGTAATTGTTAGGTAGGGGAGAGCGGGGCTAAAAGTTCCGTTTTTTAGTTAATCTCATTTTTAAAAAAAACAACGTGCTCTATCTTTGACATTATGGTGGTAAAATATAACAGCATATTTAAATTTGACAATAAGAAAGTTTTATTAACGATGCTGTGTAAGGTTTTTGAATAATTAATATTAATGTATCGAAAGGCGGAAAGTAACAAATTGCCCCGGTTTGGGGCTAGTTGTTAATAGCTTGGGGTAAGTTGTTAAAAGGAGATTTTAAGGGTATTATTTGTAAAATAACTGCTTTAAATTAAGTCACATAGTATGTAATTAAAATGTAATCAACAATATCTTAGGAATAATCAGTCGTTTAGCTTAAAATTTCTAAAAAATCTGTTTGATTGTAAAACTTTTCGTTTTATAGACTGCCTTCTGCCTTTTATTGTCTTCTTTCCAGCTCCTTTTATTTTATAACTTTTTTTTTACCCTTCCCCTTAGCCTTTCCTTTACTTTTGTATTTCTTAATTTCCTCATTATCCTCGAAAATTTTTCTTTTCTTGCTTTGTTCTTCTACCAGAGCTTGTTTCTCTGGATTATCTGTTAATATTGTGGATTTTCTGAGACATCTCTTGGTTTTTCTACTTCTTAGCGGTGCTTTTGGGAACGGACGGATTGCTTCTGGTGAGAAATAGCTATTTTCCATAAATTCATGGATAACACCAGATGATGCTGGATAATTTACAACCCCTGATGGTCCTGGCTGTTCTAAGATTTGTCTGGATTCAGCACTGCTTTCAGTTTCAGAAACATTGGTGAAGTCATTTCGTCCCGTTTCAGCCCCTGCAATCTGTATATTATTTAAAGAATTTACACCTAAGGATGAATTACATTTATTTGCTGAAATTAAAGGGCGATCAGTAACGTAGGAAGGAGCAAAGTCATCTTAAGAAAAAATGTTTGGATCGTAAGGTCAAATTCCAGCTTTTTTGAAAAAACTAATAATATTGACAGGGGTTGTTGCAAGGGAAAGTGCATATTTGACAATTTCTGGAATTAATTTAAATTTAATTTTACTTAATCGATAGTACCAAAAGATTGGGGCAAGTTGTTCCGAGGTTACAACATGCCCCCGCGATAAGGAACATCTAGCCCCAAAAGCACGTGTCAATAAATAAGTAAATAATAAGTTATATGATAAAATGTACTTGATTTTAATGTAGTAAACTAGTTACTCGAAACATTATTGTATAAAATCAGCAAACAACGAAACTTTTATTATTTAACATTTATGAGATATACCAAAATAAACGAAGCAAAAATTATTTACTTACGTGGATCAGCGACACACGTTCTTCCTTTCCGATGTACCGGTGGTCACTGGCGTAATTAAGATGACTGCCGTCTATGCGCTATACTGTTCTAATTCGCTAAGTATTAAGTAAATATATTTGTCTCCTTTTTTTATGGAGCTATTTTATTCGGAACAACATACCCCGGTAACTTTTAGCCCCGCGCTCCCCTACTTTGATTGTATATTTGTAAGTGAAAATGTTACTTATGAACAGTGGCTATGCCTATAGTGGTCTATGACTGATTTAGACTTTGTTTGGTTAAGTAGCGAGTTTACGATTTGTCTCCAGCATCAACTTTTATTTTTTCAACGAGATGGGCAAATTGACAAAATTACTTAGGACAAACAGGCAGCGACACTTGTCGAAATGTTAAGAATTGTTGTTGTTGTACGATGGTAAACAGTGGAAAATTAAAGCATTGTTAGAAAAAAACACTGATGTGATCCTAACCTCGCTAGATTCATAAATCGCTATTTACTAAACTAAGTAAACTTCAGACTCTTGTACCAGTGATAATTAGATTTCTAGTTATTATTGGTATGAAATTATATTTAATTTTAGAATAGAATTCATTTTAAAATCTCAGTAGCTATTAGTGTATAAACATTCCGCACTCTACGTAGGTAGATACGTTTTATATTAAATAAATATTAAGATCATACCCAATAGCCGGTTTTATATTTGGGTTTTTTTCATAGGTAAATGAATATATTAATATAAAAAAGGTGAATTTATTAAGTTTAAGTTAAGTCGTCAAAATATAATCACTTATAACTAGTTTTATCAAGGAATATTTCTTTTAGAGGTCAGTTTCCGTTTTGATTTAGTATTATAATTTTTTGTGCAAAAAAGATCAACTATTCTGGAAGATTCAACTCTTTCGACTTTGTGATATTTTACACTTTTGACATTTTATATTTTTATCTAAATATTGTCAAATAATATCTATTTTAGTAGCTTAATTACGTCTGTTTTTATAGCTATTGGTATCATGACAATACATAGGACGCGCCAACTACACACCTGACTAGTTTGTTAGTTATTATAATGCTCAATGTATAAACGTATTTTTTGATAATAAAAATCCATTACCAAAGTCAGTATATTTTGAAAGCCACAATAAAAGGACATGTCAAATTTGTTTGATAGTATAAATCTTTAGGTACAGATACAATATTGTTTAAACATTTTTTATAACCACACAAAACGTTATCGCGTCTTGTAGCATTTATATAGGTTAAGTAATACTGTACTTAGAATCTCTGTAAAATATATCCACATATATTGTAAATTATAATAAATGTATATATTTATACCATAAAAATATTATTTTAATTCCTTTACTGTTTCATTTGATTAATGTGTTACATTAAATCTTTATCCCCGTGTAAAATAAATATTACTTTATTGCAAATATATTACTAAAACATATCAATTGTTTTAAAATAGTATACAAACTAATTTCAGTTGACTGCAATTGATTTCGATATTACTGATCAATCAATCCCTAGATTTTAACTCCTGACCATTGGCTAGAATTTACAACTTGTAATTATTAAGGATAAAGTTGAAATAACAAATTTAGAATTTCACATAAGTGTTATTATAATTCCATGGAATTTCAGATTACATATACTTACCTTTTCTATAGATGCGACACTTAGTCAACGTCCAGTACAAGTTCAATATTTAGTCATTTTCATTACCATGAATAGAATGACCACAAAACTAAAAAATACAAAAATCAGTTTCTTCTTCTAATTCTAATATGTATTTCGATTCGCAATATCAATAGGCATTACTATCATACAGGAACACCATGTATTTGAATGTGGTGAAGGATTGTGAGAAAAGGTTATTAAAAAAGGAAAGAAATCAAGGGAACGGTTAAATAAAACAGCAGTAATAGAATCCAAATGTGTTAATACAAAACAAATGTAATAAAATCGTCAGGTGGCAATTTAAAATCTTCTATTAGATAATAGTTTATAGGAAATGTCCCTTACGCACTGACTGCCAACTAGTTTATGTTACAAAAATCTCACGAGTCTCAATCACATTGGAAATAACCTAACAAGTATCAAAATTGACGCATCGAGCTACAAAATCAATAAATAAATTTAGATCAAAACAATGATTTAAGTATCGCTTTTATTTGCTTCAGGTCTACCATACATTATCAACAACCTTTACATTTTAATACATGTTTTTAGCTCAATGCGCCATCTCCAATTTAGAATAAAACATCTCTACATTTCATGATATATTTAATGAAAAATAATCTATTTAGAAAAATTGTGTCACACATTTTGTGACTCGAGGGTTGAATAAAATTCGTAAAGAGATCACGTGCCATCCATGATGTTATACCAATAATAAACTACATTCCAAAGTAAATAGGTGTAAGTAACCGATTAAACATATAAAAAACTGTATATAGGAACAAATATTTGTTGTGTCTGAAGTCACTCTAGGATCAAAGCACGGGTACACTTCGCTATTGCTAACACTATGGGTACATGGCTATATGTATCTTACATTTAAAAATTTGCACAGCAACTTTGGGTAGTCCTCGACAATCGACAATAGACTCAAATATAATTTAAAATTCGCTACGAGGGATATCCTATAGGAATTTCGTCTTTCGTCCCACATGTTTTATACGAGATTATGCGGTGAAGAGATAACCTCGTATCGTGGTAAATAGGAACGAAAACGTTCTTCCTAGACTAAGCTTCAACAAGAGCGACTCGATGTGTGGTGATGGGTGACGGTGGTGACGGTGATGGCGGTGGGGAACTAGATGGCGTCGATGTCGACATCGATGTCCGCGTCGTCCTCCTGCTTAGGCTTGGACGCGCTGGGCGCCACCACCGCCTTGATGGGAGTCACCTTGGCGCGGTCGTCGTACTGGATCTGTAGAAGGAACATCGCGGTTAGGGAACTGTCGCGTCGAAGTTACGAGGATCGTGGGGAGACACTCACCTCTATGTCCTCCTCCTCGGCGGAGCTGGAGTCCTCCTCGTCTGCCTGCTGCAACCAATCGATGAATGGCTGCGCGCGTCGCACCACATCCGCCACCGTCTCGCGCGGGGCGTACTTGCGCGACGGTTTGGCCGCCCATTCCATTATCGTCTTCTCCTCCACGATATCCAGGTCATACAGCAGCTGCGGACGAGATACGGTAAGTTCGTAAAATCGTTCGTATGAGGTGGTCATATGGGAGTCGTCAGATGTTATGGTCCGATAGTGTTCAGTCTGTGTGGTCAGATGTAATGTTTGGTTGGTGTGGTCAAGTGGAGTGTTCGATTGGTGTGGTCCGATGGATTATTCAGTTGGTGTGATCAGATGGAGTGTTCGGTTGGTATGGTGGTCACCTTGAGCACGGCGGGGACGCGCGGCAGCAGTGCGGCGCTGGCGTGTGCGAGTGCGGTGAGCGCGTGCAGCGCGGCGCGCGGGGCCCGTGGGTCGGCACGAGCGAGGCGCACCAGCAGCAGGCGGTGCTTCTTGACGTCGGCCGCCAGGGTGGCGGCACCCACCAGAACTTCGAACGCCACCAGCAGAGCCTTAGATTTCACCTCTAGGCTGCAATGTTGGAATCCACGTATTAGGTTCGCCCGGACAGTTTTGCCGACTTGGACAACGATCGTATATTTCTTGTGCTTCCTCTCACCGGTCGGCCTCGTGCAGTATGTCGGTGATGGCCCGGGCGCCCTCCACGTCACCCGCGTCCGCTCGTTGTTTCACGAACGCGTAGAACAGGTCCATGCGTTGCTTTTCGTTCTTCTCGCTGTCCTCCGACAGGGTCATGCTCTTTGCGCCCTCGGTTAGATCTAGAACGAGATCAATGATATATTAAGAGTCCGTTCGCCGCCGTATCGCCGTATAGTGATTGTAGGTATAACTAAAAAGCCATTCACGACATGTGGTACGATAATTTTCTCTAATAAACTATAAGTACCTTGCATCCTGGCCCTCACAGCCTCCTCGCTGACGTCGACGGTCCAGTTTCCGTCATCATCGTCATCGGCGGCCTTCTTTTTTTCCTTCTTGCTCTTCGGTTGAGGTGCTGTTGGCGTCACCGGGGCGTCGCCCTCCTGCTGTATAATAAGTTTTAATTTGGCAATTGTATTTTAGCGTACATGTCACTCAGACAAATATGAATGGCTGTCGAATAATCACCATTTAAAATTGGGAATATATAAGGCACTTCGAACACTTCGCATGTAATCATCAACATCTGAATAAGTTTACAAGGAAAAATCTTAAATAAATATCTGCTCAGAGATATATCCATCCCATGATCTACACATCTAAAACGGTATGGCCACCCACTTACATTCTTAGCGTCGTGATCTCCGTCGTGGTTCCCGTTGGCTGGTCCGCTCCTCTTGGAGCGCTTACCGCGGTTGCCCTCCGTCAGCGACGAGCCCTACACGTGCGAATATTATACACAAATTTGACTAGGACCAGCGTTGAACTCATCATGGTGTTGATAATGTTATAAATTCCATCGTAGGCAATTTTTTCTTAATTTGTCTAATTTCACCCCAATAACAGCTTTTGAAATGAGACAATTAAGTTAAAAATTTATGATCGTTTCTAAAATTGATTCATGATACAGCTTCTTCGGTTGTTTCAATGTAATATCATCTATTTGCCTTACTATTCTGGGCAGTTTAGTTACTAACTGACCAGTTGTATTTAACATATGGACGACATTGTAAAAGAAGCCTACCTGCACAGCGGGGTCGTTGGCCGGCGGATTCTTGAGTATGAAGGTGTTGAGCTTGTGGTTGAAGTCGAGTACTCCGTGGTAGCCGCACGCCTTGCAGCCCTGCGAGATGGTGTTCCTCTTCGTCGACACCATCAGCTCCGTCTCCGGGTTGTCGCACTCCGGACACAGCACGAACTTGCGGATGAAGCTAGGGACGGAAGGCTATATTGTATATTTATCTCTACATGCGGTCAGACTTTTGACAACATTGATGAGTAGTTGTTCTCATTTCGGGTAAAATTAATTTCGAAATTAGTTGGTTGCAGCCGATCCTAAATGGTCGCACGATTTTATCATGGTGTTTTGAGATACATCTAATTTGCTTGCTACTGGCTTATACATCTTTGAGGAGGTCGGACATTATGATACTATTTGAGCTCGTTGTTTAATATAATATATGAATTATAATGTATATATTACCCATCTAGCAGGTCCTGCAATTTGGACGAGTCGTGGCTACCGTTGACGATGAAGCGCTCATTTTTGAAATCAAACTGCGTTTGAGCGCCCAACTCACAACCGAAGTACTTAGTCGGATCTGTAATAAACACATGTCACCATCAATTTTTATTTAATAATAATAATAATATAGCAGGACAAATTACACACATTGATCTAACCCCTAAGTAAGCAAATTATTTGCTTGTGTTAAGGGTGTTAGACAACGATACAAATACATAGAAATACACATATAAATACTGAGAATATATTTAATAGACGACCAAACCCAGAAACACAGACATCTATGCTCATCACATAAATATCTGTCTCCGCCGGGAATCGAACCCGAGCCCCATTGCGCCGTGACACGTTAGGCGTCTGCGCTAACCACTCGACCAACAGGGCGGTATTTATTTGAATTTATAAATGCCCTAAATTAAAATCGGGAATCTTTTTTAGTTACCAAACTCGTGATAACAAAAGCTGGTCGTGTAAACTCACAGGTGGCGGGTCGTCCCAGAGCCTTGGCAACCTCGGGCATGTTGACGATGACGGTCTTGATGCCGTTCCCCTTGCCCTCCACCTTGGCGCAGATACGTGGCATCTTGTAGCGGTAGAACGCGTCCGCCACGTTCCGGTTCACGTTTACGGACCCCATCGCTGCGCTTTCTTATTATTAAACTAACTAATTATACCGGGGATGGTTTTTTTTTGACACTGGATCTGGAAAGACAAAAATCTGAGTCAGCATCCCTGAACGCATGTGTGTGTGTGTGTGTGTACAGGTGTGTGTACCGACCGGCAGCCGGCTGGCCGCTGGTGCCGGTCTACAGCGGCATGCGGCCGCGCGCGCCAGTCACGTCTGCCGCAGCAGCAGCTTCCGATGTCTGCTGCTGCACAACTTCGATCTTCTGTAACGGAACACGCATGGAGCTCGAGGAAAATTTCCAATTCGAGAAAATTTTATTTCCAAAACTGCATTGCCAATTAGGTATAAACTTTGTCAATCGTTTTCTAGACGCTAACCGTTCCATAGTGATTTAATTACTCAAAAAGAAAAACCTAACAATAGGATACGTTTTGAGAACACGAATTGAGAACCTCCTCTCTTGAAATCGGTTAATAAAACAGATGACCATCATCGTCGGTGCTCACCTGCGGGCAGTATTACTTGGTGTGTGAAGCGTCATGCACGCTCGTCGGCAGTCAGCCCTCCTCGCTGCCACGCACCGACAACTCTCCTCGCACTGTACTGATGTATCTGCAATTATTATTATATTTTATATCTAATTCAATACAATAGCTATCGACCCGAGTTCTCAGTGGCATGTATTAAAAATGGCAGAACATTTTTCTACACCACCTTATCGTAGTTTGTCGTAGATTTATTCTCGATACTTTTAATCGTTTTATCATATTTTCGTATATGACGTAGGTAGGGTATTATGAATAAATAATACTTTTTCTGTTCACGATGCCAAATACCCAATAGTATGCACAGATGAATTATGTGAAGTATTTGTTAGATATAATTTACTATATAAAGTTAAAGACTTAAAAAAACTATAGAATTATAAAGGAGAGAATTTCATGATCTAGAAAACTTACGGATTTAAAACTAGATTTTTATATCACAAGTCAAACTAAATTCCAAGGTGATCCAATCTTTAACGTAAAGCATACGTCTGACTACTTGCATTCAAAACAACAACACGTGTATTCACCAAAAAAATAACACAACAGCCTCCAAGCCAATGTACACCTAAATCCCCATTAACCAGATTCAAAATGCCACGCAGGCTTTATTTTTTTGCACATGTACTGACTGACTATCGTCCTTGGACTGGATGCTCGCTATTGGCCAGAAAATAACAATTTTTCACGCACACATTGACAAGTGTCGTAAAAACGTTATATACTTTCGACAACCGTACTTTCGTACATTGAAGATTTATAGTTTCCGTGTTTAAAACCAAGAACTCATTGTTATTGGATATTTATACGAATGTCAAAGGTTTAGAGTTTGTAACACCTTAACAAAACACTTCGCTGCGTTCACAACCGTATGAAAATTGATTATTTTCATCATAAAGCTACGATATGATGTTTAGATGTATTCAAGTTCAGCTAAATCATAGAGCAGTAGATACCCCTAGAACAAGTTTTGACGTTACAAAAACTATGACAGTTTACTCAATTGTAAAATAAAAAAATATATAATTATTATTCACTCTATAAATAAAATTGTATAAACCTATTTCGAAAACCTGTTTATTATTAAAATAGTATGATTTATAGAATTATCCTAAATAACTAAAGATAAAAACCTATTTTTTTAAATATTTCAATAGATTTTGATTCATAGTGTATAATAATTCTGTTTTGATTTTACAATTTGGTAGACTGTCAAATTATGTCAAAAATTGTACTAAAGGTACATACAGACATACAGGTGAATTTAATATGAGTTAGGTCGTATGAGAGTTCTTCATCAGTACAATCTCATGAGTTGACCAGTAAACGACTAAGAGACAGCCAGGTCGAGTGCCAATTGAGACAGCGCTGTTTAAATTTAAAAATGCCGCAACTATGTCGCATTTTTATGTAATAGACAATACTAACATTTGATTACTTTTATACTTAGTTCGTAAAGAAAGAAAACTACTGACCGAACAAAAAAGAAATAAATGTTTTTTTTTTTTTCGGCAACATTACTGGATAAAGTACAAACTTATGTGCCAGATATTGACGATTATTATTATATATATACAGACAGTTAAGTTATCTAAATAATAAGTTTAATTTCTTACAATGACCTAAATTTGGTTTCAACAAAATAACGTAAAAATAGTCTAGTTTTTAAGTCAATGTAATTAAAACTTGACCTACAATTCGATACTGATAAGACTATAGTTTGACGAATAAATCCTACACAACATATGTGTAATGTTATCACATTGAAATCAATAACAATAATAACACAGGAAATCTTTATGCATCGGTAACTCAACTCAACACACATACATTACAGAACGGATGCAACTTGGAATAACTTCTCATGTTTTGGAATAACTCTTCTGTTACGTTGACAAGGAATAAACACCGTTTATTCGATTTATTGACAATTCGCATGAATCAATGCATGCATGAATTTCATGCATATAATTTCAGCCGGCAACATTCATAAATCCATGTTATTGTTTAAACAAATTATATTTCAACCTATATTATTCATTCCTCAATTATCTCATATAATAGATTTTATATATTTAAAATAATGAAAACTATCATTACTTTGTTATTAATAATTAAAACTACGGTTTTTTTTATTATAGAGTCCAGAATGTATATAATTATGAGACATAAGATAATAATCCTATCAGTAGAAGGTCGGTAGGTAACCTTATTAAAATTTATAACCATCAAAGCTGTTACATATAATTATAGCGACCTAGG
The DNA here is from genome assembly GCA_959347355.1 of Napeogenes inachia. Lineage (NCBI taxonomy): Eukaryota > Metazoa > Arthropoda > Insecta > Lepidoptera > Nymphalidae > Napeogenes > Napeogenes inachia. The sequence goes on along the minus strand of OY365793.1, from coordinate 15,999,567 downwards.
TAGGACCTTACACATTATTAGACGCTATTGCAACTATAGACTAAATGGCGGCTAGAACGAAACGAGACAAGCCTTCAGTTAAACATATAGGAACAATGCCTAGAACAGTCTGTATGTATGTATGATTGAAACTCTAGACACATCCGGAGGAGTAAAATGTCGAACAAACATGTATCCGGTTGCTATCTGATGGATCATTGTATTTTAATGACTGTAATATTACATATTACTGTTTTTAGAAATGTTTTCGGCTGTCTATATTATTGAATAGTTGGTGTCAATGAACTTTTAATAAGATGAATTCTCTATTAACATTTTTAAAATGTTTTCTGTTTAACTCGAGATAATTTTGTTGATACAAATTTAGTTTAAAAATAAATATTATATACATATAATGAAAATGTTACTTATAAGATTCGCTTGTGGTTTAGCTTGAAGATTTTTATCTTACAGGATATTTAAGATTATGACTAACTCTTGCAAGTAATGATCTGTTTTTTATCAGTGCAAAATTCCCAACCTGTGTACTGAAATGCCATTTAAGGTAAAATAGATTAAGCGAATTTATCGTTTGTTTAAAATATGTATATTAATAGAAGCCAGTCTATAATCGAATGATTGAACCAGGAATGAGTAATGTCCAGATAAGGTAATCTGTAATATATTCAGAAAACCCAGTATCTTCCAAAGAGCAAACACAATTTAACCCCTCAGTGCACAAGAAATCGCGTTTCCACGGTCCGGGGAACATTCGGATCAATACTTTATAGATAGGATGTGCGTTATAACGTTATAGTTATAGGGTATTGTAAAACCATTAGTCAATAGTTATATCTCGTTATAGAATCCTTTTGGGAATTATGTATGAATCAGCAATGTTAACCATTATTACGAAATATGATGCAATCTTATATCATTATTTATTCTATGAAATGTAAACTTATTTTTAGTGTACACCCCCCCTTAATGTTATGAAAATATTCAAATATGCATGTGCTAGTGAGGTGACTGAGGTCAAAACGAAGTACCAGCAAAAGTTACTAGAGTCAAGTCAAGGTTAATTTCATTTGCTGGATGCAAATTGTCCGCGACCATCACTGGACTTAAACATTATGGTAAATATAATGGTAACTATGCCACTTTTAATCGAAGTCTAAATAAAAGTAATATCGACTTCAAACAAGTTTTATTTCAAAACAATATTACTTAATTAATTGCCAGGCGGAGTTTTGCGTAATTAATCAATGACTGGCCACTCTAAATAGTTATATTTCTCCAATCATTTGCCATCCAAACAGGATGCCATACTTATTATACAAAAATCAGTAGTACCATTTATGTACCTATTATATATAATTTTACCTGCATTTTAAGACAAAATTATTATCATTAAATGTGAAGAATCTTGGAGAATAAATCCAGATTTCAGTCCGTATGGAAACTTATTGACTAATTTATTTATATGGTCGGTATAGAATCTAAAATGTCGTTGGCTATACGACCATCATCGGTTTCCACCTTCACGTAATGACTTTATTAAGTAAATTATTGTTTATACTAGTGTTATACTTTTGATATAATTGTTTGCAATATTTGTTTATCTTGACGTGTCATAATAAATGTAAAACCTTTTCATGGAATAAAGATTTTTTGACTTTGACTGTGATATTTATAATAAGTCCTGTAATATAAATATAGACTCCAAGAAAATTTTGTTAAGAAAAATAAGAATGATAAACCCTATCAATTTATATTATTACGAAGAAAGAACATTAATATAGATAGACTTCGTTATTCCGCATTGCCAACAGCGTGGAGGCTTTAAAGGAAGTTGCGTGGGTGTGGCGTGGGGTTGGGGGCGGCGGGAGGTGTTAGGGGGTAGCGGGAGGGGTTTGGGGGTTGCTTGTAGCTTGGAGAGGGGGGTATTGTAGTACACATGCGCCGTGCTATTGATTAGAGCACCCGGACCTACCGAGCCTTTGCCGATATAAATTAATATTGCGATGTAAGTTATGTTGCGATGTTAGACAAAAATTTTAGTACTGTATTTAAATTTTATTTTTTTACATTTTATAGACGTGATTTAATAAAGAAAAACACATAGTATTTATTTTAAATGCACATACATTTTTTTTTAACAACCGCCCAAACATAAATTCAGTGTACACACTATTTATTATACGTAAATAATTTACCTATTAAAATATTTAATAAAAAATGCTTTTAAATATAGCTAGTACGAGGAGTTATCATCAACAGAAAGATGATTCAACAGACCTAACAGCGGGCGGCTATCACCTACATGCTCGATAAGAAGCTATCAGAGACAAGGGTTCTATCACGGTCATTGAACTTGCCAATTTCGAATTGCAGATGCAATGACTCATTGCGTAAAATAGCTGCGGTGAAAGTACTGTACACGACTAGATTCGAATGTTTACTTAGAGAAATAAATACATTTTTGTACTTTAAAAATATATTTAAAGCTATTAAGTACAGTTCATAAGAGACTATTTAGCTAGACAACACTTATCAGACAAGCTATTTGTATTAACAAACAAACAGTCCTTGGCTCAGTATCGCACTAATAGTTCCCACGTCATCTAAAGGACATATTCTCTTGAGTATATATTTTTCCACGATCAATCTTTTCTAAGCTATTAGAGTACGTCGACCTCGGTGATATAACGTTACGATGTGGTAATGTGGCCTTTACCAGCTAACGTAACTTATGACTGACTTTCGCTGAGATATTCAGTACTTTCGGTTACTTTTGAATCTTTTGTCGAAACAAGTGTAGAAAAACAAGTGATTTGAAAATAGTTACAAAAACAAAATGTTGCATAAAATACCAAAAATATGCTTATAATAATCGGAACGTTTTTTCTTTAAAAAAATTTCGATATAAAATTATGTAGAGATAAAACTGGAGATCCGTCAAAATGTTTAACATCAATCATCCCCAAGATTAATGTCAAGTGTATATTTATACGTTGTATTTTTTCTTATTACGTATGTTTTATATGAAGAAATATCGATATTATTTCTTAGGTGTTATTTTGTTAAATTTTGTTTTAAATATAAGCAAGTAATCTTTTTATATTTAATTCACATGTAGTCCAAAAAATCCACAACGCATAATAATCAGGTATTAAAGTGATTATTAAGTTAAGTTGCATACATTTTTATTACTCTGTTATCAGATAAATTTAAGATTATAATTTCGGTCCAACAATGTTATAACTAAAAACCTTCATATGAACGAAAGGTATCATTAAGCGAAGCTATGTAATTAGTTGACTTCAATGCGATCACCCTGATGATCTTTTCGTGTACTACTGAACCGATTGTCATCGTTTTATAGCAGAATTATAATCGTTGGTTTAGCAACAACAACATCAGTGATCGGTTATGTACTTAAGGAATATTCATCGAAAAAATAAAATTTCGCAGAAAGTACGAATAAAACCATCTGCGCTCAACTAACAATCAAAATGGCTGTCAACCTAGTAAATTTTAATATAACTCGGTTTTTAATGCTCAAAGCATTCTCTTTAAGTAAACCCACAAAAAAAAAGAAAACCCACATTTTAGTAAGTAGGTACGACCTACTGGTAACCCCACGAATTGTTTTTTGTTACTACAATGTGAATTAAAAATAGATGCTATTAAAATTATCCTTATAAGGAAATTTAACGCACGAAGATTCGTTATCGATTTGCGCAGATGCAAGGAATTAGTCGAGCTCTGACACATACGATAATACGATCAAGGAGATTCACGTGAATTATACTAAAAACGAATAATAAATAAAATTAGGCAATCATTGGTTCATATCTTCGAAAAAATAATATGACCAATATTCCTAAATTTATCATAACACGTTTTTTTGCGTTTACTACTTGACTATTTATCAATTTAATCACGAAATAAGTTTCTTATCATGAATAATAAAAAATATTTACAGTAATATTAAAATTACATAATTTATTATACAATATATGATGTGTTTAATAATAAAAATAAGCACACCTTTTACTGTTTAAAAACTATATGTTTTTTTAAAATTCAAAATATATTTTATAAAAAATCATATTAAACTATTGCTCTGCTATACATTAATTGATAAACCTACCACATAGTTTTATGTATGTTGACATTTGACTGCTAAGGTTTCTTTATATTGATTAAATTAAAGACTACATATTAAATAGTCATTCCATTAATAGATGAAGAGTTCATTTGTTTAAAAAAAATAATGTAAAATGTATATGCTGCTTTACCAGATCTATAAAACAACTTAATATCGTAAAAATTACTTCCAAGGTATAATATTGCAAAGTAACACAAGATGTATGTATGTTTTTTGTTTTGTAAAATATATGTCTTTATGAGAATACAAATAAGTCAATCAATCAAAAATCTATAAGTCCAGCAGTCCTAAAAGTGGATAGATATCAAATAGGAATATTATGATATGCCCCTATATTCTTATTCTTCTTTTTAAAATTATTTATTGATGCAGATACTCTTAAGAAACAATTAATAATTTGTTTTCCAGATCTTAATAATTTTACCGAGAAAAAAATTGCCTTTACATAGTTACATATACTTAATAAAAAATTTGGATAATGTAAATATTTGGAACAAGTTTAAACTATTTATATTCCAAAGGATTGTCTTTATTAGATAATTTCATATCATTTATTTCAGCAATAAATCATATAATGAACTTTATACATATATTTTTTTCTTCGAAAGTACTGAAATGTAGAATATAATTATACTAATAATAACAATTTCAATGTAAACTGCTGTTCTTAAAGATTTAAGAAATAAGAACATTCTCTATTGATTATATTAATAATCTTTAATATAAACAATTGTGAGGATAATTTATTTAAAAAAAATGTATAAACTATGAATAAGTAGCAGTATCATTTGTACCACAGATCAAATAAAGAATAGTTACAGCATTTCCAAAATCTCAATCCTAAAACAATGAAACACAGTTGATAAAAATCATACCATGAATATATAATGCACATATAAATTATAATGTACAAGTCTATTTTAGTAGTTCAATATTTATCTAATTGGAAAGTGATAAGAATGTTATTTCCAGTTAACTAATGAATTTGTTAATTTAAATTATTAATTTACAGAATTATATACCTATTGAATAATATTGGAGTATAGAATAACATTGAGTTTTGTAAAATGAAGGTCTGGTGCAGATAACCTCAAGGAGGCATTATTATCTATCTGTCAAAAAATCAATGCACTATACATAAAATTAAGGCAATATATGTTAAATCTACCTGTATATCTTGCTAAAGTCATATAAAATGGTAGCGCCCCACTGGACGAGAGCTCACAGATGGGATGAATTGCTGATCCTTCCTCTGAGCTGGCACTGATAACCACGCGAGCCGGGCACACCAACCTGCCACAACGGAATATTTATCTTCACCATAAAAACGAATTCACATCTAACAGTAATCACTACATCGTTATAAAACAAACAAATTGGCAATTTTATCTAAAATCTTAAGCCGAAACGTACGCACCAGCTGGCGAAAACGTGGTATCTACTCACTAGTACCTATCTACCTATATAAGTAAATACGGACTGAAGATATTCGATATTATGTTGGAGTATACCTTCCCCCTATGACGACGCGTTGCGACTCTTCAATCCGCGCAAGTTGCTGATATAAAAGACACGTTAAACTACGCCACCACAACCTTAATTAAGAAAGAACATAAAATAAATAGTATTTCACTAAACGCAAGAAAGAAACCGTAGTTAAAATTGACGACAGAAAATAAATGAAAATTTACACTTTCTTATGTTTCTGGAACCGACTTCACACCGGAAGCGAATGTTTTTTGAATCTTGTAACAATAGGAATAAACATTACATATTTTAGAAAAGATGATTTGTAACTAAAAAAATATTGCATTTCTAAATATTTTATAAAGAAAACTTTTACAGAAATTTAGTCAATTGATCATATATAGTCTAAAAAGTAGATATAAAATTGTTTTTTCAAATAGGAAGTTGTAAGTATTGTCTATGATTTTTTGTATCGATTATTTAAACAATGTATAAATTATTGTTATTGCATATTTTGCATTTAAAAATTATTAAAAAAAATTTTAAGCATATGGTAAAAGAAAAATTAAATTTAATAACCGTTTTTTTTTTAAATAAAAAACTATAATGTCTTATCAAACTATAAAAAACTAACAAATTTAATTTATGAACAACTTAATAATCAAATATTTGACAAAGTTGATTGCATATGTTTATTTTTATTTTGTTGTATTCCCATTTCCCACCTGAAACACCCATATTATTAAATCACTAATTTAACGACTGTTTTATAATCTGTTAAAAATTAATATCAATAATATGGCAACAAATACATTGTACTTTCAAACTTTGGCATGTAAAAAAATGAGTACCCAACTTCAATTATTTCATGGGATATCGTCGTAAAAAACCGAATTTTCGGTGTTACACTAAATATTATTCAAAATAGATTACTTCTTACGATTTCAGCAGCAGCTCAAAAAAGCTAACTCATAAATTTAAAATGGTTAGTCATTTGTCACCTGATGTATAAATTAAAAGGTTATGTGAGCAGAATGAATTGATATTAAACAATATTTATTTCAGCATTCTTGTCGTCAATTATTACATAGTTCAGCACGCTGGAAGTGTGTTCTACCCGTACATTTGAAAACACCAGTATTTACAATAAAATCTGATCAGGTAAACTGAAGGCAAAATTGAAATCTCTTTTGAGTATCTTTACAAGGCCATTAAGACATTAAATCATTTTTAAGTTACTTAATATAAACAATTCTAATGATTTAAGATAACATTTAATTCATTTTTTCTTTGAATTTTTAATATAAAAAATATAATCTGGTTTTACATTATCAAATTAAAGGTTATGAAACAGTATATGGTATAGATTCAATCTTAGTTAAGTCTTAATTTTATAATATTATTATTAACTGTTCGTAATATATGAATACAAATTTAATTTCAAAAATTATGTTCAGTGTGCAGTTCAAGAATGTCGACATTACTCAGCCCGAAAAGGCTTTTTCTCGTCCATCATAGAAAATATACGAGAGGATATTGCCAAAAACAAGGAAATGAAAGATAATATTAAGAAATTTAGGGAGGAGGCCCAAAAACTTGAAAATTCTGATGCATTACAAGCTGCAAGGAAAAAGTTTCATGCAGTTGAATCTGAGGCGTCCAAAGGATCTGAAGTGTTAAAAGAAACCATTGAAGGCATAAAGGGCAAGGTAGAGCATGTTCTGGAGGAGGCCAGTAAAACGGAAATAGCTAAAAAGGCAGGTATGTAGCAGGATTTAAAATTTCCTAAACTGAAATTTTCATTAAATTATATTTATTATTTTAAACTGTAGCCGCTATGTCCACACAACTATTGTGGCTACAAGGGATAATTAACACTATTTTTACCTACATTTCATTCGGAAAATGTAGGCTTTTAAAAATTGTCAGTATAAATGGTGTTAAAAAGCACAATATGTACTCAAAATTATAATATAATAGAAATTTGGATTTTCTAGTCTGCAGTTATATGGATTAACAATTATCTGGACTGGAAAAAAAAATAAAAAATAATAAAAGACTATTATTAATAGTGATCATATATTTTGTTTAAATTTTTTATTGTTTTAGTTTAGTTGGAAAATAAAGTAAGAAAAATGAAGCAGGAATTCCCATGGTGATAAAAATTACCAAATAACATAAACTAAACTATATATATTGATATTTTGATTTATAATTAAGACTATATGTCAGTGTCTATATTTAAGAAAATGTATGTACATAATTAGCCACCTAATATAATCACTGCTTGTCTTCATACATTTCATTATCCGGATGTTTGATTAGCCAGATGCCCAATGAGAACCTTTACTCCTGTTAATCAAGTTTCCACTGTAATATGATAAGGATTTAATATTTTAATTTGATTTTCATTTTGGTTATTTAATGCATTTTGTGTGTTTGTTTTTACAGTAGACCTACAATATTTTTATCTTTCCAACAGAAAGTATTATCAAATATAAAAAGGTTTTCTCTCTCTGTATATTTTTTTATATACATATTATATATTTTCAGGTAAATTAACAGAGGATATCTCAAAAAGTGCAAAAGATGCCGCTGAATCAATAGCAGATAAAAGCCAGAAACTAGGACAGACCTCTGCCTTTAAAACAATATCTCAGGTACATTACTCATTACATTTCATTAATTTTTATAAATTTTATATATGTAATAAAGTCCGGGCTAGAAAATATAAATAAAAAATAGGATTTTAAATGTTTTATTGCAGATAGTAAATAATTTATTGTCTTAAAGTTATGATGAACACAAGGACAACAATTTTATTTACAGGCTACAGATATAGTTAAAAATGAAATGGCGCCTAAAGGATTAGAGGGACGAGTGTACAGTTCGCCTGCTATGTTACGAAAGCGAATTGAGGTAATATATGTGACATATACATAAATAGCACATAAATTAAAAAAAATGCTATTTAACCTATGTTCTTTAATATTGTTGGTAATTGTTCTTTATCTGATTTTTTTGACAGGTGAGTTATGATCTTGTAACATTTGAAACAGTTATGTTGTGTTGGTTCATTACCTTTTCAGATGTAAAAATAAATCAAACCTTTAATCACTCCAGCTTGATTGATTGAGTTAGGTTAGATTAGGTTAGTTAGGTAGTTTTTTAAACTAAACTAAGATTGTGATTTTTATTTCTATCTATCCATTTCCTTAGCCAAATCTAACTAACTGACCTAAATGACTGACTAGTTATAATATTAACAGATATAACTGACATGCAATAAATATCAGCCTCGAAATCTTTGGTGGCATGATAACGAACAATTACCATATTGAAAAAATCTAAACATGTATAGCCATGTTAAGCTTAATTAAATTTATATAAATATAGAATGCAAAATAAACCGATCCCTGCCCTTATCACTTTATTTTTCATTCTTTATTTATATAAATTTAAAATTACCATATTGTCTTGCAAATTACTTAGGTAGCAGCCACAGAGCGTACGTTCGAGGCCGACCCTCACTCATCAGGTCTGGAGCTGCATCGGGACTCGCGCTTCTACCAACAGTGGCAAGACTTCCGTGACAACAACCAATATGTTAATAAGGTATGCTATAACTGTACGAGATTTTAAAGATAGTACTGACTTTGGTTCATTATTTACATTTAACCTCTAATATCAATGAAATACAATCGATCCTCGTTAAGTTAAAGTTCAAGAGAAACACATAATAATTTAAGTTGTCGAGTTTATATCTTATCAAGAGTTTAAGTTAGGTATGGGTTACAGTTTGTTATACTCAACTTGTCTCACTCACGAGAGAGAAATTATTACATGTAGGTACCATGTTTATAGAAGGACTTATAAAATAAAATATTCTGTCTGTTAGGTTTATATCGTAGTATTTCATTTGAACTCATTTCACTTAAATAAATTTTATGTTGGCATTATGGTAACAGTGACGTTTCCTGGTAATAAATTAAAAAAAAAATAGTAAGTTGTTGTATGCAACCTAAAGCTTATACTAGTTTACGTAAAATAATAACTTGTGAACACGTGCAATCAATAAATTTTAGCAATAAAATCTTTAGTTTATTTATTTTAGCAACAAAATCTTTAGTTTTGCACATTTATTAGTAATGTCGAAGAAATGTTTTCACAACCTTTATAACACCTTTTTACCGTCTCGTTGGTGGAGTGATTAGTGCAGACGCCTAGCGTATAGCGGCGCAATGGGGCTCGGGTTAGATTCCCGACAGGGACAGGCACGTATGCGATGAGCATAGATGTCTGTATATCTGGGCTTGGTCGTTTATTAAGTATATTCACAGTATTTATATGTGTATTTCTATGTATTTGTATCGTTGTCTAACACCCTTAACACAACAAATAATTTGCTTACTTAGGGATTAGATCAATTTGTGTAATCTGTCCTGATATGCTATAGAGGTTGTCAAACATTTATTCAAGTTACTGAGCGATTGTGCTAAGATTACCTAATATTGAGTTTGTGTATTTTAACTAATAGAGGTCATAGGTTTTGAGACAAAGCAATCGTAATATTTTTAAGTTATAGAGGTTGTAGATATCAAGACTCCTCTCTGTAGCTTGAAATTCAAAATCCAGTTAGTCTTCAAAAACATTCAATTTTCTTTTCAGGTATTGGACTGGAAAATAAAATATGAGGAATCAGAAAATCCGGTGTTTAGAGCCTCTAGATTTGTGACAGAGAAAGTGAGTAGTTTATTCGGAAACTTATTTGAGAAGACGGAGCTATCGAACACTCTCACTGAAATATGCAAAGTAGATCCAAACTTTACGGCCCAGAAATTTCTAGAAGATTGCGGAAATGACATCATACCAAATATTCTAGAAGCCATGGTCAGAGGGGACATGGAAATACTCAAAGACTGGTGTTATGAAGGCGTCTTCAATATCCTGTCCACCCCTATCAAACAATGCAGACAATTGGGATACCGGCTCGATTCTAAAATACTAGATATTGAAAATATAGAGCTGGTGATGGGCAAAATGATGGATCAAGGACCTGTTTTAGTAATAACATTCCAGTCTCAGCAGATAATGTGTGTGAGGGATGCCAAAAATAACGCGATAGAGGGAGACCCTAATAAAGTCATGAGAGTGAACTATGTATGGGTTCTGTGTAGAGATCCAGTAGAGTTAAACCCGAAAGCGGCCTGGAGACTGCTTGAATTGTCAGCAAATAGTGTAGAACAGTTAATATAGGTTGTAAATGTAGATAAATAAATCATTGTAATATTACATTTAGTGACCTGACCTTTCCCTTGTCAGACAATAATGCCATTTATGTTGAAATGTAATAATTGACTTCAATTTAATTACATTTTTGTTAATGTATTGGATGTTTTTCTTGTCACTTAGATACCGTCTTTATGTTATATGTATATGAGTTATACTTAAAGAAGTGATTATCTCTTATTTGCAAATGTTTACAAAACACAAATATAAATATGAAAAACCAATGGAGGTTTAAAAAGATAAAGTAACTCCGAAGGTCTTCTTTGTTGAAGATACGACGACGATGAAGTTGGTCATTTTATTTGTATGTTTTTAGTTTGATACCTTATTGTTTTAATAAATTGTTTTATTTATTCATGTTTTTTTATTTTAAGGATTAAATAAAATAGCGTTATCAATAAAAGGTATTTATTAGAGGCACATTCGAAGGACAGCGACCCGGCGTACGTTATATACAATATTAGATTAGTTCTTAAGCTACAGTGGGAGTTATTAAATAAAATGAACTATACGTGACTAGGTTACTAAGTTTAAACTAAGGAATGTCGCCATCTAAAAATAACCTATACATCGATATAGTTAATAAGAAATGTCTGCTGTTTGAAAGAAAGTATTAAATTTTTTGTGCAAATTAAAATAGCATATTATGTTAGTTGACAAAACAGACATTTCTCAAAAACAATAACACAATAGAAACTTAAATAAATTTGATCAGCATGGCTTAAAATAATAAAAGTGCAACATTATTATGCTTACAATGTTAAAACTGGCGTACAAGCTAATTATTTAGTGTTACAAGTGTAAAAAATAGATATTCTATAATAGTTCAGTGTTGCTATAAAAATAATACTTAATTCTGTAAAAGCAGATAATTCGACGGAATTTCTTATTTCTTTTAAAGTGTTTTCGTTCAGACCTTTCTTTATCACAACCACACTATGAATAAAAATCGTCCAACATATAAAAAAAGCTTTGAAAGTTATTAAATTAAAAAATACATAAACTTAAATATAAAAGTATTGATTGATTAAAATGTGTTTTATTTGCCGTATTTTAACTTGTTATTGCTTATTTCCTATCAATGAAATATCACAAAATAACATTAAATAAAATAATATAACTCTAATATTGATTATAAAAGTTATGTTCAATTTTATTCGTTTAAAATATTGTGTATGTATTTGAATAAAAAAAATAGATCTTAAACACGTAGGCCGCAGCAATAAAACTAATATTAATATAACTTTGTACCAAATAAATGACATTCTGTAAATAAAAATATACATCAACTGCACTCATGACGCCACTTAATTTATTATGCGACTGTGTATAAGCTTATTAAATATATCCGCACCAAATTTTAATATAAAACCACAATCTACAAACCGCATTATATGCCTTAATATATATAAGCATTTTAATGTTTGTAACGTATATTTTAAATACGACACGAGTGTGCTAAAATTGGAAAGTTATATTCATTTCGTACGTAGCATGCGAGGCGTCAATCAATCAATCAATCAATCAATGTGTGCAGTCCTATTCGACGGCCCACTGCAGCAGTGCGGCGTCCCTCCCTCCCGCGGACAGCGCGCGCGTCCCGTCCGCCGTAAAGCGCACACACGACACGTGCGACGAGTGACCGCCGTACGACGCACACACGCTCTGTGGACACACACACATACACACTGTACTACGGACGCCAGCATAATATTAGCATCTTACACCTACAGTCTACACTGATAGACAATGAACTGAACCTGAACTCAGAAGCCGTATGGTGTTTATAGCAGCATGCTTTAAACAGCTTAGAATTGGCCGGTTATATAGCCTTAGTTTATTTTTTATCGTCGTGTAAAATAGACAATGGTTTGTTTTAAAGCGAGTAGTGGTTACCTTGGGCTGTGTGACGGGGTACGCGTATAGTTTCACCTTGCCGAAATCGTCTCCGGTGATCGCCAGACGGTCGTCGCTGGACCTGCAATTTTATTTATTGCGTAACGTTTGAACTATTGTAAGACAATATTATGTAGTATAAAAGTACACTTTTTGTCTATGTTTTTGTTTAACTAATATGTATTACCTAAAAACCCCCAACGTATGAACAACAAAATAGATAAGGAGTTAACTCGTTCTGCTAACTATATTGCTAAGTCTCCTCACCGCGCGCAGGTGTTGATGTCTGTTCCGTCGGCGCCCTCGGGCCACACGCCCACTGTCTGGAACGTGATGGGGCAGTGCGAGGAGGCCCAGCGCGTGTCGCGGAGAGACGACGGGGACGGCACCTGGCGACACGTCGTCGCGTTCCCTGGGGAGGAGGAGGGGGGAAATATTGGTATTACATTTGCATGACGGTCTCTTGGTCTAGTGGTTAGTTAGACGATTCGTTTGAGAGGTCGCGAGTTCGAACCCCCAAACCCAATGTTTATCACATTAACCTAGACAATAAATTGATAAATACTTACAGAATAGTAGCTCATAGTCTCCAGAATTGCTCCTGAGGTACTGGCTATCCTCTGACCAGTCCAGGTGTGTTATGAAGCTCGAATGACCCTGATAAAAATTAAATACGTTAACTTAAAGTATATTATTATTTATTCTGTATTTTAATGTTAAGCCTACATAACTATACTACTTAACTGAACTACTACAGTTTAGCTTTCAGGACAATTCAACTTATTAGTTTTTATGATATTTAAAAAATATTATCAATATTTAAAACTAAACTTATATGAAAAAATATTTCCTAATAATACTGTAAAAGCACTAACTACAGAAGCCTATAACCATGTGATTGTTACCCGTCTACGTTTTTTCTCCGTGCACTATGAGAGGCGTGAAATGGTATATTATGTTAATCTAAATTAAACATATATAATTAACTTAAATAATTTATGATATATATTTTGATAAAAAAACAATGAGGCCTTAGAATTTGCGTATTTGAGAACTGAAATTTTAATGAATTTTCTACTAATACCTTAATAATGGTTTATTACTACACTTTTTCTACTAACGCATGTAATTTAGTTACAACAAAAACAGCATAAATAAGGTAAAATGTTTCTTTTTTATTTCGATGAAATCCATTATAACATATGATTTATTTATAATAAGGCAAGTCAATCTATCCTACTTTCGATAAGGTAATTTTATATTATCAAGTATCAACTATTTTTTTTTTCATAATTAATTGTCATGTTATAGTTAATAAATATAATTATTAGATATATACTCACAACGCACTTCCCGAGGCGAGAGTACCTGGCTCCATTGTCTTCGACCTGGTATATGTAGATGAAGTTGTCCCTCGAGCCCAGCGCCATCATTTGATTGTTTGGTGAGTATACAATCGTTTGGATCGGTTCCGTGCTGTAATTTATAATTCATATTAGTGTTATTTCATGACGTTTTATAAGTGTAGGTATATAACTTGTGTCTAACTGTACGATGGATAAGGATATTCCAATTTGAGTGTGTTTCTAGTATACGTTGGTCTGCGTCTGAGTATGTGCGTGTGTATGTCTGTGTGCGTATGTATATCTGTGTGCGTGCTCGTGTGTGTGTGTGTGTGTGTGTGTGTGTGTGTGTGTGTGTGTGTGTGTGTGTGTGTGAGTACCCGTCTCGATGGTCAGCGAGCAGAGCGCGCGAGGCGGGGTCGAACACGAGCCAGCGTCCCGTGCAACCACCCACGGCGATGGCGCCGCCATCCGACGACCATGCGCAGCACTGAGCGCGCTCCTGCAGGTACCATAACACACTTATTACGAAACTCTCGAAATGTCAATATAATATAAATAATATCAGTGTATGTTATAGTTTTTGTAAATGCAATTTTGACTGACGTCGATATCCTTGCTCCAGACGGTGGAGTGGCTCAGTCCGTCCCACAGCTGCAGCAGGCTGTCCCAGCCAGCTGACACGAACTGGGGCAGGGAGGGGTGCGTCGCTAGACCCCATACTTCATCTACGTGACCTAACAGAAGGATTTGAATTGATGATTCTGTAGTCATTGTTCATCTTTACCCACGAACATTAATAGGTATAAACGTATTCCATATGATTAAGAATTGTCCATTGAAGTGAAATCTAACTTAAAACACAAAGTACGCACGTACTCTAGATTTAGGTTCATCAATAGTCTAATAATTAGTATTGTAAAAACTCAATTGTAAGTAGTTACCGAGCACGGCGGGTGTGAATCCCAGCTGAAGGTCACCAACGAGGATGCAGTTCCTGGTGGTGGCCACCAGCAGGCGACCGCGGCCCTCCGTCACTACACGCACGCCGCCGTAATGGCCTTCGATCTGGGGTAGTTATTTAAATGAAGCAAATTATAATCCATTTCTTCGGGAAAGCAATAGTAAAGTTAAATATAATATACCTACCATAGACTCGGTACCCGTAGCATTTAGTTCGGCATCGAATAGAACGATGCGGCCATCCTTGCCGCCTGCGGACAGTAGGCCCCCGTCCCGAAGCGCGCATAGTGAGAAAACGGCGCCAGAGTGCACCCCGCGTACCGTGCGGGACGCGACTGACGTGCCGCGCGCCCATACTGTCAGCGCCCCCGATGAGTCGCCGGATATGACGTCACCTGGTACGATTCGAGCGGAAATTTTAAGTATGGAACTGAATTTGTGGTTGAACGACGATTCGAAGAGTTTGCAGAAAATGCTGAGGTCACGATTGAATTTGTAACAAAGCTTAATAGCTTTACTTTTACTAAACACTCACCGTTATGATTGAATCCGAGACAAGTGACATATTTGGGTTTGTCTCTGGTCTCGAACACGCCCATCCGTTTGTAAAGGACGTTGGAGGCATCCAGGGTCCAGAACGCAATGTGTCCTTTGCCACAAGTCACTATTTGGTTTCGGTCCAGCGGATGAAACTCTGCAGCTATTACCGTGTCGATTGAACACTGCAGAAGAATGAACAAAACACATTAAATACAATTAGGAGTTACATAAAGAATGGTAATAATTAATTCATTGTAAAATGTAATAATTGTGAATAATAACAGTTCTGTCTTCGTTGGTAGTGGTAGAGTGTTGTGTATGTGTATGTTTGTATGAGTGCGCGCCCACCTTGGTCTCTGCGATGCAGCCCCGCTCGGCGCGCTGCCACTCCCAAACGGATAGCACGCGTTCCTGTCCGTCATCGACGCAGGCGAGCAGCGCGCCGCCGTCAGCGCGGGAGAAACTCAAGCAGCTCACAGCGCGATCCAATTGTCCCACTCCAAGCACCGCCAGCGTGGCCAGAGACACAGAGCTCCACACACGCACGTGGGGCTAGAATGAGAATGATCATGTAAGGTAAGCCAAGAGAGGAAATTAACAAATTGGTTACAGTTAGATAAGCGGCAATTAACCAAGAGTGATGATCATATCGATTAATGAGATAGTAAGATCTTTAGTTTTACTAATTTCAGTGCGAGTGTAATATTATAGAGGCGATTGGAGTATATGAAAAGTATATAAAAAAAAATCTTTATTTATGTGTATAAAATTGGCTATACACCATTCTTGATTGTAGTTGCAAAATACCAAAAGGTTCTAGAAATTTTATAAATACTGTTTAGCTGAAGAATATAATTTTTAAGGAAAGAATCAAACCCTGGCATCAAGTCGATCGTGTCCCGCGCACTGCCCGCTCGCGATCACTAGCTTGTTGGGATGTACTGCGATACACTTCACGTCATCAGTGTGTCCTGTATAGTGTCTTTGACATTGCTCCTCGACATTGAATAACACAACCACAGCAGCCACGAAGTACACTATCTCACCCGTGGGGAGCATGTACAGGTTACTTCTGCAGTCCTTGCCCCTGAAATAAATTGGTTTACGAATTATGATCTAGCATTATGTTTCTGTTATGAGGCTTCCATTTCATTGAATATCTATTTCTTAACTAATCATTTTTGTTTAACATTGGCGGTCTGTGGTTCTCAATATATATCATATTGAGAACATACAATAAAATACCACGAGACAGAATTTATACATTAATTATTTCAAAAAATAAATATGTTTTCAGTACATTGCAACAAACTGAACATAATAGCTTATTTATCTTTTTTTTACTTTTCCTTACGGAAAAACTACTGAACAGATTTTGATAAAATTTGGTACTATAATAGCTTATCGCTGGTTAAGATCATTTATACTCCGAAAAACTCAAAAAACTGTTATGGCTTTATCTTATTAAGCTTATAAATTAGTTTTCTCTCGGAAAAAATCTTTTCTTCGGGCAACACAGAAATTGGTTAGACCTATATTATATGTAAAAGTAATTACAATAAAAACAATGAATTGGTATAAATTTAATATAATGACAGAAAAATATTATGTAAATTGAAAGGGGGAGGGTAGTATGGTAACTATTGTAATCAAAATTTATCATCAAAATTAAAACAATTATATAAGACTTTTTTAAACAGTAAATTAATATAATATTGATAGGGCCTTTCATATCTTTTACACAACATAAAAAAGGAATTGAATTTATCAATCACTAATTTCTCAATTCATGAACCACATCATAAAACGTTTCCTCTCTTTGTTAGAGAGATTAGATTTAAATCTGTTACTTGGCCACTCGTGCGCAACGCTGGCCTTGGCGGACGTGACGCGGAACTTGCCATAGAACAAGAGGTTCATACTTGGCCTGGATTTTTGTTGATGTTTACGGGTTTTTTTAATGTGGTTTTAAATGGAAAGAAGATTATTGTTTTTGAATAGATCGAGTATAACTTTGAAGCTATTCTGGTCTTATTAGTTTTCATATTTCTTTTTTTTTTTTAAGAAAAAGTAAGTGAATGGTGTATTTGTTATTATCTATTGCAGGTGATAGCATTTAAAGTTTTCTATCGGCAGGTTACCTATTTTCTTATAGCTATTCACATTCATACTTAAATCTCTTCTTCCGCATTACGTAATCATATTAAGATAGACAATTACTCCTAATATTTTCTAACACCGTTGTAACTTTCAAACTACCTCATACATACTTATTTCTTACTAAATCCATTCTCGTCACGCCACAGAGCCATCTTTGCATTGCAGCGTTCTCATCCATACAACACGGTGGATCGTATTCTATTTTATTCCTTTAGAATAGGGAAAATATGGGAGGATAAATTCTACTCGTGAACTACTGTCTTTTCATCCTGCCTGTAATCCATTAACTACAGTTCGGTCCATTTCATCATAATGTTGAATGACTGAGTCGAGCTAAAGAACCAAATAAAGGAGGACCGTCATGGGCTCTAAACTGGGGAAACACCCGACTAAATTGCATCTTCAACTTTAAACTTGTGCAACTTTCACTACCTCAGATTCAAAAGATTCAAAAGCGATACTACTAAAGAAAGTATTGCAGTTTGCAACCATGATTTTGCTACTCACAGAGAATTAATTATATAAATAATACATTTTTGGACATTTCCATACAACGCAATCTAGCTTCAAAATTATCAAAGCTATTGGTAACAATTATCAAAACTATTGAACAATAGAAACATACATAAACATTTATTTTCGTAAATACATAGAAACATATAAAGTACACCCAAATTTTAGGAAAATAGTTTATTACAAATATTTGCCCAATAGGGGGATAATTTCTACAATCACAATATACACTCATGGACATATTTAGGGGAAAGCAAAAAAAAGGTCGAATAACGGAAAATATTTTCATATTTTCGTACTGGCCACTATACCAATATTATGTATTAAAAAAAAAGATAATTTTAAAAATAATTTTATTTTAAATTTCATTTGTTTTTTTTGTTTATCTGCTAATTTCTGAGACACGTAGTGTATGGAATTTTCGAATTTTGTTGTTTTTAACAAAAACTTTATTTCTGTTGTTTTTTTGACGAAAAATTGTCATTATTGAGTGAAGTGAACTTAATTCGATAAATTTAGGCGATAATGCCGGATCTCAGCGTTGCTCTGGTTTCTAAAGCTGTAACTTTAATTGAAAATGGTTACACTTACAATGAAGTGGCTCAAACATTACATGTTTCCAATCCAAGTCTGTGATTTTCCGCAATGTTAAACGATACCGGCAGACTGGAGAGTATACCAGGCGTAAAGGACAAGGTCGCAAAAGAGTAACAGGAGAGAGAGACGATAGATTTATTGTCAGCAGTGTTCTCAGAAACCGTACCTTGACTTCTTCTGAGGTACGAAACCAGCTGCAGGAAGTTCGATAAGTGATAATTAGTACCAAAACCGTCAGAAGAAGACTGAAGGCAGCTGGTATTGGGGCGTACTTGCCTGCCAGAGGTCCACAGCTCACCGCAGGTCATCGAGTGGCTAGGGCCAGCTTTGCTCGTTTCCACCTAAATTGGAATAATGACGCTTGGGGAAAAGTTCTTTTTAGTGATGAGTCCAGATTTTGTCTCAAACCAGATGATGGAAGGACCAAAGTATGGCGACGACCCGGAGAAAGATACGCTCAGTGTAACATTATTGGGAGAGAGCCGTATGGTGGATGGTCAGTAATGGTATGGGGCGGTATTTGCTTAGGAGCCTTTTGCCCCTTTCATTGGAGACAATTTTCTTCTAATGCATGACAATGCTCGACCTCACATTGCGGCATTAGTTTCGGAATATCTTAATGAGGTCGGAATCCAGGTTTTGGGATGGCCGGCACGCTCGCCAGACCTAAATCCAATAGAACACGTTTGGGACAAACTGGGAAGACAAATTAAACAAAGAAATCCATCACCTGTCAACGTAAGAGACCTCAAAACCGCATTGGTTGAAGAATGGAACTCAATGCCGCAAAGTTTTATTGACAATTTAATAGAGAGCATGCCCAGACGCATGCAGGCAGTTTTAACAGCAAGAGGTGGCAACACTAAATACTGATTGTATCACCCATCGCGAAAAAACCAGTTATTTGGACAATATTAACTTTTCTTTAGTTTTCATTGTGTTAGGTCAAAACTCTTCAGAATTAAGTCACTGACTTTATTGTCTTTAATTTCGTTTCTTTCGCTTTAATTTTGTGAATTTTTATGTTCAAAAATGTTAATTTAATTAATTCAGAATAATAATCAAATGTATTGTACAACAAAAATGTGTTTTCATATGATCTTGCAGTCTGTTTTTTGCGTTCCGCTAAATATGTCCACCGGTTTAGTTACGGCCACTACGCCAATCAATCGTAAAAAAAACAATAATTTCAATGATTTTACAGTCAAAAGGGTTGCCTTTTAATAATTCATCAACTAATTTACTAAAGGCTAGGTCAACTAGCTTACTAATTTAACATTGTGAAAAGTCTGTTACTTAACTATTGCTCCTATTGGTAGAAACTCATTTTTTAATTGCAGTATAATAGTGCACTGTAGATTGTATTATAAAATGGCAACATAACACTAATTAGCTAATTACTCTTCCATCTGATTGGTGGACATGATATTGTTGGAGTCAAATAGACTGTAGATTGGATAATATAATTGGATCATAAGCGAACGAATTACTCCTTAACATATTTCTCATAGTGAGGTTCAACACACCTATTTCCTGGCTATAATTGTACGTTTCATAGTGTTATCGATCTGGTTGATAAAGTTTCAAGGTCAGTTTACTTCATTATTTATTTCACATGCGTGTCCAGTACTTCGTTAAAAATTCTCATATTTTATTTTTGTGTGGACTAATAGTCAATTATTTAAATTACTTTGTGATGTTAACAAGTGATAAGGTTTTATGAAAAAAAAACACAAATCGTCAATTAATTTCATTTCAAAGAAATTTTAATTATTTTTAAATACGTTACTCATTACAGTATTTGTGATATTAAAATGATACCGAAAATGGTATTACAATTAGTTTAAAAACCTCTTAAATTGGTTAACTCGAAAAATCTAAATGAAACAAAGTGTCCATAAATTTCCGAACAACTCAAATTGTTTTAACGACATTCGTTTAAAAATAATGTCAGCAATTTTCCAATTGACTTAACCCAATTATCACCCACACATGAGTCTAAATCAACAATTTATTTGAAAGCATTTGACATTCAATGTTTAAATACAATGTTATCTTTTTCATCGTTTAACAAATAATCGGGAATACTCGATAACACTATAACACTTATGATACGAGTATATTACTAAATAAACTATTATGATAAATACTAATAGTATTTCCTTCTGAGATAAATACTAACAGTATCTGTACTGGCATATATCCAGACAGACCATACACCCGCTCTAATAGTATTTCTATCACACATATGCATTAATCCAGAATCCAAAACTCACCTGTACCCATACACCCACTCTAACTTGAGCTTGCTTTGCGGTGGAGGGGCAACCTTGGCAGGGTCCATCTCATAGTCGCTGGGTGCGTACAGTACCACTGGACGTCCCCGGATAAACATACGCATAGTACCCTCTTCCTCATTGTACTGGCATGTGTGTGTGCTGGAAAAAGAGGAGGAACTTATAGAACTGTGGCACAAAATATAAGGGAAGCTTGGTTATATTTTGTCTGATTATTTATTACAATATTTGAAATAACCACAAAACTGAAATATTTAAAAAACATAACATTAAGATCATATTATTATACTAATTTAACTAATCTGTTGGAATTAAATTGTACTATCCGGTTTTAAAACCGTTTAAAAAATCTAAATCTTATTAAATGTTATTAACAAAGTTCTTGTCAAAGCATTAGTAATAATTATTGCAGTAATTGTTAGTCAGACATTCTCTAGTGTAGTTAGTTCGAGAGTTAATTGTTAAGACTAGTTAAGTGTATTACAAATGTTAAAAGAACTACTTAATATGAAATTAAAATCACACATATACTTATTTTGAATTAAAATCGCTAAGTTTTATTTTCTTAATCTTTGATTTTTAATAATAATTGTTTCCGAACGTTTAATTGGATAAATGTTTTATGGTATGTAAGTACCTAAAAGAGTATTTTGTTGATAAAAAAAAAATACTAAAAATACCCGTTCTAAGTTTTAATGAACGTCTATCAAAAAATACTTACATAGAGGTGAACGACATTGCGCTTCTCTGCCGCTTTACCAAAAATACCAAATAAAAGCACCCACGCAAGAAGCACCCGACAAATTATATAAAATAATATCTAAAATAAAAAAAAAGTATTTAAGGATTTTCTTTACCCATAGCCGGTACCCTCTTACGTAAATTACCTGTCGTCCATACCGGTGAATAAGTGACAGGTAGGTTTTTTACCTCCAAATTAGGCACTTTATGAAACAGACACAACTTTTCGGACCGGTTTTTACTAACCGATGCGAATACCGGCTTCCAAGAAAAACATTTACAGACTGCGCGTGAACAGTACACGTAACACGACCGACACCTGCTCCAGTACTATACATTGAGTGTAATTCATTACCCGCTTTGGTCTATACAAATATTACTTCATTCTACAAAACCAGCAATGGATAATTCATTATTAATATCCACGGAGATCACGTGATCTCAATATTGAATGCAATCCGCTATCTTCTGAGTATGAGCAATTTCAAATGAATACATATGGTGACGTTTTTCTTATTAACTCACACAAATGTTTCAGTATGTGTGGGTTGTCAAGGTCAATTTCAATTTTGAAGTTCAATACTCTATTCAAATGCGATATTTTTAATAAGTATCAATTATAGAAACTAACCTATTCGTAAATGGTCCATTGAATTGAATTTATTTATTTATATCATTTTCACTTAGAATCCATACCTGTATCACCTATGTACGTCAAAGTGAAGTGTTAGGAGGGCCTTATAGAAATAAGCGCTTCTGTAAAGATACCAATTACTAAATTGATGTATTTTAGATTAGAAATAAATGAACTAACGTATCTTTCATGCAAAGATACAATAATAATCACTCGTTATAATCAAGGATAGGTAAATGAATACTATCATAGAATCTTTATTTTATTGTTTTTTTCCTGCACACGTCAGATAGTCATTGAGATGGTGATTATTAATTATAATAGATGAATTACCAAGAGTAGTTAACATATTACGCAAGTAGTACTATATAAGTCATCTATATTCTATTAGTATGTTTGTTTTACTTAATTATTTTATTAAAAAAATAATGTTTAATAAAATTGTTCTTTTAATTGTAGGTACTCTGTATAAAACAACTTTTAGTGATATCACACATAGAACAAATGTTTTTATGTGCATATTAGTATTATAAATACATACATGTACTATCATACTTCATAAGTATATTGATAACGTCATTTTAAGTTAATTTTAAGAAATTAAAATATGTAACAAATATTATTATATAAATTATTTTAATATTTGAATGTTATTTATTTTTAACTATATTTAGAAACATAAACTGCAATTTATAATATTTTATTGGTCAAAAACATTAAGATAGTAATATCCTTATAGGTTTTCTATTATTTAAATAGAAAACAATACACAAACTTTCATAAATAACGAATTGTAACGTCTTTGAAGTTAAACAACCGTTTCCATATTGTTATAAAAAAACCGTAAATAGTTTTTACTACATATTTATTATTTCTTATAGGTACTATTATTACCTTTTTTCATACCTAAATTCTATTCCCTTTAAAATCACAATCATCAAGTTTTTTAATTTAAGTTTTTCAGTTTTTTAAAGAATGCAGCTGGTCAAATATTGATTAAACTTTTAAAATATATTGTTTATTCCCGATGCTTTTAATTTATATTAAAATTTTAATATAATAAATAACTTACAAAATAAAACCCGCGTCTCAACTTCTACCAGGCTATAAATAACTATTGTACCGATGTATTCAGTGGGCGTACATACCGCTGGTTTATAAATGACAACGACCGGCAACTTACCTTATATATGTACATATAATAAATACAATTATTTTACATACTTGATAATGTAGATTATTTAAGTAACATAGATTATATAAGATATAAGTTTCCCACCACCATTAGTTACCACCACCGAAATCCAGATAACCAACCCAGAGACTTACCCATGTTTCAAGATAGGTCCATTTTGCGACGGCTTAGAATACAAATTTAGCAACGACTTGGTTGTGGTAAACCTAAACCAAACAAAACAAACATCTTTACAGATTTTAAAGCAAAGATATAATCAAGTTTTTGGCTTTTATAACTTTTTTGTAGTCTTTTTGATATTTAAGAATAAATTAAAATCTGTAACAATAACAGGAAAAGAAAATTTAATGTAGACAACAAATTATGGATAGAAATAGAAATACAGAATCATCGAAATAGTTCACAATCAGCAAGTTGAAGTGAGTAAGACGAACAGAAAATTGGGTCATAAATTTTCATTGTAAATGCCTTTTTTTTGTCACCAAAATCAATGAATATATTATTATTTTACTCTTTTTTGCGACAAATATTTTTTTTTCAAATTAACGTAGGCACATTACAACAGACCAGATTGAACATATATTGGTAAATAAGAACTTTATTTAAAATTTATTATACTATCTGAGATAGTTGTGTTTAAAATTAAATATTTAGCAATTGTATTTATGTTGCAAAGCGCCATCTTTTGGGCAACAACAATCCATAATCTGAATCTTACTCTCCAATTCGTTAACTATAAAACAAAGAAAAAGCTCAAACCTGGAGTTGGGCAGCAATCCTTGTGTATTGAAGTCACCGGTGGAGTTCCATCGTTTGGTGAGGCTGTTGGTAGCTGGTGACACACACTGGTTGCTGGATGTGGAGCTGTTGCGCGATCTACAATATAGCAGCTAGCTACATGCAAATGATATGTGCAAAACATCGACAGCATGAAAAAATTAGCAATACTATTTTGCTAACCATTTTTAACATAGGGTATAACCCTGTTAAATTTATTTGTAAATTTGTCTTGTAATTGTTGAGATTAGATCGTCTGTCCTTTTTCAAAATTTTGCATCTCGTGGTAAAGTACATTTGATAGTTATCTACAGTATGAAGACATGATTCAATTTCATCTACTAAAAACAATCTTGATAATATAATGTTACTAACTACTTCAAGCTGGTGAATTAAAAAAATGCACACGAAAATGACGCCATGTTATGTTTATATTTTTTATTTATAAATTTTTGATGGAAAAACCATTAACACACGCAGACCTGAATCTGTGACTTATGGCATTTGGACGGGAAATGCTCCAGAGATTTTAGGTTCAAGTCCTGCTTGCATTTATATCTATGAAATTTTAAATATTCATATTTGTTAAGGAAAAGTAAGACGTAACAGCTAGTGAAGGATATTCAATTGAAGCTGTCAGAGCTAATAAGGAAAGATCTTTATATGATCTCACACGTTCAATATGAATGGGACAAAGTTCAAGATCATTCAAGGACTAGTATTTATTATAAAAATATTCCTTATTAGAAACTAACTATTAAGCAGTGCTTACTACAATTGCAATGCCTAACATATATATAGGCTGTCCAAAAAGGACCATGTTCACTTATTCCAGTAATAATGGAACACGACCAGGAACCTGCAACATATACAATAGTCATGTATGTCTGTTACGTACCTGTAGTGCACGTGGGGTGGTGCGGGAGTGGCGCGCGGGGAGGGGGAGGGCGCTGGTGACAGCGACGATGATGATGCGGGGGAGTCTGACTGCAGTGAGCCCGTCGACTGGTGTTGTGGACCGCGTCTGGAACAAGAGACGTGTATGGGTCAGGTGATAGATTACTCCGACCTTGTAATTTAGATGGTGGACTAACTTGACGCTTTCTACCTTGGTGCAAATATTTTTCATTTTAAGTATCATAATATGTGAAGAGATGGAGACTCCTTGGAGAAATTTGTTTGGAATGAATGTGGAAATTTTTTGGTACTTATAGCATAGGATGGTAAAAATTATCTGATATTACAAAAAGTGTCTTCGAATATTACAAAATCGGGATGAACTTACTTAGAGATTGTTATGTAGGTAACGAACCCGTGGCACATTGATTTGTGAAAATTCGAACCGTTAGGTCAGACTGTCGTGTCTGCGCTACATTTTTTATAGTTTTCTTGGAATTTTGGCTATTGTACAATTCGCTGACCTTTATTAGTTCGATCATTGTACCGGTTTTATGGTCACCATGATTAATTTCAGATCTGTGCTTAATAAAAATTTTATGGTTTTTCTAAGAACTGAGTAAAATAAAATACCTTTGTGAAAGAGAAGATGCAGTGGACCCGTAGCTGGATGTACGTTTCACAGATTCTCTGTATGTAGGCTGTCGGATCTTCAGTTCACGGGTGGGAGTGCCGGAAGTTGCTGGAAAGAAAATATAGAATTCAACTTAATTTCAATTTGTCGATAACATTAAAATTATATAGACTTCGTAAGTGGAGAAATAAGAAATTAGGGTAACGGTTAGGTCAACTCTGTTTATGTATTAGCACATTAATTTAAAAGTCTACTTTCTTACATTAAGTATATTGTGTAAAGTGGGATTCTTTAACGAGAACGATACGAGAACTAAAAAATCTGCCTATAGCTAAATTGCGAGAGGCCGTGATTGATTCTTCTTAAATGTAAGTGAAAATATATTGTTGTCTTATGAATGACAAGCATCCGTTGTTAATTCTATTTAACATAGACCTCAGTGACAATACAGCGTTATCAATCGTTATTGACATAAGTCAAACCTATACAATGATTATTCTATTCGACTAACGTCATTGCTACTTTTGTAACTCTTCTTGTGCGTTTTAGAATAATAATTCAAATAACTAAAGTATCAATTAAAATAACTACATAAAAAATAATAACCATTTTAAAACTCCCTGATACTAAAATACGTTAAAAAAGGATAAAAATATTATTATTATGTACTTATTGAATTGGTTGCGTGGGGGAACCGTTGTGCGTAGGTTGACGATGGTGTCTATTTTACAAAATTTTCGAAGATAATGCATGAGGACTTAGACTATACGATTTGAATATGTATATATTATTATGTCATTATTTTCCCTGGTAGCTCACTTGCATTTTGAATTCTTCCTTTATTTAGCGGTCCCCCAACGCAACGACTTCAATTAATACATAATATTATTTTTATCCTTAGACGGTTTTTGAGTGTGGGGGTTTTTTAATTTATAGTTATTTTTGTTTCTGCTTTTTATAATGATATTATTTTATTACATGTTGTACTAAATGGTCCTACGAACACACTAATTTCACTCGTTTAGGTTCTTACTATTAATATTTTATAAGAATCTTTCACCAGCACCAATAAAAGTTCCATATTATGGAGACGACTGCTTCTATTTTAACCAAATACACCTAAGAACCATTTCGACTAACCAAGCTTTCGATTATAAAAACCGCATACAAATCCGTCCACGCGTTTGCCTGCTACGTTGCCATAGACAGACACACAGATACACAGGTCAAACTTATAACATCCCTATTTTTGGGCCGGGGTTTAAAAAGACTTATTCCGGCTCTATATTACTCTGATTACTGTATCTACAAATATGATATTTTTCAGTATGTGTGTCTTTTATGACGTAGGCTTAAAAGATACCTATATCCTCAGGTAAAGTATTCGTATGGTTACCCGTGTAAGTGCTTCCATTCCTCTGTGTGGTGGTAGTGGCTGTAGTTGGAGTCCTGCCCTCGAGAGCGTTCAGTCTTCGTAGGGCATCAGCCAGGGTGGACCTTAGACATAGTAACTCTTCAGCCTGCCTGGAACACCGCACTTCTAGTTCCGCCACACGCGCTGACAGGCCGGCGCCCTCGCTTTCTAGCATCTCATCTGGAAATACATTAAACATATTATTATAACTAAATATAACAAGATTATATATAACCTTTAAACTTTTTAAATGATTCCAATTGCAAAATAATTTTGAGTTAAAATTAATTATCCCTCAAGTGATATTGAATAATTGATTTATTCACAAAACACATTAGATTGATATTTGTAGATTCATTTAAGATGCAGGACTGATCCGTAAATTATATTAAAATTATCTTAATTTTTAAATATAAGATTAACGTAGTAAGTAAATAAAAGTAAATTCGATCTTTGAACATCTGTCATCGCATATTATTAATCTTGAAAAAAAAATTCAGCTGGACAGACAGATATACGATCAAACAAGGTGAAACAATAATAATTGTTTCACCTTGCTCCTGTATTTGGAATTAACAGCTGTTTATATAAAACTATTGGGTTGAGTCATGTCTGTTATTTCCAGTTGGGAAATATGGTTGTATTTATTTTACGCCTAATTTATTAATAATGGAATACATTCCGTTTAGAATAAAAAAAAAATTACTTCGATTATGTGATTCCTCATTTTATAAACATACAGACGAAGCGAATTAATTAGCAAATATATTTTATAATATCTTTATTGAAATAATCAAATCTACGAAATACGAATTTGTATTCTATTGATATACACAACGAACAATTCAATGATAGTTTAATTAATAGCTTTATATCTTAAAAGATATATGGGTCTTAGAAATAAGATAGGCTTTTACAACCTTTCTTTTCTTTCTTTCACCACAATCAGAAATGTAAAGATTATGAAGCTGTTACATTAAATAATAGAACGCATTGAATTTAAAATGCGTGTTTACAAACGCTTGCGTAATAAAAATAGGGTCACAGAGAACATTGTTATTTGTCACCAACAACAATACAACAATTAACTCAGCTCAAACTGACATTGCGTTATTTTTCGCTTGTTTATATCAGTATTCTAGATCTTTTAAACGGCTGTATATATATCTACTAATAATTTTTTACCTCCATACATCATCATCATTATGATTTGGTGAGTCTGTGTTTGCCAATAGGATGTTACACAAGTACCTTATCTAATAATCCAATTAGAGTACTATAATATATGACAAATGACCTGTCGAATAGTACTCTCGATAAAGCTAGTACATATATTTCCTAAGTAGGTTACACACACGCGACAGTATCTAGTCACTCGTGAAGGCTGTACACATGTTTACTGTTTTATTACATTCTAGTTAGATCCTTTTTGAGAAACCGTATGTAGAGCTTTAATACATTGTGAACAAAACATCAATATTTTCGTAGACATACCAAAAAAACTAATTTCAATTCGAAGAACTGGTATTATAAAAAAAAATACGATTTACAAAATAGAAAACACGTTTTGTCTATGTCAAAAAAAACCGCGCTGTTTTGAATTCTTTCAAGCATATCCGTAATACTGATAATAATATAAATACGCGAATTAACAAAGTTTACAATTATTGTATTCTAGTAATGATTATTGTATTCTAATAAAACTTACGCCACGCCGTGTACACATCATTCATAGTGTCCCCGGGGGAGTCGCTGGCCCTCGAGCGAGCTTCCTCGTGTCCCTCCATTGCAATCCGCTTATTAACTTTTTAAATATTTAGGATATCATTTTACTATCACTTTTAAAAACTATTAAATATTAGTCTTTGCAGTTTTATTAAAAACAAGTTTAAAATGCAACTGAATTTGGTAGTATCATCAATACAGCGTTCTACATTTATTTTGCGGATTAAGCAATTTTAAATACATTTGGCGTGTAATTAAAATAAATACAGCTGTTCTTTGATATTTAAAGCGAATAATAATAGATCATAAAATAAGTGATCTTTGATGATTATTAAATTCATTATCTGTGATAGTTATTTAATCTTATGACTCACTGATATTTATTTTGAAAGTATAATAGTTTCTCAATAACTATTATCCGCGAAGCGATACACACAGATAATTTTTATTTATAAGCGAAGTCCCGGATGTAAGCTAGTTTATATTTTAACATATTTTAAGGTATTTTAGTTAACGGTATATATGCGTGATGTTTTGTGAATCTTCGTAAGTTGAATTTAAATACGCATACGTTTCTCTAACTGTTTCTTGACCGACGCATTCCAAAACAGACCCGGTTTGATTTTTAAGTGGAAGAAGAATTTAGGGTAAATATTTTGTAAATGAATTAAATTTTATTTAATTGTTTAAAAAGTAATATAATATTTTTTTTATTAATTATTTCTAGGTAATTTACATCTGTTAATGAGAACATAAATAAACAAATTAAACAAAAATATTTATTCGAACAAATTAATATTTATGTGACACTTAACTAACGTGTATGTAAATAACATAATAGCTGATTATTACACAAAAAATATAACAAAAAATAGTACATAGATAATTTAAACAAATTGGTTAATGGTTACAAAAAAAAGCATTAACATTGTAATTGGCTTGTAAGCGCCAAACTCGCAAAAAATAACAAAAAAACCAGCACGCGAGTATGTAAGTACCGACTATAATATTTACATTAACCATTCCTTATAAGAGCGGTAAGAATTTAGAGAACCTATTAGTTTAGTGGTTAGTATTTAGTTGTTAGTACTGTCTGTTGGGTTGGGTTCGATTTCCATACGGAAGATGTTATGAAGATGTATAAGATGTTTAATCTTGAGATACATACAATTATTTATTATGTATTTTTTAAATTATTTTCATGGAACAAGCCAACATTTTCAAGAAGCATGCCAACATTTCATAGAAAATTTGAGGGAACATTTAAGTTATTAAAAATTCTATAAGTAAACTAGATTTGGTCTGATTAAGTCAGCCAATTACAAATATAGTTGTAACGATGTTACAACAAAACCTGATTTGTAACTAATATTATTTGTAAATGTCTTAGTATCTAATTAGTAAGTTAGTAGTAGAGTAGTAGTTAGTTAGTTACATTCGTCTTTTGTGTAACGTTTCGACTTTTGTAAGTTCTTAGTTGCTATATTGTGGTAAATTAAATAATCTTGTTATTTGAGCAACCGTACCGTACTTAATTGGTAGAGCGCCGCGACGGGACGGATTCCCAGAGGTCGAGGGTTCGAATCCCTGCTCATATCGGTTTATTTTTCATAGTATATTTATATAAATTTAAATAAGCTTAACATGCTATACATGTTTAAGATATTTTTAAACATTAATCTTGTTATTATTTAATATTTCAGCTTCGATTTGTTACAAAATATATTTTTTAATGTTAATAAAATTTGATCATTATCATACGAAATAATTAGCACTGTAAAATATTCTGATATCTCTATTAATCAAGTGGTGTAATTCTTTAGATTGGTTTCCGTGAAAGTAAAGCCTGAATTAAAAAGATTCATAATGTTTCAGCTTCAGAAGACACCCAAGATGCAAAGTGCAAGGCTTGCACAAGCCTTACAAACAAACATTTCATAACTAGGACGCATCTAGAACAGTTGCCGTGGATAATTACTGAAACAATACCATACTACGGTTACGTGCGAAAGTACAGACACTTTCGAAATTATAATATTTATTAGTAAAAGTCTATGAATATTTATATTTTATTCAAATTTTAGTATTATCTGTGATTTATAATGATAACTTGAGACGATTTAGAGATATCATTTTTAATATTTCAAAATATATTTTTATAAAACTTAATGTAAAATAGACCTATCTTAGATAACAAGTTCTCATCAAAGGGTTGCTATAAGAAAAGATTAGATTTCAAAGGTAATTTATGTTTTTTACCTTAAGGTAAAACACGCTAATATCATCACGCTACCCAATGATAGATCACCTTGTAATTTTGTTATTATCCAAGAGTCATCTCAAGTCACACAAAAAGTCAAGAACAATTCTCACGATAAGAAAGTTAAGGTTCGTGGGAATGTTCGGTGAAAATAGAGTCATTTTCTTATTGTTGCGTAAAGGTTAGGTTACAACATCACCGATAACGTTTCCTAAATGTATTATATAAATACAGAAGTTAAACAATATTGAAATAGAGCTATTTTATTTGGATAATGTATTTACAATTTTAAATCCCAAAATAATCATCAAGATTTCAAAACTCGTTTAATGTTGAATCTTGAATGGTCGGATTTAATTAACTTAAACTGGATTATAAATTGCATTATTAACCTCCTCATTAAGTAATCTCATAAACACCACATTATTATTATTTTATTTCGCTATTACTAAACCCATAACCCATAACATTTCAATTTCTAATGACATCAACGTCAAGCTCATAGATATTCTGCGCACGCGCAGCCCACCACCGCATGCATAAACCAAAATATTTGACGAGTCCAATAGAAATTTGTTATACTATATTTTATGTATCCATTGTTTTGAAGGTGATAATGTTAACTTATTTGGATTGGCTGGAATTTTTATTCATGAAGAGTAAGTGAAAAGCGAAAGCGTTGCTATGACTAATCAAGATATCTAATTACGACAAACGATGTTTTTACAGTAATCTTGAATTTTTTTAATTCTTATTGTATTTATAAAATTCTTAACGCATAAGTCGTATCCCTTGTGTTCAATGAGATTTCATGGCATGGCCAGTGATTGATCGTTGATCTATACACACATATTGTGATTTAGATATCAAGATATTGTCTGTTTGAACTCAACAAACATCAAATATCACAATGTTTGTTACGTTTGTAATGATCATACAGACAATGTTGTTGGTGAGGTCATCCCTAGTTTAGACAATATATATATATATATATATATATATTTGTTAAACGTATTTATGACTGTCTTGCTGAGGCAGATAAGCATCCTTAATGATTATTTGCTTCTTTGTTTTGTTGATTTATGTATAATTATTTTTAACCGACTTCCATGAAGTATATATAGGTAGGATATTGATATTATTACGTATCGTTTTGGTTTTGTTTTTGGTGTATAGACTACATCCTGATGGTAGTCCTATTTACATTAGTAGGGAAAACATAATCCTTGTGGAAAAATATAGGTGTGGAATAAAATATTTTATTTATGAACTTTTTTTAAATTTTGATCCATTGTTGTAAACTGAATTTATTTCAAACATCTATCTTGATGTTTTTGAGTCAAGTTACATTACTGAAGATAAACTCTATTTGTCTACTGAGTTAAAAAAATTTGATCATTTGCTTAACCTCAAACAAGAACTTAAATAACAAAGTTTTAAAAGAAACATTTACTTTGATTTACTAGTAATAGATAACCTTCAGAAATCGCGAATTTTGAAGTGAAGTAATATTTAGTAAGTTTGACATTTAAGAAGTTAGTGAAGTCATTAAGGTCACGTAAATGACACAGCAATACGTAAAATGTATTTTATCAAAAAAAAAATAAAAAAAATAGTTTAGTTTTAGTTGGGTTCGGTCACATTTGAACTATAAAATAATTGAAATTGTATTTAAACATGCTTAGCGAAGTAAAGAGTATTAAATTACTATTTAAAAAGTCATTAGAGTATGGTTGAATATAATTTTCGAATCAAATCTCACTCACTCATTAATACTTACACCAAAACTGAATGAATGAAAAATGAATCTTTAATATTTTTTTAGAACTTTGATGGATATAAGTATTGTTAGTTGGAAGGTGACTTATATTTTATTATGAATGTTTAAAGTTAGTATCCATTAAATATCAATATACCGTGGTAAGTTATTCTAGTCTTCTTTTGTTATTGCGCATTACTTGAATTCTAATTTGTTTTTATATATCAGTTATGACTGTGACTGACATATTCAGCTCTATGGATAATTGTAGTTTTATGATTGTTAAAAGAGTATCCATGGAGTTTCTAATTCTTTTCAATGGACCTCCTTTTAGTTGTCAACTAAAGTCTGACGTTTCAAAAGTCTAATGTATCCGAAACTGTTGTCATCTGTTAATTAAACATTAAGGAACAAAAATAAAAAAAAAAAAAAATAAGAATAAAAGAAGAAGTTAGTTTCATCAATCAAGTCTGTAGAAATATTGCAACTATAATTGGCTATCACATAGCCAATTATATTATAAAATGAAAAATATAACAGTCGTGTCAAGAGTTCGTAAAAGTGACAAGTTTGAGGCTTGGCTTTAAATGGATGCGTAAAAACGGTCAAAGTCATTCCAACTAGGAGTGCCGGGTATATGAGATATACCTGCTAGATATAACTAGACAATGATATTATAGCCTTGGAAAAGTCTGTGATTTTAATTTCATAAGGCTTATTTGTTTTAAAATACAATAAGTAAAAATCCTAAAACTAACTTCGATAAGTTAAAATCTTGGGTAGAAAATATTTTAAATTATAGAGTTTTTAACTTAATAAGGGTTTATGTTTGAATACTGGGGGACGGGGGAGGGGTGAGTTAATTCAACTTAAGTTCAGATTTTTTGTTGAGTTTTATATTAAAATAAGAAAAACAGTTTTAATAATATTTATATACCTATATCTATCTCATGCTTGGAAAGATTACTTTTTGTTCTTTAGAAATGTTTTCCATCAAAGGTTGTTTACCCCACAACATTGGCTCGAAGCCAACTTTATTTTACTTGGATCTATGTTACTCTTATATGAAATAATATTTGTACTTGATTTTAATATTCATAAAGAAATATATTATTAGAACCGGTCTGTCATATATAATATTTACTATGTATTACATATTGATTTTATGGGAACCTGAGCTGTGTAAATATTCATTTGAGTAGGTATGTATCTTGCACTTGATGTTGGCAGTCATTTTTAACTATATTATTAGAACCGGTCAAACTGACAAATAGGTTATTATTTACTAATACATATCGATTTTACGAATTACTAGATTTAAATTTTAATCGATAGAATTAAAATTTTATCAGTTTTAGTAATCCTTGAGTGTTTTTCAACGCTTTTACAGACAGTAAGTTCCTTCAGAAGATAAAACACCAAAGCCAGTTGCCCTGACAACGTATAACCTCAAAATATCTATTTTTTACACAATAGCACTTAGCACCTTTACGGATAACACTTAGGAACTTTGTTATATGGAATGATAATATTTTTCAGGTTTACTGTCAGACGTAGCACCACTAACTGAATTATCAATTGGGAGCGCACAGCTGATTAAATATTACAACGACACAGTTGCACTTACAGATAAATCTTGAAAGCGACCTTAATATAAAGGACAGAAGAAAGGTTTTTGTGCAAAGATAATCATCTGGAACGTTGTCTGACCAAAGGGGATAGAGTTAAACGCATGCGTACCACAAATACAGGGGTTTTGATATCGTGCAAATGATATTAGTCTTTATTTGTAGGAAAATAAGATATACATTGCTGTGATGTTATTTGCGCGTGCGTGTTAACATGCTGAGGTAAATATTTTAAACAGACAACATAATTGACAACAAACTTATTATAATAACGTTTGAATATTATTCAAATCAAGTCACGGAAATTATAAATAATTTGCAAGTTAAAAGAATAATATGCTAATTAATATTAACAATACTGTCGTACGATTGGACACACGTCAAGACAAATAACATATATACGTGTAATTTAAATTAAATAAAAAACCACACAAGCTGAAAAAGCTGTAAAAACCCAAGTAAAACCCCAAGTATAAATCATTTAAATCTCCACGACTTGGCTCTTCTCCATTTCTTTTTATAACATATCTTAACATACAAAGTCTCAATAAACTGACTTCTTCAAGTCAACATATACCAAATAAAGTACAACCTAGACTAAACACCAAATACGGCAATGACTTTACACGGTAGGTGTAAATTTTAGAATAGCTGCTTATACTTATACTACATTATAATATTTAATAAACAAAAGCTTAATTTATACAGTAAATGAAGAAAATGCTTTACTCAACAACAATTTGTTTAGAATATGAAGATTTGTTTGAAAATCCTTTTTTTAGAAGATATTGTTATCGTTGTTTGTAAATTAATCGAGAAGTAATCAAAAGTTAAAAGAAAACAGTTCTATCTTGTAAATACAACGCGAGCGAAACTGTAGGAAAAACTATTTTACAAGAATAATAAAATTTACATTTTTGCTGTACGTAAATAAAGGCTATAATTGACTAAGTGAATTAAAAAAAAATTAAACCGTGGATGGAAATTAAAAAAAAAATTTTTTGGACGAAATTCCCTTAAGTCTTATCTTATTGTAGATGGAAAGATTATGTACAAATAGACAACTTTTCTAAACTGTGTATTATCAAATGTTTCCACATTAGTATTAAGGTAGTATTAAAAGTATATTTACGGTCGTCAAGGTCGGTGATGTAATACCTATACTGACCTCTACTACCCGCTAGTGAGATTGAGTATCTATTACTTCTTAGAGATGATTCCAATTTTATTTCTCAGTTAATTCATTTATTTATTTATTTATTTTTGATTTATTTATTTTATTTAATATTAGTTTTATAATATTGAGCTTGATTTCAAAGAATTTATTTCTCGAAAAGAACATTACAATACTACTCTATACGTTGGAACTTATAACATTTTTCTAATAGGTATGTTATTTACACTATTTCAATGTACTTCCCAATCGTCTTAGTTCTAGTGATTATATATATATGTACTTTTTAATTTTCTTTTAAAAACAATTAATGATTTTGAACTTTTAAGCTTAGAATATGTTTCAAAATTGACAGCTCCTATTTGATAGATATAAACATTATTAAAATACAGATAATCTTAGAACGAATCACAATACTATAAAATAAGTATAAGTATAGTATGAGTTTTCTACAAGTTCATTGTGGTTTATATTATCTCAGTAGCACACTAGACCGCTATTTGCAATGATAATACGTTAACATCCTAGAATTCTCGTTAAAGAATCTTGACTTGTGAATCGTATGTGTGTGTGAATCTGTGTCTATGTGTGAATGTGTGTGAACTATGTGATTAATTCGATAAATTAATCAATTTAATTTATATTATAAATCACCTTTGTCGCAACCTTCATTGACCGGTCTCCTGTGCGAGTTTTATGTAGAAATTATTCATTTTGCCACATAATCAGGGGCGGATCGTGACTTTGTGGGGCCCAGGGCTAAAACTACTCGGGGGGCCCTTTTCTCTAAGGTGATGTAGTGTATACGTGTAGGTACTTATCAGAAAAAACTCGGTTGATAAAAATATTTATTCATAAAGACAAATATTACAACAGCAAATGTTTAATTATAAAAGAATCATTCTGAATTTTCGTGCAGCAAATTCCTTTATTTTGTTAGATCACAATTTATGGAAAGAATAAATAAATGATTAAGTCGATCGTTCCTCTTGGTTGTCCAATACTTATTTTCAATATAATAAGTATAGGACATAGGCTGAGGGCCCCCTGTATCCACGGGGCCATCCGACTCTGTACATAATTCACTTTATTGAACCCCACCCTATATTTAAATACTGTAAAGTAAAACTCTGTAATTATAATAAAATGATCTGCTTTATTCCCGTCTAGACTACAAAACGTCTATAACTTGAAATAACTTGAAATTTTTCGACGCACACTATGACTTAAACTATCTGCCAATTCCAGCATTTTCGAATGGAAGTACAGTTTTAAGATATTTCTAAAAAACAATATGTATATTTATGCACTTTTATATAAATATAAGAGTATTCATGGTTAGTTATCTCACAATTCGAAATGTTTTCAATAAACACCAAATGGATGTCTTTATTTCTAACAATAGTCAATTGATTTAAAAATTTAACAGTAACATATTTTGTAAATATTCTTAATAAGGATTTACTATAATATGTTTAAAAATAGATTCTATCTTTATAACCGGAAGATTTAGTTTTCCTATACGCAAGATTATACACACATGATGAATGGGCAGAGATTACCAAATAGCTGAGGAATTGATCTCAAGTCTTTGAAAGAGGTTCTGGGACTTGACATTATTATGTATTAGACAAATATCAATTTGTATAATATACCTATAGTTTTGATTTTGAAAATTTATGGAAAACCTGAGCGTCCGCCGTAAACATACGGAAATTGATTCAATTTACATATTAAATGATTTATAAATATAATAAATTTATTTAATTATACATTTATACCTTTTTAATACTATAGTTAGATATAATTATTTCTGATACTTTCCTAAACACTTAGCAATATAAAAAATATATAATAATAAAAGCATCAAGATCTTTCATTCACACTCATGGCCTTGCATTATTATTATCAACCCGTAGAATGCGAATCCTATTGTCATTGAATGTCGCAACTCGTGGACTAGATTCATGATCTATCAATTTGCATTAGTATTTAGAAGTCTCATTAATGGTTCTATATTTGCATAAGATCTTTATCAATAATATACTAGGTAATTGCCATGCCGTCGCTCAATTAAGCAAGTAAGAATAAAAAAAAAAGTATTAAATAGTTTCTTTTGCTCGACGAGCCTCATCTAACTAACGTAAATAAACGGACGCTAGCTAATTTTTATTTTTTTTATTATTCCTTAAGGACTCTACTAATCAAGCAATTTTATTAGCCTATAACCATCTACGCGATGATACTCATCCATTAAAACAAACCGATTGTCAATCGCGTCATTAATTTCTGAGAAGCCTTAGATAAAATGCAATGATCCTCACTACAGACAGAGCGCTCGTCGCTTCGCTCCTCCCTCGCTCAACTACGGATAGTAGACAAAAATACGTTCAAAGTATACAAGAGTTTAGTTTATCTTTTGTTATGTTAAATGGGTCTGGTACCATATGCCACCTACAACTAGGTTCTACCTACAGAACCAAGTAACTTGACAATTATTTTAATTAGCTGTCGCTCTAAATGCTTGTTGTCGAAATGTTGCTAGCAACAGTTAAAGATAGAGACTATCCTAGGTACAATAATTATCCATCTATCTTTTGAAGTCGTTTCAATAACACACAATTGTGTTTTCTACTATATAACGGTAGACATGCCAAGACGTCTTAAACATACGATATTACGACTTGAAATGCCTTTAAAAGTGATGGTTGAAGTCGGGTCTGACATTGTTTTTCTAATAATTACATACTTAAATAAAAATAAAATACTTTTACACGGGATTTATCAGCCAAAATCATGCGATTCACATTTACTTGACGCATAATATTTGGGGATATGAAATTTTTATAGAAATAGCAAACTTCCATAAGCTATAGATACACCATTCAACGGTAGGTAACAAATCGAGATAGATTCGTCGATTTGCAGTAACGTTATTGAGATGAAAAGATATAGATATATTTTACTATGATATGTTAATCAAATCGTAGATATTAAACATAGATTGAATATTGGGAACGGGCGTAACTGTAGAAATTTTAAATAGATATGAATCTTATCTTAAATTAACATTTTCCAAAGTAATATTCTTATTTAAATTACTAGCGATGTTCATCAAAGCAAACGTCACCTTATGAGCGGCGCCATCTTGCTAAGGTCGCTAAACATAATGCAAATAATACTACTATTTATAGCTTAGAATACTTAGTCAAGTCAGTATAATATTTTGTTATATGGTCAGCTTAACCATTGAAGTAAACTTTAAATACAATGACAGCTTGTTTGGACTTTTTATACGTAATGCCGCCCGTTGAGAAAGTACACACTGAGAAGTGACCCAAAATATTTGTATAATTCAAATATTAGTAAGAGTTAGTTAATTAAGAATTCCCCACACATCTGTATTACAATATGTACAATAACACTTATTTTGTACTTAAAAATAACCTCCCACATGTATTAGAAGTTATCGGTTTTATTTGCGACTTCAATTACTAACACCAACGTACACTCCTGATTGCGTTTTACCCACGAATTTGATGGTAAATTTGACGCCCATGAGGCTTTGTTTGGAGGCTTTTAGTTCAAGGCCACCATCGATTCGATTAATTACGAATAGAGGATTGATTATAAAATGCAAGTATACATGCAACTTGTATAGTTGTAGTTATCAAACAACAGATGTAAAAACGTTAATTGTTAATATGCCCCATTGTATGTAACAAGGGCATGGTAGCCCACGGTTGAGTCAGCGAAGCGCAACAACGCGGGTTCGCTTCCCGCGCACAAAACATCGGATGTCATTAGCCGGAAGTCAGGTGTGGTTGCGCACGCGCACGGTGAAACATTGCTAGCAATATACAGGATTAGTTTACTGCGGTTTATTACCTATATGATATAATAAAAATATGTATCCTGAATTTATTAATGAAGAATTCTTATAAGTATTCTTAATTAATTAATTCAGCTAAGTAAATCTAGCGAAATTTATAAAAATACTTATTCATTCATCAGGACTAAATTCAAATGTTGAACTATAATAGTACCAATTTTTTAAGGTAAGAGTTGATTAATAATTAAGTATAATAGTATTTTTTGTAAGCATGAGGATAAATATATCAATATAACATATTTAAGAATTTTTAACATCCATACCCAAAATTTTGTAGGTTTCATATAAAATAATGATAATATAGTTTTTACGCGATTACCGACACGATAGCTCAGTTGTAGAGGAAAGAGGATAGATACCAAAAGGTCATAAGTTCGAATTCTGATCGTGTTAATAAATTTTTTATTATACAGTTATAGTAAAAAAGGAACTTTAACATGGCTGATTATAAACAAGATAAAATGTAAACTTTCAAATTATTATTTAAAGTACCTTCAGAATGACCTCAAATAATTTGAACTTACAATAATTTTATTCTTAATGTAATAAAAATGAAGTTATATATTTTGCCAACAGTGATTATATTACAGGTATTAAAATAATTGTCGGCAAATTCGACATTATTGTGAAACATAGGATACTAACTGGTGTTATCCGATATGAAATCATTGTAATTACTACATATTTAATTGTATACTGATACAATTAAAACAGAGTTAAGTCTTAATTATTTTGTTGGTAAACAATTTGTTCAGAATGAATTTATATGATTTATACGACATAATTAAAGATTTTAATATAAAACGATATTCACGTTTTTAAAAGCTGCATTTATTAAATTTTAGATTTTCTTAAATATTTAACTATAAAACCTTTGATTTATTTTACTGTTATACGTAGATAAACATATTATCATCTAAATTAAATAATAATTCAAATTAGAATAGTAATTTGAATAAAACATCGTAGTTTACCCAGAATGGTGTCTTCATGGGAATAGAAGATTCTAGATACTCAGTTATAATCAGACATGGGAAACACAATAGTGATAGAAAACTGAATGGGTACATTAGAAATATGAATGACAATAGAAAATCTTGCTTTCGAAACCAGCTAGATCAGCTGTTATAAAATGTGCAATTTTCCTGCTATTTCTGCACTCCTAGTACAAGTTTTGACGTTAAAAAA
Organism: Napeogenes inachia; assembly: GCA_959347355.1. Lineage (NCBI taxonomy): Eukaryota > Metazoa > Arthropoda > Insecta > Lepidoptera > Nymphalidae > Napeogenes > Napeogenes inachia. Next base: position 15,958,431 of record OY365793.1, on the reverse strand, counting down.
ACTCTGACAGTTTACCATATCATAAAATCAAAACAGAATTATTATGAATCAAAATCTATTGACATATGTTAAATAATCTATAAATATAATTTTTAAAACTTTTTTATTATAAGATTTTGATTCATGAATACCTAATTCTATTTTGATTTTATGATTTGGCAAACTGTCATAGTTTTCGTAAAGTTAAAACTTGTAGTAGGAGTAGATACAAGTGAATTTTATTCATAGAGATATTGTACACAATTCTATGATTTTTATACGGCCAATGTTTTTGATTACCTTATAAATGTTTTTATACAGGAAGATGACTGGCTGTGTTATGAGCCGAGTTTTCACTATTATTATTTTTATTTTTTAAAGTATTTCTTGCCTGAAATCATTAGCCTCCATTTCTGATTGATTGCGACGGTTCTAGTTGTTCGAAAATTGTTTTTAATATTGACGTTTGTGAAACAGTGATCACAATAAAAAGATAACTGGCTGAATTTGTTGTTTGGTTCTTCTCGGACCAGAACGCGTTTGGAACTCTCATAGCTTTAACCTTAAGTTGGACCCTTGACAGAAGGGCTTATTTCGATAAATCCTCTGACACTTCCATTTGACGTACACAAGTGATCACTGATATTGATTCAAAGTGGATAAGTTATGAATAAATGAAGATCTTGAATTAGAAACGATTCTACAATTCCACTATTAGATGAGAACGTGTTTAATATAGCAATATTAGCTATTGTAATATAAATATATTATACGTTACATACTATTGTAAAAGTATTCACACGTGTTACGATGTGATGTTTCTATTTGTTCTAGAATTATTTGATAATGAATGGAATGTTATATCATTATAACACGCTCGTGTCATTAAACATTAGATTTAAATTATTAAACTCTCCATTGTAATATATAAATAAAAGGTAGAATATATATATCGTTTTAATGCTACTCTGTTAATTTTTACCACGATACTTCAAATGTTGTCTGAATTAAAGATCATTTATCACTGTTGATTTAAATAAAATTTAGTTTTATAACTTCCGTTAAACTTATGTTAAACTTATGATAAAGTAAATTATATTCTGTGCCACCTGCTTAACTTTAGAACTAAAGTTAAGCAGATGGTGGTGAACACCAAGGGTTTGATTTTTATGGCATGGGATGCTCAACTTACGTTCTTTTTGTATCTGGACTATTTATCTTTATAGGAAGATTACTATCTTTTAATAATAGTTAATACTCACTAGCATGGTCGTCATCCAGCAGGTTGTGGTAGCGGTGCTGCTTCTCATCGAGCCTCATCATCACGCCTTGTCACCACTGCATCACGTATCTGCAAATTTATACTTGTTAACATCTGGATCCAAATTTTTTTTTTTACAAGAAATAGAAATAAGAATTTTTATATATTTACATATTAAAAATGTAGACTAAATACAGGTACTATTTATTGTAAAGCAAATATATTTGGGAAATTCTGTCTGACAGTTGTTATCTTATTCAAAATTATTTAGAAGTCGGCTAAAAGATGGTAGGTTTAATTTTTTATTTTTTCTTTATACAATGATTTGTACAATTTTGTTTTATACAATGTTAGATGATCCATTTCGAGGTCCCTTACATAACTTTTGTTTAACATTGTCCTAATAACAATAAATTATCATAGTATGTATATAATATATGTTTGAAAAGTAATATCCAGATTCTAGCGATATATAAAATCAATTAGTAATACATATATTGTAGTTTCATAATATCTAATCAGTTGATAACAATCGGCCTTCATATCGATAAGTTATAATATTCTATTTTAAATATTTATATAAACCTTGATAATGAATGATAAGACATTTCGTTGCAGTAGTCTCGGTTTTGGTACCTAGTATTCTATATTATTTTGAAGATTATATATGAGATTGATGTTTTTAAATTCTATAAATATTTTCTGTATACTATTTTAGTACACTCTTGAGACTTCCATCACTTTATATTTAAATGTTAATCACTAAAATAAAAACTCTTTTTTTTTTAGTTTTCTTTTATGATGTTTAAATTTTAAGATAATATAGCGGATATAGAAGTAAGTAAAAATATCTTTATTTTTATTTATTAACAATATAATTCAATTTTATATATTTATAATTAAATTTTGTCTGCCATTCCCTAAGATGTGCAGCTTCTCAAGGACCCAGTGCATTGAGCTGAAAGGAATTTAAAAAAAAGATGGCGCCAGATAATATTATTACCTGCACCGCTCCAAAGTAATACATGTTGTATATTTAATAAAGCCTTTAATAAACTAATAGTGTATTATGTTTTGTTCAATTTTTTTTTTTAATTATACAAATATGTCTCTTGCATAATAAAGTATAATATTATATTATAAAGTTATATGTACACAATTTAAAAAAACTTTCGGTGCACGATCTTAAAGTATGTTTTAGTTTCTATGAACACATTTTTTTTTACGAAATATATTAAAAACAACTGAATCAACATGCACTTATTGTCACACGGAACAATAAACTTGCGCAAGTTACATTTACGCAAGAATGCAGTAACGCGTATTGTTTGTGTATTTTATAAATAGAATAATAATGAACCTGTTTATACAAGAAGCTAAATGTTACATCTTTTATGACGTGAACACTTTTATGTTGTAAGACGACAAACGAATATCCTTCTGGCTATTGGCTAAGAAGACCCATAGGTCTATTGGTACTAGCTAGTAGTGAAGACAAACGGAAAGGCGAAACATCTGATATTAGCGTAGCCAATAGTATGTACCTAGTATTTTTTTAAAGACAGCGCTTGCATTAGAGACTACATTAAACCTGTGTATTTACAAACATATAATTAAGTACACCCAGACTCGGAACAACAATCTGTGGATCGTACAAAGAATTGCTCCTGTGGGATCGAATCCCCAACCTTTAGTTCCGCCTTTGGGGTTACTAGCCACCACACCAACAGGTTATTCACTTTTAAAAAATAACATACTGTATCTCTCTTTGCAGAGATAACTTCGGGAAGAGGAACATTTCCGATCTTGTATAATCTTCCTATAAGTTACCTACATATTCCTGGGATAAACCCAATGATGATTGTAATGATCTATGACTATGTGAAATATTTATATATATACTGTATTTGTATTCATTAATGATTTATTAATATAAACAATACATTAAACAATATTGTGGTCATAAAAACTTGTGCAAGTTTGTGTTGTAAGTAATCTAATCTCAATTGCTAAATCCTTTGTTATTTATTTTTTCACAACAAAAGAAATATCAACCACAAATCTGTCTATCTATATCTCATCTCGATAGGTATTGTATGTAGATGTGTAGATGAAAGTAGTGGGAATCGAACCGGCACCTTTCGCTCACTTGACGTTCACTTAGCGGTCTCGGGTCAAATATTACGACAAGGTTAACATGTAGATTGTTAGAACCTGCAAATCATTTCTACAATTTAATTTGTTCTAAACATCATATAAGTTATATCGTTTTAAATATTATGAGCGTGACTTTCATATATTTTTTATAAACCTATACAATTATGACTAGCATATTTATCTGTAGGTAGGTACTACCATATATATAATAACAAACTTTCATATATTTTTTATAAACCTATAGAATTGTGATGAATATACAACTGTACAACCATATACATATACATATATATATATATATATATATATATATATATATGTATAAGGTTATTTATAATTAGTTTAATTAGTATTAATATACCAGTACTAAAAAAAGAGTAGATATTTCCGAAGAAATCAAGAAAATTTTCTGTATTCTACAAGGAACATTCCAACTGCCATTCTGATCATACTCGGATGACAAAATAATTATTAGAATTAGCTCTAATTATACAGTACGGTATAGTATAGTTTCCGTTTTTGTATATAATAACTCATTTCCTTATAATAATAGTAACATTGGTTAACAACCAAAGAAATTAAAACAAACAAAATTATCATTTGTACATAACATAATTTATAATTTCATCTCCGGGTAAAGATAATAAAAAAGTATAATTGATGAATTATATAAAAATATATAAAATATTAACACCATCACGTAATAGGTATACCAGTAATTTGTTTGCCATCAACTTTATTACTTAATAGACCGCAAGAATAATCGATAAATAATAATCGTTAAAGAATAATCGTTAAATAAAACATAAATCAATCATTAAGTTGATAAAAGTTACGAAAAAACGAAAGTAAGTTGACATGTACCAGAACAAATATTTATGTAATGATTACTACATTACGAGTCCTACCTACATACATACCTAGCAAATGTTAAGAGCTTTGGAAATCTTAAATAATCTGTATTCAATAAACATATAAATGATATGTTTAAAGTGATTATAACATTGTTACCATGTTCATTAAAATTTTTAGAAGTATTTTACGTGTTAACCTTAATCGAAACTTTTGTGTTTACAAAATAATTAGTAGGTACCCTTAGTAAGAGTTTACGTAAATCAAAGCGTAAGATGTCGTTAAAAAGACACATTTAAGATAATCTGTTAAAGAATTTATTATTGTGGAAGATCTATAGAATTTTCCTAGTAACTAAAAATGAATATAAGTTTTAACAGATTATTCTAAATATTTCAATAGATTTTTCTTCATAGAGTGTCTGATAATTATGTTTTGATTTTACGATTTGGTAAAGTATAATTTTTCGTAATATTACAAACAGATATTGCCGGGGGAGGGTAGTACCTATACTATACTATGCTATATAAGCGTAATTATGAGGTTTCATGCCTTAAAAAGGATGCCCATTATTTTGCCTGTTCTTGTCTTTTCTAATTGTAATAAGTTTCAATGAATTTTATTTGTGTTGTAAACTTGTTTAAATTGCAACTTATTATTTACTTTATATTTGAAAATATCTATAAAAAATATTTATTCATTATTTCATTTTTTAAAACACAAAAACATAGAATGAAAATAAACCGGATTCGAATCTGCGACCTTTGGGAAACTGTTCCGTCTTTGGAGAATCAAGCATTTTATATATATTTTTGTATTTATCACTTAGTACAAGTTATGGCTATTTTAAGATGTCAGTTCAGTTTAAGCGTAGTACAAAAAAAACCAGATGAGAAAGTGAGTGTTCCATGCTTTTACGAATATTGGCAATGAGTTGTGTATGGCACAATGTTGTAAGTATCGATAAGATTACTACTATCGATACTTTATGAAACTTAGCATCTCATCACTTCCTATATATATACGTTATCTGATTATATATGTTATCTGATCAATAAGAAATCAAGAAATTGAAAAGTCGGGTTTGAAGGTGAGTTTTCAGATAAAGAGAGTTCAGATAATAAAAAATATAAAAAAATATTTAAAAATTTATTATGATAATAGTAGGTACTAACATAAGTTACTTAAGGTCATAAATAAATGATATATAAAATAAGTGGAAGGGTTAATTTTTTTTTCGTACATACCCTAGTTATTTCCAAAATTATGTCGAAAAAGACTTTCACTAAACAAATTGACCTCGAGGTAAGCGGTCAGCCACCTTGTTCACACGTCTGCGCAAGCGCAGCGTGAGAACACCGCTATACTCCAATCTGGTGATCTTTACTGTTTATTGCATTGCTTGTCTCCACATTACCTTTCTATTCTATTTTATCTATTTTTTTATTTTGTAACATTGTGTAGTTCAAAACTTTAGTTAAGGACTATTTAAAATTTATTATATATACTAGCTGTTGCCCGCGACCTCGATTGCGTAGACTATTTTTATGTTTACATACACTTTACCTTTTTGAATCAGATATTGTTCACTTTTTCATCTATATCAATTTTGTTTTCGAGAAAATAATTCATTTAATAAAATTCACCTAAGTTACTCCTTATAAATTCAGTAAAAGTCCTATTAAAATAGGTCCGGCTGTTTCAGAGATTAGCCGGAAAGACAGACAGACAAAAAAATAAAATGTATTTTTTTAGTAAGTGCCGTATACACTTTTCTATGCATATAGTAAAAACCTGTTAATTTGGGATTACAAACTTAAATTTGATTAATATGTATAAATAGATTTAGACATCATTTGGAATAGGTAGGTGTTATGTATGTATGTACCTACCTATATCAAATTATACATCAAACTTTGACTTTGAATGATGAATGAGTTTCTTTCGCCAGCTTTTCTCAGTTCTATAGCAATTATTTTTCGGAACTGGTGGTAGCATTAACAATAATAAACTTTTGTTTTAAAACGACTGCCAATTACGACTAGAGATTTTTTTGATATGGAAAACAACATAGACTAGTCGAAAATATGGAAGTCCCGAAGGGCGAATAAGATAACTTCTTATAGTTTATTTTTAAACCTAGAGGTAGAAGATACTTTTTAAAATATTTTTGATGTCAATGCCATAGTTGAACATGAATGTAATAGGTACTATATTCTTGTAGTTTCTTATTTGCACTGAGCTGGAGAAATGTATTAAGTCGAGTGGAATCTTCTTAGAAACAAGAATAAAAGGACAAAGTACCGTACGATAACAAAATAGGCCTTAGGATATATTTACACTAAAAACAAAAAATATTTTTATTTGTCATATTATAATTTAATGATCTTTTACATATTTTTATAGGATAGTTTCAATGTGTATTTAATTTACATTTATAAGCGTGAGAATGTGGGTTATATTTCGCAAGTACTGTAACGAGATATTCGCGATACTTGTACAGATTAGTGCTTAGTGACCTAGTTGTGCTTATAATGTTAGCAGTGGGTTATTGATAAGCTGCTATAGGATACTCTGTGTACAAGTAAACATAGTAATTTATAAATCAATAATTACTTTTAATAGATATAATTACAATTGTTTGTAAACACAATTATTTTTATTTATTCACACAAATTCTTGTTCGAAATATATTTTATAACTAATATTATTAGTTAAATACCTAGATTATTAGTCTTTTTATCAAATAATCTATGAGAAATACGAAGATAACCTATCATAGTGAACACCTTCACTGATAGCAATGTGGTATTCAGGCCAAGGAGTTGCCCTCAACATTGCCACAGTGTATATGGAGTGTGGTGAGGTCAGTACCTTATGACCTTAAATACTGTAGATGTCATGACAAATTAGTTATTTTATATCCATATATACTTTAATGCTTTAAACAGACATCAGTATGGGATCAGTACTAGATGTAACTATAAAGATTATTCATGTGTGCAAAATAATATAAAATAAAATGGTATTTGGAATAACGTTTGAATTTGGATTTAAAACCGGATGGTTTTGGACATCATATGATATCGGGAAATAGGTAGATGTTAAAGAATTGTGATGTTTATTTTAATATATAAACTTGACAATGTTGTGGAATCTTCATGATTTAATGTCACGCGCATGCAAATGAGCATTCTCATAAATTTAAATTCTTAATCATTCACGTAAATAATATAAAACGTATCTTTAAATCATTGTTAATAGATAAACGTATTTTATTAATAGATAGGTAGATTAGTTACATTTGTTAGATACCTACTACCTATGAGGTTTTGAAAATGTATATTTGAATTGAACTTCACATTGGTAAATTAACACGTTTGAATCTAAAATTCGTTAGTACAACTCACCCAAAACTTATCGTTTTTATTGTGTAACCAATTTATGCAAAACAAGATTACTTTTACTTATATTAATTAATAAAAAGCTTCTATTCTATGTCAAAAAATTTGTAAGTTATTTCTTAGATTAAACGTTTTCTAGACAAAATAACAGGTAACAGTTACCTACGTAAACAGATGATGTCTGTGGCCTTGAGGTCATTATTTTAATATCCGTATGTATTGGTGACGTGGAGATACTTCATGTAACGTTTTAAGATAAATTCTCTCCTATACCTATATTCTAATCGAATTAATACTCGGAGCAGGAACTCGAAATCAGGGAACAGAATTCCAACCGGTCTTAAATTGGTCAACGATTTGTTAACAGTACATAGCTAAGTATCTAAAGTAAAAGGCGTGAAATTCCAACCTTATACAAAATAAAACTTAATTATAAAACTAAAAATTAAACTTACGAAACAGCCAATGAAATCCAGACAAATCCGAAAGGTTCCGTTAAAAGTATTGCTCGTGATTTTAACTAGAAAAATCACGGCAAAACTATAGAATACACATATATTGTGCTAACACAGTATTATTTGCACTTGTCCACTTATTTATCACTTCACACGTTGTCAATTTTTAGCTTTATTGTTCAATAACATCGATACGTAATTTACGTAAAGAGTATTGAGATAATAAACTCGAATCAAGATAACGATTCTAACGTCCTCCTACGGCGAGGTTGGCAGCGATACTAGCGCTGCCGTGTCGCCGGTGCGGTCACGAGATGAAACAATGAGGTAACAACTAGTGCATGTACAGCCCGCATAGATATTTATTAAATTTTATTTCGATTTTATTTTAAATAATATTTTATAAATTAATATTAACTTTGTTAATTACCTAAATGTAAAAAAATACTTTTTATTAATATAATTTATTTAACTCGTGGTATATCACGTAATTACTTATATTTCGTGACTTAGTTTCTCAATTTGAACTAAGAACTCTAAACATGATTAAAAAAAAAATCATTATTAAACTCTGCTAATACTTGTTAATCTATATAGTAATTCAATATGCTTTTACTGCCAAAGGTATTTTAGGAAGGGAGCGCTGTGGCCGGTGGCCTTTTTTGTAAAAAAACATACCACAGGTAGAACTTGTAGGGTGCATCGACAGGTGGATTACTTTTTTTAATTTAAACTAAGAGTTCTACAAACCTAACAGCCAGCAGTATAAAAAAATACACAATACAAATACTCGTCAAACTGCTATCATGTAATTGAATATGCTTCTACTGCTTAAGGTATTTTTGGAAGGTAGCGTTGTGGTCTTTTTTTGTAAAAAACATACCACTGCACTGGTAGAATGTGTAAGGTGCGTTGACAGGTGACCCGGCACAGAGACAATGGAATTATTACCGTCTGTTGGGTTTAGAATACAATACAGGCGAAGTCGTTGAGGTTGAAGAATATTAAATAATTTTCTTGATGAAATGCAGCCATGTATTATGTTTCAAGGTAAGAAATGAAGTGAGTATTTTTAGAATAAGTAACAGCTGTTAAAATACTACTGAAAATTAAGATCATTTAATATATGTATTTTATATTTGATGTGTAAATGCTTTTTGTGCCCGAACTAAAGATACAGCTGACAACAAGCCTGATAAACTAAAGACAGGAGTTTCTCAGAACAAAAACTCAAGAGTTACAAATATATAAACATAAAAAGAGGTCATTATGATAAGGGGTAAAAAGAAAACAAGATAAGAAGTAACATATATATTCCCTTACACTTACATTATTACAAGAGAGAGAGGTAAAGAAAAATTATTAATTATTCATAGTTGTTTTAATTTATGAATGACTAGTCAATCAGAAAATAATAGGAAAGTAATTAAAACAAGCCATTTCCCGTACCATCTAGGTAAAGCCTTGACCTATGTAGATTTGTAAATAATTAACATTGTGTTGTAATAAATTGTTGAATTCATTGCATTGTTGGATTCGACTTGGTCATTACACGTTAAATGATTTCCGGATTTACTGTGTCAATCAGCTCAAGGTTTATGCAAATTAATTACTACGAAATGATATTGACATAGGCAGGTTGTTGAACTTAATATTAATTGTAAAATATCATATTGAAAACTGATAACAAAATTTATACATTTACTTATAAAAAAATAGAAAAGAAACTATGGATAGAGTGAGTGAAGAGTGAAATGGCAAAGAAGCAAGTGTGCATTGAGATGACCTATGATGGAAGAGCTTCTCGCTCTTCGGAATTGACATATTGTGCCGACCCCAAATGATTGAGCAAAGGACAAATAGATGATGATTTTAAAATCTTGTTTCGAATTTAGTCTCTTAATGACCTCTCTACAACATACTTAAAGACCTTGGTCCATTGAGAACTAGCATCGGTTCATTTCTGGAACGTATTTCAAATGCGGCATTAGTAGGTTATTTCCAAATTTGGTAAGGTATCGTGGTTGATGCTCGATATTTCTTCGTCTGCTTTCTTAAGAGACGCCACCGCAAATACTCCACTGTTTCTTTGTCAAATGAATCTCATCGAAATGCTTTTATTTGTATTCTACAATATGCCCTTGTCCATAATGAGGGTTCTAATTATAGCAGTCAGAATTCTTAATAAAATCGAATAATAAGCATGAAAGATTATATTTTTAATATAAATAAACTTTACCTTTAAAAGTCCCTTAATCGTCCTCTTTATCGTCGTTTAAGGTCACGCCATTTAAGGTGCTTCCAAATACCAGTCTTTCTCATGTGATATAGATTTATCATTCAATAAACAATGTAGGTACTTTGGTTTATAAATTACACTTTTATAATTACCAACACGAACTAATTCCTGTAGCATATTTAGTAGGTACCTACAACAGTAACAAAGCAATGGATATTTCGTAACTTTAAGATGGTAAACTAACATGTGACATTATCTTATCTTTGTTAAGTAAGTATCTTATAATTCTTATTAAATTAAAAGATAAGCGAAGTATAAGATAACTTACTGAATTCCTTACAAAAGCGTCTTTATGGTATCATCACATGTCTCTATATACTTTCTATTGCGATTGATGGAAAGCGACAAACGATTGATTGTTCTCGCAAAACACATTAAAATATCATTTATTATAGTTATCTTGTAATATATTATTCTTACATTTAAATTATTTCTAATGGTCCCCTTAATGTGTACCTTTAGTAAAAAGTAGTCAGCATGAATATTTAAATACAATTAATTATTTCTATTCAATGGCTTTTTTGTCAACCCTCCTTGGTAGTAATAATAACTTAATTGGATACATGTGTTATAAAATATATTTTTTGTTATTACAATATAGGCCATTGTATGGGACCTACCTCTCCTGCTGGTATGCGATGATGTGGTTTAATTACCTGATAGCTTAAAGACCCCCAGGTTGTATCCACCAGGAAACACAGGCTTTAGATAAGAAATTCCTTTCCTTGGTTGTACTTAGGATAAAAGAGCTCGCAAACCGTTGCGTACGGATCAGTGTAATGTCTATTAAGTATCGGTATCACCGTATCAGTACATCTAGCTGTCCGAGGGTGGTACTAAGTCTTGCAATTGTGCAATTCACTTTCAGCAATGCATTCAGTGGAATACCAATAAACTAGCAACTTTGCAGTGATGGTCGAGGTTTTGAAGCCTCCCTACTACTGTATTGCTACTATTTAGCTTACTAGTTTAACGGTCAGTGAAAAGTCCCTTGGATTGCTTATCAGTTACTTCTACTCTTAATGCCACTAATTTTTATTTATCTGATCCTCCCAGTGATGAGAGCAGTACTTTTATGACGCTAACTGCCCCCTGAACTCAACGCATGAATTTTAATGTTTAATCAATATCTCAAGAAGCTCAAGCCGGTTCGTTATCGGAACAGACACGTCTCGGAAAATAGGTGTCAGGTGGATTGGACTCCGTTTGGAGGAGCATAGATACGACTGGGTCTTTACCACATTGAATTTAATTAAACGATGCCAAGCTTAACCAGACATTGCATAACATCATATTCAAGAGATTAACCATCACTTCTATTTGACGCTAGACTCCGGAGATACTGGGGCGTGACTGAATACCCGGCTAATATACGTCGTTTTTGTGTAATTAAAAGAGCCTAATGACCCTATGGAAAATCAGCATTGAGCCCTGCGGATAAGTAGGCGTTCTGATAGACAACCGTCAATGAGTAGTCATTGACTTGTATTGACTGTCCCTCAGTAAATCTGACATCGAAGGACAGAAGCCGTATGGAAGTTTGCTTTATTAAACTAATTTAACGATTGTTATCAAATAGCTCTCTAAGTGATTTAACATCACTAGTAAGTAGTATTTTAAAAACATCTCCTTTTCAATTATTTCAAACAGTAGATTAATTTTAAAAGTACAAAAGCTATTAAAATACATGATCTGGTTTTTTTTATAATCATGTATAGTCCGGGCAAATTGCATTTTCTCCCACATTGTAATATAACTATAATACACTATAACATACTTCAATTATACTGATTACGGTTTTATTATATCGAACTAGACTAGCTCTAGACCACGTCTCCTTCTGGACTTTAGATGGTGGTTACAATTAATTATTATTTTATTAACTTTCACTATTTATTTTAGCTTAAAAAAGTCTTTTATTTTCTAGTGAAAATTTGTTTCAAATTTTCAAAGTGAAAAAGTATTCTATTATATGTACCTATGTTTGTATTATATGTACCTATGATTGTTCTCACCTAAGCAATCAATCTCTTACCAACAATAGATATGCAAGTAAACCAATAGCTATTTGACACAAGAAAGTCACATAATTATACAAAATACACACTTAAATTACGAGTTCAATAGAAAATGGCTAACAGATGAACATAGCTGTAGGCGGGGAATGTTTTGTTTGTGAGATGAGAGAAATCCGTTTCATTATGCCTCGAGATTTCTTTAGCATTCTTGACCATGGTAAAGTTTTTAAGTTACACCTGTAAGGGGTATGGCGGTGGATAAAAACTTTTTATTTATCTGTAATTTATTTTATGTCAACTAAAAATAAAAAGGTTAAAAATATATAAATGATAAAGATAAACTTTTCGACACAAGGACTTGATACTGCGCTCAATGGAAAACTTTTTCGTCCATTTGGAAATTGAGCTATGTATTCTATATTTGTTAAAAATTTTAACAATCTTAATAAGTTAGTATGGTAAAAGTTAATACTTATGTTATAAACAATTCTAAACATGAACAGGATAGTTGGTTGGACGAAAACAATAAATAAGATAATTTTACAGGGTCTTTTATCGATTGGATCTTGAGATGTAAACTCTAGACTCAATATTGTGAATAGATTCACTATCGGGCTTTGGTATTTGGCTTTTCTCCGGATCTGACCTTATTTCATATAATAAGCGAAAATTCTTGTTACAGGAAAATACATAGAATTAAATGCAATCATTTTAATTTACAACTTGCCAATTTCAAGTATTATTTTGTTTCTTTGATTGAAATAAATTATTTCTTTAAGTTCTTGTGGTTACAAATATTATGTTTGCGGTTGATATTATATCATCTCATGGATTATTATGTTTATATAGTATCTAGCAGTCATTATAGGACTGTTGCCGACATTAATTTTATTAATTTTTCATATACAGTTCTTTTTATTTCTAAACAATTGTCGATAATTGTGTTACTTTCTTGAAATATAAAAAAAACTATGCTGATTTTTGGATCATAAAATAAATGACAATCCAAGCCTAAAAATAGACGCTAGATAATTTATATAAGTTTGAATACCTACTCTGCAAATTAAGGTATCTCTTTATTTGAACAAAACACAATAACACTAAAACTTTAAACTTAAAATGCATGACCCCGAACAGTGAACCAATTAAAGTGTACAGAATTGGTTTCTTATATTGTAGTAAAACATAATAAATATGAATATTCTTTCAGTTTCAGTAGGTTACTGTAACAAAATAGAAGATGTATATAATATTTAGCAATGATTCATGATACACATTGCTATGCAATTCTCAACCCGCTCGCCTTGGCCTTCCGCACGCGCCGCCATTTTGTTTTATTTGCGACTCTATTTATGGGATAACTTTGACTAAAAGAAATATAATCTTTTACCATTATTAAAATCAATGACTTATTATATCGTAATATGGATTACCTAAGTAATTGAAGGTATGAATGAAATTAGGTTAAATTTTGTTATAAAAAGTAGTTTACATTTGATCCACAGATGACATACAAGATATGGCGAACCTTGCTCAAAGGTCGTCGTCGATGGCAACATATTTAACGAAATTATTTTTAATGACATCATTGGGCATTATCTTAATGGGTGCACGCCCCGCAATTAAAAAAACACAGATATTTAATTATATGTTTTTTCATGAGTTGGGAAAATCAACAAAACTTTTTATTAAATTGAATATTATAATCATTATGCACGTTTTTTAACTGTAATATTCTACTAGTCGTAGCCCGTGACTACACCTGCATTAAGTTACAGAAGGCTGTATTCGTTAGCGACGCGTTGCTCTTTAGTTTTTGTCAACTTACTTTGCTTGGTCTCGAGACTTGGACTTGGTCACGAGAAGTTCCTTTTTCAAAATCCATTTTAAATGACTGCTTATAGAATATTCGATAATAAGTTATTTCGAAAATATTATCATGTATTTTTAATTGAGACAGGTTAGAATTATCGGAATTAATTCCGGATCTCGTTTAAGGAGGAATTATCATGTTGACGGAAAGACGAACATACTTCACGACTGATCTTAACTCGTGCGATTACTTTCTTAAAACATACTTAAACTTTGACTTAAGACAATCACTCAGATAAGTAGGCAAAGCCTTAAAAGGAATTAAAGTGGAACTACATCCGTGAAGCAGCGACGAGAGCCTCTTTCGTAAATTAAATAGTTTTATTTATCAAATCATTTTATCAATAAAATAAAACTTTAAAGTTAGTAAAGTTACATGTACATTTCATCCACTTTTTATGTAATTTCATTATTATTAGCAAAAAATAAAGTTATGTAGCCTTGTGTCAGTATACTGGTTTTACCAATAGATCAATTATTATTATAGCTTACAGGGAGCTCATATGTATTACAAAACCGTATATAGTAATGATAAATTAAAATCACTTTCTTACTTTTCTTTTCGAACTCATTTCCGCGAATCTTATATGGTTATGCATCAGAGACTTAACGTAATATTAGAGCTGTAACAAGAAACGGTGAGAGCGGACAGTCGGACAAACAGACGTGAAAGTAATATGAATAATTAATTAAACGCTATATTACAGGTCTCAAACTATTTTAATAATTCATAATATATTTTCATTTAATAACATTTTAATTAAAAAAATGTAATGAATTAATGAAATATTTTATATTATATCATATACATATGTTAAACTTATTATTTTTAAATTTTAATATAGAATGAAAATTTTATAGAAGGAAAGGAAACCCTTGACCTCTTGGAAAACGTCCCGTGGCTCTCCCAATTGGGCTACTGTGTCTAGTACTACATATTAACAATTACGCAAAGAAAGCGGGTTCGAATCCTGCAAGTATCAATTAGTTTTTCAATCTAAATATATTTCAAATATTTAAATGATACATAAGTTTGAGGAAGTAATAAGATTTATTTGTTCAACTAAAACATTTCGGAAAGTAATTAAAATAATTACAGTCATATTACTGGTACTGTGAACAACAAAAATAATTACTCAGATTATGTAATTAAAAAATGACTTCCTCTTGACTGAATGATAATCAACAATGTCAACAAAATAAACCTAATACTTAGAATTTATTCATTTAATAGAATATAAGATAGAATATATTTATTAAAAAAAATATAAAAAAATAATAAAATTCCGCCATGATTAATAATTTATTACATTTTTTTTTTAAATTGGAGATTGATCTTGTTATTTATCTTATCTTACATAGCTGGTAAATCTTTCCAAATGATGCATAATGCCAACCAAAGGGAAATTTATTCTAACGTAATAGTAATAATTACGTTATATTTTTATATGCCAATAAATATGTGATATTATTTTCCACATATAATAAAATAGAAATGTGAAAGCACTGGTCGGACTGGACGCAGGGCAGCTTGGGTCGTTCACCCCGCATTCCTGGCCTAGCCTGTTAGGTCCCGGTTTTACAACTTAGGTTTAGGGCTTGCGCTCATTCTACACTACTTCAAGATGGTAAATAGCTTAGACCGTGAGATAGCAGTTCATCTCCTTCGGTTAAAAAAAAGTCTGTAGCAACCGATTTTTAATAATAGAGAGAATTACTTCCTATAAAAAGTTTCTTCAGTAAGAAAAAGAGATATAAAAAATCACTGTTAATTACTAATTTATTAATATTAAAATATACCATATTTTAAATATATGTGTAGAACTGTCTTTAAAATATTGATATGTGTTTCCCTAGAATCTGAAAAAAGATTGTAGTATCAAAAAACAACCATCAACACTATCTAACTAATATATTTACAATAAAAGCGAACTAATTAAAAAAAAAGAAAGGATATCTAAAACAATTACAAAGGCTATTAAGATAGTCGTGACACCACTGTGTACATAACGTTAATTTGAGCCTAGAAAGCTCATGAATTACTTTGTTGTTTTTACGAGGGAGCGGTCGCGGGTTCGAAGATCTTATCAGTCATATCAAGTTGATAACGTTGCTGATAGACTTTCTCGTTAAATCAATATCTGGTTCACAGACACGCCACTTAGGTTATATTTCTACTAGCGGAATTCGATAGTAAATCCAATCTCGAGTTGCAATGTCCAATATCAGCAAGCTATAACACTAGATCTAGTGCAGTCTAAACACAGACACGGCACTTAGTGCTTATACTTCTATCACTGTTGCGGAATTCAATAGTAAATCCAATTTCAAGTCGCAATGTCAAATATCAGCATGGTATACCTACTACTAGATCTAGTGCAGTCCAAACACAGACACGCCACTTACTGCTTGTACATCTATCACTGTAGCGGAATGCAATAGTAAATCCAATCTCGAGTTGCAATGTCCAATATCAGCAAGCTATAAGACTAGATCTAGTGCAGTCTAAACACAGACACGGCACTTAGTGCTTATACTTCTATCACTGTTGCGAAATTCAATAGTAAATCCAATTTCGAGTTGCAATGTCAAATATCAGCATGTTATAATACTAGATCTAGTGCAGTCTAAACACAGACACGCCACTTACTGCTTGTACATCTATCACTGTAGCGGAATTCAATAGTAAATCCAATTTCGAGTTGCAATGTCAAATATCAGTAAACTATAAGACTAACTCTAGTGCCGTCTACACACAGACACGGTACTTAGTGCTTATACTTCTATTACTGTAGCGGAATTCAATAATAAATCCAATCTCGAGTAGCAATGTCCAATATCAGTAAGCTATAAGTCAGGCTAGATCTAGTACAGTCTAATAATGACATGTTATTTCCAGAACCGCTTCAGAAATGTATGTGGAGTCACTTGCGGATTAACTTGTTTCTAAGCAAAAACTATGTCTATTGACACGTCTTGTGGTATGCGCTCTAGCCTGTAACTGTGTTTTATAATTACTATATAAACTAATGTTTACAGTTTGTTTTATTTCAGTCCGATATAACAGCATTCTAAGGGTGGTTGTAGACTTGCACTGCCTCTAAATACTTTTTGGATTTAACTTGTATTTAATTCCCTGCTTCTAGAACGCTCTCTGCTATACGACTTTGTAATGCTAAAATATATTTCATATTTGTTTTATTGTAGAGTTAGCTGATATTTAGTACATATTTATTTGTATTCACGTTATTTACGAGACCACGAGTCCGTCATGATTTGAGCTCATTAATAAGAAGCTAATTTCGATTTGGTTTAAGTGTTCCGGGTAAATATATATTTATTAATAATAAATCTAAAATATTTTATTAAAACTATATATAGGATATTCTCGATCAAATTAATAACCGACAAATTGACAAAATAATTGAATCGTTAAGTAACGAATAACAAACAACTATCTATTGTAATGGTTTGTAAATCACATTAGAGGTACCCTCATTACCAATATATTTAACATTGATTGCTGTCAGTGTGAAAGTAGAGAAATAATTGCTGATGTTACGATAACTTTGTATAGATTGTAAACTGTAGGATTTGCTTTTATTCGACTTTCTTTTATATAGTAAATAAGCTTTAGTCGTGACTTCTTATTTGTGAAGTCTCCTACCATAATTATATTTATTTTATATGATAATAACAGACATATTTACTAATTATTTATTCTGGGATATCTATGATTATTATTATAAATTTTTTGTTTGATAAATCTCAAACAGCATTTTTATTCATTTTATTATTAATTTGTAAAGTTATAGAAATAATATTAATCACAGAATCTCACGTCGGCTTCACTGGGTCGTGTAAGTTCAATAAATATTAATTTACTTTCAAAATAGATGCCAGCTCTCAATCCTATTCAATTTTATAACAGTTTATTTCCATTTTTTTGTGTTTTACAATTAATGTAATTTGTATTTAGATTGACGAAAGAGTTAGCAATGTTATGCTTATTTTTTTTGTAAATTTAGAAAAAAATCGTGACATCAATCCCGGTGACAGTATTTCGGATGTTGTAGGCCTGCCTGTGATATTTTTTTTTCATTCTGTAATTATAAATAATTAATTATTTGGTTGCTAGGATTATCAAAAAATATCCATTTTTTAATGTTTAATAAAATGTACAAACAATTAATTTAACATTTTGACATTAAATGTAAAGCAGCATGTTTCAGAATCATCTTCATCGTGCCACAATCGTAACTGCAGAGGAAATTGACCCTAAAACAAATAATAAATTCACATATGTTATATCCATTAATAAAATACATTAAAGTTTTTAATTGCATAAAACCTTTGAAGTACTACTGCTACTTTAATGAATATATTAATTTACTACAAAATAATAATTACATCACCCCTTTTAATGTCTAACGAATGTTAGATTATATACAATAGTAGTTCTTTTTAAGATATTAAAAAAAAATCTAATAAATAAATTGTACATATTACTACTACCTGGTTATTTAAACTTTTACCTAAATCTCAACTTACCTGCGACTTCATGTAATACTCGAAGTCCAATTCAAATACGCTTCTCAGATTGTTCTCGACTGGACACTTGGTGTATTCACATGCATCAGACACCGGTGTCACAGTCTTCGTAAATCTAGTGGAATTGTCAGGATCACTCAGCATTGACACTTTCAAGCGCCTTGCATCGAAATCTGAAAA
Source organism: Napeogenes inachia (assembly GCA_959347355.1). Lineage (NCBI taxonomy): Eukaryota > Metazoa > Arthropoda > Insecta > Lepidoptera > Nymphalidae > Napeogenes > Napeogenes inachia. The sequence goes on along the minus strand of OY365793.1, from coordinate 15,939,403 downwards.
GTCTCTTCTTTAAATTTCATGTTTATTTTTAATTTTTGATATTTTTACATTTTATAATTCGACGGTTCCAGGATCATTTGGTTCAAAAAACATTTTTAGGGAGTTCTATAAAAAATTGGAACCATCAATTTTTTTTTTCTAAATAAGTGTATAACTCTATTTTGCTAAAAAATGTCACTTAGACCAAATAGCCCTAGAAGGTCGATATTGTGATTATAAGTTTTATAACATATAAAACCAATCAACAAATTATTGTTAAGTTTTCTTACGTGGTGTAAAATCAAAGGCGATGGTGTAAGGCTCCTCTCTTGAGATGACACAGAATGCTGGACTATCCTGACATGGATACAGTTTCACATTGTGGATGTCGCATTTGTTAGGGTTCACTAAAAAGATGGTTTAAGACTTGCGAAATAAACTTAGGAATAAATATTTAAAATCTTTTCATATTTTAAACTAAACTGAATAAATGTAATGAATTATTTGAATAATCTACGAATTAAAATATCGTAGGCATATTTATTATATCTTTCTTTTAGAACATCACACCACGTATTGAGGTACAATAAAGTTAATAATTAAACAGGTTTATGTCAATTAAAGTTCTTAAAACCCAAAGTGAAAATATCAAACTTACCATTTGGACAATTTTTTTTATTCAAGTATACGGAATTTACAAACTGAATAAACAAAACAAATAATAAAACTTTTGCGTCCATTGTACTCACAAAGTCGAAAACAAATGATAAAAGCTACATTTTTAATAATTTCAAACAGACCTCGTTATCGGGATAGAAAATAAATATATGGATATCAGAACCGAGATTGTTAATTTGTAAGAGTATCCTCCTGAAGTGGGCGTTTACTAACTATTAAAAAATAGACGTATGGACAAACAAAGTACATATAAAAAATAATAAGTAATAATAGCTTGGAAGAAATAAGAATAAAGAAAATATACTGAATTAACTTTATTATAGATAAATTACATAAAGCTGTCTATACACAAATCATCTCTTCAACATGATTTCAGTTTTGAAACAACAGAGCTGATCCTTGTTTTCTGCGTTAAGTAGCTTCCATTTCAATAAAAATTTTCCCTGAAAAACCAAAAAAAAAATTAATGTACTTATGACGATATACTTAAATAACCTATATTCTTCTCTATTTAGGATCTTATCTCTAATTATTTTATTTATGATCATTACTATTAATTAGAGATGTACCAAATAGTGGTTTTATCGAATAACCGAATACCGAATACTATTCGGTTTAACCCTTACCGAACCGAATATTCGGCCGAACTATTCGGTTTACCATTTCATTGTTTTTTTGTTATAAACTGGTTCTAACATGTACCTACTTTACGTGTTGCTACTGGCTGATTACTGATTTTTGGTTTAAAAATATTGTTTTGTGGCTTAACAATAAATTCTGATTTAAGTTTCAAAAAAAATGTTGGCTATACCTAATACTAATTGTAGTTTAGCTATAATAAAATAAATACTTGAGGTTTCGATTTTTTTTTATTTGAAGCTAAATTGCTTTATATTATTAAGCTTTATTCATAATTCAAGACATTATTTATAAGATTTCTTTGACTTCTAATATGACATAAATCTTAGTTTTGTCTTTTAATTCTTTACCGTGTCGTGCAGCCAAAAAAATAGAAATACTCAAACCGAATATATTCGGCATCAAAAAGGAATAATTCGGCCGAATACGAATAGTAAAAAAGATTTCGAATTTTTAAACATTTCGTAAATTTTAGTACTCGTACTAGGCATACAGATTTCTTGTTTGTTACTGTTCTTCCTTAATAAAACTTTTTTACTATAAAATACTTAATTATCTCAGTAACTAAGTCACAGTGGTTACGTCATGGCCCAGAAGCCACGAAAAATTACCGCTGGAGTCATATATACCAGTAAGGGCTGAGTGGTCACTTTGAAAGTCATAGTTCTTATTTGTGTTTTTTTCTGATTATATATTAATGTATGTGAAGTCCAAATAAGGTTTTTTAATTTGATAAATATGTCTGCTTACACTTGGAAAAATCTTGGAAATATGCAATTTATAATTTAGTTCTTGCTTCTTGCCCTCCTCCACCGGGCAGTTAGTTAGTGGACAGGCGTCTGTATCCGACAAATTTGGGAAGGGCAAGTCACCCCCGGAGCTTGCCCAGAACAGACTAGCATTCATCTTAGTGGCTGCGAAATCTAAAAAAAAAAAATATGTTTTCAGATCAATTTGAAATTGAATATCGAAACTAAGAATGTAAAGCATTCTTTTATGAGAAAAAACATTATGTAATTTAAACTCATTTCTCGACATGTATTTCATTTAGGTTTTTTGGAAAATTCAGATAGAATTATGCTTTTTCCAACTGTAACTTAAAGTCACGTATACTTTTTTCGTGAATTAAAAGTATATTATTTCTTTATATATTTGTTTTGAACGAGGAGAAACAAAATATGCTGATCCCACCTGATTAATGATTCATAAATACAAAAACATCTAGAAACACTTAAACTTAGATCGTACTACTTTCACTATGAAACGTTTTCCGAATATATACTTAAGAAATTAAGGTCAAGTAATGATTGAGTAAAGTACACTAATACTTCGCTGGAACCATTCGTTTTGAATTGAACGAATGAGTCACACATGTAGTGTAGGTATTAGAGGTGGTAGGATCAAGCTGTAGTCTTTATGCTTTGAGACAGTAGTACAACATATCTTCTATGTGAATAGAGGGTTAGTTGATTGTCAAATAGCTACTATAGTATCGTTTCGTACGATGAATGAGAGAGTCCATTGCAATCTCTTCAGCTGTATTCCAGTTCTCCGTTCTTCTTTATTTCTCATGAGTGGCTATCACATTTCAAACAATTAACTAATTTTGCTCTAAGCATGCACAGACAGACGAGATTAAAAAGATATCCATGTATTTATAATTCACTGCTTTTTAAAATAAATATTTTATTGCTAGTTATAACTTCAGCATGAACATTTACATATATAAAATAAATTATTTGTTACTTACTGCCATATAAGTTGGTTATCAATAATAGTTTGTCTGTATTTTGTACTTACGGGGTGTAAAGTCGAAAGTAATCACAGCATCTTTTCCTTTCTTGAGTTTACACAATCCTTTGCTACCGCACGGGGTGATGCGAACATCACTGATCTCACATATATCATTTGAAGCTGTAAAAACATCAAAAAAATTAACGAAAACAAGAACTTTAAAAAAACTATTCGTAGATACAACATATATAACATATATAAATAAAAATATACATATATATTTTAAGTCAAGTAATTTACTAAAATTCAGCTCAATTATTATCGTCAGTGTAACCTTTGACACTTTTGAGGACAGAGTGAGTACATCAAGTACACTGGCCGATAAACATGACACGGAACTAGAGATCATTGTCAGCTAGAAGTGCTACTTAACAATTTTATCTATAAGTTATGAAACACTTAACCGGTTGGGTTTCTCGAAAACTTTTTTTTTGGTGCAAATACCCTTTTAAATTTTTATTGATTGAATATCCTTTTACAAAAAAAATAAAAATATGAGGTTTTAAAATTTAATCACCTTTCCAGAATTCTTAGATAACAGATTAATTAAAGTGTCCAATATTTTTACAAGACGTTTATACTATTTCCTTCTGCTTTGTCTAGTTACCTATATAACTAGACTAAAAGAAATGTTTACCTTCCTACCTTCCTGTGGTTGACAAATGACGAAATAGAGAAAATTTCTTGTTTCTACTGTTAGCCTTACTGACTTCGACAGAGTCATTGGGAGTTACAGAAAATTCTCTTTTAATAGTTCCGGTGATAAAGTATCTAAATAAACTATTTTACATGAGTAATATTTTTTTTTGTAATTTATATATTGGCGTTATTGTTCTATATAATTAAAAATTGTACCGTTTATTTATTTAAAAAAATATTTTAAAATTATTAAAATGTAGCGAAGTGTTAGAGTATAATAAATGAATGAAAATTATTGAACTATTTCACTTTTTTATGTGTACGTATCTTTATATAATGTTCTTAGAACGTACTTAATATAATTAATATGTACTTAAATAAGTCAACAATTATAGTCTAGACCATATAAACATTAAGCGTGTCAAGTTTATTAATGAGCGAATTATTATTGTTAAACTAGACTTATAATAAATATGGAAGACATAAAAATATGGTCAAATTAAAAAAATATAATTTTAGTATCTCGGAGAATTGGCCTTTAAATGTGTATGTAATATTATAAAGCTATTTGAATTAAGTAAAAAATATATAAAACTATACCCATAAATATATATAATTGATAAACTATTTACCTTCATCACAGTCTGTAAATACTGCGACATCTGCAAACACACACGCAATAAATGCTATCAACACAGAGAGGGTCTTCATTTTAGGACAATCACTTACTAAATGAAGACACATACAAACAAACGTCTTATCTTATCAGTCGACCCGAGATCCGGTAATTGCTAGGCGTAAATAAATGTAATTAGTTTAGTTAAATATGTATTCAAAAATATTTATTGCAAAATAGATAAATGATTTAATTACAGCTTTGAAGTCAAATCTTCAACAAATTTGACTCCAACTCGCCACCGAAAGTAAAATTTTATAAAGTATTTTTTTCCGAATTTCTCGTAAAATTGAGCACTTAATTTAACAGGGTTTTTTCAAGGCTTTGCCCAAATCTTTTCCACAACTGGCAAAATTACTCCTGTCCCAGAACAGCATTTAGTTTTATATATCCAGTATCCATGTCACGCAATTTTAGGAAGCAATAAGCTTGGCAAATAAATTCTGTAACTAAATTCAGACTTCTATATATACATATAAAAAAGTCTGCGGTTATTTAAAAGCATATTATATTTAGATATCTGGAGAACATTGAGATATTTTTTTTGGAATTTCAATCTGTTAAAAATTGCAGTTTTGTAACCGAAAATAACATTGTAAAGGAATTAAGTTATTAATAGTTTAAAATTGTTTATAAACATTATACATTGTGTTAGCCATGTATGTATGTTGAAGACTTTTAACGATTTAATTTTCCATAACAAAGAAGGGTCCTTTCAGCACGACTCAGTACTGGGTCATAAAGCTCGATTCAACCAAATGTGATAGGAAACAAACGTTTTGGAAATCATAAGGGTTGATTGATGATTCGAGGGGATCGATCGTCACCCTCCATAATAATTTGGTGTCCCTAAAACAATTCAGAACATTGTCAGTAAAGCGTTTTATCCTATTTCTATTTCTATTGATAACTAGCCTCAATGTTTAAGGGACTGCTAGACAATGAAGATCATTTCGAATGAGATTCATATTATAGTAATAAATGCTTTTGCATTAAAAAAATACTTTGGAACAGTATTGATGGGACGACCGTATTGAATGAAAAATTGGTAAAGGTAGATAATGACATAGTAGCTCAGATTGTAGATTGACGATAGATATCTCAGAGGTCACAGGTTCGAGTCTTGTCCGTGTTGATGAATGTTTAATTCCAACATATTCAAATATTTCTACGAATATGTATATAGTTAAAACGATTTTCCTCAAATTTGATATAAATCTTATATTATAAAGACCTTTGTCCTTTGCAAAGCTGATAAATATATATCTAAATATTTAAGTATTATTCTTCATTAAGTTATAGAATATATATAATTATAATTTGACATTGTCTTTTGTCTGTAACGAATTACAATATATAGTTGTATGAATTAAAAAAATGTTGTATTAAAAAAAGTTTATTTACAAAAAAATCTTCTCATTAGAAGAATATTATAAAACTAATACTATTTAGAATCTTAATTGCGTTGTCATTTCGTTGTTTTCGTTTATTTACATTTTTACAATTAAATACATTTCGTACGTCTTTGGCGTGCAATTGTATTTAAATTATGTATAAATATATATTTATGTAGAAGTGCTTATTATTTTTTTTAATAAAATTTATGGTCATTTGGTGGAAAAGACTTTGTCTTTAAAGCGTCTCAGAAATGTTCCAAATAATAATATTATATATATTTACTCGTAAAAGACAATCCATTGGTTAAATTATTTATCCAAAAATAGTTATATAATGAGTTTACCTAACGTATAATTTTATATAAATATTTACATTCATTTAAATGATTAAAGATATAATGCTTAAGAACGGTCGCGCTAAAGACATCTTTATGCTGCCGACATAGAGTTCAAAATAACATAGCATGTTATGCAATATTGTTATTGTTTAGTTCTTAGTATCTTTTGGCTATTATTAAGAACATCATTATTATAAAAAACGAACGAACAAATATACACAATCTTAGCACATACAAAAGATATTAAAATACTGTATTTACAATACTATACTTTTAAATTTATACAATAGCTAGGGTTGTTGTTGTGTTGTGATCATCTCTGGACAGATGTAATTCTTGATGAATCCCAGCCTCTTTTAGTATTCTCATCCTAGGTCCCAGTGGTACACCTAGAGCTCTAAGCTTGTCTTCACCTACGTAGGGTAGTTCTGCCGCACCTACCTTCTCCTTCTCGAGTAGGGCTGCATATTTCTGAAAATAGAATGATGGAATGACGATCTTTTTAGATTGAGTAGGTATTTCGTGAAGTATTGAACAATATGATATTGATAGAAGACTTTAATATGCATACGAATATTATGGACCTATGATCTACCTATTTAAATTAGTTAAAGTGTTGTTGTTGTTAATATTTTTTTTTTTAATTTGTTATTATAAACATGAATCGTATAAAAATATAAAAAATCGAATTGTAGTATATAATCCCAGTAAGGTTGTCCGCACCTCATAGCCCAGTCGCTTCAGGAATAGCCTCATGAGTGGCGGCTCGTCCCCGAAGAATTTGGTGAGGCGCCGCACGCGGTCGGGGTCGCTGAACCCGCCGGGAGATGCACGTCTCCGGGATGGGGTTGACGACCTGCAAGGACATAGAGAGGAGAATCAACAGATGGTTGAGCGAGACCTGTGCAAAACTATCAGAGGTTTGAATTATAGATATATCTAAAGATAATTAATGTCTGTTACTCCATGGACGTTATTTTTCAATTTAACAACTCACTGATGAGACTTTTTTCTTTTCCTTCAATTGATCATTGCTTTATAGTTATAAAGTCTATCAACGAATTAGTTGAACTAATTAAATAAAATATCTACATATTTGTAACGATGATAACCTTGTAGAGAAAAGTCGTTTCTACTTCAGTAATTTTACTTGTTACATAGCGTTACTAAATGTTTAGTGCAAGTCGTACCTATACAGATGCCTGAGCGCAGCCAGTTCTGCCCGGATGCTGTCCATCTCCTGCAGCACGAGGTGGTGAGTACGCATCTCGGACGACAAGTGAGCCACGGAGCGTGCCAGCGTCACTACGTGAGATTCAAGCCTCTGGAAGCGCTTGTTGATGCCCTTGAGGGAGGGATATTAATTAGTTTTAATTAGTTTAGGAAAGTTGGTCCTTTTGGAGACCTCGGTAGTTAGGAACCTGTGTCATGTTGATCAGTTTTTAGTATTTGTTTTAAGTTCAATGGTCCAGACCGAAAACATTTTAGAGGTTATTTTAGTTATTAAGTAATTTACCTTATAATCGTTTTTCTTTCTTTGATCATTAGAAGACCGCCGTTTATCCCTGACCGGACGACTGCTCACCGAGCTGGAGGGTAGCGACGACATACTGCCGTAACGCCGCTTGGAGGATAACCTGAGGAGAGAAGTATACAATTAGATTAAGACCAGAACTGCGCCTTCTCCTGGTCGTGGTGTGTGCATGTGTGTGTGTGTCACCTAGCTTCCCAGCCGGCGCGCGCGGGGCGTCGTACACCCAGCAGTTGCAACACCTCCCCGTACATGGCTTCGAGTCCCCGCAGCTGGCGGCGGATGGCACGCGCGTCACCAGATGCCTCGCTGTCGGAGCGCGCGTCCAGCAGCGACGACAGGTCCAAGCTGCGCGTGGTTGTTGACGTTACGTCCGTCGTGTCGGGACCGAATGCTGAAATATTATGATTGGTTTGGATTTACAAACAAATTATTGTTTTAATTTTTCCTGGCTCCCTCTAATGCTCTTCACCGGGCTGAATTAGTTCAATTAGATGTCTTTTCGGAAAACTTGGTCTGCAGGAAAAATTATAAGATCCCCAACTGAATACGTCTATAGGGTCTTTTAAAGAATGGAAATTTAGTAAATGTAGAACATGTTTTATCGAATTACTTTATTATTGACCTTTCTGACATTATTATTCGGTCATCTTAGGCAGTTCATTATGCCAGAATTACATGTGTCGATTACTAATCTATACAGAATATGAATACCCTAATACCATTAACATTACGTGTGGACTCACAGTGCTTCTTGTAGTGGTGGTCTCTCTTGCTGGTCTTCTTATGGGAGTGTGCATGTGTATGTGTATGTGGGTGCGGTGCCCAGCGTGGGGACTCGCGACGACGGCGATCATCTGAGTACTCGGGCCGTCCGGGGAGACTAGAGGGTAGGAAAAGTAGTAAATAAATTATTTAACAATGAAACTTGTTATCTATAATTTTTTTACTCATACCTATGTAATATCTCATACCTATTTCGTTTATGAAGATCTGAAGATGGAGACAATGGTGGAAGCGGCGGGGTCACGGACCCGTCTGAGCTGGCGGAACTGTCCAGCCTCAAGCCAGAGAGCTTGGGTTCCAGAATCTGACGTAACTCACATTCCACTAAGTCGGCCCATTCGTTTTCCGGAGCTGGAAATGAACACTCTTTATATATAAATTGGTATAATTAACATTCAACAATTACATATCAATCAAATTTTCGATTTGCTTCGCAACACTATAATTACAATACAACACTTATATACGCAATACTTTAATTGAAAAAAGAAAAAACATTTTCATAATCAAGAAACAATAATAAATTAAAATTTATAGCCGTTTCAATAACCGTTAATCGTTTTATCATAATCGAGATGTGTTACGAATGAGGGGTCTCTGGTGTCCGTACCGGCGGGTGCGTGCGGAGGCGCTCGCGGCGGTTCAGCGCGTCGCCCGCTGGAGTTGGCTGCACTACCGCGACCAGAATCCACATTAGACGAGCGACCACCCGGCTTGTCGTAGTCTGCAATGCGTTAAGGTTTTCTTCGATATGGTCGACGGTGGAATCTCGTAATGGATGTCAAAGGTTTATATTATTTCATGCAATCTTACCTGAGCTGGCACCTGATCCGCTGGGGCCTTTTTTTCCGTGTGCTTTTAGATCTTCTATTCTGTTCGGTGTTTGTCTCGAGGAGGAGGGTTGAGGCACGTACGGTTCAGTTTTCCCGCTAGAGTTATAAACACTGTCCGCTGATTTTTGACTTGCACTCTCGTCGTTCCTGTCAATTTCCCTGGACGTAGAAGGTTCTTCTTTTTGTCTAAGACATAAAGAATCAGGTGTTCTTCTCGATTCTCTGTGACTATCGGGTGTTCTTCTCGACTCTTTGTGGCTATCGGGTGTTCTACGGTACATTTCTTGTGTTCTCTCGTGGTGAGATTCTACGGAACGACCGCTGGTTCGTATTCTTTCCTCAAAACTTAACCTACTTTGAGTTGCATGCCTCATTCTAAATCCACCGTCATCCGACTCCCTTTCTTCATTATTTCTTATGGGATTATTTTCGTTTGGTATTCCATCCAACAAATTAGCTTGAGAATTTCTTCGTGTTTGATGGTTAATTTGCGGGGTACATATTTCTGGTCGTTGTTGAGGTTCCTCTAATAGGTGAGGATGCGAAGCTGCTCTTCTTCCTTCAGCCAGACCTCTATGGCGCCCAACATCTCTTTCTAGTTGTTGCGGACTTCGAAGATCCAGCCTTGAATGTGAATTTTCAAACTGAAAACAATAAGTAGCAATAAATAAAAGTTAAGTAAGCAAAACTTTTAAGGACCGTGTTAAAAACATTATGCTTATTTTTTATAACACATGTATTTTTTCTATTGCGAGTCCCTGTCTATCAGTACTCTAAGATATTACTTAAGTGATAAAGTCGCCCTTTTTGCCCTGTATTCTTTGTATCCTATATTCCTATTATTATAAGTGGACAATAAAGGTAAATAAAATTTATGTATAAAATTACTATATGTATTATGAATGTTTTATTAGACTCTGGAACAGCTGTGATAGTTAAGTTAACTTCTATACTGTAGATGCCTATAATATTATTGATAATTATTTAAATCGTTCAAGCCCATATTTCTCGAACCTATTATTAAAGTTGTTAAAGAATTACTTAAAAAAACTATTTTACTTAGAGATAAAAACGCCAGTTTATACGATCTGTCCAAATAACAATAAAATCAATTTATCATATTTTGGATATCAAATGCTTGACAAAACTACTATACAACATTAATAAAAAAAATAATGCATATTTTATATAAATTAATCTAAAGTTATATAACCCGATTACGAAACGGATACAAATTATCTTCTATTGATTTCAACAACGATCTAATAAATTAATCGCGTTGCGGCCATACGGAGAACGTACCACGATATCTCGGCATCATAAAGTAAGTACTTGTTATTTTAATTGTGCTTCGTGGGAAGAAGTAATTGTTGAGAATCATTGTGCTTTGTTAGGGCAGTGAGAACGACGGCAAGAAAGCCGAGAATTATTGCTGCAATTTTTTTGGTGCTGTTCTGAGTTTTAGGTTACATACACAACTTTATACATTAGGCTAATTAATAATAACACTTATCACTAGCTTCATATCTTACCTGTGGTTGAGGACCAGTTTTGAGTGACGTGAAGTTAGCCAAGGACCTCAAATCTTCCCTTTGGTATACAGCACTGCGTCTACCCGGAGGTCCGTACTGGTACAATGCGTCTGCGCCTAAGGCTTGTGGTCTGTGAGCTAGCATCTCTTGGGATCGCGCTTGATGGTTTAACATCATCTGTTGTTGAACAATTTGCTGTTGGTGATGAATTAACTGTCTGTGAAAGAACAGTTGTGGTTATTGTTTGTTTTCCAACGTTTGTTATCTGTTTATGACGCTTTAGAGTTTAGACCAACATCATACTTGGATGTACATGTTAAAATATGAATTTAACCAGTAAAAACATTCAACTAATCTGTAATTTAAGTAATGACATAAATAAATATCAAAATGAAAATATTCTTACATCACAATTCACAAGGAAGCTGCCAACAGGTATAATATTTTTAATTACTCGTCGACATATAACTATACTGATCAAGCAACATTTAAGATTTGTATCTATGCATAAATAAACCATTACAACAAACTTCCTTGCCTAAAATAGTGGTAATAATGTATTTTTAAGTTTACTTAACCACCCACTACATTAGTTTTCTTATTAATTCAGATACAAAACCCGGACACATACAAGTAATATGTTACAAATATTAATCAATATAATCATTACCTATGAGGGGAAGGACTGTGATATGCCATGTTGTTTGGTATTCCTGGACTATATTGCATATCTGGACGATTTTGAGGCATGGGTCGACCATAAATTCCTTGTTCAACTTTCCTCGGCGTCTCTCTTGGTGTAACCTGTTCTGGTTCCGGCTTTTTCCTTTCGTCGGTATTATTCAGTCTGGCTTCCTCATTGTTCTTCTCTACATCGTTCCCATCCTTGTTTTTAAATCTATTTGATATCATGTCTTTTAAAGTGTGATATGTTTTACTAACTGATTTATTGCTTTTAGGGGCGTCTTTTGTATTATCCTTTCCAGTTTCAACTGTGACTGTTATATGAGAATTGTTTGGTTCAGGTTTGTACGTGTTTTTTGCTGGAACTGGAGGTTTTGGGGAGTCATAATTTTGTATGCTTCTTGCGACTGCTCCTTGATTGGGACTATTTTGGTGCATAGCATACCCATAGTTTTGTTCGTATTGTCTAAATTCTGCAGATGTACTGGCTTGCTGATTCTGCAAAAAATATTATATTAATTAAATTTTCAAATCTAGAATAGTGTAGAGTGTTCTAGCATGTGCTATAAGTATTTATTAATAAATTAGTCCACGTGTTTCTTTAACAGTCTTCAGTTGAAGAATATTTTGTACCGATACTGTAATAACTGTGTGAGCAAAATATTTTTTTTTATTTTTTTTTTATTATAATAAAATTTTATAACAAATGGTAACATTCCCAAATGGGCCTTTTCCAGCCTGTTCTCTGAAGAGAACATTTAATAATCAGGTAAGGTATTAATCTAAGACTTATGGTTTAACTAAATACAGTTGCATTTAAAGCTGGGAATCGAACTCAATACAAAGTAGCGACAGGTAAAAGAAAAGTGTTACGCGACTGAGAAACCACCACAATGCTGATTGTTATAAATGAACGGTATACTGTTTTCATTAGAACCTAAGTTGTATCGTATTGTGTCCTTCAGATTGACAAAGTTATTCTTTCTTAGTTTCATATATAATTTTAAGTACATATCATTTTAGGTCTTTTAATCGATACATAAGAAATTTAAATAAAATATCAAAGTTTATCTACTCCTTAATTAGTTTATATATAATATTTCTGGGTAGCTTTTATATATCCACTAATTTAAAGCCATGTTATGTTTTTTAATTATATATGAAAAGGAAACGGCGTCTTGTTGTCGTTCCTTGCCGGAAGACGTAGCTTCTAGTCTTGATCGATTATATCTATATCTTATTACTTAAACTCGTACATATTAATTGCAAGTAGAAAAAAGTTTCAGATATAGTATATAAATATTGTCTATCGTAGAAACATACGAATATTTAATTAAAAAAATATTTGTAACAAAATGATCCTTTTAAAATAAGCAGAATAAAATGAAATGAAAATGTAGATTCATAGCAATATCTGATTAATAAAAAAAAAATTACTTGTTCAAAATAAATAAAATAACAATTTTATCAACCACACATACTCACATTTTCAACACCAAGCTCCACCATTTTTTGGACTATTGCTGACTTTAATATTAAATGTATGATTCTGTGATTATATTTTCACACTTATTACATATTTGCCATCGGAAAAACACATACACAACAAAAGAATGTTGTTATAGACTGTATCAACATATTTTTTTATCAATTTACAAATTTTGAATGCCTATGATGCGCCCGCGCAGGCTGTACGAGACACACTAAGTGTACGTCGCTAGCGTGCAGCTTCGATACGCCGAATTGAAAATACCGTTGAATGAGAATTTAGTTGTATTTAATTTTATATTTAATTAAAATTATCTTATGAAAAACGAATTGGCACATAATTTAACGAATTAAGAAAATAATTAAAAAGTAATTTTATCTAATTAATGAAATTTTTATGAAGCTAGAATCTAGATTTGAATAGAAGGTTTTGAATACAAGCTTTGATTAATTGCATCTAACTGTCTAGTCTATAATATTTCACTGTCTATAACTACCAATAGATTTTGTAAAATATTTTGTAGGCTTTAATATCAGCTGAAGAATGTTAACGCTGCATGTGGAACATGAAATCAGAACTTTTATCTTCTTTGATGAAATAGATCACGCATCGCCATTACAAATTCGATACGATACACTTTCACTGCGTATTTATAGTTAATACAATAAAGCCTGTTTCCGTGATATAGAAACAATCACGGCACGTCAACAGCTTTTAAATAAAACCTCTTTTAAACTTTTCTGTTAAATAATTCATCAGACTTTCAATAACTGCTTATTAATAGCTGAAAAGTCGTTTAGATATTATTGATTTTTTTTTAAATGGCAATAAATTAATAATTCTGTCAATAATAATATATATTACCGCTGTAGAAGGACCGCACGTCATAGGTTTCGTTTATTACGAAGTTCGGTTGCAGCACGCTCTTTGAATTTATATGAATTTTAAACTCACGCTCTTGTAAGGACGATTAAACAAAGGAAATGGAATTTAATTTAATGTTTAAATTAGTCATGACAGAGGTTTCATCAATGGATGGTAATTAATTATTAAATGTTGACTAGTTTTTTTAGGTTCTATCAAAAAACAGAATTGAAGCTTGATATATTTGATGTGATCGTGATAAATTGCTCGAACTTTTTATTGCATGTAGTTCAAAAATGTCGTTTCTTAACTTTGTCAAATCTTTGCCCACTTTACTTTTTTACTATTATTTACTCCTTTAGGTTAAAGCTTTGCAAACTCTACATTTTTACTCTACTACTTACTTAATAGTAAAATACTATTATACTAGTGCTAAAAATCTAAAATATCTTATATGTATCGAAATCAAAAGTATGTTGTATTTTGAAAGTAATGGTCTATCAATTAGGTACAATTAAAAAAAAATACCAGAATCTATTGTAGTAAAGAAAACTATGCAACATGTATGAGATTAGTGCGTCTTCCTGTGTAACGAGCGTGACAGGCGAGGCATAACGATGGGTTTCTTGCTCCCTGCAGGTCCATGGTGTCTGATCTAATAATAGATCTTATGTTAAGTTGACATATTCTTGGTCTATAAGTTCTCTTTCAAAATTACATGTTTTGCTTACCGTACAAATATTTAGAAGTCATTTAAAGTTATGATATATTTGTAATGTTTTTTTTTATATGATCCGTGAAGGTCTCACAATTGTGAGCCGTTTGATATGCTTAGATTAGACTCGACCTCAATTAAATTAAAAAATACCATAAAAAAAAAAATTAATAATATCTGCAATTATGATACGCGGTATAACTGATGGTGTATTAATAAATGTTTGAATAGAGGTATTCTAAATAACGTCTAAGTTACCCCTAAAATAAATATTTATGTAATAGGTATAAAATATATGATTTACCTCAGTATGAGTCCAAGCTGACAAGGCTTTAGGGGGTGTATCTGGCGCCACAGCTCCCAATCTCCCTCTCTTTCTTGCTTCTTGTAATATTGGCACTTTCGAATTCTTATCACACGAAGAGAGAATTACTTCTCTTTCTATCTGTGAGAGATATACGCACATAAATAAAACGCTATATTATTTTTTACACAGTGTTATAAAAATATAAAATAGAAACATTAGATATGCTAAAGTTTAACGACGCACTTGACTTTTTTTAAGATAAGATAAAACCACGTAACTATTATAATTAACTAACACAAAACAATAATTAAATTACACAAACACATTCCAACCTTCACTCACATATACATGTAGTGATAATATACATATTATTCACTCACACATGTTTGCTAAAATAACCGCGTCATCTCGCAGCAATGATCGATGGGATAATGATAACTTTCTCAAATCTCTCACTTATTTAAAGCAATGGGGTAAAAGTTACATACATACAATACGTACATGTGATTGTGATTTAAATATTGTAGTTTTTCAAATTATACTTAAAAAATATTAAATCTCGATAGGTTTAATGGAATATAAACGAAAATCTTAGAATTCTAAATTCTTTTATTTGCTTTATTTATTAAATTAATTGAAGACTTACATTGTTTTTTAAAAAATCATATATACATAAACATATTTAAAAAAAATCTACAGGAAAAATGGATAAAAATATCTCATTTTCACAATAACTTATATTTTTAGGCAAAAAAAATGGCGCTTGTTAGTGGCAGTTTTAAATATATGAATTATCCTTAAAGGCTAGATATAATATAAAATTAACTGGTTACAAAGAATGTAAAGTGCAAAAAGAAAAGCAAATGAAGTAGTGATATAAATATAACAATGTCATTGACCCGGTGTCACTCTTGAGCGTGACTGCCATGGAACATGGGAAATGTATGCGGTAATTTCTCACTACGAGTTAAGTTTAAAATCTTTTATCCTGGTTTTATGATTTTTATCTGTCTTTTAATTATAAATAAATACTATAAGTATTATTATTATTACGATCATTAAGTTATATTTGGTAAGTTACGATAATATTTAAATACATAATGTTGTAAATTTAACCTTTAATTTACGGGATTTAAGACGTCTGGAAACGCTGTGCGGTTGGTGAAGTTTGTCATTAAAGTAATTTTCAGTTGTTATAATTCTTTTTAATCATTAAAATTAATGAAAACAAAAGATATCATTAGATTGTTAGGAGTCTGAATATTTCTCACTGATTTTGTTTTCAGATAAGATTAGGCAATCATATGTGAATTACTATTTGTTTTCGATGTTACTGTTTGTGTTAATTATATACTGGATTTTTTCTTTTACTAACTTGAAAGTCTTTTTACCTACTTAAACTTATGGGAGATACACACACATATACTTAAACTCTACATTATACACACACATACATCTTACAGTATCGAATTTAAATATTATATATATGTATCAAACAGAAAAGAGGTAGTTAAACAGTGTCTTCTTTAAATTAGATTTCTACTTTTAAGAAGTTTGTTTTCAGATACAGTTTTACTTACGGGAAACTTAGCGGAGTGCGTGTGTAGGGCTCCGTTTGAGGGAGCGGGGGCACCGGGCAGGGCAGCCTCGGGCGCCGGCGGCATTCTGTACGGCGGCACTAACTCGGTTGTACCTGAGAAGGCATTTTAAGGTTCTTTAGGAAATTCATAGCCATGGCTTTTAAAAACTTGTACGTTTACATGCATTTTTTTATATCCATTTTTATACAGATATAAAAATGTGTATAGAAAAATACCCATTAATAATACAAAAACAATCAGAATAGTTTTTGTATATATTTCCTTATAAACTATTTGTGGAAATATACATGATTTAATAAACGGAAGTTTGTGGTATAATATTTATATAATTTTATATCTTGTTCTGTATCTCCAGTGATCAAAAGTGAGTTCAGTGTGAGATATCATAGTAGCTGACGCAGTCCATGCCTTTCTCTTCTCTGTTCTATTATAAAAAAAGTATTACGAGTTTCCGCTTCATACGTTACATACATTGTACGCAATACCGTTTTAGATTTAAATATGAAGATGTGTTATTCATATTTCTATCAGTCTTGGTTGTAAAACTCCATCAAAAAGATACTTAAATTGATTTTTTTATCCGAAGCTTTTTAGTATCAATGTGAATTTCAAAACTATTAAATGAAAAAATTTAAGTTATCACAGGAACCTTTTTGAATCAGAATCTAATTTATAATATGATAACATACTTTTTTTCATAATATATTACAAAAGTGTTATTGTTTGAAAATATCTATGAACACGGGCAGGGATTCGGACTCGCGACTACTGGAACTACTAGGACGGTTTTCCAGTAGTCGCGGGTTCGAATCCCAGCCCGTATCGGTTTATTTTTCATTCTATTTTTATATAAATTTAAAATTTTTACTACTAATTGGAAGACTAGTTTTGGATACCAATCAATAATTTGTTTTTCATTTGCTTTATATAATCTATTATCATATTTCTATAAAAGTATTAATGTTCGTTGAATTCCGATAAAGAAAGCCAATCCTAATAATAGTTCAGTCAACACTAGTAGCTTTTCTTGATCGAAGGAGAAATATATTAATAAGCGACATAATTTTATGGAAATTGGTTGCTTAGTACTTGCGTGAAATGTAACAGCCATTAAAATAACAGTCCTGGAATGATGTTTCAATTATTACAATTCAAGCAGCCCCCAAGAGAAACACACAATTATAAATATATATATCATTATTTATATCTATCTATAATTTACCATAACGGTATCACATAAATACATAACTTTAATGGTCTAGGATAGGTCAGACTAGATAGAAACCGCTGGATGTTTTCTTTAATTGCTATTCCAACTGAATGCGACAGGTTATTAAGTTCCATACAAGGTATCTAGATTGTCGACTTCCACTTAGTCTTGATCGTTGAGCATGTTTAATTGGAATGAAAAATGTACGCTATGTCCTTTTATCTTAAATATCAAAATCTGTCAAAAGTTTCATTTGCTTTGATGTTATTATAATATTATGAAATAAAGTATAATTGACATAATAAATTTTACGTTGTGTTATATGATGACACCGAATTATCTATCAGCAAAGATGCAGACAAATTAAAAAAAAATATGTATTGTTTGATATAAAGATAAGAATCTAATACAGAAAGAGCACTACCCTTACGTTATACTAACTTATTCTTGCTTCTCATTCTAATGTATTAAACAAATGTATTAAGTAATGATAAAATATTTATAAGCCTATATTATTAAAATATTGCTCTACACCAGGAACCAACTAGTTATGTACTAGGAACTAGTAGTGAGGTGACAGTGATTATAGTTAAATAAGAGTCATCAACCTCTTTCCTAGTCAAGATTGTACAGGTAATTATATTAAAAAAAAGTATTAAATTATATAACTTTATGTTAAACATTATCAATAATAAATCCAAAATCAGGCAACAAAATTGATTATATTTTTAAATGTTTCTATTCTACAGCTATATATTCAATAATTATGTTCGAATTAATTGTTGATAATTATTTCTTTATATTTAGAAAGTACTTTGTACAGACCTTTTCCCAGCGATTAAAGAGGCTTTATAGATTAGTGGTTTAATAACACCAATTTGTGTAACGGCTAGTTCCACGTCACAGATTCCAGAGGGATTATTACCAACTATTTCTAGTGTAAGATACTATATTTGGTTCGTCTAGTTACATATGTAATTAGAATTATTATATTATGTCACTACTATACGTACATATAGGTAAAGTAGGAGATGCAACCAGTTATTAGTTAATATTAAACTCGGAAGAACATTCTACAACGTAAGGTAGTATGTTTTTATATAGAGTTTTCATTTTTATTAGTTAATACCAGTTTATGTTAGAGGCAGAGTGATAAGGTTATAAGTATATAGGTCAACTCAGTAGCACGTATTTCGTAAATATAATTTCTCAAGTTGTGAAACTCTTGCTTTAAATCTAACTGGGTGTAGCGGTGTCTGCGCCTGCGCATTTTGGCAAGTCAGCTGTGGGGACCGGTCACAACACAACGGTATAGTTTGTAACTGTGTATTAGTGACTGAATTAGTTGTATTTGTATAATTACAAGTATTTAATGCCACTTCTGCTCGTTGATTTTTTTTTTGTATTAGTACATTAAGTGATAAGCTCGTACTTGATGTTGACAGATGTTGTAATGACAGATTTTTTTTGCATACTTTTTTTTAAGACCAAACCATAAATTAGTAGTATTGGTAGTATGATTGTTTAGTAGAGGTAAGGATGGCATTCTATAAAAACGAGAATGTTAATCTTATATAAATAATCAAACGAAAATGACAAAGTGGATAAAACAACTAAAAGTTGTCCTAAAAGCAATTGTTAAAGAAAATAATATTAATGTAATCTTTTAATTTAAAAAACTTCTAAAATCTTTTAATAATAAAATGTGTAAGGAAAATAATATCAAGTAAGCATGCTGCAACGCGTTGAAGTCTTTTATATGAACGTCCAAACAATACATTACGACAAAGTTACTAACTAAACAAAAGAATTTATAAATGATTAAACTACTCTATATAGTAGAAATATAAGCAGGTATAAAGTTAAAAGCTGCGAAAGTATTTCCGTTGCAATAAAACCTTCATTATTATCATTCAATCTATAATGACCCTTAATAATGTGATAAAAGAACTAGTTTTGTATACAGCAATAGTAATATGTCAGGTTGTGTCTTTATAAAAATTCATAACGAATTGTGCTCTAAAATCTATAACTTAGAGTTTAAATTAGTGTGTTTTAAAATAAAGCCTAAGGCACCCGATGATCGGCAGATGCGTTGGGCTTTTTTGTTAGTCATTTTAAAGGCATCTGTTATAAATGTATTGCCGCTACGTACATTGAAAAACAATAGCGGACAAAGAATAACTTATTATTGAAATAAATAATACTTCATATATCTAAATTATATCTATTATAATGTGATATCCATTGTTTTTAGGTTTTTGTTTTTTATTATCATTAAAATTTAAGCAAGAAACTATTAATTAAAAATACTACAAAAACATATACATACATTTATAAAATTATGTACGTACTTATATATTGTAATATTGAGTATTTAGTAATGTTTGTCCCAAAATTAATAAAATTGATGGTCGGAAAGTTACATCGTAATTCGTATTTAAGATAAATTTATGATATAATTTTATTTTGTAACTTATATTTAAATAAGAATCATAATATTACTAAATGATAATCAAACCAACTGACTAATTACGATTTCATGTATAATTTGGCATTTTATAGCTATTCAAATGAAGGTTACAGATGAAATGTATTGTAAATTATATTTATATATATCTCTTCATTAACTTTAATAACCAACATAATAAAATAAAATTTATGGTTTCCGATCCCTGAGTTATTCATTTGTGTATTAAACAAAATGTACAGAAGTCTGAAATCTCATTATGTGGACATCGCAATAATATTACTAACATCTTCAGCGTGATCCGGTTCAAGCAATCAAGAATGTATGTTTTCACTTCAATATCTAAGAAACTCAACATTAGATGGAATGAATAAGAGAAAATCATTTCACTACCATCGTTAATGGGACCTAATGACTATTTTTTAGTACAGGTAATTATTGCTTTTTCATCTACTAGACAGGATTAGGTATGCATAAATATTAAAACACCTCTATTTCTATTTAGTTTCTATAACACAATGGATAGGAGTTATACATAATACATGACGAGTTTTCACGATACGGTCCGGACTCTCAGTATTTAGCTACTGAGTCGTTTATCACCTAGATAACATGTTAAGCAACTTTTAATGCAGCGTCAAAGTGATTTATAGAAGCTTGCAAGGGTTATGGTAATATCTGAATGTATTTCTAATTTGTTTTGATCTAATTTTAGGACTGATAAGATAGATTTAAGAGATACCTGTGGAAGTCTTTGCGTAACAACTGAATCAGTAAGAGTACATATCAGACCAAGCATTGAGTACAACGAATTCCCCGTTACGTGAATCAAGTGACGCAAGGACACATACCAGACTTCCAATTGAACTTGAACAAATAACGGTAACCACAACACGTAATATTCACATTTGAAAATCGAACACAGAAATCACGGGATTGATTACTAAAAGTTTGTATAACTATTAAGACATTCACCTCCGTTGATCGCGGCGTGCGGACTGGCGGGCGATCGGGCGTCAGAACTTGTTTCGTGATGTAGTTTTTTGCCTCTTCCCGCGCCAACCAACATATTGACCCTTGGCTCAGCCTTGTTTACTTCACTATGCTCTTGTAATTTCTCCGGGACCAATTGAGCATCTTGATTAATGTGTACCAATCTCGGCATATTTCCAATTGACATTGGTCTGCCGTAAATCGGTCCGTTATGTTTCTGAGTGGCGCTGATTACACGCAGTTCAGCTACTGGTTGGTTTACGAACGCACTAACCTTCAGTATCTCATTAGCTTGATGCAGGAGTTTTCTTTGTATGTTCTCTATTTCACCTCTAGATGCTTTAGAGTTTTCTGATAACTGAGCGATCAGTTCGTTCACATTGAAATCCATTTTCGATGTTGACGCCCCCTCTACAGTGTCTGTTTCATTGTTTTCTTTGTTGGTCGATTTAAATTTCATGTCTAATTCAGGCGGGCTGATGATTATAGCCGGGAGCTGTTTTACGTTTATTTCTTTTGCTTTACCTCGTTTTACCTTTCTTACAGTCCTGGCCATTACATTATTACCGGTTGGTTAATGGAGGTATTTTTTTATTATAATCTCATTTTAGTTAGTTCACTTTTGTTCCCAGAGTAACTAGAGTTAAGAAATTTTATTGAGAAGAAATATATAATGAAATAAAAGTTTGAATTTTGTTGAGGCTTTTATGTTGAAACTTAGAAAATGAAAGCTATTAAATAATTCAAATTTATACATGCCCTCTAGAAAGTAAAAACGGTTTGAGTAATTATTTATGAGATAATATTCTATTTGGTTTTAAAAACAGATGTCATGTAGATTTGAACTTAAGGCAGACCTTTTTGGATATAGAAGTCAGACCTTTTTTAATGTAACTAACAAGTCTAGGATATATATGTATGTTAGGCATATTTATGTGTACTAATTTTCTTGGTAATTAATACGTACTACGTTTTTGATAACCTTTACTGTATCATAGATTTAGACCTTCTGTCAAAAGCTTTAAACTGTGTCACAATAGTGTGGTAATTGTGCCAATTGTTGACACATTGCTTTGTTTGGTATAACATATTCGTGTTCTTGTAATACCGTCCTATTGTTCTGGTTAAAGAATTAAAATAGGTTAGGTAGGTAAGATTTGTATTCATTATACCTTAAATCATTTTCTAATAACAAGAAATAAATGTGTTACAAGTGGAACTAGTATTGATTCAATGACTTTATCTTTAAAAGAAACATTCACAACGGCATATTTTCTCTCAAAAGATATGACGTTATTCTAATCTTATAAACTTTCTTTATATTGTGATGGCAATAACTTTCTTTTTAACATAACATCTATTTAACGTTAAGCCAGCGTATAATAAATATATATAAATGAAATGTTATGAAACTAATATAAATGAGAACGGTTTTAAACGGTTGTTATTGGAGTTTTCTTTAATAGATAGCAGATAGTTATCTGGGACAGGAAACTTTCAATCTATCCGTAAATTGCAATTTACACTTGTAGTATCTATCTATCTTTCTTTATTAAATTGAAATATGTCATTATTATATAGATAGGTTTGTTTCTCCATACATCTATGTTAAATATTTATTTAGCAATTAATTGCTTATTTATATCTAATTGATATTTAATTTCGTAAGTATTTAAAACCTAAGTATATTATGAATATTTAAATATTAGAATAAATTTATAATGAGATTGCATCCAAATATTCTATAAAATTAATACATTATGTCTTAACAAGCGTGGTGTTGGGACTCTATGACACATCTTAACACATCTAAGTTAGATAAATATTAATTAAAATTTAAATACTAACTATATTTCCAAATAAAACACACACACACACAAACACACACACACACACACACACACACACAAACACTGTTTTATATTCCCCAATAATTAAGCACACATAAACACTGTTGTGTAAATGTATAAACTAGTATTGATAACAGCAACGAAACAAAGTCATAAAATACAAGAGAAACCTGACTAAGAATGTACCTAGTGCTATTATTTATTCTAGATTTGTTGCAACTAATTTACTAACGTAGTCCAGTGCTTTGTAAGTAATTTGGAAAAGCTTTCCGTTTTAAGATGTATCTGTACCATTACCTCGGTATGTGTTAACAAGATATATCTAGGTCTTGATAAGATGTTTATCTCGTTAAATGTAGACATACATTCAATGTAAAGGTGAGCATCCACTATGTTTAAATATAATAATTACGAAGCAGGACATTTTGCAAGTATAGTGGATACCTACCTTAGTATTTTATTTATTTCGTGATACTTGTCTTCTAATTAACTATTTACCCATTATTCCTTGACATTATTTACCTGATGAATATTTTAACCTTATATGAGGTACGTTTCATCAACCTCAATTATTCTTCGACTATAAGCTTTGGTATTAAAAATGGTAGCAACCTACAAAATAAGGCCTTGGACAGATTAAATTAAAATCTAATAATTTTTATCTCACAAACGTATTGTTAAAAATTCACACCGTTTTTACCTTCTTAACAAAGTTGTCCAATTCACAGTATTATGAGCAATGCTACAACGCAATATTTTACGGGAGATTACGGTAAATATCATTGTTTAGTTCTAATTAAGGTTGTAATCTAGTCAGCACATCATTGTATTTAGTCAGTCGTCTGTAGATCCGTTTCTTACACCTAATAAACATTTTAGGGTCATTGTCTCTTCTTATTATTTCTTAACAAGTTGATCAAACGGTTGATTGTTGTGTGTAACTGACCTTATTTCTCATATATATATGACATATGTACATATTCGTTTCTCATCATGTGACATATATACAATATGGTTTTGTAGTATCAAAACTTAATTAACAATTATTACTGAAATCATAATTTAACGATATTTTAAAAGAATATTGGATACGAAAAAAAAATCACGGTTAACTAATTTTTAAAACCTTTAAAGGTAACATAAAAATTGGTTAGTTCGTTAAACAATTATTCTTTCTTATTGAGATTCCGCACGCGAGCCCAATGCTACAGATACTGCGGCCTCTAAATAAATAATTGTTTAACTTTGAATCTTGTAACAGCACTTTGCCACCGATTTCATTAAAACAGTTATTTCCACTGCATGTGATAAGTTTAAATAAGAATATCCGTGATACAACACTATGAGACAAAAATTACAAATGTGTTAAAACAACGTCATTATACAAATATAACATTAAGTTAACCGGAATGCTTATTAAACTATTAAATTTTTAAAAACATTCTTATCTAAAGTAACTCTAGATTTCAACGTAAAAACCTCATCAAAACGGAAACTAATATTTATTTAGAAATAAACATTTGGTCGCAAACAAAACCTTTCATCTGTAGGGTCCAATTTGGGTCCATTCTTAGAACCTCACATCTGCTTATTTTTGATAACATGTTTATCACACATTTTTAAATTTAATTTTTTGAAGTCACTCTTTTTAAAAAAATATTTTAAAAAGTAATTTTTAAAAATATTTTTTAATTTTCTATTTAAAAATTAAAGATTAAAAAATCTACTCATTTATAAATCACAAAAATATAAAAAAGCACTTCCACCCACACAAAAAGATATACACAAATTATTAAAAAAAAATCACAATCACTCCTTATTGGTTGAAAGCCACAGTAGAGCACATGGAGGCGCAGGCGCACAAAATAAACTGAATGTCTTACTATTGAGATTCGTATATTGTATGATGTTGAGTTACGAAAAAACAGAGGCGGCTCCCGAATAAACAATGCGAGAAGCTGGTTCGGTGAGTTTTTATAGCTCAATTGATCTCGTTACTGGAAACGTTAATTAAGATGTACAAAATTAATTTCGGCCAGATTGCATTCATTCAGTGCATAATGGGTTATTTTCTTGTTACTATTATTTCATTCTTTTGATACATTTTACAGAAATGAAACGAACATTATTATAAGAATTATTTTTGTTAATTCCTAGGAGATATTTATTTACGTTATTGTAAAGAGCATTGTAAGTATGAATTTAATAAAGTGTCCTATCTAAACATTCCATCGCCCGTGCGGTACCGTCTGTCACAGGCCGCTGGGTCCGGTAAGTGCTGGTTGAGCTCCGATGCCCTGAGGGTACTTGTTACTAAGAAAGATATAGATAGAGAATAGATAGAGATAAAAGCATATTGCACGAGAAATATATAAGGTAAGGTACCTTTTATATAATTTGGTTGGATCGGAGAGAATGAGATAGACAACTTTTAAACAGAGAAGGAGAGATTTTACAAAAATATGTTAACTTCTTAAAGATGAGATAATTATTATTTAGCAGAAAACTAGGAACATTGTTGGATTACTCTATTTACGTAAATAACGCAATTATTTATAGCTCATATTCCGTAATACGGAAGAAATTAAACATTCATAATACGAAAAGAAAATAAATGAGTATGAAATAAAAGATTATTGCACGAGTGGATGTAAAAAATCTTATTGGACGCAATCGTCGATGTAAGAACATGATTTTATCATAATACACATAATTTTTGATGCAGTTCCTATTTGTTAGGGTGTCCTTGTATAGTAATATTCCAGGATATTTTAAACTTGACTTTGTATGGGTATTATTAAATAATATATAATTTTAGGTTATTCTGTAAGAAAGAAATCTTTTTTATTGTTATGCCGTTTCAATATAGATTTTTCTTTAATATCTTGTTGTCTTAATTATTTTTTATGTTATCAACTATATTAAATAAATAGATATTTGTTTGTGTCTAAATACTTTTGCTCGCTCTATTTTTGCAAAAAACCTGTTTCATCTATTAAATATTTATATTTAGCACTAAATCTTAAGGTACATACGTTTTAAAATTACGTAAGAAGCATAATAATAAAAATGTGTTAAATAGTTTTAAAATATGTTGACTCTAACGAAGAAGCGCGCCACGCGTGGTAGAGCATGACGTGGCGTAACTGTAGTGTGAAGTAACCCTAAACTTGGATGGACATGCGATTATAATCCTTAATATGGTATTTTGACTTACTCAAATATAAAAAATCCTGTAAATCTTAACTGTCTGTGATTCTGTAATTGAATGGTCAATGCAGGTACAAGTTTAATTTATTTTTCCAGAAAGTTTTTAGTAATAATCTGAAATTAGTTTTCTTTCTATAACTATGCGAATAAAAAAAAATATATATATAAAATAATAAATTTTTACTTGATTTTTTTAAATATCAAATTACAATATAGAAATATATAAAAAAATATATATGCATAATTTAGAATTTTACTTACGTTTAATTTCTATAAAAATCTAATTTCAATAATCTGAAAGTTTTTATATTATTAAATTATATCGAATCAGACTTTATTTGAACCACAAAGTCTTTATTATAGTCTTAAAAATGTGAAAAAATGCGGGTAGATGAAACTCGTAAAAATCTGAAGGAGTGTTGAAAATATACTTGTCAGTAGTATGATTTAAACACTCAATTAAAAATTTGTATAATTTAATCAATACTCTATCTGTTAACATGATTTAAATCGTTATAATAATTGCAACGTTTAAATCTGTTCACAAATTATATAATGCGCTTACAATCACCTTGCTTTTAATGACCAGTGCTATTTTTGAATTATATGCTGACAGTTAAAATTAGTATCATATTAATATGATTTATTAAACAATGTTATAAATAGGAAATATTCCTAAAATAGTCTTTACGTTTTTGTTTCTTTGTCTCAAGATTAAACATGTCAAGTGTCTAAGAACTTTTACTCACAAATGGTCTTTATAAATATATACTAACCCTTAGTGTTTTTGCAAAACGTACTTATAAATTTGTGGCCACTAAACCAGATTGTTATCAGATATTAGGTAATTTTCTTATAGAAATATATTCTTCTTTTTTGAATGAAGTTGAAGCTTTGGGATTTGTAAATACTGTAAGTTATATTAATAAATAATATCTTAGTTTTCAGATAAAAAAACTCAATATTATTTCCTGGTAAGATTTATTAAGATGAGCTATTAGTAAACGTGTAAGTAATAATAACGGAAAGTATTTAGAAATAATGATTTACAAGACTGACAAAACATTGCCATAATGAGATATGTTTTGTTACATCATAGATATGTGTTAACTTTCTACAAAATGTATTTAATTTAATCGCTTATCTAATAACCACATCTAACCCTGAACAGCTGCAAGACGCCCGCTCATTGGTATTTGCGACCCCAAGACAGGTGCGTATAATGACTAGCTATGCTTATTGCAAATATTAACTCAACTTTCCAATCTAAAATAATAAATTGTACCAAAAATATTTCTCAATCTGACTTTAAATCTGTGCCTATCATCAAGGGTAAAGTAAGACCTGCGATGACGAGTCAGCCCTGGAAGTTCAGGTTCAATGAAACACCTGTAGATAACAAGGGGATAAAAAAGTGTAGGTCACAGTACTTGGTAATCACGACTCTTTCAAGATAAAAAAGCAAGTAATCGATAAACTTATAAAATATTTTATTAATCGTAAATAATTGATTTTGTAAGTACTATTTCAGTTCTTTCACCTGTTTTCTTTGAATTATAGCAGCATAACAAATCTCAAAATCTGTGACACCAAAACCTAAAAATGATATTTGTACACAATTTATTTTTTGGTATTAATGATAAGTTTTTTGTACCATATTATTATAGTACCGATTACTATACGATTTAACTCATACGATTTAAATATATAATTATGATAAGTTTAAACTTATGCAACGGACAAAATGTCAAATTTAATATACTCGCAAGTTTTAAGTCAACTAGACACCTTAGCAATTATCATCAATAACGGTACATCCCATAATATGCTAGCTCATAATATTAACAAGTGCGCAATTCTTATTAAAACATTATTTAATATGGAGGGTTCTGTATATTTATTAAAAGAATTTAATTGAATTAGACATCATTTTAGTGATGTGTTTAAAAATAAAACAAAAGTAAAACAATCGTAAATTGAGTATTAATATATAACTTGGTTATAAAGTTTATCTTTAACTCCTGATGACTTGATAAATAGAAATATTTTAAATTATCGATGTCTTTTTATTAATATTATTATACTATGTAAAAAATACTAAGAATAAGAATCATAAATGATACCGCTTCAGCGTAAAGAAATAGAAATATCTACCTGATGCTGTGTTTTGTGTATCATGTTAAGAGTTTTGTTTTATTATTAAATATTTTTTGTGATATCTTTTGCCAGGTCAGTGTCAAGGAAGGGTCGTCTGAATCGCGTTTGAATGATTTTCATGAATACTGACGAAACCTTAACTCTAATAGTAAGAAGAAAGTCTATTTCCAGTGTTTTTCAGTTCCAGAAAGTCATTTCTCTTGTTTTTTATCTACATATTTGGTGCCGTATCTATAAGAGGCTAAGACTCACAGACAAACAGATATTTACATTAACATATTAATAGAATCGAACGCACCACTGATCTATAAGTACAAAGTGCGTTATAACGAGATATTATCTACACTTATGAGCAGGTCTAATGTCTCGGGAGTTGTGACATTTGAGGTCAATTATGACCCCAGGGACCAGACGTGATCATTAACGGGTTGTGTGTCCTTGTTTTATGTTTATTTTTATAAACATAGGTACTACAACGCCGACATATTGAATGTCGGCGTTGTAGTATAGATGACCTTAAAATAAACGGACCCCTGCAACAAAAATAGTGGAAACTTTTAAAAGAATGAAGCATTTATAACTTCAGGACATAGAAACAGTATTTGTTTATCTTTACATATTATATATATCTACAGCAAAGTGCGGGTGCCGGGTCCATCTCCAAGGAGAGGAGTTCAAACAGTGCCTGGGACTTGCGACCCAGGAGTAGGTTTGGGCCCAGTTATTATGCGCATACACGCTCGCCTCCACTATCCACACTCCTCTCCCTACCCAACCAAATTTGGAAAGAACCTACTAATGCTACCTTCGAACTACGTTCTAGAAATGAACCAATGCTTGTTCTAGAAAGGCCAAGGTCTTTAAATAGGTTGTAGAGATTTATGTTTCTACACAGAAGCAGAAAATTGTAAAATGATGTTGCAACAAACAAATTTGTGTGCTCTAAAATCGCAAAAGATGGCTTTAGCCTTTACCTGAAGATATATCTTCAGGTAAAGCAACAGCAAATCAATGAACTACGAAAATATATCTTTTTCACACATCAATATGAAAATGCACAATGGTTTATATTTATATCTAAAGGATAACTCGACGTAACCGTCTTTTATATATTACTAAATAATTATCAACCTTGTTATTCAATACAATATTATTTCTTATTTAATTAAATGCATTACATGTGTAGCACATTTCATGTAGATCCATACTACCCTTAACAAAATTCAATAAAAGATAAATATCTCAAAAGATATCTCAAAAGATATCAGAGATTAATAAAGCGGAGGCACAGAGTAAATAATGTATACATCCTGTAGTATAAACTCACTATCTAACAACCTTCACGGCCCTATATATCTAAGTTTCACCCGTGCGAAGCCGAGGCGCGTCGCTAGTATCTAAATATTGTATAAATAAATCATAAATATTACAGACAGTTTAATTCGATATAATATTTAATCGCATGTTTTTCTTGTTATTTTTTACAATATAAGCTTTAAACTTGTCCAAATAAGAGCAAACACGTGGGTGGACAGATTGACCAACCAATTAATTGATATACTTCCTGCTTGCGGTCTCTTTATTAGATAATTTGTTATTATTTATAGTGATTGTTTTGTGTTCTAGTTATATTTTTTTTAATTGCCTTGATTACATTGGATAAGGCTTAGCTAATATTATAATACAATACTAAAAAAATAAAATTTGTATGCTTGTTCGTTCTACTGTCAGTCAAGTCGCGACTGACTGACTGAGATAAATATTAAAAACACAAATATAATTGAAGTGGTGGCTGCTATTTTTAGAGATGCGCCGAATAGTGGTTTCACCAAATAATCGAATACTTTTCGGTTTAACTTTACCGAACCGAATATTCGACCGAATTATTCGGTTTTTACTATTTTATTGTTTGGTTTTCAAACTGGTTCTAACAAGTATGTATATATGCCTTCTGGCTGATTAATAAATATGTTGATTTCTGATTAAAAATATTTTTTTCAGGGTTAGAAATAAATGCTAATGGAAGTTTCAAAATAAATAAATATACTAAATACCAATTAGAGGTTAGGAATAATTAAATAAATATATTCACTTGATAATTTTCGTAATAAATGTCGATTTGAAGCTTTATTGCTTTATATTATTAAGCATTATTTAACACATTGAAAGTATTTCTTTGACTTATAATATGACTTATTTACCGTGTAGTGTAGCCAATAAAATAGAAATACTTGAACCGAATATATTCGTCACCAAAACCGAAGAATTCGGCCGTATGCGAGTAGTGAAAAAGATGCTGAATATGCTGAATATCGAATACTTATTGAATGTTCGGTTCATCTCTAGTTATTTTATTAGTGTAGGGGAGTGAAGTTCTTTATAATATATCTTAATAAATATTTCATAACAAAATGACATAAACGAAGACGCGGGAAAAACTAGTATTATTTAAGAGAATCTTTTTTGGACCATGGACATTTGCAAATATGTAAAATGACTGATGCGATACTATTCTTGAGGAACAGAAGGTATGGAAGGAATTCTTAGAGCTCTTGAACAGTGTACACACTCTTTGAAACAGCTAGTAGGAATGAGAGGGAGGTAGAACTAACCCAGTAACCACCGAACCACCGAACCCAGCTGTAGCCGCTGGATTCGGTGGTTCGGTCACATCACACTAGATTTATAGGATAAGTATGCAGATTTACAGGGGGTATTATTTGGCCCTGAGGGGGAGGTCTTTTCATGTGACTTGAAATATGTTTTAGAACATTAAATTCTAATCAAAATAAATTGTATAATATGTTAAAGAAAGTTATTTTCATGACAATTAATAATATATAAATATTTTTTTTAAAAAATCGTTTGCTCTTTGAGTGACGGGGGGAGGGAGGGGGCCTGATGTACCGATTATCTCCTCCCTTCTCCCTGCGCTTGTAAGTAGGTTACACACAAAATTGGTAATAAAAACCTTTTTGGTTATTCATACAAAATAGGCCATAATTTATAGCTTTAAGTATATCATATTATCTAACAACTCTATATACGGTGAAGCACGATCAGATTTGGTCCTCAGAAACTATTCTCAGAATTAGCCAATTATAGTCGCCCACGAGTTGCGTTAGAAGTTGTTTAGCAAATTTTTATCTAAATTTGACATTGAATTTGTGTCATAGTTTGATATTTTGGACCGTCATTTCAAAATTTTACACATCAGTTTAGTAAAATACGTATTTGTTTATAAACTAGTAGAGTAAAATACTCGCTTGTTAAAGAATTTTGTGGTGGTTTTTATGTTACAAAAGATAAATCTATTTGTAAGTAAACTATTTCAATTGCTAACGAGCGCGGATACTTAAGTCACCTTGGGCGCTAGAGGGCGCTGCATGTATTTATTACCAACACCGCTTTTCGAGATAATTACAGCTAGGGTTGCAAAATATTCTCATCTCGAAGGACCAATATTTTTTTATTAAGTATATACGAAACGATTTATTGCAAGTGCTTTAATATAATATAAATATCTTAAATCCATAGATTGGTTTATATATAGAAAATAAAAAAATATCTAAAAAAGTAAATGGTATTCTGGTATTTTACTTATACTAGGTTTATATATAGTAACATAAGTCAGGGTCTATATCTATCTCTACTTCCTGATAGATATAATTGGATCTTAGGACTTCGGTTAATACTATTTATTTTTTACAAGTATTTGTATGAGTTTTGTACATAAACCTTAAATATTGGACAATCTTTAAAATCTTTGTAATATAAATGTTTGGTTTAATATAATAATACTATATATATGTTTATTAGTGTCAACCCTTGAGCCTATGTACCATGTTCCAAGGCTCGCATGCAACGATCTCACCCACAATCACGCGAACAAAAGTTCGCCTATTTTTATTATTTTATATAAACAGTAAATAAAAACAATATAAATAAATATAAATACAAAACATTAGTAATATTTCTTTCAAAGGCTGTTAATAAAAATATTGTTAAATGAATTAATTCAAAATTAAAAAATTAGGTTCACAAATAAATCACTTTCATCCTTATAAACTATAGTCTCGTTATTTTTCTATAAATTTAAAACAGTGCCACCTATCTGTTATATTCGGAATCAAACGTCTTTATCTTTCTATATCTTTTATATAACTTTCTTACCTGTATAAGTATCCATTACAAAAATTAAAAATAACACATTTAACACAAGAGTTCACTCGTTAAAAATGCACAATACACCTTATTTGAAATGATAAGATTTCTAATGTAAGGACATTAGAAATCTTAACATTTCAAATAAGTTTTGATGCCTAATTCCCCGATTTCCAATCACATTAAATGTTCATAATTTAATTTGACTAATTATAATAACGAATATAATATAATTTTAGTTCAAGAATATTCCTTTGTTAACGTCGGTATTCATTGAAGGATAGATTAAAATCTGTTTTGTTTTCGGGTCACGCTTCGCAGGTGTCTAAGACGACTAACAAAACACAAGAACGAAGAGAGACAGTACTTGGCAGGACGTGTTTTACCTTATATTACAAATTTGCGTTGAAATTTGCCATGGAATTAATAAACAATAATAAATTATATTTACTATGGTATCGAATTTAGAATAATCTATAAATCTTGTGATTTAGTACTGTTAGAAAACGAAACTTGAATTTATTGTTGTCCTGTTCACCCTCAATAATTTTATTAAATTTACTGTATATTAATTTATACAACAAAATTTCTTTTTGACCAGTATTTTTTTATTTAAGATGTACATAATTATATAAAACAATGTTAATACAAATAATAAATGACTTTGTAAAGCCAATTGGAAATATTATATATATCTACTATGTTCCATATTATATATATATATATATATATACATCTATAGTGTAGATGATATCTCTAACTGTGAGCAGTTCCAATACTAGCGGTTCAAAGAAAAACAC
The DNA here is from genome assembly GCA_959347355.1 of Napeogenes inachia. Classification (NCBI taxonomy): domain Eukaryota; kingdom Metazoa; phylum Arthropoda; class Insecta; order Lepidoptera; family Nymphalidae; genus Napeogenes; species Napeogenes inachia. Next base: position 15,906,067 of record OY365793.1, on the reverse strand, counting down.
GTGAGAAATATCCGGAGCTGATTTGAATTTTATTCAATTTTCATACTGACCGTACGTGGAACCGAGCGCCGTGGCCGTGACTTGGTTCGAGATGGTTTGGTTCACTGACACATCCACTGTTCCATCCTGACGGCCTATTTTCTGTGAAGGGCATAAATTATTGTGTGTATGTTTCATTTATTAGTAATTTGTATATAAATTGTTTATTAATAATATACTGACTTTATGTGTACAGCGCCATCTGTTCTACGTAGCTAGTACTAGAGTGTAAACTTTTGTTATTAATTATATGACAAGGTCAAGATATGATTTGTAGATGGCGCTTTGACAGAAATGAAATGTATGTGTTAAAAATGTATAAACCATTTTTAAATTATTAGTTTATTAAACTAAAATTTTAAAACGACAAAAGTCAGACGTCCAAAGCGCATATATCATATTCATTGTATACAAGGTCTGATGTTATTTTTATTCTTCGCAAACTTACTTGAATGTCACATGGATCCTTATTTCTTTGTTCTTGTATAAGATTGATGTTTTTGGTTTGCATTTTCTATATGGTTTGTCGGGTCGTTACACCCCACCCTGGAAGATAAACAACAAAATAATTTAACCAATCAGATTATTCTTAAATCTTATATTCATGTTTCAAAAATTAAATTATTAAATAAAAAATTGGAAAGCTGAAGGACAATGCGAATAATTTAAGCATGTTGACGTTGATTGAGTTATGTGTTTTACGAATAGCAGAAAATGAGGTTATTTTTTATACCTTAATTAAATGTAATATAAAAATTCTGAAGATTATATTTTGTACATACATACTTCCTTTCTGGAATATATTTATTTATTAATGGGTTATTTATTAACAAATAAATTTAGATAAGAATTGAATAGTTTAAAAATGGATTTGTTCAAATTAATAAGTAATTCTTTCGATTACATCCTGTCAAGGACTCTATAAATCGTTATTCCATTGGTCTGGATCGATAAAACTAAGCCGCAGACCGCAAGTTCCTGTATTACCCTCCAGCAGTCGGTACTTACGTACACTTTGAATTATTAATTTTGCTTTTAAATTCGATTATATATTTATTTCCTACAGGTAGGTACTTCTATAAATTATTTAAAAATCTGTTACACAAGTTATGATTTAAACAAACAAACATCTAATAATCATATAGTAATTTCTAACCTTGAGTCAGATTATGAGAAGTCTTAATTGAACAAGTATGGTAGAAAGTGCGTGGGAATGTGAGACTTAAGGCGGGTTCACATTGTTTCACTTCCTGCCAGCTTTATATCCGCTGTTGTGTGCTTCAGCTTTATCCGGTAGCCTTGAGGTGTGATCATTATGATTTTTTTAGTTTTAAGTAAAACTATTACTTAAATATGAAAAGTTCAACATGTATTGTTATTCATTGTGAACTGGCATGCTGACATTTTTATCTTTTTTTTATAATATTTTATCAGACGATAGACTTGAATAAATAAATAATAAACCATTATATATCTAGGAAATATTTAGTATAAAATAAATATTGAAACCGTAATCTAAATAAAATAGTCAATACTAAATCAAGGTTAGACGACTCTATAATGGGTTTTTAAATGATTCTGTGTGTATATATTTATTTTATTATTACTATAATATTTACGTTATTATTATATTTATTTTCCAGATATTTCTGATTAAAAACAGGCTAGGTGCTTGACCGATTTCGTTTCGAGGTCAACAAGACAAAAATCAAGTGAGAATCCCAAATACCTAGCTGACACTCAATTTTATTTATATTTGGACCCCGCTAAAGTTAAAGTTCCCATAAATTGGACCCTAACAGTACCTACCTATTGTGTTATTATACAAGAAACAAACACATCTTTATCAAGTAGAAAACAATTAAGAATATTCATTATTTTAATAAACACACACTTTTTATAATCTCCACAACAATTATGAGAATGTGAAAATTAATAGAAATGTATACAAACAGTATTTGTACTGTAAAATATAATTATATAGCGGGGATTTTTTTTAATGAAAACTGGATATAGAATATACCTATGTAACTAACTTTATAACTGATATATTTTAATATTTTACGCTTTTAATATTGTTATTGTATATGTAGTAGGTTGTAGTAACGCCTGTAGATCTCGATTTTGTGATAGCTAACGTATATTTGGATTATATAATTTATTAAAAATTGAGTAAAGGTAGTTTATGACATATGTAACCTTCGCTACAACAAATAAAAATATAATAAAAAAAAACTTACAAATTACTTCAAAAGTTACACAATCACAAACCCTCAAACAAATTTACACAAATATACATAACAGGTCTTTGTATAGGAAGAAGATACAAAAGATTCCGTTCTTAATTAAAAAAAAAATAATTAGAATCTTATCATAAAGCACTAAGTATCACCGATATCTTAGACGATTAGTTGTGATAGATCTTGGTACATGTGTTGGGATGTCTAATATTGGGCAAGAAATGTCTTGTAATAGATATTTATGGTGAGGGATTGGAAAAGTGATACCTACATGAAAAGGGTGTGAACTTGTGACCTTCGACAGGTAGGTACTTAAGAGGAATAAGTTCAGGGATTGACAGATTTCAGGGATTTTATACCTAGCTAGCTGTTTGCCATTGACCCACTTGCAGTAAATAATAATTATGGTTATTACAGCGGACGAATTACTTGATTTACTTGAAATTAATATTCTATTTATATATTTACTTGAAATAAATATTGTAAGAAAAGATCGAAATACAAAATATATTTTTGTTATTTCGATAATAAATAAATACAGTTTTATTGTCCATTAAAATTCTTTCTTGAGTGAATGAGATGAATGAGAGAGTGGAGTGAGAGAGTCGAGTAAGAGAGTCGAGTGAGAGAGTCGAGTGAGAGAGTCGAGTGAGAGAGTAGAGAGAGAGAGTCGAGTGAGAGAGTCGAGTGAGTGAGTCGAGTGAGTGAGTCGAGAGAGTGAGTCGAGAGAGTGAGTTGAGCGAGTAAATTGAGTAAACAAGTTGAGTGAGTTGAGTCGAATTATTCAAAACTAATTCGTTCATATTAGTCAAGGAGTATTCTTCCTTATATACTGTCAATTACATACAAATTAGAAAACATCTTATTCCTTATATTTTGGTAGGTATTAGCGTGAATAATTAAGCTATTTACTCCGTAACAAATATTGGATGGTTAGACGGTTGTTATAGCCTGAGGGCCAATTATGGTTCATTTCATTCACAAAACTACGTCCGCCACGCCATGGATGCTATGAGATAAGGGGGACGACACAGGTGGGCCTTTGAGACCCTTTTGTGTATTTGAGGAGCTCTCTTTGTTTAAATCAATGACAATAATGCGGGGAATTAGGGTTAAGGTTTTATAGGTCAGTGGGGCTTTTTAGGGTTATATTTAAATGAAAATTATTCTTTATCTATTTGCTGTTACTAGCTTATTTAAGCTTTGATTTATTCAAACTGAAAATAAGTCAAAGTATAATGATCTTTAAAAATATAACTATTTAAAAAGAAAAGATGCAATTGTACTTTTTATGAAAAAACAATACACTCTCATAGACTTTGAAGCTATTCTTTTGTTAATATTAAATGGTTTCTAAATTTGTTATTTGCTAAAACGTTTCTAGTCTCTATATAATTAAATAAATCCAGCACAAGACGCCGTCATACAATCACTAATCTTATAACAAATTTCTCATTTTCAGCAGTCTTTGATGTTAATTTAATTCTGTTAGTTGTTAAAAATTTAAATGCGCCCCTTTTTAATCTAAAGTATTTTTTATCTCAGAAATAAAATTATATTTATTGCAACCGAATTTTTCACTGTTGGTAATGGTATTAAAATAATATATTAATTTCGATATTGTAATATCTACAAGAGAGTAAGTTTCATTTTTATTAAAAAATTATGTGGTTTTCCAAAGTTATCCGTCTGTAAGACGCCTAACGAATTCGTGCAAGCAGTTAAATATAAGAGATGGTTTCGGTTAAAATTCAATCTTAATTTAATGGCCGCTATGAGATAATTGCATTGTTTTTTATGGTTTAACTAGAGCGGTCTACTCTAGTGGTTCCGACCTTTGGTTACGTAGTTTTATTTTGTTAAAGGTATAAATTACAAAATTGTAAAGCTAAAGACATATATTGGTAAACCAGCTCGCAACTGACTTCCAGTTCAGTCCTTAGGGAGCCGTTTGCATACGCAATTAGGAAAGTTTGTAGAGACAGTTAGCTGACATGGATACCTATAACCCATGGGCTTTTGTATATAACATTGTAGTATTACGAAATAATTATAAACGTTTATAGATATTAAAGCGCTTTAAGCGCTGATTCAAAGATTATAGTCTACGATCAGACGGACCTGTCTGAAGCCTCTCAGATAAAGTGAAATCGTAAATTAATTAATAACCGTTTTAAGAGAAATATAAAGTAGAATATACTTTATTCAAACTTTAGCAGACACTTCTTGATACTAAAACCAGTTCCATATACAGACAGAGACAGAGTACAATGTACATGTATTTCTTACGTCATCCAAAATCAAAATATTGTCTAGGACCAAATAAAAAGCGATCTTGTTTTAAAACAAAAAGGCTCATTTTAATAACACCTATATTTATAAATGGTAAAATGAGTGCGCATGTAAAATAATAGAAAATTAATAGTCAAAACATGTGCAAGTGTATGAGAGTCCGCGGAAGAATGACGCACACAACTAGCTTGTGACCCTTGGCTGTGGCTACTAGTGTTTTGACTTATTATTACAGTCATAAATTAAATGTTATCTGAGAATCTGCTAGAATATACATGTATAATATTATAAATACGAAATAAAGTCAGCCAGTTCTGTTAACTTTTTACAGATTAAATTATTTAAATATTTTTGCAGCTTGCATTGTGAGCGGACTTAAGGACCACCATTTTTTATCTTCTAACCCCACATTGTATGTCTGCTTAAATATACTCAAAAATGATTCGCTGGTGACATTTTGAGTACATTTTAAAATAACAAAAATAATATCGAATGGAGAAATGTCTTTCATAAAAAACGATGGTTAATGTTGAAAACTAAAAGTTTTAATAAGACTACCTGTTTATAGCACCGCCCTCAAAAAGGTGGTTGCAGTTCAATGACCTGATAGGTTTATCATTCTATTTGAATTTGGAAGTCAAGGCTGTTTCTTTTGTTACGCTCACAAAATGCTATTTGATGGTATTGGTACAAGAAAACAGGGAAATAATAACTTATCAATGTATGTAAATTAAAATCTTATTTCGTTAAATCAAGGCTTTTTGTACTTTATTTTATACCTTACTTTTAAGATAAGCTGAAGAACGCCATTCTCTCTTAAAATCAAGATTCTGTAATAATATGAAATAATTCAATATGAAGTACTCTACCTTGAGTTTCTTAATTGACTCCTCAAAGCTCCACCCAATTGTCTACCGAGACGCCAAAACATTATATACATCAGTGTATCCATTGAAGATTTATTTTTATTACTTAATTGTGTCCTAATGATTTACTGCTTAATTGTGTCCTGATGATTTACTATTCAATTTGTGTCCTGATAATTTACTTCTTAATTGTATCCTGATGTAACTTTGTGATAACAATAAGGCCTTTTATTGAGTTAAAAATCTTTTTATAAAAAAAATATTATTTGTTTTTTTGCATTGTTTTAATTTCACGCTTCACAAGTTCACAATAATGACATGGACCGCTATTTTCTTCAATTATTGCCGTACCGCATTTAGTATGAACAATTTAAAAAGGTTTATTTCTAGTAGCAATTATGTCTTTGTATAAAATTTACTAAATGACGTAAATTTTGAAAATTCACAGAACAATGGTATTATACATAATTATAAAAAATAATTATTTATACATGTACATTGTTGACATTTATAGTAAATAAAATTAACCACATTATTAACTAAAATAACTAATTTGTTTTTATAAAACACGCGAGTCAAAATAATTCAATTAATTATAGTTAATTATTGTCGTCAATATCCTGTCACTCTATTTAATTTTTTTAATAAATTGAAGATATGGTGGTAAATTACACAGATAAAGTAAACGCTTACATCCAGGAAGTATGCACGTAATTAGGGAGATGGGAAAAACTTCTTTGATAAGATTGCTCCTATTAAAACTTTGAATGGGTTGTTTAGATTCTTGAATTTGATATCTTAACAAATTGGGGACTGAATTTCTTAATTATGTAGACACTGCTATAATTAATGTGTAAATATTGAAACTACTAAGTAAAACGAATATAAGATTTCTGAACGGTATTAAATATGAAAAAATATTAAAATTATAATAATATAAATTAGTATATATATTCATATTTCTAATATATGTCATAAGGAAACACATTTCTTGGATGGTACATGATACAATATTATTACTAGACATACAGAAAATTAAACAAAAAATACCAAACCTCACTCACACTATGTCATAAACACTCACAATCACACACACACATAGTTACACAAATCAATGTTCGAGTCACGGGTGCGCAAGCGCACTTCGTAGAAGGCGTGCGTGGTCGACGACTGCGCGATATACACTGCTAGACTGTGAGCATTCTATAAAAGCTTTATTTAGATTTTTAATTGCATGATTTTAATATGCAAAGTTTAAAAGTATACCTACATACCACTAGATTAGAATGATTGTTAAGCTTATACTCTGATATTTATTATTATTATTATTATATTTATTGCTTATACCTAATGGTTGATTATTATGCAGATAATAATTAATTATTAATACAATTAAAATAAATTTAACATTTCATTGCTAGACGTTAAAGCCAGCACAATTGCTATGAAGAGATCTTGTAATTAATTAGTTCAGATTACCTCTCATTGTGTTCTTAGACAATTAAACAAACGGGTTGCTTTTAGTTTTTATATTAGAACTAAGTTTTCATGATTCTCAGGAAAGATGTTTTATTATTGTTTTTGTGTTACTGTAGTCAATCATGTCTGTTGTTTTAAACTTAAACACGTGTTTTTTATTACTATTAGTTTGTTTAAAACACAGTACTTTATCTTTCTCTCACAAACCATACCCTTTTGGCAGCCACCCCTTTTGGCATGGTAACGTAAAAAACTAAAAGTTTTTAGACAGTCTCTAGAACTTGGCGCTGATATAATATAAACCAGACATTTATATGTATATACCAAACAATGTATACAAAGACAGTTGGTAGCTATATTCCGTTTTAATTGATTCTTGCATTCAAATACAATTTGTATGACGAATATTATTAGTCCGGGATTTGGTCAGAGCCTCAATTGTTTAGTAATTCATACCTACTGCTATTTTGTAATAAATGGGCTACCTAAATTTGTACAATTTAAAAGCACAAGATAACAAGTAACCGACATTGAAAACTACATGTGATAATAATTGACGAGTGTTGATGTTGATAATTAGTTGGAAGTGGAAGGTACCACAACTTTTTATACAGATAATTAAGACGTGTTTAATGATTTGTTTATTATAATATGATTTCGGAGCCTAAATTCTGTGGCCGATAAATTTCAGTCTTATCGAGTATCATTGCTTTTGCATGAAATAAAATGATTGGTTTTTGTGTGTTCTAGTTTTTGTTCTAGAAATATATTTTGTATAGCTCAAACGTGCCGACAGTGTACCTCTTTTAACAAATCTAGCAAGCATCTGTCATGGAGAAGGGCACTTTGCAACGTATCTATATACTCAATGAGAGTAAACACAGTCGAAAGAAGAAGTTGAAAAAAAAAATGTTATATTGGGTGAAATTTTTGTAATAAAAAGGATATTTTTTAATACTAAATTGTCTAGGACCTAGATAAAAAGATAACATTTCTAAGCATATAAATGAAAAAAAAATGATAAAAAATTAATTAAAATAAAAATTGTTTTAGGCCCAATTTTACTCTATTATTTTCGTAAATAAAGTTTATTTTTTATGTCACCGGAAAAATATGTTTATTTACAAGGATTATATATAACAAATAAATAGAAAATATTACAAAAACGTAAACTCTTCTATATTCTAATGTCGGTTAAATGTTAAAGACATTTTGTGAATAATCCCTTATCTTTGAAGATTTTATGAACACCGACAAAGGAAAATCGGAAATATGGCGAGAAACGTTAATATTGAAAAATGAACACTCAGGTGTTCCTTTTTTCATTTTGATTGTATCCTTTTTATTGAATACAATTTGGAAACGGATTTTCTGCAGATAATATTTAGCATTTATTTATTTAATATTTATGTACACACAGAATACATATCAGATATACTTATTAAAACATACAATCGTACAAAGGCACTGCTTATTTTAAAATGAAATTTCTTCCATCAGACCTGTGATTGTGATTTGTTAGAACATATTTTTTTTTTTAGCATTTTTCGGTTGATTTAACTAGCATATTAATATATACATTATCTGGTCATTGCGAAAATCTTCGTATAGTCGCAACATTGTTCCACATGGTTTGCCAACCTAATAACCTATAAAATATAGATAGGTACTTCTTCACGCTGATCTACCATGAGATAGTGGTACTACCATGAGCCATACCATCGAGCCGGTCAGTATTTTTAAGTATATATAAATCTTCAATTTCTTTATATATAAGAAAAAATATCCTCGTTATTATTTTATTCAAAACTGATGGTATATACAAAAAACCTTTGTTTATTTTAAGGGCTGCTGGCGGAAGCTTAACGCATCTGCAACACATAGTAATTATAAAATCGATTCACTTTTATTGCGCAAAACTTAAAGTCTAAAATTGAAAAGCTGTCAATTAAAACAGTCACACCTCTATTGTGTGGACATAAGGTTTGAATTCGTATCTCAAAATGGTATTCTGAAAAGGGATTTACGCTCTGAAGGGTCGTTGCTTCCGTTCCTTGAAGATATTAATTTATTTTAAAAATACTTTCTCTAAAAATATCTCGTAGACACTTATGTTTCATAAAGAGTTTCAAAAAGTTTATATCAAATAAAAACAAACACTAGAGACCTCTCTACATCTACTCTACAAACAGCTGTGTAGAAAATTAATAATCCTTGCTTAGATTGCAAAAACAGCTTTATTTCAAATAAAAGTTCCCGACAGAGCTACCTATTTCTCATTTCAGACGTTTTCATATTATTAAAATTCCAGCCTCGTCCAAGTGCCAAAGTTAATATTGCAACAGTAACGCCCCAAATTTCAAATAATCTTTGAGGTCATCAATCAAAAGTAATATAAATTTATTATTCTAAACCTTGTTTTGTTTTGTATCGCTAACGACGGGACTTCTTAAAATACAAGTTAAGAACAGCGTTGCCAGCAATAAGTTTTCTAAGCGCCGAATTCTATTTAGGCTTAATTTCTTCCAGATATGCCTATATATAATCCACAAACGTCTCTCTTTTAGTATGATTGTCTTTTTATAATATACTTTTTATGAAAATAAAAATGCAAACGGTACTTTTTTTTTTTTAATATAATTAACATTGGTAGAGCCAGTGTGGACCTTGTAGCTGTGTGCAATCAAAATATGAACAGTTAGATTTATATAAATATAGAATGAAAAATAAACCGATACGGGCAGGGATTCGAACTCGTCGCGTCCCGTCCCGCGACTACTGGGAAACCGTCCCAGTAGTCACGGGTTCGAATCCCTGCACGTATCGGTTTATTTTTCAATTTATATTTATATAAATTTAAATAAGCATAACATGGCTATATGTGTTTATAGATATTTTTAAACATGAACAGTTAGCTTTAATGTCCATCTGAACGCACAGGTGGACAGAAGCTTAGTAGCATATATAATAATTAGTTATAATTATATAAATACTATAATAATTGCAGTTGCAAATTGTAAATTGCAATTGTTTGAAGTTGATTGCTCTAGTAGAGTGATCATTTCATTTTTTTAATTAAATGTAACAAATACGCACTAACATCAATTATTTTGTGACAAAGGTTAACACAAGTTTTTGATATAACATCTATTTATTAATTAGTTAGAGTAAAATTTTAAACACACTAACTTTTGTCAAGTGTAGTGTTTCAATATAAAATTGATCGAATTCTAAGCGTCGTTTGCAACTTTATTTGAGATGGATAAATTGGTTTTTTACGCTCCTGACGCCATCTTGGATTTTGTGGTTATTTTTTTTGGTGTTTACCAAAAATATTTTTTCAAAGACTATATTGATAGTTGTTTTATTTTAGAATTTATAATAATTAATTTTAAATTATCTAAAGAATCGAGAAAATAAAACAATCTATCTTAGTTCATCTTTGTTTGTTCGATACTATCTAATCAAGATTTATTTCTGATACATATTTTGCTAAATAAAAGTTTTCTCTATTTACATAGACAACATTTAAAACTCCTTAAGGATGTATATGTTTTAAAAATATATTCAAGCCACGAAGTCAAAATTACCAAAACAAACGGCTATGGAGATCAGCACGATTGCATTGGAACATTTTAAAAGAGTATAATGGTACATTAAATATTTTATCTTAAAGTTATCATTCCATATCACAATAAGTACGATTGTTTGTTTGAATAAGTTTATCTGATATGTATTCTGTGTGTACATAAATATTAAATAAATAAATAAGTTACAATAGCTTTAGATTTAAAGATTAACAAAATTAGACGACAAATGAATGTCAATTAAATTATCGATAGGACTGATAAGAAAGAATATTCAAAGAATTTTTTTTAATAAAAAATAATAAACATTGTGAAAAAAAAAATGGAAAACAAAAATATTTGTAAACCTTAGAACGATATTGTAATGTTCGGGGTCGTCGCGTCGATGAAGGGGTCTTCAATAAAAGGAAAAGTTCTCTTTTGTTTCTTATTGAAATATATTCAAGTAACATTTGTTATACACTATTCACGTATAGACTATATTAGAGTGACAACAGTCTCAAGACAAGACTCGATGAAGATTAGAGGAGGATTCTATGAGGACTCCTTTTCAAGGTTTGAAGGAGAGCTTATATATAATTCTAGAAAATGAGATAACTAATGTTTACACGACTAACTTCAAAACAACTCGTTAGAAGAATAAACAATCCATTAGTTATCATGACAATATTAGGTGATTAAAATAAGTTAACTTTGAATAAACAAACAATACATTCTGAGAACAACAAATATGTCATTAAAATATTTAACATTACATTCCTCCCCCATTAAGATAGACAATACCATTGTCTAAATATTCGGTTACATAAAATATTCTTAGGTGTAAAATGTACTAAACATAGTTTTTCAAAATATAATTTCTTACTTAACTAATATTAATATATAACAATTTTTCACATATCCTTAAAAATACATTTGATTGACACAATTATATTATTAATAATAATTACTTAATACATTCAAACATAATATTTTAATTAATTTTTAATTGAGCAATCCTATTGCTTCTGCGCAAAGGAGTTGTTATTACTTCATTTATTTTATCAATTTTATGACTTGCTAAGTTTAAACTTTGTAAATCTAATTTATCGTAACTTTTCAAAGGAATGAAATCAATCTTAGTCACATTTATGTCTTTTAATTTCTTGCAACAATCATCATTGATTATGTCTATTGTTGGCAGATATGAATTACGTTCACTAGATAAACCCTTAATATCTGTTTGTAACATTATATCTACAGTATATAGTTTACAACTATCCGTGATGGATATTATTCCAGTATCAACTAAATCAAAATCAAATGGTTCTTTATTTCTACAACTTAATGTGGCTACTACTTTTCGTGGTATTACATATAACCATTTATTAACATCATACATTTTGTACCATTGTTCTTGTGTTATATGCGTTATCCTAGTATCGCACTGTTGTGGTACGATAACGTTACCAAACATAAGTTCTGTTTCACATGTTGGATTACCGTGGACAGAATATAGTGGTGTATTTAATTTACAGATAAAATTATGAGATAACTTTTTACAAAGATCTAGGTTTTGCAAATATGCATAATGTAACTTACTACTAGACATAATAAAGTATTTTTCTTTAGGTAAAATGAATATAAACGTGTTATCGTTATTTCTAATTGGTACAGGTAATATATTGTATAATTCATAACTTGACTGAGTTATTAGAGGAGTTTTAATTATAAATACAAGTTTATTATTCATATAATATGAAACAAGACTAGTCAATGATAATAGTTCATGCGCTTCGCTGATTGAAGGACTTAACGGATATCTGGTTTGCAAGGGTAAATATGGAATAGTTTTTCTTAATTCTGTGACGTATTGCTCCGGTGAAATAATTATAGGATGCAAAGCATTATTTTTTGCAAACAGGATAGCATTTATAATTGATGATATTTCGTTATTTACTTCTGAGGTGACTAGTGTTAAAAGAGATAAGTGTTCATCAATATCTTGTTTAATCTTAACGTTAAATAAAAGTGTGTCGATTTTTTTTGTAAAGTTTGACATGATTTCTAGATTCTTATTGAAAATTTCTTCATTCCTTGTAAGGTCTGTAATAGTGTTATTGAAGTTTGAAATTGTTGTTTTGATAACATTCGTTTGAGTTTTTAATAAATTTAGGATATCATGTTCATGAGAGTTAATATTATTAATAGCGTCATCATATCGTTCTGCGTCTTTAGCATCTAGAGTACCAAATAATAATTTAAATATACTTCCAACTCCATCTATATATGATCTTTTAAATCTATGGACATTATTTATTCTACCAGTTAATTCTTTTAATACGGTTTCTTGGTTGAATAATTGTGGAATTATTTGCTTTAATATAAAAAGTGAAGTATCACAAAGAGAAATTTCTTTTGTTCTACCATAAATATTATATATAATGTCTATTTTCTTATGTATTTCAGATATATCTAAATAACTAATCATATTCCATTCGCTACCGTAATGATAAGTCTAACCTATGTTTTCAAAAAGTATACCTCTTTTATCTTTTCTACTTATTTTGTACGTATCTTTACTATTTGTTTCTATTCCTATGATGATGCCGATTAGTATAGTAATGTGGTGGATTATTCTGAGACAAAAGCGTGTTTCAGTCTATTAGTATGGACTCTCATCTTTTTATTATTATTAGTTTTAATAGTCACGTTAACGGGTGGATTAATTTCTAGTATTTTATAGGGTCCTATCCAATAAGGTGCTAATTTTTTTTGATTTCCCGTTTTTTACTTGTTCATTAGATAGATAAACTAAATCCCCTATTTCGTATTTGGTATTTTTCGTTTTCTTATCATAGTGTAATTTATTTGTGAGCTTTGAATTTATTAATTTTTCTCTTGCAATTTGTCTAGATTTCCTAAGCTTCAAAGTAAGATCGTCTAAATAATTATTATAATAATATTTAAAATCAGGTTCTTTAACAATTCCTGTTGGTAGTTTTGCCTTATTTCCAAAAATTAGTTCAAATGGACTAAATTGTGTAGATGTGTGAGTACTGGTATTATAAGAAAACATTGCAAAATCTATCCATTTGTCCCAATTAGATTGATCTTCGTTAACATAATGTTTTAAATAATCCGCTAATGTTGAGTGGCTCCTTTCGAGTGCACCATTAGTTTGTGGATGATAAGCGGTAGTGTTAATTTTTTTCATTTTCAGCAACTTAGAAATTTCTTTAATTAGGTTTGATGTAAAATCCGCGCCTTTATCCGTTAATAGTATATCAGGTATACCAAATTTGCATATAAAGTTTCTAACAAAACAGTCTGCAATGGTTTCAGCATCATGCTGTTGTAATGGATAAGCTTGAGAAAATTTTGTTAAGTCATCTTGAAGAGTTAAGATGTATTTATTTCCGTTTTCCGTTATTGGTAAAGGTCCAACTATGTCTAAAGAGACCTTCTCAAATGCTTCTGTTGATGTTGAAGTTATTTCCATCGGTTGTTTTGAACATTTTCTATTAATTTTGTTTTCTTGACATGATTTACAAGTTTTTATAAAATCTTTTATATCTTTCTTTAAAGATTCCCAGTAGTATTTGGACTTTATTTTTTTATATGTTTTATGAAAACCTATATGACCAGAAATTGGATTAGAATGATTTTCTTCTAAAATTCGCGGTATATCCTCCTTCTTTGGAGTCATGACGGAGTCATGAAAAATATTAATTTTAATGTCCGTATCTTTAAATATGTATCTTAACATTGTTCTTATTTTATGCCATTTTAATTGAAAGTTGGCGAATCCACTAAAGTTTATTTCTACTATTTTATTTTTACACAGTTCATATTTTAAATTTTTTAAAGATATAAATAGATCTTCGTACGTAACTTTGTCCCAAGAATTAGTTTTAATAAGAACAAAAAATAAATTGTTTTCGTCAGAATCAGATAATTTAACTACGTCGTACTGATTTAGGTTACGCGATTTTAATTGCATAATTAGTGACTCATATTTAGAAAGATGTTTTTTGTTTAGAACATCTAAATCACAGGATAAAAATATTGATTTGTCCGAATTTTTAGGTATAGATTCACTGCTTTCGTTTAAGTTATTTGACAAAATTGGTTTTCTTTGTATTTCTTGTAAAAATGAAGTATAATTTTCTGAACTTCTTGTTATGGCATTAATATTAGTATTTGGTTCCTCAGGTTTAATTCTACTTAATGCGTCTGCGTTTTGGTTCAATTTACCTTGTTTATAAATTATTTCGTATTCGTATTCTTCTAATAAAAGTCTCCATCTCACTAATCTGGATCCTGGGTCTTTGACGTTCATTAACCAAGTTAACGGTTTGTGATCTGTAATGATGCGAAACTTACGGCCATAAAGATATGGTCTAAAATGTTTTACTGACCATACTATTGCTAATAGTTCTTTCTCAGTAGTTGAGTAGTTTATTTCCGCTTTATTTAATATTCTACTAGCGTAAGCGATTGGTAAGTCGTTTGGTGTTTGACCTTGTGATAAGACACTGCCAATTGCGTAATTACTTGCATCTGTAGTTAAGTTAAATGTTTGACTAAAATCAGGATATTGCAATATCGGTTGTTCACATAATTTAGACTTAAGAGTTTCAAAAGAAGTTTGTTGTAAGCTAGTCCAATTAAAAGGTACATCTTTTTTTAATAATCTAGTTAAAGGTTGTGATAGTTTACTAAAATCATCTATAAATCTTCTGTAATAACCGGCTAGTCCTAAGAACCCTTTGATATCTTTTGGATTTTTCGGTATTGGGTAAGTTCTCACTGCTTCTATCTTTTTTGGGTCTGGCTGAACTCCATCTTGCTTAATCAAATGACCTAAGTACATCACTTCTGTTTTTAAAAATTCGCATTTATCTGGTTGTAATTTTAGTTTATTTTCTGATAGTTTATCAAATACTTCCTTTAGTTTGTTATTGTGGTCTTGTAATGAATTCCCATAAACAACAATATCATCTAAATAAACAAAACACTTAATACCTTGTAACCCTGTCAATACGTTATTCATCAGCCTTTGGAAAGTTGCAGGTGCGTTTTTTAAACCAAAAGGTATTCGATTGAATTCATAATGTCCCAGAGGAACGCTAAATGCTGTCTTCTGCTGATCTTTAGGGTCTACTTTTATTTGATGAAAACCAGAGGCTAAATCTAGTGTTGTAAAATATTTACTGTGTCCTAATTGGTCTAAGATACCGTTTATCTGTGGCAAGGGATACGTGTCTCCTATACTAATTTCATTTAACTTTCTATAATCGATAACCAATCTCCATTTCTTCTTACCGGATGCATCCATTTTTTTGGGTACAACCCATACTGGTGAATTCCAGGGGCTGTTAGATGGTTTTATGATCTCATCTTTTAAAAGTTTTTCTATTTGTTGGTTTTTTTCTTCTTTTAAAGCTTCTGGGTATCGATAAGATTTTGTGTTTATTGGAATATTATTTTCCGTTGGAATTTCGTGCATTGCGGCGTTACTATATGTAAGCGTATCACCCTCTAAATGAAATATGTGATTATATTCCTTACATAAGTCTACTAAGGACATCTTTTCTTCGTTATTCAAATGTTGTAATCTTAATGTTTGTTCTAGTTTCCCTAAACGATTTTGCTCGAATGATATATTATTTTCATTAGTCTTATTTACTTTAATTATACTGTTTTTATTTCCAAATTCGAATGGATCTATTTTTATGTTTACATTCTCCAACTTTATTGTTTTGTCTGTAGTATTTATACAAGCTGTTAATATTTTATTTTCTCGAATTCTTACTAAACTTGGACATAAATACACACCTTTAGATAGATTGATACTCTCTGAGATGAAACCTTCTTTTAAATCTGTTTTATCAATATTCACTTCAATAATCTTTTCACATCTTGGTTCTACATATACTACATAATTATCACTTTTTTTTTCATTTTTCGTATGTTCCTTATTTTCCGACGTTTCATTTTTTGGATTATCGTTATTTACTCTATTATTGGATTTCACATTCTCTATGTTACATTCATCAGAATCATTAATTTCATCATGTTCTGTAATATACTTTTTCTCTATATAATCAATATTAAAATTATATCCCATTAACTCTATATTACTATTCTTATAGTCGATTACTGCTCTAACTTTACGTAGAAAATCGCTACCTATAACACCATCGTATTCGATAGGAAAGTTATCAGGGACCAATGAAACGGTATGAACAACTCTTTTATATCCTATCTGAATTGTAAGAAGCGTATAGCCTAACGTTTCGGTAGGAATAGCATCTTTATCTATTCCTTTTAATTTCAATTTTTTATCTTCGTAATATAAAGTATCACTTTTTATTCCTTTAGGTTTTATTAACGTTACTTCAGCACCCGTATCTATTAAAAAATTTCCTTTACCCGTTTTTAATTCTTCTATCTCTAAAGTAACATATGCAGATATTCCCGTATCTATTTGCATTACTTGGCCTGAATGTTTTTCACTGTCCTTGGACCGGCCATTGTCTTTGGACTGTTGGAGTTTAAATGCTCCTGATTATTACGCGATTGATACTGACTTTTTTGATTTTGACGGAACGCATTATTTTGATTTCTATTAAACTGATTGGTATGCCTATTGTTATTATTCTGATTACCTGGACTTTGTTTGTGCCAGCAATCCCTAGCAAGGTGACCTTTTTTATTGCAATTGAAGCATGTCGGTACCCTTTCGGGTTGGACTGATCTAACTAAAGACTTATTCCTGCACTGGTAGGCTAAATGTCCCATTTTGTGACACTGTGAACATTTTTTTGTTCTACGGTCAAAGTTATTAAAATGTCTTAAAGTTTCTTGTCTAGATTTGATTTCTTGTTCTTCTGACACAGCTATGGATACTGCCTCCTCGAAGGTGGCTGGTTTTTGTGACTTTAACAAAATGTGTAATTGTGGATTAAGTCCACTAATAAAAATATTCAATGCTTGATTTTTTAATAAATCTATATTCGCATTACGTGCTTCTCTAGTGAGTTTTTGGTCTAACGATTTAATTAATTTAATATAACAATTTTCAAATCGACCTGAATATTCTAACACAGGTTCGTTATGTATTTGTCTACATGAGTTTAATTCAAGTTGTCATTGGGCAAATGTGCGTTTTTCGGAATAGTTTTCTAAAAGGTGAAGCCTTAAATCTTCCCATGAACCAAATGACCTATTTAATAAAGTCGACCTAATATTTCCTTTTATTTTAGATAATATCACCGAAACAAATGCTCTTTTGTAGTTAGGGTTTAAAAGATCGTACGCGTTATTGCAATTATCGATAAAAACATGTAAATTTGCCTTATTACCATCATATTCGTTAAGCATTCTCTCAGCAAGCGTTATTTCTATATACGCATTATCTACATTACTATTTAAATTACTATTTGAATTGAAAATAGGCGATTCGTTTATACTTGACGTGGCCATATTTAAAAATGTTACACAATAAAACTTACGTTATATATTGCGGAGTCTGGCTCCTGTTGATCTTGATTGCTGCTGCGCCTTGACGGTAGTAACTGGAAGTTACCTACGAACCGTAGCTGTTGTCTTGTTTAGCTCCTTGCAATCTTGACACGCTGCTCTCGATGCGACTGACGGTAGTAACTCGAAGTTATTGAAGAACCGTAGTAGCTGCTCTGCGGTTTAGACTGCTTGGTGCTTGTTCTCTCGGTCTTGTAGTGAAGGTACAATGGATGCTGCTTGACGAGCCTCTTCTTTTAGTTAGAGTAGCAGTACAGTGCTGCTTGTCGTATGGCAAGTTAAACACTTGAAAGCTTCTTACTCCAATTGTGACGATGTTCCCCGTATATCAGGATACTATCCCACTTCTGACACCAAAATGTAATGTTCGGGGTCGTCGCGTCGATGAAGGGGTCTTCAATAAAAGGAAAAGTTCTCTTTTGTTTCTTATTGAAATATATTCAAGTAACATTTGTTATACACTATTCACGTATAGACTATATTAGAGTGACAACAGTCTCAAGACAAGACTCGATGAAGATTAGAGGAGGATTCTATGAGGACTCCTTTTCAAGGTTTGAAGGAGAGCTTATATATAATTCTAGAAAATGAGATAACTAATGTTTACACGACTAACTTCAAAACAACTCGTTAGAAGAATAAACAATCCATTAGTTATCATGACAATATTAGGTGATTAAAATAAGTTAACTTTGAATAAACAAACAATACATTCTGAGAACAACAAATATGTCATTAAAATATTTAACATTACAATATAAGTATTTTAAATAAAATTAGAACATATTTTTCTGTGTTGGTAAATTAGAAACAAGTGAAATGTATAGCATGTTTTATACAATACGAGTATTGAGATCCCTTTTAAATAGCGCATCTTGCAGTGATAATCGAGTTTTATTTGCATTAGTTTGGAAGAAACAACCCATCACATAAATCTACTGCTTAGTTTAGGCGCATTTTAAATGTATAAATGTAATAAATATCACTCAAACGCGCTTAAAATTCAAATTGAAACCAAACGAAAGTTTAGCTAATGTTTTGTGCTTGCGTAAAGTTTCAATGTGTTTAAAACTAATGTGGACCTTTTTGTTCACTAACAAACTTTACTTTAATGTTCCACTTATGGTTTCATTATGAAATATGAATAGTTGTAGATAAAACGTTTAAAAAAGCTTATTTTGTGTAGATTTATAAAAATAGATCACATCGATGGTAAATTCCAATCGACAAAGTGCATTTGCTATATTAGACGAATTGCATATCTATCCGAATTATGTAAGAACGAAATTAAAGCCAAAAATTTAAGCATATTAAATAACTTTGATTAATGTTTGAAAATACCTGTCGACATGTATAGACATGTTAAACTTATTTCCATTTGAAATAATTATGCAATGAAAAATAAATCGATATGGGCAGGGATTCCAACTTGCGACCTCTGGGAAAACGTACCGTTCCGTCGCTCTACCAATTGAGCTGACAAGGGGATAAACAAATAAGGGAAAGGTGTAAGGGATACTTTGAAAAGTTCACGCAAAAGGAAAATTTACGAATTTACGAATCGGTAGGTGTAGTAGCAAATATGGTTATGGAAAATACATAGATATAACTTTAGTAAATGTAATCTCTGAAAAAATGTTAAGTATTTTATATCACCCAAAAGAAGTCCTATCGACATGTCATATTTGCTTTTCGCAAATATTGTGTTAGAGCAACGAAATAGTATCTGTAAGGGTTCTGAAAGAGAAAGGTGTACCTGTAATTTATGTAGTGCTCATTCATACTATGTTCGGTCGATCAAGAACCCTTGTCTGAACAATATATACCGTTAATACCGACAGTTTTAGTGTCTCAGTGACTAACTCAGTGTTACTGTCAACACAGAGTTTTTTGCGTCTCATTGAGCTTGCAAGGGTCGAATTTAAGCCGTCACCTCTTCCTGTTAAAAGTGGATGCTTTGACATGACACCTATTTTAGTGTATGCTGATCACATTGTTTTTATATATTCAAGATGGTTGGAAAAGTAGCATAAAGTAAATTTAGAATGTTGGCCCATAAATCACCAGATTCAGAATTGAACACACATCCATTATAAATCATGTTTGACGGTACTCCTTCATAAATTTGCTCCAACTTTCAGTATCTTGGCTCAGTCGCTCAAGATGATGGCGAAATATATCAAAGTGCCAAACACAGGATCAACTTATCGTGGGTGTAGCGGCAGGCTGTAGAAACACTATGCGATTACCGTCTTCCTCCAAACTATAGGGGAGATTTTATAAATTATGGAATTGAAATAGGAATTTTATATCTATGCAACACTAGTGCGTGCGGGCAAAGATGAGATGTAAGTAGCATGCATGTAACGCGAACAGTAAACTATGAATGTGGATGGTTATAAGAGAACAGGTCAACCGAAAAAGGCAAGGATGGAGTACGTGAAAATTATGTGGCAAATAAACAAATCTCCACCGACATGATGTATGATAAAAGAGAAGAGAAAATTGTTATATTGTGCTGAATTCAAATAATTGGTACAAGGAGAGGAAGAGGAAGTTTGTTATATATGGTATGACTTATTATTATAAGTTGATTTTTTTTCTTAAACGAGTCAAGTAAAGACGGTTAAGACGCGTGTTATAACGCTATTACTATTCTTTGGTGGGAGGCGCTAAATCACGACTATCAAACATTTAGTTCGATACACGCTGCTTACATATTGAGTAGTTAGGGTAAGTATCTACTTATAGTCCAATATAAAAACTATAAGTGTATACAGGAACTAGGGATTTATTCATATTAATTATAGTTTTTTTGACAATATAATTGACTAAATGACAAATAATTACAATTTTAAAACGTTTCTTCAATTTATGTAAAGGAGTAAGGAAATTTCTGATTTCGACTACTACAATCTTACAGGCATTTTTTTATTTACTATGCATTTATTATTGACCAATAACTTTGTAATTTAACAGCATTTTCCATTATATTAAAAAGATGCTACTGGCAAATTTACACATATTTTGTTGGGTGCACCAATGTGTCCTACCCTTTATAATATATATAAAACAATTGTGAGTGGCAAAGAATTAGTAATCATAATATCTCCGGTCGCAATCTATTTGACTTCATTTTTAAATAACTTATAAAGTTCATTGTTTTTATCGCATTCCAAGTAGTAATACAATAGCTTCCATACGAATACGAACTTTATATTATAGGCGTTTGATCATATATATTTTTTGAAAATAATCTACTTGAGTATAAAACAAAAGCAATTTTAGCAAACACTATTTAAATGAAATGGATAATTTTAAACATAGTTATGTTTTTCATTTAAATTGTATTTTTAACTGAAGGTATTATTTTTTATTCTTATAAAATATTCTGTTTTTCCATATTATTAAACAAAAAATCGAATATAAAAGTATTTGTGACAAAACACAAACTACAGCGAAGAAAAGAGCCTTTGACGGGTCAAGATTAATGACCCAATAGACAAATATAATTCGGTCCCTAAAGAGTACGATGGAGGGTAGCCCTGATTTTCATTTGTCCTTAATTCAATGAATGCTGTCTACATCTATGCAATGGGTATATATATCAAAGTTTCATTTATTCACGTTTGAAAACACAATGAGTATTTTATCTACTACTCTTTGCTTATTTCTTTTAGATTTATAGACATAGATATTTTTTGTACGTTTTGATGATCAATCAGAAAAATAGTTGAAATTCTGGAATTCGTTTTGTCAAAGTATACAAAGGCCTTTGTTAGGTTCGTGAAAACTTTTCTATATCATCAAATTATTTATAAAAGCTATTCAGTTTTTTATGGTGCTATTATTTGTCTATATTTTAAATAATAGAGTATTATTGTTATAAAAGGAAATATATATTCTTTAAATAAATTTTAATCATCCCTTTTCTATTATATATATGTTTTAAAAAGATATATAAGTCATGTTAATTTTTATTGTCAATAGAAACTTTATAGGAACAATAAAAATAGGTTCTTATAAATCTTTATAGTGTCAAGATTTCATACAAAAAGTAAAAACTTCAGCAAAAGATTGCTATAAAGATAGTTCGGAATGTATTTCATGATACTGTCGAGTTTTAGGCTACTACTACTTATCCGATCGCGGCAGCGTCTACACAAATGGCATTTGTCCAGATTTATGTTTGTTCTCACACATTGATTTAAATCAATAAAACGGTAGTGTCAGGAATTTCATTTACTAGTTTATTATTATATTCTATTAATATAATTGTATATATTTTGAAGTATTCTAAAGAGTTACTTGATATCTTGCGTTACGAGTAGGTTAATGGTGATTTGATAATATATTAAAATTGAATATTGTGTGGAAATGGTTTAGTTTGACCTTGAGTATTTTCCAGTCAAGAAATTTCTGGTGTGTGGTCTCGTTATCATGGCGAAGGACCACACCCCTTCTGTTTAACAACAGTGTAGCGTGCGTGCGTGTTGGCGTGCGTGCGTGATATAAAATTTCAAGTAAACCGAATTTCTTTGTTAGTTTATATTATCTTACAAAATTTCAAACAATGGTAAATTTACTGAAATTTTTAAGATTCTAACTTCTGTTATTTGAATTATTAAAATTAGTCAAACATAAATTACTCCGTGATAATGAAAACGGAATTGCGTTATGCAAAGCAAATATGGATTCGAATGCAAGTTTTGATAATCTACATTCGCTTGGTATTAGATGAATAATTGTGTACCAGGTAAGTAGTACAATGAAATTTCCACTGTTTGTGACAAAAATATTTGGCTGGTTGGAAATGGTAAATTAATATGTAACCATATAGCATATTTTAACAAATTATTTTTTAAGGCGTATATTATAAAGCTGCCAGAAACACACTGGTCATGATTTTACATGTAATAAGATAATAATAGGTTGCTAAGACTACTTTCTAGGCAGAACGCAAAGGGTTATGACAGAATAAATATATTTACTGACGAAAAAAAACCATTGACTATGGTTTTAATAAGCAGAATGGCCGAGTTTATGGTCAAAGGCTTCATAGAAGCTTCCCAATTAGTCTGGAGAGTACAATGTGGACAATGTCCGGTTCCAGTGGGTTAGGTTGTGGTTTTCAAGGAGTGACTGAGTTATATTTTTGTGAAAATGGTGTAAAATTATTTGAACGAATGTATCAAGATATGATTATTGAGAAGGTGATTAAGTCTCCAAACAACACCATGTTCCATAACCAAGAACGGTTCTTTGAGAAACAAACAGCAGCTGGTCATAAGGCTTGAACCGCCCAAGCCTAAATGGCAACATTTACATAGTCCCACATTTATAGTCATAGATATATTTTATATAGTGTCAGTCATATGTTATATGTTTCCTGTTATATAATTATTCTTTATAAAAATATTATAATATATCAGTATAGAGAATAAAACACACCTTGCATAATTTATATTTTAATACAAAGTCATAGTCATACAAATAATATTTGCAAAATATTTTATTTTTATAATAAACATAATAAATGATATCCAACGATTTAAGACATCCGTAAAGATAAGAGCATAACAAATTTAATAAATTAGTGATCAAATAAACAAAACTTTGAAATGATTATAAAAGTTTGCAGACAGAACTAATGAAAACTGTACGTGACGTGATGGTTCTTATATTTTAGTGTCGCGTAGACTTAAGACATTGTTATATTCATAAAACTGTACACATGTCTTACTTATTTTTTGTTTGAAAACCAACTCAGAACAAGGCCAAGCTTGTAGTTATTCTGGATGCTTGACAAATGTTAACCGTATATAAACTGTTATGTTTGTAAGTGTATTATGATATATTTATGTTCATCAATTAAAAAATTCACCGCCTCGTTGGTCGAGTGGTTAGCGCAGACGCCTAACGTGTCACGGCGCAATGGGGCTCGGGTTCGATTCCCGGCGGAGACAGGCATTTATGTGATGAGCATAGATGTCTGTGTTTCTGGGTTTGGTCGTTTATTAAATATATTTTCAGTATTTATATATGTATTTCTATGTATTTGTATCGTTGTCTAACACCCTTAACACAAGCAAATAATTTGCTTACTTAGGGGTTAGATAAATGTGTGTAATTTGTCCTGATATTGTTATTATTATTGTTATTATTAAAAAAGGATAGATGTGTTATTCAAGTTTTGGACTTCATTTCTTTCGTTTTAGGTGTCAACTGTGAAAGGGGAGATTATTAAACTACATGATAAATTCTAAAATACCAAGACACTGCTTATTATAAAATGAAATCACTTCCAAGAGAACTGTGAAAGGAGAGAAGATAATGAGTAGCAGAATAACTTATTACAAATAATGTGAATATTCTTAACTAAAATTTTGTCTGTAGTCTACTCTGTCGGTAAGTGAGCTGAGCAAGTTTTTGTCATTAGACACCGGGAAATGGTTAACGGCATCACTTAATTTCATCCTCTGTAATAAAAGAATTTGTGTGAACGAATTAACTTTACACATTACGAGAGTATGGCGTCGGTAGAATTTCATATTAGTTGAGGAAAATGGTTTTATTTTGGTCTCTATTTATGTAAATGATTTTTATGTCTTATTTTATAAGCGTTATTATTCACTTGTGTCAAGGTATGTTTATTAATTATATGCCTAATAAAGTGTGGTAAAGCTTACAATTTCCGGAGCAACCGGTCCGTATCCGGTTCGTGTTAGGGGGATCAGTTTCTGTGCCCTTCAAAGTTATGTTGTGTGATTGTTTTGTTTTAATGTTGCTTAGATATTAGGGACCTGCTAATAGGAATACTATACGGACCTCTCTTATTATTTTAATGAAGAGGGTTTGAAAGAATTTAACTTTTGGGAAGGCTTTTTCTGTGTTATGTGTCTAATCATAAGTCCCTGAAATTATATTTGAGAATTAGTAATACATTTTCCTTTATATCTATATTAAGACAATAAATACCAAATCATATTATTTCCACTCGAAAAAACCGATTTTACTTTTATTTATGAAAGCTTATATTTTACCGATGAAGCTGTTTTGCTGAATTTAATTTAAACCCAGGTTTTTGAGTTTAAAAGATTTATTGATGACAGATCAATTAAATTATTATCTCATAATTATTCTATAAGTAGCAAACTTACTCGTGCCAAATAGCAGGTTATATTTATATCTAGAAGTTTAATAAATTTAACAATTAAAATTAAATTTTTGGTGCTTTACATTTTAAGTCAAAAATGTATCTTAAGATTTTCTATTCATAGAGCTCTGTACCTGAAACTTTAACAGACTTCAAGATGAAAATAATTTAATATCTTTTTCTCAAAGATTTCTCTTTTTCTCAAAGTCATTGTGTCAGTAGTACTCATTAAAAAATATTATATTAAAATAACCTAGAAATATTCCTACACGCAAAAATTACTTGCCTGAGTTTGATGCAACTTTGAACGGGTACGTTTTATCTAATTTGGATTCTATGCGTACGAAGTCAATGCACAGCTAGTACCTAATATAAAGACGGTTTATCATCTGGATTATATATCATGCTTTTTGCCCGGAATTTCTGGATGCCTGGAACATAATACGTTAATATCGGAAAGCCTTAAAGATGCTAGAACTAGCGAGAGACAAATTACGGTTTGTTGGATAGACTTAGAAAACGCCTTTGGGTCGGTACGACATGAACTAATGATGTTCGCGCTTAAATGGTATAACTTTCCTACGGTAGTTCGCGACATTATTGCATCATACTATTCAAAATTAAAATTCTCTATAATTTTTAATGAAAACCATTCAAAACCACTTAATTATAACGTTGGTTTATTTCAGGGCTGTTGTATTTCTCCTATTATATTTAATATAGTTATTAATATTTTAATAGACAAATTAATTAGAAATGAAAAAAAGTGGGGCTATCGGTTTAAGTTCAACAACAAATACACAGAATCCGTACTAGCTTTTGCAGATGATCTCGCGATACTGACACGTAATCCGAAACAATGTCAGGTACTTTTAAATGTAGTTGAGGATTTCTGTACGTGGACCGGCGGATTGAGGACAAAACCAAATAAATGTTTTAGTCTGTGTTTAGCCAAATATACCTCTTACGATCCGGGTCTTATAATAGGCGGTCAGTGCGTTAGTACGGTTACGGAAGCAGCTCCGTTTAAATTTTTAGGTAAAAACATCGATTACCAAGGCCGTACTCCATCGTTGGATGTAATAGTCGATAGCTTTTTAAACGATCTCAAAAAGGTAGACAACCAACCAATAAGTAACGTCAAAAAAGCTTGGATTTACGATAATTATTTAACATCACGTCTAAATTGGCCTTTCCTCGTGTATGATATAAATAAAACCCTTTTGTCAAAGTTAGATGCAAGCGTCATAAAGACATTGAAGTTATGGCTCGGGTTAGCGCACTCAGCGGACTCTTCAACCTTATTTAGAGACCGAAACAACTTTGGATTAAAATTAAAGAAACCATCGGAGCTCTACAAACACCTAAGAGTTACCAAAAGACATATCATCGGAAAATCTAAAGATGATACTGTAACTTCTCTCCCAAAAGACAAAGTTGCCTCAGAGCTCGAGTCACGACTTCAATTCCACAAAAAATTTATGATAGGTGCTCAAACAAATAAAGTAGGGCTAGGATCAAGTAGGAAAGTTGACGTGAAAGTTGACATAGACATAACAAAATCTTTTATTCGACAAGACGAAAACGATAATTACCGACTCCACGCGATGAGCCTAGAAATTCAAAACGAATGGGTGACCATAGGAGATTTTTGTATTCCACTAGCTTTGAAGTGGCGCACCTTAATTTATGATTGGTCCCCAGCACTATTAAAATTCTATCTTAATGCATTCCAAATGACTCTCTCAGATCAAAGTAATTTAGTAAGATGGGGCAAAGCCACCGAAAAGTCTTGCAACATCTGTGGGGAGGCAATAGGAACCGCGAAACACCTATTAGTAGGGTGTAGGGTACTTCTAGATAAAGGTCAATACTCGCGTCGCCACGACAAGGTATTAGAAATTATACGGGAAGCGGTTAGTCTTTCAATAGCAAGAGCGTGGAAGAGTATAACAACCACCAAACGATCTATAGAATTCGTAAAAGAAGGCTCCTCCAAAAAATCAAAAGCGAAGCCTCATTCAATATTAGGCGCGGCTCCTGATTGGATTCTCATGATGGACACGTATGAAAAGCATTACAAAATCCCTGGGGATGTTGGTGTTTCGTCATCCAGACCGGACTTATTCCTGTATTCGAAACATCTGAGGCGCGTGATACTTGTGGAGCTTACTGTTCCTTGGGAAACAAACATCCCAAGGGATCACACATTCAAGCTCAATAAGTATTACGAACTAACCAACGAACTGATCAGGAATAAATTTATAGTTAGTTTGTACGCGGTAGAAGTGGGAGCGAGAGGTATAACAGCAAAATCTCTCTATAGCCTACTTAAAGATCTTGGCCTTTCTAGAACAAGCATCGGTTCATTTCTAGAACGTACTTCAAAGGCGGCATTAGTAGATTCTTTTCAAATTTGGTTAGGTAGGGAGAGGAGTGTGGAGGGTGAAGGTGAGCGTTCTTGCGCATAATAAAGGGGCCCCTTAAACCTACTCCTGGGTCGCAAGTCCCAGGCACTGCTTGCACTCCTCTCCTTGCAACGCGATGGGCCCGGCACCCGCACGGTGAATCCATGGATTGCTAAGAAGCTTCGTCTTGTCGTCTATGAATAAACAAAAAAAAATTAAATGGGTTGATTGAAATTTAATTAATAGAAATGAAATTATAGATAGTTTTTATAAAACCTTAATAATATTATGGTATAAGGTACTTTAAATAATATTATAAAATTATTTCAGTCACGTAATTTTGTTTCGCTGAAAAGAAGCGCCTGCTGTTATATCTATGGCAATAAAGTATAAACATTAATCTGCCTTTCTAACATCATTTATCAAATTTTAATAAAAGTGTATTATTTAATAACATTATCTTATATAATGGAAAAACTGATTAATTTGAGAAGATAATAACAGTGAAACAAAATATAGCTACGTGATTTACTTAAATCAAAAGCCTGTAAGAATAATTTTGCTTAAGATTAATTTATTTACCAATACAAACAGTCACGAACGGGTATAAAATATTAATAATACAAATACTCTTCAGTGTTGGAGAACTTGAGAGAATTAATTGATAACCGGGCAAACTGGCTGACCCGGGTAAAGCGAACATTGCCCATGATTCCAAAATTGTTTATTGGCCGGCGTCCGCTTTGTCATAGAGATAGGCGATCATCTCCGTCATGACCATCTCCATCATGACCGTCTTCGTCTCGCGACGCTAGTGAGTGGACAAAGTGTAGGTATTTTTAGAAAATAAACATTAATTTACAGAGATAAGTGTTTCGTTGACATGTTCTTTGTTATAAATAGGATTCGATGCATGATTATGTTGCTTTCAACTACCCGTAAGCGAAGACTTTAGAAGCTCTGATTTTTTGTAATTTTGGATAACCTCAAAAATGTCCCTGAAGGGCAAAGCGGATTGTATGCCGTGTTCACTTTTCCCGGTCATGACAAGTTATACAGTTTTATGGAAGTCACTAGATAATGTTTTGCCTAAAACTTCTCAGAAGACTGTTAAAAAAACTGTTAATTCAAAAATATCTCCTACAAAACATGAGACTGCAAAAAAGAATAACATGAAGGAATTAAAGAAAATTTAATGACGCATGCATTTTCTTTGGTGAAATGTACAAATGTACATAAATAATTGTAATAATTAGTATTGTAGTACCAATGATTTTTTAAATCTTCCTTTTTTTTCAATGTTTATTTAATTTTTAAGTCTCAGTTTTGTCTTTGTAATAACTACAATAATTAGTATTGTAGCAAAAAATATTTCTTGAATATGTTCCTTTAATTTTTTAAGCCTATTTTGTTTTTAAGGTTTAGTTCCATTCAAAATAATGTTGTTGGTCGCTTTGTCCTAGTACCGAATCCACTTTTCCCGGGCATCTTGAACAAAGTGGACATTCGTGTCATTGTTGAAAACTGGACTTATATCTAAAAGCTTAATTAATATTAAAGATAACTGGGATTGTATTATATAAGTTCATAAAATAAAGTTTATAAACATTTGTTTTAATTTCCAAACTTATAACTAAATTACAATAATCAAGTAAGCCTTAAAATAATCACGGTACCCGGGTACCGTGATTATTTTTACCTCTACTACTATACTATTACCTTTACTAGGAACTACCAACTACATACTTAATAAAAGTAAAAAATTTACTTTACAATTAAGGTTTCAAATTAAAAATTTGGCAAGTATAAATTTCGACGCTCCATGTCCTTAAATGGTCAGTTATATGTTGGTAGTTCAAGTGTTTCGAGTTTCCGAAATTTGGGTGTGTCTTTGTAGAAGACAATAATTTTTTTAATATTGTATACCGAACGGTATTGACATAAAACAATAAATAGAACGTTGAATACTCCAGCCACCAATTAAAATGATTTGTTTGTCTGTGGAAGTAAGTAAAGGTACATTTTCCCGAAGATCTTTGAATAATATGTATAATATATGGCGCCATAAAGTGGCCGTTTTTTTAGACACCTTTACGCCGCCATTTTGCCGCCAATTTTGTTTCTGACTTTTGTGACATTTTATAGTTATCAGCATTATCCACATTTGGATCAGTCTGTTGGTTCTTACATATGCACTTTAACATTTTCATGCAAACACAGCGTGTTTAGGTAGGTATATAAGCCGTATGAAGCTAGCAATTTATAAGTTAAACGTAAACTGTAAAACACACATGTGTCATTATAGTTTATACACCCACATACATACATGTGCCATCTAAAAATTATAGTTTGCACTTAAAATAAATAATATAATAAACAATTTTTAATATCGAGGACTTCCGTATTTTATAACAATATAATTTAACAATACATTTCGATTCCTAAAGGGCTTCACTCGGAAACCTGGATTAAAATTTAATTAAAACGGAGGCGTCTATATTTTCAGTTATCAATTATTATTTTCCACTTTACTAGTATATAATTAAAGCACAATTTTCTGTAACCTTTTTAAATAGGTAACTTAAAAGGAGTACACGTGCCGGGCTTTTATTAGATGGGCTTTAACTGAAGGTTTTAAGGATTATATTGCCTTGTCAAAGTTAGTTAAGAGTTGTCTGTTTGTTGGCTGGGTAATTAACTGTGAGAATGTAATCAAGTGGATATTTACCTATGCATTGTTAGTTTTCTATTTATATCTATATCTATCTTAAGTTAAATATCTACTCTCTTAAACTTTGTGACTAAAAAAAACATAACAGAGGATTTAAAATCATTAGATAATTAAGCACGGAAAAATTATTATTTTAAACCTACACACACACATAAGCTTACACACATCACACATAAACACATACAAGCATCCATACATACACACACACAAGCATACACACACACACACACATGAGCATACACAAAAAAATATATGTTTATTTTTTTCTTTTAAAAACTTTGTATTTAAACTAAAACTAAATTTATATACTTATAATTCTTGTACATTCTTAGCTTTCGCAATTATATTATTGTAAACCTAGTTGTAGATGAGCGGGGCCTGCTGTCACAGGTATATTATACTTATTAGAATAGTCCCAACCTTTGTTTATGTTAATGTATTGTTTTTAAGCGAAATAAATACTTTAAATCTAAACTGTCCAGTTTCATTTAACTGGAGATATATACTTGTAAATGGAAACTGTTGCGCTTATTTTTTTTTACCTGATTTATTTAACCGCCCCGTTGGTCGAGTGGTTAGCGCAGACGCCTAACGTGTCACGGCGCAATGGGGCTCGGGTTCGATTCCCGGCGGAGACAGGCATTTTATGTGATGAGCATAAATGTCTGTTTCTGGGTTTGGTCGTTTATTAAATATATTTTCAGTATTTATATGTGTATTTCTATGTATTTGTATCGTTGTCTAACACCCTTAACACAAGCAAATAATTTGCTTACTTAGGGGTTAGATCAATGTGTGTAATTTGTCCTGATATTATTATTATTATTATTATTATTTTCATGAAAATCTAAAATATATTTATATAGTACTTTTTACAATTTTATTGATTAGACTTCTAATACAAGCTTTGTTGCAAAACGGAATTGAATTTCTTAATACGAAACTTCAAGTTGTATAATTTTATATGCTTATATATAAATGCTGAAGAGTTTTTCGGTTTTTAGAAGATAATCTTAGAAGTCGATTAGGTTTGCTTTCAGGTTAATTTAGTAGTTCTGAAGAATTATATTAACCGTATAACTTTCTGGTAAGTAGGTACGATGCATATTCATGCAGTTAGTTGCATTAGCTGGTAATAATATAAAAAATTTAAAAAGACTTTCTGAATTTCTCTGTAATAAAAGTTTTACACGTGGTTTATATGAAATAAACGTATTAACTAACAAAATCTTACATACCTGTAATAGAAGAAACGACATTAAATGTTTTTAATCTAAATCACAATTAGAGTAGTTATTGAATACAAAATATATTATATATAAATTATTTATCAAGTCTACTTGTTTTATAAATTGGTTTCACTTGACTATATCGAGACGCCATTTTGTTTATATCTTCTTAGTAATATTATAAGCGCGAAAGTTAGTAAGTATGGATGAATGGTTCGTTACTTTTTCACGTAAAAAATACAAAATGTATTCTAATGAAACTTAACAATAAAATAGTTTTTACATCTAAATAATATATAAGCTATAAAAATACTAACTGGTTTCGTTTGTGATATAACAAATGTTGTTAAAAAAAATCTGAATTTTGAATATCATAGCATAACCACAATTTGATCAGTCCGCAGTCTTTATTTACTTTAAAATTTGACTTACAAAACACTCTAAAAGAAGTCATGGGTAACATATATATAAGTTATATTATTGTTTTTACATCTACGCGGACTAAGTCGCGGGAGACAGCTAGTAATTCATAGATTCCGAAGTTGGGGCCCGATGACGTTGCGCGGGAAATTTAAATTAAAACCAATTTTTTTCTTAACATGTATATAATAAAACTTTTGGTATTGACTTGTTTAAAACTAAAAATCTGCTTCTACAGTAAACAGACGGTAATATGATATTATATAAATAAAAAAAACATAACTCTTATTTTCCATTGAATATTATTTTAATTAAATTATTATAATGTTATTGGAAAAGTTTTGTTACATTGGTTATTCAAACTTCGAAGACGACCGCTCGGCCCTCGTAAAACTCAATAACTGTAATAAATTTTAAGTCAATAAAGATTCTCTTTTTCAGGGAAAATAACTTAGTAAATAAATAAATTAAGTACGTTTCTTGTCATAATAACATTTGTATAATAACGCAAATTAATTTATAAAACAATATTTCGTAATAATTAGCACAAATTAATAATATTTAGTAATAATTTTTTTATCATACATAATTCTCGAATACCTGTAATAATAATTTATGACTAACGAAGAGATTAACGTAAGACCAACACTTTATCTTCCTTACAATCTTGCTCTGAGACCCTTAGTAGTTAGTTGCTATATGGAGATAATTGTTCTAGTCATTGCATTCATGAATTTTATTTTATTAAGTTTTTTTTTTTTTACTTTAATCAAATGAGGAAAATACACTAAATTGGTTTTACTAAAACTGTACTCGTATTGAATAACAACATAACAAACTTTAGTTGAACGTCATACATCGTTGTATTGTTGGAACTAGGGATTGATACGTAATTATACAATAGTAATAGTATTAATCAAGAGGTATCAGGTGTGATGAACATTTTAAATGACGTAGATGAATTGTTAGATCGTAGAAAAGATTTGAATAATATTTTGGCTACGACAGCATCTTAATGACTACGGCCTTAATTAATGAAGATTCATTTATTCGTTTTAAGCAAAAATGAAAATGAAAAAGAAAATGTTATACATCTGAGGGCGCTAGGAAATTGCTGTCATGAAACGAACAACGATGATGCAAACTGTAAATAATAAATGATAGCTAATCACTCTAAAATACGGAAAAATGGCTTAGATTTTGAAAAAAAGGGGTTTTTGAAATGATTTATACTGATATAATTTATAAAGATACGAATAACATTACAACACAACAATCAATCTGATATAAAGTATATTAATTTGTCTTTCTACAAGATAATAACAATATATTAAAAACTACAACAATATTCAAATATTTTATCTATAGTATCTTTAACAGAACTGTTAGAATATAGTTGAAAGTTTGTATTTATTTCCAGTATTTATTTTTAAGAAAATATTTCATCAAAGAAATCGATGCAATAAAGTAGAGATCTTAAAATAGAACGCAATAAGTTTCTGTAAGTTTGTTGATATTAAGACGATACGGGAATTACTTTGTAGTATGCTTTTATAAGATGTTGCAGTAAACTGATAGTACGTAAATATTAACGAGTTAAATATTTAAATGGTATACGATGAAATACCTATGAAACGTTAACGTATGTTAATGTAGACAATATGTCAACTGTATTTAATATTAAATACTGTATTTAATATTAGTTTTCTTGTGGTTAATTTTAGTTATACGACGATTGTTCATATAAAATTATAATTTAAAGTTAAATTGTCAAACAACACTGCACTATATGTAATATTATAATTAGATTTTCGTACATACAATAGAGATATATAATAAAAAATATAAAGGTGAGTCTAAACGGTATTACCAAAATTTATTACATTTTGGTCAAGAAACAAAATTTTAAAGAACATCTTTATTATAAAAATAAACTAATGTGCTCTTCTACAAAGTATCTGCTTAACGTATCTTTAGGAGATATAAAAATATACCAAGTACCTAAACATAAAATAAAATTACTACATGTCTCAAATAAAAAATCAGAATCAAAGGATTTTAGGACTGAATGAGATCAGGATTATTTTATTAAATAAATATTGAACAGAACTTGCCAAAAAATTCAAAGAAGTTATTTCAGAAAACTTATAATAATAATAATAATAATAATAAGTCTTTATTTCGAGCAACACAGGCACATTTTGTTTATAGTTATTTTACAAATTACAAATAAAAATTAATCACAATAAAAATAAAATTAATGATGTCACAAATTTAAATTTAAAAATTATCCTAATATACAATTAATCCAATTATAATAAAATAAATATTGTAAGCATTTCGAATGTCATTTACACTTTAAACTAAGTTACTAATGTACTAATAAAATGCTAATAAACAAGGTTGTCTATGTAACCTTATTTTAATAAATAAATATCTAATTGAAATTAATAATACTTATGTTAAACGAAGTTGAAAGTTAAGATTTTTAATTGAGTTTATCTGGTGTTTTATTTGAGCACATTACAAACATTTTTAAGGAGGTGCAAACACAAATACAATTTGGTATTCGTTCCTTATTTTCCAAACAAATACTATATTAACAAAATGTCATTGTTCAAAATTTAAACACCTGCTAATATAATCAAGGTAGTATATTTACTGGCAATGGCCAATGTACACATTTTTCGTTGAAGTACACAAAACAAAATAAATTTCTCAATTTTATATCCTTATTTTAAATTAAGTTTCACGAAGTTAATTAGCGCGTTCAAATGAAACATTTTAAGATTCTTTCATTCTACAGAACCGAAAAATATTTAGTACAAATATTTTTCTCTATTACTTTTTTTTATTTCTCTTGTTGAAACAAAATGGCATACTGGCAACATAAATTAGAAATCTCCAATTACATAACTCGAGTAAGTGAATAATATTTGTATATTAAAAACGAGATTATTCAATAAATATTTTCGCATCTCTCACAGACAGGATATCAAACAACAATTAAACCTCATACAAAGTATTAGTTTCCATACAACAGAAACTTCGTGATTGTTCATTGCAACATTGTTGTGTATTGTTGGAACTACTGAGTGATAGGTATTTTGCAACTTTTCCACTCTGTATATATGTGTCCATTGTATATTCTATTTCTATTAAAAGTTTTCTCTTTTTGTTCCATTATAGGTATTGAAAGATTTGTTTTTTTTTTTACTTTTAAATCGATATTACTAATATTTAGGTAAATATATGCTCACAGCTGTATTTGCCGGACACCCAATTTTATTCACAAAAAACACAAAAAAAGATATCGAATTTATGGTTTGTTCACTCGAGTGCAAGGAGAGAATCAAAAACCTTTTAGTCTTTTAAGCCTAGATCGATAAGAGATTGAACGTAACGGAGAATTAATTTAGAGGCCTGATTTAAAATCAGAAATGTTATTAAATTAATCGAATTGACATATATAATTTTGTAATTTAAGGTTCATATTTTTCTAACTAAATTTGAAAAGGGTCTAAAATTTAAATACTTTTCTGAACTACCAAAATTATCGTAAGCAAATAGTTTTTTTTATACCAAAATAAATGTCAACAGCCGTAAAGTTTTTCAAACATAAGATTTTGTTAAAACTTTTTTACGGTGTTATGAATGAGGCGTTGGATTATTGCATGTTTATTTACATTCCAGGTATTCCCTTTGTCAGTCATAAATGTCATTAGTCAATTTAACTAGTTTTTTCATATTATTACTCTATGTACTAAAATAATTATTTCAAATATATTTTAAGTGAGCGGGTAGAAACATGCAACCTACATTTCAGGTCATAGTTTTGGATAGTAATGGGCTCAGTAAATACATACATATTACCTACTATCAGAAGAAGGGAACGCTCAGGCACAAGCAATTTTTTCAAAAGCCTTTGTAAAATGTGAAATATACTATTAAATTGGGTTTATTTACATACTAAAATTGACGTTAGGCTTTCACTATGTGTAATGGTGGGGTACTTTTGAATGACACAGTTTAGATAATTTGGAACAGGCAGTTCAATCACTTTTGTCAATATGGTATTAAGTGGCAATTGCAGCATTTTAACTCTGTTTTTCAAGTTCTTTAATTGATACGTAAAGATTCTTTATAATATTGTTTTTAAAAAGATTGAGAATTGGTATTACAGTTTTTGTATAACTTATTGAATCGGATTGTATAGGTACTATTTTAAATATTTTGGTTTTATTAAAAAAAAACCACGTTATACAATATTTCAATATTTGTTATTTGTTTACATTTCATATTTTATAATAATAATCAATACAACTTTGTTGCCTTAATTTATATGTGGAGATGTTTGTTCAAGTCAGTTAAGGAATCATGGAAGAGTTAGGTTTTATTTAATTTGCTTTTTTATTTTCTAATAAGGTCAAAGCTTACAAGAAAAATATACAAAATAAATATTTATTGTACTCGTATTTACTTACATCCAAACAAACAACATTTGAACGTCATTTAATAAGGTTTCGTCTAACAGAAACGTCTAGATTCAACACTGAGTAGTAACATTGTTATGTTCCTTGTTGGAGCCTGTGATTGATACGTATCTTGCAACAAGATAAATATCTTGTGTGTTGAAGCTATTCTGATATATTTATAATTGTTACAGTTTTTTAAAGTCTTTGTTGTTCTATACATTACAGTAAGCTATCATTATTAAAAAGACTGCAATACTATTAACAAGGTTAGATAAACATTTTAAGTGATATAGACAAATTATTAGACCTCAGAAAAGATTTGGATAACATTTCATCTTATTAACATAACTTCTTGATGACTTGAGTGGTAATTATTGAATATTCATTTATTTAGTTTAAAACACAAAAAAAAAATGAAAAAGATAATGTTATTCACCTGATAGAGCTAGGAAATTACAGCCATGAAAAAGATTAGGTGAACAACATTGACACACACGGTAAATAATAAATGATACTTAATGATTCTAAAATATTTCTTAATTATTAATATTTCAACAAAACAATCCAATAAAATATAATCTGTATTTATTTTCCAATCTAAAAGACAATAACCAAACGTGAAACTACTAGTGCAAACTAATTTTCTTTCAAACCTTTGTATTTATTAAAATTATTTTCGTTCTTGCACCCTTAACAAAACTGTTAGAATGTAGTTGAAAGTTTGTATTTATTTCTCCGTTTACTTATTTAAAAAAAATATTTTATGAAAGAAACGGGTGCAATAAAGTGGAATTCTTAAAACAGAATGCGGAAAAGTTTCTGTAAGTTTGCTATGCTATGTTCTTGTAAGTTTTCCAGTAAACTGATAGTAGGTAATTGAGTAGATTAATGAGTTAATGTTTGAAATGGTGTACGATAGGGATATTTTATTAAAATACATATATGACATATATATTTAACAATAATTAAAACACTTTCTATACGGTTCACTGTTGTTATTAGACAATTGTTTTTATGAAATAATACTTCAATTTAAATTGTCGAACTTTACTACACATGTGTCACTAAGGTAAGGTCTTCGTACTTAGATATATATCATGAAAATATAATACCCATGAAACATATTGCATTTAAAAACGAATGTGCTCTTTAACAAAGTAACTGCATAAAGTCTCTCTAGGAGATGTAAAATTATATATTGAGTATAAGTAAAACTTAATCACTACATGACTTGAATACAAAATCAGAATCAAAAGCTAAAAGCTTTGACTGGACTGAATGAGTTCAGGATTATTGTATTGAATAAATATTGAACCTACTCACCTACTGTAAAAATACGTTTATAGAAACTGGGATATGCTCATAAGGAGTAAAAATCGAGTATATACACAATATTTCAAACTAACACGGTCACTAAAATAAGATACCAGTAGTTTTAGTAATTAATTTAACAGTAAATAATTAGTAAGTTTAGTTATTTCAGAAAACTTTAAGAATAAAAAAAAAATTACAAATTTAAATATAAAATTAGATATTTTTATTAATAAAGAAACGTCTATTTAAAAAAGAAATAATGTATATGTAAGTACAAAGGTTGAATCAATAAACCAATGTATAAGAAAAGTGTTTCGCATGACTTCAAAGACTTAAGTGGACTCTCATTGTAGGTACAAAGTTGAAATTTGATTAAGTTTATGCTATGTTATCTAGTGTTTTATTTGAGCATACGAACTTAGTTCTAAAAGAACTTTACAAAGAAATACAATTTTATTTTGTTCCTTATTTTCATGATTAATTGAATAATAATATTATTTTACTTACTTGATTTTCTTAAAAGTAAGATTTTTTTAACTATTATATAAAGAGTATGTTAACTAACTACCATTATTCAAAATCTAAACATTTATGAAAATAGTCAAGGAAATATATTGTTATTCAATTAGCTAATGTACACATTTTTCGATAAAGTACAGAATACAAAACTAAAGGTCAAAATTAATTTATTTATTTTATTTCCTTATCTTAGGTCAGGTTTCACGTAGGTAGACCATTTAAATAAAACATTTTTATGATTCTTTTATTTTACGTAACCAAAAAGTATTGCGTTCATATATTTTTTCTGTTATTTTGTTTTCAATTTTTCTTGTCGAAACACAAGTGCAAGCTCGCAACATAAATTGCACATCTCCAAAAACATAACTCGTGTAAGCCAAATATATTTCTATATAAAAATCTGAATTATTCAGTAAAATTGTTCCCATCTCTCAGAAACAATATAGCAAACAACTAATCAACTTCATACAAAGTGTTAGTTTTCATACAACAGAAACTTCGTGATTGTTCATTGCAACATTGTGGTGTGTACGAGTATTGTTGGAATTACTGAGTGATAGGTATTTTGTAACTTTTCCATTTGTTTGTGTCTATTTTGATATGTCTATTCTATTTTGGTAAAATATTTTTCCCTTTGTCATTACATAATATTGTTATTACATAGCCACCGTTCGGAGCCTTGATTGTAAATTCGTCAATAGTGCCAGTAGTTACAGTTTGATCCGAACATTGAAATAATATTAATGTCATAAAAACTTGTGTCTGGTATTTGGGTGTTGTTTACAGATTTCTTATGTATCTATTTAAATACATAAAAAAATAAATAAAAAAAAATGTCTTTAAATAAAGACAATAGTGTTTTGTCAGGTCATTAGCTTTGTTTCGTGTTTGCTGAACAAATCAAAAATTCGTTAATGTTTATTTTTATTGTCGAATATCTTAGCAATCATAATTGCAATTCCAAAATCATAATAAAGATAGTATAGAAAAAGATAGAACCTTTTTTATATTTGTCGAAAAATTTGCTTACGTAAGTTACAATATATAATTATTGTTTGTATGATCGTTCGAATGGAAGGAGAGAACCAAAAACCATTTAAGACTAAAATAGTCTTGCTGATGCCAGGATAATCGCTTAAAATGATGTATTAAACCCAGTTCCTTTTGCTTGATAAAAAAATAGATCGATAAGTGCTCGAACGTGACAGAGAATGAATTTCGAGATGGCACTTGAAATCGGGTATCATAATAAATTAGATCGAATTTGAATTAAAGACATAAAAAAGAAAGACG
Source organism: Napeogenes inachia (assembly GCA_959347355.1). Classification (NCBI taxonomy): domain Eukaryota; kingdom Metazoa; phylum Arthropoda; class Insecta; order Lepidoptera; family Nymphalidae; genus Napeogenes; species Napeogenes inachia. The sequence continues at coordinate 15,866,492 of OY365793.1, read as the reverse complement.
TTACTAAAATAATTAAATAATAATAACCAATAAGTTTATTTCATCTAAAGTGTCTATGGGTTTATCAGACATGACATCATTTTAATGTAAGGTTGTGTTATAACGTTTTTACTAGGAACGTTTCAAATACCATACATAACATACTAGGACGAACATACATATTAGGACGATTAGAGGAACTTGTCACAAATACCATACGTTTGAAATTGAAATAATGCGAGCGAGAATTTAAATTTTACTTATAAATATGACTTCAAAAAATGCTTACAATGAAAGCCATAGTTAATAACGTCACATGTATGTACAATACCCGGCAATAAATATTGCACATCGACCTTTGTTAAGAGACAATCGGCTAATTTCGGCTTCGTAGAGCGTTATCACTGTCGCACGAAATACAAACAGTCCGGTATCTATTAAGAGTTGTAAAACAAGTATAATTTGCTCGTATAATTATACAAGTATAATCTTTTGATAATTATTTTTAATTTTTTGGATAAAAAACACATTTTTTTTCTATCAGTAGTGGTTTTAAGTTAAAGGATAAATATAATAAAAAAAAATGCTTACATAATATGTTACATAATATAAGCATGTTTTTTACGTAAAAAAATATTTAAGAAAAAAATAACTTATTATTTATCATTATAAAATAAGAATTATAATTCTTACTATTATTATTATTTAATAATAAAACTGTCATAGTTTTCGATTATGAAAACTGTCATAGTTTCGGTTACGAAAACTGTCATTGTTTTCGATTACGAAAAATGCCATAGTTTTAGATGTTAAAAACTGCCATAGATTTCGATGTCGAAAACTGCCACAGTTTTCGGTTACGAAAACTGTCATAGTTTTCGATTACGAAAACTAGCATAGTATTCGATTACGAAAACTGCCATAGTTTTCGATGTCGAAAACTGTCATAGTTTTCGATTACGAAAACTGTCATAGAATTCGCTTACGAAAACTGTCATAGTTTTCGTTTACGAAAACTGCCATAGTTTTCGAATACTAAAACTGTCATAATTTTCGATTACGGAAACTGTCATAGTTTTCGGTTACGAAAACTGCCATAGTTTTTGATTACGAAAACCGTCATAGTTTTCGATAACGAAAACTGTCATTGTTTTCGATTAAGAAAACTGCCATAGTTTTCGATTACGAAAACTGTCACAGTTTTTGATTACGAAAACTGTCATAGTTTTCGTTTAAGAAAACTGTCATAGAATTCGCTTACGAAAACTGTCATAATTTTCGATTACGGAAACTGTCATAGTTTTCGGTAACGAAAACTGCCATAGTTTTCGGTTACGAAAACTGTCATAGTTTTCGATTACGAAAACTGCCATAGTTTTCGATGTCGAAAACTGCCATAGTTCTCGATGTCAAAAACTGTCATAGTTATCGATTGTACATAATGTGGTACATAATGTAAGCATGTTTTTTTACGTAAAAATTTTATTATTTTGGAAAAAAATAACTGTTATTATTTATTATTATAAAATTAGAATTATTACTATTATTATATAATAATGAAATCTTTGTTTTAATTTGAGATAATAATATTTATTATTAAAAATAGGTTTTAAAATTTCTTAATAAATCTAACTTCTGCATAAATATATAAATAATATTTATATAAGATTAGTTTCTTTATCGACATAAAATAGATGAACAAATATAAATAATTAATAATATAAGTACGTCAATATCCTAGAACTTGGGACAAACAATTGCAAATAGAAGCATTGATGCTTGTACGAAGATTCTCTACGTACCATTTATGAGTTAAACGTAACGTACGAATACGCATTCGTGTAAATAGCTAAAACTATAGTTTTGCCCATCAAATTAACAATAGATTCTAGCAATCTCTAATACTCACGTATTTTATAACTATATATTTAACAAAAAGGCAACAATAATTAAAAAAGTAAAAAACACGACAATATTTCGCTTGTTAAAGGGCTTCACTTGGAAACCTGGATTAAAAGTTAATTAAAACTGAGTCATTTATATTTTAAGTGATGATAAACTACTAAACGCAACTTTAATGTTATACTATGAAAACACAATTTCTTTTATCATTTTTAAATAGGTAACCAACGAGGAGTAGACGTGCCGGGCTTTTAATATATAGGCTTTAACTAAAGGTATTAAGGGTTACATTGCCGTTTCAAAGTTTGTTAAAAGTTGTTTGTTTATTGGCTGGGTAATTAGCTGTGAGAATGTAATCAAGTGGATATTTATTTATGGATTGGTAGTTATCTAAACTCTAGTTACATTTAACAGTAGATATTTACTTCATATTGAAAACTATTAGACTGAAAATTGTTTGTTGTGTGTGTGTGTTGTTATATATTTATGAAACTGTTAACTGTTTCAAAATATTGTATTAAACTTTTAAAACAAGTTCTGTTTCAAAACGGTTTTGAATTTTCTAATATGAAAGTTCAATTTATATGTATTTAACGCAGAAGATTGTTTTGGTCTGTACGTGAAAATCTTAGAAGCCTTCCTTCTAAAAGCATGATTGATTCTGTTTGTTTCGAGGTTCAAAGAGCAGTTCTGAACAGGTGTTCCGAATGTGTAATGTTCTGGTATAGGCTATAGACCACGCACATTCGTGCAACAGCTGGTAAAAATATGAAAACAATATATAGAGCTCTTAAAAATAATGACAACGGGAATTGTTATATTTTATAATCGGTATTTTAAATATTTATTATTACATCTATCTCTTTACCGATATTTTTTTTAAATAACACATTTGTCATTCAAACTTCCAAAACAAATGTTTTTTATTTATTTAAAATTAATAAAAAAAACATGTAGCCTACATTAGAAATAAAACTTTAGAAGAGCACCGATTATATGCTCTCCTATAGTTAGTAAATAAATCTATTATTATCATCTAACTATAGGTACTATATACTATACTACTATATACTATAACACTATATTTATAAAATCGTTTTTCTCGAATGACTATGGGTGTGGCTTGTCTCGAACTGTGGGTGGCTTGATGTGGTTTCTGCGACGCTGGCGAGGTACGGGCAGGTGGTTGTTAAATAAGGCATGCTTGACATGCTGCAGCTCGCCCTCTAGGTGTTCAGCGTCACAGATGTGTTGTGCTCTCTGAAACAAAGATTTGCCAACGGTAGCTAACTGGCTAGGGTGGTGGTGTGATTTACCATTGAGGTATCTTTTTGTATGTTTGGGTTTCCTATAAACAGTGTGTCCTAATGTATAATCAGGATTCTTGATAAAAAGAATATCAAGTAAAGTTAAAGTATTATTTCACTGCAATTCCATTGTAAATTGCATTTTATTGTTAAAGCAGATGTTTGATTCATAGGTAGTATTGTGAAGGTGTCATGTACGTACCGTTTAAAGATCTTCGGCATAACCGGTGCTGAGGACAGGACCCTCACCTTGAAGTGCTAAATGTAGATATCGGCAACAACGGGTGTCAACGGCAACAACAAGCTAGATGTTTAGCAATGCTTTAGTAATTCTGCATATTCTACAGGCATGTTGTTATCTTCCAGCTTTCTCTTGACAATTTCAATGCAGTCAATCACTGGAAGGCTGGTAAATAGTGATTGTACAGTCAGTCAGTATCCTAGCAACGTGTTTAGTCAGTTTATATGGTAGTAATTCAATCTGGCTGACAATGGAACGTAGTGGGACATTCTGTTTATGTATTTTGGGTAACCCATATAATATAAATATAAAATTCCATGTGACCACATTGTAAGACCTTAAGATACTGTTAGTGCTTTTTATGTGAATCCTGAACTGTACGCCTGTAGAACCTTAGAAACTGTTGGAGGTAGATGACTAATTAACTGACTTCCTGACAGACACCTCCATCTCGTCCTACCGTGAACACGATTGCTGCAAAGCATTCGAAACGTCGGGTTAAATATTAAATTTATATTTAAGCGAGTTAAATCCGTGAAAATAGTTTTATTTCAATGTTTAGTACTCGTGAAAGGGTTAGAAAATCATTATATTTTATTTTATTGTTTTATATTTTTAATAATAATACGATATACACAGTAAAAGGCAGTAGACGGAACTCATATATATCACTATCTCACTCTTAAACACTCAAGTACATATAGATGGATATACATAATTAAAGTACATACTGTAGACTTTCAATACGTCCGGCAAGGAGAAATAACTTTTAAAACTGTCCGGCTAACACAGATATTTTTTTTTATACTTCTCCGAATAACAAAAAACAAATAATTATTTTCCTCTTCACGTGACTCAGATAAATAACTTTGTTGATAATCAGCAGATATAGAAGATATAAGATGCTATAGAAGTATTATTAGCTGTGTTTTCAGTAGACAATTTTCTTTCTAAAACATAGTTTTACTGGTCAAGGAAAACTATGTAAAATAGTTAGTTTTACTGGTAAAGTAAAAGTATTGTGTGTTGAATGAGGAAATGGTAACCATGCTACATTTTGTTTTTCATCAGGTATATTTACATTGACACCTTTACTTCTGTACTTCGGTTTAATATTAACTTGCACAGCTTAGTCACTTGGTAATTTATCTTAAATATGCGAAAAGCAAGGCTCTGCCTTGTGATCACATTTAACATTGTCTTGGCTGATTAATATCACAGACCTTTGTATAGGCAGTACTAGGACTTACTTACTATATCACTTCTTTATAAAAGTCACCAATTTTTTTAAACACTACTTTTGATAGCTAACTCTGAAAAGGCATCATTAACCGATGTCAAACTTTGCCTTTTGACTACGCAAATTCTCATTCTATCAGCTGTGTGTTTGCCACAAAAATATATGAGGAACAACTCCTTTCTTCAAACTTAGGTTACATTTTTCTCCTTGTTGTTTCGTTATACATATTATATTCAATATTATTAGCTGTATCTTCCTTAACCTGAAATAAATTGACAACCATAAAAATTTCGTAAAACCAAAAAAAAAGAATACGGTTTTTATAGAAAGTTATACTGAACTTTTGTAAACTAGGTTAGGTTAATTTAAACTCAAATTTTATATTGTTCAATAGCTAATGCAGCATACTATAAATTTAAACTATTAAATGAAACTTATTATAAATAAATTATACTTAAGTTAAATTGATCTTCACAACAATATTAACACAATTTAAGACATATATTATCCCTTTTAATTACCATAGACAATTGTGTTTTATATTCGCATCTCTTGGAATATAAAAAACATTTTGTAGGGTGTTTTTCTAAAACTATTGTAGTACCGGTACTATACATTACTTGTAAGATGGTTTTTATCTTCTTCCATGACTTGTAAAGCACTTAAAACTTAAAATATGTATGAAGTAAATAAAAAGTTCGTAGTAAACATTGACTGGACGTGTCATTTGACGTCACGCCCCTGCGTTGCGTTGCGCTGCGTTGCGCGCGCAAAATGACGGCGTTTGAACGGCTCAAATTTAATCAAGGTTTTAATTTTCACATTTTCACAAAAACTATAATCTTTTCAAGCCTATTTATATTTTTTTCTACGATATAGAGAGGTAAATGATTAATTTACGTCAAAAAATAAACATGAATATTAAATAAAGGACTACTAAGCAATTTAATAAAATACAAAAAATAATAATGATAGAAATGAAAATATCTCGCTTGCGCTCTATAAGAGAGAGAAAGATAGCAAAACATGTCAACGTGCCAACTTTTGGTAAGAATTTTTACCGTCTAGACCCCTTTCACAACGCGCAATAAGGAACTACGTTCAAAAAAAGCTTAGTTTTTTCATAATATAAAAGGTATAAGGTCGGAGAATATGGGAGAATAAATTGCAAATAGAGGCACTAAAATTAAAAATAGTAATTAACAATTTTTAATTTCGAGTACTTATGTATTTTATAAAAATATATAATTTAATAATATATTTCGTTTACAAAAGGGCTTCACTTGGAAACCTGGATTAAAAGTTAATTAAAACAGAGGCGTCTCTATTTTTAATGATCTCAACCTACTATTCTCAACTTTACTGTTATACAATTAAAATATAATTTTCTTTAACTTTTGTGAAACAGAGAACCAATGAGGTGTCACGTGCCGGGATTTTAATAGGTAGGCTAACGGAAGGTATTAGGGATTATATTGCCTTGTCAAAGTTTGTTATGAGTTGTCTGTTTGTTGGCTGGGTAATTAGCTGTGCGAATGTAATCAGGTTGATATTTACCTATGGATTAATAGTTATCTAAACTGTATACTTTTATTAAGCTGGTAATATCTACTACATATTATGTATGTATATTTTCACAAAATTGTTGAATAGGTAATTTTTTTATTTAATGTTTAATTAATTGGATAGAAAAGTAATTGTTATTTTTGATAAATTATGGTATATTATAAAATTAAAGCAATCTTTTATTTCAACCCTAGAAATTCCCTAGAAAAGGGGAAGGGGTCATATGAGACTCTGACTTCGGCTCAGGAGGTTGTCGGTCCGGAGGAATGCGATGGAAGGAAAGGGGGAATTAAAGTATATTGATTAAAGTTTTCATATTAAGCTATCTATTGCAAAACGGTATTGAATTTACTAGTATGAAAGTTTTAGTGCTACCATTTTATATGTTTACATTAAAATGCTGAAGTATTTTTGTTTTGTTCATGATAAGAAGTCGCCATTTAAAAAAACACTTGAGTTTTACAATTCATTACAAGTCCTTGATACTTTGACTTTTAATACACTTATATTGGAACTAACCTGCACTATCGTCAGACATCAGCACACAGGCTAACCAAGAAGAAGGGAAACAGCGATACATCAATTACAGTTACCAGGTAAAGTCTTACCACACCAGAGTAATACCAACTACACTAACGAACTCCAACGAAACTAATTACCGTCAAGAGACCTTACCGAACGACTTAGATTATATAAGTCTGCCGTCTCAACCCCGCTCCATGATCTAGACTGTGGCAGACATGTCAATTAACTAACTTCGTGTTAGTCAATGTCACGTGATGAGTGCCGCGTGTCGTTTAGTATCCGTACTAATGACTGTCTCTGAAATATACTTATATAATAAAGTATAATAAAACTTTTGATTATTGTTAGTAAAAAGTACAACTCTATCACCTTTAAGTGTAGCAAATAATTTTATTTTATATAATACGAAAGAAAAACATTTGAAATTACATAGTAATAATAATAAAAATATTATGAAAATTAAGTCTAATTTGATTATTTTTATTATCAATTTGATTTAATTGTAGTGAGTATTTTTTTTATAAAAATAATCTTGAACATTTTTTTGGTAATGTTATAATAATTTTGTAAAGTTTTCTTATTTTGGTTTATTGAAACTTTGAAGAGGGCAACTCTACCCAAGTAAAGCTGTAATAAATTTAAGATCAATAAAGATTCTCCTTAAAAAAGAAACAATACTTGTGAAATAAATAAAAAAAATTATATAATAAAATACATTGTGTATTAACATAAATTGAATTTATAATAGAATATTTCATAATCATTAATCCTAAATACATATCAATAGTTATATTTATAAAATCTACACCAATTACAAGTTTATATTTAATATTTTAGTCGGTAATGTCAGGCCAAAAAATAGTTGACCAAATTTAAATTTTCCATACGTAATGTTTGTTTGTACATTAAAATTGTACAAAGTATCTGAAGACTTTTGAATCCCAAAAAAGCTTTTTTTATCTGTATTCGAAAAAGTTAGTGTGTGGGTCTTGGTAAGTAAGTAACCACGCCCATGCTTACGGTCTCTTGCAAAATCAGAACATGTCGAAGAGCTTTGCTGACCTTAATGAAGGAATTTATGCAGTTGACTTAATATATATGTATCGAAGAAAGAAGCTCCAGCGCCAGCAATTCCTTTTGAGTTCCCAATAATACTTCATTATATTCCCTGGATTATCTCCTGGCATAGCAATCACTCAATAACATGAAGTTGTCCTGCCATTCCAATAACAGGTCTTAGTACTAACTAGTTTCTTTCATTTCAAGAGAATTATTTATTGATCATTAACTATCTAAACATTTTCATTTACAATTTAGATAGTAAATATGACAAGTAACACTAAAACGTTTGCATTAGCAATACACAATCGCATAGTAAAAAGTCAATACAATTACTTTTTTTCGCAGTTAGGTACATAGTAAACTTGAAGTAAATTTTAAGTAACAACAATCATTGGAGGATTCGTGGAAGATCACTTCGCTATTCAAGCAATTTACTTCTTCTCTTTATCGGACTGATTTTCAATCTAAAATATTTACATTCACTTGGGAATGAATTGCAGGATGCAGTTAGAAAAATGTCTTCACTCGTCCTTAAACGTCGTGTTATAGAGATTTTTCTATACGACAGCGAACTTTTTATGTAGAGAAATATTATATTTTACATATCTGTATTATTTATAACATAGTATGGTTACTATATACATGTATGTTCATTATATTTACTATGTATGTATTTAAATTATTATTTTATAAGTATTTGTTTTCTACAGTACATTTATATGTTTTTTCTTAACGTAGATAAATATAAATATTTTTCCATTTCAGTCCTTCAGTCATACTTCAATTTCACGAGCAATTCTACACTATTCTATTCTATTCTACTTTTATTTATTTTTTATGTTTATGTCTATGCTGTTAGCTCTGTCGGCTATTACAGCGTCACCGGGGAAGCGGGAAATCTGTAATAAAGATGAAAATGCATCTATTTCTTTCATTCTAATGGTCCTAGAAAACATATTCGTTATAGGCCAAACACTGATTATTTATAATTTTATGTACAATTTAATTGAATCTGTCACTAGATCGTTTTTTTAAGCACTTTTAAGGAACTTCCGTTCAATTTCGATGTAAACGCACCTCGTCTGAAGTTATCAGGGCAATAAGTTTTTTGAAGTGAAACTTCTTTATCGGGGTTGGAAAAAAATTTAGTGTAACATTTTTTCGTTTCGTGTGTCATTTTTCCGTTACGCGCCAGCTTTTTTCGTATAGCTTCATCTCTTTTACACCATGTTGCTACGGAAATACTAAATAATCAAAATGACAAGTATGTGGATTACAGAACACAATTTACATTAACCAAAAATAAAATTATCGGATTAGAGTTTTATAATTAAATAATGAATTGTAATTACATACTGGACAATACGATTTTATGGACTTGCTAATGAAACTAATAAATAAATTCAAGATTATAACATGAAGAAGAAATTATGAAATATAATTTATAATATTTTTAAAATACATTGATTGTCTAAAATAGAAGAAGTAAGAATGAAAAGAGATACGAGTTTTGGCTGAGAAATGGAGCATTGGGGTCCTGATCTTTTCAAGGTCTGTTTTGCTATATCTAGAACGAACAACAACTCGAAACAGTAGAAACCATGATGAAGAATAATTTTATTTGTGATATAGTGACGATCCAACATGTTAAGAAGCCTAAAGTTATTATTTTTAAAGTGAATTGTGTACATTTGTCTATTTTTGACGTGACAACGTCTTAAATTAGGTTAAGCTGGGAGTCACTTATGAAAAAGTGTAACGCCCGGTAACGTAACGATGAGTCACACACACATAGAATGCCTTGCGTCTCTCTCCCACTCAAATTGATTTGTCATTTTCAAATTGATTCTTTAAAATTACAAATATTAAGAAAAAGTGGCAGATATAAGAAAACTTGATTTAAAATGTGTTGAGCAAGAATTTTAACATCTAATTTAAGTAAATGTTTTAATTTTCAACTTCATTATTTACAATTACAAATTTTAATTAATTTCAAATTTATTTAGCAAAAATTTGAACCTTCGATTTGAATAAGTGTTTTGATTTTCAAATTAATTCTTTAAAATTAAAAATATTAAAATATATAAAATCAGAAGTGACGTCAAATAACATTATCTGTACTTATTATTATTTAATATGTAGGCCAGTACATGTGACCATACTTGGTAGACACAATTGGAAATAGTATTTTTTTATAACTGAAAAAAATAAATATATAAAATACTGGTAGCAAACAATAACTTCAATGATCGATATCTCCGCAACTAATTGATGTATCGAAAAAGTCTGTAAATAAATTTTGTAAAAAATAATAACATCAATAATATAATATTAAATTAATAATATATAAAATGATTTTACGTGACAACGTCTTCATCGTCCTATCCTCAACAAAATCACTCAAATTATTAAAATATTGTGCAATTTAATAATATTCATATCAATAAATATTCTACCGAGAAAAAGACGTGGTCACGTAAATCTTCGCCCGTAAAACCGACTTTACAGGCAACCATATTTTTTTATGATTCTTTAATTTTAAGAAAACTAAAAATATTTTGTACAAATATTTTTCCCTGTTATTTTGTTGTCTCTGAATTTATAAATAATATAAAGTATAAATTTCAAAATTATTGAAATGTAATAGTTTCCGATTGATTTCTTTGTATTTACCCAATTACCTACCTATCTGAATGCTAAATTTGAATCTGAATGCTTTCTGAGTTATCTGGAATTAATATATAATTTTATATCAGTCAGTATCTAAAATTTAAAATACATATTTAGTCTCAATACATAAGTTAGATTTGACATGTTTATGTGAATTAGTTTTTGAGTTATAAGACAGTCAAAAGTATCTGCAAAAGATTTGTATAATATTACACACGGTGATCCTATTCTGTTAGCTTGGACTTGGCTTGACACGCTACCGCATGTCTAGATTTATTAATAAAATTATCACATAAAAAAATCTAAAAGTTAAATAAATACTCAATGGTCTCACTACGAATTTCAATAGTCCGATCTACAGAAGAGCTCACGTTTATATTTAAGTTCCTTATTTTTTTATATTTTAAATTGTTCATAAGTACCAAAGAACTACTGTGTTCAGCATTCACCCTGCAGAACGAACTAGCCACTCGCTGATCAAAATTAAAATGCACTTCATGATTCTCAACAAATATTATACGAATTTCATTTATTTTCATAAAGAGCTTAATTTAATTTTTTTTTCGTTTGCTCATAACTGTATATTAATTATTAAAAAAGTAAATAAGGTATCATATCAAAAAGAATAACACTAAAGAAAAAGAATAAGTTTAAAATAACGTAACGTGTCAATATGTAATAGTATGAAAGAGAATTCAAATTTATATAAAATAGCTGACGTTAGTCAAGGTGCGATTTATTAGCGCTTTCATTGAACGAAATGAAAGCCGTAGCTAATGGAGTCGCATGTATGTATATCTTTACATTGACTTTATTTAAGGGTCTCTAAGTATTCAATTTTTTTTTATTGACTGATTGTAATTAGATGACTAAGAATTTAATTGAATGCCAAAGCAACTTATACAATAATTAAATTTTTATATTTTACATTTAGTAAAAATCAACGTTTAAGACGGCCGTTAAAATACTGTATGTTTATTTAGTACAGAAACGTAAATACTATTTTATGGTTATATTTATAATAATACGAGTGTACTCAAGTGTGGGTTTAAGTTAACTACTGTCGGTAATAAAGTTACATACATTTATTGGGACTTAAAAGCTATATACAGTATTTTAGAGTGTACTCTTTTAAGGGTATTCTTTAAGTTACATTTTAATTTAATATATTATAGTAATTTATTATTATGAAAACTAAATAACAAAATAAATAATGTACCTTAATTATGCACATACGTTATTAATTATTACTGTCTTATGTTAAAAACTTTTTGACAAAAATTATAACAAATTTTCGTTAAGTTAATTAATTGTCACATTAAATAAAACCATCACATTTAAAAATAATCTATTATAAATATTCTGTAATAATCATATTACGGCCAGAATATTTTTATTTATTTTAATAAACTTTATGTATGTTGTTTTAAAAAAAAAAATCTTTGCAGACGAAAATCTCACAGTTATAAACGATTACAATATCTATCTATTCGAAGGTATTAAGGAAATTAATTCGGTTTCTCAGTCAGTCCAAGAAAACGGTACTTAAGTAAAGATGTTCCTCAATAAATTTCAGTCTCCTGCATAAATGTTCCTAATCGTTTCCTCTTCTTTCGTACTCGTAGGGAATTTAAGACATTGGTCTTAAATTCCCTAAATAAGCCATAGGGCTTATTTATTGTATTCATTGTCGCATTCGATGGCTTTATGTAAATTCAATATATATGCATAAATTTCATATGTATACATTACTATGTATACAGTGTTTATATATGTGGGAGTATACTACTGTATACTCCCACATATATAAACACTCGTGTTGAAGACAATTTATGGCACTGTAGACAAAACCTTTAAATATAACATAGAAACATAATAAACATTGCAATGTAAATATGTATTTTTTTTAACAAATAATAGAAAATAAATGTTTTTTTTTTTAAGTTGAATTAATAGTCTAAGAGCCCACGATACTAAACCTAGTTCGATAAGATTACCAAATGATGTATATAATTATTTACGTCATTAATGTGGGACACGAAATGGCGATGGTATAATGCTAAAAATTCTGCTAACGCCATAAAACAAATTAAAACTAAACCGGTTTTTGTTTGATACGACTCCCGAACTTTGTTTGTTTACGCGATTGAATACGTGTGCTACTGTAAAACGTGCCAAAAGTTATAATTAAATAAAAAAAAACATTTATTACATATAAACATTATAGAAAATCTCATATCTATGGATAAATCACAAGAAAAGGGTTGAACTTAGGCTTTTCGTTTCTTAATGCAGAATAATAAAATTTTATGGCGTTGCTTCTTATATCACGTTACCAAGATCTTTGCTTTGCAGCATCACCATTTCGAGTTCTCTCTTTAATGATCTGACTATATTACCAATATCACCAGGTAGTTTTATCGACATCTTAATAGATGAGCTTAAAATCCTGACAAATGTTTCTGTCTTTTCAGTTCATAACGTCATTGAAAAGATGCCACAACTGAAACTTAAATACTTTTTTTATAATTCACTCTTCGGTAAATAAAAAAAATGGACCTAAATTGATTATTGAGTGAATTGAATGAGGTCAAAATCAAAAGCTTTTAGGATTGAATGGGTTCCAATGATACCGGGATTATCGTGTTAAATCGTTTAGTATTGAACCGAGCTGGCTTTGTTTGAAAAAAGTAGGTCGAGAGAAGCTTGGACGAGCCTATACAGAATGAATTTTGAGTTAGTATTTGGAAATCGGCAGTAATGACGTCAAATTATACCATAGAAGGTACAGAAATGATTCAATATTTTGTCAAAGCTTTAGAAGAAGAACCTCATTTTACATTAATCAGCTAGTTAAGAGATACAAAAAATAGAAGATTTTTTCGACCAATATTAGGATATGCCTAGATTATTTATACCAGGAATGAAACATTACTAAGCGTTATTATTTATAAAAAGTTAATATACATAAACATTCCGAAACTCAGTAGCAATAAACCTATTCGAGGCAATTTACTTTTAAGATCGGCGTTTCGCATGACTGCTGAGAATCAAGTGGACCAATATAGAAGAAAATTTGTACGAGTTTCAATAACTTGAACGCTTTAGTATTAGAAAGATATCTTTTGATTCTCCATTTTTGCATCTGATTAATAGATTCAGCTTATGATATCATTTTTAGTATTGAGGTTTCTTATTAGATTAATTTATTTTTGTTTGACAGTCATGGCTATAAATTAATTACTTGAAATTTTAAAATTTTTAAACATGTATGGTATCTCAAGTTAAAAATCGATTTTGGATTCTTTATTAGAATTTTCTAGAAATGCCTAATAGGTTGCGCCACCAGCAAGATAAAGACCATCATATATAGAATGCAAAATTCATGGATCGGGTAGCAATATGGTAGAGATTAGTAGAGGGACGGAACAGTTTTCCAAAGGCGCGTTCGAATTTCTGCCCGTATCGATTTATGTATAATTCTATGTTGATTTATAATTTCTTGATATTGTGATTTTTTTTTATTTCGCAACCATTTAAATGGTATAAGAGGAAATGATTGTTATATATAATCTAATTTTAGTTTATATCATTATCTTAGAGATAGGATGTCCTTTATTAGACAAAGAAAACAAATCAAACGTAAATGTTAGTAAGTGAATTCAATCGCTTAGAAAATCTATTCCATTACCCTGGGGCTTAATAAATCACCTACAATCGTGAAGTGAAAGTAACTAGATATTGTATGTTTTATGCTCGACTTCATATGACCTTGAAAAGTTATTTGTGTCACAGTTACCTTTTTTATTAATTAAAATAATCCATCAGGGTAACAGTTATGTAACTATAATTACAATATATATTAACCAACAACACAAATGAGGATTGCCTTAACGGAGACAACATCATCATTAAGTTAACATCCTGTAAGCATTTTCTACTATTTTGTTCGTAGAAATGACACGAAGTCAAAACCTACTTTCATCACCCTTCACTTAATAACGATAACACGTCTGTAACTCCCCTTATGCTTAACTTGGTAATAAGCCTCATTGAAGTTAATGAGAATCACTGATCAAGGTTAATTCGTTTATTTTGGTAAACATTTTTAATGAAACTGTCGTCACCAAACATCACTTAAGACAGTAATGCTATATTTATCTTAGGATTTTTAATTATTAAATCGTGATATCCAAATAGAGCGTTATGTATTTGAATATTCCCACGAAAGCATTTAGTTTCGATGTAATTAAGAAAGTTAATTAACGGCCGAGTATACGCAAGATAGCATTATAGTGAAGTTCCCACGCTATCTAGACTTAAATATACGTTAGTAATCTGGGTGCTGAATCTTTATTTTAGATAGTGTTGGGTTTGTTTGTGTTGACGTCCATTGTCATTGAGTTATGTATGTATGTAACATATTGAATCAAAAATACAACTAGACTCATCGAGTAGTCTCAAATATGTTTTCTTATGTATCTATTAGAAATATATTTTATGTTTATGTTATACATTTTATGTATAATTTCGTAGCGGGCTTTTAATTTTTTTTTGAGTTTTATCCACGGATACGTCTCCCGTGTACTTTTCACATTTAGTCTGTATTTGTCAGATTAATTATTGAAATTTGAGATGAGCATGTTATCTGTAAAAGGAGTCTGTTAGTATAGATATCTTAAAAACTATATTATAGTAGTGAGTCCTTTTGCATAGTAATTATTATTATTTTTTTCTATTTATTATTTATTTATTTTAGATATATATCCATGCATACAATGTTATAATATAAAGTATTTAAGAATTTGATATATAATAAAGATTTTTTAATTATTCATATGATATTAGTAAATATTATTAAATTTAATTTTAAAGTATTATGAATAAATCTATACAAGACACATCTGTAGTTCGTAACCGGCCTAGTAGCTAGGGTGGGCAGACTTAGTTGAATTAATAGAACTACTTTTATCTTCTCGCTAATATAAAAGTCTAAATCTCTTTCATAGAAGCAGTTTCTTATATACACAACTCAATAGTTCAATATATACACAACTCATATCATCGTCAGTATATATAACTTATGTAAAGCAAAGGCTGTTTAAAGAAATGCTGGTAATAAATTGTAAGTCTTGTTATGATGTTCTGTTATCCGACAATTTGTTATCGTCGTAATATTTAAGTAGCGCAATAAGTTAGAAGAAACAAGCTTTGTTTTAAGTTATCTTTGAAGTACATAATAAAGTATGGTCAATGTGGGACAGATAGTACATAGGTTATGATATAATAATAGATTATAAATAGATATACAGTCTTCATTTTTTATTCAAGTTTTAATATTAAGTTATTATTAAAGTTTTAGTAATTCTAATTTTAAAGTCGTTTTACAGTCTGACGAAACTCATAAAGCTATAGACTCATTATCGTTACTAAAATACTCTGCTACTGATATTTTACTCGTATTAAAAGTAACTAGTGTAATTTCTTTGCCTGAACAGTTTTTCTCCCTGAACTGAACTTAATGATCTTGCTACTTTTCTTAGATTTTACTTTCTTAGCTAACGAGATTTTTATATACTTTTTAAATTTTAAGTATTAATCAAGAAATGACTTAAGTATAAGTAAGCTATCTAGAATTTTTTTACTTGAGTTTAGAAAATATTTATTATTCATATTTCTTTATTAATATTCGCATTTGTAGAGACCCTTAGTGATGAAAGTAATTTTTAAACATTTTCAACTCAATGATTTTTCTTTCTCGTTGCACACACGCTTTTAAGGTTGTGGTGTACCGAGAAAATGTATTGTTCATACGTATTATACGAGTATACTTTTCTGTGTTAATAAAATATATGTTTACATTAATAATTAATAAATCGTAATATGGCATATAATGAAATAGCATAGAAGTGGATATATGATTATTAAGAATAATAATAATATTATTTAAGTCCATTCCCTAAATTTTCGGTTAACTTGTTCGGTAATATGAATCAAGTTACTGTGTATTAATTATTAACACAATTATTTATGTTGATTTGTATTATAATAATATAATTCACTATTTACGTTGTTATAAATTTTAATATAAATTGAATCGTGAAAAATACTATTTTATTTATTACCTAGTACTATTAAAACTGCCAAAAAAGCTCATGCTCTTTATTTAAAAATGTTATAAGTAACAAATAATGATATAAATAAATGAAATAAAGGTTTAAATTTATTAAAACTATCCTTTCATAAGTGAATTTTAAACTATATTTAGAACAGGTTGAAATAAATCTGGATGTATGTCACAATAACGTTAGAACGAGTCATAATAAACGTAGCACTCACAACTCAATGAGCTTCACTCCCCACACCTTACAACTGTGCGGTAAAGCTGAAGTACACTGAGAGCAACTGGAAATATAAATAAAATAATTATGATATATTTAAGTATTATTCTCAATTGTATCGAAAAGGTATATTAAATCTCCGGTCTTTTGTGTAGTATGTTTTGATTATCAAAGTTACGAATACTGCTCATATTTAAGAACTATGATAACGTACATATAATAAATTATATAAAACACATGGAAACTACAATACATTAATATTTAATATATAATTCATAATATAATAACTAAACCCAGTGTATCACCAGCTTTAGTCGCTCTACTGAAACACTTTCAGTGGGTGAGTCGCGAGACACAGAACCGCACGTGTGGTGTCGCCTTTATTGTGTGGGCTTAAGTGAAGTGCTCCTAGGATTTTATAAGTAAGTGTTAATTACATTACGTTATGAATATATTTCAATTAGTTAACTACAATCTTATCTAAAATATAGTTAAGTTAACATTAAGTTATCTGGACTTAAATTTAATATAATAAATATTAGGATAAGATTAAAAACAACTATTGTTTAATTATTTTTAAGTTATATAAATCTGACTTGCTATTTATATATACTTTCAACGAAAATGTATGTAAAACTAAATGTAACAGTTCAGCTCATGCTGGTTTGTGAGTATATAAGGCAAAAGATTTTTAGAGAGTCGTTGAAAATAACTACGAAGGCCAATTTACACGAATTTTCTCCAAGCCTTAAACTTGATATTATGCTGGTAGAACTTTTAATCGTCGTGTAGATTTCAACTGAATAACCATTCTACAGTAACTGCAGTATTATTTAGTTACCTTTTAACAGGCTATTTATCACAAATATTAACCGTTTTGTTGGATTATTATATTGTACATTTATTATAGGTTTAACTTATTATAAAATAACGAAAATTATAAGTCCGACGTTGCTCAGGAAAATATTGCGGTTATGATCCGTCCGCTAAAAAACTTGAAATTTTGGCAAAAAAATGTTATCTATCTAAATAATAAAACTTACTCCATAATAAAACTTACAAACGTAGTACTTCACGTAATACACAGTGGCAATTATATTTCACTACAACCTCCGCACTTTTGATACTTGCAAACAACCACCATGAAACCAAAAGTACAAATACCTCTGTTGCGGCAGCAATCATACAGAACAGAACAGAACAGAACAGAATAAAAATTTCTTCATTAGATTAATATAGTAATACACTATGTATTACGAAAAAAAATATCTACGTTCAATGAAAATTATTGAGTAAGTCGAAACCAAAAACCTGTCTCTCCGAAACGACTTCATTTTGCAAAGTCAAGTAAACATCTTGTCATATTGATAAATTATCTTTATCTGTTTTCTATAACTAAAAAGAAAGATCACATTTTTAAGAATTCAAAAGCTATATAATATAAGTATAAAAAAGGTTTTGTCTTTATTTTTTAGGTCGTTCCGACCCTTTGTGGGATAAAACTATGTCGACCTTGTCCTCATTTTGTTCCCACTTTCGTGTTTCTTTCACCATCTGCGTCTACTTACCCAAGGTTCCTTAAATATATTCTAATGATATAGATATTCTAAATCTAGAAATAGGTTTGTGTGTTAAATATGAGTAACTCTAAAAGCAACGCATTATTTCAGATGAGATAATGGATATTCAAAATAAACGCACTGAGATATATTGTTTGTGTTTCACGAAATTTAGTAGCAAATTTACGAGAACACTAATATGTATTGCTAAACTCATAATTTATGAACATAAAATATATTTATATTCCTGTTATGATCAATGTGTGAAACGGATGTGTAAATTTGATTTTTCCTCGTAAATAGGGTGCAATTACGAAAATGACTTTAGAAACTATTTTAAAATGTAATGTATTTAAAATTCGTATATTTTTTTAATATTGTTTATTTAACGTTCTAGTTTAGGTTAATAAATTACTATTACTTCAGTTTTGTAGATTCTTAACTAGAACGTCGTTTTGTCACGAAATCAGAAGATTTAGTGACAGAAGAACAATCAGGAAAAATTGCCTTCTGAATGTATAAGGTTCTTTTCAATCTACAGATAGATATCAGATAGTTTTGAATAATAACTAAGTTATATATCTCTGTAAAAGATACTATTTTATGTTCTTAAGCTAGCATATGGAGTTTATTGTAACTTGTAAGTATAATAAATAAATTATATATATATTAAAGATTTTAAATCTTTTCTATTTTCCATATAAAGAGCCAAAATTGACTTTCCAAATATATCATCAACGAAACAAAACGTAGTTTATTTGGTCCATAAACGATTGACTGGTGTAAATTATTGAGTATATTTCAGTCATCAAACGAACTAAACTCTCTTTGTCCATGTGAAATAAAAAAAATCTCATTCTCTTAGATATTCGAGATGTGGGTTTATGACGGACAAATGTAATAATGGTTTTTTGATGTCATTTTATGTCTCTTTAATGGGTTGTTTTTTTTCTGACCCACTTAGTTTTCTTTGACAGTAACTTTCTGAAAGGATTATTAAAAAAGATAATAATTTTCAAAACTTCTTTTATTTAAATGACAAAATTCCATACATTTTATTCTTGTCAATGTTGAGTTTTCACCTCCAGGGTTGAATTAAGAGAATCAAATTCCACCACATTTTTATCTTGTAAATCAAACGCTATATACAACGCCGAAAAAATGTTCGCATGGCCTCTGTTTTTCGACTTGTTTAACGAGTATGATCATTTTGTTGCCAATATTTTTGTAAAATATATCCAATGTTATTCTGATATAAAATAAGCTATATTGCTGTTGTTTTGCGCGTAAGATGAACAAAGATAAATTCATCAATACAAACATATATCAATCCGTACAAAATTTTACGTTTATAACCGGAGTAATATAGTTTTATGATACTATTGAGTAACCGAAATTCATACAATTTGTTTGGCGATAACTGAAACCGGGCACCATCTGTTCTATGACGTAAGTGGAATAACTCGAATTTAGTTTTGGAATTTGCAACTTTATAGTTATTTGCTTTTTTTTTTATTTGGTACGTTGTGTCTTAACACGATAGATATCAAGTATTCATCTAGTTAAATATATATTTATTGGTTGTAGTATTTCGATGTAATTAACAAAAAATTTCACACTATATTAAGCCAAAACGTTAAGAAACAAAACAGACTGACTTTCCATTTTATTTTAAAACTTACTGACCTAAAGAACATCATTTCAGTCAATAATAAAGAATCAAGCTTTATTATTAGTTCTTACTCTAGTAATGTAGTCGCTACCATGAAATTGCAAATAATTAAATAATAATAGACAATTGTGAAATAAGCTGAACTAGAAACTATTTTACGTCTTATAGACAACATTTGGTCTGTAAAATTTAAATGGAGTCTCGAGATATGGTGATGAGTTTAATTTATATGGATGTACCAATTACGTCTCTCACAAATTCTATTTACATAATTGTTATATACCTACAAAATTTGTGACTTGTATTCTTAAGCAGAATTTTGGAATCCTACTCCCGTAAAAATATTATTCTAAGATCACGTCTGAATATTAAAAAGAAAGTTGTGTTGTTCAATTAGGGTTCATTCTTAGAAAAAAAAAACATTTAGATTATAAAATAAAATATGTGTATAATTAATAAAGACAACATCAACAAAGAACCCAAGCAAAAGTTATTTCAGAATAAATATTTATTGATTCTTTTGACCCTCAGGTCAAGTCTTTGATCAGTTAAGATAATTATCTTAAGAGATATTACTTCAAGTCTGTTTTGATGTATTTTGTTATTACTGGTATAAAATAAACCCTTACAATTCAACTCCATTTCAATAATCAGATGAAAGTACTTTTCATTAGATATTATTCAACGACTTTAAAAGAGGTAAGGGTTATATAATATAACTAGGGGTCGCTCGCGACTTCGTCCGCGTGGTTTTTTAGTGTTGCCGCTGCGTTCCATACAAAATTGATATTTAAAACCCTTAAGGGTGGCATTTAACAAATGTAATAATAAAAACGTAAAAAAACAAATGTATCCTCCAATTTTACTATCTCTACGACCTGCGGTTTAGACTGTATGCTATAACTAAGTCAGTCAGAACCTATTAGATTATATTAAATTTGCATCATTTTTCATTGCTACTTTATTTTATTAGTCACAGCGAGATGATACCCTATAGCCTTCCTCAATAAACGGACTATTCAACACAAAAAGAATTTTTCAATTCGGGCCAGTAGTCCCAGAGATTAGTGCGTTCAAACAAACAAACTCTTCAGCTTTATAATATTAGTATAGATGTTGTATTTGTATTTTATTAAATACTAGCTGTGCCTGCGACTTCGTACGCGTAGATTTCGATTTTGATAAATCGTACCCTTTACTTACCAATGCATGTAAAAACTATAAACCTTTCTTTCCAAATCGATTAATCCATTTCTGAGATTAGCGTGCACAAACAAACAGACATACAGACGAACAGATAACATGAAATAACATTGGGTTTTCCTGCTTATATAAAGGGCCCCCTGTATGAATTTTTGAAAATATTTTTTTTCGTTATGTATGCACAACTAAAATACAAACAGATATACAGACAAATATTTAAAAAATGCTGAAAATGGATTCTGTTAGTTATCACTTCACATCCTAGTATATTTTTTTAAATATTTTCAATGTACAAAGACTACTCCTCTACAGATTTATTACATGTACAGAATAAGATTTGCATGGTACCTATTACGTGACTGATATAAATTGACATAACTTTTTATTTCTTAACCGATTTAGATGAAATAAACACTTAATGTTAAGTGAAGCCTGTGATAATATATTTCTGAAAACCGCATAAACATTGGTTAAGTCGTTTCTGAGATTAGCGTGCACAAACATACAGACATACAGACATACAGACATACAGACAAACAGACAAACTGAAATACCATTGTTTTGGGTTCTCCTGCTCTTATATTTTTTTAATATTTTTCATGTACAGAAATGGATCAGTGACTATTTTACTATATGTATATATAGATATTTAATTCGATTGATGAAAGAAGGTGAGTGTACAAAGAACAATGTGAGATTAAGTTAGATACGACTTCTTATGTTTACCAGATTATTATCTTTTTGGCGCAATTTTGCATTTATGGTTTTTACATATATATCGAAACTAAAGAAAAAGTCATATTTTACTACTTACACTACTTACTACAAAACTTCTGTACAAACCAACTCATTTCTCAAATCTTGTCTTAGTAGTGTTACACAGTTACTTGAACATAAAATTCAAATACTTAACTCCAACTGTTCAGGCATTGCTGTAATAGATCATTCATCCCGGAGAGGTTTTTTATTTGCATGAAACTAAAGATGACAGCTTTTTGGAGAGATCTGCTAAGCTCACACGTCCAATGTTTTGCCATGACCTAAAAACCAAACCCGACTTGAAATATGGAATTTATTATTTTAATAAAATGTTTAACCGATGTAAAGGGATGGAATTAATGACTATAGTAATATATATTGTACATTATCTGTTCATATAATAAAAGACAAGTGTTTCCCCTGACTCCGTTCGTACTGTGTACTGTGTACAGAAGGGTGTAACATTTGCTTTATAGCGAACACGAGTAAGAACTAAAAGAAACATGGTTTGCAATCTAATGTCTTGTTTTTTCAACTAATTCCCGATATTCGTGCAATAATTAAAAATAAATCTGAGATATAATATGCTCTGTTTATACCCGACAATCTCCTATATCTTGCAATGAAAGTCGTTTCAAAGATTATCTCGATCAAACAGTAAGCTAGACAGACAAATGTACAAAAAATAACACAGGTTGCTTTTGTTTTGGTATCATGTAAATAACTTGACAAAACATTGTTATTTTGTTACCACAACTCGACATTTCAATTTTATTTATGAATAGATTTATTCGTTTACAGCGACTTTATTTACAACAAAATAAAACATACAAATAACATTTATGACATCTATTCCCACAAGTAATTCGCTTCAGTGATTGTAACGGTGGATATTTAATTTAATTTACGAGAAATTCCTTGTATTAAATTTGTTTTCGCAGCGGGTTCTTTGTGAAGCAATTGTAGTTGAGCCGGTATGTCATAAAGGGTTGGAGATTATTTTGTTAGTTGGTTTGTTATAATTTTCTTATAAAGTTTTGTTATTTCATGAGCATTTTTTTCTGATTTAGTGTTATTAGAATTTTATTCTATGCTTTATAACTTTCTAAGCTCGCTAAGTCGTAAGCCGAGGCGTTCTAAATATAGAAATCGTTAAGAATTTTCTTTGATCATAATCGATCATACGATAAACTAGACTAGGGGCATATAAGGGGATAATCAATTTGTCAGAACCTATTTTCAACACCGGAGAATGCTTGATTAGTGTTAGTATCTTCATCTGTATCTCCTTTCGCGGAAGAAGTGTGCTTAAGGTACAAATATAATATACTGAACAAATAATATCACTGAAAAATTTGCACAAAATTGATTTTACTCCTAAGTAGCAAATTATTTGCTTGTGTTAAGCTTGTTAGGCAACGATGGAAATATAGGTAAATACACATTATAAATATTAGGAATATATTTAATAAACGACCAAAGCCAGAAGTCCCTGTTGGAAATCGAACCCGAGCTCCTTTAGTTTTTAATCTGCTATACGTTAAGCGTCTGCACCAACCGCTCAACCAGCGCGGCGGGGTGGTTTAAATATCCAGGAACAACAGGTACTTTGTATCAGATAGATCGCCAGATAAACTGCTGGTCTACAAACGAAAATGTTAGACTTAAAGTGAGGTAACCCTAGAAAATTAAAAAATAAAAGTTACATCGTGAATTGTGAAATGAGACAATCAGCGCCGAGCACTAATGTGTTTTCAACTTGATTACCCGACTAACTCCTAACGTCCATTAAAACTTTTGTTTTACGCCTTTTATATTAAATTTGTACTAAGCCGCTTTTCGCGTTATCTTAAACGTGATATTTTTACAGTCGATAAAATGTGCTAACATTAACTGTAAAATATTTTTTTTTATTTTTTCCTGTCTAGCTACATCAAATTTACTGTAGCTCGTATAAGGGCTGACTCAACCAGTGTAGTACCACCCTTTTAAAGAAGATCATGAAGCGGTGAAGTGAAGGTATAAAGTGATTGCTATATTAAGCAACGTTTTATGATACATAAGTACCCTCCCTCTCAGTTGTAGTAGTGAGCTTCCTCTGTATATGTATACAGATATGGATGCTGTCTGTGTGTGCATTGCAACCGCAGCTGGACTTAAGTTGCAAATGCTATGACGTTCACCATTTACCGTTAAGCGGAATGTCTGCAAAACTTATGTGTACAACCTTAATACCTTATAAACAACATAGAATTAAAGAAGTTTGTTTTTGTTTTCCCTTGTATTAAATATATAAATAATATAGACGATAATAATTCTGTATAATAATTATAACTTAGTCCAAATCTAATTTATTTTGCAAGGAAGCAATCTCTGTCTTTTAAATTAGCTTTTATAATTGGTACCAGGAAAAAGGAGTCTTGATGTCGACGTGGTATTAAGTTTCAATACGACAATATTATAAATATAAATAATGTTTACCTATTGATTGGATATTTAAAATTAAAGAAGCTTTAATTATAATTTACAGCTTATATTTTTTTGAACTGTAATAAAAGTTTTAACAATTGAATACTAAAGCATATTACAAAGTCTAGACGCTTTAGTATAAAAAAACTTATATGTCTACACCAATATATGGTAACTACAAATAAATTTCGACATCAACAATATACAAAAGCACTTACTGTTGATACAAAACATTTTTATTGTTATCTATTTCTCTCTGTTATTTATGATCTGTTTGAAAAATTACTCTATATTCGGGAAAAATTTTACTTCGGATTACAACATAAATAATTATAGAAATATAAACGAGAGGACATTAAACTTTATTCAAATAGGATTGTTTAGGTTTTTAATCATAGTTCCAAATCTAACAGGAAAACTTGTAGAGCCTTCAGTAAAGGAGAATTTCCCGCGCCTACATTGCACGTTGAGTATGTACGATAGAGACAGTATGAGAAGGCTTTATAAGTGAGAGGGATAGCCACATATATCATAGAGTTGTTAATATATGGTGGGATATTGTACATATCGAAATGATGACTCTAAGAGTTATATTTTGATTTCTATAACGTAGCGTTTATTAAAATAAATAAAAAGTGTAATATTCATGTCATTAAAAATATAAAGAATCATATAACGTTTTTTTTATTATCACTATGTGTGACAAATTTCAAAATGTATAAGCTATTTTAGAATGAACAGGTAAGGAATATTTTGAATGATATTATTAACTATATATATATATATATATATATATATATATATATATATATACATATATATATATATGAATTTTCTCATCCGTTAGTGTTATCTGGAGGCCAAGCGGATATGTTTATCGTAAATCAAGATACTGTACCTTAATAATAACGTTGTTAATTTATGCGGTCATTATACATTCACTTTTGAAATAACATTTGGGAGATTAATTGCTCGTTAACGGAACGATTTAACGACGCGGTGAATTCAGGAAATAGTGAATAATTATAGTGCATTTTAGTTTTTTAAATCTTTTAGTATTAGATTATAAAATATGATTAGGTGTTTCTTTGTTTAAGTAATTATTAAATTCTTCATTATATTTTAAGATCATTGAAAATTGTTGTTGAAATATAAATCAATAAAAGGTTGCATAAAATATTTTATATTTTTAATTTTTATCGTTGAATAATCATGATATATTTTTATATTTATGTATATATATATGAAAAAAAAAACAATGCTTTTATATTCTATATATTGCAAAAATATTACCAATTTTTATCATACTGTTACCTATTCACACATCTGTTCAATATAATCTACGCCGTTATCACAGACCGACCTCAGTCAGTCCGCGGGCGTCCCGAGTTGCGCTTCAGCTGAAATTGTGTGTTGTTCTGAAAAATGTGTTTTATGGTGAGTTCTTTTTATATATACTTTATGTTATTTTTTCTTTTTTTTTTGTGCAATAGATTTAAATTTTACTTCTAATTGGTTCGTGTTTGGATTGTGAAATTGAAATTCTTCTACCAGACCATGAGATAAACTGTACGGTGAGATCACTATAACTGCCTCTAATTTAATTTGACATACATACGACATTTAAACTATTACGTTTATCGTAAGGATTATTAGCCAGCTCATAAAAAGTTTATAATTATTGAAATCTGTAATTTGAAATCTACTCATATTTTTAGCAACTAATTGTTTATTTCATATATTTTACTTTTTATTTACACCTTTACTTAACTGTATCTTTTTCTAAAATAATTTTGTCTTTCATTATATTAATCTTAACCAATGTACGCAGGGTATTTTAGAAACAAATCTATTACAAAAATGATAATGCATTTACTGTGACAGACTTATTTTAAGTTTATTATATATAAATATATATTCTATTATTTTGTACATGAGCCTCTTTCTATATCTTTGTTTACGAGGATCAAATGTCGTAGACATTACGAGATATATAAATACTCATTTTATTTAAGTATAACCGTACTTATATCATATTTTAGTAAATATTTATTATAAAATTATATTGTGATAGAATTGAGTAATTCCTTACTTATTATATACAAACATTGATTCAGTATTCAATTAAAAAATGTATAAAACCAACCAATAAGATTATTATATGAATGTTTGGTTGTAAAATAACAGAATATCTTCCAATCACAGAATATAAGAATTTAAAGAGAATACAGAATATATAGAAAAATGTACTTTATAGAAAACTTAATTTATCGAAGCAATAAGGTATATTAAATAAATTTTTTAAAGGTCATTCAATTACTTAGTGCAATTTATATTATCTATGAAATTTTATAGACTATTAAATATATTACTTCAATACAGTATGATCTGATTAAATGACTGATTCTTTTTCTTTTATAAATTATTAATTATTTTTTCTTTTGGATAACTATCAAAAAGTAACAATTTAGTACAATTCTTAAGAAATTTATAACTACCAGGTACCAAATAATTCCATACTGCAAATTCGTGTATAAGTTGTTATACAAAAACTTTTAATAATTATTTGTAATTGTAAACTAAACTAGTATGGTCAAGCTACATCCCTATAAACAAAGGATTTTTATTACATTATATTTACAAAATAACATTAAAAGATAACTTATATTAAAATTATATATTCTCTTTTCCTTATCAAGATATATCCTTAACTAAAGCTTAAGGTATCAAATTTTCAGATAAAAACTCTCATCCTCATTTTATACTCTCAAGGGGAAGATTTTCTCATGAATGTTCTTTATTATTTACCTTTCTATACATTATTACTTTTTTTGTATTGAAATATATCGACAAAATATGTATGATGTGTTCATCCACGATCTGTTTGTCATATAAATGTTTATCATGAAAATGTATAGGTTTCTAGTGTTAAGCTGTATTTATCAACATGAAATCATCTTAGTATATGAACTGATTGACGAATTATTTTACTATACGAATAAGAAATGTAATAAAAAATGTACAATATTACTGAATACTAAATAATTCACAAAAATTTATAAATACATATAATTTTATGTCACTATATCCGTCAGTTCTGCTTTTCCTAAATGGTTCAATGGATTTAGAAATAATTTAACTAGTTCTGTTGTAGCATCCATAGGGATAGCGCTTTATTCATAAGTGACAAGTATTTGAATAATAAAAGTACTTTTCAAACTTCAAGGGTTATTTATTGTTCTGACAAAAACCCCAAATAGGCAGTCCTAAGCATTTTTTTTATTAACGCTGGCAGAATCATAGAGGATAATTAGTATAGAATTATTGTCTTAATAATTATATCATATAACTTCACACACTTTATATATATATATATATAGATAGATATATAGATAGATATATAGATAAATATACACACATTCTTTTCACATTTCTTTCACATTCAACAAAAAAAGATTATATTAATAGCAAGTTATCCTTCGTTCATTATTAATAAATATACAATTTAGATTCCCTTTTTATATTTAAAATTAGATATAGATACAAATAAAAAAGGTTTAAAAATTTAATCACTTAGGGATTTTTCTTAGACAAATGGGTAACATTATCAAATAAGACGCTGATTAGTATAACAATATTGGTAGAAGAAAATCTACCCTCATAAATAAATCAATGAAAATGCTAAGTACATCTGGAGATTCACTGATGTAGTCAGAATTCTCGTCGATAATATTATTATTTTTATTTTCTACGTTACTTACGAATATTTATTGTCCAAATTTTTTTTTTGATTTTTTTATTGAGAAAGTTAATTCGACAGTTTATACTTCCGTCGTTAAGAGCTACATCTCTTTTGTTAAGTCTAAATGTAAATTACAAATTAAAGAATTATTTATATTAATCTACATTTAAATAGGTTTAATTTTTTTTTCCTTTTCCGCAAATAAAAATAGAATAAAAAATCTCGTTACTAATAGGAATACAAAACCGCAATCTCTGGAAAACTGTCCTGTCGCTCCACTAATTGAGAAATTGTATCGCTATCTATTGATTTATTTTAAATACTATATTGATTTAAAATTAAAATAAGCATATATATTTTAAAGATATTTTCGAATACTCCCCTAAGGCCGTATGTGTATTACCTTTATCGTTTGTTACCCCCTAACATTAGGGAGTCTGTTTGCTTGTTTACCATATTATAGCATTAAAAAAATTTGCTTTATTACAGTAAATATAATATGAAAACTATATGACTAAATTTATATAAATATGGAATGAAAAATAAACCAATATGGGCAGGATTTCCCAGAGGTCGTGGGTTCGATTCCCTGCCCGTATGGGTTTATTTTTTACTCTATATTTTTATAAATTTAAATAAACTTAATATGGCTATACAGGTTTATAGATATTTTCAAACTATAAAACTAATATACATTCTAATTTAATATATTATTTTGTTATCATTTCACTGTTTAACTTTGCTACAATTCAAGAATTATAAGCTAATGAACTCTAGCATTTACATTTCAAATAATTTATAGATACAGATAAAACTTTGTTGAATTAATTTAAAATAATAACATGTTGATGTTATTCCAGTAATCAAATATTATTTTATGTTTCGATGTTTCTGATAAAAAGGTATAAAATCATCAATGATTTTCTCTGAACTTAAGATGGAACATATTATATTGAAGCCTTTATGTATTGGAAACCATGTTTTTCAAGAAACCTGTAATCATTGTTGATGAGAATACATTCTTAAATATTTAATTCTTTTTTATTTTTTTTATCTAGTCTCTATGTAAAATATTTAAGGAGGACAGACGTATTTTAATGATTTAACTGACATCAGCCATTGATGCAAATGATTTGCATCGGGTAAACATACAAGCCAGATCAATCAGTGAAATTGAAATTGTATTTTTAAATGGTAATGTTCAATGTGTGAACTTATGAAAACATTATTATTGGGACTCCTTGTTATTATTTAAATCTATATGATTATTTTTGCTATTTCAATTGTTATCTCTGTATTAATTATTATATCATAATTTCATCGATGCTTAAAAGTAGAGACTATTGGATGTGGATTTTTTTTTTCTTTTAAATAAAGTCATTCTATAAACTAATCCACCGATCCCGGCTTACGCAATGAATACAAAACATGATCGGTAACAGAGAGTTATAAACTTGACCTGTATATTATAATCTATTCTTATAATAATATAGTAACCAGATAATCAGAATATTTAAGTTACATTTAAAATAGCTAGGTTGAGAGAAATTCTGACTGATTGTCAAGCGACTGTTGTCGCAATTTTTAAATTTGAATTTGAATGTTTAATAACTTTCACCATAGAATTATTGTACATGACTCTATGACTTTTAGACAGTATAGTATAGAGCTCGACTCCCGAATTTAGTCTACTGTTTTATTTTTACTGTTTGTCCAGCGAGTGTTGTCGCAATTTTAATTCTTCAATTTTAAAGTTTGATAACTTTCACCATAGAGTTATTATACATGACTCTATGACTTTTAGACAGAATAGTATAGAGCTTGACTCTCGAATTTTAACTACTGTTTGATTTTGACTATTTTTCAAGCGAGTGTTGTTGAAATTTTAATTTTCAAATTAATTTTTTTATAAACTTCCAAACAACTAACTAACAAACATAAAAAAATTTGGGTAATTATTCCTCAAGGACATGGCCTATCACTGATTTTTTGCTTATAAACACGCACTAGAACATCAGCTATCGATAAAAAAATGTTTTAAATTGATTCAGTAATTACAGATAAGCGGGATGACTATTAGCTTTACTATTGAATGAGATACTATGACTAGTACCTATATAGCCTAGAGCAATAGCTTTTAATCACGCATTTCAAAACGATAAATTATCCTTATCTCAAGGGAAATACAAAATTGGTGGTTTAAACTATATTTAAAATAAAACTTAAATGTAAGGAGATTCATTATTTGCAATAAGAGACAAACTGCAGACCTGGTCGCAGTCTACAGTTTGAATTTTTTTTGCAATATGCTACCTACAGCGTATACATTTTTAATATATATATTTTTTTAAATACACATTACAATTTCTTACTTCTCTAATTCCTTGCAACAGTCGGGTGAAAAGTTGTCCAATATTTCTTATCCTTTTCGTATCCTGTAGGGTGGAATTTTGCAAAAGCCCATTTTAATCAATGCTTACATCAAACAATTAACCCGGAGGCAAACATCTAAAGTCGTCGGCCCATAATGCATTTGAGACTTTATGATAAGGCAGTGAATGGTATGTCGTTTTTACATATATCTTTGCTAATCATCTAACTTAAACTTTTCCTACTATTCTGGTTTACGAGCCAGTTTCTTTTTACAATCTACCCAATTAGCTCTAAAACGATTTAACTAAATATATTTGTCGTTTAAGCAAGATCGTTTTTAAGAAAATCTTTTCATGGGAGTCTTTTTGAGTATTACCGGATTAACATTATGGTATGGTATATATTACTAGTATAAGTGATATATATTCTATGTATTAAAGTATATGTTAATAGTATTTACAGTACAACGGCAACGTGTATAATGTATAGTGTATACTAATTATAAAATTTAATTATCTAGTTTTACCGTCTTATTATTCTCTTTTTGTTGGTTTATTTTAATTAATAAATCTGTAAATCTAGACAATAGAAAATGATTTAATTTATATGACGTTCTCTTTTATTTTAGAAAGCCACAGAGATAATTAGATCCGTTGTATTGTGACTTGTTCATGTATCGATAATATATCTTCTTTCCAAGTTAATCGCGTGGATGAGATGAATCCATTTTCTGCACTCGGCCATTGTTCTCATTTACGTGAAGGTAGTTTGGGAATATTATGTAGTTATGAAGGCTTAATATTGTTTAGAGTTTAAGAACTTTTTCTTAATGTTTGAACATATCTATAAACAAATATGGCTATGTTAAGCTTATTTAAGTTTTGAATGAATATAGAATGAAAATAAACCAATAAGAGTAGATACTCGAACTTTCTTACAAAATTTGTCTAAGACAAAGCTATTGAAAATGTTGTCATGAATAGGTCAGGAGCTACAGGTATGTTATGAACGTGGAAGGTTCAAATGTACAAATATGTGTGTATACATACCATATATTATGTGTAGGTTAAGTTATTTACGGAGGGTAAGCCCAAACTGCCGTTTCTGAACATAAAAGCGCAATCCAGAATAACTAAACACTAAAATACACTATTATAAGATGACAGTTGATAAATTCATGTCATTTATTTATTTATTAACACTTTATTGCTGTGTAATTAGTAGAGCGTTTTTTTATTACTAGCAGTCGACCAAAAGACAATAAATTGGAAAATAAAAATATTGTTGGAACTGATATAACTAAGAATATAAACAATGATGTAATAAGCTAAATAATATTAATATATTATTAACTATAACTAGTCGCAACGAATAAAATAAACCAATAAAATAATACATACATTTATAATAAATACACTATGTACATAGTGACATTGACAGTGACATTGACAGTTAAATGTATATAAATATATGTACGCAAAAAAAAAAATATGATCTTTTTAAATACTATATGGAACACGCCAAGGTATATCGGGAAGGCAGTTGCGCAGTGTTATAGCACAGTGTGAACACACTGAAATTTCACAGATGCATGTGTATAAATAATTTTAAGTTGGTATGTAATGAAGAGATATTTCAAAGTAGTTATATTACTAAAAATAATTGCTACGCTTTTCTTTCCATGTTAATGAATAAATGTAACTATTAAAAAGTGAACATTTTAATTAAGTACAATACCTAATAATAATTCATTAATGTAAGTGATGATAAAATGTTTACTTTGTTGATTGTAGTCTTCTTTTTAAAATACCCTTTGGCTCTCACCTTTGCCGCTAAGTCTGTTTCTGTCATTGTCATTAGGAAGTCCAATTCTGCAATATCTTTTCAAAGCAAGCTTCAAGGTAATTATTTGTCAACGGTTCTTTGTAATTACTTGAATTCAAATATAAGACAACAAATGTTGGCATTCGTGACTTTTGAAAGGATCTTTTAAGTTTTTTAATGTCAATCATTTTGAAAGCCTCACCTGTATCTATTTTAATATACCCCGTTTGCTACAAATATCATTAATCTCCCAAGAGTTATATCAAGGTTGCGTTAAATTAGGGTGCTCTTGTCTTTTATTCTTTCTTCAAAAACATGGTTTATGTCAATGGTATAAGAGTCAGAATGGATTGAACTTCTTATCTGGTACAATGGTAGGCCTAACGTTCGTCTCCTACAATAGACTTTATCTCTTGTGTGTAAAGTTTATATTCCTTTGTCACGTTTATATAATATCGTTTACAGAGGCAGTAGTCGAGATTATCTTCCGTAACATAGTTTCAGGGTAACTGTGGCGATTCTTGGTAAAAAGTAATTAGTTTATAGTACATCAAGCGTGATCTTTTATTCCTTGGACCATTACTTCTTTTTACGATGCTGTAAATTTTTAGGAATATATCCATTTTCTAATTAGGAAATATCTTAATTTTCTTTGAGTTTAAATACCTAATGTTCTTCTCTGAGAATTATATGAATTTTTTATAATACTTATTTTGGAATACAAATATAGTTATGTATATTTAATAGTCTTTTGTTTATTTTCATCATAACAAAAAAAATGAAACTTGACATAATTTATTCAAAAGTAAAGTCATAATTCATAATTTCCATAATATACGGGAAAATATTAAGTGGCATTTCAAAGGGACATAGATTATAAACATAAATTCGTAGAGTTTACAGCAAAACTATAATTTATTTATTTATGGAGGCAATAAATTGCAGAAAAAAAAACATAAAATCGGCATTTATATTTTACATATTGCATACTGGTGTAGTAATAAAAAATATTAAAAATCGTAACAGTAGTATTACCACAAATATACATTACCATGGAGATATTGATTTAAGTTTGTCATAAGTCATTTGTTTTTTTATATGTGTTTTTAGGTTAAGTAAGCAGTTTGATTTACAAGGTACTGCTCAATTTTGACGTTTACATTTCATTTCTCTCGTCCTTCAAATGACGTCATTTGATTCAACAGACAGCATTTTTGATACATTGTTACATTACATACGGAGCTTCTTTCCCAAAGACCGTAATTATTGTTGTTACTATCATGTTGCAACAGACCGTGAACAACGGTGATCATTTATCACCAGCTGATGCTTATTACCATAAAAAAATACTCCGAATCCGTACTGAAAACGTTAAACAGACTGAGAATTTAATTTGGTTCTTATGTTATGCCGCTCCTGCCTCTCTACATTTAGCTGAGTCAGTCCTTTGAGTTGAGACATCGATGTCATACTGAGGTGAAGGTTTTAATAATGTCAGATTTATCTTCATAAATATATAGACGTGAAGCTGTCAGGCTGTCTATAGATTTTTTGAAAGATTATTATGTTCCACGTCGAGTTCACCGTCGTAAAAATCGCTTATATGTATAGTGCCCGGCAATAAATATTGCACATCGACCTTTGGAAAGAGACAATCGGCTAATTTCGGCTTCGTAGAGCATTATCTCTGTCGCACGAAATTTAAACAGTATGGTAATTATGAGGAGCTGTTAAAACAAGTATAATTTGCTTCTATTGATAATTATTTTTATTCTTTGTATAAAAGCCACAATTTTTTCTATAAGTGGTGACTTTAAGCTGGGGTAAAATAAAATAATTAAAAAAAGACGTGTGGCACTCGGAGACTGCCGCGGTAAAGCTATTGCATAGCATTTTTTATCAACTTATGCAATTATAGTTATTTATTTATTTATGTAGATGTTTTTTTTCTTTGATGTTAATTCAAGTTGTGTAACTTGCATGTGCGTGGTGATCTATAAAAAACACTTTTTTTTCTTTTAGTGAATAAATTACTCATTTATAGGGTTTTCCTACGCTATATAGGATAAAATTTTAAATAAGAATGGTATAATTTCTCAATTTAAATTCCTATTTTAGTTCTATTTAAATGAGAAATTATCAGTGCTATGTAATATCATAAAAAGGTTAATAATGTTAACAGCTAAAACGTTTTTAACTTTAAATCTCAGGAATAAAGTTAAATAACCACTTATAGAAAAAAAATGTTTTTACACATAAAATAAATATAATTAGAAAAGAAGAAAATTTTACTTGTTTTAACAGCTCCTAATAGATACATGAATGATTGTATTTCTTGCGACAGTGATAACGCTCTATGAAGCCGAAATTAGCCGATTGTCTCTTTCCAGAGGTCGATGTGCAATATTTATTGCCGCGTACTATATATAAGTTTGTTTGAGCGTATACAATAGGTATGGAACGAATTAATGTCTAGGTTTATCATTTTCAAATCGACTTCTGTCAGCCTTCATATGACCGTAAGCCATTTTGATTCAAGTTCAGTATTACCGAGATAGTCAAAGGAAATAGCTAACAAATGTCCGTCTCTGGGACAAGGAGGCCATTTCAAATTATGCAAAATATGGAGCGATCCACTGTGTGCTTAATTGTTAACCTGCATATATTATCTTGGAGTTTCATGTTACTTAATATATTAAATATTTTTTATAAAGTTATTAATATGAATATTGAATTTTTGAACCCTAGGTAAAATAAAAGGCTAAATATAGTTAATATAGTATAATGGCGTTGCGTCGTATGTAATATTATAATAAAAAACTTATCATAATATTTTACTTTCTTACAAAAAGTAAATTGTAAGCAAGGCCAAGAAATACTACCAAGAACATTTTTAGACAGTAAATAAAAGATGTCGGGCAATAAAAATAGTGCAATTTAATTTGGACTTTTCTTAATTCAACATAAATAAAGTCTAGTAAAAGCTTAACTTTATGGGCTTTCTGGTAAGGAGAGATAAATAAGAAAATAATTAAACTCCCTCAGCAAAGATGGCTAATGTAAGCATCTTGACCTTTTCTGACCTTTAGCTTTGCGTGCTTTCTAACCAATTTAAGAAATATAAGTAATGTACTAATAATAGAATTTTCTGTTGTAGAGGTAACAATGTCTTTGCATCACGATTCGTCGGTTCGATTCTTGGTATTATCATATTTATTTACCTGGATCTACAGATAAAAACATTATGGAATATCGTGATGGGTTTCTTCATTCTACACATATAAAAATTGTTCATTTTTGTATGCTATTTGATAATGTTAGTTTTGTTATTCTTGGAGTAAAGACAGTCATGTTCTCCAATGTTGAGATCGAATTTGTCCCTTACTTCAAGGCCTGGAACAATTTTTGATTTAATTATATTGAACGCGTAATATACTTGAATGTAACAGTCGGATGAAGATAGATTAAACATTTTTCATTTTTCATACATACCTAATTAAGACTGTTGTTTTTTATGGTTAAAATGAAGTTAATAAATATTTGATATGTTGGTAATAAAACTAAAAATACCTTGTCATGTAATATTTATAAAACAATCATCGTTCGTCAACCTTTATCACAATTATTTGAGATTGGGAGAAAAATGCTAGTTTGCACGCTGTTCGGTCATATATCATACTAATAGGAAGTTGCTTCTTAGCCAAATAACTTTTATATATATATAAAAATATCATATATATATAAAAAATGTATATTCCCTATTTCTCTTACAGCTATCCACATGTATTCAAAAACTTTGATTACAATTGTATAAATAAATTATTATGGAATAAGACAGAAAATATTAATAATACTGCAAAAATATGTAACAAATAAAGGCTTCACATTTTCCAATTTGACAACATATAAAAATATATTCGTACAATGGTCCAAAGTACATAGTAATATTGCATTAGCTGGGGGCCTTATTCAATTGCATGCAAATGAAAATCCATCCAAGAAGAATATTTCACGTCTTCAATGGAAAATTATTCCGCTTTTTTTGGTGTAATCTATATCCATTGTTATTCCACTTTTTCTATTATGCTGATTTAGTTTGGGATGTTTATGCTAAGAGTTTTGGTTTACTTTGGTGAGATTATATTTTTTGTAGTTTCACTATATTTAAACCGCAGCTCTATCTACTGCAAAAATAATATAATATTATTATAGGGGTTTTATTATTTTCTTTTACAGTACATTAATCGTAAATATTAGAAGCTCGAACCTATCGTTGACAATACAAATATAAACATATTCATATATAATCATAGAATTATTATACATAGAACTGGGGAGCTATAGGCAGGCCTATGATAAATAATAAAAGATGCAAGATAAGAGACCCATATGTATCTTTATCTAATCACACATACAAGAAAGAGAGACAGACAGTTAGCCTTATTCGCTTTCTCTTTTTTTTCGATGGACACATTTTAGGTTGGCGACGCCACTCTATGTATAATAACTCTATGCATATTATCCCTTCTCAATCTGTCAAGTCTGTCAGGAGTTATACGATCATTAATACATAAATGATTATATTATTTACAAAAATATGTTGTGGATATTTGAATAGATGCATTGCCTCTTAGGAGATAATTTATTTATATAATAAATAATATAATTGACTTTAATCTATGACACATCAATAAACCAAGCGTCCGATGCATTTGCAATAAACAAAATCATAAACCTATTTATGTACCCAATAGCACATGAAACGCGTGATCAAAGCTGAATTATTTAAATAAAATCTGCATTTGTCTCAAAATACCCCACGGCGGGTAGTAAAATGAAATAAAACCACTGTCAGATTACAGTTTTAATTGAACGGCGAGAAGGCGTAACATTTTATATTCCTGGTTTTTAATTATGTTATTTCTGTTATATAATAGTGAGCCTGGGCTTATATAATTTATTATGAACCAATATTTAAATAGGTATTTTTTAAATCCGCGTTAAATTCTTTATGTGAATTTTGTTTTTTTTTTTTACAAATATTATGATCGAAGTACTTATAAAATAGCACTTTTGTGGCCATAAAAGAAATATTCATAATAAAGGTGAAGGTTTTGGTATTTGTCGACTTGATATCGTTTTGGATTGAATAAATAAAGTGATGATAAAAATATTTGTAACAGTTGCTAAAGTAACATTTATCAATAAACTTTTTGAGTTCTGTTTATAATTTATAAGATATATATTAAGAAGCGTATGATTTTCATTAACATAACAACTTTTGTAAAAGACTTTCCTTTCAAAGTGATTAAAGTAGATTATTGACAGGATTCAATCCCGAAATATTATAAAAACTTGGTCATTTAAAGGAAACAACAACTGTCGTTTAGTAAAGTTTAATCCATTGTCAAACATATCCATTATCTAATTTACTTACAGTAAGGCATAAAACTTTTAAAATTAAACAACGTATACACATACTTTCATGACATTACATATTTAGCCGCTTCGTTGGTCGAGTGATTAGCGCAGACGTCTAACGTATCGGGGCGCAAAGGGACCCGGGTTCGATTCCCGACAGGGTCATGTATGTGATTACCATTGAAGTCTTTATTTCTGGGTTTGGGGTTATTAAATATATCGAAGTACTTACAATGTATATTTCTATGTATTTGTATCGTTGTCTAACACCCTTAACACAAGCAAATTTGCTGACTTAGGGGTTAGATCAATTTGTGGAATTTTTATAAAGATCATCATCTCCCTGCCCTTTTCCCACTTTATGTGGGGTCGGCACAACATGTTCTCCTCTTCCATTCTTGCCTATCAGCCGTCGTTTCAACAGTCACTCCTTTTTTACTCATGTCATCTTTCACACAATCCATCCATCTTTTTTTTGGTCTACCTCGACCCACATGTCCTTCCACATCCAAATCTAGCATTCTTTATATAGATTCTTTTCGATAGCATTCTTTAGATATTATATTACATTCATTAACTCCTTAAGTTATACCTAAGCCATAAGTATGAAAATAAATTTCAACAATTTATTTTCAAAACAAAATATTTTTACTGTAAACAAGCTGGTAATCGTCAGCTCTGATGTAAACACTTCACCAGATTGAACTCGAATTCATAAATTATGTATACACGTTTAGAAACAGAGCAGTTGTAAACAACGCACTTTATTTCGTCATTATTTCTAAGGACGATAAATGGTTATCCAATTGAGGGTTTATTGACATTGTTCATAGCTTATTTAATTCAAGAAATAATGGCCTCAGAAGTACATGAAGAGATACTTTGATAATCGTTTTAATAAAATAAATATATTTGCACAACAAAAGGAGACCTTAAGTAATTTACTGAACGAAAAAGTATATTACTTTTTCATTAACTGAAAAATTAAAATATTGGTATATAGTTATTATATAACTTTCATATAATTTAGATGCCTTTTCAATATTAAAAAAAAATGCAAAATTATATAATTTATCGAAATATAATTTGTATATACTGGAACAAATGTCTCTTAGATAAATCTGCTAGCTATCTTTGTTTTAGAATCAACAAAGCAGTGTTACATGAGTCTAAATGTCAAAGATCCCAGTACTTGTCGGTTTTGCTGCAGTATTGTTTAATAATCTATAGATATGTTATATTCAGATCTTTCTTTATGACAGATATTAGAGAAAACTCATTTTTCACAATACATCACTGACACTGCAAATTTTATGTGAGTTAAGATAGGGGTAGAAATAGTGTGAAATTTATTTATTTAAACTTTATTTTACAAAATTATACAATCGGTGGACTTAATGCTAAATCATTATCAACCAGTCAACCGAAACACTATACAGAGAAATAATAACTACTAGGGTACAATATAGAAAAAAAATCAAATAAAACTCAAAATTCTGACTACAATATAAAACATATTCAAACTAAAATAAAATATATATCTTACATACTATATGCAAAATATACTATGAACTATAATAAATAAACTACTACATACATAACATAATAATGATAAATGACATCGTGTGACAAGGGGTAGAGAGGGGTACTAAATTTCGTGACATTACATTTAAAAATATTATTTTACTAGTATTATGTCCAGGATGAGTTTTCTTTGTATGTAATATCCCTACATCATTTTGAATAAGAAGTGATGATATACAAACAGTAAAGCATTATCATAAAATATAACATATATGACTCAGGAATAATATAATTTCAGAACTACTGTTTTTATTTCAAAATATGTATGTGTTAAATTGCAAAATATTTGATGTCACACTGTCACACTAGTAAGGAGGTTCTTACAAATGTGACCAGCTGTGACAAGGATAGGGGAGGGTCAAAAAACCACGAAATTCGTGTGAAGTAATTTATGGATGGCTCCTATTTAAGTTATTCTGGTTTTAAAATATTTTTAATTATTTATAGCTTACTTTAAATAAAAAATAAATCCCTATTTAAACCCGCAACCGCTTGGAAACACATACACAGAAGAATATGTAGAATGCTAATATCGTCGAAGCAGTGTAGTGTAATGGTGCGGCAGCTCACTTGGAAGAGCGACGTAACGATTCAACAAAAGTTGTGGGTTCGCTTCCTTGAAGGTTTCTTTTTATTTTTCATTCTATATTTATATAATATTCAAGTTATTCTTAATAAACGAATTAAAAGTAAAGAAAAAACTAAGTGACTTTGTTTACAAAGTACCTGATATAATACTTTTCATGAAAAAAATTCAATGTGGTTGGACTTAAGCCTACTTGACTTCGTATTAATGGCTTTATCACAAAGATTAGTCCAGCTACTGACGGATATATTACTGATAGTGTTATCATCTGTTTGTTTAATAATCTATCTATTGCTTTGACATTGTTTGCATTATAGTGTATGCAATTAAGATCACTCCTAAAAAAGGTAATCAAATAGGTTTCGCGGTAAATAGTTTTCACCATAATCATTTGGTGACCCAAACACACAGGTCAGAGACGTTGTCCTATGAACTCATTTTATAGGCAGTTAATCTAATGCCTACTGATCGTTATGATTTTTGAATAAAATCAAAACGTTGTTTTAATAACGAGGATCCCTAAATTTAAGACCTGTAAATACAATATGGTACTCTAAATAACATAAGCAGTGATATAATGCTTAGCTCTAAAAGTATAGCACTTAAAAGGTTCTGTTTATTTTTCCTCATACGATATGTTACCCATAATCCATTCTAGAGTATGCAATATAAAGTCAGTTTACTCCAAGTTCCTTAGACATGTGGTGTACTCTTTGGAAAGTAAGAAAGTTTCAAAAACGATTACTAGGAAGTTTACTTTAGTTTAGTCAAAAGTTGAAATACATTACAGAAAATGGCTGCCAAAATTACATATACAATTTTAAGTTTAAGAAGGATTCAATCCATAACTCAATAACAGTCCAAGTCGTTTGCGTTAGCGTTTGAAATGTTAGCGAAAGTTGCCGACCTATGACAGGCGATGGATGTTATTTATGGGATTGAACCATGAGCACAATATATTGTACATGCATTTAAATGAACTGTCAATGTATAATAAAAATAAAGCAAGATAGAAAAAGTCGCAGCACATATAGAGGTAAAGAAACTTTTTTACTCCTTTTGAAGCGTTTTGCGTTTTCGGAGGAATGTAAATTTTGCCATGGTTGAAATTTATATCGAGTGTATGCTGGTTTTAGGATAGAAGGATAATTAATTATTTAGACTAATTACCATTATTTTGTGGGATTTTAGGCTAAAAATATACGGTGTACATATTTTTTTATAATGACTGTTTAAAATAATGATACATGGCTTAGTTTAGACCAAGAGTTTCTAGCAGTAGCTACTTACAAATAGCTAGACACAAGCTATTTTGAAGCTTTTATTTGGTATAATATTAAATTGTTTCGTCAACCAACGGTGTGCGGTTTCGTCAGTCATAATGAATTTAGTATTATATATCTAATTAGTAACTATACAAATAAGTCTAATTAGATAGTGTATCAAATATCTTGGGAAATGTTCCCGTATAGTTCTATATTATTTTATACAATGTTAAGACACAACTAAAGTTTTATCTTTTAAAATTTCAACATCTAAATGTTATTCTATAACTAGTTAGAACTTCATTTTTTCAGTTGACATTTTTACTGAGTAATTTAAATTAATAGAGTTATATGAAACATTACTAATTTCGGATCTTGCATGGAAAATGAAGTAATTTGAAAATCTTAATATAAATACAATTTAAAGATTTGTCGGTGTACAAATATAGTGATATATACAAATGAGAAAGGTATTTATTGAATTATCTACCTCCATCAGCAAACAAACGCAGAAAGTACACAGAATTCTTTAATGAATCAGTCAAAAGTAAATTTGCCTCAAGGCAATATTCAAGAGAATCTATTTATTTATTTTATAAAATAAACCACAAAGTTCACATATATTCCACATGCATTCCACATAAACAACACACTCAAACACACACACACACACACATACATACACACCCTCACGCCTCATATATTCTCACACCTTCACACCTCAGAAACCTTCAAGCCTTCACATATATTAACACACATTATAATAATACTGATTTTAGATGAAATGTTCTATCACTGTCATTGTCATTCTTTATATTTTTTTAAGTAATCTCTGTTCAAATTATTAATAATAATAATAATAATAATAATATCAGGACAAATTACACACATTGATCTAACCCCTAAGTAAGCAAATTATTTTGCTTGTGGTGTGTTTAAGGGTGTTAGACAACGATACAAATACATAGAAATACATATATAAATACTGAAAATATATTTAATAAACGACCAAACCCAGAAACACAGACATCTATGCTCATCACATAAATGCCTGTCTCCGCCGGGAATCGAATCCGAGATAATAGATAAAGTAAAGTATATTTTGTAACTTATATCTTGTAGTAATTACCTCTAATAGTACAAGGGGAAAGAGGGGTCTCGTACTACAGGTATTAACATACTTAAAAGTGCCTAATGATGTATATAGAAGTGACAATTTAAAGACAATTTAAAGAATAGAAATAAGGGTTCAAACATATCTATGTGAGTCACTTACGTGGCAAAAAAAATATCTTAATCTTACCCTATATATTTTTTAAACTAAATGCCAAATTATAATATTCCATCTTTCTAGAATAATTACAATTTATGCCAACAAGCCTACAAAGTTTATTAAAAAACTATTTTTGTCTTGATATTGCGGTCTGCTATAAAATATAAAATATAAATGCAACAAATTAAATGGATAAAGAGTAAAATAAAATTACATGAACAAGTAGTAGTAGAAGTAGCCAGGGTAATTTCTCCTTGGTGTAGGTTTTTTACATTGCAGATACAAATTTATATTCCTAAACAAAGCGTAGCAAGAACTATTTCTGTTCTTACTCAATCGTATTAAGTTTGTTAAGATCTGGGATTAATATAACAATTCGTTCAGCAGTATCTATTACAATATTTTAATTACTTATTCTTTATTTAGCTTCCAGAAACGCAACATTATTATTACAAGAAGATCTTCCTTAGAAAAATTGTCGTCAATCTGCAGTCCAGAAACAAAATTGCTTGCTTTTTCGATACAAAATCATTAATGTTTTATCTAAAAAAAAGTGAAATAACAAAAATAACAATAACAGGAAAAGTAAAAAAGAGAATATTTTTCTCTTTACTTTAGCTTACCAAACAACTTTTGAGTCAATTCATCCTTTAATAGGAAAAAATATTGCCTTCCTATGTTAAAATCTGTTTTAAGTTAGCAATGATTTTCATCTTGCTTGGTTTTTAACATCATCGAAAAGTGATAAAATTAATATCTCTTTAGATGAATACCACAAGTTATGGTTAAACGTGATTATAGAGCCTTTAGAAGTTGTTGCGTCTACTTGTTCGTACTCTTTTAATATCTTTAAGAATTGGAAAAATATATTGTTTATCACTATTCAGAATTTCACCGACACTTTTTTGCTAACTTGCATTAATAAGTCACGTATGAAATGACAAATGAAACACGTAATAAAAGTTCACAGCGCGGACATGTGTGGACAAGTTCACACATGTTTCATGTTCAAGACAAAATCGCACCTCGACATGAATTGTCGTCTGTGAAACGGGCTAATAATCTTTTCTAGTCCATATTGGGTTAGTAAGTAGCTAATAATCTTTTCTAGTCC
Organism: Napeogenes inachia; assembly: GCA_959347355.1. Classification (NCBI taxonomy): domain Eukaryota; kingdom Metazoa; phylum Arthropoda; class Insecta; order Lepidoptera; family Nymphalidae; genus Napeogenes; species Napeogenes inachia. The sequence goes on along the minus strand of OY365793.1, from coordinate 15,822,815 downwards.
ATATTTAAGAAATATAGTAACTCTTTATTTATTGAAATGCACAATAATGCAACTTTTATTCTGATAGCGTTACTTATAACAAAGTTATGATCATGTTACTCTGTTGAAACTTTGGCTTTACGCTTGACGGTCCTTGAAATTCATTTGCTCGTAAATTGGAGCGTTTCCAGAAATCTCATATTTATGTTCATAATGACGATGAAATATAGGAAATATGCTTTTGACGTTTCATTAAAATCTATTTTGATTTAGAAATTGATCAATCGATCAACGATTTCAAAGTCAGTTACACAGACAAATCGATTACATTATCAATCTTAAATATTTTTAATATGCACCTTTGGAGATTAAACGCAAATACTTTTCTTCTATCGTGGGTAAAAATAATGAACCGATAAATGCTATAAGAGAGCAAATAGTAAGCGCTATCATCGATTAGAGTGGAGGCCGATATAATCGATACTCCAGCCGTACACGCTGGCCTATATCTAGGGAGGGTTTTCATCTCATGATTAATATGTAATACTATTAAATTTTAAACGAATAAAATCGATATGTTGCTGGTATCCGATATCCTTTAATACTTATATTTATCTTGGGAATCAAACATTTTGTAATTCAGCCGCTAAGCGATGTAGATCACTGTAAAATGTTTAATCTGAAGCAATTTATTTCCTTTTAAAAGCTAGATTTCCAACAAAATGTAAGATGTCGTCCACATAAGTGTAAATAATTGTACACAAATGGAACCATTTACCAAAGTTCTTTTTACGTTGGTGACACTGTGATGACGGATCGTGTCGAAACAAAACATGTGTGGAGATTAAATCTTTTTCACGCCTCGTGATTAATGACACAAGTTCGGAGTCAAAGGAAATAAATACAATGTAAAACTTACGCATTTCCAACAAATTAGATTCGGGAAAAGCGTATTTGTTACTTACGTATGTATTTATTCTTGTCTGTTTTACCAGTTGATGGAACAATTTTATAAATTTGTTAGGTTTTGCTTTATGTTGCTCTTCTCATTACTCTTTCGATTCAATTATAAGCCAAAAAATGGTACAAACGCATACACGTTTGTTTTTATAATAATTATAGCTATTTTGTATGCCATATGAGAAAAAAAATCTGGGAGCAAAGCATTTTAAATGTTGAATTAAATAATAAACCACAATTAACTAATTTAAGTAAAATCTAATTTTTAGTTTTGGAGTATTGTAATTATAATAACCCAAATCAGCGTTTCATGCTTATTTGTAAATTAAACATATTTTTTGTGATCAAAATTATTCTATTGACATTTTTTTGTGATAATCCAAAACACTGCATGAAAATTCTTTAAATTTAAATTCCTGTAATTTTGTTATATGTCAATTAAAGTGTCAATAAACTTTCGAACGAATGCGTTCTGTGTTCAAAATTTAAATAATCCCGTGAGTAAAAACGACATTTTTAAAATTACTTTTGTTGTTATGTACTGAACACATAGCAATTGATGGTTACAAAAATATATTTAATGTACAGATTTAGCCTTGCTATGATTTTACTACATGGATAGGGTATAGGTCCGTTTTATCTGTTACTATTCCGGTAACTTCTAAACGAAGACAGATTGGAGTGATATTTAACCAACATATTTTCCGGGTCCGACAGGTGATGCAATAGTGAAGCTATTAATAAAATATATATCTACTGATCCAAATTACTCGTGATATGTTTGTTGGTTTAATGCCAAAAAAAATATCAAACAAACTAAACACATGATGGCGATATGATTGGCTTATTATTAAATGTATATCCTCGAAGCCAAGAGCAACTTTATGGTCAAAATATAAAATTATTAAAGTACAGGAATACCAAAATACGAGATTCTGAGTCAGGTTTAAAAAATTTAGAGAATTTCATATTAAAATTAAAACGTTCATGTTCTCGGTTTAAAAATACCAGGTGAGCTTCCAAATCGAACCGATTGTTTGTATAAAATAACTAAACATTTACAGCACTGCTTTAAGACAGACGAAGTGCACGCTCAAGTGCTGTTTATTTATTTTCTTTTTTACTCAACTAGTTTAATGTTAAAAGAAAAGCTGTTAAAATTCAGAACTCATTTACTTCACTCACGTATATAAACATCTGAGTGTGCCTTTGTAAAGGCATTTTGTTATCTTTACACTGAGATCTTTATCTATAGACATCTGTCAAACAGTTGTCAAACTCAAAAGAGGTTGCAGGTTTTGCTATTCTTACAATGATTTTTAACGGTGGACATCCAGACATACCTACTTAAGAATAAATTTCACCAAATCTTATATTACTATATTTTGTAGCTCTGAAATAAGTTAAAAAAATAACATTTATACATTCATTTATAGAAACAGAAGAGAAGAAATAAAGTAGTGTAATTTGAATGAACTGGATCGAGTGTATAAATAGCTCTTTATTTTTTGGTTATGAGCAAAAAACTTGTTAAATTTTATTTGTTCTGTAGAGAAAATTATGCTCAGTTCTTTTTGACTCTAGTAACAATAAGAACTAAAAAGAAATATATTTCTAAAACATTGGAAAAATTAAAAAGTAATCGTGTAGACTGATAATTTAATAATTATTTTTCTATTTATTTATATGTTTTCCACTTTGAATCAATACCAGTGATCGCTCGTGTATGTCAAATGGAAGAATCAGGAGGGCCTATTTGGAAATAAGTCCTTATGTATAGGCACTTTCCTATTTAATGTTAAAGCTATGAATATTCCATACGCGTCCTGGTCTAAGAAAAACCACACAACAAACTCAGCCGGATATTTTTTATTGTGATCACTGTTTCACAAACGTCTATATTAAGAGCAATTTTCGAACAAATGAAACCATCGCAATCGATAGGAAATGAAGCCCAATGGTTTCAGACAACAAAAATAAAAAATAATAATAATAATAGTAAAAACTCGGCTAGCAACACAACCAGTTACCGCAAGCAGAACCTGTTCACGAGCATAACACAAGAGTAAGAGAATGAATATTTTTATCTCAAATTAGTAATCCTATTTAAACGTCTTTTAATGCCTTCCAAATAATACATACGTGTGTATGTTTAGGGGTTTTTGAGAATGTGTGGGTTTATTTATTTTGGTACCGAGTCTAAGTGCAAATATTATAAAAATACGTTCTCATACTCCATAACTCTTACCTTGATATTGTTTATTGGTTTACAGACGCATGAACATAAAACTGTTATAGACATACTTATGTGTACTGCTAATAAAATGTGGAAAATGTGAGTGGGTGCTTACACACCTTTTTTGAGGAATATAATAAATTGTTCTATATTTGAACTATTGTCATGATTTTCTAAGGCATGCTTGTTATTCGTTGTACTTTATTCTTTCCTTTATCAATTGATGTATCATTACAGATAAAATAGTTTGAAAGAGACAAAAAACTATAAAATGAAACAAAAACATATATTTAATTAAACAGACCCATATCAAACAAATCTCACACAAAATAAAAATAAATTGAACGTCGCCTACATGAATTCTTGACGTTTCGAAACGTAAAACCGACATTTCAGGCCAGAGTCACGGCCGATTGGAGTATTCGCCAGAGAATATTTTTAATAATCCGTACCAAATCTGAGCGGAAATTCTTGAATACACAACGCTTAAAAATGATTGAAGTCCACAAATATTTATAAAGCTGTCTGATTGAAAGTTAGATTTATATTTTACGATAAATTGCTGGATCATTAATAAATTAATTGCGTTTACTGAAGCCTATAGCTGCTTTATTGCTAAAATAGAAATTTAACATTTATACATGAACTTACATAAGTTTAATGAGACATTCCAATCCAATTCAAATTCCACTCACCCTATTATTTCAAGTCATTAATTAGATGTTTCGTTGCAATTAAAAACAATAATAAAATAGTTTGCTTTTTCAACTGAAAATACTGAATCTGAATTGCAGCTCAAGTTGCTTAATTGAACGTACATCAAAGTTCTTGAATTCTCAACAGCACATTGTTTTGAGTATTTTTTTTTGATACATAGAAATCGGATATGTAACTTTGATAATTGGATTGTTAAATTTCAATGTATTGGATATAGGAATTGATCCCCAGAATATGTAAAGTCTATAAAAGTATTATTTTTACGCTTGATCTCTTAAAAGCTTAATAACAAAAACTCTTTATTTTTTTTATTGTTTGTGTCAGTAAACTTGACACATCTTAACTATGTATTAGAGAGCGCCCAACGGCCGAAATTTGACCGTAATCTAAAGAGTTCATATTTATGAAAGTTTGGAATAAAACCTCTATGCATATTTATTTTTGATTTTTATTCTAATACGTAAAGTGACTATCTACTCTGTGCGACCAATTGACATCAGACAAATATACATTGAATATGTTTACGTTACCAACGGAATAATATATGTAAATTTTCACATCGCAGTGTGTGTAATGTTTTTATAATTGATTTAATGTATTAAAAGTGCACTATTATTGAAAAATATTAGCGTTCTGCACTTCTTCTACACATAAACTATAAGTATGCAAAACTTCATACTCCTTCGTCCGCGCAATTTTCCTAAAAAGGGATCCAAAGTTATTGCTTCACGTATTTATATATAGATAATATACAATTTATAATTTACTTACTAGATTACTTATTTTATTTTTTGTATTAATAATTTATTTTAGACAAGAGAATTTAATTCTTAATTGTTATTTAACTACTTACTTACTTACTTACTTACTTTAATTATTTAACCAAATAAGTCTCGTCTTTTATGAACTTTAGTAGAACGTTCTTAGTATCTCTTAACATGTTCATTAGAGTTTATTTTTTTCACATTTCATTTGGGTGTTTTATATTTTATTTTATAAAAAAAACAAATACCCTCCGGCAGAAAGTTGATTCCGATTTTAAAAGTAAAAGGATATTTTTTAATGTTCTCTGCTTTTATGTTTGAAAATGGTATTTGTATTTTTACTTTTTTTTTTAATCATAAAATGTAAATTTATTTTTACGAACAATTGCTTCTCGTATTGTTTGCGATTGTAATTGTTCTTTTTGCATATTTTATCAGAAAAGTAAAACATCCGAGAGCTTTACATAATACCAAACAAATACCACATCCACTATGAATTTAATACATCAATGGTTTTCTCCACGAAGGTACTAAAGATAAATAGACGGTGCTTTGAACTGATTGATATTTTTATTTTCAGACGAAGTTCCGGGTTTATTTATGATGCGATTCACTAAAACAATGTGGGGGTATACACGGATATACGATATTGTATATATACATCTTAGATGGTAATTGTAGTAAATATTTTAACTCTACTATATATATAATAAAATAGTACCTAAATAAGACTACATGAACAAACAAACACAATGTTAGTCAATTAATGATTTATAAAGTAAACACTATATTATTAAACTTTTTAAACTGCAAATCAGTTGAAGCTTACTGTTTTATTTAAAAAATTACCTGTTTTTTAAAGCCTGGCAACAATTAATAGATTCCCTGGCTGTTTAAAAAGTTTATCTCTTGGGAGTTGAAGTTGCTTTTCTGTTGCAATTATAAATAGTAGGTTGCATTTAGTATATTATATTATTTAATTTAATAGTTAAATCATGTATACCATGAATTTATAAAAAGGCTATATATACAAATGATACTAGGTTGATGTATTTTTTTGTATATGTATAAACTAAAATTATTCATTAAACATATTAAAACTATCATCTAACTAATGATTGTTCTTTACGAAAATGCATGTAGAGTTTATTAGTGCTATTTTTTTATTTGTTTTTTAGGAACGTCTGGTGTAGTGGTATCTGCTGATGGTACAATTTGGACTTGAAATTGTGGTTAGGAAACCAAGGTTCAATACCTCTATAGAGTCTGGTCCGTAGAGAAACCTACATTTTTTTATAAAAAATGTGGGTTATCGCTTATTTCGAATAAAAGTGTCTTTCTTTCTTTCTTCTTCTTTCTATTGAAACTTATCGCTTATTTGAACAAAATGGTGAATTAAGATATTACTTTTTCCATAATTGGATAAAGGACTGTGCCTAGAAGTGGGGCAGGTAAAATAATAATAATATCACAGAACAAATCCCACACGTTTATCCAACCCCGAAGTAATCAAATTATTTGCTTTTGTAAGGGTGTTAGACAACGATACAAATACATAGAAATACACATTTAAATACTGAGAATATATTTAATAAACGACCAAACCCAGAAACACGGACATCTATGCTCAACACATAAATGCCTGTCTCTGCCGGGAATTGAACCCGACTCCCATTGCGCCGTGACACGTTAGGCGTCTGCGCTAATCACTCGACCAATGGAGCGGTCGAGTAAAAAGTTAATTTAAGTATAAAAGGTTTTAAGACTATTGTTCTAAATGAAACGGAATGTTCGAAACAGCTTAATCTGTTTCCAGTCACTAAGTTTCACTACTAATAGAAGTATAAAGTTTATTTATTTTTCTTTCTATTTCGTTGTTTCTAGACTTGTTAGACTACACCGTACTAGCGTTGACCTATTTTGATGAGAAATTTCAAATAGATAGTTAACTACCAACATCATTAGAAATGAGCTTTTACAATAAAAATAAATAATGATTAAGTTTTCTACGTGTAATACATTGAAAGGTAAACCTTTTTGTTTTTTAATTTTAGTAGCAAATATTTGTTAAAAACCTAATGAGTTTAACTAACTATAATATAAAAGTGTAATTTTCAGAATGCATTTATTATTTTTTATGTTTATATACATAAAGCATATATTCCACTAACAAACAAAGTAATCCAATGAAAGCTCTTTGAAAATTTAACATTAAACAAATTGGGTCGCTTTGTGACAAGGACCCTTGTCACCGGACAATTAAATTTACCAAAATGAATATGTTGACTCTAAAAATATAATTTGTTTTCTTACACTTATTTTTATTATTTTTAAAATGCCTTCATTTATATCTCAGGTAGCGCATTAATATGAATTATTTCAAACCGTTATTTTACTTTTATTAAGATAATTTATTATTTCTTATGCTTCAAGTAAAATAAAACGAACGGAAATTATATAAAAAGTGAGTACTGACATGACAGTTCAGTTCAGACAGATTGATGGTACTTTATGTCTGAAGTAGAAAATTCGATTCCACCTTTGCTAAATTAATATTTACTATTTTTTTTCAAGAGCAACCTCGTCAGACCCATTGTGCAATGCTTTGTCAAATAAAATACAACTCACTCACATTTATATTATAGTCGTAGCAATGGATATGTTTTATATAGTTTTTAGGTACATTTATTAATTTCCTAGATATTATAATTTTCTAAAAATAATCGATTTTATACAACACAACAACATCAAAATATTGGTGTCTAAAAAAACATATTTTATAAAAACAAATAAACTCCTACTGCTATTTGGAGTAACAGAATAGGCAATTTGGATTAAGCCTGGAACGCTTTTTATTTCTCTCTGTGACAGCAAATTTATTATAGACTATAAAATGTATGGTACTAGCATCTGCGAACGGCTTCGGTCATGCTATTAAGTAATTTAACAGGTTATACAAACTGTTAAACTTATAATCTTGTTAGTTTTATAAATATTATAATACAGCCACTACTTCCTTAATAATAATTCTCCATCAAATGATTTAAAAAATACATTGGTCGCTAAGCAGAAAACTCTAAACTAATTTTTTAAATTTCTGGTTTAAAAATACTAATTTCCGGAGAATTTTTCATTCCAATTGCAGCCCCTTGAGAACAAAATCAAAAGAACCAATTCCAGTACACTATGCTCACGTAACTTGAACTTTTATGACATTCTCACAAATAGCAGGTGGTTTTTGTGTTTTAAGTGTTCAGTAAGTACACTTACAATATTTTGGTTAATTTACACAAAACTTAATTTAAATTATAACCACACTTTAGAATATCACAGATTTATTTTGACCTTATTGCGAAATTTTATCCTAAACTTTCATAAGGTTTTCGGTGTAAGAGAAACAAACATCCATCTACTCATACATACAAACATACGTCCGTCCATCTATCTTCACAAACTTTCGCGTTCATAGCAGTAATAGATTGTGTAACATACTGCTAATATAAAATACTTAGAGGTAAATAAAACCTCGTTATATTTGTACATGGTTATTTTGTTACTAGGTACAGTCGAATAAAAAAGAAGTAAGAAAAAATACTTTTTACATCTCTCTACGTCAAAAATGTTTTTATACATTTAATATATATTGTTGAAAACTCATGTCAGAATGTGTATTTTGAGTAAAACAAGTAATTTTTTTGTTATTTTGTTATATAGCAAATTTGTTAAACGCATTTTACTGAACGCTTTTTTATATGTTATTAACAAGGTTAAAAATAAAATATATTGTATCATTTTCACAAGTGATTTTTTATTATTAATCTTGAATAGTGTTGATAAAGATAATTTCCTATTTTAATTTATTAATGCGGTACTTGTATAAAATATACATTTTAATTTTAATAATTTACGTGATTAAAATTAAAATCTTGAACTTAAATCTAAAGCTAAAAAGATAAAATATTATATAAATTAAATCATATTCTCACAAATATATTAAGTTAATATAAATAAAGAATAAATTCCTATTTCTAGAGCTACATGTACGTAACATGTTCATGTTAATTTTGCTAACAACCTTCACGCATGTTCGAGCATAAACATGACAAACCGTGGCCGAAGCATATTTAAGCTAATTATATTATATACGAAAATAGCTGTTACTACATGAGAATTATGTCTATAGTTGCATAAACACTTAACGCTCAATTATATTTGGTAGATATAAAATCTGAAAATAGATATTTTCAAACAAAATCTGAGATGAAGCGTTAAAAATCATAGACAGTCGTCGAAATAGTATTCAAGCCGATATTCTTTTGTAACTGTTAGTAGTCTTACTTTAAAGAAGTTATATTATTTAATTAAACAAAATCTATTTTTAATGCATATAATTCCCTCATATAATTATCTTAATTCAAAGTTTAATATATCTAGTAGTAATGTTACTTAGGAGATCAGTAGACTTCGTAATTTGTACAGGTATAAAAAATAAATATAAGAAATAAAATAAAACAGCAAAAATGAATTTACGAGCGCAACTAGCTGCGGACAACTGGAACATTGCAATAAAGGAAAATAAAATAATTTAAATGACGTCTACGAGGACAGCAATAAAGCTCAGTACGAATTCATTAAATATCTTAATATTCTGGTCGAGTCATCATTTTCCGACGACAACAATGTCACTGAACTGCGACGGACAGACAAATTAATGTAGTTAATAAACTAACATTAAGTTTGTTACCAAGTTATTTCTGAATCACCTTTGTCTTGTTTCTGCAAGCATTTTGCAAGGTTTACAATTGAATATTCTATTAAAGAAAATTGCATTTGTAAAAGTTTTTGTATTATCTTTCAATAATCAGGTAATACTTGGTAATCACAGTAATAAATAATTGTAATGTTATGTTCTAACTCATATAATAGAGGTTTAAACTATAATTTGTATTAAGCTACTACTTACATTTAAATTTGTAAACGAACTTAATACAAGTTACTGTTTAAACATTTATTATATGGGTTTTACGAAGGATTATAATACAGAAATATGAACAGAACATATTTTTTACTACATGCATGTAAAGTTTAACACAATTTAGGAAAAAATCCGCTTTAAAATATAATTTATTAATGTACCAAGTAAAGGTTTATATAATGTATTTATAGTTAGTATTGGTTAGTATAGCACCCTTAGTTATAATTGTAAAATGGAACTTGGAAATTTTATTCTAATGTGTTGGAAATTAGAACAAAGATGTTATTAAATATTGTTCTTGCTAGCATGCTATACAGAGATATATCGTTTCGCAACCAGTGTACTTACTACCTAATACCTTGCAATTTCATTACTACAAGATTGTCTCTTTCCACAGGTACAAGATAAGATAAGATAAAGATGTGCTCAGTGCCGAGACATTCTTCAACGGAACGTGGACGTTCGTAAGCAACGGAATGATTTTAAAGCCGTTATAGTGTGAAATAATAAAGAATATTTATTTTAAAGTAAAAGTGAAATATAATGACGGTTTAATTGTGAGAAAAGTTGAGTGAAAAATGTCAATTTAGTGAGTGATAAAGTGATAAATCTAGTGATAGCAATGGGTTGTCAGCTGGGTAAGCTAGCTGCTTCTGAGCGGAGGGGGAACACCCAGGACTTGGGAGATGGTCCTCCACCGGCCACGGATCCCCGGTTACCTCTGACGGCAAAGCAGAAGTATTCTATGCTTGCCTCTTGGAAAGGAATTTCTAGAGCCATGGAGAAAACAGGAATTTGCATGTTCATTAAGTAAGTGTTAGTTAAATATAATTTAAATTTCATCCATAACTGTAACAAACTGATTTAAGATAACGTAAAAATGTTTATGTATTAGAACTTAGGAAAATATAAATCATTATTCTACTTTTGAAAAACAGTTCGTTAAACTCATTTCCACGCCAGCGATCGATTTTCTGCAGTTTGCTGAAGGATGAATAAATAAAGGCTTTGTGTGAGAACTATGACATCTTTATTTTGCATGTCTTGCATACGGTTTTAGCTCCTGAACTCATTTCAATGACAATGCCATGTCGACGCTTGTGTATTGAGATATTTTTAAATTGAGAAATATATATTTTCAAAAGAAAATATTTTGTTGTATATTATATCTAAGTGAATAACAATGCATCTATATATATAGTATAGTATAGATGCATTGTATAGTCTCATCTCTGGACAATTAAAAAAAAATTATATTATTATTTTAATACATTTTCTGGAGGGAACCTACATATTCATTTTAGTCGATTATTAGTAAAATATGATTTTAAAAGTTAGTTTAAAGTAACAAATATTTTTGTTAATTTATTTAAGAGTATAAATTCAGGAGAAAACTCATAATAGAAAATAACTTTTCGCTTGCAAACTAATTTAATTATCCCACACTCAATATTTTTTTAAGAGTTCTAGAATAAAAGTTTCCGGCGGGTATAAAGTTAATTAATTTAACATCACTTAATTACCTTATAACTTTTTAAACGTAACATACGTTTATTCATGTATTACAACTAACTATGCCAGTTTATCAAATTGTAAAATCAAAACATAGAATTATTATTATTTGATTTTATGATTTGGTAAACTGTCATAGTCAGAAGTACTGAAAAGCATAAATAAAACTGTAATAAAAATATAACACTGGAATTTTATGGACAATTAATGTTACAAAGTTTGTAATATAATTATAATAATAATAATAATAATAATATCAGGACAAATTACACACATTGATCTAACCCCTAAGTAAGCAAATTATTTGCTTGTGTTAAGGGTGTTAGACAACGATACAAATACATAGAAATACACATATAAATACTGAAAATATATTTAATAAACGGCCAAACCCAGAAACAGACATCTATGCTCATCACATAAATGCCTATCTCCGCCGGGAATCGAACCCGAGCCCCATTGCGCCGTGACACGTTAGGCGTCTGCGCTAACCACTCGACCAACGGGGCGGTTATAATAATAATATACACCTTATAATATAAAACTAGCAATTCTCATTTTATAACTAACTTTTCTTGCAATTCAATTCGATTATTCAATTATGGCTTTATTACGGCTGATTGTGCAAAGTAGGTTTATTTCAAAAACACAAAGGATTCTTCAGTTAATGTGATCAAATTAAATCATAAAAATTTCTTGAGCTGGCAGTTCTTTGTTATTTTATACTGATAATAGAAAACATCACAGAAAAATAACATTACGAATTAACTATACAATAATCTTATAGAGTTTAATTTGTTTTTTACTTTTTTTTGTGTTTTACGAGAATGAGAGGTTTTAGTAAAGAGAAAGTTATAAAAGGAATAAGTAAGTTTGGGACATCCAAAAGATCTCATCTTCCTTTATACTTAGATAGTTCGTCTAAATCTCATTAACATCCTGATATAGCTAAGTGGATTGGGTACGAGATAAACTTAATAGAATCTTTCGATCATTATTTTTTGTGGATAAAACCGTCTATATATATATATATATATATAGCTGTTTTTATTTGTTTTCTTGGGTGAATTTACATCCATATGTGGTTTCATGACTTCTCCTTAAAACTCTAGAGAGGATACCCAGATCATTTATTAAAATTAATTATCAAACCGCACTGAAAATAAGCAGTAGACCCCCCACCCCTTCTCCTCCCCCCCCTCCCCCCCCGCCCCTCTATCAGAGCGGCAAGACATACAGATATTTTTTTGTTTCATTATTTCAAAAGAATAATAACTCTTAATATATTTCCATGGTTGGTCAGAGTTGGTCAACCTGGTATCTGATTGAAAGAGAGAGAAAGAAAGAGAGAGAGAGACAGAGAGAAAGAGGAGAAAGTGGTACCTGCTGATGTTTCAATTAACATAATTGGCAAATTATTAAAGTCTATATATTCTTCAGTAGATTGAAAAGAATATATTTGAGATAGCGATAGATTTACAAGTCAATTACTGATTTGTTTACTAATAAAAATGGAATAATAACTTATAAATCTATTTTTAAACTATGGTAATCTTAAAACGTTTTTACTAAATATAATAATAAACTTTCATCCATCTAAATAAATAAATTATCTTCCAATTACCAGTTGATTACTAATTTACCCAAAACCCTTAGTCTTTATTGCTTTCAATATAATAATCTATAAAATGTATCTACTCATAGTCCGATAAGCTTTCACATAATGGATATTGATATTACCGCCCTGATGTTGATGGTACTTAATTAAGAACTTAACAGTACTTGGTATCTTTTCAGTCTCCTCTGTATAGCAAAATAAAAATACTCAATTATTCAAATTATCCGAGGTTTGACGAAAGGTAATATAATATTAGTTAAAGAATATGTAAAATATTGATATACAATCTTAAAATATCAGTAGTTTTAGGATTCGTTCTGATAATCAATAAACTAAGCAATAACTATATAATTAGCCTAATAATAGCCAAGCCGTTAAATTTAACGTTCATCGTAAATCAGATGGACCTCATTACCATTATCTCGTGAGTGGTTATTTAGAGTCGGAACTCACACTTACAAACATACTCGTACATACACTCTCTTAGATGTTAATTAATGAGATAAATTGTTTTGGTATTAAATTAAATGAAATAAAATATAATAATTACTATATTTTTTGAGTTCTAAAGTTAAAGACAAAATAAAATGGATGTATAATATATAATAAATAATGTGGATGTATATATATAAGTAAAGACACATATAATAATACAACAAACAAACAAAATAATATGGATTGTACCCAGTAATATTTTAAACTATGGGTCACAAGAACATAAACTACATTATTATATTTATTCTACGACAACAAAAGTTGTGTGCGGTTAATATTGTTCTAAATCATGGTAGAAGTATTGTGAGATAAGAAACATCAGTTTTATGAAAAGTTGGTTTATTTTTCTCTTTACTTTAAAGACAATTTTGTTTCACTTTATTACAATAATTTATATTGTTTCATTTTTTACAAAGGTTTATTTTAAACCGTATTTTCATTTCAAAATAAACCTGTCTAAATTAAGAACCATTTCAAATTGATCTGTCACTCAAATTTCAGTAATTAACAAAGCCTAACATTTATCATTCATTCAGTAATTATGACACTTCTAACAATACCAACATATCGGAAACCCAATACAAAGGAAACCTGTGAACATATTAATTACTATAGTTTCGTTAAATAACTTACTTTGAAAATGGTGTTATAAATTTAACTAACTTAGACCGAACAGGAAAATTGAGTGGATATCAGAGTTCCTTTGTGTACAAACTTCTAAGTTTTCTCCGAAGACAAGAGGAAAATCATCTAAGTTAGCGAAGCAATGAAGAGAAAATATTTGTTAGGAGACTTTTACGTATATTTTATTCACATTTTTTTACTTTGTAGCTGCTTTTGATGGATTTTGATATTAAAATCTCAAATGAGATGAGATATTTAAAGAATATTCGTGATGTTATTATACGTTTATTACTTCTTACGAAATCCAAACAATATGGCATCTTATTTCACACTCAGTGATGACTCTTATGTGAACTAAGTTAGTAATAATAGTTTATTTATTTATTAATATACACACTGATGTAATAAAATTATTCTAGGTCAATGAAACAACACTGCGGGCATACGCTCACTAATGCAACATTTATTTATATATATATATTTTGTTATTTTCCGTCCGTTGTTACGTGACATGTTTTACGCGGTACATAAAATATGAGTTTTGTTTAAGAATTATAGACAAAATAATTAATAATGTTAAGCTATCATGGTTACCTCACATAACTTATTGCCAACCGAGCTTATATTATTAATCTGCTTATAATTATAACAGTATTTTTACTAAATTTAATTTAATCTTTGGGATAGTTTTAATATATATTTATATTAGTGATAAATACAATAATACATACATCTATTATATGTATAATATCTTACAGAACGATTTAAAGTTTCTTCGTGAATGCATCTGGACAATAATTAAAGTGAACGGCCATTTTGTTTTTCCGACCCAGTTCTCCTTATGACAGTAGTCTACAAGCGATCTCGAGCCATAGATTGTATTTATTTTTTATATAATATAAATGATAGTTGTATATTTTTTCTTCACTCTAAATAATGAAAAACATTTTTCTCTTCGAGTTTTTACGAAATATCTTATATAAACTGATTGAGGTCATATTTGTAAAATATTGTCGAGACGATGGATGTTAGGCAAATCTTAGAGATGTTTTATTATTTCATATAATAAAGAACAACAATAATAATTGGTCGCCCTGAAAAATATATATCTACAGTATGAGGGGATGCTGAACATTTTATTTGTAAGTAAAAACAAATCAAAATGTGTTAAAAGTTTATCCCTAAATACGGCCAAAAAGTATTTAAATTTGTAACGTTTGTGGAATTCGTGGTTTGATATCAACCCAAGGCCAAATTGCGAAGTCGTAACCGCGGACCGAATATTTAATCCTTTAAAATTAAATGAAGGTTTAAATGAACATTCAAAAGGATTTAATAAATTTAACATTAAAATTGTCATTAATGCCTTATACAAATGTGACTAATATAATTATTAATATAATAAGTTCAACGAAATTAAATAATAACCAAACTTCTATTCTAATTCACTCCAAATCTTAATAGTTAATAGAGTATGAACTTATAGGTTTATATACATTATATGTATAATCCTTTTTAATGTTTAAACTATGGTTCTGTCTTATAAAATGAAGATAACCCTTAAAGGTAAATTTTGTGCCAAAACTAATAATATGCTGTCCAAATTTATTTAAGTCGGAGTAAGAAACAAAGGGCTAAGGGTTGGATTATTAATTAAAATATAGTAAGTATTACCTAACACTATTTACTTACTGGAAACATTCCTTTCTAATTGTGAAAGGTATTGAATTACTTAAGTAATATCATATATCTTTTAAGGTATGTGGAAAAAGTGATCTTAATAGATAAATATTTATATGTAAGGAATCAAACTTGGGACTTTTCAAAACATAGCAGTAGATCATCAAGGTCCTATATTCTAAGACACAAGCCTCTATGATACAAGAAAACTTATTCAATAATAGTTCTACGATAAATAAATCCTTTATTTCTCAAAGGAAAAATAAAACAAACCATCAATTCAATTTAAATAAAAAAATTCTGTACATTCTTAGAAGCGGGTATTTTGTTTCATCGAAATAAGAACACGAAATGTATTGAAGATTCCTACTTAGTGACATTAGAATGAATACATCTTGTTTTAACAAATATAGGAATATATTAAAAATTTTAAATTGTAGTGTAGTATATGGTTGCGTAATGTCTTATCATTTATGTTAATATGTACTGATAATTATCAGACGTTTGTAAATTGAGAAATATCATGATTTAATTTATTTTGAGATATTAAATATTAAAGAATAGCCGAAATATACAAGGTTTTATAAAGAAATACACTTTATAATAATTATATTGAATGATTGGTTCGTTCTATGCTATTGTAAGATCTTTAATTGTTTAAGAACATTGAATATTGTAACAAGAGAGTTATTCAATATATTGTTAGTTAACAATATGAAGTCATTTAGAATTGATTCCTGGGTTGGAGTTTTAGTTAATATTAGAATTATGTAACTAGTATTGTTTAATTGACCTGTAATTATACTTTATAATGTAAGCTTAAATTTTATATATAAAATTATGAAATAAAGCGAGAGTTTGCGCTTATTACCAGTTCGTCCAATAAATATTTTCAGCAAATATAAAATCGGTATTTAAAATGGGTATTAAATACTGTTGTTGTTAAATTTTCAACCTTTATTGATATTTGCCCTGGATATATAAATAATGTTATACATTAGGATACATACTAAAACATTTATCGAATTTCTAACTATAAGCAAAGTTGGGGATTTCCTATACATCAAAGGAAGCAAAGGGACTGCAACAAAAGTAATAGAACGTGTGGTCTTAAGTAATTTAAACCTTTCATAGAGCAATTCGGCACTTGACATTCAGTTCTAAAGGCCTCGGGATATTGAATCGTGTTCCGCCCTATTTACGAAGTGAACCGATATTGGAAGCTTTTTCAGTACTATTTATTTGGCTTCATTTTAAAATAAACAAAATATAGCTTTGCGTTGATTAAACTTAAAAGCTTTTATGTTTTACATATAAAAATAAAATGTATATTTTTTATGATTCTTACAAAAAATATTTTACAAACAAAAAGGTGAAATATTGAAAATTATGAGATAAGTGTGAATTTATAAGTTATATTAAATAAAAAGGAATAAACTAACATAATTTATTAAAAGTAGGCTATTTAAATGCTTAAAGCATTCATTCTTCTTAGCAATAACTTCCAGGACGTGTAAATTAAGTATTTTTATTCAAAAAACTAAGAAACTAATGTTTGGAATAATGTTATTATGTATATTTTACAACTCTATTTATTTGCATTATCTTTCAGTTTAATCTCCCGGCATTTTCAATTTAGTCTCGAGAAATATTTTTTAGAATCCTGCAAGTAAAATCGTCCAAAGTTATTACCTCCATATATTTTTTGAGACGTTAATTTATCCTTCTGCCCGTTTGTTTGTTTGATTGTTTCTTTTAAAAAAATCGATATATTTTTCATTATTTTTGCTTAATATAAAAAACAGCCTGAAAGTTTTGATTGTTAATTTAAAAAGGGTAGTTAACATGGACTGAGATAGTATTTTTTTATCATCGGTACGTTGTTTGTTAATCCATTAACAGTAATATCTAATTAGGAACAGTTTTATTGTAACAGATGCTGATAATAAATTAACTTAGCCAGGGATGTCAATAACAATGCTGGCGGAATTGCGAAATTGCATAAAGTTAATAATAATTGTTACGTTTGTGGGAATAATATATTCCATTTTAGATGAAATAGAATAATGAGTAAAATTTATATGAAATAGCAATTCAGAACACAATTTAAATTTATAGATACAAATGCTGATTACAAATGGTAGTCAAACGTAGTTATAAAATGACATAAATTTTCATGCAAATATGTTTGGAATAATGAACAATATTTAGTTATAAAACTAACATATTAAATACACTCATTAATTTATTCATTCACTCAATTATAAACTTAAGTAAACATCAGTCTGCAATGTTCAAGAAATTGGGTCATGATCTCTAAGTTACACAATTAAGAGACAAAATATTTATTTAGGAGCAACTCGTTTCAGAAGTGCCAACCCTAAGTCTACAAAATCGGAAGTGACGTTCCTTCCCATTAAAGGGTATTATGGGGTGCGTAAAAATGTACTGCCACAACTTTACGATTGTTTTATGGACTGAGCTAAGCTTCAGGTAATGGCAGATTAATTATTTACCAAACAGTAATAGTAAAGTAATATTGATTAAAAATTTGAATTCTTGAACTTTCAATTGCTTAATTGTAAACAGCGATTGCAAATTTAATTATTCTTTTTTTTTTTATGTGATCAAGGGCAATGCTTGACTACATTCCACCTGATGGTAAGTGGAATGTATTCAAAAATTTAATTAATAAATAAATAATAATAATAATAATAATTAATTAATTACTCACAAATAATCTCTGACTATTTTCGCTGACGTACCAACAACACAGGAAACAATAAAAATAATCCCGCGATAGTACTGAAAATCCAAAAGAAAATAGTGTTATCTAAAATATATACGAAAAAGATTGACTTGCTTATCACGAATTCTCCACAACTAAAGCCTACGTATTTTAATTTTGGCACGTAGACAGTTATAACGTAGGCGTTACGCAAACTTCCAATATGTATTTATAAGAATACTTTTCTAGATACTTATAAAACAGTTTTTATTTTTATATTCACAATCTTTTTAATTTTTTGAAAGCCTCGACCTATTTGATTTCTTTTTGTAGTGTTTGTAATTGTTAAGACAGGGATTGAGTTACAAAAAAAACAGAGCTAAAATTGGAATAATATGTGGGTTTTTTGTACAAAAATATTATTGAAGTTTAAATCGTTAAACTTCATTAAAAATACCACACATTATTCCGAGTTTTGAGGCTGTTTTTGACTGATCGGAGTTTAATACCCGGTCGACCTATCATACTGCAGATGGAAACGTTATAAAATAATCTTAATATTTTTTCATTTTTCAACTTCATATTCTTTATTCGTGAAATGCTCCCAACTGAAGTCGGAGCGAACCGGTAGTATACAAAGTAATAAACGAAGTGAGCATACACAAGTACGTGCGACGTATGTGACATATGTCAAACACACCTACCATAATAATAAAATATATTCGTACATTTGACATATTTCAAGTTGCTCACTTGACTCGAACTTGTTCCATCCGACCAGTGGAAGGGATAGATCGATGCCGGAAATCAGACGTTCAGCTTGATGGATTTCCAGGTCATGTGACTGTTAATATGATTTGGGGCATGCCAATTTAATATCTTGCTACATGTATGGGATTTTAACCGATCATTTCTGTGACATAAACTTGATATTAATAATATGAATTTTTATCAAGACTTAAATGTAAATATCTTGTCTATCACTACGTAAGTTGTAATGAACCAATAGTATTATAACCTAAAGCAGATTTATTTTTAATATTTAATCATTAAAATAAAAATTAAATAACTTTATACTAATATAAACGCGGAAATTTGTGTGTTTTTATATTATGCATGGATTGGATGGATAGACATTTGTCAGATGAGACTATAAGATAGCCAGTATGAAGTGTTATTAAAAAAAAATTGACTGGCCCAAATATAGTGTAACGTAAATCAGATCAAAATCCTGACATCTGAGAGCCACTTCGGCATGCGATGGCTACATATAACGGAAGTAACAAAATATTAAGTACGATGGAATTGGTTCTTTTTATTTCACGAAAAAGAGAGAAGAATCTATGTATAGAAATTTTTATGTTTTAAGATTAAAGTTTCCGTTTCATGTATTGCAAATTTGTCGTTGTTGTAGTACTTTATAAACTATACCGATTTTAAAGGGGACGGATTATTTTCTTGCTTGTATTTATTATTATTTTATTAAAACACCGCTTGCAAAAACAAGTTCTTAAAATAGGTAAATTAATTAAAAATTTGGAGCACCTGTTTAAAAGCTACAATTGCAAATTTGTAATGAGGTCCATATTACGGAATTGTGGCGAGGTTAAAATGTGGCGACAATTCATGAGCGTTGCGGCTCTGTTGGCACTTGTGGCTTAATTATGCGGAGGCAGTGTTGCTATTAACGAATAATAGATGGATCTAACGAGCTCTTACAAATATTGGTTTAATTGGTTACCGATGTATCTAAAACCACAAACTTCTATATTATGTAATATGCATATATATTATGAAGTTAATGTAAAATAGTTTTGATACAAATATTACTTATTTATAATTTGTACCAATTACCCATAACATATGTTTAAATTATAGTTTAAGCCCCGTAAAGAATATGTACATAACTATTTAATAAAGTACTGGAAATTTATTTGTTCCAAGGTTACATATTATTTGAAGGGTTTTAAGTACCATCAGTATAAAAAAACACGTCAAAGGCCTCGTGGGGCTGTAATTTGTTTCGTGTTTATTTTCAATAGAAAATTAAGTTAATGTGCCCCGTGGGAGAAACCTTACAGGTAATTGTTTTACCACCCTAATTGTTAGTCACCAATCAAAGTATAATAAATCTCTTAAGGTTAACGTTTTTTTCTAGTTGGTACTACGATTTCTTAAGTTAAATTATTTCTAGGATTCTTGTTGGTCCTCATTTATCAATTTAACAAAGAATAATATAAAAATCGATTGATCAAGATAAATAAATAAGTTAAGAGAGTCTGTATGACATTTCTTGCCTATTCTTGGTTATTCTCTGTGGGCCTACACTTTCACATCGTGCAACTGGACACTAATATCTCATAAGTACCTGTATGCCTATTTGAAATTTTAAAAGAATATTTAAATTTTCACTATGAACTAACATATTACTATAATATTTGTCACTATGACTTAATGTGTAAGAGCTAGTGGATAAGTCCTTAAGTAATAATGTTCCTTTTAAAATTCTGTCCAGCTTATTGTATAGTTTTTATTAAATGGAAAGGTAAAATTCCTTTCTATTTTAAATATAATGTTAGAAAATAATAATGGTTTTTAATATTATAATTACTCGAATTTTCTTGCGAAATCATGTACACGGAATTTGAGGCGCAAAATAATAAATCATTTCTAGACGAACAGAATTGGGTGCTGGTACCAACTTAATGTCCAGGTGAATAGAATTCAGTTTGTAGCTAAAAGGTTTTACAACTTATTTATCAAAAGTTTAAGAGCGAAGTCAATCCTTAGGTTTATTTTTAAACAAAATTTTCTCATAAATATATAGGTACTTATATACCTTGGCTTAAATCACCATTCGTAAATATCGTATTCGACATTTCATATTATTCTATTTTACGTATTTTTCAGTAATTCTTTTTAAATTCTGTTAAATATATATTGACAATACTATTCCTGTGAGAGTCGTCACTTTAATACAATTTTTAACTTTGTGGCGTGAAATATGGTTTTCTTTGTTCTGGCTCGGTATAAGAAATATTATATTTTTTTAATGTGATATTTTATTTCAAAAAACATAAAACTTCTATTTGATAAGTCAAGTTTAGAAAATAAGCTTTATACACAGAAACGTAATCAATTATTAATGTTTGTATGTGTGTGTGTTATTAAATCTTGGCGCTGTAGCTATTAAATACTAGTAAAATTACACAACATTTGCTATTTACTTAGGTCATAAATTATATTACCATATCAGACTACCACTCCAACTACAGCTTGCACTCCAAGTCTAGACGAAGTTGCTTGAAGTTTTAGAACTTCTTCGGTTCAAAGTTTTACTTAGCATTCATGTTGCAGTCTAGATAGAGGTACTTAGATGAAATTGCTTTCAATCCCATCGATATAAAAAGTTTTCATTTGTTTGTTATTTTTAACACGTTTGTTATTTTTAACACGTTTGTTATTTTTAACAAGTAAAATAATTTTTAGTTACGTATATTTGCAAAATTTTAATAGGAATAACAAAAATGTATACATTAACAATTGCTATCATAAGTCCCCATTGATAGCCAGCAGAAGTTTATTGTCCTTCGGGAAACATCAAAGAGATTATATAAACTGGGTCAAAATTTAACAACGCAGAAGCGGCATATTTATTGTTATTTTAGTATTTGAGAAGTTATCTTATTGTAATTTATAACTAGGGACCCGTACCCGCGTTACACGGATGTAATTTACTAATGAAGAAAATTAGTTTATTTATTTATGAAAACTTGTGATATCCTTTAATAATGAAAACAAGTACCTAATATCCGAACTGCGCTGCTATTTTTTTTTATATTATCATAAACATATACCACCAACATTTTCAACTTCGACTCAATTCGATTCAATTCGATTCGATTTCAATTTAGAATACAACAAAAAATTCAGCTAAAACAGTTGAGAAATTCCTAAGCGCTGATTTTTAATATAGGCGACTGTATGTTTATATTGTTAAAACTTATTTACTTGTATAAATCTACTGAACGTAAATATTATATATCACGTATACTATATATCCAATCAAAGTAAATTTGAAAGTTTCTGTTTTACGACATTTCAGACTACCTGTACGATTCGTGAATTCCAATTTCAATCTCTATTTTCTAGTGCTCTACATTTTATTATTTAATTCTTATCTGATATTTATTACAATATATTTTTTTATTTATTAAAGATAAATCATAAATCCTGCTACCACTGTGTTAGCTATTCGAAATTATTACAAATGAATTTGTTTGGTTTATTATATAAAACGCACAACCATATTTCGAAGAATAATTATTTTCATTGTACTCTTTTTAAATAAAATCCAAAACCCCAAGAGAATCTATTAGGTAAGATCTATTTTCCAATAGAATTGATTTCCTTTACAAAGGAATTTTAAATCCATGGACATGTTCGTGAAGAGCTAAGGGTCTAGAGGATTCCAACCGCCTTAGGGTCGGATTAGGGAGGTATAATGTGAGTGAGATCACTCTTAAAAGGTACGGGAATCTTCAAACTTGAGATTGCCTCTGGCCCCTACTGATGTTCTTTGTTATATATTAAAACGTGTTAGTTATAATCCCCAAAAAAATGAGATACTTCCTTTTACTGCTACTGTAATGATTTACAGTCGAAATTAAAAATATATGCTGAAGAAATTAAATTAAAAATGGATATTAATTTTAATATTTTATAGAAAACATTTTATTGAAATTATAATATATTTCTGTGGCTCCAATACAATAGCTTTGTCTTGAATTTGTAGAAAGCTATTAATCTACTTACCTACCTAAGATAATGAGCGTACCCAGATTCTGTGCTAGGGGGGGCAAAGCAGATTTCTTTAATATATATTTTTCAATTTTTAAGCTGTAATTTTTAATTTTCTGAGAATGGTCTAACAGTGAAAGAGTAAACACTGGTGATTTGTCTTTCGCTTCTAATGAAGATTTTAGACTTTAAAGTGTTTGATAAAAGTTTTACTAGAGAATTGTATTTGTTTGTAATACATAGATCTATAACAACTTTTTAAAACTTAATTGTTTTTATTTCCTAATGTAAAATACCAATTTTAAATTTCAATATAAGGTAGTAGAGCTACCTGACCCTGACCCTCTCTCGGTACGCCCATGCCTAAGATAGATAGGATAGATAGATATCTAACATGTATATAACCAATACATATGGTTAATTTATGTTCAACCAGCTAACAAGCTGACCAAAATATAAAATTTGTTTCAGACAGATTTAAATTGAATTCGTTAAACAACTCCTGAACAGGCGTGATTTTCTAAAAATATAATTTTGTTTAATCTACACATTTTTTTTATATGTTTTATCTTGTTAATGAAATATTCGATTAGTAATAGATACCAGGTACGTAGGTAGATAGTCTTAGACTAGTTAGTCTTATTGTGTTTGACTAAACTGAAGCTAAGTAGCCTAAGTTATTATTATTAAAATTTATTATATATTATAATATTTGTATATAAAATGTAATTCTACTCAGCAGGCGGACATTTAACGTATTGTCAACTACATGCGGGGTTTGCGATATTCTTGTTTGTGACATTAAATACAATAATGCATTTGTGCATAGTTTAGATTAGAACGATAATTTTTCAAGGATACATAAATATGTATGCAATCGGATTCTGAGAAAAACTGTTTTTAAATACTATGTACTGATTGGTTGTTTAAAAAAAAATATTTCTTTGGCAGATTAAAAAAATTGATTTTTACAAGAAGAATAAGCCCTTATTAATATAAAAAAGATGGCACATAACCATATCAATTTGCAGTATTCATTATATCCCTATTAGGTACTTAATCATCGAAGTTTTTTGTAATAATTCTTGATATTACATCTTAAACTCTCAACCGAGCAAAAATTGACCGTGAAGCCGACTAGGACCGCTTCATATCTCTACTAGGGTGGCATAGGAAAAGTTTGAGGGTGAAAAATAAAAGGTTTTCTAACAATATACCACTTCTCCTAAAAGTTTTAAAAACTTTTGCCAAATCGATTGCAGTATGTCAAAAATTTACAAATTGAACCGACCAAGAATAATTGGGATAAGGGCAAATGGATTCTTTTAAATCAGCAATTTTGCAAAGTCACGGTAAAATCGAAAAAAAGAAATGAATGATACCGAGAAAAGCTTGCTTAATCTGAGTACTTAAACTGAACATTTAATTTTGGCAGGAAAATGAATAATAATAGTAATAATAATAAAAGAAAATGAATATCTGAAACTATAAACCTTGAAAACCTTTCTTCATCTCGTTACAAAAGCAATAATTCGCTGCTTGTCTAAGTATCCTTGACCTCATAAAACAAGGTGAAATATTTGCATTGTAAAATAAGTTTTAAGCTTATATGATAGGGTTCATTTTATGTTAGCAATTAGTTGCAGATGATTTAAATTTATTTTATTTTAGCTGATATATTCGCTCTCACGTTTTCATTATTATTTCTAAGAGGTAACATTGTAAGTGTTCCTTCGTGTGTATTATGTAACGTATAAGATAAGCTGATTTAAATCTATTAATAAAATAAAAGTAATGTTATCTAAAAAAAATAGAATGAGAGTACACCTAACAATGTTCTTAGCCATAATAATCAAGTAAGCGATTTATTGAATATCTGACGCAGAATAAAAATAATGATTATTAGCATATCTCACAACTTTTGCCAAAACCTAAACAGCTACCGCAACTACCTCAAATTTTCTACCATCTTTTATATAAATAATAAATCATCATTCATGTGGCCTTATCGCTAATCCTAAAAAGCCTCAAGCCATTCTTATTGGCAGTCTTCGGAATATAGTTCATCATAACCAGCTCACTAACGTGATGTATAATAGTTCTGAAGTTCCTTAACACTTATCGTGGATCAAGTGAATGAAACGAGTCGTCGAATGCATTTTTCAATCCACTCCCTCAGGCGTCTGCAGATATTCCTTGAAATCTAAAATTTTGGTAGCAAACTGTCCCTTACTACCCCTTCTCGACTATGCCGACGCTTGCTACCTAGATGCTAATGAGGAGCTGCTTAATAAATTAGACCGCCTTCAAAACTTGTCCATTCGTTTTATTTTCGGATTGAGCAAGTTTGATCATATTTCAGACTTTCGACTTCAATTTACTACTTACGTTCAAATCTCCTTTTCCGGAATATGCATTTTAACCACACTATACCACATTTTTGCAAATTTAGCTCCTTGTTACTTATACCAAAGTTTCCATTTTACATTTCCAAGTAGCTATCCTAAACGTTCCTGTCTTACATCTAAAACTAATGTTTTAGATGTAAAGCACATTAATATGTGCCTTACTATAATTCAACTTCATACTCCAAATCATTTACTATAGGTACATGCAGCGCGTTTATGTAATTCCCTACCAAATCCAATGTCCAATCCAATAAATGTTCAAACTACATATATAATACACTACATATATAATAGCACTGTATATATGCAGTGTGTACCTATTTTTGCCCATTAAAATTTATATTTGTATACAGTGCTATTATATATGTAGTGTGTACCTATTTTTGCCCATTAAAATCAACTATTTTACTCTCACGGATAGCTGGTAGAAATTTCTTTTTAGATATAAGGTTATCCAATGTATTTTTTGTTTTTCTTTTTTTTGTATATCACTAAATCTGGTACATAAATAAATAAAAAAAAATGTTAACATGTCAGCCTAAGCGAAATTTCCAATGTATAGCTTAGCCTCTCTCCCATTTCGTTTTGTTATTGATCATTAAGCTTAATTATTTCTTTAATAAACATAGAATAAAAAATCCATTAAAACGAGCGGGACTCGAATCAACAGTCTCGAAAATATTATTCCGTCGTTCTGCAAATTGAACCTGACAGTTTGAAATAAGCTTAACATGGCTAAACATGTTTACAAACAATTTCAAATATTAATCCACTTTATATTTATAACATCTATTTGTTTACTTGTTTAATTTCTTGTATAATTTTATTCAAATTGATGTGACGTTTAACATAATCACATTTAGATTTCTAAAGGCGTGAGGTCGTTACTGCTCATTGGATCTTAAACTCATTAACCTACACTTTGCCGAGGTAATTTTGTTAAGCTACTTATTACTCCACTTAATATATGAGTTACTGAATAAAATTATAATAATTTTTTAATAGTTAACTTACTGTTACGGCTCCTTCAGGGTTTTTAATATGTGTACTTGCGTTGTGTCAACTATTATAAAATTTATTCATCCCTTCTAGTCATAACTGTCTAGTACCATCATAGTTAACTGGATAGACATCCAGACAGTACAGGCAATATGAGATAGTTAACCTATATTACTATCACTTTATGAAAAGTATATTTAAACGACCATAACTCATAACATTTTATGTATTTTTTATGTTTAAAAAAGATGTTCACTAAATAACTTTTGTTATCGTAGTTACACTTTTATGTAAAAAAATGCTATTTTATGTAGATATTACAACTTTTGAAATATTTAAATACCCTTATAATATCAAATATATACAATACACACTCTAATTGTTATGGACAATCCGACATAGAGGAAAATAGAAAGTATGAACGAGATGGATGGATATGTAATATTAAATGTATACTTGAAACACACTTGTGTGCGAGAAATAATACTTTAAATATTAATACTAACACAATGAATTGAGATATTAGAGGGATTTAATTAAATCTCTCTGGTTCATCTTTAACGGGTCGGAAGGCAACCGTTAGATTATTAAATATGCCCTGCCCAAAGCGCTTGAATACCGGAGAGGTTTAATTTTCGTAAAGAGCAATAAAATATTTCTACTGAATTTAGCGTCCATTATGAATATAATACTGGAATATAAACGATTATTTTATTTAAATGTAAACATTATTTGAACGACATAATATATGGTTATCTTCTAACACACACACAGCCATAAACTCTATGAAGTTGGTAACCATTTTATTTTATTTTGTATCTGAAATGCGATGTTAAATACGTATATTAATATAGTATAGTTTGTTATAATAATATTAATCTTCTCATTTGTTCGTATTTATTTTTATTTTATTATTTATTTGTTAAATAAAATGTGGGAAAGGATTTTAGACATTTAATAATATTAGGATAATATATCTCCATAAGGAGACCTCTTCCGAATATCCATGAATGTGTGAAAGATTATTTATATATATATAAATATTTATACACAAAAACATGATACATTAAACCTACATATTAATGCGCAAACGTACATAAATATTCTAACAAAATATGATATTTGTAAACACATACATAAGCATACATTTTTCATAGTATAATGTAGTAGTGAGGTATTAGTACTAATTCTCACTACCGAAGGACATACCTATGTATATGCACATATTAGTAGGTAGGTAGGTAGGGAGGTAGTACCTACCTACTAGTATGTAAAGGGTAGTGAGGATTCAATATTCGTTTAAATATTTTAATGTTGATTACGTTGAATATTGTCATTATTAATATGGCTTTTTCAGATCTGGTTTAAAACGTAATTTTATATGTAAAAAATGTAAATTTTATTGTAGCCTAATTACATATAATTTTAATGGTAGCCCGAAATATTATTCCATGATTGAATATAGTTTTATATCTAAATATTATATCGGATTACAATATTTAAATCTTCCAATATTTGAATATACCCTTACCGATTAAGGGTTGGAAATCTGGGAATTGATTTTAAATACAATAAATATAATAGGCCTAAATAAAAAAGACATTAAGGTAATAGTATTCAAATATCTGTTCGTCGGCCAGTTTATTGCAAATTGGTATCGATTCGGCACTGGGAATGGTTATTGGCTTATATTGCCTGCTCAAATATTGAACGTTCTCATGTTTCAAAATGATACTATTGTATTTATTTTTATTTCGATATACCATATACAAACTGATATTTATGTTTCCTGAAGGACTCTTGCTAGAAAATCACATTTGTATCTGTTCTGTTTGTTCTACAGAAAGAACATTTATTATTTTTTTAATAAATATAGAATGAAAAATAAACCGATAAGGGCGAGAATTCGAACCTGCGATCTCTACGAAACCATTCCGTCCCTCTATAAATTTTGCTGACGTGTCGCCGCCCGTTTCAGTGAATTAAGCGTTCTATATATGGCCGTCTGGATCGAAACGGTGGCGACATCTACTTGGCATCTTTCGAAAATCCTAACCGATGTTTCTAACTTTGCAGTATAGATAAACATTAAAAACATTCCACAACCTAAATTTATTATATTTACATTATTTTACATTTCTCACATGAATCATATAATTTATTACAACATAATAATAAACACATTGTACTAAAACATACATTTTATATGTTTATGCATATATGTATATAAAAGTTTTTTGAAGAATACCATCGAGACACTACAGAATTTTGGATTATCATAACAATTAGGATGGTAAGAAAGTTTTTAATACACTTCAAAATTTACAGCTTTCATTATGAGTGGCTTATTTTTAACATAGATCGTTGTATACAAAAATAACATTAAGTACATACTAATAGATAACATAATAAAATACCTTAGATATATTTTTTATAATTTTTACATCGTTAAAAAGTTCATAAATATGTTTTGAGAAGAAAATGATGCTAAGACATTTAATATTAACTAAACTAATTCTGTGGAGTATGAAAAATGTATTTTTTATTAAATACATATTTTATCTTACCAAAAATTACATTTACCTACGATTGTACTATAAAAGACGACATTCTAAATAATGTTTTTATTTAAGATTTATATTTAAATTAAAGTATATTTTAGATTTAACAAAATTAACATTATATTAAGTGTGTAAATTTTTAGGACTAATTTTATCGGTAATTATAGAATTTTGTAAGCTTGATTATAGGCACACACATGCAAACAATATTATAACTCATCAAATTATGGATTAAAATGTTATATAGATACTAAATAAAAACCATGTTTGTGCATATAACAAAAATTTGTTAGTTTTAACTAATTTTACCCGCAAAGCTGAAGCTTAGTATTTTTAACTTGAATAGGACAAACTTGTATAGAACAAAGAGATAAACATCGTAAGCATTAAGCTTCTAGCTTCGCTTAATGTGAGGGCGCACACCACACTGTACATAACATATAATATTATGTCTTATTCGCAGGTTATTTGAGGAAAATCAAGATCTGCTGAATATGTTCGAAAAGTTCCGTCAATATCGAACTAAAGAGGAACAAATAAATTCCATGGAACTCGCTGAGCACGCGAACAACGTAATGAACACTCTCGACGAGGGAATCAAGGGGTTGGATGATTTAGACAACTTCTTTGAATATATACACCAAGTTGGTGCAAGTCATAGACGGATACCAGGTTTTAAAGTAGAATATTTTTGGGTAAGTTTACTGATTTTCTTAATCTATTTTGAAACAATAAAAAAAAATACCGGAATTGACAGATTTTATTAAAAAAAGTGTGTATATGTATTTTAATTATTTAATTCGTTAACCTCGTAATCGAGAAAAATATGCACCAATAAGATTAAATTTTCATATTCACATACAATTGTGTTACGGGGTTTTTTCAATAACATGTACGTAGATATCTGTAGAATTTTATTACTTTTACATACCATTTTACATACCGTATTACGTAACATACACCTAAAGCTTTCAGTGCAGGACGCCGAACATAATATCGAATGATTTTGATTTGTACGAGTGTCTCATTACTGAAAATGGAGTCCAATAAGGCTCAGTCGTGAGTCACGTCCCGTAAATCTCTCGATAGAATTTGGTAAAATATGACCTTTGTGTGTAACCTCCACAGACAACTCCAATATCAATTTTCTTTTTGCCCGTCTTCGTGAGTCTTTTTAGTCGTAATAAGTGATCATTTCAATTTTGTTTAATTTCGAAATATGAATTATGATTAGGTAATGTATTATGTATATTTAAACTATATTTAATATTTATTTCAATTACAGAATAATATTTTCAATTTTGTATTTCTTACTGTTACTATTATAATGATATTTAGACAATAAAATATTCGTACGATCGGAGATTGCTATTAGCTACTGAACTGAATATTATCTAATGGATATATATTTTGTATCACTAGATTCCGTATCAGAAAATGGATCTCCTAATATTATTTGAGTAGACAGATAATTTGGCATTGCTTAAGCTGTAGCATTTTGGATTAAGTTTATCATTATTAGATATCGAATATATCTAATAATGAGCAGTTTTATATTGAACTTTAATTGGATAGTGTACCTCTATTAAAACAACTTTTAGATTATTTCTTTGACTAAGCTACTTACAATCTGGAATATTGATTGTGTATATTTTAAACCTCATAACGTAGTCTGTTTGACAGCGTAAATAAATAATTTATAAATAATCTCCGACCAACAGATGAAACTCACTGATGTCTTACTTCTGTTTGGTATCTCTTAAGTCAGATCTTTCAAAAAGATATTATCTAATTCGCTTTTAACGGACTTCAAGGGTCAGGATATCTTCTCGGAAAACTAATAACATTACGTAATCTTATTAGACTAATAAGAATAGTAATATAATATTCTTGAGAAAAATGTAATATAAGATTATTTTCATATTAAATATTTATATAAAAATGTCTGTTACAGAAAATAGAAACACCCTTCCTCGCTGCAGTAGAGTCAACGTTAGGCGACAGATACACTCCGAATGTGGAAAATATTTACAAAATAACCATAAAATTTATTCTTCAAACTCTCGTTGAAGGCTACGAAAAAGCTGGGAAGTCAAATACGAATTCAACGTGAGCTGTATTTAGATAAATAAGAACATTTGTGACTTGTCCTAAATGTTTTGAATTTGTGGTACTTTGTTTAATCGTAATGAAGTATATCCTTACTGCTTACTCAAACTTCTACTGGCTTTAACACCCTTAAGTCAACATTTCTAAGGATTAGGTGTGTATCTTACCTGTTTTGAAGGATTTAATATATGGTAAGAATAAACAAGAGTATCCACAGAGAACTTCGTACAAATGGTTTTAGTATAAATGAATATGTCAATCAATAATATTACGATATTTCGAGGGAAAGAACTGACAACGTTTGTTATATTACTGCCGAAAATATTTTATAAAAATTGCTTTATTTTCTGTCAATTCGTTCTTAAAATATTAAAAGATGGGGTTACTTAGTCTCTTGTAGATTTTAGAAATGCCTAACTACTATTAAAAGATCTATAGGAATTTCGGTATGACCATCTAGAAATTATATGAAATCACTTTGTAGAAATATACTTTTTTAACACAATCGTAATCAACAGTCTGATAACTTTTAAAAAATATGGTATTTTCGAGACTTTTTAGAATAGTTATGTCAATTTGTTGCAAAGGTCACCAACCCTTGTGGATACCTCGAACCCGGATGCACCATTTTCATTTAGTTCTATGGCCTTAAGTGTAAGTGTATCTATTGTGAATAAATGTATAAACTAAGATTATTTAACATTTTCCTTAAAATTTTACGCCACGGTAATATTAGCGGGCTATTTTGTCCTAATTATGAATTAATTATAATTGTATGTTATTGTATTTATGTTATTGAATAATTATTAATGTATAATTATTGTGCTTTTGGTAAATCGGAGACAAAATATTTCTTCAAAATTTAATGATTGTTTCTCGTGAGTTTATCTAAAACTAAAAAGTAATTTTGACACCAGACCCAAATAACAGACTCACAGCCCATGTTCCGCTAGTGTGACCGCAGCCTAAAATAATATAGGTATTGGATGTGTGACATAGACGCTTTTAGATAATAAGATAGAATAATTGTGTGTCTGTGTAAAATGTGCACATATTTATCATTTTTGTCACTCTTTGGTTCAATGAGTGTATATTTTCTTTTGAACATATATATGGATTTTACTTTGTTGTTTCTCAATATAAAATAGTCACTAATATAGGTCATTGAATATACATAAATTATAATTTAAAAATATTAAGTATCAGTGTTTACTGAAGTTTGTTTATATGAAGAATTGTTACATTTCTTTACTGTACAGAAATCTATAATATGATATATTTATAATTCTTAATGTAATTAATGTTACATCTATATAATTAGAATCGAGACTTTGTCGAAATGGTATATGAAAAACATGAAGAGCATATCACAGTTATATAATAATAATTAATTAAACAAAATGTCAAACATTTTTGAACCGAGAAAAATCTTGATAAAATGTACTGTTTTCCTCTTTATTGTTAATGAGTTACTTGTCCATGTAAAAAAGAAATCCACAATAAATAAAAAACAATTCCATAAGTAGAGTATCCTTGAAATCAATAATAAATACCAAATTTATTGATTGCCGAAGTGTAAGAACAATCGCCAAATTAAATGGAGCAAATAGAATTTGGGATAATGAACTTTCATTGTCTCCCTTCATGTCGATTGACTTCTGCCTTTTCACAAAGATATTTAATTATCTCATTGAAAGGTCCTTTGTGTTTTCGTAACGAAGCTGAAATGTTTTCGTATTATTATAGGGTTCAAAGTGATCATTAATAAATATAATTTTATCAAATAAATGTTTTGTTAAGACTCCAATCATCCTCATATTAAATATCACAATTATGTGGGGTCCATGTAATATAACATCTTGCATAGAAATATCTATTGAACTAACTAATATTTTGGACATCCCTTTTTCAGATATATAATTTATTTCAATGAGTTATCTCAAAAGCCTCTGATTTAATCCCGTCTTCATTTTATCATGAATAACTTCAATTATTTATTGGTCCCAAAAATCTCTTGAATGTTTTAACTTTGGTACGAGATCTCAATTTAATTTTATAAAGCGTATCTTTGACGATGTCGAAACTGGATTACATATTTCTTCAACTCATATTTTGTAATATTCTTACTTCTTTTTAGATAACGCATTTATCTTATTAGACTTTAAAATATTGTTTGTTATTTGATCAATATTAATTTATACTTGTAATATATTAACTTTCGTAAAAAAATATTTAAAACACAAATCATTTATTGTAAAATACACTTTTAATTTATTTAAGACATAGCTTATAATTATTTATTTCTAGATTTGAGTAAGAACTGTATTTACTGGTGAATTTTAAGTAAGTGAAGAATGATTGTAATTGGTATTATAATGTAAGATTGGTGTACTTAAGTGTTACTTTTCGTTTAAATAAATATTATTTAAAAGTGTACATTTATTCCTATTACATATTTGTAATTATTATGTAATAGTTTATAATTAATTTTTTACTTTTATTTCGTTTATTTGGGTATGCTATAATTTTATTTTCCTCCTATTGTAGAAACCTACCTATTAATATAAGAAATCAAGTATTTACGATTGAGCATCTGTCTACCAGTTCATGTACATAATTCTAGATTAAAATCTAGATCCAATAATAATTAGACAAAGCTAAGAAACAACGATAAGTTATTAATATTTCCAACTAACTATTAGAAATGTAGAAAAAAGTCACTAACTAATAATATTTGTATTTATACTATTTTCAGTTGTTGACACATCTTGATATTATTAAATAGCATAACTTCCTACTTCAATTCCTGTTATGGCTTGAATTTAATATCAATCTATTAAATCTAACTGGCAATGTCTAACTGTCTTTAAAAATAATGGAAGAGTAGCAGAAATAGAATTCGTACAAACTGATGAATGTATCAACAATTGTGTAGAGGTAAATGACAATTCTTATCTCATTGAGGAATTATTGTATTAATTATTGAATCATTATTTGTTCTTATTACAATGTTGTGTATATTTATTCCGCTCGTGACAATTCACCACACTTTTGGGTGTCAGGAGTATGTCTATAGGTAACCTCATAGGTCTTTCACTTCATAGGTCTATCAATATTTCTATACCAATATGTTCTTGTACAAATACGCTACAAGAATAAATACATTAATTTTATAACTGTTGCTATTGTATGTTTGAATGTTGTATTGTTTTATTACCGGATCAAAGACAGGAACTGCAGGCGCCAAACGCATATACTCAGAATTTTGAAGACCTTATAAATATATTAACTGACGGTATATTTAATTCTATTACTTTTACAGTTATAATAATCACACCCGCATACCCGCATACCCACACATACACACACAGACAGATAAACCACTAAAACAAAACATAAATATATTAAAAGCACGTACATTAATTTTTCTGTTAACATTTTAACCGGTGTTTATGTCTAGAAGATATATATGATAACAATTTTAAAATAAAATAAACATTTTTGGAAATAAAACCATGTAACCTACATGATAGGACTAATTAGGAAACCACTTTCTTCAACTTCATTACGAATACAAACCTCGTTAAAGCCGCGATTATATCAGCGGCTGTTCCAAGAACTTTGAGTCTATTTACTGGTTCTTATTACATAGCAACAAGGCATATAATGGTATGAATAGATCCGAATGCCTCATATTATGACGCTGATTGCCATAATTTCGAAAAAGGACAACATTATCATACAATTGCCTGCGCGTCATAAATAATTTTTCATACCATATACAAGAGATAGTGATGACACGGTTTTATCGATAAAATAAAGCCTATTCATTATTTCTTTAAGTATACTGTTATTCATATTTAAACAGACAAATTTTATAAGTCTTATATTGAAACAGAGATACATCATTATTAAGTATTTGTTTTGTCATTAACATTATCGATTAACAAACATTAGAAGTGAATAGAATAATTTTGCGTGAGCAAATATTTGAAGTTCCAAATTGTAGGGAAACCATAATTATTACGCCTCATTAAATAATCAACCTTCAATGTGTTAACAACATAAAACATGATTAATTGGTTTCCGTTATATTGTTATAACATCATAATAGGAACGTGTTTGTTAATTATCAACGAAATTTATGCTTTTCCGTTGTGTAGTTCGTATTAGAGATATATTTTAGGGACCTTTAAATATTACTTAACTTTTCATGTGAAATATCACTGCAAAAAAATCAATGTATCTTTTGTATATTTCTATCTTTTTGTAAGTTGACTAAAATACAATTTATGTAACAAATTTCTGTAAAATAGATTCAGTGAAGATATCTCATCACCTTGTTAATTAGTCTCTTTTATTGGAATGTACCTAATTAAATGTTCTTATTCAGAACATAAAAGGCTTCTGAAAATTGATTAAAGCTCCGTGTTATACCTACATCTAAGAGAAGATATTTAAAAGGGTTTGAACATTAATTTTGGTAACAAGTGCTTCTGTTTTGATGTCATGGTTTATTCAATGATTAATTATTCTTAATGTATATAATAAAAAGATAATTGTTAAAATTTTTCTAATATTTTTACTATTTTTCAGTTCAGATGAATAAAATATGCTTTAAAGGTATAATTATGCTAGAATTTGATTACTAATAACATGTAATTGGTAAGTTAGTCCTACTTTAGTTTATTTAATATTATGATAGTTAAGTTTAACAAGGGTAAGTATTTAATTATAGGCTTTATATTTCATAAACTAACTAAGCTCAGCTTAGAAACATTAGATCGTTTATTTATTACTTTAACTAAAAAACTCTAACAAAATGTTATCGACACTGCCAATTTCTATTATTACTGTTCCCATCACTAATGTTGATCGTTCATCTTTCAGTACCTAAACATACTCTGGTCGCGTCACTAGTCGATTTTTAATATTAGTTTTAGTTAATTCGGTTGTGATATTTTTGTATACTTTATGACGTAATTATAAAAATAACTGTTAAGTACATTACAAAAAAATATAAATTATTTACAAAAATAACCATCAGTGAATTTCAAAACGGGTTGTAAAAAAAAAGGTGGAAGATGGGATGCAAGTTATCTCAGCTAGCGACCTCAGAATTTTCAAACGACCCCTTTGACAAACCTCCGCCCTCGTCTGACCCTCGCTCACCCCTGACCGCTAAGCAGCAGTACTGCATCCTGGCTTCTTGGAAGGGAGTATTCCGTCAAATTGAGAAAACTGGCATCATTTTATTCGTTAAGTAAGTTTTATTTTTGATTGAAATAAAACTATTTTTGAGGATTTAACTCGCGTATACTGAATAAAATATATTCGATATACGCGAGTTAAATCCTTAAAAATAGTTTTATTTCAATGTGTCATACTCGTGAAAACCTTAGCAAACACTTTATTTTTGATCTACATAGGTTAGATCAATTGCGTTTTTTTTTTAGGAAATCAATATATTTATCATAATAGATTACAAAATTATCATCGTCTGAGAAGATATGAGTCCTGGTTATTGATAAATAATAAAGGTGATATAAAAATAATCAATAACCGCAAATTTTTCACAATTGAGTTCTAAAGGATATTTTATGTAAAATTATGATAAACAAACAAACTCACATCTCCTTTATTGTTAGGATTACTCAAAAGTAGATAAGCTTTGGAAAACCTTATGCAAAGATATTTATACATGCATTTTGATATTTTTAAAATTATTCTATTTACATTTAAAATATATCAAATAAAAATGTACCCTATGTTTAATTCTGTGTTATCAACTATATGTATACCAAAATTCATTACAATTGGTTAAGCGGTTTAGATTTTTAAGCATATCTTGTGGTATACATTAATTAAAGTTAAACCACATCTAACGACTTGACGTATAGAAGAAACCGAGCTCATACATAAGAAGGAGATTCAAATAAAGCCGTATCAGTAAAGTCCTTTTGAGTTCTCATTTATTATTCTCTAACGCTAGTAACATTGCCTGTGGGAGAGGACTTTTAATCTTAGTATTATTTTGTAGGCAATTTTGCGTCTTTTAAGCGATTTTAGTGCTTACTAATAACTAAACAAATATTTACATGTGACTTTCGTCTGTATGAAAAAATCAACAACTGAAAAAAGATAAATAAGTATGTTTAAACACTATTTATACCGACAATTTTTAAAAGCCTAGATTTTCCGAATAAAATGGGGTCAATTGACCCATGTTGGTAAAAATAGTGTTAATGAACTGCAAATGTCAAATTTTATCTCCTTTATATATCTTCACCACGAAAGCAATACAGATCATCTTTCTTAAAAACATCCGGTAAATGAAATACTTCTTTGAAGGCTGTATTTTTATAATATTTCAAATAATTTCCGCCGTGTCACGGACCGGATGTTATTTTATGGAGACCCTTCAAATATTTTGATACGTATATATAGAGGACTACCTCATATAACTTGTCTATATATCTCATATAACTATCTAACTATCTCATATAACTACATCAGTAACAGCAGTGGAATAAATAAAAATGTTATTTGTATTAACGTAATACTTAGTAAAAGGGTATAATTTTAATGCTTTACTTAATATACTTAATTGAATATTTTTTTAACACTTCTTACAATAAAAGCCAGCTCGAATTTTATCCAAATCTGTTTATTGTAGTTTTTGACTAAACAAAAATAAAAAAAATCAACATTGTGAATTCAAAAATACTGATAAATAATTTAACATTATAAAAACTTAAAATTTAAAATTTCGGTTGAGTAAATATTTAGTTTAATAAAAAGTTAATATTTAATTATTCATTCATTCATTTAATGTTAAGTTTTTATTCGATTCGGAACCTTGGTCAGTTTGTTAACTTAAGGTAAGGTAATGAATCAATATTTTTTCTTATTTACGAGAAAAAAAAATACTTTATATTAAATTAACAATCTTTATGAAAGCTTTTAATTCAATGTTATCGATTTCGTAGCCGTTTAGCTACGAATCTCGTTATACAGATCAACATGTGCAGAACAGAGGCTATCTTCCAACACCCGCTTGTATGGTGAGCGTGTTGATAATATAGATATATAATATACATGAATAATTAAATAAGAATAAGTTAAATAAAATTTACAATGCGCTTTTACAATATCTAATAATTTATATTTTTTGGTAGGGGGATATTAAATGGATTTCAGATTTAGTTATGCAATTAGTTATGCAACGATAAAGTCCGGCAAGTTGTGAACAACTGTTCGATCGGTGACAGATTTGGCCTTGTATAGCTGGATTTCATCATTTTCCAGAACCGGACTCGGGGTGTATTACCAGTATGGACTTTCCTCATTCAACAAGCCATGTTTCTCGGCCAAGGCCATATAAATCTTTTTTGCAACATCATTATGCCGCTTTGTGTATACAGTTGAAACAAGGGCCTGGTATGCTCCCGTTATATATTGAATGGTATGGCCCTGGTATCTGCAGGGCTATTCGCTAACTTTGACTTTTCTAATGACCATCAGCTGTGACGTCATGGCAGTTTGTTATTATAGTTACATTATACAAAATTAGTTGTTTGACAACCATTATGTCCGCACTTACTGATAGTGATTTTTATTTTAGCTGTCAAAAAAGAAACGCAATAGCCCTACTGGGCATTGGTGACAGCGATGACCCAACTTATCCTTTATTTCAGCTGTTGCATTAACAATATGTTTTAAGTAGGTTTAGTAGGAACTACCTGATCCTGGATCGATAGAATAAACCCCTTGGTTTCCGTAAATATTTTCCTTGTGTTAAATAATTAGTAGAGACCTCAAGGTCGTTGTGCCATTGATGCAATTTATTGATGAAATGGTCGTCTAGGACTTTTGAAACCTACTGATGTATTTTGGCCTTATTATATTAGTATCCAATATCAGTATCAAATTATCATTATTACTTTCGGAATACTTTTCTCACTGTCTCGTTACAAACCTTAATATAAAATTAACTTTGTAACAGTTTAGTAAACATTTTCCAATAACTTTTCCTTGAAGTATTTATTTTAATAATTTTGGGAATGTTAATTAAACATTTTCAATAGACGATCGTTTACTTTTGAAAGACTTAATTTCGTGGACAGAAACACGATTTACTTTTTTTAAATTAGGCAGATCAAGATTTGGCACTTATTTACTCGTAAGCTAAAATATTCAAAACAATATATTTTATGATACCTATCATAATTAATAATATTCAAATGCCTTGACATAGCGTAGATTTTATCGTTAAATTAACCATAATGTCTTTATGTCATTATTACTAAAATATTACAATTATTATTGTACAGATATTTATATTTGTGTAATAAAAATATAAACATTAACAAATCGGAAAGATAACTTTATGTTTTTACTTTATTCAGATTAAATATATAGTATCTTAACGAATTATCATTGTAATGAAATGATACTATTTATTATTGTACATAATATCGATTGGGAAACAGATATATACATGTCTGTAACTACTTTTGAAAGTACTCTTCAAGATATTTTCGAAACGCTTTGTCATCAAAAAGCATGTAACTCAATCGTTATTTTGAAGGTCGTCTTACTCTTTTTAGCATTACTAGTACATACTTACGAGTAACAAAGCAACACTTATGAAGCTGTTTAAAAACTAAATACAAACCGTTATACACTATCCATGATTTAAAAATACATATGTAAATACATATAGTAAGTAAGTTTATTGTATATGCATGCATGCACAATGCATTTCAAACAACAATTAGAAATATTTTGTAATTGTCTACAAATTAGCTTAGACATGTTAACGTTATAAAAAAAATAAAATGAATCGCCTTGAACCTCAACAGGTTCATTCACATGTTCGCTGTTCATTGTTGCTGTATAGGTAATAGGTATAAAAATAATAAAATTAATGATTCATCGGATATATACGGTTCAAAATATATTATGCTTATCAGTGCTACTTCATTTCATTAAATATTTTCGCGTCACGTCACATAATATATCTTTTATATAAAAATGTTCTGACAGTGATTTAGTGTACTACGCAGATGTAGGTCGCACTAGCAGACTGTAGACACCAACTTTGGCCTATTTTTCAGATCTCGCTACATAATTCAAACAATATATATACATAACAAAAATATAATATACAAACATAATAAATTTTGGTTTTTACCAATTCAATTTTAGCTTACGAATGTATTTTTTTTAACAATGCTTTATAAAAATAATGTAATAATGTATCGTAAAGAATAATGATATATTATTTTATATATATTTTTAATGTACTATAATAATCATGTATTAATCATAACTTTAAAAAACAATGGACTTTTAATTTAATTGGTCATTGAATAGTTAGTTCGAATAGGTCGTCAAAAGCATTTAATAAACTGTTATAAAAAGTTATTTGATAAAGATATATTATTTGTACATATAGGGATATTTCAACAAATTGTCACTATTATCTTACTAGCATCATTAACAACACAACAAATTTCCATTTCCCTAGGTTGTTCGAAGAAAATGAAGAGCTTCTCCACTTGTTTGAAAAGTTCCGAGAGCTTCGAAGTAAGGAAGCCTTTGTCAGTTCTGCAGAACTGGCGGAGCACGCTACTCAGGTGATGCATACCCTGGACGAGGGCATCAAGGGACTTGCGGATATGGATTCTTTCTTCACTTACGTGAGACACGTTGGAGGGACGCATCGACAAGTGCCCGGTTTCAAGGCGGAAAACTTTTTGGTAAGTTGAAACGAATGATAGGAAAGACATTTCCCATATAAAATAAATGGATTGTATTTTGTAGTATGTAACATTGTTAATCTAACAAATTAATGTTTATGTTTTTTCTGTCTTTATTATAAATAAGATCCAATTATTATACATTCTAAATGTACTTCATTAAATTCTTGAAAATAACACACTTTATTACAAATTCGTGAGGTAAATTATATTACATAAAAATGTATTTTATTTTCAGAAAATCGAGCAACCTTTCCTAGAAGCGGCGAAAACCACACTAGGAGAGAGATACACGCCGAATATTGAAAATATATACAAACTGACGATTCGCTTCATATTAGAAAACCTCGTTAAGGGCTACGAGGAAGCCGGCTTGCCCAACGGGAATAGTGAAACGTGAATACAATACGTCACTCGCAGTTAAATGCATGCTTAACCAAAAGATATTTAAAAAATATGGATTTCTTTTGACAATTTTTCTAACTATTGAATATTTTATTATTGTAAAGTAATTCAAACAGTATTAATTTTATATCTCATGGAGAACATTGTCAATTGTAATTCCAAGTCAGATCCACACACACTTATACGCCAACACATATTGAAATGATGTAAAATACAATAGATGTTATTTTCAAATATGTTCAATAAAGATATTTTAATTATATGACTTTATAATTTTATTTGTCTTGTTTAAAAATTCCTTGAAATATTATAACATAAACGATTATCATCACAATTTACAAATAAACAGACATCGTTCAAGGAATTAGGTTTTATTTCATGCATTATATTTTTAAGGCATTTAAAATTATTAAATATTTTAGTTACAAGATAGACTAGACTGGGTTAAATAACTGTAGAGAAAATACCAAATTTTAATTATCAAGACTTTCAAATACAACGTATCCTGCTTTATTCATATTCATGAGAAAAGTCTTTAAAAATAGGTCAATATAATAATGAATCATTATATATATATATAGACTCTTTAATGATATTTTTAACTTCCTGTTCTAAATTTGTGTCTCCCTTGTTTGATGATTTAATTACATAATTATTACATTATAAATATTTACGTAGTAATAACTAATACTTATAGAAGTCATCTATTAATAAGTATATAGAATATTTTACACTAAGATTTGTCTTTCACCTTATTATATATACAAATTTTCGAAGAAATAACCACTTATTTAAAAGTTTAATTATCTGTAGGTCTCATCCATTACCCTTTTAGGGTAGACCACGTTTGTTCTAGGTAGGTTATGTGTACTCGTATAAAGTGGCAAACCGTAAATTTTAGAAATTTGCTGAGTTTGGGTCTGGTGAAAATGAAATGTGTTAATAAATCTTTTCATGATTTTCCTTATTACGCAACATTTATTTTATACATATTTATTTTGTTATTAATTGTAAGCAGCAAAATCTTATTTAAATTAAGGATTGTAGAAATGGGAGGGTTCGATTATGTATTACAAAATGATTTTTATTTATGAATTTATATGTAGTCATGTTCAGTTTATTAAAATTTGAAACAAATATACAATGTAAGGTATATTTGTCAAGTATTCGAACCCGTGATCTCATAGAAAACTTTCCGACGGTGTCCTAATTGTGTTACCTCATCTCTACCTGCTTCAATGTGTTAAGCATTTTCTATTTCCTCCTTATAAATCGCAGCGACATATATTAGGCTTCTTTCGATAATCTTAATCAATGTTTCTAATTTTGCTGTAACATTGAAAAAATGCCACAACAGAAATTATTATTATTATTTATCTTTATAAATAAAACAAAAATGAAAATTAATAGATACGGCCTGGGATTCAAACCCTTGATCTCTGGGAAACCATCAAGAATTATTTTTCTCTAAAGATTTAATAATAAAAAACTGTATTTTTTTTTAAATTGTGTAAACCTATTAGTCTAACTGAAAGTCTTAATCACAGTACACACTTCAGGAAACTTCTCGTATCATACTCATCGTTTTAAACTTCTAACGAGCACACATCAGTTAAAACTTATATTATTCCGAGAACATTTGAGGACACACGTTTTATTAGAAAACTATTAAACTTATAATTTTGCAATTTGTTATTAATTTGGCCAATATATTATTAAGATTCTACAAAGTTTAAATTCTTATTAATAAAAATATAATTAATACGTTTCTGTAAGGCTAAGGATAAAAATAATAATTAGCATTGTTAGTACATATGGTAAGAAATCCAATATTTCTCTCGTTTTTCAGATAAAAGGCTAAGTGTGATTTAAAATCACGTACAAGGTTACATTACCCTAATCTAAATCTCAGAAACCTTTTCAGATTTTTGAAAATTAAAGGCATTTATTTTATTTCATTGGAAATTTTAGTATGTTGTTTTATTTTTAAATATATCCTATATATTTTATTTTTTAATAAACAGCATGTTATTCTATCTTTAAGTTTTGAGTCAAACATCGATATAACTGAACATTTTATCATCGATATAATTTTTGTGCCCTTCATGTTGTTCACCTACAATGTTTTCTAAATTATATATTTTTTTATATACAATTCTTATCACTACTATTATAGGTCGTATTATTAAATTGGTAATCTGTAATTGCAAATATCCAGTTTTTCTTATATAAAAGATATAAGAAAGAATCGAACAGAATGCTATATCATAGATGAGTAAGTATTTAATTTTTTTTTTAGTTTAGAGAAAATAATTAAATATTAACAGAACAATAAGCAAAGGCTAGTAATATATTTTGTGGAATAGCTTGGTTGATAACAAATCTAATGACAGTGAAGCCTGATATAATAATGTAGTTTCGATATCGAAAA
Organism: Napeogenes inachia; assembly: GCA_959347355.1. Classification (NCBI taxonomy): domain Eukaryota; kingdom Metazoa; phylum Arthropoda; class Insecta; order Lepidoptera; family Nymphalidae; genus Napeogenes; species Napeogenes inachia. The sequence continues at coordinate 15,779,050 of OY365793.1, read as the reverse complement.
GGATAATACTTGTGATTATGTAAAATTTGCAAATATTCATATAATGATTGTCACCTAAAGCATCACCGACGAGGTGTCAATATCCGATATCATTATCTAAATATTTTTTATGACAAACGATTTTACCATATTGGATATACGTCAGTTGGTATTTATTACAACAATATTATTTATTTATTAATATATGTTATGCGTTTTTTTAACTGACATTATTTTATTTTTTTATATCATTTTTACAAAACACTAAAGGAACTTAATCTATTTAAAATATTTAACGTATACCCTAACTGACCAGCAAGATCCAGACTCAGACTTTCCTACAAGATGTCTGACGATATTAAAGGCCAATTCTGTAGCTGCGATATATAATTTATTTAACATTTGCATGGTTTACAGAAAATGTGAAGCTAAACAATGAATGATCATATTATTGATTTTGTACACTCTATATATCAAGTTAAATAGTTACCTATTATACTTTTTAACTTAATACATATAATAAACTGAAAGTATGGAAACCTAAGTAACAAATAGATGTGCAGCTAATCATACTTTGCAAACATTTTTGGACGATGTTAAGCAATTACCAGCAAATGGACCATCTGACTATAAGCTTATTTCTTAAAATAAAATAATATATATAATAAAGGATAATTCCATCCGCCCATGACAAAAAATCAAGTAACATGAACCGTCTTTCATTATACATTTACATATTTAGATTTCGGAACGAGAACACTTGAAACAATCTTTCAACGAAAAATACTAAGTTATCCTCTTTTCTCGAAAAGAAGACGGTCTTTTTACAACTACTAAAAACTTATACGTCGTAAACTTAGGGTCATATTTTATATTCAAACAGTTTTATCCTTAATAATAGTGGTCTTGAAATTTTATCAAGCTGTATCCAAAAAAAAAAGATACTCAAATTGACAAATGGAGGTAGATTTTAAATTGGAGGTTAAATTTATTTACACACAAAATCAATTCTTAAAATATATGCATATATTACCGACATCATGCATTACTTATAAGCAAAACTTAAATCGTAGCTCTTAATTACTTATTTTATAAAAAAGCACTACAAACTTAATTCGTGTTACAAACAATTTTTGTTATTTATTTGTTGTCGGAAACAGACTACACTATTAAGGCACATATGATGATATGTACTACCAACCGAGGGATGTTTAACGACCATACTAGCAACGAGCTCACTGGCGCGACACTAATGTCGCTGTTTACAGTAGTGTCTATACTTAAATAAGGCATTGACTATTAATAACTAAACCAGATACTTAATACATGCTCTTGATGTATTACAGTGCTATGATTTTACAAAACTATTGTACTATGAAATTATAAAAGTATTGTTCAGTTTTTACATATTTTAACATAGGTTACAAAATACAAATTCACTGTTTTTTTTAATGAATTTTTATCCCGTAAAACTGTTAAAGAAGGAAAAAAAGAACAGCAGTATATGTGCTCATGATTCAGATATGTGTATATTATTAAACAAAAATAAATAAAAAAATAAACAAAAGCAATTACAAATTTCTTAACTAAAATAATATGATGAACTGATAAATGAAAAAAAAAATATTACTATAAAATATTCTTAAAAAAAATGAGTAACGACTTTTTTTTATTTTAATATTTTCCCGATGAATTTTTGGCCAATCTTTCGTCAAGAATCAATTTTATCTATCATTAAATCAGAAATATCTAACGGTTCTTCAGACTAAGCAAACGTAATTCCTCAATACAAAACTATATACAAATGATTGTTTGCCTTTTAATGACTAGAGACCTTATATTTTTAAGATTGGTAAGATAATCTTCTGAGTGATATGATATGATGATAATTTTGTCTATAGATGCAGAACTAAATGAAGACGAACAATTTTCTACAAATTGAATCTCTATTATCAATCCTCGTGACATTTTATATGAACAATGTTTTAGAAGATGATACTAGCAGTAAGCATTTTTTTCGATTACTTTTAAATATCTTGGTTCCGACAAAGTAATAGTATTTTATATCTTTTATTTATATAAAAGGTTTATTTAAAAATTAAGAACATCATGATGTTTGCCCTTTTACCTATTTTATAGACTCTTTCTTTCTTTCTTTAGTCATAAAATAAAGTTTGGTTTTATAAATTCTTAGTCCCTCTTCAGACGCGTCGTAGGTACCCTTTTAATTTTTAATAACATTTATAATACTTGTGACATTTACACATCGCTATATTATAGTGTATCTTTTATTCATTTAGTAATCCATTTAGACTATACATTTATACAGAAATAGCACAAAACAGAAAATAGCTCTACTCAAAAATAGAGCTCTCTACTTTTACATACTAACACGTAAATAGTTGTCTATTAATAAATTTTTAGCACCATTTTATTTATATTACAATATGTAAGTAAGTTACAAAAAAAGTTGTGTATCGTGTTTATTATACCGTGGCGTGACCTTGAAAGCTTACCCCCTACCCGCAAATGAGTAACTTTCACACATATACAGTAACGTTCTTACAGTAAGTAGAGTTGTTGAGTAAAGCCTGCTTGACATGCTAGAGCTCGCCCACTTTGTAAAGATGATTAATTAGAATGTGTCTGTAATTTGTGATACGTCTGTTATTTCAGATCATACATCCCTTTCACTATCTCATCAAATGAACATCGATGCTCCGAATTTGAATTAAGAGTTCCTGACTCTAGTAGGTCTTTAAGTTAATTTGAATTGACCAAGTTTTCTCAAATATTGTAATATCTTAAAACTGCTTAACATTTTAAATTGTTAGAATATTCGATACTCATTTCTTATAAACTTAGTATAAGGTTGAAGTTGCATAAGGTTGATCTCACAAATATTTAAAAATCAAAATTTACTTCACTTGCTTATTTGTATACTTGAACATATTTTTTTCTTTGACTGAGCGGCAATAATCAGTCAGGAGTGGTGTCACTCATGCCTTTTTTTTAAGTTATATAAATGGTTATACACCTTATTAATATTCATAATTATAATAAAAAATACGTCATGTATTATAAAAAAATACATGGATTTTTTCTTAAATCAGCGCCATTCACCCGTCTTCCCTTAATATAAAACATAAACGTTCGAATTCGGATTCAAATCCCAAATTCAAATATTTTTACATTTATTAACAATTTAAATAAGTTTATACATGCCCATACATATTTTGAAACAAAATTAAGAATATTATCTGTTAAAAGTTATAGCCTCTTCAAAACAACCCTTTTGAATTAAAAATTATATTCCAACGCTTAAAGTTAGACAGATGACAATTTAAATATTTTACGAGAGCATTAAATTTAGATCATTCATTTTATATTTTGCAAGAATCACGTCAAGGGAATAATTATGTTTACGAGTTCAGCCCTCCTTTAATATCCCAGCATCGCAACACCTGTCACTAATACTTACCACATTTTAACCTAAATGGAATTAACATATCTACTTATATATAATTCATTTTTTTTTATTGTACAAGACAAAGTAAATAATATGGGTGTGGATGCGACGCCTTGAAGTAGTCATAAGTCTATATTCTCTATTGAAAGACAGATAAAAAAAAACAAATATAATTTAATTGTAAATACTTTCACAATAACATTTTAAGATAACTGGTAGCGATAAAAGAATGCACAAAAATGTAAGTAAAAAAAAAAGCTCAGAGCGCTGTTCCAACCTTCACTTACCAAAACTGAGTGATAGATCAATACCTATGTTCGTGCTAAAATCACTGACATAGTATATATTTCTTATTATATTTGTAGTTAAAACGTCCATTGAATCAACTTTAATTTAACTGAAAATCTCACCGCATCTCATAAATAGAAAGAAACTATTACTAATCGCCATCAAAGATTATTTCTATATTTTTTATTAGGTTAATGGTCAAGTTTACGAAAAAATAATTATTATGACTTCCGAACCAAACAGTTTGGCTTACTTATTACCCAGCTTAATAACAGCTTAGTTATTAAAACATACAAACTTATTGGGGAATAGCTTGGCTTATAATAAAAAATAATACAATTTCTCTAATCCAATAAGAATCCATGAATCATCCTGTGCCAAAAGCAAATCCTAATGACAGTGAAGCCTGACACAATCTTATATGTATAATGGAAATGAATAATACTTGTAAATGTGTAAAATAGCTTATAATAGTGCAAACATTCAGATTGTGATTGTCATTCAGAGCATTATCAGATACATTAATGTATGTACCGTTTGTATTACAAACTACATCACTTTATTAGATACACATCATTCGATAATGATGCTTAGATTTTTTATAACAAATGTGATCATGTGTAAAATGTTTGATTAACATTTTGTTGTTTTTTTTTTTTAATTTTCAATTACAAATCAGGACAACACCAACAGAATGTCAATCTAAAGTTTCACATAGTAATCTTAGTTTAGTATTTACTAAAATATATTTATTTTTTAATTAAATGCTTTTTAATATAAATGTAGCATTAAATAAACTGACAGTTCATGTCGACATTGTAAACTGAACATAGACTTGTAGCGTTACAATATTGTACAAGTACAATTATTAACTTCACCTAGATGAGTACGTACTGTATTGTTTTATGCCACAATTTTAATAAAGATTTTGTTACTTAAAGAAATAATTACACACTAACTTAGCTTATGAGATTAAACATTTTTACTAATAACCGGATCAATGTTATAATCAACAAATGTTTATTATTATAAAACATTAAATAATTCAAACTATAGGTTCGTTTTTACGAAACTCTTCACCGTGTACTTGCCCTTAAACCAATTATTTTGGATTTCTACACAACCACAACTCTCTTAGTACGTACGAAGTTAAGCTTTGCTTTGCTACTTTGCTACATATTTGCTAAACAATTGCTTAATAAAAACACATTATTATTATTATAAATGGATTACATATTTGTTTTTTAATTAAGTATTTAAATCACCAATTTATCTATACTAAAATTAATATTATGTAGCATAAACATAAAAGCATGTAGTAATTTGAAATAATATTTTTTTCTGAGATCAATTTAAAATCAATCTAAAATTAAATTACTTAATTGTTTTTTACTTTATATCTGATTACATAAAGTGCTCGTACATGTGTTCTAACTTAATTGGTCCAAGAACAATCATATATATATTCTCTGACCAGGTCATTGTTTTTTAGATCTACTGATAGTCAAATTAAGAGGAAGTTACATTAAGGTTAAGTTAAGGTTTTTCGTAATTTCTAAAATATTTTATATGATTACTCTTATTCCTGATTACATACAAAATCGGTAACTAGGCTTTTTTAGAAATTAATTGTCCAAAAGTTACCTGTATCGACTTTTTTTTTCGTTGTAAAAATCCGTTACTTACCGGCCAAAAAGGTGATGACCGAGATGTTAAGTGCGACTATCTATTTATGCTGCCATTTTTAAGGTTACCCACTAAAAAACCAACGGTTACTCTCATCCCCTTAATGGAACGTCACGGGATCTCTTTCGCACTCACTGTGATGCCGGCAGACCTGAATCGACCTATGTTGAGTTGTGTAAAAACAAAATATGTTATATTGAACGCATCTTCTATATTTATCAGATATCGGATGTTTTATCTAAAACTACACTCCATAAATAAAAAAGAATAAGTAATTTTTTTACTTTTTATGAAGAGAAGAATACAATAAAAACATTTTTTTTGTTTAAACAATTATAAAAAAATTATAAATCTATCAAAATGTGTCATGTATCAAAAAAAAAGTAAACAATTTCCTACAAATCCATAGTTTATTTTTTTCCTTTCCAAATTCTTTATTAAGAAATATTTATACAGATTCATCGACAAATACAAAATTTCAAATAAAAGTTGATTTGCGATTCTATACCTAGATATCAAAATATATTCGTTAAATATACATGAACAGATGTTGTCTATAGATACAGATCTAAATCTAGGTCGGACGAAAAAACTATCGCAAATTTAATTTCAATTTTGTTGCCTCGTTACCATGTTAATGAAGATGTCATTTAGCTTTACAAATGTTACACTAATTCCTTCCAATGTAAAGATAATTTTAATATTTTAGAACATGAAGCTAGCAATATATGACTTAATTTATTACCTTTAATCACACATGACTCCAGCAAACTAACCAACAATGTCTTTATTTTTTTACTTATATAAAAACGTATTCTTTTATCTGGACAAAGATTGTAATATTCATAAATGTTTATGGGATAAGGAGTAATCTCATAAATGGGCTTTGACGTACTTTCACACGATACGAAGTTAGCTTTATTAGAGCTTTTGTTGTTATCGTTGTTGTTGTGCATGTTATTATTGAGCTTATTTTAAAGGACCTGATGATATTTTATATTTTATATATTTATGCACATAAATAAAGAAATAAAGGATATCTTTATTTGTAAAAAATACTTTTAACATTAATCTATTTAATAATAAAGTGAAAATGTTTTATTTTTTTTTGCAAAATGTTTAAAAATCGCATCTTTTAAAGCAAATTTTATAATAAATATACTTTAAAACCTTTAAGTTATGAATACTTAACATTTGAGTTTGATTTACCACTTGAAAACTTTTTCTTCCAGACGGAAACTTACTAAAGAAAACTATTTAAGTTTATTTTGGCTTAAAATTTTTAGATGATGAGATTAATTTATAAATTAAATTTGTTTTCATAATCTATTCAAAAACCTTCACAATACAGTATAATCAAAATCTGTGCGTGCGTGTGGTGTGCTTACGATCGAACCGATAAATGTAATGTTGATCTCAGCGAATCATTCAATTATTGCGTTTTCTACTGTCGTGTGACAGAAATTATTTTGTATGACTTTCTGAGCAATGTTGGTCTTATCAGAGTCAGCTAAGTGTTCTCTAAGCATATCAACAATAATTTGATAAAGGACCGGACACCTATCATACTTTTAATATATTATTAATATAAAAAAATATTATTAAAAAAAAAATAGGTTGAATATTGCAAATCAATTTATATTCAGGGCTGTTCACACCCTCGAGACGAATGGTGTTATTAGACTTTCTTTGAAACTTTTTAGTACGATATTAAATAACGACCACAAAAGTAGCACACCTGCTGTCTCTTCTTCTCGAAGTTTAGTTTTTTGCACAAATATATAACAACTTTTAGGAATCATGTAGAAATTTCATAAAAATATTATTTAAAATTCAAATTAATCACGACATTATATATGTCAAATAATTTAATGACGAGAGCAAATCTAATACAACTATAAAGCTAGATAAGATATTGAAAGATTACATCGTCAATCACTATTCACATTACAGAGCTTTCGCTCTCAGATGAATATGACACGATAATCCATTAACTCGACACTTGTTTTTAAATTGGTAGCAATAGATTCCCACTAAGGGCCAAAAAGTTCCCTGAACTCCTAACACAAGAATAGTTGTAGGAAATTAATGTTACTTTATTAATCTAAGGAAATGAAAAGTAAACTACACAAAAATCTAATGTGATTATAATTAAAAAATATTGTTGAAAACAAAAATTAAACTTCAAATATTAATATAAATTAATATCAAACAATAATTTCTAAGCTGCCCTCGTTATTTAACTGACGGATAGATGATGACGGACACGCGGACAGGTATCGACGGACCTACAGTATTTCATTCACGTGTGTTGGATATTAAATGGCATAATAACAGACAAGTTATTAGTGTTCAAGGAGAGATCTGACTCTAACTATATCACTGATATTGAAAATCTTAGAACACTGAACTATGATGTTGAACAAGCATTCATTACATGAATAAAATTGAGTAGCTTTTTATAAGTTAGAAAAAACTCCTTGGAATATTAGTAGCTAATGGTATTTCTGATAAATTGACAAAATGCAAATGTTTCTTTTTTTTTAGATAAGTATAGAATGAAAACTTAATTGATACGGGTATAATCCGAACCTGCGATTAACTACATAACGATCAAAAATCACTGGATCTCTCTGTTAAAATCATCTGATTATAATCGTATTATATTGTTGAATAAATAATGAAAAAGACATGCCGTTTTAGCAATGTTTTTAAATCTTAACTTACATTTGTTTAGGATTAAAACTATATAATTGTATATGAAAATATTAATAACAAGCTACGATTTATTTTTATTTTGAATTACCATTTTGTATTTCTCCAGATTTTTTTTTGAACAATGAAGAGTATAACAACCTTAGAGTGTATTTCGTTGTAATTGAATAGTTTACAGCTGTCTGTCTAGATTTTATACGTAGACAATTATTCTATTTTTAGTAAGAAAGCGAAGACATTACGTAGGTACTTTTAATTATATAAGATGGCTATAAATGTGAACAATTCGACTTATTGGTAATCTAATTGTTGTTTATTTTAAACATATAACAGTAATGCAATAAAAGTGCTAGTTATTACTTAGACATAAAATAAATATTATTAGAAACCGGCGACTTAAAGTGAAAAGGTTACAGGACATATATAATGACTTTAAAAGCAATGAACCATTATAAAATAAATTTCAACAATGAACATATTACAATGATAGTACCTGGTAATATAATATAGTTGTAGATGGTAAAGGCACTTACTGAGTAATAGTCTATTCACTCTCGCATTGAAGACACCTACAACGTAATCGAATGAAAGAACCGACGCAGGCAAGCTCTTCCAGTCTGGTTGTGCCCTATGTTATTAATCTCTCTGTACCAAAACAATATTCAATTTAAAATGTATATTATATTACATATTTAAATTATAATATAACTAACAAAAATTTTTATTTGACTTATCTTTAAATATTATTAATTTAATAATTCTATATTATTAATTTAATAAATCTTTCATAATTCTAGATGGTTTATTATTATTTTATGTCTTTACTCAGGTAGAATATGCATTTACAATAAATATCATAATATAAGTTGACCACTCCGTTGGTCGAGTGGTTAGCGCAGAAGCCTAAAGTTAAGCGATCCAATGGGGCTCGTGATCGATTCTCGAGAAGGACAAGCATGTAGATGCTGAGCATAGATTTTTGTATTTCTGGGTTTGTCGTTTATTAATTATATTTCCAGTATTTAAAATGTATATTTTTATGTATTTGTATCGTTGTCTAACGCTTAACACAAACTAATATTTTGCTTACTTAGGGGTTAGATCAATATTTTTAATTTGTCTTGTTATAATATTATATAAGTTCGTTATATCTGTCCCAGATGGAGAAACAAATATAAAGACGTTCAAATACTTGGGTGTTTTCAGTCAACTAGGTTTTTAGAAAAGTACTTATCAAAATATTGTCGCAGAGTCATGTCGTCACAAAAGATTAAATTCATTTCTTTTATTTTGGCAGTCGTCCAACACTAACGTACCGTATAAATGTCTGCATATCAAAGTAAGCAAGGTAGTAATTATTACTTTTTGACTTTTCCCGAAACTGAAGCAGCCTTTCCTAGAAGTGCCGAAAACCACATTAGGAGATAAATACAAACCGAATATTGAAACTATATGTCTACAATAATCTAATTCATATTAGAGAACCTCTCGAAGGATTACGAGGAAGCAGCCGTCCCCAATGGAAATAGTGATACGTGAAATACAATATATCCCATACCCTTGCTTAAACAAAATGTATTAATAAGAAAATGGATATTATTTTGTTAAGTATAAATATTTATTAGTAAATTATTAATATTATAATTAATTATACATATTCAAAACGAATGGGTGACCATAGGAGATTTTTGTATTTCACTAGCTTTGAACACCTTTGGCACACCTTAATTTATGATTGGTCCCCAGCATTATTAAAATTCTATCTTAATGCATTCCAAATGACTCTCCCAGATCAAAGTAATTTAGTAAGATAGGGCAAAGCCACCGAAAAGTCTTGCAACATCTGTGGGGAGGCAATAGGAACCGCGAAACACCTATTAGTAGGGTGTAGGGTACTTCTAGATAAAGGTCAATACTCGCGTCGCCACGACAAGGTATTAGAAATTATACGGGAAGTGGTTAGTCTTTCAGTAGCAAGAGCGCGGAAGGGTATAAAAACCAGCAAACGATCTATAGAATTCGTAAAAGATGGCTCCTCCAAAAAATCAAAAGCGAAGCCTTATTCAATATTAGGCGCGGCTCCTGATTGGATTCTCATGATGGACACGTATGAAAAGCATTACAAAATCCCTGGGGATGTTGGTGTTTCGTCATCCAGACCGGACTTATTCCTGTATTCGAAACATCTGAGGCGCGTGATACTTGTGGAGCTTACTGTTCCTTGGGAAACAAACATCCCAAGGGACCACACATTCAAGCTCAATAAGTATTACGAACTAACCAACGAACTGATCAGGAATAAATTTATAGTTAGTTTGTACGCGGTAGAAGTGGGAGCGAGAGGTATAACAGCAAAATCTCTCTATAGCCTACTTAAAGACCATGGCCTTTCTAGAACAAGCATCGGTTCATTTCTAGAACGTATTTCAAAGGCGGCATTAGTAGGTTCTTTCCAAATTTGGTTAGGTAGGGAGAGGAGTGTGGAGGGTGAAGGTGAGCGTTTTTGCGCATAATAAAGGGGCCCCTTAAACCTACTCCTGGGTCGCAAGTCCCAGGCACTGCTTGCACTCCTCTCCTTGCAACGCGATGGGCCCGGCACCCGCACGGTGAATCCATGGATTGCTAAGAAGCTTCGTCTTGTCTTAGGTAAATTTAGAGAAAAAAATATTATTTGAAAAAAAAAATTATTGAAACTATTTTATTTGCAAATGCCAAATACTTAAACACTGTTCAATAAAGATATTAATTAATCTGACTTGTCTTATTTTTCTTATTTTATTTATTAACCAAAATGCGGATAGGAATATCCGCCTTCAACTATCCATCACTGACATAAATTCTTTACGTGTACTAATAATGTAATATGAGACAATATGCCATTACACTCATCACAATTTATAAAATGAACATTGTTTAGAGAATAAAGTTTTATTTTATCTAATATATTTTAATAGCATTTAAAAATTTACTTCTTTTGGTGACTAAATAAATTAATGGAGGCAAAATCGAAAAAGCTTCATATTACAATATCCGTTTAATAAGCTTTTTCAGTTTATTTGGTACTCTTATGATCGGCCTCTACACACAAAGCTTATTTAAGCTTATTATAGTATCTACTTACTTAATAAAGACAGCTGCAAACAATAGTCAATTTGATTTTTTTCACTTAGGATTATAAATATAAAATAAGTATGAATCATTACGTTAACGGTTTGTAATATTTCACTATAAAATGTTTAAAATTTTGACCAGAACCAAAAGTAGGTCAAACGGACAGGCTAAAAATAATAACGTTAATATGAACTGTGCATTTTTCATTATTACGACGTTCGTTTCGTTTGTTCACTAGATTTTTTTTTTAATAATCAATAAAAGTAAATTAATATATTATATTTTATATATATTAAATTCATGATTATTAAAACAATTTCACGTGGACATTAAATTGTATTACATTTTTGCAAAATCAAAATTCGTAACAATGGACGGACCTTACACACTATAAAATGAGATCTTAATGGACTTTTAAAGGTGTCAGTTGTAACTTATTTGAAAGTACGTTGTATTGTATTATTACAATTTTTAAGACTTTTTATTCTGGTACATCTAAATAAAAATACCATAAATTGGCAAAAAATTAAAGACTGTTAATTATCCAAAATTGCGCTTCCATCTTTTCTAATGTAATGAAAACATTTTAACACTGAAGCTACTGTGTAGTTATGACATTTACATTATTATGTTATTTAATCGTTCTTTGTTCATTTAACTATTTAAAAATTCTCTTCTATTATAATTTTTCCCTACTTTCATTTTTGACATTTTAGTTTGCCAAGTTTCAACGTAGTCAAATGAGTTAATTACAACATCTATTTCAAAACATTTACTTAGTTTTAGGACTCCTCCATAAAAACACGTATAAAAGTTTTTTATGACCTTTATAACTACGACAACCTCAAAGCAGTTAGTTTTAATTGAATTGAAGATTAAGGTAATTGGAGCGCCCAAGACAAACATTTTACTTTTAATATTATTAAAAACGTATTATTTACGTATTTATTATATTTCATATACTAATTACTTATTATTTTAGTCCGTATTTGTCAAATTCTAAAACTGACTAAAATCACGAATATGCTTCAAGAAACCGATCACCATTTAAAACATATATAATTTCGACAAAGTACAAATTTCCTTGAAAATATAAATTACATATATTTTTATAAATAATCTTATAAATTTAAATATTATATCAAAACATAATAATCATATAACGGCCCCTCTCCAAATCAACACCTACAAAATACATTAAAAAAATTGATAAGAAAAGTAAATGTCATTAAAAATATTTTTTTTCACTTTAGGACTTTTTCATGGCCCGCAACGTCCCAAGGGTTTTTCTTTTCGCACAGACTAAATACCATTTATTTGAATAAACATCTCCGTTCAATAAAAACGCTTGTCTTGTGTGACTTAGAACGACAGTCTGCGGAGTAAACACTACAAACGAAAGAGCAGTTTGATATAACATATTATTACCAATGTATTCTGAATACACTGCCCCAAGGCTAAGGGTTAAAGAAAACCGTTGAAGGCAGTGGTCAAGTACGGGAAATAAACCGAAATATTTCCCTCGTTTCAACCGTGAAGGGGTCCATTATTATTTAATGCCATAAACAATAATACGATACCCTTATCTAAATCACAAAATCTTTTTAAGACATCCTGTATTTTTTAGATATAATTAGATATAATAATATATTCAACTCACATATAAATGTTATACAATACTATAAAATAATTGTAGATTGGTCTGGGTTCATTCCTTATTTTAAAGATAATATTTTTATACTCATTTATAGTGTATTTGTTTATCGGTATGTTTGATTGTTTATCACTAACTTATCTTTTATTCATGGTTCTGATGGAGAATTTAATGTTCATTCATAGATATTCGACCAGTTTACGTAAACTAGTTGTTAATTACTTGTATAACAATGTTATTTAAAATTTGTTTAAGGTGTTAACTTTTTAAATTTAGTTTATTTTATAATGGCTTATTGATCACTGATCGCATGCTTGTAAGGAAATAAGTTTATAAAATATTTTATTAAACAATGTTGTTTTTATAAATAAGTTGGTATTTGTATTGTGAAAACAAAATAAGTTTAAAGATGTTTATTAGTAAAAATACATTAATATTGTTATTATTAATAACAATATGAGTTTGCAAACAGCATTTGTTAGATACTTCTCAGAATGGGGCATATATGTTGTCTATAGATGCAGAACTAAATATAGGTCACGGGGTCAAATTGTTGCAAGTTTGACCCCCTGACCTAACCCTGACCCTGAGTAATCTCAATATGCACTACTGTATGTTAATTAGCTTTAAATATTTTTTAAATATGTTATTTTCTTTTCATTTTTTTTAATAATATTGTTTTTAGAACAAGAAATTTAGTAACAAGTAATTAGATTACTATTTTAATCATTTTTGGTTAAACAAAACTAAGCAAATGTATTGTATATATTTTCTTTACATAAAATAAAACATGTACCCTACTATGATCTGTAGACAGATTGCAAAATTCGTAACAGCGCAGAATGCATATGAAACAATTTCGTAAATGGGCTTTGACGTGCCTTCACACGATGTGAAATTAAGTTTTCAGGGCTTTTAGTTCTACGAGCTGTAGATGTTTTTATTGGATTTATATTGAAAGGACGTTGTAATATTTTATTATATATTGTATAGGTTCTTTATATTTTTATTTATAACATATAGTTCCGATTGTTTCTGTTACAAAAGAGTTTCATCTGAAAATTTATGCTATTTGTTTAAAAAAAATAATAAACTCAATGTATTAAATGAAGTTACTTTGAAAACTTATTTAATTTGTGAGAACCAATAGTTAAAAATGCTTTCCGAGAATTATTGAATTATTGCGTTCTCCATTAATATTATAGGAAACGACAGCGAGCACTCAGGTATAAGTAGAAAAAAATATATAATTTTATGGATTTTTATTAAAATGTATGGTTATAAATATTCATTAGAATGGAACCCGAGACATTATCTAAATTATTCTACATGACTATGTAAAGTGTTATAATGTTATTAGTGTCTGATAAGTGTTCTTTAAAAACAACCTAACAAATATTGAAAATGTTAGAACGCTTGAGTATTGTAGTAATACATTTTTCACGCCAGTAGAATTTGTGTTTTGTTGTAGCTTGTAAGTTCCTTGGTGCATCCATACTTATTGCATTTCTGATAAATGGACAAACTTATTGAGACAGAGAAAGAAGAATATAGTTGCTTGAACCATTAATTTTTGGGAATGGCCATCAATAGGTTGACTAAGTGTTGATGTTGTTTCTAAATTTTAACTAATATCTAGGACATATGTTGATGAATTTTAATTTTGTATTTATATAATACCATTTCTTTTTTATCAATTTTAGTTGATTTAACACTAACTTTGCAAATAAAGGGTAGTCATAGCAACATACTAAACTATAACAGGGATCTCCTTTTATGTCTAGACTAGTCGAAATGAACCCATATTTCTAGCTCCATGGAGCTCATAAAACAGCAGGATCCACTATATTTATAATGCCATTTTGTAGTTAAATTGCATTAAAAAATACAAAAAACAAACTACTATTTAGTATGTCCGACGGTTTGTCTAACGATTTAAAGCTAACAATTTTGTGTCTTCTTTGTTTCAGGTTCGGTTTTATGAGTCTCGATATATTCGACTTATTAAACAGACTAGACTATTTTAATTAAGTTCAATTAATACGAATGGTTCCACTAACTCAATTAATTAGCAATAGTCAATAGAATAATTCTAGTTAAAACCTAGACATAAAATAAAGCATTACTGGAAACAGGCGTCTCAAAGTGAACTTATAACATTTAAAAAAACAGAATTATTTCTTATAAAGGAGTAATTTTGATAAGATTAAGAGAACATTATTGCTTTTACTATTGATATTTGAACCAATTTATGTTAAACTTGCTAAATTACCATCCTAATAATATATATATATGATGGCTGAAGTAATTTGTAACATTAATATATACGGAATAGTATTTAAGGTAAAAATTAATGTAATACTGGAATACTGGTTTCATTCTCCACTTCAAGTCAAGAATATTAACTTTATGAATGTGATTCTTTTATCTCTAAATATTTCAATTTTCAAGCATCATTAAAGGAAAACATACATTTACATATGACTTTCCTCTTTTAAAAAAATCAACGAATTAGGAGAAATGTGAATATGTGTAATGAAATGCAAATGTCACATTTCATCTCCCCTTTACCACCTCATCACCCTAAGCCATACTCTTACCCTTTTTTACAAAAAATTACAAGTGTCTAGTAAGATATAACTAATGCATATATTAACTAAGGTGCAAAAAATGCGTTAAATAAAATTCTTCGTAGAAGTCTGTCATTTTATATTATTTTAAATAATTTCATCGCTATCATAGGGCAAATGTTATTTTATTGAGACCTTTTAAGCAATTGATACTTAAATATACAGGAATCTTGGATGTGACTTCATCTTTTAGCTACAAACCTTTAAGATTATTTTTACATTTTATTTGTAATAATAGTATTCTTTGTAACCTAGAATCCCTCCTATGTTTTATGTAATTTACCTCTGTTTTATTTAACTCACATCTAAATAAGTTCGTTTTTTTTTCTATTGGGCAGTATACAAAAAAAAATATTGCCTAGATCTAGAGCATTACTACATAAATATTATTTTCATATGTAATTAAAAGATGCAGCTTCATTACTATTTCATTATATAACTTTTGTAGTTTAAAGTTATTATTTAATTAATCGAAGTTATTAATATTCATTTATTTTTACCATTTGAGATATAATTCTCTTATTACTATGTTACTAAAAAGTTGACGACGGACTCTTTATTACAAAAGTGGACGCCATTTTACCTTAAGTGACCAATCGATTTCGAACTCCCTTATTTATGTACGTGCCTGTTCAATAACCTAAGCCAAGGTTTTATAAATATAGTAATTCAATTCCATCATCCCTTAAACAATATTATCAGTTTTCGTAATCGACCTATCGTAAACGAAAATCATCTTAACGTCAAGTGACTCGTAGCATTTTTTGCCCTTCTATTAATATAAAAAAATAATTGGAATGTATATATCAACTATCTACATATAAATGACAATGTGCTATAACAATCTTTTACTTCTACAACTACGACTAGGTAATTAATTTCATAATTTAAACAGATTATTAAATAGCTTTAACAAAAATCTATTTACTAAAATACCTAAAAGTAAACAGATGTAACTCCTAAAATTTGATTATAAGACTCATTATAAAATGGTGTTCGTGACCTCGAATCAGTTTAATAAAAAATATATAAAAACAATTCTTTGAAGTATTTCTCCTAAAAATCTTGTGAACATTTATTAACAATTTTCTAATAACAACTACGTACAAACTTTACTTTCGATATAATTAATTTCACGGACAGTAACAAGATTTAACAAATCTTTTGAAGATTAACAGTTCACTGTTTTAGAATTTAACTGGCAAGTAGAAATAATATAATATGTTTAAAGATGAATATATATTTAAATATTTAATATATTAAAATGTATATGCATATTTAAACATTACAATATTTAATCTATTATAATAACTGCACATAATTTGTAATATGATTATAAACAGTTTTCCACAAAAAAAAATTATATAATTATTTTTATAATTCTCTGTAGTCACTTTAGATACTTAAAAAAGTAATTTTCAATGTATTTCTGACAGTTTTCAAAGCTTAATTACATCGTAGAAATATTTATAAATATATATAGACACTTTTTTTGATAAATGTGCCAAGTATTAAATGTTTTGTATGTAAGGTATTTCAAATTCAGTTCAAATTGAGTTCATTGAAGAACTTGATATATCATAAATTCAAGTACAGATTTTATAAGTCATTTTCAAAATGACTTTAAAAAAGACGTTTGGAAAGATACTGAACTGATTTGCTGACAGACATGTATCTACTTCTCGTCTTAGCGTGAACACGATTGCTGAGAAGCATTCGAAATGTGAACGTTAAATTAAAAATGTACTAGGTAGTAAATTTAAAATTGAATAATAAGCGACTTAAATCCGTAAAAAAATGTTTTATATCATAGCGTAGTCGTAAAAAACTAAGAAAATACTACTACTTCTTTTATTATTTGTTATCTTTTATTAGTTTTCGATAGTCCATATTATCACAAACTATATAATATTTCATAGTAAATGTTTACTCTTTTAGAGATTCCATTACCAGTTTCCAAAAATATTTTGTATATTTGTACGTCAGTGACAAATGTAAATAAAAAACATATGTGTATTGTCTTATATTCAACCAGCAATTAATTATATAACAAATTTCTATTAAAATAACATAATAAAATATCACAAATTTGTGATCGTTGATTCAATAAAAGTTCAGACATGGTTTTAAGAAGGTCTTAGTAGGCAAAAACAAATACCTAATTTCTGAAATCAAGAAGATTGGAATAAGTATATCAAATTGAAGGAGTTGTCAAAACAGGATTTGTATAAAGGTAAACTAGAAAAAAAAAATTCTTAAAGATTTTTGTATTTCCCATCCATATAAAAAATATATACGACTGTCTGTAAGTATTTTAATTTAAATGATTTTTTGTAATCTGTAAAGATTTGTAATCTGATTTGTAATCTGTAAAGTATTTTAATTTAAATGATTTTATTTTAATAAAAGTCATAATAGTGAAAAGTAGGTTTTTTATAACTAAATAAATAAATATCATACTTATATATTATTTAATTATAATATCATTATCATTAACATTTGTCCCTAATATGTTGCTTTAACCTGAATTGAATAAATCCCTACGTTAAATTGTTTTATTGTATGGAATTTATACGATACAAAAATTAATATGAATGGTAAGCAGAGTAGAGCTAATTTTATTGAAACAAAAGACACACTTATAAACAACAAATAAATTCATAGTATGCTGGCGTTGATTGGAAAAAAGTACGTAAATTAACTATTTTATAAAATAGAAGACTTAGCCAACGAATGATAGAGACGAGTGAAAGAGAAATGTAAGTGTTGTACCAACCTCACTTAGTTAATTAAAGTGTCTTGACAAGAAAAGGACATCACTGGTTTGCCTTATTCTCTAAGCATACTAAGCCATGTTAGGCTGACAAATTTATATTGGACTTTGCTTAAAATATTAGTTCAATTGTTCTATAATTTAAATGTGACTGTGAACGAATCGAATCGATCGATGTAAAAGGCAATAACTCAATAATTCTCGGGAATACCCAAGAATTATTGAATTATTGCGTTCTCCATAAATATTATACGAAACGACAGCGAGCACTCAGTCGTAAGTAGAGGAAATTGAATATTTGTTTTAGATTATTTGTATGATATGTAAGCATATTATAATTATTCAGTATTAATAACGAACAACCCAGCAACCTATCTAAATTATTAATCATATCACTGACTTTACTCTTCCGACCTGATAATAAGTTGCTAAAAATTGTCTAAACTAAACATCAATAATTTAACAAACGCGAATTGTAGGTACTTCTAATATTTTATTTATACAATATATACAGTTGACCACCTCTTGCAGGCAGCCTCTTTACATGGATCCTAACAACATTTGTTCTACGACTTTTTAATATTAATAGTTTTTAAAGTTTGATTTTTCTCATACAAAATTTATTTATTGCCTCTGAACTGACATTAACTCTGAGCATAGGTTTGATGCCCGGGCGTTGACCTTTTAAGCACTTCTTACAAAATACAGAGTAATAAGTAAAAGAGGGACCAAATATTCTTTAGTTTCGTGTTGTTGTTGCTGAACAAATGTTTTTGGGATTGAAGCAGATAGACTGCCTACAAGAGGTGGTCAACTTATTACAAATAACCCCGTAGGTAAAGAATATATATTTTTTAGGGAAAATAGATTGAAAAATGTAATACAATTTATATTCAAGAGCAATACCCGTGCTCGAGACGAATAGTGTTGTACAACGAAGTGTGAAGGAAGTATAATATCGTTGAACGATATTAAATGACAAGAAAAATGACACATGTGTTGTCTGTCCTTTCTGGATTTTTTTTTCTTCACAAAAATATAATTAAAATAACTGTAAGGACTCAATGTTACTTTTTAAATGCATCAAGGTATATTCAAAAGAAATATCAATTTAACTGTGAATAAAAACCAATATGCAAACTTTTCTTTTTTTATTCATTTTTCCACAACAGACACAATCGCTGTCCTTTTGTTGCTTAATGGTCGTCCGTTGTATTTCATCAACAGTTTTTATGCTTGAATACTTTTTGGTGTTGGATGTCTATTTGTCTTTTAAATCCGTTCAAATAGCTAAAAAACACAATTGTTGAACTGTTCACAATCTCCAGTTTATGCTACACAATCTGAAACGTGTATATCAAATTCCCAGTTCTTCAGATGTTTCTAAACAGTGTTATCATGCCTTGAACTTATTAGTTATTACTATTATTATTATACTTAACCCCTTACTGCATGAATGATTAAACAGATGAAATATTTTTTTTAACGAAAATGTGTTTATTGAATTTTAAATGATAAGATCAAATTGAAAAAAAAATATTGACTTTAATTATAGAAGTTATTAAAAGCCGCCATAATATATGGCTTCGTATACACTAACTAGCTAACTTTACGTCATCTATGATTGCTACTTTTTCTTCCATGCGTCCGCGTTCTAGCTTTTTCAATTCCTTTTCAGAAGGCATATTTGAGTTTGGAACACAATTAAACGAAGTAAATCTTTTTTGTAAAGATACACTTGAAGATTTGGGCTGTTGAACCAGTTATCAAAACAGATTTTATAGTTTTGATGTCGTGGAACTGTGGATGTCAATCGAGTGACCATCTTTGAGCTTAGACCAAGATCTGGCATAACTGAAGGGTACTTGAAGGGTATCTGAATTGCTTTGGTCACCAGCAAAGATGTCGAAATCGTAGCTAAAGCCACTAACGCCGCTTAGAACTTAATTTTTGTAACCCTATTTATGAGGTTCAGCTGGGTTATATGGCTTTAATGCGTGACGACATTTGGTAGGGATTATTTGTTTGTCTACAGCTTAAAACTCTTCTTAAGGGACTAACATTGAACGCTCACGAATCATATACTTATGCTTATGCTTGTGCTTGTGCTTCTGCTTACTTATTGTTACTAAATTTTTTAAGTAAAAGTCATCTTATCAAATAGATATTGAAGAGAACAGAAATACGTAGGTAAAGTCTTAACTATCTAGGTTTCTCAAATTTTTAAATGTTGATAACTCGGGACAAGTTTGCTTGCTAATAACACTATTTGGAAATAAAAATTGAGTATAGATATTGATAGAAAGAATATTGGAAACTGCCATAATTGATTTTACAAAGAATTGATGTAATTATATAATTTTTGCCAATATAATAATACAATCAAGTCTATAAGATACATATCTACCACTTTTTAAACATTTTCATTTTATCTATTTTGTAATTCAAATGCAATTTATTTGATTTTGTAGTAATAAGTTTCTTAATCTATTATCTTCTAGTAATAAGTTTCTTATCAAAATATCTTATAATTTTATTGATGTACTATTACCGATGTCTTGACTAATCTAAATAAACCCATACTTCTAAACTTCATAGAGCACATAAAACCGCGGAATGTACTATAGTTATTTTGGCATCTTGTAGATGATAAATTAAATCGAAACAAACATACAACCAAAAAACTATCTAAGCGTTTGACTACAGCTAACAGTTTTGTAATATGGGTCTCTTTGTTTAAAATTCGGTCTGATGTGTTTTAACAGTTGCAATTAAACTTCTGAAAGTTCTCAGTCTCTATAACTTATATAATTACTATAAAAAGTAAAACAAAATACCATAGAATTACAATTTTCAAAACTTAAAAATAAACATACCAAGATATTATTTACTAAATAGGGAGAAAATATGAAAAAGTAAATTTTCAATTACTATACATACATATTATATAATTAGTAAAACTTTATTAAAATTTAGATAAAACTCAATAAATAATCTTTTATTTTCTAAAATTCTAATTTCTCTGACAAAACACCTTTTAATAAAAGTATTTTAAGTTCAGAGTTTAGCGTTATATTATTATTAAAGAATGTATAAAACAAAATACTTATAGAAAATTATATTATCTTTAAGTAAATAGGTTGTAAATAATGTAAATATTACTATTCTAAATGGCTTTATTCAAAATAATAAAGACCACATACATATAGCAACGCACTTTAATATTTTATGAATATAAATAGTAATGAGAACATCCTTCGTTGTTTGTTTATTACGAATCTCTAAGATTGATTTTATGATTTATAGCTCAAACTTAACGTTGTAAATTATATTTTTAAAAAATCTGTACATATAAAGGTTAATAAAAATAGAATTATAATAAGAATAATAAAACGAATCTTTGATTTGTTACATCTGTGTCTATAAATATACATAAAAATATTTGGATTTGGCTGTCCGCTAGTTACTTTTTAAATTATTTTTTAAATTCTGTACATATAAAGATTTATAAAAATAGAATTATAATACGAATAATAAAATGACTGATTATTGGTTCCATCTGTTACCTATAAATATACATAAATATACCTTGACTTGTATACATAACTTCTTCAAGTATTTTCGTATGAAGATATATTACACAAAAATATTCTGACAGTGATTTAGTGCCAAACTAACGGCTGTTAGTTTGGTATTTATTTTGACCTCAATTGCAGCATTATTTGACCTTTTAGATATCACTACACTAAATAAGATTGTCTTGTAGAAAAAATTCTTTCCTATTTTTTAATAAGTACCCCTTATTTTAAGCCCATAAATACTACAAAACCTTCACAGTATTGTGAAAAGGAAGATTTTGTAGTGTTTATGGGTTTAAAATAATGGGTTACTTAACAAAAAATAGGAAAGACTTTTTTCATTCTTACAGACGTAGGGAACCTTTTTAAGATCCATGTTACAACTTACCGGCTATTAGCTTTAGAATTTATCGGTTTTTGGTTGTAAAATTTTATTTTATCCGATTTGATTAAAATATTATCAAGCAAATTTTATATTAAATACCAATTAGTCTTTTGGGAAGAGCTATTATGAGTAAAAAAAGTTTTCGCCATTTCTTTGTATATCTATCTCCAAAACACCCCTCACAAATAAATAATTATATTGAAACACTTAAGTATCGCAAAACTTAGACAAGTGATATGCAAAACTTAGATTTACATATCTTACGAAGGCATCAAATTTTGATTATTCATTTTATATCCTGCAAGATAACAATTATGTTTACGAGTTGAACCCTCCTTTAATATCAGACCCTCACAACACCTGTCTAATATTTGCTACGTTTTAATATAAAATGAATAAACATCTTTTTGTTGAATTGGTTGAATTTACACACGATATTGTAATTAATAAGAGTTTTCTCTGAAACGTTTTATAAAAAGTTAGTAAGGTTTAGAATTTAGCATTTTATTATGACTTAAATTACCTACATGTAAAACAAAATACATGAATATTTTTTTAATGTATATTTTTATATACAAGATTATTTTTATTTTTATTATTAGAATATTTATAACAATATGTTTAGTTAGTACAACTGTTTGAAAGATAGAAAAACATGTGATACTCGTATTACCAATCTTTTTATGCTAAACAATAATTAGAACAACATTATAATTCACAATGTGTTAGAATTATTGTTATAAAATATATACTAGTCTCTACTAAAATTCTTAGAAAACTTTTTTCTTTATTTGATGCCACAGCACCTTTTAAATTACAGATGAAGAATAAACATGCTATTGTTTCTTTTACAAAATTAATAAAAGCTTTCGGAAAACACTTATAATTTTATGATAAACCCTGAATATTGAAGACAAATACAAAACGGACGATTTAATTCATGTAACAGAACCTCGTAAAGGGTTAGAAGGATATACCATCCTCATGAAAATAGTGATACGAGATAATACAATACCTTCATCCCACACCATTACACGTTTGCTTAAACAAAAGATACCTAAATAAGAATATGAATATTCCTTTTGCTATATGTACATACTATACTTTAATATTTTTTTTATAAAATATTTCAAACTTTCTTTTTGTTTAAGTGAAAAAACAATATTTTTAAATTGAAGTTCGTTACAGATCATTTTGGGTTTGAAATATAATGGATACAATTTAAAACATATCTAACAAAAATATTTTAATTAATACGAGTCGTAAATTATAATTATCTTGCGTAAATTGCCCTTTTTACCTGAAGCCTTTATCTATTTATCTCCAGATCACTTACATAATCCCTTCATCTGTGTTATACAGATCAGATTTTGTTTTACATACAGGTCTTCATCGGTGAAAACAGTTTTATTTTGTATACATTTTTAATTACGTATTGCAATTTAAATACGTATATAATATATACGTATAAAATATTTCATTTTAAATACGTATGTAATTGCAAATGTCATTGCACACATAATTCATTTTGTAACATTTTAACTCGTGTGAATGGACCGCCTTCCCAGCCAGTAGCAATAAATTACATTTAAAATTTATCAAAGAGCGTCACAGAGTTAGTTAACGTAGTTAAGGATGATTCAATTTGTTCACTTAAGGTACAAGCTCAGAATTTTCATTTACCCTCGAATATCCCAAGGGTCATCTGTTCATACAAGCGAATTGCCAACAAAATTCTATTTAATAGTGATTCCAGAAAAGTATACAGTATTTGTTAAATATTAAATATTTTGGATATTGGATATTGAATTTGAACCTAATAATAAATAATATTATATTATTAAACATGGTAAAAGAAAAACATTTGTAAACGTGCAAAAGTAAAAAGCAAAAACCTAACGTTTTCGAAGATTCTGCACATCTTTGGAATCGTTTCAGTCGTAATTAGTGATGGCAGATTAATCTAACTGTCTAGCATTTTCACAAAGACGGTTTCTGTAATTTTCACCAAAATTATACTGCTAAGTATAAACGATTTAGATTTTTGAGGACGGGCTTTATAAGATACTTAAATATCAAACTAAATTGAGTTAGGAGTTACGACTATTGGCATGTCTCATATTTTAGAAATATAACATTAATACGGACTGCGAATAATTCTAACTAATAATTTAAATTATTTAAATTATTCTGTGAATACTAGAAGATCCTAATAAAATAAAAAGATATGTAATTTGTACAGTGCAATTAAAGAACAGTTCAAAAGCTAGTTTATGTGTAATTACAAGGTTGAAGTTGAAGAAAAAACCATTCTATTAAAATCACCACAGTTTGTATCAAAATATTTAGTAAACAAAATATATTAAATTGATTCTCTTTTTTTAAGAGCTTAATGGAAGTATAACACTAAAAACTCGTGACGCCCCGGCACGTCGACTCCCCCCTTCCAGGTTACAACAACTTATTAAGTTGTCCGTAACCTGGAACCTGGTAGACCACAGACAGTGGCTTTTATTAAGCCGCCCAGTTGGTTAAGTGGTTAGCGCAGACGCCTAACGTGTCACGGCGCAATGGGGCTCGGGTTCGATTCCCGGCAGACACAGGAATTTATGTGATGGGCAGAGATGTCTGTGTTTCTGGGTTTGGTCGTATATTCAATATGTTCTCAGCATTTATATGTGTATTTCTATGTATTTGTATCATTATCTAACACCCTTAACACAAGCAAATAATTAGCTTACTTAGGGGTTAGATCAATGTGTGTTATTTGTCCTGATATTATTATTATTATTATTATTATTAAAGGCATTTAATAAATGCTAGTTCATTTGAATATTTCAGTGTTTTATTATTTTAAATATTGGTTGTGTTGCTGAGTCGTTTGAGTCACTCGTTAAATACTAATAACTTGTCGGGCTACAATGAGGTTTAATATCCAATAGACCTGGATTGGAATGTTTCAGATCCCTTACTATAAAACTATAACGAGGGCGGCTTAGTAACTATTATTTTGTATTAATATTTTAATGGTCGTGATAGTTTTGAATATAAATTGTTAATTATAATAACATTAGACGATTTCGTAGGTTTTACATTTACCTGGATTCTGTTTCTCATTGACACCAAATATTCTTCGTTTAATTTTTTTTTTAATCTAAAAGAAAACATAACACGTATATTACTCTTCTTCTCTAAATTTAATATCGTGCTACGAAACGTTTCTCGTAAAATATAATAACACCTTTCGTCTTGAATATGTGAACAGCTCTTGAATATAAATTTCAATCCGGTTTTAGATCGTATTTATATAAAAAATATTAATATTATAGTTTAATATACATACATATTTTACAAATTATAAGAAATAAATACAATTGCTTTTATACAATATTTATAATGAAGATCGAGTTCAGGTTTCCTCATTATTTATAACAAAAACCCTCAGTATTACCCACACACCACCGTAACAAACAAACAATTTCCCCTATACTTATTACCTATGCCTCAGTGATTGCTGTCGTTTCCTATAATATTAATAGACAAAATAATAATTCAATACTTCTCGGAAAGCTATTCCTTACCATAATCGCATTCTATCGCAAGCACATTATTTTACAATATTGGTTATGAAAAATATTTTTTATTGAAAATAGATTAAATTGAAAATAGATAGATAGATAGATCTAAATATTTAATTGCGAAAGTAAAGTATCCTATCTTCAAAAAAATAACTAGTCGGTTAATCTTTAACACGTGAACTCATAACTTAAGCGAGTTTTAGAAATAACATCAGCTTTCTGCTGATATTCAATTGTATTAGAAATTTTTAAGACCATATTTCGTAAATAGAGATTTAAAATGTGACATTTGTTGAATATAGTTTCAAAGGAAAATATTACGATTTTCTTTTTTTTAAATAAAAATAATAAAAAAAATCGTAGCACTAAAAGCCCCAAAAACCCAATTTCGTATCGTATGAGGCACGTCACTGTCCTTTTATGAAAAGGTTCCATACGCATGCAGCTCTTTTATGAATACAGATAAAGACAGATGTATTATTTCTTATAAATAAAAGAAACAAAATATTATTACTGACACCGTCAGAATCAAGTATGACAAAAAATATTTACGTATTGCTAGTTTCTTCTCAATAATATAAGTTATCGTTTCAATAAGAATTATTTCAAGCTAAATAAAACATGTTAATGCCATGATAACGCATCCTTGAGGTTACATTTTCAACAATTTGTCCGCTGAACTATATTTAATTCTAAATTTATTGACAATGCATGAATGTTTGGACACTCACAAATTATAATTAATTAGTTTTGTGCATATCTGTTTTTCGGAACAACAAAGCGTGTTTTCTGGAAACCAGTAGAATAGCTTATCCACTATATTCATGACTCTTAATAAAAAATTTGGAAAGAACTAGTTCTGTTTCGAAATCTATGGTTTCGAAACAATAATTATCTATACACTTTAGAATTCCTCTCCGAGCTCGTTGCTATGCACTAGTAGTGATATATACATCTTAGTAAGATTAACAAAAAAAATTTTTTTTTTTGACACAAATTGAATTTATACTTGGATGGATATTTGAAATTGTAAAAATTAATAAACATAAAATTACACATTGATAACATATTATACCTTATCTACCTCGAAAACAAATTTAAGCTAAAAAGGTACATTCGTACTTGATGATCGCTAATTGTAAGGGTACTTTTACATTCTAGTAAATATCTTAGTTTTTTTTTTTAATGAAATATCTGCCCAACTATTATTTATATTCTTGTTACAAAACCTAAATAGATTTTTCGTTCAAGACGTGTTACGTGACTTGACTCTCATAATGGAAGGGTTCTAAAGTTGGTATCGAAGGGTTTTCAAAACTTTTATTCAGATATGGAATACTATTATTTCATAGCTAATTTAAATATGCAACTTGACGTAATTACAGAACCTAAACATTGATTAGTACTACGAAACTAAAATGAAGTTGAAATAAAACAATTTGCTCATACACTGAGCTATTTTTTTTTAAAACACTACAAAGATAAAAAGACCAATTGTGATCCAAAAAACATTAAAACCATTTAGTAGTTTAGAGTTTATTATTTGTCTTGACGAATGCGGACTTTTTGGTGATGAGAATAAAACATACTAATAGTAGTGAACAGGATATAATAGTAATTAGGATTAGTACATGTTTTGTTTTGACATTTCCAGAGTATTTTTTTTAATAAAGTAGTAAGCAAATAAGCAGACGGTCTACTTATTGCCAGTAACTTAACATGGTTTAAAAGTGAAAAAAGAACAGAATGCTTTTCTAAAGTATTTAGTTAAATTAAATAGCACATTATTATCTTTATGTATGTATGACTTTATGTGTTACGTGTAATGTATTAGTATGACTTTATCTTAATTTCTCGTGTTTTTTTTTTTTATTTTCAACTACATTAAAAATAACTCGTGACTTTTGTTTTCTTAAATTATTATTTCAACAAAGAGTAGTGACTTTCGGGTTTTAGTCCTAGGTGTCTAGGTGTTAAAATGCAAACTGATCTTTGTATGTAGGTGTCTATGTCAATCAAGTAATTATCATAGTTTTGTCTATAGAGGCCGAACGGGCCGAATTAAAAGGAAATCGGATATGAATAAAATAAAACTAATCTCACTCAAAAATATGCATAATATCATTTTATAAATTTCCGCACACTTTTCTGTATAGTTATTAAAATAATTTAATATTTTAATGATATAAAAATATAATGCAAGAAATACTTCTTCAATATTTCAGAAATATAGTCGTCATTTATGACAAAAACCGATTATGATATACACTACGTCAAATCTTAGGTTTAAAGATGTTTATTTTACTCAAAGAACTTACATTAGATAAAGATCTCGTACTCGGCGTGTCGCTTCGACGAAATGTCGTTCTAGAGCGGCGCGCGTCTGCAGGTTTTGAGGAAGGGAGACGTCCACGAGCGGGAGTGGTGGTGGTGCCGCGACCACCAACACGACGACGGATACGTGCCCAGGAACTTGCTGGGGGTGAGATACCACATGACACGACACACGACACGACATGATACACGACACGAAACGGCACACGACACGACACACGACACGACACCATACACGACACGGCACACGACACGAAACAGGACACGACACACGACACGACACCTGACACGACACACGACACGACACACGACACAACACGACACACGACACGACACACGACACGACACACGACACGACACACGACAACCGACACGACACCCAACACGACACGACAAACGACACGAGACACGACACGACACACGACACAACACACCACACGACACACCACACGACACGATACCCGACACGACACCCGACACGACACACGACACGACACACGACACGACACACGACACGACACACGAAACGACACACGACACTTTTTTATCGACGGATGGGAGAAATTTTATAGCAATGTCAAAAAGTTGTAACGTTAACTTAATTAGCCATTCCTGTAATGTTGTAAGCAGTGAATTATTTTTCGAAAAATTATGTCATAAAGAAGTTTCACTTCTTACGTGAGTACACTAATACACACACACATTTTTTTAAACGTTATTTGACTAAACCTTTATGTAGGTATACGCTGTTGGTTTTGTAAAAAAAAAAGGTTGCTTAATAGTGTCAAAACGGGTGATGTCATTAGCTCGTGATACACTAATAACTTGTCGGTCTGTAATGTGGTTTAATATCCAATACACGTGGATTGGAATGTTACAGATCCCTCAATATAGATCAATAACGAGAGTGGCTTAGTGAACATTATTATACAGGGTTATTTTTAATTAGTTGAGCACCTTTTGCAGGCAGCCTCTCTACATCAATCCCAACAACATTTGTTCTACGACTTTTAAAAAATCTTGATAAATAACTCAGAATAAACGAACAAAAAAAATTTTTGCTCCCTCGATTATTTATTACTCTGTATTTTGTAAGCAGTCTAAAGTATAGGTCGCGGCAGGCTAGCGAAAGTCAGGAACTGTTAAATGCGCGCGCCAGCTTTTTTCGTATAGCTTCATCTCTTTTACACCATGTTGCTATGGAAATACTAAATAATCAAAATGACAAGTATGTGGATTACAAAACACAATTTACATTAACCAAAAATAAAATTATCGGATTAGAGTTTTATAATTAAATAATGAATTGTAATTACATACTGGACAATACGATATTATGAACTTGCTATTAAAACTAATAAATAAATTCAAGATTATAACATGAAGAAGAAATTATGAAATGTAATTTATAATATTTTTAAAATACATTGATTGTCTGAAATAGAAGAAGTAAGAATGAAATGAAATACGAGTTTTGGCTGAGAAATGGAGCATTGGGCTCCTGATCTTTACAAGGTCTGTTTTGCTATACCTAGAACGAACAACAACTCGAAACAGCAGAAACCATGATGAAGAATAATTTTATTTGTGATATAGTGACGACGACGAAAGTTATTATTTTTAAAGTGGATTGTGTATATTTGTCTGTTTTTATGGTACTTATGTGTTTCTTCTATGAGAATATTATACGTCAGAAACAGTCGATTCACTTCTTACGTTTTAATTAATTAATATTAATGAAAATTATGACGTTTTTCTGTTACGCGCCATCTTAAAGAAATTTGTAAGTAACTTATTGTTTTATTGTCATGATATAAATATTAACAAACGAGATAATATGATATGTATAAAGTAAGTTAAAGAGAAGTTATTGTTTTGTAAAAATAATATTTATTTGGTCTCGTTACAGTGCCCTTATTTCATAAACCAAATAAAAATATTGAGGCATTCAACTTGTGGACAACTTCTATTGGAGATTTTGTTTTTTCATTAGATTCTTAAACAGTTAGACAATATGTGTTTCGACTATTGTAGAAAATATTTTAATAAATAAAAGTGGAAAACGATGCTATTTTTTATTACACCTTAGAAAATGATCCAGTTCTAACGTGCATAGCCGCCGCTGCGTCACCCCGCCACCCCGCGCCCCGATGCACGTGGCCTTGGCACGTATTTTGACAAGTTGCGTGGCCTCTCTTTGCTCAAGTTTAATGCACGTTTAGAGGCAGTAAATAAATTTTGTATGGGAAAAACTAAATTTTTAAAACTATTAATTTTAAAAAGTCGTAGAACAAATGTTGTTAGGATTGATGTAGAGGGGCTGCCTGCAAAAGGTGCTCAACTAATTACAAATAACCCTGTATATTAATTATAAGTATTTCAACTATGGTATCAGTCTTAAATATAAATGACCAACTATATTCAGATTACACTTTTTGGTAGTTTTTTCAGTTGCCTGCACTTAAACCTTTATAAAAGTATAAAAGTTTTTAAAAATTATAAAAGTTTTGTACAAAAAAATCAACTTCGAAAAAAAAGACAACACACGTGTAACATTTGTTCTTGTCATTTAATATCGTTCAACGGTAAGTGCCTGGAAAGTATAATAGCATCATTCGTCTCCAACATAGGAACAGTCTTCGAATATAAATTACATTTCAATTTTCGAGCCATTTACTCTAAAAATTATGAGGCAATGTTTTCATATATTATTTACAAACATTATATCAATAATATGTTAGAAGTACAATAGGTTTCTAGGCACTGTTAAATTATTTTTGTTTAGTTTATAGAATAGCAAAAATAAATTAGCATACTCTGATAACATCATCACAGTTCAGATAGTCATGTAAAATAATAACTTTCATTTTATTGATCCCTAGATGCTTATAATCAATAATTTTAACCATGTGTTTTCATACATATTGAATAACACAATGGAATAAAAATCCCAAGTAAACATCATATTTCCCGACCGAGTGCTCGCTGTCGTTTCCTATAATATTAATGGAAAACGCAATAATTCAATAACTCTCGGGAAATATTATTACATTTATCGATTTGATTGCAAACACATTGTTTTAATATAATGATTTAAAAGATATTTTCTACGTGAAGTCATTTCAAATGATTTTAATAAGACATGTCATTAATTATTTAATTAATACCGTAAATATCAAAGTAAGTCTGTCTGTTACATATAAAAATCATTAAACTGGCTACCTACAAAATGTTGTTAGACTAGATTTAATAACATTGGTAATCTTACTGTTTTAACGTTTTGCAATAAATAGCATAAATTTTCTGTTAATTTTTTTTTTTAATATCTTGAAATGTACACAACTCATAGCACTATAAGCCGCAAAAACCCAATTTCCTGTCGTGTGAGGCACGTCAAAGTCCTTTTATGAAATGGTTCCATACACATATAGCGCCGCGCCGTTAGGAATATTACAATCTGTGTACAGATAAATATAGATGTGTTCTTTTTATATATGTCAGCGGGTAACCACAGCTCAAAAATTAAAATACATGATCGGAGTAAGCTCATATCAAACATTACTCTTTTATTAGATTCGAAGTCAATTAAGTTGATTATTTTAAAATTAATTTAGAAACCATTATAGTCAAAAAGCATGTACTAGAAAAAAAAATACTAAAGTAGATAGATTCTAAGGCTTCGTGAGATAAAATGAATTGGTATATGATATATACAATATAACAGCCCTTTGATAAGTGAGAACTGAATATTTTGGTAAAAAGATGTAGAAAATTGGCATCTGAATGCTGTAATAATTACCTTAAGCTTAAAAAAGGAATTGCCAAAAAATACACAAAGTTTCTGATCATTCATTAAATCTAAGCGGGTAGGTTCAACTACCTATCCCATTCTTATGACCTACGATGAAACTACTCTCAGCTTGTAGTTAATGTTTTATCTGTGTAACAATTGTCGGTAAGCAAATAAACAGAAAAATGAATAAAGATACTTAATTCTAATATATAAATAAATAATATATGTTAAGCTGATAATCCCAGCTGATAAAGCTACGACGGCATACGATGTTGTAGGGAAACCATCTTTTGATTTTAACTTGTATTTGCCAAGTTAGAACGATTTATTTGGTCTCAGTAAAGGTTGACTATTCTGTACATACTTTTCGAGAGACAGTATTTTAATGTTTTTTGCATTAGTATTTAATAATATATATTTACTTTTTATAGACTTCTTATCTACAATATAACCAGTAAATTTACTTTAACCCTGGTTTTTATAGAATGCACTGTCTGATTTAATATCTCGCATCTATTTAAAAAACATTATAAGCGCGGATTCATTTAACAAATTACTTTACTTTATTTGGTAAGTTCTTCGTAAGTTGAAATTTTTTTTTGTTCAAGACATGATTTTATAATTTCATAGTAGTCTTCTTACCTTGTAGTATTACAATGCTATAATTTTACAAAACACCAATCTTTTGTAAAATTATAGCATTGTAATACTACAAGATCGTATACCAAGTATTCAGTTGAGTTATTAATAGTAGTCAATCCCTTATATAAGTACCGATACTACAATAAACTGTGATGTTAGTGACGCGCCAGTGAGCTCGTTGCTATGTAGGTACTAGACGTATTTTAAACAGCAGCTACATATTAGTAAGATTTACAAAAAAAATAAGACCTTTTTGGTTAGAAATTGTAAACTGTAAAAAACAGTGAACATTCTAGGAATTCAAACGATTGCCTATTAAA
Organism: Napeogenes inachia; assembly: GCA_959347355.1. Classification (NCBI taxonomy): domain Eukaryota; kingdom Metazoa; phylum Arthropoda; class Insecta; order Lepidoptera; family Nymphalidae; genus Napeogenes; species Napeogenes inachia. Next base: position 15,746,115 of record OY365793.1, on the reverse strand, counting down.
TTATGTATTAAAAACGTGTTAAAAAAGTATTATAAAAATATAATATATGTATATTAAAAATGTATTATAAATTATGTAATCTAACCATATGATTTTTTATTATGAAGTATTTTATTGAAAAAAGGTTGTAAATATATAAACTATTCAATAAAGATGAATCTATATAACTTCAGAATACTACCCGAAGTTTTCGATGTTCAAGATTTTAGTAGTCGTTAAAGGACGTTTTATATTCAAGAAGAAAATAACTTAGTTTACTTTAATGAAATATCTTCTCAACTGTAGAATATTTGTTACGAAATCTGAATACATTTGTCATTAAATAGGTCACGTGACTCGCCTCTTGTTAAGATGGATTCGGGTGAAGAAACGGCCAATCGGCCTGACGGTTGTCAGTTTACGGATTAATTAACAATTGAAATGATTGAAGATTGTTATAAAAAGTTGTTACATATAATAGTACTCTGTACATACAAATAACGTATGTCGACATGTTAACATGCGTCATTAATAAACGCGTCATGCAATATTGCATTGCATCATGAGATGTTTTTACGTCGACGTGAACTTTCATCTACTATCAAATTGACTGTAATAATTTATTTATATTTATTTATAATTTATACAATTGGCGGACTTAATGCTATAGCACCTTCTACCAGTCAACCGATTAAATTAACAAAAAACACAACTGAGGGGTGCAATAGAGAAATAAAAAAGAAATAATAAAATAGACAAGATTAAACATATTATATGTTTTACACATACAAAATACATAAATATATAACCATAAACATATATAATCTTTTAAATATATACAGAGAGAAAGGGTATAAGATAGTTACGGACATGCTTTTTAAAAACCTGTTTATTCGGGATAATAATGTATTATCATGTAAAGCCTATTAAAATTATATACAAATATACATATATTCAATAACTCCTAACCTTATACAGGACTCGAGTCCTAGCTTTAGCTTTGCGAAAGCGTTTTAATATACGTTGGTGAACAATAATTCTTATAGAAACAATAATAAATACTCATACTACTTAATAATAAATATTTATAATACTTAGTTTTAATTGAACTCGTGTATAAAGATATTAAAAACGCTGAAAGTATTTTTTAATTACTAACTTGCAATATTCAAATAACAGTCACGTACATTTAGGTTGCAAGCTAAAAATAAATAATTTATCTGCTTGTCAAGTTATATCAATTCATTTAATCGTGTGTAAACAGAATTTGTAGGTCTTACCTCAGCAAGTTAAGCGTTTCTAAATCACTAGAGACAAATATTTTTATATAGAAGTAGTGGTTTTAGTTGAAAGTGGAGTATTAAAAGAAATTTCGCTGGCATTTAGCTTGTATGAAAAGATGACTCTTGGGATGTCGCTTAAAAAGAAAAAGTCTGTACCTAAACTTTATTCCTTTTATTTTTAACAAAATTTGGTAACTTAATTACGCTCTTTTATAAATTATATATGTAATTAGCGGCTACTGGTTGAATAAAGTGGCTTAATACTTTTATTATGCTGAGATATCAAATTTTTACAAGTAAAAAAAATTAGTACTAATATATAATATCCAATGAAATTTCTGTATTTATGTAATCGTTATTATTAAAAAAAATAGTGCAATACTTAATGCAACAATTCATTCTCTACCAGCCAATCCGGAAAACCACATAAAGAACAAGATAATAAGGTGGTAAACTACAATATTAAAATGTATAATTACTTTACAATAAACAACAATGTTTTCTATAACTACAAAGTTATACCTACTGTTTATTATATCAACACATACAAGCTAGTATACAAATACATAGCATATAACATATTAAAAATATATATTGATAAAAACACAAATATATAAAACTTTTATAAGTAAATACATATCAGACATGTTGAGGGACATATAAGTTTTCACTGATGAATGCTCGTTAAGAAGTTGAAAACGGTTTATGTAATGCGGGAAGTTAATTTTGGAGAAAAAATAACAACTAAACCTAATAGAATAAAACAAAATAGTCTTTTATAATTAAGTTGGTAAACTAAGAAGACGGTTTTTAGAGGTCGCAGGTTCGAATCTCCGATTCGATACATTATTTTTTTAAACTTTATATCATTTTCAAATTAAAAAAAACTTAGCATGGCTATAAATATTAAAAGGTGTAATAAAAAATGCTTATTTGAAGAAAATATTATCAATAGATGACCAAATATAGATATTCAATGACCAAATAATTTAAAGATTTTTAATATCTAGAAATATTGTTGACTCCGTTTAGTTTTTTAGTTTTTAAGGCACTAAAAATCTATCAATATTACGCTAAAAATATTATTAGGGCCAATATTTGATAAAACCGTACTAAAAAATCTCACTTTAGAATTCAAAATCGGTAAAATCCAAATTTATTCATGTAGATATTAAAGTGATACCGATTCTTCAGATATCGACAGTGTTAGTGCGACCTACATCTACGTAGATCGGCACTAAATCACTGTCAGAGCATTTTATGTAATAAATCTTCATACGTGAAAATATTTGAAGAAACGACGTAGCAGTCTACAGTATGATATATTTTAGGAACAAATTTAACCAATGATTTATTAATTCATAATTCTTAAATTTAAAACAAATATAGAACAAAATAACCAACGACACACACAAGACCCAAAGTTTTAATCAATTATAAGATTAAATTAAAAATCTTATAATTTATTCTTATATATTTCTCTAGTTCAAGGCAAAGACTGTAAAACATTTTTTATGTATTTACTTTATAACTTAAAACTATGTACTAAATTTAAAAGTTTTTATAAATCATTTTTCTGTCCGAAAAACTAGGTCCTTAAAAAATAAAAAGTATATTATTAACATTTAGAAAGTTAATAGAATAAAACTTAACTTATTTTAACTGTTTGCCCCAAAAAAGTTTATTTCGAATAATGAAATATAAACTTTTTATTAAATTAAATATCTATTTTAATGAAACAGGAACAAGGCTACACCTGTTTAATAAATATAAAATAGTAGTTTTGTTCCCATTAAGTATATTTAAATATTTTTGATTAGTCCAAAATACAATAAACACCTTTTGCAGAAATTGTGTCTAGTTCTAATATATTGTTAATGTTACTAACATTATTATTTAAAAATATTTATTAAAAGCCTTCAAATAAATTATTATTTTATAAGTTAATTTGAAAAAATCATTTACATTGTTTGTTTAAATGTAAAAGTTAATGACAATTTACATTACTACTTATTTATAAATATTCTTAATATTTGTAGCTAAGAAATAAGTCCTGTATATATAAGTATCAAGTTGCTTGAAGGGTCTCAATAAAATAGCATCCGGTCCATGTTTGTTGCGGAAATTATTTGAAATGATATAAAACGACAGACTTCAAAGAATTATTATATTTAACCAAAGTGAAAGAGAATACAAATATTTTTTTTGAAAGGGCAGTAGTAGGGCTTAGTATGTGTGTGTGTGTGTGTGTGTGTGTGTGTGGTGATAAAGAAAAGTTGAAATGTGACGTTTGTAGTTTATTACAATATTTTTGTTATTTTGGTATTTTGATATTTTCAAAAACAGTAAGTCAAATGTCCATTTTCTTATTATTTATCACGGAAGTGTCTAAAGAGATGTGGGATAGCAAAAGGAAATAAAAGAGAAATTTTGTTTTTTTTTTTATAAAATTTTGATGTTTTAATTATAAATGTGGTATCAAATAAAACGCTATTAATTTACAAAATAACTTTGATTAATATATTATATTAAGAACAAATTGATGTAGGCTTTATTTAACCTACAAAATATTATGGACATTCAAAGTCATTTCTCATACTAAATATCTTGGTTTCTTCAAATTAATGTAACGCACTTCAACGTTTTGACTTGATAAGTCGTGTCAGTAGATCAAAAGTTAAATTTACTTAATGATTAAAATTTACAACTTTTCTCAATTTGACTGAATAATTTCCAAGAGGCCTGGATGCAGTACTGCTGCTTACAGTCAGGGTAAGCGAGGGTTACGGACGCTGAGGTTTGTCAAACGGAAATTTCAAACAACCCCGTTTGAAAATTCTGTCACTGGCTGAGATAACTTGCATCCTGAATTCCAACTCACTTTTTTATACTTGGTCTAAAGTTGACTGAGGGTTGTTTTTGGAATTTATTGGCATAGTTATTGTAATATATAATGTATTTTTACTTTAACAAAATAGAAAATAGAAAATAGAAATATGTCCCATCATATGACAAAAACATTATACATATCCATTTAGATTTTTAAACATATTAATACAATTCATTCATAAAGGTACATAAATATTTAAAAAACTATAATCATATAATATTAGTATATGTAATTTATATAATATGTTGTTAATTCTTGATGGAACTGCATTTTTAATTACGATTAAGAACACAATTTTTTCAATTTTCAATATATTGGAGACAACTATTTCTATTTCGACCAATTATAGCTAAGAACCATCTGGACAAACATAGCTTTTAATTAAAAAAAACCGCTTTTAAATCGGTCCACTCGTTTGGCCGCTACATTGCCACAGACAGACACATAGATACACAGATACACAGATCGACAGGTCAAACTTATAACACCCCTCTTTTTAGTCGGGGGTTAAAAACCGAATCAGTTTGTTACCAAAATTAACCTTTTAAATATCCCCTGTTCAATGTAGGTATAACACGGAACTTAAATCAATTTGAAGAAGCCGTTTATGTTCTGAATGAGAAATTTTTATTAGGAACATTTCAATAAAAGAGTCTAATTAACAAGGTGTTGAGATTTCTTCATGACTTTCTTGCACAGAATATTTTTTGGAAAAAAAAATATTTCGTATAATATATATCACTTCCTAGAGATAAATGTTTTACGCAACATAAATACATTATATAAAAGATATATTTTTTTACCACAAAATTTACCACTATTTCAAGGAATTCGTTGCGAAAAAAAAATGTTGTAGGTGTTTTTTATACATTTTACTGCCCATATTTTTACGGCATTTTAAAATGACAAAATATGGTAACCGTTAAAAACGGATTCCGTTCGAAAAATAAAGAGTTCCGAAGTCGAACGATTATTTTTTAAATAAATTTTTAATTAACATTAACTAAGTTATTCAAATACATCATGAAAATGTTGAATAAAAGTTTTTAAGTCTATTAATTAATTTAGTAATATAATTAAGCTTGTTGGCTAATGGTTACTATCGGTGCCTTCGTCCGCCCAGCCTATTAGTACATACTGCTGACATAAGTAATAATAAAGTATTAGTAGAATATTATAAAAGCATTAATGTACATACTTTTTAAAAAATCTTTGATAAATACTTTTTCTAATAAGATATTAGTTAGTTCACTAAATGTTTTTTATTAAGTCAAAATATCTGGCTTAGTAATAATCAAATAATAATTATAATAAAATATTATATATTTTAGCGATCTAAAAGAAAAAACCCATTCTATTTATTTTTATACTAAGTCACCCACTGCTGCAATCAAGAATATTTAAGAAAAAAATAACAAAAAATCACAAAAAACCACAGCTCATGAATATATCCTTTAATGTTGTACTATAAGTATTATTATATCTTACTTGTATGTATGTTTACACTCTTAAGATCTACCTCACAACAAAACGGCTCATGTTTGAAATATATTACTTCAGCAGAGTAAGCTTTTAAGGCCGTATCACGACAAAAGGAACAATATGTATGATATTACGGTAAATTTATTTCCTCACGTTATTAAGTACACCTAGACGATTATATTAATTGCTAAACCAGTGAGTGGTAAAATACAAAGTTTATAATTTTTTTTTTTTTGCACTAAATTTCATCCAAATTTACACGAAAATTAGCTTTACACAAAGCACATTTTAGATTTTGCAACGCAATTTTTTTTAATATATACATTGAAAATAAATTGTATCTAGCCTAACACCATTTTAATATTTCTTTTGCAATATAATATTTGTTTAACAAGAAGTTGCTAAGACCAACACTGAACCAATATGAAGAAATATCTACCGGATTTTTACCCAAAGTTTACGACTTATTAGTTTTGGATAGTCGTATAAAGACATTTTATATTGAAGAAGGGGATAACTCAGTTTTCTTTGTTGAAAAATTGTCTTAACTTTTCCAGTCTTGGTGGGTAGTTAGAGAATCTGAAAAGACTATGAAATCTGAATGGGTTATAGATAGTTCGTGACGACTCAAATCACTTGTCTCTTGTCATGAACGGGTTCTGGAGCACGTATCGAAAAGTTTTCAAACCTTTTATTATGATATTTAATACATTTGTTTTCTTAGTAAAACTAAATATCCAACAAAATAAAATGAAATTATGGTTTTGTTTTTTATAAAGTAAGAAAATAAATATTGTATAAACGTTTGCTTACTACTGAATAAATAAATAAAGTCCACAATTAGTGTAAAGTTCTAGCTTGATCTGTATTTAGTTCTGGTTCTAATTTAAGACAGAATACTGCGAAATATTTCAAACTGTAGGCACGTGAAACAGCTGTTTGATGTACACCCAGGAGTATAGAATAGTGCTTGGTTATTTATATTCCCAGGTGTTAAAATGTAAATCTACTTTGTATGTACACAGCTGTCTTTGTCAAGTACCATAGGAATACATATAACACCATTTGTTCGTAGATGGAAACTTTTTAAAAGGAAAGTTCTTAAAAGGAGATTTGAATATAAATAAAGTTGAGCCAATTCTATTTTAAATACTAATAGTATTTTTGTGACTTTCTTTACCATTATAGAAAAATGTTATAAAATGATGTTTGTTAAAGTGAGTTTAAAGCTCTTAAGCTTAAAGAAAAAATACTTATGCTGGATTTGTCGTTTATTTTTAAAGGAATCTATTTAATTAAAGCTTAGGCAGTTAATCAGTATCTACTAACTACTATTATTGCAACCAAAAATTCTTACAGGTATCTTTCGCATGTATTTATAGTTCTATTATAAAAAAATACCTTATTTTATGCGAGCACACTACCGCGCCGACCAACGAGCGTTCGACTGCTGAGCATGCCCAACAGTCGCTGTAGCCGAAATCGGCTGGGACACTATCATTACTATAATATATTAAATTTTATTTTACACCTTACTGGATTTATTTGATTTAGATATCTGTATAAGAAAGTAGTTTTCCTGTAACAGATAAATACCTCATTAAATAAACAAAAATGTTTAAATTCTAAAACATTTTATTATTGTAGAACCAAGTTATTAATTGTCTGCCATTAACTTCGAACCAATGAGAATCATTATTGTCTTTGGTCTTATTTCTATCAGAATCTTCATAGATATTTCTGGCTTTTGAGACTCTCATAAATAAACTAGAGATTTTGGCCTATTTTGGATGGACGGATAGCAATTCGTTTCATTTTGAAGCAGAATCATACTTTATTAATGGCAAGTTGATCTGATCTTAAACTTGTGCTTAAAGCTACCATGTCTATATTAAAAAACGTAGAAATTTGAAATGACAAGTCACACAATTCATGTTAAACCTATATGAGCAGTTGCTCTAGATTTCTATTTTACCAATTTGTCAAAATTAACATATACTACATATGCTTAAATTTTTTTTTAAATATTATTAGACTTTAATTTTCTTTAATATTATTAGATATAGAGTTTTTGGTTGATCGAAACATGTGGAACTTGGGTCATTGACTCATCTGCAGGGTTGATGTTATAATGTTTAAGTCAAACATTGTTAAACTTCATTTAAAAATAACAACTGTTGAGTTACTGGCCAGCTATTCTCAGCAGAACAGTATTTCGAGCTTCTGGTAGCTTACTCACAGACTGACTGTACTGACCATTTTAATGTAATTAACGATTCAAAAGTGTGTGTAAATGCCTAATTGAAAAAAGATATTTTGAATTTCAAATGGTATTAGACTGGCATTAACAGATTTATTACATTATATATGTAGATGATCTCACCAGATCGCACATGAAACACTAAAACTTGTTTGGCTGCAATGTGGTTTAATATTCAGTTCACGAAAAGGAATATTCCAGTTCCCTCTTTATAATTTAATAATGAAGGCTGCTTTGTAATCATTATTTTATATTGGTTATTAATATTTTAATTCTGACCTCAGACTGGCTCTGAACATAATTTGTCAACTAGTTTTTTTTTTTCATTTAAATAAATGGAACAAAGAATAACATGGATTTACTACAATCATGTTTTTTGTATTTGAGATAGAAAAATTCCGAAAAGGAAAGTTAATACATCATCATTTCTATGCATTTAATATCGTACAAAGTGCTAAGAAAGTATAACAACATCATTTGTCCTGAGCTTGCGAACAGTCTTTAAGTATTGAATTGTAATTTCCAATATATTTTCTTCAGTTTATATAGTTCACTAATTCCACATTAGAATAACAATTTTTAGTTTTATTTAGTTTATAGAAAACACACGCGTCCGATATCAATAAGTTATGTAAAATGAAGATCACGTTGTGGATATCTCATTATTTATAATAAAAACCATCAATATTCATAGCCATAACAAATATTAAATTTTCCCTACCAATGCCTGAGTGCTTGTCGTCTTCTATATTATTAATGGAGAACGCAATAATTTAATAATTCTCGGGAAACATTTTTACATTGATCGATTCGATCACTTTGCAAGCACTTTGTTCTGATATAATGATTATGATAATAATTATTTATTGTAAAGTAATTTAAATTAACAATAAGAACACGTTTAGTTTGTAGAATAATCCAATAATAATATTATTAAATGTTCGAGTTAATCTGTTAATCTGTCAGCCCGTTTGGAACAAAACATAAAATTTGTAGGTAGTTGTAACTTTAAAGTATGTAACAACTCGATTTAAACCTGGAATTTCTAAAAAGTTTTACAATAAACAGCGTCAATTTTCAGTTAATACTCTATTGTATTAGAAATTAAAGACACTACATTTTATGACATTTGTATAATACAATTCAGTATGAAGATATCACACTTAAAAATTAAACTCAATAACAACATTTTCAACTCGGAAGGCTAAAAGCCCTGAAATTGTGTGAAGGCACGTCAAATTCCATTTACGAAATTGTTCCATATCGCATGCTCAGTCACGACTATCACAATCTGTGTACTGATAAAAGTAAATGTTTTCTTTTATGCAATATATATATTACTTTACTTACTTTGCCGGAATCAAATGTAATACAAAGTAATAGATCTTTATTACATTATATTACTTTTGATTGATGATGGTATATTACAAGTTACTTCTTCGAACTTATAAAAAATTAAATGACAAATAATCGATTTAATGTAAAATACAAATATTTTATTATATACCTATATTTCCGGCTTCCGTCTGGAAATCTGTAAGATTTCTGACGGACTATGTTAATGCCAGGGAAAGAAATATTTGACAACATTTTCAAGTAAAGCTATGCATTCTTAGTAAATGTCTTGATTTATTTTTTGTTTTTTATATAAGGAAACTATTGTTATATATTGTTGCCACTGTTCTATGTCGATGGTTGGTTGTATGTCGATGTTCTTGTCAAGTAGTACCAAACCTTTATCCACGGAAACCGATTGAAAGAAAATTTTATGAACTAAAACTTTTTACTGCACTCCAATAAAGAATAAGATTTCCTAAACCTTAGTCGGAAATAAATAAAATTAAGCCCTATGAGTTCGAAAATAAATCTTTTAAAAATTAGGGGTCTCAATAATATACAGTACAATGAGAAAAAAACATGATTGATGCATAAGCTATATCTGTTTTTATAAATATTAAATAATCATAAATATATTATGCTTCAAGTTCGAATTGATTTCTTGATGTTCATATTATCTTCATATATTGACGTAGGAAGATATGTTACACAAAAATATTATAATAGTCATTTTGTGCCAAAATAAGCAGATGTGGGTCGCAAAAACGGGATGTGTATATTTTCGTATTCCATTTAGATCAAGATCTTTATCTACAACACTGAAAATTGTTTTTTAATGTTTATATTCTAAACAATAAATATAAAAACAGAAAGATAAATAAATTACTGGATAAAGTTAAAGCCTATCTCTTCTTTAAGGATTATAGAGTATAGTATATAGTTTGTTCAATTAACCATAAATAGATTAAATATAATAAAACTTAAAACTTAGCATAAAGTTTATGTTTTTACAGGTTAACTTCACACGATAGCTTTAAAACAATATGCGGCTATTTGAAAGAAATTATTTTGTAACATACAACAAAAATAAACATAAAAATATACTTATTCGGAGAACAGTAAAATTCTACTGGTAAAAATAATGCAATGTAAAATAAAGATGACAAAGCTTGAACAAAGCCCTTCAGTAGGATCAAGAAAGCTGCTTTTTTACAATGTATTAAAAGCAATGTTAAAATGTATTATTTTAGGTTGAAACTCAAATATTCAAGAATTTAATTTAAACAATTTTTATTCGGTGTTTGGGGCTAAACAATAAGGATAAGATAAGAAAAGAAATAAAGATAATAAGTTATAGATAGAAAATAAACTTAAAATTGTTACTACTGGTACTTTTAACACAAGATTTAAAAAACAATTATGATATTACACTTCCTTCATAATAGTAAATCTGACTGTTATACGATGCACCAAATTCTAGTTTCAGTATTGATATATAGTATTTTCAACTAAAATGATAAGTAAAGCTAAGTAAATTAAATATATAAACCTTGATGAGTAAATATTTTTAGTTTGGGTAGACTAAATTATTTTTTTAAACATGAATCACTATTATAGTTCATGTAATTTAATCATTAAATATTTCAATAAAAATACATGCCCTAATTATCTACAGAAATAATAATCTGTTTTCATTATTATTTAACTTCTCAATAAAAAAAATTATTTTATTAGCTGTGGGCGAAAGTTATTTTATTTTAGCTATAAATAATAAGTCACCCACTGTTTTATTAACTTCTAAATAAACCAGTAAATACATAATATATTTTCTGCTCACACAGTGTGAAAGAAACATTTTAAGATCCAAGTTATAATTTCTCGGCAATGAATTTTCAACTTATATCTTAACTAACTAATAACTTTCAACCAGTAGGGTATTCTATTATTTATTTTATATATTTATTATAATGTCTTGCTTTCATTGTAACTCGTGGTCTCCCAACCCCCGAAATTCGATCTTAAGTTTTTACGTTTATAAAGGACTAACACCTCGACTTGTTATATATAAAACATATTTATAATAATTGCACGTAAAATTTACAAAGACCAACCATTTTACAAAATTTCAGCTACAAAATTTTGGAAACAGAAATTATATTATAACTCTTGCATGACGTGAAGCCCAGAGCTGTCAATCAATAGATTTTACGAAAGACATTTAATTAAAATTTTATCATTCGTAATATATTCACGAAGATTCACATCAAGGGAATAATCACGTTTATTCAATTAAATAAACATACCTATTTTAAATAGTTTTTTTATATGCATGATACAGTCATATATACCGCCCCGTTGGTCGAGTGGTTAGCGCAGACGTCTAATGAATAGCGGCGCAATGGGGCTCGGGTTCGATTCCCGACATGGACAGGCATTTACGAGATGAGCATACATGTCTATATTTCTAACCTTGACTTTTAGGTAATTACAATTGAATGATCTTAAACTTGAACGACCTTGGTCTAATTTAACCTTACGTGTACACGCAGATATCGTAAGAAAAAATATCATAAAATTAAAAAACATGCAAAAAAATAATCTTTCACAAATACAATAACCTCACTGGTAACACAACTATCCCCTGTCTACGTTACGACTTACGTCAGTCTCTCCTACTTTTAATTTAATAATTGTAGTAAATCTGTAATATGCACATAGCCATATTTGCTAGTTCATAGGCGATGTTAACTAATTAAAAACATGGACCGTCCGTTTTTTTGTTTTAACTTATTATAAATGGGATTCTCGTTTCACAAAGTCTGAACGAAACATTCATTAACCCTACCGTTACTAACTTTTGGTTTAGCTCTAGAACTAATATACATACATTTATTTATTTGTATTTAGATTATTAACGTATTAAATATCTGAATAAAATGTTTGAAAAATTTCCACCACGTGCTTAACGACCAGTCCGTGATAAGGGTCAGATCACGTGACAGATTACAAATTATAAATCTATAAAATAAAAAAAAATGTTTCCATTTTCTTAATTATGACGTAGCTAACGTCTGTTTTGAACGTCCTTTTACGACTTCTAAAAACTTGTAAGTTGCAAAATTTTAGTAATATGCTGTAGTTATAGAGTTTCATAAAATAGAACAACTATAAATATTTTGTAAGATCCGTGTGTGCCTTCTTATTAAAAAAAAAGTTAAAAAACAAAAACACTTCTAAAAAATTTAATTTGGAATTCCTTATCAAATAGGAGAAATTAATTATTATTATTATTATTATTATAAATAGGAGAAATTTGTGATTAAAGTGGGCAGTATGAAAAACGCCAATTTCATATGTAAGGACCTAATATTTTGACTAATATTTTAATTGGACCTAGCGACGAAGCTCATCAATGTGATCAAGCTTCAATATGATGTCCCTAAAGTTTCTTCTCCTGAACTACTGAACCGCTTGTCATCTGGACTATTTATTTTGTTAGAAGCATTAATCATTGATTACTACTAAACTTGTAGCAAAAAATCAATGACAGGTCATGTACTTGAGAAATAATCACCGAAAAACAAAATTTCCCAAAATGTACGAATAAAACCATTCAATATGCGTTCAATTAACAGTCAGAACGGCTGTCAACCTAGTATATATAGCGTGGTATAGTATTTATGACAGGCGTTGAGTGAATTTGATATTGATGAAGGCCTCAGCCGCTGAAATACGATTATTTCGTTGACGTAGATCCTGCGAAATATATTATTTATGATAAAAATGTAACGCCACTATACTTATTTATCGGACTATTTTTATTTTTGAAATTGCTCTCATGTTTTTCATAGAAACCTTAAGTATTTTTATAAATTTATTTATACTACCGATAAGTTTATCGTTTTTTTTAGTAACTTTACCCGTAATTTTTTTAGATTTACTAAAAAAAACCCTATCGTTTAAAGCTAATGATACGACCAAACTTTTTTTTTGTGTGTATGAACAGTAGAAAATCTGAACAACAATTTTATTTATTGTGAATGTTTTGTAAGGATAAGAAACCGATCTTAGAGAATAGGTTGCTAATTGCTATATAGTTCATATAAATTTAATAGTACAAAAGAGTAAGTTGTGCTTATTGTTACTTTACTTCTATTTCATTACATATTTGGTTTCCCTTATATAATTAATCTTGTTGGTTGGTTTTAGGATATTCCAAATATGATCGAAACTAATATGTTTTAAAAAGGATTTTACTATCTTGGAATGGTTTGTTGAGCGTACACATATATAAGAGTTTTATAATTCGAACGACAATAATTAGATTTATCATATGGGGTGGAACTGAAATTTAATCAATAGTATAGTGTGATATCTTAAAGTATACCAATTTAGTGCGTTTATAATTAATCCTCTGCATGAATTGAATGCAGTTTTCATTTAATAATGAAAAAAATAATAAACTTCCACCAAAAGACACGATTAAAAATAAAACGTTTGAATATAGATCATTATTTCATGCAAAGTCACATATATTCTTTTATTTAAATGTAATAGAATAGACTATATTTTTTTAACTTTGACACAAACAAATTATTATAAAAATTTTAAGATGCCTTATTATACTTACTATACCAAAAACGATTTCGCCTTCTTAAAATGTTGTTAAAAAGTACGTAATAAAAACTTTCCTATTTATATATTCATAGTATAGGTACTATACAGTTAATCATAAAAAGTAAAACAAATTCATTTTAATTTTGTAACCAATCTCAAAAAATATGTCGTCTGTGACACTTGTTTCACAATAGCCCGGGGGAAAGCATTGTGTTGCGAAGTTCAGATCAAAATACCTTTATTGACGCATACCATTGACGTCTGCGGCTTTTCAGAGCTTTATTGAAGAAATTTCGGATTTTATCTTATTAGATTTATGTTCTCGTTTGGCAAAAAAAACATAAGAACTATATATATAATTTAATAATGTTTTTTGTTACAATCATATTTAATATTTTATCACAGCGTGATGAAGTATTAATAACGGGTGTTGAGTGAATCTGATATTGATGAAGTTCGGAAACACGATTATTCAGTTAACGTAATTCTCCCAAAATATATTACTTATAATGGAAATGTAAAGCCGGAAAACTTATTTATTGAATTATTATGTTGAAATTGTTGTTAATGTTGTTGTTTATTAAAATTATATAAACACACAAAAGTATAGAACCTACTCTCAACTAATAAATTATTTCCCTATATAAATTTATATCGCATGCAAGCACATTATTTACATACATTTGGACTAAAAACTAAAATGAACTAATAGATTAATTAAATTTAAAATTTAAAAAAACCCCGATACAAAAAACGTCTAGAAAGGATAAAAATAATATTATTATGAACATATTGAAGTCGCTGCGTCGGGGATACGTTGACGATGGTGTCTTATTTTACGAAGTTACGAAGACAGACTATAATACAATTCGATATCGTAATTTCTTTATTTGCATTTTTATTTCTCCCTTTATTAAACGGTCCCCCGACGCAACGACTTTAATAAGTACATAATATATTTTTTATTACTTTTGTATCAGGATTTTTTTTTTAATTTTTAATTGATTTTTTTTTTTGCTTTTTAATAATATTTTACTTTGTCCTATATTGTGCTAAATGCACCTACGAACCCACGAATTTCACTTGTTAAGGTTTTTACCATCAATATTGTATAAGAACCTATCACCAGCACCAATAAAAGATCCATATCTTAAAAACGACTGCTATTATTTCAACCAAACGTAGCTAAGAACCATTTCGTTGAACCAAGCTTTCGATTAAAAAAAATCTTATTCAAATTTGTCTACGCGTTTGGCTGCTACTTTGGCACGGACAGATATACAGATACACAGATACACAGGTCAAACTTATAACACCTCTCCTTTTGGGTCGCGGGTTAAAAATACAAACAGTAAAAGATAAAGTTATAGTTTTTTTTTGTTTTGTATTCGATCACACTTTAAGAAATAAAAAATATAATTTGTTATTGATGGGAAGAAACACTGATAAAAAAAGTCTTGTGATGTATAATGTCATTACCTTAATTTTATTTTGATAAATATATATTTATATAGTTTTAATTGCTTGCAACTAGAAGTCATTACTTTGTATATTTATAATAAGTATACTTATGAGATTTAATAAAGCAAAAATTATTTCTCTAGAAGCAAGCATCTCTATCCAATTAATCGTATTAGGATCTATAAAATAGTGGGACCCTTGTATAAGACCAACTTTTATAAGTTGCAAGTAATCCTTTTGAAGTCTCATTTCCTATTCTCTAACGTAAAAGTTTGCTAAAGTAAAAGGTTTAAACTGTAGCAACTTAGTAACATCCTGTAAGTAAATATGAATTGCGGCTAAATAAAAATAAATTTAATAAATTACAAAAACAGAGACAAAAAAGTTCTAATGATCTAAATTCATAATAAGCACTAAATACTCTTTTACAGTATATTAGGCTTATATAAAGTATTTACCATTTGTTATTGTAACCAATAAAGAATGAGTTCTTGACTGTTACATTCGTTTATTAGGAATTGTTAAATATATATTTACCCGCCTATATTCAGTTTAAGCCATGAGTCAAAATCACGCTATTCTTCGAGTACATGAAAAAGAACGCCGAATGGGTTCGAAACTAGTCTGGCAAAATTTCGATTAATTTACGTGAACACAACAAGGTAAATACATTCAATAACCTTCATGGCTAAGATTAATTACAAAATGAACAGTCAAAGTAATAGGATAATGGTAATGGTAATGGTCCTCAATAAAATCGTTAGTCATATTATTTGCATTACCCTTTAGATGTAGTTCGCTATCGTTAAATATTTTCATGCACATTGCAGAGATGTTCTGTCTATAGTTGCAGAACTAAATGTAGGTCAGGCGAACAAGCTGTGAGCCGTAAATTTAATCTCAATTGTGCCCCTTTGTACTAGTAGCATGTGTTCCGCTTTACATATTTTAAATTAAACCTATTTTTTATGAAATGTTAGGAACTTATTTCAAGTCTTTACTCAGGCCAAGGTTAAATAAAGAAGATTGAAAACTAAATTTATTTCGACAAACAAATTCTTGTCCAAAAAAATCACCTAGTTAATTTTGAACCTTTAATACAAACATATAATATAAAGTCACTTTTCATGTCAATTAATAAATAAGAAACATCAATTGTAGTTGAATAAAAGTAAGTTGGTAATGTATGTTAAAAATTTTATAATATAATATTTTCATATCACTTAATAACTTTGTTTTAAATATTTTCAACATATTACTTATTGTAATACAAACTTCAAAGAGGATGATTTTGGCTAAAATTTACGACTCGTAGTCTTTGAAAGCGACCTAGTTCATACTAAATCACTTATCTGTATAACATATTATGTATCGTACTCGAAAATATTTATTAATAGGTTTTGACCATGTCGTATTTTTTTTAAACTCTATGCTTTTAAAATTTTTAATATTAAGTTTTTTAATTTTTAACTTACTAAAAGTACTCACTTTTAAATTGCACCAAATATGTTTTGATATTTTTATAGTGCAAACTCTAATGGCTTTGATAGCTGGACTAACTTCCAACTACTTGTGAAACGACTATTTTGATAAATACGATAAATAATGTTTTGATTTGATTGAATTGATTGATATCCCTATTTCGGGATTTTTTTGGTAAAAAGTGAAGTTCACGATCACTATATCGGTGAATTATGAAACACCAATGAAAATGCCGGATCCTAGACCATTATTTAATAAAATTTACAAAATTAGGCAATGAATTTTTTTATATTTTTTATTTTATTCTTAAATTACAGAATAAAAAATTAAGAATAAAAAAATGCTTTTAGCATTTCCTGTTTCATCATATACGTTACTTTTTATTTTCACCATTAAAGAAAATTTGTGGAAAATAAATTTATATACTATATTATTATCATGTAATTTATATACCTAATATAAATCATAACAATACATCTTAAATTAGGTGAGGTGTAACATTTTTAAATAAATAAATATTGTCTTCCATTAATTCTCATTCAAATATTCTGAGTATCATCCAAACGTAACAAAAACACAGACACAGAAGATGTATGTGTGTATATTACATATCATGTACGATACAATGTTTGTTCTAAGTAATCATTATTATATTTCTACATATATTATCGTTTTGGTAGTTAGTATAGTAATACTATAGGAGACATTGATTCTATTGAAAAGATATATTATGAAGATACTTTTGATATAATAGTAATAATATTTTGCTTAAAAAGAAAAAATATATATAAATATAGAATGAAAAATAAATCGATACGGGCAGGGATTCGAACCTGCGACTACTGGGAAACCGTCCTGTCGCTTTACCAACTGAGCTTCCGTATCGCTATACATGTTTATAGATATTTTCAAACAAGAAAAAATATGTTGAATTATTTTTGTTAATCATTTTATGATGAAGATACAGACAGTAACATACATACATGAATATAAAAAACTGTCATATGCCATAAAGATACAAAAAAGTCATATGCCAAAGTTTTATGACTTCTATTCAGTTATGGTAATTGTTTTTTCTTGGTTTCTAGTACACTAAGAAATTAGAAAACATTTTTATATAATTTTTTTATATAAATAATTTTTTGAAATAAAAAAATGAAATGAAATGCGAGTAAATGTGCGGCGGATAGTTTTAAGCTAAAGCTACAATAGGGAACATGCAAAAAAATTTAAATGGTCTCAAATATTTTTTTTTCGATTACTTTTTATCATCTTATTATAATAAAATCATTTTTTTTTAATTTACTAATCATTTAAGGCCATAAAATAATTTATGAAAAGTGCAAATTTCGGGAGCGAAATTCAAAATTCCAAAACGCGCCACCATTGGTCGAAAGGAAATGTGACGTCATTTGACACACCATTCAATATATCGGCGGTTAAGTTCATACTGTGGTATCAGTGTGACTGAGAAAAATAAATAATTTAAACCTATATTTTCGTGCTTAAAGTTTTATTAAATGATACAATTATTTAGGTAATCTTAAAAACATTTTCTAAATACTCAAACAACTCTAACAAAACAAATACATACAAACTCTTTTTGAATAGCAGTTAGCATGCTACTAGGTAAACAATACATTTTTAAAATGTTTCTGCCTCTGAATCATTTTTCACTTCACTTGACTCAGATAAATAACTTGGTTGATAATCAGCAGATATAGAAGATATAAGATGCTATAGAAGTATTATCAGCTGTGTTTTCAGTAAACAATTTTCTTTTTAAAACAGATAGTTTTACTTTTAAAACTGTTGTGTAACAATGTTGTGTGTAAAATGAGGAAATGGTGACAATGCTACATTTTGTTTTTCAGCAGGTATATTTACATTGACACCTTTACTTCCATACTTCGGTTTGGTAATTTATCTTGGTAATTTATCTTTAATATGCAAAAAGCAAGGCTCTGCCTTATGATCATCACATTCAATAGGAGAAGTACTGAGTCTTGGCTGATTTATATCACAGACATTTGTATGGGCAGTACTAGGACTTACTATGTATATCACTTCTTTGTAAAGGTCACCAATTTTTTTAAACACTACTTTTAATAGCTAACTCTTAAAAGGCTTCATTAACCGATGTCAATCTTTGCTTTTTGACTATGCACATTCTCATTCTATCAGCTCGTGTTTTTGCCACAAAAATATATAAGGAACAACTCCTTTCTTCAAACTTAGATTACATCTTTCTCCTTGTTGTTTCGTGACACATATTCAATACAATTTGCTGTATCTTCCTTAACCTGAAATAAATCGACAGACCATAAAAATTGCGTAAAACAAAAAAAGATTACGGTTTTTATAGAAAGTTATACTGAAATTTGTAAGATAGGTTAGGTTAATTTTAAACTCAAATTTTCTAATGTTGATAACTTACTATAAATTTAAACTATTAGATTAAACTTATTATAAATAAAGTATACTTACGTTAAATTGATCTTCACAACCATATAAACACGATTTAGGACATATAATATCCCTTTTAATTACCATACACCATTGTTTTTGTATTTTCGCATCTCTTGGAATACAAAAAACACTTTGTCGGGTGTTTTTCTAATACTATTTTTGCACTCCGGTACTATACAATACTCGTAAGATGATTTTTATCTTCTTCCATGACTTGTAAAGCAATTAAAACTTAAAATATCTATGAAATAACTAAAAAGTTCATAGTAAACATTCACTGTATGTATCATTTGACGTCACGCAAAACGCGCGCAAAATGGCGGTGTTTAAACGGGTCAAATTTACTCAATGTTTTAATTTTCACTTTAAAAAAAAACTAGAATCTTTTCAAGCCTATTTATATTTTTTTCTACGATATTGAGAGGTAAATGATTAATTTACGTCAAAAAAAAAATACGTGAATGTTCCCCATTGTGAGACCGCCCGTTGTGCATTGTGGACGCTCGTACACGAGGACGAAGGCCAAAGTAAACTACACCGAGTAATCACTAAGTTGAACAGATCAGCAGGGCTATTCCGTATCTTTTTTGACAGTTAAAATGAAAAGCACTATCAGTAAGTGCGGACATAATGGTTGTCAAACAACTAATTTCCTATAATGTAACTATATAACAAACTGCCATGACGTCACAGCTGATGGTCATTAGAAAAGTCAAAGTTAGCGAATAGCCCTGCAGGTCAGATTATTATTAGTATCAGGCTGATGCAGAGCGCGCACCACCTTTCAGAATGACCGTATCGGGCTGAAGGCTTTATAGAACAACATCATGATCGTTTATATAAGAACATTAGGTTATAATTTATTAGATTAACTGTTAATTGTTAAAACAACAATTATGATGTTACTAGACTTGTTTATGTCAGTCGTCATTTTAATATAAATACGAGCGATCGACACACCGAGAATTATTCTTGCTCGAGTCGTCGGACTTTGCGGATCTCTATAAGGATACTGTTACGTTGTCTGTTGAATAAACGAAGCTATAAACATTTGTGAAGTTTTATTTTGAAAACTTCATTATTTATTTTATTTTTATTTTCAAGGTTCACCAACAATTGTTTACACATACAAAAATATACAATATACATTCACATAACCATAGCAACAGTGCAACAACTACTTAAAGGTAAACACCAAATGCAAACACAAAATAGAATGCGAATAAGTCAGTAAAGTCACAATGCAATAATTTAACCCATATTTACCAAAAAAGGAATATATATAATATCCAAAAAAATATATATATTCTATATTATATCTATTATTATATAATCGCAAAGTTCAACACTAATCCTAACCACACAAAAAGAAGAACTTAAAAAAAAAATTAAACATATTTATTTTACTAAACAATCAACAATGGACTTGTAAAATGTAGAAGCAGTATCATGGTTCAAGTCAATGTTATCACTACAACTATTAATCACCTTACACAATCTTGCATAAGGAGAATTAGACCCTAGAACGGTTCTACTTCGTGGTGGACAAAGTGGGGTAATCGGGCGACGTGGAATTCTACTAGGGATCCGAAAGTCAAATAATCTTAGCATACATGGAGAATCAATTTTGTTCTTGCCAATCCTAAAAACAAACATAGCGTCAATTAAACATCTACGATCACACAAGGAAACCATATTAAAATAATCCAGGCGACTTTTATAACACGGCAATTTTTTATTTACACCTCCGGAATAGGACAAATGCCAGAGAAAACGCTTCTGTATTCGTTCCAGGCGAAGTATATGCGTGGCATAGTGAGGACACCAAACCACACTACAATATTCCAAGATACTTCTTATTAAGGTGTTAAAGAGTAATATTTTTGTTTTAGCATTACGAAACGATTTACAGATCCTCAAGACGAATCCGAGCATTCTGGATGCCCTCTGAGTTATTTCATCTATATGGCCACAAAAAGTTAGTTTATGATCGTACAGTACGCCTAGATCACGAATGCTGGCCTCTTCTTTAATAACTTCTCCCTTTTATGAACCACTATCACGAAGACTACGACAGTGACGGCAGGGTTGCTCGGCCGAGCCGCACTGCGCTTCGTGCGCAGCAGCCGGCAGACCGGCGAAGCATCCCATGGGGGCCAAGGACTGTGCCCCTGCTCCGAAGAGGGGGAAGCCGGCTGGTAAGACCGCTAGAGGTCCTAGGGCCTCTACGCAGCCTTCCAGGCCGGCGGCGGATCCCATGGGAATCGATTAAGATATGGCCATGAGAATCCTACAGGCGAATATCAACCACTGCGCCAGCGCTCAGGATCTCCTGTTCCAGAGCATGGCGGAGTGGTCGATAGGCGTCGTCGTAGTCGCCGAACCGTACTTCGTCCCTTCGGGGGCGGACTGGGTCGGCGACAGGGACGGTCTGGTGGCCATCGGGACCCGGTTAGCGGCCGGATCCCCGGTCTTCGGAGCAGTTACGAGGGGCCGAGGCTTCGTCTCGGCACTCGTCGGAGACGTGACGGTGATCGGGGTCTACTTCTCTCCGAATCGAAGTCTCGCCGACTTCGAGCAGTTTCTGGTCGAAGTCGGTGCTGTCGCCGGAGGAAGTGGCCCCGGTCGGGTCCTTGTCGTCGAAGACCTCAATGCCAAGTCTACGGCTTGGGGTTGCCCGACAACGGACGCGCGTGGAGAGCTCCTCAAAGACTGGGTAGTCGCTGCCGGTCTCGTGGTGTTGAACCGGGGGTCGGCAGATACGTGCGTGCGGCAACAGGGTGGCTCCATAGTGGACGTCACGTTTGCCAATGCCATCCTGGCGCGCTGTATCCGGGGCTGGCGTGTGATGGAGGGTGTGGAGACGTTGTCGGACCACCGCTACGTGAGGTTCGACGTGTCCGCACTTCCCGTCACGCCGAGCGGCTTAGCTCGGCCCTCGCGTGAGGAAGGCCCGAGATGGGCGGTGAAGCATCTGGACAAGGATGCCTTGAACGAGGCGGCCCTTGTACAGGCGTGGGTTGAAGCGCCAGAGGGCGATGTGGAAGTAGAGGTGGAGTCTGTGCGATTGGGCGTTGTCATGTCGCATATTTGCGACGCGGCCATGCCTCGCATACGTCACGCAACCCCGAGGCGAGGTGTTTACTGGTGGTCTGAAGAGCTATCGCGGCTCCGTGCGAGTTGCGTGGCTCTCAGGCGCCAGTACTCCAGATGCCGGAGGCGGAGGCGACGTGACCCAGAGCTTGAGCGTCAGCACTATACTCGGTACCGTGAGGCGGTGCTGGCGCTCGTAGCGGCGATCGCGAAGACGAAGGACCTGGCCGAGACGGAGATGCTGGAGTCTCTCGATAGGGATCCGTGGGGGAGGCCGTACAAGTTGGTGAGGCGCAAGCTTCGACCGTGGGCCCCCCCGTTGACCAAGAGTCTCCAGTCGGATCTGCTCGAGGCCGTGGTGTCGGCTTTATTTCCATCCGGTACCGATGATCGGGTACCTCGCACGGATGGTGGGGCGGAGGAGGAAGAGTTGTGGGATGCGGCACAGGAGGTTTCCGGGGATGAGTTGGGGGCTGCGGTGCTTCGCCTTCGGGCGAAGAATACTGCGCCAGGACCCGACGGCGTCCCCGGTCGCGCCTGGGCTTTGGCTCTGGGGGCTTTAGAGCCCCTGGTGCTGCGTCTCTTCAGCGCTTGTCTGCGGCAGGGCCGGTTTCGAAGGACGTGGAAGGGTGGCAGACTGGTCCTGTTGCGAAAGGAGGGGCGACCTGTAGCTGAACCCTCAGCTTATCGGTCGATTGTGCTGTTAGACGAAGCGGGCAAGCTCTTTGAGCGGATCATATTTGCTCGCATCGTCAAGCACCTGGAGAGGTCGGGTCGGGATCTTAGCGATCTCCAATTTGGCTTCCACAGAGGCAGGTCCACCCTTGACGCAGTCAATCGGGTGAGGGCCTTAGCGGAGGCCTCAGTGTCTCGGGGCGGGGTGGCGGTGGCGGTGTCTCTCGATATCGCCAACGCGTTCAACACTCTTCCTTGGGGGACCATTTTGGAGGCGTTGAGGTTCCACGCCGTGCCTGGATACTTGCGGCGCGTAGTAGGGGACTACCTCTGCGACCGCGCCGTATGTTACCCGGTCGGTGGGGGAGGATGTAGGCGGAAGGAGGTGTCGTGCGGTGTTCCGCAGGGGTTGGTTCTAGGACCTCTCCTGTGGAACATCGGGTACGACTCGGTGTTGCGGGGTGCCAATCTTCGGGGAGTCGACGTAACTTCTTACGCCGACGATACCCTGGTCCTGGCACGCGGCGACACGTTTCAGGAGGCGAGAGTCCTAGCAACCGCAGGAGTCGCCCAGATCGTGGGGAGAGTGAGGAGGCTGGGGCTGGAGGTTGCCCTGCACAAGTCCGTAGCCCTGTGTTTTCACGGGCCGCGGAAGGCACCTCCGGCCGGTTCGAGCCTGGTGGTCGGTGGAGTCTCCATCGCTGTCGGGCGGTCCATGGATTACCTTGGACTCGTCCTCGACAGTCGGTGGAGCTTCAACGAGCATTTTCGGCGGCTGGCGCCGAAACTCGTGGGGGCAGCCGGAGCGCTCTGTCGCGTCCTCCCAAACGTCGGGAGGCCGAGCGCGGGATGTCGTCGGCTGTACATCGGGGTGGTGCGGTCCATGGCCCTTTACGGGTCACCCATATGGGCGGATGCTCTCGACGCCCGAAATCGGACACTCTTGTGCAGAGCACAGAGGGTCATGGCTGTCAGAGCGGTCAGGGGGTATCGCACCATCTCGTGCCAGGCAGCCTGCGCGCTCGCAGGAGGTTCCGCCGGGGCGTC
Organism: Napeogenes inachia; assembly: GCA_959347355.1. Taxonomy (NCBI): domain Eukaryota; kingdom Metazoa; phylum Arthropoda; class Insecta; order Lepidoptera; family Nymphalidae; genus Napeogenes; species Napeogenes inachia. Next base: position 15,722,039 of record OY365793.1, on the reverse strand, counting down.
ACGGTGAGTGCGAAAGCGATCCCGTGGCGCTCCACTATGGCGATGAGGTCAACCGTTGGTTTTTTAGTGGGTAGCCTTAAAAATGGCAGCGTCCTCTATGCTGCCGGGTAGTCCCACATAACCCCTCGGCCATCACCTTCCTGGCCGCTGGCATGATGCGTAACGCATTTTTCCAACGACAAAAAAAAAAAAATAAAAAAAAAATAAAAAAAGGCAGCCTGCGCGCTGGCCGGGACTCCACCGTGGGATCTGGACGCGGTGACGCTGGCGGCGGCGTACCGACGGAGGAGCGATGCCCGATTTCGGGGGGAACATCCTCCGACTCAGGGCGAGATGGCGAGAGAGGCTCATGGTGCCTAGATTCGGCATCGCAACTGCCACTGCGATCGGCCCAGTCCTCCGGGAATGGGTCGATCGCAAGCACGGGGTGATATCCTTCCACCTGACGCAGATCCTTTCGGGGCACGGGTGCTTCGGGAGGTATCTGTGTCGGGTGGCGGGTCGTGAGCCCACGATGGGGTGTCACGAGTGCGGCTGTGCCGTGGATACGGCGCAGCACACGCTGGCAGTTTGCCCGCAGTGGGCGGAGCCGCGTGCTACACTCGTGGACACGGTAGGGGCGGACCTCTCGCTCCGGGCCGTGGTCGAGGCTATGGTCCGGAGCGAGGAGGCCTGGAGTGCGGTGCACTCCTTCTGCGAGGTCGTGATGTCGCAGAAGGAAGCGGCGGAGCGGCTCAGAGAGGAGGACGGAGCCGCTCTTCCGATGCGCCGGAGGAGGGTGGGGCGCAGGCGTGTCGCTCTAGCGCCGCCTGCCGCCCTTGCCCGAGTGAGGTGGTGGTCGGATCGAAACTCCTTGATTCTGAGTGCAGCAAGCTCTCGGTGAAGAAGGAGTCTCGATCTGACGGTCGGCTTGGTGGGGGGAAGGGGAGCCCTCCACGCCAACAGGTCGACCACCAGGAGTGGGACGCGATCCGGTCAATTGGTCGCGTCACTCCTTGAGAGAGAGGGAGATGGCCGCTATATGCAGCCTACCGTCGCGTCGGAGCAACGCGGATGTGTGCGCAAGCGTTCCCGTGGCGCTCCATTATGACGGTGCGATGTTGACCGTCTGGTTTAGTGAGTTGATGTCTCACATAACCGCCTCCATCTTCCCCTAGATTGAGGTGCGTATTCTAGGAGGATTCCAGACGTTAAAAAAAAAATAAAAATAAAAAAAAAAAGGTTATCATATAGAGGTTCCAGTTCTAAAATATGATCAATGTTATTTAAAACTTTAGGAGGCAATATTTTTAAAGCTTCCATTATGATAGTGAAGTAAATATTTTTTGTAATAGTGAATACTCATGGTGTCATAACATTTTTCTGTGCAATGACCTATCAAAACAACATCATCCGATGCAAAGGTTATTCCACTTCTATTTTACAATTCAGTTATTATAGAAATAAAAATAAAAAACTAACTGGCTGGCTGGAAATAGTATTATCAAAGAGAGGAGACCAACCTCTTTCAAATGAGACCATCTTCAAACCAAAAATCCAACGACATTATAGGAAAGCTTTTCGTGTTGTATTATATTCTACTCTCTTCTGCTTCTTCTCGATTATATTTCTCTGTTATAAATTCTTTCTCCATCCCAATCTTTCCACATTTACGTACAGTGGAGCCACAGAGTTGATTGTTCGAATAATTAAACCTCAGATAAGTACTTAGTAGATAGAGGGAGTTTTTAGTAAAAATAAATGATTTAAAAATATAATATTAAATGATACTCTCTGCGTTTATACACACAGGACAGGTCTGAAACAAATATTTTTTTAAATAAACTGTGAGGACAAATTTTTAGTATCAACCTACATAAAGCGCCTGTTATAGGAAATGAAAGCGAGCACTAAGGCATACCTATTTAAGGGAAATTGAATAATTGTTGTAATTTTTATATTTTATTGCTTTCAGATTTATTACAAGAATCCAATTACGTATTATCTTATACCAGTATTTTATTAAATAGATAATAAAATTTATGACCACACAATTAATAATATTCATAACACTTTAGACACTAAACATGATTAACATATACTTGTACAATGGTGATTACTCGACCACCTCAGGCTACTCGTTACTGAACGATCTGGAATATTCCATTCCACGTGTATTGGATATTAAAGCATATTGTAGCCAGACTAGTGATTAGTGTTTAACGAGGGACTTGATTTCTAGATCACCAATTTTAGAAAACGTCGTAAAAAAAAATTATCAATATACATTTTTTGTAGCATTTTTGATTTGATATTTAAACGAAAAACTATTTTAAAATATAAACATATAATCAGAGACAGTTACATCATATTTAAAATATCATTAAATAATTTTCTAAACAGAAGCATACCGAGAATTTTCCAGCTTTACCACCGCCTTCTGTGCTTTTCTCATTGTCGGTGAGTTGCAAGTATAAATATCCGAGCAATAATAGTCCCTTAAGCGTTTCATACATACATTAAGTGGTTCTGATGGACATTTACTATCTGAACTACCCGAGTCTTGGGTCATTAAGTGAGGTATCAAGTCATTAAAAAGTTTTGCTTGATAACTTCTCAAACAAACAAAATTTGGACTTATCTGTCCTAATCGTCTACAAAGTGAATCCTCGTCGCTATAAAATAAACATATTTGACAATACTCGGCTAAAGCGCGTATAATTTTCCAATCAAACCGCGATTTTCCCGGAGGACTGACAGCTGGATGTGCAGATTGGGAACGACACTCCATATTCAAAAAAGTCCCGCCAGCTTCCGTGTAGGCACTTCCAGGAAGAATTAATGAAGCACATTCAGCCCCACGATCACCTTGATAACCAATATAAATTACTTTGCAACTCGGAGGTGGATTCCATCTACGGAAAACATCATCAGCTCCTAAAGATATAACAACACTTGGTGATAAAGATTTTAAGGCGTTTAAGCCTCCCGGTTTCCAGCCTGCCTCCAGTGCAGCAGAAAAGCTCGCTTCTAGAGATAAAATGTTTAATACACCCCAACCTTGCTTCACTTGCAGGGAATTAGCAAGATTAATTAATTCACGCATCAGATTCACAGCATTTGCGGTTTGCAACTGGTCAATGCCAATAAAAATTAAAGGCCGCTTTGCACCTTCTAAACAACTTTTGGCACTTGTTATGTCAGATACGTTTTCTCCAATATATTCGACAAGGTAGTTGTATTCACATCTTGGTCCAATCACATAGATATCACATTCATTAAACATATAAGCTTGTCTTATTCGAGCATTCAACACTGGAGCCTCGAAGCGGGGATTTGTTCCTACTAATAAGATCTTATCTGCACTTACAATATCTTTCATGCATATATTTAAGGAATATCCAGCGCGAATATCAATACCCGATTCAGAGTAATTTAGATCACGTTCAATATACGTATGTTCAGAGCCCAGTGTATTAAGTAAGTCTTTACAAGCAACTAAGGTCTCCGCATTACAATGAGAACCAGCTATAGCTACAATTTTAGATGGCTTAGTACATTTTAAGTGTTTTGATGCCATCATTAAAGCACAGTCCCACTCTATAGGACATAGACATCCCCCATTATTATACATTGGTGTCACGAGTCTCTGTACTTCAAGTGAATCTATTGACCAACGACCTTTATCCGAAAGCCATTCTTGATTAACCTCCTCATTTTCTCTAGGCAGTATCCTCAAAAGTCTATTGAATCTATAATTTAGAGATATATTTGTCCCAGTAGCATCAGTAACATCTATAGAATCTGCTCTTTTTATTTCCCACGGCCTAGCTTTGAACATATATGGTTTGTTAGTCAAAGCACCAACGGGACATAAATCAATAATGTTGCCGGATAATTCTGATAAAAACATTTTATCAACATATGTTCCCACAAGCATTTCTCCGCCGCGTCCTGCTGTGCCCAAAACGTCCATTCCACAAACCTGCGACGCGAATCTTATACAACGAGTACAATGAATACACCTTGTCATTTCTGTTCGTATCAAAGGACCAAGGTCTTTATTTTCCACTGCTCTTTTTCCTTCAAAATGTATATCAGTAAACCGAGTACGATCACTTCCGAATTTCATTGATAGTTCTTGTAGATCACATTCACCACCTTGGTCGCATATTGGACAATCTAGAGGATGGTCAATCAAAATAAATTCCAAAACACTCTCTTGTGCTTTATGGACGACTTCAGAGTTTGTTCTTATTTTCATGTTCTTTGTCACCGGCATGGCACAAGCAATTTGTGGTTTCCACATGCCTTCAACTTCTACAAGGCACATTCTGCAGTTACCGGCTATTGATAGTCTGTCGTGATAGCAAAATGTCGGCACTGTTACATTTTCACGACGCAGTGCTTGAAGTACCGTGAAGTAACTAGGTACAGAAATTGATTTACCGTTAATAAATATGTTTGTGTCGTCAGACTGTTTACGAACTTGAGTAATATATATGTTATTATATTTCAACACATTTCTAAGCGTTCTTAACATCTTTATACTAAAACATAAGTTTAATGTTATTGAACCATTCTTTGAATAAATTTAAGTTTAAGCTTATGTCAGTATGAGTAATTAAAAAGTATTTATTTTGGGAACAAAAAGTTCTAATTGATTCGTATATATTTTTTTTGTTTCATTCATTCTTAAATCTACGTAAAGAAATAAAAGTTAGTACATTAAATATTTTATTTTATTATTTTATTAAGTTACCTACAACTTCTTCTGTAGTAATAATACGTACAGATGTAGCCTCATAAGCATTTTCATATATTTATAGATAAAGGGCTATGTATTTTTTTTATTATAGACAATAATAGGTACACTCTTTATAATATATATAAATTACCATAAGGTTTCTTGAAGAACAAACCAATAAAAGTAAAGGTTTGAATTCCAGAAATAGTTACTGTATTTACATATGGTATATGGTACAGTTCACACGTAAATCGAAAAAAAATGGCCCTAGATCATATCAATGAAAGTATGGAATGTAAGTGTGATGTACAAGACTGCCGCAACTGTCCAGGAATAAAGTTCATTGCACACTGTATGGGAGAAAATTATAACTATTAACGATTATAACTATTAACGATTGCGGGAAGAAAGTGAGATCAGTTAGATTTGATTTTCGATACTAAAGGGAAAAAAAAATAAAACTCAAAACATGACTTGTCTTATGGTATGTATCAGAATGTCAAGAAAGGAATCGATGGAAGCCATGCAACTAAAAGGTGAATATTCATAAATATATGTGGAGTGACGAGAATGGAATATAGAGTAAGAAATATTTATTTATGTAAGATAGTACAAGTCTTTGGTGTCGAAGTTGGTAAGTCTTGGAAGAAATAATCGCTTTTCGTAGTATTGTCGCGTGCGTTACTTAACCGTATGAAACGAGAAGAATCATATGTATGTAAGAGAAGAGGCAATCTTAAAAAAGATGTATGGTGAGCTTGTATGACAGAAGAGCGTGGAAAGAATTGAAATATTGCGCTGATCTAAAATAATTGCGAAAAGGGCAGGACAACATTTCCTATAGGTACATCTTAAATGTCATTTTAGAGGAACACTGGATGACCTCTCCTTTATGAGAATTTCATATAAACGTAAAGCTTTGTTACCGGCAGGGGTGACAAAGTAGCGCACATAACTGACATTGGATCGCTTTATTCAGAACTCTACTATAGGTTAAGAATTCTTAATCGTCGAATTGAGATTTTCACATCTTGCCTATGATTTCTGAATCCTTACAAAATCTGTACATTAAAAGTTTCTTTTGATTGGAAAAATAAGTATTATATATATGTTGTGTGCTAATTCATTCTTAACCCCTTACTGCATGAATTATTAAAGAGATGAAATAAAAATTTTATTTTAACGAAAATGTGTTTATTTAAGCTTAAATGATGAGATCAAATTGAAAAATATTTTTTTTTACTTATATTATAGAAGTTTTTAAAAGACGCCATATATGGCTTCGTATACACTCTAGCTAGCTTTACGTCATCTATGATTGCTACTTTTTCTTCCATGCTTCCAGGTCCCCGCTTCTCCAGTTCCTTTTAAGTAGGCATATTTGAGTTTGGTACACCATTTAGTCGCACAGTTCCTAAAGGAAGTAAACCTTTTTTGTAAAGAAATACTTTAAGATTTGGGCTATTGAACCAGTTATCAAAACAAATTTTATAGTTTTGATGTCGTGGAACTGTGGATGTCAATCGAGTGACCACATTTGAGATTACACCAAGATCTGGCGCATCTGAAGGGTACAAATTGCTTTGGTCACCAGCAAAGATGTCGAAATTGTAGCCAAAGCCACTAACACCACTTAGAACTTGATTTTTGTATCCCCCATATATGAGGTTTAGCTGGATTATACTGCTTTAATTCGTGATCTGCCATTTTCCCTTTCCTCCAAATAACCTGTTTTTTTAGTAGTCTTTCCTTAGGATTTGGACGTTGTGGCAGACTGTAAATTTATCATGGGCACATTCAGACTCGGGTATAATAATGTGTCATTTTGATGGTAAACGAATTGAGCTTAGGTCATAATTATCATCACGATATAAATCAATATCACCATCGCTCACGTTACCATCACCAAGAATAACATTGACATGCTTAGCTATTGCTAAGATGCCGTAGAAGAGTAATGGGCGCATTTCTGGTACAAGCAATAAGAATTCTTAAATGCATACCAAGCCATATATGGCAGATTTCAAAAAGTGAAAAAAAAAGGTAAAACAAGCAAAATCCAGCAAACATCAAACTTTTCCCAAAATCTAGAAGGTCAAAAGAATGTAAAAATATTTTTTTTATGTTTTTACTAACCTTTTTGGTATTTATTTCTAATTTACAAAGTAGCACTTTTTTCCTTCTACCCGACTCGTCGTATGCGCTGCACATAACCGTCCAAAAAAAAATACAGCTGACATTTGCAATGCACAAACTATTAACGTTTCGTTTTACTATAAAACTCCGGTTCGAATGCAAGTTTTTTTTTTATTGAGATATATCATTAGCCTATGAAAAAATCATGAACTTCTGCGTCCAAATATGGTTTCGTATGCGGTAAGGGGTTAAAATGTTTTAACATTAACACATGACCAGATATAATAAGCAAATATTAGAACCAAACAAAGAAGTTATCTCTGGATTGTAATCATTGATTCCGTAAAGGGTCGGAAATTGGTTTGAGGAAATTATTTGTAAGCGAAAAAACTACAGACTTGACTTAAACTAAGAATCTTACGAAAAGCTAGTAAAATGTAATTTCAGTTTATTAGTATTACCTTAGTTTTTAAGAAGGGTTATAATGTGTAATATTATTAGGAATGCTGTACAGATACATGTTGTCAAATTTAAAGCTTTTGCTTTTATATTTGTAAGTTGTTTAAAGTATTATAGAAAATAATATAGATTTTTAAAAAATATATTTTATAATTTGATTTTTTAAACTATTGTATAAAAAACCGATAATATAATATAGAAATATATGTAACGGTTATTTATATTATTCTTAAATTATTATATAATACTAGCGGACCCGACTTACGTTGTCTTGTACACGCGTCTTTAATTAGAAAAAACTTAAAAAAAAATATTAAAAAGTTATCACAATGTCTAACGTCATTACATGTACATTTATCGTAATTCGACCAATCGATACCGTATGAATATGTAAATAAAGATTTTTTGTTTAAATAAATGAATTTGTTTCAATATTTTTTTCTAATTTCACTTTTTACGTAGCGAAGCACGTATCGGGCCGCTAGTACTAAAATACTTTTCTTATTTCTAGTCCGGTCAAATTAAACCAAAAAAATAGGGTGAAATTACATAAATTCGCAACAAGCTGAATTTTGGTACAATTGTTCAAAACACGATTATAAACAATAGCTGAAAGTTCCCCATCATTCCCGTGTGTGGAAAATTTTTTATTCAAGGTCAAATGTCAAAAAAATGAGTTTTTCGCGATTTTCAGCAAAACGGTAAGTTTTATCAGAAAAATACCTCAGACTAAAATTGTAGATCATTAAATTATCTATAAAAAATATATCAATACTTTTTTTCTCACGAGACACCGTTTCGGAGATATCGCAGTGTAAAAAGTTGTAACAGTTGCAATTGTCATAAGGGAACGTACCCAAACTACGTGGCCTATTTATGGGGGGGGGGTTCCTTAAAATATTACGCTGTGTCACAGAAGCGAGGGGGGGGGTTTAGATTATTGTCACGTAGTCGAATTCTAGAGAAGGCAATTTAAGCTACTAACATTTAATAAAGTCTTCTTTTCAGGGTTCTTTGAAGTCGTGTGATACATTTTTGTGCAATAAATGCCGTCCCAATAGTAACAAAAATTAAACATTATTTTTATTTGTTTCATTTTCTGCGTTCGAGATGATAAAAATTTACCTTTGCTATACTACGTAACATTTGGGACGGGGGGGGGGGGGGGTCTTATCACATACTACGGATGGTCACCGGGGGGGGTGAGGGTGTCGAAAAATTGAAAAATATAGGTCACGTAGTTTGGGTACGTTCCCTAACATGCATGAGTACGTCACGTATATTCATCCCTAGAGTTGTAATATTATGTAGTATAGGTTAAAATATTTTTCTGTCGGTCATTGTAACTTGCACTTAAATTTCTGAAAATATACTGGTAAAACAAGCCGTTAACGATGCTGATGTATTGATTGTTGAAACAGCAATAGAGCAATTCAATTAGACAAATACAATTATTGTTGTTGGTGAAGATGTAGATTTGCTAGTATTGCTCGCTGCTCGAACTCCAACTGAAAAAACTATTTTCTTTTTAAAACCAGGAAAAGCTCAACATCAATCGGAAATATATACTTCTAAAAGCTTGTTATCTTCTTTTGCAAAGAGTCAAAATCACATACTATTTCTGCATGCAATAACTGGCTGTGATACGACATCTGCATTTTATAGGAGGGGTAAAACGACAGTTTTCAAAATGTTTCAAAAACAAAATTTTGTTGAATGTGCTGAAGTTTTTCAAAACTGTAATTCAACTCAACATGAGATCATCACAAGTGGCATTCGCTTTCTTCTTTCGATGTGCGGGGCTCCTAAAAAAACTACGTGCTTAGATAAACATCGGTATGCATGTTTCGTCAAAAACACCAAAAGCAAAAAACAGGTACAGTTAGCTTGTCTTCCTCCAACGTCGGCTGCTGCTCATCAACATCTTCTTCGGGTATATTACCAAGTTCAAGTGTGGCTTGGTTGTCAGAAAGACCCAACAGGCTGGGGTTGGAAGTTTGTAAATAATGAATTGGAACCAACATTGCTTCCACCTGCGCCGGAAGAATTGCTAAACGCAATTTTTGCAACTGCAAAAAGGGATGCAGCGCTAAATGTGGTTGCAAAAAAGAGGGTCTATTCTGTTCTATGGCGTGTACAAGTTGCCAAGGCAAGTCGTGCTCTAATGTTGAATCACCAACAATTGATGATACATTCGACGTCAACGAGCCGACTTGCGATACATCGTTATTGGCTGAATTTACTTGCACCCCAGACGAGGATGAACCAGAAGAAAATGAACAAGGAGAAAATCTAGAAGAAGAAGAACAAGGAGAAAATCGAGAAGAATTCGAAAATTACGACTCCGACTAATAAATGTCTGTACTTTTTTTTATCAACATCGCTTTTTTCTGGTTAATATCAATTATTTACGATAGTTTCAATTAAACTGGATAATAACTGACTTGTGGAGTAGGCCTACTGGGGAAACCACGTTAAAAAAAACGCGCTAAGTACACCACCACATAGGTGGCGTGGAAACGTGTGCATTTTATGACAATTGCAACTGTTACAACTTTTTACACTGCGATATCTCCGAAACAGTGTCTCGTGAGAAAAAAAGTATTGATATATATTTTTATAGATAATTTAATGATCTACAATTTTAGTCTGAGGTATTTTTCTGATAAAACTTACCGTTTTGCTGAAAATCGCGAAAAACTCATTTTTTTGTCATTTGACCTTGAATAAAAAATTTTCCACACACGGGAATGATGGGGAAATTTCAGCTATTGTTTATAATCGTGTTTTGAACAATTGTACCAAAATTCAGCTTGTTGCGAATTTATGTAGCACCGAATGTCTAATTTGACCGGACTATTCTATCGCAACGCCAACTATCAGGGCAGACTATAATTAATATATAATATTATTTAATATTTGACATTGCCATGGTAACGCAGTCCGTCGGAGCCAACGTGAAATATTCCAAAATCACCACCTACTTACACATTAAAAATTAATCAAAAACCTATTTTCCAGTGGACCAAATTGTGATTCTAAACAATTCTCAAGTCCGCTTGAACACACACAGAGAATTTCATAAAAATCGGTCAAGTCGTTTAGGAGGAGTTCATTGACATACACACGCACACAAGAAATATATATAGGTATAAAGAAGAAGAAGATATATTAATTAAATAAGTATATTTCTAGTATATGTTTTTTTTGGTATTTTGACAAATGTTATCCATTATTATCTCACGCTCTGAAAAAAACCTGTAAATGTATTACTGCTTGCATATTGTAAAATAAACTTTTAGGACCGGTGTAATTTAGGCTATTCATTTTCGCTTAACGGCAGTTGAAGCACCTTATTGTGTCAGAATTTTGTAGTAATGTTATCTTTATCTTTGAGTAGTAAGTAGTAGTAAGTATACGAACAGAATCAGAGATTTGGTGGCCGATTCGAGATTAAACTAGAACTGTTGGCTGTTATACAAATAATTAGAAAATTCTTTAGTTTTCTTATAAATTAAAAATTACTAATATTTCTGTATTCCGTGAAATTACTGGAAACGGGACAACCCGCAAAAATTCCGGGACCGTAACGGACACTTTTTTTTAAAACCAATTTAATACTAATTGTTGTATTCACTAACATATAAATATGTATGTATAATAGTCATAGAGATATTATACATAATAGTACCTAACTGACATAAGACATATCAGATTGGCGGAAAAAGATTTTGTCAGATGTAAATAACGTTAAAGGTATAAGGTTTTTTAATGATAAATATTTTCTTAGAGTTATATTATTTTGCATTGCTTTATTTTATAAATTATAATTTACTACAAATAAGATTAGATTATATTTTCATTAGCACAAAAAAATTACACAGACTTTCAATTTAAAATTCAAGAAAAACTGATAAAAACTTAAAATACTAAAGTAAACACAACCTAAAAAGATATATGTATAAACCTCTAAAAAATAATTCTGTTTTACATTTATGTTCTCGACACTTTATTTGTAGTATGAATTATGTTTCAAAGAATGTTTATTTAACTCCAGTGTGGGTAACGAATTAAAATTTCTTGTCTGAATTCTGTTTCGTAAAATATTCGGAACCACTAAAAAACATTTATATAGACATGTCCATCGAATAACTTAAAATTCAACATTTTTTTATATCTTTATTAGAAATTTTATCAGAAATTTAAAAAAATATTCAGGTTCAATTTCAGAATTCCTGCTAAAGTTTCTGTCGTTGCCAATAAAAATAAAGTGACTTAAATAAAACAAACATTGTTTACAACTCAGAATAATAACTAAAGCATAGAAGGATCATCATATTTTTAAAGCTTACACTGACGAAGACAATATTTTTTTTTCTAGTGATGTGACATTTTGTAAAGTTACAATTTTTAAAGGGAAGAAGAATGGGACTTACATCTCCTTATAATGTAGGACATTGCTCATTCTATTAGGTTATATTTTCTCTTATCGAAACGGAGAAAATATGTAAATAACTATGTGATTTCGTAAATAAAAATAAACAAGAACAAACAACTGACAGCCGACAGCAAACACAACCAAAATGTGTAAGCGCCAATAAGTCAAATATGAATTATTCTTTCCAATTTACTATCATAATGGTGACCAAATAGTGACCAATTGACATTAATAAATTATAAGTGTACATTTTGCTGTCCTGACAACTTTATTTTTGTTTCTTTTATCATTACGTTTTCACAGTATGAAAAAAGAGGACTTCTGTGAACTGACACACACAATTATTAAGTCTTCAAACTTAGGATACTTCTACGCTTTAGTTATTTTTCTGACGCTTAGAACAATGACGAATGATGATATTCTAAAAATTCCTGTCTTTAAAGAAGTAGACGTTTTTATCTGTCTCTTCCTGTCGTAAAATAATTTATATAATATGATAGTTTTGTATTCAATCTTTTTGTTTTTACATTGTCAGGTTTCACAATGTTATTTATTATTAAATAGGTATAATATCATCACACAGTTATGCTCACTTTTTAAGACAGAAATTATTGCTTCTTAGCGTGAGTATCATATAATGATCTAATTAGTATTTTTTATTTTTATAAAGCTTAATAATAAACTATTCCTTTTTAAAACAATCAGTACTCAACGCTATCTTTCGTCATTTCATTTACTAACATTACAGTAATATAGGTTAACAAAATTTTACTCTGAGGATTGTAGTAAATCACTTTGTTGAACAAGTAGAGATGGCGCTTATAAAAATTTTACACATAATGTTCATTTTCCGTCGTTCACTCATCACTGAAAGAGTGAAATTGAATGAAATGAATTGTAATTTTCTTCTCTGAAATATATTCATTCAAATTTATTGACGACTGACGTCAATTGTGACGTCTTTCCTAAGTTACATTACATTGGTTAAGTTAGCTTGAGTTTTTTCAATGTTTTCAGTTATATTTTATTTGATAAATAAATCAACATGAATGTTTTTTCATTAAATTTTTAGCTGAACGTGTAATTTATATCAGAATTTAAGTTGCTATCGTGGTAATGGACGAAGCATTGTGCGATTATGAAGAGGGTGAAATTCCTATTTGGCAGGAGCCCCGATGCGAGCCGTTGGGTGCCCCTAAAGAGATTCTTTGCGATGAAGAGTCCCCGGAACAGATCCCCGGTGATAGAATACATGCTTTGGAAGAAGAACAAGAAATATTATCATCTTCCGTGTTTTCTTTGACGTCGCACCTCGCACAAGTTGAATTTAGATTACGGCAGATTTTGAAGGCTCCGCCGGAAGAGAAGGATGCTATGTTACAGGCGTTAGAGGAGTTTACGTCTCGAGGAGTAGATTCTCGAGCCGCTCCTCAAGGGAGCGCAGGAGAACCAGCGTGTAATGAGTGTGTGGAGTTGGAGCAAAAGATACGAAATCAAAGGACCAAACAAGCTCATTTTATCGAAAGATTAAAAAATCAATTGAAAGAATTAGAAAGATATACTGCTGGCACTTCCACCTCGAGTGACGAAGCTAAACATAGGTCGTTAATAGAACATTTGCGCAATGATATTGACCACAGTTTAGAAGAAGGTTGTCATCACCCACTGACTACAGAAGAATTAAGACATCAAATTGACTGTGCAGTTCGCCAGTATGCGGACCGACAACTATCAAAAGAGGAAATTATTTCAAAACTGCAATCTCACATTGATGATATGCAGAAGTTTATAAAAGTGATGAAAAATGGTGATATAAACAGCAATGTAAAAGCAAAACCAACAGACACCAAGAAAATGGGCAAATCTGAATCATTTGAAAAAAATTTTAGTCGTAATAAAGTTAACAATGAATTAAAGGCAGAAACAATCAATTTAATGAGAAAAGCTTCTACATTGATTCAAATATTTACAGTTTCCCAATTTGGTTGTTCACCTAATACCAGCAAAAGATATGATAGGCCTTCATCAACAACAGTCACTCACTGGGGCAATTTAAGAGCAAAATTAGAGATGTCTATTGATGCAGTACTTCACATGGTATCAAGGGAAAGAGCTTCACATACCTATATTGATAGTTATGACAGTGAATCTGAAGAGGGAGGCGTAGTCATCAATGATGTCCCTTTAACAACAGCTGTAAGAAGACATCTTGCAATTAACTTGAGGGACCTGCTTCAACATGGATTAATAAATCCTGAATCTAAATCCTTAGTCCCCATAATTGGATGCTTTCCTGTTCGTCGGTCATCAGTGTCTAGAAATGTCCACATTTGGGAGTTAATTTTACGATATTATGATTTAAATGATGGAGATAAATTTAATTCAACACCAGCAAGAAAACTGAGTCAAAGTTTTAATTTAGATATTGTTGGAAGTACATCAATTACAAACAAACAAAGTCTGTTAAGTGTTATCGGTACTATTTTAGCATCCCACACGCCATACAAAAGGAGTTATGATGCTCATTTTAAAGCTTTTGTTTGTGCAGCTCTTAATGTTCACAAGCTTGTAATTTGGTTGAACATAATGTTAAAATGTAGACTATTAATTGATTCATACTATATGTCTACGAGTTATGTAGTTAATACAGGTTTTCAAGACACTTTGCAAAGTCTAGACCGTCTCACCCCTTATAATTTTGAACTGCCAGTTGACCTAGCTGTAAAACAGTTCCAAAATATCAAAGATGTATTTATGTAAAATAAGGAAATCTATACATAATCAGAAAATGCCTTCCACATCTCTGCACTTATAGTAATAACATTTTGTGCTGTTCTTGCCTATATCAGGCTGTTATATGTAGTAAAACCAAAGGAATCTTTGTTTCTCATGTATTTTGCATTTGATGATTTGGTTAACAAAAATTTGTTTTATATATATATATATATTGTCTTCATTGTCTTATATGTAACATAATATATATGACAAATTAATAAGCCTTGTGTTGCTTATTAGGCTCTCCTATTAGGTATTATTTTTGCATTTAGTTTTATATTGTGATCTTATTATTTGAAATATTGAGTATATCCAAAGAATCTATATATATATATTATATTAGTTTTTAAGATATTGTATTTCGTTAATATATGTCAGTTATAGACAGCTTAAGAGAAAGTTACAATATTGCATAACTGATGTATTTTTTGCAATTTGGTTATTTTTAATAAAATCTAGTCAAAATACGAAATCAAAATGTTGATTGTAAAATAATATTTACACATAATAAATTTATTTTAATGTGTGTTTAACAAATTCATTATAATCTCATGTTTATTAAGTACATACATATTATATATTTATTTCTAGTCAAATTCTGAAATCATTCTTTTTAATATATATATTTTTTTAATAACTAAATGTATGTATACCTTATCTCTGGTGTAAGGTTAATTTTTCAGTATTAGACTAATTTGAAAAAATATCTATAGACACAACCAAACATGAGCAATCTACATTGTAATGAGTTTTTAAACAAAAAAAAAACTTTAGATTTAATGTTATTTATTCATAATTCTCAATAAATATCATTTTAAACAACTGGCCTCAGAAACATTCCAGAGCCAATAAATAATTTATACTAATGTATGTACCATGTAAATGTATTTATTGTAATAAATAAATGTAGTTAAATAAATTATAGTTTTATTTTATTAATTTGAAGAAAAACAAATAATACATATTACAGATAGGTAGAAATACTGTTTTAATTAATCAACAACCCATAGTTCTGTACATTATAAAAGCATAATGTTGGCAGTAAAATATGAATTCAATGATTTATGTATTTATGATTCTATTACTATAACAATAAGATAAATCACGGCCTTCAACGTTTATTCACATCACTAAATAAAACTTCACTGAGAACTTCAACTTAAATTCTTTTTTAAAACATTGATGCAATCTTCAAAGATTAATTGGTAAGTCCACATGTTTTGTATATAATTCTTATCAGGTGAGTGTTCAAACTACTTGGGTCCAAGCATTTCTTCAGGTTTTACCCATTGGTCGAACTGTTCAGCAGTGAGGATGCCTAGCTTGACGGCCGTGTCCTTGAGGGTACCTCCTTCTTTGTGTGCTGTCTTCGCGATTTTTGCGGCCTATCGCATTAAGAATGGTGTTGTTATTAATTTAGAAATCAAACAAGCATCAATATTTTAAACGAAAATAAATAATTATCAAAAAGTTACCATATAAATATGAAATTAAAAACCAGACTGATAATACACATGATAACTTCTAACCAACCTTATCATAACCAATATGTGGGTTAAGTGCGGTGACCAGCATAAGGGACTCCCTCATGATCTTACTGATTTGTTCGGTGTTGGCCTTGATGCCCACTGCGCAATTCTTGTTGAAGGCTTGGCAGCCATCACCTAAAAACAGGGTTGTGTGTATAAGAATTTAGAGAATTGAGGTTATTAATTTAATGTGCCCTATCCATAATTATAAAAAATTTAAAAAAGAATTACAAATAATCAACATTTATTATTGGAAAACATTATGACAATTGAAATTGTGAAAAGACTTAAGGGTCTCTAATAAAGACATACCAATTAGTCGTATAGATCTCAAAACATTGGCCACCATCATGGGTTTGAAGACATTAAGTTCAAAGTGTCCGTTGCTCCCTCCAACCGTGCAAGCCACATGATTACCCATCACTTGGGCGGCTATCATTGTAAGAGCTTCGCATTGCGTTGGGTTTACTTTTCCTGGAATTATATTTAGTATTACTTCTACAACATAATATCCTTGATATGACGTTTGTATATTAAGTGTTGTTTTGATCTTCTATATAAGTATTTACTTAAAAACACAAAAACCTCATATTATGGAATCCTAGTTGTCTTAACTAAATATAATGTTTAGATTCATTATCTTTATTAGATGATAATGATTCGTAATCATTATAGTTTTTACAAATAAAGCGGAGTTAAATCTTATGTTACATTTGTGAAATCTCACATAGTTTGTCATGGTCCGATTTCCATCTGCTGAAATATATTTTAAGACGAGTCGTCTATATAACGCTATATAACAAAACTGATGGTATAAATTGCCCCTAAAGGTTTAGTGTCTAGTGCTAAGTGACACTAAGTAAATTTCCTCAAGGGGACAGTTGTTTGGGCCATCCCTAGCTGGAACGACAACGACACAATAAAAACAACAGTGGAGTAATTGGTCTAGTACCGGGCATGATGGAGGACCCGGGTTCGTTCTCCGGCAGCATGAGCTCTCCCAAGCCGCAGCGAGGCCCGGAGGCCAACAGGCGGATGTCGTTGCCTATTTTCATGAGCGACACCGCGATGGTGTTGAGGGCGCCGTGAACCTCCACCATGGCGTCGTGACACGCCAGCGCCTCGAACTTGTTGGGGGCTGACTCGAACGGGATGCCTGGAATGTTATATTAGGTACGTATTAGGGTTGTTACATCAAACTATGATAAATAACTTATTTTGATCTTTTGTATTTTCAATTTTACTGCTATTTCGACAATTTTTGTCACATTGTTGAACTGTAATTTTTTTTATGAATTTTAGGAAATCTTTTACGAGGTTTCCATCTTGAGAAGTATAGGTAAATTAGAATTCAATCTTCAAAAATAAGGGATTTTCACAGACAGAAACTTTCATATCTATTCTCTTAGAGTTTTGACCTAAGAGACTCAAATCCATTCTTACAAACTTCAAGGGTTTTAATAGTAGTAGATATGTACTTTGAAATGCCTTTAACATCCTTTAGGCAATCACAAAATCTAAACATATATGCTGAACTAACCGGTGAGGTTTCCAATCTCCTTGGCGCACTTCTCCGCGAAGCCCTTCCTGGTGTTGAGTCCGGTGCCGACGGCCGTCCCGCCCAGCGCCAGGTAGTGCAGCCGCGGCAGAGTGCTGCACACCCGCTCGATGCCGTACGTCAGCTGTGTGCTGTAGCCGCTGAACTCCTGGCCCAGGGTCAGAGGCACTGCGTCCATCAGGTGAGTCCTGGAATTATTCAAATATATATGCTATATGTATAAAAAAGGAATTATGAATGTTAAAATTGGATCTATTTATACCGTCCTACCTTCCAATTTTGATGATCTTCTCGAATTCCTTGGACTTTGCCTGAAGGGTGTCCCTGAGCGCCACGAGTCCTGGCATGAGTCTGTCCCTTAGCTCCATGGCCACCGCTATGTGCATGGCTGTGGGGTAGGTGTCGTTAGAGCTCTGTGACTTGTTCACGTGGTCGTTGGGATGCACTGGGTCCTTGGAACCCAGCTTTCCTCCTAGAATCTGGATCGCGCGGTTCGAGATCACCTGGATATATACAATTATTATTAATTATATTTACTGTTTTCAATAGCACATGGCGAAAATTTACTATGAAACTTTATATCGGTCCAAATAAAAACCAATGAATTATGTCTCAAAATATTGAGACCGAGAAGAAAACCGAGATTGATATCAACTTTACAGGTTTACCGACACAAACTCAATCTTCAGGAAATAAAAATACTGATAATTTTAGAATGGGCAAGTATATACATTCAATCTCATAAAAATGTATGATCCTTATTCCTAAAATCCCACGCATTCTCATCCATAAAATTGGTTGATTCATAAACACCCACATCGCTAAATACCCAATCATTCGTAATAATAAGTAACCATGTTCCTAAAATTCCAATCTGAAACACCCATTTTCTTTAAACCTATGCATTAATAGCACCCATATCCTTAGAACCCGTGGCAGACTAAGCAGCCGTGTCCCACCTCGTTGGTGTTCATGTTGGACTGCGTGCCCGACCCCGTCTGCCAGATGACGAGCGGGAAGTGACCCTCACGGTACAGCTTGCCAGAGATCACGTCATCGCACGCCTGCATTATGGCTTCCGCTGAGAATGAACAATATTGTTATTACATATACAGGGTTATTTGTATTTAATGGGCCACCTCTTGCAGGCAGCCTCTCTATATCGATCCCAACAACATTTGTTCTACGACTTTTTACAAATCTTGATAAACAACAAAAAAAACGAAACAAAAAAAATTGTATGGAAAAACTAAAAATTTTAAAACTAATAATTTAAAAAAAAAATATATATATAAAATCTTTCTAAATAAGGAATTACACCCACATCCAAATTAAATGTAATACTGAGTTACTCAATATAACTACAATAAATTATGTGGGCCTAATTTATTCTTAGATAAGGTAAAAGTTACTCAATATTGTATTATATACTGATTGTTTTTATATTTATATTTTAAATAGATGCTCTTTAGTTCTTCTATGTGTCGCACATACTCTCTTAAGAATTATGCAACAGCGGGCAGTGTTTGATGCATGCATAGTTAAAGAGTGCTGATTGAAATCAATTATATAGATACAAGTTTCATTTTTATTCCAATTACATTTTTGTTGCAAAACAATAATTTTATGAAAATTTGATGTAGGTGTCTGTCATATAATAAGAGTTATATACTTATTATAAAATTAATTGAACAACTATACTACAGATGTCTATAGTATAGTTACCTACTTACTAATATTATAAATGCGAATGTGAGTTTGTTAGTTACACTTTCAGGCGCAAAACTACTCAACCGATCATTATGAAATACATACTTTTGGAGGTATTAGAAGAATCATAGGATACTTTTATTATTATATATTTTTTTGTGAAGTTAAGTTAAAAAAAAATAAAAAAATAAAAACATTGTTGGTCAATAGACACGTAGATGGAGTCGCGGACAGCAGCTAGTATGTAATAATTATGATATAATTTTTTTATAAGTGGAAAATAAATGTAAGTATCTTATTACCGATTTTCTTATCCAATCCAAATTCAATGTTGACTTTTGCAGCTGCTTTTTTCAGGATTCCCATGGCAACTATAATAGGGTACTGAAAAAATATAATGTTATTACAACATATATAGCAAATACAAATGAACAATATAACTAAATAAATATTACTTATTGTGTACAACCCTATTACTGTGTTGTGGCATGACTAATGTTATATAGAAAAAGTGAAAGGTTCATTATTTGTTTTCTATTGTCTAAAAGTGAAATTGGTTTTGGTGAATTACATTTGTGAGGACAATAAATATAACCATTCTCTTCTACTTTTTTACTCCTACTAATTATGTTTTATAAGAGTGTGAGACATTTATGTTATCTCTATGTCAGCCAATAATTTTACTTCTTTACTATCTACTGAGATCACAAGTGCAGTTTATTTTTGTAATTTATTTATGTTTTAGTCATACGGCACTACATATTACATGATGCAACAAACATACTAATTTAAATTTTGGCCCGTTTTTATATTCCAATGAATATAAAATCTTATGCAATCACAGTGACAATACCTACTTTATTGTTGATTTTAATTTCAAGTCGAATACTTGACTTCAACAATACTAAGGTCTCATGATGTGTTATTTGAAGTTTCGTAACTCGCACAGATATCAACAAAATATGGTGAATTTGGACATGTTGATTTGTTTCATATCAAGTTTGTCTTAAAATTTGTTTTGTAAAAATTGGTCGACAGTATCTTTAAAGGTCTAACTCCAAAAAGGAAGCTGGGGCAGATTGATAATGTACCAATAAAGTTAGCTCGACTAACCGGCATGCGCTCTTCAACGCCTCCAATGGGGAAGTTCATCACAGATCTGACAGTCTGAGCTCCATACAGCTTGTCATCGGGAACATCCAGCTCGCCGAATGTATCGCGTTCTTTGCGCTGCAATCAAAGATTACAATTTAATTAAACAGTTTTTGAAAATGTTAAGCTTATTGAAATCCGATGAAGAAGATCATATATAGCTTAATTTGTCATAAAGGGTAGCAATATGATAGCTCAATCACGGGGTTAACTTTTAATTCTATATTTATTTAAAAGTACAAAGTTACAACATTAATTTTCCATTGGGTAAGATCTTGGATAAAATCGATGATCAGTGACGAGAATGATATTAAGGAAAGCTTTTTTGTTAAGATATATATTTTTTATTTTAGACACAAAAACTTCTTAAAAAGTATACAAATGTTTTAAAACGCTTTTTATTTTAAAAAATACTTAAAAATTAAACACATACTTAAAAATAAAATAAAAACACATACTTAAAATTTATTTGTATACCTACATATATTTAATTCTTGATTAGATAGACTGAAAAATCAACAAAATAGACGGCATATGCTTATCTAAGTTAATTTATATGCTAGCAATGAAATATGGGTAGACTAGACTGATTTATTTAATTTATTAGGACCTTTAAAAATACTATAATATGAATAATATATAAGTGCGATTGTTTGGATGTTTGTTACTCGATCACGCCAAAAGTACTGAACAGATTTTGATGAAACTTAGCTATTTTTGAGCTTATGTACCAAAAAAACATATAGACTATAGAAATACTAATTTTGCACGTAGTTTTGTCTGTGACATAACATAGATTGTAGCGCGATATTACTAATTGCCACGGGAGATCCTGTTTTTAAGCGTTTGGTTGACTGAATTTTACATAATTATTTAAGAAAATTCTTATTACCCGACGATAAAGGAGGAGTATGATATTGTTCAAATATACGTATGTTAACAGAAATATAGCCAAATATTTTATTTCCCTGCTACAGTCTTAACGGTATAAAGGATTTTGACGTATGAGGTATCGATATATACCTACCTACGTCAAAAATAATTGAAAATAATATTTTTATGGCTTATGTTCCTAGCCATAAAAATATTATTGTTACAGTCTACGTGGACGAAGCCACGGGCAACAGCTAGTAAAACAATATGGTTGGAAAAAATATAAATACCTATAAAGACATAGAAAACAGAATAATGTATTTGAGGATTTAATTAGAAAAAATATGATTATCCATTCTTTGATTTAAATAAAAAATAACTTATATAAAAATACACAAAACCTGAGATTACATTATCACGACTCCATGAACCTATTATCTCGTAAAACAATAGCCTCGTAATTTAAATAATAAACAATTATTTTGTTATATAACTACTATTGTCTGTATTGTAACTAAAATATGTAAGGGGAGGTAGTTTTAACTTTGAATATAGATTTGAAGAGTTAAACTTTGTATAAATAAATAACTGGTTTTGAAATTTAAACACCAAATAAATAAGATATATACCTATATGACATCTACTTTTGTATCCAACTAGTTAATATCTTCGTCTTTAGGTTAGACCTTTGACAGTAATAAACACTTACCATTTTAACATTTTTCCCAGATTCATTCAAACAAATGGAACATGCCATTTTGTTAAAACCGAAATACAAAAAATGTAATAAAAAATATAAAATTTACACAATATTTTGACAAGATGAAATGACAAGTAAGTATTTAAAAATAAAAAAATAATCAGCCAGTACAGAAGCGAGGTGCTTGATAGACGTTCGGAATTAGATTGAAAAACAGCGCAAAACGAGTTTAGCCACGACGCGGGTCCCCTTCAAGGCAACTTGAAAGTCGCACTCCCAACACAAAACAACATTTATATTTATAACATTCGTATATCAAACCCATTGGCGGGCTGGTTAACCACGTGCTGATAAGATGTTATCAATTTGCATAACAAATTAAACATTTTAAAGTTTTGTATGTTGTGATATCTGTAATTAACAATGGGAATATTTTTATTCTCATTGAAAATATGCTATATAGGTGTTTTGTGGTTATATATTTCAAGGCTATATTTATAGGAAAAAAAAAGATAATTTGACATTAAATTACCAACTAATACAGTGATTTTAAAAAGTTAATTAGTAAATAATAATGGTTATAGCTAGGATTTTTTTTCTCTATATATATTTTGGATTCATTTAAATATATATTTTTATATAATGACTATAGGAATAAATATATCAAAAGAAAATAATAAATAGGCCACAAAAATGAATGCACTGCACACACATACACACCTACAATTCATTCAATTCATTTCTACAAACACATATTCAACAAATAACACCACATACTGTCATAATGTGAAAGTGATTCAACATGGAGATATTAGGCATTGTTAAATTATTTTATTTTATAATAGGTAGTTACAATTAAGTAACAGGCTTTCAGGAATTTTTAAATATTTCCAATTTTTTCACTTTTATCTATCATAAATCATCTCAGTGGCAGACAAACATGACAATCATTAATGCAGGATTCCAATTCCAAGACCTTTGACAAACCATCCAATTTATTAATTTTTCAGTTGATATATATTTATCTCTTAATTTTTTACTCTACTTAAAAAAATATATAAACAGTTCAATACAACTACATTTTTACAAATAATGTTTTAACATCACAATGTTACCTAAAATTATCATTATGTTATTTTATCAATTACAACAACAACTGAATACTATGTAAAATATAGAAATATTTATTAATGCTTACACTTGGAGATTCTAACCTATATGTTTTACTTTATCAAAGATATTGAAGACAAAGATATTTACATTACTGATTATTTATTACATGTACTAAGTGTTGTCTGTTATTATTCATTATTTACTGTACATTTTATTACACCATCTCGCTTTAGGTACTAAATGAAAAAGTAAATATTGTTTTATATATTTAAGTACTCTAATATTATTAACAATTATAATTATTGTACCAAACATTTCCTACATTATTATCTATAATATATTTTATTGATTGATTGCCTTCATATTCTAAACAATTTTTCTGAACAAAATTGCATGCAGTTTACGTGGCAGGCATAAACTGCATATAATTAGGTTCACAATTCAGAGATAATATTTTATAAGCATGTAAAACAAGATTTTTTTTAACTTATCTTAAGTTTTATAGATAAATTATTAAAATTTATATATACTTCTATACTTAAGTATATAAATAATTATGTACTTGTTAAAAAAATGTACAAGAGGAATAAGTAAAAACCTCAATTTCATATAATAGGACAAAGTAGTATTTGAAACTTCTTTTTTTATACATTTAAAATATAATATTACCAACACAAATCTAAAGGCAATAAATATTTAATAAACAAATTATATTATTATTGTCATGGCAATTTCAGTTTGTGTGCAAACCTATTTATCAAACTATTTAAAGTACAAGGCTATTAATTTTGTTTAGGTGGCTTTCCATTTAACATGAATTTACCCATTAAACATGAATCAAAAAGATGCCATTCAGAAATTGATGAGTAATACAATAACATTGAAAACTTTTGCAGAAACTCCCTTTTCAGGTGTGCCTTCAATGTGTGTGAACTTTATCATTGAAAAAATAAAAGTTATGTGCAATTTTTATTATGAGCGTACTGTCTATATGATACTTCATAAGGTTGCGTAAAAACTTTTACTCTTATTTCATGTAAAAACCGGCAAATTGATTTATAGTTTCAAGTTTAAGGACATTCGTTTTAGCAAGTTATGCAACTTACCAGAGTGACATTTGTGGTTGAGATTTTGCTTTTATTAATCAGTCCAACGACATATCTATAATTTTTTGATGAACTTAGAATTGCCGAGGACAACTTAAACATTGTTGTCGCCATAATTAATTTATTTAAAAAAATTATAGATAAATTTTTAAGATTTTGACAAGTTCTGACGGCTGACAAATGACAGAACTTCTCGTTGGGACTTGAGAGTGTACCTCTTTGTCTTTGGAATGTCTTGTCCTAAGGATTATAGAGTAAAAAAACTAGAAATTTAAAATTTTAGACACTCAAAGAATAAATGATCATTCATTTAATCAATGTATTTTCTTATTAAATAATAAAATCCTTATAAAATTTTCTAACCTATTTAATTACGAGATGTACCAAGCATGGCTTCATGATGACGCAATTGACTTATAAATATATATGGTTTATTATTATACTAGCTTTTGCCCGCGGATTTACACCCCTAAATTCGTAGTAAAACAATTCTCCTTTCCCTTTTTTTGTATTAGCTTCTATATGACTTGTTTTAAGTGATACAATATTATGACATCGACGCACATCGCTCACTGTCAAAAATCCATTTAAAGTTTTTAATAAGGATACAATATTAGATACTGTAATTATTTTTATAGCTCTCTTGTTTTCACTTAACTGTCCATTTCATTTTTAAACAGAGTACCTAATAACCATTTTAACCTTAGACGATAAGAAGAAGAAGAAGCTTCTTAGCATTCCATGGACTCACCGTGCGGGTGCCGGGCCCATCGCGTTGCAAGGAGAGGAGTGCAGTGCCTGGGACTTGCGACCCAGGAGTAGGTTTAAGGGGCCCCTTTATTCTGCGCAAAAACGCTCTTATAGATTTTTATTGAAAATAATCTAAATATGACCATGTAAACTTGAGGAATTCTAAGCTACACAATCGATGTTTTTTTTACCATCAACTTGCAGGTCTGATTTTAATAAAAAAAATATATTTTTTTTATTTTAAATGCTAAATAATATGTATTAGACATTTGGTTAGCTATATGCATTAACAAAATTTACAATACTGAACATTCATAAAAGCCATTTTAAGATGGTTTGCACGGTTCCATACCAGAGTGCGCCGGCCGACCGTACCGCCGCAAATGCAATGTCCCTATATTTTAAATCTGTAATCTTTGAAATTATTCATTTAAATTACATGCTGTAAAGGGCTATATTAGATGGTATATAAACATATACCATCGCGGACTTTATTGTAGAACTTTTTAAGGTATAGAATACTTAGTACATTTTTTTGATCTATCTCGTAGAGTTCAGCCAACTTTTGCAATGTAAATGCAAAACAATGTGTTAGGACTTCGCATTAGAAATCTTACAATTATCAGTGATTCTCTAATATATTAAACATGTTATTATACATATAAACCTTCCACTTGAATCAAGCTACCTATTTAAAAGAAAATGCATCAAAACCGTTGTGTTTTTTTAAAGATCTAAGCATACATACATACAGACATAGGGACAGACGTGAAAAGCGAATTTGCTTTATACTATGTAATGAAGTTTATTTTAACAGACGATATTATTTTAGTAATTTTATATGTTTTCACTTTTATATCTTAGAGATCTAACTATAAACATAATAATGTCATAACAAACATGTTGTACAACCAATTACTTACATAATACTGAATGGTTTACTTCAATGTTTTTTAATAACAATTAATTTACAATTTTAATTTCTTTAAGATTATTAAGAACGTATCGTTTTCTTAGTATTATTTTTCTGATAAGTAATAGGGATAAAAATTTTCTTGATCTTTATAAAAGTTAAATTTGACACCGCACAGTGTAGCTAAGCGATTCTAAAGTTAAATAACAAACATTTCATTAATTAAATAAACATTTTTTTCGTATTCTACATTTTTCAGATGGATAAATAAAACTAAACATTTTATTATTAATTTTGATTTAATTCATTTATGAAATATTTTTCGTTAATAAATTAGTATAACTTTATCTGGGCTAGAAGATACTATAGAAGCGTTAAATATCGACTTTTTAAAGACGCTTGCGGACGAATGACTATGGTCCATTACATAATCTTAACAAATAGCATTTAGTCTCGAACCATATAACCGTACCTAAAAAAGTACAAAACTTTCATTTAACTATACATTTAAACTAAACTTTAACTTTAGAAAATGAAATTAATGAACTAAATATACGGTTTCATTATTTATTACATTTGAAAACATTTTATCTCCTAAAAAATTAAACTATATCAGCACAAACTTTCGTCTACTCTTTGTTTATTTGGCTACAGTGACAAACACTACATCGATTACATCTGTGCATCAGTTTCATCTTCGCTTCGCATGGGAAAATGTTATCGTGTTTTCGAATACCATATAGGGATAAATATTAAAAATGGTAGTGAAAATTGTAGAATTCGACATATTGTAGAAATCGTCAACTTAAGTTCAGCTGGATACTGAGGAGCCAGTAGTCCTGGGGTTCTAAGGTTCTTTTCAACGGTTTACTTTTCTGCTATCCTATTGGTTAAGAATTCAAGACTGATTTTTCGCTGACAACTGAAAAATCAGTTCTGAATTCCGGTAGTCGAGTTTTAAAAAGTAAAATACCGCTGCAAGTGTATAAGTGCGACATAGGGATTCCAGTGTACCATATCATGCAATAGAAGAGGCTACCGCATTACAAAAATTTAATTGTTTATTAATCGTATATCTAGTGACATATTTAATTGGATATGAAATAGTTTTTATCCTTTATACAATTCAGTGATCATAAACATAATAAAAAAGATATAGGTAGTCAAAATGATAGTTTCTGTATTCTGTAATTAAGACTTCAAAAACATTTTGGTATATAAAGTAACACCATTTAAATATACTTAATATAAAACAAACTAAAGTAAATTTAAATTCAAATACTTACGTAAGCTACCTCAACGGTACTTTAGGACTCTGGTGAGTCATTTTCATTTTGTTTTGATTCTTGTGCCGAGAATTCTCTGATTCAAGAATGTCTTGCGAACAAATTTAGTGGCTAACGTTTAAATAATTCAGTAATTCTAATTGGCAAGGATCATAGTGTCCAGAGTACGTTACAGATCTTATTAGAGATTAAGATTGATTTTCTATTAGAAATTCTATTTTAAATCAGTCCGATCACGAGGTCCCTCAGGAACTAAATGTGTTAGTCATGCAAAGTGATATTGAAGTCGTAACGAGTCACGTGATCGGAATCGTTTGGAGGGGCATCTGAGGCATTTTAAAATATTCGAGAGCATCGAGTCGAAGGGGTATTGATGAGTGAGAACCTTGCAGTCCGGATCCCCTAAACGGAAAGGGTGGTTCACGCAACTCTGATAATTGTATAGATGCCTACTAAGTAATTGTATTTTGTGATAACTGATTATCTTAATTTATCATTTTCATATAATCATTTTGTGTCTGTGTGATTTAATTTCCTGAGACTGATCCTGTACCAGAAGACTCCATCAAAAACGAGCAAGCCACTAACATGCCTCTATGTCCAACATATACCTATATTTCATATTCTGTGTGAGTTAACGAATAAAAACAAATTCAGGTAACACATTAAACACCACTAGGAGACCAAGAATCAAATTAGACTTTATATACCATTAAGTTCCAATAACGTGTTTTAATCACACACAAAAAGTATGTGTCAAGGTCCATGAGATAGTTAAGTTTCTAATGACATTGTAGAGTTGTTGTTTATTCTTTATATTACATTTAACAGCTGTTGTAATAAGTATTAAATGAACGTAAGTACGAACGAGTATGACATTTCAACTTTACTTCTG
Source organism: Napeogenes inachia (assembly GCA_959347355.1). NCBI lineage: Eukaryota > Metazoa > Arthropoda > Insecta > Lepidoptera > Nymphalidae > Napeogenes > Napeogenes inachia. Next base: position 15,693,920 of record OY365793.1, on the reverse strand, counting down.
TGCTTAATTCAAAGGTTGTAAATACATGCATATAACCCTTTAACAAAAAAAAAAGATTCATGTCTTCAAGACCTACATTCTACAACAATAGGTGCTAGACGTCCTATTATTATTAGGATATCGATACAATTACAATTTTGACGACAACTATAAATTAATATAAAAGATTCGAATCAAAACAAATAGGAATCATATTATATTGTAAAACTTTGAAAACTATCTGTCTATACCTACCTATATATGTATCTACCGATATAATATAAAGTATGTAGGTAGGTATAGAATATCTATATGATTCTTTTGCATTGACTTAGGTAATAATCATATGACTTTCTAAGTGCAATGTACAAAAATTAAATTAGAATTATTATTATTACAATGTCTCATTTTAAGAATAGGTCTAATGGTCTTTATTTTGTACAGTTATAATTTTCCTAAATAATTAAATACGTAAACATAATGTAAGCATGTTTTTTTTAATTTTTACCCCAAATTAAAGCCACCAATTAAAGAAAAAATTGTGTATTTTATACAAAAAAACAATAAAAATAATTATAAAAAAAAGCAAATTATACTTGTTTTACAGCTCCTAATAGATACCGGACTGTTTGTATTTCGTGCGACAGAGATAATTAGCCGATTGTCTCTTTCCAATGGTTGATGTGAAATCTTTATCGCCAGATATTGTATGTTTATTGATATACCTAAAAGTTCTGATTAGTTTGTATTAATTCAACATTGTTATATGTGAATAAAAATTCCTTAAACTTAAGTATAACATCTTTCATACCTGGAACAACAGCAACAGATTTTTCTTCACAGAATGACATTAAATTGTGTGTAAAACTGCTCTCGAGTTAAAGCCCATCTTTTATTCCTTCTTTCGACCTAAGTACCTACCTACTTACAATTTGGGAGTGCAACAGGCGGCCTTATCAAATAACGAATTTAGTGTTACCTTAGTGTTACTCATAGTGTTATTTAGATAATGGATAAACCCTTGGGGTTTTAGATACGATTGAGTGAATATTATATTGTAAATTTCTTTGATAGATAAATGTTTGAAAAAAAAAAGAATGATGCAATACACACACATATCACAGAATCGGGTGGCGAAGAATTTCAACAATAAACATAACTACACACTAATATGATTAATTATTGTATGTTCTTAAATCGAACGATAACACTAGAAACTTAAAAAACTTAAATCGGTAGGTACTTCACAAAACACCTTCATGTTTTTAAGGGTGGGAAAACACATATGAAGCACGATGAATATTTCGAAATTGAGAAATGTGATCATATCTGCGCAAGCCAAATATGACGTGGATTTAGACATCTACGTCATATTTGGCTGGCCTAAAGGTTTAGGTACAGTATGACAATATGTTTAAGTTTCGAACTTCGAAAAAGTTAAATACTCGTTATCGTTTAAATTTTAAAATAACCTAAAAATACCTATTAAAAAGGTCTAACTGAATGAATTTATAGGTTTGGACAGCCCTGTTTACGATTTAACCAAACGCTTTGGGGATCGCAATTTTTTTGAACCTCACAACGACCTGTCCCTTGACACCAACTACATCCAAACTTTTCCGGAAGGGCCAAACACATACCGCAGTTATCAGCCATATCATTGCAACGATAAATAAGTATATGAATATTATCCGGATTATCAAGGGGTTTCGATCCACCCCATATTACAGCAAATGAAGCAGTTATATTAGGTGCACGCGAAGTATAAGTAAACTCTACAGCCTCACAATAAATAGTATCAGCGAGAAGTTGAGCACCAACATGAATAACACGACCTTCAATGTTGAATTGGCATAAAAATCTTGTTTGCACAATGAATTGACCTATAATATGAACTTTTACTTTTATAGCTTTTTTAACACCGGACGGAACTAGAATCTCATTTGTGCCGTCGGATTTAGAATTTATTGTTGGACAGAAACCTGGTCCAGAACGGTAACTAGGGCCGATTCTACTTACACCTGTAACTAAAATATCATTTCTACAATTTTCTGCGGTATCGTGAGTACAACGGTGGCCGTCAACACACCAATCACAAGGAAAAGAGGAGCTTACACATTGAGTACATGAGCTATATGTATTACAATCAAAAAAGGTAAAATTCGTTGCAACGAAATCAGGCCCTTGAGTAGTGCGTACCGAAAGTTTAGCTGTAAAATGGTGCTGACCAGCAGGAATAGATGGGAGAGTATCAGTACGCGGTGTAGTACAATTCACACCATATGGTTTTCTAGTGGCATTAGTTATAAGAGTACGATCTAAAGCTGTAAATGCACATAAGAATGGTCCATTAAGTGTAGGCAGGTTTTCAATAACTAAATCTAAAGTTCTTGCAGTAGTTCGTTGCAATTGATTGGGCGTAACTTGAGTTATAGTTGTGCATCTTCCACTGCGATAAGATATCCAATACAAAGGATCTTTCGCAGCTTCTTGACAATCTGATCTTAGGCTGCACTTATTTTCAAGAGAACACCATCCACAATAAGGGTCTTTGGCTCCGAGACACGTCAAACAGGATTTATAGACGCTACACTCTTGTACTACTTTCACTTTATACACATTACGTTCAGTCATTACGTATAAATGCATCAACTGAGTGTCAAAGAATAAATCTTTGTTTACTGGAGAATTTTCATCAACAACAATATCTCCATATTCAAATGCAGAGGTAGCGCTTTCAACAACGATTCTTTTTAGATGGCCTTCAGCAGTACCAGCGAACACTACTGTGTAATCACCGGTAGCTGTGGCGACCACAGCGGTCAGCCTCATCTTAAAAATAGCTACCGGTACTGCCTCAACAGGCTGCTCTCCTCCCAATGGGGTATTAATATCCAACCCACAAAAATCTTCACTTATCGACTGCAGCTGTGTTCTTATACACACTTGTGATGGTGATATAAAATCTAAACCTCGAGAACCATTTCCACGGAAGCATGTTTGTATATTTTGCATAAATTTATGACGAATGGCTTTTAACGAATAAATACATATCGCAGAACTATTAGATGGCACATGAGTATTTATTAATTCACTTTTGCTAAAGGCTGCGAAAAGTACATCATCTTGAGTGGTTATTCCAAGTTCACCCGCTAGTATTGATCCGGCTTTTCCTACAAACGCTGCTTGTACCAGATTATAACCAAAGTAATCGTCACCACCGCCCATACAAGACATAGGTATTTCAGTGTACGAATAATAGTTTTCATCGTCATGACATACCCGTACCAACTTGCTATAATATGTGTTCGAACGCAGCCGTCGTAATTGTGTTGTCAGAAAATAGCTAAATCCTTCCGAACTGAACCCATACACATAATTTATTGGATATCTTTTTCGAAAAAGTGAACTAACATACATTCTTGTACCGGTAGTGACGGCTGTTCTAGCAATCATAAAGAGTCTGTCATCTTCTAAGGAGCGACTACTAACCGTAGGTACTTCCGAACGATAAGGAGAATTCCCAGTAAAAGTGACTCCTACATACATCACTTGTGTCATAGGAGGATTTGGAGGCCCTGGAGCAATAAAGGCTACGGTTGATGCACTGGCATTGTTCGCCACAACCGGTTCACGGACTTCACGTACATCATGAGAAATATTGTTAAGGTTTCGCACAGAACACAATCCTTGGAGCACCGAACCGCATGTTATAAGTCTGCTCGTAGCATAATCGATCACTAGGGCTTTGTTAACATTATCCGTTGGCTTTTTCAAAAAGTTTGGGGGGCAATCGAAAGTGCATTGCGCAGAATCATTAACGGGTCCCGTTACAATCGACTGTGCGACTTCCAAATCTGGGGAGAGTTGATAAATCCAATTGACTGCGCCAATGTATACACGGCCCGTGTTGCGGTCCACGATAATATGGTTGAAGAGAGAGGTAGGCTCAGATACAGGAGCAGAGAAATTGAGCATCGATGGCGTAGATGCGTGCGCGGATGCGCATGCTGCCCCAAGGGCTAGTAACACGCAGTACATGATGCCGGCGCATCGGCTCCAAGCATGTCGCTCCTGGAGGCACCCACTTGTCCATCTGAAACATGATACACCTGTTAAGCCACGGTCCCTCGTTAAACTTATTCCTATCGCATCTCATCACTCCGCTACCAATAACTCTCCTAACAAATACAAGTCCTAACAGTTACAAGAGTGCTCTGAAAGGTCCTGTGCGATAAGATTAAATTTGCGAGTTGAAGAGGGAGCCGCATCTTCACCGGTGTCATCAGTAACAACCTATTTGGCATTATATTGACTACATTTGCCTACCTAATAGACATTTTGCCACCTATGAATTGGTTAAAACTTTTAAAACAAATAATTAAAGTTTCACATTTGGAAATAATGTCTCTTAAATAAATATAAAAGAATGTAGCAACTTAAGAAACGGATGTTTTACCATTCCACTTACGGAAACGAACGATAACGAACCACAATAGTCAATCCTAACATCGTCAGTGTAATGAGTCTTCATAGCGACGAAAGCCTCAGCATCAGAAAGGGGAAAAATAATCATACAAATGAACACGACTGTCGTACGACGGAGTGAAGGTGGTTATTGGTACAAATAATACTGAAAATAACAAAATACATCTATGATATCGAGAATACTTACAAAGTACGCATTACAAAGTACGAATAAACAGACTTCACAAGTTCGCTGTTTTACTTCTAGTCTACTTGATCATATGCATGTATGGAAGTTCAATTTCATTAATTTCATAATGTGGACAAAGTTTTATGTACTCTGCAGTACGTACCTGTAACAACAAACATTATGGTTAAAGTCCGTTTGGATTTGTTAGATCCGCGTTTGGTAACAAAATTTTATTTATTATTTAACATATGCAAATTTAAAACTATTAAGTTGGTAATCATAATATTATATATCTATATATATATATATGTTTTATCATTCATATATGGCAATGGTTTATACAACGTAAACGTCAAATATAATAAATACACTATAACTCACTTTGATGTTATTACTTAGGTACCAGTATTCGTCTATATAAAAGCTTATCTTTATAGGGTGGAAAGATCAGCGAAACACTATCACACCACTTCAAACTATACTTTGTATTTATTACTGTTGGTATTTATCACTAACACCACAAATAACTATATTCACTTTATTGTTAAACAAAATTTATCTTATTTCTTATTGTCTGTGTTATAAGGATATTAAAAATGACAAATACAACTAGTTCAAGACCAACATGGATGATCGCTCATCGATATGGAATGATTTCAGTTCCGCTTTTTGATCGAGTTCAAACGTGACCAAAGACAAATATTTTCATCCGTGTAATAAATTATAACTTCTGACAGACAAAATCCTATACGCAACTGGTTATCTTCTATTACACACAAGAAAGAGAAAAATATATTTTGCTTAAATCATGTAAATAAATGAGACAGCGATATAATTGTTTGTTTCAGTTAGTTACGTGCGACTATTGAGTTCGAAATATTTTTAACGGTTTCAGCAATTTAATAAATTACAAAAATTCTATTTATTTAGTTGGATATTGTGGAAAATATGTTGATTTAATAAAATTCTATTTACATAGTAGTTCTATGCAACGTTTTGGGAAGTAAAAATTGTAATGATCGGAATATTTCCGAATCGTCTTTCCACAAGTAAGTAAAAAGTTTTTAATTAAACAAGAACTCACTTGTTGACTGCAGTGTCTGTTACTGAGACTGACTTGCAGCAATGCGACTTTCGACCGAGGGCTAGGCGAAAAAGCATTTGTAAATTGTTTTAATTTCTCAATAGTAAAAGTTTTGTCGTACTTGATGAAACTTTGAAATTTGATGGCTAAAAACTTGTCGGCGCTGTAGTGGTGGCATAACCATCCATAAGGCTGATATATAAGTATCGACATTATTGAAAAAAAAATAAAAATTTTATTTATTTTAAATAGTAGGAAATGGAAAAAAATTACCCACCTAAAAGTCGTATTGTGTTAATTTTAAATTTATATTGTAAAATTTGTTGATAATTATTGCTTACCTATGGTTTATAACAGCGCTACGTACACTCGTCCTTCATACCTCGCAGTCTAATCAGATACCTGAATTTAGACTTTTGCGCAGTCTTGTCCGTGAGTGCTGCTACATGCCGATAATTATACCAACTAAAAAAATCAACTATCTTTATGATATAGTTAGTTATAAGTAAATAATCTAAAGAATTGGTGTAGGTAAATGACAAATGATAGCAATATTATATACATACATACATAGTAGAACCTCTTTTTTAAGGTTTAGGATCTACAGAAAAAGTCTGAGATTTTCTTTCGTTTTAAAGAGTTTACATTTTCAATATCGATTCGATTTTTAATAGTAAATGGAGAAAAGAACACCTCATCCTTTATGTTGCTACATTGTTCGAAAAAACATAATTATTAGTAATCTATCCAATGACTCAGCGCCAGGATATATCATATCATTAACACATCTACATAATTTATCAAAACTGCATGAACAATTTTTATACCAATATTGTATCACATTTACAACTTGTGTTTCAAAAAGGGTCATTTCCCAGCAATATTTAAAAGAGCCATTATAACATCTACCTATTTATAAGGACGGTTGTAAAGAATCATATCACTACTGTCAAAAATTCTAGAGAAACTTATTTACAATCGCTTCAAAAAAATCTCCAACGAAACAATCTAGCCTCTAGCAACCAATTTGGTTTTAAAGATGGTGTCTCAACGGAACGCGGTCTTGGCTTCAACAGAAGACATTATCAATAATCTCGGCTTCGGAAACAAATGAGTTGGAGTTTTCTTGGCTAAAGCGTTTGACACCGTTTCGGTGCCTATCCTGCTAGACAAGTTATTTCACATTGGCGTTAGAAGTCTTCCTCATAACCTTATACATCAGCCAACCATCTAATGTTTTTTTTTGGCGTACCACAGGGTAGTGTCTTCGGTCCCACCTTATTTCTCGTCTATGTAAATATCTGTGTAATTTAAACCTCCAAAACTCTAATACTTATACTTACGCTGACGAAATATCCTTTATTTTTAATGCTAAATGGGAAAAATTATAGTCTTGAACTGGTTAAATTCCAACCTCCTAACTCTCAACTTTAGGCAAACGAAATAAAAGGATAAGAAAACTCACATGGATGTTTAAAAAATTGAGAGATGTTGCAATATTCTTATCACCACTTACAAGGCTCTAGCTCAATCTATTTTAAGTTACTGCATAATCATATGAGGCGGTGCGCCGAAGTCACATCTCATGATTTAAAAAGAGCCCAGGGTTCACTCTTAAAAGTTATGTTTTTTAAGCCAATCAGATTCTCCACTACTCTATTATATAATTCGAAACAATTACTCACCATAAGTCTACTGTACTTATTTAATTGTATATTAAAAAACCATCGTCAGTTACGTTTTATATCAAATCAGTTATCCCAACGTAGAAATAGCTCCGTTTGTTTCTAGATGTAAAACCAAATTCTAACAAAAACAATACACCTTTGATTCCACATACCTTTATAATAAACTCAACTACAAATTTAACTTTTACTCGATGACACGATCTGGCATCAAGCATCTTCTTGCTCACTTTCTGATAACTTTAAAGTATCATGATACTGAAGAAGAACTAATATCGTATAATTAATCAGTTTTCTCTGACTTCAAATCAATTAATAAGTTGACTTGCAGTAAAATAGTCAGAACAACAAACATAGCACAATACACATACACTCATGCACAGACAAACATCCACACGTATACACACATCTAAACGTACACATACACCTACATGCACACAACACTAGCACATTTTTATGTTATTTTTCGTAATTTAATTTTTCCTGTTTTGTTGTAAATTGTTAATCTTTTTGTGTATTTAATTAATCTTATTTCGCAGTAGCATTATTGTATTATTTTTCATTTTACCGGTTTTGTTAAATGTATTGGTGAATGAGCGGGGCACCCAGTAATACTGGTCTAAAACCTAGAACAGAGGCCCTTACATCTAGTTTTATTTAAAAAGGTTAATGAATAAACTATAATAAATAAAAAAAAAATTAACTACTCCATCGATACACACGAACAGTTGTATGGAAGTTTTCAGGACGAGATAAACAATGTACCTTATGGTATATGTACCTAATTCCTAATGAAAGTAGGTACTGTACCTACTGGGGTAAGTAAGTAAATAAGTGTAAAATACTTTACCCTAACATAACAAAGCAAAGAGTATAAACAACATCTAGTTGTTTCTACTTTTAATAAAGCGAATATTTTTCTTATATTCTGGGTCTATTTTCAGCGACAACCTCTCCTTGGTTTCGTAAACTTTTAACCGTTATCGTAATATGACAATAAGATAAAAACTCACTAATAATATTTAAGTTAATTAAAATTCTTCCTCTAATTAACTTGTTTAAGAGGTTTCTATATTCTTTAAATTTAATATTTATATATCTTGACACACATTATTCATCTAATTTAAATTATTCATCCGTTCTTAAATCACACAACAGGATCATTATGTACCTACAAGTTCTAACAATTTGTTAATAAAGGAATTATTGCCAATTTCATTGAAATCAATGTTTGTCTTAATTTGTTATAACGAACTTATTTATTAAGAGATGCTTTTCCGACTGTTTAGGTAACTTAAGGAACAAAATAGTCACACCATATAATAATTAATATATTATTATATATTCTTTATTGTACACAAAATATAAAAAGTCATGCACATAAACAATTTGAGAGTACAACAGGCGGCCTTATCTAATAATTTCTACAAAACAACCTTGGTGTTAGTTATGATGAACCTAATATGCATAGACACATAGTAGCGTAGTTGCAACATAAATTATACATACAAATAATCACACACTAATTTGAGAATTAACAAGCACATATTATCTATAATAAAAGAGAGCTAAACAATATATAGTAGAAATGATTTTGATATTATTGTCTTAAAACTTAAAAATATTATCCCGATTATCTAGGGGTTTCGATCCAACCAATATCACAACAAAAGAAGCAGTTATATTAGGTGCAAGCGAATTATAAGTAAACTCTACAGATTCACAGTAAATCGTTTTGACCTATAATAAATTGAACTGTAACATTAACTTTTACGCTGATAGCTTTTTTTCCACCGACCGGAACTTTAATTTCATTTGTGCCGTCGGATGAAGACTGTATTGAGGGACAAAATCCAGGTCCAGAACGATAACTAGGGCCGATTCTACTTACACCTCTTACTAAAATATCATTTCTACAATTTTCTGCGGTATCGTGAGTACAACGGTGGCCGTCAACACACCAATCACAAGGAAAAGAGGAGCTTACACATTGAGTACATGAGCTATATGTATTACAATCAAAAAAGGTAAAATTCGTTGCAACGAAATCAAGCCCTTGAGTAGTGCGTACCGAAAGTTTAGCCGTAAAATGATGCTGACCAGCAGGAATAGATGGGAGAGTATCAGTACCCGGTGTAATACAATTCACACCATATGATTTTCTAGTGGCATTAGTTATAACAGTACGATTTATAGTTGTAAATGCACATAAGAACTGTTCATTAAATGTCGGTAAGTTTTCAATAACTAAATCTAAAGTTCTTGCAGTAGCTCGTTGCAATTGATTGGGCACAACTTGATATATAGATGTGCATCTTCCACTGCGATAAGATATCCAATACAAAGGATCTTTCGCAGCTTCCTGACAATCTGATCTTAGGGTGCACTTATTTTCAAGAGAACACCATCCACAATAAGGGTCTTTTTGTCCAATACACGTCAGGCAGGATTTATAGACGCTACACTCTTGTACTTTCACTTTATACACATTACGTTCAGTCATTACGTATAAATGCATCAACTGAGTGTCAAAGAATAAATCTTTATTTACTGGAGAATTTTCATCAACAACAATATCTCCATATTCAAAAGCAGAGGTAGCGCTTTCAACAACGATTTTTTTAAGATGGCCTTCAGCAGTACCAGCGAACACTACAGTGTAATCACCGGTAGCTGTGGCGGCCACAGCGGTCAGTCTCTTCTTAAAAACAGCTACTGGTACTGCCTCAACAGGCTGTTCTCCTCCTAATGGGGTATTAACATCCAACCCACAAAAATCTTCACTTATCGATTGCAGCTTCGTTCCAATACAGGCATGTGATGGTGATATAAAATCTAAACCTCGAGAACCATTTCCACTGAAGCATGTTTTTATATTATCCATAAATTTACGACGGATGGCTTTCAGTGTATAAACACAGAGCGCTGAAATATTTGATGGAGTATGAGTATTTATCAATTCACTTTGGCTAAATGTAGCAAACAGGACATCATGATGTGCAGTTATTCCAAGTTCACCCGCCAGTACTGATCCGGCTTTGCCAACGAATGCTGCTTGTACAAGATTATAAGCAAAGTTATCGCCACCCTCGCCCTTACAAGACATAGGTATTTCAGTGTACGAATAATAGTTTTCATCGTCATGACATACCCGTACTATCTTGCTATAATATGTGTCTGAACCCACACCTCGTAATTGTGTTGTCAGGAAATAGCTGAATCCGTCCGAACTAAATCCATACACATAATTTATTGGATACCTTTCTCGAAAAAGTGAACTAACATCCATTTTTGTACCGGTAGTCACGGCTGTTCTAGCAATCGTAAAGAGTCTGTCATCTTCTAAGGAGCGACTACTAACCATAGGTACTTCCGAACGATATGGAGAATTCCCAGTAAAAGTAACTCCTACATACATAACTTGCGTCATATTTGGATTTGGTGGTCCTGGTGCAATAAAGACTACGGTAGATGCATTGGCATCATTCGCCACAACCGGTTTACGAACTTCACGAACATCATAAAAAATATTGTTAAGATTTCGTACAGAACATGATCCTTGTAGCACCGAACCGCATGTTACAAGCCTATTCGCGGCATAATCGATTACAAGTGCTTTGTTCAAATTATCCGTTGGCTCAGCACCATTAACGGGTCCTGTAACGATCGACTGTGCGATTTCTAAATCTGGTGAAAGATGATATATCATATTGACTGCGCCAATATACACACGACCCGTGTTGCGGTCCACGACAAGATGGTTGAAAAAAGAGGCAGGCGCAGATACAGGATCAGAGAAATTGCGCATCAAGGACGGCGATGCGTACGCGCACACTGCCCCAAGGACTATTAAGACGCAGTACATGGTGCCGGCACATGGGTCCCATAATTGTCGTAAACGGAGGCACCCACCAGTCCATCTGCAAAGCGATAAACCCGATAAGTAATGTTCTTCCCTTACACCTTTTTATACATATCGCACCGCACCGCTCCACTACCATTTATGATAAACAGTTACAACAGGCTTAGAGAGGAACAATGCGATGGGATCGTGTTTACGAGAGAGGACGTGTACCAACCTACTTCAAAATATTTTTTATTATTTTGACTACTAGACATTTCGTCATGTATGAAAATGTTAAACTTTACAATTGGAAACCTTGCCTTCTTAAATACATATATGTAAAAGAATATAGCATCCTGTGCAACATATGTTGATGTCGAGCGATGAAAAATAGGTTAGTACCAGGAGCAAACCACCATCGGCGACCTAAACGCTCTTATTATAAACAAACGATCAGAATACATCGACTTAATCGAGAATACTTACAGAGTAGTCATGACAGAATATGAACAGATCGACTTATTAAGTTTTCTATTCTGTTTTTTTCTAGTCTAGTCTACTTGATCATATGCATGTAGCGAAGGTCAATTTTATCAATTGAAAGTGAGGACTCTGCGGTACCTGTAACAATAAACATTTGGTAAAAATTTTGTTTGGGCTTATTGTATACTGTTACATAGAAATTTAATTTCTTTAGATATTTAAATAATTTTAGTTATAATATTATCGAAAGCTTATTTACTGTCAAAGTCGTAGACAGGGTAAATTATCTATTCTTCTTCTTTTATTATTTCACAAAAAAAATTACAATAAAAAAAATACATAGACAATTATCTACATATGTTGTACACCAGGGGCTTTATCGACTAACAGCGATATCTTCGAGCCAACCTTAGGGCTAGAGTAGACCTTAAAAGACAGATTGATATTGGTAGGTGGCATAAATTTACAATAAAACGTAGGTGGGTCAAAAAATTCGCGGAATGGAGGGTAAAAGTAAGAAATAAAACACAAAATTATTTTTTCTTCTCAATGTATTCCCCCTTAACTCTAATACATTTATTAGACCTATCAATTAATTTATTAATACCATCGAAAAAAAAATGATTTCTCTTTGTCGTCAAAATAGGCCGAAATAGCGCTCTTCACTTCTTCATCACTGGAAAATTTCTTCCCTCGAAGCTCTTTTTTCATTTTTGGATTTTTGAGAACAAATAAAATTCACTAGGGGCTAGATCTGGGCTATAGGGAGGATGTTATAAGATTTCGAAGCCTATTCTTTGAACAACAGCCATCGCAACTTGCGCCTTGTGCACAGGTGCATTGTCGTGCAAAAGGAGCACACCTTGGGTCAATTTTCCCCGTCTTTTCTCCCTCACAGCAACTTGCAGACGTTCTAATAATGTAGCGTAGTACTTCCCAGTTATAGAAACACCCTTTTCTTTATAATCAATTAGGAGGATTCCTTCTGAACCCCAGAAAACAGAAGCCATGAGTTTTTCTGCCGACGGAGACACTTTAAATGTCTTCGGGGGTGGTGGAGTCTTGTTTAGACTCAGGCTCATAATGATGAACCCAAGTTTCATCGCCAGTCACAATTCGGTTCAAAACTTCATCCTTTTGATCACCACAGAGCGCCAAAAACTCGCGACAACACTCAACTCACCGCTGCTTGCAAAAATTCTTCCGGATTGACTTGTTGATTGACGTGTAGCTCAGTGAATTATGACCTAATTGTTTTGAAACTTAGTATTTATACTCTTAATGAGTGTCACAACTAGTGCAGGTAGTAAAAAGTTGCCTTTTCCCCCTCCATGCCCCTGATTCCGCGAACTTTTTGACCCCCCCTCGTAAACATACATAAAAAATAGCTAGTCAAGTTCCCTACGCAGCGAATAGCTTTTTAAAAAAAGATTTTATTTTAATGAAGATGACATTTAATTAACAAGTTACCACTTAGACTGCCTTAAACAGACTAAACTTCAAATTAATATTATAAGCTAATACTGGTGGGCGCAGGTCAAGCTAGCTGCATTGAGTCCGTGTGATGATTGTATATAAAATGGCGGTAAAATAAACAATTTGGAGACAATGGTTCTTTTTTAGTTAAAAACAATACAACAAATCCGTTGTTAGTTGAGGTTAAACTCCCACTGTAATAATATTTATTTGAAATTTGAAACAAACAACTTCCCGAAGGGAGCAGGTTCGAGTCCGTTCCCGTATCGGTTTATTTTTTCATCTAGGTATATTAAAATTTAAATTAATGTACTCTATCACTGTTACTAGGTGATAAAATAACATTTTGTATACTAAAAGTAAATTAGAGTAGGTAGGTATATTTCGCATTCGCCGCAATACGATTTCAAACACTGATTCCTCCTATTTAGGTACTAAAATGGCGGTTGAGTAGAAGACGTAGGACAATATATTTTGTTTTATATAATAATGTGCGGCACTCTCGCCAGTTGAGGTTGAACATTGAAACAGTAAACATTATTTTGTGCTGGTGTGGTTTTGTATAAAAAGGGTAAGTTTTTCTAGGTTTCTTCACTTTTTAGTATTGCCGTCGATATAAGTTCTGTGAACATTTATTTTTATGTTTCAATTGGAATAACTGCGCAAACGGGCGGCGGTTCGAGTCCCTGCCCGTGTCGGCGATTAGAATGTATTTCTTTCTAAATATTATTCAAGTAACTAAATAGTATTGTTAGTATATATACATATAAACTGAGTTACGTGAACGGCTATTTTTGGGTTTCAATTGAAATAATTAGGTATAATTCGTTATTATTTTTACTAGGTGTAGTTTCTCAACCGCCATTTTTTAAACACAAGTGCAAGGTCAAGTTAGCTGCATTGAGTCCGTGTGATGATTGTATATAAAATGGCGGTAAAATAAACCATTTGGAGACAATGGTTCTTTTTTAGTTAAAAACAATACAACAAATCCGTCGTTAGTTGAGGTTAAACTCCCACTGTAATAATATTTATTTGAAAATTGAAACAAACAACTTCCCGAAGGGAGCAGGTTCGAGTCCGTTCCCGTATCGGTTTATTTTTTTCATCTAGGTATATTAAAATTTAAATAAATGTACTCTATCACTGTTACTAGGTGATAAAATAACATTTTGTATACTAAAAGTAAATTAGAGTAGGTAGGTATATTTCGCATTCGCCGCAATACGATTTCAAACACTGATTCCTCCTATTTAGGTACTAAAATGGCGGTTGAGTAGAAGACGTAGGACAATATATTTTGTTTTATATAATAATGTGCGGCGCTCTCGCCAGTTGAGGTTGAACATTGAAACAGTAAACATTATTTTGTGCTGGTGTGGTTTTGTATAAAAAGGGTAAGTTTTTCTAGGTTTCTTCACTTTTTAGTATTGCCGTCGATATAAGTTCTGTGAACATTTATTTTTATGTTTCAATTGGAATAACTGCGCAAACGGGCGGCGGTTCGAGTCCCTGCCCGTGTCGGCGATTAGAATGTATTTCTTTCTAAATATTATTCAAGTAACTAAATAGTATTGTTAGTATATATACATATAAACTGAGTAACGTGATAAATAATTAGGTATAATTCGTTATTATTTTTACTAGGTGTAGTTTCTCAACCGTCATTTTTCAAACACAAGTGCAAGGTCAAGCCAGCTGCATTGAGTCCGTATGGTGATAAGTTCGTGACAATGTCTGTTTTATTGATTACTAATACTTTTTTTAAATGTACGTTTTATTTTTTGACAGGTATTGAAAATTTACGCCATTGGTTTTTGTGTTGTACGATCGGGCGCATCGTTCGCATTCGTTGGCTGATTGAATACCTACTACATTCCTGATTTTATTTTGTGTAGGTTTTGCTAGGTCTTTTACTTTATAGTATTGTTGGTTGTCGATATAAGTATTATTAACATTTATTTTTGTTTCAATTGTTTTATTGATTACTAATACCTTTTTTTTAAATGTACGTTTTATTTTTTGATAGGTATTGAAAATTTACGCCATTGGTTTTTGTGTTATACGATCGGGCGCATCGTTCGCATTCGTTGGCTGATTGAATACTACAATGCTGATTTTATTTTGTGTAAGTTATGCTAGGTCTTTTACTTTATAGTATTGTTGGTTGTTGATATAAGTACCTATTATTAACATTTATTTTTGTTTTAATTGTTTTATTGATTACTAATACCTTTTTTTTAAATGTACGTTTTATTTTTTGACAGGTATTGAAAATTTACGCCATTGGTTTTTGTGTTGTACGATCGGGCGCATCGTTCGCATTCGTTGGCTGATTGAATACTACAATGCTGATTTTATTTTGTGTAAGTTATGCTAGGTCTTTTACTTTATAGTATTGTTGGTTGTTGATATAAGTACCTATTATTAACATTTATTTTTGTTTTAATTGTTTTATTGATTACTAATACCTTTTTTTTAAATGTACGTTTTATTTTTTGACAGGTATTGAAAATTTACGCCATTGGTTTTTGTGTTGTACGATCGGGCGCATCGTTCGCATTCGTTGGCTGATTGAATACCTACTACATTCCTGATTTTATTTTGTGTAAGTTTTGCTAGGTCTTTTACTTTATAGTATTGTTGGTTGTCGATATAAGAGTATTATTAACATTTATTTTTATTTAATTTATGTGTTACAGGCTAGGATAAGATGAGCACATCGAAAAAAGACTTGTTAAAAGAGGAATTATTGCAAGATTCGGGGAGCGACGGCAACATTGACGATGATGAGGAAGGGGGGAAGGTTCAAGAATGTGATTTTTTAAGAGAGTGACGCCAAGGTTTTGTTCAGGAGGAGGAAGCAATACAAATGGGGGATGAATGCAGTGATAGTATGCTTGAGGTCGGTGTGAGTGAGAGAGCGCCCGTGAATCACACCTTTGACTGGTCGGAAGACATGCAGTCTTTCAGGGGCCAGATGGAGGTGTATTCACGGGCGCCCGGCCCTAACATAGGTAATAGCGATCCCACTAGCATTTTTTTGAGATTTGGGATCACGAATTTATGAGAACGGTCGCAGAAGAAACAAATTTGTATGCGTGGGGAGTTATAGCGCAGTTCTCAGATCCTGACATTAGTTCTGGAATTCCGGCTTATTTAGAGTCCTGGAATGTTTTATCTACCTTCCACCAACATATGATGGTTCCGGGGAGACGAGCGACAGGCGACCCAGAAGCCAGTTGCGGTGGTGGAATACAACCGATATATGGGTGGTGTCGATCTCAAGGACCAAAAACTTTCAACGTACCTCATGGAGCGGAAACGCAATCGGAAATGGTACATGAAAGTGTTTAAAAGGTTGTTAAATACCAGCCTTTTGAATGCTTACATTATCTACACAAAAAACCCTATATTTAACGTTCAAACCCACCGTGAATTTCGCTACACTGTCGCCGAGGTACTCTTAAGTCGATATCGCACTCGATTCGACTCGCAAATCGGTCCGTCCAGAACTCTAAACGCAACGCCTTCGGAGAGTGTCCGCCTACAACTTGGAAATCATTTTGCTATTTATACGGACCCTCCTCCAGGGTGTCAAAAAGGACACAGACGACTGCGTTGCGTTCGGTGTTATGCCTTAGGAAAACGGGTCACCGTTCGAACCCAATGCAGTTTGTGCAAAGTTTCCTTATGTGTAGGTAATTGTTGGGTGGAATACCATTCCTTTCTACCCTAAGATAATTAATTTCGTAGTTTTATTTTTGTAAATTAATACTTTTTTTATTATTCTGTAACAAATTGTAAATATTGATGAATGAAAGGGCTTCCTCCATCCTTTTTTTTATTTGATTTTAAAACTTGTATTATTGTTATAACATTTGATTATTGTTGTAACATTTTATTATTGTTGTAACATTTTATTATTGTTGTAACATTTTATTATTGTTGTAACATTTTATTATTGTTGTAACATTTTATTATTGTTTTCTTATATTTTATTATTCTTTTTTATCATTCTTGTTTATTCAGTCTTCCTTTTATTATTCTTGTTTTATGACTACTGGATATTATAGAACACAATTAATAATTTAGTAGTAATATTTCAGTATTTGTCCTGATTCGACCCTCGGAGTCGATATAGACTAAAAATACCTACTTATTGCTTGCGAGGACTTTTTCCTACATAAGGTATTATAACTTATTGTTATTTGATTGTGAGATTAGTGTAATTATGTAGTTTAACCTAAAATCTATTCATTACATGAGGTTTTTTTACCTAGAAGATCGGATGCATTTATAATTTGTTCGCAGGTACACGTGAATCTTTGAAGCGTCGTCCTGTTTAACCTGGATCCTGCTTCCTGACTAGCGGACTATAAGAAGCTCGTCTTTATTGTAATCCCAATAATGTGGTGATATACAAAATTAATTTATACCTTTAATCAACACTTATTATAAGCATTTTATACCATTAAAAAAGTTTTATAATAAGCAAGTGTTTGACTGTAATTCTCCAGTACTGACAAGCAGGAGGATCATGCATATGTCCTCGCTTGTAAATTGTCAATGGCGCCAAAAATTATTTTATAGAATAATAGTGAATAGTGTTATCTCAAGTAACCCACCGCAGAGTCTAGCTGGCACGTTTTCCTTATTTTGTTTAAGTTCATTAATTATAAGGATCATTTTTTTTTTGTTTTTATGCTAATTAAATACATTATTAAAACCACAAAGTTATGTTTTTTACGAGTAACAACATACATGTTTCGTAAAAAATATGTATTTTTTAATTTATGTAAATGTACAACTACCAAAATGGTAAGTAACACTATAATAATAATAATATAGGTCAAATTATACACATAGATCTAACGCCTAGATAAGTGAGCAAATTATTTACTTGTGTTAAGAGACACGAATACGATACACATACATAGAAATACACATTATAAATACAGAGAATATATTTAATAAACGACGAAATAAAGAAATACAGACATCTATGCTCGTCACATACATGCCTGTTCTTGTCGGGAATCGAACCCGAGCCCCATTGCGTCGCTATACGTTAGACGTCTGCTCTAACCATACGAGCAAACACTATGACCAAGTTTAATGTTAATTACCAGTTTTTAAGTCAATCTTCAATCTCTCAAAGCTTATCTTTATAAACGCCGGGCGGGTGGAAAGATCAGTGAAAGACTATCGCACCAGTTAACACTATTCTTCGCACTTATCACTGTTTGTATTTAACGCGACCATTAACACCACAACTAACTATATTAACATTACTATACAAAATTTATTTAATTTGTCTGTTTCGTAGTAGGCAATAAAATCGACAACCACAAGAAATCTCAGGCAATAGTTTTAATGGTCGCATACTGACAAGGAATGATCACAGTTCCACTTTTTGAACGAGTTCAGACGTGACCATAGACAAATAATTTCATTCGTGTAATAACTTCTAAGTATCACATTCACATTTACAATCGTTACAATACAAAAATAATCGTTGCCAGAATCCTATAGGGGAGAGTAGGGTAATGGGAGTCAAAGGGTTAATTGAATACTAAAAACCCCTCGTAAGTTTCTTTTTATCTCAAATCAGTTATCCAAACGTAGAAATAGCTCCGTCTGCCCTGTTCCTAGATGTAAAACCAAATTCAAACAATACACTTTGATTTCCCGTACCTTTATAATAAACTCAACAACAAATTTAACTTTTACTCGATGACACGATCTGGCATCAAACATCTTCTAGCTCACTTTCTGATAACTCTAAAGTATCATGATACGGAAAAAATACTAACATGGTATAATTATTCAGCTTTCTCAGACTTCAAATCAATTAATAAATGGCCTTGCACTAACACAGTGAGAACAACAAACGTAGTACATCACACATACACTCATGCACAGGCACCCATCCACACGTATACACACATCTACACGTACACATACACCCACATGCAACAACAACAACAACAACAACAACATTTGTTATAATGAACTCATTTATTAAGAGATGCTTTTCTGACTGTTTAAGGCAAGACTGTTTAAGGAAATTAAGGCAACAAAATAGTCACACAATATATTAATTCATATTATTATATATTCTTTATTGTACACCAAATATAAAAAGACATGCACATGTATAATTTGAGAGTACAACAGGCAGCCATTTATCTAATAATTTCTACAAGACAACCATAGTATTAATTATGATGAACCTAATACGTATAAACACATCAAACAAGACATGTAGGTGGCGTAGTTGCAACAAAAATCATACATACAAATAATTACACACTAATTTGAAAATTAACTTAAGCATTTATTATCTATAATAGAAAAGAGCAAAACAATGTATAATAGAAATGATTTTGATATTATTGTCTTAAAACTTTAAAATATTATCCCGATTATCTAGGGTTTCGATCGAACGGCGAACCCATACTTCGTCAAAAGAAGCAGTTATATCAGGTGCAAGCGAATTATAAGTAAACACTACAGACTTACAATAAATCATTTTGACCTAAAATAAATTGAACTGTCATATCAACTTTTACGCTGATACCCTTTTTTCCACCGAACGGAACTTTAATTTCATTTGTGCCGTCAGATAAAGACTGTATTGAGGGACAAAATCCAGGTCCAAATACTCCGTCCCAAGGCCCTAACTGAGGTCTAAATGCATGGATATCAGGGTTAGGACAGGTTTGTGTACGATTTAACCAAACGCTAGGTGCACCGCACTGTTCTTGAACTTCACAACGATCTGAACCTTGACACCAACCACATCCAAACTTTTCAGGAAGGGCCAAGCAAATTCCGCAATTATCAGCCATATCATTGCAACGATAAATAAGTATATGAGTATTATCCGGATTATCAAGGGGTTTCGATCCACCCCATATTACGGCAAATGAAGCAGTTATATTAGTTGCACGCGAAGTATAAGTAAACTCTACAGCCTCACAATAAATAGTATCACCAAGAAGTTGAGCAGCAATACGATTAACACGACCTTCAATATTGAATTGACATACTAATCTTGTTTGCGCAATAAATAGACCTATAATATGAACTTTTACTTTTATAGCTTTTTTAACACCGGACGGAACTAGAATTTCATTTGTGCCATCGGATGTAGAATTTATTGTTGGACAAAAACCTGGTCCAGAACGGTAACTAGGGCCGATTCTACTTACACCTGTTACTAAAATATCATTTCTACAATTTTCAGCGGTATCGTGAGTACAACGGTGGCCGTCAACACACCAATCACAAGGAAAAGAGGAGCTTACGCATTGAGTACATGAGCTATATGTATTACAATCAAAAAAGGTAAAATTCGTTGCAACGAAATCAGGCCCTTGAGTAGTGCGTACCGAAAGTTTAGCTGTAAAATGGTGCTGACCAGCAGGAATGGATGGGAGAGTATCAGTACGTGGTGTAGTACAATTCACACCATATGGTTTTCTAGTGGCATTTGTTATAAGAGTACGATCTAAAGCTGTAAATGCACATAAGAATGGTCCATTAAGTGTAGGCAGGTTTTCAATAACTAAATCTAAAGTTCTTGCAGTAGTTCGTTGCAATTGATTGGGCGTAACTTGAGTTATAGTTGTGCATCTTCCACTGCGATAAGATATCCAATACAAAGGATCTTTCGCAGCTTTTTGACAATCGGATCTTAGGCTGCACTTATTTTCAAGAGAACACCATCCACAATAAGGGTCTTTGGCTCCGAGACACGTCAAACAGGATTTATAGACGCTACACTCTTGTACTACTTTCACTTTATACACATTACGTTCAGTCATTACGTATAAATGCATCAACTGATTGTCAAAGAATAAATCTTTGTTTACTGGAGAATTTTCATCAACAACAATATCTCCATATTCAAATGCAGAAGTAGCGTTTTCAACAACGATTTTTTTAAGATGGCCTTCAGCAGTACCAGCGAACACTACGGTGGAATCACCGGTAGCTGTGGCGGCCACAGCGGTCAGCCTCTTCTTAAAAACAGCTACCGGTACTGCCTCAACAGGCTGTTCTCCTCCCAATGGGGTATTAATATCCAACCCACAAAAATCTTCACTTATCGACTGCAGCTTTGTTCCAATACAGGCATGTGATGGTGATATAAAATCTAAACCTCGAGAACCATTTCCACTGAAGCATGTTTTTATATTTTGCATAAATTTATGACGAATGGTTTTCAGTGAGTAAACACATAGCGCTGAAATATTTGATGGAGTATGAGTATTTATCAATTCACTTTGGCTAAATGCAGCAAACAGGACATCATGTTGAGGAGTTATTCCAAGTTCATCCGCCAGTAATGGTCCGGCTTTGCCAACGTAAGCTGCTTGTACAAGATTATAACCAAAGTTACCGCCACCCTCGCCCATACAAGACATAGGTATTTCAGTGTACGAATAATAGTTTTCATCGTCATGACATACCCGTACCAACTTGCTATAATATGTGTCTGAACCCACACTTCGTAATTGTGTTGTCAGGAAATAGCTGAATCCTTCCGAACTGAACCCATACACATAATTTATTGGATACCTTTCTCGATAAAGTGAACTATCATACATTCTTGTACCGGTAGTGACGGCTGCTCTAGCAATCGTAAAGAGTCTTTCATCTTCTAAGGAGCGACTACTAACCATAGGTACTTTCCGAATTCCATTCGAATTCCCAGTTAAAGTAACTCCTACATACATAACTTGCGTCATAGGTGGATTTGGTGGTCCTGGTGCAATAAAGACTACGGTAGATGCATTGGCATTATTCGCCACAACTGGTTTACGAACATCACATACATTATGTAAAATATTGTCAAGATTTCGTACAGAACATGATCCTTCTAGCACCGAACCGCATGTTACAAGCCTGTTCGCGGCATAATCGATTACAAGTGCTTTGTTCAAATTATCCGTTGGCTCCGCACCATTAACAGGTCCGGTAACGATCGACTGTGCGATTTCTAAATCTGGTGAAAGATGATATATCATATTGACTGCGCCAATATACACACGGCCCGTGCTGCGGTCCACGACAAGATGATTGAAAAGAGAAGTAGGAGCAGATACAGAGAAATTGCGCATGAAGGACGGCGATGCGTACGCGCACACTGCCCCAAGGACTATTAACACGCAGTACATGGTGCCGGCACATGGGTCCCATAATTGTCGTGAACGGAGGCACCCACCAGTCCATCTGCAAAGCGATAAACTCGCTAAGTCATTACTTAGCGATATGAATAAAAACGTGTAAGGGAAGAACATTTTCTTCCCTTACACGTTTTTATTCATATCGCACCGCACCGCTCCACTACCATTTATGGTAAACAGTTACAACAGGCTTAGAGAGGAACAGTGCGATGGGATCGTGTTTACGAGAGGGGACGTGTTTCAACCTTCAAAATATTTTTTATTATTTTGACTTCTAGACATTCGGTCATGTATGAAAATGTTAAACTTTATAATTGAAAACAGTGTCTAGTAGGTAGGTGCCTTCTTAAATATATACATGAAATAATGTAGCAACCTGTGCAACATATGTTGATGTCGAGCGATGAAACATAGGTTGGTACTAGGAGCAAACCACCATCGGCGACCCAAACGTTCTTATTATAAACAAAAGATCAGAATACTTTGACTAAATCGAGAATACTTACAGAGTAGTCATGACAGAATATGAACAGATCGACTTATTAAGTTTTCTATTCTGTTTCTTTTTTAGTCTAGTCTACTTAATCATATGCACGTAGCGAAGGTCAATTTTATCAATTCAAAAAGAGTACTCTGCGGTACCTGTAACAAAAAACATTTGGTTAAAATTTCGTTTGGGCTTATTGTGTACTGTTACATAGAAATTTCATTTCTGTAGATATTTAAATATTTTTAGTTTTAATATTATCGAAATCATAATATATATAATAAACATACATACAAATAGCTAGTCAAGTTCCTTACGCAGCGAATAGCTTTTTAAAAAAAGATTTTATTTTAATTAAGATGACATTTAATTAACAAGTTACCACTTAGACTGCCTTAAACAGAATAAACTTCAAATTAATATTATAAGCTAATACGGGTGGGCGCAGGCCACCCAGTAGAGCTATTCGCATTGTTTAGTTACTTAGAATATTGGCTTCCCATGGGTGGTAGACGCTAATTCAGCGGAGTCACCTGGTTGGCGACTAATGGAATGTGTCAGCTCAGCGGTTTGGGACGACATAATTAGCTACACAATAATACGTAGATTTATTATAAATATTAACAACATTCAATTAGATATAATAAACGAAACGAGATTGAGACCTAATAATAGTAATACATAAATAAGTATATAATAGTAATTGTTACACTTACATCGTCTTAGTTGTCTTTAGTTAAAAAGTACTCCTTCACAGATTTTGCAAAATAAATTTAAAGTTTTTGACTTTCGAATAGATAGAGGCACAGCGTTCCAAAGTTTTGTGGCATGTATTGTGAAAGAGTGTTTATAAAATTTGGAATTGTGGACAGGCATTCTGATAATTAATAGTTGTCATGACCTTAAATTGGAAGATTAAATTTTTCTATTGATAGCTAATTACAATCTCTTAATTATTCTGTGACATTTCTGTTTGTTTAAGATATTGAATGTTGCCAGTTTAAGCTAACTTTATAGTCCCCAAAATGTTATTGAAAATATAAACTCTTAACTAATCATTCTTATTTTCTTTATTAATCATTATTAATAACTTATAAAGGTAGCATAACGCTAAATCCTATTTTAAAATATCTGTCATATTCATGATCATACCGAGGGAGAGGCAAGAGGGGGAAGGTGCCCCCACCTGGACATCGTAAATCTCTCTACTACCTTCTATTGTAAGTTAAAATTGGTATTTTACATTAAGAAATTAAACCAATTAAGTTTTAAAAGTTCAAGAAGTTTTAAAAATGCTTTCTCAGGAAGGTTAGTCGGGGACGAGAAAAGTGGCTTTTCTGTTGCTATAAGATCTATGTATTACAAACAAATACAATTCTCTAGTAAAACTTTTAGCAAACACTTTAAAGACTAAAATCTTCATTAAAAGAGAGATTAGGAAAAAACAAATCACTAGCGTTTGCTCTTTCATTGTTAAACCTTACTCAGAAAATTCAAATTACATCTCCAAAATTACAAAAATATATTGATGAAATCTGGTTTGCGAAACCTTTTTTATTTGATTGTGAGATTAGTCTTATTATGTAGTTTAACCTGAAATCTATTCACTACAGGAGGTTTTTTAGTATACCCTAGATTTAGAAGATCGAGTGCATTTATAATTTGTTTGCGGGTAGACGTGAATCTTTGAAGCGTCGTCCTGATTGACCTGTATCTTGTTTCCTGACAAGCGGAGTATAAAAATTATTTTAATCGTCATTATTGTAATCCCGATAATATGGTGATATACAAAATTAATTTATACCATTAATCAACACTTATTAAAAACTTATTAAATAAGCAAGTGTTTGACTGTGATTCTCCGGTACCTACTGACAAGCAGGAGGATCATGCATAGGTATGTCCTCGCTTGTAAATTGTCAGTGGCGCCTAAAATTATTTTATAGAATATAGAAATATATACTTATATAATTTAATAGTCAATAGTGTTATCTCAAGTTACCTACCGCTGAGTCTAGCTGGCACCTTTTCCTTATTTTGTTTAAATTTATTAATTATAAGGATCCATGTTTTTTGTTTTTATACTAATTAAATACATTATTAAAACCACAAAGTTATCTTTTTTATGAGTAGCAGTATACATGTTTAGTAAAAAATATGTATTTTTTTAATTTATGTAAATGTACAACTATAAAAATGATAACCGCAATATACAGAGTTATTTGTAATTAGTTGACCACCTCTTGCAGGCAGCTCTTTACACCAATTCCAACAACGTTTGTTCGACGACTTTTTAAAATCAATAGTTTTTAAAATTTGTATTTTCCCATACAAAAATTATTTGTTGCCTCTGAACTGACATTAACTCTGAGCGTAGGTATGGCGGCCAGGCGTTGACCATTTAAGCGCTTCTTACAAAATACAGAGTAATAAGTAAAAGAGAGAGCAATTTTTTTTGTTTCGTGTTTTTTTGTGTCGTTTATCAAGATTTTTAAAAAGTCGTAGAAAAAATGTTGTTGGGATTTATGCAGAGAGGCTGCATGCAAGAGGTTTTCAACTAAACACAAATAACCCTGTTTACTTACATATACGTTAATGGATTATATATATATCACCCATTACCATATAAATTTTTAATAATACACCAACAATAATAAACACACTATAATAATAATAATACAGGACAAATTACACACATTGATCTAACCCCTAAGTAAGCAAATTATTTGCTTGTGTTAAGGGTGTTAGACAACAATGCACATACATAGAAATACACATTATAAATACTGAGAATATATTTAAACGACTAAATCCAAAATATAGACATCTATGCTCGTCACATACATGCCTGTCCCTGTCGGGAATCGAACCCGAGCCCCATTGCGTCGCTATACGTTAGACGTCTGCTTTAACCATACGAGCAAACACTATGACCAAGTTTAATGTTAATTACCAGTTTTTAAGTCAATCTTCAATCTCTCAAAGCTTATCTTTATAAACGCCGGGCGGGTGGAAAGATCAGTGAAAGACTATCGCACCAGTTAACACTATTCTTCGCACTTATCACTGTTTGTATTTAACGCGACCATTAATACCACAACTAACTATATTAACATTACTATACAAAATTTATTTCATTTGTCTGTTTCATAGTAGGCAATAAAATCGACAACCACAAGTAATCTCAGGCAATAGTTTTAATGGTCGCATACCGACAAGGAATGATCATTGGTCACAGTTCCACTTTTTGTAGGGACTAGGGACACGAAAAAAGTATCGATACTTTGTGGTATCGAGTACTTTACGTTTCGATACCGATACTTTTTACTCGATACCGATACTTTTTACTCGATACTTTGTATTCGATACTTATACTCATAGAGTACTTTTTGGCAGGTATCGTATCGAATAAATGTTCGAAGGCTACATACGCTATCTAGCTTAATATACCTACTCAACCTTCCAAAATCTCATTGAGCTAATAATATCAAAATTTTTACCAGTGGTGGGCAGTTGTCTTTTTTATTATTTTTTATACTAATACCAAGAATTTATAATAATAAAATGATTTATTTGCTCTGAATGTAGGTGTACAAAATATGTATTATTTACATTCCATCGTTAGGCCTGAAAATACAATTTTGAAATTTATCAGGAGGAGGTTCTCAATTTGGCCGATTTTTCTTTTTTGCGTAATTTACGTAATTCTTTTTTTGTTTGGTGCGGAATAGTTTCGAATTGGTCCCATAAAAAATTGATTCAGATAGGCCAGTTAGTTTTTATTTTATGAGCATTTTTGTCCAAGTTTTGAACTAGTTCCTCTGGAAGGAATTCAAAACGTGCTGTGAGTAATGACATCTGTTGTTTTGGATATGTGAAGTCTTTAATAGTCTCACAAGAACTTGAAATAGTGTTTCTAAGAGATTTTTTACGGAGAAGACTACTTTTATCCGTTCCCGTTTCTTGAGATCTATATGGCGCGCAGCAACTTTTGTAAGTCTACCCATGGCTAATTGATAATGTAGCAATAAACTAAAAAGTATTAAATAAAAATAACTACGTTAAAAAAAACCGACTTAAAAACTAAAAAGTAATAAATAATGAAGATTTAATATTTATTATATACTACCCATTATTTATAAGTCCTATTTACTAATAGGTTTGAAGTCGGTGCCAAGCATTAAACAAATAATTATATTTAACCACTTAAATGAATACGAGCAAAATAATACAATGAAATGCCTACTTTAATGATTAAGATGTGTAAATAAACATAATAAAAAACAATTAAATCTTAATATTATAAGCAGCTCAATCAATACGAAGAATAGTGAAAAAAAAAATCTGAACATAGGTATATTCAACAGAATTCTTAAACTTAATGGATATGTAAATTATGAAATGCCTACTTCAAAAATTATGCTGTATAAATACAGCCATAAAAGAGCAATTAAATCTTAATATTATTTCTAGCTTGAATCGATACGAAGAAAAACAAAAAAATAAATAATTACGAAAGTGTATTTAACCGAATTGTAATAGCAAAAGGCTCGGCACCGATTTCAAACCTATTAATGAATAGGACATATAAATAATGGGTAGTATAGAATAAATATTAAATCTTCATTATTTAATACTTTTTAGTTTTAAAGTCTATTTTTTAATTACACAAATTATAATTATTTGGCTGCATATTATGGTAAATATGTTGATTTTATATCATTCTATTTAAAAAATAGTTCTATGCAGCTTTTTGGAGTTCGGAAAGCTTCCAAATCGTCTTTCCACTCGTAAGTATAACATTTTTGACTAAATATCAGCTTGATTGCTTGCGTAAACTTTTTTTTTTTTTCGCTGTGAATGCTGATGTGGTGGGAATATACAGCAAAATG
This sequence comes from Napeogenes inachia, assembly GCA_959347355.1. Lineage (NCBI taxonomy): Eukaryota > Metazoa > Arthropoda > Insecta > Lepidoptera > Nymphalidae > Napeogenes > Napeogenes inachia. The sequence continues at coordinate 15,666,136 of OY365793.1, read as the reverse complement.
ACATCACTCATCATCTCAGAATAATAACATATAGTTAAGTAAAATAGTTACAAAAATTATTATTAGTATTATAAATAAAATTATATTAGTATTTCTGTACTTTTTTAAAATTAAATATCTGATCATTACCACTTATTGTTGTAGGTAATTGCTATGAACTCCACTCTCTGGAAAACTTTATTATTTTATGTTATAAAATGTATAACTGTCGAAACCATCACGTTAGAAATAAATATACCTAAGACAGATTAATAAGTCAGTTTTATACTTGCTACTTGTTGTGTTCTAGAAATTTTGGGTTGTCATTTTATCGAGTATGTCGCTAAAAAATCGACTTTACATGAGAATTACATATTCATGATATTTTTATATTCATAGTGCCCCTCGCAGAACAAAATCTCAAATCGGCTGCGGACAAGAAAAGTTTAAGCGACATTTGTATTTTGTTCTTCAAGAGACTCGTTCGGAAAAAAAAACTATCGCAGTAAACCACTAAAGCGAAATCCAGGGTGTGGCAGCCACCACTTGGGTCGACAGAACTGTAAAGTAAAAGTACCATGTACATTAATATACAAAAGTGCAATAAAATATAGTAAAACATATTTACCTATAAATTGGTCTACAATTTATTGAGCCCACTTTAAAAAAAAATAATTGAGTTTTACGAATCTAATAGATTTTTCATCTGATTATTCACCTTCAAACAAAAAGATATTTTAAACAATATTCTTGTTTTTATTCTGTTTAAAAAATCAACCATCTTTATGAGATCGTTAATTTAAAGTAAATAATTCAAATAAATTGGTGTAGGTAAATGCGGATCGTTACCAATGAAGAACGCAACCTAGCCTAGTATTAGATGCGACGGGTTGGTACTGAATGTCTATTGGTAGGACAACTGGGCAACTTTAGTATCGTCTGTAAGCGAATCCATACATGTAATAAACTTTTAAGCTACCACCTTGAAAGTGTTTTTAGACACCAGTGTTATGCATAACAGTTCTATTATGGGTGAATGCAGTACTGCAGATCTCTTGGAGATTTTATGGTGAAGGTCAGTTTTTGGACGTTACCTACGTTACTCATAGTGTACCTACGCCTTGTCGGATGTCGCTGTGCTTACCCTTTAAGATCAAGATCACCCTTTAGATATGTTTGAAATTGACCGTCCTTTTTAACCGTTTGTTCCCATGTGATTCTGCGGACCGTCGACATCTAGTACTAGGCCTATTCTCTAGGCCACCTTCCATTAATGTGATCGCACCCCTATCCTCCATCAAAGCGAATGGATCTTTTTTGGAGTCGTATGGTCCCATTATCGTCACCGGCCCTGCTTTTAAATAAGCTTAAATCTACATATCCTCCTTTCAACGGTTTAGACATCTTATATCTTATCTATGGTAGGAGGTATATAATTAGCAAGTAGACTAATTTCGAATGTCATCCATAAAGGAGTTATTTTTACTGTATATATTTTTGTACACAAAAAAAAAACAAACAGTCGATTTAATGTTTTTTTACATAATTCAATAATTATCATACTATGTACTTAAAACACAAAAACTTATATTTACGTCGACCTCATGCACGACATATATTTATCTATTATAAAAAACAAATCCAAAATTTAGTTTATTAGGTATAATTTATAATTGTGATATATTATTATTTTTAAGGAAAGATAATAAATCTAATATTTCGCACCACATTTTTGTTTACACAAAAAATATTAATAACACTTTAGAAACTGTTACTATCAAGGCACAGGCATACACAATAAGTACATTTTGTTGTTACTAACAAACAAAATCAAGGAACAAAGATAATAAATTCAGATCTCATCAAGATAGAAAATGTTTTAGAATGATAAATGAAGGTGTCATACACTTTTGTGCCAGATTTTTATATAATTTTAAGATGCAGGTGAAAAAATTATTATCAAATGAGAATGATAAATATATTTCCTTATTTTTTATTGAATAACACAATAACACACACACTAATTGACAAATAGGTACTATTAATACTTTTGGAATAGTTACAATTTGCTGGCCGAATATAATTGCCGCGTGACAGTGTCTTAAAAAAAGGAAGTAAAAAAAGCGCGTGGGGCCACGCACAGAGTACTATACCACACTCGCACGTTGCGTCTAGCAATAAGCATTATAGGACGCTCTGTTATTTAATGCGTTTCGGTGTAAAATGGACGGCTATCTGTGTTATAGATTAATAATAAGTTTATTAAAATTGTGACAGTTGATTTCGAGGTTACATGTTTGTTTCTTATTTTTAGAAATTCCTACTACGAGTTGCTAAAAATACAATATACATTTGTCAATTAGTTTGTGTGTTAATTGTGTTTTCTTGATATATCATTATTATTATTGTATGTATATGTATACATACATATGTATATTAAGTATATATATCCGAGCATACGTGGATACGTACTGCTTTTTATTTGCACGCCTACACACAACTTTTCTTGCACGTTCAGGTATGCCGGTAGGGAATGCGTTAGTGTTAGGATCACTTTTTGTAATTTCTTTTATTGTGAAATACAGAAATAAAAAAAAAAGTATGGCACTTGTAAACACAGCTTTAAGGCTAGTATAATAATACAATTAAATGTTATCATTATTTTTTATTTAATTTAATACATTATAGTCATTTTATGAAATCATTTTGTATTTATAACATTTTAGGTTTTTATTTAAAATTTAGTTCGTACATTTAAATTATAATTTCTTTAGTTTTTTTGACGTCTTTTAAATATATATTAAAATTCACAAACCATATAATTTTAAATTCCATTTATTCTAGTGTGTTCACAAGTAGTGCAGCGTGTCGAATAGGATGTCTGGAATGTAATATCGGACAATATTAATTTCGATTTAGATTTACATATACATACCAAAACGGTAACAACTAGAATACAAGAATAAAATAACGGATTTCAGAACGAACTTTAAGCACTGTTAGAAATTATTATTTTCGTGTGATTTAACTGTTAATCATTACATAGTATAACATAGTAAAGCAAAGTTGCTTTTCGATGTCGTAATTTTGATTGTATCACTTAAAACAAGATATATATATATAATAATAATATAGAATAGAATAGATAATATAGAAGCCAATACAAAAACAACGTAAAGGGGAATTGTTTTACTACGAATTTAAGGCGTGCGAAGTCGCGGGCAAAAGCTAGTTAATTTATATGTTTATTTCGTCCCCACACTTTTGGTACTTAATACGTTTTAAAGTACTCAATACTTTAAAACGTATTGAACTTCTCTAAAGCAATAACAAAATCTAAAGATATATTTCCTGAACCAACCGGTGAGGTTTCCAATCTCCTTGGCGCACTTCTCCGCGAAGCCCTTCCTGGTGTTGAGTCCGGTGCCGACGGCCGTCCCGCCCAGCGCCAGGTAGTGCAGCCGCGGCAGAGTGAGTCCTGGAATTATTCAAATATAGATATGCTAAATGTGGATAATATATACAAAGAGCGATGCATAATGTAGTTAGCATATGTTAATAATAAATTCTTATTATTACGTCATCTTACCTTCCAAGTCTGATGATCTTCTCGAGCTACCCGGACTTGGAATGAGTCTGTCCCTTTGTTCCATGGCCACCGCTAAGTGCATGGCCGTGGGGTGAATGACATAGAAATTCTGGGACTTATTCATGTGGTTGTTGGTATGTGTGTTTCCTAGGAGTTCAAGATCACCTGAATGTATATAACTATTATAGAGCATAAAAAATAAAAAAATTAAGTGTAACTAATTATTATTCCCCTGCATTATAAAACATACACATGTTGTGTGTATGTTTATTCCTAAAGCCCAACCATCCAAACCACCCATGCCATACCTGGTTGGGGTTCATGTTGGACTGCGTGCAGCGTGACCGACTCAGAGCGGGAAGTGACTGTCATGGAACAGCTGGTAATTGGTTAAGTTGTTGCAAGCCTGCATTATGGCAGCCGCTGAGGAAAAACAAAATTAGATATTGATATAACAAGTATATTATATATAACAAACTTTAGGACCCCATAAAAGTAATTACATATACACCTTATTGTTATTATAATATATACACATAGATAAAGAGGGCCAATTAACACATGCAATAATTAAATATCAATATATGTATTGAATTGTGTGCTGGTGACATCAAATGCAGGAGCATTTTTTTTTCTAATACTGTTGGTCAGACATAAAAACGGTTTCGTATTTAAATTTTGAAGTAATTAGAAGGAAAATTGTGATATAGTTTTAAGAATTGATACTTATTTTGATAAAAAAGAGGTGAGATAAAATTCATTTGGTAATCATGTAAGAAACAGTGATAATTACTAAAAAAAAAAAATATTGTATGTAGTTTTTTTTTTTATTATTATAATTTAAAATACATACATTATATACTAATGTAGAATGAGATCCACATTCAAATTAAATGTAATAAAAGTTATTTATTTGTTGTATATGGGTCTCAAATATTCTCAGTTAAGGTAAAAGTTACTCAATATTATATTATTCACTGATTGTAATTATATTTATATTTTAAAGAATATCCATAGATGCTCTTTAGTTCTTCTATGTGACGCATAAACTGTTTTAGGAATTCTGTGAATAGAGTCAGTACTTTATGTATGTTTATATCAATTGTAATAACATTAAATTGATTGGTGAATTTGGATCTGTGAACATAAATGTTTACTCGACGAATTTATTAAGGATATAAATTTATAGTTTTTATTCTTATGACATTTTGATTGTAGCAAACCAGTCATGTACATAGAGTAGGGCAGCCATTATTCATTAGTCTCTTATCTTGCTTCTTTTGTTATTTGTCAGACACTGACACTTATAGGCCTGCGTATGGCTCCCTTGTTCTATGTATAATAATTCTATGATCATGTAACTGTAAAAATAAAATGTAGGTGTCTGTCATTCAATCATGTCAATGAAAGTTATATACGTATTTTGAAATTAATTGTTAATAAAGCTTTTTGATTTGAATTTTGAATAGACAGTGATGGAACGAATATTTTAAAGAAATAAATTCGATTGATGGTGTACCGTTTTTAACTTGTCATCAAACTAAAATATCTAGAAACAATAAGAATAAATCGTCAACCGCGTCTGCTCAAAGGCAAAAAAAACATTAACTTTCTCTATAGAAACAGTAAAGTTCTTTTTATAGTATTACTTTTTATAGTATACTCAAAAAAACCTGATATTTAAAACGAAGCTAAAGCGGATTGCTAATGAGAAAATATAGGCACCTACCTTATTTCACCGGCATGGGTTCTTCCAATACCTCCAATGGGAAAGTTCAACACATATTTGATAGTTTGAACTCCATACAACTTGTCCATTGTGTTCAGGAACGTCCAGTCGAATGTGTCACGTTTCTTGAGCTGGAATTACAAGTTTAATTTTATTGGATGAGAGCCTAATATGTTGTTAAAAATATCGTTTAAACAGAACTGGACAAAATCTACCTAATTAAAAAGAATACAACTATGTTTTCAAATCCTGTTTATTTTATTTCATTTTCATATTTTTTTTAAACTTCATTTTCATAATTTTAACATGCATTTTATTAACTTGGTATGTAACGGAAACTGTGAACAAGATTCTGATCTACTTTAAAACTTACTTTGAAACTTTGCATACTTATCAAGGACTTATGCCAATGCACTAATATAAAATTTATTATAGCTATCCTTACTAGGATTTTCAGGATAAGCGATTTATTTTTGTACCCTTAAACGGATAGGGCCTTGTGTGTAGAAAAGTATTAAGAGATGAATTATTATTAAGAAATAAAACCATTTTAGTGTTTTTCGCGAGTACTACACATTGAAATAAAACTATTTTTACGGATTTATGTCGCGTATAATCAATTAAATTTACATTTTAAATCTAGCCCGACGTTTCGAATGCTTTGCAGCATTCGTGTTCACGGTAAGACGAGCTGGAGGTGTCTGTCAGTAAGGGACTTTAAAAAGTGCTCTTTAACAAATTTCTTAAAGGTGCTTTTGGATGGTGCTCTTCTTATCTTTTCAGGAAGTTGGTTCCAAAGAAGTGAGGCTTGGATAGTGAAGGATTTGGAAGAAGTCGCTGGTATGAGATGGAATGGTAGTTGTGAGATTGGAAGAGGAAGTATTCTGTCGTTTGTGTCATGAAGGAATTGAAATATTTCTTTGAGGCATGGAGGAAAGGTTGGATCGTTTAATATTGAGAAGAGGAGATGAATAATCCTACAGCTTCGTCTCTGACCGATAGTGAGCTATTTAAGTTTACACCGATATTCAGAGACGTGATCGTATTTACGCAAGCCGAAGATGTAGCGAATGCAATTGTTGAGGAGGCGTCCAATTTATCAAGAAGTTCATTATTCAGGTTTGGATATCAAACATCTGCGTAATCGATAATAGGTAAGATGAGGGCGTTAACTAAAATAAATTTGGTTTTAAAGCGTAAAAAAATTGTGGTCCAATATAGCCATCATAGTACAGGTAACTTTACGAGATAACTCTTTTACCTGCTGGTGGCAACTTTAAATAACTAACAACTTTTTATAATAATAATACAATACAACGCAAAAAAAATCTAATTTTTAGTTTGGTTGCAACACAATTTACAATTCTCAAGACTAAATTATAATTCTTATAACAAAGTTATAACTATAAATAAGGAATGAAAGTTGGTCGAGTTAAATTAATAATCACCATACATTATTGATAAAGAAGAAGATCTTCTATCTTTGCCCTTGTCAGTAGTATCACTATTGGCACAGTATGTTTTATCTTTTTAATCTTTCTGCACACAAGTGCACACTCTCTCTTCTCCATATTGCCTTTCAGACTGTTTATACATACCTTTTTCATCTGTCCTTGTCTTCCATATCTATCAGCCTTCTCCAGACATGCCTTTTATCTCTCCTCATAATTTGCCCACACTATGACATCCTCTAATTCTTCCACTGTCACTACTCTAAAGCTTTCCCTAACACACTCATTTCTTATCCTATCCTTTCTTGTTTGCATTATATGTTGACCTGACCTGTTGCCATTTCATCCTGTGCTTTAACATTCCAGGTAATATTGTTGTAGATTTGTTTGATTTGTTGCCTAGGATGCAAAGGTCGGAGCAGAATGGTAAAGGCACTTCATCCAACTAAATAGGAAAAAAAGAGGAAACCCACAGAAATCATTAAGCTGTTGTTGACATACATATTTTAGGTAGAAACTTAATGTTTAAAATTGTTTGTAAAATTTACACATGTAGAGAAAATGGGTCAAGATTAAGTAAAAAATATTTAACATTCATAACATAATATTGCCTAAGCAAATCTAAGGGAAATAAACATTAAATTATTATTCTCAAAGCAATTTAAGTATTGAGAACCTAATTTCTGAAAGTATTATAAGTCAATAAAAATACAGGTATATATCAAGAGCTATTTATTTTATTTCTTATTGCCCTTATACAGTTAAGAAATTGATAGGATAGACAGACAGGACGAAGCTTCTCAGCATTCCATGGATTCACCGAGCGGGTGCAAGGCCCACATTGCAAGGAGAGGAGAGCAAACACTGCCTCGGACTTGCAACCCAGGAGTAGATTTAAGGAATCCCTTATTATTAATAATAAATTGAAAACTTTTGAATAAACCTATTTGTCAGATAGAGAAAATAATGTGCCCATAATTTACTTGATGGAACTTACTTCCATATCTCTTCTGTGATATTCTACAATAATGCATAAAAAATTACCTAAACCGGTTAATTGTGGCCTAAGTTCAAGGGGTAAGGACAATCGGACTATCAAGTTATGGTACTTACCAGCGTGACATTTGTGGTGGAGATCTTGCGTTCTTAATTCAGTCCTAGTCATATCTATAAGGTTTTGATTAACTTGGTGTTATAAAGGTCAACTTGGACTCTGTTGTCGAGATAAGCGAAACCGCCAATATATTAAAAAGTAATATTCAAAATTATTCACTGTTGAGTGTTGACAAAATCTGACGGCGGATAAATGACAGTCGACTTGACCATAAAGTTTAGGTATATAATAAAAAAAAGGAATTTAAAGGTTAGCTGCTGAAGGAATAATAAAAAAGAATACTTTTTCTTGTAGTCTTTTAATATGCTGTATAAATACAATGTATATTAAAATCATTTGTCCAATACTACAATCTAGTATTTTTTTTTACAATTCTTGTTAATATTTTGATTCAGTATATTTTACATACATATTTTATATTCTTTTATTAAGTCTTAACATATATTTAATTATGAACTGTATTGTAAAAGTTCATGTCTATATTTTCAAATTAATTTATAAGATTTGAAACATAGAAATAAATATTTACTTGGAACGCAGCTTAACAGTGCTGCCAGTGGCAATTTCTTACATTATTTTACAGAATCGGGCGTTATCGGCTTTGCTCGTGCCAGTCACGCCTAAACTCGTTCGAAAAGCGAAACTGAAATCATTCCATGGCGATGTACGAAGACTGATGCTCTTGTCGTGGACTACTTGTGCAAACGGGTTTATTACATATAAAACGGGGAACCGCAACTGAAACAAGTTTTTTATAACAATAATGTGAATATAGTTACTTGTGGTGTTAGTGGTTGCGTTAAATACCAACAGTGATAAATACAAAGAATATTGTGAAGTGGTGCAATAGTGTTTCACTGATTTTGCCACCTGGTCCGGGATTCATAAGGATTGTTACATTTGAGAGATTAACTTGAATACTGGTAAGTTTTAACATTAAAATGGATCATATTCGTTTAAAATTTTGGCGTTTTATTGAAATGGCTTCCGTTTATCGACTCGCTTGCGCGGTAATGGCTGACATTCTTTTCCGTATTCCAGCGAAAGAAAAAGTTAACTATTGTTTTGAAAATACGGTGTTAGTTTGTTTTAATAATTCCTTAATGTTGGTGTAGTAGATTTTGTATCGGTCCGCGTGCGTAGGTTGAAGATTAGGATGGGTGGGTGGAGGTAGAGAATGCATAGAATCAACAAGAACGACCGGTCGCTCGCGCTGCATAGCGTTAAATCACTAATATTACGGGAATATGTTATCGAATAATTTTATCGGACGCTTTACTTAAATTCATACTACTTTACACATAATAACCAAAAATAAATCTTAATGATTAATTATAATATTTATTTCTACAATTTCAGTTACTATTTTGTCTAAATGTCTCACATGTACATAAGTTAAATTATAATAAATACAATACCAGTCGCGGATCAAACAAGCCCAAACGGGCTTTAAAACATAATGTTTGTTGTTACAGGTCTCTGCAGAGTCCACAGAACGATCCCCACACTATGAAATTGCGCTTCCATACATGCATATGATCAAGTAGACATAGAATAGAGAAATTGTGAAGCCCGTCCGTTTTTATTCCGTCATGGCTATTCTGTAAGTATTCTCGATGTCGTCGATGTATTCAGTTCTTTTGAATATAATTTGTTTCTTTTTATTTATCGTTACGCTACCACGTTCACTCCCTCGTACGAACAGCATGCCAATTTGTATGATTTTTTGTTACTCCCCTTTATGATGCTGAGGCTTTCGTCGGCGTGTGACTATCAGTACACTGACCGCGTCGGGGCCGCCGGTGCCCGTTCACTCCTAGTACTAACCTATTTTTGTACGCGGCGTTAGAAAAACATCCGTTGCACAGGTTGCTACATTCTTTCATATTTATTTACGTACCTGCAAGACATTGTTTCCATCTGTCAAGCTTTAATTATTTATTTTTAAAACTTTTAACATCTTCATAGATGACCGAATGTCTGCTAGGGTGGCAAATCTAGTCAAGATAATGTAAAATAGGTTGGTACTGATGACACCGGGGAAGACGGGTCACTGCGCGTCCCCGCTTCAGCTCACAAACTCGCTCCCATCGCACTGGACCTCTCCAAGCCTTCTCATAACTGTTTATCGTAAATGCAGTCGGATGAACCCGTTTCAAGTATAGTTTCAAGTAAGAAGGATTTGTTAGTCGAGTTATTGGTAGCGGAGCGGTGCGGTGCGATAGGAACAAAAAGCGGCAACGGCGGACAGTGGCTGAGCGGGTGTATCGCGTTCCAGATGGACGGGTGGGTGCCTCCGTGGGCGACAACGGTAGGCCACATGCGCCCGCGCCATGTGGCGCGTGCTGCTGGCCCTTGGGGCCGCGTGCGCCGCAGCGCACGCCTCGCAGGACTTGGTGCGCAATTTCTCCGACCCAGTATCTGCGCCTACCTCTCTCTTCAACCATCTTGTCGTCGACCGCAACACGGGCCGTGTGTACGTTGGCGCAGTCAATTGGATTTATCAACTGTCCCCAGATTTGGAAGTCGCACAGTCGATTGTAACGGGACCCGTTAATGATTCTGCGCAATGCACTTTCGATTGCCCCCCAAACTTTTTGAAAAAGCCAACGGATAATGTTAACAAAGCCCTAGTGATCGATTATGCTACGAGCAGACTTATAACATGCGGTTCGGTGCTCCAAGGATTGTGTTCTGTGCGAAACCTTAACAATATTTCTCACGATGTACGTGAAGTCCGTGAACCGGTTGTGGCGAACAATGCCAGTGCATCAACCGTAGCCTTTATTGCTCCAGGGCCTCCAAATCCTCCTATGACACAAGTGATGTACGTAGGAGTTACTTTTACTGGGAATTCTCCTTATCGTTCGGAAGTACCTACGGTTAGTAGTCGCTCCTTAGAAGATGACAGACTCTTTATGATTGCTAGAACAGCCGTCACTACCGGTACAAGAATGTTTGTTAATTCTCTTTCTCGAGAAAGGTATCCAATAAACTACGTGTACGGGTTCAGTTCGGAAGGATTCAGCTATTTCCTGACAACACAATTACGAGGTGTCGGTTCAGACACATATTATAGCAAGTTGGTACGGGTATGCCATGACGATGAAAACTATTATTCGTACACTGAAATACCTATGTCTTGTATGGGCGAGGGTGGCGGTAACTTTGGTTATAATCTTGTACAAGCAGCATTCGTTGGCAAAGCCGGATCAGTACTGGCGGGTGAACTTGGAATAACTGCACAACATGATGTCCTGTTTGCTGCATTTAGCCAAAGTGAATTGATAAATACTCATACTCCATCAAATATTTCAGCGCTATGTGTTTACTCACTGAAAGCCATTCGACGTAAATTTATGCAAAATATAAAAACATGCTTCAGTGGAAATGGTTCTCGAGGTTTAGATTTTATATCACCATCACATGCCTGTATTGGAACAAAGCTGCAGTCGATAAGTGAAGATTTTTGTGGGTTGGATGTTAATACCCCATTGGGAGGAGAACAGCCTGTTGAGGCAGTACCAGTAGCTGTTTTTAAGAAGAGGCTGACCGCTGTGGCCGCAACAGCTACCGGTGATTACACAGTAGTGTTCGCTGGTACTGCTGAAGGCCATCTTAAAAAAATCGTTGTTGAAAGCGCTACTTCTGCATTTGAATATGGAGATATTGTTGTTGATGAAAATTCTCCAGTAAATAAAGATTTATTCTTTGACACTCAGTTGATGCATTTATACGTAATGACTGAACGTAATGTGTTTAAAGTGAAAGTACAAGAGTGTAGCGTCTATAAATCCTGTCTGACGTGTCTTGGAGCCAAAGACCCTTATTGTGGATGGTGTTCTCTTGAAAATAAGTGCAGCCTAAGATCAGATTGTCAAGAAGCTGCGAAAGATCCTTTGTATTGGATATCTTATCGCAGTGGAAGATGCACAACTATAACTCAAGTTACGCCCAATCAATTGCAACGAACTACTGCAAGAACTTTAGATTTAGTTATTGAAAACCTACCTACACTTAATGGACAATTCTTATGTGCATTTACAGCTTTAGATCGTACTCTTATAACAAATGCCACTAGAAAACCATATGGTGTGAATTGTACTACACCGCGTACTGATACTCTCCCATCTATTCCTGCTGGTCAGCACCATTTTACAGCTAAACTTTCGGTACGCACTACTCAAGGGCCTGATTTCGTTGCAACGAATTTTACCTTTTTTGATTGTAATACATATAGCTCATGTACTCAATGCGTAAGCTCCTCTTTTCCTTGTGATTGGTGTGTTGACGGCCACCGTTGTACTCACGATACCGCAGAAAATTGTAGAAATGATATTTTAGTAACAGGTGTAAGTAGAATCGGCCCTAGTTACCGTTCTGGACCAGGTTTTTGTCCAACAATAAATTCTACATCCGACGGCACAAATGAAATTCTAGTTCCGTCCGGTGTTAAAAAAGCTATAAAAGTAAAAGTTCATATTATAGGTCAATTCATTGTGCAAACAAGATTTGTATGTCAATTCAATATTGAAGGTCGTGTTAATCATGTTGGTGCTCAACTTCTTGCTGATACTATTTATTGTGAGGCTGTAGAGTTTACTTATACTTCGCGTGCACCTAATATAACTGCTTCATTCGCCGTAATATGGGGTGGATCGAAACCCCTTGATAATCCGGATAATACTCATATACTTATTTATCGTTGCAATGATATGGCTGATAACTGCGGAATTTGTTTAGCCCTTCCTGAAAAGTTTGGATGTGGTTGGTGTCAAGGTTCAGACCGTTGTGAAGTTCAAGAACAGTGCGGTGCACCAAGCGTTTGGTTAAATCGTACACAAACCTGTCCTAACCCTGAAATACATGCATTTAGACCTCAGTTAGGCCCTTGGGACGGAGGAACTAATATTACTATTGAAGGTATAAATTTAGGTAGAAATATATCGGATATTTATAACGGTGTCACAATTGCAGGTATTAAATGTCAGCCTATCATCGAGTTATACGTTAAAACTAGGCGTATTGTTTGTACTGTAGATGGTCCAGGTGAAGAAGTCCCAAGGGACGGGCCGGTTGTAGTAAGAGTCGCAGATTATCGGGGAGAATCTAAGCATCATTACGCTTTTGTTAATCCGAAAATAAATTCTATCCAACCTAAATACGGTCCACAGTCAGGCGGAACTAAATTACGTATCACAGGAGAGAATCTTAACGCAGGAAGTAACATTCAGGCGTTTATAGATGACTTACCATGTGCTATATTATCGGTATCACATGAGGAAGCTGTCTGTAGAACTAGTCATTCTTATCAACTCAAAATGGATACTTTGCGGATGCGTTTCGATAATGGGATGCGTACTTTGGAACGTGAAAAGTTTGAATATATCGAGGATCCGGTTGTAGATTCAGTAGAATCTGGTCCACCATTAGCATCACAACGAAAGCAACCGAAAGGCATTCCAGCCGGAGGTATAAGCATCAAGGTAATGGGCCGTAATTTTCATTCCATCCAGTTTCCACAAATATATGTGTACCATGATAATCGACCGTATATAGCCCCCTGTAATAGAGTCGATTTTCAAAACCACCTCATATGCGAATCTCCTGGGATCGAAAGTGCTGGACTTATTCTAGATCCCGATAGACCTTTAGAGTTAGAATATGGATTTAACATGGACGATGTTCAAAGCGTTCAAAATCGTACTACCAAAACAGGAGATGCATTTCTTCTTTATCCGGATCCTATTTATGATAAATTTGATGAGGATGTTAAGTATTACAAATCGGAATATTTGACTATTAATGGTCAAAACTTAGATAGAGCATGTACTGAAACTGATGTTGAAGTACATATAGGGGAAAGTTTGTGTAATGTAACGTCTCTTTCTAGACATCAATTAACGTGTAGGCCACCGTCTCGGGACGAGTTGCCAGATGGAGTCGAAACTCCAGAGGTAGTAGTTAGAGTCGGTCGCGCACTTACTTTTAAGATTGGTAAATTATCTTATTCTTCGCAGGCCGGCCTGCAGGCTGCTATAGGAAAGCCAGTATTATTCGGTGTTATAGCGGGTATAATTATCATTATACTTGTATTTGTCGTATTTCTAGTTATGTATAGGAGAAAATCCACTGAAAATATTAGAGTATTAAAAAATATGCAAGAGCAAATGGATATTTTAGAATTAAGGGTAGCTGCGGAATGTAAAGAGGCATTCGCGGAGCTGCAGACTGAGATGACCGATTTAACGGGAGACGTTACAGGTGGTATACCGTTCCTCGATTATCGTACATATGCTATGAAAATTTTGTTCCCAAATATTGACGATCACGCCGTCCTGCAGTGGGAACGTCCAGAGCTTATTAGAAAAGAAAAAGGTCTGAGACTATTTGGACAACTAATCATGCATAAAACATTCCTTCTCTTATTTATTCGTACTTTAGAAAGCAATAGGTATTTTTCGATGCGTGATCGTGTTAATGTAGCTTCTCTCATAATGGTAACTTTACAAAGTAAAATGGAATACTGTACTGATGTATTAAAAACTCTATTGGCTGAGCTGATTGAAAAATGTATGGAAAGCAAAAGCCATCCTAAACTATTGCTCAGACGTACTGAAAGTGTCGCCGAAAAAATGCTCAGCGCGTGGTTTACGTTTCTCTTATATAAATTTTTACGTGAATGTGCCGGGGAACCACTCTATCTTTTATTTAGGTCAATGAAAGGTCAAGTAGACAAAGGGCCCGTAGATGTAATAACCTCTGAGGCGCGATATTCTTTAAGCGAGGAAAAACTAATTAGGCAGTCCATTGATTTTAAACCCATGACCGTCAGTGTTTCTATATCACAACAAACTATCTTCGTTAGCGGTTTAGAGGCTACTACAGAAAACGTGCAAGTAAAGGTTCTCGACTGTGATACCATTAGCCAAGTTAAAGAAAAATGTTTGGACGCTATTTACCGCGCCACACCGTATTCACAAAGACCAAGTCGTGACGAGTTAGATTTGGAATGGCGTACGGGCGCTTGCGGTCGTTTAATTTTATACGATGAAGACAGTACAACTAAATGCGAAAGTGAATGGCGTAAACTCAATACTCTTAATCATTATCGCGTTCCTGACGGCGCTTGTTTAAGTTTAGTTGCTAAACAAAGTTCTGTATATAATTTATCTAATATGGAAAAGAACGATAAATCTCATACTTACGAAACACTAAATAGAGGCAAGTACGGTTCTGCTAGTCCTCCTGCAAGCCCATTGAAATACGAACATGGAGGCGGTTTTAAATATTGGCACCTAGTTAGGCACCACGATGGTGATGCACACAAAGAGGGAGAGCGTGGAAATAAAATGGTGTCAGAAATATATCTAACGCGTCTTCTCGCCACTAAGGGCACTTTGCAAAAGTTTGTTGATGATTTATTTGAGACTATATTTAGCACCGCCCATCGCGGCTCGGCCTTGCCTCTCGCAATAAAATACATGTTTGATTTTCTCGATGATCAGGCACTTCAACATGCCATATCAGATCCTGAAGTAGTGCATACTTGGAAGAGCAACTCTCTCCCCCTCCGATTCTGGGTAAATCTGATTAAGAATCCTAATTTCGTTTTTGATGTTTATAAGTCGAATACAGTCGATTCTTGCTTGTCAGTTATCGCGCAGACCTTTATGGATTCTTGCTCGACTTCTGACCATATTCTTGGTAAAGATTCACCTTCCTCTAAGCTTCTTTATGCTAAAGATATTCCAGTATATAAGGAATGGGTAGAACGCTACTATGCGGATATAAAATTAATGCCGGCAATATCTGATCAAGATATGAACGCAATGCTAGCTGAAGAGTCGCGCCTCCACACTAAAGAATTCAATACTAATTGCGCCCTGAATGAGCTGTATGCGTATGCGGTGAAGTACAATGAGCAGCTTATGGTGACGCTCGAGGAGGACGAGTTCTCGCAGAAGCAGCGGCTCGCGTACCGCCTCGAGCAGGTTCACGGCCTCATGGCGCACGATTATAATGTTTGAACAACTCGTTTGAGGCCCGTACCCCACCGCCCTGTATATACTGCCCCCGCACATATCTATGCTGGCAGCATTGTATATATTAGATAGTGTACAGTCTTTAATATTGTAATTTTGTATAATTTCAGCGGTCCGATGTCGTTTTTTAATTTTATATATGAACTTTGTATTGTTTTTACACGACGAATCCGACCGGCCGCGGTCGTGCCACAGTATGCATCGTAAACTAAATTGTGTATGTCTGTCTATGTGTGCTCGCGTCGTACGAGTTAATGTTACGTCGATCGGTGTAAAATGTGTGTTGCAAATAAAATCGCATGTGAGCTCGCCGGCGAGTGAAATGTCGCTCGCTGACGGGTGATTTTTAAATTTGTACTCGCAGTCTACTTAACAAAATAACCGTCAGTGATCCGGTGAACGATTCCATTAATAAATATCGTCGAATGTATGCATGTGTTTTATTAAACGCGCAGCGCCATTGTCCGCGTCCGACGAAAGCCCTCGCGCTCGGCAGCTGTCCGCAGGGAGAACGCGGTGCGGTGCCGCCAAGCTAGCTCGGCCGTGTGTACATGGCACCCTCTGTGTCCCACGTGTTCACACGGCAACCGCACGGTCGCACGATGCCGTGCGGTGCGCGGCGAGGCGGCAGGGATGAACCGCGGCCCTGCTTTTTCAGTCGTTACGTGAGGATCGCGGCGCGAACGGCATTCGCGGTCATGAACAACATATACTGCATCCCCGCTTACGTGGCGTGGATGATGGCGCTGCGCCTCATCAGACCTTTGTACGCCCCCCTCTATTGGAAGGTTGAAGGACTTATGTACCATTGGCTGTTGTCGATGGTCTCCTTATGGTCCTGGACGGCTGGATATGAGAGTAAGTACGAATTTCTAAATTTAAGATTAGGGTTGATAGGTGCTGAAATTATATATAACAATCATAATATAAATAACAATTTATGGAGAAACAATTTTCATGCAGCCACCTATTATTATTTTAATGATATACATAATCAAATTATTAACAAATTTACTGTGACAAACTGCTAAATTCGTAGACAAACTTGTAAAAGTGGGAAAGTGAAAAACAGTATATTTTTACTCAGAAAACGCTCAGACGAGACGAGTAGGTAGAGTAATTGTGTGTAAACTTTTACCATTGTTTGTTATGTCATAGTTTCACAGGTGTAGTTCTCATATCAGGCTATAAATTTCAAAATGACAAAATACTTATTGTAGTTTCTATCTTAACTATTGATCTGAATTAGGCTTAACAAGTAAGAATAACTCTGTCTTTGAATTTTTAGTGACGTCACAATGTTTATCCTATTTTAAGGCCCGATGTGATTTAAACTGCATACTTTTTTGTTTTACAATGAGGAAGTCTTGTTAGTTAAGTTTCACGTAAAATTTTAAACATCATATATACATACCTAAATATTTAGGTTTTATTAGGTCTAATATTTATAACAATACGGTTACAGTAATAATTCCTATTCCGTCCCAAAATATATTCGAATTCAGGCAAAAATATGTAATTATAATACTAAAAATAACAACTAATTTTGTTGGGAAGAAGTTTAGCTTTTAGTTTCTCACACCTCTCCTATAATCTCAATTACTTCTGTCATCTCCTTTTTTGTATCACCTTCTTTAATACATATACATAATAGAAATTAAAAAAAGTAGTTTCAAGATTGGTAAAAAATATTAAATTAAATTAAAAAAAATATAAATAATATTATTTTATAACAGATTACTATACATAATTAAGACATCTGAGAATTATTTTTAGAACAATGCAAAGATACATACATAAATATATGATATTACATGATTACATCAGGTAATAACAAACACATTTATAACTATAAAATATAGAATACATATGTAAATGAAGCAGTCCCGCAATCTTCAAGAAGTCTCTAGTCATCGCAAATATCCGAGCAAGGTAAGTGATATTTTTAATATTTTTTAGCAAAAAATCGATTCAATAGGATCCTAACATATGTAGACCTCTTATATAAATGTATATAAATAAAAAATATATATACAAATTCTTATATAATGTACATAAACTATAAACCAAGTAGGTTACTTTTTACTCAAATTTGTTTTTAAATGTATATTCATGATAATCGTGCTTAAAATAATGAATGATATATTGTTTAAATAACCTAAAAAAATATTACGGTTAAAATATATTATAGTTTTTTTTTGTAACAGGATTTCTATAAAATAAATATAAAACTGATAAACAATTTAATTTCAAAGCAAATTCGTACTTATCCGACTTTATCGTTATCTTGTTCCAGAATTTTTCTACGCCTTATCAATATTTTGAGTCACATGATGACGTGTGTATGACTAATGAGCACTTACTAAGTTGGAATATTTAAATGATATAAGTGAAACTTACTGAATATTCATAATGGTATGACTAAGAATAGTCTTAGGATTTTATTGTCCATTGTTAGAAAGTTTAGGTAAGAGACAGAATAAAACATCGACACAATTTATATTTTTACACGTGTTATTATTACTTTTTTTTATTCATAAAATATTATAAATAATAAAATTAATCGTTTTAATATGTATATTTAGTTTGAAAAGAGTGTCAATTATTTGAAACAATAGCGAACTTAAAAAATATTGACGCTGTTAGATGATTAATGACCGCTTTGTATTTAAGCGCTTTACTTTTTACATTATTTTTTATAAAATGTGTAAAAAATATAAATAATTATGAAAAGGAAATGTGATGCTCATTAAACAGCTATGAAAGCGAATCAAGTTTGAGCGTAACCGGAAAAAAAAATCGGTAGGTATATGTAATTCGTTGAAATTGCCTCATTCAGCATTTGCTTGCTCGAGTAACGTAAAAGTAGGTTTGCAGGCTACTTAGACCGTTTGCGGTGACAGAACACATTACCCTATATCTGATTAAGAGATAATATCCTCTCGCAAGCCGCAAATTAGATTTAGCGTGTGGTGTAATTGATTTTGGGAATAGGCATTGGCTGATAGAACAATAGTGTTAAGGCGTTTCGAAACAGCCAGACCGGTCGGCGAGGAGAGCTGTATTGACCTTATGCGGCTGCGTGTATACAACCAGCGGAGGACGGTCGATGACCGCTCCCAGCCAGGAATGCCGCTCTCCCCACTCGTTGCGTTTCGAGTGAATTTGCATGACACTATCAGATTCTGACTTTGGAACTTTTGCGAATTGTGTTTGAGTTTGATTTTGGTTACTATTTGATGAAATGACTCAGATCGATACAGACCGATAAGGTCTAAACAGTTTTAACTCATGTTTAGCAACATCATGTTGAGTGAATTGAACGTGTAACAGGTAGAAGTTTGTCAATTTTCGCTATAGGTATATTAATTACATGGTACATTTTGTTACCAAGTTAACAAGTTGTAGACGGTTCACTACCTAATAAATTCGATTTCTTATCTCTTCTAACCTCAAACATTGACTCATGTACGCGTGGCGACGCAAGTACTGTTCAAAGAAAACAGCAGACGTTTACATCGTACAGACTTGACAGACCAACTGTGTCCCCCACATTTGCACGAGTGAATCATTTGAATGTCCTTATTACCGATTGTTGCGTTTATTTAATACGTAGATTTTTAAAAGAATAATTACACTATTAAAATATAAATAATAAGTAGGTACATAGATAAACCTTACGTAATCGGTATTTAGTTAAATCATTTTAAATAATATAGCATATTTTTTCAAATACCATCGGATAACCTTTATATAAACCACTTAAGTAAATCCGGAACATAAC
Organism: Napeogenes inachia; assembly: GCA_959347355.1. Classification (NCBI taxonomy): domain Eukaryota; kingdom Metazoa; phylum Arthropoda; class Insecta; order Lepidoptera; family Nymphalidae; genus Napeogenes; species Napeogenes inachia. The sequence continues at coordinate 15,646,445 of OY365793.1, read as the reverse complement.
TTTCATCAGTGGTGAAAGTACTGGTATGAAGTTTTTTTTTGCGGTTATCGATATACAATGAAGTGATTAATAGATTTTATATATTTATATGCATGATTCAATTTAGTTTTGATATGTTACAGTGCGCATGATTTGTATTAAAATGGTTATAAATCTTGGACGAGCAATAATGTTTTGCAAATTTATGATTGTTTCCTATACAATTTAATTCAATCGCTTTTAAGTAATAAATACTTAATGGCGACTGTTTAGGTATATCGTTCTTATTAGATAGAACTAGATCTAAACTTGGCATTGATGATTATTAGGTAAGAGAATAGCTATATGACTAGTGATTAATAAATTACCAAAATGGTTGAGTTATAAATTATGATAAATATAATATTTTCTTCACTATATTATTTAAACGTATATTATCATATGTGCTTTGGATTCCATGGATGCTTTATAAATGCTTATAAATTTGTAGAAATGATAAATAAATCTAACCCTATAAAATCTCAATAAATTTATAGACATTTTACACACCACATATACGCGGTAGGTACTAGACCTACTGCATATAATTTACACCGTCTGTTCCAACTGATACAAATGATATTCAACCGGTGTCCGCCTACTTCGTCATTATAAATTTAAATCAGCAGAGTCATAAATTCCATAAAAGAGGATGTCCTTTCATTGTTCAGGGTTTAGGAGGAATAACACCAGTGGGACTAGGTATCCTTAAGAAATTTTTACATAGTATGAAAGTACTTTTAGGTACTATACTAAAAAAGTATATTATCCGGTAATACAATTACCTGCGTCTCTTAATATATTATTATTGATGTATTGTCTATTGTAAAATAAATTAAAAAATTCATTTATAATTTGAATCAATATTGTAGATTACTATGACCAGAATCAAATCCTGATGTAAGTTGTGTAGACACGGAACTATTGCAGTAATTCAAGATGTTGCTTAATTTATTCAAGATCTTAACTAAATCATGAATAATCTGGATGAGAATTTAGAATTATCATTTCGATGTTAATATGTATATCTATTCGGTACTATTCTATTGATACATTAAATAGCATAACACAGGTTGCCCGTTTCATGCTATTCTATGTATCAATATTGATTGATATTGTGAAAAAGTCTTAATTGGTTCTATAAAAGCTTTAATAATAAAAATGACACAATTGCAAATGATCACTCTCTTGTGCATTTATATTGAATCAAGTGAAAACAGAACTGATTGAGTCCCTTTGTTACGTTTCAGTTTATTTCTGTTTTTTGAAAGTTTGTATTACATTTGATATAAATAATATAATATAAATGGTTTTAATTGAATAATAAGAGGTGGTCTAGATTTACTTTGTAACATTCAGTTATATCTATAGTAATTACCTACATTACAAGTCGTCGCTGATTGGTTGAGACCGGTCTGAACATAAATGAACATCAATTATAATATTTAAGCAATTCAAGCATCCTTCCGTTTTATTTCCTCAATCGCTTCATTGATTGCTTTTGTTTTTTTATTGCTTCCCAAGTTTCCGGTCACTATCCTTGCTTTTATTTTGGTTTTAATTTGGATAATTATGCACAGAAGATATATTTATATCATATCTATATTTATTTCTGGAATCATAAGCGTTTTAAAATATGTTCAATTAAAATGTTTAACTAAGAACTAAGTACGTCATTGTTGTAACTTCACTGTAAATAATTTAATGATAAGAGTTAATTTGACTGTCGATAATTTATGTTTACAATTATTACACATTTTATTTCTGTATACCTAATATTTAGTCATGTAGGTAAAAATGTTTACATGAATCTATTATCTTTGGCTGTCAATTACAACTCGAATAGTACCCATTAAAGAATACAATAAATACAATTTGTACAATTGTAGTAAAAGGAGTTATTTGTCATTTTCTCGCAACAAGTTTGAGGACAGCGTTTAAAAACAAATTAGTTCATTGAAATGCTTGTGACGAAGTAGACGGAGTGATTCATAGTAATTTACTCAAGGGCGCTGTAGTTTCATAGACTTCTATTACTTTGAAAAGACAATAAATGGTTCTATAATTGACTTCCACACAATTTGATAAGTGGGTACAAAAAATGGCGCTTACATAGTCATTTGTGTAAGTAAGTAGATTTATTCTATTATTCTAGTGGTAATAACAGGTTTGACTTTTAAGAATACGATGACTGGGCTGTGTCAACTTGGAGCTTGCTTTATAGATAAAGGCATAATAAATAGTTTTATGTTCTTATAATTACTTTGCTTGCAATGAAGGAAGTATGGCAATTTTTAAATAATGTGTTATATTACATAAATAACACCGTGAATCACATGTTTAATGTATTTTTTAATAAGAGAACATTGTGTTTGTGTTCTGATGTCTAATATGAAGTCAGCGTTTTTATTTCAATAACATCTGTTAATGTTTTCTTTAAATTATATCTTATTAAATTTTCAATTTTAAAATATTTGGTACAAACAAAAAAAATAATATTCAAATTAAAGCAATGTGTAAGATATATCGGTATTCTGAAGTATTTGTATGCTTTTACGATTATATGTTTTTATTCTGACTTTTAGAGATCCATACTGTATGACGCATAGCTGCTAAAATTAGCAAAGTACTTAGTCGATGGCAGATACGAAAGTGCAAACATTTTGTACCATACATCTTATGTTTGTGACTTGATGTAAATAATGTTTCACATTTCATGTAACCAGCTCTTTGTTTGAACTGTCGTTTTATTTTTTAACAAATTCTATTTGGTCTTTTTGTTACAAGTAAATATTATTTAGTATTATAACAAGTATTGTTTTAAAACAGTGCACTATTTTTATTTTAAACTACTTATAGTGCACTAACTCGTAAAATAAAGCAAAAATATTTGTCTATCACGTTATGGCAACGTTGCATCCAGTAACCAACTTTTGCGACGGTAACTCGACAAATTGAGTTTAACCTGACAGTCTAAGTCGATTACAATGAGACTTCTGCACGATATACCCATATCGAATGTTTTAAGTGAATAGTGAGGTCAGGGTTTAAAAATAAAATAAAGTATTTATAATAAACAACTTTGCATTACCAAAAAATTATATTTATATTTTTAGTTTCTTAGAAAATGTAATGTTATTAATTAATGATTAATATCAATATTTAGTCTTGTTCAAGTTTGTAGCAATTTTGTTTTATAAATATTTACTTTCTTCATTGGGTAAGTTGTGAATAATTGTCGTTCAACATATTTTCGGACTATGATTATTACAATTTTTAATAATTACCTTTTTTTTTGAGAAATTACCTATCAAACAATACCTTATTTTAAAGATGTATTTCTATATTTTTTAATAAACCTTTCGTTGTCTAAAACGTGCAGTTTTAAAATTCTTTTGTACTTATGTTTATGAGTATCTTCACTCGCCCGCATGAGAACGGACCGAATAGAAGCATCTGTTCTTATTAATATCTCATACCCTAGTAGTTAGTACTTTCGTCCGTCATTATTTTATAATTAAGTACCTATTTTTAAAAGTAATGGAAGTTATTTACTACCACTAACCTCACGTACTATCAGTGTATGTACATTAACGATATTTGTCAACGGAATTTTGCCTCTCCGTTACAATCTAGTTTGCCAAAATACCTTTTCAAAGAGACGCGACTCACTCTGCTTTGACTCAACGAGTACTGGCCAGTGCATTTGGAAAGTGGAACGCCATATTCTATAGGAATGAAATGTTCAGATTGAAAGTTCAAAACAAACTTGTGCTAGCAAAGGTTTTGCTTTGTTGTCCACCTTTGTTCATACAGATATATGTTTATATTGTGTTAGTCTTTTTATAGTTTAAAACAACATAAAATAAAGTTTAAACAAATAGATTTATTCGCAAATGTTTGTCTAAGAATTGTTAAGTGGTTGAAAATAACCCCGCAACCAACATACGATATTACTTTTGTCATTGACTAATCGAGTCGGACCGGTCAACGATCATGTACTGTGATTCCATTTAAACACTTGGTATCGAAATGATTTGAGAAAATCGAACTAACTGCTAATATATTATTTTATTCTTACAAAGATTATATTACGGTATCTGTGGTATCCAATTTCAGCTATCGGTAACTTAAACAAATGTTTTCTTTTCTAACAGTCAAACACAATAAGGTATCTAATTCCTAAGTGACAAGCTTTAAAATACCTATAGTAAATGATGTTTTTTTTTTTATAATATCAGAACAAATTACACACATTGATCTAACCCCTAAGTAAGCAAATTATTTGCTTGTGTTAAGGGTGTTAGACAACGATACAAATACATAGAAGTACACATATAAATACTGAGAATATATTTAAAAAACGACCAAACCCAGAAACACAGACATCTATGCTCGTCACATAAATGCCTGTCTCCGCCGGGAATCGAACCTGACCCCCATTGACCTCTGACACGTTAGGCGTCTGCGCTAACCACTGGACCAACAGGGCGGTAAAATGTATAATATAATAGCAATTATTATATGTTATTGTAATTAATTAAATTTTAATATGTTAAATAGTTTATTCTTCTCAATTTTAAACAGCACAAAACCACAAAGTTTTAATAACAAGTATGTACCATGACGCAAGATAATTAGCCGGAAAGCAAAGCTTCATTGAACTATATTAATTATTACATGGCGTGACTACCTATTTACCTTAAGTTCGTTAAACTCTAAGAACCATATTTCCTTATAAGTTAGATAAGCGTCACTTAATAAATGAGTTCGTAACAACAAACTAACACAAACATTGTCTTCAAACTTTATTAACAAATTGTTGTAACTTGTACATTGTGAATCGGTTTAGTGACTTAAGAATAGACCAACTTTTTCTTAAAATATATTGAAGAACTTAGTAATTAAATTATATAAATTAAGCTAATTAATTAGAGGAACAATTTTATTAAAATATATTTTTATATTAGTGAGTAGATTTCAAGTCTTTAAAAGTTTTTATCTGTTTGTCACATAATAATAACAGTAAACATCTATACCAGACGAGGGCAAGGTTATCTCACAATGGATCGTACTAATGAAACAAAAAACGTTTTCGGACTGCTATCGTGACTATAATGTTAAATAATATATTTAGGTATATAAATTGTGAAATATTATAATTTAGCATTTTGATTGTTATCCATAGATTCTTTGTGATTTTTTTAGGCTAACACATTTTGTTAGTATAAATAGAATTTGTAACAAAATCAATCTTATGTATGAGATATTCTATAAAAACTCATTCGAATTTTAATATTATTCACTATATTAAGATTAAAAACGCTCTACATTTAAACCAAAAAAGCGCTTAAGAAAACTCAAGCTAGTCTTCAATATATCAAACATTATACTTCTGCTATTAAAACATGTAGCGTTGAGGGTGAATTAAAATAAAATGTATTTAAAATCAATCAAACTAATTTATACAGTAAGTATAAGTCGATTCAACTCCTTGGTAGTATTATATCTAGATGTGTCACCGACTCGTACATACCTGTCTGAGTCGGGATACCAAAAGAGAACCGGTTGTTCTTCCCACATCCCGGGATGTTGGTCGTGTTTAATGAAACGATTAGATTGTAACCCGTTTGAAATTAGTCTCCTTTTCGTATTAGTTAGATTTAGAGTCTTAAAATCCCAATTTAGACTGTTTCTTTAATGCTAATGAATGCTTATTATAATGATTTATAATGTGTGTGTCCTGACTTAAATAATAACTTTAATCTGCATTTCGTTTGTGTAAAATATTGCTACAAAAGCTCCTTAAAAAGCTTAGCACTCACACTGTTACTCATTAAAAAGCAATCCGGCCCTAACTTCTCGTCTCAAGCCACAATTATGGCAGTAAAATGAACGGTGACATTGACCGAATGTTATATATAGAAAACAAGGCCCTTTCAGTAAACATGAGTTGACGACGAACGGGATACAGACAGAAGCGCATAAACATTTGTGTAGAAGACAGATTTAGTACAGTTCTGTGTCTTCATTTTGTAGTTAATGTTTGATAAGCATTGAGGAAAATGTCACATCTGCATTCAAAACATCGTCACATAATTATCTTAAATATTGTGTGTTCTTATTTAATTAAAATGTTAAGTTTCTAAATGTGTTTGTTTGTCCTACGAAGAGATTAATAAATGTGGCTATTTTCATACTGAAAAATTTCCAATCCTTATAACTTTTATAACGGAAGTGAAAGTACAATATGTAAATACCTAGGTAGGTACCTACTTTATATACCTAGTCAAAAAAAACTAAATGAATTAAAAATAATTACCTAATCATTAATTGATTTTGTTACATTATAATCATAATCTTAATGAATTTGTTTCATTTCGTGATTATTTAATTATTATCTAGACTCTGAGTTACAATACTTTGTAATTGAGATAGTTTTCGAATCAAATCAAAAATCAAACCAACCAGTGATTTGACGCCATTTTGAGTTTACTGTTTCAAAGTTACGTCAATCTGTTTGACAGATCTTCATCTGACACTTCAGAATTTAACTGTGAACATAGTTATATAAAAATACCTAATGGGGAAGACTACAATTAAGCAGCAAAATCAAATGCATTGAAGTAAATGTGGAAAGTAGGACTATAGTTGTTATTGGGGATTTATAAGATTGAAAATCCTAAGGGACAATTTTCTGAACAGTCGTTGGTAACATTTACAATGATGATGTTTGTCAGACCTCGCGTCTCCGCACATTGTATCATGCCTTGAGATAATAAAGGGAATGCGGTTATATAAGCCTTTCTCACACGGAAAGATCAGCTTTCAACTCGACCGTATTCACACACACAATTCAATGTCAGTCTGTGCATAAAACTGGTTGTGATGCTGTTTCGAGTATTAATGATGCTATAGGTTTAAGGAACTTATATTCACATATAACAATGTTGAAATAATACACAATAATCAGAAGTTTTAGATATATCAATAAGCATACATTGTACTTAGTAAGTCTCATCCTAGAATATGATCTGCAATAACCCCAAGGGATTCTCTTTTAAATAGTTTGTCTATTTGCAAAGATATATTGCTATTTAATATAATTGATTCATAATTAAATTTCATATATGAATATACTATAGAAATATCTATAATGAATAGATAACACAAAGTAGGTACATTTAATCAAATCAATATGAAACAAGTCAATGTTTTTACATTAGCGGGTTTTATAATTCTATAGAACCAGTTGTTCTCATTATTGATAATCAACTAAAATAAATACATGATTATCAACATCTACACCTAGGAAGTCCTAGTGATAATGGCATCGTTAGACATTTTATCGTTCGTGTTCATTCAACATTCGTGTTCTAGAATCATGTAATTATAACTGGGTAGTAAAAAATAAAAAAAAATTATTGGGAATTACCTGGAGTATCATACCAATAGGTTGATTTTGTAAATATGTTCAAGAAAAATATGTTTTATGATACAAATAAATAAATAAAAAAAAAATATTTAAACACTAGTTAAGTTTTAAGTGATGTTTATAAAAAATGAAAAATATTTTACCAAACAACTAACATACAAACAAACATTAGAAATAAAACCATACATCGTCAATGTACGGTCTACGAAACAGGATGTCTATCCGGTGTCGGTCTGTAATAAATTCTACTAGAAAAGTACTGCGGAAATTATTATAATATTTAGGATACCATTTCTCTAGGGTATTTTTGTGTATATTTTATAACTCTGTTATGTGTGAATGGCCTTATATATTATATAGGCAGATTTATATATAGATAGATAGATATTTATAGTAGATATAGCATTCGATGTAGGTATTATTTCTATACGATTTGAATCGTCTAATTAATGTGTATTCGTAGTCATAATTGTAGTTCTAGCTTTATCTTACTAATACTGCAGTGTCTAGTTACGTATTGTTATAGATCTTCGAAGCTTGGATACATTATTTATTATAGGTAAACCTACTCGCGTATCATTGGCTTAATAATGTTTTAGAAAATAAATATATATACATTAGTTTTTTATTGTTACGTACAATCTTTTCACATCCTTAAACAATGTCTGAGTCTGGATTAGAACCGAAGATTAAAATAAGTTGACCCTACCCACTAAGTTAAGTCGAATTAATTAAATATAAGGAATAAATGTTATCTCATACTTATATCATAACAAGCCAAATTATCGCATGGACCTTGATACATACTTTTGTTGGTGATTAAAAAAAACATCTTAATGAAAGATAATGATAACAAATATAATTGGACTCTTGTCTCTTAGCGGTATATACCTATTGTATTATCTAATCTAAACATGTTTATATTCCTTATTTCTTATATAATATAAAATATGAATACTCATCGTTTGACTTAGCTTATCAATTTGTTAATCAGTACCTTATTGAAATATTAAAATAATCTGTTAAATTTATATTTAAAATAAATTTAACATATTTTTTTTTTATATTTCAAGAGTTTTTCAATCATATTGTATATCATTGATGTCTTGATTTTACGATTTGGTAAACTATCATATTTTTCGTAATCTCAAAACTTGTACTAGGAGTAAAAATTATGAATGACATATGTTTCATACACATTTTTACATTACAATAAGACTGATGACGAGAAACCCGAGAACAGGAATTTAGACCCCAAATCATCATTACATAAGCCCTTATGTAATGACGTGTTCCTATTGTCTATCTCAAACTATTATTATAAATTCTATTGTCTTCGGAAATACTTAAACAATTTCACAAAACACCACATATATGGCTACAAGACAATAACTTGGTTACCAAAAAGAATTGCTATAGAAAAATATATCATCTATATGCATTTACAAGCAAAATATAGGACAGATAAAGATATTGTCTGTCTGCCTCATACATAATAATGTTACGATGGGTACCATTTGATAAAGGTTGATTTACTGAACTGATTGAGGTACAAAAATAAACGATTGTACATACATACACTTCTTAAGCACATAATATACTATATACATATTTTTTGAGGTAAAATGTTTAAATAGCACATTAGAGTAGTTCGGTCTGCGAAAACTTAATAATAACTTCGAGGACATCACTGTGATTAGATAAATACTATCTTTTTATATGTAGGTTTGTTATCTTGTAAAGAATACATTGATTATGTCAACTTCCTTGGTTTTTTTTCATATATTTTTATATTCTAAGGTATATAATTAGTACTAGACTGTTCTAATTAAGAAAAAATCTCCTTTATTTTACCTTTAATGGGATCTCAGGATGGTTTTTGTATTTCATTATTAAAATTTAAGCAGATCTTTTTAAGAGACGATAGCTAAAACAAATATGAATACCGCCCTCATCTCAGGACCTCGAGACGCCATTGAGTGATCTCTATCCTGTCAAACTAGAATAGGGCTGTCAAAAGCATTCTATATAATTTATAGAAACATTAATAAAACTCAATATTGATAATTAAAAACGAAAAATATATTGGTAATAAAATCGATTTTATTTAGTCATAAAAAACCAAAAGTCTAATTAAATTTAATTAGTAAGTATAAAACAACCATATATATGTATATCAAATGTAGGATAGAAAACATTCAGTAATAATAAATGTATAAATAAATGACTAACATCAGAACATAGTCGACAACCCTGAACATGCGCAGGAGCAAACAAGTTCTCTTACCCTTCACATCGTGCTGCATTCTCCGACACGGGATGCCGGGGATGCGGTATGAATGGGAAATATTTTTAAAAACGCCGATGACATAGGGTTGTGTATTATTATTTTTGTGTGAACGGAATTTTAATTTGATGGTTAGAACGTGTTGGTTTAATTATGGTTGGGGATTAACCTTTACGGTTTGTTTTAATTTTAGTAATATTCTGATGAATTAATTTAAACAGGGTATGAAGTACCTAAGTAAAAGTACAATTTCCTTTTAATGGAGTTCTATTGCCCAAAGAGATCAAAATATGTTTCCCAATATCACTTATGATATATTCTATATTATCAAGATTGAACATTAATCCATGTAATATTAAAGGTTCTCTTCTTTTCAAATTTTTATCTATTGTCTTGTAACATAACTGCAGAAAGGAAATCTTGCCACGGATAAATTATTACATTCCAATAACGAACCATAGACAACCGTCAGTGAAGATTGGGAATCGCAAACTGAATATACTACTGACGTCAGATTACTGTCTATCTGTAGGTTATAATTGAAAAGTTTTTAGTACTGTGGTTCTATTAAAGAATGGTGTACAATATATTTTATCAGTCGTATACTCATGTAGCACGTGTCGGTTTAGAACAAACGGGAACAAATAGGAGCATTACTTAGGTTTTGAAGCGGCCATTTTGAATCTGTTACACCTGATACCAAATAACATTGTCATGTCGAAGATACAACGCATATCTGGACAACAAATTTGAAACGATATATCTAAATGACAATTTGAAAACTAGGTCACGTTATCGTTATTTATTTTCTACTTCAGAATTTAACACCGAAAGTAATAAAACCTAGCTGTATGTGTATAAAATAAACTATATGGTGAGGCATTCGCCCGTGCAATGATTTCTGAAGTGACGTCTGACATTGCAATCTGTAAATAGTACAATACATAAATCATGCTTAAAACTACAAAAAATATGAAAAACTATACAGTGTCATCTATTTTTATTATATCAATATGTTAGTATAAATAATATCAGGCATAAATAATAATTAGAGACGAATTGATTAATTTATTGTCTTCGTTACAATTTTTATTGGCTCGTAACTTTGACTATATCAGTATGGAAATAAATAATTCTTAATCTGTTTACGAGCATAGTTAATATTTCCTGATTCATAATACGACTTATTATAAAAAGGTGGAGCAATTTAAACTAATAAGTATCATCTACTGATAATATATATGTTTTTTAATGAATGTAATTACATTTTCTCTTAATACACAGTGTATAGGAAAAGAAGTTAACTATGGTTTTGTGTACGTATTTAACAAACATGTTAACATAACACGTGTGAACTGGCCTCTACTTTTATACAAGATCGTGACATGTTGTTGTGAATGAACTTGCGTTACAACTTACAACATTCGTGAAGAAAGGACTTTTACGCCTCGGGGTTCTTGGTGGTCGGTTAGTATTTAGCTACTTCACAGTATAATGAGACAACGACTACCAAATTTTAAAGTGAAGTCCAGCTTCTTTTTTAACATTTAGGTAAGTTGTGGTGTGGTCCACATAAATAATAATGTTTGTGCTAGGTTAAAATAACAAAACTAGTACAATTGGGAATAAAAATCAATACCAATGTAAAAGACCTATGAATCATACGTACACACATACACACACGATGTCGTCATTACTTGAGTTTTAATAACATATGGAGTTCCAGTCGTTTGAACCAGCTACCTCGCAGGATATGATAACAGCAATGATAACGTAATCATTTAAATATTTATGTCTATAAAAGGAGTTGGAAATCCCCGCACAGGTCCCGTTGAATCATGTCATTTTAAGATAAATTGTATGTATTCATTTGTTTCGACTTTATATATTAATGCTTTTATGGTATGAAGAGTCAGTTAAGGATGGGGATTTGTATATAAAAACATCAGCAAGTTAGTAATAATATATCAATAGTAAGCAGTAAGCCAACCAAACAAGGTTGTGTAACGGTAAAGGGTGGACTTATGTTTTTCATGCATTCGAAACAGCATCGTACTTGGACATAATGAGACAGACCAGTTAAGCAAGCTCAAGGATGGCTTGAGGATTGATGAGCGAATACTTTGAATAGTTTGTTTTTTGGCTAACAAGCAATGTTGTAAAACTTATTCCGAGCTCTTACGATAATTACACCTGTTGACAGAGAAGGATTTACAAACGAGTTCCTACCTAAATGTAAATTGTATTTCGTTTTTAATGCTGTAGTAGTTACTGAAGTTAAAGTTGATTTGCTATAGCCTAAGCCAAGCCTTAAGCTTCTTAGATATCCGCAACTCTTTGCCCCTGAACTCTTCAAATTGAAAAATTGAATCAACGGATTTAACTTCAAAATCCACTGCAATGAAGTAAATACAATATAAAGTAAAATACATGCACTTATAAGGTTCTTAAGCTAATGACCTAGAAATGAACTGTAGTTGCATTCCAATGTGAATGAAACCTCATCCAATTAGCAAAAGTATGTATGTAAGTTTGGTGAAACGTTCTTTAAGTACTGACCTTTTTTAATGTAAAGGTTATTAAAGTAATACAAATGTTTTTAAAGATATAAATGAAATATTCAAATATATATTCAGTTCCGCTCTAATTCCCAATGTAATGCGCGCTTACAATGGTTTCCTTTGGCGCAATGCTGTCGGATATTATATGGATTTTTTGTTCGCATATCGGTAAATTGTTTATTAAAATTATCGTTTTGACCTTTAACAGTACTCGGTTAATCTTTTAATTTATAGTTAATGGAAATTGTAACTATTTATATATATACGCATATAGATCATACAAAATTAAAGTTAGAAATTGTATGTTTTAAATAAAATTATTCAATATATAACTGCATGATGTTAATTATGTTCGTTCGTATATGTACGTTACGAATTACGAGTGTTTTTGCTGTGACCTATCGTCTTCGTTTTAAAATTTTTTGACCAATTTTTATCAACTGAAATCAAAAAGTTTTCCTAACGAATTCATTTCTATTATTTGTAAATTACTTAGTTATTGATTCAAAGGGAATAATGTATTTATGTATGACTTTAAAAAAACCTACTACGACCTTATTGTTTTTCTGTTGCTAGCTCTGCCACATCAGTGGCAATTAAATTTCCAAACTGGTGTTACCATTCACAATTTTTTTTATATAAATCTTAATAAAAACAAAAATGATTTTGATTAGTTGTTTTAAATTAATTAAGCTATGGAAAAGGTTGCACTACAATCGATTTTATCGAAAAGTAGTTTAAAGTTAATCTTCCAAAATCGGTTAGATCTATTTAGAACTAGTATCCAGTAACGTGACACTTTAGTACTAACTGGAAAGCCTACGATCTAATCCTCTTATGAAACCTTTCAGTTTATTATTAATAGTGTTACAGTTTACTTGTTCCACTTTCAAGTATTTACTATTGTCCGGTTTTGCTTTACGATCTAATAAGATAATTGATTCGATCTGTTTTTTTTTTAATTATAAATACCGATGAGTTATAACCATTGTGAGGAATAACGTTATACTTTAACTGATATTTTATATATAACTGTTTAAGTTTAATCTTTAGTTAAATCTTACTGCGAATTTAGTAGTCAGCAATAAATACAGTTTTAACGATATTGTAAAGTTAACATTTATTTTTTTCTTGACGCTTATTTAATGTTTTTTTTTTTCTTTTCTTATTTTTTTTCTTAAGGCTTCTTCTGATGCCATTATTCTTTAAATGCCGTGATTTAATTCAAGACGGTGACGTTAGAAGTTTTTAATTATTCTTTAATATCGATAACTCCCTAATTGATTATAAATACTGACATACTTTACTGACCCGAAATTTAATTTAAAAATAATTAGGAATTTAAAAACAAATAAAAACGTGTCATTTGCCTATTTTTACTAATTAAGAAACAGTAATCAACCTGATTACTTACTTGTTAATTTGGAACAATGCATAATTGAAATGTTTTGTCTACAGATTTAATTAAAATTTTAATACAATTGCGTTTTGCTTCGTGACAACCGGTTTTAGACCACAGGGTCAAGATACTAAGAAATGGAGAATAGAAATCTTGTGTATATATTGTTTGGCAGTACTTTGGTACAAGTTATTTATGTAAGGTTTTATAATAGAATCTGTTAGTAGAATTCATTAAGTATTTTCGACAAATCTGCTTGTCAATTAAATTTTTTTATCATCAGCACAGACATCCAGCTGTCATTTCTCAATCTGACAGAATCTGAAAACAGTCATAGTTAACAGTAAATCAAAGATAGTTCTACAAAATGCATAAAATCCAAGGCAACAGAGCTCATTGACCTAGTTCTAGGTAATTACTTTTTAATTAAATTCGCTCTTTGTACTTGTGATGTAACATATGAGTTTATTTGTGTATTATAAATATTTATAATAATATTTTTAGCTGTCACTGGCGATAAGTTGGTAGTGAAATGGTTTACTTAAGAAATTTAAATATACATATTAAATAAAACTAATATTTCACCGTTCCACATTTTTATAGTTTTCAGGGAAGAAATGTATGTACATTTAAAATGTTATAATAACATTGATATGTGTTTGTTATTCTATATATAATAATGACCAATTTGTTTATCATATCTATAATATATAAATGTCAAAATTGTATCGTAACATATGTGGTACCGACGTGTGTTGCATGTCAACTTTCATAGCACTTGCTTTCGTAATTAATATTCACGATACTTATATTAAGATAATATCATTGTTAAAATCAATGTTAAGAATAATATCGCTTATGTCATTGTAAAGCCTATTGCAAATGTTACCTGTAAGTAACCTGTAATTAAGCCGGTTGCTGATTACGTGGCTTGTTACAGACTTGTTCTCGTTACAGAGAACATTTTAGCTACATATATAACATATATATATATACATATATATATATATATATATATATATATATATATATATATATATATAGAAACTAATACAATATAATAAAATAGGTATACCGTATTCTTCGTCCGAATAACTGAGGTATCAATTTTGATTCTTGCAAGTCATGCTTAAAATTTAGATCAACCGATGCTTTTATTACAAAATCTGTAATATTCAAGCATTTTGGTTCTGACAATAGCTTTTAAATCATTGTCTTCATAGAAAAAGTATCGGTTTTCGGCCCATGAAATCGCCCTCAATGCACCGTAAGACCTTTTTACATCATTGGCCAGTATTTTGTGGAATCTTATTATTAGGCATATAGAGTTTATAATTGCCCATAACGTAATGTAACGATTAGTCGTATCATCATTTAAGACGATCGGGTCTAGAGTTTCAGGGTTGTCGATGTTCAGATTTTTTACGAAATTTAATTTAATTTTACTAATACAGAAGAAATATTTTTAAAGATAAAAGTAATATAAAGTCTTTTATAAATTAATAAATACTTTTACTACATCAATGACAAAGCCGGTGATTACATCAGCTTTATTCTAGGCACTAAAATTATACGTTTATGAATATTGTAGTCAAATAGTAATACTAGTTTATAATTTATTCCGTTTAGGCTTTGCTTAATTTAAAGATTAAACTGAGTCAATACCATATACCATTGAAAAAATTTGAGACAGCCCTATAAATAAACATCAAGAATGATTCGATAGCCGATCGGATGACAGCTCACTGGACCCTCTAATTAATGTTACCGTATCAGGAATTTAATAACATCAGTAATCTGTGCTTTACTATTTAGAGTACAGGACAACGACCTCGCATTCATTCCCACGAGATTGGTTTAAGTCTAGCGGTTAGGATTCCTTGTTTGGGATTACTATATCTAGATCAGAAAATTTCGAGATTGAGAATCCGATTCTAAAATGCTCTTAACATACTTGAATATGTTTTGTTATAACCGTACCCTAATGTTATAAAAGTACTGTTTGTTTACTGTTAAAACCCATCTTGTATTATATCTTATTTATCTGTTAGGTAATCTTAATATACCTACTGTTTCTTGACAACAACTTACATAAATTCCAAAATCTTGCTGTTAGAAATGTATAATAACATAATGTTTTATACAGAACTAATTGAGAGTTTATTGCCCAGTAAACGACGCATAGTTATGACGTCACAGTTCTTGAGATTCCTCGAAAGCAAATCGAATCGCGGAACTGCTAAAGAGTCGTGTTCAGTAATTGCTGAAGAATATATAAATATAGTAAGTTTTATACTTTAATATACAACCTCCTCGTTCAAAGGCTATGTAACCAAATATTTGTATATATCTGGCACTAGAAAACTTATATTTAGACCACAGTTGAATAACACGATGGACTGTCAAATCATATTGGCAAGCAGGTAGATCTAACAATAGGATACATTTTTGTCCAATTTTTATACCTACTATTTTATGTGAATTTGATTTTTTTATGTAATAGAATAATAATAATAATACTAATACAGAATAAATTACTCACATTACCCGTAACCCTAACCCTAACCCCTAAGTAAGCAAATTATTTTGCTTGTGTTAGACAACGATACAAATAGACATTATACATACTGAGAATATATTTAATAAACGACGAAACCCAGAAACACAGATATCTATGCTCATCACATAAATGCCTGTCCCTGTCGGCAATCGAACCCGATCCCCATTGCGTCGCCATACGTTAGGCGTCTGCGCTAACCACTCGACCAATAGGGCGGGTAATCACGTTAGTTAGTTTTATAATTTAGCATGTTTACTTGTTGATTCTTGTAATATGAGACATGCCAGTGCTTGTTATTATTATATTATTGTCCCAATACAATATATTATTCTATATCTGTATGTTAAACGACTTACAAGTAAATTATAAAGCAAATGTAAAGTATATCAGTTATAGTGTAGTTAGTTAATATAGAAGTTTGTTGAAAGATTCCAACTAAGAACAAAAAGGTTGTTTCTTTCTCGTCTTTGTTTAATGAAAGCAATTTGTCTCAAGTAGAGTCTGCGCTCATTGTGCTGTGATCTTTGTTGATAAAATGCCATCGGATTATTACTCGGGCTATGACACGAGTTTATTAGAACTAAGTGGGTATTATAGTTCAGATAGTCGATATGCATATTGATATTTTAAGACGTCACAGGTTACAACAAGAATATTTATTGCATAATAAATATATATGTAATAAATATATATGTTGTCTTCAATCAGCGTATATGGTCAAGTATTCATTGAGGGACGTTCGTTGTCCTTGTCGGGACTTTGTTAACAGACATTAATTTGACGTGAGGAGCGAAGCGGACGTTGCAGCGGAAGTCGTCCGACATCTTCAAGGCGTGGTAGACGTCATTTTGTCGTGCGACGCTTAACTAGCAGGTCTCTCGACTGTCGCTGAGAAGTTGCTCTTGAGAGAAAACGTTTGTCGTTTTATGATGTCGACTTTCGTTAAATGGCCTCTTCTATCAAACTTGTTAATTATATGTTGGTACAACTATTAAATAATAAAAAAAAATATTACGTAGCTTTGAAACAAATAGACTAAATCAACACAAATGGTTTATATACGTATATTCTAAGTAATAATTAAGTCAGAGGCTACTTAGGGTAGGTTGAACGTATGTGCAATAAAATTGAAATAAATATAACAAACAGGCTGTTGTATCCTTCCGACTCATGTTTCAAGGGGTATCATTAATTAAAATACAGCAAAGCGTGAAGCCAAAGTTCCAACGTTTATGTAACATTGT
Organism: Napeogenes inachia; assembly: GCA_959347355.1. NCBI lineage: Eukaryota > Metazoa > Arthropoda > Insecta > Lepidoptera > Nymphalidae > Napeogenes > Napeogenes inachia. The sequence continues at coordinate 15,628,941 of OY365793.1, read as the reverse complement.
TTCTTTGTGCATCCACAAAATATTATGTTATATATTTTATTTTCGCAGTAATTTAACATAAATCTTATATAATATGTTCCTACTGGTTGGTGTTTTTTTTATTCCTAATCGAAAGCAAAATCTTTTATAAAAAGTCATATTTAATTTTTGTCAAAGCTTCTACCGGTTCGGCAAATTATGGCCCCAGACAAAGATGCAAGAGGGTCAGGGGTTTGTCCTTTATTTATACTGTAATTCTTAATAACATCTGTTTGTTGTTTTTATATAAAATAACACGATTATTATTAAGTATAACATACATTTAAATGCTATAATCGACTCTTGGTATTTAAAGAAAAAATATACTTTTATTTGTCCTAGAAACATTTGAAGTATAAATAGTATCTATGTGTTGTATCTATGTATTAAACTTGTCTGCGCCTAATATGAGAGACTCAGGAGTTCAAACATTTTAATTATTTAAAAAAAATGGGACATATAAAGAGATCTTCTCTAACATATTCAGAATGTTACTAAACCACCTAAAGCATAGGTGGTTTAAAACCTGTGATTTTCTTTAACATCGATGCTGACTCTAACATTGAGCAAGAATTGCTAAACTATAGTTACCTACCGAGTTAAGACATAACAGGTATGACAGACTAACAATTTGGTTTAAAACATACCATTTACATTTTAAATATAGTTATTATGAATAAATTTTATGTCTTAGACTTAAACTTAACCCAGTCTGGGTTAAGTTAATACTTGTAATATAATTAAGTCTTTTTTCTTGGATGAACTATATCGCATTTTTACTACCCGGTATAAAGGTGGGTGGAGTAGCCATTCTACCGGGTAGTTAAAATAGTGTGAACATCATTTTATATTTGTAGTCGTACACAGTAACATTTTATTACCGGGTTAAACGTAATGAGTTTTTAAAGTATATTGCTCCGGGAAAACCCGGGACGCTATATTGATTAATTCATGACAAAACTACGTTACCAGGGAACACGACACGTGGGTAATAATATTATTAGAAACCGACGTATAATATTGATAATATGTCCAAACATTTTCAACCAATTTAATTTTCAACCATTGAAATAGTACACAGTTTGGATTTATATGTTTAACTCTAAATACAAATAGCCGTAGTGTAGTTATTACTAACCAAATGATATGTACCATTAGCAAATTAATTTGATATTTCACAGACCTATAAATATTTAGAAGTGACAATATACATAAATTCGAACAAATTAAAAATAAGCCTAATTATATATAATCTAAAACCACATCCATAAAGTTCACAAACTAAAGTCCAAAACTATAAAGACTTCCGAATGACCATACAAAACGCTCATATTACTCTCAAAGGCCATAAGCCCCATTGTCCGGTTCCTATTCAGCCATTGTTCCCACCATAATTAAAAGCCGGGCTTTAGACATCTGACTGATAAAACAATACCTATGCAAAGTAAAAAGGAGCCAAGACGAAATTACTTTATGAAAGTCCTGTAAATGCCATACAATATGTCAACTTATGTACTTTAAAATTTAAATTGTTCGATATAATTTTTTATTTATTCTTTGTTTTGTTTTGTTTAAATATTTATGTATACGTCGATTTCAAATTAGTCCAAATGATTGTTTTTTACTAATCGGTAGAATAAAGTATAAGATACTATTATATTATACAACAAATCGATTGTCTGTTATTTTTTTTTCAGGTATTGGCTGTTAATATATAAGAATAAATGTCTTCCAAATCTTAATAATATTCCATAGTGATGCTCTTAAATTGAAATGTAGATAATATGTATGTCGTATCTAATGACTAATTAATAAGTAGGGGGTAATAATACCCAATTGGGAATTGCTTTCAATACTTGTCTAAATACTTATTGTCAAACCGGCTTTTACCGACTTTCTTAAATACCTTTTTTTAAACTGGAAACATTGAGTTTAAATTATTCTTACATTTAAAATAATATGTAGGTATAATGTTTTATTATATTAAATGCCTTTTAAATAGTAATTACGCTACGAGTCATAACTCTTTTTATTTTGTACGTATGTTTTGCAAGCTACAAATTTATAAAGTTTGATAACTCACGCTAACATAAACAAGGCACACTCAGTTTGTTTATAATAGGCTTCAAAAACACTGAAATATCTCGTCTTATTATCAGTAAATTCGTTTCCGCTTGAATTCAAAACGTTTATCATAAATGTTTCTATTGCTATAGAGTTATCTCTAACGACACATTTATTATGATACAAATTGTTTTAATATGAATGAAGTGTTGTATGATTTGTATGAATCATGGTAGCAAGGACGTCTGCGGGTCGATATCGCCCGTGACTGGGCGTAGGTTAATGATTTTGTAACGTCTTTCAAATGCAGGTAGGTCAACAATATACCCGATTTAGGTAAATAGATTAGAATTTTTAAAGTGTTTTTATGATTACTGAAAATCTATTTGTACAATAAATGTGTTTGATACAATATTTATTATTTATTCGAAATCAATATTCCTACAGATATATTCGAGTTTTTTAGATTTAATTTAAAATTCAATGTTTTAGGAACATGAGTATAGTTAAATTTTTTGAGGTCTATTTTTTTATATTTTAACTTGGTAATGAGAACGTTCTCAAATTACTTATTAACAAATAAGCAGATCGACTACATAGTAGGTACATAAATAGGCTTAAATTTAAATACCTGTCAATTTTCGATCGACCAATCGAACGCCCCGGATCTCTGAGTGCGTGAGGCGCCATGCGTCAGCGCAGGTTTTTTGTTTGTAACGAGAATAGGACACGTTCAAATACGCATTGTCAATGCTTGGAATGATGCCAGGCTACATTATTTCATTCATTAATTCAAGGTCTTTTGTATTATTTGGTTTTCTTTTGATCTTAACACGCTTAAGTGCACTTAATTCTAATAATAAAATAGGTATATTCTATTAAAATATACTGTATTTTTCGCTATACTTTCACATTTCATATTGGTGTAATTATCCTACAACTAGATACTATTGCGTTATTAGCATAGGTCGTCGAAACCGCTATGCATCAACGCCTACAGCGATGTTTTGAGTAACGTAATATCTTGTAGGTGTTATGTATCGCAATAATTATAATAATTCATTCATCTATTTCAATATTGTTAGCAACACATACCACGAGTATGTATTTCGAATATCGATACTGTTTTGTTTGAATCATAATGGAATTCAAATCTTACTAAGAAGTAATATTGCTTATAAATTTGTCATTTATCTTGACAAGATATTCAAAGCTTTTCGATATACATTATTATATAGATAAAGGCGTTCATATATAGAATAATAATTTAGCGATACGGGCAGCGATATGGTGGCTCTGTTGGTAGAACAACGAGACGGTTTTCCAAAAACCGCATGTTTGAATCTTTGCCCGTATCGATTTATTTTAATTTTATATTTATTTAAAATGTACATTATTATAATCTGAAACTAAACTTAAAATTAAAAAGCTAGAGAACTACTTATCGAACTATTGTCTACATTATTTTTTTTTAATTAAATATTTTGTCTTGCTTTCGAGCCTTTTGAACTTGTTCGTTCCTGTTTAAACGTGTCTCTAGGAACAAATGAATTTGTATCTCGATTGACGTTGTGGGACTGTTTGTGTATTTTTTTTTTTTTTTTTTTTTGTAATAGAAACCAGCGTTTACAAAGAAATCATGTTACATTTGATTGAACCTAACTATTATATGACTAAAGTGTAAATTTATTTAATAAAATCTTACATTGAAAAACTATGTTTCAAATGCTGATGTCTTTTCTGAATTCTGATTTACCTTCGAAGGCTTCTTATTTTTAGGGAATTAAATCCTTGAATATAGTTACATATATTTATGTTAATATAACTCTTGAAAGTTGTGAATAACATAATTGTCTCTAGATTTTTTGGATATTGCTTAAATTTTATAATAAAAATGAAATATTTCAATTCACCTTAAATATTCCAGATAACGGAGTCTCAGTGCTTTGAATTCCCCGGATATCTTCGAGTGGCGAGTAATAAAATTATTGACCCGGTTATTGAATATTTCAGGAGATGAATTCAGCTTCAGGTTATCTAAAATGAACTTATTCAACGTAAAGTTCAAATATTTGATCAATTCTATTCGGTTATTTCTCCAATGAAATACATATCTTTTTATTGACTCTACTAAGACTTCACTATTGGCTAAAGTAGGTTCATATAAAGGAGGAGTTTTGTCAAATTTAATAAAGATATATTTACAGTGAGTGGTAAACGAAATACTATGTGTTAGGGAGCATTCATAGAGCACGTGACAGACACCCCACAGACAATAGTTTTTATTTCATCAGGCTCATATCTAGAGACGTACGTGACAGACAAGCAAGCAATATATTAAATAAAGTATAACCCTCTCTTTATTTTACAATACTGTTTGTTTTAATAATTCCCGTACTAATTAGTATTTACATCAGAATAATGATATATTTGGACTATTTATTGATGATTGTGAATATATTTGAAGATAAATTAAACATATTCCCACAAATGGTTGCCTGACCTATGTAACAAGATGACGTAAGCCGTACTAATAATTGATTTACCAATATATTAAAAAACAGTCGGTGTAAATAATGCTCGCAGGTGTAACGAAATTTAAACTTTTGGAAGGTTGCGTCGCAAATACCTAGACATTCGGGTGAATATTTTTCTATAGCTTATTGGAAATTCTCTGAGATTCGTTGACTGCTTATAATTTGTAGAATTTTTATTTATCGTTTTTGCTGTTTTTGAAATTGAGCTGTATATATTTTTGACATGTTATTTTTTTGATTAAAAAATAACATTTCTTTGGTTATGATGAAACTTTTTCAAATATCGAAAACATTAAAAAAATTATTATATTTATTTTAATGTAAACACTTATTAAGTTATAGGTAATATTGGTTTCCTTAACGTCGTCTGTTAATGTAATTGCATAATTTGGGATTGATAACTTAACAAAGTAAAAGCATTTCGTTAAAGCTATACCTTTGCTTGCGGGTCACGTGGCGGTTCTTATCGTGGGATTCATCTAAACGGAGATATATTTAAATCACCCGTTCTACAGAAAGGTACCGAGATGGGAGATAGGAATATTAAGGTGCCTGGCGTTATGTAGCGAAAAAATAGTTACCTAAGTACATAATGACACACGATATAAAAATCAACTTGGATCATACAGTTTTTTTTGTATATTTTATCAAACTAAAGCTTTGGTTTAGTTGGTTAGACTGACAGATTTTCAAACTTATATTTCCAAAATACCCTCATATTCATTTTCACGATCTATGGCAGGGAATATATGTATCACTCAAAACGCCAGACCCCAGTGAAAGGGCCTTACCATGATTTATACACGTCAAATTAAAATTTTGAGAAGACTCAGTGTGCTCTCGTATGGAAGAGTCAGATAAGTCGGTAAAAACACATTGTTAAAGGATTCTAGTGCTTTAATAATATTATTAGTAGAAGTAGAATAATAGTTCGTCTGTCTGCGGCTTAATATAAGTAACCTCCAGTTTAAATTTAAATAACGTTGAAACATTTAATTTTAAAATCTTTTGACGTATATTATGAAATACACAATAGGGTTACTAGCTGTACTAACTAGATGTACTCTTTGTTTCGGTAGACAGGGCTGGCACAACAAAATGTTGACGAATAATTTCTCTTAATTTAAATATTACCGTTACTCTCTACTGTAGTCATACCTAAGCCTGTATGGAATTACAAAGATATTATTATTGCAAAATAGTATTATCTCTTAGAAGAGATATTATTATATTTAACTTGCAACCTCTTTCAGATAAATTACTATTAAAGGGAAATAGATCATTCACGTTATCAAATATAGTCTTTATCTCGAACTATTATTAATTAATTATTAATTGATAAATCTCGTAAAATTTATTTCAATTGTATTCTTACGATGAATTATTTCATCTCATAAATCTTATCTACTTAACAAAGTATATTTTGACAGATAGTTTATTGAAAAAGTAGGAAAACATCAAATTTATTCAGTCGTAAATCTTATTCAGGTTGAAAAATCGACAATGTGATTATGTTTTTCTTTGTATCACGTGGTATGTCGACCTGGTGACAGTCAGGGTGTGGGCGTCTGACATGGGTTAGCGTCTGACAACATCGAAAGGCACAATTAACGAACCTTCAGAAGCGGAGAGGGTCAGTTTATTTAATGACTTTTTTAAAGTTACTTGTTACTTTTGTGATCTCTTTACAAGTATGGGTATCGAATCATTTTTTGATTGTGGAGAGATTTGAGTACTATACATATTTTTGTCTTAAACATTTTTTTTTACCATTTTAGTTATTTTTCTTATAAAAATAAATTAATAGAGCTATGACAGAAGTTTCGTTCAATTCAATAATTCTCGTACAACATTTACAAACAATGTCTAATCAAATACATATTGATTCGTCACAGAGTATGAACATGAAAGAGACGCCATCGAGAGAATATAAAAAATCGTAATACGTTAAAGTTTCACTACATAATATTAAGTCTGTTTTACATTTTATACTCTATCCAACAACCATTTGTGATAACTTCTCCATAGAAATGTGGCAATGAGGAACTACTAGTACTGAGGCAGGTAGCTCATGTTTTGTATTACAAGTTACCAACTTCGCTTGTTAATCTCCAACAACTTCAATACAATTATGCCTTTAGCAATCATCGCTGCAGTTTCTTGGTAACACTGCCTAGATACGAATACTTCATACAAGTCAACGACACTAATATATGTATACCATATTTGCATACCATTCCATTTACTAGACCCTTATTATAATAACATAAGGTACATTTTGGCATAACCTTAGTTTTTAAAGCGTGTTTATATTATTGCATGTATCCATTCAATGATCAAGTTACTGCACGAACTCTATACCTTATTGTTGACATGAGACGTTTTCTCTCTCGCTTGCACAATACCTTTCTTTCTCGTGTGTTATTACATGCCTCAATCCTTTCAATCAAATAAGGCGACGAATTGAAATCTTTATTTATCAGCGAAGATCATTTTGAGGTCTTATAAATTATATATAAAAGATTCTCATAATTAAGTCAAGTTGTATATTTTCTATTGTGAATTGAAGTTGAATATTTATCAGATAATTTTCTGACGCCTTATAATAAAAATCATATTGCTATAACCATAGGTTTGTATATCTCAAAACTATTTTTCTCTCTTCATCTTTCTTTATCTATAATCAATAACGGTAATTTTATTAATAAATCTCAATATAACTAATATCCCTTTAATAGGATAGATTTCTTTAGCGGGTCATCTATTTAGGTCAATTGAATTATGATTTATACAAACATTATTGACATTTAAAGTTTATGGAAGCTTAAAGAGGTTAATTCTATTTTAACATTATATAACAGACATGCCTCAAAAATGTTTTTAAAATTATGAAATCTTTCTATGTACAAAAATACCTACAGATTTCTGAAAAACTATATCTTGTCGAATTTAACAGAGATAGTGAATAACATATTATTATAAATATAAATTAATAAAGCCTATAAGTAGATAGAAAAAATACTTCTATTATATATTACTGGTATTAATAACAATACCATGAATAATAAATAAAACATGAAACTTATAAGAGAATTAGTTCTGTCTAACATAAAAACAAAATGATAGCACATCGACCCTCGGAAATAGAATTGATATTTACGATATGTACATTCACGTAAACACTTAATCTTAAATCGCAGACACAAAAAGAACACACTTGAGAACAAATCTCAAAACGTACAAAATTAAAAAAGAAACTTCGCGTTGCTTCAGAAATTCGCGAACGCGAACACATTTTGTTTCGAAAGCACGACCCCTCGAAAGTTTTAATTTGCTCACGTACGAACATAAGCGAGGCGGCATTAGCAACAATGGGGTAAGGGTGGGCCATTGTGGAGGAAAGGTTTCCATTGCCCTTCCATATTATGGAACTTTAAAGACAAATAATAAGTCATTTTTGAAGACGCACTCAGATATTGTTTCTTCGAGAACTAACTTTTGTATTTTTTATTCAGATTTTAACGAGAGTGGTGTATAAACTTATAGTATATATTTACCGTATGGTTTCATTATCATCTCTAAATTTTCTTTAATTTAGATATTAAATTCACGATAAAAATAGGGTATTGTTTTATAGTGGGGTTGCATTATTATTTCCAAAATGATCTTTCTTCAAATTAATAAAGCTTAGTCTACAATGCGAACAAACTCTAATACCGTATGCGGATTGTTTTGTGATGTAGAGTATATGACAGTCACCTTTTGAGTGTGAATGCGGCATTAATGGCGCCGTGATCCGGAACGGGGTGGGTAAAAACATTTTTTGTATTAGAACCTGGATATTTGTATTAGAAACATGTAAAATGTTGTTTGTAGAACCTATAAAGTTGGAAGGTGTTTTTTTATGTTCGTCGCAATATTTGTTTTTTCTTTTCTTCTCTCCACGAATTGAAGCTTACTAAGGTATATGTTTGTTTTGTTAGTTTAATATCATTTTCATTATACTTTCTAATATAACATACCTTCTTTGAAAAGTTTTATTTTTGTTAATACTTTGGTAAACTTAACTAAAAGGCTGTTGTAACCAAAAGCTAAGTATACGGTAAACCCAAGTCTTTAAAAATTGTGTCATAAGAATAAGCAGTTAGCTAAAACCTCTAAGAAGCGTTGTCAACCACAGACGACAATGCTCGAACCATAATCTATTTGCACAACGCGTCCTTACAGCCATGAGACCGTTTCACAAAAGAGTGTTTACTTAAAACCCCTTTCACACCTCCATTGTCATGAAACCAACATAATCTGACCCTTAGCGATACCAACCATAACCTCTTTTTAAACTCCTTTATCGTGAAAGAAAAGGGGGGGCAAGTTTCTTCATATATTGGATGGTAAATGCTGAATGGACGCTGAATCGAGTCTGCGGAAAACGTAAGAATTTTAAGCGGTTTGATGCGAGTTTCTGTGAATGCTTAGTTAGACAATTTCTCTATGGACTTTGATATAGTAAATATTTACATGGCTGCACTTTTTTAATCAAAAGATGTAATCTAAAATATATTTGAGTATACATTTTTGTTATGTTTAAATATTTTCGTATAGTTCTTTGTATTTGTATATGAAAGAGTAAACTTTTATTGATTCTCATCACCCAGGTGAACTCTCTAATTCTTAATTTATAATATTGTAATAAAAAAAAAATGCACAAAAAGGGCATTAAGTTCGCTTGAAAAGCGTTCACTGAACCAAGTGAAACCGTTGCAATTAGAAAGACATTAGATTCGGTCGAAACGTCCCTGATAATTCCAACCCTTATTCACCCTAGAAATACCTTGTCTTTGAAAATTTATTATTACTACGCAATATTGCATTTGGAGGGTTAGTATCGCGTGGTGCATTTGGACCCAGCTGCTTGTCCCTGAAGAAGTATCATTGACACAGAACTATAGCTTCTATAACAACCGTCAAAGAGATACATTTCGACAGCTTACCATTGGCTTTGGTCGATCCCATAGGCACATATGGGATGCAACCCTCGACATTAAATTTAGGTAGAAAAAATTACTTAATAGGATGTTTTCTGAGTGAGCAACGACAAAACACAGGGATTTGAAATTTTTTTGGACGCTCGTTCTGGGTTTATCTGCTCTGGGAATACGGAGGGATTGTATTAAAATTTTATTAAAGAATCCCTTTTGTTTGCGGTTACATGTGCAGAAAATTTTGCTCAATACTGATAATGAGAGCGTAAAAATTTGGCACTTATTTTTTTATATACACAGGCTATTAATTTATAAATCGGTAAGTGCTATTAAGACGTTGGTTATCTTTATTTTTGTACTTTAATGCATCGGGAAAAATCATAATTAAGTATAACACTGAATTAAACAAATTGTAAAAATAAACAAAATGTGAACACTATGCATGACAAACAAACATTCAAATATCATTTTGATTATTATCAAGTCATTAATATTGTCTCTTTCACTTCTATCTCTGTCTATAGGGGAGTTGGACACAAGTATTAGGTCTCACGAACTAACCCTCGTCAAAAAAAACTACGTGTCTCAAAGATCACGTAAATCTTGGGAAGCGAACCACTTCAAAAGACTGCTTTTAACATCTGTTTATTAAACAACAATTTATTTTGTATTTACTTGTAGATAAATAATTTACTGCCATGCAGTTAATAATTGTTACACATACAATGTAAAATTAGTTTTAGTTTTCTGTCATGTTCTGTGTTGAAATATAATAAACAACGAAGATGGAATTTAATTTTAATTTAATTTAATTGGAACCTGCCAAATCGTTTCTGTTCTACCTTTCTATAATAAATTGTACTTGCATTTTCAATTTATGTTAGTAAAATGAAACATTTCAGTAAAATATATAATGATATTAAAAACCGGTACTTCCAAAACTATAGCTAGTAAAATGTTAAGCGGAGTTTTTGTGAGTGGCCAAGGGGTGCTTCCCCGACACATGTTGGGACCCCACGCGTTGATGTAAGTGATTTAATGGTGTGGACGACCTTTACTGTCAATAATTATGTATTGTTATAGTCTTTACTATTTGAGAAATAACGTTTTTTATTTTTAGATCTTACATTTTATATCGGGTTATAATAAGAAGTACAATATATCTAATCATATTTGAACGCACAAGAGTTCAAGTTGTGTGCTTGGAGAGTCAATTTATTTTGATGAAAATTGTTAAAAAAAATTATAATACGACCAAAATAAATGTTGATACGATTAAAGATGATCAGTTTCCATTGCTAATATAAAGCTGTTCGAATGTATTATGTCCAAAAAGGCTAACTATACTTAGCTAACTTTATAGAACATTTCTCAGATTCCCTTGTAGTTTTATGACACGTCCTAAGTTACTCAAAGCTTGAATACCTACGCGATCCTATCAAGAATGTCAAATTTACTTTCATATCACGTATTTGTTTCATCGTGCCATGGTATTTAAATGAAGTTAATTTAGCCGTGAACCAGTTCTTCATTTTGACCCTTCAACTGTCACTTAGTATATATAAATAGTATTTGACTTGGACTTCTAAGTTCTTAAAGAAGTTAATTAAAAGTAATATAGTAGCTGTCCTAGAATATTTAGCTAATTTAGGCGGGTGAATGTCGCAAATGTATTCAGGTGTGTCAGTTCCATAACTCAGTTTCCAATAGATAGACTAATTAAAATACTAATTGTCACTTACAATGCATTTCCGATGTCGGTAGCAAATTTGTGCTAAAATCACTTAATATGGATGTCATTGTACCATTTTAGTAATAAATATCTTTAGATATATATAAAGCCATTCGTGGTTCTTCTCCTAAACATCTTTGATCGATTTTGATGTCTTTCCATGGTTATTGATTTTCTTGAATGGTTACTTGCTTTAGTCAGGCCGGTATGTAAAGCAGTTGGTAATTAATATTCCGATTTTTATATTAAATTTTTAAACAGAAATTCTTTCATATTTTCCATTGAGTGGTAACCAGTTATACGAATATAAAACATTTTTAAGATAATATAATTATAGTTAGCTATGCCTCTAAAAGTCATAGCTCTTATGGTTCTTGTTGCTATGAAACCATACACTATACACCGCCATAATACATTCTCTAGTAGCGTTTTGTTTAGTTCAGGGAATGGTGACTCACACATATAAATATCCGATTACTATTCACTTTGATATAACGAATGGTTGTGTGGTTTTTTGTTTGTAAAACATGTTTACTCTTGTTCGATGTCGAAGATCATGTTGAAGTTATAACGCTACATTTTTGAAGTAACTTATAGTTTTGTTATGTCTATAAATATATTCCATTTGAAGTACACAAGTGAACTTTGGTAAAGGTGAAAAATATATATAGATGTATTTTAATTTAATGCAAATACTTAGATCATCATTTCATTTTTTATGATGAAACTATATTGAAATAGGTTTCGTTATCAATAATAACCAGTAGTAGTGGATACAGTAATACATTATTGTAACACAAGTCCCTCGAAATAACAAAATATCTTACGTTACTTCGACCAAAGCCAGTATGTGATATTACTCTCGTACTGTATTTACCGTCCCCTCTCAGGTACTTTAAATCAATACTTGCCAGATCGGTAAATCCCTTTCGTCAATGGAGGGGTGTTCCACACAGATGTTACTGTTAGAATAATCAATCGCCGTCTCGAAATTATTACTTATATTAAATATAATGGGTTAAAATGAATTCAACGCTGTTACTAAGTAAAGTAGCTGCAACTAAAATTATCTAAAGCATTTAGAACTTATCACACATCTAAATTACACAGCGCTAAAGTAACGTTAACGCCCTAAGTCTGGCAACAGCTTTACAAGAATTACAATGGGGTTCAGTTCAAATAAAGGCGATTAACCGCCCCTCGCGGCGCCTTTGATTCCCATCAAAATATAGTAATCAGGGTCGTTCTCACGCAGCGTATGGGTTGCTCTGACCCACAACTGGTTCTCATAAAACTAACCTATTTTGTTGTTGAGGTGATTACTTAATTTTAGTTGATTTGGTTGTCATGTACCACACAGCTATATTAAACAGGTTCATTAGCCAGGTTAATTTTAATGCTGTAAATAATTTTTAATGTGAAACTCAATATTTAAGTCACATATATAAAATAAATATCCACGAATTACCTTACTTCAGTAATTTCAATATGATCTATGTACCTTGTTCTATTGCTCCCTTGATTTTTATTTCATTTTTATATTAGGGAGGCAGAGGTGCACTGTATGCACCCCAGGAAAATGGTATTCCAAAAAAATCATCGAAAACCTAAAATCTCACAAAATCAATTTAAAATCTCCCAGCCTGGGATTTAAACCTAAGTTTAAAATATACACTAACCACTATTTGGCTAAAACTTTTATACACTAGACTAACCCATTTTAATCTCCGGAATAGCGAAGCGAACCATTAAAAATAATCCTTTTAATCGGTAACAGTCTGGTCGGTACTGTAAAAAATATATTAAATAAAAACCATAAAGATAGATCTTATTTAATTTGTTTCGTAAGTGACACTTATGACGTCGTAAATTGTTTGATTCATATCTCAATTTTATTTTCCGGCACGTGCGCTTTTTCGCGGATATTACAGGAATGAAAGGAAATTATTGTCGCCATTGTGTTTCCATGTGTCTAATATATGTAAAAAAAAAATAAACTTTCACTTCGCTTTGAATTCTGTTGAGGTTATGTGATCTGGGTAACACTTATAAAATTATGTTGTACCTAAAGAAGCTTAAATAATGGTTAAAAAAATTACAAATAATATTCCATAATAAATAATAATATAGATTAAACACGTGTTTAATCTTTTAGTGGGTTGGTTATCTTATCTAATAATAAAATATATAAAAATGCTTATTTTGACCAATATCAGTCAATTGTCAGTGTTATTCTCAACTAAGGCTATTATTGCTTCACCTGAACATATTACTTAATAACCTTATAACGTATGTTATTGAACATCAGCTAATAGTTCTAAAGCTTTTGTTAATTTCTCCAAGACTTGTTCTTGACAGATTACTTCCTTTGTGTTAGCGATTAATCTTCGAACTAAAGAATCGACTAGTTATTATATGGAACGGGGATGTGTGAGTGGGATGCAAGGTTATGCAATCTTAAATGTGAATGAAATAGCAATATGGCTTTTAAATCTTGCTTACAAGCCGCTTATTAGATATCGTATACATTTCTATATTTCTTCTTTCTTCTTCTAACATCTAAGTAGTTAAGGTTTTATATTATCATAATAATTTATTAGACAATTGTATTATTTTTTTTACTTAAACGAATTATTTAATTAGATTATTCACACACCTAAAAGACAGTCAAATTGAAAGCAAATCAAATCAAAACAGTCTCGCTATTTTCATGCACTATTTTTATTTAGTAGAAGAATCAACCCAATCAGAAAATTATACAATAAACTCACTATAAATAATAGAACTGGTTATAAAGGCATTACCGTTATTATTTTTATGCTTGTCAAATGGCGGGGCAAAGTTTGTTTTCTTACATCACTAAACAATTCAAAGATCGATCCATTGTAATATTGTCTCTTTCGCTCTTATCCAGACGAGTATACCTTACATGCTCACGCGCATCCCTCGATCTCTTAAGTATTAAATTAATATCAATTGCTACTATTTTAAAGTTCGAATTCGAATGCAAGTTTGAGTTTTGGAGATTTAGTGTTATTTATGTGCGTCGTGACTGTACCTGGTATATTTCAGCGTTGAAAGGAGATAGGCGATAGCCGTTTGTTTCTATATTATTCGACTTTGAACTTTATTTGGATGTGATTAAGTACATATTTGTAATAAGTGTGAAGAGAGCCTGCGGCGGATGGCATTGCATAGGATGTATTGTGAAACGCCTAGGATACTTGTTATCTATATCTAACAATATACATAAATAAGTTTCATTTGTATTCACCTATATTATCAGATAATCTAGTTATAGTTAAATGGACTAGATAAGGCTTAAGACATGTCGATTACTGTCGAATTAAATACCTACGTTTTGTGTTTGTATCAAACAATCTTAGTTAATATTCATTGTCTTATATAAATTACTACATTGAAATTTATTTTCAATTATATTTGTAAAACATGTTATAAATTATGATTAATTTCACATTTTCTTATAAGTATATTTATATGGATTCTTGTTTTCTGGGCTACTTATTTCTATGAATATACAATATCTATTGAACAAAAAGGTATCGTAAAATAGTGTCTAAATATCAAACCCATGAATTATCTCTCTGGAGGCTGTAGAACCTACGGACGGTCTATTGACCTTTGCACTAGAAAGGTCGATAGTAACATTCTTGCACTCCAGTCAATCTAGGCCATTCGCTTGCCTGGATCGTGCCGGCATTATTCAAAATACTAAATAAAATAATGTACCAATAATCCAGGTTTGAATCTGATGAGTTATATTTCATCTTTCTAAAAAAGTAACTAATATATCATAAGAATACACTAGTACATATAGTCTTTAACATAGTAATAAAAGGTTATTTCGTTTGTAGGATACAAAAGCAAGCTAAACTGATGCACAGATATGTGAAGTATTTTTTTTTTGTCTGGATTCAGACCTAACTAATCCTACTGAATACACCAGATATGCTTTTATAAAACATTGTATCATACCTATTTCTGAATATATAAACGATAAGAATTATAATTTTAATCTCCAACGCAGACATAAATCTGACTCAATTCTAATATTTTATAACGACACTTTAAACTGAATTGAAAAGAGTTCGTGTTATGGTTAAATCTTTCCACACGTCATTTGACACGGAAGGCAGATGGTGGCCGATGTTAAATTAGATGTAAAATTTACTTTTTTTTGTTTTATAAAGGACAAACCTTGTGAACAGCTATGTCTACTTTATAATTAAATTTTGGAATATTGATATCTTACATTACAATCTCTGATTAGTATCCCAACAGATACAGCTTTTTTGTGGCTACGAAAAAGCCGTTTCTGGTATGTTGTTTTGGCGGGGCATTACACCTTGTATTTGTCAGGGAAGACCATGCTTGTTTAGACTCAATAGCCCGTTATATCACAGCTATTCCAGAAACCGGAACAGCAATAAAAGCTCTGTCTGGCAGCATGCGGATAGAGGAAATACCCTTCTCTTGTTGTGAGCTATTTCGCAGGTACCTTCAGTACTGCTTCTAGTTTTGAAGCACTATTTGACTTTCATAATATTGACTGTTAGCTGACTTTTCCTGTAACGTTTTAATTTAATGCAAAAATATGGGGTGAGTTTATCTTAAGGACGAAAACCTATTAGAAATATTCTGAGGTAATGTATCAAGATGAAATAGGGGTGTCGCGGGAGAATTATTGCAGCCCCCGTTACAGATGGCTTTGCTTTGAATTATAATGTATATATTATGAAAATATATTAGCTTACATTAATTTTTTTTAAAACATTACACCGATAAGTCTAAGAATATATATTTTTTATATATATAATATAATAATAGCTTATGTAATAATGTATATATTTTTTAAACGTTATTGTGTTCCGTCTACCGAATGATTTACTGTAGAAGCTTAATAACTGTTCCGTTAAAAGTGTTCGTAACAAAAGCTGTTCCCTTTGTTTAGAGGACAGCTCTAAAAGCTCTAAAAGAGAGCAACCTGACCTGCTATTTAATAGTTAATACTTTTTTAACTGCGTACAATAAATAATTATTCATTTTATATTACACACATTTTATCTTTGTGTTTCGTGGAAGCGTTTCCTGCTTTATATTTTTCGTATTCATATTTGTGGAGAAATGTGTCATACCGCACAGAGCAAGTCATGTAAAGCAATTGTAATCCTATTATATGCGGTTTTCCTTGTCCCATTTCATATCTTCAGGTCGTTCAACTCAGCTAGGATTTGCATACTGAACCCTCAGGTCGGGTTCCGCTTTAAATTCAAAAACTGTGGGAGGCATCTTTTTCATATTTTTTTTTATATGAATATAACTTATATGGGATAATTCAACATATTCTATAAATTATAAATGTAGACTAGATAGAAGATAGGTAGGGTTTATTATAGAAAATCATCTGTATCATTAAAAGCTTTACAAAATCTAGATTATTTATAACTACTACATATTTTATTATACCACTATAAACTTTAGATAATCTAGATTCTTTACAAAGTGCTTCAAAAGCTTACTTTCTGCTACAATTCCAAACAATATCAATCTTCATCACCATTCGCCAAACATATTAAGATTTGTCCGAGTCTCAATCCATTACTGCCCGACATGATCCGCAGATAACAAACAGATGAACTTGGATTGTATGTCGATATTTATTAAGTTATTTAACTGCACTGGCCGGGCTATGTCAATAGCGATTTGATTTATGAAGCTATGAATTTGAGGGCTCATGATTCATGGATGTATTAATGTTGAATCCAATTTATTCTCTACGTTCAACTATGATTCAAAAAATGGGTTTGCAGTATATTTATTAAGTTTCTGCAAAAAATCCATGTATATGTATGATTCATTTTGGATTCAGATTCAGTTTGGTAGTGAGGTGTGCTCTTATCGATGGTCGACTGGATTTTAACAGTTTGATTATTTTATATTGTTATTATGTATTAATTTATTTTATAAAATATCTATAATTTATAATCAGCTTTCATTTCATTATCTACCATTTATAATTACATAAATATTGATATTTATGTTGTACAAAATAATGTGATAATTAAAATGATTTCCGGTATGATTAATAAAAATATATTCAAGTTATTATTTCAACCGCCGCAAAAACCACAATGTTTAGAGATTTACTTTATGTATGTCAACGTTTCCTCAACTTGTGTAATAAAAGTACCTAATATTCGACTATAAATATTTTCTTTTTATACATCTTACACGAAATTTCTCTATAACTCAAACTTTAAAAACATAGAATGAAAAATGTACTGATCCGGGCAAGGATTAGAAGCCGCGACCTCTGGGAAACCTACCCGTCGCTCTAACAATTGAGTACCCTATCTCTATCTCTATGGGATTTATAAAATTATCATTTTACATATGATCTTCATCAATAATTCTAACCTGTAATGTTTATAAATTTGTAGTATAGATTTTTAATAAAAAATATACTACAACCGAAATTATTATTTGAATAATATAAACATATGGCCATACGGATAGCCATGTTAATCTTTTTTAATATTCAAATAAATATATAATAAAAAATAAATCAACACGGCAGGGGTTCAAACCGAAGTCCTCTGGGAAACCATACCGTTACACTCTGTCTCGTTATTCAAACATCTAGTGATGTATACTATGTTAACAAATACACTTGGCATCGTTATTTTTTATCAACATTACGTAAATTATTAAGAAATTAAATAATATCTCAAATGTTTTGCTATTGTCAATTACTTGAACCGTGGCTGTCTGGTTTTAATAATCATGTAAATTAATGTAAATATATGAATCATATGCAAAACTTGGAACAGCTGAGCGGTCATTGAACTTGATTAGGAAAGTATTGTCGCCTATTGTTTACAGTAATAACACTATAACGGAAATCATTGAATACCAACATTATTAATAATTTTATTATTCATAACAGTACAATAAATGAACTATACAGTTTAGTGTAAAATAATTGTGGTTTTTTTTTATCAGCGAGACAGAAGTCTCAGAAATCTGTTATCAGTCCCTACTGAGGGTCATTTGTCAAGGTAATAGGTATTAAGTTCAATGTCTTCATTATTGGTGTGAAGATAATGCTTACTATTTTATTTATTGATTATATTTTTAATTTCATGTCCGTGATGCTAAGAATCGCTTTGGAATCGAAGGTCCAAAATTAATAATCGATTCTTATCTATTTTTCTAATACAGATTTAAAATAATTTTTGGTTTGTCAGTGCTGCTAACCAACCCAGTATATTTCTTAATAATTTGAAAATTAAAAGAATGATAAAAAGGGATCCTTTAATTTTTATTCTTTATGTTAATATATTTCAAAATATACATTTTTAGATATTCTGCATATATTAATAATAACAATATTTAGTAGCATTAACTTTTTAAAAATGCAGCCGGGATTTTAAATCAGTACAACATTGCTATAATTATGAGATGATAGTGTTATCACAGTTTGTAGAACGTGACCTCATGATAACCTATCACCGTGAGATACAGCTACTAATGTGAACAAAGGAATTATATACATGTACATATGTGAATACATTTATATTATATAAGAATTTAATTAACAAAGTCACGTATTTAATATCGTTGATATTATGATTCTTATCATATGTTTATTTTGTTATGTTTAGATATTATCTTAATTAAACTCGCTTGCATATGAAATATACTTTCATGAGAGAGAACTTTTATATAATTTTACAATTATCTAGTACTATCCGGATTTTTGAATAAAACCCTTTTGTCAAAGTTAGATGCAAGCGTCATAAAGACATTGAAGTTATGGCTCGGGTTAGCGCACTCAGTGGACTCTTCAACCTTATTTAGAGAACGAAACAACTTTGGATTAAAATTAAAGAAACCATCGGAGCTCTACAAACATCTAAGAGTTACCAAAAGACAAATCATCGGAAAATCTAAAGATGATACTGTAACTTCTCTCCCAAAAGACAAAGTTGCCTCAGAGCTCGAGTCACGACTTCAATTCCATAAAAAAAATATGATAGGTGCTCAAACAAATAAAGTAGGGCTGGGATCAAGTAGGAAGGTTCAAGACATAGACATAACAAAATCTTTTATTCGACAAGACGAAAACGATAATTACCGACTCCACGCGATGAGCCTAGAAATTCAAAACGAATGGGTGACCATAGGAGATTTTTGTATTCCACTAGCTTTGAAGTGGCGCACCTTAATTTATGATTGGTCCCCAGCATTATTAAAATTCTATCTTAATGTATTCCAAATGACTCTCCCAGATCAAAGTAATTTAGTAAGATGGGGCAAAGCCACCGAAAAGTCTTGCAACGTCTGTGGGGAGGCAATAGGAACCGCGAAACACCTATTAGTAGGGTGTAGGGTACTTCTAGATAAAGGTCAATACTCGCGTCGCCACGACAAGGTAATAGAAATCATACGGGAAGCGGTTAGTCTTTCAGTAGCAAGAGCGCGGAAGGGTATAACAACCACCAAACGATCTATAGAATTCGTAAAAGAAGGCTCCTCCAAAAAATCAAAAGCGAAGCCTTATTCAATATTAGGCGCGGCTCCTGATTGGATTCTCATGATGGACACGTATGAAAAGCATTACAAAATCCCTGGGGATGTTGGTGTTTCGTCATCCAGACCGGACTTATTCCTGTATTCGAAACATCTGGGGCGCGTGATACTTGTGGAGCTTACTGTTCCTTGGGAAACAAACATCCCAAGGGATCACACATTCAACCTCAATAAGTATTACCAACTAACCAACGAACTGATCAGGAATAAATTTAAAGTTAGTTTGTACGCGGTAGAAGTGGGAGCGAGAGGTATAACAGCAAAATCTCTCTATAGCCTACTTAAAGATCTTGGCCTTTCTAGAACAAGCATCGGTTCATTTCTAGAACGTACTTCAAAGGCGGCATTAGTAGGCTCTTTCCAAATTTGGTTAGGTAGGGAGAGGAGTGTGGAGGGTGAAGGTAAGCGTTTTTGCGCATAGTAAAGGGGCCCTTAAACCTACTCCTGGGTCGTAAGTCCCAGGCACTACTTGCACTCCTCTCCTTGCAACGCGATGGGCCCGGCACCCGCACGGTGAATCCATGGATTGCTAAGAAGCTTCGTCTCTGTCAATGAAAACTAAATGTATCCAGACCTCTCTCTCATAAGAACCAAAAAGTAAAAAACGGCCAACAGATGTTTAACATATTTCATGTATAACAATAAAAGCTAATATTCCCTGAAATATAAGTGTTATGTACATTTCATATATCTAATAATTTAAACATCGTCTGAAACAGAAATTCCTTTTGAAGTAAAAGATACTTAATAAAATAATATTATGTAAACACAAAGCTCGTGGTTCAGAGGAAAAATTAACTTTAACAGTGCGTAAAGAAAATCATGTTAGGTTTTTATATTCCATGGAAACGAAAGATAGTAAATAATACTTCCTCAGACCCAATGGAGCATACGTAAGTATAGGAGGAATTTTATTACGCTTTTATGGGTCCGTAAAACGTTATATAAACTCTCAGTAGTCGGTCGCGAATATAAATTGAAGAGAAGTGTATCGGTGTTCCGGATATTCGTTGCCTTGGGATTAAAAATGTTGATATTTGCTTAATGGAAGTATTTTAATTATTAACCGACATAAAGTAAATTTTCTGTTTTTGTATTTACTTTCAAATAACAACTGGCTCTCTGTATTTGTTTCAATTTTATTCTCTTGAGGATGCGCATTCAAATGTAGAAAATACGTTCTGCGATAAATCTAGAATACCATAGTATTAACTCACACCCGTTTTAAAATGGTTGATCTTATTCAATGATTCATCTAAGCAATCGACTGAAAACCTTAGCAAAACAAAATAATCTATATCATACAAAGTTTATTTATATGACAACGACAGTTAAAGGACTATTTGGTCCAAGCAACATTTTTTAGCGATATGCAGTTATATATATATTCGGAATCAGCGATTTTTTGTGATTCCAAATATGTATATAACTATTTCGCTAACAAGTGCCGCTTAGACCAAATAGATCCCGAACCGTCGACAAACAATTTTAATAATTCTCCTGACAAATACGATAAATCGTTAGATTTAACAATTGAATCTAAGTAAAGATATTAAAAACGTAATTTTTTTGTCTGTAAACAAAATGCAAATTCAATAATTACTAATAGCAAATAACAACAAAAAAAATACCATTCAACATAGATATTAACGTATTAGCGAGGCTTGAATGTTTTTGTTTGAACACAAAGTTTTCGTATCCCATATAGGGTCCAGTGTCAAATATTCGTGAAAAGGGTTACCTATTCCATCTGTCTGCACATGAGGGATGTTTTCGCAAGACCTGAACCCTGTTGCTATACCTACTATGTACGTAGATAACAAGAGTCGGTATATTGTACCCACTGTCTTACAAAATATAAAAAATAGCTTTGTCTTTACATTAAATAAAATTCTTTTCGTGTTGCATTTACAGACCTAAAATTTACTAAAATATTTTTAAGATTTTCTGTCCTTCCATAACTCAAACCGATTTTGATTATAATTGGTATAGTCTAATTAATACACATATATTACAATTATAAAACGTCATACTCAAGATGCACGTTGCCAAAGCATGA
Organism: Napeogenes inachia; assembly: GCA_959347355.1. Lineage (NCBI taxonomy): Eukaryota > Metazoa > Arthropoda > Insecta > Lepidoptera > Nymphalidae > Napeogenes > Napeogenes inachia. The sequence goes on along the minus strand of OY365793.1, from coordinate 15,606,936 downwards.
AAGACGAACTGACCAAAAACTCCATGGATAACAAGACTTTATTAAGAACGTATGATGCACATTATAGTTTAAATAATATTGATAAACAATATTATATTAATGCCCGTGAAAAGTATTAAAATACGCCCTTGTGAGCTAACCGTCAAAGATTCAATTATGTATAAAGTAATTAATTGTCTTGTCTGTTAATCTTTTAATTACTTTCTTTGTCGCTAAAATTAAATAATAATGTGTTTTTTTTCTGTTTCAGGTACGTACTTCTTTAGTTACATCGTAAAATCATCTTAAGTGAGTACTTAGACACTGTGACCTTAGAGCGCTTTGAACTTTTATCGTTGATTTTGAGGGTCTTCGAAACTCTCTTGTATATTTGAAATTTGTATTTATTTGCCCTTATAGTAAGTATTAATTTAAGCTTTGGTTATATTTAGATTAACCTGAAGTATTCTTATAAGAATCTTTCTTCTCAAAAATATCTAGATCGCAGACACTTGACTTTCTTGGTATTATTTTTCCATGTGCTAATTTTGACAATCGAGGAGGAGACATTGAAACCTCATTGCTAATGTTAATGAGATCAATAAACTTTTTATAGTGATAATTCTATATATATGGATGAACTCCTGTATATCTAAATTGCGTTAGCTAAATATTAAAATAATAGTTCCAAAAATTATCAATATACGTAGTAAATCTTCATAGAAATATTTGTAATGAAACTGACAAATTTTTCAAAAAATATCACCAACTTCCTAGCGTGTTGTATTTGAAAAATGAATGTTATTTTCCATTGTGTTTACTTTAACAAATATCTTTCCTCTCGATACTCCACTATCACGATGGCGTCCTATCTCCGAGGACGAAATTCTCGTCTCTCGTATAGAAACTTTTCTTTAACAATATTTTATGGATTCAGCCGTTTAGAACACCAGTGTTTACATGTGTGTGTGCACTTATTTTAATGGCGGTGGAATAACCTTTGAAAATATCAGAAACCCATTCAGAGTCTGAGTATTCATATGAAATTGAAGATGTTTAGTATCATTGTATTAAGACATTAAACAATTTTTAGCGAAATGTACTAGGATGATGATACGATACTTGACACAATAAAATTTCTTACGAAGAAGAAGCGCATAAAGCATGTATTTTATACATCATAAATTGATAAAAAACACACACTACAACGAAAAAAAAAACACACACTACAACGAAAAAAAACACACACTACTTCATTATTTACGTTGGTATTGTCAATACCAAGTATATATTAGTCAGATATCAAATAGTCGCAAAGGGTTAATTGTCGCTTGACGTGATATAATAAAATACAAATAATATATATACATAGTATTGGTCCAAATATAATCATTGCAAATTAAAATTTTAATTTAGCTTAAACAAGATGTTTAAACTAAACTTAAACTAGCTTAAACAAAATGTTTATATGCAAAACAAAATAGCTAAAAATATAATAACTTCTATTAAGAAAATAATATATAATATGCTAGATACGATTACCCTGTTTAGAATAATAAGATTCTATATATCATCATCTAGTCTCACTCTACACCCACGTACATATAAAAGTGGGATGTAAAAATAATATAATATCCTTTGCAGCAATAATATTCAGTAAATTGGCCGGGGAATGTGAAGATCTTTTAAGAGACAAGATTTTCGTAAGTCGTGGGAATAACGGAATTCGCTTTGTGCTCATATTGTATAGGCCTTGGCGATTGCCCGTTGATGTGTTCGCGGAAAGAATTTAGCGTTTTTGAACTGTAATAATATCTGAAAAGTTACAAACTCTAGTTTAGTTAGTTAGTTAGTTATAATAATATTGATTAATTTTTTTTTTTAAAGAAAAAATATGAAAAAATTGTTATTTTTGTGAATTAATCGGTGACGATTATGAAAAAATAAAATAAAATATTATTTATTCTTATGAATTAAGAAGTAAAATTTATAAAATAAATCGCTAATAGGGTGTGACTTGCACCAGCCTTCATTTCATGTTATTATTAAAGTGAACATCGTCGGGTGTCGATATTATATAATTTTGCGGTCGCTCATTGGCTTGCGGTGAAAGGAATATTTGGGAAATAAATTTTTATACTTCAATGTACGTGATGCGGATGCATTTCGTAAATCAGGAGAGTGTAATTATGGAGATAAATGAAGCAGTTTAAGTTTTTCATTGTGTTTTATTTCAGGATTTTTTTTAAATAATTTTTGTTCGTGCATGTTAAGCTTTTGTGGTATTTTAAACATTGGTGGTTTTTTGGTTATATATCAAAAGTCAATCTTGTAACTTTTATGTAGTTTTCAAATACAATTTCAAAATATACAAAAGGCTTTCATATTAATAATCATGGTAACACGCGAACTTATAGTGTGAAGGAAGTCAGACTGAAGCGTGGAAATTGAAATTACTACTGGAAGAGGAAGGGAAGTCTGCAGGAGGATATGAGTTTGTGATAAGTATTGATAAAATAATAGTGTTCGAACATTGTTTTATAATAGGTTGAAGAGGGATGTAAAAGAGGATGTTGCGGATGTTAAGAAGGAAGGAAGTTAGAGGAAATAATAGCTTTATAAGTGATGGTAGAGCGTTTAGTTGTGATCATAATAAAGTCTGTCTGAATGTTCTATTATATAAAGTAAAATTTTCGTTTTTCGTGCTATAGTTTAAAGACATTAGGGTTCATACCTAGAATGAATACATGATTAACAATTAATATTTCCTCTTTAGAATTATCATATAATACATTTTCAAATTAAAATAAATAAATGTATAATTAATAAAATAAATTTAGTAAAAGTTCAAACATACTTATAATAAGCGCTGTTTTAGTTCTTTAACATTATATTATGAAAAGTTTAGAGACTAAAAACATAAGGCGCGTGTATTATGAAATACAATGTATGTATGTTTGCTTATGTTTAGGTTATGTCAATTGTTACTTAACTTTGACACCCGCATTCCTTGGCCGGTTAAACATACAACGGTATATAATGACTGCGTTTTACAAGTTTCTATGTTAATATTTTTAACTAATGTTACCTTATATTTTTATATAAAACTTGAACTGTTTTTTACAATACTAATGGCTATTTCTAACAATTATATAAACTATACAATTAAGATGGACGTATCACAAATTCTTTACCTCAAAGTCCTTCAAAACCCCTTATTTTTTGCTCTCACTTCACACAATGGATCCCTTTTGTACCGTTGTTCGATATTTTACAACTTAGGGATGCCGTTAAAGATATTAGGGATATCGATAATGTTCTATCGATAAAAGGTTATTCCATGCCCTGATCTTTTGCTACGATGTTAAGATAAATCATATTATATTTCTTATGAATAGAAAGGACCGTCAATGTGACCGGTAAGTAATTTTAAAGTTAATATTTGAAATAACTTACATTATTATTATGATGTATTGGAATATTTTGTTTTACTTACTAACCTGGTAGATACTATTTACAAAAATTACTCGAGGTCTAGTTATAAAAGAAAATATTTTGTTTAAAATAAGCATGGTCTTAATACAACGTTACTTAAATATATAAACACAAATAACAAAACTTTTATTAAAACTTATTATTTATAAAAACATCGATATATTTGATTAATTAATAAAACGAATCACAGCTCTACCAATACTTTTAAGCTCTTTGTTCGCTTTGTATTTATAGAGGTTCTTTGACGTATCACTCGTCCCGACAAGTTGAGATGGAAACGACAGGTCCGGACACGATTTTAGGTTAAAATAATATCCGTCTTTGTTTGCAATGTATTGAAATGTATTGAAAATCTTTTTAATCTCTAGCGGCAACTCGTAAGGTAAACTTTGACTTTTATTGATGAACTATCGCGTAGCGCAAGTTTCCTAAACAGAGTCAATAAGTATTCAAGTTTTTTTTTCGCAGCGTCTTTAATGTTGATTTGAAATTCGAAAAAATTACATTCATGTATTCTAAATTTGATATTTATAATCGTTGGCATTAGCCAGTGATTAATCTATATATATAAAAGAAAGTCGTGTTAGTTACAACACTTATAACTCAAGAACGGCTGAACCGATTTAGCTGAAAATTGGAAGGGAGGTAGTTTAGAGCCAGGAGAAGGACATAGGACTTTTTATCCCGTTCGACAGCATTCCCGTGTGACTTGACATGAAACGTCAGTCACTATAAAACGTGGTATAAAAACAAAAAGAATCAGACTTGGAACAACAAAACGCAAATCACAGCTATGTAATTGACGTATAATGACAGCTATGTAATGAAGTATGGATGACAATTAGATATTTGTAAGAAATCAATAATAAAACTATTTCTATTAAATTAATAATTAACAATTATAATGTTATGATAGTGCCAGTATAGTATAGCCTTAAATCTTCAAATTATTGAAGAACCAACGTGTAATATTGCAAAACACTCAGCAATGGCCACCTCAGTTTTAGCGGTATCGAAAATCATCATCTGGGACGAATGCACAATGGCGCATAAACGTGCATTAGAAGCACTTAACTGAACATTAAAAGATTTACGCAATGACCCAAGATGTTTTGGAGGAGCAATGATTTTACTGTCTGGCGATTTCCGCCAAATACTTCCACTAATTCCAAGATCTACGGCTGCCTACGAAATAAACGCTTGCCTCTAATCGTCAAATCTATGGCGCTATGTGAAGAAACTGCAACTGACAACAAACATGAGAGTTACATTGGTTAATGATACATCTGCAGAATATTTTTCGGAGCAATTGCTGACTATCGGTAATGGTCAGGTACCTGTCGATGAATCGAGCGGATTAATATCATTTCCAAATAATTTCTGTAATTTTGTCTCATCAAAAGACGAACTTATCAACAAAGTATTTCCAGAAATTATTTCTAAGTACAAAAATAATGAATGGTTGAGTGAGCGAGCAATTTTAGCGGCTAAGAATAAAGATGTAGATGGCCTAAACTACATAATTCAAAATAAGATCATTGGAACAATGCATTTATTCAAATCTATTGACTGCGTCACAAATGAAGATGAAGCCACCAACTATCCTATTGAATTTTTAAACTCTTTGGACGTGCCTGGCTTACCACCGCACAATTTACGCCTAAAGGTTGGCTCCGTAGTAATCATGCTTCGAAACATAAACAAACCAAAACTGTGCAACGGTACGCCTTTGGTGGTTAGAAAATTGATGAACAATGTAATTTACGCTACGATAATGATAGGAAAATCCAAAGGTGAGGAAGTTCTCATTCCGAGGATACCGATGATCCTAACCGATATGCCGTTTGAATTTAAAAGACTTCAATTTCCGATACGTCCTGCATTTGCCATGATCATCAACAAATCACAAGGCCAATCCTTAAAAGTTTGTGGATTAAATCTAGAACATTCATGTTTTTCCCATGGTCAATTATACGTGGCATGTTCACGGGTCGGAAGACCATCTGCGTTGTTTGTTTTTGCGCCTGATAATAAAACAAAAAATGTCGTGTATCACAAGGTACTTAAATGAAGAGCAACCTATGTACTAAAATACAGAAATAATTATGGATGATTAATGTAGGTATTAAATTTTTTTTGTATTATTTCCAATTAGAAAATAAATCTGCTTATTTATTGCCATTAAGGCGGAACAAAGTTTGCCGGGTCAGCTAGTATATAATAATACAAAATAATTAAGAAATTTATTTAAAACAAACATGTTTGAAATTTTCAATCAGCATGTCTAGCCATGTTAAACTTTTTCAATTTTAAATGAATATATAATTAAAAACTTACAAAAACGGACAGGAGTCGCATCTGCAAACTTAAACGAGACGGAGTCCCATACATCGTAGTGATGAGTAGTTACTGTCAGTTTTAAGAAATTGCCTTCTATATTTACTTAAAATTATGTTTATACAAATATAGAAAAACTCTAAATAAAATCTCTAAATCTATCAAAAATTTCTCTAAATTCAAAAAAGTTGTAAAGTGCAACGAGAAAAATAAAAAAATATATATCAACGTATTTTATTTTTCTTTTAAACTTAAAACTGTTATAAAAATGCATCAAGTTTACGATGATCCTCACGTAGTTATTCTCAAGTCGATCAACTAACTTCATGTGATCCTTTACTTCTGTTATCTGGTCTCCTGTGGGGCGATGCATATTGTGGTGTACTGTGTACTGCGATTAGTTTATCTTCATACATTAATAATACTTTATATTGAACTTCCTTCTTCTATCTATATATTTTTTTAATTTATTTATTTTATGCTCTTAGCGCTGTATTATCTTTTTTTTACAAATTGAGTGTGTTTTTTATATATAAGAATTTATATAAGTTTACATTCACGTTACAAGATTGAAATCCGATTGGTTCAAAAATGTAGCCAAAACTATAGTATAAAATAATAGATAACAAGGACATTACAGTTACAAATGGTACTTAGGGTTGTATTTTAATCGTAGCCACGATTAAATTGTTACGTTAGCATCGATCGATGTTATTATGTGATGTTATCAATAATGTATTGCTGACATCGACTAATGACTACAGTAGTGGGTACCAAAGTATATCATTAAAACATATCTACTAAAAGCAAATGATATATATATCTTTATAATTATATCTTATATATCAGATATTCTCTATTTAGAAATTAGGGTTTTAATTTTTTTTAAATGATATATACCATACTTATTTCTGAAGTAGGTTTTAAATTTATGACCAAAAATAGAATTAACACAATCACTACGAAACCTGATAAATAATAAAAGTTTTAAAAGTAAATAATGTTGTATAAAAATAGAAGTATCAAAATTGTTAGTTGTGTTACACCAAGGGAATGCACAGCGGTAGCAGAAGTTGCTGGCGACTGATTATTCAGTTGCAGTTTTACGATCGCCAAGTGGATTTGTTTAAATAAACAAGTCTCGTAATATTTTGCATACTTTAGTGGAAAACGTTAATAGTATAAAATGTAGGTTTACATATGCCATTATTATGAATACATTATAATTACATAATACGTAATTACGCACTAGATTCTGTTTATGTAGCCGCAATCGGTCAAGATTTGGTAATTTTTAATGTATTCTATGTTTTAACACCTGTAACTGTGAAGCATACACCTGTAAAGTAGAGAATCAGCGTTTTATTTTTTGTTGTGATTCACAATTTTTAAATAAATGCTTAAGAATAATTCACCGACATGGATAAGACTCGAACTTGCGACCACTAGCAAACCTTTCCTTCGCTCTATTTATTAAGCCACATTATAAACCTAGATGAATCTAGCATTCTCTTAATAATTCTTATCAGGACGCCGGGCGACACCTATGAGGCTAGACATGCTTTTAAAAAATTTCAAACATTATTCACAAACATCTAGATCTTAAATATATCTTTCTTTCAATATAAAAATTAAAACCATGTAAATCCACAATAATGTATGCCGATGATGTAAAAAAATGATTAATATCTGTATAGTAGTTTGGTTTGAATTGATTACAATCAATCAAATCAACTCTCTTATCAGTAATAGAAGTGATGAAAAAAAGCTTTCATGTAATCTTTTGGTTGAGAACTTTTTTAGAACCGAGCCATAATTTTGAAGCTACATAACTGTGTTCTTTAAAACAGAAAACATTTTATTAAAACATTATAACGGTTACGGAGATTGCGCCTCAACTCATCAGAAAGTCATCTGTTCGCGGAAATAGTTGCCTGTTTGTGTGAAGTGTGCCTAATTTTATACGTTCACTGTTATAATGGGAGATGGTTACTTAATAAGTATTTATACTTTGTTGCGGTTATTTGATATTTTAGAATTAAATAATTTTTGACAATTTATTACTTATACATCAGCTCTAGCTCTTTCATCTACCCGTTGCTGCTGCTGTATTTAAGTAGCATATTAACCTGGCTGCTTATAAAATTAATATTATCACTGTAAGATTTTCACAACCAGAGTTAGAAACTATATTTTAAAGTCATTTGGAAGCAATAGTGTCGTTCCCTGTTGTAGTCTACACTGATGTAGTCGCGGACAAGCTAGTAGATAATAAGAATGATAAATATTATCGTAGTTCGTACTTTGTAGGCACATCCGTTCTGTTAATGGTCATCAATAAGGTCATTGACCATCGGTTAAATCGGCAATAGTTTTAAATCATTACTCATAGGGACACTTCTGACCCTTAGTAAAACAGGCACGTACTTTTAAACTTTGATCGGTTTATTGAACTTATTATTTCCGTAGATTTAGGACTGATGAGTTTTATACATTCTTTTGGTTTCTTAATTAATTAATTCAAAGTAATTAGTATTAAAAATACTACCATTTTTAATACTAATTACTTTGAATTTATTGGTTTTGAGTCCGCATTTTTACATGACTTTTGACTTGCACACAACTCTACATATAGAACAATTATGAACTATATATGAACTGACTATAATCGGTCAAGACTTTCAGATCGAAGATACGTAATATTAGAAACAGACCCCACCTTAGATAAACGATATATGTATATTATATAATTTATTTAAATATCGTATATTTATTTAATAAACGTTTGTAAGACAGGGCACTAAAAAAAGACAACATAAGTTTCTGAAAATGTGCATTCAGCAAGAAAATTGTTTTGTAAATACAAAAATGAATAAATGAATATCAGGCGCCTGGTTGAGGTTTCATCGCGTGACTAACACCGGATTTAACAGACAGATACTTATATCAAATGTTTGTTTGATAAATATTGAAATTACGTAATTGTATTTTTTTATGTCCGCCACCGCAATCGGTAGTGGATATTTTGTTTTTATTATTAATGCTTATTGTCTGACTTCTTTTAATGAAATAATCGTATTATAGAGATATTCAACTCAAAATACTCAATTGTACGAATCAGAGATAACTTTCCTCAAGAGTCCTCGGCCTATAGTTTGAAGGCTTCGTATCAAGATGAAACTCATATACAGAGACAGACATATATTTATATGTATTAGCCGAAACATATTTGTTGCTTCATTGCTCTCGCATTTCTGAACATTCTATGGCATAATTTAAAAACAATATTTTCCATTTAAACACAAATATATAAATTATATTATATATGCAGATGATCAGTAACCTTGTCGAAGTCCTCACTATAATTGTATCTTACTTTGTTGCCACAATATAATAACGTTTACTTCAAGCATACCCAAGTGTGAAAACATGTACATGTCTTGTGCGTAGCAATCGTCTTGAAGGATTCGCGACGAACGTGCTGCGACACTCCGCGAATAACAATCCCGTGTGCGTCTCACACGCAATAACCTTAGCTTTGTATTAAAACAAATGATTCACCTTCAAATCTTAGTCTTAGTTTTTTATGTTTGTCATATCGGATAAACGGTCACGACTTGAAGTATTTTAGGGAGTCTACATGAACGTATATCTGAAAAAAAGATGTTTTTATTACTTTTAACCAAATATTTAACATGTATAACAAAAAAACAACAAACAATTTTATTTCTACATAAATGTTTTTTTTTTGCTGCTGATGCTGTATAAACGCACACTGTAAGTCAAACGTCGATATTTCACACGAGAGCGCACTTATTTAAAGGATCAGAGGTGCCGGCGCTTGATTTATTCACGGTACTAGGGATGGTCCTTGAAGAAACACTAGTGATGGACTTACTTCTTAGCCTTGATATATTGATATTTATGTTCTGTTTCTAAAGAAAATTCCGTTTTTGTCGCTTATAAAGTATTCAAAAACTGGATTTATATACTATTCTATAGTTTTATTCTAGTGGTTTTTTAAGTTCTTATTACAATTTTGAAAAGATAATATAAAAAGTTGAAATTTTAGCAGGCAAGTATTCCAATCTAAGGTCCTCGCATCGCGGTCCCAGAAGGATTATTCATATTTTTTTAATAAGCCACTTAAGCTCCAACTACAGAGAACCAATAAATAAAATTCGTGAGTTAGTGCTTTCTGTGTCATCAGGGACTCAATACTTAAAGCCAAGGAACCATTAGAATTAGAAGACAAGGAACATGACTCATTGAGAAACACCTATTCTTCTTTAACGGACAGACTTACTATATTACTTACAGTAATGTTGCAAAACCAAAACATAATCCACTGAATCGAGATCAATATAATGGAGTTATATTTATGTGTACATAATAGCCTTTATTTAGTTTTTTATTTATATATATTTTATTTAACCAAGGAAACCAACAACGTCAATCTACTATAAATAACAAAATGAAATATACTGATATGCCAATAAAGTCGCCAAGACACCAAGAAAGTGAAATATAAAAAATCAGATATCATTTTTTTTAAGTACAAAGAGAAGGAAAGGTATTGTTTCTTAGAAAAATAATCTTCAAACCCTTAAGCAAAGGTAAATATATATATTGCCTAAATTATTATTAAATCGATATAGTTTCAACACTATTTCTTATCTAATAGTGTTGGTGTTCGGGTCAGTAAATGTGTTATGTGTATCTGCTAATGATACTTGGGAGTTAGTACAAAATGGTTTTATTTTAAGGTGTCCATAACAAATGGGTATGTTATATTACAAATAATATTATACGATAATAATATTTTTTCTATTAACAGACAGAAATTTGGATTCGAAACCCGATAGATTTCAGTATGGTTATATAAGTTATTTTTTCTACCGGTCAGAGGTCAGAGTGTGTGTATTGTAAACTTTAAAATAATCTTGAAAGAGAACTTGAAAATGATTATAGTTTATATTTTATTAATTTTATTATAATGTTACATGAATATATTATGTAGCCTCTGTACTTTATAAGCAGACTGAATTTCAGATGCTTCTAAATATTCATATCACATTTAGTTACCCAAACTTTTGTTTGGCATACAAATTAGGCTAACAACAACTACAATGGTCTAGATTTTAGTGTTTACTTTAAGAATCCCTGAACTCCACTCTATGCTCACTATCACTATAGGAACGTATAAAGAATATTAAGTATTCATCATCAGACAATGTCTCCACTCCTTGTAGAAATCCAAATTAGAATTTGTTACTACTTTTATAACTCTAATTACAACCATATCTAAAATCTTAACCACGATAGATGTTTTTTAATTCATACCTGAAATTAAATTAAAAAAAACCGCAAATTGATTCGTGTGTCGTTGGCCTATTATGTCAATCCCGCATGAATAATGGCGGGTATCATGAATATTTTGATGCCGAATATGTAAGTTAAACTTAGAATGTTAACGATTATACGTTGGTTGCGAAATAGTTACTCTTGTGGGATTAAAAGGGTTGAACGAGGTGCCTTAAATTCTCAGTTATATCTACCCATATGTGTCTAGTTAACTATAATTGTAACAAGGTAATGTTAATGAGTGAAAGATACTCTTAATCCAAAAATACAAACAGTTTATACTTACGGAGTCCAGTATCCCTAGTACAAGTTTTTATGTTACGAAAACTATGAGTAAAAATATATGGCTAATTAAAAAATCTGTAAAAATTATATTTATCTTAAGATATTTATTTACATTCTATAAATAGTTCTAAATAATATAATTTTAAACAGATGGTTTTAAAGATGTCCATAGATTTTCATTCATAGAGTGTACAATAATTCTATGTTTTAAATTTACGATTTGGTAAACTGTCAAAATTTTCGTAACGTCTAAACTCATACCTACTAAGGATACTGAGATATTTGTTTCATGAAATCATTAAGACTAATAGTTATATTTACTTAAAATGTAAGTTAAAATAATAACAATAAGTTTTAGATTTTAAATCATGTTATCCAATATAACCAATTTAGGTACAAATGAGCGCACGGGCTGCTTTCCCACTGTCCAGGTTGTAGGCGTGGCGGGTAACGAGCACATCCGCCGTACAATTGATTAATTGCGAACACTTGATAGACTGACGACCTATTTTTATTTGGCGTAAACAATGACAATAATATATGATATATAATCATATTTTGGACTAATCAAGGCTGTGTTTGTTTGTTTCCTTAGGTGTTTGAGTGACTTTTGTTCGCTTCCGTCTCGTTTGATATACACATTTTAACATGCATGCACATTATAGTGTTTATGCATGGAGTGACACATTTTAGAAGTCTCATTATTCTTTAGTTAATAGATTTTTCTCTGACTTGTGCTAACGGCGTCTTAATTGAAAAACCAACCTTTTTATAAAGAAATGAAATCAGCTCACTAGTATCAAGATTATTCGTTTTGCATTTTCAAATTTAGAACTAATTGTTTTGATTTGACAAGACGTTGACCTACTTCAAATAGGTTTGTTTTGCAATTCACTGCAGTATACTGCAGATCTAGAGTCTAAGTGAATTGAAAATGAATAATACATCATCTAATAGCGAGCTTGTTTAATTTAAACTCGGATCCAGGCGCATTTCTTGCTTTGTTATTTATAGTATTATGGATATAACTCATACTTTTAAATATTCTGTGATATAATTCGCAATAAGTTGGAACAAAAGATATTCTGAGAAATAAGATTACTTAAATCTTTTGATTCTGGACAGTAATTGAAAGCTAAATTATGGATCAGATTTATATTAATGTTTTCATATCTTGATATCTATTTTTGGACAATTTTATAAAGACCCTGAATACATTCATTTCAAGTCATTTATAGTATCCAATAGGGATGTGCCAGTTAATCTGATTACGACATACGGGTGCTCGGTCATGACCTTAGCTAAGATACTTACATTCAATTTATCGACTTTAATAATTTACTGCTTTTGTCAACCATTATATAAAATATATCATGTAATATGAAACTAATTATAAACACTTTAAAAGTAAATATTTTGTCGAAAGCAAGAGTATTAAATATACATTTCGTATGTAAATGAATTAATATTAAACGAAACGAACCAATCAAAATGAATGTAAATTTAAAATCATCAGTCATTCGTAATATATGAATGTAATGGAAATTAAATATCACTTTTATGGCATATTCGATGTTACGATAGTCCATTACCATCAATATTTTATGATCTTCATTAAATGTAGGAAGACAAACACCATCGCGAATTGCAGTGAAATATAGAGTGAAGATAACAATGAAATATCCAGATATTATACGCGAGAAAACTATTATAACGCAAGACGAGATTGTTATTTTTAACAAAATTAAGCCTTACTTACTTGAAATAAGAACTACATCGAATGTATTATATTTAACAGTAGGTACGGAGGTCGTATATCAAAACGCCTAGATAGCGCTAGAAACGTACTATGAATTTAACCAACAATGGACTCTACCGTAACGGTTGTTGCTATTGATGCAAATACCATTGCTTGTGAAGCAAGAAAATCTGTATCGGGTCAAGCTTATGTGTCCGCAATGGATGTTAAATCCTGTGATGATGCATTCAGGTTTATCGATGCGGAGGAAAGTGTGGGCGGTGCACACGTTAAACAAATGAACTCCGGTGATGGCGTCGACGAATTGTCGACAAATGCAGGCAAGCCGCATTGTGACTGTACTGTGTGTTAGCTACGAATATATGTCATTGTAGCATTCTAACCAACGCGCTATTCAAGTCCAAACCACAAATGTACAGCGGCATATGGTTCCTGTTATGGTGAGTGGAGAAATTTGATAGATCATGTGGGCAGTGACCTAATTTGTAAATGCGTAGGATGGTAATTTTTCACAATGTGTATTCGAGGTGTTGTTTCCTATTACGTTATTGCAGAGGTGTTAATTGTGGATTGATTAATTGTACTGAATATTTCTAAGGACATATAATTAAATTCTATTTTTCACGGGTAATACGTGATAACAACAGAAAGAAGATGTGAAAGAGTTATAAACTCATAGAACAATTTATCAAAATGTAAGCCAGAATATTATATAAGGGTACTCCATATAACACGATACACCTAAATATTTCTATTGTCCTGTCTACCCTCATCAGAGATCCTGTTACGGGGGTAAAGGGGTCAAATTTGCGTGTCAAATGGCTACTGTCGCGGATAAGCGCTCTTGTTATGCAGGAATTAATTACGCATACAAAGCGGTGCGTTTCAAATGATATGCCAGTTTTGTGGTCAGTCTTTAAGTATGTCCAGTTTCTGTATTTGTGTCAACGCCTATTGTTAAATTGTTTCTGTTTTTGACATTATGTTCGTTAGATTAGTTAATTGTAACTCTTTGATTCCTGGCAACTACATTTTGTATAATTCGGTGTTAACTATGGGGTGGGTCACCCTACCATATGCTACCTTCAAGCTTCTTCAATTCTTTATAGCATTGCAGCGCCGAAATAGTTTTAATTCTAGGACGTATTCAATTAAAATTTGTATGTAAATATTATTTTGCTATTAGTTTGGCATTGTAATATCATTGCTAAGGTAAATTGCATATTTAGCAATGGAGATCCTGTTTAAAAAATAGCGCTCTAGATAGTCTCAGTATTGATTTTAATACTCAGATTATGTATGTTTAGGCCTTCTTAGTAAAACCATGTACAGTGCCAAAAATAGTACCTCATTGTTAAAATTAAGCGCTGAATAATTGTGCTCACAATTTCGTCAACTAATTAGTCAGTCATCTCAGTAAAGTGTTACACCGCTTTATCATATGTTTGTGAATAGTGCTTGATTTAATATCCAGTGAATGATGTAAATGCATGTGTAACGGGAATTTGAAACTGTTTAAAGCAAGTAGAAACATATAAAGGTTGCCTTAAACTTATATCTGTACTATGCTTATTAAGTATTTAAACGAAATTAAGTATTAAGTATTAAATAACTTTATTGTCCATAGTTTATTTTTGAGTAAAAAATTGATTTATTTGGGATATTAAATATAAATTCCCTTGCAATATATTTCTTCATGAAATCGTTAGTGCACTTGGAAAACAATTAAGTCTTCACCTGTCATAATTCCATTAACCAAAATCTATATATGTCCTAGAGGAGACAGTGAATTATTACCTAATAAGGCATACAATTAGAAGCATGAACACAATGTTGCTAATAATGCTGTGGTATCTCGCGAACTGTATTCACTATGGAATCCCCGCCGCGATATTCCTGGCATTTACAATATGGCTGGTACATTATTAGATGCCGATGCATGTGGTTTCGGAGTTTTGTCTAGATTACTGGAATTTGAAAGGTTTGATGTGATACAGTTTGTATGAAGTATTGTTTAATCCACGCTTATTGAGAATAATGACTTATTCATATCTCATACTTATTATCTCAATAAGTATGAGTCATTATCAACATCAAATGCTTGATTGGTTTGATCAGTGTTTAATGATTAAAAATTACATATGTTGGAGAAAAATAAAATAGGTGTGTGTTCATATTTTTGAGTTAGATGAGCAATAAAGGTTATTTATTATATTTGCGTTACTTATATAATTTAAATTAGTATGGAATACGTAATGTGCTTGCCTATGCAACGATCTTTACTTAATTCCTTTAAACCTATATTCCTGTCATTGTCAGTTTTTGTCATGGCATTTTTTTTTTTAACTTTTTTTTTTTATCATGGCATTTTTTTTAAGCCTTTTTTATTGTATTTTCGTCTTTTTTATACCCACCCTATCTTTGTCACAATAGTAGAAGGCAAAATAAACATTCTAATACATAATAGCCTTTTCAGAACAATAATAAATTGACAGCTTATTGTATACATCTCGTACTTTAATATGTCACATACAATTCCCATTGTTTCATTATTCACTGACATTTATGGATGGTAATATATTACTAGTTTGAAAAATTACATTCAAAGAAAATTTAACTTTGACATTCCGATAAAATAAACAAAATGATCCGATATCATAAAATGATAAAAGTCCTGCTCGTGATACCAAAGTAATTTGAATTGAATTTACATATAAAAGAAAATATCGTGCATCTGTTTAAAGAGATATTTAAAATACTGAAATGAAAATTGTCTTTAAAATTTTATGTGACACCAAATTGTAGTGAAACATAAAATTGCACTACGACTCGCCGGAGTGCCGTCGAAACGAATTTTCTACTGTATCTCAAATTCTCCACAACGTATAGACGCAATCGAATTTTCACGCTCAGTAAACTGTTGGTGTAGAGCGACGTTTGGGAGAAGAATATATTTGACAATATTCGCGATTTCAAGTATTGCTACGGCATTACTGATGATAACATATTGAGCTGACTATCTCGTGCTGAACGGGACAGGTAAAAGAATACAGCTAATTTTATTTGGAACTACAATTATACATACATATATAAGGTACTATTAACCACTTAAATCTGTCAGATCATTTATTATACGTTTTTTTTTAAACGACAACTCCCGCATTAGTGATTATTTTATTCCTGTGTCGCGGGGGCTTCACGAACATAATTAATGAACATAAAATACATCCAGACTCGGAAAACAACGAACCCACGACTTTTGGTTTCGAAGTCAGGGTCACTAACCACTACACCAACAGGTCCGCAAACTATTTATTATTAAGGTAATATTTATTTTCTATACATGATTGATTCTTACATAAGATCAATAAACATACACATATTTTAAATAACTAATTCAACACGAATGTAAACACCCTATATGTAATTCACCTCAAGAGATTTATTGAAAACAGTTGTTAGTACAGTCCCCAATCATTTAATTGGCAATCACAAATCTCTGAATAACAATATAGAATATATACATTTGGGGTGATTTTCTTACCTTAATATAGGTATATTTGCATAATCCTGATCGATAGGTACCTGAATAAACTAAATCACTTTCTACTCAATATTGCTACTTGACGTCGATATCACCCTCACTGTAGACTCAGCAGTCACTGTTTACTCTGTCTTGGTCTCCTTCTTTATATTCATGAAGACATCGTAAAAATATAATGAGTTCGTTAAATTAAAATAACTTTGTCTATATGGATAGTGTTTGATTTTGTGAAAGCTTATTATAATACGAAATTGTTACATATTTAGGTTTCCCATCGTTGGTTTTTGTTTACGTACGTGGTTTAATTAAATTATTGAAGTGTAAACCTATCGAATAATGTTTTGATTAATGGTTCATTGTGCAAAGTTTACTATATTACTCTGCAATTATTATTACTATTATTATTGCTCGGGTTTGATTCCCGGCAGGCACAGGCATTTATGTGATGAGCATAGTCTCTATTTTTGGGTTTGGTCGTTTATTAAATATATTCTCAGTATTTATATGTGTATTTCTATGTAAATGTATCTAACACCCTTAATACAAGCAAATAATTTGCTTACTTAGTATTTAGACCAATGCGTGTAATTTGTCCTGATATTATTATAATTATTCTGATTTGCTATTAGGGTACTAAAACATAGATGAAGTTTATCAAATCAAATGACAAAAGTTATTTAAAAAGAAAATCCATCAATTTACAGTTAGGAATAGACAATATCACCCTAGTCTACGCATGCGTTGAATTATTTATTACTTACCGTAATGTCACTTCAATTTACTCAATGAAATAGGCAGGGGATGCTAGGTAGGGTAATTTAAAAGATAATAATTTACCAAGAATAACATTTGTATGGATAATTCCTGATGACTTTTGGGGTTTTTGTTTTGTTTTGTAAGTCATGCTTCGTTAAATATGTATGTGTTCTGTTTCTAATAGTGGTGGAGAAACTTTGAAATTAATTGTATTTTGACCTAGACTAACTGTAATATGAATACATTAATAGTTTTATTACATAGAACCCAATAAATAAATATTATTATACAATAAGATTCATTAATGATTAATATTAAAATTATTATCGTTATTTATGAACGGAATTATGTATAAGTTTTTCATATTTTAATACATGTGTACCTGCTGCCGTTCCTATTTGTATTCACAATTTGAGTTGATTGAAAGAAGATAAATATTTGATCAGGACTCGTACACTTCAGCGATTTTCATAATCATTCCTAAATTGTTTACTCTGAATAAATAGTTGAAGTTATAAACGACATTGGCTGCTGCGAGAATATAATTTTTTCGTTACGTCTATCAAAAAGGTTGAAGAGCTCTGCTTTTAGTAATTTTGATTTTGCGGATAACAACAGTTCCACCCTCTCACAGAAGATGGATAATATCCGTCCCTTCCTCTCCGGGTGTTCTAGTCTCCAGCTTCTCTCCTCATTCTTCAAGGGTGGTAACATCTTTGCATTTTTCTACATTTGTGGACTTCCATGGGGCGACTACATCACTTACCTTTAGGTTGACCATCTGTTCTATTACCAAAATTTCCAAAGTAAGTAGTGGTAATGGGTTGTATGATATCTCATATAGTAATACCCCATTAAAATTTTGTGTCCGCATATTCTTTTTTCTTCTCATTTCCTTGTTTAAAATTTATCAGAGATTCATGCTTTTGAAACGAATAGCCATATATTAACTTGTTATGAATACTAGTGGTATAAAGCATTTAAATATGTTTTATAAAAGTGTATCCCTAATTGCCAGATCATTTGTATTTTGTTAGAATGCTCCTCATAATCCGCACATACGTTTTATTGCGGGATCCAGTACAGGCAACACGAATACATTTTCAGATTACGTCATTAAATATTTAAAATTCTCGCTCGGGCCTGCGTTTGTATGTTTTTAAGGTTTTCTGGTTGAGTTTTATGAGATTAGGAATTCACGACCAAAAATCTCACACTTTTGAATATTTGATGTGTACATAATAGGTACAGTCTTTTCTGTTTTTATGGTAGAAAATAAAATCTGTATAATTAATAATTCGGTTACACATAAAACAAAAATAAATAACAATGGAAAATCATAAACAAGGGTTTCGATCTTGCGACCTATGGGAAACCATTCCGTCGCTTTGCCAATTGAGCTACCGTATCTAAGAGAATAATCAGGACGTTTCTATGAACTTTGTTTCTATAATTATTTCAATTGTAGAAGTAATTGAACTAATTATATATGATTTGAATATGACTTGCTTAAATATGTTGTTTATTTTATCAAACAATGTTATTTAAATTTATTTCAATTTGCCCAGTATTTTATATGAGGTAAACTGATATTTTTAACCAAAATTCTGATAGTGATCATTAATCTGTTCGTAGTCGTCAATCATTTTAAAAGTATGAAATATAAAACTTGGTAACAATTTATTTAGTATCTGGATTTTAAAATAGGATACAATACTTTTTATACCATCACGGTCAATAATGCTATAATCAATATAAAACCTATCGGATATATGACAGTCGCCAGACTTAGCAGTCCCATTTCTTGTATCTGAATTGACGTGTCTTGGTTCTGGAACAAGATAAGAAAAGATACTGGGAATGATTAGAGTATCATTTTATGTTAAGCTTCGAACCCTTCCCGAATTATGTAAGAACGGCGTCCAGCAGTGGGGTGAATTTTCTATTGGCTAGTTTCTTTTATACATTGTAGTTAAATAATTATCTCTATAATGGAGTACAATAGTAATTTATGGCTAAGGTTTTCTTTGCACATTATGCTCTAACATTTTCTGCTCAAGTTGTTTTCATGACAGGTAATAAAGAAACAAAAGAGTTTTCATTTAATTCTAAAGAAATGTTTTATTCAAAGGTCTGTTGTAGATATTTAAAAATTCACAGCCTCCAGCCTAGTAAAACCAATCTGATGTTTGTGAAACTTAAAGGAATTAACATATTATTAAATCCTTTGAATTTAATTTATAAACCTATTCATTAAATAATCTGAAACGTAAGAAATTTTATGTACGAGTTAAATACTTTAAAAGATTATTTAAATTATCTTATTTATTCTGTACGTTTGAATAGTTTTTGTACTCTTTTTTCTGGTTTAAAGTAATTTTGCTCATACAGTGCTTAATTAACTAGCGCTGGAGCCGTGTTACTGCAACTGTGTTGATATTTCGCCTCAGAAATGAAAATGAGTCGAAAATTCGGAGTATATTCGTAAAACTAAAAGATTTCTTTATTTTCTGGTGAAATTTACGCTCTTATATTTAGATTAGTTCTAAATTATGTAGATATTTTGTAGGGTTTATACGTTTATTCATTATACATTTTATAATAAAGATTATATTCCAAAGATATATATTTTTTATTAGAAATAGAACGACTGCAATTTAAAATCACATAACTATTTATGAATCTTGTTAAAGCAAATTAAATTGCAAAGAAAGGACGGCTGTTTCAGTTGTCTTCATCCGTTACAAGGCTAGGTCATGTTACAGTTACGTAACATGTAAGGTGACCATGTTTTATTATTTTTAGGATTTTGCCCATTTAATTTCGAAATTATGAATAAAATTTATAGAATTAAATAGTTATTGTTTAATTCAACTTAATTTATAGATAAAGTTAGCTTTATTCATTATTTGTTCGACTCGACTCAAAAATATATATATTTTCATTTATAATCCACATGTCAGTTAATATTGTCTTATTATTAATTTAATTCCAAACTATACTCAATTAAGTATACAATGCATCCAACAAATATTATATTTCTGTAATTATTATGTTTTTTTAAAAGTACATACATTATTGTTTGTATGTTTTGTAAATGTATACTTACAAAAAAAGCTTTTTATTTGATTTGATAGTTCCATTGGTGGTGTATCGTGGTCACCCTACATACTGCATTGTCCTTCAGCGGAACGCTAACGGTGAACAGTAACCTTATGTCTGAACTTTTATTACAAAGTCTTAGGGATTTATGTTATATCTCCGTGGTATTCAATGTATTCAACGTACAAGTAATATTCATACCGCTACTCTAACCATATTGCCTGCTTCAGTTAATAATTATAGTGGAATTTTCTTCATTTTTATATTTTCTCGAGAGGAAAATAATGATATACATATTTGTAAACAGAATTATACACTTCACTTTTTATGTTATTATTTTTAATTTGATGTTATTATGTTCTTTTAAATGATATGTTTTCTTTATCGAATGCTCAAAGACTACAAAACAATTTAAATTGAAAAGCTTAATTAAATTTTAATTATTACAGTGTTTTAATATTAAATGTATTAGAAAATGTATACTATATGTCTGTATATATGACCTAATCGTAAGTATCTAAATTCGTGTACTTTGTAAGTTCACCCGGACATTCCGGTCCCCGCTGCGCCACACCCTTGACCTTCAAGGTCTATTTACCTCGGCTTTTATTTAATATACTTGAGTGGTATCTCTTATATTGATAGAATAGTTGTTTTTAGATGCTCCCGAAATTTCCAATACTACTAACGCCATCTGGTGATGCATATAAAAAATATGATATTTAGTTATAATCATATAATCATTATAACAACTCTTCTATTGTATTGAAAATACAAGCATTTAATCTTTTATTATACTAGAACTGTTCTCATATTCAAAAGCTCTTATAAATAATTGTGTGAGTAGATAATCTATTTGTTTAACTCGCTTTTAGCGAAATATAGGATTAGTTACAATACAATAAAATAATGGCCACAGAACTACTTTTAATTGTGTTATATTATTCAATGATCAATATTTCCGTTATAGTAATAACATAACTTAAATTTGCCTATATAAAGTATACATATCTTAGACTACTTATATAAAATATAAGAATACAAGTAGGTACTTAAATCTGTGGAAGACTAGCGGCTAAGTGAATCCGGCCATTTGGCCTCCTGCGGGGGCCATCGTTCCAGAAGGAAATTGTCATGTACATAGACCTGGAAGCAACATACAAATTATAAATTGAAATACTATTCAACAAGAATTTAATTTCAGACATGGATATTTAAAATGGAGATTTATAATCTATACATATAATAAAATTGTCACTTATCGGTTTCTGTACTTAGAATATTTAAAAAAAATATATAATAGGGGGCCTTTATATCAGCAAGAGAACTCAAAACAATGGTTTTTCATTTTGTCTGTTTGTCTGTACGTCTGTATACCTGAATGTCTGTATGTTTGTTCACGCTAATCTCAGAAACGGCTTAACCAATTTGGATGAAGTTTACCTAATACGAGTAGGTACCATGCAAATCTTCTTTTATACATGTAACAAATCTGTAGAGGAGTAGTCTCTGTAAATTGAAAATATAAAAATAATATATAACCAGGATGTGAAACGGGTTATTAACACGGTCTTTTTCTAAAATTTTTCATTTTTTTTTCTGTTTATCTATTAAAAATTAAATACTTACTCTGTTAAAAATGATCTGTAATTAAATACAAAAAAAGATAAAAATAAACTAAAAAATACTCCTACACGCAAAAACTAATTGACGGAGTTTGATGAAACCTTGAAGGTTTATAGTTTATACATGGGTATGTACAAAGGGTACATTTTAATGAAATCGAAATCTACGCGAACGAAGTCGCAGGCACAGCTAGTACATAATAAATTGCTGTCCTTGATGACTCATCCTTGATATTGATTCCGTTAATTACTGTCCGTTTATTCCGTTAATAACTTTATTATGTTTCACACTACTATATTTCAATAATACACCATAAAAAAAAATCTTTTACCTTATTTTGTAAATAGGTACATAAGTTTTTAGGTATTCTTTCAAGTTATACACTGGGATATATTAAATAATAGGAAGAACCGAAGGATTCGCAATCCAGAATAAATTGCACCTATTAAATGAATTCAGCCCATGCCGTGACAGACTCACCCTTGAACTTTATTGATTTAGTCGACGTCCACTTTATTGCTTTTCCCATGAAAATGAGGTTTCTTTTTAATGTTATATATTTTATACTTGTTTCCATTGTACGATCAGATATAGAGACGTATAGTGCAAAAATTGGACAAAGACCTGTTTAGTTACGAGAGGTTATGGAGTTTGCCATGTCGCGACATTCCAGACTGGTGGACTACTATTCACATATTATTTTTTAAGATGTTTTCATGAAGACTGAGTAATAAAGGCTGAATCCTAAAAATATTAACATAAACTGAACAAGTAATTAATCAGTTAAACCTCTTTACAAAGACCTTTACTGAAAATTCAGTCAGTTCTTTAATTTCGACGATGAATTGTATTATATTCTCTAAAAGACAAAAGGTTCTCAATCTTTACTAGTTTCAAACAAACCTTCGATCAAATAGCGGAAAGAGCATGGGATCCGCAATCTAGTCTAAATTACCTCGGTTAAGTGAATCGCTGCAGCCGCCATGCGGTACACTTAGCATCCTTGAACTTTATTGATAGTCCATTTTATTGTTTTTCCTTTAGGAATAAGCTCCCTTTGTTCTTGTTTATAGATTTGTCGCTAAGACATTAATGCCGTATTGTATCGTATTATTTTGAATTTACTTGATGTTTCATGTAGTTTTTAATATAAGTTTTTAGTATACAAATTTGTTTAAAAATGCATATGACCGTTTACACCAGGAAAACCATGAATTTTATCTAAATATTTATCTTTTCAACAGCAAATTACAAATTTGATGCTGTAATTAAGTATCTCAAAGGAGTTTTGCTTAAGTAATTACAGGTTGCATTTCTCTTGGATTTTAAATCGAAAACAGACAACAGACAATAAAGACAAAGTGGTAGCTTTATTCTGATACAATATTAAGTAATAAAGTTCCTTACTTGTAAACTAACTTACGTGCAAGTAATATACATTCTACTTTGTCCATATTATTTCTAGGATTTTCAGCTTGAGCTCTTAGCTGTCATGGGTAAACTATGTGGTCATTTTGCGAGTTTATTAGAATACCTGTTATCGTATGCAAATTAATTTTGTTTAAACTAATTTTTTACATAAGATCATTTAGTTTTGTAATAACTATAAAACTCATTCTTAATAATCTGTCGGAAGTTTGCGTCGAGTCGGAGAAAAACACGGCTAAGGTTACTTTCGTTAATTCTGTTTCTATTAAAATTCACAGTCTCATCGTCCCAGGTCTTACAGAGGGATTCTTGTCTTTTATTTATTTGAAATATGTACAAGACTCTGGGGATTACAGAATTTAATCAACGAATCCTTGAATTTAATAGCAACTTTAATTCTCTCTGATTATCGGACTTGACTTTTATTGTTCACATATATTTAAATTACTCATTTATTTTGTTTATCAAAATTCTTAAGATAAACTTATATATATATATATATATATATATATATATATATATATATATATATATATATATATATATATATATATATATATATATATATATATATATTGTATATTTAATTAAAATAAGACATGTTTCATAAGAACATATGAAATAGTTCTATATTTTTTGCGATGAAACGTATTAGTAAATTTTAATCCTTCATCAAGTTGAGCTTTGGTAACCGTGTCCAAGAGGTCCCAGGTTCGAGTCATGCTTATGTTGATGAGTTTGATGTATTAATATATTTGATATGATTTATTTATTTAAAGAGCATATAGTTACATATTTAAAGATAATCTCAAATTATTTAAAATCTACCCTACTTCATCCCTTATTAAGCTATTAAAAGGAATAAGGCTTTTAATTAAAAATATTGCTGTTTTAAAATTAAACAGGACTTCCGTTTAAAATAACAAAAGAGATACTCGTAGAACTTAAGAGGATAATATCATTTTAGTAGAACTTTAATAGTTTAATTATAATACAAATTAAGTACCAAAGAGACTTATTATAACTGGATGTGCGTACTAAGAACTGTAGTAATTGTATGGAGTGAGCAAGTTGTGATTTCATAAAAATGTTAATCATTTTTATAGCTTTTCCAGGGAGATTATTTATCTTGGGTGGTGTGGGTGTGCTTAAAAAGATAAAGCGTAATTTGAATCTTAATACTATTCCATTATTTATTTAGAGTAAATGCATGGGTTTCTTGGATGGTAATGATGTGATTTTTTCCCTTTATTTAAATTTTCATTCTTTGTCATCTTACTTGGGGTGGAGGGATTTTGATAAAAGCGATGTTTTCGAGACGAGTCTCTTAATACTGTTGTTTTAACTCTTAATGGGTTTTACTGCTTTTAATATAATGAAGTTTTTATTTCCGACTATACGAGTAACGGAAATACAAATGGATGAATAAATTGAAACTGTAAGAGAAAGCTGTTAATGTGTTTTCTCTATTCTTTATATATTAGAGCTTACGATTGATAACTTCTAGAATATTACTTATTCTCTTTTACTACTATATACATATATATACATGCTATGAATGTTTGGGCTATGTTTAATATATATATACAAATAATTGTTTCAACAAAAAATTTTATATATTAGTATAAAAACAAATAGAAGTCCTGAGAAATTACTCTACATTCCATACTCTTATCTAAATCGGCTACTTATCGTATTAAACAACTTCAGTTCCAATTTCGTGGTTCATTCGATAAAAATAATAACTTTTGTGGAACCCTTATCGGAATCCATCACTATGTTTTGCGTCACGTTCCGCAAACATCACATGAATGGTCATAAATAAATACCACTTCCGTACTGATGCAATATTTACTCTAACAAACTCAACTCCGCTCTTAAGCTTGCTGTACTATGCTTTAATTTAAGTAAATATAACTATATTATGATAATATTATTAATTAAACACCATATATTTAAACTCCTACAATTATAAAAGTATTTCAAAGAGTTAAATTTAGTTTGTAAGTAAATCAATAAAGCCGAAAGAAGTTGAAACCAAAATTACTACATTTAATAGGGCCATAAGGAAGAGCTGAAACAAATATATATTTCTTTGTTTTTTATGGTTTTGTCTGTCTGTCGAAATGCTTACATAATTTAATGTTTATTTATATTATTATTATTATTTTATGTACTATATCTATTCTTATTGGAAATGTATTTAAAGTTATATTTTATCATGTCATAAGTCTTGTTTTACCAAATATTGTATATAATATTTACTTTCCTTAACACTATCCCATACTTGTTATACAAATCTTTTAACCTGCAGTATGTCTGTCACAGGTTGCTCTTAGCAATGAGATTGCGTTTGCATATTTTTCTTGTTTGAACGCTTGTTTATTTTAATTTTGAGTGCAGTAACGTGTTTGCATCCGGACTTTCGCCTTACACGTATTATCACGTCTAAATCTTACATCAAAATCCTATGTAAAAGAATTAATTAATCAATGAAAAAAAATCTAAAAAATTCACGTAATTGAATCACAATGTGCATTTGGGAGCTACACCTCTGTGTGTTTGAAAGCTCAGTGAGAAAAAAGCGTTCGTACACACAAAAAGCTCAGTGAGAAAAAAGCGTCGGTACACAAAAATAGTTGTAGTGTAGTAAGTAGTAGTAGTACCAGGTGACGCTTTTATGTAAAATAAATCATTGTCGCGTGCTACGTATTGGAGAAACTTTTACTTCAACCTTGCTACTGAAAGCTTAAATATTTGATGAGTTTCGGTTGTTTTAATCGGTGTTGTGGTCTAGTTAAAAATAATAATATGTTTTTCTTAATAGAAAATAATATATATTTACTAGACTGTATTAAATTTACTTCTATCGATATTTCCCAACTAGCTTAAAACTCATTCGGGGTTCCTATTTATGAACTCAAAGCATGGCGAACTCCTGGAGTTCCCGCTGTGAGTTGGCCATGATTCGTCTTCTATTAGCCGGGGCAAATTCCGATACATATACCGTAAATACAATTTAAAAAACAATCTAACTGTAAAGTACGTGTCTGTTGGGTAGATTTTAAAAGCGTAGTATCATCGAATAGTGTTTTCGAACGATTGCTCTTAAGAAATGCTGAATCCCTCATATTTTCTTCCCTTCCAATATATTTTTCAAACGTGTGTGCATAGCAATTGTGAAGCATAAAATAGTTTTGTTGAATATCCCAACAAGCTGCTTATATCAAAAATATGTAAAGGCACATACATGGAAATTTTTCAATGTATGATCTAACATTCACCAACAGAATTCAATGTAAATCATTGAATCTGAATATATTTCATAGATAAATTAATTGAAAACGTTTAGTTCTTTTTAATATACATATATAGTATATATATAAAATTATAATATAGTAAATATATATAATATATCACATAATCGGTCATTCGTAATAAAATTCAATGTATTTTCTTCCTTTAATTGCATGACACCTATAATTTAACTCAAATAATAATAATAATTTAACAATGTAATAATAAAATAAATAATCAATTATAATCCACAGTAATCGAGTCTGGAGACGAGCCGGCCGCCTGCAGCAACCGACGGACTCTGGTACTTGCGAACCATCAGAGCACGGCGGATGTTCCAATGCTGATGTCAGCCTGGAACCCTCGACCTGGTGTCCTGTCCAACTTGATGTGGATCATGGACAGGGTATTCAAGTTCACCAATTTTGGCATCGTCAGCGTTTTGCATAAGGACTTCTTTATACAGGCGGTAAGTTCATATTTTTTTTATTGCATTGATTAATATGCCTTTTTTTGTTTGCAATTTTGCCTAATTTACCAAAAAATAGAAATATCGATATAATAAAATCTTAATGGTGACCTAAAATCGAACGGTTATAAACTTTTTAAATTTAAGTGAATCACAAGAATGAAATGAATAAAAAGACCGCTGATGTAAGCGATGATGTAGCATTCATAAGCTTACCAACCGGTTCTAAAACATCATAAATATTTATCACTTTCAAGGTCATTTGAAATTTATTCACATGTCTAATTTCCCACTCAACAAACGAAAACCTTTAAATTATGTACACTTAATTGAGGTATAGAAACTGATAAGTATGTAATTGACACTTCCCACTGCATCAATCGCACGCATAATTTTGAGTTCTTTTTTATCATTTAATCGGTTCTTCGGTTTAGGAAACTTGAAGTTTCTATCGTATTTTCATAGGTTAATATTAATCCTATAACTTTATTTAAAAGTAAGCACTTAATTGTTATAGCTTATTAGAGAGAGTTTATTACTTAGCTAACTTTCTATGTAAGTTTGATATTTTTGTTATTTTTTTGAGATAATTTACAATTTTGATTATTTGTTGTTAACAGATTCCTCAATCTTAATATATTTTTGTTGGTACGATGTCTGTGTCAGCAGTAACGTTTTCTATATATAGGTTTTATCAAACATAGTTCCCGTATTTATTGTGTACTGATAATGATACTAAAACCTAGAGCTTCACGAAGCTAATGGTGGGCATCCACTAAGTTCACGCACACGTAGATTCACGGTTTATAACAGATATATGTACATGTGTTTGTATATGGTATACATACAAGTCGTAGCGCAACAGTTTCCTAAATGTCTTGGATACCCCCCACCCTAAAACGTTTCCATTATTTACATGATTTTTTGGTGTTGGCATTCCATGTTGTACAAGCCTTATGTCTGTTCTTGTAGTCGTTGGTTTTCTGTCTTTTATTCTACTTTCTAAACATGGGAAATATACTTTATATAGGCTTAGCGGATTATAGTTTCCTTCGTCTTTTGGATATCTCTTACTAACTAGTTGTTCTCTAGTGGATCAGAAAAAAAAATACCTAACTGATTACTTGACAGATTTTCTTTTTGTTATTTATTTGTCTTAAAATGTATTTTATATTGTTATTTAATAATTATTTATCAAATCCAAAATTAAAAGTTTTTATGAAAAAAATAATTGGCTAATTATAAAAAAATCACGACATTAAAAACAGCGCTACCTAGTGAGCCCTTACAAAAACTAAAAACTGGGTACATTAAAACTTCGGAAAAATATACTTTTTTATGCTCTTATAAACATTGATAAGACCGTATATTTATCATTAATTCGATATTCCGGTAAGTAATAGTAGTAAGAGATCCCAGTTTTATTATTCGATTGAGTTTCACGTGGTTTTTTAAATATTATTTACCAGAATTTTGATTTTTATCAAATCAAATTCGGGCGCTTTTAAGTCTTAAAATAATTTTATTTTAGTTATATTAAATGATACTATATGTATGTTATG
The DNA here is from genome assembly GCA_959347355.1 of Napeogenes inachia. Classification (NCBI taxonomy): domain Eukaryota; kingdom Metazoa; phylum Arthropoda; class Insecta; order Lepidoptera; family Nymphalidae; genus Napeogenes; species Napeogenes inachia. The sequence goes on along the minus strand of OY365793.1, from coordinate 15,577,933 downwards.
TTAAGTTATGATACTCATACGTAAATTCTAAGAATAATATACAAATACATTTTGGTTGGCTGTAATCCTTGTTGATGTTTAGAGGTAAAGGTGAAGGTATTATGATGTACATTTATAATATCTCTATTTGAGACGATGACATTTGTTTCCGGTTTTGATACAAATCACAAATTCTCACGTTTTTCATGACTTTATTACTTAAAAATAATCAATATGAAAACCTTAAATAAGTTGAAATAAAGAAAATTAAACTTTATCTAATAATATAAACGAAAAAACATTTAATAAAAACAGTACGACACAAAATAACTATGAGAGTAAATTAAAAGTTTATAACCACATTATCGAAAAGACTCCTGAAGTTTTTACATATCTTGTATATTACAAATAAGTCGAATTAAAGCATTTTAGAAAAATGTAAGCTCTTATAACCTTAAGCAAATTTACATAAAGAAAATCTCAACGTTCAAGCTTGGACAACGCCATATTGCGACGACATGTTCCGCCATGTTCCGCCATGTTATATGAATTATTCAATTATTTCATCCATATTTTAATATCAGATCCGAACCCATTAGCGTAACGAATTGTTGACGTGTTGATATAAGTTCACGAGTTAATTTGCCTATCAATTTTTAATATTAATTGCCAATGGTTTGGTATATCGGTACAGCCGCTGCAGTATTGATGTTGGCAATTGAAAGGATTTTTTAATGATATCGAGTAAAGTTGTAGGTAAATTGTTGTAATTACTGTCAATTACAAGAGCAAATAGGATATAATATTGATATATGTAGCTATAGTAAAGATGCCCGGAAAAATAAAACCAGCGTTGCTCTATGACCATGCTAATAGAAAGAGGGGGGACTACAATGAGATCATAGTCCCGGTTAAAGATGGACATTTTTTTCAAAGACACCAAATCCAAATAATATGCTATTTCTTTTTAAATATTTTTTAAAACTAGAATTAATATGCTTGATGTTTTGACCAAGTTGCACTTACCCTGGTTACTGATTTACTCTTTCTTATCAACAGTTGAACATTTTGTCATACTAATATTAAAACTGACATATATAATTTCCAAATTATTGTATTGCATTCATCTTGGTAAAGGGCAAAAACTGCTCGAGCAATTCTAATGCAGTTAATTTGAATCAAGATAGTGGGTTTAATGAAGTAAGCATTGTGGTTAAAGATATATCCAATGTATTTATGGATCGCTGAGACAATTTGCTCACAAATTACCCTTCTCGAACACATGATTCACAACGTGTGATTACTGCGTGTGAAGATTTACACCATTCGATTCGACGTTCCGATTTATTTGTAATTTGATTACAGTTAAGTACGTACATGATTGTTAAGAATTCTATTGTTGTATAAGTGTAGAAATTTTAGGGTAAAAATATCAGTTTATATTTTTTTGACGTAACGACATTATAAACTTCCTTTCGACTAAATATCGTATGATATAAAGATGCCGTCAGATGTAAACATACCACGCTTTGTTGCGACAATTTCTTTGTCATTAGTTGTGCGTGTGTCAGATAAACGCTCGATTATATACAAGGTCCAGTTTGATGACCCTTTAAACTGTAATAAGTGTAGATGTGAGATTAATCGTTTTGACTTTTATTACTTCGATGTTAATTTTTTACGGCAATTTGTAGATTGCGGTCATTAGGGAAATATAGTTAACCGCTTATTACAAATAATTGGACGTGAAGTATGGATGTTTTGAAATAAAATATTTTTTGGTTAATTTTAATTTGGATTCCAACATGCCACGAATATTAATAGCAAATATTTTATTACATTATAAAAGATTTGTTACCAACTATTATTATATCCTTATTTCTCTGTAAAGTAAAGCGAATTTAAATCGAAAAGGTTATATATAATGTACGTATTGTTTATATTCTCACTTAAAATTCGAGCTAAAAACAGTCTCGTCCAAACAATAATCAACAAAACTCAACAGTTTGAATGAGAAAACCCGTCGTCTAAAACGGTTTCGTTTCGCATTTTCACAAAGAGATTTCCTAAAAACGGGTTTCAAGGGTATTAAGATTTACATTTTGTGACTTAATTATTAAAGAGAGCTTAAACCGCGTTTCCCCTCGCTAATCTTTCGGTTATAACCCTCGGAATGACAAATGCGAAAACAATTTTACAAGGTATTTTTGTAACCGAAAAGGCAATTGCTTTTAATACTTATACAACTTTAAAATTTGAATTTTTTGTTGTTTTAGTATTAATAATCTTTAACCAACATAATACGATTTAATCATTAAAGTAATGTTGTCTGTCTACTGCAGTTTATGCGAGCTTGCTAAGAGCCAGGGCTTGATAGGACAACGACTGACGCTTTAGCTGGCGTGTTACTGACACAATATCAGAGAGCATAATTACGATCTACACACAGATGACGTGCAATTGTGAATCTTTATATATATGTCTGTTCTTCTGCTGAATCTATTTGTGAATATGTTATGTTAATTAATTTCTTTTAACGCTGTAGTCAAGTTATTAATGTTTTATTTATCGATGTTGATGGTATTTTTTATTGCATTCTTGCTTCCCATAAGTACTACTCCATTATCGTTGTACTCATATCACTCTATACTATATAAATATGTTAGAACGATTTTTTGCTTCTTGTCAGCGGACCCGAAAACTAAAGCCAGTTATTTTAAAATATAAATATTTATGCTTGTTTTTTTTTACAAATTACTCATACACCGGATATAACGACACGATAGGAAAAAAAATGTGATTTATGAACAAAGTATAAACACCCAAAACGGAAATTACATGTATGACTTGCTATATTGATTGTGATCTTATTACAATGTATTAAAGTCTAGTGTTAATTGTATATGGTATTATGCAGTGTATATGGAGTGGGAAGTATTGTGGTACAAGTTTGGTGTTATATTTATAACATTTTAATCAATTACTTAAACTTACGCAGAAGACGGCTTCTAAACAGATTTTCTTTATAATTTCTGAACATAAAAAATAGGGATATATATTTTTGATTTTAATTAGGAATGTATGGATTTATTTAAATATATTTTCGTGAATAAGTAATAAAAATTATTTTATGTCTCTAATCGCTTCATCTTGTGTCTTAGATCCATATCATACTATTAAAAACATTGTAAGTCCCGTTCCCAACAGGTTTACGGCCTCTGCCCCCTTTATGGACACAACTAATAAAGTCCAATCGTTTTACTACCTCCACTGTAGGAATGCACGGTGGCATGTGCATTAGAACGCGCTGGCTGAATTTAATATGTACAAACAATTTAGCTCCTTATCTTATTAATATGAAATAGCACAATCCTATGCACGTATTTGTAATAACACTGTGTTTGGGTTATTATGGTATATATGTTCTAGACTGTTATCTAGGATTAGAGATAATATATTGTTTCAGTTAAATTATTATGGTTTCTATTAAATTATGTTTTTTTGACATGTCTATAATTTATTTTTCTGGTTTTCACCTGTTTTCTTCCATTTTTATTTGCTATAAAGTTCTTTTCGTACTTAATAAAATTTTTCGTTCGTATTTCGTTCTTAATGAAATTTATGAACATCCTGAAATACGTATTTAATTTTTAATCGTACGTTTAAACAATAAATTTTTAAATATGACAAAGAACGGATTGTCATAAATAATCCTATCCCCTACAAAATCCTATTAAAATCCTATTATACTTGGACGTACATTACCGTATAATCCTTCATTATTTCATAAATTTTAACTGAGTATATCAATTTTAAGAAAGATATTCTATTAGTGTAGTGGTTAGTGGGTCACTAGTAGGTGGTAGCATCAAACTTTGTGGGTTCGATTCCCACACGGGACATTTATTTATGTGATCCACATATTATGTCCCATGTCTAGATGTGCTGTGTCCCTGACTTATATGTTTGTGAAACCTCATAAAACAGAAATCTGTTCCTCAATTATCTTCGACTGATAATCTCAAATACGAGAATTGTCCAACAAAAAATATAACATAATAATATATACATTCATCTCATCGCATAATCACCAGGATAAGTAAAGTTATAAATAGCACCAACAAAAATACTTTCAACAAAAGACATTCTCATACCAAGGTTACTGCTAACTTAAGAGTATGTATTAAATACTTTCTTGGATGTTTTCCAAAATATCCGTCACAATTCTTGAGCCAAGTCGGATCACTTTAAATTGACTTTCTTTAGCTTATCTTATATTGACTTGATGCATTTAATTTGCTTCTAGTATTGTTTTGACTTTTGTTTGAATGTCATTGTTTGAAAATATCTTTAAACATGTATAGCCATGTTAAGCTTATTAAAATATAGAATGAAAAATAAACCGATACGGTCAGGGGATTCAAACCCGCGACCTCTGGGAAACCGTCCCGTCGCTCTATCAGTTGAGCTACAGTATCTCTAGCCGTCTCGGTGAATTAAGTATTCTATATGTGACCATCTATCGGGACATATAAAGAACGCGTAATACACCGAGTTGGGTTGATTGAAAATTTTGATTGTCATTATTGCTATAAATATGAATCTATGATTAACTACATTTATTTTGAACTACAACTACATATATATATATATATATATATATATATATATATATATATATATATATATATATATATATATATATATATATATATATATATATATATATATATATATATATGTATATATACATCATATTGACGTTCATTTATGTTTTTAAGATCGGGATATAAAGCTTTACTGTCAGCTTGAATATATATTTACCTGAGATAATCATATCGCAGATTTAGTAATATTTGAGTTCTTATTGATATTAAGATAAAGGGATATTTTGGGGTATTTATTATATTACAAACGGTTAGCAATAACAGTTATTTGTGGAAGAAGTTCTCTACTTATTTTTATTTTCTTTGTTATAAGGACAACCAACTTAGAACTTTAGGAATTGTCAGGAAAACTTTTGCTCTGATTTCAATCTATGCACGGAATTATTCGTTGGCTTCTTTAGCTTTTTTGTATAGTATTTAATTTAATATTGGTGTTTAATAAAGCTACTCATTGTATGATATGGGCCTTTAACAAAGTATGCTCTAGTAGCTCTAGTATTAGTTATTACTTGAGGTAAGAATAATTTAAAGAGTATTATGTTAAAATTATATAATAAACATATTCAAAAATCTGAATTTCTGGCCACAATTTGTGTTGTCATTTTCGTGGAAGACCGATTTTTGTTTTAGGACTTCATAGTAATTGAGTTATACTCAATTACTATACTATACTCACCACATATGGTTCCCATGTGGTGAGTGCCAAAATAAAAATACGTATTTTGTCACTGATTAAATAAAAATATACATCATAAAAACATATATGATGTCTTTATAAAGTTTTTATAAATTATATACCTGAAACTCTGTGAATTGTATCTCGTTTATATTTTCGTATCTGTAATTAGCCGTTTACAAGAAACCAAAATTAAAAAAAAATACACGCCCAAAATTTCAAGTAATTTATAAATATTATAGTGTAATCGCATAATTTATTTCGTTTAAAGCTTACACAAAATTTGTTTGTAAACGTCTCCCAATTTAATTTTTATCCCCGTTCAAAATATTTTCTGTTTTCCATTATCACTTTTATCTCCGAGGGTCAGGTGGATGTTTCTAATTGCTTCAGGTGATCTTCGCGTAATTAAAGAAAAGATTTTGACTTGAAAATGATACGCCTTATTTATTGGCAGATTTGTTTTGTAATTTAAGCTTTATTTATTTTAAATTGTTTCCCTTAATACTTTGATTACGAAACGAATATTCTATCTGAAGTTTTTATTTGCACACTAATAGAGTTTGCCACATTTAAAATATTATTTTCTTTTTATGTTTGCATATTTTTTCTCTTTTATCTTTATATACCTTCGTATTTCGTAAACGGTATTTCCAAGTAATACAAGACTTCAATGAAACATACTTGTAGTTAAATGATAAACATCTTATATTCAGTATTTTTCTTGGCATACGATAAAAGGCAAATAGAATTCAACACATTATTTGGTGAAACAAATTTGATGATAATCAATTACAGAGAATTTCTTATATTATTTTCTAAGAAGGCATCCTTTATGAAACATTTTCATACATGTAACACGTTTCTTAGAAATATGTTTTGTTGGGAGTTGGATTGGCGCCAAGGTAAATCAGCGCCGTGACCTATGGCTACGATTACTCTTTGCTGATAGTGGTAAATGGTGATACGATTGACCTGTTTATACGAGTATAATAAACTACTAAAAATCATCGGCATTGAAGTGATATTTTATGGCTTCAAGCTAATTATAGTATACACGTAGGTTATAGAATAATATATTAAAACACGATAGATGTCGATTGTATTTTTCTTGTTATACATTTTTTTATATTTATGTCCAAAATATAATAAAATATCATTTTAGTAAGATTTGAGATATTAATTTTTAATCATAAAATTAAATTAAATCTTGGTCAGAAGATTTATTATTATGATGACAAATTGTATTGATTTCTTTGCGATAATTATATTTCTTTCTACCAAGTTTGGCGATCATTACAACCTTTCATAACACTCACATAAGAGTTAAGCTCGTAAATAACTAATCTAAAGTTTCACGATGGAACAGAAAACTTAATTAAGCTTAAATTTTTTCACTTACCAAACAGTTGGAGTTGAATCAGATATTGGTTCCGTATAAAAGTTTAAACTACCGAGGCGCTGAAATTTTCACAAGTCCGTATATTGGCGCTTCGCCAAATGTAGAGCTTGCATACTTTAAGGCTGTGTTTAGACAATGTTGCCTACATTGCTTACACTTTTGTGTGTATATGTGGGTTTGTTTAACTATTTTGTATGTAAAACCGTTATTGTTTTATTTGATTGTTTCAAAAACAGGAATCAAAAAATGTTATGTTAACATTATTCTGTACCAGTCCTACTAAAATAAGTGAATGTTTATGTTTTAAATATATATTGCAAAAATATCATTTCAAAAACGGTACCTATAACGTAAGTACATACACACTTTTGTGTTTATAATATTTATCGTATTCAAGTAGTTTCTATTCATCGATAATAATGCTGTCGATATATGAAAACCATTCTTATGTGCTCAACTTAAAGTTCAAAATCGTTAAAACTCAAGACTCCTGAATAAAATATATCGATAAAACACTCTTGGAAATAAAGACGGACTTCGTTAACCCTCCTGCATTTATTAGTGGAGGGGTTATTCTCGAATCGCCTCGACTCGAGTATCGCATGGAAATTCATTGAACGCTTAGATCGCATGACTTCATAGCATTTATTCGCGACTAGTAAGCTACTCGGAAATCGCTCTTTAAATGCGCTCTCTACTTGAAAATGTTCATTTTAAATATTTTAAAAAATATACCTGACCTGGAATAGATTAACGAATTTGTCACGCCAGGCACTTTATTGTTGTTTACTATTAACATCTTCACTATTTATTGAATATTTTTCTTCAAAATATTTAAAAATATGTTCGTGGATAAAATTTAAAGATCTCTACACCAAATGTATACACGTATGAACATAATGAGAAAATGTATGCACCTAAAGCTTTGTTTTTAACTAAAAGACTCCTCTAGAAAAATGAAATGAAATATAAAAATGCAAAAATAAAATGAACATAATCATCATTTTGTTAAACATCTCAGCAAAGTAGAGCTTGTAGTTTTAATAAAGATAGCTCCCATTGATAGATAGAGTTCCTTGATGCAGCAAGCATACTTTTAATCGCATGTCCCAGAGAAAACATTTCATTACTTAGTCCTTTTGAAATGCGAGCATGTTAAAGCACTTAGCAAAGTCTGCATGCTTTTTTAGGTTGCTTATACGGGCAATGATAATGTTTAAATTGTTAAACCTAATAAAAAAATATTCTATGCATATTTTTTAAATATTTCCATAGTTTTTTTTATTTTTAAGTCTACTTAGAGAATAGTGTCTCATAGCTCCATTAAGTGTCGTTAGTGATTTAAGTTCTTCACATGTGGTCACCCTTACCCCTATCATCAAGCCCAAATCTGACCTATTATACATTTTTAATGAACCATAAAGGTTTTCTGGTTGTCACTTATGCTTAAATAATACTCGTATGTAGAAAGGTTCGTCAAGTTATACTTTTGGAACTATCGGTAAGGGCAAATATGTCACGACGAATACACCATTCATTACATGACATGTCTGTCTCTCTCTCTACATCATCTTGTTATCTCCATAGTATGGTGGTTAAGACCATTTTTGGAAATTAATGTTGTTTGTTTGTATTTTATTGCTTTGTGCATAAAATATTATTGCAATTAAGTCGTTGCCGTAGTTAGCCTTTTAGTTCTTCTTTTTGTAATAGATTTTTAGTGATTTTATAATTTTTAAAATTATTTTCATCATTTTATTATACTTAATAATGTAGATATTGAAATAAGTGAAATGTAGTATGTAGTCACCAATACAATATATACACCAATGTTGTATTATTATATAAAATATTAAAAAAACATGTTTACCATAATGTTTAACCATGTTTACAATAATATTTTACAAAAATTGACGCAAAAACTAAATATCGTACAATGTACATATTGTTTGCATTTTATTATTTTTACACATGAATGTGAAAAATATGAACAATCCGATAAGTTCATATATATTTGCATTTGTGTACTTAGAATATGAATATGTTAGATTCCAATTGAGCCGTGGTTTTTATAATAATTAACTTTTGTAAAGTATATGGAATGATATATATTATCTTGATGATAATGTTAGGAACTTTAACAGGTAGGTATTAAAGTGCTGAGTCGACACCAAAGTTAGTATTGAACCTACTACAAGCTGCAAGCGGCTTAGCTCTTACTTAAGCCCGCATTCGCAAGCGGAACTTGTTAGCATGCGTTGATAGTAATTATTTGAACCATCTCTACTAGTACACTTACTCACTCACTCAGTAACTTACTCATTCACTCACAAAATCGAATCTCAAATGAGTATCGATTTCCTCTTTATAATATTATTATTATTATGTGAGTCATAATATCTGCTATAAATAATTTTAAATGACACTCTAATTGAATCAGTAAATCAGAAAAAGATCTTTAAAATTGATATCAATAGAGATAAGTCTGTATGAATCTCGCAATGTGGCAGAATTTACTTGCGGTGGCTTACATTCATTTGGCTCGGAGAATATGTAGCCACATGTTGCATCGCTATTGTGACCACGATTTTATATGTTTAAGGATAAATTTAACAATTGTATAGTATTCTGTGCGATAAGCTATTGTTAATAAATCAATGTGGTTGTTTACTAAATACTTTTATTGGACGCTAACGAATTTTGTTACATTTTACTGTTATATTAAAAAAATATTATACATATCAAACATAAAGGTTAATAAATGACTTTTATTTAAATACATTAAACAAATATCTCTGCATATTCTTTATTTATGCTTAGGTTCCTTGACTTGTAAGCTTTGTAGAGGATTAACATTTTTATTGTTTCTATAATGCAATATTGAAAATGTAAATTATTATTTTTATGTGTACATAATTTTAATTTAGATATTCATATTTTAAATAAATATAGAAAAAATACACCGATATGGGTAGCGATTTGAATTTGCAGTAGAGCTGATGTGCTTCCCAGAGGTTGAGGGTTCGAATCCCTGCATGTATCAGTTTATATTTATTTTAAATGTTAATAAACTTAAATTTAAATAAACTTATATAGTGATGAAAATTTACAAACATAGATATTATTTTTGTTAGTGAATCTATTTATTCAATCATTATTTTTTATTTTATGATCTATAAGTGGAAAAAAACGAATAAGTATTAAAAATTAAATATGTGTACTACATTACATAATAAATATCTAACTAACTAATGGTCACAATAATTCGTGGCATCTAGTTGGATCAGATCGGGGCAGAGGTCAGTAGGAGTCAGTCCAATTTACTGTCCCCTGTATGGTGACAGGAATATATAGATTCTTGATAAAGCATCTTATAATGATAATAGACTGTCTTAAAACGACTTATAATAAAATTTTCTGGATGAAACATTAAAATAATAAATTTAATTTATATTTCAATTTAATTCTAAAATATTCAGCCTAACCGCGAAATTGTTCAAAGGCATTATTTTCTGATGAAACGAACATTCCAAAACCCTTTTAAACAATATTACCACATTTACATACGTGTACAAAATGAAACATACGGATATCCGGTTTTCATCAGGAAAATCAACAGACCCACAAAAGCCACTAATCAGACCATTGGAAACTTCTAAAAACAAATTTCCACACTTGTATTATTTAGATTCACAAAATGTCGTAACGATATTTTTTTACATAGTACCGATATCGGTGTCCGATTATGTCAACTGTAATTGGTTGATTACATTTTATGCTTGTTAATTTTGTGTTAGGAGACAATTTAAGACCAAATCGCATTAAACTTATAAGTGCATATTAACAATGGGTATTCTATTTCACCAATTTATGCTTTATTTAATTATAGAAGTATTTATAAAATAATCTTATTTAAAATTTACGAATAAACTACAATTAAGTTGGTTAAAAGTAAAATTTTACTCAATATGAATAGCAACCGATATATCTACGAGGACATTATAAACGTTAAGACTATAGAAACGATTAAAATATCGTTACGATTTAACTCAATCACACGTCACGCAGCAAAAAGCAAAATCCGGCTTAAGAGTTACAATTTTCAACGCCGCATTTAATCACCTCGGAGTGGCGTTCACCTAATTTCCACTTGGAGGGAATAATTTATCCTCTTTGTCGCGGTTCTAATGGAATATTCAGTCTGGCATTAGCAGTGTTAGGGTGGGGACAGACGTAATACGTTATGAGGTCTTAATTACGAGAAAGATGGTCTTACGAATGGAAAAAAATAGAATGTAACTTGTGTTCCGATTGATTAAATGAGGACGATAATCTTTAAATGTATATAGTTTATTTTATTTTTCATTAAAAGAATATTAGTTTAATCAAACTACTAATTTAGTTCATTTCATATTAAACATATTTTTCATTTTTTTCCTTAATACCTTATACTTAGTTTTAGGTACTTACTAAGTCTAAAATATACTAGACTTACCAACTCGATCTGATGTGTGTACTCGCCCTAATAGTATTCGATGTTAGCAATGTTATCCGACGCCAGTATTCATAATGTTGTAATAGAAAAGTTTGTGTCTGAATTTCTGCGGTTCGTTATTGGATTAGCTCTCCTTCAATCTGCTGGCACGTAAAAGCCTTCTTAACTTTGAAAGGATTTATTTTTGTTAGAATTAAAATTTCAATGATGTACGGTTGCCTTCATTTCCTTTTATAGACCCTAAGATGGTTAAGTTTCAAGTTTTCTAATTTGACAAAATTTGTTGGACTGGAACTAACCGTATATAATATACTAAAAGCAATGGCATATTGTAAAAACATTATGTATTCCACACGTTAGAGCTGCCCGCGTCCTACATATATATCAGGTGATAGAAATATCCAATTTTATTGCACAACCTTATTTATTTGACATTCTGTAGACCCCATTTATCCAGGTGTCCTTTTAAAGTACTCAATCCACGAGGGGTCCACAAAGCGTCACTGTCAATAGTGGTCCCTGCTGATTGAAATTCCATTATCATGGGCCCTCTGGTTTAAGTAGATATAAGTTGAGGGTAGTTGCACATGTGGTGGAACTGAACATGGATTGATTGGTACATTTTTCCTCTTGTCGGCTGATAATAATCAAATAGTACATTTTGTGTTGTACTAAAAACAGTGTATTATATGAAAAACACTATTATTTATTATGAAAAACACTATATTATAAAATATTGCGATTTAAAGGATTTATTACATATATACGATATAATTTTGATGTGATTATAATTGTTTGGAGTGGTCAGTTGTAATTCCTGAAATAATTCAATTGAAATTATAATTACAATATATATTCAAATTCATGCTTGTACTATTGTTATTTACAAATAATATATGTATATTATAAGATTAATCAAGGTCGATATAAGTAAAAGAAAATTTTGAATCATGTATCTCCTCCGTTACAAACTAATAATAAGTTTATTATTGTCTATAGTTGCGAGCAAAATGTAGTTTCTTCATAAAATTTCCCGTCGATGTGAAAAAACCTCAGGGGTTTTCCTCGTCACCAACTTCGGCTTTCGTCCTTTGTATCGCGCGGATTTACCGACACCTTTTATGATGGTATAAGAATCGCAAGGTTTGATGTGGAATGGGTATATAAAGTTGCTTTAGAAACTGTTTTCCAATTTACAGAGCGGGTAATTTATTTTTTATTCCAGGCTTCCTCTTGCGGTTATTTATGTTGTATTGTGGTTTTTTAATAAACATTGATTTATTAAAGAATTGATAATGTCTTTGATTCATAAATAAATATTTATTCATCTGTTTCTACAGATAACTAATACAACAATAAATATAGAGTAGTTAGAATTAATAAAAAACATTGCAGTTAGTAAAAGTGCACAATTCTACTTAACATTCATTGTTTGTCGGATAGAAAGAATATTGTAAGCGGTAAATAGCGCAATTGTTTTGAGCCTGTTCAGTACTTGTGTAATTTAAAGGCCTTAACGTTTCGAGTTGAGTGCTCTAGGGCGTGCAACTAATTTCTAATGATTTGCAGGCAGCATATGAGGATCCATGTATAATTGTTCTAACAATGTATGATTGTATGGAAGTACATAACCAATTCATGTAATACATAATAATTAAAATAAGAGGGACAATTCAAAGCAATAAAGGTTACCAGGCAAGTACAATATAAATCAAAGGTAGGGGACAGAGACAAAGGTAGAATTGTAAATGCGACCTTTTCCAATAATTTTACCCTCGCATCAATCAATTAACATCCCCTTTGTTTCTTTTGCTAAGCGACGTGAAAATATCTACTGCCTCAATTAAAATCTTCGTGTATTTTCGACGCCTCGAGGCATATTAAATTTTGTGTTTCAATTCTGAAGTGATAAAATATTGTCCGATACTATATAAACTCAGGAACAAATTAGAAATAGGAAATATAAATAGTATAATAATTCATCTTTCGAAGCCTGAAATAAATCTTAAGAAATCTTGAGCTTTTAATTAATTTTGAAATATATTAAATAACTCAAGAATATCTCGATGGGAAAAAATATTTTTTAATTCTTCAGATCTAGCCTCGGGCTGAAGTAGAGCTGAGATTTCATTTTCTGAATATAAATTTAAGATTTTCAACCTCATTACCCTCATCGGTGATTTAAAAAGGTCGGAATGAAACGACTGCCCAATGGTTTTGCACAGATGGTTTTTATCACAGAGAGAACCAAGTTGTTTGTAGTCTCGTCGTCTAAAGATTTGCCTTAAATAATAAATTCTTTAAATATAAGACATAACAAAACAGTTTGTCATAAATAGTAAGGTGATTACCCATTCCTACCCATTATATCTTCTTTTATTATTTAGGGATGAGTCTGTGCCAAAGTACACTGTACAATATTATAAGGTTCCCTTTTACCTGAGATGAATGTAATTTAGAGTGATTTCGAAAAAAGAAATTATCTTTTCCTTGTTCTTATATCTCTCTTCGCACCTTGAAATATACAATAATTTAAGGAACTTTATGAGGCAAGTTATTAATAAAATATATTACTTTTATACAAAGATAAATATTTAAATATACCTATTTTAATATTTGAATGTAAACTGAAATCGAATTACACATTTAAGTAAAGTGGTGAGGGTTAAAATTATTACCTTATTTTAAGAACATTTTCGGAGGAAAGTAATTTCACAAAATTATTCAATTAAGAAACTCCCTCTTATTATATCGCTAAAACCAAAGTTACATGACCGCTTTATTAAAACGAAAACAGAAATAACTGTGTAACTTTGAAAGTTAGAAATAAAATTAAATTTTCTGAGGGCGTGAAGGTACGCATTCATCGATCTTAAATGATGCCTCCCCTCTTCAATACATCACGAAAAACCAACTCTATATATATGGTACAGGAATATAGCCCTTATTGCAATAGAGAAATGTTTGAATTGAGTTTTAGTTTGTAATACATTTTCAAATGTGTTCGGAAGTGTTTCTTTGTTGACAGGTGTAAAAAACGCGAAGTTTATTGTGCGTTCAGCCGGTTCTGGAATATAGTTTAAAGTGATAAAGTCAAAGTTAGTATAGTTATATAATGTATGTGAAGTTAGATATTTATTTTATTTAATAATTTACAGAAAGTTTATTTAGACTTATGATTATAATAGATCATAATGAACCGTAGTACCTTATCATGTACATTAAATTATACATATATAGTATGGTTTGTTATTTCATTATATTTTCTTATGTTATGTTGAAAACATTGAAATTCGTGAATAATTTTCAATTCTCCTGAGTGCAGTTATTCGTGGAAGGCAAGCATCAGGATCATCTAGTATTATAATTTGTGAATTTGTAAACAAATGGGTCCACGTCTTCCTTACATCCGAAGGGTCCACAATATTTGCGATACATTAACAGTGAACCTTTCTTGACAATAATATGTAAATAACTGTAGCAAAAGTATGAGAATAATAACCAGTTGGATATTCGTTTGGTAAAATAATATATTTAAGTTATTGTAACTCAAATATTGGAAATATTGAAGTTAATTTGTATATGCGTCGATTGTTGGTTACATTATTTCCAATAATTGGGTAATGTACTGTAGATTCTAATTAAGTTTATCTGTACATAAGTAAATATTACCATTGTTAAATAAAATAAAAATAACTTAATTCAACTTATAAATAACTCCGCGACCCAACACTTTTCAGTTCGAAAAAAATAATAATGGAACATTACGCAACAAATATTTACCCTTATTTTATTCTTTTACTTTACTCCAATTTTCCACGCGGATAAATAATATCAAACGCTGACAGCCGACTGACGGACAGACCCCAAATGTATTTATGAGACCTTTCCGTTTGTTTTTGGAAATATCCCACAATAATATTTTTATTCTGATAACCGACTTCAGTAACAGAGTGACGTCTTCAAAACAATTCTTACCCTTACAGTATGTTAAACGTTTTGATTTCATGTCAGAACTACGAAAACGTTATTAAATGCAATTTAGTGCAAATTTGCATTTCGGGCTTGATAAATTTCAGTATTCAAGTAACTCATTAATTAAGTTTCAAATGTCGTTTACAACGAAAATGCTGATTTTGATTCGGCGGTCTGAAACTTTATACAACTTAGCTTAAATACTTTTTGTAATTTGATTCGAATCTTACTTAAGGTATACAAAAACGTATAAAATATAATATCGTAGTAGAACTTAGCTTAGTCATTTGACAGTAGCTTGTTTACGGGCTGAGTCCACTGATGCATACAAAAAAATCTGCCTCTCCGAACCCTGGTCCTAGTTTTCTTCATCAAACAATTCCAGTACTCAAGTGTTGTAACGCATTTGAAACTATGTTCTGATGCCAATACCAATGGGTTAACTGTTTTGCTACCAGGTAGAGTGATTGTTCGTTTATCACCTCGTTTCATAATACATAAATCCACTATATGTATTTGTATGATAATTAATAACATTCCAATCATATAATTGAAATAATTTAATAAAAAAAAAGAAGTGTTTTCAACATTATTTAAATAATATACAGAGTAAAATTAATATAATTAATGGCACTCTTACGTTAATGATGCTACACATTGACAGAGAATTATATAATATAATTATATTTCTAATCCGTTCAGCATAATGCAAAAATATACACACATTAAAAGTTTCATCTTTAATATATTTTCCTGATTTACAGTATTCCCATTATTCAAAGCTGATTCCTGTACAAGGTATCGCATTGACTCAGTCGAAATGACTTTTTAGACAAACGTTTCTTTTGAAGGGAAATCGCCGAAAAAATGGCAGGCCGTATTCAAAAAGAATAACAAAACGACGGTGTTCGGGAGGAATAACGAAATTGCAAAACCATGAATGCTTAATGTTCATAGGGCGGCTAGGGGATTAATTTGACGATGTGCAACCTCCCTTAGGGCTCGGGACCTATCGATTTCGTGACTCGATAGGATTAATGTCTTGCAGATTTATTATTGTCTTTCTTTTTCTGATAGGTAACGCAAGATCTTTTGTTTTGTCAGAAATATATCTGTTTTGTATTTAATGAAAATGTTTTTTCTTTCCATTTAAATACTGTTTTTTAAGTTTTTAAGAGGGTAATCAGAAACGGTTTTACTATAGTTTTATTTGTTATTCCTTTTATAATTTCAGGTTTCATGTCGTGAGAGTATAAAATTTTCTAGCGCTATCAGACCGAGGTCCTGCACGCACATACCTACTTACTGACTTATTAGGGTTTTCCTTAAGACCAAATCGATAGTATTCTATTCGTCAATCACTTTTCCTTCATGGGGTCTTGCCCCAAAGAATGTGATAACATTAGGAAGTAATGGTAATAAAGCCGAAATGAAAAGAAAATACAAGGTCGGAGCTCGATGAAATATATAGAGTATAAGATTATTTTCTATTCCCTAAGGTGTGATAAATTACTTTGTGTTCAGAAACGTAAAATACACCTAATTTAGGTAAAAACTAATATTAATTATTAATAATCCACCTCCTAAAATAATGATTATAGATGAGTTCGTCATTTATAATAAAATGAAAAATATTTAAATTATTATATGACGTTTAAAAATTAATAATATATTTAACTTCTATGACAATAAAAAATAGTTCTAGCTAGGTTAATTCTTCCAGTATTTGTGTCAAATACCATAAATAAATACACAAACATATTGAATCGTAAAAAGTGTTTCCTCATACAATGGTTCATCAATTCTTAATTCTTACTATTTGTTCCCACACTGACATTTTATTATGGCGTGACATTGTGACGAAAAAACTACGTCAAAGCAAATGAAGGGTAAGAAGAATATTGCACGCATAAATTGTAATTTCTATGTTGTAGTCAAAGTTCGACATATGGTTCTTTGTGTAATGACCGGTTTTCTAAGCTTTTCGAAAGTCTGACCAATGATGTTTTATGAATTTGGCTGATGCGTTTATAATCAATCCTAATAGGTGCTAGGCACCTAACTATTTTTACCTACGACTAAAATATGATTCTACTAAGAAAGGACAAATAATATTACAACAATAATTATTAAATTTACTGTATAATTATTTTTACAGTGTATTTTTTTATCCATAGTAGTATAATAATAATAAGAATCAATCTACAAATACATTCGCTGTTTTTCGTCGAATATTCCACACATCTATTCATTCCCAACGTGTCATTGGATAACAGCGTGAAGGAACACTGCTCAGTTTATCTCTTATATTTTATTAAAATGACATTTTGTGAGGAACATGTCAAGTTTTTTTGCAATATATAATACAATATACATATGTACATATTTGTTTACATAGATATTTATCGGGACAATAGTGTTGCTTAGTGACACCTGTCCACTACTATGTTTGGGTCTCTATTACATGTCTGGGATTGTATTTGGAGTTGCTCAATACAATAGCAAGCATCTTTACTATTTCGTAACACGTTGAGGAACAGAGTAATATTCCATGTACGTGATTAAACTTAATATATAATATTATATTATAGAATACTATATAATATTTAACTAATACTCATTTTTTATAAATTGATAATCCAAACTGGTTGTCATCGCTTGAGATATTGTGACGTGACAAAACCGCGATTTTCTCACTTTATTTCTTATTTTTTATTGGAATAATATTTTTTTTCTATAACTTGTGGTTAATATAAAAAAGTTACGTGAGAATTCTTTTTTTAATTTGATTAAATATACATAAGTTTATGAACTTCCAAAAATAATTAATATTCTTATTCTTTTATTCTTCATCATTCTTTAAATGAATTTAGAAGCTTTAATTTTAAATCGTTTTAGAATCTTTCACAATCAAGCTCTTGAAGAAAATTATAATCAAACAAGCGTTGAGAGGAGACTAGATTTTGATCCGAAAATAGATTAAGCCAGTGGCTGTGTTTGTACAGAACCTTCGCCCTTAATTGTGTCTCGCGACTTATTCCGAATGCAAACAAACCGATATAATTATTTGTTCAGTTGTATAGGATTTAGGGATCATTTCAAGGATTTAGGATAATTATTTTTTGCATTTGGATATGCATTTAAATATATAATTTATTTTGTACATTCCAATGTTTGTAAATATTTTGTTATTTTTTCTAGTTAAATTCTAACATACACTTACTGCATTACATTACTGCATTTTTTTAGGAACTCCCTTTAAAAAAAAGCTTTAAGCAACTAAATATGTCAATATAACAATATCTAGCTTTAATAAATAGTCTAATTATAAAGAATAAAGTAATAAATATCAGCATAACATAACAAAAAGCATTTGAATACGATATACGTTTGTGAAGTATTGAAATCTAATGATTTAACAAACATTATTTGTATGTTTTACACAAACAAATTACAATTGAATGCTATTGTGTCTGTTCGACCCTTTGAAGCGTCTGCTGATTGGTGACTTCGATGTCATTACAATCCGGGCTTTGTACGATCAACGAATGATACTGAACGAATGAATGAATGAACGAATGATTATTATACTGTTTCCTTTGTTTGTTACATTTGATTTTTAAAAGCATGTATGTTTTGATTTTCCTAGTCCTCTTTATACTCCATTGATATGATACTTCAGTGTTTGAAATAAAAATCATTTCCAATAAAAAGGACTTCTCGGTATTAGTTAGTAAGTTAAATTGTTACAAAAAATAAGCTTACAATAATATTTATTTAAAAGGTTTTCACCTTGCTATACGATAATTATAGTTCCAGTTTTATTGTTTCAAAAGCTAGTTCGAAGCTTCGTCTATAATTGTAATATTATTTCTAAATTCTATCTAATATATATCATTTTACACCTGCGTAAATACAAGCTCTGTTCCAGGGCTGGCTAAGCCAAGCTACGTGTAGCGAATATCCCTGACGATATTAGCTACATACAATACACGAACATACAGAGTATTTTATAGCTAACATTTTATGACATTGTAGGTATAAAGTTAATGTACAATGTATTAAAAATAAACACATATTTTTAGTGAGTTTTATGATATTGCATTGTATAGTTATGTATTATTTTATTACTATATCTCGTTGGTAAATTGTTGCCTCAGCATTTATAAAAGATTGTCTCAAATGTACATAAAAGTAAAGAAAATTTCTAACAAACCAATTTATTTTAAATCCCACTTAAACCAATGTATCTTATATAAGATATCTTTTGTCTTGTGTGGATTATAGATACATGAAATGACCCGCCGAATTCTGAACCGAAATCTTTTCATTGTTGTCAAGGCAGTTCATGAAGAACAAAAACTGGCTCCATAAACTCCAAACATTTTATTCGTCAACAGTCAAGAAGACACTATACTCTCAAGTATAAAAGTCAGTAAAAATACCTAATGGTTATAAATCGTCTTCAGCAGCCACAGGCCAATTTATAACTCGTTTTTATATTAACCAACTTCAGCTTTTAAATCCCGTAAAAGCAAAAGAAAATATAAAACCGTTGGTCTGTAATTTCTTTTCCGTCTGTCTTGTAATGAGTTTTCTTATGAACGTTTTTTAATTTGGCGACAACGAGACGATATGAAAACGACTTCGGTACAACATTTATTATATATTTTCATTAAATAAAATTATCGAAGTTATAAATTTCATACAATTTTAAATAAACTTTATACTTATCTTGCAAATCAAAGTGAGATTGAATATTATTAAAATAAAAATACAAATTATTTTAATTTGAAAATATTTTTCATTTTATATGCAATAAAATATGAAATAGAAATAAAATCTTCACAAAAATACACAATAACACAAATATATTCTCGACTCGTTCGTAAAAATCAAGCGTCCATTCAAGACCCAGCTCAAACAAACATCAACTTTCAAAAGAAAAATACTCGCTGTAAAGTCAACCCTCTTTCGTTTCGTGATCTGAAAAATTAGCGCGAGACGTGGACTAACTGCGATGTGTGATAAGACAGGATTGTTGTTGGTGTCTCACTAAAAATTATATAAGCAGTTAACGTTATCCTTTTTATATCTTGAGGTGCTTTATTTGTAATTTTGAGGTGAGGTGTTTTATCAGCAATTTTGAGTCTTAATATTATCTGCTTAGGTGTTATTGAAATATAATATTGAAAACCATGTTGTAGTACTCGTGGAATAGTGTGTTTAGTCTACACCTATATCCGTCTTCGTAAACATGGTTACATAATAAATTGTAACGGAGATAAATTAAATGAGTTCTTGTATAAAGTCGATAATTTTAACTGGTGTCATTCCATGCTTCATATGTCATGATAAACTAACTCCAAATATATTATATAGCGTTAATAAATCCAAAACTGAGGAAGTGCCGGTGTTGCGATACAGGGGGCTGGACGTTGTGATAAATGAACGTAATTGGTCAGCCTGTCGCGTTAGTACTAGGGTGAACGTCTGAATAAAGAACATACTATACATTCTTAAAACTCAATTATTTTAAATGAATTATTCGAGTAAATTATATATACAAATTAATAGAATGCCATTGTAAGTACAATAAAATATTGTTTCAATTGAACCAAACAATCTTAATATTACGGAGGCGGTGTCAAATTAATAGCGACGATAAAATCTACTTTACAACTTTAATTATGTTTGTTGTTTCCATTTGGTCGGGAGGTGTCGCGAAAGATCTACGAAATGGCAAACTCGAGTTTGACAGACCCCAAGAATTACACACTTACCGGGCTCATTTTATGAGTGGAAGTTACGAGAAAGGCCCCAGACGGACTATTAAAGGCTATATTCCACGAATCTCATAAAGTACAGGAAACAACATTTCTTTGCGATGTTATAAAACTCTATGTCGAAGACCTAAAGAATATTTTAAGAGATAGCAGCGCCAAAATAAATTTCGCAAAGTTTTCTACGTCCGACGCCATTTTGTTCATCGTAAAACATTAACAACGTTTCTGTATTTTTGTGGTAAGCAACAAGTAATAATAAAATTGTAATTACAAGGAAAATTTTGCTGTCTCGATTTGACATTCCTTAACTTCTCACGTTTGAGTTATGATTAACGAACTTTCCAACAAGATATTCTGTGAAGACTGTCTTGAACATCTTGAACGTAATTATTTTGTTCTTAGGTTTTTGTTTTGTTTATTTGCCCGAAGCATTTTTTGCCAGCTGACCGGTGAACAGGATAAAATTTTAAATTTAAAATAAGAAGAAAAACCATCGATACGTTCAGGATTCGTATAAATAAGCTAAACATCGATAAGCATGTTTATATATAACTTTAAAATATTAATTTCGATTGCGACATCTTTCTTAAATGATAGAAACATGGATTAGAAGTTTCGAATAATGTGTAACAGATGTCTCCTTTGTCCCATAAAGACGTATATATGTGAAATAATAAATTCATCAAAGTAGGTAGCGATGCCGTAGCACTATTCGTACCGCTACGGACTGGTTTTCCAGATATTGACAAACATTTTTTATATATATTTGTAAGGTTAACATAGCCAAACATGTTTATAAACAATTTCTAAAATAAATCACTTTTTAAAGTTATTTTACACTGGAAGGTTAGAAATTAGAAAATCTGTAAGAAGCCTAAAGCCTGTAGATGTTGCTTCCGTTTCGATAAAGACGTCAGTATGTAGAATACTAAATTCATCAAAGCAGATAGCGATACAATATGTTAATAGACAGAGCGACACGACGAGTTGTTTTCCCCGAAGTCGCGGGTTCAAATCTTACCCATATAATTTTTTTTTTTAATATTTATTTAAAATTTAATAAGCGTCTTATGCTTAGACATGTTATATAGACTACTTAAAACTGGGTAAAAAATCTAAGCTGGTTTATTTTTAGTTATATAACACAAATTCTTGAAATACCAAATTCAATTATAATTTATATTCATAATAGAATCCTAGTAGAACATCTTGACCAAGTAATCGTGTAAGTCTCAATTTACACATAACATGAAGTGTGAATAATGTTACAAGTTCTTAAAAATATTGTACATTTTTACTTTTGCTGAAAAGTTTGCTCATATGTAGTGAGAAATATTACTGTTACCTTATAGTTGAAAGCACAACCAAAATTATATTTTTATCATAAATACTAATAAACTAATATTTTTGACTGTCGCTGCTTTTTGTTTTTTTTTTTTATTTATAGACAATCTCAATTTCATCTATACACGAATTTCAAGACTTGTTTTATCTAACGCCTATGTAGCTTCATTCATCTATCTATTGCCAGTATACCTTAACAAAATGTGCAACTGAATTATAAATATCATATTGCTTGAATAATAGAAATCAATACAAACTGTGCTCTCCATTTATATTATGAGGCTTGGTACGCTCTTACCAATTTCCACTTTAATATTAAAATTCATATTGATCCATTTCAATATTTGTTTGATCTCACAGTTTAAAGTCAATTAGGGTGTTTCAATAAAATTGATTGTTCCACCAAGCATCAAAGGTCTGTCAGTAAGCGTCGTTTTATTAATCATCAGCCACGTGAGGCTGTTTGGAATTTGGTTGCGCTTTTAGACTCCCTTCTTGTGACTTGGTATGAGTACTTATAGGTTAACCATTTTTATTTTCTTTTTTGTATTTTTCTTTTCATTGTTTCACCTGAGTTTTGTATTTAGTTTTATTTTACCATCAAAAACCTTTTAAAATAAAAAGTCATTAGGCTATGTTTTTTTATATACTACTCTCTTACCATCAAATTACCATATGACTCTGATATAGTTTTTATTTCTTGACGAAAATTTTTCGCCCTTTCCTTGTTTTTAACCGGCGTTATAACCTAATGGCTATTATTATACGGAATGGCTCCCGAATAAGCTGTTCATGTAAAAAATAAACTTTTTGGAACTTGAAAAGTGCGAAATACCGCCAGTTGTGAAGTGTTCTCAGGTCCTCAGTGGGTTTTTAGCACTAACGAGCCCTGCACACTATGTTATTGACGCATAAACAACTATAGCTCTTAAACTAACACCGTAAAGCTCAGAATTACTCAAATGGATTGTGGTTTTTGTCGCTCGTTGACCTAAAAGATTACGCGGTAAAAGTCCGAGGTCTATTTTCAAAATATAGAACTTGTTTATAGTCAAGGGAAATGTGTAACAACTGCATTGGCTCTCATTCATCAACCGTACTCCATTTTGTAAAGAGATTGCATTTTCTTCTTTTTTGGACTTTAGGTGAAACTTTTATAGTGCTTGACAACCAGAAAAAAGTCATATGGATGTAATAACTTTTCGAGTCTAAAAGTTTTTGATCATAAAATATTTTATGTGCTTGAAGTTATGTAGTTAGAACTGTTTTAATATATCTACTATAATCCGCGCTACCGCCGCTCTCAAGCATAACACTTGAATAGTGAATGAAATATGATATTAAATTTAATTTAATATCATATTTCATTTGCCCGTGTCATATCTTAAGTGCCTAACATTAGTATAATTAAAACAATGTCCATAAAACAATACAGATTATAAAGCGGACAATCTCACCTCGCAATAATAAATCTAAAATCCGAACCACCTGAGCGTTCGACGTCCCTGTGATTATGAATGAGCCTTACACCCCAATCTCCCTTTGCACTCACAAGCTAATAAAAACCATGTAACACGGTAATAAGATCCTTTTTACACTGTACTTACACACATACTTAAGAATAACCGAATTAGTGCTTGAAAAGCGAAGCGTATTTCGTATACCATAGCATACTAATTCATATTGAAATTTCATGTCATTGAAATATGAACTCTATGATGTTCTTCGTAGGGTCTAATATTTAAGAATGACAGTTTAATATAAGATTTTATTATTGATTGAATATACGCGTTATTACAAGTATATTAGAGTTGAAATTACATAGACAGTATGTTATGGTGTGTTTGCGTCCTGGCGCGACAAGCTCGCCCGGGCTGAGCTCGTATCCTGGGCGACCGACGACCCCCTATTCTCCCCATCTTGCACAACTGTTCATCTATATATAACATTGTCGTCCTTATTTCGATTGAACTAAAGACTATTTACCTTTAAATGCGTAACTGAATTGTACGTATAGTTGCGTTTCGTATTCGTTTGTTTTAGTTCGAAAATAGATTGGGCTTTGATTGGTGTGACGTTTTATTTAAATTCTTGTTTTTTTAGAGGATTATTCACTTTTGTTCTCTGAACAGCTTATTTCATTGCTAATGAAATGCGAATGAACTTACAATGCTTGTACTTACACTATATATTTGTTTTTCTACGAATTTTGGTTGATGAATCTAGATGTTTGACTAAAAACGGTTTGTTAGATGGAAGGTAGCGTATTTGAATTTAAATTAAAATATAATAAACATTTCAGACAATCACTAACATTTTTTAAAAAAATAAAACTTTCACTATTTTGACGACATCTTGTTGTTTGAATCAGATGTAGCAAGACTAAGCCGAATAATATTAGCAATATTTGATTATTACAATTCAAAATCCTTAGGGACATCAGTCCAATCTCGTGCATTGCTCATTGGTATTTTGTGCATCTGTCTATCCTTAATAAAGGGTGTGTTATACCCTATAAGGGAACTTAAAGTTTTTTGAGGGAGGCATCTAATTACTTGAAAGTCGGAATTGAAAGTTGATGTTCAGATTACGTACAAAATTACATATTATGAAGCCATTTATTATTATAAATATTTTGTACACTATTTTGTCTGCACACACACTACACAAATAATATGTATTTTAAAATACGTGTATAATTTTATATTGAAATAAACAGCATCGCTTTAAGTTGGAGTTTTATTTCAAAACATTGTGGAGGCGTTGAATATTGTGAATTATAAGCACAACTTTGTCGTTGTTAACATAACTTTTATCAAATTTTATTATTTTATCGAGTTATACTTTAGTTATCTATTTAAGTTAAAGTTTTCTATTTAATACAGAAACGTGTCTGTATTGTTGTAAAAAATACCTTAATTACTTAACAAAATAATACTTTGTATAAAGTATTTATGGATTTTACATAATTGATATGATACCTAACGTAACTATCGACGTAACGTTTCTCACGCTTGAAATGTTCATCTTAGAAGAGTTTGAAGGACTCAATAGAGCTTTGTTCAACTGTTGGGCCAATTCAATACGACTGGAGTATTCTAGAGAAACTTAAATAAACTTACTTTACTTTTTTATGTGCATTTCTAGAATTCATTGAAACAATTGGTTTTGTCTGCCAATTTATTCGTACTCTTCTATTATACGTTCTTTTTTATTGTCTATAGTTTTTCTTTTGTATAGGATTAATAAATCAATTATTATTATATCTTTATATTTTATCTTGACTGAAAGTGACTTTAAAAAGGCACTCAGGAGGGATGTCATGAGACATACCATGCTTCCTTTAGAAATGGCGAGTCTCGTCTTCGATGACAATAGATATTTGTTAAATAAATACTCCTTTTTTTCGGAAATGTTTATTGAAGAAAACGCCTTGAAAAACTTGAATAATTCAGAAAAAATATGTCAATGACAGTGAGACATATGGGCTGTTACATTACTAAGCATTTATCCCAAAATGTATCTCAACCATATCACATATCTTTGCTTAGTACAGGTCATCGCATTACATGTAATTACCATTAATTACATTCGATTAACTTGAAAAATCAAATATCCAAATCAAGATCAAATTAAAAAAAATCGACCCCATTTTCCGAATCAAATGCTTTAGTTGTGTTAATCACTCCCCTTGCAATATGCAGAGTGCTTCACAAACTTCACTCTGAAGGATTCTGTGTAAATTTGGTTTTCATTATTCGAAGCATGTAGGTTTATTTTTAATACCGCAAGGAATGTTTGCGTTTACTCAGAGATGGAGCGGGTTATTAGAGTTTAAAAAATAGATAAAAGTTTTATTAAAAAAGATCCTTTGATACCTTATTTCATATAATTTTTATGTCACTAAAGTATAATCTTTTTATTTTTTTTTAATAATGTGTACTATATGATTATAATATAATATATATAATTCTAATTGCATAGTAAAGGCTAAGCTTGCTAACTGAAAAAAGCTGCTTAAATTTAACAATTCATGTAAATGTGTTGAAAATGTACCAAATAAAAATATATAGTAATTATAGTAAATTAAAAGTAAATGAAAAAAGATTTCACCCAGTGGTATTTCTATAATATTGCTAACGAACACTCCCCGGGGCTAAATAGTTTCAATTTTCATTTCAGCTATTCTACATAATCGAGTTTTGTGGCTTAAAATTTTGTAGCACTTTTAAATAATATGCAACATTTTAGATTTTACAATATTGCATGTGTTGTAATTAATAATTATATGTTATTATAATAATACTTTTTATATAATTATATTAATAAGTAACTTTTTTCACCTAAGTTAATTTTTTTATGAACTTTTGATAATCAACATGAAAGTGTCATATATATTTTATTAACTACACTATTAAATATAATTGACATACCTTAGCGGCAACATTGTAACTTTATGTTAGTATATTGGCAATGTTTTTGTATATAATTTGTAAGTGTAGCAACAAAAAATCTTCGGGTACTAATAAAGAAAGACCTAAAAGGTGTTCACTATCACGCTCGATTAAGTCGGTGTATTCGTCTAGAAAACTCTCCTAAAAAAAAAATGTATGTTTTTTAATTTTACATCATCTCGTTTCAAAAATAAAAATAAATTTTTATTTTGATACCTTCTCCATATTAATTTGTTAAGGTTGGATTTTACTACGGCGTAGGAGCAAAACCGCCTACGGCGTAGAAGGTGGCGTAATTGTATGTTTTTACTGTCAACATTAATTAGCAGTGCTGAATGACCTGGATTCTAAATTAATAAGTTGCATTTTGTTTTTGGATTCTGTAAATAATTTAAATGCTGTTCTTTTTTGTAGGCCGTAATATTAGATATGACATGTTTATAAGTTTTGTGCAAACTTTTTGGGTATTTATTTACTATTTTTTTTTATTACAAATAAAGTTTTTCAAAGCAGCTATGAGTGAGTCAAACATAACTTACGATTAACTTCGGTAATATTTACTTAAGTTTGAAATAGAGAATGTTAAGCCATTTCTGAGCAAATTAGTTGTCATTGCGAGTTGCAGCGCCCGCGGCGTGTAGACGGGCCTTAATTGTATGTTCGTCTTGTACCATTTATGTTGCTATAAGGCTCTATATACACGGAACATTGAACGGTTATTTTGTTATCAAGATTTCACTTTATACTTCATATACTTGTATTGTAATGATATATTTTCTATATTTTTATCCTTTTATATTACATACACATAAATTTTTTACAAAGCTAAGATAATATTACGCTTTACAAAAAAAAAAAAAATAAGTGTATATTTTTTTAATATTCTTTAATTATAATTAAATAAGTTATTTTAGGCTTTAATTTAGAATACTGTGAAAACGGCTTTAAGATTAATTAAGCCAGAGACTAGCAATGAGATGCGAAGTTTGGCTTTGGTATCATTGTTGGTTGAAATTGCTTTGTTTCATCATAACAGAAATTGTTTACTTGAATGAGACTTATTGGATTAGTGCTACGTGTAATCAAGAAAAATAAAGTATTGTTCTTATAACAATAAATATTATATATTTATGTAAATTAATTATTTATTAATATGACACATATAAATGAATACATAGTTTAGTTTAACAAGTTTAAAAGCCCACTTAGTAATAATTAGATGATTGATGATGATTCTCAATATTTATTGTGCTAAATTTTTTAAATACTTTATTAATTAACTAATTTAAAAATTGATATCAATAATCTTGTCCGTTTGTTTGTTTGCGTATCTATTGAAAAAACTACTGCTACTTGGACAAAGTTTGGCTTATTTTCTAAGTAAATATATAAGGTACTCATCACTCCAGAAAATTTGCTAATTTTAACGGTTCATATATATGAAAACATAAAAGTTAGTTTGAGCTAAAGTACAATGATACAAAAAAAATACTTCAATTATTTTACTAATTCATGTAATTTTTGTTTATAATTATTATTTTATATATAATTTCGGATTGATGATAGATACTTATTTTATGGCGAAAATTGGGGGCGAAAGACGAAGTTACTGGCCACAGCTAGTTACTGACATATTACTATATATAGTAGTATTATATGTACATTTATATGAAAATATAATTGTTTTACAATTATATTTATAAATTTTGTTTTTTTTATATATTCGGTAAAATTGCATTTGCATGTCTGCTCAATGGCTTATAAATGGATGAAAAATGTTTTTTTTCTAT
Organism: Napeogenes inachia; assembly: GCA_959347355.1. Taxonomy (NCBI): domain Eukaryota; kingdom Metazoa; phylum Arthropoda; class Insecta; order Lepidoptera; family Nymphalidae; genus Napeogenes; species Napeogenes inachia. The sequence goes on along the minus strand of OY365793.1, from coordinate 15,549,365 downwards.
ATTTGGATTTGTTTTTTTTTAAATAATTAAATTTATTTATTTGAAAAAACCTTTTTTGTTACAGGTAAGTAATGAAAACTCTTTCATCGTGTGTAACTACAGTTTTCTTATAAAGTGTTCAATATTCATAAATACACAAATAGTTCTGGTGAGTATGTTTATAAGTAAATAAAATAAATATTTTACACTTAAAACATGTATTTAGTAAAATAGGAAGGAAAGGAATATTACGAATTAACAGAGACAATTAATAAATGACATAATTAGGAACGCCATGTGACAAACACACGCGGTACAAAAGAACCCTTACGTAGTCCTTTCGTAGGTCCTAATGGAGCCTTAATTTTTTAAATTATAACATTCTTGCTTATACTTTTAAAACATATTGTAATATATGTTTTTATTTTATTCTTGCTTGTAAGAACTCAGACGCATATTTAAGAACTATTTTCCATAAACCTTTAATCAAAAACTACCTAGCTACCAGATAGTAATAACGAATTATTTAAATCTGTATACATATTCAATGTAAGGGTTGTTATTATAGGACCGCCTAAAATACCGCGATGTAATCAGAAGGGTTGACTCATATCGATGGGTTAATTTTCACGAGTTATTTGCATCAAGTCAAAGACTTTATGCCTCGGCACTGGCATCTGCATGCAAATGGATGTAATTTCGCACTGTGACAGCCTGAGGCGGTAGACAAATGTTTAAGGGTTGCCACACTCAGGATTTGTAGATTTCAGAGATTTGAATTGTATTGAGATTAATCATGGATGGATGTTTTAAATACATGTACATAGTAGATTTTTATTCAAATTAAATAGTAATGTTCGAAGCTTATCAATTATTGGTTATTTTTATTTTTTATGTCAAAGCGTGATTTTTATATCCTATCATTTTATCTTGTTTTACTAAATAAATAACTAAACTATTAATTGTATGGAAACTAGTTCCCCCACTTTCATTTTATACAGGGGAAAATTTCCTTAATTTTCTCATTTATATACTCACTATATATTCTTATTTCAAATTAAGTTTCTACCGCCAACCCTATGCATATAATTAAAAAGTTAGCGTTAAAAATCGCTCAAATAAAACAACTGTTTACCGACCTGTGTAGTAACCCTCAAGTAGGGCTTGATTGAAGGTTGCTTCATATCGTAGTGAGAGTGATTTACGCAGATGTACGCACTGATTGTCATCTATTGTTGTATTAGATTAAATGAATGACGATTTGTGTGCAAAGTACTTCATTTTGAAATTCAGAGGGGACCTAAATTATCAATTATTCCTCTAGTGAGTGTTAATATAGTCCAAGTATCCCACGGTTAGATAAAAACTTCCTTAAATTGTATCTTTTGGAACTAAGGATTGTAATAATAATTACAGTATTATAATTTTTAGAATAATTAATATGAGTTACAGTTAATATGAGTCCTCCATGTTTCTGTTCGTATGTATTTGGTTTACGTCTGCACTAACGAGACTCAGGCCATCTTTATAAAGAGCTTTGGCTAATTAGTTGTTTTATAAATAAAGTAAAAATATAAAAAAAGCACGTCAAAGGCTTTCATAAAAATGTCTCTAAAGTGACTGGGGGATGAATGATTTTGTTTTGCAAGAATATTTCTAATGAGTTTCGTAATGTTTTATAGCAATTTGTGATTTATTTCAATGTCTATATGACCCGATTTGGCGTGATGTGTTCTTGTGTTTGATAAAACTTTGTTGAAAGTTACACATTTTGATGTACCAAAAGTTTTTGAATTAATTTGTGAGAGCGTCACGTTTTGTGTATTTTCTTGTCCTTTTATTTTAGACTTCTGTTCTGTGATATACTAAAATATAAACCTTAGATTTCACTTTAAAATTTTGTTCATTATTATCAACTTTAATCTACTTAAGGTTTCAATTATATTCTATCTACAATATACTTACAATGTATGTTATGTCCGTATGTTTAAACTTACTTCTTTACCTCTGCACTCATTTAAAAAAAAAAACAACCTGAATGAATTTAATGCCTTTTTTCATTCGTTAAAGTTCTTTTCTATATCGCATCACATTTGCAAATATGATTAAAGTTTTCTTCTTAATATAAACAGATTCAAATCAATATTCTTAGAAGCAATATGAAACAAACTTATTGCTTTTTTATAAAATAATAATATTTTTTATCTACGTACATTAATATATTTCAAAATTGTCTATCTGAAATGTAAACCCCGAGACATGAAGCCATACGTAGGACTTCAATTAAATATTTTGCAAATAGTCTGTAAAGTTACGCATCTGTGGGCATTCTAACAACTAGTTGGAGGAGGGACGAGTTTAATTCTTTTTTTATAAATAATTATTTAATATTAAAATGTATTAATAACATCGTGACATTGATAATATAAAATTAATGAAATAAATTCAATATCTTTAAACCATTTTTTATATTTTTTTGGTATACTGTGTTGTCTTAAAAAAAGTAGTAATCACCTGTTTCACCGATTTAATTAATTGTAAATATAATTAATTTTAACTTGTCTTTCTTTCTAAATTTTATTCTAATACAGCTTTGATAACTAGATAGCTCTAAAACACCCACATGTAGTTTTGTCTCATTAAATAGTTGATCCAACTTCATATAATGTTGCTGCGATATAGTTCTATTTCATTCAACATAGCAAAAGACTTACAACCTTGTTACTCGTAAGTATAATTGGATGAGTTTGTTTCAGACAGTTCTATTTGCCTTTTATGTCATAAGAACATTGTCGGTAAAGTTTTCAAATAATTTGGTTTATGATTTTAATATCGTCGAATTATTTATTCAAGTGCTTTATTTCATATTTGAATATTATTACAATAATTTATATTATTTTGAATAAAGTATATTACATTTTCATATATTAAATATTATATTTGTAAATTTTTGTATCATTTTGATAATAATGTAATTATAGTAATCTATGAGACAGCATGTCATATTTAAACACATTATATGAAATCTGCTTTATTTGGACGGTTAAGTCTATTCTGGACTATGTTAAGTTGAGGTTGGTTCGATATTTAGTTTTACTGGTAACATTTTAATTACATTACTGATTATGTTGTGGCTACTAGTAATAGTAATAATTAATAAAGTAGATAACTCCATGGAGTTAGTGTAATTAATTCATATTGCATTCATACCTTTGACCCGTAGCTAATAAGCATTAACATTAGATCTTCATTTAGAATTTGAAGAGGCATTTAGAGCGCTTGTTCGAGTCAAGTTTAACAACAGTTGAGACAAACGGAATTTTATAATACATAGGGACGTGTGTGAGTGTGTGTGTAAGTGTTTATGTGAGTGATTGTGTGAGTATGTGTCTGAGTCTGCTATCAGAGGAATCATGCTACTACAGTGGTACTTATTATTACAGTGTTTTTATATGAGAGTGTTTTATCATAAAGTATTTTTTTACAATGGAATAGTAAGTGCTTTTTCTGTAGAATAAATCTTTATAAGACATATTTATTTTTAGCGGACAATAAATAAAATACAGTTGTACTATTCTTGATTTTATTAAATAAAAAGTAATTCAATCATCCAAGTAGATAGATACACCAGGGTTAATAAAAATTATATTAAGAACGATATCTTGATTGAAAGACTACTTTGACTGATTGACCTGTTAACGCATATCCTAATGTTTTATTTTGACTTCTTATAATGACGATAACGATGACGATTTGTTCTTAAGCAAAATATTTTTTATATACCAACTTTAATTTGCTTAAATAAGAGGTAAGTTGCATGTATATGTTTCTTTAGGCCCTTTTTTTAGGTTCGCCTGTCGATGAACTAGTATTTAATTGCAGATGCATTACATGCATGCTATTACATTTAAGGTATTGATTTTGGCTTCAATCGAAAACCGATAAAAGTAAAACAATTTTAAATGCTACGAACCAAGAACTACTTCTTACGAAGTTTCTAACTTGAGGGACTTAGTATTTTGTGAGCTCGTACTATCTTGGTAAAAAAATGGACTATGTTTAAATTATACGGTAATGTTCAAACTACTTACAAAACTACTAAAGTATTACGCAATACTCTCACATTTTATTTATCTTTCTTAAATATTTCAAACAGAATCGTGAGTGAGCTTTACACTCCTGAAACATTTGCAAAACCTGGAAAATAGATTCAATACATTAAAAGAATATTATTCATAGAGTTTTCTATAAACTCATCGTTTAACTAGAAACCTTCGTTTTATAAAAAAAAAATGTTCCTTATATTTAAGTCTTTTTTATACTTAAATGATGTGTTATTATTCTTCAAATAATTATTTTAAAAGTTATTTGCGTCAGTACTGCTCTTATTCAAACGATTGCTATAACATTTTAAAACTTTTGTATAATACACACAGCCATTACAAGTGTATGTAAGTGTAATGTTTGCTTTTCGTTGGCAATTGTAAGTGCGAGTTCACACGCACACTCACAGCACATCGTTACGATAAATGCTTTTAACATGTGTGCAACGATGGTAGAGCTTACTCTACGAGCCACGTTAATATTTAATAGAAATGTAAAGCAGTTTCAGTTTAACAACTTAACTCTCTAAAAATAAAATAGCTCTTCACGTTAGCTTAGAATGTAATTGTTTTTTTTTTTAATTCTTTATTAACAGGCCAGTTTTTTTTTAATTCTTTATTACTCTTTATACCGTTTTATATGAACTTATGTAGAGTCTACTTCTCAGCCCTTTTTTGTATTGTTATTATTAAAATATTCCGCATGCGTAGTCTACGACTTGTAAAATTATAATGGTTAATTACCACAATAAAAACAAATGTATTATATTATTTTTATTCGACTCGTAAATATTTGTGTTTAGGAGCGATTAACTGCTTTAACATCTGCTCTAATAATTTAATTTCCTCTATAGTAATCCTTAAAATTTCAATAACACACGAGAAATTAGGTCAATTTTCGACGGATTAAAGTGCCGTGAGGCACGAAAGAGGTCGATATATGAATAATTAATGACACTATTAGACCTGAATGATTTAAGTACTCAAAACTAGGTCGCGAACACCGTTGACGATTTTAATGATACTTTTATAGTTCGCGGTGATATTTTCTCTCGTGGAATGCTTCTTTTTTTCTTTTAGTTCAATCAATTGTAATTATGAAAGCTTGTTTTGATTGTTATTGATTTATTGTGATTGGTTCTTTATAACTATTGTTGTAATTAAAGTACTTTTTTTGAATATATCTTTTATCTTTTTGTAAATAATAATGATTGTCATAGATTTAGATGCGAAGTCTTTTTTTTCTACATTAGAAAGGAATGAATAGTCTCTTTGACCGGCATCAAAGCGCTGAGTGGCGAAGTGCCAATGTGTTGTCTTTAGTGATCTTCAAAGGAATATAAAGTGGTTGAAAAATAGTTTAAAATGACAAATAAATATATATTTTGTACAGTATATAAATAAACGGTACGGTTACAAATAAAATAACAAAACCTCTATATTTATTTTAATATATCTAAGTTGAATTAAAATATGTTACATGTTATGATGGTAATAAATAGTATATATCTACATCTACATGCAACTCAATATAGGTATTAAAAAGCCCTCTTAATAAGTAGTATTTGTTTAGCAACCCACAGAGCACTAAGGGCCAAGATACATAAGGGTGGGCTTTCATTAAGGATAGTCAGCGGATTATGTTAATGTTATGAAACGACTAGCCTTTGGCTGTTGAACGAGCATGAAGGGAGATTTGGGGTTGCCGTTTTTTGTACCTTTATAAATATGAAGTACTGATATTCCATACAAGTTACGTGTTTACACACTTAACCACTGAGCTGTTAATAAGAATAACAATACATTACTGATTGGTAAAATAATTTCTTTATAGAAAATAGAATAATAATTAATGAAAGTCAGAGAAGACAAACCCAGATAAATAAAATTCCCGAAGGGTAATCCCAAAATAACGAGAAGGGCCGAGGGCAGCTCGTAATTATTCTAACATCAACGAGGACTTTACTCCTAGGAAAAGAATTCTTATTAGCGTTATATGTTTTCTTGTTTTTAACGGCGGTTTTACCCGAGTAGTACTGCTTAAGGTTTGCCGATATTATGTTCTGCTGTAATAGAGCAAGTAATTGAACAAATGAAATGTTTATTATTTGAAGATTGGTCTTTTTTAAGTTAATAAAGTAAATTCAAACAGAAAGATACATAAAATATGTTATATTATGTTTGAGCTAATGCGTGAAACGAATATCTATAGATAGGACTTACAGATTGGTATTGTAGTATATATAAATTGTAATAATACAGTATTTATGTAACAATAGACTTTATAATGCTTTTATACGATTTAAAAGATACACAACGAAGGCGAGTAATTCATAAGAATAAAAATAATAAAAGCACATAAAAATATATATCATCCTTACGTACTGTATGTAATGATACAATTAATAACAGAAAATTGCAATCGTAATAAAGACATTAAACTTCCGAAGTGGGAATCTTAAGTAATATTTATTACGCAACTGCGGGTAATTATTTAGCACCACCCCTTCAGGGTGTTGGGACGAATGAACTAACTTCATACCTGAATTTCGCTTGCTCAGGTAAGTCAATTATAGCGGTAATCGCAGGTATGGTTATTGCGGACTTGTCTTGTACAATATAAAATAGCTAACAAGCTATTTAATTACTCAATGGCTTAAATTCTTTTCTGTTAATAGGATTCAGTAATTAAAAGTAAAGAGTATTTTAGTTTACAGGATTATTTTATTAAACTTTTAAAAAATGTTTGGAAAAGGCAGTTTCATCTCAATAAAACTTTTGAAGTAAAACTTAAAAATGTTTGCACCACAAACATAATTTTCGGAACGAAAAGTAATCCTCAGTAAATTGAATTTCTGCGAATAGATTCATATTGCACGTGAAAACCAATTAGTCGAATGGTAAGTGCTTGGTAGATGACCGAACTTTAATATAATGGCTGTGAATTGGCCAATGTTGGAACTCTTCAAAAACAAAATATCGTTTTTAATCATTTTAATACATTTTAGATAATAAAAACATGCACTTTTAGCAATGATTTTTAATGTTTCATTATGAACATTATTTTTCTAGAATTTGCTTAAACTTCAAAAGAAAAAGAGAAGCAAATGGAGTACAAATACACATTTAAATTTATCGTGTTCTAAGAAGCCTTGAAACATCACCAATAAAACCCTTTTGCCCTGTAGATATCATAACTCTTTGATGGGATAACTTTCCTTGTGTTCCCGCCTTCGAATTTTGTATTATTTTCTTTTTTGCTTTTATGACGATATTTTCTTTTAAAACTTGAGATTATATTCGAAAGCTTTCTACCTCAAGCGAACTAAGTTTGTGTACTTTGTGTAATGGTAATACTCATCTTGAATACCGAATGGAACTAATTTAGTTTTAACGCCTTTTATCTTTTATTAGAAGAAGTGAACTATGCGACAATATCAGAATTAATATCTCATGATATCTCTGTTGTCATCATAATCAACAAAGTGTGGCAAATTTGTTAGCTGATTTGCATCAGCTTATCTACACGTGTTCCAGATTCTCATCCGAAAATCCATCCAACTTTTTCAAAGCAAATAGATTTCAAACTATTAGATACTCGACCACATAGCATGTGGTTCTTATAACAATTAATATAAAGGTGAGAATCCAATAAAATATACTTTGATATGTGGTCTACCGTACACTACAAAGGCCTCGAGTTAAAAAACATGCAAAGCAATATCCCGTGATCCCCTCGGGCAGACCCATTGGACATCAGATTTCAAAGATAAGAAATTTAAGCAAAATTCAACTCCATTCCCTGGACTCACAACTCAAATTAATTTACTTCCTCAAATATAACGATAAAACTTATTTTGCATCTATGCTTTCCGAATAGGAATCTTATTGTTATAGACAAAAAATTCAAAAGGGTGTTAAGATAAGCAAGGTGGGATTGGTTGGTGACTAAATGTTTGACAGGATTTCTGTAACGAAAATTACAAGCCATATCCGAATTTTCCCAATTACATTTCTTTCCTTCTTATTTTTCATGACTCGCCTCTAACCGTGGGTTTGCTTAGTCGCCGTGAATAATCTGTAAAATTGAGCTGTAATGTGCGTTTCCTATAATACACGCTTAAGCTTAAGTGTTTTATATTTAGAAGAATTTTATGTTATATCATATACGAAAAGAAAAGAAGATGTCATTATATAAACAAAATGTTTAAGCGTAGTTTATTTTATACCGAACAGCATCTTCATATTACGGTATTTCGTAGCAGCCTACGCTAATATTGACGCTACAAGACGTAGCGCACTTCCGTAGAAGATTGTAGCATAGTTAATATTGATACAATTATCACGCTATATATAACATAAAGTATCATTTGTTCCTCTTGTTAAATTGATTATTGTAAAATCACTCATTAAATTTAACAGATTAAAAATATTATAAAAATAACATATATTTATATGTTACCTTTATCATATATATTATATATATATATATATATATACTAGCTGCCTCGGCGAACTTCGTACCGCCTTAGCGTTGCAATGATGCTCTACTTTATTTTGTATAGCTGACCTATCTTAGGTATGAGTACCTATTCAATTTGAACTGAATCCTCCATATAAAAATGAATCCATAATTCCCTGGTCTCGCTATTCCTGAAAATGACTTTACTAATTTTTAATTAAATAAAAAACAAAATACATATTCTCATAATAGTGTTTATTTCTTAGGATTCAATAATTTCACTAATATTTTTACAAATCGCTATTGAACAACTTTGCATTTTTATTTAAACACTAAGCTCAATACGATGCTCTTTCATCAATATAATCTATGGCTGTGAATGACATTGACATTTGTTACTCGCGTTTTTTAAAATATGCAAAATTAAATGTACATTTTTCAATATTTCTGAGAGATTTTCTTAATATTTTTTTCCGTAAGAACCTTCTCCTAATAATAACAAATACAACAAAAAAAGAATTAGTGAAATCGGTCCAGCCATTCACGGGTGATGCCGTGACCAAGGAAAACGGGTTTCATTTTTATATATATAGATATATATATAATTTTAAAAATGATTCGTTGATAAGCACTATGTGATTTATGTTTTTGTCGTATTCCTTAAAACCATATTATTACTTTAACCCTTTGAAATGACTTCTAGGTTTTGATTATGAAACTATCAAAGGGCATTAATAAACATAAGAAACATTAGATAACACTTTTTTGTTTTTAGAGGTATGAAAGTAAATAGTTGCATATTAAAGATACATAATAAAAAAATAAAAATAAAAGAGATGCATGTTGTTTTAAAAGGAACAAACAAAGACGTAAACGGTACCTTCAAAGTCAAAGACTATGTACGTAATAATTTGTAAGTAGAATACATACTTTAAAATGCATGAGTCTAGATATACCGAGAATTCCTTGTAAATTCTTCGCAAACGCCTAAAAGATACAAAGATGTGTCGTCAAGCTTTCTTGGCTTCAAAGGTTTTTAAAGAAAATGTTAGATTTGTGAATTTGAATAAGAAAGAAAACATGTTGACAAGATTTGTATAAGATTCAGTTTTATATGAAATTTTAAAAAGTTCAATCTGAGGATACTAAAAATAAGTAAATGAGGTAAAATAGATATCAGATTACATTTTATGTGAAAAATAGGTTGTATGGTTTACGTCACTGTAACTTTCTATCAATGACTGACCATTTTGGTGTTAAAACGTATTGAAAATAATAACTTTAAAATTATTAACAAATATGGGTAATATAAAAAAAAGAATTAAATTCATGTTGTTACATAACAGGAATGTAAATATTAAAATGTTGAAGACTCTAATCAACTTCCTAATGCGATAAACTCTACCTACACAATTTTTAATTCAGGGTATTTTATAAGCATAAAAATATTTTTTGGGAATTCCCGAAAAAAAATTCAAACGTGTCACAGGAGCTTTGGAAGTGTGATTACGCTTTTATTTGTAGGTGAGAAAAATGAGTTTAAGGGAACGAGGGGTGCGAGATTACAAGCATTTTTGTAAAGTTATTTCATGAGCCTGGTATAAAGCTACCTTGACACTAGTAAGCTATAAATATAATATTATGATATAGTGCTTTTATATTATTTTAAACTAATGTTTTTTTTAATCAAATATTATTTTTACTTTAAAAAAAATCCGTTAGTTCGAGTTACTTTCAGTTGCTTTTTAACTTCAAATGATTTCATGTAACATTGAAATTTGAGGCATACCAATTTAAAAGCTGATCTTATACTGAGGATTCTTTATATTTATATATGTTACATGGCATTTATCAAAAAATATGTTTACACATTTACATGGGTTATATCCACTTGGGGTGATCCCAAGCTGAACAATTTATTTCAATTGTTCAACTTGGGGTGACAATATTGTCAGAGTGTTATCTCCTTGCAATTACTAATCTTGTAAATTCAGTGGTTTTTTAAGCTATATCGCTTTGCTCCTTTACTTTATGTGAAGAGAATCCTTTATTTTTTTTAAGACTCATGCATAAAATTTTTAATACTTGGAAATGATTGATAGAAAGGTTATAAAAAGGCATTATATCAAACTCCACTACCTGTTAAGTGTACTTTAATGATATATAAAAAAATGGATTCTTCGACCTTAAATTTTCTATTAAATATAATTATACATAGTATAATATAAATATATTACAATTTTTAAAGACTTTTATAGTCTAACGGGTATTTAATAATTAGACGACATTTGAAAGAGGCATTAATTTAAAATGGCAATTCTAATTACATAGTAATAATAAACTTTAGAAAATTTTATTCCTTTCGAATATCATAAGTGACTGAAAAAAAAATAAAAAAACCTGGTACAGAAGTGAAAAAACTTTTTTGTACTATATAAAATAACTAGTCATAAATAAATGAAAAAATATCGCGACTATACAATCATACTCATCGTCCAACCTCCCTTATCACAATTATTTGCAAGAGATTTGGCAAAAGTTTCTGGTATCTCTTCTAACTGTGCAATAATACTATTAAATTAACATTAACAATTTTACGCAAACATGTATATACACTTAACATTGATATTTATAGTATTAGGTTATATTACACAAATATTTTGTTAAAAAAAAACGGCACAGGTGAATTTATTTACTTTTTATACATAAAAGAGGTGATAAAAAGATGAAACGTTGTCATAATTTTTATACAAATGTAATTTCTCGTATTCTTCAAAAAATGGGGCGCTACTTTATTTTTTAAATATAAGAAATATTTTCTGAGTTTGATTACTATTATGACAGGTTTTGACTTTACTTTTCTAGCTTAATAAGAAGGCTACTTGTTTGTTGGTTTGTGTAGTTGTTACAGAAAATACTTACTTTAAGAGCTACCATAGCTGTTAAAATAGTGTCTAGTTACTAAACATACATATAATTAAAAAAACATAGCCAAACCTGAAAAAAAAAATATCAGAAGAAATATCTACTTCTTAAGTACACTACACCTACTGAACAATATTTTTTGTAATCTTTGACTGTTTATGTTTATAAGCACTACATTACCAAAGTATATTCACCAAAGTGAATAGTGGACAAAAATCCTATCTATCTACTATTACGTAGAGAATCAAATTACAACTAAAAATCAAAAATTAGTTTTGGGGTAGTAATGTATAAAAAATTTACCCAATTGGTGATGGTAGAGACAGGTTATTGTGGCTCACCATGCCTTTGTGACGTGTAACAAATAGTAAAACTTTTAATGATACTCCTTCCATTTAACAAATGAAGTTAACTTATCAAAATCAATAGTAAAATATGACGTCCACAACAAAATTTTAACAATGCTATTACGTTATATCATGATTAGACGGGATCATTAAAATGTGATCAGTCTTATCAGATAAAACCATACCAATTTTAACAGCCCATGTATAAGCTTTGACATGTTGTGATACTAAATTGTCATTGTTTATATTGTATTTAAATATATCGTGTCTTTGTACCTTTAGTGTTAAAGATACGCCCTTTTTCATAATTGACAGTTTTTTTTTGGACAACAGTTTCAACATTCAAAAAATCATTATAAACATAGCAACTGCCTACGTATACGTTCGATATGTTTTACATCAATAAAACAAACTATCAATTAAATCTAAATAAATCGTTACGACAATTTACGTTATTCCAGAAAACAAAGGAGTAATAAAACATCGATTAGTAGTCACTCGTCGTGACCAATAAATGTCTCGTTTGTCAAATTTTATGGGGGTCGATGTGGCCTTAGTGGGTCAGCTCTGATTCCACATTATTGATGGCCCGCGGATTATATCAGTTTAAGGGCACGGGTACATGATTAGGCAACATAAATCAAATATAGCGAAAGTATGTTCAGAGCCATAGATAAAATTGAATGTGATATAATTTATTAAGGTATTATGAATTTAGTGATACATTACACTCAAAAATACATAGAGATCTAAAAGATGCAGATCTGTAAAAGGACATTGTGTGTATTCATTTCACAACCAATCTTACAACCTATAGGCATTAGTGAATTAGGAAAAGGAAACGATGAAAATACTTACTCCTACAATATAACTAACACTTATATAATTATATAAATATTTGTTCAAGATATAACCTTCACGTTTTTATCGCATTATAATAAGAGAGAAAATAAACTCTGGTTTTTAAAATATACAACTATTATTAACTCTCGCACTGATGTACATAGAACTTAGTTGAGTCCTTTTGATTGATACGTGATCGTAAATTTTTGATGTTGTTGTGGCAATTATTTCTGTTATGGCATTTAAGTGTCCCCTGAAACGACGAGTCGATAAACAATACGGACCCTCTGTATCGTCCCGGCTATTTAATTTTATCACTGAAATAAAAATAAAAAACGATATATAATACATGTATGTTTAAACATAATAATCAATGTAAATGTGTGTATGTAGTACAAACATGAGATAAGTAATGTATTGGTGTTATCTTTAATTTATAGTTTATATATTTTTTGAAGTAATAAATAACCTAAGTTTTACATCTAAATGGTTATAATTCAGGCCATGTGATAGTCTTGATTTATGATTTTTGTTACATTTTCACAAAAAGGCTTTACCGTGTCCTTTTTCAAATTTAATTAATATGGCATTTAATGTAATTTATGGGACTTCACGGCAGACCCTATCTTGAGATCCTTTTTAAATTAACGAACGCTGCCGAAGTAAAACGAGAACCTTACCTTCGTCAATGGGTAATTTTTTGTGCGTTCACCCGGAAAAACCATAAACTCCTATCTTTTTTTTTATGGGATTTACTTTCTTTATTTTACCTGACGTAGTATTGTCGTTGATTAAACGTTCGGAATTATCTTTGATTAAGTGATAGTCAACTTATCTAGCATTATTTATTGTCTTTAATATAAATGAAGTTAGTGACACACGCACTGAAACCCAATTAGTAAATATAACCGCTAACTCATGCGTAACGCTTACTGATAATTATAACAAAAGGACACTTGATTGTGGCCACCTTTGAAAACATGTTTTGATGGTAGATTAATACTTTTTAGAAACTTTTACTTTAAGAACTTTTTCAATTTGAACATCTTATGACCCAAATAATTTCACCAAGGTTTATTGATATATATTTAAATATCGACGATTGCTTTAAATTTGTAGCTTATTTAGTATATATTAATTTTATTCTATTTATCTACTTCTTATACATAAGTGTATGCATTATATGTTTTTGTTAAGTAGGTAAAAACCACATAGCTGTATCGGTTTACTTACCTTGGAAAAAAACGAAAATAGGCTTGTTGAGAAAATTTGCTGAACTTATGAAAGGTAAGATACCCACGCTCATAACTTGAAACGGTCGATTCTCAAACAAAACGAGGCGGAATTGCGAGCAAATATCGCCGACGGAATTAGATTTACGAGTTCGGAATTTTTCGGAACTCGACGGAACTTCGGGATCAGTTTCGAATGCCGCCATTCAACACATTATCATATAAATGCGGTGTTGACGCAAAAATATGGCGTCGACGTCTCTACCTCAAAAGGTGTGAAATACGTGATCCAAATAATCTTGATATTTAGTCCTGTTATGAGGAGTTATGGATTTGTAAGCGTTTTCGTGATTACTTTGATCTTAAAAAAATCATGGAATTTGAATGATTTTTGAATTGATCTACAAAATATTTTCGTTAATATACGTATATGTGAATATAAAACAGAATTAAGAAAAAAAAGTAAAAAAATTAATACCAACACCTACTTAACAAATATAAATTACAATGAAAAGTACAAATTAAGTAGGCAAATTACTTTTCCCTGTGCAAAAAGCCTTCACAATTAACAAGATTATAAACGTTAACAAAAACATCTCAAATATCAGTAATTGAGACGCCGTTGTTTTCTAAAACATTAATTAGTTGGTCTTAATCCATTATTATTAGAATATTAGGAAATTATTAGCTTTTACAATATATTTTAGAAATAAATCTTTAAACAAATTATTTGAGACAAGTCGCAGCGTCAGCCCATTCAGAAATCGGTGAGTCATTGGATATGCCAATTCATTCAGCTCAATATAAAAAGAGATGATCTAAGTATTCCTTATTTAAAGCTATTGTATTTTTTACAATTGTTTTAGGCAAGGATTTTATTCTCTTGTGAATTATTATGTATGTAATTAAAGTGGAAAAATAAACAAAATTTTTTACGTGTAGTCTTAGCATAGTGTAGAAATGGTTTTGGATGGATTTTAAGAGATTCTTAAAGCTTACGAAATATACCTCCAATACAAAATACGCAATACAACTTTTAGTAATAAAAATATTACCTACCCCTGACTAGGGGATTAATGGGGATAGTTTCGGGCAGAATTGCTGGCGGGGACTGATCCCGCGGGAGTTAAAGGGATCTTAGGTATTTATAATTCCCAGTCAGGATTATGTAGTGTATTGTTATTTAAAATGAATTCTCGTTGTAAATGGTGATGTGTTTAGAATTTCTTCCAGAATTACTTGAAAAAATATATTTTCCAAATGTTTGTTTGGTTGCATGAACGTCTGTTGATTCTCCTCGTTTGGTTTAATATTATTCTTTTCTCTTTAGTAATATAAGCTGTAACATTAAATTTAAATCTAAAAACGTAACTATGTTTTTTAGTCGCTTTACCTCGCAAGTAATTTTCCTTACCTAAAGCAATACTCCATTTAAAAGTCGATAAGATGGGAATACACAGTACCCTTGAGGATAATTCAAGCAAGTGACATTAGTTAGAGAAAATGGCTCGGCAACTTGGACTTATTACATTCACAAGTTTTTATGTTTGGATAAACGTGGTAGAGGCGGACTCCTACATTATGGGGATGAATATATATTACTTAATATCAAATGGAATATTTGATTGGTTATTTATTATAATTTATATCATATATACACAGATATATACACATAGATGCATACACACACACATACATACAGACTTTATACATGTAATTTTAAATGAATTAAGCAAAGTTCATATAAAACCGTATTATGATTAAAATCTGAATAGAAAAATAGTTTTGTTATCATTTATCTATCGTGAAATTCAGAGTAAAAGGAAGACTGTTATTTCAATATTTTTGTTTTAACTTGCTTGGTAACAGGACGACTTTGGTAACAAAATTGCCATAATGACCCTTGGTTGTAGAGAGAGGGGAGCTATTAGTATCATGAGACTATGGGGTGCGAAAATTGGAAGTCCATTTTCTGCGTTAACTTTTCATATACATTTCCTAAAACTTGAGTAATGAAATATAGGAAAAACTTTTGAAGTTATTTCAGTACAAAATAAAAACAGAATATGATATTGCATTGCATAAAAGTGTTTTTGAGTGTATCCTTAAAAATATATTTGTTAATTGAATATTGAACAAAAATGATATATATTTTAAGTATCGAATATTGTTTCGAATTTTCAAGCTTCATCTAAACTAACGTTGATAGCTTTTTACGAATATAAAAACAAATACGACACTGAAGCATCTAACTGAAGCACTTTTCATGTTACTTGAAGTACATGTATTATATAAAAAGCGAATTGCAGAGAAAAAAATCAATATTTTATGTTTTTATAGAACGTTATTTGGAACACAGTCAAACAGGGCTGTCAATTTGTAAAAGTTTAGGAATTATTTAAACATTTAATATAACTGAGTTAATATATACTAAAAACCTGAAACGAACATGTAATGTGTGTTAATAACTATTTAAACTTGTTTCAAATAATAAAATAACGATAACGTAATGTTACATGGCTGACATTGCTTAAAACATTTTTTTTTATGTATTATATTTTTTTGTTTAACGAGTATAATAATCAAGTTAAATATAGTTTTAAAAATAGACTACAATGAGACGAAAATTTATGACGAGCCTCTTATACTTTGGTGTGAACGTCAAAATTGTAGTTTCATTTCCACTGACTGTTGCGGTACATACCTACTAATACCTTCACTAAAAATAAAATAATTCTATTTGAATCTTTTGAAGTATAATAAATAATATTATTCACAAAATGTTATTTTAAAAAATATTTCTATAACTAACATTCTAACATATATAACTAACATTCTCTTATAAGTAAGAGTTTGTTAGGTTAAATGCAAACATATTAGATTAAATTAAATTTATAATATTTCAGTTTATCAAAAGACGAAATCATTTATCGTTGCATTTTAATGTGGCAAGTTCTTATACCACTATAAATAAATTTATAAGTACCGCCCAGTAGGAACTAGCAGTGTGCATAAAATATAAACATGTTAAAGTTTTATACTATGAAATGTTTCTACGTTAAATGTTCTAACTACCCATCCCTATACTCATACTTTGTAAAATATTGCTCAAGTTGTAGCGCGGGTCGGGCTTATTGAATTATCTCTTTGCACCAGTCATTGTATGAAGTTATAATGAATGGCCGGGGTATAGAACGATATGGACTAGAGGTATTGTTAAGCAATGATGAGCTTAACAGCTGTAAATTGAAGTGTACTCGAAAAGTTCAATGACATTTTGTGTTGTCCGGTGGGGTTTAAATAATGTATCGCATTTATATTCTAAAACTTGAGATAAACCTACACTAATTTAAAGTTTGAAGTACTTTAAATGATATGTTTAAAATTAATTGAATATTATTGTGACGTCATAATTTGAAGGACGATTATGAGTTCATGATTTACAAAAGCGAAGAGTAGAAAATACTATTAGCAAAACTTAAACTAATTAGATAACATAAAAGCCTTAGGCTTTATATTTGCGAAAGAATATTACATCAGCTCTTAAAAATAATATTACAGCATAACATGAATATTTAATTACATTTTTTTATAATAATAAGTGTTACATAATATTATATAAAATCTTATAAGAGCATTAACGTAAGAACTCAAATTAACATAATACGACTATGAGTAGTTTTACACCGCGCGTTATCCATTACCGCGTCCAATCAATAAATCTTGATAGATGTTAAACCAAGTAGCAAATGGATCGGTTACCAGTATGGTTTGATCAGTTTCACCAAGACGTCATTATCTGAGAGCAGCTGCACAATTTTCCGACTCAACGGATGATTAATTAAACCTTATGTATTACCCTTATAGTTTCAGTGATTCTGAAGTATATAATATATGTCTTTGAAACGAGTTCGAAACATAAGCTTGAAAATAATTAAAAATTCACACAATTTATTTACTTGAATAATCGATTTTTTTTTGTTATTATAATCCAATCAAAATATTTGTGTATGGCTTGTGATATATATTAAAAAATATATTGAAATGAAATGAATAAAAAGTTAAAGCATTCAAAGCGTATTGGATGAAACAGAATTTCGTTACGGACAGACCACGGTTGCATCAATCGGTTTAGACAACGCGCTGACTGGTGGGATGCTGCGGTCAAAGAATATTGAACAGATGAGGCAATATTTTGGGGGAAACTCGATACATGCAAATAATCAATATGTGATGATTACCTACTTATAAAACTCGTAAAATTAAATAAAAAAAATTAAATCATTTGTTTACTATTTAAAAAATATATAATAATAAAAAGTAATCTAATGTTATTGCGATAAAAAAGCTTTTCTATGCCGTTTAATAAAACTACTAATAATTAATACAGGCGATTTATACTCAGCTATTGTTAAGTTGAAGTTTTTAAAGAAACCAAGTAAAATCATCATCGTGCATCTGTATTCCTCCTAAGATGACAGAGATGCTGATGATGATGTAGGCTCCTATTGTTTATTGTCTTGTGACATATTGAATACCGGAAATATAATGCTTGACAAGCTTTCCAAAAGTCCGGCCCGCTGGATTAGACCTGGTTTTGTTTGAACTAGATACACTAACTAGGAAAATAAAAATAGTTTCATATTTCACCTAAGATATCCAATCCAAAACCGATTAGTATTTTTGAGGGAATTGTTTTTATATTAAAGAAATAATACTAATTGCACATCTGCATCCCTTATCTATCGGCAGGGAGGGGGCGGCGCGTCGTACCTGCGCGGGGCTGGTATTGATTATTCGGTAGGCGTTTACTTTCGCCACTGTTTTAATGCTATAAAATGTTTTTATTGTCCTGCAAAACTCAATAATGTGGCAATCAATATGCGTTTGTGATGTCCGATATATACAGGTTGAGATTGATGAGTTTAGGTTGTGATTTTTGTTTGAGATGTATTATGTTGTATGGTTGGATTAAAAATGGGGTGACTGCCATACGTGGATATAACACTTGGCCGACTTTGTATTAAAGAGAATAATTATAGTGACGGGTTGTTACTTTATGAAACAAAGTAAAACAGTGTTACAAAATATATTTATTTGAGTTTTATGCTCGCATATATATTTATAATGAATGTTATACGACTTTTTTGTAAAGACTTAAACAAATTATTATTATACACCATTGAAAAATACATTAAAATGTGTTTTAAATTATATTTAAAATAGAATATATATTTTGAAGTATATATATTTTTAACAAGATAATCTTTTCCATAGTTGTAATATTAGTACAATAATAGTTACGTTATTAGCCAAAAGTACAGCGCATACTCGACCTGGAATTCAAATCTTGGACCACTTGAAAGCACTCAACCCTCGGGGTTAACGAAGCGTTAAAGAGATTAAACTTACAGGCTTACAGGTTACGTATAAAAAATCTCTTACGTAATATACTTGCGCATTTTATATAATAGAATACGATAGTGTTTATTATATCTTATTTACGTAAACTACTTCCTTCCTTATGCAATTTGTTGTATAAATTTTAATTATAAATAATTTTAAGCGCAGCTTTGTAGATGAAATACATTAATTACTGTAAACATTTGAATACTGTATAAATTATACAAAACAATTATTACTCTATACATATTTAATAATGTCTATGAAATGTGATCAAATAGGCGTAAATCAATTAAACTAGAATTTAAAATTTAATAATTCAAATGTACCTATATATTAAAATGTATGTATGTATTTATTTAATAAATACATTGACTCTGAATACAATCATATTTCCAATCTTTTCTTTTCATGGTATCTGCTATCAACGCTTACCTTGATTATTTAAGTTAATTATTTTGAGGTAACTATAACTATAAATTAGTTCATTTTTAATGAATGAAAGTAAAAGCTTCGATTTTTCTAGAAATCAAAACACTATTATTTTATGATTTGTTAATAAATATTGAATATATATTATTTGAAATTAGTTGAAGTTAATTATCGATAAATACGAACCGAGTAAAATTTAATTTAATTCAATGAGTTTGTCATTTTAAAATATATACAAAATAAATTACATATAAATAATGTTATAATAAATCTATTGTTAGTTTTTTTCTTTGCAAATGTTTTCCAATATCTTTTAATCTTTTATAATTCTAAAGAATGCTTACAAAAAGATTACGATATTTATAAATAACGTCTGAATACCCGACTTATTAGTATTATTGACTTGAAAGTATTGTGTATGTGATTATAATTCGATACGTATCAAAAGAGAAATTATTTGATTGACATTATTTTCTGGTAAATAATTCCAATTACTTTAGATGGAATTATTGACGAAAGCAATGATATCTATTAGTTTTTTAATTTTAAAGTACATTTCGAATAAATATACAAGATGACATTTTAATAATAATTGTATTGTTATTTTTAAATGTAAACGTTTATTATCCTAATACCCTTTTCTAAAATCTCTTACTATGGCTTTCCTTACCATAGCTGTTGTCACAGCTTTTTTAAGATTTGTATTAACATGTAAGACCAAGTTATTGCTTAAATAATAAAGCCCTAACATTTAATACATCTATTTTTATTCCTATAATAATATTGTCTGGTATTTTATTATTGCCACAGACTGAATAGGTTTGGGCAATAATAAGCCACAGAACAGTTTTACGTCCTCATATTAGGCCAGGGGGACCAGGCAAATGAGAGACGCGTGACTCAGTCCTAATAGTTGGTATAAATTCAGTTGTGGCTTTGCCTTTATTTGACACTTTCTTTAGGGGTTTCTGGCTTGTAATTGAGCCATTTAGGCGCTACTTTAGTACTTCAGATGATATAGTATAATGCTTAGAATAATACCAATTCATTGTTTTTTGTGGTTACATATGTAACACAACGTGTCAGTATTATAAGACATAATTGACAAAGTTAAATACTTAAAAGTATGATTTCATTTTCTCAAAAGATTAAATCGGGGTTCAGTGGAACAAGAATTTAATAAAATAAATTTCAATTTATACTTCAAGGATGGAAGGATCTCTTAGTTGTTATAAACTTTAAATTGCCCGCCCTTAAGGTTTTCAGGGAATGCTTCCGCTCTTCGGTAAGGTAATATTATAATTTATATTATTTGAAACTTTTATCCAGAAAGTGGATTTTCATATTTTTTTTATTAACAGATTATTCTTCGAGTATTATTATTAGAACATATTAGTATCTTATAAGTAAACTTCATTATTAAATATCCTCTGAAAGTAAATATTAGTAACGTGATCTTATATAAACTAATATTTATAAAAGTGGTTTTCGATTAAAATTATTTTTTTAAACTTTTAAAATCAGATTTAAGATGCAATTAAATTATAAAGTTAATTAGTTAAGTTAGTTTTACAAATATTTTCCTTGTCAAAGTTGTCACTGGTCTCGAGAAATAATCGCCAGGGAAGGTTGAAGAACTGAAAACGGGAACGACTTGTCATTTGATTTCTTATGAAAAATGAGTAATGTTTAGCAGAAAATGGTAGAAATATAATTATAACTTATAGACTAACAATAAATACAATAAATATACTGTTTCTTAAGGTAAAATTATTTAAAGTATTGAGCTCAAATGTCTTTAAGATACGACCAGTAGTTTTATCATATTGTAATTATTGGCTAAATCAATGTTTGTCTTTTCTCATGAAAAATATTTTATTTTCTCGAGTAAGATTACATGTTTCAAACGCTCACTATATACCATTTAAGCAATTTTGAACAGATTAAAGTTATGATAAAGAACGAAAGTTATATATATTGGTTTTGCTGGCTGAGTTTTGAACTAAATAATTTATTTACATTTTTTTATTGCATTTTTTCCTACGTAAAATATATAAAGCTTTAATTTTCTTTGTTATAGTTAGAAACCTCTTAAATATAACAATATTTAACCGTATTAAGTTATTATAAGTAGACCATTAAACGGTTTTAATACTAAGCTATTGAAGCGTCGCATCCCTTGTTTAATTAAATTGCTAAAGATAATACCTACAAAGGTTAATGTGTGTAATCCACTTATGAGGTCAGATTCAAACTTTAGTCTTATTTATATATATAATATGTTTATTTATATAAAGGTATTTTTTTTTTAATTGTAAATTCTTTTAATTTGTTAATTATTGTTTACATTGATCGTTATTGTTTAAAAAAAATGTATTCTAATAGAAATTTCCAAATGCTTATAAAGCTAAATAGAATTTTTTTATTAAAAATATAAATTGAGATCATACTGAGATAAACGAAAAACTATATTGAATTTCACAAAAGGTTTAAGTAAAATGAAGAAGCCTTCAAGATGGCTTTTTTATTTCAAATATTTCAATTTACAGCTGTTATTGGAAAAAAGATTTCGCTGCTGACGCAAAATTGTTAGACGTAAAAATATCTCAATATTTCTTAGTATTTTTCATTTATTTCCAATTTTCCTCGTTTATGATCGCGCGGTATGCCGAGTATTTAGCGCTAAGCGTCGCTTTTATTGAGAAGAAAATATTTAATAAGAACGATTTTCTTTTAAACGTCTCAGAGTAATACCATTTCATGACAGGTGTAAACTGTTTTAAACCTAATGCCATTAGAATTAAGTATCACTACAGCTGTGTATAAAATCACCGCCGAATTCAAATGGATACGGAAATGAAAAATAAAATCGGTCATGAAAATAATAGCAAAACTTTTATATATTACTATTACAAAAAAGAATCACAAAATAAAAGTCATTAATCTAATCAAGGATGTCTCGTCGGTTCTCGAATCGTAAATATATTCAAATCAACGACAAAAAGAATGATTCGCTAATATTGTCAATCGACCGCACAAAAAGATGTACTCGCTCGTTTACCGATTTTTATTTTATTTGGTTTGCTTTTTACATTTTTTATGTCTACACATAGAATAATAATAATAATTATATCAGGACAAATTACACACATAGATCTAACCCCTAAGTATGCATTATTATTATTATTATTTGTTGTCCGTAGAATATGAGTTGTAAACAGAACTACGTATATGTACTAGGTAATTACCGCTGATATTTTTAAAATTACACCACAATCAAAAGGGCACCCCGATGAGGAAGACGGGAGGTGTCAGCCCTCACGCCTGTTGAGGAGGGACGAGGTAAATGGGCTCCTTTGGTAATTTATTATTGAAACGTCGCTTTCATTCTTTCCTTTTGTGATATTGTCTCCACTCGTAGCTTATTTGTTCCGGAGTAATTTGTTTGAAAATTTCCTTTTTTTTTCACTCCCCCCCCACCCTATTATTACGTCTATGGTAATGCATGATTTGTGTCCGGTTTTTAATTTATTCTTAACATTTTGATTAATCTGGCGTAATAAACGTCTTTAAGGTCTATTAATGATAAAATCAAGAAAGTTTTTGTCAATATTGAAATTCTATAACTTTTTATGTGTTATTTACGAGCAATAGCAGTATACTTGATATTGCTCGTAAATGTTAATTTATCACAAAATTAATTAATAGATCTCGCTGTCCAATAAAAATAATCTTATAAATCTTAATATTTATTAGTTGACGTTTTATGCCGAAACGTAAAATCCTTAAAATGTAGTGCTTTGTTGTATTTTATTTACAGAAGAAAATGTTTTTCTTTTATAAACAAGTTGTTTGGTTTAAAGAAAGTAATAAATCGTTGTCCAAAAATAATTGTATTTTTAACAAAAATGTATTACAGAAAAAACAAGTTAAAATTAATCCCGCGAAAAAGTTTAATGAAAACATCACCTGCTCTCTTTGCCTATATTTATGGACTTAATGTATACCGGGGTGAAAGACCGTGTACTCATCTGTCACTGAATTTTCGTATCTATTACACAGACTTTAATAATTAAAATTGTGTGCAATTCCTCGGTGCATTGGGGAGAAAAGGATACGCATCCAAACTCAGCGAGGGAGAGTCTCACAATAGGGCTCGTTTGATAAATTGCAATATTGTTGTTACCCTAGATACCATCCAGCGGCGACCTGTGCACCTTTTTGCTGACTTACATATTTTAAACAAAACAAGCTAAGACGAAGGCTCAAGTTACACCGGCCCCTGCGCATCACGTGGAATTTCTTTCATTGGTTGAATCCTCCATTTGTAGTTCTGGTTTGTTGGTTATTGAATTGTTTGAAGTTTAGTGAAGTGGAGGTCTTTTTATCAGCTTCTTGTTTTTTGTTTTTGAAACATTTCCATGTAAATATTTTTAAACAGAATTGAACACAAAGGGGCATCCTTTGTATTCAATTCGATGGAGCAAATGTTTTGACAAATTTCACATAAGGCATGTGAATTTTTCGTAAATGATATGTTCTTTGAAGTTTATCGATGACGAGTTATCACACATTCTGAATAGACATTGTAAATGTGACTCTCTGAGTTCTGTTTGGTCCACAAAGTCGATCTATATATGGATTATCCACGCAATTTCAATTCAGTCCGCGGTCGCCGGTCACTGCAAATACGAAAGCCGGGTCATTCGAAGCGGTTAGATACACATAAGTACAGTCCACAACTAAATTAAAATTCACATTTATTTTGAATTTTAAATTATTTTTTTATTTAATTAAAATAAACCTGTGTTGAATTTGATATTAATAACTCTTGTACTTTTATTTTTTTTATTGCGTTTACTTGTATAAAATTAATAATTAATTAATTTATGACTTAAGAAGTACATAATGTTACAAACTAGACAATTTTATGTGAAATATTTCTTGGTATGCTATTCTTTAATGACTCTAGAATAGTATAGTTCTTAATTAACGATTCCTGTATATGCCAACGGTACACAAAGATCAATAAAGTCACATCCCAATAATGTGTTTGCGCGGTTAGTTTTATCGACATTGCCTTGTGTGTCTCATTAAATTCATAAACAACATCGTATTAACCCATCGGGATTATATGAAGATAGCACTGAGGTTGGAATGCATAGTGTTTATTGGAGCTGTACTAGCTGGTTTTGTTTGTATTACTGAGAATTTTATGGAAATATCTAGATTAGAAAAATATTCTGGATATGGTTTTGTTTCGTTGTTAGAATCAAATGGATATGTAATAAGTTTATTTCTTTATTTTTATAAGTTTAGTTTTATATTTATAGTTCTTTATTTTTAAACAAATATGTTTCTTATAATTTAATCTGTTTTTGACTTTTCTGTTTACATGAACTATAACTCCTGGCATGCTGTAAAATCAATTTATTAATCAAAATTGTTTCCATATATCGATGGATTCTTTGCAATCTATCTTTGTAAAATGTTAATTAATTTTAAAACATTTTAATGTAATCAGATGAATAGAAGGATATGGTCTATTAAACATTTATTTGTACTCCAATACTATTCACGGTGCCCAGAAAAACTACAATTGTCAAAATTTGACCTAGATCTGTCACTTGCATATTAACATTTTATCACAGTTTGGGATTTGGCAGAAAAAAACATGTTTGTAGAGGTATAGGACTTACACATGTTGTATAGAGGTATAGGATTGATAAAGGGAAGACATTTCTAAAAAAAAAACATCATATATTAGGAGTTTTAGGAAAAATAAATGAAACCACCAATATTGTAATACTAGATTAGCCAGGATTAGCAGATCGAACTAATTGCTCAAATGATGCGTGAGGATAGTTTAGATCTTGAAGTGCTTCTGTATCAAGTGTCATTGGCTTCCAATTTTTTTGACGCTCATTTCATATCCGAGGATATCAGTTACTAGGCGGAAATAGATATATAATATATAGAGGGGGATGTTTTCATATACACTATTTTTTTTTATTTGTCAATTTAATAAATGGTTACATAATTAAATTAGTAACCTTTACCCATAAATCTAAACCACGAAGAAAATTTCACAAAACCTCTAGCCTAAAATAGCCTAAAATAGCCTAAAATATTTTGCCGAATTTCATTGATTGCCGACAAACTCAGCTATTGAAATTTAAATTATATAGCGAGCAATTACTGAGCTAGAAACTCAAAGAAGATCATCATGCACTGGAAAAGGTATTTCGTTTAGTTGATTATAGATTATTAATATTTATTAGTCCAGTATTATTGAGTTTACTCCAAATAAAGCTGAATAGAAAATATTTTCACTCAGTATTTTAAAAGCTACAACGATCAAAAGCTTATTATACTTTTATATTCAGAGTTTTTTACACGGTACTTTGAATAGATTAAGAACTTTGTTGAGACAAAAGTTTTAGTTTTGATAAAGTATATCCTGATTTTATCGATGCTTCCAGCCACTTTGTAAGTATATAAAGGATCGCCTACTTGATGTCATACCCCTCTTTCCCCCCCTCCCCCTGTCTCCTCGGCTCAATCGCTTGATTAATACAAAGTTGTCCATTATTATAATTGAGGTATCTGAGTTTGTCGATTTGTTTTAATTGATAATTTCGGCCCGGCTTTGTCGCAATCGATGGCACTTTGAAAATTTGCGAAAGTCGATTCAGAGTTTGGAATTTGTTCTAAAATTTGTTAACCTCAGTCCTAATGGGCTGCTATTTTAATGTACTTTTGTGTTTGTTTCAGCAACAAAGTATTTTAATTTACTATTTTGTGTGTAAAAGGAGTTGAGAAAACATTTAAGACATTGAAATCATTTTAACAAATCATAACCGTAAATAATAATAAAGATATATAACCTTAATCTTCGCATGGTCTAATTTATGTGAAAACGTCTGTTTAATTTTAGAAAATAAAACAATACAAGTTGTATATGAATTAGCAGATGGTTAACAAAAGAATGATTTATGTACCCCGACCTGTGCAGGAAGCGTGCTTGACGTACTGCGCACGCTTCGACAGCCATTTTGTTTTTGCTAATTAAATAAACTGACGCGTGGACATAAGTTAAATGCTTGGTGGATTAGCTTTTTATTCAACTCTGTTTTTTAATTATTACTTACCTTATTATTTTTGTTGTTATATGACAGAACTGTAATTGTTACCTTTTTTTTTATAAGTAAATTTATCAGGATAGTAAAATTTTTATTGTTTTTAAGAAAATTAATCTAAACTTGTATTTGATGTCTTTTAAAATAACCTCTTCCCAAGTTATGTAGGTACCTTTGCACACGTTCAACAGATTGAACTGATACTTACTCGCTGATACAATTAGACGGATACAAAGTAACAAAACAAAAACGATATATGAGCCTATGCAAGAACGCAGATGTGTTTATACCTGTATTTATGTTCGGCTTTGAAAAACCTATCGCAAAATCACGTTTCTTGTGGTATCGATATAAACGCACACAAGCCGCTATAACTTTGATGTTGCGCGTATCAACAAAATATACACCGTCAGAGGTATCTATATACCGCCTAAAGACCCGTATTATTTAATTTATTAAGAAACTAAGGGTTATGAAATTATCATATTGAATATATATATATGTGCATTAAAATCAGAAACAAATATAACTTTTCAAAGGTTTTCGAAAAGACGAACATATATTGCTATTAAAAACGGCGTCTAAATGAAAAGTTCTTGCTAATTTAAATTCCACAAGTTTAAGGTCTGAAACTGTCTCGACTCGTTGCATAATCACTTGGCGAAGATAAAACAAACACAACTTCTATGAAAAACTATGTGATGATCACAAAGCTCCGGGAGACCACACACTTGATCGGTTTGAAATTTGGTATCCTAATGATTAGGTTTTGTGCTTTATTCCATATTTGTAAGAAAAAACTAGCAGACCATTTATGTCATGAGTCACCTATCTGCGGTGTAGGGGAAAACCAAGACTGGATCAAGAAATGTAGGACACAATGATTGGGGATCAGGTTACCAGTTTTCACTCACCTACGAAATTACATCTATAGTAGCTACTTCGTGATTTTATGTGAAAGTAGTACTGGGGAAATATGAGTGCTTTCCCGACAAACCAGATAGTATACAATATGTATTACTTATACGCATATCACTTCGTAATATATGGGTACTGTTTTTCCATCAAACATCTGCCACTCACACATATACAATATCTGATTGATGGATTATAAATTACAAAGATGAAGAAATCGTTATAAAAACTTTAAGTATTAATAACTATTTATCGGCTATTTTATTTACTTATCAGCACAAGATCCAGTAAATATTAAATATGGTTATTTGGAACGTATCAGTGTGATAGCTCCCATTACCGCTGAGGTTTGAAAATTCCCGGATCGAAAAGGAAATGAAGAGAAGTTTCGCTCCAATTTGCCGGCCGCGGAACTTCGGGCCGGGGAAATTAACTGGCTGGATACTTTCCCGGATTATCTTTATTTATCTTCGGCTCAGTATCGGTGTAATTAGGTTTTTTGGATCTCAATGTCGTAACTGTTCGGAATTTTGTCATCGGATATTTGAATTGCCTCAATAAACGTTATGGTGCCCTAATGATTAGAAATATTTTGTCTTAGAATGAAATGAAACAAGTGGTATTATTTGCTTTTAATATTATACAATGTACAAAATGTTTCTTCTCACGGATTTTAATTTATACACAAGTAATAATTTAAGCTCGTAAAAGTTATGTTAATAATCTTTTCACACACTCGCCTTTGTTTCTAAACACTGCGCACGCGCCGTTACACTGGATGATTTGATATCTGTCTAATTATGTGGTTATTATAAAGGGTATGGTTTTAACAATAATTTTATAACAAACATTAATTAGTAATGGCTTGTAGTCAATTATAAAACTGTGTAACATAGCGTCTTGCTGTATTTACTAAAACGCAATATACCACGTTGCATCTTATTTACTGTTATAAATGCACATATATTTTGTAATTATTTCGTGCATTTGTTTTTTAAGTATATTTTTAATTTTTCACGTTTGATTACATTTTGCCATATGTTTTTATATTTTTAAAATGCATTTTTAAAATTAAGTGAGAACTGTGTATTTAAGAGGTTACTTTGATTACTTCTCGTCCTATGAATGTGACGTAAAAGTAATAAAAAAAAGCATTAACAATAAGAGTTTAATTTATCCTTTACATTATATAACATTACGATAAACAAATCACATTAGAAGAAACACATAAATTTAGGTACCAGATAATAAAATCAAATTAAATAACATTTCTATTAAGATTTAAATATGTTTAGCCAATATATGCAACCCATTTGTGAAATTATACGTTCATAGTATACACAATACTTTTTTAAAGATCTACCAAGCTATTCTAATATTATAGAAGAATACACGAATACTCATGAAACGAAACGAATATTTTAATTAAATGATTAGACTAAGCTTATTATAGATTTATATACGAGCTCTTTATATGTACCATTTCTTGAACATCCTTATTAATAACTACATCAGCGTCTTATTTCTTTTATAAATGATTAAGTAATATATATTTTTATTAGAAATACTATTATCTTAACATTAATTATATTTGATGTTCACAGTATTAGAGGAAAATGATATAAAAGCTAACTTACTAAATTAGTCTATGAGAACCATACGTACTAAGTTTCTCATTACAACTGCGGACACCAAAAATGTACACATTTATATTATTTGAAAAATTTATTATTATCTGTAAGTTATTTGCATAAGTTTGAAAGAGTATTTATGAAAATATCTGTATGTTATGAAATAAAATGATATGTTTTTAAAAATAAATATTTAAATTTTGTAAATTTTATCAAATGTTTACATTTATACATATACCAATATAGTCTTAAGTCTGGGTAATTTAATCTGCAATTGAATTTGAAATTGAATGCTTTAGTGTAATTTATTTGACATTTAGTGTACATTACTATAGGTTTTTCTCTTATCTTACGCTTAACAGCGGTAACGAGGCGAAAGTTTCATGTCAGAATACGCTCGTTAAGCGTTCTTAAACATTTGTTAGTGTAGTTTTTCTTAACGAATTTTGTTGATACTTTTAATGGGCTGAACATGCACGAAAATAACTAGGTCCGTGTATTCAGCAGGTTTATATAGAATTATCTTGTTAGCAATACGTTATGCCTCAGATTCATTAGGAATTAACCTAAATAGAAAAAACAAATAATTCGGTCTGACCCGTCAATATATCCTAAACATTATTGTGATATATGAACTAAATTACCACCTATCATTTTTTTACTGACTCGTCTCATAGAAAGCAGCATGGAAAGGAGACTTGTTCGTGTTCGTTCATGAAATTAGCAATAGTTTCTTTTTCTTAAAGGAATTCCTATACAATTTTATATATCACTAACTATTACCGTAATATATATTTTTATATTTACGTATGTATAATTAACTGTGGAATATATAATTAACTAGGTATCTAATTATGGATTTAACCTAAAATAAAAAAAAAATGTTTTCAAATTTCTCAAGTCTCAAGATGGTCTTATAATTTGTGTCGTAACCATTGGATAATCGGAAACTTCGTGAGTTCTCAGTAAACGGAGTGCAATTGGCCGGCCATCGAACCTGTGCAAACTAACGCTTAGTTTTTATTATGTGCATTTTCTAGTTAAACGGAATTGCGTTTCTGTATACACTTTTTATTTAGGTCATATGTAAGACTGACCTAAATTTACTTTTGAATGGTAATAGCATACCTGAATTTAGTTTCTGCCATTTTATATTTTAATATTATGATATTAATAAACCATATTTAAAAGGAGTGGAGAACTCTTAATAGATAATTAATTTAATACTTTTAATTTGGTAATCATACTCTTGACCGGTATAACCAATTTTTTATTCAGTACCGTATCCAATATAACACTAATATTCTAAATACATGTCTCTTACTTTTTTTAATTTACTTGTTCTTTAAAACGTTATAATATACTAAGTATTAACAATCACAAAATTCTGTATTCAATTGACACAACT
Source organism: Napeogenes inachia (assembly GCA_959347355.1). NCBI lineage: Eukaryota > Metazoa > Arthropoda > Insecta > Lepidoptera > Nymphalidae > Napeogenes > Napeogenes inachia. The sequence continues at coordinate 15,518,546 of OY365793.1, read as the reverse complement.
CCAGTAAACAAGCCCAATTTATACTCCACCAAACTTACCTAAAGCTGACTCATACTAACAAATAATTCTATTATCAGAAATATTCGCAAACTCAGAACTAAAACATGATTAAGTAGTTTTAATTGCGGCACTTGCGAACAAACAGCGCTGAGTTTGCTGCGACTTCAATATTCTTGTATGACGACTTTGAGAATTCACGGATCATTATTACGAGTATTTTGTCTATACATGTGATCAAAATTAAGTTATAATTCCTTTATATTTACGTTCGTGGTTAAAAACAATCTCAATCATTATCTTCTCTTTGCCTTATTTTCTCGGTCGAGTCTCCCTTAAGTGCACACTCGAATGAATTCGATAAAATCAAATAACAATACCCGTCTTGGCTTCACAAGACCCCAATCAAGGGAAAAACTGCATTCTCACCCAGTGAATGCTGATAATAGTCATTACTAGCCCCAGCTTATCTACCGTAACGTATAAAAATATATTAACAGCCGACATATTGTGTGTACAATCGGGGTAATGTTTCGAAAATATTTGAGAGGGCCTGAGGTTGGGGAATATTAATTTGTGTATTTTATAGATGTTTTAAGATATTAGTAATAGCTGACTGGATAAGGTAGAATTTACAAAATGTTCTATTATTATGTAATAAATAATAATGCGATATGCTTTACATTCAAACACTAACGCCATCTAGTCAACTAAAAAACATCTACATCCGTATAGGCTGCATTTTTTAAGCGACCAATTACACAGATTTGTCGCTTCGTAGAGTTTCCGTTGTTGTTTTAATTTCGATAATTGCTCAACTTCTACTCGTAAGATTTTGTTGTATTATATAAGTACCATAACTTGATAGAAGTTGAAAACCGAATTTCAATCGGTACAAAAGATTTAACAATATAGGTACAAATTAATGAACAAACGACAGAGCCAGAAGGAGATAAATTCAAAAGTTAAATCATCGAGTTTGATTGTTAAATTTATCCATATTCTATTGATTCCTATGGCAAGAATAATAAAGCTATAAATGTTTATACGTTTATTCTAAGATAATATATTATAGCATAAAAGAAATACAACTGTGATTGACATGTTTATTGATTGAATGTATTTTATTTCAGGGCAAAGCTAAACGAGAACAATCGCTGGATGAGCTGAAGGAACACATTCATAAATATTACATACCGCTCAGCCGGCAATTTATGGTGTTGTTTCCTGAAGGTGGTTTCCTACATAAGAGGAAAGAAATTAGTCAAAGGTAACTGAATTGGCTTTATATTATTATCTGACAATAAAATATACAAATATAATAATAACGTTTAATAAATTAGGCCTTTTGAATATTATTTGTGTGTGTGTACTACAGTACCTATGCTAGTATTTACGTCTTTGTAAGTGTTGAAACCCAATTATAACGATACGAGATCTTAAATGATCTATATTAATTAAACATTAACAAAGAGATTGAGATCGTGAGAAACTTTGTACAATGTTTATTTTTCTTTTATGTATATTTTGTATAATAATTAAATTACAATTTTTATTCATGCTAATTAACCTGTTAAGTTGTTAGTTTATTGAATCAACATTTCCTTATCTTGAATCAAGCAATTATTATATTGAGAACATACAGTTATTTCTTACAAGTAGTCAGTAGACAGATGGGATGTACTCTAGAATAACGAGCTCAAGCATCCGTTAAATTGGTCCTTGTAAATAATACTGAAATAAAGTCACTCGGAGTCGGCCATTCCGATACGATATATGGTATCGAGTGCTTGCATTGTGAATGTCAAATATTATTGTTTTTAAAACTTACCGAATAACGAGACATGATATCAGCCAATGTATATGTTGTTTTGAGTTTTAAATTTAATTGTTTCTTTCTCATTGTACCTTTTTTAAGAGTTTTAGAAAATGTATTTATATATATTGGTCTCATAACGCTTAAGGTGTTTTATATATTGTCTCATTTACTCCAGAAAGTTAAAAATATTTTATTAAAGCTAACAACTATGTTTTCTTTTGTTTGTGATTGAATATTCGTTTCTAGTTTTGAATGCCTTTTAAATAATTTCTTTTAGAGAATTGTGCTATAAAAATTGTGTACATATTTTAAGGTTCGCCGAGAAAAATAATTTACCAAAGCTAGAATACGTTTCATTGCCTCGAGCTGGTGCGATGAAGGTGATTATGGAGGAAGTAGGTCCTCACTATGAACAAGCTAGCACTTCCAAGCAGGATAGTAAATTAGGTAATATTACCTTACAATATTATTTAATCTATAAACATGTTAGCCATGTAATGCTGTAGTATACTTCTAGAAGATGGTTACAAATGGATTCGTTCTATGGCTCACATGTTTTTAAAGAAATTATAAATATTTATATTTTTTGTGATCAGTAATGAATATTTATTATTTGCTTTGGATAGATGACTTTAACCAGAACAATACAAAGTCTTCAAAAGTGGATACCATTGAGTGGATCTTGGATGTGACCATTGCGTATCCAGATCGTATTCCAATTCATCTTCTGGACATCGTCTGCGGAATCCGACCTCCTTGCACCACCCACCTTCATTACCGACTATACCCTAGCAGCGAGGTTTGTATATAATCTGAAAATAAGAAACAAAATATACCAATAATCAACGAACAAATTATTGTGAAAAAACACAATAATTTGTTCTTTGTACAATATCTATAATTATATATAATTTAAGTCATTAAGAGAATAAAATATCCGACCAAATAAGGCCAATATAAATCTTACGTTAAAATTTTCAAATGGAATTGATTACAGCCACTGAAACAAAAAACAAGTCCAAAAAGAACCTGTAGTCCTAAAAAGGCAATATAGGAATTGGCAAAGTTGCCATTTGGTAACTTGCCAAACGTTTATTGCATGGAAAATAATGATTAGATAATCTGTCATCGATATATTTACGATCCTTCGCTCGTATAAAATATTATTGGTTTGTAGGTCAGAGATTGAAAATTGATAAATAACTTTTGTTGTAGTTTCTAAGAAAACTTATTTAGTAAGTAGGTCTTCTGTGGATATCGTGTGACCGATTTACTAATATCTAACTAAAAAAATTTTAAAATTTATCAAGTCTAGTGATATTTATTTAAGTAAAGTTTTTCAACTGATTTGTCTTTCACAGGTACCGTCAGATAGTGATGGAATGACTCAATGGTTATACGATAGATTTATAGAAAAAGATAAAATGCTTGAAGAGTATTACCGTACAGGGAAGTTCCCTTCAAAAGGTAGTATCTCTGAAGTACCGAGGCAAGTGAGACAGGACAACCTTCGCTATCTCATCTTGCATTTATTTTATATAGCTTCGACTTTTCTACAATATAAGATGTTTTGCGAATTGTTGAGCTACTTTTGGTAGCTAGATAAATGACCAGATACGAATTATCTTTAATGGATGTCATCTTTCACAGTTGCATAAATTTTGTATGTCAAACATTTTAATGATGTAATTTCATTAATTTCATTTTTCACGTCTGGTCTTTGGAACACCAAGTTAAAAAAAAATCCATTCTCTCTTGTTCTGAACGCGAAGACTTATTGATTGCAATGTCGTCTTATAGGCCATATTATACAATAGCTTAAGCATATACCTAAGTTGTTTATTATTAGTGTTTTTTTTTTATTTTGAATGGAGATTTTTTTGCCTTCAGTACAAGAAGGAATCTGTTGTGTTTCAAGGCTTAAGTACATTTATGTCTCTTTCTTAGGGTTTTCATTAGTTTAAAATACAACGTTACCTATGACTTTTGACATATCGAGCAATCTCGATGTATTGTGCCGATGGTACAATGGCTTGTGTTCTACCAAAAGCACTTTGTGTTAGTGAGAAATTAAATTGTTGTGTGGAAATCAAAGCGTGCTGTGACAAACGAGTCAATATATAAGTCCTTTTTAGAATAGGTTTGTGCTTTGCGCTATACCAAATTTTTAATTCTGACAATAATATTTCTACGTCTACTCTTATAAGGAGCGCTGGTTTCTCTGTCGTTTTGTTTGCATTTTTATTTAAAATTTAATTAATAATATTAGTAAAACTAAGAATCCTGGCATATCATTTACAATTTTGATACGAAATTTAGTAAGATTTTCCTTTTTTTTGAATTAGGATTTTTTTTTGACATTTATATAATAATGTTATAAGAGGTGACCATAATTGAGCTGTGAAAATACAACTCACAATTTAGATTAATACATCCAGACTACTAAAGTAGTACCAAATTAAATACACAAGCAAATTAAAATGTATTGTAAAAGATGAATATTTTTGATGTGCCTTTGTCTTGTATTTCTCATGGTCTGGACATGTCGCTTCTTATAGCATAATGCGATTCAATTGACTTTATATTATAATAAAGTATTCTAAAAGTTTTCGAAAATTGACAGAAATGGTCCTTGCGTCCATTGCGTTCGAGACGAGTCAGCGCTCTTATGAAAGTAGTGAAAATCACGTTTCACCTTCTATTTAATCACGATCCCGTTTGTAAAATGAAATCGAATTTTATACAAAAGAATTTCGGGAGCCTTACGCTATCGGAATACTAAATTAACCGTTAAGCTTAAACTTATCTGTATAATGTCAGTAAGAGTTCTTGATCATTGATCAATCTAAATTAGGTTAAGTCACGATAGATTTTACACTTAGTTTAAGTATCAAATTGTCTGTTTTCTTGTCTGAATGTTCCTTTCATTAGCTTGTATTGTACAGTTTATATCCTAGGTTTTGTGGTAAAGAAAATATGCCAAAATAGTACGTTTGCCGGAAGTGCCTAGGCGTAATTGGTAGAGGGCTTGTTTAAGATATTTGAAAAATCATTTATAAAAAATTTTCAAGGTTGTGCGAGTGAGATAGAAATCATCTGATCTCTTATTTATCATATCGGTTATATGTGTATAACTATATACTAAATGTCTAAACGGATTTAAATATACGGTAGGGATGAATTTCTATAGAAATTGCAGAATTTAATTTGATTTTATTTACTGTGTAAGAAGCAGTTCAGCTTTTACATATCTATGTATGTAAGTCGAAATCATTGTCCAAACTGTTAAGAGGTTTTTTGGATGTATTTTAATATAAAAGCATAAGGACGTGAAAACAGTAAATTTTTAAATAAGAATAACACGGCTAACCTATTTATAAACGTTTTAAAATATGATGACAGTACTTAAATGTTTCATTTATATGTGTACTATTTCAAATGTGAAAGTATGATTGTGTGTTTCTGTGTTCTTTTGTAACGTAGAGATCCATGTATTTTTGACACATTGGGTGATAATATCCCATAACCACGCATTGCTTATTATAATATTTCTTCACAAGTTTTATCACTTAATAACAACGTCCACCTCAATATATTCTTTAATATTAAAAACGTGAAGTCCGATTGAGTTCCTTTGTCCATCACTGTGCCTTCTATTATCTTATTTATTGTATCGAAATTTAAAGCGTATGGAAATAAAAATAAAAAATAGGGGTAATAAAATATTGCACAAATAAATAGATTTCAAGAAATATAAATCATTGTAAAAAATCCTAATTATTAACATTTCTTTTTTTCACACTTACGATTTATATATATACATTACTTATATCATTTACAGTCCACATATGATTGTATACATTCTATACTACCATCACAAAATTCTTGTAAAAATACAGATTAGCTACTTAATTTTGGATATTACTATAATAATATTTTCGTTATTTAAATACTAACAGTATAACTATGCATTTAAATATTATAAAATGTATTATTCATAACTATACTAAATGTTTGCCTACGAAAAGGTTTTGATTTTCGTTGTTTTTTTTATAATATTTGCATGGATCATTTAATATTTGCATACTGATAATTTAGAATTTAATAACACTGCTATAAATTATACAGTTAATTTGCGAGTGAAATATTAAATATTATTTCTAATAATAATATTAATATTAAGATATATTTGTTCTTTCAATTTTCTTTTATATTTTACAATTGTTTGTAATTTATAAAACACGATTATTTTATTTGTATTTGTGTAGAACGGACTTTATGTTAGATATGTCTTTAATTAATATAAAAACATTTTTTATAGAATTCATCGACATAAGCGGGATTTGATCCTGTTATCTCTGGAATGTCTTACTAACTCTCCCCTCTTTGCGCTATTGGTCACTTGACTTAATGGGTTTAGAATTCTTAATATACTTTATTTTTTCTAACAAGAATATACCAATTTTGTAATTATCATTCATGAACATAATATTCAAATTAAGGCATTCGCAGGGGAATTCTATGTAAACATTTTTCTATTTATATATTTTTTCAGTGTATTTAATGTTTTTGTGTATTTTTGTAAGTGAAAACAGTTTCTTTGTTGTTCTTTTTATTAAATAGTCAAACAATTAAAACGCAAGTGAGACTTGTGCTAGGGTTTCGTACTAATATTTAAAACCTTTTAATGATAATTTTACTAAAAAATGTAAATGTAATTTTCCAAACCATATTAGTACGGTACCAATCTTAGTGCTATTGTTTGTTTTAATAATCACATATGATTATTTAATTACGTTGTTACTTTTTGTTCAGTTAAGTTTGTAGTAGTTATAGGTTTGACTGTGTGAGTTTTGCTTTTTTTTTATTTCCTTTCATTGCTATTGGTTAAAAATATCAGATTAGTTAAGGAGAATCAGGGGTGTCAGTTTTATGTTTTTAATTTTTGGTATTCTGGTTCATGTTATTATGATCATTGGTACACTTTGTGTATCATTTAATATGATATGCATATATTTGATAAATTTAAGGGATTATAATATTGATGGAATAATGTTTGATGTTTATATTAAGTTTCACTTCGAAATCATTGAACATATTGAACATGAAATTAATTGGAGATTAAGTCGTCAACGACAACAAACAACCCCTTAATATCCTTCACAACCTGGAAAATGTTTTTAAATTCAGCTACTTATTAACTGTAGAAGTTTTTTTTTTTAATTTTCATTCTACTTGAGTTTTTATTGTATTTAATGATTATGTCCTAACAGTGTCAGTTGTCGATGTGATTTGAGTGAAGCTTGACGTCTGTAAATAGGTTAAGGGCGCTCTTCAGTTTATGAATAAAGCACATTGCGGCACGTGAATTTTGTTTTATTTCAACTTCATTATTCACCTGATTATTTTGAAGAGATACTCTTTTGTTTTACTCTTGGTAATTCAACCATAGTTACAAAGTATTCTATCAGCTTGGTAATTATTTTTAATTTATATACCTAATTGTACAAATTTGAAAGTTTTCACATTTTTAATATGATACAATTATCGATTTTAGGTAATAACGTGAAAAGTATTATTTGGCACAGCTAATAAGTAAAATAAATAATCTAGTCTGTAATTACTTTCCTTACAATAAGTTTTGTTCTTGAAAGTGAAAATACATCTACCCTTTACATTCACCGTCACGTGCCGATGTTTGGAGACAACAGATTTCTATGGAAATACAAAATAAATAGCCTACCCGTGAAATTTATTGAACGTCAGGAGTAAACAAGAACGGTAGGGAAATCCTATTTATTTTAACACAAAAATGAATTGAAATTCAGGTTAAAGACCTTACAAAAACTACTCTTTTTAATACACTTACTGCATAATATCCCACATTTAAGATTTCTTATTAATATTATAAGCACCCAAGTCTAATCCAGCCTCCTCATTACGTTGTTTAAGAAATGGAGGCTAGGATAAACTGTTATTTGAATACGAATTACATTATCTAAATATTTTACATATAAATTCTAAATATCTGATCTAGTAAATTAATTAAATTTCAATATCTCTTAAAAAATGTATCTGTCTAAATTATGAATAAATATTGACTAACTAGAATGTGAATAAAACATAAATATTGTATAAAACTTCTCACAAAATAATACTGTTACGTGATAAGACATGGGGTGCCTTTTATAAGGCAGTTATTATTCCTGAACCGACGGGAACCCTCTACCTGACAAAAGCAAGTATTTAAATAACACCTACAATTGAAGATCAAAGACCTGCAAACGACTTCCATCCCATTTGTGTCTAATCCAATATAAAAGAACATACTAAACGTCTGCGGAATATTGGACTGAAAATCGCCTTTCAACCTGTAAATAACATTTCAGGCGCCGTAAAAATATATAACGCCCGACAAACACGTGTCGCTCCTTGAAGACACCGACATAGATGTGGGAAGGTTTCTAGATGTGACAACGTGACATGACAATGGACAAATTATATGAATGGTTTTATAACGTTAACTGTTTTTTTTTTGTTCCGTTATTCAGCGAGTAAATAGCAGACCATCTTTGAATATAACAGTGAAACTTAGTAGGTGGTAGAGTCTAATTGTAGTATAATCAAAGTAACTTTACCAAAAACATTGGACAGAAAACTATACTATTTTACAAATGACACTTCAGTTTGATAGGACAAAAAAATAATATCACCTATCACATCTAGAATGTATACACCAACGTTTCATATAGGAAAGACACTCAACAGGAGCCGATTATATCCGGACAAAAGGAAAACTGTATTGAATTTTTTTTATATTCACGTAAATGTTATTTTGTTATTGCGTTTCTGTCATTCTTTGATCAAATTGAGTTACAGAAGTACTTATCGACTGCTCCAAATAAAGAGGTAAATTGTATTCGTCTTTAGGCTTTGTTGAGTATTATTTTAGAAAGGGTTCTTAAAATAAAGTTATAACAGATATTATACTTTCGATGTTTGGTATTAGTGCTTTTTGTTTCGTCCAATAGCCATGTTAGTTTTTATTTAGCTGACGTCCACTTCAGTGCACATAACTATGAATTGATTATAAGTTACTACATAAGTTGATAATATATCTTACGATGATTCTGTACATAAAGTTATTGCTTAATAATTTTTGTCTATAAATTTAATAAGCAAATATTAAGTACAGATTATCAATAGGAAATCTATTTAGCTAACAACTTGAAACAATTTGAAATCATTTCACTCTCTGTGACAAAAGCTTAGAATAAAGTTATTAATTAAAATTACAAAAGAATGTCAAAATAATTTTTTTTATTGATGTTCAAGAGACCTATATAATGAAAATAATTTAAGAATAATACGTTGTGTATAGATACAATGTTCTGAGTTTAGCCAGTAGAATAATAAAATAAAATTGCCATTAAATAATAATGTTATACATTCCCAGTAACTTAGTTTTGTTATTATAATTTTCGTTATAAATTTTATTGTTTTTGATTATACTGGTGAAAAGCTTAATAATAACTGAGCGCTAAAGTGGTTTTTGGTTATTTACATGTCAAGAATATTCATCCGCTAAATTGTATTTATAAGCAAAACACCCGAGCAATGAACCCGGGGTTACTCTCAGGTTATATGAAGTACAGACCGTATAATGAAATTGTCTAGTATGGGCCGTTCCATTTAGTCTACCAAGACAAACATCTTGGTTAGATACTCCAATACTACCTCGACTAAAATTATATAGCCAATACATACTTTTTACATGAACATAGTTTTTTATTAATTTATTTATTTAAATCATATATGGGCACAGAAAACTTTCACGATAATGCATTGTATACCATCCATCCGGGACGAGCAAGAAAAGGTATTTATAACTAGATATATGATAAAAAAAAAAATAACTTATAGTTTTATACAAAATGTACACATTAACAAATTGACAAATATATAAAATATTTAATAAAAAATAAGGAAGTGTAAGTATCATTCGCATTGGCTGCGATATAAATAATTCACCAGCATCTTAAAAGAATTTTGCGACGGAACTTTGCTGATGGTATCGTGTTTTTGTATAATAAAAGAAAAAAATGAAGAAAGAAAAAGAAGAAACTTTTTAGATGAGACGATGGAAATAGACAAAAATAACATATTTATATTACAAAAACGACCCGCCTCTGCTTGCTAATGAAGAAAACTAAAAATCTTCCCTTATCAATAAAATTTAAGTTTGTCTATTTTAATGTCTCATCTCCAGCGGCTAACCAGCCTTCAAAAGCAGATTATATTTTGTAAACAATCAATTATGCTATAAGGTATAAAAAGCCCAATATATTTATATGTATATTTAGAAAATTAAATCAAAGGTAATTTTGTTCTAACCCTAAATTATTATTTTGGAAGGGTTCATAACAAAACTACGTGTCACTATACCATGACATATGGAGTACCGTGAATAATGAAGTTAACATGTGACAAGAAATATTAGCGAACGCCAGCTCGCAAGCTGTTTCGAACTATAAAGCTCTGTATGAAATACTTTTATTATATTTGAGTTCAAAAACTGGCTTCAAATGTTTTGAATAAATAGTATATAAAGAAAAAAAATATTTTTAAATATTCTCTCTATAAGAATAAAAACTGAATTATCTTATCTTTTGAAATAATAAATATAAGTTGTTAAAATGTAGTATGTTCATACACTTAATCCACGATAAAACTATTTATATGTTTTAGCAAAAATTTAATTTGAATACAATGGACAAGTTACTATTAAAATAGTTTTATACAGATATTAAACAAAAGAGAGTACTTGCACTGCAAGCTGACATACGTCTACTTCATATAGAAATCAGTCGACTGTGTCAGGTCTAGGATGTTTTTGTAACACATAACGTTCATTGAAGCATAAAACATATTATGATATTTTTTCCCGCCCGCGATATGCTTGCAAGCGAACATTACAATTGAATGCGCATATGTTTATTTAAGCGACAAGCGTAAAAATGTATGACGCTCAAACGCACAACTCATGAGCGAATAAGCGTAAAATTTACATTATATAAACACTTATTACTTCAATTTTCAACATATTACAGCGCAATATATTTCATAAAATATAACTACATAAAGATAGAACAAGAAGTATAATATTTATAGAATACTACGTTCCAATAATTGGTATTTAATACCCATTTTAGACTGCGCTACTAAAATCAAGCCACAAAATATCAGCCACCTGTGCCGAATCAGAAACTGTTTAAATCATAAATTCAATGACTCTCCATCATGATAAAATCCGTTAATACCTAGACAAAGGTAATTAAATTAGCACTAAAATGCCTTGCAATTAATTGTGTAAAGCACCAGTATCATAACATTACAACACAATACTAATGAATGCTATTAATTTAGTGAATTCGACGGTTTCACTAAAATCATGCTTTGTGAGCGTTCTAAATGATATCATTGTGTATATTTTTTATACAAATGCCTTATCCTTTAGAGACAAACAAATGCTGTTAGCAAGATATAAATTTATTTAAAAACTATATATATCTCGAACTGTTATAGTAATTAATATTATTTGATTTGTCCATAAATATGTAGTAATAATAAACTATACTAAAAATAATATCACAGGACAAATTGCACCAATTGATCTAACCCCTAAGTAAGCATATTATATTTGTGTTAAGGGTGTTAGATAACGATACAAATACATAGACATACTGATGTCTAATATATTAAATAAACGGTCAGATCCAGAAATACAGACACCTATGCTCATCACACACATGTCTCCCTATCGGGAATCGAACCCGAGAGAATCTCTTTGCACTTTGTTGGTACAAAAGTGGGGTTGTCCACAAGGTTTATATTTTTCAGTCTATGTTATTCAAAAATAAAAATATTTTAATGAATAACTAATATAAAAAAAATGTTATTTAAAATACGTATGTTTTACACAACTGTGTGTTCTATGTTGATCGTTGGGCAAAATATTATCTGACAATGACCTAAGCTTGAACATAACAAATGTAATATCTATGTGATATAAAGAAAGTTTGATTATTAACCAATAATCCAATATCTATATAATTACGGTTGTATTAGCAAGATTTACAGTAAGTAGGACGCCCTTGTCATCCAATCAGTGCGGTCCAAAATCACACAATTACACTAAATACCCTCAAACATTTATCAATTAGATTACATCCTAACCAAACATAACAATCACTAACGAGGGTCTGTTTCTGTATGTTTGTTTATGTAACGTCTTGATTAAGTTTTCACAGAAGAAAATAGATTTGTAAATATTCGAAACGGATTGATTAAGGACGCACTAATAAGTTATGTCGAAAATGACGTTTGCGGAACACATTGCTAATATGAAATGTATTTCTAGAATAATTATTTATTTACTTTTTTAGTTAATACTTTCTTACAAACATAGTTCAAATAGGAAAGTTGTTTCTCAGTTAGTAAAGCCTGAAGTATTGACGTGGTCACTGTAGAACTTGTAGACAAAAATTTTTGTTGATAAAGATACCTGTATGTATTCATAAAACCAAATTTAATACTTTATAATTTACAAAATATTTTGTATTGCTACAAATAACATATTTTCTTTTAGTATTTCGGTGTGATATAAGTACGTAATGATTAATTATTAATAGTTTGTAGTGGAATCTTAGTGTGACCTGAAGGTACACTGATGGATGGATGCCACTGGCTCTTCTTAACAAATTGTATTGGTTACGAAGAGCCCTCGCTTGTTTTGTTAGCTTTATTAAGATCTTTTTTTTTTATCGTTGGAAAAATGCATCATCCCTGCGGCCAGGAAGATGATGACCGAGGGGGTATGTGGGAGTACCCGGCAGCATAGAAGACGCTGCCATTTTTAAGGTTTACCCACTAAAAAATCAACGGTTGACCTCATCGCCTTAGTGGGACGCAACGGGATCGCTTTTTCACTCACCGTGAAGCTTTATTAAGATCTACCATCAGCTTTGATTAACTTGTCAAGTAGGAAGAGTTAACATTTATTAATGCACAAAATACCAAAGTTTCAACATCACCATTAAAAGATTTAGAAGGATTTTTTTATATTAAATAAATCATCAAGTAGTTGATTTTTTTAATATAAAGCAAATAATCACATTAGCACCCAATTCCATTCGTCAAGGACATCTAGTAGTCACTGATGTGCGCATGGTTCAATATAAATAACACCTATATTATATAATAATAATATTTAACTGTAGTAAATTGTAATTAATACACAGCAGTGGTACTAAGCAGCAGCAGTAGTAATGGTACTCTTTCTTTCTGTAACTACTACAATCGGATCTATTTTCAATAAGTTGGCACAACATCCAATACATAATGATGATAGTAGATAATTGTAGCAACATTCCATTGCCTCCTCGGAGCCCAGATGTCTTAACATAGATTATTTTTCTCTAGGGATACCTCAACAGCTGCGTATATGTCAATATATCGACGGTGACTGCGAAGCTCAAGAACAGCATTTGCTAGACGTTCGCTATCCCACGAGTAATGTTCCAGTGAGTTTTCCGGTATTTTAAGTCTAGATTCAAGATGTGCTTACATTTAGATTACTCACATGATGTTTTTTTAGGGTCCCGTACCTCCAAAGGAAAAATGAAACTCTTATAGGATCACTTTGTTGTTCATCAAGATCCTTTTTCTCAGGAACGCTTGGATATATCAAGCTAAATTTTATATCAAATACTCAGGTTTACTGTAACTTGATGCTGGTAAAAATCAAACTTCAAAGCCAATGAATTCAAAAAACACAGCCGTTTATGTCCGAAATTTTTGAAACTCGCAAGAGAATCAAAACCTATAGGGTGCTTTTAGTCGACCTAGAATCTTGTAATTTGGCATTGGCACCAAAGACAAAACTCAATAACCCTAAATTTTTAGTTACACCACATCACATTTCTATTGTTAAGACTTGTTTCAGTAATACACAGTACTTGCACTTCAATGTTTAATTATCCAACCATTTGTAACAGAATGGGCGAGAGCAGCCCTTACAACTCGTTTTATAATATTTTAACACTATAATATTTAGGTGAGGGTAATTTACAATTTCAAAACCAACTTACAGATGCTAACATTTATACCTTATAATAAGTTCTAATAATTAATAAAATATTAAACATTATGTTAAAATGTCTTATGTTTCTAATTCTTAAAACATTTAACAGTAAATACTAAATAACATTCCATAATTAACTGCGTAGGTGGCGCTACTGTTGAAACTTATGAACTAAAACATGTAAATTCCAATGTATTTACCATTTAAATTATCATAAATAAATATGACTAACACTATATAAAAAAATGGTACGGAACCTTTCGTGCGAGTTCAGCTTGCACTTTTTCTGTTTTTTAATAAAAGTCCTATGCTTCTACTTTAATTAAAAATAAAAATTATTTTTCCACGCTTTGTAGTTTTCTTTCTATGATTTTGTGAATTCTTTATTTTACTTAACATAACTTTTAATTCAAATTGCAGTTGTTTAATATGCTAATCCATATAATTCTATCGATGTTTTCTACAACCAATTGTTTCATATTTTTTTATTTTTTAAGGATGTTTAAAATTAATTTATTTGTAAATAAATTGGTTTGGGTCTGACAAAAACAAGTTGACTATTATTAGTTGTAATTCTGATTATATAATAAAATCCAAAAGTAAATGAGTTCCTTATAATGAATGATCATTAACTAAGTTTAATTTTATAGGAACGTAAAACTAAAATCTTTGAGTAATATAAATTTCCAGGATTGTCAGCATGAAACGATATAAAAACTTTGAAAACAAATGTTATTAAAATTAACTTTCAATTCCAAAGTCTTCTAGCTTGCGCATCTCATTAGCGCAATTACCGTGTTGAAAACAATGCCAGCAATGCATGTTGAAAATTCACTCCAAAGTAGATAAATCAAAGGAGTTTAATTTTAAAAATTCATATAGGTAGCAGTGGGGACTTGTAAGCGAGTTTATTGGACAGGCGCATGCAAAATTAAGGCCCTGTTGGCTCCGGAGGTAACTGAAACAAACACTTTGTTGCAGCTCTGTGCTGCGTTTAAACGGCTTAGTAACTTCTATATTACATTTAATTATTTTACTTCTACGGTTTAATTGTCACTTATGTTTTAAAGTTTGATATTATAATTTTTTATGAGTACCTACTATTTTTCAGTGAAATTAAAAATGACATAGGTAAAGAATATTCTGTATTAAATGTACAGTATCTTAATATCGAGTATTCGAAGTGATATATCTTTGTATCCATATAATAATTTATTTAACCATATATTACAATTATTTATAATACGTTATATATTGAAAATGGTAGATATTAAAAATAAAACTTTCCTAAAGACCAAAAAAAGAGGTTATAATAAGCTTTTCTACTTGAATATAAATATTAAAGTAAACGAGGCATAGCTGCAGCTCTATCTCATCCTCTCATAGTTATTGGGAGCACAAAGAAGCACGAAGTTGAACACCTTTCTGTGTTAATACCAGACTCTACATTGTCTGAAGCCGGCGGCCCTTTTACTTGATTAAAGTTTAGACAGCAAAGTAGATTTTAATTTATTGCTTGCAGTCAGAAAATATATATAACGAACATACCATACAACAGCCACAGCTTTTTTAATGCAAATGAATATGCAGGTTTTATATAAATATAGAATGAAAAATAAACCGATACGGGCAGGGATTCGAACCCGCTACCTCTGGGAAACCCTTAAGACTCTAGAAAAGTAAATAAAGTAACAAGGTTTCAGTCACAAGGCCAAAGTTATTGAGTTCTAAGACGATGTAAAACTGTAATTACCATGACTCTTACATTTCAAAGCAAAATTTCAAGTCCTGTTTTAATGAAAAGCTTAACTAAACTTGTATATGTATATCAGAATACAAATAGAAATTTGCTTTGAGTTTTTATATGAAATTACTATGTGAAAAAAATAATTTTGTTATATATTTTTTTCCTCTGTAAATGAGAAACAACTAATTCTCACTATTACTATTTACATTAAATGGATAGAGTATCTTTTAAAAATCATAAAACTATGTGTCATTAATATTAATAATATTTATTACCACAAAACTATACTGTCAAAATACAGAATCAAAATATATATATTTCATTATGACGGCAAAATATGTCAATGAAAGTGTCTTTAATTATGACGTGTTTGCGGCAAAGTCGACGTGACAATACGTGACAGGAATACTTTGTTCACTTGTCACGTCATTGCGAGTTGATCTCACTAAGATTAGAGGGAAAGTTGTTAAGACGTCCCTTATTTGTCCTGGATATATTAAGGGAGTATGTTTTTATTATTATGTCGAGTGGAATATATTTACTACATAACGATTTTTTTTCAATTTATGAATCTGTCTGTATTAAAATTTTTCTTTACCAACTAATTTCCACTATTTTCAGTTCAATAACTACCGTATCAAAGATAGAGCATAATAAAAACTTGACATATAATTTGAGCTAATTCAGCCTTAAGAGCTAGCAGCATAAGAACTGAATTCCTTTGAATCCCATCATCTTGGGTTGTATTTTATACGCACCTATAAGCAATCACGAACATTCTTTGAGAGTAAAAAGAAATTATGTTGAGGGAAAATAGTGCTTAAGGCAAAGGCAAAAGACTAAGATTTATATAAAGTAAGGATGTATTCACATGGTCGTCATTTAATGATGTCGTGGACGGTATGCTTTGATCTCGTTTGTGGCGCGTGGTGCAAGTTTTGTTCTTTTATGAAGGGTTGCCTGAAGATCTGCCCTGAAAAAGAACATCGTGAAAAAGCTGTTTTTAAGTAATTCTAGCTTACTTTAATTTTCTCTCATACCTAATGGTTTTTTTTTAAACTGAACAAAATTTATTTTCTCTAGGGACTGTTCTACAAGAACCTTGCGAAATAAAAATAAAAACGTGCAGTCCTTGGCAACCTTTTTAGCCTCGAACTCTGTACCACTATGCATACTTATCTAAACTCTACTCTAGTAACAAAGACGAAACAAAATAATTACCGAAAACAATTTTCTTTTTTAGTAACGTTATTTTAAAATTACCTTCAAACTTAGTAATTATTGATCCCAGCAGACTTACTTGGTTAACAAATTTGTAAACTATCAAGAATTATGTAATAGGTAATTTTTTGCAAAGTTCTTAACTTTCACCAATCACCAATAGTAAAACTTACTCGATAGTTGCGGGCTGTATCAAAGAACACAACTTCGTGGTAGTTCGGCAACATTCGTAGAACTTCGGGAGTAACGAGATTCTTCTTTAATGAGTTTCTTTTAATAATGAATACGTGTAATCAGTGACTTATTTACTGTATTTTATTTGTATAGTTAATAAAATATAGGATCATCAGTGATATTTGTTACCAGTAACTTTTTTAAATCTAATTTACTAGAATACTATAAATACTCATATGAAATATAAAAGAGCTTCGGAAATAGGAGCTGAAAATAGTTAGGGTTTTTAGATCCAGGATGAAATACATTTTGCATATGCACTTAACCAATTTTCAGTTTAAGCGAGCTAGGCTAAACCACTGTGCGCTATATTCGTAGTAATAATATAGCCACTTTAGCGATCATTTCTTATATAAATATATATTTTAATTTCCAATAAACATTCATTTAAATGTAATATATATACATTGTATACATTATATTTTAACAAACATTTGTATTCATATACTATTTGTTTATTCATTTGTGCCAATAAATCCCTGTACTCCGCTACATGTTTGCATACTGCTTAATATTCATTAAGTTTCTTTAAAATGCTAACTAAAAAATCCTTTTATTCAATTAACATCTTAGTATTTTAAATTTATAAAAAACATTGATTTCAATTTCGATCTTTTGGATGTTTTTCTACGTCGTTCAAAAATTAAAGTTAATGTTTTGGACATCATAAAAATCAATATTTAATAATAAAAATAAATAGTCAATCGAGCGCTTTGTTTTTTTTTATTTATAGCAACGATTATTGTTATAAATAGATAGAGATGGGTATTTTTTCTTTCTACCAATTGCTATAAGTAGTTCTATTGTATTGGAGACTAAGCGGCTGTAGTGGTAAAATTCTAGTAAGTTTATAAAATAATTCTATAAAGAAATAAATAAAATGATGAAAAGAAATTGCAAACCTTATCTGACTTGATGTTTAACAAAATGTAAAGCGGCACGCCAATACATTTATGTTATTACATCAAAACATACTCGCAATATAAAATTAAGTAATTATCTCCGCCCCACCCAACACCCTTCAGGAGATACAAATTTAGATTCAAACCCACGACTAAATTAGATATAGACCTTTTTATGAACCACTGCTTTGGAAAACGGTTTTCAAATAAAATGACATACCCTAAGGCAGTTAACAGACGGACCGATATTAGCTGCATTTAGCCAATAGACGGATATAAGATTGACAAATATTTGTATTCTAAGTTCCGTTCTGTTCTTCTATAATATGAGAAAGAGAATCTAAATCACAATTCAATCCCTTCCACTTACTTTATGATGGTGGATACTTACATTGAGCATAGGCCGACTAAATTACTTATCGCCTATCTTATCTGAAATTTTCTGTACTGTACTGTATTTTTTAACTGTACTCTGTCTGAAAGCATCCTTAGTTAATACAAAAATGTTATCTCTCTTGGTTTTATTCATATATCCCTAATCCGGATAAATTTAACGTAACGCTTAATTTAAAAGGGCCGGTGCGGAAGATTAAAAAATCCATTTCCTAAATCGAATATATTTACATTTGTAGTACATTAACACGCCAGTTTTTTGTGTTTTATTATATTTATAAAAAAAATCAACATTGTTATTTTTTATTGATATTCCCGTCTTGAGTAGCCGTTTAACTTTGCGAGAGTATGGATTCAGAAGAGAAATTTCATAAAATAGTAGGGTTTAAAATAAAACAAGAATACATAACTTATTATAAATATTCATAAACGGCTGTTCTAAACATAATGATGCGGTACTAAAACGAATAATTGAAGTGCTCTATCTTGATATAAATATTAATTATTCAAAATTCATTTACAACAAGTTCATTAAAATATTATGATTTGCTAAATATTATCAATTTATGGCCATCAAAATAGTATTGTTGTCTTGGTTATATTTAAATACACTTTATATATACCCATTAGTTAGAAGGTAATTTAATATAAAATATCAACGGGTACTTTTTAAAAATATAATTGCTATTTATTAAGATATTTCAACAATGATAACCCAAGAATAACGTTCAAGTCAAGTCAAGTAACACTCAAGGAACAAATGAAGGCAATGAGGGCTGAGTCATTGAAGGTTCTATCGCGACTAACCATTCGTTCAGAAACAAAGGTATTTCAGAAGTAGGTGTACTAGAAGTGACTGTTTATTTACATGCAGAATCCGTGTAATATTTATCACAGAGTATTAGCTTTAAAAATTGTAATAATATATTTTGACACTAATAATGGTTGAATGTGTTTCCATAGACATCATTACAATTTAGGGAGTTAGAGTAAATGTTTTCTCCTCTTTAAGTAATCACGAGGGTGGAATATGACATAGGTGAAGTGGAAAAAGAAATGTATTACTGTCAGACTGTGCATCCTCAAATTCATTGTTTTTAAGCAACAATGGAAACTTTTCGACACCAGGAGAAGAGAATATAAAAATATTAAAAAATATCTTCTGTATATAATAGAATGGAGATTTTAGTATCTGAATAAACAAATAAAGGTCTTATAAAACTATACGCCTTATACAATGTTTTATTATATTTCTTGTAACAGAAGTCTATATATAGGATCGAATTCCATTCAACATCATTTTAGTCGAGTATATTACCCTATCATTTTGTGTAGGATATTGTAGTATTATATCGTTCAGGAAATTATAACGCTTCCATTTTTCAACATCCGCATCGTCTTGAAGGTGGAATTGAAAATCACTTAGTCTATAGAGATTGCTGTGAAGCAGCATGGGGATGCGTTTCAGAAGTGCTGTTACAGCAAATTGTAAATGGGTCAATTTCTTGTAAGGTCTTTGTATATAAAATGTTGACTAGAATTTACTAGCTACGTCATTTATAAGTCGTTTATTTTTTCTCTTTGAATTTATTAAGGAACTTGTTTCAGATAAAAAAATATGAAACATCAGTCAATATTGCAAAAGTAGCAAACTTAGTAGCAAGCTTCTCAAACACCATGCTTCTGCTCAAATGCTTTATCAGCTAGGATAAGGTGTTTCTACATGATTACTTCTGATATTATATTGTATTGGATTGATTTCCAGATATGTTACACATGCCAATTGGTAATAGTGACCAAACGTTCATGTGATTATATATAAATATATTACAATGTATTTTAATTACAATGTATTTTAATAAAATCCCTAAGAAACTTTAAACTGACCAATATAATGCCACATAATGGGCCAATCCGAATAGAAGTCCAAATTTAACTCATCACCCCAAAACACTTAATAAAATTAAAACGACGAAAGTTTAAGAACGTTTCAAATTAGGCAAAGTTATATTAAATACAATGGGGGAAAAGTTTTTAATTAAAGCTGTATTGACGTTCTTTGGAAGATGGATGCCAATCAAACTTGATCAATATTAACATTATTGAAATACTGAACATTACCTCAAACCTGGGTAACTAATTATAAATACTTTGTTAACTTAACAATCGAATCTTTATGTTTACAATTTACCATTCAGGGTATTTATAGTTCATTTAAATATTTATTGTCAACACGATATATTATTCCTTAGGGTGGATTCACATATTAAAACTTTATTCTTGAGAACAAATTTAAATATTTAATCTTATAATTTGATTTCCTAAATTGATCTCAGGTGATTTAATTTTCAGAAACTTATCGTTGCCACAGTACTTTAATTAATGTCATACTCGCATTGCTTTAGCTATGTTCCACTTAATAATATATTTTCTTTTGAAATTTTGACAATCTCGAATATCCGGGAAATTCACTCTCTTCAGACTGACCAAGATGTAACTGGATAAGAAGTTGATGCTGTAATAAAAAAAACTCTAAAACTTTGATTGCATCTGGATTAATAATATTGAAATATAGAAAGAAGGATACAGGAGAAAGTAAAATATCTATTAATCTATACTAAAGTATCATAATCTGTGTCTTCTTAATGAGCTGAGCAAGGACCTGAACATTTTCCACAATGCAACAAGAGCCACATCATGATTGAGTATAATAATATGACTATAGAATGAAATAATAATACTATTACTATTATTATTATTACTTTTACTTCAAACTTACTTAGAAAATAAATACAAGTATTATTATTTGCACGTAGAACATCATAATATGTATTTTTAAATTAAATCGTATAACATTTAATATTGACGGTAGCTTTATAAGTTTTGTAAACAAATTAAATTGTATATTTCCAAGACCGAAATGGAACGAACTTCCTCATAACCAAATTAGAAACTTCAACGTCAGTAAATATCTATTTGTCGTACACATCCAACAACTGATCGTTCAACCGATCGAGCGATTAGTATTACCAATTTTCATATCACTTAAGTTCGTTAATTGACATGAATTAATAATACACAGGATTTAAATGCTTCCATTGCCATACAGTTCTCCGTTATTGTGTTAATTGAGAAGCTTAACGCTATGTAACTGTTATTATAGGATGAATGGTTAATAAGGAATTAATGTTAAATACATTAATATATTCCTTAAACTGATTAAAATATAACATTCACTACTAAATCATAACTAAAAGAGGATTGTGGTTTGTAAAGTAGTTCATAAATTGGAAGACATTATTATTTACTAAAATTATAAATAAGATTTGAATTTGACAATTGAACATTTTATTGCAACGTATAACATTTTAAATAGCTATGTATGGAGAAGTTCTATAAGTTCTTAAGCGATAACCAAAAATCCTTTGCTAACTTATCCTTGACTACTCTAATTTAAAAATACTACAAATGATAGAATTGGAAACATTGGTTAGCATTTTCGACGGCAACCTTTTAAATGTTGCCTATATCCCGATACAAATATTTATTGCAATATATAACGCTAAATTCCCCATAGCAAATAACGACACGATAATTCAGAATGATGAAATTATATATAATTTTTTAAGTAAACATGTCTTTCATGTTCATAGACAATTTAAAATGTTATATAGTCATAATTGAAATAACAATCTAATCTCCAAGTTTGCCTGACATTTACAAAAGGTTCCAATTAATTCAAAATATTTACTTCGTGACAATGTATTTAATAATAAAAGGTCACCCACAGAGTTTAATCACGGCTCAGTTCTATCATGGTAACAAACATATTTTAAATTACCCGGAGTACTTGTGAGCAAACACGCTAATCCCCCAAAATAACTACAAAACCGACTGCCGTCTGTTTCCATTTTCACACGTTACACTATTATATTAAATGTATTGAAATTATACAGTACCATTTTTATGTTTATCACACAGTGACTTCTAAATTATATAAATATTTACAAGATATAATATATAGTAAAAATATTTAGTGTTAGATAAAAAATACGTACCCAAAGTTATTCATTCAAAGATATCCTACTTCATAATATTACAGTAATATATATTATTATATTTACAAAAACATAAATTTTGTAAATATAATAATTATCTCAGAGTAATATGGTTTCATTATAATGAAAACGAATACCAAGTTTCAATTAAGCCTCCCCATTCGTTCTCTCCTTCATAAGCCTACGATCCTGTAAACGCCCTGTAAAGCCATCTAAACTAAATAGTTCATTACACAAATATTAAATAATAATTAATAATACCATTAGTTTGAATACTTACATGTGAAATTTCTTAATAAAACGTCATGAAACCCACATCAAAGACTTATCAAATACTCTATTTCACGTAAACTTAAGTTTTAAATACACTTTATAAGGAACAAAGGCATAAATGTTGGATTTTTTGAAGTATTCTCCGCTCGATATTAGATCCATTCTGTGGGAAAACCTGTAAGTGGTAGATTGGAAATTTAAAGCCTTATTCTGAAGGATGAAATATTTTTCGATTATTTTAAGATGCTTGCTTGCTTTATATCAACATATTTAAAATATTTGTTATTATTTAGTATTTAAAGTAATTGACTTTGGATCTCTTTGTTTTTGTTATCTCTCTAATTGTTTTATTAAGGTAAATAGAATTAATAACTGAGAAAATTCTTATTGTGTAATTTTATTAAGAGTTTAGTTATTTAAGAATGTGCATTTTTATAACACAAGGCTCGCTTTCTGTACTTAACAATAAATAGAATCAATTATTTACAAATTTACTTACTGCTTCTGTTTGTTATGGTTTTGTTTAGAGTTTAGTTTTTTAGATCTAGAGTTTAGTTTCTAACGCTAATGTATGTGTACTTACTTACTTTCCGTAATTATTTCATTGTTATACTTTTCACTTATAAATCACTAACAATGTATATTTTTTTTATCAAAACGTATAACAGTTCTTGTAAACAAGCTATTTAAATTGAACAATTGTATACAATCATGTATTTTTGTAAAATAAATAGCATAGAAACTATCAAAATGATAATTTAAGGCTTTAAAGGAATAAGGCTGGTCATAGGCTGTCTGGCGCGTAAGCCGCTTAGATGGGATTTTGATATTGTGTGGCCTAGCTTTGAATCATGTTATATGAAATAAAAATGTTCTATAAATGCTATTTATTGTCTTTGTTCCTTTTTAATAATAAGAATTGGTTTGTGAATTGTAACGTAAATTCACTTATATACAGAAACGATTTTTGATTTATACTTAAAATATTTATTGTCCCGGTGAAACTTAAAAACGGACGAAGAAAGTGTTCACTTTGATGGCTGGGCTACGAGGAAAGCTTAAAAAGCTCAAGTGAAAATGTACTGTATTATAATATTAAATTTCTTAGACGCTTTATTCGTTTTTTTTTTCAAATATAAAATTTAAAACTACATGTGTCAGTGGGGAATGAAGATTAATATGAACAGAAACACTAATGACAAAATATGTATTGTGTCACTGCTATCTTGGCAGTGATAAATTAAGTAAAACTAGCAGTACTATATATCTTTACTGAGACAATACTGTATTTTCGGACACACATACGTACATACGTACTATCTAGATTCGAGAATCGGCATACATTTTTAATCAACTGCTACGCTGCTACGCTGACAGTAACACAATAGTTGAATATAATATGTCCGTAAAGTGTACTATATCTTTCCTTGGGGTAGAATAATTCTTTCAAACTTTTATTTATTTTCCACAAAATGACCTAACCGAGTAATGCCGAGTAAAGGTCGAGAAAATGATTTCGAGATCAGCTAAGTAAATAAAGAGGTAAAGACAAACCCACAGTTTCTAACCAATTCCAAATAAATACAGAATACATAGGTTATTTCTGTTATGGCAACTATTGATTGTTATTGTATACTGCAAAGTTAGAAACACAGTTTCCGAGAAGTTGAGGTTCGAACATTTCTTATTTCAAATCGACATACATTGCACTTATGAAAAAATAAACTCTAGTAGAACCATGCTCCAAATGGTAGGTCCAGGGAAAAGAACCAACACGTAGTTCTATATAAACTCTCTTAACTTATTTAAGAATTATTTTAATTATCCATAATAATAGACCATTTGAGTCACAGTTATAACTGTTATGTGGGAACAAAATGGAACTGAAGTAAAAAAGAAGACAAGACTAATCACGCCACTACTATGATAATTTAACACACACACGCTAAGAACACCGGTAAAAGAAACTAAACCTTCGAAGTGGTTGCAGTAAAGCAACATGTCCAAAATTGTCTACATATCAGTAATTGATAGACTTGTTATATCGAACGTCTATTTGGTAAATAAAAATCGATTCTACATCCGCAATGTATTATTCGATTTAAATTAAAATATAACATCTTTTGGTCTAGTATAATTTTTTCAAAGATCATGGTGGTCAAAGAAATGGGTCTTTAATTAGCAAAATTATTCTGGAGGCCACTTTTAAAACGTTTAGACTTTACTGCATTTTACACATAGAAATGAACAGTTATGTATTCCTACATTGATTAACCTGCAAGTACATGATCAGAACAAGAACTTTAACCCTATGGTTCGTAGGTCCTCGGAACTCTTTAGATAAAAACTAAATAATTGTAAATGATACTATTATTTTGTTTAAAGTAATACGCTTAAATTAAGAAATAGTAAAATTCTTAAGATAGTTATTTGTAACATAGAACTGCTATAGCGATAATATTATTGGTAGTATCACATTCTTTCAGAAGATTGTTACCCTTCCCCTTCTTGTGTTTTACTTTTCTCCATGTGTCCCTTTTCTATAACTATGCCTTGTACGCATCTGTCAATCTCCTTATGTTGCTGATAAGCGCGAGATACCAGATAGGCCGTCTGTGTGTGCACAATTGAATAAATCACTATATGTCAATATATATATTTATATATCGTACCTTACTAATATATAAGTGTGAATGTTTGAACCTACTAAGCGGATTTTGATGATACTTGGGAAATATTATGTATCTAGCTCATGTACCAGAATAAACATACGTAGAAAAATACTAAATTTCGCATGTAGTTTTGTCTGTGACATAACACAAGTTGTAGCGCGAGACCTCGAGTTTTTATCGTTTGGTTCACTGAATTTTCTAATAACAAAAATGAATAAATAAGAGACTTTGTATACTCTAGCTATCAACTGCTTTTTTTTGGTTTGTAGAATCTAGAAAAAATGTTCAACATTTTCCCCAAGATCTTTTAATAATGTACATACTGTATGGCGCCATAATGTTTTCCTCTTTTTTTTCTTCACCTCTACGCTACTATATAATTTTATTTAGGACTTTTGTCACATTTCATATTCAACATCACCCAAATTTCGATCATTTCAATTCATACACTTCAAAATTTTTATTCAAAAACATTTAAAAAGAAGTCACGGGTCACAGGTATATAAGCCATATCAATATTATTTTGACAGTCCACGTGGACGTAGTCGCGGGCATCAGCCAATATAAATATATATGTATATAAATTAGTTCAGTTTAATTGTCATGCATCCTATTAAAATATAACCACCATGAAATAAATAATAAAAATATCTGTAACACTCACAGCACAACTGTATTTGACGTCGTAGAAATTCATAAACAATCTTCAAGTGACTGGCTGTCTGTTATATCATATATTCTTATAGTAGAATGATAAGCAAGTCTTCTTTGTTTCCGAACGAACTTAATGCTGGAGGTACCCCAAAAACAAATCAATCCTCAAACCTCTTAGGATTCAAATAAAGAACACAGTAGTATCTAAAGTTTGACAGTTTGAATCACCGTAGAACCGTATCTTCCATGGGGACTTAAGGGATAAGCCCCTTTAAGTATTTTTATGTATGTATATGTACTAGATAGCTAGTAGGTTTAGTTTTCTATTATAAGTTTGTCAGAGAACATTGTTTTCAATACATTTTCTTTTTATACATGTAAAATAAGTTAGTCTAGAATTTGCTGAAAATAATTTAAGGTTGGGCATATTTATAGATTAAAATATAATAATCTTGCTGTTTACAGTAATAGTTATTTGAATATTAACTGTACAAGAGAAATATTTAAAAGGCCTACAGTAGCTTTAATCTCGTTAGAATGTTATACTTTTCATCTGAAGTTAGTATTCAAAGACTTGGCCTATTTTACAATATTATTGTTGAGTTTCGTTCCACAATTCCAGCGAGAATTTCACTGAAATGAATACCGAATATTGTATTCCTGCATATCGCTTTCAGCCTCTGGGGGGTATTATTACTGCTCGTATTTTCATTTTAACTAGATTTCTTTTAGTATTGGTTTAAAATGTTCTGTATTTGAGCTTAGTTCTATTTTTGTTTTAAAACTATCATTTTTTTTAATGAACTTTATCAAGTTTAGAGTTAATTAAAAAATATTAATTACATTATAAGTACATTTGAAAATGTAAATAAAAGTTCTAACAACGTTTATTAGCATACTTAAGTAAAGTATATTTTTTGTTGTTCTGATTATATAATACGATATAATTGTACAGTATAGTTAAAAATTATTGTAGCTGTTTAAAAACTCAAAAAAAAATCGTATACTGACTTGTGAAGTTTGGTCCTGTTAAGCAATTCTTTACTAAAATAATTTCCTAAAAAAAAAGAGTCATGTTTGTTAATATGTCCCATAAACCCTACAGATGGAAATCATAATAATCCCCACGGAACCAAGAATTAATATAACTTCCGTCTGTAACATCTGACGTATAATCGTAGGGTAAAAACGCCAATTACACAATGATTGACGTTAGGCCGAAGTGCTTTGTGTAGGCGGAAAAATGTTTTCGCTGTTAACCCTTCCTAGGGAACAATTACTTCAGACATCTTTATTATGATACATTTGGACTTCCGCATTATCCTTTTGAAAAAGGCGTTTTGATACATGATGGATGTTCTAAATGTTGGAATTGAAATTCTATTTTTGATATCTAAACCTCAATCTTAGAACTTCAATGTTTAAACTGTAAAATTGTTGCTTTTGAGATTTAAAGGGATGTATTATGAGTTTGTTAACAAATTAAATAAATTAAATTATAAATGTTCTTAAAGTAAGCAACTTTTGATAAACTGACCGAATCCTTTTCCAACGTTGCCTAAATTAAGTATAACAAAATAAGCTAACAAGTCACAGTACGTGTCAGAGTGACAGACGGAGGGCGAATTTTAAACTTGTCAAAATTAGAGCCGCGTTTATCTCGCAAGAATATTACGGGAATTATTACGTTAACTATTAACTTCAATTATATTGTTCATTTTTATTATAGTTTTAATATACACTCATATCGCATGCAATGTTTTTTTGCAAAACATGCAATATTTTAAAGCAATTTTGACCTAGGTATGTTGTAATATAGCAAATAGCTATTATTTTTTTTACTTCGACAAAGTCGGTATAAGAACTTTTTATTTTTCAGTTCAGTTGAAATAACTTTAAATTTGCTGTATAGTATAAGTATTACGATATCATAATATAACATATTTCACAGAATAAGGCCCGCTGGCGCTTCGCCAGAGACATCAAGACCGTGATCCCAAGTTATTCAGAGTTTGAAAGCACCTGCGAAGCTAACAGCGCTGGAATATTAATGTCAACTTGTTGGCGTTTTGTCTGTTTATTTATCATTATGATGTATGTATTATCTGTGGGTTGGGGTTGAGGAAATGAAGGACTAAATGTGTTTAGGTGTCTTGGGTGAGCTAAAGTAAATCTTGATTACGCCCGTTTGTTTGTCGGAAAACTGTTTGGTTTGTAAAATGCAAGTAAAGATTTTAGTATATAAATTAAGTTAACCAAATAATTAAGTATATCTTAAATGTTTATTTAACGTCTTGTATAGATATTCTTTTCTTTGTTTTACAAACCATAACGCCATGTTAAATGTAATTTTGATATATGAAAATATTGCTACTTGAATCAGACATAATCATATTAATAATATCTTAATGTTACTGTTACTGCTTGTGAACTTTTCACATCATATCAGTAACCTTAATTCTGTAAGCTGAAACCAACAGTGTAAAGTATGAAAATAGGATTCTTTGTAAAATATGCGGAACCCGTGACATTCTTGACGCCAGGGGTTCTGAAAAGTTTTTGATTAATTACATTTCACTTCGGGGAAATATTGCGCTCCAGGTGAATGCTATGCGAGATAAATATTAGGAACATTTAGAAAGGACACGTAAGAAAAGTAAGTAGAGTAGTAAGTTGGAGTGGTAAGTAATTATGCTTCATAGATGATTTAAAAAAAAAAAAGAGTCCAAGAACAAATATTGCATTTGTAAACAAATAATTATTGTATATCTTTTATAAGGGCTTTTTAGATCCTACTTTAAAAACATCAATAATTATAATTTTTTTTTGAGATTGTGCATATATTTTTTATCTGATCTTATAAATTGTGTAAATTTAATATTTTGTAACAGCCAGGACTATGACTTGTCTAAGATATTTAAAGATCTACTTTTAAAATGTGACGCGAAACTTTCGAGTTTATTACCTGACATGTTTGGAATGCCTGTTTTATTGCCAAAAGGGAGAGTTTCCGAAGGTATTTTCTATCTAATGCATCTATTAATAACGTTTTATATCTATCCCGCGTAATTTTATGTGCTATAATACCTACCACAAATATAATGATAATAAAAAGGTTCATAAAAAGAGGTACACTTGATCTATCTATTTTTTTAAATACTTATAGTTCTTACAACCGTTCTCCTTTTGGAAAACTCCTTGATAGTTTATTTACTCGTCATCTGCTAGTTAGTTTATAACTTAGTTTCTTCGTGTTACGTTGTCGTCAGCAATTGCTGGCTCGTAAAGAAAGTAGTTTACTTTTCAAATTTGTAAATATTTAGTTGACCGTAAAAAATATAATATAGGTATTTGTAAAACACTCTTGTTAAAGGGTTTTAAAAAAATATATTTACCAGTATAGTATTTTAAATTGGGTAGGGTTAAGTAAAATTTGTGTTGTTATTATTATCTTTTGAATGACCTTTTCTTGTGAATTAATTTGTGATTCAACTTCTGTTAATTCTACTTTTTACTGCTGTTTTGATATAAGCGTGTTGTTATTTATGTGGTAGGTTTTCTTAAAATTAAAAGTGATTTATGTTTCTGTTCTGTAAATACTACGAAGGCAGTGACAGGACAAAGGCTTTGAAGTGTATTGACAGAGCTGGAAACGATTTAATGTTAGTCTTTTTGTTGGCTTCCTAATACATTAAACATTTCAATTCCATTATTATTAGAAGTATAATAATTTAAATGGTAAATACATTGGAATTTACATGTTTTAGTTCATAAGTTTTAACAGTAGCGCCACCTACGCAATTAATTATGGAATGTTATTTAGTATTTACTGTTAAATGTTTTAAGAATTATAAGCCTAGGATATTTTAACATAGTGTTTCATCTTTTATTAATTATTAGAACCTATTATAAGGTATAAATAATAGCATCTGTAAGTTGGTCATAAAATTGTAAATTATTCTTACTTAAATATTATAGTGTTAAAATATTATAAAACGAATTGTAAGGGCTGCTCTTGCCCATTCTATTACAAATGGTTGAATATTTAATATGCAAGTGCAAGTACTGTGTATTACTGAAACAAACCCTAAACCTACCTATTTTAAACTAAAAGAAAATATTTTAAACAAATATTTTTTTCTAACACATACGCTATCCAAGTAACCGAACCTAAAAATTCGTAAAAGAAAATGCTCTTTATTCCTCAGATCCCATCATTAGGTCCTAAAAACATGTTTAAAACATGTTTGGTTATGTTAAGGTTATTTAATTTTGAATAAAAATATAGAGGCAGACAGTACTCGATCCTGAGACTTTAGGAAACAGCTTCATTACCATGCTAGTTGAGAATCCATCTCATATAATGTATCTGCTTTGATAAATAATGTATATAAAAGAAACATAAAACAACGACAACATTAATTTGCGAATTAACGAGTGATTCAGACAGTTTTATATCATTATTTATGTTATTACAAATTCTAAGCACTGACATTTCTAATGAAATAATAACTCTAGGCATTATATATTTTTTTAAATTTCCATCACAATACGATTTTAATTAAATACAGGTCTGGGAAAATAATGTTAATTGTACGCAAGTTGGATTCATTCAGAATAACTTTGTTTAAGTAAATTGACAGTAAAATCACAATTTAATATCAATATCATATTTGTTTCTCTTTCAATTATCGGAATAATTAGGTTTGTAAGAAAAATATTGTTTTATCTTTATAAAAGTCATAGCTTCACAGAATATGTAAAATATATACATAGAAATACTACAATACAACTACAAAACAATATAACAAATTTGTATTATAATGGTAAAATAAGAATTAAAAAATAAAAATTCAAATTAACTTGCCGTCCGAGAAATTCTAAAAAATGTCCGAGAATTATTCAAATCAAAGTACTTAAAATGTAAATTAGAATTTCAAAACTTCCACATGAGATAGAAATGGGTTTAAAATGTTTTCTTTCCGAATCTATTTGAAATGATTCTAATTGGAAAAAAAAAAGTATTCGTTGGAATGGTTAAAATTTTCTGAATAAAGAGATGAATCATACAGTTTCGTGATTTTTAACTGTAGAATAATAATTGCTGTTATTGCTTTGTTCATTTGGATGAAAAATATAAATATTTTTAATTTGTTGGCTTTATACTTTTATTTTAAGCATTCAACATTTTTACTTTTATGATACTCTATAAATACAATGAACTTTTAAAAGGTATTAATATCAATATTTTTAAGTTTATTCTAAACTTGCGATGTTCTGAACGTATATATGATCTAAGTAAATTCAGACTCGACTTGATAAAAAGAAAGCTTAATAAGTAAGAGAGCGCTCAGCAGAGCTTCTGTTTAATCTCAGCGCAAACTTGTCTAAATTGCTGTCATTAATCTGGACTATTTCCTTTGTTTCCGTACTTGCATTGTTATTTAAGCTTATAAAAAAGCCTGTGGCAAATTGTGATTGTCTTTTAGTTAAACTAAATTTTTTATGATTAATTAATTTGAAGTAAAAAGTATAACCTACGTGAAATATCTAAACAAAGATTTTAAAAACTATAAAATTGTGTCATAAATTGGGACTAAAATTTTATCAATATTTTTAAGTTTATTCTAAACTTGGGAAATAAAACTGGTCTTGAAGATGGAGGTAGACCAAGTTTGTTTAATTTTAAATAATCAAAACATGCCTAAACATGTTTAAAGAGAAGTTCAAACATATATGTTTAATATGTTGACTTTATACCTTTTGTAACTATCGGAACTAAAACCTTACCTCAAAGCGAGCAACAAAATGAAAAGACCCATCAATGTGTTGTGAAACTAATTACTCATTCAATTAATAACCTTTTAGGGATAGATGAAAGGAATTTAAATAGAGAAATATGCACCCCTTGACCCTTTTAGGTAATTAATGTAATTTAGACTTTACCAATAAAACGCTTCAAAATTGATTCGATACTTTATTAACTTATTTGAGTTTGATGTTTATTTTATCTGCTGTTCATTTCATATTTAGGGACAAAATATTTCAATGGGCTTGTTAGGGTTGTCAAAATGGCAAATGAAATACTTGTTTTTGTGCTTTCTATTCAAATTTGGTGTCAATATTAAACTTCATTATTAACGCGCCCTTAATTTTATTCGCCGTGTATTTGACTCCAATTATTTTACCCTTCTTTCAGTATATTTCAGTAGCCATGCTGCACCCCTATATAAAGGGTGAAAGAAAGGCTGGCCCCTAACACGTAAAGTTTTCCCTCGCGCGCTGTAGAACTACCCTCTCCTCAGAATAGTGCCAGGGGATGTTATAGACTAGGGGTGGTCAAAGAGTTTTGTAAATAAACGTTAGGTTCTTAGAAAAAATTAAAAAAAGAATACATTTTTCTATATATTAAGAGATTCGAATGACATAATCACATAGAATGCAATTTATTACATTCTATATTACGAGTACTTTTGGTTTTACGTCAGGACGTAAAACCAAAAGTACTCGTAGATACAATAAGTGTTTAGTAAAAGGCCCACTTAATTAATGAAAAACGGAACGCATCTCGTTAAGGATCAATTTTGATTGGTGGATTGTTTTTACGCCATCTTGACTCCTCCCCCTTGCTTCCTGCTTCCTTAAAAAAAAGAAAACTTGTGCACGAACGCGCGTCACTAATCGCTTTTGTTGAAAACTCCTATAAAAGTGCTAGTGTATCATCCTGATTGTGTCCTATCTTCCGAGACCTTGATCCTCGCCTATTCGGTAAGTAATTACAATTTTTCCAATTCATTTTTGGTCCAATTCGAGCCGGATTCGTTGATCCACGTACTTCAACGGCCGCCATAACTTTCGTAAAATAAAAAACTTTTAATCATTAGCAATGGCTAAAAATAATCAGATGCTGGTTTTAAAGTTTGAATTTTATGTTGAAAAGGTACAAAGTATTTATAATTCACTGTCGACAAGTGATCTAACAGATTCATATGAAGTTGAAAGATTTAAGGTAAAATGTATGGATTTAGACGAAATAAAACAAAATGTTGAAGAGTCTTATCTTGCTATTTTGTCTCAATTCATTTCAAATCCCGATCAGTTAGATGGTTATAAACAAAAATATGTTAAATACGAGCAGCAATTTCTGGAGGTTAGGTGTAAATATCAGTCATTTATTCCGATAGTTGCAGGTAGTCCGAAATCTAATATTAAATTGTGCGATAGCTTTAGTAATAACAATGTAAGATTACCGAAAATAAATCTACCTCAGTTTTCTGGCAATTATTGTGACTTTCCTAACTTTATAAACTTATTTGATAGTCTAATACATTGTAACCAGTCATTGAGTCTTGTCCAGAAGAAACATTACTTATTTAGTTGTCTTTCACACGAGCCCTTAAACTTAATTAAACATTTAACTAATATTCCCGAGAATTATGAGGTGGCTCGGTCAATACTTATAGATAGATATGAAGATAAGAGAATGATAGCCGACTCACATCTGAGCGCAATGTTGTCTTTACCTAATGTATCACTTAAAGTTCCTACTCAGTTGCGTAACTTTGTTAGTAATATTCAAGAGAACACGCGCGGGCTCACTAGTCTGGGATTTCCTGTCAAGGAGTGGTCATTATTATTATTACATATTTTCGTAAGAAAGCTAGATACCGAACTACGCTCTAAATTTGAAATTACTCATCAAAACGTAAAGATTCCTACATTCGATAATTTTACAACATTTTTAGATAATATGTGTAAAACTCTGGAGACATCAGGAATTAACATGTTAACAACCCAACCACAACAAAGCGGCGGTAGATATACTTCCCAGAATAAACGTAATTTACATGTAACATCTATGCAAACAAGCCGTGATAGGACAGGTGAATCATTTAATATTAAGTGCCCTTTATGCAGTAATAACCACCTTTTATTTAAATGTACACAGTTTTTGAACATGGATACTCGTTCTAGACATGAATTTGTAGCTTCTAAAAATTTATGTTTTAACTGTTTAAGACCTCATAGAATTTCTGATTGTTTATCTAAATTCCGTTGTCAAATCTGTCAACGAAGGCATAACACGTTCTTGCATAGATCTAACGAACAAAACACGTCAGTAAACTCTGCCCAATCAGTTCAGTTAAATAGTAATGAGAACATGCCCATGTTAACTAATAATTGTCACACTCTTGACGCGAATTATACAAGTGATTCGATCATTCATTCACAACCGGGGTTTTCGGATACCGCGCCATGTGAATCATCTGAGCAACCGACGAATATACATACATCTCGCTCACACTCGTACGTCACGCACGGTACAGAGAGCGCGGAACCTCGGTGTGACAACGGCGCACTTCACTCACTGCTTGCAACAGCTCTCGTCGATATCGCCGTTATTAAGGACGGATGCACTCAACAAGTGCGCGCATTGCTCGATCCGGGCAGTATGGCTAATTTTATTTCTATAAGCGCGATTCAGAGATTGAACGCGAAATATGATAAGTCATTAGTATCGATTACAGGCATAGGTGCGTCTAACAGTTTTAATGTAAAGGGACAATTAAAGATTTATTTAAAGCATAACTCTAATCATTCAGGTTTACGGGTAGACATGTTGGTGTTGCCGCGTATTACTACTGACTTACCTACAGTTTCCATTAATAGTAATATCTTAAATAAATTTAAAAATTTAAAGCTTGCGGACCCGCAATGTAATATAAAGGCTCCCATCGATATTTTGTTAGGGGCAGGTGTATGTGCTCACATCTTTCAGGGCAACAAAATAGTACTCGGCGATAACTTACCTATAGCTTTTGAAACTTTATTCGGTTGGGTTTTAATGGGTGATTTTACTATGGACCGCGTTGTTACACCAAGTTATCATTCGTTTTCTTGTATTGCTAATATTGACACGACACTTAAACGTTTTTGGGAATTAGAGGAGGTGTCATACAATAAAATACAACATCCAGACGATGTTTATTGTGAGGAACATTTTAAGCGGACGCACTCGCGTACCCATGATGGCAGGTTTATAGTGCACTTACCTTTCAAACAAGGTGACAATGACTTAGGTGATACCAAATATTCAGCTATGAAAAGATTTTTTGCGTTGGAAAGAAAATTTAATCGGGATCCCCTTTTAGAGCGGAGATACAAAGATTTCATGCGAGAATATTATACTCTGGGCCACATGGAGCCAGTTGAGACCTCAACTGCACAGCGCTTCCCAAAATATTACATTCCTCATCATGGAGTGTATAAACGAGACTCTGATAAGATTCGTTGCGTTTTCGACGCTTCTTTTAAGAGTAGTTCGGGAACCTCTCTTAATGATGTTTTATTAGCTGGACCCAGACTACAACGAGATATTGTAGACATTATTCTCCATTTTCGATTGCATCAAGTAGTCTTTTCTGCGGACATTCGACAAATGTACCGGCAGATATTAGTTCATCCTGATGATCGCAACTTTCAGCTGATCTTGTGGCGGGATTATAACACAGATGATAATACTGTCAAGGAATTCCAACTTAATACAGTGACTTATGGTGTCACTTCGGCTCCATTTCTAGCAATGCGATGTGTTCACGAGCTTGCATGCCTAGGACAAAAGAGTCACCCGCGTGCGTCTCAGATTTTAAAATCTGACATATTCGTCGATGATATTGTGTCAGGCGCGTCATCCTTGTCCGAGGCTAAGGATCTTAAAGACGAACTCATTGATTTGTTATCACAGGGCGGGTTGGAACTTCGTAAATGGTCTAGCAATCAGCCGCAATTACTTGCAGACTTACCTTCAGAATATTGTGAAATTCAATTTAATGGTGGTGAGGAAATGTCGTTAAAAATTTTAGGTTTTAAATATAGTCCAGTGTTGGATAATTTTAGTTACCAAGTTTCTATTAAGTCTAACAAATGTACAAAACGAGAAATATTATCAAAAATTAGCGGTATTTATGATCCAAATGGTTGGTTAGCTCCCTGCATTATTAATGTAAAATTGTTAATGCAACAGTTATGGATATTGGGGATACAGTGGGATGAGTCACCACCAGATTCAATTATTTCTATTTGGCAATCCTTCTGTGAAAATCTAAATTATATAACTAATTTATCTATCCCTCGACAAGTTTTGACAACTATGACAGTTTGTTTTGATCTACACGGTTTTAGCGACGCATCTGATACAGCCTACGCAGCTTGCGTCTACATACGTAGTACCTATAGCGATAATAGAGTAACCATCCGTCTTCTTATGGCAAAAACACGCGTCGCGCCTTTAAAACAAAAACTTACAATCCCTAAATTGGAATTATCTGGTGCTTTATTGCTGGCTCGGTTGTTAAAACGCGTTTCCGACAGTTTGCGCTTAAGAACGAATTTACTTCGACATAGTTATGCGTGGTGTGACTCTTCCATCGTACATTGTTGGCTGCGCACGGAACCTCATGCATTACAAGTATTTGAATCCCATCGGGTTAGTGAAATCCAAAACTTACTTTCGCCTGATATGTGGAGATATGTGCCTTCTGAATTAAATCCAGCTGATTGCGGATCACGTGGAATAACAGCACATGACCTTGTTCATCATGAACTGTGGTGGGGACCCAACTGGTTAGTACAGGATGAATCTACTTGGCCTGGTCCATGTGAACAAATTTCTTATAACACTCTACCTGGTTTGAAAAAACAATCAAAATTTACTGCGTCAATAGTTAAAGATAATACTTTAGATGATCATTTTATGCAGGGTTTAAGTTCTTTTTCTAAACTTATCCGTCTAACTGCTTGGTGTATTCGATTTGCTCGCAATTGCAGAAGATTTAAAATAGACCGAACTTATGGTAATTTAACTGGTTATGAAATTGAAAACAGTATATGTACGTTAGTAATGTTAGTCCAACAGTATCATTTTAGAAAAGATATTAAACAAATTCTTAACAATAAATTATGTAGCACGGGTTTAAGGCGTTTACATCCATTTATTGATCGTCAGGGTTTGTTGCGAGCAGGGGGGAGGCTGACGCACTCCTCACTTAGTTATACAGCAAAGTATCCACTTCTGTTACCGCATAATTCTCATTTCACAAATTTATTAATAGACTCTTATCACGTTAAATATTTGCATGCAGGTAATAATTTATTAATGTCACTACTAAGAGAAAAATACTGGATTCTATCAGCAAGGCGTATTATACGTACTAGAATTTTTAAATGTTTACGTTGTTTTCGTTTAAAAATGCAAACCACCTGAAACGTTCATGGGGGATTTACCGGCCAACCGCGTCATTCAATCTTTAAGACCATTTATTTCCATATCAATTGATTTCACAGGTCACTTCAATCTTAAACTTAGTTCAGTTCGTAATGCCAAGATTGGAAAAGCTTATGTATGTGTATTCGTTTGTTTCACAACCAAATGTCTTCATTTGGAGTTAGTTAGTAGCCTATCAACTGAAGCATTCTTAGCTGCCTTAAAACGTTTCGTGGGCAGACGTGGTTTACCTAAACAAATAAGAACCGATTCTGGAACCAACTTTAAGGGAGCTCGAAATCTTTTATATTCATTTGCAAAAGAAATTAGTGAAGATGCAGTTTTAAATAATTATTTTGCTGATAACTTTATTGAATGGAGTTTTTCACCACCTCTTAGTCCGCATTTTAATGGTTTAGTAGAAGCAGCTGTAAAATCTTGTAAAACACACCTAAAAAGGGTAATCGGTGATCGCAACTTAACCTTTGAAGAATTGACTACAGTCCTAATTCAAATTGAATCTATACTAAACTCGAGACCTTTATGTCCTTTGTCTAATAGCCCGAATGATCTATCAGTATTGACTCCAGGACACTTCATAATCGGTACACCATTAACATCGGTTCCAGAACTACCAAGTAATAATAGTCAATCTTTGGTTTCACGTTGGCATTTATTACAATCTATTGTAACAGATGTCTGGAAGCGATGGAGTCATGATTATCTCCATACATTGCAACAAAGAAATAAATGGAATTCAACCAAGTATGAGATACGGGTCAATGACCTCGTATTGCTTAAAGAGAACCATTTACCACCTTTACAATGGTGTTTAGGTCGCGTCATAAGGGTTCTTCCTGGACAGGACTCGGTGGCAAGGGTAGTTGAAATTAAAACATCGAAAGGGGTATACATTAGGTCTTTGTCAAAGATCTGTCCTTTGCCATTTAATGACAGCATAGATTCTCGTTCACTTCCGTTGCAAACTAATCTTACTTTAACCTAATAATGTAACTTTAATCTTAATACCTCATAGATTTAAGTTTATAGTTTTAATTTAAGTTCACTTTTTACACATTATTATCAGACTAAAAATATTATACAGTCCACTTAGTTTAATCCATCTGCTCTTAGTTTTAAGAATGTTATGTTAAAAATAAAACCAGCATCCGACTATTCTATTAAAAAGGGGGTAACCCCCTTTTGGGGCGGGGTATGTTTAGTAAAAGGCCCACTTAATTAATGAAAAACGGAACGCATCTCGTTAAGGATCAATTTTGATTGGTGGATTGTTTTTACGCCATCTTGACTCCTCCCCCTTGCTTCCTGCTTCCTTAAAAAAAAGAAAACTTGTGCACGAACGCGCGTCACTAATCGCTTTTGTTGAAAACTCCTATAAAAGTGCTAGTGTATCATCCTGATTGTGTCCTATCTTCCGAGACCTTGATCCTCGCCTATTCGGTAAGTAATTACAATTTTTCCAATTCAATAAGAATGTTAAAAAATTATTTAAAATCACAATTATAGTGTATTTATCTACATTTGGAGTTTCTTTTTAAGATATGAAACATAATGTCGTTGGCATCCAGGAGCAGTCATCAATGTAGGTAGAAATTGAAAATATCGTAATAATCGTCTACCCTCAAATATACCTTTACAGCCTATTTACAATGAAGGCGCTTTACAGCCTGTATCCGGTTATTTCCAGTTTTATTCACAATTTTATATCACCTGCCAGAATTTGTAACATCTGCGGGGTATGATGTTACGTGTTTATGATATTTTGTTTATTGCGCTCGTTTTATCGCTTCTGTTAAATTTCTTTTCTTTGTAATATTTGTAAAATATGTATATATATTTTATTTTCCGCATAAATGATATTTATATCTCGAACCGAAGTATGTTACAAAAGAACATTTAATGTTACTAAAGTACGGTAAATATAAATAAGGACACGCTTTAAAAATAAACTTTATGTGACCAGTTTAAATTTCCGATTTAAAACTGGCAAACTCATTCGTTGTTTGGAAACATGCATGCTGATTGTACAATGGTTTTATCTTTTTTCTTTGCGTGTACTCTAACTTTTTACAATTTTCCGTCCCGTAACGAGTGCCACTCGTTCAATCAGAAAGTTCTGTAACTTTTTCTGTTGAATTGAAATTTTATGTTTTGAACTCTTGAACTTTGACTGTGGACCCAGACAATTATACATATAAAAACAGAATTATTAAAATATTATTCAATATTAACAATCTAATTGTTTTTAAACCCATGTCATCATGTCTATCAAGTAACCAAAATATTTAGTTAGATAAATACAATTTTCTCGGTAAAACTAACTCACATTTTCAAACAATTAATTTTCATATCTAAGCTAGACACACAACGTGTAACAAGCAGTCTATACCTCAGAGTATGGAGGGCCATAGAACTAATTAAAATTGTCTGAACATCATACCATACCATATATATTAATATTAAACGCTAGACTCTGCTCGTAGCTCCTTATGGTTCACATAACATTCGTTAACAATTATAATTTGATAATAAGCTATGAACCTAAGCTTTAATATGATATTGTGGAAATATGTGTGTTAATACAGTAGTACTACTACCTGTGTTAATACTTGTGTTTGTGTAAGTGTGGTTTGAAATAGCTACAGATTCATTGAACTCACAAAAGAATGTTATTAGCTGAAATTAACAAACAGAGCGAATATACAAATGGTCACATATAATATAGTTCAACTATGAATATTTATATATATAATAAAGGAAGTTTTTTATACCAAAAAAGGAAGTTTTTTATACCAGAAAGTTTTTTATACCAATCGCAAAAATATTGCGATTGGTATAAAAAACTATATTTATTTTTTCATACCAACATTGTTATCGACCAAAATTTTGTGGTTTCAGGCTTTGCTCAGTTGATAGCCTAACTAGCCAATCTCTATAGATTGGCTTTTATTATTATTATATTGGATTAGAACGTTTTTACTGACTCAGTCAGTAAAAACGTTCTGAACCAATCACAATTATCAAATTTACATACGATTAAATATCAAATATTTATGTTGGAAATACCATGTAATACGAAATTAAAGCCTAAGCGTGTAGTTCTGGTCATTCAATAACGAGTCAGTGAGCATTTAACATAACCTAAGTTAGGTATGTATCCAATCCACTATAATATTACACTTCAGATAGCCAGATGTCAGCCAACCAATATCTAACAAGGGATGCTTGAATAATTCGAGATGTTGCGTATGTACATCGAATTTGTAGTAAATGCTTTCAGGATAATATTGTATAATACATCTAATATATGATATTCTATATATTTTTAATATTTATTCTTGGTTATTTAAGACTCATTCATATTTGGACACTTGGGATTCGAAATAATGTAACAGTTATCCGCGAACTATTATATTATCTTTAAATCTAAGAAAACATATTTATTTATAGTTTTATCCTACATATCCTAATAATTATTGTTAATAACTATCTGTATTTTTATAACCTAAAAATAGTTTAGAATTCGAGTGCTGAAAATAGCTTCGATGCAATTCTGTCACTCTGTGGTCAGTATAAAAATCATGCACACAGCTATTTTAAATTTAAAAGTCCCTGAATATATTCTGATTTTTGAACGTTTTTTATTTGTTTATTATTACACTTATTACATCTTAAATTGGCAATAACTAAGAGTAAGTTTAATACTTTATTAGGGAACCAGCGAACTGTTTTTTTTCATTATGAACCCCTCGAAACGAAAATGAAGTAAATTAGATTTATTACTTTCCTCTTTTACAATACTTTTAAGTAAAATTACAGTTCTATTGGAAAGTAGCGGAATAATCAAATCAATTTATATTTTTTGCCCGAATAAACTACAAGGGAACTTTACGTTAGCTTAGATGATGGTACTTTCGGTTACAGAAGTTATAAGTACACTCGATTCTATACGAGATATAATTAGTAATATTTAAAAATAAATAGAATGTTTCGTATATTATACACTAATATTACGATTTAGAATTTGATCAAAGATAATGACGAACCCAAATCGAATATTAAATCTCGAAAATCAATGGAGAGGTACTTGTATTTTAATTAAATCTATGCAGAGTAGTGAGAAAATCAATCACATTGGAAATTTAATATTAATTTGTATGTTTCAATTAAATTAATAATACTGTTCTCGTCAAGTATACAGAGGGGAGGCCAGACGTCAGATATCGATTATTCGAGAGCGAATACAGACTCATTCGAGACGTGGCAATGCGTTTCCTTCCCTCAAAATTATACATCTTAAATCCTCCATATCAAGGTCCAATTTTGCGTATCAGATTCATAAATCACTCATGATTTTATATCTACATTCTTTCAAGCAAATCTGAACTCAATTTGTGGGATACAAGATTGAATTGAGATTGACGTAAGCCAACATGTCACGGTAAACCGATGAATAGTTGTGTAGTTTTCAAAGGCTTTCAGTAAATGCAGTTTGGAAAGTTGGATTATGTTCTGTTCAAATATGTTTGGGCTTACATTGAATGCACAGATAGGAGCGTTTTACACACCAAGTGGTACTTGTGATATGTAAACTGACTTTGCGTGGGTTAAATGTTGGCTGGAGACAATCATGATGAATGACAAAGTTTTACATTCTTTTATTTGAATGCAATTTGAATGTTTTGACAAGTTATGATGGATGTCATGGTATGAATTGAGTTTTGATAGAATTCGTGCTATAAATAAATTTAGGAGTTTAAAATACATAAGGAAATAGTAATAGATTAAGAACTGGAAATAGTAGTCAAGTGCAAGATGTCTCTTGCACAAAACAATACAAAATTTTGAGAACCTAAAAGTAAATTCTATATAAATAGCGAAGGCGGTTTTTGATTTCTACCTTCCTAACTTAACAATTAGCAATAAAATAAATTGGAATTCGTTTTTGATAAGAGCAGTTGAATCTTTGTCAAGTAAAGAAATAGATTTATGCTACGAGATCCAAACTATTGTATACAAAAAAAATGTTGCAAATTCAAAGAGGCTTCTTTATCAAGAGTAAAATGAAAACAGTAATGAAAGTGTGAAGAGGAAGTTTTTCAAAATTACCTTTTAAAAGTTTCATTGATATCAACATGATGAAATTTTAATTTAGCTAAAAAATAGAATTGTTACGATATATCTTTGGAGTATACATTGCAACTGAAGTGATAAATAGCAAACTCACAAGTATATTAAAACATTATTATACGTATATTTAGTTTCTTATGATATATTGTGAGTAGATATATCTTACTTTAATTTTTTTGTGCACCTCCTTGATTTTATTATTATTTTTTCTTTCTTACTGCATAACCTCAAAATTATGATTACGTGGCAGAAATCGCTTTTCAGAGATAAGAACATTTTTTTATGTCACTATAACAGTGTTTTATTTTGCTTGATATCATTGCTTTATATTTTCTGTTCAATAATGTTCAGTAAAGAATATTTCAAGTAGTATCATATCGTATACCTTTTACAAGTACAATTGAACACGAACACCTTCATGATAACACCTATAAAATATGTTTGAAAAATAACAAAGCACGGGACGGTTTCCCAGTAGTCGCGGGTTCGAGTCCCTGCCCGTATCGGTTTATTTTTCATTCTATATTTATATAAATTTAAGTAAGCTTAACATGGCTATACATGTTTAAAGATATTTTCAAAACAATAACAAAGCACTTGTTTAGTTAATAGGTAATAGACATGACGTTAATTTGTTATCAAACTTTGGTCATATACCTACTGGTCACAGACATATTATGTAAGAATTATTTATTATGATAAATTTCTATTTTCGCATGTCTCATAAAATATTTATATCCATCAATCAAGCAACATATTATCACCTTTTACAGTAATTAAAAACGAATTCCTTTTATAAATACAATTACAGAAATCGTAGGTCCGAATCTTGCCTGAATTTATTTATAGGTAGGTACATTTAAATTAATCATCTTTTTAATATGTTCATAGACCTATTTAAAACATAAATTTCGGTTTTGACATATTTTCAATGTCATTAAAACTCTAAAAGTGAAAATATTGCTTATTAATTTTGGTAGAAACCTGAAATATGTCGCATATATTAAATGTCAAATGCTAAATTAATCGAAGTTGGTAGCGATAAAATATCACAATGGTCTAACGTCGAAATTTTGAAGTGTCACTGGTTCGAAATCCGTCCATATGAATCAATTCTGTAATTTACATTTATAAAAAAAATGCAATTGATTCATTAATATATTAATAAGGTCCTAAATTGCGCTATCAAAGTTAGTTTTACGTTTTTTTAATATACATATGTAGTAGTAATAGTCTTTGGGTCTGTCAGGGTCTAGTTGCATTATATTGTATTGATTTTAAATGAACTTAATAAATAAGAAAAAATTGTAATTAAAATAACAACGATGAGAATGACATCATATGTAACAGTTACTTACAAGTGTTGACATTGTCATTTTATTAACAGCTACTTATCATAAAAGATAATTAGGTAATTTTAGTTAATATGTAGGTAGATAAATAACATTGTACCGTATAATATATAAAACGTCTTGGCATGACTTGTTAGAAACTAAAGACTCTATTAAGCTGTCGCTATCATGAGATGATTAGAAAATCCACACGTAATTCTAAATTAATGCTGGAGATATCGAGAACCCTTTGAGACAAGATAACAGACAGTAATGAAGGCTTACAGCAATCTCCGAGGATTAAAACCAGAGCCTTTGATCTGCTTGAACACGTGGAGCTTTAATTTCGTTAATACATTTGCATAGGAAGATATACTGTGTAGTGTTTTAGATGTAGTGGCTGTCTTATTGTTGTTGACAGGCTGTTATCCGTTTCCTCAAGCTGATAACCTTGTAAATATGTATAGGTATGTATGTTTATATATGTTTCAGGTTTTGTTTGTATCTCTTCGCTTATTTGGTGAAATTCGTGAAGAAAAAGATGAACTTTATCATTAATAATAAATAGCCGTATCAAAATCGCTAGCATACTATTATTTTATATAAATTTGTTTAAATACCTACTCATTCATAACTTTGACTAAATGTATGATTCACTTCGAAATAAACATTATAGTTTGGAATTTAAAAGTTTATACAAAACACCTATCAAGTTTCAATACATTAAATTGACTGTAAAAACAAAGCTGAGATCGAACTGATATTAATATACAAAGCCTCAATAGTGTGATGAGTTGACAGGCCAATTTCATTAATTGAGCGGTTCAGCGAAATTTGCGTTATCAACTTTTTCCATCAAGCCGCTTTTAAGCGCTGTATTGATAAAATCTATCCATACATGACTATTATTAAAGTGCCTGGAACAATTTGCTTGAATGCATGCTATTTTAGGTTAAAATATTAAAAAGATATCTCTATTTTTGTTTATAATACTTTTTGTGTAAGCTAGTACCAATTAGCAAAAATCGCTGTAGTAT
Source organism: Napeogenes inachia (assembly GCA_959347355.1). Classification (NCBI taxonomy): domain Eukaryota; kingdom Metazoa; phylum Arthropoda; class Insecta; order Lepidoptera; family Nymphalidae; genus Napeogenes; species Napeogenes inachia. The sequence continues at coordinate 15,473,652 of OY365793.1, read as the reverse complement.
TGAAAACGTAATAGTTTGTACGTGATTTACGATTTATAACCAGAAATAAATTTTGGAAAATTATCTTATAGATCTAAGATAATTTTATAAATTTCGATCCATAATGATTAAAAAATTAAATACTATTAAATCCTAATAAAAAGTTATCCTTAAATTAGTAGCTGGGTCAAAATGTTAATGTTATGTAGGTAAGTACAATTTTATTTTAGCAAGAAAGTTCGTTCAAAACATTCCATTTTTGTACAAACAACAGCCAAATACATGGCCCATAAAATATTTAAAAAAACATTTCTATTTTTGTAAATAATACATTTTGTACCAACTAGTACCATCAATCGGTGTAATATTGAAATTGGACCATTATCCCTATATACCTACTCTTAAAAAAACTTAACATTATAACTTTTAATAAATGAACAGAACAATAGGTATCTAGCTAAAAGTGGTTCTGAACCCACATAAATATACGTGTAAATAATATTGAATCACCGGATAATGGTTTCTGTACGAACTTTGTAGCCGATAAAACTTCCAACTTCCAAGATCTTAGATAAAACACGCACCTAACTAAATAACGGAAAACTATCGGGTAAATAAATTCACAATATTGTCCTATTATCCTACAAAGTATTCAATAACTTTTCTTACACTGTATACACAATAATTAATTGCATTATAATTACATAGTATAATATTTGTTTTATTTTAAGGCACTATTTATAACCTTAATAAAAGGGTATATATTATAATATGAAAGAAATATAATAAAATATATACTTAAATTGAAAAAAGAGACATCTAGTGTTTGTATGTGAAACCTCTTCATTAAGTGTACATTGACGAGGCAATATTGGTTTAAGTTCCAGACTACGATACTAGATGTCTCTTTGATTAATATAACACATTAAAAGGATTGTCATATAAAACTAAGCAATTGTAAGTATGTATACATGACCTGAATAAGTTTGCAAACTATGTGAGATTTAATATAATGTATTTAATAATAAACCAATCAATGAAATAAAGGATCGCCTATACCATACGAATAAATGACTTCATTAGGCTATTTGTCAAATTAATTTACTACCTATTTCATAATAGGTAACTTATAAAAGTGATTTATAATCAGAAATACTTTTATAAATTTAGTTAATTTATAAATTTCGTAAATTATTTACAAAAAATATTTATAAGTTTAATAAATGAAGTCCTAAACTACTAAAAAAAAATAATTATCATTAAAAACTTTCACAAAAATGTACCCTTAAATTAATAGTTGGATCAAAATGCTAATGTTATGGTAGGAACAATTTTATTTTATCAAAATCTAGAAAGTTCATACAAAATATTCCATCTTGGTACGAACAACAGCCAGATACCTACGGCATGTAGGTATACAAATAAAAGATTATATTCTACGTGACGAGGCAAATATTCCTGACAATGACCTCTGAATATAAATAATAAACATTTTTCATTATTTAGTGAAATAAATTTATTATACACACAAAGATGTCTTATCTGAAAGATGAGCTTTCATTAACGGATACTTAAGCTTTTAAGTGACATGTAATTTTATGGTTTTGGTAATCTTGGAATAAAACTACGAAACAATCGGTAATATTCGCACGTTCCTTAACTTTCACACCTAGTTTAGTATCGCAAACAATGCTGTAAAGGCATTTACACATCATCATCACTTTTGTTACCTTTGATAGATTTAGATGTAGTTTCTCTTAAATTACATTATATCAAACAATATCATTTTACTCTAATCGTATTATATTTTTAAATTAAGAAAAACTAAAAAATATATTATGACCCACATTTATAAGGATGAAATTCTGTGTCAAAATCTGATTCACTTTCATAAAATCTCAATTTTATCAGACGCGGTGATATTTTAATAATACAAATCCGTGGCAAAGAAAAGCATAAAATTACAAGAAACAGACTATATTTTAGTAAAACATAAGAAAAACAAATGTTATAATGTGTAACTAGCGTAACCGAAGTGTCGACTTCGTATTTTCGAAGTATTTACCATATTTCTCGTATCGGTTTGTTCTGAATAATAAACACTTCTTCATAATTTTATTTATTTAATCTCTTGCAAATGCAAATTAATAAATAATAACATTGCAATAAATAAATCTGCATTGCTAAAAATATTTTAAATCTCGATTTCAAAATTAAGTCATTAAAATTGTTCATGTATTCCTAATAATAATTTATAACCTAGGATTATTATAAAGGCATTAGCAAATAAGATCTCCAAAATACCATAAAATTACTGTTTACAATCAAAATGATTTGTTTACTTTTACTACCGTTTTATTACCAAGCAATTGAGTTCTATTTCCGTTGCTGACTTCGTTATAACGAGCCACGAGGCTTCCATTCATTACTGCGGTCTTGAGGTCTGAAGAAGGTAGACGTATTATGAAGACAAATAGTTATATGAAGAAATAGTTTTAGTGTGTGCTTGTGAGATTGTGTGAGTATACTTTTTATTTAATTTTAGTGTGTGTTAGAGATATGAGAAACTTTGAAAATAAATTAATATAACACGTCCACTTGAAGAAATGTAGCAAACTTTTTGTTAAGTTTGGACTTAATATATAGTTTTATGATTAAAATGATATATTTATTATGGGTGTATTTTTAAATTATTGTTATAATTGTTTATATACTTTATTGTATGCAACAATTACCTACCTAAAACTTTGCCCAAAGTAATATGTATCTATGTATTATGGCTTACAATTTTTAATGCTAATTAATCTTAATATATTAATAATGATTTAAATATATATTAGTAATAAATAAGTATATAATTGTGAGTTAAACGAAGCAAGTTTTAACCCAGATGGTTATCGCAATAGACAATTAGAACGACCTGGTTTACATATGTACTACAATAATGCGAAATATATATAATAAAAACATAAATACATAATTAATATGCTTTATTATACAAAAATAAAGAACAATGATATAATTTAGGGGCATCAAGAAACAGACAAGTAATTAAAACATATTCATAATTATTTTTTTGGTATTTTCTTATTTTTCATAAAATATAAATATATAAAATAATGTATGAAATATATAAAATAATATATAATGTGTAAAAAGAATAATTCTAGAACCCGAAAAAAAAAAAATAAAAGCTCAATAATCTTTTTTTTAAATTATAATATAGTTTTTAGTACTTTTTCGGGCTCTAGAATTATTCTTATTTTATATTAATCTACATATACAGAACCACGAAGACTCTGCAGTATTCTAAGAATATGTTTAATAATTTCAAACGAATTTCGTTTATATTTCATTTCTCTTCACTTACTATAGAAAAGGGATAAAGTGTCGGAAATAAAACTTGAAGGCTAAGAACGGATACAGAATCTTAAACAGTTTGTTTCATATCCTCTTTAAAACTTTCCCTAAAAGTTCCCATTACGCCGGCACGGTACAACTTAGCCATTCATCTTATTACTTAAATTTTAAGAGAAATTCCTGAATAATAAACATAATTTTTTTCTGTAACATAAAAATGATTTTTTTTATATATGTATTTTTTTTCTAAGTTAAAATAATATAATATTTGAATATATATATCTACATTTTGACAGTTATTAATTTGTTAGAAATATATAAGTACAATGATAATGAAATATGCTTTTTTCTTTATAAATTAAAGAAATATTAGTCTGGAAATTAAAATAATGTGATGGACATATTTAAATTTTGACATTGATTAATTCGAAAATATATATAATGAATAAATATGTGATTAAAAAAAAATTGATAAAACGGAGTTTTAATAAAATGATTTATAGGAACTGTTACAAATCAATGGTAGATCTTGATTTCTACTTTACAACTCGGTATGGAGTATTCTATGGAAATTACTCTCTCTTTCTATAACCTTATGAACTTTTATTGTGTATTATTTACAGTAAAACTGTTTATCCCGTGAATGCTACGAAATGGCGAGTAATTTTTTTTCTATTAAAACGATACTTATTAAAAAATCATTGTTAATATTTTTGTAAAGCAATTAAAATATAATATCAGCATCTCAAAAAAAAATATATACTGTAAATTATAATATTGATATTATAATCGAATATCTTATTTTATAGCTCCGTATCGCATCGCATCGGTCATGAAGTGTAACCCTTATATTATACCTTAGCTCATTTTAAATATAAATCGCCGTACAAGCAAGTTGCTTTCGTCCACAGATTTTATCTGTTTATCTTGTGGGTTTTCTGTATTTTAGACTTAATGACAAATTTAAATAGAATTCTAATTTGAGTACTCCTCAAATAATATTTTATTGTGTGTGTGTTTGTATGTGAATGTGTGTTGTGTGTGTGTGAGTGATGATCATTTAATTGAAATATCGCGTGTCATTTGATGACAGATGGTAGAGTTCTCTTACTAATGAATTTAAACAGACCCTTATGACTGTGCCAATTATTATTAGTAGTATTAATAAAAATAAATACATAATTGAGACAAGATTATTTACTTTACTTTAAAAACTAATCATTTTTTTTAATTTATAGTATATAAATACAAAATGAAAAATAAACCGATACGGGCAGGGATTCCAACCCGGGAGCTTTGGAAAACCTTCACGTGCTCTACGAATTGAGCTACAGTATCAAATAAACCTATAATATATGGTTTATTATTAATTCTATATTTATTTAAATAAGCTTAGCATTTCCATGTTTATAAATATTTTCCAGAATATGTATTTATTTACGTATGGATCTTTTATGATTTTGTTTATGTTGAGATGGCTTTCATCTTTAATAAAACACTAGCTGTGCCTGCGAAATCGTACGTGTAGATTTTGATAAAACGTTCCTTTGTAGATAACAACCAATGTTTAAACTATAAACCTTCAAAGTTTCATCAAACACAATCAAATAGTTTATAAGTATAGGAGTATTCCTAGTTTATTTATGTATTTTTATGTTTAATCACTGGTAAGCAGCAATGGTAAAAATAAGAGATTATTAGTTAATAACAATAACAAATAAAGAAGTTTCTTTATTTGTTAAAAAAAAAACAAAATGTTAAGTAAATCTCAGACAATATATTCCCGAAAACTGCATCCAAATTATTTGCTGACATTCCGTTTTTTCGTTGGGTTCTCTTGTTTATAAAAAGAACTCCCCCTTCCCCCGCCATTACATATTTTCGAAAATATTTTCCATGTACAGACAGCGATCAGTTACAGTTTTATTATATTTATATAGATAAATTTCTTCTAATAGAGTGAAGAGTGTGCAATGAAAGTGAAAAACTAAATGTTATTCAAAGTGACGCTCAATTTCTATGTATAAAAGTTTACATTACCCATATTTTTTTTCCTGCCGCGTTCACAACTAAAAGACAAACAGATAAACAGATTTTTTTTAATGCTGATAATGGATTCTGTTAGTTATCACTTCACATTCTGGTAGGTATATTTTTTTTCATATTTTCAATGTACACAGACTATTCTTCTACAGATTTATTACATGTATAGAATAAGATTTGCATGGTACCTAATACGTGATTAACATAAATTGACATAACTTTTTTATTACCGAACCGATTTAGATAAAATAAACACTAAATGTTAAGTGAAGAATATTCCAATATATTGCATTCAAATTGGTAAAGCCGTTTCTGAGATTAGCGTGCACAAACATACAGACAAAATAAAAAATAATTGTTTTGGTTTCTCTTGGTCTTATAAAGGCCCCCATCATGTTTTTTTTATAACTTCCATGTACAGGTTTCGATCAGTAATTATTTTATAATATGTATAAAATATGTAAAAAAATTCTTTAAAATATAAATTGTATCAAACTTTCACGGAAGTGTCAACACAATTCCCCAATTGTTATTGATTTTATAACCATTTAGTAATTCAAGTAATTAAACAATCATTTATTATTAGTTCTCGATATTATAAATAAAATGTATGGACTTAAATATAAAATAAAGTATTTACTGATAAGTATGATTTATAGCTTGATTTATTAAGGAAATGCTTTATTTATTCTTTTGTCATCTCAAGCAAAATCTTTAACAATGACATAGATTTTAATTACGTTAAATTAACGACCAATTATAAGTTATCGTTATTTTAAGAAAGTGCCTTAGTGATTTTTTATTTACATTAAAATTAAAATACCGTTACTGATAATTTGTAAAGTTTATGGCGAAAGCTCGTATTAAAAAAAACAAGAAGAGTATAGGTATGATGATATTTATTAATTTTCTAACGTTTATAATTTTTCACCTTCTTATATTTTACTATTTAGGATAAAACTTACTATTATGTTACTAAATAATACACATTTCAAATACTATTATTGGATCTGTCAGAAATTTGAAACTTTACCTATGCTTTTTTTTGCACTTGCTAGAACACTTGCTCTAAAAGCTTCCATTAACAATGTTTTTTTTTATAATGTTCCTTAATGGTTGCCGATAGGTAAGGCCATTGAACCTGTGCTCATATCTATCACACCTGTCGACAAAAAAAAAAAAAAAATAAATAGTGTATTAAAATAGAAAGTAAGAAAAATAATACTTATAACGTATGTAGGTACATAAATATAATATATGCAAAAAAAGTAAACAATTATAATTATATAAAAGTTTTACCGAGGAAACTTTCATCTTTGACCTAAAGCTTGTACTTTATAAAATCTTAACATCTCTTAAACATACCCTAACATTATAAACGTGTTTACGCACGCACACACGCAAATGCAAAACATATGTAAGATGACATACGAAATGATACAGACAGATAAACATTTATAATAATATGAAATAATATTTTGCTAAATTGGTTTTGATAATAAATAATAAACGACTGTCGAGCTTAGGAGCTGTATAAAAATATTTGTTAGCTGTTGCGATTAGGGTATCTTATAGAAGATTAGCTTGAAGTAGCTATTTTGTGCTAAGCCGGAAGCTCCCCTTTTTGCTTTCAAATTTTTCGAAAGCCATAATGCATTTGCATCCATAAGTGTCTTTTGTTAACACTGTCTACTGGTTTGCCACCTTATGATCTATCCCCTTAAAGAATAAAACGAATTAAAACTATAATATGTAACATTCGGGATTTTTATCCATATAAATATGCTATACGATTTTGGAACTAATAGTGACCATCGCAATGATTGTTAAAGTCATGTACCATATTTTTACCATTCGTCATCATGTTTTTCCATTTCCTTTTTTATAAATAAATAATTATCCTGAATACACTATTGAGAAAAAGCGCCTTCCCATTTACAAATAGCGTTCGTTGGCTTGTAATTTCTCTGGTCTCTGATACATTTCTCATGAGCACGTGGATAGCGATAATGTATTTTTATGTTTCGTTTCAACTCCTATATTATATAAAGTAAAAACAATTGTAATTGCATTCTCAAATCTCTCTAATAGCACAACTTATTTTTCGCCGGTAAAGTATTAAATCCAAAAAGCTACCTAGATCCTTAAATCCTTTTTTTTAATAAAAGTTTCAGCTAATATATTTTTGCTTTTGTCAGGGTCGTGACTGAGGACTTCGTGATGGTGGCTGTCCCAAATTAGACACAAGTCGTGCGTTCAGCGACCTCAATGTTCTGTACGATATGAGACGAATTTTATCATTTGATGAAAGTCAACAAAAGCGAGAGTAGGATCAATGGAAAAGGTAATTGTGATGTTTTTAACTAATTTAACATTTAAATTATATTTCTATTTGTGGTTAGAACTTAGCACTTAAATTGCATTTATACTTAGAACTTAGCAGTTAAATTGCATTTTTAAACCATTAAATTTACATCACATTTGCTTAATTTTCTAAACATTGTGGTTAAAACGTGGTTAAAAACATTTAATTATTATATATGGAATACCTTATTAAATAATCTTAGCTTTCCTTTGTGGCTTTTATTAATTCTGAAATTAATTTAATATTTAACCACCTATTAGTTGAAAATAATTATAGTTAAATGTATCTCGACGAACATAAAATATTCAAACAAACCCCATTTACCTCGATGATAACGCATTTAAATAACCGATACAATAATCACCGTGAGACATCATATTTCATAACCACATATTACATAGTGTTGAAAGTGAAACTTTGATCACATATAATTTTTTTATTACAGGCTTGAGGTCGTTAAGAAAAACCGTCAACTTATAAATTGTTGGAAGAAATCACGTAGTTTCTAACGTTTTTGTCGTGCTTTCATTGTTGGACAAGCTTCATTAAGATGGTAAGATAACTTATAGAGCTGTCGCGAACATTGAAGATAGAGAAGACAATCGATCTGTTGCATGAGATGAAGTCATTCATTAGCAGGAGATAAGATTATTTATGATAAAGATCTCATCTCATCATATTGAAATGATCGAATCATTCAATTTTGATGAAAATATACAGTTAATAAAAACAAATTAACTTGCAGTGATATGCGTGACTCAAACGAAAGTATTGTGTAATACACAAACAGAAGTTTATTGATATGTTATTGAAAAAAATGGTGGAACTAAGTACGATTCAATCCAATGATAATCGATGTTTTGAATGAAACGAATTATAATAACAAATTCATAAGATTTACCGAATTTGTAAGCAAATTATAAAGGAAAGGTTAAACTATTGTATAAGTGCAAATAATGTATCTGATATTCTCTGATGAGATTACTGTAATGTAATCAGAAATCCAATATCGTGTAATGATGTAGATTACTGATGAAGATTCTGTTTGAGACGGAGTTCCATCGCATTATGGTTCCAGGTAAGTCATCAAATACTATTGATATTTATGATGATGACATTAAAATGACGCTTTTATTTTTGTTTATTTTTTGTATGAATTAATCTACAAAATGTTTTGCTATAATAAATTTAATAAATATGGAATTATAATATAATGTATCAAAGTAAAACTATTTAAAAAACCGAAATCGTCGTAGAAGGCCTTTGAAATTTTACTTCAGAGATATAGGTATACTAATACAGAATCAAATTATCCATACAAATTTAAGAATCAAAATGAACTTTTATCATTATTTGCTATACTTATTTTAAAGTAGGTCGAAGTGATTGTTATATTATGTAGCCCATATTCATAGGTCCAGAGACAAGTGCATTTAAACAAACAAACTTTTGAACTACCTACATATTAATATCTAAGTCTTTCACGAGAAGGTACTACGTATAATTATTTAAATTTAAATTTACATTTTAAATTTAACCCGACGAGATGATGGTCTAAAATTTAAGATTTAAGATTTAATTAATTATACGCGAGTTAAATCCGTAAAAATAGATTTATTTCAATTTTGAACTACATTTTATAATTAAACATAAACACAAACAAACAAAAATATAATTCAGTTTTAAAAAATATATTTCTGAGTTTTAAATAATGTTGAAAAAAATACTATAACAAAATTTTTTATATTTATCATCTTGGCATAAAGACTGCCATCTGTAAGTATGTTTTGAAATTGTGTCTGAACATGAATGTCATGAACAAACAGCTTCTCAAATAAGTCCATAGATGGCGTGATAGTCAATATTATAATCTTTATTTTACTAGCAAATCAGTGCAAGAGATTGAAATATTTTATAATTAAGTGAAGTTATTATGAAATATTACTAATAACATACATTTAGTTAAATATATTTTGGTTTTCTTTGTGAAGTCTTTTGAAAGAAAAGAGACAACGAAAAAAACGAAATATGGTTTCTTTGAACTACTATAGTTACTTCTGCATAACTGATTCTTTCAGTTAATTATGGAGAGACAATCAACTCAACATACGACAGATATTTTAAGGTTCCGTGTCCAGAGTGTAAAAACGGAACCCTATTACTAAACACCCGTTGTCCGTCTGTCTGTCTACAGGCCGTATCCGTGATAGTTGACATTTTCAAGAACCGTGATAATTGACATTTTCACACATGTTGTATTTCTGTTGACGCTTTTACAACAAAAGCTAAACTGACATGATAATAAAAAAAAATAATAAAAAAAAATTGGGGGGGAGCTTTTATACAACAAACGTATTTTTTTTACTCGATATTAATAACGGTAACATATAGACATTTGGATTATTAATATATTATTAATTTATTTATTCACTCTTAACATACATATTCAAATTAAATTAAAATTAATATTTTTTATATATAATGGTAACCCTTTGTGCGCTAGTCCGGCTCGCACTTACTTTTTTTTATAAATGTTTAATCTTTAATTAACGTGTGAACGATTCCGAAAAAAAATTCAGTAAAAAAATCTTAATTATTGCTAAGATAGATGTATTTCGGTCCTTCAATATTATTTAAAAATATAATGTAACTTTTATGAATACAATTAATAAAACCATTGATTTAATACATTCTAATACCCTAATGTAAGTAAGCTTACCTTATTACCTTATTTATTTACCTTATTTATTGAATCATGTTTTTAAACTACAAAAGCACTAATAATGCTTAATAAATGTTAGGGTCAAATTTGCTAATCTATTAGAGCCTCAGAAAAACGAAAGTCGAATATTGTGACCTTTCAATATCCTATCTATCAACGAAATATTTTTGACAATTTCTACATCTAGTCCCGAATTAACTAAGTCATAGAATAATTTTTATTTATTGTTGACAGCCCTGTTATTAGAGAAATGGAGTTCTGATTAAACTTATTATGTAAAATTCCTTAGAAGAAATGTATGACGAATTTAGCTGACAAATAGTTGCCTCGTCATGAACTTAAACATTCTTAGATGTCTAACTATGTGTTATATTGTCATAGTAGTTTTTTTTTAATAACGGTAGCTCAGTTGGTAGAGCGACGGGACGGTTTCCCAGTAGTCGCGAGTTCGAATCCCTGCCCGTATCGGTTTATTTTTCATTCTATATTTATATAAATTTAAATAAGCTTAACATACATGTTTAAAGATATTTTCAAACAGCAGTTATATTAATTATTAAGGAATTTCTAAGGATAAATTAAATTTGTGTAATCCTGAAAATTAAATCACTTAACACAATAAACGAAGTAGTTTCAGAGGATACTCTCTGAAACGTCTACGTTGATAATTATAAGGGTTACTGAGGGTAGCTAATAATGCCGTTTATTTAAAAATAATAATGGGTAGCCTTTGCCTTACGAGAAAATCTATAAAAAACCTTATATCAATCTACATTTGTGGCTAAGGAAACTCATCTCCTAATTCACTTAAGAATCCAAAATACATAAAATAGTACAAATATGGATTATGTTGTTACTATTGACGTATAAAAAATCGTAAGATATAAAAACGTGTCGTCACCGCAACGTAATGTAAAATAAAAAATCCAAGTAGACCAATGTACCGTTGTCCGCACGACCCATCAGTTGCTTGGTGTGTCTTGTGTTTGACGCGTGTGCCGAGCGGGTTATATATAACGGTAGGTTATTTATATTTTTATAAAAAAATATTTTTACTAAATGGTTCTTAGGTTTTTGTTTCTTGGGTTTTTGTTTGTTTCTTGATAAATCGTTTTTTTTTTTGTATAACATATTTACCTCAATCATCTTCTAATAGGATCTGGGTGAATTATTTCTTTTAAAAGTGTAGAGAAGAATTAATTAGACAGTAGGTATATACAAATAACAAAATGTGTAGCAGAATATAAGAAAAGAAAATTTCGTATGTCTCGATAACCCCAGAAGGCATTATGTAGCTAATAATGAAAGCGTAGTTAAACAACAACATGTATAGGAAATTAAAAAAAAACAGTATAGTAATCATTAATTTAACAATTTAAACATGATTTTATTGAAATATTTTTGTTCCTTGTGTGCTCACGCATCTTGAATTCTTGACATTGTACACTAGAAAGGGCATAGCGTTACAAATAAATAGAACGGAACTGAGACACCTTTAAATGAAATTCATTTCTTAAGCTGTTTTTAAAAATATATATTTGAATGTTGTAGTTGTTTGTTTGTTTATTTGCGGTATCTAAAGCTATCTTTCCCATAATTTGTTATGCCAAGTACCTTGTAAATAGTATAACTCTTTTTAATTATCACCAAAAAAAAACACCATGTATTAATAAATTTACAAAAATGAACTCCCTCTCTATTTATAGTATATTTAGAAAATATATAGTAAATTCTGTAACAAGCTGCTAAAACAAACCTTTATAACTTTTAATATTTATACTGAGAGCTTTCGAAGTAGGGTGAGCTTCTTTGTATAAAAAAAAATGTTAATAAAACAATGAAAGAAAATGTTCTAACATGAGTCCAAATTTCATAAAAATTATGAATATTTTGTTTGATGCTCGGACAAATAAACAGATAAGTATATACATTTTAAAGCGGCAGTGTTAAGGTCGGTGTTATTTATTTAAAATGTCACAATTCCCCTTAATTTTTAACATAGCTTTAGGAAGGATTTCCTTTTTTTTGACATAATTAAAAACCTTGTAGATAATTTGTCAAAACAAAAAATAATCAAATCCTTATTTTGACCTTAATTGCACGTCATTAATACTGACTTGTCTCGTCCATTCATAAATACCAGTTAATTTATCATTTCTATACAAAGCTGTTTAAAACGGTTGTGATAGATATTTTTAGTTACCGCTATTTGTAACACAAACATATACATACCGTTTAAAAATAATAAGGTAATATAACATACATTTTACTATACTATAATATATAGTATAGTATATAGAAGTATAGTATTTTTTCAGTAAGACTTATTATGAAACATGTTATTAACAGTTTAAAATACAAATAGTAGTTGCATTCAAATTACTTTTCATTTCAGTGTCCTAGAAATAATTAGTCAAGTCAAGTAAAACCCGAAACGGGTGAAAGTGGCCTGTCTATTCGATTGTTAGTTCTGTTCAAGTCTTATATTTCCCGACAGTTCTAGAAATTAGGGCTACTTTCCCTTCGGACTTACAATTAGAATGGAAACTAACTAAGAAATAGGAGCCAACATACATATATTGAAAGTAAATTGGTGAAAACTATTTTATACGAATACTGATTTAACTACTTTAGTTTAGGAAATCTTACTGAGATATTTCAATTTAGATTTGATTTAGATGTAACGTATAGTTGTAAGAAATAAAAACACTATACTATTTGTCTTAGAAGGATAATTAGTTAATTCGAAAGTTATTATAAAGTCATCCTTACAAAAGCAGGTCTGGTAAGTAGGTTATAAAACAAAGACTGCTGTTAAGGCGTGTTCTCAATACCACAATTGGAAGCAACGGGACTTAATAAAGACAGACGGTCACTTTGAAATGACTACGGATAATAGAGGTTTCGGATATTTACTATGACCCGTGGATAGGATAAAGCAGCACTAACGACTGGATTTTGAGGGTTGTTTAAATTTAAAATGATTTGATTAAACTGTCAAAAGGTCCATACATAACGAAAACTATCCTTCACGAACATAAAATAAACAGAATATTAGTCTCTTTATTTTAAATCAGGATACTATAATTATTTATATTTTTTATTTTTTTTATATAATTTCCACTTTGAATCAATATCAGTGATTACTTGTGTATGTCAAATGGAAGTGTCAGGAGGGCTTATTTTGATACCGATTTATCGAAATAAGCCCTTCTGTAAAATCACTTTAGAACTTAATATTAGAGCCATGAGGATTCCAAACGCGAATAGATATGTTGGTTTGTTGTCAGATTTTTAGTTTGCCTCTAAATTTACAGGTTCTTCGTTTCTCCGTTCTGATAAAATAAATATTTAAAATGCATCATATTGTAATGAACTAGTTGAGTAAAAAAATCTGACGAACCTTATACATGGACATACATCTGATAAACTTTATATTAACTATGTATGTATATTCATAAACATTATTTATTTTCATGTCCACTAAATAAAGGTTGCCTTATAGAGATTGCGCTTTAACAATAAGTACTTCTGTTGTATTTTTTTGACTTGCTTTTATACTATTATTTTTACTTTTTGTGTACAGTAAATAATACCACTTAGAAGTGCATATACAATTTCCAATCAATTTCTGATCTACAAAATCAGACTAAGCTTTAACACGTACAACCCAATGCAGGAATATTACTTTATTAATAACCAATAAGACCTTGTTTAAAAACAGAAGAATAAATACTAAAACATCACAAATATAGTTTATGTATGTGAAATATTTCATAATAATCCAATTCTTATACTTAAAAGTATATTGCAGGTACTTCACTATGTCGATGTCACATTGAACTTAGGCAACACCTAACACTCTATAATCAATTCAATAAACCGCGACATAGAAAGTGTTTCCGCGAGTACTCTGACATTAATAGTGAAGTGACTTATAGACTTATGTTATTATGTCATTTTATACGCTTCGTTTAATAAAAATGTTACAAAATAATTAGGGTTAACTTGCATAACCGTCAACAAAATGGGTTTTAGGAATTAGGACTAATGCTTATATCTTTTTCTACTCTACACATTTTTCAGTGCATCATCTGATAAGTTTATTTAAAACGTATGAAGCTTATATCATTTTATACAATTGCAGCAATTTATAATTTGTCACATGTATTTGTGATGAAATATCTGAATGTAATGGTTAGTCATGTTATGCATATTATTTTAATAAATATTAAATGAAATATCAAATTGATATTGAATAAAAGATTAAATCAATTTTCAATTATATTTATGTCCATACATTTTATATATATACATTTTAAATTAAGGGTTCCAAATAATATTTTAGTCATCTATTAAATTCTTTGAGATAATTTATAAAAAATTAGATACTTTGTGTTCTTCCAATACTGGTTGGAAAACCAGTACAAGTGCTAGAAATGAGCACGCATTCCAACTCGTCTCCAGTTATATGATTAACATAATAGTCATGGTCAGCTGACCTGCTCTAAGACACGGGAGGTAGCGGTACAGCACTATTATGAGTACTTAAAACAATATACAACTATCTTTCTTAACTTATCTTTTACTTTTACTCTAACTTACCTTTTCTTATTGTAGGTAACTTTACAATGTTTTGTTTTGGAAGTGTGTTGTACCTTAGTTCTAATATTTTAATATACTTCTTAAGCTTTTTTGGTAGTTCATTATTATTATTACTATGATAAATTAAATTAATATAAATCTAATTCATGACAACCAGAAAGAATTTATTGATGTATCTAATATAGAGAAACATGTTTTTTTGTCATTAATAAGACGTGTATTGGCCTATTAATATCATGTGTATAATTGTATGAATTTGTATTTACATGCTTATTTTTGTTACAGTTTAAATTATAAAAGTCTTAATTTTTATATCTTGTGCCGAGAAAGGTGCACTTTATATGTAATTGGATAGTTTAATGTTATGGTCAAGCACAGATTAAAATTAATTAAACCGTTAGTTAAAATAGTTTCAAGTAAGTTATGAAAGTAGGGTTAATATTAGTAACATATAATATGAAACTGGATCTGAACTACTAGCTTATCAGTTTGTATCTAGACCTGTGGGGCAAGATTGTGATATTCCATTTTTAAGTTAGTTGGAGGTAGAGCTTTGTGTAGAAAGCTACTATGTTTGAAGTAAAATAATTGAAATTCTCTTGGATTAGTTAAGAAAATAATTTTGTTCAATTGTGCAAAATGTTTAATATTACTCTTTTTAATTAATTTAATAGTTATTTAAAATATTAGCTACTTGTTTCTATAAATAGATATGTAAACTTCAACAATAGGTGCAAATGACATACAAAAGACATCAACGACATAAAAAATGTTGGAGTACATTTTGAATTAGTTTAAATTAAATTAATCTTACATTTTATCCTGTGTATTAATTAGGATGAAAAAGATATATCAATATAATATTAATATAGTATAGGAGAAAATTTAAATATAAATTAAATATAATATTTTTCTGTTTTATTGATTTTCTTGAAAATTAACACATTATTCAACAAATCAATAAACATTTTGTTAATCTAAAAAACTTAAAAATACGGTAACAGCTAGTTTAGTAATGGAGGTCAGTAATGTTGATTCCGGTTTCGGTCAGGGCTGCGGGGTCAATAACCTTTGAAAAACATCGTTGAGGTAAATAAAACTACTTTTATATCTAAGCGAGAGATTAACGGTTATTGTAATAAATGTTTTTCTTAATAGAATAACCATTAATATTTAAAAAAATAATAGTGCATTCAAAATTAGAATAAAAATGTTTTTACGATTTCTTGTAAAATTTTGTACGTTTTTTGGAATATCGGAGTTTCTAATATTTATAACTTGCATGCATTTACGAAATAAGTTGTGGGTAAATTTCGTAATATAGGTACCTATTATATTATTCAATTTAACCATCAGCTTTAGTAGATGACAAAGTTGTAGTTTATCTCCGAATGTACGCATTGTACCTATTTATTTATTTATTAAAAATTAATGTATACACAGAATATAGTATATAAAAATTGTAAAAAAAAAGTCTGAAGCTATTATCATAAATAAGTACAACATTAACTAAAATAATATAAACACACAAACTTTAAATATAATTATAATTCTTTATGGATAGATAGTGATCGATTACTGGTTTTTTAAATATACTGATTTAGATGTGCGTTTTTTATACGGTATTATGTTCCATAACCTCACTGCATGAACCGTAAAAGATTGAAAGTACATCTTACTTTTATGTATAGGAAATTTGAGGTTCATACGAAGGTGCGGCCTACAAGTACTTCCTTACCTAATAATATATTGTATTATATATGTTTATTATTATATTATACTTTTTTATTAGCTATATACATAACATACAGTTGTTACTAAAAGTTAGTAAAACCTGCAATCTACGTAAACAATAAATATTTGTATAGGTAAATTGTTTTATTTATGATTTATGGGTACATGTATGTTGTGTGCAGATAAAATTTAAATAATTTATTTTTTTTTTAAATGGTATTCTTTTATTATGAATGTGTAACATTTTAGGCTCTTTTTTTCTACTGTTTTTGCGGTTTGATTGCCAATAAAGATTAAATAAATAAATAAAATAAAATTTTAAAATGTCCTATTATCTAAGTGTTGCTTCGTTGCTAAATTTTCAAACCTAATAAAAATCTCATAGGGGTTTCGTAAAACTAATAAAAGTACAGAGATAAAATAAAAAGGAAAGAAAAATATAAAATTATTGCTGAAAATAAATCTTTATTTTTATTTTATATATTAAATCTTTTTTTTTATTGTTATTACTATTTTCGTGAAAACTGCTTTTAAACATTATCATAGATTTAAACGAAAAATAATATTTACTTATTATTGTTGATTGAATTGACTCATAATATACAATCAAGAAATGGTAAGACCAATGACATTATATGCAAATGAAAGTAGCCTCAAAACCGCAAAAGTAAATTTAATAAACATAAAAAAGAAAGGAAAGTGTGACTAATGTATTATGATAATTAAATAAATTTATGACATTGAAGGTTCTTATTATTTCCATAACGCAATTAATAAGCAAAGATAGTAAAAAGTATTTATATATGTATATATATTGAATTGTATTCATATATATATTTAATATATATAGAATGTGACTGGAAAGTTGTATAAGAAGTTGACGTTTCTATTTCTATTCTTGTTAATTTTTATGTATGTAATTTATGAAAAAAGCATTTTATGGCAAATGTTGTTAAGTACTTCACAAACAATATTAAAAATAGCAAAGTAACTATATTTTAAGGGTATTGTTACTCTTACCATATAGGAATCTAAATAAAACTGTTTTTCTCATAATAAGTTTATAAAACGCTACTTAATACAAACATCAATATTATAATACCGTTGACGCGCTCGCTTTGTATAACTGGTTGGTAACGGTGATTTAGAAGAAGTTTACCGGGATTAACTATTCACAAGTGTATACACTTCCATTAGAGTATTTACAGTTTGCAGTCATATCTACTTTTTTTTTTTTTTTTTTTAATAATGTAATATTTTTTTTGGTTCCAGGTAACGTTCGCGGCGTTTGTAATGGCGCTACGAAAAAGTGATTGTGTTAATTGGACTCTAGTTTTAGTGTTAGTTTTATTTATTTCGATAGTACATTCGCGGCCGCAATTAGATTTATCTTCTACTATTATTAGTGTTATAAATGTAGATGCTGAAAAACCAACAGAGGCTCCAATAAGGTATATTTTTAAACAAAATGATGTTACTAATACATATAATTTAACGTCATCGTTAATTCCTTCTATTATTAATTTTAAACATGATCTTTATTATATTAATAATACAAAAGAAAGCATAAATGGTACAAAATTAAATTTAAATAATCGCACAAGTCGCGTAACACGAAAAAATGTTAAGATAAGACGAAAACCTGAGAATGAGAAGAAACCTAATATTGATAATAACCGTAATTCATTAACACAATCTAGTGATTTATATCTAAATAGACATATAAATAAACCAACCATAAAAAAAGTAGTAACTAAATGGATGGATAGCGAAAAATTTAAAGATTTAATTGATCATGATGATATTTCTTCAGAAGAGGGTGAGAAATTTACAAACTCTTTGCACCATGATTCTTTTGATTACAATAGCACAAAAGATAAACAATATATGTCTTCTGATAGAAAGCGCTATACATATACATATAATACGCCAAAACCCACATATTCAGAAGAAAATGAGGCCCATCCAACCAATTTTCATATAATAGGTAACTATCCACACACGTATGTAACACGTCCCAGTTATTTGTTTACAACACCCACACCGACGCCTGTTATTACCAACGTGGGTTATCCCAAACCATGGCCAGAGCACAATATACGACCTAATAGACCCATAACACGAAAACCGACTAAGCCTCAAAACTCTTATAATTATCATAATGTTAACAACTTTTCTCCTTTTCCTGGAAATAATTTTGA
This sequence comes from Napeogenes inachia, assembly GCA_959347355.1. Taxonomy (NCBI): domain Eukaryota; kingdom Metazoa; phylum Arthropoda; class Insecta; order Lepidoptera; family Nymphalidae; genus Napeogenes; species Napeogenes inachia. The sequence goes on along the minus strand of OY365793.1, from coordinate 15,454,643 downwards.
TGTAACAACATTTCCACCAACAAGTGCATATACTGATAGAATTGTAATTAGACCTGAGGAATACAGCGGATCTTCCGATGATTGTCCGACAATATTTCTAACTTTAAATAACACGTTTCAAGGACAAGCTAAAGAAGTTTGCCCTGATCTAAACATTGCTGTTAATACTAATGTTGTAAACAAAAATGTCGTTGTTGAATCTGAAGAAGATACCGATACTACTTTAACAGATGTTTTTGGTTTGCCAATTGAAGATTCTGGTAGTGAAGAAGAATCACAAGACTACGCTGGATCTCAAGAAAATGACGAAGATTTATCAGAGAGTGCATCAGTCGAGGGACTAGAGCTATCTAATTATAATGCAGCAAATGTTGCTACTGACATAGAATCATCAGAATCATCTAACTTTGGATCACCGAATGCTCCAATTTCAGCTATATCAAAACCAGATGGTCCAAGTAGCGATGATGATGTATTCAGCTTTTCTTCTTTGATAGATTTTTTCAGACCTGCTGTTAGCGCATTTAGTTGGCTTGCAGCCATTAATCCTTTAAGTTTCAGCGCATTGTCTTTCTTTTTGACTCCTATTATTTTATTATTTGCTGGTATATCGTCTTTATTTGCTCCTTTGGCTTTATCTGCCAGAGATGCACATCACATACATATATATAGACCAGATTTGCAATGGAACGACAATTATAAGACTTGGCATCTCAATTCTTTTCCTGAAAGTAGAGGATGGGAAATGGAACAAGCTAAAAGTTTTAGAGAAAAAAATAAAATATTAATTAGGACCACGTGGGTTTCCCATCTGAAAGATTTTCTTAAAAAATTAACAAATAATTTAAAACCTGAAATCGTAGATAGAGGACGTAAAAATAAGCGAAAGAAAAGAGAAACATGGACCATACGAGTAAAATAGAAAAAAATGTAATGTGATATGGTCAATAAAAAAAAATATTTATTAAGCTTTTAAACATCTTATAAATTTGAAAAAAAAAAAAAACAAAATATTAGAAACGCCTGAAGAGAGAAAAAATAATGTTGAGTGAAATAATCTAATATATTATATTACAATAGATAGATAAATATATAACTTAATATTGATAAACTTTTCGTTTTGAAAACTGAGGAGAGCATCAGAAATATTATTTAATTCGCATTATATTAGTTTGGCAATTCAATAATTAAATTAATAAAAAAAACTATTTTTAGTTTTAGGTTTTCTTATAAAATGAGAATATTATGGCTGATAGGGAATGTTGATATTGCTTAAGAAGAAAACAATTTTCCTTAAAATTTTTAACTAACAATTTTTTTGTGAATATATATTATAATATTAGGTATTTTAATATTTAATATGTATATAATATTTAATGGACCAAACTATATGTAAATATTATATTTCGTTTGAGTGAGATGAGTTTTTGAAAAACAATTATTAGAATAAGAGGAGCTTAATATTTTGTTATATAAAAAAATATTGTAAGATATTTATTATAATAACATTATATATATTAATTAAGGGAAAATTTAAAATAATTATACTTATTTAATAACGTAATGAAAGCTCCATTACCTACCAAGGGTTGTATTACATTTTAAATAATAAAATTTCAGAATTATAAGCTTTTTTTTTTAATTTACTATATTTTTAAAATATTATTTGAACATAAAAATAATTCCTATATTTTTTAAATAAGGAAATTAAATTAATATCATACTTTTATAAAAATAAATAAATGAGTTATCATTCTTTATTCAAATATTGTTTGTTTATATTTTTCAGAATTAACAATGAACTATCAAACGAAAAGAAAAACGAGGAACAAACACTGTCAGTACCTTTAAATACTTCAAGGGATGTCAAGACTAAGACTCCTATAATTGGAGAGTCAATAAAAAAAGTAGCAACACAGCTTCTTGAGAAAGGTAATGAAACTGAATCGCTACCAGCTCTTGCAGATACTAGAATACCTCCCAAATTGAAGACACAAATTGCACAGAAGCTAAAAGTCAAAAATAGACATGAAGATGACGACGATTATATCGAAAACTCTCATGCTGGAGTTGCCGTACCTGTTACAATGGAAGAACTGGAACTAGAAAAAAAAGAAGTTCCAAGTGAATCTGTAACTACAAATGAAGGTATTTCTACTTGGATATTGTTAAGTAATCCCAGTAGTAAGGAAACAACTATATCTACGGAACCGACAAAACTTGATGAAGTACAAAAGAAACAAAAGCCATCTTCAACAAAAAATAAAAATAAGAAACCACAAAACAAAACACCCTTATCTAAACGTCCAATTATAGGAAGTACTAATAAATCTGATTTAGTAGCTAGTGGTTCTGCAATAAATGAAAATGTTTACAATAAAATCAGAGATACTGTATTATCGAACGTACAGAAAAATAAAAATGGTCCATCACGAAAAACTACAGTGAATAGTACAACTATAGCTCCGATTATAGATGTTATCACTACAAAAGCCTCAAATACAATAAAGACTACTGCAAAACCTACTAAGAAAGTTAATAAAAATAAACCAAAACCAATTACAACATCCACAACAACCATAGTTCCAGTCATTAGCCAATCTGAAATATTGCCCATGGAACCAAAGGAGCAAGAAATTGAATTAGAAGTAAGCACACCTGCATCAACGACTAAGAAACCAAAACGTTCGTCTACCAGAAAGAAGACAAAAACAAAGAAACGTAAAACAACGAAACCAAAAACTGTATCGTCTACGGCTGCAACTACTGAAGTTAAAACAGCAAATAAGACTAAGTCTACAAATAAGATAACCAAAACATCAAAAAAACCAAACTCACAAACAACGGGACCATTCACCACACAAATTTACAACTATTTTTCAAGAGAAGTTATGCCATCGGTTGGAGTTGGTGTTATTGGATTGGCGGGTATATTAGGTATTGCTAGTTATTTCTTATATCCTTTTGCTAGCCCAGTTAGACGCACAATAGAAGTTGATAAAAAAGATGATATTTATAGACACAATGCTGAAGAATATGGTAATGAAGGTAACGGTCAGCCTGAAGAAGAAATGCTTGGAACTGTTCTCGCCGGAATGCCTATTAATTCCAAACAGAAACTTAATCCTTACGCTGCTCAAACAGCCTATATAAACAGATATCCCAGTAAAAAGGACCAAGATATAAGATATAGACAAGTAACTACAAGTTATGAACCAAATCACAACGTTCATTATCCTCAACAAAAAACAGGCATAGCGCATGGGGCTGTTTATCCTGAGGCTATAAATTATAATCATTACCAGTATGAAACACGACATGCTCATACACAAGAAAAAGTTTACGATAAAGAACAAACTTATTCCCAATATCCGGCCGTAGAGCCTATTTATGCTGCCCCACAAATGGAAACGGCTGATATTTCATCATATGGCGGTGACGCATCAAGCTCTGTAGTATATGGAGTAAAACCATCTGATGAAACTGATTTTAAACCAGTATATCCGTATGAGGCTCAATATCAAACTACACACAGCCCTATGACTTACGCTCCTACATCCATGTATTTAGGGTCTGATACTGAGGGTGAGCAATCTCACAATGATAAGTACGACGATGAAATTAATGATGACTCAGGATCTATCGACAACAAATTTGTTGTTGGTAACGTGCCAAAAGAATTAACGGAATCCGTAACACCAGTAGTTGTTCCTGAACATGGACCTAGAAAATTTAATAGAAAACGAAGGAGTAGCCGCCACAAGCGTAGTGTCGTGACCTCTATTGAAGAAATACTAAAAGCTGCTAGACAAAATAAAGATAATGAAATATTCATTAGTAACGAAATCGATGACGGGCTGGAAGTTCCAATGAAGACTCCGTCTCCTATAGAATCTATGGATATAAAAGAAGAAACCAATACTTCTACAAATAAAGAAGTTTATACTGTCTACGGGGTGTCAGTGGATCCGTCCAAGGAATTCTCTCAAACAGAAGAACCGAGTATATTAAAAAACGATGTAATTGAAAGTGTTTCCACTATACCACTAGATGATAAAAAGGAAAAAACTACCGAAACAGAAATGCTTAATGAGTTAGATGCAACAACAAAGGAATTTAAAGTCTACGAAATTTTTCCTTCTGATAGACCGAATTTAGAAAACAATAACCCAAAATCAGACTTAACAACACATTTCAAAACTATGAACACAGAAACAACCACAGAAATTAGATCTGAGACACCCTCAACAATGCCTCCTTCGCTTCCACTACTGATAACATCACGAAGACCTCGACCACCTTATAACCCAGAAGTTATCACTTATCCACCACCTTCAAATAGTGGATTTGGATTATTAAATTTTTTCAAAAGAGTTGTAGATTTTAAATATAGACTAGGATTAAGTCTTTTAAAGAGTACATCTGAATCCTTAAATCGATATTTACGCAGTATGGAGCAATCTGTTAAGCGGGCCACAGATAATTAAATTACTGCCTAAAATGCATGAGCATTTTAAAAATAGATTTTATACATATTACAGGTTTCTGTTAGATAAACGAGCAATGTAATTCTATATTCAGTTTATAATTTCCATCATATTTATCGAATAAATTGGACGGAAAATAACACAAACCAATCGCAGATTTGGTATTTTAATGAACGGTTTTATTTTTATGTAATTGTTTAAAATGCATATTTTTGACTGATAATGTTTTTATATAGTTTAATATGTTTTCAGAATGTTATCCTCGACATTATATTATTGAGGGAAGCCTGCTGAATTTATATTGTGATGACGAATTTACTTTATAAGGATAATTCTTTTGTAGTACCCATTTTTACGATTGTTTTACTATACCTTAAGCGTACATCATTATAAGTTTAATTATATATTTATGTGTCTTATTAAATTGTAGAATAATTAGCTTATAATCTTCATTCCTATACATGTGTAAATATATAAAAATAATATATCTTACATGTATGTTTCTTATTTCTTTCTACCTGAATGGTCATTTTAAATAATAAAAATATGATTATCTCAAATTTTTGTGTAAACGATTAAATATTGGGAAACTTGAGTTGCATTTATAAAATAACTAATTTAATCCTTAAAATATATAATATAATTATATGTAAGAATAAAGGTGAAATTATTGGGTTTCTTTCCTAACTTAAAGCAAAATTTTATACATTGTAGTATAGAAAAATATTGTAAATTGAAGATACTAGAAATTAAAGCTTAATCAAAAATATGTGAATTTTGAAAATAGGGATTTGAGGGATTTTAAAATCTTTAATCGCACATTTAACATGATCTATTGTAGGTAGGTATAACGGCAAATAGTAAATTATTGCGTATAAAAACAAAATTACTAACGTTAGTCTCTGGAATGATATGTTTTTTCCATGAAAGGATAAAAAATAATTGTGTTAGAATAAAAAGTATTAGAATTTGTAAAAATACTTGCAATGAAGAAAAGGGTAATTTGTATCGTTATTCCTTTTATGTACCTACTGATTATACAAATGGCAGGCTCACATACGTGTATGTGTAGAAAATTATACTTATTCATCCAGATATACCAGTGACATATTTTTTTATCCGCTGGCAAAATTATCAGCTTAAAAATATATTGTCGTGGATGAAGGGCTAGCCGTACCCACGACTCCGCCAATAAGGCGAGGAAGGAGCGCCGCGGGGTTTTTAGTGGGTTCACCGTTTTCGGGAGTCCCACACACGCCCCTCGCTTATCCCGCGAGGGGTACGGTGCGTAAAGCATTTTCCCCGCGGAAACAAAAAAAAAATAAAAAAAAAAGCTTAAAAATATATTTGTATCTTTGAACTAAACAAACTTTTGTTCAGTTCAATGATACAGAAGCCAAACGCCATCTATTAGAAACATTTTGAATTAACTTAGTAAAACCACGAATGTGTATGCAATGTAACATGTTTCTAACTTCTCTCAGTAGATGGCAGCCTTACAACTACTTCATTGAATTGGTTTTAATTAAAATAACGTCAATTTGTTCTTTTCAAACTTACAATAAACTCCAGAATTGAAATAACATAAAAAAATATCACTTATCGATATTAAAAAAAAAATATTATTAGTTGAATAGTCCTATTGTATATCTACATGCCAATATGTTGTTCTATTAATATAAAGATAATTAATGATAATTATGGTCATGTAATATGTAGATACATTAAAAATAATATATCCAGTTACTTAACTAATCTAGACTATACCATAATATAGTAAGATAATCCGCTAAACCGATCTTGCAGGTATACCACATTTAGGCTATCAGATACCCTGCGGCAAGCCTGTCCCCGCTAAGATAAATGTAATACTATGATAGATCATCCAGACCGCGAGTGCTCCGAAACCAGTGTTATTTGAGCTATGCCCTGTTACACTTAAGATTCACATTTCGCTAAAATTCTCAAGTATAAGTACAATATTCATTTTTCTTTGGGTTTTAAAAATAAATTATGATGTATATGTACATCACTGTATTTAACGTTACATTCCAAACTAAGTTGAAATGTTTTATGTTATTGGTTTCCTTAAATGTTAGAGTAATAAGGAAGAAATTAAAATACTTATTCTATAATAAATTTAATTAAATTAATTTAAATAAACTGATATACTAGATCGTTTTGTATGAACGGTCTATCCATGTAGGTAGGTAAGTAGGTAAGTATAGTATTATATATTTTTGTTAAAATTATATTCAGGAATGTTTAACCATTGTCTTTACATGACGTATTTTGCCCTAAAGCTAAAAGGAGTCACAAGGGTTGCTTCGTAGTGCCCCCTGGAGACATGACAGAAGGGTTTTTACTTTTACGACATCACGAAACTACAAGGGTGAGAACAAGGCTACGAGTTTTCTAGTAAATTTAAAATTGGATGAAAATAGATGAAAATCGATTGCTTTCTTTTATTAATATTATTTTGTTAAGGTTGTTTTCTTTAAGAAATTAATAATCCTGAGGTAAAATTATGGATTCCCTCAAAAGTTGTCTGAAGATACACACAAATTTTCAAATTTCTATTTACCTTTAAACATGTTTCCATTTTTATATAAAATAAAATACTGAAGATATCAAATTCAATACATCAAGGGAGTATAGGAAAGTCTCCTTACTGTGAAACTATAACACTTATCTAATGCTGAAGAATACTTAAACTAAGGATAGGAAAACGAGCAATGGGACTAGTTTTAATGCAAACTGTAATTGCTTTAAGCAGAATAATAAAGATGTATTCCTGAAGTAGTTAAAGAAACCGCAAGTAATTAGGGCCATGGGAACAGAGCTCGTTACGGAATTAATGGCTATGTCGGGGCCTTAGATGGATAATGTTTTATACGCATGTTTTGTTATTTTTGTTTTGTTTCTTAAACACTTTTAATGTGAAATATTTATTATTATTGATAAAAAATTAGCTTAATTGTACTTTACTTAAATATGACCCCGATTTTAAAAAGGTTCTAAGTTATGTACGTTATTATTCGTAATACGTTCGTATAACTAAAATTGATCCTTTCATGTTTCAAATTGAAGTAATTAATTAAATAAGAGGATCTTTATACTAGTGTCGTAAAAGATGCGGATATGTCTATTTGCTAGCGATAGTTGAGTATATTTGAAATTGAATATTAGTCAAAAACCCTTAGGTAGGTATACCGTGCGTGAATTACTTTTAATTCTTTTTTGTATCTATCAATTACATTTTATGTTATGGTCTATGTATTATAAGAGTTGTATATTATTTATGTATAAAATAAAGATTAAGCATGATGATCACAGCCTCCCTAACATAGCTTTGTTTAAGCTTTGTATTCAAATGATTCATTCAGTGACGCTTATCGAACAATGCCTCTTGATTTAAAGGGGTTAATATTGTATACAATTTTGTTTCTGCCTCAATGTCACTAGCTTTATGAGGTTTATTTTAAGGACAGTTACACACTGTGTAGCGATGCAGATTTTTACCATGTTTAAAAGCGAATGTTTCTTACTAAGCTGCATAGATTTACAGACATTTTTTCAGTAATTGCTATCGTTAAAAACACTTACATGAACCGATTGGTATTTATCCTGTGTAGTTCCTATAATATTTTTATATTCTATTTGAAAGTAAAAAAGGTAGGAAATTAAAATTTAACAACTTAGTGAGTATTATAGTTTCACGTAAATAAGCAACAGAAGATAATACACTAAGATAGTTCAATCTATCCTTAAAAATATTAAAATTAACTATAAACGTGCTAATATTTATTTATAATTACGTTTTATACTAGCAAGTAACAAACTAACTGTCGGTTCACATGTTTGTATATAGTACCAGAGTCCATACAATGTAATGACCACATGTGTTGCCAGAGGGGGCTATTTTCCCAAAATGGCAACGCATTTGGTGATTTATCATTAAAACTATGTCAATCAATCAAATCTGTGGCTTATTAATCGACATCCCTGTATAGAATAATAAGACACAGAATTGAAGGAATGGGCACAATAAGACACAGAATTGAATATTGGATAAGTACTCTCCTCTCTCACGCACAGTGCAAAAAGCTTTTATAAAAACTACTATATGCCGTCTTCTGTAAGAAGTTTCCGGGTGCCGGTTGCACTCCGGAAAATGTATTCCGTTTGAGAGCTAAGGTTATTTGACTACACCTACTTAATGTTTGAAAATATCTATAAACATGTATAGTCATGTCAAACTTATTTTAATTTATATAAATATAGGTTTCCCAGAGGTCGCGCGTTCGATTCCCTGCCCGTATTGGTTTATATTTCAGTCTATATTTATATAAATTTACACCTAATTATATAATTTTTATGTGGAAACTATATCTTATGCCCAGGATATATAATATATCTATGAATTAAATCTATTTTTTTTTGATAAACATTATTAAATTATGTGTCTACTATTTCTTTTATTTTCTTTTCATGTTTTTACATTGTTAATAATGATCATAAAGTATTTATAATTATATTCAATATAGGCATAGTGACTAGCCTATTATCAGCAAAAAAATACTTTATCGTCTTTTGATCGATATTAAACGAAAAACTGTTTAAAAATAATTAAAAGAGTTATAATTGCTTCAAAGTCCTGAACTAAAAGTCGTTATAAATAAATACCTTTCTTTTGTTTTCAAAGACTCATTAACTTATAATCGTATTATGAGTCTCGTGATAGCTCTTATGTTATTAACTTCGTCATTGAATTGAATGCTTTGAGTGAATAAATGAAGTGATATTAAAGTTGAGATCCCAGACACCTGTTAAGAACTGAAGTTTAAAAAGTTTATTTAAACTGATTGGATTATTTATACAAACGAATTCGGACAAAAAAATTAAGATATATCACATTGAAGATAAATAAAATAAGTCCAGGTTTTTAAAACAAATCTAATAAGGTATATATATACTTGTTTATCTTTAACTTTAACTCTAACAATCATCACTTTAGAACTGCTATTTAAAATCCATTTTTTATAACTATTAAAATAATTAAATTGGGAAACAATTGAACATCGCAATTAAAAGCACAATGGATACCGAAAGGCGACAGTTTCATGAGATTGAAATCATCACGTGTTTAGTATATTCAGTATAAAAGTAGGGCTACTACAAACATCATAGAAAAAGAATGATGTGAGAAAAAGCTATTATATACTGTATTTTCTAAGACTTTCACGAGTACTAAACAATGTAATAAAATTTAATTAATTTTAAAAGTTTAATTAATTAAATTTTAAATTTACATTTTCAAATTAACAGCAGTCAATGTAAAGCATTATACCTACGCGAGTTAAATCTGTAAAAATATTTTTATTTCAATAATATATATTGGTCTTTGTTTAGTTAGTAAGGAAACGAAAAGCCATTGACTCTTACTCTTATTTTTATTTTGCCAACGTTGGTCAGGGCATCTTTTTCACTTACATTATAGTAGGGTAGGCTAGTGCTCCAAGGCGATACCAATTACCATCAAGTGGATTAAATAGGTAGGGAATTCGCTGAATCTCTCAATAAAAAAAAAGTATAATTATCAGAAATAGTTTCCAATTTTTAATAAATATCTTATAATGTTCAACTGTGACAAAGAATAAAAAAAAATACAAAATTCTATAAGACCGTGACAAACCATATTAAATTTTCCATTATAATCAATTATTTAGCTGAATTCAGCCCAAGTTAAAATTAAAAATACAATTTTGCAATTTATTTAGGTCAGGCATTCAAGAAAATTCCGACGGTCCCTTCATTGAACTTAGGGAAGAAATAAATATTTGTCTTATAATCTACAATAATATTCAATTTCTTCTCATTCAAAATATGTTTGAAGTGATATATAAAACGGTTAATTATTGTTAAGTGACCCTGTTTAGGAAACAACAAGGTTTTTTTTAAACCAACAAAAAAATATAAAAATTCGAACTCTTGACACTATGACCTCGATTACAAAATCAAACTTAAATAGATCATGAAGTTAACAAATAATGTGTCAAATTCCTTAAAGGGACGCCCATCGGTGCGGAAGGAGGGTTGGGGTTTTAATAAAATAAAATGGGAATATTATCGAATGCTACCCGTCGAGAGTAATGTTCCGTGACGATTCGAATAACAGTGGCATGGAGCCTACCTTAACGGCTTATAACGTTTTCGTTATATTGTTTATTTAAAATAATATCACACAAGTTATTTCCTGAAGGTAAAAATAATATCTGTTTTTATATGAATACAATAAAATTTGATTCCTACAGAATTAATAGAAGTTTTATTTATTAGAGATAAAGTTGATAATAGCAAGTTTGATTAAAATATAATTGATAATTTTCTTATATATCATATATAAGATGTACATGTATGTTAAATTTATCAAATTTTAAAAATCAAATACAATTTCTCGTATAGTTATTCATAAAAATGTAATTACAGCGTTTCCATACATCCTCTGTTTCATAAAAATCTAATGTTGCGTCTATAAATCCGCATCCGTCAATGTGGATTTCATTGTCTCCCACTTGGACTCATTGCGGCTGAATTGTTATTGAATTGCGCTCTTTGTGATACTAATTTATTGAACCCAATTTGTTATATAAATTTTGTATATTCAAGATCCTTGTAATACATAAAAAATGTTAGCTTGAATATCTAATATATTGAATACAAAAACATTATTCATTTGAATATTATAATTGAGTTTAGTTTCACAGCAAAACAAAAGCTCATGTTAATAATATATTATAAACACAATCAGAATCAAATTTTTTAGGTACATGGTATTTTTTTTTTGTGAAATTATGATTTTCCTTTAGAATCATAACGTATAATAATAAAAATGTGTAATGAGCCTGTGTGTGCATAAAATTTACATTTTTTTACTTTAAGAATCTCGTAAATGTACCCTGTAAATGTAAATGTTTTTTTCATATATTAGTATTATTTTACATTATATTATTTTAAATAATTGTGTACTTAAAAACCGAACGAAGCTTATTATATTATGCTTAGGTTAGAAACGCTCTAAATAGTTAGTATATAAATGTCACTTACAAACATAGCATTAAAATTAACCAGCGGTTAAAACAACCAGTGGTTAAAACAACCCGCTGTTATATGCGTTTAGCACGTGCTCCCACGAAGTTTTATGAGGCGTTGTAATCGGATCGGTTTACTACAATAGATTATATACCCGAAATATAATGTTGAATAAAAATAATTGGCGTAATATATCTTTGAAAGCTGGTGATTTAGTATACAACATTAACCGCCCTAGGAGTAAACATTTAAAATTATTGTATACCAGCAGTTACCCAGCGTGTGTTTTGAGGCTACTTACAGTGAATAAAGTGTAGGTATTTTGTATCTTTTAACATACACTGGACCAAATATTATCTATATGCTTTGAAGAAAGATACGTATCTTTATTTTTATGTTTTTACTCAGCATGTATGTTGTGTTATATAAAGAGTAATATGTACTAAATTCATTATATGATTTATAACAATCCTTCATATTTAATCAGTAATTTATAATATTATTTGCAACATTCAGTAACAAGTTAAGTATAAGTACGTACTTTACCCAATTTCAATATTACTTAGTGCCTATTACAACAAACTTTACTCAAATTGGCATAGTTATTAACGTGGCATGTCTTTACAAGGTAATAGTGTATTCAATCTGAAGCCTTGTAAAGCCTTTGCTATGCAAGCTTCAATTTGGGTTATTTAAGCCGTTACCATGGTAACTCGATTTTGATTAAATATAATAATATTAACTACATATTGGCAATAACTAACTTTGTATTATTTAATTTCGAGATAGGAAGTGTATACGATAATATTTGCAATAACATTTTGATGCTTACATTATGTTCTGTGTTTCATATTCATCTTTGTAAGCACCATATTGAGTGGAAACTGAGTTACTATCGAGAACAAAAAGTAATGTCACATTTATAATACTCGCAGTGACGAACCCTTATCTTGACTGACATGTCCCCAAGCAACCACGAAATTGCCCTGAAATGCTCGTTCAAGATGTCAAGCGTGTTTTATATAACTTTTGAAAGTTTTCAAAGCTGACATAAAATCAATTAATGCTACGAATAGAAAGTAAAAGGGTGGATTAAAAATTACTGTAACCATCACTGAAGTATACTACAAGTATTTTTTTTGAAAGAACTGCTAATTATTAAAAGTCCATAACACGTAAAAACATAAAATAAAAAAAAAATATTGTACGTTATGTTATGTAATTTTCTGTCATAATCTAACAAAATATTTTATTTTTAATATATTTATAATTTTAATTCTCTTACTTTCAAAATACACATTTCCTTGTAATTACTTAAAAAAGTGCATAGAAGCGTAAAATCGATTTATAATCGAGATTCATGAGTACAAATCGATTCATAATACGCTTTGCCCACTTACCCTTGTCTTGAATGACGTGTCCCTAAGCAACCTCCAAATTGCCCTTTTGGGAACGGACGGTCGCACGTCAAGCGTGTGGTTACGTATGAACTCATAGGTACAATTTAAATTGCTTTTATGAATTTATAAGAGCCTATATATGAATAATATAAAATAATATCTGTTGTGTAGATTTCAAGTAATAAATTTCGTTAAGAGAAGCCATGTTTAACTATACAAATATTTTATCAAATCTATACGTATTAAATTATATATTTATTTATTATTAAATTAATTCATTAGCTCTACGTAATTCGGTACTCTTTATCAATATTAATTTAAGAGACAAATACATAAAGTATGTATTAAAATCAGAAGAAAGATGAACAATAAAAAATCATACGCAAACGTCGAACACACGAGTTAACTCCACCCATCTGTTCGGTGCCGATTTGAATAAATTTAGTGTTGAAATAGCTCATCACTCGTTATTCGATGAAGAGCTTGCCTCATTGCTCCCATTCTGCTCTGTGAAGCACAATAATTTATTCAAGATATTAATTTGGTGCCCCACAAATGCTAGGAAATATAGATTAAAATACTTATTGAATTCATTAGTATTACCAATCATCATTTCTTGTCATACATTTTATTATCTTTATTCTTAAGTTTGAAGACATAGAGCGTCCGTATTGTAAAAGTGAATGTAAGCAGTAATTTTGCTACTTAGCCATGGGATTTGATGTAAATTAGTAGGTAATGGAAAATAATTATTTAACATTTCCAAATCGAATATTAGTAAAATTTAAACAGATATGACAGAATGTATTCCACAATAATTTGAGAGTATTTCATCACAGAACAAAATGCTGAGAATTCATAAGCATTGAGTGAACTAACCGTGTAATTTTGACTAAAATTTCATTCTGTTTTCATGATTCGGATTCCGTGCGGGAAGTTCATGGGGTGAATCGCTATTCCAAACCTTTAACAGCGATACCGCTTATTTCTCTATACGTAATAACAGAAATACTTGTATACAATTTTAATCATTGTTGTAACATGAAATGTGAAGAATTTCAGGAAAAATTATCATGATTATCTGAAGGATATATTGTAAAGTAATAAGTTATCTGGTTATTATTTGAAAATATCTATAAACATTTATATAAATATAGAATGAAAAACTTACCGATACGAAAGACGATACAAACATTGTTTAGGATTTTCGAAAGAAGCCTAATAGATGTCACCACCGTCCCGATAAAGACGATCACATATAGAATGCTTAATTCACCGAGGCGGACAGACTGTAGCTCAATTGGTAGAGCGACGGGACGGTTGCCTAGATGTCGCGGGTTCCAATCTCTGCGCGTATCGGTATATCGTTTTTGCTTTTATTTGTGCAAACGTGAAAAGGATAATATATATAAGGATAATAATAAATTATTCATAAAGAATTAAAACAAATATCTATAAATTTTTACTGCCTCGTCTTCTTACGTAATCCCCTGATTAGAACCATTTTAGTAGTATCTGACTGTTTTGAACAATGTATATAAAATAAAAATTATCATCTGATGATAAGCAAACATTAACACGAGCACTAATGCTTAAAAATAACGGTATGTCAAAGATATATTACGCATAGTATTTTCTTAGATTTTCCGACTACTATACACTGAAATGAAGCTAACGGATTTTTAACGGATTAAAGTTGCGTTTAATCCGTAAAAAATAGTTTTATTTTAATATCTACGCGTTTAGAAAATATGATATAACATCACTTTTCCGATTTATTAAATTTCATTTAGTGCATTGGCTATAAATGTAGAGAGAAACTTTGTTGGTAAATCAATATTTCATTGAAACTTTGGTGAGCACTAGTTAAAATTGTTTGCTACTCCATTACATTTGGTATTCGCTTGTAATTGATTTCCTGTATCAAAGTTATATGTAAATTGACGTATCAAATTTATAATTAATAAAATTTTTTTACTAATTGATATTATTTCTGACAGGCCAGAGTCTAGTTTTATTTAAAAACGAATATAGTATTTATTTTAGACTATTTATTTTGAAACCTATTATTTAGATAAAATTGTATCTACGAAATATAGATAAAAAGTTTATATCATGTTTCCTAATTAAAATTTAAAAAAATATAGAACTTCCATAGACTTAATTAAAAGATAGAGTTATTAATACAATTATTATTATAATAATTATAAGTAATTCGAAAATAGCTCAATTACAGGAAAATTATTGTCAAATCTGAAAAAAACGATAATAGGAAGGTATTTCAAAAAAGGCCTCACGATATCGTATTTTCGGATGATTACATCTGTATCCAACATAAAGGCTTGATTAGCGATGGAGCGGACACGACGTCTCTAATATCTCCAATTTTCTGTATGGTTGGCTTGTCAATTATATGACATTATTTCTTTTAACGCATTATTGAATCGAAATCATACGTAAAGCAATATTAACCAATCGCGTGCAAAGAAGTGGAGACGTTTCGACTTTACCTTCAAATTGTTTTATTTTTGGTTGTAATTTAGATGAGTATCTAAAGAATTTGTTTATTTCAAGCCAAATAATAAGATTGCTAGTATTTTAACGTGTTCAGATTTAACGAACCGCAATGGCTCTCAATTTGGAAACGTTACGGCTCCCGAGAGGGTCTCGATCAGAATTGCAAATCTGCCACTAAATTTGCAAAGAATACATGAAAATTATGCAGGACTGCCTCGAGCGACGCTTTTATGTTTACCCTGGTTTAGATGCAATCCTGATTCCATTAATTAAGAAACAAGGAGCCAATAACTAACGAAACTACCTTTACCTTTTACGAAACTATTACATTAGCTTATAACTTCTAAGTATTGTTTATTTAGAATGATATCAGAATATCTAGGCATCTTATTTATGTTACTATTTATTATGTTGTCAGTTCACTATAAGGTTTTAGCTTAATTTATTGCTCCCGGATATAGTAAACAGAATCTAGAAAAATATATAAATATTTGACTATTTTTTAAATTATTTTTTACCATAAACTGTACCTTATATATACCTATATCTTTTGTACTCTACTACTATTTCTACTTATCTAAGTGAGAGGAAATCTTGATGGTTTTGGTGATGATATTATAGATGGCGCCTGACATTGTTGTATTTGTATCACTACATTGACCTGAAATTCAGAGCTTTTTCATCATCAGCTATCAATAGACTACAGTTAACTACCTAGTTTTTAAAAACCTCTTCGTTCTTACCTAATAATTATTTGATAAGAAATATTTTTTAAAATTCGAATTTAAATTTTATTCAGAAGTGAGAATCTCAAATTCCATAAATGATTAGTTTTGTGAGGCAGTTTGTCAAACTGGACTATTTTCTGTTCGTGATCTAATTTACTGGTTCTGCTATCAGATTTGTGGAGACAAATAGTTCACATCCGTTTGCCTTTATCTTAATCGACCACACTTTGTATGAACAACATCGTGAGCAGCTTTTTAAGCAACTCGTCAGTTCTGGAATTCTGTGTTTTGTGTTTAAAGATAATTGAAAAACGAATCCAATAGAACTTAAAATAAAGTAATCACGTAAGCTTTTATATAAATGTATGAAAAAAACTTTAAAAAAATAGGAAATGAAAAAAGAGGTTTTTAAATAAATATAAAACCATAAATAAATAATATAAGGCTTCATTTTAAAGATAGATTTTCTATGCCTTGTTTGACACATAATACGTCAGGGAACAAATGTAATACAAGCTTTATATACAGTTGGCAACATACACATTCATATTTGAACGAAATATAGTCTTTACTTCATAAGCAGTAAAAGCGAGTATTGCATAATCTAATTTATACCACAAGTTTAGTGTCAACTTGACATGGGTAAATCTCATCGTCTATTTATTATTTCCTCGGTAAAATGGTCGGGTAAAACTTATCATAATAAAAACTTTAAAAAATGAGTTTATTTACTTTGTTTACTGTTTATCGTGGATTATGAAATTCAAATAAAGAAAAGTTATAGTTCTGCTATTATAAGGATTATATAAATGTATTTTAATTATTAAGAATATATCTCTATTGCTACAAAAGAAAGTAAATATACCCTAATACATTTAATTTATTGATTTCTATCTGTGTGTTCGAAATTAAAATTATTTTAAGTAATATTAAGTAATTTTTAAAATAATTTGACTTGGTTAAAGGAAAGGACAGACAAATAAGATGTATGGTAATGTAGAAATTACGTTAGAATATGGTTACGTGAAAGGAATCAAACAAAAATATATATTTTTAATATAAAAAATATATATATAATTTCATATCAAATTTGGTATATAATATTTGGAACAAATATATTTTTATTATTGGTAGGTACTATATGTTTGAAAAAAAAATTACTATGATTTATTTTATACCTTTTAAAGTTATAATTATAACTTTTAAAATTCTTTCCTTCTATTTGAAATATTTTATCTTTATGATAAAACGTCATATTGTAGAAAAAAGAATGTTTTAAATCTTAGTATAAAACCTGCGCCCTCAAAAGGTCCCGTTTGTCTTCGTTCTTATCGCTAACAGTACGTGACTTCAAGCTAGATACGACAAACCGATATCTTCACTTTTCTTAGATCTTATATCACATTGATAGATACTATTTTCCTTTGCTAAAACTGTAAAAACTTTCAAGGGATAGGACAAAAATAGTAAATGATTCGTTTCTTCCTTATTAGTATTGTTTTAGGGTTGAAAATGCAATTTTTTACTGTAAATATATCTAAGCATGTTCGGGTGGGCGACCGTTGACAGATGGCGACATAGCGAAGCTCTTTCTTGCCTTGTTTCCTTCGTCCTTAACTAGATTTAGCTAAATGAAAGCTGTGACTTCGTTTATTGAGAGTAAAAGGGACGCATGATAAGAATATATGTGTGAGAAAAGAGACAGTATGAAACACATAAAGGGATGTAATGTCTATTCTAATGCTCCTACTTATGTAGAGAAACAGGGATTTTCCATTTGTTATATTACTGGTAACAAAAGCTTTTGTTAACTTTCAATTCGTTTAATATTTTATGCTTTTAAATCTTATTTTTGATATTTTTTTTTTTCAGAATTGTATAAATAATAATTATTATAATTAAAAACATGAAAACTAGGCCATTAAATTTGATAATGATATTGAAAATATTTTATATAATCAAAGCATTAGAAAGTCGAGTTAGTATTTTCTTATCCTTGACAATGACGTATGGCGTTATTCAGATATTTTATGGTGACCAGGCCGTCACATATCACAGCCCATCGAGTTATGAGATTGTAAATCATCCCACGTATTTATGTGCTGAAAATACTTGCCTATCACTTTTCTTATGGATCGTAAGAAATAAGTTCGGCTTTGTTATAATTGATGCCGCTTTTGTGTCGCGCAAACACAATATAACGATTTTATTAATAAAGTATATTATATTATTATATATAATGGTGAATAAGTTGAATAGATTGGAAATAGAACATTATGTTTTTTTCTACGGTTTAGGTAATTTATTATATTATCTTTTTATAGAGTTTTTATATTATCTGGTCGATAGCATCAGCTGAAAAAGGACATTAATCAAGATTAACGAAGTAAAATAATTGGATAAATTATTTTCACTGTTGAAACGATTATTTGGAGGGAAACGATAGCGTGTTACGACAAAAATAGCTGTATCTTGCTTTGTAAATTAGTTACAGATTGTAATATAGGCCTTTGTAAAATTTATATTTAGTAGTTATGTATGTAGTTAGTAGTTAGTAAAATTTAGTTTTGTGTATTAAATATTACATCCAAAAATGTATAGAAATGCTTTTACTAATTAGCTTAAGATCGTCTTTATTTAATATGAATAAAGTAACAGTATTTAAAGTAACAGAATAAAGAAAGATAATTTAAATTGTTATATTTATTTTAATAGTATTTTCAACTCTTACACACACACACATAACACTATACTATTTATTAGCAACTTTGAGACGTGACCAATCGGAAGGGGTTTTGACATAAGTAATCCTATTTGATAATCCTATTTGATAATCCTGTTGGATATATGTAATCTGTCTATTACTAAATGTCATCCAAATCCCTGAACCAATCTGTAATTGAGAAACAAACATCAAAATGTATTTGACACTTGCATACTTGATGATATTTTCTCAATATGCTAAAATGCTATTGAACGTGTTTTCATAACATTTTAGAGATAAGTCACAGTAGAACTTGCTACTTACGAGTATGAATAAATTAGGAAAATAAGCAGTGCTTCAAAACATTTAGGGACATTTTCTTAAAATTAGTTAAAAATAGTTATAATATAGTGTAAACAATATTGTTGGCATTGTTAATGTTGTCACTTTGTTACCATTTATAAGATGGATTTAGTAGGATTATGACGGTAGTTTGACAAATATGAGAATAACATATTTAACTGATGACACATGTATTTGAATATGTCATGATTAGAAAAATTATCATGAAGAAATATATTGGTTATATATTTTTCTAAGCTAAGTAGATTAAATAAGCTATATGATACCGATATCTTATTGAATAATATAAAACTCTAACCCTGTAATAGTGACAGATTAGCCCATCCAAGATTTTTCTATTCTAACGCCATCAATAACGCCCATAGGATTTTATTTAAACTTTATTATCACATAATTTAAAATTCCATGGTTTTAATACTATCCTTATCCAAGATAAAGTTAAAGTTCAAGATAAAGTTACTCAATTTTCCTTTCAAGTAAAAAAGGGTTGTGATGTACTTCGTTTTCTCGCTTAACTTATATTGAATTTCAACATCATACTAAATTTCATTCCAGGCGACAACGGGAGTTGGTTCGTGATATGAGAGTTTTTTACAGTAAGGAAATATATTGCGATATTATATTCTATTTTAAAAGAAGAAGTATTTAGGATTAATTTAATAACAAATACATTTATTAAAATAGGTGATTCTTATTTGTATATAATAGAAACAAAATTTATACTCAGTTTAATCAAAATACATTATATTATCCATTCTTTTTTGTAAATTAATGTAATACATTTATATTCAAATTTAGTTTTTTAGATATGATATTAGGTTTATCCCGGCTGTTCAATATCTGAAGGGCCAGACAGATTTTATCGCATAATCAAAAAATCGTCTGCCGTTAAATTGCCACAAAATGATGACAAAATGTCGCTCGTAAGATATGGAAATTCTAACCGTATTGACTACCTTCGATTTTACCTTTAAATCGGTTTCCTTTATAAGTCACTACCTTAAAGTCGTTTTGCCATTATCGTACAAATCGTAAGCTTAAATAATATTAAAATTAATATTTTTAAAAAATTTACGGTGAATCGGAAATTCCCGAAGTAAATAGGAAATCTTGCTTTGAATTTTTTGTTAGTCATTCTAATGAAAATTGATATATATTTTTTTATTAAAACAATATTTGTTTTACATACATTTACATTGTTACTTACTTTAAAGATTTTAAAAAGGGATGATTATAATAAAAAACTTTTTGGTAAATTATTATTAAAACCGAATTTATCGTCTATTATAAAATAAAAACATGGAGTAAATCTTGATAAAGCAATATAAATTGTCGGAAAGTTCGATGATCACCCCTCGTGTTTGCTTTGCAAGTATTTCTGTATTATTATTTAAGAGTTGTTATAAGGGTTCTTAAAACATATTTTAAATCCGCATTTGAAATTTAATAGCTGTATACAGTATAACGGTAGATTTAGATATTAGGGTAATTAAGCTTGTATATGTATATGATATTAGGGTAATTAGGCATGGTATGCTGGTAGTGGTCAACCGGAGTTGTAGGTACTAAACTCAAAGGTCAAGGTCAGCATGAAGTATTATATATCCGTTATATACTTTTCAATGCCGGATAACTACCATTTTTAAGAAACAAAAACCTTATTTCTGTTTCCTGAAAAATGTGGGTGTCATTTTGGGAAAGTGACAGAAGTTTGTAAGAGGAAGCCGAAGAAGGGGCGCTATTTGAATTGACAAATGAATATCAACAATGTAACTTTGATATTAACGTTTCATTGTTAACGTTTTTTCATTCGTATTTCATACTCAGGTATAAAATATATTAATAAACGTATTTATATAAATATTTCAGTATTAAGTTTTTTTAATGATTAACTTAAACTCGGAATAAAGACTGATTTAAAATGTTTCGATAACCAATATTGGTTCTATTATAAACTGTCAGTCACAGTTAAACTTAAACTTTTTAAGTCACAACTATATATATTTTATTTATTAGAAGCCTATCGTCTAACCTCTCAGCCAAATCGAGAGAATACAGTTTTACAGCAAAAATAATAATAATTATTATTATAATATCTTTACTTAGGGCATAGAAAATTTGTGCAATTTGTCTAGATATTATTACTATTAGATATGTGCAATTTGTCTAGATATTATTACTATTAGATACTATTATTATTATTAAAAAAAACTATACCTAAGCCTTTTTGATGGATATAATGTTAAGGTCTTTTATTACTTTAGTGACATGACAGATGACATCGTATGATAGTCTCATAGAGTCTGTAGAGTTTCTTCGTGAATGAAAATGAATAATATAGAATAAAAAGTTTGTTTGAATAATTTGTTACAATTAGTAAATTAATTTGCTTGTCCTCAACCGGTCTCAATCATTGTGTATATTGCATAATTGTATCAGCAATTTTATCGGACATATAATTATGTCCTGCGGTGATGTTAATTGAATGAGAGCTTTTTCCGCAAATTTAAATGAAACTCAACACGATCATTCCATTCGAACTGAAGTATTTATAAGCAATGTTTTTGGAATTCATTGATAAAATTTGTGTCATTCTATTTTTTTTTAATTTTCTGAAAGATAATGGGGCTAACAGCATTAGTAAATGAAATAAAACTATTTTTACAGATTTAATTCGCGTATATTGAATTAAATTTTAAATTTACATTTTAAATCTAACCCGACGTTTCAAATGCTTTGCAGCAATCGTGTTCACGGTAAGACCTCAAGATACTGTTAGTGCGTTTTGTGTGAATCCTGAACTGTACGCCCGGAAGCTCAGAAACCGTTGGAGGTCGTTGGAGGTAGATGACTAATTAACTGACTTACCGACAGACATCTCCATCTCGTCTTAAACAAACAATATACGCGAGTTAAATCCGTAAAAATAGTTTTATTTCAATGTGTAGTACCTACTCGTGAAAACCTTAGGAAACACTAGCATTAGTAAATTTTAAATAATAATTAGATCGATTGTATAATACCAGGCATTTATAATAGGCAAATTAATGCTTAATATTTAAAGACTCTTTATTAATCCTATTACTGTCGCTCTTACTTTAATAACTCTAAAAGAAATATTTAAAATTACAAAATTTCTAAATTCAATTTCGATACGAAAAACCAAACCAAAATTCAATTGGCAACAAATTGTTATATACAAGGCAAATCCAGCAATAGACGCGAAAGGTTAAAGGTAAGATTTTATCAAAACTATTACCTTTGAATCATTGACCCTTGTACCCTTAAAATTGGATAAACTTTAGATGAAATTTCGAAGCAATTTAAACTAATCATTGTTATAAACTGTCTGTAAGAATTCTGTTATCTATTATATACACAGACAACCTTTAATCTAAAAGTTTTCCAATCAACAATATATACCTTTAACATAATAGCTCACAGGTCATTTACAGATGACAAGTGACTGTCAATTAAATAAAAAAAAAATAATCGAAAATAATTATATATTGAAAGCCAATTCATGAAGTTTATCCATGAATATATGGATCTAACCATTTAAAC
Organism: Napeogenes inachia; assembly: GCA_959347355.1. Lineage (NCBI taxonomy): Eukaryota > Metazoa > Arthropoda > Insecta > Lepidoptera > Nymphalidae > Napeogenes > Napeogenes inachia. Next base: position 15,431,788 of record OY365793.1, on the reverse strand, counting down.
TGTACAACTATTACAGACATTTCATAAAATATGCTTGTTCGAAATATAAAACTTTGACTTCACAGTACACTTTGATACTAAAAACTATATGTTAGTCCTGCTAATCTGCTAGATTTACGTGCACACAAACAAACTAAACTCACACAAGCCATATACAGAATGACATTAATATATATGTTATAAAACAAGTACATTAGATATAATTAGTGTCTACTAGATATGATTAAATTTATACGTTCATTAATTACATGATTACTAATAAATAATTGAACGCCTTCGTTTGTTGAGAATTGATAAATTAAGAAATTATCATGTAAGAGACAATTTGAAGGTAGCACCATTAAAAACTGCAAAGATGAGGAGTAATCGTTTTTCGTGGTATGTAACGTAATGCGGATGAATGAACAGAAAGATTGTTTGAATGTGGACACTTCTCTACTAAGATATAAATGTTATAATAATGTAATAGTAAATTAATTTCTATTTATTTTAGTAAATAATTAATTCTAAAATAATAATCAATAATAATTAAAAAGACATTAGAAATATACAAAAATCGCACAACATTGATCGCCTTTGTAATTTTAATCGCCTAAGTAACCGGTTTAGAAACCGAACTAAAACATCGTTTATTATAGAATTTTATAGATTATTGTGTAACTTGTTAATATAAGTAGCAATTTAGGATTTATAAATAATTTTGTATTCATACAGCGATCTTTATCAACAGTAATTCTTGCTTACAAGCATTAAAATAATAATAATACAATAATACGGGACAAATTACACACATTGATCTAACCCCTAAGTAAGCAAATTATTTGCTTGACTTAAATACTGAGAATATATTTAATAAACGACCAAACCCAGAAACACAGACATCTATGCTCATCACATAAATGCCTGTCTCTGCTTTGAGTCGAACCCGGGCCCATTGCGCCGTGACAGGTTAGGCGACTACGCTAACCCTTCGGCCAACGGGGCGTTAACGTACCACTAAAGGCAACAGCCTCACATTGATTTCAGTTTTATTTAAATTTTAGAGATATTAGTACAAAGAAATCACTAAACAGCAAATTAAATTAATTTGTTGAAACACTTTAACATTTACTTCTTAGGACACCGGTTGATAAGCTCTTCGTTGGCTTGCTTGTGTAAGCCGATTTAACGCTTTTACAGATGGATTTGCAGTGGTAATGTGTTGGAGATTCGGCACATACATTGCTCCCCAAAGTTGTTGAAAGTTCGCCAAGTGCAGAGCGCAGCGAGCGGTGTAATTGACCAGTTTAGTTTTGACTTGAAACGTCCCATGAGCAGAGGACCTTTTGAAGATCGGTGCGGTTTAGGTAGCTGCCTGTTAATCAGTTAGATGGATGTGTTAGCTTTCATTAGCTCACCCGACAGTAGTGTAAGGTAGGCTTGCGATTCACCGCCTATCAGGAAGTGAGCTAGTCTCTCAGCTCCGGAAAAAGGTGGATACTTGGATTTAGTCTCTCTGATGTGCCAAGCGAGCGTACCTTCAGCTACATAACTCTCTGAAGAAAAGGTTAAGCTATCGCCTAGATAGCTTAACTTTTTACACGCTTTTTTAGCTTCGGATTTATCTATCTATCTATCTATCTAAGGGAATCTTTGAACGTGATTTTGACCTACTTTGAAATGTCGGATTAATTTGAATTTTGGCATACTTATCAAGGACCGATGACAATGCAATAATTTAATCAATTCATCCCGTTATCCTTCCCAGGATCCTCAGGATAAGCGTATTTCAAGTAAAAAGAGACAAATATATGTCCGTAGCGTGCGCCTTGCACATGTGTAAGAATGAAATAGAATATATGAAGCAGTATATCGTATTCTCGGAGTCTCTTTTCTGTGCGATGATACAATATATACAAACAGCAACCTAACCGTCAAATTCTTAACACGCTTTATAATTAGTTATTTCATAAAATGATATACATTATATTTTATATATAAAATTTTATTTCATTCTATTATAATATAATCAAAAAATATATGAAAAGTATATCGAATTTGATACAGAAGTTTAAAAACCATAAAGTAAATATAGTTAAAAAAAACTAAAAAAACACTTTAAAAATTAATCGAACTAAAAAGCAAAAAATAATTCGTAATATGAGAATAATGGGCAGAATATAATAAAATTATTGCGGAAAAAAGCGTGGGGACCGAGTGCAACGTGGGCATTTTGTTACAATGTTTATGGCAAAACTAGATGTATATTATGTACAAAGTTGTACAAAAATAATAAAAAAATGATAGAAGTGTTTATAACTATTATAAATGAAAAACATTAAAACAGCAAACTACTACAATTGTATTAATGTTGATTAATTAATATGCAGATACGTGAAAAAAATATAAATAAATATAATTATTTTATAAGATATTATTTAAAGTATTTGTTTTTTCACTAGTTTTTAATTATATATATTTTTTTGTTTTAAAATATATGTATATGTACAAGATAGAGAAATGTACCGAAACCCCTCTTGATATAGAAGAAATTATCGATTAAATTTCGATTGTGGCATCTTTTCGATGTTTATCTATACTGCAAAGTTAAAAACATTTGCCTAGTATTTCGAAAGAATTCTAATAAATGTTACCACCCTCCTGATAAAGACGATTACCTATAAAATGCTTAATTCACCAAGACGGGTAGCCCAAATGGTAGAGCCACGGGATGGTTTCCTAAAGGTTGCGGGTTCGAATCCTTGCCCGTATCGGTTTACTTTTCATTCGATATTTATTTAAATTTGAAGAATATGCTTGAAGGAGTGGAAGATTATCATTTTTTATATATTATATTAAATCTTACCGAAATTCGATAACAATATAATAAACATGTATATTAAACTTAAAATAACTTATTTTTTTAAACAAAATCATTCTGTTAATTTCATTGCACATTTTATTATTTTATTTCAAACTTGTTTTGTTTCTGACTCAAACATTTGATTTAATACAAAGAAGCAAATTTACCCCCGACTTTTGACAGTTAAAGCAAACAAACCACACATCGTAGTCTTATCAAAAGTTAAGACTTATTGGATTACAAACTCATTTTGTAAAATTTTCAACCAACACAATTCAAACTAACCCTTAACTCTTTTGCTTAAAGTTCATTTAAATAATTGTATATGCTTATATGTAAGTTTGTATTTCTAATTCCAATACCAATTGAGGAGACACCAGCAAAATTAATTTACAACTTTAACACAAAGACATAGAGTTGAAAAAATCAAATACAACGTGCAATATTATTTCGGGTAGTGTTAACTATGAACGTTCAAATCCGTTCGAAACTCAATTTACATGTAAATCGTTGAAGTCGCTTCAGATCAACTTTGTTGTTGAAGAGTTAGGGACGTGTTAAGGCAGCGCTGTAATAGATTGCTTTTAGTTAGACGCACGTTTGACTAGCGTGTACTATTCTGAAAAGGTTTCTTAATTTGAGGGTTCCTTTATTGTGGAATTGGCCATTTTTTTTAGTTATTTCATTCTTGAATTACACCATATTTCAACTCTGGTCATATTTTCGTATAGTGAGGTAGATACTATAAATGAAAAAAGATTTAAAAACAAAAATACTGTGTCCAGATTTATACAGTCTGATATAAATATACCAGAAAATTAAAATTTTGTTGTTGGATAATTTGTTATACCAAAAGCTACATAGCTCTTGAATTTAGGAGCTAATTAGCGAAATACTGCGAAATAATTCATAGTGGTGAGGGTTGGTGAAAGTTTCACATTGACGGAAATGACGTAAATGAACAAACTTTGTTGACTAAATAGTTAGTTAATATTAACATAAATAGCCGAAACTAATGTTAATTCAGAAATTGGTGTAGTCGGTTTAGTATTTATTGCTCTGATTATATTAACTGTGATTTTGTATTCTAATTTACCCGTTACTTTCATTGCCATGAATATGTTATTATAACTTTATTTACTGTTTAACAAACCGTTTGAATATTTAATGCTATTTGGTATATAATTGCTCTAATATTATTAGTGACATGATAGAAGTCAATTAGAAATTAAACATTAGCCTAACGAGATATAAATGAAAATATGTAATTTAATACTGCAATCACAATGTACCCATGTGAATATGTTTGTATTTGATTCTTAAATATAGAAATAATTCAAAATATATTTTTTTAATATTTAATATATTTTTTAAAAATATTTTTTTAACACATATTTCATACTACATAATATACATAATATAATAATAATTTCAACTGTAAGATTAAGAGTAAAAAAAATATCTCAAAATCGCTGTGAAATATTACGCGTTGAGATTTTCCGTCGATCACTATTTATTCATTTCAAAGCTGAGTAAATAAATAACAAGTAAAATTGTTAATTGCCAAAATCTTTTAACACCGTGTAGAGAACGATTTTAGAACTGATATAAAAGACTGAAACCAAGGTAAGTAGACAAGGTTTGACAAGGTTTGACGAGGCTGGTAAGTAGACCAGGTTTGTTGCATGGACCGCAGCAATGTAAGATTCAAGTCCAGAACGTTTGCTTGCAGACTATTAAAATTAAAACATGTACTAAATATGAACTCTTAAAACAAAAAAAAATATGAAAGTTAGCATCATTAAAACTTTACTTTAAAACGAAAAATATATTACTAACTTTTAATAGAGCCGGCCCGTATTTCAAAACATCATATGCCTATGACCTGTACTGTGTAGGAAACGTAGATTTGAGTTCTAGAGAAAAGTTTGGCTCGTTATAACTAAATGAATATCAGTGGACTATTGAACGATAAGCCATTATAAAATTTTATAATGATATACTAGTCTAGCTTATAAGAACCATTTGGTTTAAACAAATTGTAAGTTCACTTAGATGGTTGGCAAGGTGTTAAGTTCGCCAAAATTTTATAAATATCTTAATGATATATTTCTATATTGATTAGCCTTAGGCAAAGAGTTTTATCGAATAAAATATTTTATCGACGATTATCAAATATCAATCACATTAAACCATAATTCAAGTGTGACCTCATTGATACGACAATTAGGAAATATATTGCAAATTAACCCTAAAAAAATCATACAATACAGTAGTATGTAAATTTAAACGGAAAAGCCTTAAGGCTTAGTTGTTTAGTTTTTGAATGTGCTAAAATAGTTAAAATCAAATAATACACTATTTGGCATCTTACTAACAGAAACTAACACTTAATAAAAATATTAACCTGTTTGTGAATACCACATAGTAGATAAAGTGACCATCATAGTTTTATGTTTGTATCCTGAATTGTATGCAACTATAAAGTTTGCTAGCTTACTTAGCTGTTAGTTCAAGCTACTTAGCTGTCAATTCAAAGGCATCGATACAGTTGGTACAAAGAAGATATTAACAACCATTAGGTACAACTGTCTCGCAAATTTATATTTAGTTAGAGAGGTATGAGTACTTTAGTCTTTCCAATTTAAATTCAATATACATTATTGTTATTATGATATATTGATATCATAATAACAATAATGTATATTGAATAATAATAATGTATATTGAAAAATAATGTATATTGAATAATAATTGGTATTTCAACAATTTATAAACTGACCGCACCAACGATAACATATATATTAAGATAACATTGACTATAAATCTACTCAAAGCTTTGTGGATTAGTCGAGCTATTGTATTCATTGTGATTTTCAATAAATCTATTAGGCTTCTTAATGTTTATCTATACTGCAAATTTAGAAACATTGGTCAGGATTTTTGAAAGAAGCCTAATAGAGTTCACCACAGTACCGATAAAGACGACCACATATAGAATGTTTAATTCACCGAGACAATGAGAGAAAAAGATAGTTGTTTTTTATTTTCTACCCAACTAAGTTGTCTTCAAATAATGATAATAATAATAAATAAAAATACTTCTCCTCGTTGCGCCGAATGTGGCTTGAAAAAACTAAAATAGTTTTTTAGCCATTCCTTTCCAACGCAATTCCTACTCTAGCCAAACACGGATAAAAATCACAACACTATTTTTCATTTTCCAGATCAAATTCAGGATCAAAAATTTTGGGGCTAAGGTACAACAGATAATGTATTCGGATATCTAGAACAGATGGAAATATATACAATTGGAAAAACACGTAGTAACAACCCGTTTGTTGTACAGTTAAATTTATATAGGTATAATGAATACGAAAATAGTAGTACTCAAAAGAATAAAAATAATATTATTATGTACTTATTGAAGTCGTTGCGTCGGGCGACCGTTGTACGTACAATGACGATGGCGTCTATTTTACGAAGTTAATCATTGAGGACTTAGACTATACGATTCGATAGCGTAATTTCTTTATTTGCCTTGGTAACTTACTTGCATTTTAATTTCTTCCTTTACTAAACGGTCCCCCGACGCAATGAATAAAACGTCAATATCTTGGAGACAATTCTTTTATTTCAATCAAACATAGATAAGAACTATCTCGATGGTATAGCTTTCGATTAAAAAAAAAACCGCATTCAAATCCGTCCAGGCGTTTGGCCGCAAACAGCTAATTATTGCATAAAAACCTCTCCCCGGCACGAATAAAACGTCAATATCTTGGAGACAATTATTTCTTTATCAATCAAACACGGATAAGATCAATCTCGACAAGCATATCTTTCGATTAAGAAAACCGCATTCAAATCCGTATAAGCGTTTGGCCGCAAATTTGACACAGACAGATACACAGATCGACAGGTCAAATTTATAACACCCCTCTTTTTAGTCGGGGCTTAAAAAAATCCGACTGATTGAATACACCAACGCAAGCCCTGCGAGTCTGTGATGACATATGGATGTTAGTTACATTTAGATTTCTTGTAGATCCTGTGTGAATGTCCACTGTTAAGGGGACCAAGAAGAGGGTAAAATATACAAAGGTATTAAAAGTCAAATATTAATTTCCAAAAATCCTTGACAAAATGTAAAGTAAATTTTATTAAAAAAGTAAAGTAAATTATATTAACTTATTATACACTAAAAAATTTAAAATGCATTTAAAATCACTTATTCGCAAATAATATAGTAATTTTGTGAATGATTTAAAGATACCTAATTTCATGAAGTAAAATATATGGGTTACAATTGAAACACAATTTTGAAAGTGTCTGTAAACTACCTACATATGAAATGTAAATTTGTTGATATAATATCCATAATCCGTATTATTTCATAATATAATCTATCTAAATAATTGGATTGGGGCTTATGCAAATAGTTCTAATTCACATTAATATGCATATCTGAGCAATAATTACGACTGATAATTGATAATCGGCAATTTATTACATAACAGTTCGTATTTGACAACTGCTAAGATTTAATGCTTCCATTTAGTTATCAATACTATAATTGAATTATACAGTTAAGAATGTGAAAAAATATTATAGTAATATATTTTATATATTTTTTTTATATCTTTTAAGCTTTTCATTATAGTAAATAAATATCCGTTTCAGTTTATAATGATATACTCTGCATGTCATTATAAACTGAAACTGAAACTAGACCAACCAAAATGGCAGATATACTCACCAAACTATAATTATGATGTCGAGGATATAATTAAAAGGATTCGAAATTAAATTAACATCCAATGGATGAATTCGAAAAAACTATAGAATTAAAAACTTAATGAGTGCATAAAAACAAAAAGAAAAACACAAGCCATTTTAATTAATAATAGGTTACGTTTTAACAAACACAATTGAATATTGAATATAGGTCAATTCTAATAGTCATAGAGAGGTTAAAAAGTTCGCCTAATGAGAAGGAAGAAGGTTGAAATTAAACACCAAACTATTTTTCCTATTTTGGTGACAAAATAGGCCGAAATTGCAGACTTCGCATTCCACGCAGCTCTTTCTTCATTTTTGGAAATAAATAATAGTCATTGGGTGCCAAATCTGGACTGTAGGGTGGGTGGTTCAATTCCTCGAAGCCACATCAGTAAATGGCAGTCGTCGAAACATGGTACGTTTAAACCGGTGCAGAAGTAGCACATCTTCTGACACCTTTCCTCTTCTTTTTTCTATGATGACTTCTTTCAATCTTTCCAGTAAAGCAGCGTAATACTGTCCCGTTATAGTAAAACCAAGTTGTTTGTAATCGATCAATAAAATGTCTTCCGTATCTTAAAAGTCAGTCGGCATAATCTTCCCAACCAATTGTGTCACTTTGAACTTCTTTGGAGGAGGTGTGCCTTTTTTTATGCCACTGCATCGACTCTTGCTTCAACTTAGATTCATAGTAATGAACCCAGGTTTTATTACCAATAAAATTTTAGGTCATTACTTCTTCCTGTCTCTCTCCACAGAAAACTAACAAGAACACTCTCGCGCTCACGTTTTTGAAGTGGTGTGAGTATTCTCGGAACTCATGTTGCACTGACCTTAGTCATGCCAAGACGATGATGTAGAATATTTAAAATACTTGTTTCGAATACTCTAATAAATGATGCTAGCTGCTGCTTTCTTAACCGGCCATCTTCCAATGCAAGTTTTTCTACTTTTTCGACGATTTGCGGAGTCGTGGTTTTAATTAGCCGTCCAGAGAAGGAGTTGTCTTCAATCGACTCTCTTCCTTGTTTGAAAAGACCATGCCACTTGTAAGTCATGGTTTCACCAGGGGCAGAGTCCGCGTAAACCGCCAACAGCTCTTGAAAAATAATCTGAGTGGATTTTACTTGCTTTGTAAGGAACTTAATAACGGCGTGATGTTCAATCTTCTCCATACTGGCTGACTTCTTCCCGATTACAGTAATTAACAGATCGATAACTCAAAAGTTAAAAACCCGATTATTTTTAAACTTGGTATATATAGTATTAATGAGTTGTTCAACTAGTGACTATCTGGACGAGTAAACCAAACCCCTTCATTCCGCGAACTTTGGACCTTCCAGCATATCTGTTTATTATTAGTTTAGCTAGTATTAGGCTACAATTCCGTGAAAATAAATATTAAAACCAAACTGAAGTATGTAAGTATTAACAAATATAAATCTAAACTTAATTATAATGCAGATAAGTCTTGAAGTCTCAATAACGCAGTATATACAGATGTCGGATAATAGCATTTTAATTAATGCAAATTTTTGCTTTGAATCGTCTGAGTATCTATCATTTTTAGAACCGCCAATGATTGGTTTATTTGGGCACTTTGTTGCATGTAGTATATGTGTTAAAAAAATATTTTTAAAAAATATATTTAATATTAAAAAAATATATTTTGAATTATTTCTATATTTAAGAATGAAATACAAACATATTCACATGGGTACATTGTGATTGCAGTATTAAACTACATATTTTCATTTATATCTCGTTAGGCTAATGTTTAACTTCTAATTGACTTCTATCATGTCACTAATAATATTAGAGCAATTATATACCAAATAGCATTAAATATTCAAACGGTTTGTTAAACAGTAAATAAAGTTATAATAACATATTCATGGCAATGAAAGTAACGGGTAAATTAGAATACAAAATCACAGTTAATATAATCAGAGCAATAAATACTAAACCGACTACACCAATTTCTGCATATTAATGTGAATTAGAACTATTTGCATAAGCCCCAATCCAATTATTTAGATAGATTATATTATGAAATAATACGGATTATGGATATTATATCAACAAATTTACATTTCATATGTAGGTAGTTTACAGACACTTTCAAAATTGTGTTTCAATTGTAACCCATATATTTTACTTCATGAAATTAGGTATCTTTAAATCATTCACAAAATTACTATATTATTTGCGAATAAGTGATTTTAAATGCATTTTAAATTTTTTAGTGTATAATAAGTTAATATAATTTACTTTACTTTTTTAATAAAATTTACTTTACATTTTGTCAAGGATTTTTGGAAATTAATATTTGACTTTTAATACCTTTGTATATTTTACCCTCTTCTTGGTCCCCTTAACAGTGGACATTCACACAGGATCTACAAGAAATCTAAATGTAACTAACATCCATATGTCATCACAGACTCGTAGGGCTTGCGTTGGTGTATTCAATCAGTCGGATTTTTTTAAGCCCCGACTAAAAAGAGGGGTGTTATAAATTTGACCTGTCGATCTGTGTATCTGTCTGTGTCAAATTTGCGGCCAAACGCTTAGACGGATTTGAATGCGGTTTTCTTAATCGAAAGATATGCTTGTCGAGATTGATCTTATCTGTGTTTGATTGATAAAGAAATAATTGTCTCCAAGATATTGACGTTTTATTCGTGCCGGGGAGAGGTTTTTATGCAATAATTAGCTGTTTGCGGCCAAACGCCTGGACGGATTTGAATGCGGTTTTTTTTTAATCGAAAGCTATACCATCGAGATAGTTCTTATCTATGTTTGATTGAAATAAAAGAATTGTCTCCAAGATATTGACGTTTTATTCATTGCGTCGGGGGACCGTTTAGTAAAGGAAGAAATTAAAATGCAAGTAAGTTACCAAGGCAAATAAAGAAATTACGCTATCGAATCGTATAGTCTAAGTCCTCAATGATTAACTTCGTAAAATAGACGCCATCGTCATTGTACGTACAACGGTCGCCCGACGCAACGACTTCAATAAGTACATAATAATATTATTTTTATTCTTACTTGTTTCGAATACTCTAATAAATGATGCTAGCTGCTGCTTTCTTAACCGGCCATCTTCCAATGCAAGTTTTTCTACTTTTTCGACGATTTGCGGAGTCGTGGTTTTAATTAGCCGTCCAGAGAAGGAGTTGTCTTCAATCGACTCTCTTCCTTGTTTGAAAAGACCATGCCACTTGTAAGTCATGGTTTCACCAGGGGCAGAGTCCGCGTAAACCGCCAACAGCTCTTGAAAAATAATCTGAGTGGATTTTACTTGCTTTGTAAGGAACTTAATAACGGCGTGATGTTCAATCTTCTCCATACTGGCTGACTTCTTCCCGATTACAGTAATTAACAGATCGATAACTCAAAAGTTAAAAACCCGATTATTTTTAAACTTGGTATATATAGTATTAATGAGTTGTTCAACTAGTGACTATCTGGACGAGTAAACCAAACCCCTTCATTCCGCGAACTTTGGACCTTCCAGCATATCTGTTTATTATTAGTTTAGCTAGTATTAGGCTACAATTCCGTGAAAATAAATATTAAAACCAAACTGAAGTATGTAAGTATTAACAAATATAAATCTAAACTTAATTATAATGCAGATAAGTCTTGAAGTCTCAATAACGCAGTATATACAGATGTCGGATAATAGCATTTTAATTAATGCAAATTTTTGCTTTGAATCGTCTGAGTATCTATCATTTTTAGAACCGCCAATGATTGGTTTATTTGGGCACTTTGTTGCTTTTATCTTCAAGGAATTGCGATTGAGGCTGGTTTTTTTTTTTTTTATTTAGTCTTGGAAGTGTATTGTCTTAATAAAATCTATGGTGAATTATATTTAAATTGTTTTTTTTTTAATCTTTGCCTTAATCTATGAGAGTAAAAATGAATCCGAATGGCATAAATTTTATTAATATTACTGTTGGGAGTCGAGGGTATTTCTAAATAAATAGTAGGTATCAACTCCTATAAATTACTAAACAAGTGTTAGGTTTATGAATTATTGTGTTATCCTCTTTTGAGAGCGGAAGCTCTTTAGGTCTGAACAAATCTTCTAGGTCTGTGTCCCTTCCATAATCTTTCCGAAGGAAGTCACGGATAAGAGCTAATGTTTATTATAAACAATAATTTAATCGTTTCCTTTTATAATGTATATTCAAAGTTTTGGAAATATTATAAATATTATACCATTAATTAAAATAAAGCCGATAATCACAGCGGCAAGTGCAATATAATTAACTTGTTCATGCGAAATTGAAGACATTGACAAACTGTTCACGAGTTTAATAAACGAAATTAAAAATCGATTGATTTTCGATAACCAAAAATATAACTGTGTTATCTTGAAATCGAAGGAGATATTCCAATTTGCAATGCATATTTCGTTTTCAATTTACAATCAAGCGAATAAAATGTATTGAATAGGCGTCGCAACTCGAATTATTTGAAATACCATAAAAGCTTGTAATCTGTTAGCTTGTGAAAAAATAGTGTCTTGATCTGTAATTAATATTGAGTATTTTTAGATAATTGTAATTATTCTTATAAAAATAAGTAGTAAATTCTATTAAACGTAACGGTTATTTTGTGAAATTTTATAAAGTTTATATCAATTATTATTTTTAGTGTATTTATAATATTATTAGTTATGTTGAATTATTAGAAAATGTTTTAGTTTATTTAGTAGTTTAGTTTTGACTTCCGATTAAAGTGTCAAGTTGTTAGTCAGTAGAAGACTGGTAAATAAAATTTAATGAAGTTCTAAGATTTGTATAAAAGGACATCAGTCTTCATTGGGCGCTTAAGCAAGTTAGAGATCAGATCCATATGTATTGATAAGTGATAGTTAATTAAACCGTTAAAGTGTTATTTATAAAAATATAAAAGAATCAATTGATGAAGAAACTCTTTTTTATTTTAAAGTGTAAAATGTTAACAAATCAGTGAATTACTTTTGTGTTATGTTATGAAACACATACTAATTATATTTCTTGTAAGTAGATAAAAATTCAAAATCCTCAGATTATTGGTCATATGTTATCAAATCGATATGATTTATTTAAAATACTCTTATCAGTATTAAACGTAAAAGTTTGAATAACAAATTATTTCATTAGAAGATAGTAACCGTTTTTCTTTCATCTATATACTATGTAGTCTATTCATTAATGATTTAAGATTCAATGCAATAGACTTGGACATAATCAAAATGCCTTCTTTCCGATAAATAATTAGGAGCACATGAGACAGAGTAATTGGGCTTGGGGTCGACTGTGGTCAACCATTATATCATTGATGAGCTAGAGAAATTTTAGGGTCACCGGACAATCTCTTAAGATGTTTTCTTGTTCTAAGTCCTCGTACTTTGACTGTTTACCACGTTATTTATTTATTTACTTGAATTATTTTAAATTTATCAAAGTAATTTCTACAAACAACGCACCCTACTCCACTTTAGTGTTTACTACAATTAAAATGTTGACAGCTCAATATTCATCGGTCTTTCAACATTCTCTATACTGACAAGTATTTAAAGGCCCCGAAAAATTTATTATAAAATAAATATAACATGACAGCTCGTTTGCGAAGTAAGCCCAGCCTTATAGGTAATAAACTTTCTTGTCTGTATGTAATGGAATTGGACGTTCTAAGATCTTGTATATAATTAGTCATTAGTATAGTTTAAATGATCAAATTATTTATTTTACAGATCCTAGCGTTACGTTTTTGATGCAAGTATATTTTTTTTTCATTTTAAATTTATGAACTAACTCCATAGGACACGAAAGAGTAGTAGACTGATAAGATTTAATACAAATATGCAGATTTAAATTATGGCTTGAATTTTATATACGGCTCATATAATGATAAACATGTTTGTATTTACTATAATGAAGTATTTGAATTACATTTTTTTGTATAGTGATTCATAAATGTTTCATAGACTTTTATACAAATCATTCGATTTATATTTTTGAGCTAATATTGTAATTATAATTCTTTTCAAAAAATACTCTTGGGTGGTTCATATGTAAATGGCATTATTAAGTAAAAGTTGACATACCTACTTTAAAAATCAGGTGAAAACTTACCGAAGGAAGACCTTTTTTATTTGCGGTGGAAAAATGCTTTACACATCATCCCAGCGGCCAGGAAGGTGATGACGCTACGATTTTTAAGATTACCCACTAAAAAACCAACGGTTGACATCTGCTCGCCTTAATGAGACGCCGCAGGATCGCTTTCGCACTCACCGCGATGCCCCGGCGGAATCCCCCCTATGAGGGTGCCCTGATCAAACAAAAGGCACCCTCACCGCGTAGGCCTATGATGAGCGAGAGAGGTCACCCCCTTCTTCCGCTCAGGCACTACAGCAACGATACCGCCGGTCACGGCGCCATCGCATCGACCCCCGGTTCTACGCTGCGCTCCTCGCGTGAAGTAGCAGCCTTTCCCCGGACACGTAGAGCCTTGCAGTTGCTGCTCCCCAACTGGTGGCCCGAAGAGAGCCCGTGATCGGCACAGACCGCGCACCACAACATTCCGGTGCAGCCTGAACGGGTATGACACGCCACGCCACACCGGAAACAGGCGGTCCTGCGGTCCTTCTCGGAAGAGCAATTGGCACGGATGTGCCCGATCTCCTGACACTTAAAGCAGTGCATAGGCCGCTCCACCAGGAGCCCTACCCTCACCGAGCTCCACCCCACAAGGACTCTCCCCGAGGCCACCAAAGATCTCGCGGCATCGACAGGGAGTCGATCAAAGGTTGCGCTCATACCCCTGGAGCACCGACGAATCTCCCCAACTTGGAGAGACTCGCCAGGACAGTGGGTGAAGCGGCGAATCGCATCCACGACGTCGTCTTTACAGGCTGTGTCATCCAGTCCCCTAAGCCTCAACGCTACGCGCTTAACGGGCCGGACGACATCTGCCACCCCGTTCAATACTGGGTGAAGCTTCGCCGCCAGTGCCTCCACCTGATCGGGAGTGCCCTTAAGCAGCTGCCGCCGAGATTCACCATCTCGGTGGCACGCCTCAGAACATGGGCGTTGGTCACGCCCGCCTCTGCCACCCCGCTCTGCGGTTTTAATAAAACCGCAGGAGATCACGGGGATGGCGGCTTCGGGGACTCGCACCGGGGTTTTTTCGTGCCTTCTTCTTGGAAGATTACGACGCCTTACTGACCTTTGATTTTGAGACCGGCATCTGGGGAATGCCCTTCTTTTTCCCCTTGCCTTTCCTCCGCACAACCGTGGACCACTCCACACGAGAGGTAGTCGCCGCGACTGTGACCGACTACTTTCTCTCCACCGCCGCGAGTGGCGGCCGATGGACCGGCGCCGGGAGGAGACGCTCTTCAAGTCCTTCGAAGCGGGAGTTAATCAAAACTCCCACCGAGGACAATACGGAGCGTCTCAGCTCCTCAACCACGCATGGATCCACCGACCGCAACTCCGACGACACCCCCCCTAGGAGACTGCTGTAGGCCCGGAAGTCGCCACGGAAGCTTTAAGCACCTCGAACTCCTTCCGGACCTTCACAATCTCCTCCTAGAGGAAGGACACCTCGCGACAAAGACGGGCGTTATCCGCCCGCTATTGCCGCGACTACTCAGGCTCCCCCCGCGACGCTAAAACGTCCACCACCTCCAGGAGGTGCCCTTCAGATTAATACTCTTCTTGCAGACCTCATAATAATCACAAAATAAAACGGAGAGAAATAAACGCTAAGAGGTTGGTAAATGTGGTCAGAAGCCTGATTAGTTAGTTCCCTTACGTTTAATAAACAAACAAAGGTTTAATTAAAAAAACCATTTTTAAGTCTTGCCAACTCGATGTATAGTTTTAAAGTTGCTATCTTAACAATGTTAATTGCAAGCAACAATCAATACTTAAACATCGCTATGTATTCCGCAGGTATTATAAAAATACTTTAAACATTATCATACACACTGACATGAGCGGACACACATATTCTAATTAAGCCTAATATCGACTTCTCGACTTCATCTTTACCTAATATCGACTATGACGACATAATAACAAGTAAGAAAATAAGAAATAATAATATAATAAATAATTACAGGAGCACAAAAAGCGCATTTCAGTTAGTTAAAAATATATCAGATTCAAAAAATATATTCCATTTGTATGTGCTATGCAGGTATTATACAAATACTTTAAAAAATATTATAAAGCACTGACACATATATTCTAATAAAGCCTTCATCTATACCTAATATCAACTATGACGTTATAATAATAAATGAGCAAATATATTATGTAGATAATATAATCATAAAAAACAATAAAGCTTTATTACCATTCCCTAAACGTAAAAGCTTCATTATTAAAACAAAGATGGCAGATCGGGATCTCTAGATTCACAGAAGCACTTAATTTCGTATTTACATGACAACCGAAAAAATCTTTGAAGTGTTATTTTTATTCCACCGGGAAGAGATTTAATTTGCGACACGATTGCTGCCTTTCAGGGTTACTCAAATTTCGTTTTGAGATCAAATTTAATTTGCATATTACGAAAAAAGTAAATCCAAAGCTCGCGACGAGTCACTTTGGATCAACTGATGTAATGTTTCCATTAAAATTAATACAATCTCGTGTTTATTATTATAAAAATAAACGTTTCTTTGTTATTTTTGTAATGTAATTATAAAAATTATTATTTTCCTGGTATCGTTGTTGTTAGCTTTTAAGTGTTCAAAAGTTGAGTAGTTTTAATTTGATTGTTTTTTTTTTTCTTATAACGGATGAGGATCCATCCAACCAGCGGATCTTGATTAATATGTTTATAACTCCCAAACTTCTACATTCAATATTCCATGGCCAAAAATAAATCTCTAATAATTAAATACCTTTAACGTCTACCAATTGAAACCCATTTTCTGAAGACTAATATCGGATTTCATTTTATATAAACAAAATATAAGAAAAACGCCATGTATTTTTTATCCAACAGCACTTAATCTGTACTAAGATCAGAGGTGCCATATTTATTATCAACCCAATAATTGTTTGTTTACAAGAAAATCCGTAATTACCATTTACCTAATTTAATTAATTACATTTTCTGTGAGTACTACCTTACTTATAATAAATAGATGTATTATATACCTATAATACCTAGATACACATAATGTAAAACATGTGATAACATTAAAGGTTGGGGAGTAAAAGTTATTGAAACTTAAAAAAAATAAAAATTTATAGCATGAATTAATTAATCAAAATCGGTTGGAGCAACAAATAATTGTATACATAAGAGTTGATATAATACATCAAAATATATCAAGTTTAGAAATAATGTCTTAGTAAGGATATATGTTTGATTAGCAAACATTGTAAACTAACCAAGAAGTTGTTTCCAGATGTTTGATGAGTTATTTCTGCAGAGCTACACGTTTCGTTTTAATTTCATTACCTTGTGCCGCTGAGTAAGGTGACTTGCGACATGTCTCTTGCTATTATACATATTATATGCCTTTTTTTTTTTTTTTTTTTATCGTTGGAAAAATGCGTTTCCGCATCGTCACCCAAGCCAGGAAGGCGATGGCAGGGCGGTATGTGCGGCACCCGGCGACTGCCTAAGGCACCCCACTAAAAAACCAACGGCTGCCCACGACGCTCGACTGGGACGCCACGGGATCGCTTTCGCACTCACCGTGGCAACATAGTATAATCCACAATCCATACACAAATGTTTAACATCTCAATAAGCTGTCTATAGTGAATTAGCTAAACTTCATTCCTATAGTTTTAATTAACATCGTGTAAAACCAAGCTCTACTTATCTATTCAGTATGATTTTCCAGAATATACAGGATTTTTCTTTCATAAATATTCTAAGTATTATTTCTCCCATTTTTATTTCTGCATATCATAAAGTTGTGTCACTATACAAGTTTATGATGTGCGTCCACTCAGGATGCCTATTTATGCTCTATGTGATTGGTCTATGGTTTTGATATGTTCCACC
Source organism: Napeogenes inachia (assembly GCA_959347355.1). Taxonomy (NCBI): domain Eukaryota; kingdom Metazoa; phylum Arthropoda; class Insecta; order Lepidoptera; family Nymphalidae; genus Napeogenes; species Napeogenes inachia. The sequence goes on along the minus strand of OY365793.1, from coordinate 15,414,120 downwards.
TTCTTATTTACTGTCCTAATCGTTATGATCGTCTCTATAATATCCTTCACATACCTCCGCTTGTCCCTTATATTAAAAATGTTTTAGATCAGTGCGGTTTGTATAATAAGTATTTTATATTATATATATGCATTACTTTACTACTTACTTTATACATATTACTTTAAATATATCATAATTTGTGTTGTTTTACTAAAATTTTTTTACTTCTTCACCCTTGAAAAAATTTAAATTCTTATTTCACGGGCTATTTGCGAAATATATACCTACCAATAGCACTGATGAAAGCTATATCTATCTTCAGTTTTGAAGTCGCCCTATTCCACTAACATATATTTACTGCAACTGTTGTTTTTATGCACGTTATGTGGTAATAGATTTTTGTAATTCAAGAACATTTAGGACGCACCATTAGATTATTTTTGAACATAAAAAATCAAACCATGAATGGTGATAGTAGGTGCATCGCAGTTCTCTATATTAAAAAAGAACTCACTAAATCTATTTACATTAATATGACTGTAACATTCTTATACAAATACTTATATTAAATCGAGGATTCAATACTTTAAGCAAACTATATAAAAATCTTTACAATCTATTTCTGTTTTACCCTAGTATGTTAGCAAAGTTTTAAATTAAAAAGTTTAACATGTTTCGAGATATAATGGCCCCGTTATCCTTTTATCATCCTTGTTACTTGGTAACATGATATAAATTGTACACAGAGGACCGTATAAATATGAATATGAAAAGTTTTATCCGAATTACGTTTAATGTATTTTGTGGGCTACCTTTATAAGCTGGTATGGTCTAAGATTAAATGAAATAACGTATCTTTGTAGACAATTATCCCAGTTCTTATGATTTTATATAACATATTAATATTAAAGATTAGCTTACAATAAAGACACATCTTCATTCTTTACTAATGAGAAATCTGTATGTATGTATGTATGTATTTAAGTATTTATTACCACCACACCTTCGTTTTCGTATTAGACAATTTTCTTGAACTTATAAGGCATGATTTCTCCAACTTATTTGACACTTATCGTTTTAGTTCGCCACATTTTATTAATTACCTTTATAAATCATAGTCTATTTTGTAAATTATCATTTAAATACATATTTTTTTATTACAAAGTAAAGTATCTTTAAGAATCACTAATTTCAGTTCTTTTTATTATAGTTATATGAATAACTAGTATTTCTACATTTCACGTAAAACTTAGCTCTGCATTAAGATACATCTTTTTCCCTGTTAAAATTAAAACTTGTACTAAATCCGAACACTTAAGACAAAAAGATATGAAAGTTAGCATCATTAAAACTTTATTTTTAACTTTTAATAGACTCGGCCCGTATTCCAAAACATCATATGCCTATGACCTGTACTATACAGGAAACGTATGTTTGAGTTCTAAAGAAAAGTTTGGCTCGTTATAACTAAATGAATATGAGTGGACTATTGGAAAATGAGTCATCATAAAATTTTATAATATGATGTTGTATGATTTTTCAAATAAAGTGGATATACTAGGCTAGCTTATAAGAACCATTTGGTTTAAATAGATTATAAGTTCACTTGGGTGCTTGGCAAGGTATTAAGTTCGCCAACATTGTATAATAATCTTAATGATGTCTTAGGCAAAGGTTTTTATGTAATATTATGTCTATAATTATCAAACATGAATCATATTAAAACAAAATAAAAGTGCGGGTGACTTTTATCAAATCTCATTGATACCAAAATTAGCAAACATATTGCAAATAAAACATTGAACATAAAGTGGACCAGTAGTAAGGCTATATGAGGTTTGTTAATCACTATTCTCGCTTATTGAATCGTTTTTTAATGTGATAGAATGGTTAAAATCAAATAATACACTAATTGGCATTTAACTAACACAAACTAACACTAATGAAAAATATTAACCTTTATATAAATTGTGAATACCACATAATAGATCTACAAATACCGTCATAGTTTTATGTTTGTATCCTGAATTGTATGCAACTATAAAGTTTGGAATTCTTGGAGACAAATAATAAAATTAAATGAATAACAACCAACTACGTTTAGTTAAAAATATAAACATAACATCATGTCATAAGAGCTGTCAATTCAAAGGCATTCAAATACCATAGAATTGATATACATATCTATGATCGATACAGTTGGTACAAACAAGATATTAACCATTAAGTTCAACTCTCTCGCAAATTTATGTTTAATATTTAATGACCGGCAATATGGCTTTCGCCATAGTCGATCGGTTGGTGATCTTCTGCTGTATCTTACACACCGTTGGGGAGCTGTTATTGAAAGCAAGGGAGAGGGTCTGGCAGTTAGTCTGGATATGGCGAAAGCCTTTGATCGTGTATGGCACCGGGGGGCTTCTTTCGAAGCTACCTTCCTATGGGCTTCCCGAGAGTTTATGCAAGTGGATCACCAGCTTCCTCACTGGGCGGAGCATACAGGTCGTTATCGACGGTTTTTGCTCGGACCCTAAGCCCGTGAAAGCTGGTGTACCCCAAGGCTGCGTGCTATCCGCAACTCTGTTCCTTGTTCCTCCTGCACATCAATGATATGCTGGATATCTCCAACATACATTGTTATGCGGATGACAGTACTGGGTATGCGGTATATTCCGGTCGTGCAGGTCTCTCTCGGGAATATGTCAACGAGTGCCGAAAGAAACTTGTGTCTTCTATAGAAACTTCCTTGGGGCTGATCTCTGAGTGGGGTAAACTGAACCACGTACAGTTCAATCCCCTGAAGACACAAGTTTGCGCGTTTACCACTAAGAAAACCCCATTTGTCCTATCACCGCTCTTCGAGAGCACTCCCCTCATTGCCTCGCCAAGTATCAGAATACTGGGTCTCGACATTTCGAGCGATTGTCAGTTTCGTGGTCATCTGGAGAGCAAGGCCAAGTTGGCCTCGAAGAAATTGGGAGTGATTAATAGAGCGAGGCAGTATTTCAAACCTGGCCAAAGACTTGCGCTCTATAAGGCGCAGGTCCGGCCACACATGGAGTACTGTTCTCATCTCTGGTCCGGATCACCCCAATATCAGCTTCTACTGTTTGAACGCGTAAAACGGAGAGCCGTTCGGATTGTCGGTGACCCGGTGTTCTGCGAACGGCTGGACTCTTTGGCATTGCGTAGAGACGTGGCTTCTTTGTGCGTCTTCTACCGCATTTACAACGGGGAATGTTCCGAAGAACTATTCGATCTGATGCCTGCCGCCGAATTTCATCACTGCACAGCGCGCCATCGCCTCCAATATCACCCTTACCACCTGGATGCGTGGCGATCCTCTACTGTGCGGTTTTCAAGGACTTTTTTCCCACGTTCCACTCGCTTGTGGAACGAACTCCCTTCGGTGGTATTTCCAGATCGGTACGAAATGGGTACCTTCAAAAAAGGCGTTTACTCCTACCTACATGTATATCCTCGGATGTTGCATGAGTTCATGGGCGGCGGTGATCACAAGACATCTGTGACCCGCCAGCTCGTTTGCCCTCCTCTTACAAAAAAAATAAAAAAATAAAGAAAAATAAAGAAGTATGAGTTAGTCTTTTCAATTTGAATTCAATATTCATTATTAATATAATGACTTCAATTGGTATTTCAACAATTAATAAACTGACGGCACCAACTATTAACATATATATTAAGATAACATTGACTATAAATCTACTCGAAGCTTTGTGGATAAGTCGAGCCCCAATAGATAAAACACAGAACCTTCGTGTTCTATAATTCAATCACATGTATTTTTAATCAAATCCTTTAAAAACGATTAAATGAAGTAGGAAAAACCTTTGAATCGCACGAAGATACATAAAATGTACAAGCTCTGTAAATATTTGTTACCAAAAATAAATGTTTGTATGCGTTTGATATCCTAAGCAAATAAAGAGGGCTTTTGATTAAATATTGGTGAAGGGTTGATACTTTTGATTTTGGTATCTTTGACGATATTATTTAATTAAAAAGATATATTAAAGAAGCCAAAAAGATTACAGGAATTGAAAATATAACCAATAATTTAAAATTTTATGATATAATTTACAAAGTTCTTTAAATGAATACAATTTTATAATCTTAGTAATATATTTGAAGCAAAAGTCATATTATATGAAATAAGAAAGTCAACTATATAAATATTTAGTATTATTTTTATCTGTGTACAGAAATTATATGTTTTAAACTGCTAACTTAGTAACATAGATTATATTATAAAGTTCCAAGTTACGCTGTCTAACAAGTAGTGTGTTGAATAAAGTAGCATCCCAGAAGTTTATGTTTTAGTTTGTAGGTGGAGTCCTTGCGTTCAAGTCACTTATCTATTACAAGAAAAGAACGAGACAAATCGTCAAACAAACTTTAACTTTAAAAGATGTCATAATTGAAACAACCTTTATAATTAATCTTAAATTGATAAATGTTAACAAAGACATACTAACAAATTTACATAATCATGAGGTTAAATTAATTAAATAAGAGCGAAAAAATCCGGAAGATGGCAAAGCTAATGAATTCATTGTGTTTTTTAGTTAATAAGAAAACGAACCTTTTTTGGGAAAGGGCATTTAACTATTTTCACCGTGTTCTCACAAAATAAATGAAATTACATTTAAAATGTTTACTGGTTAATGTAATGAAAATAACATTATACGTAAATAAAATGCAATATAAATTCATGTTAAATAAATCGTAGAACCCAAATATTTTCATTGAAGAATACAATCGATTTTTTAGTAAATATAGAAAGGCCAGATTGGCATTTCGGTATTTTATTAAAAGACTTATATTCTTTTACAAAAAAAAAATATATCTCAATTAATTAATAAACGTTCGTTGATACAGACCGTGAATTTCAAATTACCTATTACTATAATTAATTCTACTTGCATGAATATTACCGTTAGCGCTAATGTTCAATATAGCCAATTAATAAAATTATGTCTACTATTATATGATAAATAAACTGTTTAATCAATTTTTGAGTAAAAAAATACGCTTTTAAATTTTTTGTGAAATTAAATCTTCTTTTAATATCTTTATTTAATTAAAGTATAGTTTTTGTTTAATTTATACCCAACTAAATTGTCTCCAAATTATGATAAACCAATGATATGATTTCAAAGAATACGGAGATATGACCTCCTCGTTTCGGCGATTGTAGGTTGAAAAAACTGAAATAGTTTTTTAGACATTCCTTTCCTGCGCAAATCCTACACTAGCCAAATACGGATAAAAATCACAACACTATATTTCATTTTCTAGATCAAATCCAGGATCTAAAACTTTGAAAGCTAACATTTAACAGATTCTGTATTTGGATGTCTAAAACTTATGGAAATGGAAAGACAACCTGTTTGTTGTAAAGTTAAATTTATATAAAATGAATGCAAAAATGGTAATGATTGACTGAACTAATTCAGCTGACTGATTTTAATACTTCCATATGTAATACACACTTAATTATTTCGTATATATGTGTAAGCACTTATTTTTAATTTAAAAAAATATTTATACAACAAAACAATAAATGTGGTAAAAGGACGTAAGTATAAAATATACTTGATGTCAAAAAGCCAACTACCCTACATTTGTTCTACTGGATAAGGTACAAGAATAAACAAATTCTATTTGTTCTAGAAGGAGCGTAGCTGAATAATAAAATAAATAGTTTTATTGTTTTGTGGTGTTAAATAACATTCATAGTCTTTTATTAACCGGCAAATATTTCGATAAATAATTGATATGTACAAGAACTCGAATAGACTATTTGCGATGCGATATAGTAATATGTAATTAAGAATTAGTGGTCAATGAACGTTTTTTAATTCCTTTGCATATTTTTTTTAGTAATAGAATATAAGTCTTTTAACATGATTTCAAAATGCCAATCTGGCCTTCTACGTTTACTACGAAATCGATTGTGCTCTTCAATGAAAAGTTTTTTTAAGTTTATCAAAAGTTTTATTTATTGATATTTATTTTTAGGATGTCTGATTCTATTGATTTATAAAAAAAAAATAGATAGATAGGGTTGAAGAATAATAATTAACAAAACGGTAATCATTACTTCTTACTCGTCCTCTTAATTACCAAGACGAAGATATTTGTGTAATAAGTTGTTATTTTCATAGAAAAAAAAAAAAATAACCGCAAAACGAAGACATTAAAAGTAATATTTTTTTTTAAATATGTAAACATTATAAACTTTTTAAAGTTATAATAAACATAGTTTACACATTCTACATGTTTCGGGCATACATATCTTAGAATTTATTATAATTTTAAGATCCAAGATTCACTTTCAAAATCTTTTCGATCATGAATAATACTAGTATTCAATAGACATCTTATTATAATAATAGAAGAGCTATAGAAACAACAAAAACAAGGCTAATTTAGTTCCACAGAGTGGATTCAAAACCGCAATCCGACTTTGATGAGTTATATCAACTACAAAATCAAAGGGAACTGATCAGAGGGATGAGGTCTCATGAATTCTCGGAGACAAGTTTGGACAAGACGCCGTCTTCGTTTGAATTGCAAATGGCCGCGTACAAAGAACACAAGACAATTAATTTTGGGAACAATGTTGATGTTTAATCAATAAAGTGAAGTACAAATCGAAAGCTTATATAATGTGACATGTGAGTTATTCATTATTATTTTCAGTGAATGGCTGCGGCTTTTTAGGTAAATAAGTTTTGTTTATTCAATGGTAATTGATATGTTGAACTTATATTGTATTAAGGAAATTATTAATCTTTAACAATAAACTGATTCACTGTATAGGTATTTGTTAAAATAACGCTTGGTTCTGTGGATAAAATAAGTAATGTTTTACATAAATGTTGATTGAATTGGTTAAAAAGATTAATATTTTAAATATTAACTGTACTATACGCCTTTTATATCTCACGTTTGTGCCAAGGAATTATGAAGTTACGAGTTTATTAAGTTTTGAGTGTAAATAATAATGAGTCTCTTAATATTTTTAATATAAGTTACGATTTAACAACCACCATTTAATATTGAATATAGGTCAATAATTATATTAGTTTAACTAGTATTAGGTTGCAATTATGGGAAATAAATAAATGAAAACACAACTGAAGTTTGTAAGTATTAACAAATATAAATCCAAACTTAATTGTTATATAGATCAGTGTTGAAATCTTAATAACTCAGTTCATACAGATGTCGGGTAATATTATTTTAATTAATGCTAATTTTTGCTTTGAATTTCTTGATTATCTATTATTCTAAGAACCGCCAATGATTGGTTTATTTGGGCACTTTGTTGCTTTTATCTTCAAGGAATTGCGATTGGGGTTAGTTTTGTTTCTTTAATTTATTCTTGGAAGTTTATTGTCTTAGCGAAAGCTATGGTGAATAATATTTTGGTTAAATCTCTAATCTGATCTACGAGAATAAAAAGGAGACTGAATGGCCTACATTTTGTAAATAGTAATTTAATTAATATGAAAACTTTATATTAAACGAGTATTTACCTTTATTCTCTGATTAAAACAATTATGAGTTTCTTCTAAGAGCAGTAGTACCAACCTAGTAATAGAATATAGATGTCTAGAATTCTCAGTGCTCTGTAATTACTCTGTCCGGTGCTGCATACCTACTAAATAAATAATTTCTCCTTTATAATAAGTTATAATTGTCACATGTCAAATTTAAAACTTATTGGTGTTATTAGAATAATTTATTAAGAAAATAGCAATGTATTGGAATTGTATTCAAATGTAAGGTAACTTCAGATTACGCTTTTATTTTTAATAGTTCTGAATAAATGTTCTAGGTCGGTGTCCCTTCTATAATCTTTACGAAGGAAGTCGCGGATAAGAGCTAAACTTTATTATAAACAACAATTTAATCGTTTTGCTTTATCATTATTTGAATTAGTAATATTAGTATTTTAAAAGTTTTGGAAATATTATAAATATTATACCATTAATTAAAATAAAGCAGATAATCATAACGGTTAGTGCAATATAATTAATAACGAAATGAAATTCGATTGATTTTCAATAACCAAAAATATAACTGCGTTATCTTGGAATTGAAGGAGATATTCCAATTTGCAATGCATATTTCGTTTTCAAGTTACAAATACGAATAATATGTATTGAATAGGCGTCTCAACTCGAATTATTTGAAATAACATAAGAACTTGTAATCAGTCTAATTTCATTTCTCGTAAGTAGATAAAAATTCGAAATCCTCTGATTATTGGTCATATGTTATCAAATAGATATGATTTATTTAAAATTTCTCCTGTCAGTATTAAACGTAATAAGTTTTAATAACAAATTATTTCGTTAGGAGATAGATTTTTAGGGTCAACGGACAATCTCCTAAGATTTTTCTAGTTCTAAGACTTCATACTTTGACTGTTTACCACGTTATTCATTAATTTACTTGAATTATTTTAAATTTATCAAAGTGATTTCTACAAACAACGCACACTACTCCACTTTAGTGTTTACTACAATTAAAATGTTGACAGCTCAATATTCATCGGTCTTTCAAAGTTCTCTATAGTGATAATAGCCTAAGAGCCCGTGAACCCCAGACCTTCCTTATTTTATAAAAGCTGAAAGTTTGTCAGCGCACACTACCAATACAGGTAAGAACGATGGCGCATTATGAAGTTCAGACTATAGTGGCTTCAGCAGGTAATCAGTGCTGAAGGTGAAAAAATTACTACTTTACTTTCGTCATATTATAAAGGCTGATTTTTTGGTAATACCTTAAGAATATTATTAAAAATCACGTCATTCATTGCCAGACACTTTACACAGTGGCAACCCCTTGCCAGACACCCTTAAAGTTATGAAAATTTTAACCTTACTTACGTTATAGTATAAAAGCTGATTTTTAAATATAATAATTATATAATAATTAGATGATGTTTTCTCATCAGCCAGACACTTTTCATAGTTCTAACCCCTTGCCAGACAATAAAATAGGGTAGCTGTAAGAAGGAGCGCGAGGTACTGCACACGTATAGGTGCGAGTGAGATGACGAGTTACGTCTATTACCATCATACCATATAGATAGTTCAATTCACGAAGACGCGCGAATTTTTAAGAAAATTCAAACTCGTCACGAAATATGCTCTACTTTATATTTTGAGAAAATCAAGATGTCTGGTTCAATATATGTCAGCAGGTCGAAAAAAAGAAGAAGAATACATGAGATATTTTGACATTGATTTTAGTTTTGTTATAAATGTCGGTGAAACATCAGACTCGGAATCAGATATTTCTAAAACGAGTGATTAACGATTTTCTTTTCTCAATATAGATGAATATAACTTTTTTACGTATTTCATTTATGTTTATTGTTACCCCTACTCCCCCGGTGACGCTGTAATAGGCAACAGAGCTAACAGTATAGACAAACAAAACAAAACAAAAAATGTTACCCCCAATGCTAATATTATCGTGTATTAACTAATAATCATTTAAAATATCCACACCAAAAAATAAAAAAATACATAGCCCTATCCTTTCAGTCGGGTAAAAAATATTAAATTGAAGAAGAGCATCTTTCACTGTGACAATGACGCTCTCTCCTGATTAGTCTATTCATTGTAGTGTGCGTGTGCACTCATAGGTAATTAGTGTGTACCGATAACTCTCAACATTGACAAAACATATCACACATATAATGCACGAACTATAATAGTAAACTTATTATATACTAGCTTTGCCCGAGGCTTCGCACGCCTTAAATTCGTAGTAAAACGATTCCCTTTTTCCCTGTTTTTTGTATTGGCTTCTATGTGACTTGTTTTAAGTGATTCAATCAAAATTCCGACATCGGCAGACTTCGCTCACTGCCAAGAATCTATTTAAAGTTTTTAATAAGAATACAATATTAGGTAGGTACTGTATTTTTTTATACCTCTCTAGTTTTACCTAAACATCCAATAAAATACTTTTTAAACAGAGTACTTAATAACAATTCTAACCATATATCACACTTATAGATTTTCTTCTCTTAGAGATAAACATATACCATCGCGGATTTTCTTGTAGAACTTTTTAAGGTATACAATAATTACCACCTTATTCTGATCTATCTCGTAGAGATCAGCCAGCGTTTGCAATGTAAGCGCAAATCAATGTATTAAGTATGTTATTATACATACAAACCTTTTTCTTGCATCACTCTATCTATTAAAATAACTGCATCAAAATCCGTTGTGTAGTTTTGAAGATCTAAGCATACATAGAAACATAGGGACAGACGCGGGAAGCGACTTTGCTTTATACTATGTATGTATTTATAATCCACTAATGATAATGAATGTACTTTACGGTCTGCACAGATTTAAAATATGTCATGTTATTCGTTAATAATTAATATTTACTTAATATCGAATATAAAATAAATTACAATTAGAGATAGCATAAACAATTATTTTAGCCGTTGTAAATATGTACTAACTATCAATATGCGCAGTAGAAATAACAATTGCGCAGTGGGGATGACAATAGGCCTAACTCACCATCTCACTCGCACCTATACGTGTGCAGTACCTCGCGCTCCTTCTTACAGCTACCCTATTTTATTGTCTGGCAAGGGGTTAGAACTATGAGAAGTGTCTGGCTGATGAGAAAACATCATCTAATTATTATATAATTATTATATTTAAAAATCAGCTTTTATACTATAACGTAAGTAAGGTTAAAATTTTCATAACTTTAAGGGTGTCTGGCAAGGGGTTGCCACTGTGTAAAGTGTCTGGCAATGAATGACGTGATTTTTAATAATATTCTTAAGGTATTACCAAAAAATCAGCCTTTATAATATGACGAAAGTAAAGTAGTAATTTTTTCACCTTCAGCACTGATTACCTGCTGAAGCCACTATAGTCTGAACTTCATAATGCGCCATCGTTCTTACCTGTATTGGTAGTGTGCGCTGACAAACTTTCAGCTTTTATAAAATAAGGAAGGTCTGGGGTTCACGGGCTCTTAGTATATAAGTATTTCCAGGCCCCGAAAAAAATATTATAAAATAAATATAACATGACAGCTCGTTTGCGAAGTAAGCCCAGCCTTATAGTAAATAATAGTGTATTGTCTGTATGTAATGGAATTGGACGTTCTAAGATCTTGTATATAATTTGTCATTAGTTTAAATTATCAAATTATTTATTTTACAGATTTTAGCGTTACGTTTTTGATGCAAGTATATATTTTTTTCATTTAGAATTTTTAACTGAAATTACTAAATATTAATTACTAAATAATAAATTACTAAATTTTTGCATGTATTTTTTTCAGTTGGACAATTAATACTAGGGAAATTCATTTGTGCGAAACGTTTGAACTTTATTTAGTTTTAATATTTTTATAAATTTTGTAAAACATTTTTAAAAAACCTAAAAATAATATAAAATCAATTTTTAAAACATAATAATTATAATACACGTAAACATTTATAATTATATAAAAAATAAAATAATATAAAAGTTCATAAGATATCTATAGTCACCCTTAAGTTAATATCGGTGCATCGGTAAAAATAGACTACATAGGCACTCGTCCCAAGGATATTGAACGAATTGGAGGAATAATTCATTTTTCCACTCCATGGGACACGGAAGAGTAGTAGAATGATAAGATTCAACACAAATATACCGATTTAAATAATGGCTTGAATTTTATATATAGCTCAAATTTATAAATATTTGTACTTTTTATAATGAAGTATTTGAATTACATTCTATTATATAGTGATTAATAAGTGTTTCATTGAGTTTTATTCAAATTATTCGATTTATTTTTTTGAGATTCTATTATTAAATTTGAGTTAATATTGTAATATTTTAAAAAATACTCTTGGGTAGTTCGTTAAAAAATTGCATTATTTTGGTAAAAGCTGACATACATACCCACTTAAGAAAATCAGGTTAAAAGTAACCGAAGGAAGACTCCCCGAACCTCCACATAGTATTCACAGATTTCTTAAAGTGAGGTGAATTATTCTCTCGTGATCTTTCACGTAAGTTGATGCTCTAAAATTATAGATTTATCACAAAGCTTTTGAATTTTACATCAAGTTTGTTCCGACACTGCTAATGTACACAAAATAATTATTATATACAAAATAATATTTCAAATTTGTAAGCTGGTGGTTTAACATTAAATACTATAAAAGGATTAAGTAAATTTAATTCATGTTATCGAATACAATAGGATTAATGATAAAAGTCATTCTTGAACGCTAAAATGAATGTCATACATTTGGTGAGAAATATTTTTTAATAACTTTAATTTATAAGAGGAACTTATCGTGACATATTTACTTAAATAAAAATGCATATTTCAAGTAATCTAGTTGGAAGAAACCTTTACGCTACGTATGTTTTTGCACCTCTATTATGTTATCTCCCTAAAATATTTGTCCTAATAAATAATATAATTATAAATATATAATATAAATACCTTCAAATATTTTTGATTCAACTAAAAATCGAAATCAAAATCGATTAAGATTAACGAATACCACGAATATAAACTAGAATTTTGAGATCCGAAACAATGGGAGATTTTAAAACCTAATAAAAAGGCTAAGAGTTTTTCTGAACTATATTTATAGCACTGCCTATTTTATATAATATACAAAACTTAGTACAAAACTATTGTTTTGTATTTTATCATAACACAACAATTCACGATGCTGAAACGTTTTGACTATGCCGGAAAAGAATTACTTTTTCTCTTATCGCTCAACTTGTTCTCGTGGTTTTTTAAAGTAATCTGTGCAAAATTGTATGCCTCATAAAAGTAAAAATGATAAATAATAGTACACTTAGCTACTTTTATTTCTAATAATGCCATCTTTATATTAAACCTAGAAAAACTACATAGACTACATACATACATCACTGTTAGGCACAGGGATCCTTTCCAGTTACAGGAGATGAAACATAGTATAAAGCTTTACTATAGTTGCAGAAAAGACATGCACTCCGCTTGTACTCGAAATAACATAATATTTTTTAGTTTAGTATAATTTTAAATATTTTAAGAAAGAATAAAATATATTTGTTTTAAATTTACAAACACGTATATATTAAAAGAGATTCAAACTTCAAAATGTCCTTACAAATCTGGAAAGTAACTAAAGTTATTAAAATTGTAATAATAAGTGAGTCATTTAAATTAAATCTTATTGTATGGAGTTTCACGGTGATGCCACTGAAAATTTCTAGGTCCTTAAACTGTTTCAGAAAGATTTATTGTTTCTGAATATGTTAATATTTAAATGCTAGCCACGGGTACAATTTACTCATAAAGAAAATGAGAAGTTTCATTACCTACTACATTATATTTCTATCTCCGCTTTTTTTAGGATTTGTATTTGTATTTTTAATATTTGTGCTTCAACCTGCTCTATTTTCTTATTTTTCTAATCTTTCTGATATATTATTCATAAACTTTGTACCAAACACAAATAAAATCCGCACCTATAAAACGATATAAAGGAAAGTATATAAAATTTTAAGCATGCCTCTTCGTGCCTTCGGTGAAGGCGCTCAAAAATTTCTCATACTTTGAGCTATCAATGCATGTTTAGTTCAGTTATTTACGTCTTTGCACATCTTCCGTATAGTATTTCTATTTTTAACCCAATAAGCCTGACCTGTGCATCTGTGTGTCTGTGGCCAAATAGCAGCCAAACAAGTGGACGGTTTTGATTTAATCGAAAGCCTGAACAGTCAAGATAGTTACTAGCTATGTTTGGTCAAAATAAAAACAGGCGTCTTGAAGATATTGAGCTTTTATTGGTGCTGGTTAAAGATTTCTATGCAATATTGATAGTAAATATTTAAACCAGTGAAAATGAGTGTATTCATAGATTTATTTAGCACAATATAGAAACTAGTAACATAACTTCGAAAAGCAGAAAAAAAATTAACATTAAAACCTCCAATACAAAAACTTCTCTGAAAGGGATAAAAATAATATTTCTGGGTACTTCTTGAAGTCGTTGCGTCGGCGGACCGCTTAATAAAGGAAGAAATGTTAATGCAAGTTATGAAAGAAAATAAATAAATAACAATATTCAATCGCATTTTCAAAGGCCTCATTCATTAGATCAGAAAAATTCGTAAAATAGACACAATCGTCGATGTACGTACGACGGTTTCCGACACGACGTTTTCAATAAGTGCATAAAAAGATTATTTTTATCCTTTTAAGAGGATTTTTATCGGGGTTTTTAAATATTTAATTTAATTTTATATCCTTTTTATTTTTATCCTCATTAATCATAATGACGTTGTTTTAAGACATGTTATGTTAAAATCAGATAAATCTTTTTTAATTTATAAGGATTGGTTGAAACAGACTCATAAAAATCATTAACATTAAATGGTTAAATTATTATTATAATAATGGTAAAATTATCATAAAATAATGTTAGAAATAATGGCATTATAAAAATTGATCACAAGAGCATTAAAAACAAAAAAGCGCATTTCAGATAATAAAAAATACATCCAATTTCAAAGTATCTCTAAATCTAAAAAACGGAGCGAACAAAAGGAAAGGAGGTTGGTAAATGTGGTCAGAAGCCTGATTAGTTAGTTCCCTTAGGTTTAGAAATAAACAAAGAAAAACTTATCGCTTTAATTAAATAAAAGAATGTTAAAGTTTTCCCAACTGGATATATAGTTTTTAAAGATGCTACACCAGTGTTTCTGAACAATGTTAAATGCAAGCAACAATCAAAACTTAAATATCTGTATGTGTTCTGCAGGTATTATGAAATACCTTCAAAAATATTTTAATTTATAATAACACACATATTCTAATTAGGCTTTAATTTTTACTTAATATCAACTATAACGTCATAATAATATGTAAGTAAATATATTACGATGAAAATATTATAGTAACAAATAATAAAGCTTTATTACTTTTCCCTAAACGTAAAAAGTTCATTATTCAAACAAAGATGGCGGATCGGAATCTCTAGATTCACAGAAGCACTTAATTTCGTATTTACATGACAACCGAAAAAACCTTTTCTGAAGTGTTATTTTTATTCCACCGGGAAGAGATTTAATTTGCGACACGATTGCTGCTTCTCAGGGTTACTCAAATTTTGTTTGGAGATCAATTTTAATTTGAATATTATAAAAAAAGTAAATACAAAGCTTGCGACGGGACACTTTGGATCAACTGCTGTAATGGAAACATTAAAATTAATACAACCTCTTGTTTATTATAAAATATATGTTTCGTTGGTACTTTTTTATGTAGTTATAAATATAAATATTTTCTCGGTTATTATTGTTGTCATTTATTAAATAGCTTTTAAATTTCTAAAAGCTAAAATAGAGGTATTATAATTGTATTTCTTTTTTCTTATCGTGGATGAGGAACTATCAAACCAGCTTATCTTTATAATTATGTATATAAGTCCCAAGCGTATGCAGAACATAAATTGTACCCCCGGAAAAAAAAAACTGGAAAAATATCGGAAACAAAAAAGTCTGCTTTTGATATAATAAATATAAAAAATTATAAATTTATATGACGTATTTCTTATCAAATAACCCTTCAAGTGTTTTAAGATCAAAAGTGCCATATTTATCACCAAGCCCATAGTTGACTGTTTACTTGAAAACTTGTACTTACCAGGTCTGTATTTAATTTAATTAATTTTATATTCTATGAGTACCATCTTACCTTACCTAATATATTTATATTACCTATTATACACAGTGCTTTTATATACTACATTGGATGTGAGAGGATTTCTGTAAAAGTTACTGAGGTTATAAAAAAAATTATATATAATATGAATTAATAGAGGCAGTTGGTAACAACAAAAAATTCCACATAAAAGTGATAATAATAATACGTGAAAATATATCAATTTTTGAATTAATTATATATTAGAACTCTCTTACTGCAAAAAATCACCAATGACAAGCATTCTTTTCTTTAAAACACTTTATAGGCACTACTCACAAATACACTAAACTGTTTACTATTTTTAATCCCCGACTAAAAAGAGGGGTGTTTTAAGTTTGACCTGTCGAACTGTGTATCTGTCTGTGGCAAATTTGCGGCCAAACGCGTGGACGGATTTAAATGAGGTTTTTTTTAAACGAGTGCTATGCTTGTCGAGATGGTTCTTATCCATGTTTGATCGAAATAGAAATAGTCGTCTCTAAGATATTGACGTTTTGTTCGTGCGGGGGAGAGATTCTTATGCAATAATTCGCTATTCCCAGTGGCTTCGGCAGCGCTATATAGAAAAAAAAGCCTTGTTACGAACGCCAAAAGGTTTTTACACTTACTTACGCAGGTAAAGTACTTTATTAGGGATAGCTGTTGCCCGTGACTGCGTCCACGTAGACTTAATATAATATACATTTTAAATATTTATACGGCTTGTGATCGTAGTCATAAAGAATCACAGGCAACAGCTAGTGATAATGTAAATCCCTTTATCATAGTGTTATTATTGATTGTAAATCATTTTAACTTAAAATGTTTATATTTATTAATATTCGTGTATATGAAACCTATCTATCTACCTACCCATATGAAAAAGTATTTAATCATGTTACTAAATACATTTATAATTTATTACATTGTCGAATCTTTCACGCGGATCCTTATTTTATTAAATATAAAATATATATATTTATCGTATTTAAAATATAACCTTTGTGCATCAGAGGGATAATGTAGAATTCTAAAGGTAAAATATTTTATTAAATCGGTCCAGTAGTTTCGGAGCCTATTCAATTCAAACAAACAATCAAATCTTTCTTCTGTATAATATTAGTGATGATAATGATTATAAAATATAGTCAATGTTCATCAGGGATAATGTAAGAATCTAATGCTAAAAGATTTTTGTAAATCGGTCCTGTAGTTTCGGAGCCTATTCAATTGAAACAAACAAAAAATCTTTTCTATTTATAATATTAGGATAGATTAATAGAAATACCTCTGTGTCTGTACCGTTATGCTAAGCTTAAGTTAGCTATGTTATGTTAGCGTTAAGCTAACAAAGAAAATAAAGAAATTACGATATTGAATCGTATAGTCTAAGTCCTCAATGATTAACTTCGTAAAATAGACACCATCGATAACGTACGTACAACAGTTCCACGACGCAACGACTTCAATTAGTACATAATAATAATATATTTATTCTTTTTAAAGGTCTTTTTGTATCGGAAGTTTTTGAAATTTTTAATTTTATTTTTTTTAAGTATACTTTTTACTCTTTACTATCACTGTTACACTTTATTATACTTTTTCTTTTACACAACTTAGTCTCTCAATCACAATACTGCCTTCATTTATCTGAGAGACAATTTATATATACTCTCTCTTAATTAAATAAGTATCCAATATTACAATTATTTATTCAGTCAATTAAACTTCTACAAAAACATTACATGTTTTAGTCATAACATCAACTGATATCTTTATTTTTTTTATCAAAACATATCCTCCAATTATAGGAAAGCTAACATATATTAGTAAAGGATTATCCTTTTTTGCAAACGCCAACAAGTGTTTTTTAACAGATCAATAAGTTATCTAAAGTCAATTAGCTAAACTCCATTACTATGGATTTTGTTTAAATCGAATGAATGCAAGTTCTACGTGTGTCAGATTTTCATAAATGTACATGATTTTTCTTTCATAAATTAACAAGGTTTATTTTTACAATTTTACGTCTGCGTCTGAATACAATTTTACAACTTTATGATATTATTCCACTCAGGATGCCTATTTCTGCAAAATAGGGTTAGAGATCTCATCATTAAGGGAGGGATCTATGTGAATATAGTTTTGATATTTTCCACCTTCTTGTTAACTGTCCTAATCTTTATGATCTTCTCTACGATGTAGGTCCCATACCTCCGCTTGTCCCTTATATTATAATGTTTTAGTTCAGTGAAGTTGCTATAATTAATGTTTTATTATATATAATTACATAAATATAACATTATTTCTGTTGTTTTACCAACATTTTTTTTCTTAAAGAAATTTCAATTATTATCCGACCAACCTTTATATCCAATATATCCTTTCTATTATTTTTAATGACACTGGAAATTGTTAAAATATATACCTACCAATAACACTGATGAAAGCCGTATCTATCTTTAGATTTCAAATCGCGCTATGCTACAAATATATACTTGTTGTATAAAAACAGTTGTCTGTTGTTCTTTTACGCATTATGTGGATTAGATTTTAGTAATTCCAGAACACTGAGAACGCAGCCTTAGCTTATTTTTTTAAATAAATAATCCCATTACGAAGGGTAACGGCAAGTGCAAAAACACCATTAATACTAAAAACACCATTAATACTAAAACCCTGCCACAAAACATTATGATCTGTAACTGTCGTAAACAAATATGTACTTATAAAATCGAAGATTCAATAGTTTAAGTTTACTATGTAAAAATCTTTACAATCTATTTCTGATTTACCTAACTATGTTAGCAAAGTTTTAAATAAAAAAGTTAAACATGTTTCTGAGACATAATGGCGCCGTTATCATTTTATCATCCTTGTTACTTGGTAACATGATATAAATTGTACACAGAGGACCGTATAAATATGAATATGAAAAGTTTTATCCGAATTACGTTTAATGTATTTTGTGGGCTACCTTTATAAGCTGGAATGGTCTAAGATTAAATGAAATAATGTACCTTCGTAAACAATTATCCTAGCTATATAACTATATATAAAATAATAATATTAAATTAGCTTAAAATAAAGACATAGGTATCTTTATTGTTCACTAATCAGAAACTTGTAGGTATTTAAATTTTGATTAAAAATATTAATTTTTCTAATTTTTTTTTTATTTCATTGCCCTTGTGATTTAAACAAAAAATTAGCTCACCACACTTTCGTTTTCCTAATGTACGATGTTCAAGAGAATCAATGCAATGCACTTTGAAATGGTTCTTAGACTCCATGATCTTTCCCTACTTACTTGACACTCATCGTTTTATTTTTATATTATCTATGTAAATCATAGCCTAATCAAGTATGAGTAGTATAGTCTTTTTAATTTGAATTCAATATACATTATTATTATAATGACTGCAATTGGTATTTCAACAATTAATTGACTTACCGCACCAACGATTAACATATATATTAAGATAACATTGACTATAAATCTACTCAAGGCTTTGTAATCCACAAATCGAACAAGTCGAGCCCTAATAGATAAAACAGTAAACCTTCGTGTTCTGTATTTCAATCACATGTATATTTTAATCAAATCCTTTAAAAACGATTAAATGAAGTAGGATAAAACCTTTGAATCGCACGAAGATACATAAAATGTACAAGCGCTGTAAATATTTGTAACCAAAAATAAATGTTTGTATGCGTTTGATGTCCTAAGCAAATAAAGAGGGCTTTTGATTAAATATTGGTGAAGGGTTGATACTTTTGAATTTGGTATGTTTGACGATATTATTTTATTAAAAAAAATATATTAAAGAAGCCAAAAATTAAGGCTTAAGCGTTAAAAGAGTTGAAAATATAACGAAATAATTTAAAATTCATTGATATAATTTACAAGGTTCTTTAAATTAATACAATATTATGAACTTGGTAATATACTTGAAGTAAAAGATATAAGAAATAAGAAATTAAACTATATATATAAATTTAGTATTATTTTGTCTGTGTACAGAAATTATATGTTTGAAACTACTAACTTAGTAACATAGATTATATTATAAAGTTCCAAGTTACGCTGTCTAACAAGTAGTGTGTTGAATAAAGTAGCATCAAGTAGCAAAAGTTTATATTTAAGTTTGTCGGTGTTTGTGTTCATGTCAGTTATCTTTTACAAAAAAGAGGAGTGTGTTTAAAAACGATAAAATTTACGTTTACCAAATAAAATTTGAAATATTCGTACAAATAATTTGAACATTTACTTTGAAGATTTTCTTAACTAAAAAAAATCTTAGAGAAACCTTAGAGACTTAGTTAATTTTTAATAAATGTTAACAATGAAATACTTATAAATTCATATTATCATAAGTACTAATTCAAATTCAAATTCAAATTCAAAATATCTTTATTCAAGTAGGCATTTACACGCACTTTTGAATCGTCAATTACATTAAATTGGTCAGTATAGTCAGTCTGTGAGTAAGCTACCACCAGCTCGGAATGCCGTTCTGCTGAGAAGAGCTGGCCAGAAACTCAACAGTTGCTCTTTTTAAATAAAATTTAACAATATTTGACTTATAAATTAAATATATTATATTATAACATCAACCCTGCAAATGAGTCAATTTTATTTATTTTATTTTATTTATATCTTTTCCACTTAGAATCATAATCAGTGATCACTTGTGTACGTTAACATGGAAATGTCAGGACGGCCTATTACGATACTAGATTTATCGCAATAGACTGTTTCACAAACGTCAAACTTAAATGCAATTTTGGAACAACTAGAACCGTCGCAATCAATCGGAAAAGAAGCCCAATGATTTCAGGCAACGAAAATTAAATAATAATAACAGTAAATATATATATATATATATATATATATATATATATATATATATATATATATATATATATATATATATATATATATATATATATATATATTTACTGTATTTATATATATATATATATATATAAATCTTCGGCCTGCCACACAACCAGTCACCGCAAGCAGCACCCGTTCACGAGCATAACACAAGAGCCAGCCATCACCCCCTTCGCACATATTTGAGGGAGGGAGGCAACCCGACTCCCGATGCTGCCGCAAGTAGTAACTTCTAAGGAATCGGTGTGATGCAGAAGGTCGATAAAGCAAAATTAATTTACAACAAAAAACAAATTGCGGAGATTACTAGCTATTCGCAATACAATACAGATTTATGACCCAAGATTTATGATACAATGACCCAAGTTCCACACATTTCGATCAACCAAAAACTCTTGAATGTTATAGTAAGATTTATTTAATAATATACCTTTAATTTTAGATTTGAAACCAAGAAAAGGAAGATCTAAGATATCTTGTGGAACCTTATTATATATATATTTATTTTTATTTTTATTTTATTTTATTGGGACAACAAACAGCATCAATTTACAAAAATATAACAACAAAAACAAAATATTACGGACATACCAGTAAAGTATCCACTTAAGAAATAACACAATGGAAGTAAAAATTAAAGCTTCTAAAGCTACTCTTGTCGAAAAAAACAAAACAAAAATAAAAATACATGCGTAAAAATATATGCGTATACTCAAGCCCATGAAGGATTTCTTAACTTTTTGAAGTCTAAATTTAGGCGTTACTAGCCTATTTTTATTTCTTGTATTGATAGTATGTCTGTCGCTGTTTTTTTATAGTCATTTAAATTTTGGCGTATATATAGTAAGTTATTAAAAATGTATTGAGAAGCGACCGTAAGAATACCGATTTCTTTAAAAACTTCTCTTAGGGAGTCTCTAGCTTTTAAGTTACAAATAGCCCGTATAGCTCGTTTTTGTAAAATAAATATAGAATTAATTTCGGCAGCGCTGCCCTATAGTAAGATACCGTAAGACAATATACTGTGAAAATAACTAAAATAAACGAGTCGGGCCGTATTAACGTCTGTTAATTGTCTTACTTTTTTAATTGCAAAGACAGCTGAGCTAAGTTTGCTTGCGAGTGTCGAGAGATGGGAGTTCCACTGGAGCTTTTTATCTAAAGTTATACCTAAGAAAGTTGTCGAGTCAGTCAGTTCTAGCACTTCATTGTTAAGGAATAAACTACACGCTTGACTTTTTACATTAGGAAGTGTAAATTCCATGCATTTAGTTTTCTTAGTATTTAATACCAAATTATTAATTTCAAACCAATGAAGAACACGTGACAGAGCACAGTTAACTTTGTCAAAATTAGGTTTATTACGATCAACTTTAAAAATAAGTGAGGTATCATCAGCAAAAAGTACAATGTCACATAGTCCTTTTACGTAAAAGGGCAAATCATTAATATAGAGTAAAAATAAGAAAGGGCCTAGAATAGATCCTTGTGGAACACCCATTTTTAGGTGAGATCCAACCGATTTACAATTATTTACATCAACCGTCTGAACTCTTTGATTCAAGTAAGATGTGCGAGGGGGGTGATGGCTGGCTCTTGTGTTATGCTCGTGAACGGGTGCTGTTTGCGGTGACTGGTTGTGTGGCAGGCCGAAGATTTGTATATATATATGTATATATATCTATGTATATATATGTATATTTACTGTTATTATTATTTCATTTTCGTTGCCTGAAATCATTGGGCTTCTTTTCCGATTGATTGCGACGGTTCTAGTTGTTCCAAAATTGCATTTAAGTTTATAAAATAAATAAAATTGACTCATTTGCAGGGTTGATGTTATAATTTATAAGTCAAACATTGTTAAATTTTATTTAAAAAGAGCAACTGTTGAGTTTCTGGCCAGCTCTTCTCAGCAGAACAGCATTCCGAGCTGGTGGTAGCTTACTCACAGACTGACTATACTGACCAATTTAATGTAATTGACGATTCAAAAGTGCGTGTAAATGCCTACTTGAATAAAGATATTTTGAATTTGAATTTGAATTTGAGGCAATAAGATCAAGCGCAGCACTACGCACACCATAGTGGTTAAGTTTGCAAAGTAATGTTTGATGGTCCACGTAATCAAAGGCTTTAGATAAATCACAAAACACTCCGATTGCATTCTGTGACTTTTCCCATGCGTCGTAAATGTGCTTAAGAAGCGTGGCACCCGCATCAGTTGTTGATTTGCCTTTGGTGAAACCATATTGTTCACTATGCATGATTTCATTGCTATAAACAAATTCCGACATTTGGTTTAGTATTATTTTTTCGAAAATTTTACTTAAAGTGGGTAAAATAGAGATAGGTCTATAATTTCCGGGTATTAGTCTATCGCCACTTTTGAACAAAGGAACTACTTTACTATTTTTCATTAAGTCTGGGAAAGTACCGGTTTCAATACATTTGTTAAAAATTAAAGATAATTGTGGAGCAATATCATTTATAATACTTATTAGTAATTTTACTGACATACCCCAAAGATCACCGGTTTTTTTCATATTTAGATTTCTAAAAGTTTTAACAATTTCATATGATGTAACAGGTTTAAAAACAAAACATTTATTACTGACTCTTACGTTATTCGTCAATTCGACGATTGCATCACATGGTGAAGAATTTAAATTACCCGTGACTGTTAAAGGAATTTCGTTAAAAAAGTCTCAAAAATAGCCGCCACAGTTGAATTTGAATTTATTTCAATATTATCAATTTTTAACTTAATAGGTCTTAATAGGTTAATTTATTAAATATCTGTGGAAGCATCCCAAACATGGCAAAGCTAATGAATTCATTGAACTTGAAATGGTATGTTATCGCCAATTAATAAATATATTGAGGGTATTTTAAATATTCTCGACACTTAGTGAGTGAAGTTTGTCTGCTATTGTCAAAGATGGCAGCACCGGTATTGTGAAATGTGCCTCGTACTTGTTTATAAGTTGCTCGTTCATTAGACGAAGGTGATCCTATCGTTTTCAGTGTTTGCGTCAAGAAGATGATATATATAATTTAGTTCAAGTGATTGAAGTGATATAGTTTGTCTTAATGTATTACATATAGATAGTCTTTTAGTAGGCAAATTAATTATTTGCACCGTGTTCCCAAAATATAATTATATGTAAGTTTTACTGAATAATATATTGAAAATACTATTATACACAAATAAACTTGAATTAAAATTCCCAATTGATGGTAAATCAATTGTGAAATACAAAATATTTCCATTAAGGAACACAATCGATTTGTTAGTAAATATTGGAAAGCAAGATTGGCATTTTGGTATTTTAGTATTTTAATAAAATACTTAAATTCTATTACATAATATTTGTGCGTATAGGTTTTAAAATATAGCAAGTCGATTTTTTTAAATTTTGTTACTTCATGACGAAATATTTCGGAACTGCAATCAGATTTTTTCCAGATTTCCCAAAAAGTGTGAAATGTTTACCAAAAGTTTATTCTTAGTTTTTAAACAACATAATTACTTAAATTAACTACTCAACGACATATTCGACTATAACTGCGAACTTCTGAGTTAAATTAAGTATTAATAGAACTTTTGTTAATCGAGAGCAGTTGCCAATTTGTATAGCCTACATACTATTACTATTCATAAGAGACAGGGGCTTAGACTAAATAGTGAACTGATGGACATCAGTATTCACTTGCGGTCAAGCGGATATCGCATTTTCAAGGGTAATAAGTTTACGGGAGAAATTCTAATTAATGTCGATTTTGTAGCACAGGTGTTTGCAATTGCAGAATACAACTAATTGAGAACAACTTATGATTCAGACTGGTCGAAAATTAATTTATAAATATTTTTTTATAAAATTTCATAAGAAAAAATATATATCTAAAATTTCATATATAAACATCAAAATTGAATTTCATAAATATCAAGTCAATTAAATAATATACTAGTCAATTTAAATTAAAAAACAAATAAAAATAACAACTAAAAAAACTGACTTCGTCTTACATGATTGACTGAAATTATTTAAGATAATTTGTGATTTTCAAGTCATTATCTATAACAATTGCATCCATATTTGCTAGTGTTTGTAGATACATTAAATGAATGCAGTAGTGAGATTTAGATTGTTACATTTTACAATTATTATTGGTTTTTATTTAAATAGAATGGAACCGCGTGCAATGTGCTTGTAGTTAAATTTTACGTAAACCTTAAATTTTAAATAAATTTGACACTAACCATGTAACGTGTTTAAGCGCAGAGGTCTGGAACCAATATGGGCTTTCTAGCGGTCGTTGATCCTTTACCTGAACTATTATGTAGTTATTCTTATTAACTAGTTCAGCACAACATATTAAAAACTATACTCTGATTTGCATTTCGGCATACTTGTAGAGCTCGACAAATTGAAATTATTGAAGACTTATAAAATATTTGTAAGATCCTTTTAGTTGTCTCTGCAAATATAGTCTTCTTCTCACCCATTTTCCACTATAAGGAGTCGACACTGAGCTCGTACGTCTCTTCCACTCACCTTTGTCATTCGTCATCTTAGTTCTTACTCCTTTTCTTAACATAACACCTTTCACACAATTCATTCATACTTTGACTACTTTTGCTATTTACTATTTTTTGTACTTTCACATTCCCAGTATGCACAGCACGTCTAGGTCAATGAACACTACATACATATTTTGATGTACAGGACTGTATTTCTCTCTTCTCTCTTCTCTCTTCTCCCTTTCTCGATGTAAATTGTACATTACTCTTTTGTTTAACGATGGCAAACTATTATACCATTCACTCATGAACGCATCTTCTTGCAATAACTTTTTAAGGAATTAGTTAACTACTTATCCACGGATATTTTATCTGGAACATATGCTCTTCCATTATTCATATTTTGCTCGTCTTTTTTATCTTTATCTACACTTACTTCTTTTACTAAGCCTATATTGGTTGTAAATTTTTCAACCTTCCATTAAAAACATGGAGAATGTTACTCACTATTTTTATAAATATTATTTTAATGGCCCCTAATTTTCTTACCTTTTGTCTTGACCTCTATTTTGATTTTCAAAACTCCACACTCCATGTAAGGTCTCATATCCATCATCGTTCTGCCGACATGCCTAAAAAATCGCCGCCTATTAATAGTTCTTCGCCATCCAGAAATCAATCATCACTGAATCTTTATCCCGTTGGAACTTCTGTAAGCTAATTTATTAATATGTTATATATAACCATGTGGGCTGGGATAATTGTCTACGAAGGTGCGTTATTTCATTAAATACCAACCATACCAGCTTATAAAGGTAGTCCACAAAATAAATTAAACGTAATTCGGATAAAAGTTTTCGTATTCATATTTATACGGTCCTCTGTGTACAATTTATATCATGTTTCCAAGTAAAAAGGATGATAAAATGATAACGGGGCCATTATATCTCCGAAACATGTTAAACTTTTTTAATTTAAAACTTTGCTAACATACTAGGGTAAATTAGAAATAGATTGTAAAGACTTTTATGTAGTTATCATAAAGTATTGAACCTTCGATAAAACATAAGCATCCCTTTAAGAGAGTTATAGTCATATTGACTATACAATACATATATTGTTACTGGGGTTTTTAAATCTAAGTAGCTGTGTTTTGCACCTTTCGTTACCCTTCTTTATAGGATTATTTATTTAAAAAAAAAAAGGCAAAGGCTGCGTTCTCAGTGTTTTTGAATTACTAAAATATAATAACTTATAATGCGTAAAAAAACAACAGTCAACTGTTGTTATATAATAAGTATAAATAAAAAGTATAGGGCGATTTGATATGGGTTTCATCAGTGCCGTTGGTAGGTATTTAACCAATTTCCTGTGTAATTAAAAAAGTAGAAGGGATATTGGTCTGTTGGATAGTGATTTAAATTTCTTCAAGCATCATCAAATAGAAAAACAATATTGTAGTAAAACAAAAAAAACTAAACTAAGCTAAAATATTTTAATAAAAGGACAAGTGGATGCATGGGACGGGCATTGTATAGATGATCATAAAAATTAGGACACTTAAAAAGAAGGTGAAAAATATCAAGACTATATTCACATAGAGTCCTCCCTTAATGAAGAGATGTCTAACCCTATTTTGCAGAAATAGGCATCCGGAGTGGAAGAACAGAGTGGAAGAACAGAGTGGAAGAATATTATTTGAAAGTATCTGTCATATTGTTTCAGAAGTTTAGTTGCAGCCAACGTTGTTTCATTGTTATATTTATCAGTATAATAATTTGTTATCAATTTATTACATTTGTTTCTTACTTTAGATAATTAGTGCATTATTCTAAAATTATTGAAATATTAGTGTTCTTTCGATTAATATCAATTTTACCCACATTTCGTTTGACGCTGTGTGTGCATAAAATCATTGTTTGCTTATAATGCATATTTTGATTATAAAATTAAAAGTCGTGACCAATGGAATCCAATATCTTATTAGCCTTCGGTGAGTGTTTTAGTTATTTGTAATGTTATTAACACATTTAAAAGCGTTGTTTCTTAAATTCATTAGAGTGTTTAATTGCAGGACTAATTTATTAATATGGAATAATGGTATGTACCCTAGAATATACGGCTTTTTTTTTGTTTAGTTCGCGGGTAGACGTGAATTTTCGGAGCGTCGTCCTGTTTGTGCTGTATCCTGCTTCTTGACTAGCTGAGTATAAGATGCTCGTCATTGTTGAAATCCCGACAGTAAGGTGATGTACAAAATTAATTTATATCATTAATCAACACTTCCATTTAACAAGTTTTATAAGGAAGAATTAGTGTGTGACTGTGATTCTCCAGTACTGGCAAGGAGGAGGATCATGCATAACATGTTTTCGCTTATAAATTATCAGTGGCGCCTAGGATTTCCTTTATAGTACTATTTATAGTATTATCTCAAGTAAACCACAGCTGAGTCTATCTAGCACAGTTTCATATAATTTCCTTATTTTGTTTAGCTTAATTAATTATAAGAGTCAATGTTTTTAATTTATTATTCCAATATCCGATTCTTTTTACTTCCGATATTCGGAGCTTCCAGAAAATTGTTTTCTGTGGGTACAATTTAAAGGTTACAGATTTTTCTGGCAGTGGAATAATGATTGCAGAGGTTTGGGACTATATACATAATTATAAAGATAAACTGGTTTGATAGTTTCTCATCAATGATAAGAAAAAAGGAAAGACAATTATAAGACCATTATTTTTACTTTTAAAGAGTTAAAAACTATTTAATACTTGCCAACAATAATAACAAAAGGAATATAATTATATTTATTATAACATAAAAAATATAAGGAAACTCATATTTTTATAATAAACACGAGATTGTATTAATTTTAATGGAAACATTACATCTGTTGATTCAAAGTGACTTGTCGCGAGCTTTGGATTTACTTTTTTATAATATGCAAATTAAATTTGATCTCAAAACGAAATTCGAGTAACCCTGAAAGGCAGCAATGGTGTCGCAAATTAAATATCTTCCCGGTGGAATAAAAATAACACTTCAGAAAAGGTTTTTTCGGTTGTCATGTAAATACGAAATTAAGTGCTTCTGTGAATCTAGAGATCCCGATCCCGCCATCTTTGTTTTAATAAGAACTTTTTACGTTTAGGGAATGGTAATAAAGCTTTATTATTTGTTACTATAATATTTTCAACGTAATATAATCACTTATTACCTATATATTATTATGACGTCATAGTCGATATTAGGTAAAGATGAAGGCTTTATTAGAATATGTGTGTCAGCTCGTGTCAGTGTGTATGATAATGTTTAAAGTATTTTTATAATACCTGCGGAATACATAGGGATGTTTAAGTTTTGATTGTTGTTTGCAATTAACATTGTTAAGATACACGGGTGTAGCATCTTTAAAAACTATATCTCGCGTTAGCAAGATTTAAAAGTAATTTTATATAATATAAGCAATAAGTTTTCCTTTGTTTATTTATAAACCTAAGAAACCTAACTAATCAGGCTTCTGACCACATTTACCAACCTCCTAGCGTTTCGTTCGCTCCGTTTTTTGAGATTTAGAGATACTTTGAGATGCGATATATTTTTTACTGTCTGAAATGCGCTTTTTTGTTTTTAAAGCTCTTGTGATACATTTTTATAATACCATTTTTTCTAACATTATTTTATGAGTTAATTCTCTTTAAGGAAATTTCTGAATGATGAAAAAAAATACCTGATTTTAATATTGATGATTCTAAGATAAGAATATAATGATTCTAATATTAGAATAAGAAGGCAACTAAACATGCATTAATAGCTCAAAGTACAAGAAAGTTTATTGAGCGAATTCAACGAAGACGCGTAGAAACATGCTTCAAATATGAATACTATCCATTATATCGTTTTATAGGTGCAGATTTTATTTGAGTTTAGTATAAAGTTTATGAATAATCAGAAAGTATTGTATATGATATTTTGATGAAATGTGGTGATGAAATTCGATGAAATAAGAGTCATTTTGTATTGTTTAAGTATTTACTATCAATATAGCAGAAGAACTCACACCAATAAAACCTCAATATTTCGGACACGACTGCTTCTATTTAGACCAAACATAGCTAAGAACCTCGAATTCCTTTTATTTATTTGAAATACGAATATTTTTTTTCAAATGAAGATAATATAATTTTGATGCAAAAACAACCAAAGCTAAAATTTTTTTCCTACTAGATTGCTAAATATTTTGCATTTTTTATTTAGGTGAAATTGTATGTAGTATTTTAATATTATAAGACTAAGTTACCTTTGGAAATAAAATTATAGTATTTAAATATTAAACCAACGACTTACAAAGTTGAAATATTATTTTGTATATAATAATAATTTTGTGTACATTAGCAGTGTCGGAACAAACTTGTTGAAAAAACAAAAGCTTTTTGATAAATCTATAATTTTAGAGCATCAACTTACGTGAAAGTACATGAGAGAATAATTGACCTCACCTTATGAAATCTGTGAATACTATGTGGAGGTTCGGAGAGTCTTCCTTTGGTAACTTTTAACCTGATTTTCTTAAGTGGGTATGTATGTCAGCTTTTACCAAAATAATGCAATTTATATATGAACTACCCAAGAGTATTTTTTAAAATATTACAATATTAACTCAACTTTTATAATAGTAGCTCAAAAATATAAATCGAATAATTAGAATAAAACTCAATGAAACACTTATTAATCACTATACAATAGAATGTAATTCAAATACTTCATTATAGAAAGTACAAATATTTATAAATTTGAGCCCTATACAAAATTCAAGCCATTATTTAAATCGGTATATTTGTATTGAATCTTATCATTCTACTAATCTTCCGTGTCCCATGGAGTGGAAAAATGAATTATTCCTGCAATTTGTTCAATATCCTTGGGACGAGTGCCTATGTAGTCTATTTTCACCGATGCACCGATATTAACTTAAGGGTGACTATAGATATCTATTTGTGGATAAAATTAATTGCCTATGGACTTTTACATTGTTTTATTTTTATATAATTATATAACAAATGTTTTCGTGTATTGCTATTATGTTTGAAAATTTGTTTTTATATTATCTTTACGTTTTGAATATTATTACTATGTGCTGAAAAATATTTTACAATAATATTAAAATTTATATCGAAAACGTGACGCTAGAAACTGTAAAATAAATAATCTGATCATTCAAACTAATGACTAATTATATACAAGATTTTAGAACATCCAATTCTATTACATACAGGCCAGAAACTTTATTACCTATAAGGCTGGGCTTACTTCGCATACGAGCTGTCATGTTATATTTATTTTATAATTATATAATTAATTGGAAGTTTTATTGGAAATACTCATCACTATAGAGAAGGTCAAAAGACCGAAGAATATTAAGCTGTCCCATTTTTTAGCCTCCGACTAAAAAGAGGGGTGTTATAAGTTTGACCTGTCGATCTGTGTATCTGTCTGTTGCAAATTTGCGGCCAAACGCGTGGACGGATTTGAATGCGGTTTTTTGAGTCGGAAGCTGTGTTTGTGGAGATGGTTCTTAGCTATGATTGGTCAAAATAAAAACAGTCGTCTCAAAGATATTGACGTTTTATTGGTGCGGGTGAAAGGTTCTTATGTAATAATTAGCTGTTCCCAGCGGCTTTGCCCGCGCTAAGTAGGAAAAAAAACCTTGTTATGTAAGGCACAAGGTTTTTACACTTATTTACTCAGGTAGAGGACTTTATTAGCGATAGCTGTGTCCACGTAGACTGTAAAAATATATTTATATGACTTATGATCGTAGTCATAAAGAATCATGGGCAACAGCTAGTAAATACATAAATAAATAAATAAATAAATAAATCCCTTCAATATAGTGTTATTAGTGATGGTAAATCCTTTTAACTCTAAATGTTCATTTTTATTAATATTCGTATATACCTATATGAAAAAGTCTTAAATCATGTTATTTAATACATTTATAATTTATTACATTGTCGAAATTTTCACACGGATCCTTATTTTTTCTCGTATTAAATATAATCTATGTTCATCAGAAGGATAATGCTGATTCTAAAGTTAAAAGATCTTTTAAAAAACGATCTTGCAGTTTTGGAGCCTATTCAATAGGGAACATGCAAAAAAATTTAAATGGTCTCAAATATTTTTTTTTCGATTACTTTTTATCATCTTATTATAATAAAATCATTTTTTTTTAATTTACTAATCATTTAAGGCCATAAAATAATTTATGAAAAGTGTAAATTTAGGGAGCGAAATTCAAACTTCCAAAACATTAAAACTTTCTTTAATAAAGATTTATTTAATAAAGATTTAATAAAGATTTCTAAAGGGCTAAAGCCCATCAATGATATAATAGTTGACTACAGTTGACCCAAAGCTCAATTACATTGTTTCACGTGCTTCTATTTACTTAGTCAATAGGAGGCATTTTGATTACGTCCAAGTCTATGTCACTGAATCTTAATGCATTCATGAATAGACGAGATAGTTGAAAGAAATACCGATCGTTAGTATCTTCTTACAAAATAAATTGTTATTTTAACTTATTATTTTTAATACTGACAAGAGTACTTTTAAAAAAAGGAAGTCGATTTGACAAAATCTAACAAATAATTAGAGGATCTGGGATTTTTTACCTACATTCAAGTAGTATAATTATTATGTATATTTTTTACATAGCAGAAAAATAATTTACTGATTACAAACTCTTACTACCTTACTGTTATTATTACAAATAATTCGAGTTGCGACGCCTATTGAATTCATTTTATTCGCTTGATTGTAAATTGAAAACGGAATCTGCATTGCAAATTGGAATATCTCCTTCGATTCGAAGATAACGTGGTTATATTTTTGGTTATGGAAAATCCATCGATTTTTAATTTTGTTTATTAAACTCGTGAACAGTTTGTCAATGTCTTCAATTCCGCATGAACTCGTCCATTTTATTGCATTTGCCGTTTTAATTTTCAGATTAATTTTAATTATTGCTATAACTTTTAAAATATTTCCAAAAGTTTTGATATCCATGATAAAACAAAACGATTAAAATGTTGTTTATAATAAACATTAGCTCTTATCCGCGATTTTATTAGTACAGATTATAAAATTCCTTCTAGGTCCCTGTATCCCTACAGGTCTAGAAAAATAGTTCAGAACTAATAAAAGTAAAAGGGTAAATTGAAGTTGCCCTTCATTTTAAGACAATTTTAATACTTTGCTATTTTCTTAATAAATCCTTTTTATAACACCAAAAAGTTTTAAATTCGACATTTAACAATTATTACTAGTTTTATGAAGCAGAAATTAGTTATTTAGTATGCAGCACCGGACAAAGCAATTACAGAGCACTGAGAACTCTTCATATTTTTATTCTATGACTAGGTTGGTAGCACTGTTCTAATAAGAAACTTCTAATAGTTTCGGTCAGAGAATATAGGTTAATATGAGGTTTTTATAATAATAAAACTATTACTAAGAAAATATATCCTATTCAGTTTAATTTATACTGTCGTAAATTAAGGCGAGGATTTACAAATAGAAATAATTTAAAATATTATTCACCATAGCTTTCACTAAGATAATAAACTTCTAAGAATAAATTATTGAAGATAAAAGCAACAAAGTGCCCAAATAAACCAATCATTGGCGGTTCTTAGAATAATAGATAATCAGGCAATTCAAAGCAAAAATTAGCATTTATTTAAATGCTATTATCCGACATCTGTGTAAACTGAGTTATGGAGTTTTCAAAAACTTATCTGTATAATAATTAAGTTTGGATTTATATTTATTAATACTTACGAACTTCAGTTATGTTTTAATATTTATTTTTACCGAATTGTAGCTAAACTAATAATAAAACTTTGTTTGTTAAAACGTAACTTATTATTAATTAAATTGGCTGATGTTTTATGCACGCATTAAGTTTTTAATTCTATAGCTCTTGAGAATTCATCCATTGGATATTAAATGTTTCGAATCCTATTAAATACCTCGAATTTATAATTATAGTTTGGTGAACATATCTGCCATGTTGGTTGGTCTAGACTCTGCATATCATTATAAACTGAAACGGATACTTATTTGGTATAATAAATTAAAAGACATTTTTAAAAAATGTATAAAATATATTTCTGTAGTATTTTTTTACATTCTCAACTCTATATTTCAATTATAGGATTGGTAACTAAATAAAAGCATTAGATCTTAGCAGCTGTCAAATAGGAACTGTTGAACTGTTAAATTGACGATTATCAATTATCATTCGTAATTATTGCTCAGATATGCATATCAACAAAGCCTGAATTAGAACTATTTGCATAAACCCCAATCTAATTATTTAGATAGATTACATTTTGAAATAATACGGATATAATAACGAGAAATTTACATTTAATGAATACTTTCAAAATTGTAATTCGATTTTAAACCATGTATTTTTAAATGATACTGCATGAAATTGGGTATCTTTAAATTATTCACAAATTAACTATATTATTTGCGAATAAATGATTTTAAATACATTTTAAGTTTTAAGTGTATAATAATAAGTGCATTTAATTTAACGATTACTTTACATTTTCTCATGGATTTTTGGAACTAAATATTTTAATTTTAATACCGTTGTAGGTATAATATACCCCCTAATGACCCTAAGAGGGTCACCTCTTAGGAGTGGACATTAATACAGGGCCTACAAGACATGTAAATGTTACATCCGTACGTCATTACAGACTTGCAGCGCAAGTCAATCAGTCTGTTTATCGTTTTGTATATTTATAAAGGGAATATTTATTTAGATAATTAGTTGATCTAAAAGAAAAACAATCTATTGGCTCAGCAATTAATTTCTTTGGACCATTTAATTTCCTTTAAAAATTATTATATAAAAACTTAGTTCTTCGTATTGAATTTAAAAAGTTGTTTGTAAGTACATTAAACATTTTCTGAGACACGTTATTATTTATACTTAAAATTTAATAAGCTTGTAACTTCATAATTCTTTAACACACGAGATAAAAAAGGCGTATAATGCCTATAGTAAAAATAGATGTTTAAAATAGTTTTTTTTACCCAATTCAATCAACATTGATGTGATCATTACAATGTGTATCTACAGAACGAGGTGATACCTTAACGATTATAAGATTGGTGAATCAGATTTTTGTTAAAAATGTGTATTTTCATAATTACAACATACTTCAACATTTCAATTACCATTGAATAAACAATACTTATTTACCTAAAAAACCGCACCCACTCACTTGAAAGAATAATTAATAACTCACATGTCACATTATATAAGCTTCCGATTTGTACTTCACTTTATTGATTAAACATCAACATTGTTCCCAAAATTAATTGTCTTGTTTTCTTTGTACGCCGCCATTTGCAATTCAAACGAAGACGGCGTCTTGTCCAAACTTGTCTCCGAGAATTCATGAGACCTCATCCCTCTGATCAGTTCCCTTTGATTTTGTAGTTGATATAACTCATCAAAGTCGGATTGCGGTTTTGAATCTACTCTGTGGAACTAAATTAGCCTTGTTTTTGTTGTTTCTATAGCTGTTTTATTATTATAATGAGATGTATTTTGAATACTAGTATTATTCATGATCTTAAAGGATTTGTAAAGTTAGTTTTGTTTTTTAGGTTTATTCTATTCATTATATTAAGGTTATTTTTTTGGCTTTTC
The DNA here is from genome assembly GCA_959347355.1 of Napeogenes inachia. NCBI lineage: Eukaryota > Metazoa > Arthropoda > Insecta > Lepidoptera > Nymphalidae > Napeogenes > Napeogenes inachia. The sequence goes on along the minus strand of OY365793.1, from coordinate 15,379,196 downwards.
CTGAATTTATTGGTTGTTTATTGGTATTACATCGATCCTTCATAAGAAATAATTAGAGCCCGAGAGGCATTGTTAAAATTTTAGGTCATGTTTCGGGCATTAAAGTTTTAAAAAATATATATTTTATGCTTATTGTAACTTTAAAAAGTTAAAACTGTTCATAAACCTTCAAATAATAATATTTGTATGGTTTCGGTTTTACTTTATGAAAACAATAACTTATTACACAAATCTCATCGTTTGGGTAATTAAGACAGCGAGAGAGAAATTATAATTTCCGTTTTACTAATTTTCATCCTTTATCATCTATAATCTCTCTAGATATTTTAGAATTCGATTGAATCAGGCATTCTTACAGTAAATATCAATTAATAATACTTTTGATAAATTTGATAAGCGTGTTAAATGTCGCAAATAGTCTAGACGGGTTCTTGTAAAGATAAATTATTTATCGAAATATTTGCTGGTTAATAAAAGACTATGAATGTTATTTAACACCACAAAACAATAAAACTATTTATTTTATTATTCAGCGACGCTCATTCTGAACCAAATAGAATTTGTTTATTCTTGTACCTTATCCAGTAGAACAAATGTAGGGCAGTTGGCTTTTTGACATCAAGTATATTTTATTGTGACGGCCTTGGACCGCAGTTATTGTTTTATTTCATAAATATATTTTTGATAAAAATGAGAGTTTACACATTATATATACGACATAATAAAATGTATAGGTATTATATATCTTTCAAGGTAGTTTCAAAATCAATCAGCTGATTTAGTTAATCTGATAATTTACTACTATTTTTGTATTCATTATATATAAATTTAACTTTACAATAAAGAGGTTGTTACCACATGATTTACCAATTGTATATATTACTTCCATTTGCATCAGTTCCAGATAAACCGACTACATTATTTGTTATACGTTATCTTTAAAATTTTTAGATCCTGGATTCGATTGAGGAAATTAGAAAAGGATGGTAATTTTTATCTGTATTTAGCTAGTATAGGAACTGCGAAGGGAAGTAATTTCTAAAAAAATACTTTTTTAGTTTTTTCAACCCATATTCGGAGCATGGAGGTGGTCATACCTCCGTATCCGTACTTAAATCAATTCTAAATTATTACAATTCATATTTTATCATTATGATCATTTATTGTGTGCACTAAAATCCCCCAACAAGCATGAAAAAGTACCATCCGCATAATGTTATCATTCGGTTATTGGTATCAAAACGGGCTGGGCTGAAAGTGATCACAATAAGCGGCGTCTACTGTATATGTATATCTCCGTAATATCTTAAAATAATATCTAGTATTTAGTTTTTTTTTTTTAGTTAATGTCTATTTATATGTTTATTGTATTTTTTTATTATAGCTATTAATATGTATATAGTATTTTAGTATTTAATTTAAATGATACTTGTCGCGCTATTCATACTATTCATAGTATTCATAGTAGAGTATCACTGAAAATCAGTGCTGGGTTTATAAAACCCAACTCAAAGCTGAGTGGTACACCTTTTTGGGGATACAATGTCATAGTCAGCATTTATTTTTATTTTTTTTTATTTAATTAACTTTAATCTTAGGTAGAATATTATTATTATTTTTTTTGTCTTAAATTATGTATTTTTTTTTATTTTAATGTGTTTTTTTTATTATAGTTGCTGATTATTTTTATATTTATCTAAGTGTTGCCCATTTTTTTTTTATATTTTATGTTTTTTTTTTGTAATTCTGTGTGTAAAGATGGCTATGATTTGTTGGCCCCAAATAAATGTGTTTTCTTTCTTTCTTTCTTTCTTTATCCTTTTATTAAATCATTTCAATGGTTTATCATTTTTAGAAATTTGAAATTTATGAAAATTGAAGAAAGTATCTTTTTTATATAAAAATATTAAAAAGTTAAACTTATAAATTGAGGAGGGAAAGCTTTCTTTTATATGAAGATTCGAGACATTATGGGTTGGTGGATTTCCCCGCAGTCTGGTAAGCCTGACCGACCTTTGACCACGATCTGTTTTGCAGGTTCTTATTCCAATTCAAATTAAAAATATCTATGTTCAAGTAGGCATTTATACGCACTTTTGAATCGTACATGATAACATTAAATTGGTCAGTATAGTCAGTCTTTTAGTACGTCAGATGGCAAATTAGCTAATAACCCCAAACTTTCGCCAAATTTACAGAAAAGCAAATGGACAGGTTACAAAATAATGGTAATGGTTGAAAAATTCTCAATGTAATATCAGCATACGCTCCCTAGCGGGTTGCAGCAAAGTTAGAGAAAGATGTATTCTGGACAACTTTGAATGGCCACCTGCAACAAATACCCTCAAAAGAGACCATAATACTAAGTGGGAATCTGAATGGTCACATAGGGTCAGTGAACCAAGCTTTTAAAAGAGTGCACGGTGGTAACAGATTTGGCACTCTAAACGATGAGGGGAAAGTTAATCTTTCAACAGCCGCAGCATTTGATCTAGCCATAGTTAACACTTTCTTTGCCAAAAAGCCAGAGCACATAAACACATACAAAAGCAGCCAAACAAGGTCGCAAGTAGACTTTATCCTAGTCAATAGAACTAACATTGGCTGGGTCACTATATGCAAGGTAATCCCCGAAGAATGCGCGATACTCCAACATAGTATTGTTGTAATGGATATACTTTTCAGGAAAACAACTACGACGAAAACATTTCAGACTCCTGAGCTCACCAAGTGGTGGAATCTAAAGGGAGACAAGATTCCAGAGTTCTGTAATCAGCTAAGTAACCTAGAGATTGACAATAAACTAGACGTCGACTCTACATGGGATCATCTTAGCAAGTCCATCATAAGAGCTGCAAATGTTACTCTTGGTCAAATGAAGGATTCTAAGATTACAAAAAGGGAAACCAGGTGGTGGATAGAAAAATTGCAAAATGCAATTTATAGGAAGAAAGATGCCTTTAAGACCCGGCAGTCCACCCAAACTTCTGAAAATCACTAAGAAAACAAGAGAGTGAAGAACTAAACAAAGAAAATAATACCAAAAGAGCGCTCAGACTCCCAGAAGGCCATACACAAACAATTAGAAACCAAGCGCAGCACTACATATACACTAAGGTATTAAGATTGAGTAGTTTGCATTTGATGGTCCACGCAATCAAAGGCTTTAGATAAATTACAAAAGACCCCGTTTGCATTCTGTAACTTCTCCCATGCTTCGTATATGTTCTTAAGAAGTTTAGCACCCGCGTCAGTTATTGAATTGCCTTTGATGAAACGACATTATTCACTATGCATGATTTTATTGGTATGAACAAATTTTGTCATTTGGCTTACAATATTTTTTTCGAAGATTTTACTTAAGGTAGGTAAAATAGAGATAGGTCTATAATCTCAAATTATATCGATTCTAGTCTATCGCCACTTTTGAACAAAGATACTTATCTTTGTTCAAAAGTTAATATATCTTTTCCTAGAAGTCAATGTTGGTATCAAGTTAATAATTGGAGTTGTGTATTCACCTCCTAATATTTCTTACTTCTCGTCTCTCGAGTCTGTTTTCGAAGACTTGATTTCTTATGGTATGCATCTCATAGTCATGGGAGACTTTAATACTTGCTTGTTAAAACAAGACTCTAGAGCAAATCAATTACGTTGTCTTGCTCACTCTTTTAATATAGAAATATTAGCTCTAAACCCTACACACCACACTAGTACTTCTTCAACTTTGCTGGACCTAATTATGTGTTTAGAGACTTCTCACATAATTAAGTACGGTCAGTTACCAGCGCCTGCTTTTTCACACCATGACCTCTTATATATTTCTTATAAGGTAAAAATGCCCAAAATACAACCCAAACTTCTAAAGCTTCGAAACTTTAAAAATATTAATAAAAGTGATTTGGTGGCGGACTCTTTTGCTATTGATTGGGACGCTATACAGGATCTTACATTCATCGACGAAATGGTCTTATTTTAAAATACCCACATCCTAGCCTTTTTTGACCTACAGCCCCACTTCATACGGTAAAAGTTAAATGCCGGTCAGCGCCGTGGTTTAAGGAAACTGTTAAAAAAGCTATGGCGACGAGAGACCAAGCTTTCCGCAAATTCAAAAAGATCGTTCTCAATCAAACTGGTGTCGATATAAGGCTGCAAGAAATCAATGTAATCAAATGTGTCGTAAAATTAAACGCCGCTATATCTATGAAAATACTTGTACCTCTCCTTCAGCCACTTTAAAATTTCTCAAAACTTTAGGCGTGAACAAACCTACTATTTCAGATAAGTCTAAGTTTCTCGAATTGAACACTCCTAACCTCCATTTCACTACTACGAAAACTATTAACTCGCAAATTAAGGACTATACCCTTTCCAATATTCACCGTTTGCCAAAACCTGTTACTCCATTATTTAAATTTTCACCTGTTAACGAGACCGAAGTTAAAAAGCATCTATTAGTCATAACATCAAAGGCCACTGGTTTCGACGAGATTAATCGTGTCATTGTCCTGTATCTCATTGACTGTCTCATAAATCCCCTTACCTATTTAATCAACTTTTCCTTATCCTCAGGTACTTTTCCAGGTCTGTGGCGTAAAGCTCTCGTCCTTCCATTACCAAAAACCTCCAATCCATTAGCACCATCTCCCTACCGTCCTATCTCAATATTGCCATTTTCTCAAAGATCATTGAATCCATTGTCCATTTTCAAATTTCCCAATTCCTCACTAAACACGATCTCCTGGATCCATTACAATCTGGCTTCCGTACTAGCCATAGCCCTACTACAGCACTTTTAAAAGTTACGGAAGACATCAGGGAAGGTATGGGTAACCAAAAGGTGACCATTCTTGTTCTGGTCGATTTCAGTAACGCATTCAACGCTGTCGACCATTACATTTTACTCGCCATGCTATTGCGGTACAATATCTCGGTTGAATCTAACAGGTGGTTCTCCTCTTATCTTCGGGGTCTCCAACAAGTCGTTCGCACTGATGAGGGCCTCTCTGATTGGTGTAATACGATTGCTGGCGTCCCACAAGGCGGTATTTTATCTCCCTTATTATTTTCAATTTTTATCAGCTCCATCACCTCTTGTCTAAACAGCAATATCATCTTTACGCCGATGACTTGCAGCTTTATGTACATTCCAATGTCAACCTGCTTAATCCAGCTATAAATACTTTAAATGTTACCCTTGAGCGAATACTAACCTGGTCATCGGAATTTGGTATCATGGTCAACCCAAATAAATGTCAAGCGATTATTGTAGGCAGTTCTCGCCAGCTAGCTAAAATTAACTTAATTACTTTACCGAACGTGATTTTTGACGGCAACACGATACCTTTCGCTTCACATTTAAAAAACTTAGGCATAAATATGCCTAAGTTTTTTAATAATCAATAAATATTGATAGTTCTCTTAGTTGGAATGTACATGTCCGAGAATTATCTCGCAAATTCTACAGGACATTACATCCTCTGCTACGTTTAAATAAATTTCTACCTTTCAGTGCTAAATTAAATTTGGTTAATATTTTATTACTTCCAATTCTTGACTATGCAGATGTGTGCTATTTGGATGCCAACGAGGTACTTCTTAACAAACTTGACCGGCTACTTAATACTTGCGTACGTTTTATTTTCGTAAATTTGATCGTGAGTCAAGCTATAGGTCCCAACTCAAGTGGCTATTCGCAAGCGCAGAAAACTTAGAATTGTATGTCTTCTTCACTCCTTATTGTTCAATCCTCGTACACCAAAATATCTTAAATGTAATCTCTCTTTCTTATCTGACTGACTGACCACACCGCTCTTCTAGCAATTTATTGCTTCACACTCCTCTTCATCGGACTGCTTTCCAATTTAAATCGTTCGCATTAACGGCCGTTCGACTTTGGAATGAATTGCCAGAGTCAACACGTAAAATTTCTTCCCGTGATGTTTTTAAACGGTGTGTAAAAGAGTTTCTCCTAAACGATAATTAGTTTCATTATTATTATTATTATTATTATTATATTTTTTTCTTTTATATACAGATAAATATTATATATGAATTTCTTAATATTATTTATATATTATACTAAAATTGTATATATGTATATATATAAATGTATATATTTGTATATATATATATATATATATATATATATATATATATATATATATATATATATATATATATATATATGGCAAGTATATATTTTGTTTTTTTTTTTTTTTGTTATGTTATGTTTTTTTTTTTTTTGTTATGTACTGTAATTGTAATTTGCACGCCAAGACGTTAATTCTTATACTTTTTTTGTTGTTTTAAGGTTGGCTGGTAGAAAATGCCAAATAGCATTAAGTCCGCCTTTTGTACACTTTTCTATTTGTTAAATTGTGCAATAAAGAATAAATAAATAAATATATAAATACTACTTTACTATTTTTCATTAAATCTGGGAAATGTACCGTATTTATATGATCATATTCATTTAGTTCTAACGAGTCAAACTTCACCCTGGAACTCAAACCTACGTTTCTTATACAGTACAGGTGTCTAGGCATACGATGTTTTGAAATATGGGTGGGCTTTATTAAAAGTTAGTCATTTATTTTTCGTTTTATGGTAAAATTTTAATGATGCTAGCCTACATATTTTTTGTCTTAAGTATGCGGATTTACTACAAGTTTTAGTTGTGATAGAGCAAAAAGAATATGATAATGTAGATAGCTTAGTTTTAAATAAAATGTAGAAATACTAGTACTTTGTATAAATATAATAAAGTAACCTAAAATTAGAAGTTTTTAAATGACACTCTAACTATTCGAAACATAAAAGTTTAAGAGTACGGATGGTTGAATACCCATTGCGATTACCTTTGTAGAGAGAACATTTTTGAATGTACTTAGATGAAAATGAATGAAAATAACACATAGGCTATGATTTACAAAATATAAAATTATAAATGTGCCGAAATAAAATGATAAGGTTCAAGTAAGTTGAGAAAAATCGTGCCTTCAAAGAACAATGTTGAAGTGCCTAAATAAGAAATTCACATACATTCTTTTATGTAGTTTTGTTTATTTTAAAGTTATTGAATTTTCGATTAAAATTAGTATTTTTTTAAGAACTTTACGGTCATATTAATGTTTGGAGGCAGGTTAATTAGCATTTTTTGTTTTTTTTTTAAATCTAGGGATCTGTATTGTTTTCCTGCCGTAACCCTTCGTGATGGATTTTTTTTTATTTTAAAAATAAGGTACAAAAATAAGCGTTGTAAATGTTCTTGAATTTCAAAAATCTAATACCACATATTATTTAAAAGGACAGTTGAAATAAGTATAGATTAGTGGCATAATGGATATCTCTCGCTTTACACACAGATTTTAATTTGTTCAAGGGTAGTCAAATAGAAAAATATATATGTTAGTAAAACAACACATCTAATGATATTTTTAAAGTAATCTGACCTCACTGAATTAAATTATTTAAATTTAAGGGATTAAGAGAGGTGTGGAAAGAACATCGTAAAGAGGATCATAAAGATTAGGACAGTTAACAAAAAGGTGGAAATATCAAGAAAATATTCATATAGAGCACTAATGACGAGAGATAGATTCCCTTAATGACGAAAACTAACCCTATTTTGCGGAAATAGGTATCCTGAGTGGAAGAATATCATAAGGAAGTATAAAGTTACACAACTTTACCAGAGGTGGAAATAAAAATGGTAGAAATAACACTATTAAAGTATATTTATGAAAGAAAAATCATGTATATTTTGAAAAATATGACTGAATAGAGCTCGATTTTAATAAAATCTATAGTAATGGAGTTTAGCTTGTTGACTATAGATTTAATGAGCTGATAAATAAAACATTTGTTGCAATTATGAAAATTAAAACAATATATATAACAGCAAGAGACAAGTCGCCGTAATCAGCGGCACAAGGCAATAAAATTAAAAGGTAGGCGTGTAGACGTGTAGGTCTAGACATGTAGGTCTCCAAAAATAACTCATCAAAAGTATGGAAACAACTTTTTAATTAGTACTCTACGTTTGCCAATAAAGAATAATTCTTTACTGATAAATTATTATAAACTTGATGGATTTTTGTGTGTAATATTAACACTTATGTATAGAATTATTTGTTTACCGATCTTTTTTGATTAATACGTACTATAAACAATTTTATTTTCAAGCTTTAGTAACTTTTACTCTTCATCTTTTAATGTTGTCATATGTTTTACATAAAGGCAATGTGTATCTATGTATTGTAGGCATATATAAGTAAAATAGTGCACACAGAAAATATAATTAATTAAATTAGGTGCAGACCTGCTAATTACATGTTTTATTGTAAACAATCAACTGTTGGGTTTGTAATAAATATAGCACTTTTGATCATAATACACGTTAAGTACTATAAATAATTCATTAAGTTAAGTACTATATATAAACATATAAATTTATAATGCGTTTATATTTATTATTAAAAAATATATATTTCCGACGTTCCTAGTTTCCTGAAAATAGGTTTAAAGAATTTGGTTGGTAGAATTGAAAGGTTTTTAAATATTAGAGATTTCTTCTGACAATTTAAAATTTAATGAAAAATTTGGGCAGTTATAAGCATAATTATCAAGATCCGCTGGTTTGATGGACCCTCATCCATTATAAGAAAAAAAAAAAGAATCATATTAAAACTATTTCACTTTTAATTTAAAGCTATTTAATATTTAATACATGTCAACAACAATAACACTAGAAAAATATTAATATTTATAAATACATAAAAAAATAAGAAAAGCATGTTTTTAAACAATAAGCACGAGATTGTATTAATTTTAATGGAAACATTACATCAGTTGATCCAAAGTGACTCGTCGCGAGCTTTGGATTTACTTTTTTATAATATGCAAATTAAATTTGATCTCAAAACGAAATTCGAGTAACCCTGAAAGGCAGCAATCGTGTCGCAAATTAAATCTCTTCCCGGTGGAATAAAAATAACACTTCAGAAAAGATTTTTTCGGTTGTCATGTAAATACAAAATTAAGTGCTTCTTCGAATCTAGAGATCTCGATCCGCCATTTTTGTTTTAATAAGAACTTTTTACGTTTAGGGAATGGTAATAAAGCTTTATTATTTGTTAATATAATATTTTCTGCGTAATATATTTACTTATATATTATTATAACGTCATAGTTGATATTAGGTACAGATGAAGGCTTTATTGGAATATGTGTTTTTTTCTATGTGATAGGAGGCAATCGAGCAAACGGATCACCTGCTTGTAACCAACATCCGTCGCCCATGAACGTCTGCAACTCAGGAGTTACAAACGCGTTGCCGGCCTTTTAAAAAGGAATACGCTCTTTTCTTGAAGGTTTGAATGTCGTATCGGTCCCGAAATCCCTCGGGAGACAATTTATTCCACAGATTGTCTGTGCGAGGTAGGAAACTTCTAGAGAAGTGCACAGTGGTGGAACGCCAGCCATTCAGGTGATGGGGATGGCGGTTCTGTCGCGATGGACGATTGCGAAAATCTGTGGGTGGTATTATTCCAAACAACTCTTCAGAGCATTCCCCATGGTATAAGCGATAGAGGATGTAGAGAGAAGCTACAAATCTACGCAGCGCCAAGGGATCTTGACGATCGGTAAGATCTTGACAGTCGATGATTCGAGTCGATCTCTGTTGTATGCGGGCAAGAGGTAGAAGCTGGTGCTGAGGTGCACCTGCATAAAGATGAGAACAGTATTCCATCTGCGCCTTATAAAGCTGCAGGCGATGGGCCGGAGTGAAATATCGTCTCGATCTGTTCAGTGATCAGTAGATTATTAGTAGATTCATGTGATCAGTACAGGTGTACTGAACAGATCGATACAGAAGTGTACTGAGAAGATAGCTTTTTTGTGGCCGCGGAACTGGACTTCGCTCGATATATCGGCGCCAAGGATTCCAATACTGGCATATACTGTAGCAGTTTGGGGAGTGCTCTCAAACGAAGGTGATACGGCAAACGGTATCTTTTTTGCGGTGAACGCGCAAACTTTTGTCTTTGTAGGGTAATATTGGACTAAACTAAGTCCGCTCCAATCTGAAACTTTTCCTAAGGTAAAAGGCATCACCCGTACTATCATCTGCATAGCAATGAATGTTGCCGCTTTGCAACATATCATTGATATGCAGAGAAATAGTGTAGGTGATAGCACACAGCCTTGAGGGACACTAGCATTGACAGGATTGGAGTTGGAGCAAAACACCGTCGACAACGACTTTCATGCTTCTATCTGCCAAGAAACTGGTGATCCAGTAGCACAATTTTACGGGAAGTCCATAGGAAGGGAGCTTCGAGAGAAGCGCTTTATGCCACACCCGATCAAAGGCTTTTGCTATGTTCAAGCTAACCGCCAAGGCCTCTCCCTTGGTCTCAATCACCTGTGCCCCCCAACGGTGACTTAGATATACTAAAAGGTCATCAGCTGAGCGACCCCTACGGAAACCTTATTGTCGGTCAATAAGCAGCTGGTGATCTTCTAAGTACCGAAGAACCTGGCAGTTAGCAATGGATTCCATTGTCTTTCAGAACAAGGAGGTAATGGCAATGGGTCTATAGTTGGACGGATGCAAGCGATCACCTTTTTTTGGGGATCGGTTACACTAAAACTGTTTGAGGATGGAACAAATAGTTCCATACCCTGCAGAACCACATCGGTGTCAGATTCGGCAACGATGTTGGGATCATCCGGCGAGAAGCAGACCTGTCTCCAAAGGTAGGATGCAAAAAAAGACCTCATCCCATCCCAATCTGCTGATCTATAATGCCATACACGCCGGTAACCTGCGACTCGCAGTCGCGTTGAGCCGTTTAATGGCACCATACTCCGGATCAGACAGTGGTCCGAGGAATCCAATGGGCTCACAACGGAGACTTTGTAGCCATCCGGATGAGAGGTCAGCAGAAGTTCCAACAGTGAACAGGCTCATGGCTTTCCACATCTGAGACTCGCGTATGCTTTGTTACCAGTTGTATCAAGCCATAAGCGAGGGCTAGTTAGGCACAGGATGGAAAGGTCCCTTCAAGATTGCCGAGGCGACGAGAACTGAGAATTTGTGTCAGTACTTTATAATAAAAGTTTAAAGTATTTATATAATACCTGCGGAACACATACAGATGTTTAAATTTTGATTATTTTTTGCAATTAACATTGTTAAGATACACGAGTTTAGCATCTTTTAAAACTATCTAGTTGGCCAGAATTAAAAGTTCTTTAATTTAATTAAAGCGATAAGTTTTTCTTTGTTTGTGCCTTTAAACTTTCGTAAACCATGATGACAATCCAGCTAACAGAAGTACAAATAAACTAAGAAAACTGTTACAGGCGCTTAATATTAAAAACTTTTTAAAAACATTACGTCCAATAAATCCCAACCCCCATAAGTTGTATGGACTACCAAAAATTAATAAACAGGATTGCGTTTTAAGAGCTATTGTAAGCCAGATAGACTCTCCTACATACAAGGTAGCCCGTTATTCAGCAACTATTCTGAAACCATTTACAGGCAAAACTGAAACTTACATAAAATATTCGCGACCCCTTGTACAACTCGTACTATTCGAAACATCTGAGGCGTGTGATACTTGTGGAGCTTACTGTTCCTTGGGAAACAAACATCCCAAGGGATCACACATTCAAGCTCAATAAGTATTACGAACTAACCAACGAACTGATCAGGAATAAATTTATAGTTAGTTTGTACGCGGTAGAAGTGGGAGCGAGAGGTATAACAGAAAAATCTCTCTATAGCCTACTTAAAGATCTTGGCCTTTCTAGAACAAGCATCGGTTCATTTCTAGAACGTACTTCAAAGGCGGCATTAGTAGGTTCTTTCCAAATTTGGTTAGGTAGGGAGAGGAGTGTGGAGGGTGAAGGTGAGCGTTTTTGCGCATAATAAAGAGGCCCCTTAAACCTACTCCTGGGTCGCAAGTCCCAGGCACTGCTTGCACTCCTCTCCTTGCAACGCGATGGGCCCGGCACCCGCACGGTGAATCCATGGATTGCTAAGAAGCTTCGTCTTGTCTCTATATATATTTCCTTTGTTCATTTCTAAACATAAGGGAGCTAACCAATCAGGCTTCTGATCACATTTACCAACCTCCTAGCGTTTCGTTCGCTCCGTTTTTAGATTTAGGAGACTTTGAAATTGTATATATTTTTAAATATCTGAAATGTGCTTTTTGTTTTTAGTGCTCTTACAATTAATTATTATAATAAATTAATTAAATGGTAATTTTACCATTATGATATTGTTATTTGTTAATGGTCTTTATGAGTTAAGCCTGTTTCAACAAATCTTTATAAATTAAAAAAGATTTCTCTGATTTTGATATAATATATCCTAAACAACATCATTGTGATTAATTATTCGAGGATAAAATAAGAAGGAAATAAAATTAATTCAAAATTAAAAAACCCCCATTAAAAAAAGGTTTCTTAAAAGCATATAAATAATCTTTTTATGTACTTATTAAAAACGTCGTGTCGCGGGATCTTGGTACGTACGACGATCGTGCGTTTTTTAAGAACTTTTCTTATCTAATAAATGAGAACTAAGACTATACGATTAGATATTGTTATTTTTTATTTTCCTTGATAACTTAATTGTATTTAGATTTCTTCTTTTATTTAGCGGTTCTCCGACCGAACGACTTCAATAAGTACCTAAAAATATTATTTCTATCCCTTGTATAGGACTTTTTGTATTGTGGGTTTTAATTTTTTTTCAAAATTATGTTACTAGTTTCTATATTGTACTAAATAAGCTTAAAAATACGCAAATTTTCACTAGTTTAAGTATTTACTATCAATATTGCATAGAAACCTTTAGCCAGAAGCAATAAAAGCTCAATATCTTAAAGAAGACTGCTTTTATTTCGTCCAAACATAGCTAATAACTATCTCGACTAATCAGATTTTTGATTTAATCAAATCCGCCTATTCGTTTTTCTGCTACTAGGCCACAGACACAGCCACATAAATACACAGGTCAGACTTCTAACACCCCACTTTTTGGCTCAAGGGTTAAAAATATAATTACTATACGTAATATGTGCAAAGACGTAGATAACTGAACTAAACAAGCATTGATAACTCAAAGTATGAGAAAAATTTTTCAGCGCATTTACCGGAGATGCGAAGAATGTTTTAAATTTTATATACTTTCCTTTATATCGTTTTATAAGTGCAAATTTTATTTGAGTTTGGTATAAAGTTTATGAATAATATATCAGAAAGATCAGAAGAAATGGTATTTATGAAATGTGATGATCCGTTTCGAAGAAAATAGAGCAAGTCGAAGTACAATAATTTGTATTAATTTGTGTACAAAAAAAGCGGAGATAGAAACATCACTTCTCATTTTCTTTATGAGTAAATTGTACCCGTGGCTAGAATTTAAGTATAAATATATTCAGAAACAATAAATCTGTCTGAAACAATTTAATGACCTCGAATTCCTTTTATTTCTTTGAAATCTCGAAGCGAATTTTCGGTGGCATCATCGTGAAACTTCAGACAATAAGATTTAATTTAAATGCCTCAATTATACTACAATTTTTATAACTTATGTTACTTTCCAGAATTGTAAGGACGTTTTGAAGTTTGAGGTTTATCTGTTTTAATAAATACGTTTTATTGTAATAAATTCTTAATTCTACTTTTAATTTTAAAAATTAAAAACAAATATATATTTAATTCTTTCTTTAAATAATTAAAATTAAACTGAAATAAAAATATATAATATTATATAACCTCGAGTAACAGAAGCGCAGAGCATGTGCCTTCCGTAATTGTAGTGAAGCAGAGTTAGGTTATGAACCTTATTTACTGTTTCATCTCCTATAACTGGAAAGGAGCCCTGTGTCTAACAGTGATACATGTTTGTAGTGTATGTAGTTGTTTAGGTGTAACATAAACATGACTTTATTAGAAGTAAGGGAACGTAAGTTCTACTAGATACCATTTTTACTCTTATGAGGCATACAATTTTGCACAGGTTACATTAAAAAACCACGAGAATAAGTTGAGCAATAAGAGAAAAAGTAATTCTTTTGCGGCATAGTCAAATAATTGAAAGCAAGTTTTGTACGTTTATTCAAACTTATTTAAAGTACACAAAACATAAATTTCAGCCATCGTGAACAATTATGTTATGATAATATACAAAACAATAGTTTTCTAGTTTTATTGTATATTATATAAAATAGACAGCACTATAATTATAGTTCCAGAAAACTCTTAGCCATGTGATTTGGCTTCAAAATCTCCCATTGTTTCGTATTTTAATATTCTGGGTTATATCGTGATATTCGTTAATCTTAATCGATTTTGATGGTATTTTACTTGAATTAATATATCTAATTGTATTTTCTATATTGAGATAAATATTTTAAGAAGAGAATAGGTGCAAAAACAGAAGCAAGGCTAAAGATTTCTTCCTAGTAGATTGCTTGAAATTTGCATTTTTATTTTTGTGAACTTGTAAGAATAAGTTCCCTTTGGAAATAATTAAAAGTTATTAAAAAATATTCATTGGCAAATGTATGACATCCCTTTTGGCGTTCAAGAATTATATTTATCATTAATCCTATTTTATTCAATAACATGGATAAAATTTACTTAATTCTTTTATAGTATTTAAATATTAAACCACCAGCTTGCATTATTTTGTAAAAATAATATTTTTTCTGTATAAATTAGCAGTATCAGACAGTGTCATATCATATTTTTTTAAAGAAGGTATGTATGTCAACTCTTACTAAATAATGCAATTTATATATAAACCACCCACGAGTAATTCTTAAAAAATAACTTAAGTTTTATAATAGTATCTCAAAAATATACATTTTAATAGTTTGTATAAGACTCTATGAGAAGTTTATTAATTACTGATTAACAAAATCTAATTCAAAAACTTCATTATAAATGCACAAATTTTGGTATTTTTATTTGAGCCATATACTAAATTCAAGTCATGATTTGAATCCGTATGTTTATAGTTAATCTTATCATTCCACTACTCTTTCGCGTGCTATGGAGTGGAAAAATGATTTATTCCTCCAATTTGTTCAATAGCCTTGGGACGAGTGTCTATTTAGTCTATTTTTGCCGATGCACCGATATTAACTGAGGGTTACTATAGATATCTAGTTTGAAAATTATAGATGGAAAATTGTTTGTCTACGGACTATTTATATTGTTGATATTTTATATGATTTAAAAAGTTTTCGTTTCCTCAGTATTATGTTTTAAAAATTGGTTTTATATTATTTTTCTGTTTTGAAAATTATTACTATGTTCTGAAAATTGTTTCACAAAATTTATAAAAATATTAAAACTAAAAAAGTCCAAAAGATTTGTTACAAATAAAAATTTCTTCCGTATTGTCAAAGCTACAAAAAAAAAACTAAAAATATTAATATGATAAAAAGTCAATATTTACATTAAAATAATAATAATAAAAAAAAGTGATGCTATTATCTGTATAAACAATAATTTGATCATTTAAACTAATGACTAATCCGATACAAGATCTTAGAACGTCCAATTCCATTACATACAGATAAGATACTATTATTTAATATAAGGCTGGGTTTACTTTGCAAACGAGCTGTAATGTTACATTTATTTTATAATTAATTTTACAGGTCTTGGAAATTCTTATCACTATAGAGAATGATGAAAGATCGATGAATATTGAGCTGTTAGCTATCCCCATTTTTATTGTATTATAGTAACTATGTACTATTTATAGCGGTGCGCGTTATAGGAAACCATATAATATATGTAGTGGTTATTTGTGTTAAATACTTTGATTAATTTAAAATAATCAAGTAAATTAAAAAACAACTGCAAAAAGGTTCGAATCACGAAATCTTAGAGCTAGAAAACATCTTAAGTGAAAGTGCGTTGACCCCTAAGATTTCTTTAGCCCATCAATGAAATGATGGTTGACCACAGTCGACCCCAAGCCCAATTATTCTGATTCGTGTACTTCTATGTATTTAATGAATAGGAGGCATTTTGATTATGTCCAAGTCTATTTCACTCAATCTTAAAACAATAATGAATAGACGAGACAGTAGAAAGATGAAAGGAAAACGGTTACTATATTTTATTAAGACTTATTACATTTAATACTGACAGGACTACTTTTAAATAAAAAATATCGGTTTGATAACATATAAGAAATAATCTGAGGGTCAAAGGCCTAGAAAATTAGTTCAGAACAATTTAAAATAAAAGTGTTATCTGAATTTGCCTTACGATTGTAGACAATTTGAATATTTTTTTACAATGTTCTTAATAAATCATTCTAATAATACCAAAAAGTTTTAAATTTGACATTTAACAATTATTACTTGTTTTATGAAGCAGAAATTAGTTATTTAGTATGCAGCACCGGACAAAGCAATTACAGAGCACTGAGAACTCTTGACATATTTATTCTATTACTAGGTTGGTAGCACTGCTCTATAAAGAAACTTCTAATAGTTTCGGTCAGAGAATAAATGTTAATACTCTAATATAAAGTTTTTATATTAATAGTTTTATTAAAGTAGTTAGTAGTTTTACTATTAACAAAATTCAGTTTTAATTTTACTCTCGTATCTTAGGACAAATATTTAACCAAAATATTATTCACCATAACTTTTACTAAGACAATAAACTTCTACGAATAAATTAAAGAAACAAAATCAGCCCAAAAGAAACAAAGTGCCCAAATAAACCAATCATTGGCGGTTCTTAGAATAATAGATACTCAGACAATTCAAAGACAAAATTATAATAATAACCTGAGCTATGGAGAATTCAAAAACTTATCTGTATAATAATTAGATTTGGATTTATATCTATTAATAATCACAAACTTCAGCTGTATTTTAATATTTATTTCTTCTAGAATTGCACCTAATAATAAAGAACCCAATAATAAATAGCTATAATTTTTAGAATTTACCTGTATTCAATATTTAATGGTGTTTGTAAAATGTAACTTACAAATAATTTAGTTGGATTTTGTTTTATGCACCCATTAAGTTATTAAATTCATAGCACTTGCGAATTCATCCATCGGATGTAATTTTTTTTTTAATCCTATTAAATGCCTAGAATTTATAATTATTGTTTGGTGAATATATCTGTCATTTTGATTTCTCTAGGCTCTGCATATCATTATAAACTAAAATGGTTTTTTTTATTGTAATAGAAAACTTAAAAGACATTTTAAAAAAATATACAAAATATATTTATAAATAAATAAATATATATTGCTATAATATTATTTTTACATTCTTAGCACTATACTTCAAGTATAGTATTGATAACTAAATGGAAGCATTAAATCTTAGCAGTTGTCAAATACGAACTGTCATGTAATAAATTGCTGATTATCAATTATCACTCGTAATTATTGCTCAGATATGCATATTAACAAAGCGTGAATTAGATCTATTTGCATAAACCCCAATCCAATTATTTAGATAGATTATATTATGAAATAATACGGATAATGGATATTATATCAACAAATTTCACATGTAGGTAAAACTACCTACTACTAGGTAATTTTGAAAGTAGGTATATATAAACATATATACCTACTTTCAAAATTGTGTTTCGATTGTAATCCATATATTTTTAAATGATACTTCATGAATTTAGGTATCTTTAAATCATTCACAAATTAACTATATTATTTGCGAATAAATGATTTTAAATGCATTTTAAGTTTTAAGTGTATATTAAGTTTATATAAATATAGAATGAAAAATAAACCGATACGGGCAGGGATACGAACCCGCGACTACTAGGAAACCGTCCCGTCGCTCTACCAACTGAGCTACCGTATCGCTGTCCGCCTCGGTGAATTAAGCATTCTATATGTGATCGTCTTTATCGGTTTATTTTTCATTCTATATTTATATAAATTTAAATAAGCCTAACATGGCTTTACATGTTTAAAGATATTTTCAATCATATATAATAAATTCATATAATTTGATAAATTCAAGGATTTTTGGAATTAAATATTTCACTTTTTATATCATTGTATATTTTACCCTCTTCTGGATCATCTTAAGAGTGGACAGGATCTACAAGAAATCTAAATGTAACATCCATACGTCGCTTGTGTTGCTGTATTTAATCAGTCTGTTTTTCTTCTTGTATATTTATATAAAAAAGGAATATTTATTTAGATAATTAATTTCTCTAAAATATAAACAATATATTGCCTAAGACTGGTGAATCAGTTTTTTGTTAAGGATGTGTATTTTTATAATTACAACATAGTTCAACATTTCAATTACCATTATACAAACAATACTTATTTACCTAAAAATCCGCAGTCAATCACTTGAAAGAATAATTAATAACTCACATGTCATTTTATATAAGCTTTCGATTTGTACTTCACTTTACTGATTAAACATCAACATTGTTCCCAAAATTAATTGTCTTGTTTTCTTTGTACGCCGCCATTTGCAATTCTAATGAAGACGGCGTCTTGTCCAAACTTGTCTCCGAGAATTCATGAGACCTCATCCCTCTGATCAGTTCCCTTTGATTTTGTAGTTGATATAACTCATCAAAGTCGGATTGCGGTTTTGAATCCACTCTGTGGAACTAAATTAGCCTTGTTTTTGTTGTTCCTATAGCTGTTTTATTATTATAATAAGATATATTTTGAATACTAGTATTCTTCATGATCTTAAAGGATTTGTAAAGTTAATTGTGTTGTTAAGGTTTATACTATTAATTATATTAAGGCTATTTTTCTGCCATTTCCCGAATTTATTGGTTGGATAATGTGGGATTACATGGATCCTTTAAAAAATATTCAAGGTTATTTGTAATTAATTGGCCACTACTTACAGGCAGCCTCTCTACATCAATCACAACAACATTTGTTCTTCGACTTTTTAAAATTTATGCTTTCCATATTATAATTTTAAAGAGTTTAAACTTTTCACATATCTTAAAAATTAATATTTTTATGGTTTTGGTTTCACAGTAATTTTTTTCTTAGAATATAATAACGTTTTACACAAATCTTTTCGTTCGTTTCATTAAGAGAACGAGTAAGTAGTAATAATATCCGTTTTACTAATTATCATTTTTTAACTATATCTATCTATTTTTTTTATTTGAATTCGATTGAATCAGGAATTCTAAAAATAAAATTCAATATACTTTATAATACTTTCGATAAATTTGATAAGCTCGTAAATGCCACAAATATTCTAGACGAATTCTTGTACGTCCAAATTATTTATCCAAAATATTTGCTGGTTAATGAAGCTTTGAATATTATTTAACACCACAAAACATTAAAACTATATATTTTAAAATTCAGCTGCGCGTTGGTCTGGACCAAATAGAATTAGTTTATTCTTGTTCCTAATCCAGTTGATGTATAATCCAGAAAGGTAAGGCAGTTGACTTTTTGACATCAAATATAAACTAACGTCCTTGGACCGCAGTCATTGTTAAAAGACATAGTAAAATATGTAATATATATATTTGAAGGGAGTTATAAAATCGATCAGCTTATTTAGTTTATCTGATTATTTACTGCCATTTTTCGTTCTTTTTACATATATTTAACTTAACAAGAAACAGGTTGTTACCACTTATTTTACCAGTTGTATATATTCCTTTCATTTCCATTAGTTCTTGAAGTCCGAATATATTATCTGTTATAAACGTATAACTAATCAATCAATCCAGGATCTGAAAATTGTAAGGTAATTGTAAAATTGTAAGGTAATTGTAAAATTGTAAGGTAATTGTAAAATTGTAAGGCTCGTTAGCCTTACAATTTTTAAATCCTGGATTTGATCTAGAAAATTAAAAATAGTTTGGTGATTTTATCCCTATTTGGCTAGTGTAGGAAGTGCGAAAGGAGGGACAAAAAACTGATTTAGTTTTTAATAACCCATATTCATAGCAACGAGGTGGTCATATCTCCGTGTCTTATCATTAAAATTGTAATTTATGATTTTGGGCGATTTCAGTGGGTACAAAATTTGGCCTAGTCTAAAAGCCAAAAAGGCTATGAAGGTTTAAATCTTATTTAACTACACAAAACAATAAAACTTTTTTGAAAAATTAAAAAGAATTTGTTTATTCTTGTACCTAATGCAGCAAAAAATGTAAGCTTATTGACATCAAGTATATTTTATATTGACGGCCTTGGACCGCAGTTAATGTTTTCTTTCATAAATATTTTTATGATTAAAAATAAGTGTTCACACATATATAAGATATAACAAGATGTGTATTATATATCTTTCAAGGGAGTTTTAAAATCAATCAGCTGATTTAGTTAGTCTGATAATTTACTACCATTTTTGTATTCATTATATTTATATAAATTTAACTTTACAATTAACAGGTTATCATTTATTTTACCAATAGTATATTCCTATAGTTATCAATTCTAGGTATCCAAATATATTAACTGTTATATGTTACCTTTAAAAAGTTTTGATCCTTGAATCTTTCTTCTTCCTTCTTTGAACCTTTGGATTCGATATAAAATATAAAAAAAAGTGTAGGGATTAATTCTAGAAAGTGCGAAAAGAAGGACTAAAAACTATTTCAGTTTCTTTAACCGATATTTAGAGCAACGAGATTGTAATATCACCGTATCTTTTTGTTGAAGTTGGCTTTTGCATTTATTAAATTGATAAACAATATATAATAATCACAAAAAAAATATTAAAAAAGGTTTTGATATTGCAAAGTTTTAACAAAAATATTTGTTCAGACTTCTGTTCACAATATTATAGTAGGTATAACTTTACTCATTGGTTTTGTTGAAAATTTGGAGTATGCGCAAACAGTAATATTCATGCAAGTTGAATTGATTGCAGTAATAAGTACCTAATTTAGAATTAGTGGTCTCTATCAATGAACGTTTGTTAATTAAATTAGATATTAATTTAAAAATTAATACTACCTACTTTTCATAGAAACAACTATTTTGGTATGATTTTAAACTATAATGTTATCTCTTTATTATTTATTAATGTTATCTCTTTATTATTTACTTAAAATTTACTGTTTGAATTCCACCAAATTCCATTTTGATTGTCCACCATGTAAAATTAAACTCACTAATTTAATAATAATTATTATAATACATTGATCTAACTCCTAAGTAAGCAAATTTTTTTATTGTGTTAAGGGTGTTAGACTAAGATACAAATACATAGAAATACATACTATAAATACTGAGAATATATTTAATAAACCGCAAAACCCAGAAATTCAGACTCGAACAGGGAATCGAACCCGAGGCCCATTGCTCTCTAAACGTTAGGTGTCTGCGCTAACCACTCGACCAATGAGGTGGTAAATGCAGATTTGATATGAGACATAGCTTTTTACCCCTAAAGATACGTTTGTTGCTTAACAAAAAAAACCTAGTGAAGTTAAAACTTAACGCAACTATTAACTAGATTGTGATGATAATGTGACTCTACCCAACAATACTTATGAATAAGTAAATACAACCATTCTAAAATGGGTGACATGTGAGTTCCTAAGTAACGTAAATATATTTTCTTCCTGTAAATTGCATTGTACTGGATACCTGTTAACAGTTAGTGTAAGACCTATTTTATTTAGTTCTATACTTTCGCAATACTATATTATGAAAATCAAATATGTCCATATCAAATTTCTTTACTCTATAATGGTTACATTTGAATTTTTTATCGCGTAAGTGAATTTATGTTAATATATAAAACTATAGACTGTCTTAAATGACTTGTGGTATTATAAAAGATTTTTCTTCTTCAAAGACAAATTAACTATAGGTAATCTTTTAACAAAATATTTCTCATAAAACTCTCTAGCCTAAAGCGACAATTATGTTTTTCCGCAAAGTTCTCAAAATTTGACGGGCGCCCATTAAAAGTTAGAAACTTGGCTCCTAATACTGCATGCACGTATGAGGTATGGAGGTACATTTGAAAGGCTAAAATGAAAACTGTTCAAGTTTTCCAATAGTTATTTAATTTGAATACTAACCTTTCAAAGTGTTTTAATGTACTTTTAGTACTAGTGAAGTAAATAAATTTATACTGACGTGTATAATGGGTATCCATATACATAGTCTAGCCGAAGAAGAAAGCCAAAAAAAGTATCCGATAATTTCTAAAAAAAAACTTTATTTTGCAGATTTATTGCATTTGATTGTGATTATGTAAAGTGAAAGAAATATGTGAACGTATTAAACCAGTTATTCAAAGTTCCACCCTTAGCTTTAACGCACGCTTTACTTCGGGCCATTCTTCGATGGAGTTACGGTTTTCATTGGAAATTTGGTCACTGCTGCCTCCAAAGATTTATTGAGCGACTCAATATTTGGGTGATGCTTAGAGCAGGCCATATCCTCTAGCACAGACTATAAATTATAGCCCAAAGGGTGTAAGTCCGGACTAGCCGAAGGCCAATCATCACCCCTTATGAAGTCTGGAACATAATGTTCAAACCAAAAATAGGCAGTGCGCGTCTTTTGCCCCGGGGCTGAATCATGCTGGAATCTACACTTCGCTTTTGTACAAGGTGTTGTTGAGAGCTTAAACTACCTTTTCTAACACGTTATTTTGATATACTTTGGCTGTAGTTTTCATTTTTTTTTGTCAAAATGGAGTTTCGTAACCCCTTGGTAGGAGAAACCCCACCAAACTATGACGTATGCTGGATGATGATCTCGCTTAACTTTGGCCACTTCCTGGGAAGATTCTTTAGAGCTTTGTAATTTTTTTTTTTACACTCGATCATTTTATTTGTTGTAGTGCTCCTCGATTATAAAACTAATTCCATAGGTAAAGAGAATTTTTCTGTGTTTTTCGTACGCGTATCGAAATAACAGCTGTTTCATCTTTCGATTCTCTTTTACTTAAGTGCCTCATTTCAGATAAGTCCTTTATGTCTCAGGTAGGCCCCTAGACATATGTCTAGACATATGTCTTGTTTGATAATCGGAGAAAGTGTCCTCGGTGGAATTATCATTTCTCTGTAAAGGATTTTCTGCTTCCTTATGGGATTTCGACGAATTCTAGGCTTGACGGTATAAACGGCCTGGTTAGTTTAAATAGACCGCCGTTGGCTGGATCTCTCATGGTCATCAACAGATCTAGTTTCAGTGTACCTTTGGAGGGTATAATACACAAATATTCGGCAAATTGCTAGCTTTTTCATTGTATCAAAAACGTAGGTTGGCTTCTTACCTACTTTGTACAGTGCAATTACTGCAATCCTATTCTCTTTAGTGCCCCACTCCATTTTATCCCAAACAATATGAAGGATTTAAGAATATGAATTCCAAAAGTACTTATCAAAATTATATACATATTAATTCAAATGCTTGCAGCATGCTGAAGAAAAATGATCTCGCTGATAATATAAGAGTTTGAACAACCCAAGCTAATAAAAGCGTGTTAAAAATTAATCTTAAATGTCTCAAAGATGACTCAATTTTCAACTATTGCGAAAACAAACTAACCCCTGAAGAATTGAAAAATGTAATCAACTTGATTTCTTTGAAGTATTAGAAAAAAAATTACCTTCTGTACAAAAAGACCTCTAAAAATAATAAAAATAATATTATTAGGTACTTATTGAAGTCGTTGCGTCGGGGGACCATTGTACGAAGCTGAAGATGGTGGCTATTTTACTAAGTTAATCATTGCGGACTTAGGTCCTAGACTATACGATTCGATATCGTAATTTCTTTATTAGCCTTGATAACTTACTTGCATTTTAATTTCTTCCTTTATTAAACGGTCGCAGGCATAGCTAGTTAGTAAATATAAACTAATACAAGGGATTTATATTATCACTAGCTGTTGCCCGTGACTCTTTATGATTACGATCATAAGCCATATAAATATAATTTTTACAGTCTACATGGACGCAGTCACAGGCAACAGTCTGTAATAAAGTACTTTACCTGAGTAAGTATAAAAACCTTTTGGCCTTCATAACAAAGCTTTTTTTCCTTTGTAGTACAAAGTTGTGCAAAGTTGTTTGGCAAAGCTGCTGAGAACAACTAGTATTGTATGAGAATCTTTCACCCGCACCAATAAAACTTCAATATCTTGGAAACGTCTATTTCTATTTCGACCAACCATAGCTAAGAACTATCTCGATAAACATAGCTTTCGATTAAAAGAAACCGCTTTCAAATCCATTCACGCGTTTGGCCGCTATATTGCCACAGACAGACACACAGATCGACAGTTTAAACTTATAACATTCCTCTTTTTAGTCGGGAGTTAAAAAGACGATAAAGGACGATTCATTCAAATAGTACATACCAATGTATTCTATTGTTGGCTCCATGTATGTTTACGTAAGATTCATCTTTGTTTACCTTGGCAATAAAACACAGACATCTCAGTGAAGAAAACAAGAAATCCACTCCTAAATTGAATACATAGCAGGCATTCAATAAATAATGTACAAACAATAACGCCATGCCTATCTGTGTTTTTATGTGAACCACCGGATTTATAGCTTAAAATACCTAATACTAAAGATACTGCAGATGTTATGAGTATTTAAAAGTATAATTGAAAACTAGGAATTTTAATTAGGTTATTTAATTGGAAATTTATAAAAAAACAATTCTATTTATGCAAACTTTATTTTCTGCATATTAGAAAACCCATAATATTGCAGGTCTTTCTTAAAGATCGTTAAAATGAATGAAATAAAGTTGATTATAGTGTTGCTGAGTGAAGCAGATTACGGTGAGTATTTTCTTTCTCACAAAAAACATACAAATGTTTGTAAACCGAAACCGCGTAAACCGAAAGGTTTATTGAGGGGTCTGAAGTCATTTCCGCACCCACTGAAATAAGTTTTACTTGTTCCAATGCACTTTATGAGTATTAAATTTACTTAGTAAAACGACTATTTGTTAGAAATCCTAGTAACGGCGCTTTTTGGCAACTCTACTGTTGTAGTGATTGTCTAAAGCTTGAAACTAACGATTATATTTTTTTGGCTTCATCCCTTTGTGCCAATTAGCTTTTAGTGCCGTTGTAGTTTTGGAACAAGTGTTTAATTTTGAGATATTAGTCATCAATATAAGAATGTCTAGTTTTTCTACTACATTAGATGATGTGCTACTTTAGTGGTCAAATATATTCGTTATGCTTAAAAATAACAAAGGAGACAATAGAAACCTAAGTTCGATAACTTAGGAACTATGACCTTTTGAAACACCTAAATGTTTTCATAACCCCAATATATACCCATTCCTAAAAAAAATGTTTTGTACTTAATTTTATTTAAAGTATCCAAATTTGGTCCACGAAAATTAAAAATATTCAGTGTCTAATTAGATAGCATTAATTTATCTTAAACATTACCTACCTTAAAATAACTGAAATAAGTTACTATAAATAAAAATATTACTAAGAATATTTATTGAAGCTGTTCAATAATTGACTTCAAATAATTTGAGCACGTTTGTCAATAACTTTCAGTGGTATAAAATTCTATTTTAGAATTTCCGATATGTGTCGGATGAATAATTGCAATCAAAAAGTTTATTTCATAATAGGCACGAAACTTGTTCAACTATTTTCGAGTAACACTTCAGCTTGGTTATATTAATAAAACAAATCAGTTTTATTACAACTAATATTACTTACTCAATCAATTTAATCTCAAATATAATAGAAATTTCTATAAAAATTAAGAAATTTTGTAACTGAAAAGTTTTTATTAATAAAAATATATATTTTAAAACATATATAAAACTTGTTAAAGTAGGTGGTCCTTAAAGTTGACTTATTCACAAATTTAATCCAGAATAGTATGTTGATTCTATGTCTAGGCCAGACATCAATGTATAAACAAATGTTATATATAACTAAATACATGATTTTATATACAGATAATGATACTTTCTCTGAAGGGTGAATTAGTTTCATTACATTAGAAATCGCTGGGCGAGTTTTCTGCTCGATTTTCTCTTTTTATTTTCTATCAATTTTAGTACTGTTCCGGTAAAACGTGTACGAGTTTCGAAGTTTGATCTCTGGATAGTATACAATAACGTAGAGCATAAAAATGTATGATTTGTTTTATTATTACGAATTCTAAACTATGAATGTGTTACGTGTTTTCTTTATTGTGTAGCAAACGATTTTGATAAAAATAACATTTACTGTCATAAAGAAGCTTTCGAGTCGTTCTTTAGGATTTTTAATGACACTCCTATGACATACAGCGACGCGGTCACAAAACAAGATATAATATAGCAGTAATACACGCATAATTGGATAATCAAAAAAATGGTTCCGCCGTTTCATACTCAGAGATAAAGATTAAGAAAGATTACGACAATAAAGGGGAGGATAACATTTTTCATTTCTACCACCAAGAAAATAAACAAACAAATCAGAATTACCTCGCAAAAACATGTTGGAGTCAACGTACCTTTAATTTCTTTCGTGAATCATCTTGTATAAATTTTAACCTTAATTCTGTGGCTTCCCGGCCAAACCGAAAATTCTGTTACTCGTTTCAATAGATTTTTTTTACGAATGAAGATTAGAGAAAATTCGATGGGTATTAATAAAACGGTACCTTGTTCGGTCTGGATCGGGGACAGGCATTGAATTCGTAGTAATTGATTGGAAATCTTTTATATATTCTATCTAGACATTTTAAAAGCATTGACATTTTCTTTTATGATATTAAATGAATTTGAAATTCAATTACGTTATAACGTTTATGTATATTTTTTTATGTCAATGTTAATTTATGAGTAACTAATGTTTGCTTCAGACTTTGCTCGCGTTTAAGAACCTCCCATGATATTTGAGTTCTGGAATAATAATGAGGTTTCTTAATGTGTCTCATTTTTCTAATTTATATCTTTAACTAAACAAAGTAAATATCATTTAGTTAGCTTAAAATACTAAGTTGCTTAATATATTTTTATCAATGATAAATTTTCAATCATTCTATAAATAGCAATAACATTGCTTTGAAGAAACGTTCCAACAAGGCCTTATTTGTCAGGATCGAAGGAATTAATTAATGAAGCACACACAAAGGTCGTTCCGGCTCGCGATTGTTCTCTGGGGAACGATTCTAGGTTCGCTGAAAGCTTTTTAAAAGTAATTGACTTTTGAGCTGCTAAAGTCGAGACGCTTCTTTATAAATGTATACAGATAAAATTACTTGGTCGTTGTTGCTACAATGAATATGAGCATTTATTGGTTGTCAAAAGTCGAGCAATTTCGTTAAATATTATCTCTAATTACATATATTGGTATGAATAAATGATATGAAAAAGTAATAATACAATAAATTGAACCTTTGTGTAGCCTTTTTTCAAAGCTGAGCGAACGTTGTCTTCTAGGAATTAGACAATTACTAGATGTACATAAAAATACATACATATGCTATATATATATATATATATATATATATATATATATATATATATATATATATATAAATAAGTAGCTGTATTTATGTATATATTCTTTTTTTTTTCTTGTTATATACCTATAGTCATATGACCTATAGGCATACGAGAAGTCTCTCAAAAGTCTAATTAGTTGTCTGTCTCCTTAACGATAATACCTCTAAACTTATGCCATTATTAGGGTGTTCGATAAAGAATATTTAGTATCTAAATCCTAAAAATACAAGAACATATGTTACCAATATTTTAAAGTCTGAAATAATCGAACGACAGTGAAATACAATTTTTAATTTAGTAAGAAGTTAAGTTAAGCTAAGCATATCTTTATAGCTATTAACCTAAAACGTAGTGTATCAAAATAAGAACTGGTAGTAATGAAATGTATTTCTAAATGAGTTACTATGAATATCACATAGTAATAAGGATAAAGCACATTTTACGTTTCAGTTAGCTCATCCGTCAACATTTAGTAACATTATACCATTTTTGTAATTCATTTGTTATTTTGTTACCGCTGACTTTTTATAATTATAATTATAGAGTTTTTATTCAGTTACCAATAATGCAAGTATAATATTATTATTATATTATTTATTTTGTGCTCTAAACATCTTAGTCTTTTTCAATTTCAAAAATTCGAATCAAAAAACAAATGGTAACAAATAGTTTGTTTCCATTTTTTATCAAGTATGGAACCAATAGTTCTTAATTTGAGCCTTATGTTATGTGTTTAATATCTTTAACAAAATAAGTTTTTAGATAAGTTTCAATAAAGGTCTACTTTAACTTCTTACAAACAAAGAAGTAACTTTTTCTATTCCCTGGACTCTTTAAGTTTATAAACGCTTTTAAACACCATTATCCGTTTAAAAATCTTATAGGAATATTTTCTTGAGGAAAATGAATTACAATGTCACATTATCGCAAATTGTTCTCAACAAATATTTTGGTACTTGAAATATTTTGACAAAAAAAAGATATCTTTAAGTAATTTTCTTCTCAAATTTAATTTGAGGTTCTGTTTAGGCTTAAAAAGTAAAACAAATAATGAGACATTCGTTTTTGTCTAAAAAAATATCTCATTTACTTTAATATAATAAAATTAAAATGAAATGAATACGTATTATTTTCACAAAAAAAATATATAAAAAGCAATCTAGGACAGGAGCTAGAAATATATTTAAAATCTAACTTAATGAATTTAAATAAAAATGTATATCTTTAAATGTTTATTTGTCAAAAAAATTTGGTTTGCTAACAAGCTAAATTTTAACATTATTCGGTATATTCAAAGTATCCTTGGCATCGTTGCTGCTCCTTAAAATTCAGACTCAGTAAAAATGTTTATGATATCTTTATAAATTTGAATTAGGAAAGTTGCCAGGAGCGCATTGAATTTACACATTTACAAAATTTAAATATACTGGTATATTAGGAGAATTTAAATGTAAAAGCTATTTTCAATATTATTAGTCTATGGTTATTTATACAGCATAATTTCAATGATTTTAAAGAATACTACATTTAATTTACATCACAGTACAGAATTAAGATAAATCCTTTTATAAAGTTTTTATATTTTCCATTTGTATTTCTGAGGCTAAGTTTTATTCGAGCATATTTACTGTTGTAAATCTGTTTTCCTATTGTTCGAATTCAGTACTGAAAGTTTTCGTTTAATGCACAAGTTTGGGTTCAGCAGATGGCGCTGTATATATATGAGCGTACTATTGGGGTTGATTCAGTCAGCTTTTAGACGCCGAGGGGGTGGTTTTGTCCCCGCTGTCGTGAGTTTGTTTTACGTAAATAGAATGGTTTTGTGAGTGTACGAAGATATAACTTTGGGATTTTTGAAGTATCGGGCTAAAAGGTAACAACTATGATAAGATTATAATTTTTTATTATTTTTTGCACTTATGATAATTTAAATAGTTAAAAATCAGTTCAAAATTAAACAATTTAGATATTTATTAATAAGGTTAAGAAGCGAAACATTAAAGTATAAAATAATAATCATATTAATAATATCTCTGTCTATATTAATAATATATTTTACTTAGTAGTAATTTTTCAGGATTGTTTAATATTTCATTTCACGTAAGTTCAATTATTTTTAAATATGTATGTTATTTTAGGACTGAATTTATTTACCATTACGAGTATATTTTTCTTGTTGAATTTTCATTGCTATATTTTAATATGATATTTGTTTTGGTATGGCTGTGTTTTTATTGTTACAATTTACATATTACGACAATTCTTTGTACTCAGAAATATTTTTGAATAGACACAAAATCATGTATAGACCAAATCTTCAACATTTAAAGTAAACCGGATTGGATCAATCGCAAGAAATTTGATTTTCCACAGATTTCATGCAGAATTTTAGTTGTTGAAGTTCTCGGAGTTTGAGATGGTAGCATGCAAAACTGTAAACTGTCGAGCAGAACACTGACAAGAAATAGTTTCTTGTAACGTTAGTTTCAGTTCAAGTATTGCGAAAATTCGTGTCATGTAAGAACGTTTTGATAATATTACCTTAAGTAGAACATTGTTAGACTTAAAAGTTTAAGTTGACAAATACAGTATACATATGAGTACTTAAATACAATGGTACAAGCTTATTATACTAACACATTTAAAAGGTAATCTTGTACTATAATGATATATTGTTCTTTATTCTACTTTATATAGTAAGAGGTCAAGAGGTGTGGAATTTGAAGTCGTCTCATATTGTTATGTGCAGAACTATGTGTATAAATGTATTATATATTACCTATAGTTTAGTTTATTATAGCACCTTTGATATTCTTAGTTTTAAGTGTTGTCTATTCTGTTTATTAATTGTCTACCCTCATTGTTTTATTTTCTCTTAGTTGTGTTGGTTGACTGGTAAAAAATGATTAGCATTAAGTCCACCACATTATATTTTATGTTGTATAATAAAGTATTAATAAATAAATAAATAAATCATTTAATATAATAACAAAGTATTATAGTACCTACACATAAATAATGACCACATTTACTTTTTAATTTGCTTAATCAATCATTGTAGCTTTCGTAGACAGATGGTAATCCCTGAGCAATATTTTAATTACTAGACTTTTTTTTCCAATAATTGTACAAATTATACTTAAAACTAGCTTATAAATATTTTATAATTGGTTTAACTGTTAATTATATTTTATCTTAATATGTAGTATAGTCATGTCATGTCATGTCATGTCAAACATATTTATTTCAAAACAGTTTCTAGTTTGTGTATTAATTACACCCATAGAAACAACTAAGTAAACTTTTATAAAATAAATTCTTCTAAGTATTCAATAATATCAGCAAATAGGACGTTGATAATATTTTTCTAAGTATTTTAGTATAATCCTCTTAATAGTGTGAAATATATTTTTTATAATTTATACCTTCTACTATTTTTAAATACTGTCACATATTGTCCATAATGTAAACAACAACCATGATATAGATAGAAAATCCTTATTTGTGTATTTTATTTTATTTTTTGTCTTTTATCCGCGTCCTGTGAATCAAAAAACTTTGTTGTTCCTAAATTGTAAACAGCGAAATCGTTAACATTGTTCGACAACAACGTGTCGTAATACATACGTACAACATATTACATATTAATTTTTAAAAAGTCGTACAAAGTATGAGCAAAAAGTTATAATTCTTGTATATTTTGAAAATCTAAATTTATACAGCTTGCTGATTACGTTTCACCTTTTTTCTGTGCCTACTTTAAATGCTTAATAAGCTATACTTGAATTGTAAGCTGTTTAATAAAATAGAAGATAAGAAGCTTATAAGACAAACCGTTGCAACAAAACATAACAATACTCCATTCTTACGCGGCACTAGAATAAAACGGAGCCTTAAGCCCACCAAGGTCATAAAGCATAAAAAATGATATAAATCCGACTTTTATTTCAAACCTTAACGTCATTTTTTCAAGCAATCATGTTTGTGTAATATAAAGAAGGTCTGTGATTAGGAGATATATCTTCCATTTGTGAGCATTGTCGAATAATTTAACTATGCATTGTTATTATAAAACAGTTTAAAATAAAAAAAAACAGCTGATAACAGTACAGTTTTTTTTGTAATCTGTCAGAAACTTTATCTTTCTAGTTACTATTTATTAGCCTGTGAGGTAAATTGCACAAGACGTAGATAATTTCACTTAGTACACTTGCATGCCATGTATAATTTAGCGTCTCTGGTCTATATTCAAATACCTAAGTACATTAATGCCTCTATTAACATATCCATTGATGCAACCACCTATTAACAATCTCCGGTGTCTGTTGGTGAATTTCACTTAAGATATTATTTTAGTATTTAAACAATGCTCCTTCTCAAGTTATCTATATAACGAATTCGGTCTAGTTACAATGAACTCTTAGAATTTTAATCTTTTTATTTTATATATTAAAAAATGCCTAAACACTTTGAATCTGTCAATAAATGTCACGACCAAAACGATTCACTTGTTGTGAAGAGTCGTCAGGACAAACTAACGGACATACAAAATATTGGAATAGTGAGTTCGTGTCATTATCAGAAAGATTATTTTTATATTATGATATGGAATTTTTATATGGACAAACACTATTAAAACATATATAAAAGATATTGATTAAAAATTATAATTTTTATTGGTTTTCAAACTATATTATTATTCATAATAATAAAGTTTTTATCTAACGCTCATAAAATACATTAAGTATTTTGAAAAATTAAAACAACTCTATAATGTTGAAATTTCCATAATTCCATAATTTTGCTTATAATAATGCTAAAGATTATAAAGCAAACAAAAACAGTCTTTTAAAAGGTGCCACAGTTTTTAATTTCTAACCGCCTTTACCTTGTTCTTATAATGGATCGGCTGACTTCAAAAGAATTACTAAACCTTAACTAGAATTTAGAATTCAATTTTCGCTATCTTTGAATTGGAAGGGGTAATCGATGTTTTTGCGTATAAGAAATTGCTTAACTTTGAGAGGCTATTGACCTCAGATAATTTTAAATGATCATAATTGGTTTGAAATATCAGATTTTGTATTGTATCACTCAGTTTTTAATATTTAATTTGGCTCAATATTATTTTACAATAGGTTGAAATTAAATACTTTTTGTTTGTATGTATGTGCTAATATTTACTATGAATTGGACCTTAAGTACGTTCTTATATGTCGGATAAATTTGATGAGACCAAATCAATAAGGAAAACGTTGCAAAAGGAAATCATCTCTAACAGATGTCTCCTTTTGCTAATCTCCTAAATCCTTATTGCTTTTTATTGAAATCGGAAATTTTCATCTATTCTTTATGGTGATGACACTCCCCTATATTTTAAGCTCCGTCTCAGGGTCCTTGTTAGGGATATTATAATTTAATGTGTTTTTCTGTGATTGAGCTTGTGTGTATCTTTATTTTTACATGCTTTTACTAGAAGCTTTGCTTTCATTTATTATTTTTTCTTAAAAACCTTATAAAAATTACAAAAAATCTTTAAATTAATAGAGAATATAAAATATACCGGTTTGAATCCACGTCGTCTGGAGAAACGTTTTACTCATTGCGCTACCGCATTGATTATCATTTATTTTGTTAAGGTTTTAAATTCTCCAACATTTTATTAAAGTTTTTGTGCTAGAGTTATTTGTTATTAATATCATATGAAATTTGACACGTGACATTTGACACATGATTTATTTTTATACATATCTGGGTCGTGTTTATTAAACAATAAGATCAGGAAGATGAGATTATTATAATGTTAGTGTTTACCTCTTTCTTCATACATATCTGTATAGCTTTGCTATAAGAAATTAATGGGATGTTTTCTTACAAAGAGTATTTTTCTTAAGGGTGCAACGCTGCTTGTTTAATTATGCAATGTACCAAAAAAAAAATAAAAAGCTAATTTCTTTCTGAATTCTCCTTGGAATTTACTAAAAGCGTCAAAGCTCGATATAACCTTTTAGAATACTATTACTTAAAAAGATTTTTAATGTTCTTTTTTTAATAAACGTTTTGATACCGTTACTGTTATTAATTCCATTAATAATATTTCCTGACTTATATTTAAAACACTATGTTTATATAAAAAAAAATCAGATCCAGAAATAAATTCAATAGTTGTTTTATAATACACAATAGCGTAAAATGCATTCATCCGAGAACGGATACTGCTTAATATACGAACAACAATAGTTTGAAATTATAAATATTACACATTGCTACATATGAATAAATATTTGGACGCGCATATATCTCTAAATGAACAAAAACCAAATCTCCTATTTTAACCCCTCAGGATTTTATTTTTCAGAAATGTGGAAAAACATATTTCTACATTTGCAAACATAAAGCTTAATATTAACTTCATACTATTTGTCTTTTAACTGACCAATGTTCATAAAAAGTTTCAACTGTTATTTCTCCTTCTCCAGAGTTGATTTTTCGAAAAGCTGCTATTTTTATATGTTTACATTTTAAAATATTTATTTAAAATTTCTAACTAAGTTAGAATTTAGGATGGCTATTATTTTTTTATAAATTATTATGAATTACCCAACCCAACTATATGAACTTAACTCAAATTTGTATACAGATTGACATTGGCTGGAGTAAAATCAAAACCTCTAGATACTCGAAGTAGTTATTTACTTACTTACGTTTATTATTATGATAATTACTTTTTTTATTTTTTTTTATATGGTCTAGGGCAATGCTTGACTACATTCCACCTGATGATAAGTGGAATGTAGTCTTAGATGGTAAGTCGCATTGCCCTAGCAACCTATTCACTCTTCTCTTGAAGACACCCACATTATATTTGGCCGGAAATACCGACGCAGGCAAATTGTTCCAGTCCTTCGCTGTACGCACTAAAAATGAGGAAGCAAAGCGCTTCGTTCGGACAGGTGGAATGTTCACAACAAAAGGATGATGGAAGGGGGACGGGGAAATTAACTCGTGTAATTCCTGCGCATACTCACCAAAATGTATCCTATAGAATACTGAGAGGCTAGCAATTTTACGCCTGTGTTCGGGACCAATTCGGGATCGCCTATAAGCCTCTTTGCTCGCCTCTTAATTGAGTCCAGAACCGCAAGATGAGACTGCGGCACCAGCAAATATGTGACCACAGTACTCTACACACGACCGGATCTGTGCTTTGTATAAAACAAGAAGCTGTCCCGGTGTAAAGTACTGCCGAACCTTCGCAAGAACGGCAAGCATTGCTGCTGCTGCTCTTGCTCTGGACTCAATGAACCGACCAAAGTTGAGGTTCGAGGAAATCTCTAAGCCTAACAACTGAAGTCGGTCCCTGTATTCCAAGGATACATTCTGGAAAGTAGGAGCCAAGGTGAAAGGGCTCTTTTTGGCGGTGAACAGACACGTCTGCGTTTTGGTGGCGTTGAACTTGACAAGATTGGCATTGCTCCATACGGAGACTGCCTGCAGTTTGTCATTCAGACGTTGCACCATGGCTTCTCTTTCAGACTGTATTTGATCTCGACTAGCCCGACTACTCGGCAGATATCTTTCTACAACTGTGCTGTCGTCTGCATACCCATAGATACCGGGCTTCAACAGATAATTAATGTGCAGCAGAAAAAGAGTTGCAGAAAGAACGGACCCCTGCGACACTCCGGCATTTATTGTCAAGGGTACCGAGGAAAACCCGTCAACAACTACTCGGAGAGACCTCTGGCTCAAAAAGTCCGTTACCCAGCCGATCAGACCAGGAGATATACCGTACGCTGAAAGCTTGCTTATATGGCTCGCATGCCAGACCCTGTCAAATGCCCTCGAGACGTCCAGAGAGACGGCCACCGCTTCTCCGTTCTTCTCGATGGCCTCGCCTAAAATGTGTGTAGCATACACTAGGAGGTCCCCAGTAGACCTATTACGGCGAAACCCGTACTGTCGGTCACTGAGGAGATCGTTACCTTCTAGGTATGCTAGTTAGTAGGCGCGAGTTCAATACACGCTCCATAATCTTGCAGAGTATGGAGGTGATTGAAATCGGTCTGTAATTGACAGGGTCGGCACGGTTGCCTTTTTTGGGTACGGGCATTACTATATTCTGTTCCGCACACTGACTAACGGAGGATGTCTTATTAATCTAAAAATGTATGATCTTGGCTGCTGAGCTGAAGGTACGATTTCAAAGTAAAACAACTCTTTGTTCGGGTCCCAAATGGTTGTTTCAAGAGGTGCAGTTTGTTTTTATTATTTGTATAAAAACCTTCCAACTTTTGCCCAGAGGAGATATTTAAATGTTAATAAAAAGTCGATATTTACTGACCAATTAACTTCATTAAAGATTCTTCCTATTTGTGTACTACCAAATTAATAATCTACAAAGGTAAAATTATTTTAATGGTTAATATAAAAGTTGTTTGTATATAAATACCTTATTATTGGACTTTTAGAGTTTAATTCCGATATTCCGATATACTGTATTCATGAATATTTTATGTATATAAATAATATTTTATGTTTCAGATTTAACTACAGCCTTTATAAGAAATATTTTTAAAATTATTTCAATATTACCTTTCTTATACCGCAATCTATTTATTATTATTGGGACACTTTAATAATTAACACTTGGTTGACCTAATTTGTAAATGGAGGGCTTCCATAACCCAAAATGTATCTTCATTTTATGAAAGCGTTTCGGCATTTTACTCGGGTCTTACTAAATATGGTCATTAATATTAATTACAATAACATCCTATTCAATGGGAATTAACTAAATATTTGTAAGTGAAACTATTCGATTAAAACCAAGTTTTATTTAAAACTAAGGTAACTAAGCTAAAAAGGTTTTTTTTTCTCAGTAGTTTCATTTACCGCGAAAACTTAACAACTATAATCTATCCCGAACCAAGGAAAAGAAAATCTTTTCCGTTTTCTAATATAATTCTCACGAACTATTCTTAAGTTACCCTCACAAAAGTTTGAAATCAGTCCAGTAATTAAATTAGGTGGTTCACAGGTTACCTAATTGAGATGAAGTGATTTGTGCCCACCAAAGAAAAAAAATCTTTAACGCCATTTGCAATACCTTTTAGATGACTAATGTCTTAAGTGAACGAATTACTTGTTCCCTTTAATAACAGTTTTTCCTTCGCCATCGAAGTTTTTGTTCCGCAAATTAGCCCTTTGTTTAAAGATGAAAAGAGTTTGCCGATGCGGTAATGGTTAGAATTATTCGTTTGGTTAAGACGTGTTCACTGAATACCAAGAGTCGAGAATGTGGTAAATCTAATCCAAAACTAGATTAAATTAAATATTATTACGTTTATAGTTATACAAAATTATTATTCAAAATGGATAAATTTTGAATAAGATTGCAAATATGAGGCTTATTTATTTATAAGTGATCGTTTACTTGTAATTACCACAATTAAATAATCCAGATATAAATTACTATTTATATAACATTTTGTATTTGTTAAGTGAATTGAAAAATTATTTATTATTCAAATAGTTTTATACCAAAACAAACAAACAATACACGTTAAAACAAATTAGGAAAAATATTACCTGAATTCCATCAAACAAACAATAAATTAAACAAATTTGAAAAAATAATAATAAAAATGTCGTAGAACTAAATCTACGACATTTTCATCAAAAATATATTAAAATGTCTGAAAGCAAAGCATCACTTTCCACCCCTTATAAATGGATGAATTAAATATTAAACGATGTATATTCTGTCTAAAGATATACGCGTGTTTCAACTTCAAACAAGTTGTGGGGCGTGTCGTTTAGCCACTGTACTACTCTAGAGATGAAATTGCCTTAAGTATTCAATCCCGTTTTCAATGATGTCTTGTTTGAGATTGCTTATAGATATCACAGGGGTGGATTTTTAATGTATGATCTTTATATTTAAAATGAATGTAGTATTTTTCATTTTTTAAATAACTAATATATAATAATATAATATATAGTGTATGTAGTAGTTATTAACTCTAAAACACGACCGTTAACTTGCCTCAAAAACGATTGTTTGTTTATTTTTAAATTAAATGCTAAATATGTTGGTAATATTTGACATTTCAATCAAATAGTCTTTACTGTTGGTATTTTAATAATGATAATTGTATCTGAGTTTTGAATTTACCGTGAACGCGAACGTTGTGACGTACATTTGAAATTACCTTTGAAATTGAATTGAATCATTTTGACTTCCTCAAAGCAACGATTTTTTGAGCTTCTTTTTTCAATCTAATTTACTTAATTTCTTATTTAAATTGGAAATTATGTTTTTCTGTTATATTATATAAATTCTTAGCTTTTCGTCATGAATTAATCGAAAAATGAAGTGTCTATAATTACCGCCCCGTTTGTCGAGTTGTTAGCGCACACGCCTAGTGTATC
Source organism: Napeogenes inachia (assembly GCA_959347355.1). Classification (NCBI taxonomy): domain Eukaryota; kingdom Metazoa; phylum Arthropoda; class Insecta; order Lepidoptera; family Nymphalidae; genus Napeogenes; species Napeogenes inachia. The sequence goes on along the minus strand of OY365793.1, from coordinate 15,341,242 downwards.
GCGACACAATGGGGCTCAGGTTCGATACCCTACAGGGACAGACATGTATGTGATGAGCGGCAGCGGGCAGGCTTGGCCGTTTTTAAAATATATTTGAAGTATTTATCATGTTTGTTACCACGTATTTAAATCGTTGTCTAACACCCTTCCCACAAGCAAATAATTTGTTCACATAGGCGTTAGATTAATTTGTATAATTTGTCCTGTGATATTATTATTATTATATGCTATAGTTTTCAAATAAAACAAATAAAAACTTTCTTACCCCATTAGTTTAACTTCGGCACTGAATTACCAAAAAATCCGAAGTAGTGAGTGCTTATGACATAAAAGGGACATACATACAATCAACATCTAGAGTTGCTGAAGCCAGAAGGTTAAGCTGGGTGTTAATAGATCAGTCAGTTAGGGCAAATGTTTATATGTTTAACATTAAATCTTAAAAATAAGACTTAGTTAATTTAACAAGACTATTTGATTTTAGGAGACTAATAATCAAATTTATATAAATGTAGAATTAAAAATAAACAGATACGGCCAGGGATTCGAACGCGCAACTACTGGGAAACCGTTTACTACTGCCCGTATCGGTTTATTTATCATTCTATATTTATATAAATTTAAATTAAGCTTAACATGGCTATACATGTTTATAGATATTTTCAAAGACTAATAAAATGAATTAAAATATCATTTATTCTATCTATAATATATCAACGTCATACTTATAATGTTTCTATGTATATGTAAATTGAAATAAATCTTTGTATTAAAAAATATCTAATCACATGTCTATCAAAACTACATCGCATGTAGAAAAGATACGGCGATACCGACCGGTAACCCTGACTCGTTAATAAAATAAAAGGGCGAGGGATGTGATTCCTTTAATGGTGGATTAGGGAACGTCTTAACTAAATTCTTTTGTAAGGTTTTCTATGGGTCTTAGTTGGGATTGTATTATAGGGGAAATTCCAATTTGTCTGACAAACGCAGTTCTATTAATTGCCTTAGTTTGGGTGACTTCTACTTAATTTTTTATACATATAAAAAGCACAAAGTAGATCCGCAATTTTTTATTTTATATTAATATTTTATGATCTTAGTAGTTAGTTAATGGATTTAACTTTGAAAGAAAAAATTATTAATTACCCAAAACGCTAATGTATCTATTTAATTTTATTTCAATTTTTCTGCACCTAACTCATATAAACTTGTATAAGCAAAGTTTAAAGAAACGAATAAAAATGGTTTAATACAACTTTCCAAGTATTTTTATTCACCATAGACTAAAAATTATGTGGCCCAAATTTCTTTAATGAAACAATAAGCCTACTTTATCTTGAAACTCCTGGCATTAATATTCTTTCTTTTGCCCTTTAATACATTCACTTTTCCTAAATAAATTAACATGTTAAAAAAATAAATTGCAAAATTGTGGGAGCGAAGTTTAGGTAATTTAACACTTTAAGAGTTTATCTTACATTAAAAGAGGCGAAAATTGTTTCAAGCAGTATCTTCGATAGAGCGAAGTATATTTCAATATCGGAATACTCTTAGTCAATCAAAAAATTATTAACTCGATATTCATTTTCATTCCAACTCGCGAAGGAGTTTTAAGGTTTTAATTTTAAATTAAATTGTAATAAAAATATTACAGGGATAAGATTCATTTTAAAGTTATTTTTATTATTTTTAGGATACAGCCAGTAGCCTTAAAAATATTAATGTCTTAGCAACTTTATAGCGTTATATTGGTGACAGTATGGTGTTAAGAAAAATATGAGAATTAAGATAATATCTTACAAAGTTTTATTCCACAGAATTCTTTATCACACATGGTAGTTAAAATTGATATTTTTTTCTTTTATCAATATTTAAATTTTCACTTAATAATAATTGTTACATAAACCTTTTATAAGAAAAAACATTTTTCTCTCAGTGCTTATATGTTTTATTATTTATTTTAATTATTTCTTATACATTATTTAATAAATGTTGCAAAATAACCTAAATAAAAAAAATCAAACTTGTTCAAAAGTTTTTTGATTCTACTGTAGTGAATGTTTGGAAAAAAATATTTAGGCCAAGAGTGCATTTTTGGCAAACGTGCCAAATTTCAAGTTTGTAGGCCGAAATGAATTTCATAGTATAGATTCAGTAATAATTGTACCGACTCGCAAATACTGTCGTACATGTGGATGTTGAGATCTATATGCAGCTACAGTGTATATAAAAACTTTGTACTTAAATTGTGTACCAACTTTTCGTAGAACATTTAATCTATTCTGTCTTACTCGTTTATATAACATTGACTATTTTACTATTAAAACCAACATGATTTACACACACTGATTAGGATATACTATGTACAAGAAAGCACCCTAAACACACAGATTTTCTGTAAGAGAGTAGTACCCAATGACTAGAGATATGATCAATACTCCGACTACTCCTACAACTACTACTACTATTACTATTATCCTAAAAACACAATAATTTTACCAAAAACCTTAAATTAATAATTTGTAACTTGTACTATAAATAAGTTGAACCAATTTTCTTTAAAAGAGTAAAATGTGTAATTTATTTCTTTCAACATTTATTTATAAAAGTTTAAGCAGTAAAAATTGTAGTCTTATATCACTTTTCAGCAAATAAACTTTAGCCGTGACTAATCACTCTTTCTGGTTTCCAGGTCAGGAGGGCGTCACTTTCAAAGGTAAAATATTGTACACAATTAGCTTCCCCACAACTTAGTTCAATGGACCCAGGGACATTTACTTGACAGCCTGTTCACTGAGAAAGGTTGTTTTTACCATATATTCGTTGAAGCTTTTATTTTTTTATTGCCATACAAAAGGTGAACTACTTATCTTTCCCTATTTTATTGGTTTATTTTCAACCCTTTTGGACATGAAATTATTACCCACGGGACCTACAAATTATAATAATTATGATTAGCTTTAATAGACAGAGTCACATTGTAAGTGTAATGATTAACCAGATAGAAACGTATATTTAATTATTTTTTCATACATGTAGCAAAGAATAGCATATAATAATAACAAAAGGACTTTAAGCGTCAGCTATTGGGTCTATATTACAAGTAGGTATATGTGCGGTATGTATGTATGTATATCACGACATCCATTACGACTTCATTATAGATAACTATACGTTTTATAGCAACTTATGTAAGGGTTAATGAATAAGGTAACTAGAATTCAAATAACGCGCTGCAATTATAAGAGGTAGATTCGAAGGGTCCTAATGATGCTATGGTATTTGGAAGGTTTAACACCTAATATATACGCCATCCCATTTTGAACTCTAATGGAATACGTAAGGGTTCATTACAGTGTGAAATATTTATTTTTATTAAGAAAATAGCTGCGTTTATATACGTAATTACATAGTTTTGTTGTCTATTTTTTACATTATAGTAATGCTATTCAAATTAGATTAATAAATAATAATAATTATTATTTCAACAATTTGAAATTAAAAAAATATATAAAATTGTTTTCTTAAGTAAAATGCAGTTTATAAAAAAAAAACTATAAATATTGTAAAGACAAAAAATACTACTATACTTAACCGTATAAAAGTTACCAATTAGATAAGCTACTACACCTACAAAAGTATCCCAAATAATTTATACAGCTATAACCATAACATTTTAGGATATTGTTCCTTCGAGCCCTTTTATGAGAACCATTCCTATAAGGTTACGAAATATATTGAAGTTATTTTAGGTGCGAACTAATATCTACGTTCATAGTGATATTGAGGTACATTTCGTAAGAAAACTTGTTGTTAAGATAATGCTCAATATCAATATTATTAGCTCCTTTTTAGTCATTTTTAATTGTTATACACTACAGTACTACAATAAAAAAAATGAATTGTTATCAACATAATAATATAAGTGGCGTGAACATGACAAATTTATTCAACAATAAATATAAAACTCACCTAATATAGGTAAAATAAAAAATCTCCGATTACCTTTACAGCATTCATTTCCGTTAAATTTATCCTTACTTATCGTAATATTGGAATTCGCTTCAGTATCTCCCGGCCACATACGTAACATAAATAAATGCACGCTCAAAATCCTTTCAAGCACTTAATAAATCACCTAATCCAATAAAAAGGCTTCATTTAAGACGAATATTCAACCAGAATATTCCCTTCAAAAATCTATAAAATCTTTTTTTATATTATTTACATTACCCTCATAAAGAACAGTAACAGAGATTGCTTATAAGTATGTTTGTGTACTCAGCTTTGAGAGTTAATAAAATTTGACATTTAAAGGGACTTAAAAAATTCAAGTTGACATAAACCCTTAAATTTTAAAGATATTGAATACATTTGAAATTGTATCAGTATAATTTTTTTTCGGTATAATTTTCGAACAACCATGTCAGAATAAAATATCAAACATCCAAAGTTTCTATTTCTCTCAAGTGTATTTTTCTTTAATTTTAAGAAATGAATATAATTATACTTGATAAAAATATTATCCCGAATTTATGAATACGTGTTTTGAATTTTAATTAATTTGTTTCTTATTTTATAAATACATGACCATAAATCTTCTTAGGGTTCAACGGAAAAGTTGGAATTAGGATCCACGAAATGACTCTTAAAAATTTGTAATCAATCTCTTTTGCGTCAAGATATTAATATTTTGCTGATTTTGTTAGTTGAATCTCAAAATATAATTAATTATAAATAGTTAATAAGCAAAACCTTTTTCTTAATATAAGCTTTAATTCTTGAATGAAAGAATCACGTTAATCTATATGTGATAGACAAGTTTCCAATGACTTGCATAAAGACATTACAATTGCATAAATAAATATGTGTATAGATATGTCGTTACCAAGACACATTACGAGAAATCGAAAACATCAAAATACCCATAACACTTAGTTTTCATCAAATAGCGGTCGAGATCGAATTCCAGGCATTATAAATTGCACTATTTGTCCAACCAACTATCGCCATGCAAATGAGCTATTGACAAACGATGTTATGGACTTAACTATAAAACGATCGAGCCAAAACTTTTCGTAACTTGTGGTGACGCCCGTATTAGCTTAAAGTGCTTTGATGAATTAAATAGTGACCTTTAGAATTTATAGGAGCGCTTGGGTCATAATGTTTGTAATGTAAATTTATAAACAATATTTTTATATTTTTTTATTATTTATTTTTATATATATATTATGGAAATAAATGATATAAAATAAAAAAGTTTAAATTATGAAATAAAAAAAAAAGTCTTTAGTCTTATTAAATATTTTTAATAATTATTAATCAATCAATAATATATATATATTTCATAATTTTAAACTTTTTTATTTTATATCATTTATTTCCATAATATATATATATATTAAAATAAATAATAAAAAATATAAAAATATTGTTTATAAATTTACATTAAAATATATATATATAGACTGGCTTTATATTAGTTTAGTAATGTAAGTAAATAAATTTGTTTGTAGATAGAATGTGCCGACCGGGATAACGATCAACATTAGTTGTGAATAAATACAACCGGAGTCGGCGATTTGCCATTCTGAGACACGGAGGCGATTAAAGTGCCGATATTGTATTAAGGTTACTGAACCAGGGTTCGCTTGTTAAGCGTCTTGATCATGATATACAAATTTAATAGCAAACTATATTTAATCATATAATTTACACTAACATAACTGAGTTTAATATATCAAAGACATATGGTTAATATGATGAATGTTTTTACTTAACTGACTTATTATTTAGGAGATTCACGGTAATGGTTCCCAAACCATAAGATTTAATACACGTTTCCTAATCAATAATCGATTTTCGATAAAGTACTCCGACCCAGAAAAGGTTAACTACGACGGGAAACATAAACTAAGAGAATATATTGCCTAGCGTTACGTTTCTTTTTAATCTTGAGGCAATGAGATACTCGGCAATTCAACTACTGTTTCCGGATTCACCCCGCAATTCAACAGCTGTTCCTGAAGTCAGTACTTTTTTAATCATGAACGGAAGCACTTCAACTCTTGGGCATTGGTTAGTTTTCCGGGAATGAGATGAGTCAAGAGGATTTAACTCTTTGTTAGATACTTAGGTGTTCTTAGATGCGTGTAACTGTTTAGGTTCAAATATATGTTCATTTATATATATAACAGCTTTTTATTGTTTTTTTTCAATATATATCCAATTTATAAGAAGTATTTTTTATAACTTAACAGAATGAAATATAAAATCAGGTAAATTAAAAATAATATCATCTGAATAGTTAATACTCATTTATAATTGACGAGATGGCATTTATAAATGAAGATTGATTGTTTACCCGAAAAAATTCTGATTCTGATTCTGAAAAAGTTCTTTTCTATTTAATTATTATTATCAGATTGTTTTTGTCAGTAATGTTAGTCATGTCCACTGAAGAGGTCTCGCTGAAATATTCTACATATTTACCACAAAACAAAGTATTGTATTCCATGTAAATAATTTATACATTTTTTATTTGATTATATTACATATTTTATTTGTTTATATTACATATTTTACTTTATTAAAAAAGTTCTACACATCTACTATCAATTTAATATGCGAAGAAAAATAACACATCTGAAATTAAAACAAATATTTTTTACTGTCTCGTAAATAGATTAATCTGTAGGTATACTCTAAACACTAAATCCAGAAATAAAACACTGAATTCTTTGTTTAAATGTAAACTCAGTTAATACTGTTTAATAATCACAGAATTACGTTTTAATAATAACTCTTATGTATAATATTACGAAGACCCCGATCTTCCAGGCTCTCGGGTCGGCAGCTTAGTACACAATTGCTTTGTACAATTCCCTCTACGTGCCTTCCCAAATAACCTGTGTTGCCAACCTAAAGATATTTGTAGTTGGTAGCACTGAAATAAACTGCTTAAAATAAATTAATAATAGCTTGTTAAAAGGTAACTTAAAATTAAATAATTATTAATGTGTGTTCCTAACAGCTGTAAAAGTAAAACTATGTAGTTATACTATAATGTATAATTAATACCTTATTAACAAACGGCATTCAATTAATATCAAGCTAGCTGTCTTCATTTCTCGATGTTCCTTGAAGCGTATTATCCCAAGCTAGCAAGCTTCGAGTATTCGATTGATATGTTATACGGATATTAATAATAGTTGGTAGTTGTTTTCGATTGTATATTACAGTTCTCAACAAACAGTCTTTTGTCTATTTTAGATCTTTGTTTATAAAATAAACACGATGTCTTAGTTTCTAATTCTCTTGATCATTTATAACTCACATATATCCTAAAACCCATTACATTAGATCAACTTAAGTAAGGGCGTGATTACCATCAGATGATTGCGAAGATAACACTTAAATTAATTTGCTCTCCTTAGACCAAAATTGGGAAGAATTAAACTTCAGAATCTTGTGATCTTGTCAAAGTTTATTCTGACATCCGTGTAACTTAAATATATAAAATATAGGGGCTTCTAATTGCTTTTAAAATTTGTGTAATTATTTGCCTTTGTTGAATATTATAATATTTTTATAAGGAATTAAATTTTGTGCTTTCGGTATGTTTTGGTTTGTTTGTGGAGCCTAGCTCCAATTATTTCACTGTAACTAGTATATTGACTTGTTCGACGTACCGTGGTTCGTAGTACTACCAGATCACAGAAGATATTATAGGTACAATTTTAACGATGAGTTAACGAGAGAGTCGGGTGATAAAAGCTCATCACTTCCTCTCCGTATCCTCCACCATTCCCCAATCTTTATATTCATAAAGATTTCCCATTCGGCAATGCTTATGCAAATATTAAAATTTGCAAATGTCAAAGTGACAGGACTACCTACGGTTAGATCTATGGTCTTTTTGCGCATTTTCAACCACTTAAGGGACACCATTTAGGGGACATTAAATTTACCTCCAATTAAATGTATTAATTAAAAGCATATCTGTACATATCTTCAATCACTAGGTCCGGATTTCGGAATTCTATTTTCAGGGTAATTTAATAAGTTCTTAAATGTTATATGAAACTCCACATTTTTTTTAGGTAATATTTTTTCATAAATATATTTTAGCATTAAATCAATTGAATAAATAGATGTTACAAGGCTAAAAAATAAAGGAATAAGTATGAAGTTAGAATTTCCACCTTAAATAAGTCGGGGTTGTTCAGTTAGACAAAGTAAACAATTCGATTTAATTGTATTTGACCCTTGAAAAAGATAACTCATATGATTTTTAGTAAAGATATTTTATGAAATAGAGTAATCATTTTAGGTTACAAAATCTAACATTCCTTCAATATATACTGGCTGTATTTATCCAGGTGAAACAATTCAATCCAAATAACCCGGCGGCGAGTGATCGACGAGAGTCAGCGTGACGCCCTCAATCACTTTAAAAAGCAACACCAATATCGAACTACTACATAACACACCAAAATAGTTAAACTGCTATTACTACTACTGATTGAAGAAAATATAAAAAACAATCCATAATCTTCATCATATTCTTCAAAATATTCGAAAAATCCGATCCGTTTGTCATAGTTTTGTCTTAATGAACAAGATAGTATAAATACAAAAGCATTGTCAATATTAAAAATAATGTTTATCTACCCCCCTGGTTGAGTGGTTAGCGTAGACACCTAACGTATAGCTACGCAATGGGGCTTGGGTTCGATTCCCGACAGGGACAGGCATGTATGTGATGCGATAGATGTCTGTATTTCTGAGTTTGCTCGTTTATTAAATATATTCTCAGTATTTATAATGTGTATTTCTTTGTTTTTCTGTCCATGTCTAACACCCTTATCACAAGTAAATAATTTGTTTTCTTAGGAGTTAGATTAATATGTTTAATTTGTCCTGTATTATTATTATTATTATACTCCCAACATAAAAAAAATTGAAGTATGTAATTAAGAAAAATATCACGTAATTCTTAGTAATCAGAAATAATAATTTGTGTCTCCTATAATTTTGTTCTCTACCGTTGATAAGATTGTTATGAAATATCTTAGTTTAATTAATTATTCCTTGTGGAATTTATTACAACAACTTACAATTCCTTCTGCAAATACACTGAGCTCGCGTAGGCTATTAATGGAATTAATTATTGTGACTACTGTCTCTATACTGGACACCTTTTGCTATAGTACTATTTATATACGTTTTTTGAAAAACGTATGCTTTTGCTATTTTAAACATTATGTATAGATCTTTTACTTTATTAAAGGCATAACATTTATGAAATCTGAAAAAATTGCTAAATTTTGATTTGAGATTGATTCCGATAGAATACAATATATATATTTTTTGTAAATAGGCGTTTTTGAGTTTTTTTTTTTGTAAAGATATATAATTCCTATCATTTTATTCAAGTACAAAACATAAGCAACAGGAAACAAGAGTATAAGTTATTTAAAGTTGAGACAGCATGCATGGCTCGGACAAGGTTTAAATCGAATTTCTTGTTTTGTATTACTTACTGTGCGAGCTAAAATCCAAGAGCCTTTGTGAAACTACTTTTTACCTATATATTAAATATTTTAAATCTTAAATACGACATATGGTTAAAATGTTGCGAAGGTTTTTAAGTTTCAAAATATATTTACAATATTTAGAAGTTTATGTAAGTTCCGTACACCGAAAAAGTTATCATATCGATTCTTTGAATAATTTCCAAGAAAATACACGAAATTAGTACCATCTGTATTTATAGTATTGTACTCGTAGTATTCAAGTTGAATACTACGAGTAACAAAGCTGATGCATAATGTACATCAAAGTAATAAACGAAAATTATCTGAAACATTTTAAAGGTAATTTACATAAAATTTCACAAACCCGTGCCATCTTCGAACATATACGGCTGTATCACGAAGACAGCCTTTTGAAAATTCTCTCTATATGCAAATAATTTCCATCCATCGGAATTGATTTGATTGGAGTAAATATTTTCACGAAAAAGCCAATGGAAAAGCAATTATGGATGACTGTCTGATCTTATGTTCATACATCACTGGATGTAACTCAAAGCTCTATAAACCTCTTCACACGAAAGAAATACGTATGTTTTTAAACACACACACAAACGTATGTTTTTAAGCCGGTAAGCCTTAAATTTTTATGATTTACCAAAGCTAGTATATTTTTTTCTATAATAGTTATTATAATTAACGCTTATTCAGGGCTCATTATGGAAAGTGACTAAATATTTTATATAGTTTTCAATGATGGAATGACATTTGTGTGTCTTATTATATGTCATCCTACGACATAATGTATTATTAGTGTATGTGTGTCATACACGTGCTGTCAGCAGGGATGTCGCTTTATGCATATTATATTATGCATTATCATGCGAGCGTTACATTTGCTGATAAAATATGAGACAGCGGCATGTATACCTAAATATTTAATAGAGTTTATTTAATAATTAGCAGTTTATAGAAAGCTAATTAAGGAATTATCATGCATATAAATTCATCATGTAAATTTTATTTATGTATAATTATTTATGAAAGTTTTCATTATTGAAAACTTAATACCGTTTCAGGAATATGTATACGGAGTTTAATTTAATAGATTTCGAGAAAAGCAACTTCAGAAGTTTTGAATTATTTTAAAAGATATTTTCAATCTAATGAGACTCAATGCTACTGATTATTTGTTCACAGAACAACTTGATTATAAATAAATGATTAGGGATTGACGGGTTTGGATAAATAATATATTTGTTTTTGTATCTGAATAAAATATAATGTCAGTAAATGACTCTTTGTAGCACAAGAAAACTATACTTGTATACTCAGAAGAGTGCATGTAATATTGGAAACTTAAATTTATGCATTTAAGTATAAATACAAAAAAAGCGCTATATTAGTAAAAACGTAAAAAAATATAAACATGATATTTCTTAATTTATAAAACTATTGCAAGACATAGGTCATAACTCATAAGTTAAAAAGTGTTGTATAGATAGCTCTCAAAAAAAATTCTAAAGTCAAAACACAGGTTAAAAATTACTAATCTTAAAATAGTGAATAATAAACTAATAATTATAAATAAACTAATACTATGTGATATTGTCTAACATTAGAAAAAAAAATATTTAATGTTTTTTCAACACTAGACCGTATGGTCTAAATCAATCATATAGTTTTAAAAAAAAACAATAAATTACAAAATGATTTTAAGACCAAGGATAAGGATTCAAACTACACATTTAATCAGATAAACATATTATAAGAAAGAAAAACATTTTATATTAGGGTTGATGAAAGAAGAGAGATAATAAAAAGGTAAGGCGTAGACTCCAAACAAAAATGAGAATTGAGATAAGATTATAATGTAGACTGAATTACATATATATAAAGTATACATTTTATATTAAACTAAAAGTAATATTTTGTTATATAAATTAGTATAAAACTAGATTAGCACATATACATTCAAGAATGGAAAACGGAAATGGTCTTAAGAGAATGTAGAATAAATGCTTTATTATTATACAGAACGTGGTGGGCTATAAGGGTCTATCATAACAAAGAATTCTTTGGTCAGAGAGCACTCAAATTCAAGTGTTTCTTGCCAAAACCTTTGGCATTCCTCAAAAAGGTATTTCAATGACACCCATTTCTTTTTTAGATTTTTACTTGAAAAAAACGTTTGTGATCCTCCTAAAGGCTTTTGTATTGATCATTGAACGTAGACTGGAAAATAAAGTTAAAAGGCAAAAATTACACTCGAAAACACTCTCTCGGATATATAAAGCAAATGTTTAGGTCTAGAACTAAGCTTTTTATCAAAATTTAATTACTAGCTTCCTTTTGTCCACCTAAGAGTTCAGTTTATATTAACATTTTATGATTATCCTGAAAATAATCCAATTGTTCTTTTTACCGTTTTTCGTAAAATAATCACATTGACATTAACAAAGTTTATGTAATCTAAACAGTGTTATTAAAATAAAGTAAAAGTAAATAGAAACTGAGCACATGTTAAACGCAATATCAAACAGATAAAAGGACATTAGAAATTTTCTATATATATTTCAACCCTGTTAAATTTATCAAAATTGTTTACTAATATGGACTAAAAAAAATATCAACACGAACTTCAACTTGCGACTTTTGGGATACCGTACCGTCTCATAATTGACTGCGCTACCTTGCCAGTACCGTACACTACCGCACCCTTGCGCTTCATCACCCGCCTAGACGTGTTAAATTATATACTGTTTTATCAATGACATACATACCGCAATCAAAAAGTAGGAAAAAATTGTAATGAAAATGTTGTTGCAAAATTTAATTTGAAAAAAAATATTTTAAAGTTTAAGCTAAATTAGGTATTCTCATAAAATCTTAACAGCATTAGAATTTATAATAAGTTAATCAAAATAAAAAATATATATATCCCCATCCAAGTTATAGAAATTATTTTTATTATTTGGGTCATGGAAACGAACGAACAGTACATTCGAACAATCCTGAATAAATAATCAAATACGAAAAAAGAATGTAGGTACCTACGTGTTTAATTAACAGATTTCTATGGAAATCTTGATATAAAAGTATAGAATATTAAAAGTAAAGAAGACCACAATGTTTAATTAAATTTTATCACATTTAAATTAATTTCTTAGCACATCCATGTTCTAAAATGTATTGTGTTCATCAAGACAATATTACTAAGTAATTAAAAAACAAAACACCATTTCACGTATCCAATTATCATTGAATGAGTTGAATTTATGTAATTATATTTGGAATTATTTCATTAAAATATTCCGTTATGCGTAGGCCTGTTGTATATAGCATATGTTGAAAATTATTCTGCTAATTTAATTATTCTACTAAATTAATCTTATAGAAATATTCCTTTTGATGTTAATATGTATAATTAATGTCATGTAAGTTGAAACAGTGATCTTCTTTTTGTTAGCTTGAGTTTCTGCGTATTATAAATTATTGACATCTATTTAGTAAAGCTTTGTTTCACATAAAAAGTAAGAAATATTTTAGGCTATAAAAAAGGGCCTTGTCTCTTAACTGAATTTAATATACTATGTGCGTTTGAAATAGAGTCTAGCTATAGGAACATCATTTCTGTTCGTCTACGGGCTGGTAAGACTAGTGTAGTATATCAAATAATTGGAGTAGCAATTACCTTAGCGTTTCATACGGCTATTAACTAAAACTACTATTTAAGAAACTAGAAATCATAATTCCTCCCTTGCTCTATCTATATCGTATTAGTTAAATTTCTCCTTCCTTTTTAAAAAAAATAAGGTTTTAATGAGTAAGTAGGTCCTTCGTAGGTCCTTAGGTAGGTCCTAGTAAATTGAACCTTGGCACTGAATGCAGTTTAAATGCCTGGGAAATGAGTTTGACTTTAGCAGATCGCATAATTATCGTGCAAAATATCGTGAACTATAATTTCATAACAAGGAAAAAAATTGGTATTAAGTTTTTGATTTTAAATAAATATAGAATGATAAATAAACCGATACGGGCAGGGATTAGAACCCGCGACTTGTTGAAAACCGTCCTGTCGTTTTACCAATTGAGCTAAATGTGAATTTAGCATTTTTATGATATATTTATATGATATATTCTTATAATTATACTATATGATCGTCTTTATGAGAATGGCGTAAAATACAAATAAGGTTCACAAAGCTTTACAGGTTTATAAATGTTTTTAGTTTGTTAAGTATAATTTCCAGGATATATTTTTTTCACACTCTAATACATTATACGATTTGTTAATATACTATATCACGTTCATTTATTTCATTTAACCATGAACTCTGTTTATTAATTAGTTATAATACTACAATCATAATCAATTCATCTTCTGATATCGTGACCTACTTATATAGTAAACTGAACAAATGTATTTAAGCCTTTAATTAACAAATTACTAGCGAACAAATTGATTAATTAATTATATTGGTTACATCACCAATATTAGGAGACAAGAATATACACAGATAACAATACAATTTGTATTAACCAAAATACGTTAAATAGTGAACTAAACTAACAAAATACTATTTAAACAGTTCCTATAATTTTAGATTACTAGTTTATTATATATCTCGAAGTTTACTTCTAATTCATTGAAAGGACGAAGAAATAAAAAATATTATGTTAAGCGATTTAAGCAATTATTCAGGACATTGTTTGTAGGAACTTTGAAAACAACTAACATTGTTACAAATTGTTATACCACCATAGCTTACATAATATTCTCGTCTGACTATATCACTAACCATTTATCGAGCAACATAGATGTATGAGGAATACTTTTGATGAAGTTTTGAAATATTATTACTGTTCTAATAACTTGGACAACTGTGCGTTATTAGAAAAAGTTTGACAACATATTATGTAAAAGTTATGAATCACCGCCTTTCATCAGCGGTTGCAAAATAATATTTTAGTTGTAATTATTTATTAGTTACACAAATAAAATAGTGTGCATTTAAATATTACTAATTCTATGAATATTTATGCAATATGAACAAAAAAGTGTAAACTACTGACTGACTTTTAATGGAGAATATGAAGCCCCAGTTCCAAGCAAGCAAATATCTTTTTGTGCATTTTCCTGAGGAATTTTGAAATTATTTTTTTATGTTATATTTCCAGAACTTTTGAGAAAGATATATTAGATTTAAATACAAGCTTTTAGGCTGTGCAACACACATTCAAAGCACTGGATATATTAACGACTGGATGCACTCTACACAAAATTATTTTATTTTAACAAATTTAGGATTATAGAGTTACGTGCTGAAGGAATAATAATATATGAAATCCAAAGTTGTCTTTAACTATTGTAATTGACAATAAACGACCAACATCTCCAACCAGTGTATGCAATTGAATACGCCAGGTTTCTGAGGCGAAACAAATATCTTCAACGATCCCGTTCGAGGCGAAAGACGTTATGTTTAAATTAACTAGAGAATAGAGATATGTTTAAGTAACTATAATTAATATAAGTATGTATCTTCAACGGACTAAAAGTAATACAAGTATAATTGAAATTGGTTAGGGGCCTCCAAGTTATTGGCGGAGTTCCAAACTAGTCTCTTAACCCAACAACCATGAACATCTCTCTTTTAACAATGGCGACAAGAATGAAGCTTGGACCGAGATAAGCTTGGACCGGTCAGGTTAATTTCTCACCTACTCCTAGAAAGCTCAGCTCTTTTTTTTTTTTTTATATCAGGACAAATTACACACATTGATCTAACCCCTAAGTAAGCAAATTATTTGCTTGTGTTAAGGGTGTTAGACAACGATACAAATACATAGAAATACACATATAAATACTGAGAATATATTTAATAAACGACCAAACCCGGAAACAGACATCTATGCTCATCACATAAATGCCTGTCTCTGCCGGGAATCGAACCCGAGCCCCATTGCGCCGTGACACGTTAGGCGTCTGCGCTAACCACTCGACCAACGGGGCGGTAAGCTCTATACCTATTTTGGACCTGACGCGAACGCTATTCAAAAGAACTTTCCGTTTTTAAAGTTTTTATCGTACAACTGTTTCTAAAACAAAGAAATTGTAATAAGTAAAGCTATGAAAAACATATTTGAATATTTAATAAACATTCGTTTTTAATAATAATAATTTTAATAAGCGTTCTTTTAACGTAAAGACTCAACCAATATGAACTTAAACTTCATTATACGCATAATTAAGTTTTCATATTGCAAAATTACCGAGGTTGAAGTTAAACCCTTTACATGGCTTCAGATAATGCTTCTAAAGATCAGGTAATAAGATAATATATGGAATTGTGAGAAAATGTATTAATCCAACATAGACCTACATATTGAAAAGTATATTCTTACAAAGTATTATGTACTCAAAACAAGTAAAGCTATGCTTTAGCCACACTTTTATGGTTCCTTTATAATCTCACCCAGGTTAGTGTAATGCCGCTCTAGATCAAATTGTATTTCTTATTATTTTTTTAGCTACTACGGTAATTGAAAGAGGCTGAAGAGAAAGTTTTCATTTACTACTCTTTTTATTCTCCGTTTCAGCTAAAAGCTTTTTTTTCTCAAATCGATACACAAATACTGCATAAGTTAAGCTAAGGATTAATTCGAAAATTGGTTATATATAATCTATCTTTTTAAATTGAAAACGTATGAAAATATAATTTTGGAAATATATCATAAGTTATACGGTTGGAAGTTTTTATTAAACAACTTTATTTTTTATAATATAATAGCATATTTCATTTCGTTATTATGAAGTCAGGACGTTTTATTACATATTATTTTCTTTTTCCTTATTTCGCTGGAAGGAGACATAAAATGTAATACTTTAATTTTCCAAGCCTCCAATGATAATGCTAACCACAGTATCAAGAAATTGTTACAAATAAAACGTTAATTTTGAATCTTCCTTAAATTGATCATTATACTCTCCTATGTTCTTGTTTTGAGTAAAGTATCAGTCTATAGAAGTCGTACTCGTAATCATGGGTACAAGCATTCTTATCTCTTATCTTCTTATTTATGGAAAGGATAAGAAGTTTAATGCACCGTGTTACTCTATTCCACATAAATATCAATTTAAATTTATAAAAAAAACTAAATTTGTGTGCAAAAATGTATTCATAGCGGTAAGTAACTCAATACTATATCAATACAGACCAACGGACTGTGCGGGAAAGCGAGCTACATAGATTTACTTTTAAGATGAAAGGTTCGTTGTCCGTTTTATTCCAGAAGTATATTAACCGAAGTAAAACCTACCAGCCTCTTGTTCCTTAAAAGTAATTACATTTGATAATTATAGTTACATGATATAAAATAATTTATACATATGTTCGTCGGTCTGTCTCAACGCGAGTAGCCTCAAAAAGCACAATGGATAAACTATAAGTATATAAGTAAGTAAAACGATAAGTATATAACTATAAACAAAATATAAGCAGGATAATAAATTGTAGAAAAAAAAAGTGAAAAATTATAAAATATTAGTAAGAATAAAATAAAATTTGTCAAAAATGAACATTAAAAGTCATCAATATTCATTCGCTAAAAGTCAAATAGTGTAAAGTTTAAAATTAAGTTTAGTTATACGTTCAAGTGCATGTAAATTGAAGTTCGTATAAGTCATAATATGGAAATACTTACAGAGCTGCTGCTGCGAAACTGTCTATGAAATTGGAAAACAAAATATTTAACAGTTAATTATCTAAATGTATGAATGTCTTTCTAAATTATGGTTCGTTTTAATAATATGCATAATAAGCAGTTACTTAAAGGCAATTTTTGTCACTAAACAATGTAGTTAGTTATAAGCAGGGGATAATTTCATATTTTAGTATGGCAGATACCAAAGCAGCAAATATAAAACATTACTTTATATATAAAGATATAATATATAATCAACTTAAGGTAGTATTATTGGTCCCAGTTCTGTACTGTAATTGACTAAGAGCCAATTTTCCAATTTTTTTCTGTCAAAAGATTATTATTAACACATGCTAATGAAACTTTAAGTTATCGTTACAGTTGTATGAAGAATTCAGATACAAATCTAAAACTGGTACTACCAAAGTTAATGGTCCTATCCGACAGCTCTAGTTAGCTAGAGAATGCTAAAGATTCTCCACCATAGTAAACGGGAATCACGTATATCATATTACATGGGATTAGCCACACTTTTATTTTCATTATTTTCATTACCTTGCTTCATTACAACTTACCTTTACTTACTGGCCACTTTGAATTTTGTTAATCTTGATATTATGTTTTTTAAAATTCATTGTATTCAATTAGGTTTCTTTGTATATTTTATATGGAAAAAGGTGTCAAATGTATATATCTGTTTATATATAACAAAATAAATTTGTTATGTATATGTATAAAGTTGTAGAACAAAAACTATTTTATTATTCAAATATGGAGTTCTATTTGTTGAGGAAAATTCTTTCATCGTCAAGGAGAATTCAAAAAACTTGTTTGACTTATAATTACATTAAAACTTTTTTAAAAAATAAGTGTAGTAATAAATTTTAATTAGTTGAGTGTCAGCTATTTCGGGATATACTGGACTTTTTAAAAGAGACTCTTGTTTATAACAAATAGACTTAGATATTTTTGATAGTATTTAAAAACGAATTTTTAATTTAATGAAATAATTAATTGTCAGCGTATATAATTTGTATTGTGAAAACTAGTAAGGTATTTTATTTTCTTTTTTGATTACTTCTAGGAAGTAAACTATAGCAAATAAATTAAATTGCCTGACTTTTATTCTTTTATCTGTTATTAATGTATATTTTCTAATAAATTAATAATGTATATTTTATAATATTTGAGTTATTGTTTTTATCCAAAGAGTCTATTTTGTGTCATAATCTCCAAATTAATAGAAATTTGTGTCATAAATTCCAAATTAATAGAAATTAACAAAATGAAGATTAACCCAGCGGCATATTTCGTTATTTTGTTAGATTAACAATATGCCGCTGACGAGATGCTGCCGCACCTAACCTTTCGGGACGGCCTGCCTGGCGGGGGGGACTCGGGCCTTTTTCCGTCGTTTGATCGGAAAGTTGGCCTAGGCGTCAAGGGTCGGAGGGCGCAGGCCCTTTTTAGCCGAGGTCGGCTGCGGAATCGCTCTTGGTACTTCTCTGATAGCAGAATTGACTGTGGAGTGGTTCCGTGGCTGTTTAGGGGGGTGCGTGGCGGTCGTTTTCTTGCTGAGGGAGATACCGTCTGCGGCGCTTAGGGTCTGGACCTCTTTCCACCAAGCACTTTAGAGAGGGTGCTTGGTGGGAAGACGGTCTGAGGCGTTGCCTGGATTAATCGTTGCCGAGTGCGACGCCACGGTTACGCTTGGTGATGTTTAGTCTGGACGTGGTGGGTTTCCGACTTATACCTTTTTTTTGCTGGTCTCGGCTGATCACTGTGACCGGCGGTAAAGGCCTGTCGGGTTTGACGTTAGGCCCTCTAGTTAGGAGAGACTACCACGGCGGGGCTGGACAAGATCGATTATGGTAGAGTCGGGTTACCCATCTGATTCCCTAAGACCGAGTCCGGCCAGAAGGGGGCTCGGCCCCCTTCAGAGGCAGCAGGCTTGAGTGTGGGGATAGGGATCCCTCCACAATCTTTTAAACCTGCGAAAAAGGGATGGGTACTCCTCGTTGCGGGGTGCTCTCTCGGTGGATCACGTTGGGGCATCGCGGTGAGTGCAAAAGCGATGCCGCGGTGTCGCATTATGACGGCGGCGACAACAGTCAGGTTTAGTGAGTAGGAGTCTCACATAACCACCTTCATCATCCTCTGGATATAGGTATGTATCCATGAGGATTCCTGACGTTAAAGAAAAAAAAATAGTGAGTTAAAAATACAACTTATGAATCATTTACTTGTATAAGATTCTCGTCTAACTTTATCATATTATCAATGATTTACCACCCAACATATACTAATACATGAGAAATACTTTTGATGGAGTTTTTAATTGCTATTACCGTTCTAATAACTTGGGCAACTGAGCGTTATTACAATAAGTTAGACAGCATATTAAATAAAAGTTATTTCATAAACAAGTAATATTCATGTAAACTTATCATTATGATAGACTTACTTTAAATTAAAAATAATTTCAAATGTTATTCATTTCTCTATCTAAATTATTGATAGTTTGTTAAATCATCTAAAATACATGAAAACATTAATGACGTTACAAATAAACACAGCAATGATGGAATACTAGAATATTTGGATTCACTAAATAGATGTTTAACTAACGGTTTTATAGCAACTTTGTCTGAATATTTAATATTTTTATAAAAACTCGTCCATTCATAAACAACTTCACGTTATTAATACTAACTGAAAAAAATATAACATAACCAATTGATTTCTTCAACATAATAATAATATGAAATTGGCGTTTTTCGTACTGGCCAATTTAATTACAAATTTCTCTTTCTTTCAAATTTCTCTTTCTTTCTCTTTGGTAAGAAATTATAAATATTTTTTTTTACAGCCCATTTACACATGTATATTTGTTTCGTTGACCGTCATTGATTTGTTTTTTTTTTCTTCCGTTTTTTCTGTTTCCGTTACTTAGTTTACAACATGGAATAAAACATCGCATTATTAGTTATACTAACTAATTAATAATACGATATTTTACGAAAAAATTCAACAGGTAGGGCAGTCAAATTTGCCTTCAAAGAATTTATAGATTTCGTCCAAATGGTTTTTTTAGTAAATGGATCAATAAACTACCTATAAGATGGCAAAAGTGCATAAAAAACAATGGTTTATACTTTGATTACATGACATTAAAAAATATTCGAATTTTTGTTCCTCCATGAACATTTTTTAAATAGTCCGGTCAAAATAGACATTGTAGGTTACATTAATTCGCACCTTGCTAAAAATTGGCATGAATGTTGGAAACTCTATTACACACAATTTGTCAATTATCCACATCACTCCGAAGTGTGGAAAAAAAATTTTTCAAGGTCAAATGTTGCAAAAATCGGGTTTTTAAGTTTTCCAGCTAAACGGTAACTTTTATAATAAAAATAGATGAGACAAAAATTATTCATCGTGCAATTATCTATAAAAATTGTTCTTACACTTTTTTTTCTTAAGAATCTCCATTTCGGAGATACAGCGATGCAAAATATTGAAAAAGTTGTATTCTTCATAATATGCAACCGTTTCCGCGCCACCCGTAGTGTGTAGTGTACCTACATGGCGCGTTTTTTTTTTACGTGGTTTCCTCGGTAGGTCTATTCCACGATCTGTTGTGCTTCTGTTGAGTTAAAAAGCTAATGTTATAAATTGAAAATGGGACTATTATAAATAACAAGAGCGGTGTAAGTAATACGGAAATTGAGAAAATTACTCGTCTGATCGATATTCTTCTAATGAAACATAATCCATACTGTCTCGCTCTTCTTCTTTTTCTTCTTCTTCTTCTTTCTGCTGGGTACAAATAAATTGTTTAAATAGCGATGCATCAGATGTCTCCTCGCCTATATCGTAAGAATCCTCTTTTACTGGCGATTCAACATTGGAGCACGATTGACCTCGACAACTGATACATGCTAATGAACAAAACAAACCAACTTTTTTTACAGTCGCATTTAGCATTACACCCCGTTTTGAAATTGTAAAAAAAAATAATTGAGAAGTTGTTCCGGTGCAGGAGGGAGTAAAATCTGAACTGAATATATTGTCAATCAACTCTCAACCCCAGTCTTCTGGGTTTAGTTTATTACCAAGCCATACTTGAACTATTATAAAATACCCAAAATAGATGTTGATGAGCAGAAGCAGAAGTTGGAGAAAGACAAGCTAATTGTACTTGTTTCTTTTTATACGTATTTTTTGGAAAATATAAGCATTGAAACTTATCTAAGCACGTAATTTTTTTTGGAGCTCCGTAAATTCAAAAGTAGAAAGCGAATTCCGTCGGTGATTACAGCTTGTGGAGTTGAGGTTCTTTCTTTGAAAACGTCAGCACAATCAACTAAATCTTGTCTCAAACAATTTCAAAACTGATTTTTAACATCTCCTGAAAAACATTTTGCATCGGTGTATCTCCGAAATGGTGATTCTTAGGAAAAAAAGTGTAAGAACAATTTTTATAGATAATTGCATGATGAATAATTTTTGTCTCACCTATTTTTAATATAAAACTTACCGTTTAGATGGAAAACTCAAAAACTGATTTTTGCAACATTTGACCTTGAATGTTTTAATTTCACACTTCAGATTGATGTGGATAATTGACAAATTGTGTGTAATAGGGTTCCCAACATTCATGCCAATTTTTAGCAAGGTGCGAATTAATGTACCATTACCCCTATTTTTGATGCTAACTTGACCGGACTAAAATCTTTAGAAGATATTTATCAAACGACTTTAACTTCTCTAATTCTTGTAACATAATTGTTTTTTGTGTGAACAACTAGATTTAAATCTGCCATTATGAAGTCTGAAATTTTCATGCACAATATTCTTACCTTCCTTATTTGGCTTAAAGGAATAAATTTAAGATATATTTATGAGATTTTTTTTTGTGAACACTTTTAAATAATGAAATTTATAAAAAAATATTACGCGTATTATTTATATACGTGTACTAAGTTAAGTGTCAGTCTCTAGAAAGGGGTACCTGCAAGTCTTCTTATGTGTTATCTTATCTTCTCATTTCTGGAAAGGGTGAGCATCTTAACCCACCACATTATTGTATCTCAAGAGTTTATGCAAGTGTAGGTAGTAGGTAGGTAAGTGCTAAAAATTTTTGATATACAGATACACATAATGTTTTTTTCAAATACCAGGTGATGCATGTTTTCATTAGACTGCTACACCAGAAAGTTTTCTGAAACTTTGGCTCCTGCTCTAAAAGCCACGAAGTATATGTATTGAAAAATTTAATAACGACATTTGTGTGCAAAAAATGTATTCATAGGAGTAAGTGAATTCAATGCTGTATCAATGCAGACCAGCGGACAATGCGGGAAGGCGAGCTACATAGATTTACTTTTAAGATGAAAGGGTCGTTGTCTGCTTTTATCCAGAAGTATATTAACCGAAGTAAAACCTACTAGCCTCTTGTTTCGTAGAAGTGGTTACATTTATGATCCTTACAATTATAATTATATGGTTAAATAATTCATGCCTTCTATCCTCAAAATACACAAAAGACAGTATAGTAAACCTTAAGAAAATTTTATAGAAAAAAAAAAACAAAATATTATAATTAATAAAAAAAGGACAAATTACACACATTGATCTAAACCCTAAGTAATCAAATTATTTGCTTGGGTTAAGGGTAATAGACAACGATACAAATACATAGAAATACACATTATATATACTAAGATATAATAATATTGAATTATAAAAATTTAGACTCATCCATAATACTTCGCTAAAAGCCAAAAAGTATGAAGTTTAAAATCAAGTTTAATTACACGTTCAAGTGCATGTAAATTTAAGTTCGTATAAGTCATAATATGGAAATAAAACTTACGGTACTGCAACTGCGAAACGGTCTCTCTTTAGAAAATTAATCTCTTTAGGAAGAATTAAAAAAACACTTCTTTAACTTATATTTGCTATAAAACTTTCTTACAAAATAATTGTAATAATAAATTTTAATTACTTTAGAGTCAGCTATTTCTTGAATACTGGTCTCGATAAAAAAGACCCTTTGTTAATAAATGTTTACATTTTTGCTAACATTTTTAAACTACCTTTTAATTTAATTAAATAAGTATCAGCGTATAATAATTTGTATTCAGAAATGAAGAAAGCTTTTTCATTTTCTCTTATCATCACCTCAAGGGAGTAAACTGTCTCAAATAAATTAAATTGCCTTACTTGTGTCCTTCGAAAAATCTTCCCTTTCGGTCGTATTTCAAAATTTTATATTCTTCTAATAAATGAAAAACGTATTTTTTATAATATATGAGTTATTTTTCTCGAGATAGTCTATTTTTGTATTATAATCAAACATGTCCGATTAACATTAATTAACAAAACGAACACTAACCTAGCGGCAGATCTTGTTCTCTTAGATTAATATTCCATATTCAATAATTATATTTATTTATTCTTAATTAAATATTTTGAAAATTTCTCATAAGTAATAATTTAACTAGGCTAGGTTAAGTTAAGAAATGCGTTACAAGTTACAACTTATTATTTCTTAAATGAATCATTTACTTGTACAAGTTTCTCCTCTAACTTTATCATATTACCAATGATTTACTACGCAACATATATATACATGAGAAATACTTTTGACGGAGTTTTGAATTGCTATTACTGTTCTAATAACTTGGATAACTGAACGTTATTACAAAAAGTTAGACAGCATATTAAATAAAAGTTATGAGTATTCGTATTTCATAAAAACAGTAATATTCATCCAAACCATTTATTATGATAGATTTAATTTGAATTAAATTTTATTCCAAATGTTGTTCATTTTAATACCTCTATCTAAATTATTAATAGTTGGGTGAATCATCTAAAATACATGAAAACGTTAATGAAGTTACCAATAAACACAGCAGTGATTGAATACTAGAATATTTGAATTCACTAAATAGATGTTAAAGTAACGGTTACATGGCAACTACGTCTAAATATCTTATAAATTGATATAAACACTCAAATTCATTGACAAAATTCCCTTAAGAAAAGTCACGGGTAATATACCATATAATTATACCGATTTTTTCAACAAAATGACATAACTATCTTGAACACTTTTAAAAAATCTGTTGGAGATATTTTTTAAACGAATTTCATTTTCTTTAATTCTTATACCTAAATTCTACTTTTGTGTGTAGAAATAGACTTAAGTCAACCATTATGAAGTCATGACATTTTAATGAACAATATTTTCATTTTTCCTATTCCGCTTGGAAGAAATAATTTAAGAGACATTTATGAGATTTTTTAAAGTAAACGTCCTCGTAATTATTACACTTGAACCATTATAAGATGTGTATGTTTGAAAATATCTATAAATATGTATAGCCATGTTAAACTTATTTGATAGATATATAAATATAAAACGAAAAATAAACCGACACGGGCAGGGACTTAGACCCGCGACCGCTGGGAATCCGTCCCGTCGCTCTACCAACTGAGCTACCGTATCGCTGTCCGTCTCAATGAATTAAGCATTCTATATGAATTCACCGGGACGGACAGGTACATAAACATTTGACTAATACCGAGTGTATGGAGAGTTTTAAAAATTGCATTTGGCTCCATACCTTCTTTGTGTAATGCAATAACAGCGATTTTGTTCTGTTTATCACCCCATTCCATTTTAATATCGCAAAATATTGTACAATGTATTGATGCCAAAATGAGAAAACAGAATGAACAATCGTATAAAAATGATAGATTCCAAATTTAAACGTAATATTTTATTATTCTTAATTGTAACTGTATTTATTTAATAGTCTAACTATATTTATATAAATTTAAATAAGCTCAACGTAGCTATACATGTTTATATATAACCATTATATACGTTTATAGGTAACCATTATAGAAAAACATTATAAACATCTTATAACGGTTTAAGAGTAACAATTTCGAGAATGTTTACTTTAAAATCTCAATAATGTCTCTTAAATTATTTATTCTAATCGGAATAGGCAAAAAGAAAATATTGTGTATTAAAATTTCATGACTTCATAATGGTTTACTTAAATCTATTTCTACACACAAAAGTAAAATTAAGCTATAAGAATTAAAGAAAATGAAATTTGTTTAATAAATATCTCCAACAGATTTTTAAAAGCGTTCTAGATAGTTATGTAACTTTGTTGAAGTAGCTATGCAGTATAGATAAATATTGAAAAAATACCATTGTGGCATAAGTGGCATATTAAAGCCGATCACATATGGAATACTTAATTCACCAAGATGGACAGCAATGCGATAGCGCAATTGGCAGAGCGACGGGACGGTTTCCCAGAGGTTGAGGGTTCGAATCCCTGTCGGTTTATTTTTCATTCTATGTTTATATAAAGATGTATATACGTTTCTAAACTTTATAGTCTGTTAGTAAATTTAATGAATACTTGCAAATATAGCACAATAGTAGAATAAATATTTTTTAATAGAGTTAGGGAGCAAACCAGCCTGGTTTATGGTAGCTGTGCAAACATGGATAGTTTCAAATAGGTTTCATAATTTTTGAACGAAACGAAGAAAAGTGGGATACTTGAAGGGTTTATGAGGGATTTATGTTTCCGGTTTTCTTACCTTATGTTACGCACCTGTAATAGCTACTTAATGACGATTTAAGGTGGTTTTTATTTCTGTTATCTTTCTTTTATCACATAATAGATTGTGGTTATTGATGGTATGACACCAAAACTTAATATAAACTAAATGAAATAAAAGAATTAAAATGACTTATAAATTATTATATGTTACTTACGCAACCTAAAAAGCATTAGAGTCAAATTTTATTAACTATTACAAGTCAGATCAAATGAGTCACTAGATAAAATTTTCACAGAACTATATTAAAAATTTGTTTGAAATAATTGTACCTATATGAGTAATAATATTTCAACTTGCAATATCATTTTAACTGACAATTCACAAAACTATAAAAGGATTTTAATTTAGCTTAATACGAAGTGGAACTAAAAGATTCGAAGCGAAAGTTGGTCGTTATAAGGCCAAATATAATATTTATTAATTGGGAGCGCTACTTTAGATGCTTAACACTGAAGTTAGCGGAAGATATATGCTAAACATTTGTTTTAATTTACAATGATATCTTTTATATATGTAGAAAATTTTCAGGTTAATTGATATTATGAAACTAATCATTGTATAGTATTAATTGTAATTGTCGGGTTCGATTCCCGGCGGAGACAGGCATTTATGTGATGAGCATAGATGTCTGTGTTTCTGTGTTTGGTCGTTTATTAAATATATTCTCAGTATTTATATGTGTATTTCTATGTATTTGTATCGTTGTCTAACACCCTTAACACAACAAATAATTTGCTTACTTAGGGGTTAGATCAATGTGTGTAATTTGTCCTGATATTATTATTATTATTATATGGGTACAAATTAATATAAATTTTAATTAACACGGTTTCAGTTTGTTTATATATATTTTTTTTAATATTTTTTTTTAGTGTTTTAAATAATATTATAGGAAATGGCAATGACAATGACTCTGCTCCTTCGATTTCACACGTTCTAACTCTAAATCTTTTACGTGCAATGTTGTATGAAGCTATAAAATGGACCAGATAGTACAGATCAGGTAATATAGACTATTTTATTTATATAACAAACAGTACCAGGGTTTTACATTTTTAAGTTGGATATAGTATAATTTATCTATCGTTGAGACTGTCTTTACTGAGTATAAGGTAAAGTATTAATCAAATTTAGAAATTGGAAATAAAAAAAAACAGATATTTCTGCAAAACACATTTTGGACAGTGTCCTGAAAGAAGTCTAGTATCATTCCAATATTATTTTAATTATACAGTTCGCTAATTATACTATTAACCTCTGTTGTTTTATGAAATATAAAATGTTTTATGAGCCATTTCTACTAACTTTAGTTAAATATCACATATAATCTCTTGTATACCACAGCTTCAAATATGTAGGCATAGACGATATTAGTATTGGTTTGAAAATCCGACAATATGTCAGAGTTATAGCCAACTCTATTAACTGATATTTGTAAACATAAATGATATATACATTTCTGTATAAACTTTTCATATTCAAAGGTATCTATATATTTTAATATCGAGAATGGTAAAATAAAATAATTTGATTACAACAAAGAGCGAAACAACAAATAATTTTTAAACAATTAGTGAACAACTGACAAAAACTAATTTAACTCTTACTTTTACTTTTAAATAAATTTACCATTATTTTGCAATAGATTATTTAATAAAAGAAATAAATACAATCATCATAGAAAATACATACTTAAAAAAATTACAAAAAGATCCAGAGTAAGGTATATTTATGACCATGGAAAAAAAATTAAAAACTTAGCTAAAATGCGCAAAAAATGGTAATAACAAAATTAAATTATGGAATAATTGATAAAACTGTGACTTATTCTAATAAAGCTAATACAAACTACCCAAAAGTTTTATTAAATATTTGCTCCTTTCCGTTGAAATCTTTAAAAAATAAATGAAAATTATATAAGCATCACATATCAGACACACAAATACAGACAAATGTTATATGTAATTATTAAAAAAAAAATTGGCGCTATGTGATGTAATACAATTCACCTAGTGTAGCAACAGAGACTTTAAAAATATCTGTACTATTTAGCCTATTTTAAATTTGTCAGTTTGCATGCATTTGAAAATAGTTTATTGGACAGTACATTCCTATAATTATTATCGTATAGTATAATTATTAATTTATTTAATATTTAAACAACGCAAGTAGCTTCAATTATTTAACCAAAAAGATTTTATATAATAATAATGAGGAAGCAAAAACAATAAATAAGTTCTCGGAATACTATGAAAGTAGGACACCGCTAGTTGTGACCGGATTGTTTTTAAATTGTTGTCATTCAAACTTATGAAGCTTAGAATTTTATTTCATTTAATAAAAAGATTTTGTTTTCTATTAGGTGTGTTCCTACTCGATAGACCGTTTAAGTTTAAAATTATATATAAGAGATGATATTATTAAATATGAGATAAATGTTACCACATTAGAATATTGTCGTATATTAATTTTAATAATTTTGTAAGTACTTTCAATATTTAATAGTAACCATCTTCAAATAAGATATATTAAATAAGAACATACTTTATTATACTAAACATAAAAACTTATTATCTATATTTATACATTATATTTTTTACACTTATCTTTATAAAATATATCTGATTAAAATTAAGGAGTGTATATTAGTATATAGTCCAAACGTCGAGATTCGATCATTTTTATTTCAATTAGCTCAAGTTTACATAAACTCAGCACTTTCGAACTTAAAAACTAGATTCAAAGAAATGAATGAGAATTACGCAGATTAAAAGTTTGAATAGAGAAAAATCGTATAAAAATATGAGACCATTTTCAATTTAACTTAATACGAAACGAAACTGCTAACTCTGCTTCGAACGCGTTAAATTCATTTTTCTGTATAAGTAATATCGAGAAAATGACAGGGCTACTTAATACACTGAGTGCAACTGTATAAGCAGTTTTAGTCTTTAAGTTTAATGGAGAAAGTATTAAAATCGTATGACTGAGTATGTAGCGCAGTGGACTTTATATTCGAATTTGAAGTGCCTCTATTCACTTGAAAGTATAATAATACTTAATAATTAAGTATCCCTTTTTTGATGATTTTTTGCAGCTTAGTAAATTGTGTATTTGAAAATAATTTATTTTAAATAATTATTATAAAGGAATGTTCTTTATGTTCAGAAACAAATGTTATTGTAAAAAAAAATACCAATGTCAAATGTTTTTGTTTGTGTTTTTATTATATTTATATTATATATATATATATATATATATATATATATTATTATATATATATTATTATATATATATTATATTTATCATTTTTACTACAAAGTATATTAATTTTCTTTAGTTTTATTTTTTGACAAGACCTTGTTACCATTTATTATATGCCACACCTGATCTTAAGATATTATTTAGAATCCTAAAAGGTGTCAACGTCAACCTCGAAAGTGACTTAAATTTTACGAACTGTATTTTGTACGAAGGAAACTTAAATATATGCTAAATGATGTTGAAGCCCGTCTTGTATTTTACAGAAACATCTAAAATTTTAGCCTTGATGATCTTAATTGTAAAGTTCATTGTTTAATATTAAAAGTTCTAAGTTATTTTCTCAAATTATAATGATAATAAGAATTACAGCCTCTGTGATGGTTTAAATCAACTGTTAGCATAAAAAGTGCTTTAATCCAATATCCTAATATATAATATGTATATATATTTTTTTCAAATCGTATTGTAAATGTATTATAGCCACTAAAAATATTAATATTAATTAAGAAAAACAAGGAAAATCTGGTCTTAGTAACAGATTAATTTTAGTACACTCAATTACTAAGGACACAAATATAAATAAAACATGTTTCAAACAATTTTAGCAGAGTTGTCTTTATATTTTACTTCTCCTGAATTAGCTCAATCAGTTCAATTTTCTCGCTTCCAATTAACATGGCTCTCGATGTAAAATATTAGTACTCAGTGAAACATTATGTGGGGGACATAATAATTCTCGCCACACAAATTTGTAAAGGATCTAGGTGTTTGATTTTCTCACTTTAACTAGGCCAGCAGTCCAACAGAGCATTAAAAATATTTTTTTTTAGCTTTAAGTTTTTTTACACATTTTTTTTTAAAAGATAAATAAGCTTCAAATATATCATTATATAAATGAAAGTTCATTTCTTAAGCAGGAGTTAGAGATTATGATTTTACAAATATTCTACACTAGCTGTTGCCCGCGGCTCCGCCCGCGTGTAGGTCGCTTTTCGCGTAATCTGTGGAAACAATTTCATAGAACATCATTTTTGCGTAACTTTCACCGTTTTCGCAGCGCACGCAGTTTTTGTTTATTTTTTTACACCTTGCGTTAGAATATTCAAGTTTTAGTAATCATCCCTAATTTTTTGAAAATGAAACAGCCTATGTCACTCGGGAAAAGTGTAGCTTGCCAACAGTGAAAGAATTTTTGAAATCGGTCCAGTAGTTTCGGAGCCTATTCATTTCAAACATACAAAAAAATAATCAAACCTTTCCTCTTTATAATATTAGTATAGATGATCTTATCCGACGGAATTAATTATAACATAACTAAATAAAAAATATGTATTTTTAGTAACTAAGCTACCGGATTAAAAATGGTTTCACAAATGACTTAACTAAAATACAGCGGAATATTTTAACTGATTTTGATGGTTGCAAAAATACCACGTACGAGTAAAATATTGCAAAAATGTATAAATGATATTGGTGGATAAATTTAGTTTGAAAGCTTGTTAATTCTAACTAAACTTTAAAATAAAAAAATATATCTAGTTATTAAAACAAAATAGTGTTAGGCATTTAATTTCTTTATTTAATATCACAATATTGATTTTTGCATTGCTATTATTTGAGTTCAAAATATTGCGTTACTTTTGTATATCTCAAAAAAGTTTAAAGAATCTGAAGAGATAGTTTAAAATAATTTGTCTCGATTCAAACAAATTCTACACTCGTTTGGATGCTGGCTGAAATCGGATTTTTGTTAAGCTACCTATCTCTTTTGTAGTTCAAATTTGAAAAGATTAGGTTTTTTAATTTTTTTTTTACACCGTACGCCTGTCGCAATTGGATTTTGCAAACGGTAAACTTTTTTACCTTTTATTCAAAATATTATTGCTTTTTTATTGTTTGTATTATTAGCAACGCCTAAAAGGATTGTAATAGGGGATGAAAATTAGTATGAAATCTAAATCACTTGGCCGATTTACATTAATTTTCTTAGAAAGTTAGTTAATAACGCAAAGTTAAGCAAACATAGATTACTTATTTTTTTTTAAATGTACTTACGGGACTTTATAAGGGTTCAAAATTGTAATGAAATACCTAAACCGCTTAACCGATTGTAACGAGTTACGTATATAGTTGATAACGTAAGGTAGGATAACAGTTTTTTAATATATAAATAAATAGAAATATTGTTTTCCTATGTTTATTTACGTTTAAAAATCCTAACTAATATTAGGTATGTCCTAGGTTGCTTTTGTGAATTGATTTTTTGTTGGGTAACTATTGCTGCTGTAATTGGTAATATTTAATCATATTTAAGAAAAATTCAACGTGGACAAATTGTAGCAAATTTATGACAACGTGGCAAATTTATGACAGTCAGATCAGATATGTTGCAGCACCTTGTTTGTTTGAAGAATAAGGCTACAATATACGATATATTGTAACTTTATTATAGAGCTCAGAAGTTAAATATTTAATTCTGGATAATGTAATACATATTTCCTTCGAATAAACATTTATTATTTGATTGTTTTTCTTAGTCCACTTGCGCTGACTATCGAGTATACTTTTTCAAGTTCAGACAATTACTACCAATGAGTTTTTATATATTTAAACGAAATAAAATGTTGTAACAAATATCTACTGGGAATTTGTATAATCTGTTGAAAATTTCTAACTTTCCATTTAGCTAAAACATCTCTAGGGAGTAAACAGTCTCAGATAGATTAAATTACCTTACTTTTAATTTTAAAGATTTTCTTTTATTCAATTTTATTAATTCTGCAAATAAGTTTTTTTTTATTACATGGATTCCGAATTCAAATTGGTGTTACGTAAATGCTATCAAAACTTCCAATGCTGAACCCTAAAAATGGGATAAATGTACTTCTACTTAAACTTCTCGGTAAAAGTTAGTTTTTCATTCAGGTCTAGTAACACAAAAGTCTAATTAAGAAACTTTTGGTTTTTAGTAAGTGGGGCGACACTCAGAGTTTGTCGAATCGAGTTACACTAATTGTTCTAATGGGAGGTCGAACTAAAACTACTGGTTTTATTTCACTGGCAATACTTTATATGTTATAAGCTATTTGAAGTTAAAATTGATTATAATGAAGTCATGAATTTTACTTTGAAACTTAACGATAAAATTTTGCGTAAAAAGCTGTACTTTTAAACTTGTGTATTAATAAAAATATTATATCATACGAAGAGATTGAATCAGCTGAGCTGAATCTCATAGATGCATTGATCTTAAAGGTCATAAGAGAAAATGGCGTGCAAGCACCTTTTGATAGCGAGAGGCTACAATTCAAGTACATTTCGACAAACGAGGTATGCACCTGTGGTCTGGATGCGGTGCTTTGTTCCTATAATTACACTCCAGTTTAATCACATACAGGAACTATGTAAGAAGTGATTCAACTTTCCTGTGGGTGTTGAATGTAATTATTTAAGTTTGTCGTACAATTCTAAAATTTAATTGTATCATAAATGTAAGAATATGTTAAAATAGTGGTACTATTTTAATTATTTACTGATTAAGTAAATTTATAATGTAAAACTGAAATTACTTTGAAGTGTAAGTGTCTTTAGTACTTTGTCATCTTTGAGTTTCTAACCCTATCCCTATATCCAATTTCATTGAAATTTAATCAAATGGTGCTACAAATATTCTCTAAAAACAAAAAATATTAATAAAAATTACCATTTTTTTAAAATGACATTGCCAAATTGGTAGTCTTAAATAAAACTTTAAAAATATTTAACACAGATTAATAAAATATAAAAGATCATTTTATAATTAATATCTTTTTCAAAGTTTTTGATACTACAAACTTAATTTTAATTAAATTTATAATGTACCTAAATTTTTTTTCAAAAAATTTGTTTACTAAAAGAAAAAAAGTATTTTATTATCACAATTATCAATATTTCATATTATTATCACTTTTGTTAATATTTAATACTCAATAAAATTTATTTCATAAATAAAAGATATATACATTTTTGTACTTGTGAGAGACATAACTAATATCTAAATTATGAATCGAAACACCAACTTGAGAGGACATTCAACTTGCTACATCTCCATCTACTTGTAACCCTAGAAAACACTTTTTACTGATCGAGTGGTGTCCATATGGAAATATTACCAGAAACCGTTATTAGTGTACAAACAATAAACAATTTTAAGAACAGACTTGATGAACATTTAAATCATGTATGAATATAAATATCTCCCTCATATCGCATCAGATCAACGATTTGATACTGCATTATAAAATAATAATAATAATGTAGATACGTATTTTTTTTGTTATGTTTTTGCTTTGGAGCAATAAGGTTTAGTGAATATAATTATTTAATAATTTGTGGAGAAATAATTAATTCTTTTACTCAATAAGTAACGTCCAAAAAGAGTTATTTTAGTATTTTTATTAGACTATTGCGCCGTTGTATCTCTTATATATGCTTGGTGAAAGTATTTTTTTAATTAACATAGTCTCTATGGAGATTGTATTTCATCAACATCGTTGCAGATGTGCTGCCTCACTTTTGAAGAATAATGAAAAATTAAGAGGAGTGAGACAAAAGGGAACAAGTGAAATCAGCGTTCAAGCAATTTTATTTAGAGTACTGCAATTCTAGGAACTACTTTACACGAGGCTTGTTTAGGACGACATTAGCTATCAGCCCAATCGATCTCGTATAAGAGATACAGAGTACGGTAAATGAGCTACCGGTATACTCTATGGTGTACCAAAGTCCTTTCTCGTATTTAAAAATAGTCTGAGTACGTAAATGCCTTGTTTTGAAAGTTTCATTGTAATGATATTTACAACATATTTTTTACAAAAACATGTTTTTCATTCAAGTCATATTTGAAAAGCATTTTTTAATGAAAATATGCACGCGTTAAATTAGTCTGAATAGTTTGTATGGAATAACTTCCTGTCTATGCATCACGTTAAACATTTAGGAGTCGTCCCTGAATAAGCGTAGTTTAAAGTACGGAATTGTTTCTCTCCTCTGAGTTGCTCTACATTGTATGATTGTATTCAATGTAGAACGATGTAACCTACATTTCTCATAAAACTGCATACAATTTAACAAGCCTGGCTTATATCCCAAGTAATCTTTGAAAAGCTTATTGCTTGCCTTTGCTTAGTGTTTTTGACATTTTGAAAGCGCGAAAATAGCTTTCTACTTAGTTGGTCTTGTTGTAAAATAAACAGATTTTTACGAAGTGTATTTATTAACTTTAAGGAACATGACTTGGTTATATAGTAAAGCGTATATATATAGTGATTATTATTATTTTATGCCTTTGATAATAATTTGTTATTTATTCTAAGTATACATTTGTTTACCAGTCTTTAGCTTTCGGTTTACAGGCCAAATATATATTTACACAATAACTTCTAATGTAGTTTAATATTAAAACCCCTTTTCCGATTATATTGTTTCAGGGATTTTATTATTCACACATCGTAACTATTACTATTAATATCATCATTTCGTATTTACTAATCAAGCAAATGCCCCTCCTCACATAAATAATAATCTTAGTCGAATAAACTATTTTAAGCATAATATGAAAATATTACTATTTAAGTAAATAAAACAATGATTTACATAATTAGACCTTTTTGGTTTTATTTAAGTTAATTTAATAATTTATTAATTTATATCTACCGATATAGTGACCATCAAAATATTGAAACGAATCAAAAAATTGCAGATTATTATAAAATAGTCGTTTAACAATAATGTAACCCAACAATATGTAAAATCAAATAATATAATGAAAGATCAAGTTCAAGTACACGAATCTGTCGCTTTTGAAACGATTATGCCCTACTTTTATATTTTATATTGACGTAGAAGTAATATTTTTTTCCATATAAATTTCTTTTTAACACGTTCACTGCGTTACGAGGTCTATTAGATGTCTTGCGGGACTTTCGTATTGTGCGGGGACTGAAATGCTGTTGTTTCACTCCTTGCGGGGGGCTCTAACTTGCAAAGTTCTTTATGTATGAGCAAGACAAATATACACATTTGTATCCTACTTGAAGGTGAGTTTATAGACATAATAAAAAAAATTAGGGATGGATTAGGTCCCTAACGCACAGTACTATAATTTTTTCATTACTTGCGTTAGGGGATATTTTAATACTCGTGGAATTATAGGCCTCGTAGACGTAAGAGCGGGTGGGGGGGCGGCGCGGGCGCTGCGTGTCTCATTTTAGTGTTGTTCAAGTATCGATGTGAGGGGACGCGTGCATGCTTTGAAAATAACTTCGCGTAAATAAATCAACGTGTTTATATTTTCTAATTGTTTTGTTTTGATAAACAATGAGTTACCTTAAAACGAAAAAGTGTAAAAAGTCAATCGATTTTTATGATCAAATTTTTAATGTGCGCAAATCATTACGATTTGCGCAATATGTAAAAAGTCAATGTGCTTACCATGTTTTAATGATAAACATTTTTTATAGTTTACAATAAATAAATAATTCGTAAAAAAACTTTTTCTATCGACAAATGACATTTTATTTAATTCCCATCACTAGTCACTTCACATATTGCTCTATCTCTGGTTGCGGAACGAGATACAATCGATGTCTAATTTTTGATTTGCATTTGTGGCTTATTCTTATGTCATAACTGCGTGCGAACCTAGCAAAATATAGAACAGTAGACTATCTTTGACCCACGAAATTTTTAAGTATATGTCATTGTTTTTGTTGAAGATATAAATTATTTTCAGAATTGTACTTTTAGGGGACTGATTAGGTCCCCAACGCACCCGGGGATAAATTAGTTTCGAGATCTTTTAGATCCCTAACGCACCAGCTGAAAGTTTTTTAACTATGATGTCGCAGTGAACGTGTTAACAACAACCTGTTCTATTTA
The DNA here is from genome assembly GCA_959347355.1 of Napeogenes inachia. Taxonomy (NCBI): domain Eukaryota; kingdom Metazoa; phylum Arthropoda; class Insecta; order Lepidoptera; family Nymphalidae; genus Napeogenes; species Napeogenes inachia. The sequence continues at coordinate 15,305,141 of OY365793.1, read as the reverse complement.
GTTAAGTTATATTTATAATTTACGTAACATAATGTCAGCTTTTCAATAGTGAACACTAAATTTAAATTGCCTAATACTACCTAATTATATCAACTAATAGACTTATAAACTAATTTATAAGTTATGGTAGAACAAATTTATTCATAATTTATACATTCGTTAAGGCTAAATTTATTTAACAGCTAAATAACATTATAGTTTTAAAATAGAATTATTAAACACATATTGGCAAAAAATTATATGTAACATTTTTCTATGTTTTGTAACATAGTTGAATAGAATTGTTGTCTAAATTTGGTGCAACGCCAGGTAGAAGATAACGTCAATTTAGATAGAGGCGTTTATTGTATACAACTTGGACGCTATAACCAATTTTAAAAAATATATATAAACATTTAATTTCGGGTTTTATATTACAATAAAATATTTTTTTATGAAATATTTAAACTAAGAATATGTTTTTCTGTAAATAAATAATTAATTCAGAATAACAACACAATATTTATTTTTAAATCATAACACAACTTTTCTAACTTATGTTAATTATGTATGCAAAAACAAAATAAATCAAATAATTTTATTATTTTACACGTATTTTGGAGCATATAAAATGAACTAAAAATAAATTAGGTATATCTTTTTAGATAAAATCACAATTTTACACATGAAATATCATAAAGAAGATCAAATCTGTAACAGTGTTTTATTGCAAAATAAAGCTAAGGAGATTTTTTGTTTCAGCGCCCTTAAAATATATTTTCACTTTGGATACCTTTTTTATTCAGGAAAGTAGAATTTCATCGTGTTATACTATAGATTATCTAATACTAGCTACTACCCCGGGCGTTACCCGCGTGGTTACGGAAACTAAATATTAATGAGGAGTTGTTTCCCAAATACAAACATACAAACTTTTGCAATAACAATATTAGTAGGATTGCATAAAAATCTGATAAGAAGTCTTAGCGTGAAGGGGTAACAAAAACATTAAAGTCAAAAAACATGCAAAATACATAAAAATCGTCTCATGGGATCCCTCATGAACATTTTTTCGGAATAAAAACTATTCTATGTGTTAAACCAAGTTACGTGCCAAATTTCATGAAAATCGGTGGATCAGTTTTTGCGTGAAGGAGTAACAAGCAAACAAATAAACATACAAACTTTCGCATTAATGATTATACAATTCTTTTTTATACTGATATCAGAAAGAAGCATTAAGAAATATATAGAAAAGTAGTGAAAGCTCTGTCTACAAAAAATCAGCAATTTCAAATAGCGCTTGGTATCTTTTAAAGAAAAATAATTTCAATATAAATTCAAGCTGATTGTAATAAATTGTATTAAATTATTAATCGGGAATAAAAAAAAAAACATTTGTTTATTCTCTTTTATTTTTGCATTTTTGATTTGTCAAGTATCATATCTATCGTTTGTATCGTAAATTATATTATATGTTCACAAAGTGTAAAAACACATCGGATATAGAGAAAGGCAGCGGAAAAAAAAAATTTTGAAAGAGAATATGTTTGGGTAGTATCTACCACCTAAGAAAGACCCTTTTATGTACTATGTAAATTCAATGTAAAATAATAAAAAAGTCTGTGAACGCAACCTCTTGTGTGCATTCTGAACGTTCTAGGTTTCTATACGCTCTTAATCTTTAGAACCGCTGAAGACAGATGACTTACATCTCGTCTTTCCGTGAACACGATTGCTGTAAAGCATTTGAAACGTCGGGTTAAGTATGAGTTAATAAGATAAAATATAAACCTAATTATAGTTAGATATATAAAAAAAATATATATTTAGATTTTAAAGAGTTTTAGTAATATTTTTTCAAAGGCTTCAATTTTATAGATCTCAATTGTATACAACGATGTTTAATTTTAAGAATTTAAAATTATCTGAAAGCTTTTAAAAATAATGTGATGGGCAAATATTTATTTAAGGAATGTATATAAATTCCCCTAAAAGCGGCATTGTATTTTCGTTATCCTGTTTTCACAATGCTGTTTCTTTCTTATCTTTTTTATGTAATGATATATTGACAGCTCTGTAGCGAAATTAATATTAAAGCCATGAAAGAGACATTCATAGCCCTAGTGTATGTGTTTTTATATAAAACAATCTTCATATGATAAAACGAAATTTGAAAATCTCTTGGTGGTAGACCATAACATCGGGTCGCTGGCACAGTTACCACCCATGCGGGCAAAGTTATGCCGCAAAGCGACCTAGTCGTGTTCCGGCACGTTGCTCGATGAAGCCGTTTATGGTAAATGGGTCCGAACAGCTGCGGTACGTTGGCAAACCGGTTGACGTCGAGTTGGTGTTTGTTTTGTCGAGTCGAGGAGGGTAGCGGGATCCGAAGCGACGACTTTCCGTTACCCGCCCGCAGATAATTGGAAGCCCAATTAGTAGGTTAGCCACCCACGAAAGGCTGCCCCGCCAGCTGCGAAAAATCCTAGGGTGGCTCCATCGTGCTGGTTGGTGACCAGACGAGGAGGCCCGATGGCGATCCCTGGGGGGGTTTCGGGCGTCCCCGTAGTCTCCAGGCTAGCCTCCCAGTGGCATAACTTAACCAACTTTGACGTTGGGTTCGATACTTATCGCCTCGTTCAACTGCCATTTCCCATCCCTATTAACTTTAATTTTTTTTTATTCTGAAGAAAAACCAACAAAGAAAAAAGTTTGTACAGCGGTTGCACTCCTCCTCATTTAAAGTGCACCTCAGTAATATCAGGAGCTTGCACTCTAATATCTTACCTGTCCATCACAACCTGGACACAGAGCAACCGCATCTGTTCTTTTTGACGGAGACGCACATACTACGTCCTTTAAGCGCTGCGCACCTGGATTATCCCGGATACACGTTAGAGCACAACTTTCGCTCAGAACAGATGTGGTAGGCCATACAGCCAATTGCCTGGACTTGGCTGGCTTGGCTGCTGACAACTGATCTGGACAGGTATCGTGTAGAGGTTACCTCCCCCTTGGAAACTCCCGATCCCTGTCTGGTGAAATCTGTGTTTACATGTTCCCCACCATCTTTCGAACCTCATGCTGTTAGGCGAGTATGGAAATACTAGTCAGCGTCTTATCCTTGGCGGCAAGTCTGATTCTCTTCTTTGGATCCGTCGAGTTGCGCGGATGCTATAACCGATCAGGCAATGGAGTATTATATTCCTTTTGCTGACGTACCCATCGGTGGCAAAGCTCGCCCATGGTTTAATGCCGAATGTGGTCATGCTCAAGACCAAAAACATACGGCGTATCTCATTTGGGCTGATGCTCGAAGCCGCAAAATTCCGAATGTAAGTTCGGAGAAAACCAAGCCATTAACCAAGCTGCTAAATCCTATTAAAAGGCATTGCGGAAGGCTCGTCTCGATCCAATCGCTAAGATTGGCGAAAAGCTCTCTGTCAGACCAACTGCCAGTCGAGCTTTCTGGTTTCTTACGAAAGTGGTCCCTGTGAAAGTCGAAGTGAAAGTCGAATTTCTGTCAACCCTCACTGCTGCTGCTGAAGCCGAATTTATCCTTGGCCCACATAGCAACAGAGAAAGCGAATGTATTTGCTTCTCTGTTTGCTGATAATTCGCATCTAGACACTAGCAATGCTTCTCGAGCACATCTTCCTCATTGCTATATTTCAATACCTGAAATCCGCATCACTAACAAAGAGGCATGGAGAACATTGTGTCGTTTAGATGTGAATAAAGCCAGTGGTCCTGATGGTATACCAGCCATTCTGCTCAAGTCATGCGCAGCTAAGTTGTCTCCTGTACTGACACGTCTGTATCGCCTCTCTTGTATGACTGGAATAGTGCGGAAACCCTGGAAGCTTACTAAAGTGCAACCGCTGCCTAAAAAAGGCAACCGTGCCAACCGATTTCAATCACTTCCATACTCTGCAAGATTATGGAGGGGGTATTGAACTCGCGCCTACTAGCATACCTAGAAGGTAACGATCTCCTCAGTGACCGACAGTATGGGTTTCGCCGTAATAGGCCTACTGGGGACCTCCTAGTGTATGGTACACACATATTAGGCGAGGCCATCGAGAAAAACGGGAAAGCTGTCTCTCTGGACGTCTTGAGGGCATTTGACAGGGTCTGGCGTGCGAGCCTTTTTAGCAAGCTTTCACCTTACGGTATATCTTCTGGTCTGATCGGCTGGAAAACGGACTTTCTGAGCCAGAGATCTCTCCGAGTAGTTGTCGGCGGGTGCTCCTCGGAACCCTTGACAATAAATGCCGGAATGTGCTCATTTTTAGTTCGTACAGCGAAGGACTAAAACAATTTACCTCTGTCGGTATTTTCGGCCAAATATAATCTTCAAGAGAAGAGCGAATAGGTTGTTGTACAAAGGAAAATTTATTTTTAACATACTGAAAAACAAAAAAAAAAATTTGAAGCAATTTGGATCAGTAAAATATGTATTCACTATCAATACATATTCAAATGGAATATGTATTCACTTACCTTTACAAGATTTACTCTTAAAGGCCTTATTATGTATGAAAATTTCACGACATGAACAGTCAGGTTGAATTTATTTAAACTTTACGTAAATAAAGTTAAACAATATCAACACGAGCCAAATTGGAGTTTTACTTCTGCGATTTCTGAAAAACAACCACGTCTCTGTGCCAATTGAGCTACCCCGTCTGTACCCGTCTAGATCCATGGCTTAAGACAATGACATTATCGTACATCATGAAATTTATTATAAAAACTTGTAGGATATATTAGTTGATATATTAATCACAGAACTAAAATAGTGCCTATAAATTAAACTTTGCTGTTCTCACAGCAATGAGCGTCTTACATTAGTAAAATGTTTGTAATAACTACTAAGTACATAACCTTATTTATGCTTCTCTAATATCAAAAAACACGTTTATTAACAATTAATTAGCAAAAACAATTATTATTTAGTTTAAATATTGGTTACTGGGGTTGATATTGCAAAAAAATATGTTAAAATTAAAAACTCTTCCTGTTTTTTTTTAATGTGGTAAATAGTAAACGTATTTAGATGCTCAGCATGAATGTCATGTCAGGTCATGTTATGGTTTGTTTTAGTAAATGGACGTACGTCATATGAGTTCGAAACCAGTGGCAGTGTTTACTAAAAATGTATGTAAGTATAACCAGGCAAACATATTAAAAAATATTAATGAATTGTCAAAGTTTAAGTATTCACATAAATAAAAAAAATTTCAAGCACACTACCCGCTAAAGACATTACCCACTTTTGTTCAAAATACCTAGACTGATTCAATAAAAACAAATTCAGTCTTCTTGTCGCCGACTGTGGTAATTAGACGAGAGATTTTAATTTTTTTTCCTAGGGCACCATAATTTGTCTGGTTTTATTATATCTTTTCAGTTACCGCTTTGATATCAGGCTGTGACATAATATTAATGATTGTTTTTAATATGAATAGTACCGCTTTCTTTTATGCTTATTTCTTGTTGTAAAGATACGGTTGTTATAACAAAACACAACTGAAGATTCATGCTCAAAATAATGAAGCACTTTATTTTAATGAAGTTTACTTTTAAAAAATATACGTACTTGGTAGATACTATTTAAATTGACTTTGAAACCAAAAAATAATAAATGTTAACTTAGCTTCTACATAATTCAAAAATACATTTAGATTTACCCGGGATTTTGATGAGCATATTTTAAAGCTTCAAAACTCGTTTACTATAGATCAGTAGAAAATTACTATGGAAGTAGGAAAGGTTAAATGGTGTTTGATATCACAGTGTGCGGTTTTGCGACGGTTGCTGTGGTTTGGATGTAGTTTAAGTGTTGGCGATTAACAGACGTTTATAATGCTTAAAATAACATTTGTTCCCAGAGTTTTTGAATCATCAACGACAAATTTGCCGAGAGACAGAAATTAGAACAATTTATAGTTGGAATTCCGTTATATGATTATTATAAAGACAATCTATAAAATCTATAAACTTTTTTTATATAAACAAGATATTTTTGGATTTAATTATGGTTAAGTAAACAAGGTTAGTTTTGAATTAAATGCTATTTGAAATTACAAAGGTTAGTATGTCCATTGAAATAATATGTGGTTTTAGATGGTCATTGTGGTATCCTTGTAGTGGGACAGTGTTAGTATTTAGACGTTGGCTGTTATGTTAAAGGTACTTTATATACTGAAGAGAAGTTCCTGAAATATAACGAGTTTGTGTACAAATGTATTGTGTACAAACGTATTTTCTTATGAAATATATTTGGAAGTTGAATTAATCTTTTTATTTTAGAAAAGAAATAAATTAAGTGAATGTAATTTGCATTGGAATTTTTGGTTTTAAATCTTGATTAATGTATCTGACTTTTATGATTAGAAAAACCTTCTCTGTTCAAATGAATTTAATGTCTTAATTAAAAAGTAGAAGAAAATGTATTTAACGTGACAATAAAGGTTTTGAAATACCACTTGGAACTTTCCAATTGGTATTATTAATTATTTCAAGTATTTTTACTTATTAAACTTTCTAATGTTTGTGACTCTGCTTACATGCACAAATACAAAAAGCTATTCCCATGTAAAAAAACCAGCCAGAAAGTACACTACAGTACAGTACTTTTACTTATTTATTAATTTGTAAATTAAGTTAAACCGCACTATTAACATTTTAAATAGTGCGGTGAAAATGTTTATCAATTGTTTAATTCAATTCCGAAACTCGCTGACAGACTATTAAGCCATCCATGAATATGATATTACCCTTAATAAGTGTTTGTAAATAGCTTTTATTGAGGGTTTCATACATTTGTAAAGTTTATAAACAGGCATTATTATTGCAGGTACATTTGTGTAATATGTTATAAAAAGTGATTTATTCAATACATTAAAACAAATTCATTATCTTATCAAATAATTTAGTAGTTATTTAAACATCATTACCAGCTTATGATAAGTTTATATAATAATTATTAATAATGTTATAAACATAAACCTAAGAATAGATACATAAATAGGTCGTAGCTTTCAGTAAATTAAACCGTTGCAGACAATTTTATAAAAATATCTTGAAGATGCATTTTATCCGTTACAATGGTCTCTCCAAGAGAATATAAGATGCCGATCTCGAATGTTGCTTTTTCATCTTGTATTCGAAAATTCTTTGTTGGGTTCTTGGGGTACTATTCTACAATATTTTTGTTGTTTCTTGGCGGATGCACTTATGTATTTCGCTTTGGTGAACATTAAAAGCGTATTTTAGAAGCCTCTTAAGATAGTAAAATGTCTCTTGGTGATCATACTGTCGGTGACTTCGTTTTATTTTTTTAATATTTTTAAGTACCTATAACTAAACTTGTAATTTTTCTGACATTCTATCATGCTATCAAATCTTGTCTCAATATAATATATATATATATATATATATTTTATGTTTCATCTTAACTGACCTCTTTCCTATCTATAAAGTGTACCATTTTTACAGCAATATTATCAATATCTCAAAATATTAAGAGATACATGACTTATTGCTTTAATTTTGAGGTTAAGCCTTGGACTTATAGATCGTAAAATCCGGATTTAGTATCGTTATATAGAAATGCAAATATGAAGACTATCCAATTACATTCTCCAATGTGCTGATAGAAAAAGTTCTAAAGGCTCACCCCAGGAAAGATATTAGTTTACCGGAGGTCTCCCAAATAAACTAGTTGGAGACTCTGCCGAGTTTTATCAAATTTATTCCAACTATTAGAGCGAAGAAACCCGGTATTCTTTGTGAAAAAAGTTTCCTTTTATCATCCAGTCCTTTTGGAATACAATGAGGTAATGGAGTAATGAAGGCAAGTTTTGAGTATGTTTTTACGTTTAGCTGAAACTGTTCTTGAAACTTTGATGCTATTGTGATTAATGTCGAAATGGTCAAGATTATTTATGGAATGTTTTTGTATAAGGCAGGCTTTGTCTGCGTTTTGTGAAAGTCAGTTAGGGAAATTGTTATATAGGATATAATAATTTTACTAGGATTTCCTTTGTGAAAGCATTAAATGTTAAAATTTATTTCAATTTGAATTAAAAGTTTTAACATTTCTTTCGATAAGAATTAGTTATAATATTTTTAATTAACTAAAATATTTTATTGCATATACATAGTTGTTTTAGCTCAAGAAAATAAAAAATGCAAACAACAATGAAAACAACAAATCTTTGAAATTTGTTCCTAAATTAGTTTACATATATATTTTTTAAATAATAAGTTTAATTCACATTTATTTAGTTTAAACAGTGTTAAAGGCAATTAATTGCATTTCTACGCTCATGAATTAAGTTGTAACTTTATTATATCTAGATGTTTGACCATGTATCTTTTTTACCAACTTTACTAACATACAAATAATAAACATTATTTTTTTATGAACGGGTGTAAAATTATAAAAAAGCAAATAGTAATGAAATTTTAATATTATATTTTATAAATAAGGGCTAGGCCTCGACGATTGTTAAAAAATAATAGTAAATGTATTTCTCAGTTTTGAAAATCAAAGCATTGACAAATTTTCGATACGGCCCTCAATTTGTACTAACAGATAAAGCCTTATTCCTTGGAGATATTCCTTTAGGCAATTAGGTAAGCGCATTGTCATTGGAACAAGTTACGAGATGTACCGAGTTTCAAATATTAATTGTTAACTTATGTCAACCATGAGGCATATATAATACCATATAGGTATAATATAAAGCATAATAATAAAAATATTATTCTTGCTAATATTTAAATAGATTTTATTTTATTTCTTAAATCATATTCTTAAATTTTCGAATTACTAGAATAAAATGAATAAAAGACAGAAAATAATAAAATATATAACTGGCTTTTTCTCTTTTATCTTACACTAAGCAAACGCCAACCAACAAATTGCGTAATATCCAAATTAGATTCGTCTCTAACCCCTTGGGGGCTCATAATCTGCACAAAGCTAAGTCCGAAGTATAATGTCAGCTAAATCTATACGCTCTCGTGAATCCAACATTCGTTAAATAGATTACGAAACCAGTTTCAGAATGAGATTTGCATACATTTTTATGACAACATATTTAAACTTACGACAGATTCAATTCCTTCAAACTAATATTTTGTATATAATATTATAATATATTAAATCTAAAACATTAAACGTTTTTACTCATTTTAACGCGTGATTACCAGAATATTTTTAAATAATATATTTTCTAGTAATAGAATAAGGCTGTAATACTTAGTAATGCAGTAAATCCATCTATATGTACTCACAATGACAAACAAACACATTGATAATATCATTTTAGATTTACTGCGATCGACAAACAATTTGACGTAGTGATCGTTGAATTAAATACTTAGTGATCTTAATAGTTACGTCCCAACAGTCAGGTAGGCAAAAAAAAAATGATATTATTATATAAATCATTAATTTTATTTTCATCTTGTTTATTAAGCGTTTTTCAGGGTTCCATATCCAAAGGGTACAAAGGGTCCGTAAAAAAACGGAACCCTATTATCAAGACTTCGCTGTTCGTTTATCCATCTGTCTGTCTCCAACCTGTATCTTATGAACCGTGATAGCCGAGACAGCTGAAATCTTCACAGATAATGTATTTCAGACGCCGCTATACCAAAAAATAACAAAATGAAAACAATATCAAGTAAATATTTAAGGGGATGGGGTAGGGGAGCATACAAACAAGTAGATTTTTTTTCTGTTTTTTAAGTATGGTACGGAAACTTTAGTTCGTACCGATACCCAATAATCAGTGCTTAACTAACTAACGAACTTAATACCGATACCCAATAATCAGTGCTTTACTAACTTCGGTAGTTTTATTAGGTAGAGGCTATTTAAATCTATATAATAGTTAGATATAAATTTAACAATCTTTAACAAACACTTCATTTAATGTAATTTTTGACATTTTACTTCACAGCTAGGGTCGGATATCCCCTAAAAATCATTAACCCTACTCACCTAAGTAGGGTCGGATATCACCTAAATTCTTAAGAATATACATTATTTAGGAGTTTGTTCATAAATAATAGTATAACGTCTTAATATTATTTTCAGAACCCAAAAAATATTCAAAAATATATTTACACACACATATTTAAGCTTTATCACCTAATACAATTATTCTACATATATAAAACCTTCATGTTTTTAAATTTCTAACATAAAACACATTAAAACCATTATTGTCATTATAAGGTTTAACCTTAATATAAACAAATCACGCGTGTAAATAGCCCTTTTCAAAATGTAATTAATCGTACCAAAATAATTAAAACCGCACGTAATAAAACACACACAAATTGAAAGGCTCACGTCTAAACACGAAGGCAATTTAGTATTCCGACATTAAATTAAACAGATTCTCTGATTCAATTTGTTACGTCTCGAATCACTTTAAGGCCATATTATAAAAAGGGGAAAAAGTTTATAAATGTGAAAGATTATATGTCTATCTCGTTTAATGTTGAAATTAATTAGTCGATTTTTAAAACAATTGTTCTTAACATTTGTTACCGCTGTTATAGCTTTCCTTGAGTTATATATAAAAATATTAATAAATATTTCGTTTTAATGATTAGTATAACTTAGTATGACCCGGACATCCTTTATTATTCGCAAAAAAATTATATCATTATTCGCAAATAAATGACACCTCATGCAAAGAGTAAATCTTTGATGTTTTATCATTAGCTTCTTTTAGGTTTTAAAAAAAATAAGGGTAAATATTTACACAATTTGTCAAATAAGGACAAATCAGATATAATAAAAGTCACCCTATTTCACGTTAAATTGCTTGTAACATTAGAATTCTAGGATATAATGGAAAAGCTTTTATATAATATTTACTTTGTAGTTTCATTTGGATTGTGATTTGGTAAACTTTCCAGGCGACTTCATCCATTCACATCCGATACATAAATTGGAGTGTATTGATGAAAATGAAACATTCGTTTTTTAACCCTCTACTAAAAAGAGGGGTGTTATAAGTTTGATCTGTCGATCTGTGTATCTGTGTAATGTGTCTGTGGCAATGAAGCGGCCAAACGCGTGGACGGATTAGAATGCGGTTTTTTTTAATCGAAAGCTTTATTTGTCGAGATGGTTCTTATCAGTGTTTAGTCGAAATAAAAACAGTCATTCCAAGAAATTGACGTTTTATTGGTGTGGGTGAAATGTTCTTATGCAATAATTAGGTGTTCCCAGCGGCTTTGCCAGCGCTATGTAGAAAAAAAAGCCTTGTTATGTAAGGCAAAAGATTTTTTCACTTATTTACTCAGGTAAAGTACTTTATTAGGGATAGCTGTTGCCCGTGACTGCGTCCACGTAGACTGTCAAAATATATTTATATGGCTTATGATCGTACTCATAAAGAATCACGGGCAACAGGGATATATATCAGTGATAATATAAATCACTTCATCATAGTGTTATTAGTGACTGTAAATCATTTTAACTCTAAATACTTATATTTATTAATATTCGTATATACCGTCGTCTTGAAGCATATTACTTAATACCTTCACAATTTATTACATTGTCGAAATTTTCACGCAGATCCTAATTTTTCTCGTGTTAAATATAACCTATTTCCATTAGAGGGGTAATGTAGGATTTAATTGGTAAAAGATTTTTTTTATCCGTACAGTAGTTTCGGAGCCTATTCAATTCAAACAAACAAATCTTTTCTCTTTACAACATTGGAATTAGAAATATTAATAGAAACATTTAAACAAACACAAATTTGTGTGCTTATAAGTTTACTTAGCACAATTAAAAAACCAGTAAAATAACTTTAAAAAGCAGAACAAAAAAAAATATTAAAAAAAACCTCTAAAATGAATAAAAATAGTATTATTATGCACTTATTGAAGTCATTGCATCGGGGGACCATTTAATAAAGGAAAAAATTAAAAGTAAGTTACCAAGCCAAATAAACTAATTATGATATCGCATCGTATAGTCTAAGTCCTCAATGATTAACTTTGTAAAATAGGTAACATCGTCAACGTACGTACAACGGTCCCTCTACGCAATCAATGACTTCAATAAGTACATAGAAAAATTATTTTTATTCTTTTTAGAGGTCTTTTTGTATCGGGGATTTTTTAAATTTTTAATTATTTTTTTAAATAATATATTTATATGTTATTTTTTCTGTAACCTGACTAAAAAACTGTAAGACGATGACCAAATAATAAATAAATTCATAAATATAATAACTTAATATCTAGCCATAATTGATTTTTAAAACAGTTCATAATTAAAACAAAATTAAAGTTCCAGAACAACTATAAAATATGAATTTACGCTTGAAAACCGTTGGAATCATTAAAAATACCGAACTGACAAAACAAAGCGCTCTCTTTTTAAAATTAAAATTGAATATCTATGACGAATTTCTGAGGATGAAAAACTTTACTCCGAAAAACCTCAACGAAGGCCTCGGGGTTTGAGCTTTTTATTTCAAGTTAGCGGATACACTAAAAAAAATTCGCCAACAATATGTATTCTGAGTATTATTATTATTCTTATGATTATATAATATTTATTATTATACTGAGTAAGGTATTACGGGTTTTAATGTCTTAATATACATAAATTCATACAATATTTTCGTCTTTCGATTTTATATTTAATTATTCAATATAAATGACAGGACCAACTTCTTTAAATGTTAACTTTTACATTATCATATCCTTTAAAATCCGGCTACTATAACTTGTATTTTCTCTTTGATGAATAGAAGGCAGCACACATTCAGTATTTGGACATTGCCTGTCATTTTAAATCAATTCATATGCTTCATTGTTTTTAATAGCTTTTGCCACGTCAAGAGTTATGCATGCAATGGTAGTCCGTTATCTGTCCGATATAGTCCGTTATCTTTCAAAGTATTATTTTACGCTAATATTTTTTACATTTGCGTATTTATTTTTAACCCAATATAGTATTTATAAATATTGATACTTCTATGTTCGGTTCTTCTTGTTATCGATATTTATTATTATTATCCATGACTTCCATCCCATCTAATTTTAAACGCTGACTTAATATTAAAGAGTTTAGTTATAAAATAGATAATAATTAATATCTGGCGTCCAAAAAAAAACTATTGAACACTTTTCCTTGAGAAAACTTGAGTAAATAAAATATAATATAAAATAAAACTATAAAGTGTAAAACAAGTGTTTAAAACCGGTTGTATCCAGTAAATTCCAGATCATTCTAGAACTCCGCCATATTTCGTGCGCCGCGTGCCGACATCGCGTAGCAGAAATTTAATTCCAAGGCACCTTGCGCTCAGTTTGAGCTCAAAGCGTACATTTCATACCATCACATAAGCTATATACCTGTGGCAATTTTAAAAGACAAACCGCTTAAATGCATTAAAACGAAAAATTGCAGACGATTTTCATTGGATGCAGCGTTACTATGCAATTCTTTTTATAGACAGAAATGTACTCTGAATACAAATATGGAAGATTTTGTTTGTTTAACTAAAATTATATAATATACGTATCGCATCGTACATTTTGAACCGTATATTCTATACTTTAAATAGCTTACCTGTAACTCTGAGTGCACTATACTATGATGTATACTTTTTAAGGTAATAAAACTATTTTATTTAAAACTAAGCCCGGTTTAAATGTAGACCAATAGCCCAACAGAGAGCCCATGCTTCGAGTAATACGCATCCAGTACAAATGTAGAACGGCTTAGACTAAGCTGGGATTTTGAAATATAAGTACAAGCTTTGAGCTCGTTTTGTCTGAAATAATATTTGAGGACATATATTATATCATTTTTAAATACATAAACATAAATGTAACTAAATTCGTTCAATTTTCTTAAATTGCTCTAAGAAAGCTTTAAAAAATTTTATATTCTAATAATATAATCAACGATCAATGCGTAAAAAGGAATTAATAGAAGATAAAGCAGAAGAAGATGTATTAAAAATATATAATTTTTAAGCCAACACTACATTTTCATTAACATTTTTGTATAGTTTAAATAAACCAAAATCTTTTATTAAATATTCATATAAACTAAAAATAATATTGAATTAAAATCCATAGACGATTGGATATTTTTCCAGTTGTCGACTTACTCGGAAATCTTTTAATATACGCTTGTGCGACTAAGTCGCACTTTATAGGATTCCAAAAGCTACTTTAGACTCAATTTTAGTTTATCCTTCATGCATTAGACTTCAACTTATTGGATTTAAAGTCTTGTTACCTCTACTGGTGTCACAATTATATTACCAAAATTAATTTTATTATAATTTTATAAAATAACATACATACAAATCTATAATTTTATTCAGGCAACATTTCTTTAAAATGTTTAATTAAATAAACATCACGTTATTTTAAGCAAAGTTTAAATCCAGTTGAAAAACGTGTGGCTTAAAGTGGCTTGGCTGAACAAAATGTTACGGATTTGTTAAGTTTGCGGCGTGTTTCCCTGCAGTTGCATTACAATAGGCTTTGTCTCGAGAATTAATAAGATCCTTTTTGTTTCAACGTTTATTTATATTACCTAACTTAAAATAATATAGATAATTCTATTGTAAAGCAGTATAAAGAGCTGTTTACTTATTTTGCTGTTTAAAATATTCAAATATGATTTTGTAAAAGTAATAAGGCTAAAACAACCTTTAATATATGCTACAAAAATTAACTTATATCCCAGTTTTTGCCAAAAAGTGGCAAATTTACAAAAAAAAAGTTTCAGAAAAAATATTGCTGTTTTGTTTATTCATTATTCATGAATTAAGAACGCCTTTATTTTATACTGTTCTTGACTACATAGATACTATATACGACTTAACAGAGAAAAATGTCTATAGACATAAGAGGGCTTCAACCTTTTAAATATTGAACCAACCAATATTGAGCTGTATCTAAATGAAATTTTACTTTTTACTTAAATATGTTAACTATTTATATATATTGGTGCAATGTGTTAAGAGTAAAAAAATATTAAAACGAGTAATTTGATATTATCTACCGCTATATAATAAATGATTTAAAATAAATATTTGATATAAAATTTTGTATGTAATTAAAAAAGATGGAATTCCAGGAAATTGAAGTACAAAAAAATGTAGGTCAATTTAAAATTCGATATCTAAAAACTGGTAATACTTTAAACATATTTTTATTTAAGTTGACTGATATTTTTATTTATGTTGAAACAACCCACCTCTTAGAAGATAACGATAATATTGAACCACAAAAAATACACATCAAAGGCACGATTGAAAACTCCTGAATACATCAACATTCATATGATAAAGAACTTATAAATATTAAAGAAAAATGGGCCTAAGATACTCACAAACAATGAAAGAATCTCATTTCATACAGAGTAGATGTGTTTTGTTAAAGTTTAACAATATATTAAACTTGTTCGCGTTCGAGGTAACTTTGTTTATTTATTTTTTATCGGGATTATCCCACGCCCTTTTTACATGTTGCCAACTTTTTAAATGATCTTCAAATGCGTTCACGAATTTGTAGGCGAGATGTTTTCTTTTATTTCAGTAAATAAAAGCTTATAGCAAATAATTTTGGATGCTTTCCTTATAATTTACTTAGCGTGTAAATCGTGTTATAAATATAAATCTGTATTTTTTTGGTTAATGTGACACGAATTTAATGTTTGTGAAACCCCAATTTCCATATCTTTACTTTCTTTGTAACACGGTCTTTTCCCATTAACAGGCTATTATTATTATAGGACTTTTTTAGCATATAATGAGGTCACAAAATACTTCGTTAAAAATATAAGTAAAAGCAAATATATTAATAGGGAAACGTTTTTGTTTTATTATCTGAATAAGATATGAATCTTGATTGGATTGTTTTTTGTTTTTTAAATCACAGTAATCTCTGGATCTACGACTGAGCCTACACAGGCTAAACTGTTATCTAGGTTTATAGCATTACACGACGAATCTATACGATTAATAATCTTTAGTTACAGAACGTGATACATCTTATCCAATTGATTGACAGGAAGTGATAATAATTATGCAATATGTTTTTCTATGTCAAAACAATTTTTCATGTTCTAGGATTCAAGATGTACAACTGTTTTCAAATTATAAACTAATTCATTATTTTTGTAAAATATGTAATTATGTGCGAATAGATAATCTTAATATTATTTTGTATTCTGGTGGTTGAGACATTACTAAATTGTAGGTATAATAAAGCTCACTTTGTAATTTTGTACCTAAATTCCTGCAATTCAAGTAATATAATTACGTGTGCAAATAAACGGAGTGTACTCTGTTCTTGTTTATGAGCTTTGTGTTCACAAATTATGTTCTTTTGCCAACTGGAAATAATTACCTACAAGTGCATAGTTATTTTGTTTTCAATTTTTTTTACAAAAGTTAGTGTGTATCTGTTATCGCTGGGTAGAAGATAGATAAGAAAATCGTTGACTTTACTTTCATTTAAAAACTAAATCAAGTAACCAAACAATTGGTTGAATTTATTTTATTACCTTAGACCACTCCTCTTAACTACCGCGACCTATATGTTTTATTTAAACGCTAAGAATCATAATGTACAGGACTGAAATGTAAATTATTTCTGTCAAAGACTACAAAAATGATATAAACGGGTCAACGAGATGTAAATCGCTCTCTGAAGCTATGATGCTGTATTTGCATAGTTCCTTGAGTCAGAATTAGGTGCAGACAATATGTAAACATCCCGCGATTCTTGTATTTGAAATTCTTGATATAATTATTATCTTATCAGTTTTCTAGGTATTTAACCAATATGTTTATCTTTTGAAATTATAATCTTGATTACATGATCATTTTTTATTTTTTTTTATTCATTAATTTCATGATTTAAGGTGTTGCGAAGTAAATAGGACTTTCAATATCACCGTTTAGCTCCGACGAGATCGATACAACAATAATAATAATATTAATTCCATTAAAAAATAACATTTAAAGTTATTAAACTATTTTAGTACCGAAACTATAACATGAAGAATGAAATCAACAACTATTTCAATCCAATGACTATTTCATGTAATTGAATTTAATAAATTATGAGTATTCTATGCAGTTCTAAGTTTAAAACATTTTTATTAACTAAAATATAAAAAAAAATCCTAAAGTACTCTCAGCTTTGCACTATTTTTCTCTCCGTCGCGTCAGGTAATTGCGTAGCTGGAAATATTTAACACCGTGCATTAGTTTTTCATTGTACGAAGCTTTTACTAAAAATGCTTTATATGTTTTATTATTACCTTCGTATTATGCCACTTCAGTAAAAATCTTTATAAGCTATTTTCTAAATAAATAACCTCTTTATACTCACTTTGCTTAAGAGGACTAGTATCTTATTGAACCATCAAAAAACCTTGATTACATTTTTATAAGCAGTGTCAAAAAATATGTATTAGGTAAAAAATGCGTATGCTATTGTAATTTACCCAATACACTTTGTTTAAACAAAATATATATTTTTTTGTCAAACTGTTTTACGTTGGGAAATATAAAATAAATAACTTAGTTCAATAAATCTTCAATATAATATTTTCATGTGTATATAAAATTAGTTTTCTTATGTATTTAAAATAAGAGATAATTAAGAAAGTGTTATCTTTTATCTGTAAAAAAATTGTAATGAAGTTTGAAAGACTACTTCATATTATCAGAAACATGCTCTTGTGGTTGCAATTATTATAAATTGATATTTAAACTAGCCACGGCAGCTGAATCATTGTACAAACACTTAAAAGTTCATTTCCCGATGAAGTGGATATAGTTTGTGAATATACATTAATATCAAAAAGTTATATTAAATCGTGATTATTATGCCAATTACAATTACTTATGGTTATGAGTTTAGTGATCCTGAGAGACTCTCCTAACGTCGTGGGTTCGATTCCCACACTGAAAAAATCTTGGATTGATCCGTAGATCATTGTCAAAAGAGCAACAAATTTATGTTCTTAAAAACCTTATAACGCTGAAGCTATTTAAGAAATAACATACATTCAGTTACTGTTTCACATCAATACCTACTTGGCTCATTAATTTTTTGCCTGTTATTTTACCAACGCTTAGGATTTAAAAATACATAGTACTAATTTAGAATATAATGTCTAAAAATATTATAAAAAAAAAGAAAATAAAATAAGGTAAATAAATCGCCCATACATATTTTTAATAGCCAATATGTAGCGTGTATTAACATAACTCATCTTACCGAGACAGTATTATATTGTGATATTCAAACCACACGCTTTGGTCTGAAGCTCATAAAAATAGATTTTTATTTATATTAAAGAAAAAAATCTAGTTATTATTATGACAAGAGAATTTAATTTTCTTACAGAAAATTTTGTAAGTTTTGTGTTTTTTAATTTATTCTAGTAATCACCTCTTGTTTGTTAGTAATTATATTTAAATGTAATTATACATATTTAAAATAATCATATTGACTTTGAATGTTGCATTCGTCGTTTAATTACTTTGTCGTTTAACAAAAATATAAATAGTTTAAAAGTTTAAAAAAAAGTTAAATACTTAAAATGATTTATGAAAGTTAGTTCAAAAAATAGTTTTATATTCATTCATTATTATATAGAGTATTATCTGTCCCAAAAGAAATTAATATTTTTTTATTTTTTAAATAAAAATAATTAATAATTATCTAAGGATTCACTTCAGTAAGTTTTTGTTCTAATTACTAATATCGTTAACATAACCTTAGCCGTTATATTTTGTTTCATGAAATTTTTAAGCTTTGTATTTTTATATGGGCCCTTGACTGTCCTCCAATCTTTGCCCTCCCGAGAATACGTCTGGCGGCTCTAGTAAGATTGCTAAAGGGAGACATTCTCCGGTTTCTACGGATCAATTATCCTCCTGGGGTAGTATCTCTTGAAGAATCTATGTCAAATTCGGAACAGATTTCGCAAGCTGTAGTTTGATATCCACCCATACGACACATCGTAGCTACGAGTGAGTATGTTAAGCTGCCGATCGCATCGTCTGGTTACAGCGTGATTAGAATCCTACTTTTACCCACCACCCATTTAAGTCCCATAGTCGCCATTTACAATGACTACAGCTATCAGGGATACAATAAGCGGAGGTGTTAGAAGATGTCTTAATAATGAAGGAATGTGAATCTTGACTTTTATAATCTATAGATAGTACTGAAGAATAAAATCTAATGTGAAATATCACTTGACAATAAAGTAATAATTGAACATATACATATATATTATTAAGAATATAATAGTATTTAGAAGAAAGAGAGACAGAAAATGTGTGAGAGGGGGAAGGAGAGGAAGGGTAGGGAAGGGAAGGAAGAAATGAAGGAAGAGGGAGAGAGAATAACTTTTAATTCACTTTTTTACAAAAAGTATTTTTAATATTATTAATTTTTTAAATTTATGCGTGAAATTACTTTGAACTATAAAAAGTAACTGTCACTTAAGCTGTTTTTAATAAAGATTAAACCATACAACGTGAACTTACTCAAGTACAGGACCAACAAATATAGGCCACTTTAAGTAGTTGAGGAACTTTATCGTAGATAAAGAGAAGTTCGGAGTCTTTCTTATGAAGGTAGCATCAAATGTTATGATATTTAATGACCTACGAAAGTCTATAAATTTCTGTGACATTTACTTATAGATTTATGGTTCTTAGACAGAAAGATAAATTTTAAATTAATCACTGCCTATTTACGAGTTAAGTCTTTAGAGTAAAAATCTAAAATTATAATTTTGGGTAAAGGGCTTTCTAGTTAAAAGGTGACAGAATATTTATGTGTACAGTAGTAGGTAATATTAAAATTAAAAGGTGTACCAAAATAAATACGTAAGTATGTAGTAAGGGTTTCGTAAGTTTCCATAAGATACTTAGATAAGGATTCCCACATATTTAGGTAAGGACACGTTCCAGCATTATGAGATATAAAAACTGATAAAGTATCTACTTTATCAGTTTTTTATTTGAATGTGTACCTACTAGGTATATATCTATATAGTACACATTCATTATTATGTAAGCATACATAAAATATTGTATTGTCATTGTACTTATGTCAATACAATATTTTATAATCTCACTAGATAAGATAAAATAAGTATTTATTGACAAAGTATAATATTGACAAAATATACTTTGTATTGATTATTTTATTCATACATATTACATATTTTGTTTTTCCCTATTTAGGTCGTAGTCAATATTCGCGTATCTTTGTGCACAATAACTTAGAAATTCCTCATGTACGTTTCGAATGTTTGGCGGATAAATATTTTAACATACTTTCTTAATTACAATATAGTCGAAAAGTTTGTGTTTGTAGCAGGATAAAAAATACAACTCTTGAGTAGTTACTTTTGATAATATGTTACAGATTTTTATATACATTTACACCTATATAATTGTTTTTCTAAAAATCTATTACAAAATATTCAGAAGTAGCGGTAATCGTCTCTTAAAAATATACTGATTTATAGTTTTACCGTTTACCTTTTACCGTTTTACGTTTTTGTTCCTAAAAAAATAAGCTAAAAATATTTAAGAGAAGATATCCGCTATTTCTGAACATTTTGTAATAGCTATATTAGCTATCAAAATATTTGCTGATCGAATAGGTTTATCAGGAGATGAGAAAAGAAAAATATAATGAACTTGCACGATTTGCGTCAATTGCATTGGAGCAGACACGGTATTAAACACGTGCTTGCCTTGGGACACAAAGGATCTCAAAGGAATTCCTTAACCTGAATTAGTTGATTGACTTATGGCGAGATTTACGTCACTAATATATATTTAATACTATATATTTAAGACATAATCTTATAGTGTTCAATAGACTGATCTTGAACTGAGAAGACAAACTCAATATATTACTACAAGCAAGAACATAACACCAATAAGATCGCCCAAACAATTATCTAATAATAATATTATAAGATATTAACTCGATTAAAATTCCGGTAAAAGAAATATAATACAAACAAAAATTCTAAAATATTTCTTCTTCTTTATATATTTTTCTTGTTGAAAGATCAAGAAAAAGATTGTATTTCTTTTTTCACACGTTTTCAAGTGTTTGCGAACATCAACATTCAATTAATTTTGTATCCATTAATCTAACTATTGTCACGTCATTGTAGTCTTCATGGTCGTCATCCTTCTTAATTTATTTTCGCGTGTCCGTATTGTTCGAGTGACGTATTTCTTAGTCTCATTTATTAATGTCTTGCCAAGATGTGAATTAAAAGGACTTAATATCTTCTTATAGTAATCTTGAGGATATGTGCCGAAATGAAATAAAAACTAATAAAAGAAAACCGTATTGTTATACATATTATTTTGTTTACGTTAATAAAAATATATATATATATTTTTTTTGTTATAAAACTGGTAAAGGATACAACTAATTTTATAAAAGATGAGGATTATAAATTCGAATAGACCATTAAATATTATTATTAATGTCTTGCCAAGATGTGAATTAAAAGGACTTAATATCTTCTTATAGTAATCTTGAGGATATGTGCCGAAATGAAATAAAAACTAATAAAAGAAAACCGTATTGTTATACATATTATTTTGTTTACGTTAATAAAAATATATATATTTTTTTTTTGTTATAAAACTAGTAAAGGATACAACTAATTTTATAAAACATGAGGATTATAAATTCGAATAGACCATTAAACCTTTGTATTTCCCATTATGGACAGGTTCAAAAGTTAAAAAAAAAAATCAATATATTACATTCTCTCTAAATCTTCTCCGAAGCCAATGCCGAAGACTATCGATGCCAGCAAGACGGACGGCAGATCATTCCAGAGATCTAAAAGACTAATAAAAAAATAGTGTTTTTATCTGTGTTTGTGAGTATTTGTTTCTATTTGTCACCTTCATGGTTTTTCTGTTTGATTCATACCGTAATTATTTTTATTTTATATATACTCAGTTTCTTTTATAGTTAATAATAATAATTTTATACATTAATACTTTAGTTAATAAATAATATGTAGTTATAAATTTTATAAGACATTAATATTATTTGAGACGATTGTCAAATGTCATTTATATCAACGTTACACAGTGTATAAAAGAAACTGTTTGTCTTGGACTCCAGGAATTGGCACAATAGTTATGCTTATCGCACGTATGCTGTTTTAAATACATATATTTTTCTGTGTTTTCGTTTTCTAACTTAGTTCATTTTTGTTAAATATTGAGCCCTTTTTTAATTTTTTTTTATTTTTTTTTTTATTAATTTGTAAAAGCTGTTCACATGAAGGTGACATTGTAAAATTTGTTAATTAGTGCTTATTTTGTTTTTTGTTTACTGGTAGGTATGTAATTTATATTACATTTAATTTTGTTATATATATATATATATATATATATATATATATATATATTTATCTAATCTTATTTTTAAAACATAATATTTTTATTTTGTGTTTTTATATTATTTATTATTATACTTTATCATATATTTTATTGTAATGTCAAATGACGATGACTCAAACGACGAATCTTTTCTCTCTATTTCTTCATCCTCTGATGTGTTGAACTCTGGTGACAGTTTTCAAAGTATCCCTTCATTGAGCGACAGCCTTGTTTCGTATTTCATGGACTGTCCCAAAAATTTTAGTATAGTTCATATTAACGCCCAGAGTATTCCTGCTCATTTCCCTGACCTGCTATCTTCCTTTGCTTCTAATAATATTCATGCAATATTAATATCTGAATCTTGGCTTAAACCCTGTCTACCTTCAATTCCAGGATATTACTTAATACGTAATGACCGCATTGGGCGAGGAGGCGGTGGAGTTGCAATTTATTTGCGCTCTCACATTCCTTTTTGTGTTGTAAATGTCTCACAAACTCAGAATGCGGGTCCTGAACATCTATTTATTGAACTTACACTTTCACACTCCAAAGTTCTCCTCGGTGTCTATTACAGTCCTAACCTCCATATTGACTATTTCTCTTCTTTTGAAAATCTTCTGGAACAACTTTGTCCTTCTTATAACCATACTATTATAATGGGAGACTTTAACACTTGTTTAATTAAAAAAGACCACAGATCCGCTCGTCTTAATTCTATTGCCAATGCTATTAACTTGCATATTCTCCCTCTATCGTCTACTCATCATGCCCCTAACTGTAACTCCTCTCTTTTAGATCTAGTCCTAGTTTCCTCTTCTGAACATGTAGGAAAGCATGGCCAATGCTCTGCACTGGCTTTTTCCTATCATGATCTTCTTTATTTATCTTATAAGATTAAACCTCCAAAATTAAAACCCAAAACTCTTTTTCAGCGCAACTTTGGTAGTATGGACTTAGCTCAACTGCGTACTGACGCCTCTGTTATTGATTGGTCTGAAGTACTTACTCCACGTACTCTGGATGAGCAAGTGTGTATTTTTAACTCTCATTTAAGTAATCTTTATGACGCTCATGCTCCTATCCGACCCGTACGCATGAGGCATCTTCCTGCTCCCTGGCTAACTGATGATATAAAAAAGCTTCAGCGAAAAAAGGTTACAGCTAAAGCTAAGAATAAAAATGAACCTAGTGAGGAAAACAAGGCAAAATATATCAAAATTCGTAATCGCTGCAACAGGCTCTGTAGAGATAATCAACGACGCCATATTTATAGATCTGTTATTGACGAGAAGGATTCAATTAAAGTCTGGAACTTTCTTAAATCTCTAGGAGTTGGTCGAAGTAAACAAAATACTCAAAACATTTCCCATTCCGATCTTAATAATATTAACCAACATTTCTCCACGTCAACACCTCTGGATGGTGCTATTAAATCTCGCACTCTTAGCAATCTTTCATCTCTTCCAACTCCAAATACTCCAATATTTAGTTTAAGTCATTTTTCCGAATGTGATGTTAAGAAAACTATTCTGTCCGTGAGTTCTGATGCAGTCGGATCTGATGCCATTAGTCGTAAAATGATCATTCCTATCCTAGATATATTGATCCCTACTATTACTTCCTTATTTAATAATTCCATTACAATGTGTGAATTCCCTTCCTGTTGGAAAGATGCCTTTATTGTTCCTCTTCCAAAAAAAGCTAACCCGTCTTGTTCCTCAGATTTTCGTCCTATTTCCATCCTTCCCTTTCTATCAAAAATCCTTGAGAGACTAGTACACTTCCAACTGAGCACCTTTTTAACCAAAAATAGTCTCCTTAGTAAATTCCAGTCCGGTTTCCGTCCCGGTCATAGTACGACTACGGCCTTGGTTAAAATTACCGAGGATGTCAGGTCAGGCATGGAAAACCGTCAAGTCACAGTATTGACGTTGCTGGATTTCAGCAATGCGTTTAATACTGTGGACTTTGATATCTTACTCACGGTATTGGGTAGCCTTAACATATCTCCATCGGCAATTGACTGGTTTCATTGTTACTTGCGTGGGCGTCGGCAACGTGTACGGTTAAATGACCTGTACTCTGACTGGAGCGCGGTCAGTGCTGGTGTTCCGCAAGGTGGCGTGTTGTCTCCTTTATTATTTTCAGTGTTTATAAACACTATTTGCTCTCATATCAATTCTTTCTACCACCTGTATGCAGACGATCTTCAAATTTACCGCCAGTCAAGTCTTGATGACCTTTCCAATACCATATTGAAAGTAAATCAAGATCTGGCGCGTATCTCAAATTGGAGCAAGTGTTTTGGCCTTAAAGTTAATACATCTAAAACGCAGGTCATTATCATTGGTAGTTCTAGGCTGATCGCACGTATTCCCGATTATCAGCTACCTCATATTAGTTTTGAAGGCGAAGTTATTCCGTATAACACTAAAGTTAAAAATCTTGGGATCATATTTGACCAAACTTTATCTTGGAATTCGCAGATTAGTGAGGTGAGCAGAAAGATGTTTGCGGCCGTGGGATCCATGAGAAGACTACGTAATTTTCTCCCAATCACTACCAAAGTTGTTTTAGCTCAATCTTTACTCTTTCCAATTTTAGACTATGCTGATGCCTGCTATCTTGATTTAAGAGAGGATCAGTTAAATAAACTTGAGCGTCTTCAAAACCTCTGCATAAGGTTCATATTTGGTCTTCGCAAATATGACCATATTTCTCACTTTCGTAAAAAACTCAAGTGGCTTCCGATTCGTTTTCGCAGGAATATTCATATGCTTAGCCTTCTATACTGTCTACTGTTCAATTCTTCCACTCCGTCCTACTTAAAAGAACGTTTTGAGTTTTTGAGTAGCACACACAACCGATCTCTCCGTTCCAATCAAAACCTTATCCTTAAAGTTCCCTCCCATTCATCTTCTTTTTACTCCGATTCCTTCACTGTGCAGACCATAAGACTGTGGAATGATCTTCCACTTGACATTAAACGAGCACAGTCATGCGATTCGTTTAAGCGCTCCCTTAAAGTTCACTTTTTAAATTTATAGCGTTTGTCGTCTGTATTGTTATTTGTTTATTTGCATGAGTATGTATATTTTATTTGTGAGTGTGTATGTATGTATATGCGTGTATGTTTGTATATATTTGTTTGTATGTATATTCGTATGTATGTATATATTTGTTTGTATGTATATTCGTATGTATGTATATATTTGTTTGTATGTATATTCGTATGTATGTATATATGTAATTATGTGTATGTAATGCTTTTTTTTTTTTTGTTTTTATATTTTTATTATTCAAACAACACCCACACTACGTCTCATTATTCCTCTAATTAATTGGTTGCCTGGAAGAGATTGCTCTTTAGCGATAAGGCCGCCAAATTTGTACATTTTCTCTGTTTTTATTTTTATTTTTTGTTATTGTTTTTTCTGGGTGTACAATAAAGAATATTTATTATTATTATTTATTATTACATTGCACAGTAAAAAATCTGTACATTTCGCAATACTATTACAATTTTGGCATAATTATATTAAAAGTATGTCTGAACTCTATTTGACGTGAATCTTACATATGATTTCATCTTAATCAATCTATCAGAACACTTTTAGTGTACACAACATTATATAAAAAAATAACTATTATAATTTAATTTCTTAATAATCTGTAAATAAATATTATTAATAAATTATCTGTAATTAATATAGATTGTAAATTGTTATTACATTTATATTTTATTTTTTATTTAGGAACGATGAAACGAATCTCCATTTCAAAGATATGTATAACTCTAAATAACAACAACAAGATAATATTATAGGAAGAACATGTATTTTGCAATTATTTTTATATGTAGTAGTGTGTATGTAGCGTTTTGAGATAACTGTATTTATATTGTATGATAAAGATAATCGCACTCTCTTACTCTTCATAAGTTGCCAAGTTTTTAAATTATATGCAAATGTGTCTTTCGAATTTGTTCGCGATATGTTGTCTGTGATAAAATAAAATAAATGAAATAACATGCAAAACTAGATATTACATATCTTTCTTCGTCTTGTTAATAAATATTTTATTTGATATAAGTTTAATAAAACATAATAAAATATTTTTAAACGAATATTTGTTTTTAGCCTGTTTTAATCACCTTAATTACCACAAGTTCACTCTTGTCCATTGGCACGATATTATTTAAATATCTTTTACTATTTTAGTAAAATAAAATATAAATCATTAATAATACAAGAAAAAGCAAATATATCAATGTAAACATAAATTTCATTGCGTAATTATAAAACACATATACTTGTTATAATAAAAATGTATATAATTAATTTGTATATAAGTGTATAATACGAGTACAGAAAGTAGCAAAAGTTTGTTATTTTGTACATACAAATTGAGATTTATGCAAAGCAAGAAATATAATTACGTGAGAAAATAAACGAAGAATATTCGTTCTTCTTTATGGAGTATTGTGTGCACGAACTGTATTCTTTTGTAAATTTGTGATCATTGTATTGTAATTCTGTTGCACTCAAATAAATTAATTTAATTTGTTGTAGTACAATACGATTGCCCATAATCATTATTTAAAATTGTTATTACTGTTGTTATTGTTGTTATGCAAGGTTCAAAATAAATAACAAGGAATTGGTTTTTCGTTTTATATTTTAAATAGTAAACAGTAAGTTATGTATGCAAATATTTCAGAGTAACTTATTCCAATATCCGGCGCAGATATCAACACAAATCATCAGCACTGACCTATATGTCTAAATTAAACACAAAGTACTATATTTCACGGGAAACAAAAATGAATTCATTCTGACAAACAACTACAAAAATGATATAAGTGGGTTAACAAGATGTAAATCTGAAGCAATGATGTTATATTTGCATAGTTCCCCGAGAGTCAGAGTCAGGTGCAGACAATATGTAAACATGCTGTAGTTCTCGTATTTAAAATTCATAGGTTTTACAAAGTCATAATACAGAAAAGTTTTTTGTTTATTTTTCCATCTTTTGTCATAATTACTCATAATTCCAAAAAACTTAAAAAGAGAATGTATTTCATACATTTGTTTACATACAAGTTTTTCTGTTCCAAAGGTGTTTTTTAAGAAATTTATTAAACATTTTCAATGTTGTTTTTATTTTATATCATTAATTTATTTTTATCTAGTTAGGTCCTGTTGTTGTTGCGTTTGTTACCTACTGCTTTGATTGAAGATGCTGCAAAGTATAAAAGACTTGCTGTGACAAATGTCTTATGCTCACAAGAGAGATAATCCAAATAAAAAATCATATCTTTAAGTTTCTTCATTATTTTATATTTTTTTATAAACTATTTCATATAGTTTTTGTAAAATATATATTTATTTAAATTTCTTCATTTTTTATATTTTTTTATAAACTATTTCATATAGTTTTTGTAAAATATATATTTATTTAAATAATATATCATTATTAAACAACATTTATGACAATAGATAGTTTGTATCTTATGTATCTCGTTTGTATATAATGTATATGTGTGTATATAATAATATGTTGGAGTTTTTTTTAATTTTTAAGTCGTGTCTTTTATAACGTTCGCATAGCGGTGTTCAGGAGACAATTAGATTATTTGAGTATCTCGGTAAGGCTGCTCATATGGCTCTACATCAGCACTCTTCAGCACAACTCGCCTTTCTGGCGGACTTAATTGCCAAATATCATCAGAATACCGCCCATGCTGAAAGAGAAGCGCAGATTTTGCGTTGTCTTGAGACCTCTTTCAGCTGGTGAGGCAGCGATAAGAGTACCAGATGTAGTAAGCTATACAGCCAATTGCCTGGACCTTCTGCTGACAACTGATCCGGACAGGAATCGTGTAGAGGTCACCTCCACCTTGGAAACCTCCGATCACTGTCTGGTGAAACCTGTGTTTACATATTCCACATCAGCTCTGGAACCACACGGTGAAGCCGCAAAACTACAGATCTCAGTTCAAAAAAGAAAATCGTTAACCAAGCTACCAAGTCCTATAAAAAGGTATTGAGGAAGTCTCGTCTCGATCGAATCACTAAGAATGGCAAAAAGCTCTCTGTCAGACCAACTGGCAGTCGAGTTTTCTGGTCTCTTGCCAAAAGGAGCGCGTCAAAATTCTACCAATCCTCACTGAGTGCTCTGCTGAAGCCCGACTGATCCCTAGCCTATGAAGCGAAAGAGAAAGCGAATGTCTTTGTTTCTCTATTTGCTGATATTTCAATCATCTACATACTCTGCGAGGTTATGGAGCGTGTATTGAATTCTTATAGCATACGGATCGGCATATAGGTCGGTTAGGTAACGAACTTTCTGAACCAGAGATTTCTCCAAGTGATTGTTGACGGGTGTTCCTCGGAACCCTAAACAATAAATACCGAAGTCGCTTAGGGGCACTTCTTCTGCAACGCTTTTCTGCTGCACATTAAAGCGATCTGTTGAAGCACTTCTTTCTGCAACACTTTCTGCAACTTTCTGCAACTTTCACATATTTGCTGGTGCGGCAAAGTCTCATCTTGCGGTTCTGGACTCAATTGAGAGGTTAGCAAAAAGGCTTATAGGTTACCCCGCGTTGGTTGAAGTCAACCTCCATAGCCTCGAGCACACGCGTAAAATTTCTAGCCTCTCAGTATTCTATAGAATACAGGTGCGTTGGAATTATACGACCTAATTGCCACGTCTCCCTTCCATCACCGGTCGTTCCGACGTACGGCAGGTATCCATCCTTACGTTGTGAACATTCTATCTGTCCGAACAAACCGCTTTGCTTCGTCTTTCATAATTCGTACAGCGAAGGACTGGACCAACTTTCCTGCGTCGGTATTTCCGTTTATAATGTGGGTGTCTTCAAGAGAAGACTGAATAGATTACTAAGTTAATGCGTTTTACTACCTACCTGCCTATGACTACATCTCTACTTCCCATCAGTTGGAATGCAGTCAAGCATTAACTTAGACAGTGTAAAAAAATAATTGTTGATAATACGTAAACGTTATATGACTGACGTTAGCATATTTTTCAGAATGTGGAAAATATTAATTAACGTAAAATAATTAAAGGTTTACTCCTAATCAATATTTGTTTTCCCAAATTCCTTAGATAATTGCGTTGCTTCCGCTACTTGTTTAAATGTTTAGGTTTGTTTTTCATTATGATTCTTGTTTAATATCCCACATTATACAAATATATTTACTCGTATATAAATACACACATATATATTTCTAACATAAAAACATTCAAACATATCTCCGTTACAGTGGTCTGATTATTAACGATGAATAGTAGGTACTATATTCTCCATTCATTAGGTACATAATACTCCACGCTATTGCCGTATATTTGGATAATACTTAAACTTTCGGAATATCTCAAGTGTTTGCACAATATAAGAAAGAAAAATCTGTATATAAGGAAAAATATCACCATATTTACTGATCGTTTTCTGAATATATTCAGATAGAATTTATAAATATTATCCACAAACCAATTTTCAACACACTTTAAGTACCTACCTAAGAAAAAAATAAGTATTATTTATATAGAATTAGTATTTTGAAAATTCTTAGCCATAGTAGTTTTTAGTCTCTTATTTATTATATGTTTTTTTAGTCAAATCTGGCGTAAAAATCATGATACAAACCATCTACACTTGTGTTTATTTATTAAGAGTATAGATATTTTCTATTTTTCTAGTGTAAGAAACTTACTAGGCACTCCTAGTAAGTTTCTAGTATAATAATAACTATAAATTAAACTGAGTATTTAGAAGAAAGTAGAACAAAATAAATATGCTTATTCATTCGATATCTGCTAAATAGCAAAGTGATTGGAGGTGGCTGTTCATCACAATCTCGATACTAGATTTTTGAACGCAACTGGGTTTTCTATAAGTACGTTGGAGTGGAATTGATGAGAAGAGGATAAGTGGCTGCTTTTGTTGAGCAATCATGAATTGTGGGTCACTCGCCCTGAGATTGAAATATATATATATAAAGTTTAAGGTATTTCAAGATTTGTCGAGTAAAATTGAAATTAAGTTTTATTATAAAGAGACCATACGATACATCATAAATTAAACATTTATTTTGTTGCAATCTTTCCATTTATTATTTTTAGATATTTTAAAAGGACTGATTATCTAATCTTAATACTTCTACACATATATTTTCAGTGTATTAAACTAAATATAATATATTGCATCTTAAATATTATTTTCACCAATAAAATAATTGGTAATATATAAGTATGTTCGCGATGGTTCTTAATATTACGTTGAGAAAGGCTTAAATGTAAAATTATATTTTCATAATAAGGCCTTTTTTTCACAAACAATTAAATAATATGTAACCGCAGCAAAAAGTTTTAATATAGTAATAATTATTTTATGATATATTTGCTAATGCTATGACACAAGACACGATTAAAAGAGAAAATAATATAAAGTGTATAGGGCGTAAATTATTAATAGCCAATATGTAAGGTTTATTAACATAACTCATCTTACCGAGACAGTATCATATTGTGATATTCAAACCACACGCTTCGGTCTGAAGCTCATAAAAATTGAACTTTTTTCATATTGAGAAAAGATATTAAGTTTTTATAATGTTATAAAAAGAGATTTATGTTCTAAAGATACTTTGTATTCTAATAGTAATACTTTATATTTTAATAGATTTTTGATAATCATTTTAAAACAGACTATTAAAAACTCTCTCAATTTTTTAAAGAAATAAATGTTTCAATAAAAAAACATGGTCTTATTTTACTAAATATACTGGTTTAAATAGTCTAACTGTTGTTATTATAATTATCTTCAGAGACCGAGTCTCTCTCCTTTTCTTAATTTTAAAGTTCATTAGATCATCTGTTAACTTTGGGAAAGCTGGACTAAAAAAGTTCATATACGAGTATAGGGTAGATGTGCATAGATAGGTTTTTACTTTCGTACTGGACACAACTGCCAAAAAATGTGCTGTTAAGTATATTTTAAATTCAGATGCTTATATAAGGTGTTTATATGTTCGGTTGATTTAATGTAATTTCTTAAATGCTTTTGATTAGTTTTATTAGTGATATAAAAATGTTGTCTTTTCTTTTTTCAAATAATGTATTTGTCATGGGTGCCGTAAGGTGCTTTAACTCGTACCACATAAATCCTTTTAACACATGTGCATTAAAGTAACAAGACATTAATAATAATTTTAAATAGTAGGTTATGCATTGTTCTATATATTATTTTGTCAGTTTACTGCCTTTCTATAAAACCTGTCTTGCTATAAATATTGTAACAAAGAAAAAATATTTAACACACTTTAACAGT
Source organism: Napeogenes inachia (assembly GCA_959347355.1). Lineage (NCBI taxonomy): Eukaryota > Metazoa > Arthropoda > Insecta > Lepidoptera > Nymphalidae > Napeogenes > Napeogenes inachia. The sequence goes on along the minus strand of OY365793.1, from coordinate 15,273,311 downwards.
GTGTTAGATTAATACACAACAGTGTGTTAGTTATCAATAGATTCGCGCGCTCTTTCTATAGGGAAATTCTTCACTGCCAATTGTATGAATTGTTTTAGGGACTCCAAATTATCATGGCGTAAACGCCAGCTTGCCAGCTTACTCTAAAGAGCAAGCTGTACTATCTAAAACTGACCATAAATCATAATCCAGCGGATTAAGATCGGGACTAGACGACGGCCTGTCTTCAGCTCTGATGAAGTCCGAGACGTTCGCTTCTAACCAAGACTGCGTGGACCGAGTTTTAGGACCTGGCGCCGAGTCTGGCTGGAAGGACCATACTTGGTTGAACATGGTGTTATTACGAGGTTTAACTACCTTCTCAAGAATGGTATAGTGATGCACTTGTGTCGATGTTTTGATACCTTTTTCACAAAAATATGGCTCAGTCTCTCCTTCATACCTAACCCACTAAATCATCACTGAAGTCGGATAATGCCAACGTTGCACTCTGTCGAGAAGGAGGAAGCTTCCTTGAAGCTTCGAGCATAAGTACGGTAATTTTGTTTGTTAAAATGTTGCTCAATTTAAAAAATGTTTTTATCCGTAAAAACCATTTTTCTGTGACCTCCCTTTGCGTACCGCGTCAGTAGTTATTTCGATTTTACCACCCTACTCATCTTTAATTTATCAGTTAAGCAATGACCAGTGCGTCTCTTCAAGACTGCTAGTCCTAAGTCATGTGTTAAAATACGTGACACGGTGCTATCTTCGGTTTCCGATATAAAAATCTTTTGCAGGATTTCTTCGAATTCTTTCCCTTACTGCTTTGACCACTTTATTCGTACGAACACTACGTAAATGGCCAGATTTTTCTCTTTCACAAACAGAGGCAGTCTTATTGTACCTACATTAGTAGGTACAATAAGACTGCCTCTGTTTGTTCGGTCTATTAAGTCCGGTACACAAACATTTGACTAATACCAAGATGAGATGTATGGAGAGTTTTAAAATTGCATTTGGCTCTATACCTACTTTGTGTAATGCAATTACAGTGATTTTGTTCTGTTTATCACCCCATTCTATTTTAATATCGCAAAATATTGGACAATGTTTTGGTGCCAAAATGAGAAAACAAAATAAACAATCGTATAAAAATTACAGATTCCTAATTCAAATGTAATATTTTTTATTTTTAAATGAAACAGTATTTATGGCCAGACTAAGTATATAATAATATGAACTTCAACATGCATCAACACATGTTTTTTAATTACTTGTGAATAGTACTAATCTAAGTATTGTCACGTCGGCGTAGTTAATTTTCTTATTCGCTTGGCCATTTCGCTTAAGTAACGCATTTCTTGGCCTCATTTATTAATGTCATGCCAAGTTGTGACGTTGCGAAAAAACGTCGCATGATGTATTTTTAATAATAGGCCTGAGGTTAGGTGCCGGAACGTTAAAAGCAATTTCGGCTTTAATAAGAAATATAAGGAAATCTTGGATTTTTAAACTTTTATGCATTAATTTATTTTGAATTTTATAATAAAATCGTATCATAATTCGAATATTTATTTGCCAAATCGTATTTTCGTGAAAAATATTATATTTATTGCTTGTTGCCTACCGAGGCAGTTATCTAGATGGTTTTAATTAATTTAACTTGGAACAATTAATTAGCGCCAGTGTTGTTTTTTTAGTACAAAAAAAAAAACGTTTTATCCAAACCTTTCGGTCTCTCAGATATTTATATATTTTAAAATTCATAACTATTAAATAAATAACGTTTACTTTATAACCAAACATTTATATAATAAAAATTAAAGCCTTGTGGATTACAAATAAAAATCAATGCACAATTAGGCAGTCACTCAGTCGTTATTTTATTAACATGTACAGAACCACTGCAGAGCAGCTCGTAAAACTATAAAATAATAATCCAAAATACATATAGATTAAATCAAACAAAACTCGACAAATCTATTGTAAACTTTATTAATAGAAAGCAAGTCATTTGGTTACGCAAATATTCGATGCATTTGACATTGACAAAGTGCTTCAACTAATCCCAATAGTCAGAATAATTAATTAAACATATCGAATGGTGCTGCCGAACTATTTGCTTGCCTTTGTGGTACAATGACAAAATAAACCCGATTCTGCTTATTTAGTAAAAATATATTTTTTGATCACAAAATTACAAGTCAATTTTAAATAATATATAATGAAAAATTCAGTATAAAGGCCGGACTTGAACTGTAACCTGGGATAACATCCCATCCGCTCTGCCAACTAAGTACTTACCGTATATCCGTTAGCATCCTTGGTGAATTCATTATTATACATACAATAATCTTCTTCGGGGCGGAGACGACATCTATTAGGCTTCTTTCCAAATTCCTAAGGTAGCTTATATTTAAGATTTATAAAGAGAGGTTTACGTTGCACCTGTATATTAACTATAGTCTAAAATTGGATTATTTAACTAATGGAAGATGGTAGAGGCTTTCTATATTTATTGACCTGTAGCTCGTATGTGACTCGATCGGGATAGTACCACTATTTCACTGATGATCGGCGTAAAGTATCTCCTATAGCTACATTACATATTATGGTAAGTAATACAGCTCCTTTCACGTTCACGTTCATTTCATAGCTTCCTACATCCATCTCTCTGTCAAGGATTGGTAACGAATTAAATATCTATCTACTAATGAACTATTTACTAATGTCCATGGAAATTGTCACCACTTATCATCAACGTGGATAGTAGTTTGCTCCCTGTTTTATATATTATAGAGGAATAAACTAACTGTTATCATAAAAAAGTATAAAAAACCTTTTTTTTTAATAACGACTTTCATTTTTGAAAATATTTTTCCGTTATAGTTATAAGTGATTTATGTACGCAAACATAAATTTCCTACATTTTATTAAGATTGTATTGAAATTGTTTTAGGTAAGAATTTTGTTTATAGTCCATTAATGTTTTCCGCACAAAATGATTGCCCTATACCCTTTTATACCTCAATTTGTAAAGGTATCGGAAATTAAAACCCATTGTTGGTTATTTAGAATTACAAGTTCCAAAAATAATTATTGCTCTGAATTCTATTTATTAATAAATAACTTTGTTTTTGAGATTTATTACTACGATAATAAGTTTTTATAGATATTATAAAGTAAGATTAACTTATATTAAAAATATACTACGATACGATATAAAAATAGATTGTATATTTTTATGTAGTAGCAGATAGTATTTCCAATAAGGCTACATCTTTTTTTACATAGAAATTAAGAATTTCATAAATTTTACTCTGATTAGCGATGTTTTTTAATTAATATAATCAATCCAAGAGTATTGAGCCAGTCAAATATAACATACATATTGGATTGACTTATTCCTTGTTTTTTTAATTTGGATTCTACTTTGCGGCTTACAATACAATATAATAAGGCTATGGATTTTTAATGCCTTTTTTTCTATTACTTTTATCATGTTTAGAGATGAAAGATTGAATATGATAACTTGATATTGTTGAAGTTTTCTAAATTTGTGTTTGTCAATAAATTTCAATTAATATTTTAATTTACTACCAGAACATTAATTCCATGATTGAGAAACTTATATGAATATTGCATTGTAGAAGGCGAGTGTCCTCTTCGTAACTTTTGTTTGAGTTGCTACGTCTGAGCTAAGTCAAACTACCGGTTTATAATGAAGTTTCTATACATTTGATGGAATTTGAAGATCTTGAGTAGTAGCAGTAGCAATAATAAAGATATCTGCACCGCTCCGGTTTTTATCCCAAATTTGTTACTCATCCGTGGAACCATAATGTTTATGATAAAATAGAATAACAATCATTTTAAAAATAGATATTTTCTTGTTTGTTTAGGTGATTTTTCGTAAAATCGTGTATGAATAGTCAAATAAAACGAACCAAATAGTAAATAATATTAAAAAATTATATATAATCAAGTTAAAAGAGTACCTTTAAAGTTTCTTGCTAGTTTTTCTCTGGTAACCTACGCTTTGAAACTGTGAACTTGAAGTTTCATAAATGCATTGAATTTTTTTTTTAATGTTTTCCTGTGTTTAAACAGCGACGACGGGCCGGTTTTTCAGAGTATAGGCTGCAAAATCGATACCAGTAGTATCGATTTTGCATTGTATATTTATTCAAAATTAAAATAAACCTAACAATTCTAAAAATATATATAGACAATTTCAAATATGTATTGTATATTTTTCTGTTTCCCGGAATTTATTCTGTTCAGCAATATTTTTTTGCGGTTTATTCATTGGAAATCCTTATATTTATAAAATAATAATGTTATATATAGAAAAAAAGACAGGCTTATTGAGTCATTCAAATCCAACTTGTAAGAGACCACCTACATTTGTATAAAGGGACTTAATGCATGTAAATTATATTAAGTACCTACTTAATTATTTTTAAAGCAATTGCCTATATATTTTTTAAATAGAAACTTAAATAATTTATTTCCAATAAGGTGTTATAACATCCTCTCGTCACTTTTGTATCAATAAGCCGAAGTCCTAATGGAAAATGGATCGACAGTGATTCAAGTCTACCCGCCTCGATGATAGATGGGCGCTTGGAGCTATTCATAATGTTATTAGTTTGAGTAAATTATTGCTACGTTACGGGTGATGAATTAATTTAGAGTACCAGAGGCGTATTGAAGATGTTAGTTAGTTATATAATTGTATTGTCTGTATAATTATTATTAGGTTCTTACATCTTCGTTTACGTGGAATTTTGATAATCAATTTTAGCCTACGTGTTTCTTAATATTATTTATTTATCAATTTGTACTGGTTATACTACTCGTATATGATTGCTTCTTTGTAGTATTTTTTGTTGTTATATTTTTTTACAAAGTGAAATGGACACTTTCCGAAAAAAATAAAATAAAAGAGCAATTATAAGACTTATTCATAACTACGAAACATAAACTGCAACATTATAAATTAAAAGAATATAAAAAAACATTATCTTCTACAAACAATAACAAATGTATTTCTTTCTTAATTATGAATTATTATACAATTACGCATGATCCCAGTACTTTTCAAAGCCGCAAAAGTGTTTACTTTGGCAATTCTTGAGTTTTAATGCTCTTTGAATCAACTTAACTGTAATTTGGAGTGTCCATTAGCAAGTTTACAAATATTCCCTGGATTTACGTCTCTGTTCCAAACAACAATAAATCTGCGGGGTTGCTGTTTATTTATAACTTAAGATTTATGATGTGGTTGCGAGTTTTTTGAACGATATTATCAAAATTATTATGCTGTTTTTTTTTTTAAATAATAAAATTGTTGTGTTGTAAATAGGTATATTTAGGATTTTACGTCATCTACATAAAAAACTTTAAGCTAACATTGATGGTGACGGAGTAATCCCCCAGTAATCAAATTGCATGATGAACTTTCTCACATCAATGAACACCCTTCTAATGATTTAAATTATTTCATAGTGAATTTAATTATACAAGCTCAAAATTTATTTACACTAAATAATTCATAACAGATGATTTAGGAAGGAGTAGAGACTCTCGTAAAGAGATGAATTTTTACCACATGTTATTTTAAGTTAAGGCAGTTTATCAGCCACAAATAGGTTCTACTTATCGCCTTTAAGCAATTTTGAGTTTGTAATTTAGTGCATTCGCTAAAGACCAAGTGAATGTAGGTCGACATACAAAAACGAGTTGGAACCCTTCCAAAGAGGGCGATGGGTTTCAAGCGAGCTAACTTTATCCCAGCCGTGGGTAAAAAGTATATCAGTCAGTTTAATTAGTTAATTATTTTGTATGGTCTTTAAAAAAAATTTTTTAAATCAAAAAAATAAATAATCTATCTTGGCTGAAAAAAAACACTTTTTGTTATATTAAAACAAAAAAAAATAAACCCCAATTTGTTTATATTTTCATATACTTATTTTACGGGGCCACTCCAAGGATGATCAACTTTTATTGTAACATTCAAGGAAAACTTTTAAAGTGCAGTTCCATTGGAAGTGTATAGAAAATCGACCCTAATCATTCGAGTGCTAACTTCTCAGTTATGCTAATATAATGAAATGTACAGCGCTCCGGAACTTTATAATACAATCATTTTCAGACTTCGTGGTCCAGGAACTAGAATTTACATTTTATATTTTACCAACTGAATATGCATCGAATAGTATTTTCTCATGATTCTTCCTTAGTTGTAAAACAATGGCAATGTCAAAAATACGTAAGATAAAATATTATGTACCATTAAAATATTCTTCATAAAATATGTATAACCAACCCTATAACATAGAAAGGATAAAAATCAACAGATAATTAAGAAAAGTAATCGTAAGTAACAAAGCTAAAATCGTAATTCGTAATATTCACTTACTTCATAAATAATAATCCAAATTTAATGATTATTTTAAGTTTTACTTGTTTGGTATATAACATTGTGCTTGAAAAAACAAAACATTTCTTAAATATTAATCTTTTTTTAATTATTAATTAAACAAAATAATTTTTAATGGCAACAACATTTTTAAATTTTTAAGATTTACAAACTCCTGATGCATAAAGGCCTCCAAAACGGATAAAAATAATTTTATTATCTACTTGATGGAAGTCGTTGCATCGGGGGACTGTTGTTCGTACGTTGGCGGTAGGGTATACTTCACAATTTTTTCGGAGCTAATTAATGAGGACTTTGACTATACTGTTAAATATTGTTATTTCCTTATTTGCGTTGGTAACTTGTATTCATTTTGATTTTTTCCTTTATTTAGCAGTCCCCCGACGCAGTGAGAAGTCATTGCGTCGGGAGACTGCTAAATTATTAAAGAATAAGTACATAATAATATATTTTTTTTATCCTTTTAGGAGATCTTTTTGTATCGGGAGTTTTTTATGCTTTTTATAGTTAAGTTATTGGTTTCTATATTTTACTGAATTATCCTATTATCACACTTATTTTCATTTGTTTAAGTGTTTACATCAATATTGCATAAAAACCTTTTACCAACATCAATTAAATCTCAAAGTCTTAGAGACGACCGCTTTTATTTCGACTAAATATTATTAAGAACCATCTCGATGGACCAGGATTTCGGTTAAAAAACCGCAATCAAATCCGTTCACTCGTTTGGATGCTTCGATACCACAGACAAACACACAGATAAACAGACACACAAACACACAGATATCAAGATAGACATGTCAAACTTATAATACCCATCCTTCTGGGTTGGGATTTAAAAATCGGGAAAAATGTTTAGTTGACTTTTGAATATTGTTTGTGTGTTACATAGACTGTGGCCTTTACCTATGTGTTTATTTACATAGTGCTAGCTGTTTTTAATCAAGTTTTTTTCCAAATTGTGTTTATTAAAAAAAAAGCTTTGATTTAAATGGGATAACATAAAACTAATGACATTCTGAAGTACCATCCTTTTATTTTGGATGTATATTTTAAGATTTAAGATTAAGTATTAATACGCAAGTATAAAAAATAACTTGGGCACCTCTTTATACTAATAGTATAAAAGTAAATATAATATACAGAGGAATACAAAGGGTCTTAACAAAATATAAATCCATTTATATTCTGACCCATCATTTGTTTAAAAATATATTTAAAGCTTTGTAACAGAACTAATAAAATTCGAGCTAAATTTCAAGAGAATGTAAACATTTCATCGAATTTCATTAGGCATAATTGGATTTTTATGACGTTGGAAATGGAATGTTTCATTCAAACTGATACTTATCCTTAACTGACAAGACTGTCATTAATCAATTCATCCATTGATTCAATTGTTAACAAACATTTATCCAACAAACAACAAATAAGCAAGGTCAGAAGTGTCAACGTTATTAAATCAAAACAACTTGGAATATCAATTTAATTTTCTTTTTGTTCATGGTTTCTTTAATTTCTGGCAGTTTTAGATTGTTTAATATTGTCGAATTAAGACTAAAAGTACATTCAAACGGAAACTGATATTTTTAATTTGTGAACCGCTGGAGGTGAAATTATATGTGCAGTGGTTAAAATGTATATATTATGTTATATTATAAATATATGGTATATATTTTTTAAAATTATATTTGTGCTGAAAAAAAAACATACACATTGTACAATTTATTTATTTATCGAAAAGGCTTCAAGTCAACCACATAATTGGTCGTTACAATTGTCAGCTACAAAGCTTGATTCCGAAAACCCTTCGAGGGAAAAGCGTTGCAATTTGTTCTATTCGCCTAATCTATTGCCAAATTCTAGAGCTACCAATCAATCAGGACGACAAAGTGCGGACGGCATCACTCGAAGTTTAGCCGATTAGTTCTCGCCGAGGAATGGCTAAGTAGGCCTTTAGATGAATTGCTTCCGCTCAAAGAGTTGGGTTCTTTTAAGGTTGATCGATTGACTTGTTACTTTGTGGTATTGATTGTGGTTTATGATTTTTTAAAACCAAGTTTTGATTATACAAAATTTATCTTATACGAATCAGATTATTACACCATATCCTGTGGATTTTGAAACCAATGTTTATGATCTCAATCAAAAATGAAATCATTGTTTTCTACCTTAATATTTTGTCAAAAATTAATGTCAGACCACATTCACTGCTTATTTTACTCACTTACTTTATTTATTGACTTGGTCTTGTAAGTTTATACATAACATTATTGGCTATATAAAAGTTTATACATAACCAAGTACAAGCTTTTACATGCAATGTATCCTAATAAGATTAAGATATCAAATTGCTAGCTCCACATATGGTAACGTGGTAAGTTGAAGCCATCCAATTATTCAGAAGGCATCATAATATGAAACTGTAAGGATATTATGTGAAATATGATTCTCAGACTTATATATAAATATTTGATTTCCATTTCAATTACCTACATTAATCTTGTCGTATTTAAATCTCAAAATATATCTTATTAACGTAAGTAAGAGCACAGCTGTTGATCACCCTAAGCTTTCCACTTGACGGATTGCTTGAGATTAACAACCGCTTCTATCTTCAAGGCGTTACCATTGAGATATAGCAAAATGTTGACGCACATATAAATATTTATTAGAACGCACGGAAACTGGAATAGAAATATTCGTTTACCTTGAAACAATGGAACTTTGGCATTTTGTTACAATATATTTTTTATTATTTTGATTAATTGTAATAATGGTAAAACAAAATAATGGGACTTTTTAATGTTTTGTCAGATGTTTACATACAGGAGATATATCTTTGAATATATTTTAAAAATACATATATTTTTTTAAATAAATATGAAGTTCAACGACTATTCTGTTACTCTGTGTCTGAACTTTACTGATCAATAAAATATAAAATATGTAATATAATTAATGATCACTAAGTAATAATGGGAGGTCAAAAGTAACTTTATAAGATCATTATAATAAAAGGTCAAAAAGGTTTTGTCAAAATAAAGAATTAAATGTCCATTTATTTGATCTAGTCTTAAGCGACACCAGTGTACATTTTGATTTAGTTTGATTCACTTTGGTTCAGGCTTAAAATTGAAGCTTCGTATCGAATGCCGTTCTGCAAGAGCGGATGATATTTTTTTAACCGCACGAAAGATGCTCTGCAATAAATGTATCAGATAAATAATGAATTTAACTCTTTTTTATTCAACCTGTCGTTGTTACGATACTAAACAAAGATTGTAAGCAAAACCCTACTAGGCAGGGGAAAGGTACAAATTCTCTGCCATATTCTGTGTAATTAACGACGAGATTAAAATGTGTGTTTTGCTTCACAAATTGTTTTGAAAACCCTTTGTAAAAAAATATTAAAATTTTACAAAATATTTTTTTCCCTCTTACCTTTGATAGCCAGTTTATAAATTTAAATTTATCTTAAAGCATCTTCTTTCTCATAATTGTATGCTATAAAATATAAATAAAAATTAATAAATGATGAAAGACCCAATATTTCTGTCCTCTGTTGAAAAATTTAAAACATTTAGATAATTAATGTTATTTTTTGTTGCAGGTGGCAATCTTCCTGAATTTGACGAACAAGGAAAATTAAAGGTAAGAAAAGCTTTAGTTTTGTTTTATGAAAGTAACTTTGTAAATTCTTGAAACTACAGGAAAACCTTATTATCTCATCAGAATTTAAGACTTTAGAATTTGGTTTAATTAAATATATTGCCTTTAAGTTCAGCAAATGCTTTTGTAGTACTTTCATAATCCGTACAAATTAATTTTTCAACATTAAAAGTAACTCGAAGAAATCATCTTATACAAATATACGTATTCAAATTTGAAAAGGGATGAAGTCAGGCCTTCCGGAACGTAAATTTGCTAAATCTAGAGAAATCCCCCAGAAATAGGTTTTGTGAGACAACTAGATTTATTTCGATCACATTTTACAATCGAAGCGAACCGTTTTGGAATTGCATTGCATTATTGTATTTTGTTCATGTCTTCAAGGTTCATATCAAGAATGGCGCTGTTTCAAAATAAAATATTGTATCATTTTGTACACTATTAACATATTTCATTTTTAATTTCATGTGAAACTAATACAAGACTGACAATATTTTTAAATAATAAAATTTAAAACAATGTTATTTATTTTTTTATGATTTTGCAACACAGGAAAACATATTTAAAATATAGTATAATAAGCATTGTTGGTTGTTGATCGCGTGCTATCGGGAGTTAATATTTAAAAAAGTGAATAAAGAAATACAATTTTCAAGACGTACTGCATATTTTAAATAAATATTGTCATATTTATTCAATTCATCAACATTCAAACAATAAAATATATAACTTTATATATTTGTTATATAAAATAATATTCCTCTGTGTTTTGTATATTTCATAAAGTTAACACTTTAATAAGTTTTTTCAAATAATGGAAAAGTATTAATCACATTATTATAATATAACAAAGTTCTAAACAACAGTAATAATAGCAAATGAATGAATTAAGGAATATCACTCAGGCTTACCCGTGAAAGCATCCCTACAAATACTCACTTATGGATTCAGGTAACACCTAAATTGAATTGCAGTCACTTAATTTAAAAGAATTAAATAGATCTATAAACGAACTGGTTACATAATTAAAATATAGCCCAATAAAAATAATTGTTTGTCTTAATTATGATCTCTTATGCCACCACCGTGATAAGTAGACCCTGAAAATTTAGTCTTAAGAAATTGAAAAATACTTTATTTTAAGATATGGTATCTTAAAATAAAGTTTTAGTATTGAAATTGTGAAAACCCCGTGAAGTTTTCTTAAGGTGCTATACTTATAAAAGGAGATAAATAGAATGTTATTTATTACTTTATTTTGGTATTGGTAAGATCTCTAGAATATATTTGTTTTGTAAAATCGCATTTGTATAAACGTGTATACGTTTATATAGCTCATACCCATTCCAACACTCACCAAATATTTAATCAAAATGATCACTTTGCAATAATAAATTTGATAATATTCTTCGTAGCAGCCAATTATCGTAAAAATATGTACTAACTAGAGGCACAACTGCGGCTCAACTTAACGTATAAAACATCACAATTATGGAAGTTAGAGCTCAGGACACAAATCCTGCCACACGCAATCGAATACGTTACCACAATGGCAATTTATATCTGCCCGACTAAGTAACTCGGGAATGAGTTTTGGTTTGTAAATTCCGATGCCAATAACCTTAATTGAGAAATCACTATTTATGAATTGTTACTTCTGGTTCGTTATTCGAAATGGTTTTTGATTGTTTCATAATAAATGGCGTGGTTAGCCGCTTCGGCTGTTTGGAAAATAATGTGCTTTAAGCATTGCTTTTATTTGATTTAAATGATTCCTATTTCAATACCGTGTAAACAAAATCTGGGTGTTTGTGGATTTTATACAATATTGACTAGCGTGGAAAAATTTGCAATTTACAAAGGCAACTTAATTGCTAAAAAAATCATTCGCATATTTTTAAAAAAGGTCGTGGTCAAGCATTGAGAGATATCCATTACTCTTAAAAATGTTTTTGCTAACCAATCAATGCGAAATGAAATTGGTATTTTTTAAACTCATAACATGATTTTCCACAGTTCACTAGCGAATTCATAAAAAAAGCCATAAAACTAGTAAAAGCATTTAAATCGGACATTGTTTAGTGCCGGCCAAATTGTGTCAATAAAATAGTTTTGTTGACTCATAAATTTTTCGTTAGTGTTGACTTTGCGGATCACTAATAAATCGCAAAGGGACAAATATTGTTTTACACTTGACCATTGTATCGAATATAGGTTTATATATGCAGCGATGAAATAAAACCATTGTTATAAAATCAAATATTTGGATATATTATAATATATATTTATTGGCTCCGTGATATTAGATATAAATTTAATAAATATATAACTTTAGGTGGATTCGTCAGTGAAATACAAAGTTAGCCGTGAATAGTTTGCTTTTTATTTTTATTAGACGCAGACTTGCTTAACCATTGGCTTATCATCAGCAAAGACTCTTATCTCAATGGTAGCTGTTGCCAGGGATTGCATTCCCTCTCTTCCCTTTTCCCTCATGAGCCATTTATATTTATCATCTTTACTAATAAGTCTATCTATCTTTTTTCAACATTAAACATTTTTAATTATATTATTATTATAACTTAAACCAATTTTGTATTTATACGAATAGCTATATCAATTTATAAATAATCAGATAATAATCTAACAAAACACCTATTTACATCAAACATAATGCGGTAGTTTTTTTAGCCCAAACAAACATACAGACCAATAAACTGAATAAATACATTAAATACAAACTGAATAAACTAATTGTTAAAATAATATTATCAACATAATAATTAAATTATATGTATATATATGGTTTAGAAAAGTCCGTTTGTCCATACAGAAAACATATGAATACTTTACAGTCCGCCATGTACAAAGACAAATAACGCCACCAGGTTTAGCTTTAGATCTGCGCGTTGATTGCGCGGTTACTATTGTTAATCCCGGCTACGTTGGGTTGTGAATAGAAAACGGTCCAATGGACGCTTGTATTCACTTTTGTTATTTAAACGCATACGGATAAAGAATGGTCCCTTTAAAGCCAATTCAAATACATTAATTGATTTCTTAGAAAATGTAACATTTATAAAAGATCAATCAAATGAAACATTTACATAAATTGATGGATAATTAGATAGTTGTTTAGGTTTTTTATTATTGGTGAATTGGAAATGTTTAAAAAATATTTAAGTAAAAGTAAACATTAATAAAATCAAACAGACTTTGAAGTTAATATACTAACTCAAAAATAAAATTATATTATTTTCTTTTTGTATCAAAAATCATTAAAAAGGATAACTGCAATGTATTTTATTTATTACCAAGTGTTTCTTAGATATATGTGAAATGTATTTTTGGCACGCATCTGCAATGTAACTATAGCATATTATCTTTTTATGGAGCACCAAGCATAAAATAAATAGACTAACTGAAAATAACGAAAAATAAATGAGTAATTATTTTGGGACAATTGAAAAGGCTGGAATTGTTACTGGTAGAATTATAAATTAAAAATAAACATGTCCCATGGTAATTATAAATGAATAGGGTATTACAAAATTGTTAATAAAATAAATTATTTGTTAAAACTAAAGTTCTATATAGAAATAAAGTAATTTAAATAAATCATTTAATAAGGATATATTTGAAATAATAACTTTAGCATATTTTTGAAAGTAAAATAAAATAAAAATACCTATATAAATACAATAAATACAAATATAAAAACTTACAAACTTTATATTCATATAAATTTAAATAAGCTTAACATGGCTATACATGTTTATAGATAACTTCAAACCAATAACATAACTTTAAAAGACAGAATAAAAATCCTCGATTCAAAAGTATTTCTATAAAGGATAAAAATTATATGACTATGTACTTATTGAAGTCGTTACATCGAGGGGCCGCTAATTATAGGAAGAAGTCAAGATGCAAGTAAATTCCCTAGGCAAAATAAAATACCAAAGTAAAATCATATAATCTAATCCTCATTCATTAGCTCCGAAAACTTAGTAAAATAGATACCATCGTTAACATAAATACAAAGGTACCCCGACGCAAGGACTTCAATAAGTACATAATAATATTATTCTTATCCTTTTTAGAGATTTGTTTCTGTAAGGGTTTTATAAATCTTAAATTTATTATTTTTTTGCTTTTGAATATTGGAAAGAGTTATAAGGTATTCTATATTAACAATATACTCGTTGTATGTTTATTATGTATCTGTACCAAACCTGACGTCATGCTCTGAAACCTACAGTTAATTCGTTGCCAAAGGCATTTAGCCAGTATCTCGTTTTATTAACAAAATAATTTGCTCTCGCAAAAGACAATAATTGAACCAGGACCGATAACGTGTTTTTTGTTTTTAAATATATAATAATATTTTAAATGAAAAATTGTACAAAATAACAATATTCTATTTACGTGTATAAAACATTCAATGTTGTTTGTATCTACATATTTTCGATCGAATCGATATATATATATCGATTTTTTTGATATCGATTTGATTTCAACATTCATAATTTTAAATCGATATATAATGGAAACATAAATCGATATTTGAAGGAATGAATATAATTCTACTACCTTTGGCTATATTAATCCTACCTAGATGTTTCAATCAATTTAAAATTTTTGGTTTAGGCATCTTTTAAATTTTAATCTATACTGCAAATTTAGAAACATTGGTGATAATTTTCAAAAGAAGCCTAATAGATGTTACCAACGTTTCGATAAAGGCGATTATTAAAGAATGCTAAATTTATCAAAGTGGGTAGATAGATACTGTAGTGTTACTAACTGGTAAAGCTCTATTGATAAATGCAACAGGATGGTTTTCCAGAGGTAGCGGGTTTGAATAACTGCTAGTATCGATTTATTTTGCATTTTATATTTATATAAGCTTAACATGTACCTATGTTTATTAATAGTTATTTTTTTTTATAAATATGGTATTTAAATAGATCGTATGTGTCGAAAATTATAAAAGGTTCTTTTAAATATCTAATATTTTCTTACGACCCATATTAAACGTAACATAACGTAAAAAGTAACACTATAGCTCAATTGCTACAGCGGTGTTACGATATCTTTAAAATCACAGGTCCGAGTTTTGTTTTGGTTCATGACTTTATATTTCATAGGGTTTTCATGTTTTTTTATTTCTGTATCTTCATTTAAACTTAAGAGAAGAGCACTTTTCAAAAGCCTTAGACCGGCGCGGTGTAAAGAAACTTTTTATAGAACTGCATTTGTAAATGTCCTCGTCTGCATACTGCATTCATGCGTATTCAGCATCCGGCAATTTTAGTGATGTCGACGTCACCTGCAAAGCATAGAGATGTAACATTGCTTCGTTTTGGCTTTTAAAATACATGTCTAGATAGAGTTGAAATGCAAATGTGCGATGGATAGCTTTGAAGTATTTTTTAAAATATATTGAATAGCTATGATTTATTTGATACATATCGAATAGCTATGATATCTTTTTTTATGTTTTAAGTTTACATATTATATTAGTAATTGTTTTATCCAATCAGACCGTTACTCTAACATGTTTGCCATATAAAACATGTTCATGACACAAATGCTCATTGTAAAGGCTCAGCTCACAATTTCCGGGCTGACAAGGCTAGTGTGTTAAAAACGTTTTCGATAAAACAATTCACGGGCAATACAACTTGTTTTTGTTGTAGTACCAGTATTAACACCTGTACGCCTTTGACATCATTGGAAAAAGGTATTGGGCGGAAGATAAACATGTGTATTTTATGAATCTAATAGTCTATATATGAATTTAAATTCCAATAAAGTGGTTAATAGAAACCTTTTCGTATTATATATCTGACAAAATAAAACGATATTACGTACAATATCGTACCATATATATATATATATATATATATATGTTACAATAACAAATGTTGTTGGGATTGATGTAGAGAGGCTGCATGCAAAAGGTGCTCAACTAATTAAAAATAACCCTGTATATATATAAAGTGGAATATTCAATTTCCCGGTAAGTAACCTGTTATTTTAATATTATATACTATAACAGTAAATCGCAAGATAATACTTAGTTATAGGTTTACGAGATATCGATAAGCCATCACTGTTGATTTCGTCGTAGACCATCATGAGTTGTATCATATCGTAATAAAGTCTTGAAATCTAAATTATTTTTAAACTTTTTGTTGTGTTTTTTTTTACGCAAAGCTTATTAATTTTTGTAATGGGGCCTTTTAATTGCTTTGCTGTTCATGCTGTTATTTAGAAGGGTTTGTGTCTCGTGTTTTATTTAATTTCATATACCAGATAAAGTTATCAAAAATATATACATCGGTTTTTTATAGTACCTATTTTATTGAAATGGTTTCAATAATAATATTTATTATAATGGTTACTTAATTATTGCATTACTCATAAATCTCTCATTATAGATTAAACTAAAAGGGTAACTCGGCAAATAGGAATTATTATGAATAACGCTTTTTATGAATACTACTTACAAACTTTAAAAAAACGAAATAATATCTTCAAAGCTTAAAATATAATCTTTAAATTACATACTTTATAAAATGTTAACTATTCCTCCTGTTTGTTGTTTGAAAGGATGAACGTCTTGACACACACCCCTTCAAGCCATTTCAACCATTGTATGGATTTGCATGCAACTTCAAAATCCTTATAACCTTAGACATCAGAAAATAAATAAAAAAGATATAATTTAAAAATATTCAAATATATACTGGTAAAACCCTACTGCTTAAGAGCTACCAGACAAACCAAGTACATTATTTGCTATGTTTAAATTTTAGGATGCAAAATAAATATGATACGGAATAGGGACGTTAGACAGAAACCATTGAAAACAGGTCTTTTTGGAAGGTTATTTTTTTTTTAAATTATAACTGTAAATCAAAGCCTTGATGAGATTTCACTTTAAATTAACATTATGTAAAGTACAATTTAAAAAATGTTATTTGAAATGAATTTGTGATAATCTAATATTGTATTTCTTCATTTATAGCCTGTCTGACGATTGATTTTATTACGTTAACTTAAATACACGTATAATAAAATAATTAGTTGAAATCAATATGATTGTGTTAAAGTAAAAATAATCCAGAATTAAATATTTATTTTAAATATTTATTTAAAAAATTTAGCAAAAATAGAAAAATACCTCTAAAAAGAATATAAATAATATTATTATTTACTTATTGAAGTTGTTGCGTCGGGGGACCGTTGTACGTGCGTTGACGATAGTGTCTATTTTACGGAGTTAAGCCATTGAGGACTTAGACTATACGATTCGATATCGTAATTTCTTTATTTGCCTTGGTAACTTATTTGCATTTTAATTTCTTCCTTTACTAAGCGGCCTCCCGACGCGATGCAATGAAGTAAGTAATAATATTATTTTTATTCTTTTTAGAGGTCTTTTTATATCGGGGATTTTTTAAATTTTAAATATTTTTTTGTTCTGGTTTTTAAAGTTATGTTACTGGTTTCTGAATTGTACTAAATGAATCTACAGATACACACACAAATTTTCAGTAGTTTATATAATAAACCTTTCACCACTAAAACGTCAATATTTTGGAGACGACTGTTTCTATTTCCACCGATTATAGCTAATAACCATCTCGGCGAGCATAGCTTTCGATTAAAAAACACCACATTCAAATCCGTCCACGCGTTTGGCCGCTGCATTGCCACAGATACACAGATACACAGATCGACAGATCAAACTTATAACACCCCTCTTTTTAGTCGGGGATTAAAAAACAATGTCTAATGCCCATTATTATATGCTCTCGCAGTGACGACAACAAAACCAATGTATGTTCAGAATTGTATGTTAAAAAAATGATTATAACTGGAGTTTTGTCGGTGTGATAATTTCTTGAGTTTTTTTGAGGGATTTTTTTTTTTTGGAACAAATGTCTTTAAAAAACCTCGTCGGTCATCGTTAACGTCCACTTTTTTATTGTTAAATTAGAAACTAACGAAATGTTACAAAAAAAACTAATATCATATTATAGGTATGTTATATTACATATCAAATTATAGGTATGTTAGGTCAAAGCTTCACATAATTTAAATTTAAATAAAATACCAATTATTTGTCTGAGTTTGGTTATAGCTTTATCCATTTCGATCCATTGCAAAAATACGCTGAATGGCATCAAGAAAACATTTTGCGTCTATGTTTTTTTTTTTTGGTTTTTCTGTTATTAATAAATGTATTGTAAATATAATAATAATGTGTTTTATTATGATGTATCTAATGTGTCTTTGTAAGATTTTTTATATAAAATGTGCAAAGCTACATTTTATATAAAAAATATTTATTTATTAAATTATATATAACAATAATTTACTAATCCAATTGGCATTTTAAACTTTATTTTTACAGAAATTGAAGTATTGTAAAAATAGTTTTAGTTAAATTTTTTTTGCTCGTGAAAGTTTTTGGCAATACTATGCATGAAATGAGTCACAAGGTTTAATTTTTAAAAACTTATATTTGCTATAACCCTTAAGTTTACTTTCGAAAGTAAACTGAAAATAAATTTATGAAAATCATGATGTAGGTTGCCGACTTGGATGAGCGCCAAATCCACCTGAAAGTGTAACAGTACTAAGTAAGAGATGACTTTTTAAGGAATTTTATAATTATTTAAAATCAAGTTAATCGTTAACAAGAGCGAGGTCATTAAGTGATTTATTAATTATAACTAAAAGTTAAATAAAAGTTACGTTCTATTTGATACCAAACTATTGTAAATCTTTAAGAACATTTTGTAATAGTTTATATATATCATAAATATACATAAAAATATATAACATGGTGGTGTGTATAACATTTAATTTAAATTATTAAATTAAATCAAGAAAATATTCTGACATCAAAAGTTTGAAGTTTTCCTTTACAAATGAGAAATAAGTTATCAGCACATATTCCAATTTTAAAACCTATATTAACAATAACTGCATACTTTTTAAAAGTATCCATTCAAAAGTACAGTCGCGTACTTATATATTAATGGTAAAGGCAATTCGTATAATTGCTATTGCTTTATTCGCTCACGTTTTCGGTCTCGCGTTTGTAAGATCACGTACTTCTCTGCTATATTTTACATCATTTGAAACGTCATTTGCACGTTCACATAACATATCATTTTTATGTCTCAGTATTTTTTTCTTGATTGTACCGCGTACGCACCGGTTATTGAAATAAATTAGTATTTATCGTTGAATATTATTTACCGCTTTGAACTCAGAACATTTACAACTCAGTATATAATATATCTATTGTATGGTTTAATATTAGATAAAGTATAATGGTAACATGTTTTGTATTTCATTTAGTTTTATATCTTAGGGCAGGACTTATAAAAGACTTATAAGTATTTTTTTTTTGCGAAAAAGACTTATAAGTAGTCATAATAATTATAATACAGGACAAATTACAGAAATTGATCTAACCCCTAAGTAAGCAAATTATTTTCTTGTGTTAAGGTTGTTAGACAACGATACAAATACATAGAAATAAACATTATAAATACTGAGAATATATTTAATAAACGACCAAACCCAGAAATAGAGACATATATGTTCATCACATACATGACTGTCCCTGTCGGGGATCGAACCCGAGCCCCATTGCGTCGCTATACGTTAGGCATCTGTGACCAACGAGGCGATCAAATGTTTTTAATGTAAATTAATAATAATACCACTTGACCAACGAGGCGATCAAATGTTTTTAATGTAAATTAATAATAATGAATATATTTAAAATAAATCGTACCATAAACAGGGAGATAAAATGATCAGGGAATCATTTTCGGTTGAAGAATTGTCGTTGGAAGTCATCTTTTAGTAGATAAGTGTCGCTTCAGAACGTGCAATAAACGTATTTTATAAAATAATTTATCTTTTGTTCCATTTCACAATTAGGTCATAATATTGTTTTTAGTTCATCACGAAACCACGAAATTTTAGACAAAAGTAAAATATTATTAAACGGAACTTCATTAATGAAATAACCATTGTTAATTCGAACAATTCTAAAATTAATAAAACTTTTAGCTTTAATATTTTGATTTTGTACCCAAAGCGGATTATTAACGAATAATTGTTTTATGCCTGATATAGAGTAAAGCTTAATAAATAAATATTAACTAGTGACAAAATTAGTTGTTTAGATAAAGCAGTCAGTCAGACACGAAAAACGTTCTATTTTTTTTTTTTTGCAATTGGTTCTGATAATACACATAAACATGTTTAAGAAGTAGTTCAAACCACGGTAACTAATCAGTTATGTCTATCTCGACTCGATCTCGAATTAACGTCACAGTGAAAACTTCATAATTTAGAGCACGAAACGGGATCCAACTGCTAGTATATTTAAAGGCCAATAATGGTGTTTACTTGACACTTAAATACATGGTTATAAAAATATATAATTTCTATTGTGAGATATTTACTTACAACTTAGCCACTTATTAGGAGCACACTGTTTAGGGTAGTAATAGTAAACACTGTTTAGAGTAAAAAAAATGTAGGGTAGGTATATCTAAACATTTGTTTAAGGATATCACCAGATAGGTAAATATATAATTTGTTAATACCCTTAACATTACATAGTTGTGTATAATATCACATTTTTTTCTAGCGTTCCTACAAAAGCCTAATTTCAAAAACTTGTCAACAAACACTGAAGCTTATTTATAGCTTATTTTTCTAGGTACCATAATAATGAGTAACGTCACTATTAATTGCAAAATCGAGGAAAACTCTTGCAAACCAAACAAAACAGTATCGTGTCTTCATAAAGGAATTCTTTCTAATTTATAAAATGTATTTAAAGCATTTTTCAGTGTGGAATATAAATAGTAAAAACTTCTGTTCCTTTGTATTTTACCTCTGTATCTCTATGTAAAGAGTGTGGTTGACTTAAGATATCATTAATTTAAATGGACTTGTTAGGTAAGCTTGGTCTTATTTTTATTACATTACTTAAGTATTTTAATATAAAATGGGACAGTTATGATTATTTTGATAAATAGAAGCAGAGCATATCAAATATTTAGAGAGTGATATTAAAATAAAACCTTGCAGTTCAAAATTGTTCTGTTTATGTTTATGTATTGAGACAATAATTATTTTTAAAGATTATTTCACGTTTTCAAAATGAAATGTTTAGTATGTTTTGGTTCATAGTCTTAACAATTAAACCAAAAAATAAGATGTATGAAATTTAAAAAGATAAAGGGGAAAAGGTAAGGGAAGGGAATAATTTCAGCGAATTCGATATTTCTCGTTTCTCTTGGTCGTTTGTGACCAGATAATTGACTTATTAATTATGAATATACCTGCTAATTATGTATTTTTATTTATATTAAATAATGTTTTTAATATATTCCAAGTTGTTCTATAAGCTGAAACATAGTTTTGTACTGACTGTCATAATTTTCTAATGTTTCTGAATTTCCCAGATATGATTTAACTGCTGTCTACAGAAAATCTTCAATTTCAAAGTTTTCAGATTTAAGAAAAGATTTGTAACTCGAGTAGAATAAAAATAACCTAAAACTATAGTTATTCCCAATTACAAATCATCATCAGATGAATAAAATGTGTTTAAAAAGCCTTGCCCAAATGAAAACTATTTCATAAATAAATAAGATCTTTCTCAAATCTTATCATGTAAGATCCGATTTTCAACCGAGGGTCTCGGGTCATCTGGAATAAAGACATGTGTCATGGTCGCTTCCTTTCGGGATGGGACCGGAAATTTAACCCTAGCGCCTCCAAATACATTATGAGAGCCTTTGAGAAAAATATCACTTTTATTCCTCGGCCGATGTATATTATACAAATACTAGAATACATATGGATTTTGGGTAAGTTTGAAGTTAAATAAGCAATTACTTGTAGTATTTTAAAACATGTGTATACATGTAAATCTGAATCAAAGTCTACTAAATGAAAGCAATAAATTGCTTAATATATTGTTATGGTAAATGTAGATTAACATATATTTAAATGAATATTGTTTTTGTTTTTAGTTAAGTTAAGTTTAGTTTAAACTGACTAACAGTAGGTAACAGGTAAACAGCAATTTTGTAATCACTGAAATGATTAATTCCCTTTTCCTATTATTTTTAATTTCATACTCACCTACGTTTCTTTGGATATACAATATTTAACAGAATATATAATATTTAACATATCAATGTGAAATATGTTCTCAGTAATTACAAAGGGAAAAAAACAGAACAACGAATTTTAATGGCGAGTTTTTGTTAAAAAAAAAAAATCTGAAATATGTTTTGCTTCAATTAATATTAATCAATACAGTCATAGTTATCCCATTTCTCTTATATAAAAATTCGTATGTAAATTAATGGAATACAAATAAGAAAAAGCTTACTTAGCAAGTTCATTTAAATTAATGATATCTTAACTCAGCCACACTCTTTATGTAGAGATACAGAGTTAAAATTCACCAGAAGAGAAGTTTTTCCATTTATATTCCACACTTGGAAATGCTTTAAATAAATGTTATAAATGAAAAATATTCTTCTATAAAGACACCATTCTGCGGTTTGCAAGAGTTTTCCTATATTTCGCAATTTATATTGACGTTTCTCATTATGACTGTATCTGCAAAAATACGCTACTTTAGTGTTTGACAGGTTTTGAAAGTTAAGCTTTTTTAATTAACTCCATACTCTAGAAAAAAATCATGTATTGTAATAAGTGTTAACATTTAATTATATGTCCTAAAAAAAAATTATATACTTTAGATAAATATAAAATCAGATAGAAATTTTCTAATATAAATTATATGCTTTATATTGATAGCTATAATTGTAAATCAAATATCTCTCTTACAACAACAACAATGTTATAAATATTATATTATTTTATCGAATTTGATATACATGTATTTATATGTGGGGTTTTGTCACGTATACCCCATTATTGGCCTATAAATATACTTGTAATTAGATCCCCCTTCGTGCTCTCAATTATGAAGTTTCCGCCGCGACAGTAAAATAAATTCACGTGGAAATAGACATAACTGTTTAGTTTCCTGATTTTGATACACTTCTTGACTATATTTATTTATTTTGTGTGGGTCAGCATGAATTTATAAACGAAATTGCGTTTGTCTTTACAAACATAATAATACTACTGCTTAAGTCTAAACAACTAACTTAGTCAGTTATTAAGCATTTAGTATTTATAGAATTATCCCCTGTTTTAATTATCTAGGCTATTAACATTAGATGAAAAAACTTTTGGACTTTATAATTAGCGTAAAATATAGACACTATTTAGGTTTAATATTTTTTCTATTATCTTTTCTTCTTTAAGCATAAAATTGATAACGATAACACTTCTAGATCTCTTATTGCGTACATGATAATAAAAATAATAGACAAAACGTAAACAAATCAGTTCATATTTTCTATAACAAAATCATGGGAGCAACGTAAAATAAATGGGCGGCATCCGATGCGCTTCATTATGCTCGAATTAGGAAAACAAAAGCCGGCTTTGTTGTTAAACCAATTAGTTAGAGCGTGAAACCACAGCGCATACTTATAGTGCTTTATTTTAAACTTTATAAGCTTTAAATTACAAGGAAGCCTGCGTGCATTTTCGTAGCAAGCAAATAGAAGACCTGATTTTTAATATCCTTGAAAATCTTTTAAGTTCTCTTTGCCTTATAAAGGTACAATGGTTCTCATAGTATTTTGTTAAGAGTTAAGTTACAAAAAACCTTTGGATAAAAATATGCATAACTTTCAAAAAATAAAATTCAAAAGTTGTTTGTTTTGTTGATATATAATTATTTAATAACTTTCTGAATGACCACCATCAACTACAATAAAGAATTTTAAAAAATAACAATTTAAAAACAATAAAAAAAATAAATATTAATAACCATTAAAAATAATAATCATTATTTATCTATTTGTATTTACATATTTATTTAGTTATTATTCTTATTGATTGTATGTTTTGCCACGCACATAAAACTAAATCTAAGTGGGTCATGTCAAATCACCTACCATTATATGGGCAAGCGACAAACACACTTAATCTTCTCTTAGCTACATAATAAGAAGGGCAACATCTCGTAGATGTTCGAAAACACCATTAAAATAAACTCAATCTTCTTACACGGCTGATATATGACGAAAAAATGCTTAACTGAATTTGAAAAGGTGGACTAATTTCATAAAATGAATATAAAACGTGACTAAATTAAATAAGAGAGAGTCTAAAATTGTATGATATTTTAGTCATCAAAAAATTTTATTGTACGAATTTACGAGGATATAATAATTATACATATTTCTGTTTATTATCACAGCAAACTTTAAGTATTTATTGCCTAAGAGTTTGGATTGCCTAAAGTTAAAATTGAATACAAAACTAAATATAAGTACAATTTCAATTTATTCAAAGTAAACAAGGATTTCGGACTGCTATTTAGATAGGGCAAACTTCCCCCGGATCTTTATTTATTATTTCTGTATATTTTGTAAATATAAATAATGCTAAATTAAAATTGAAATTTATTTATATTGTTTGGTACGAATAAAAAAGGGATAATAATATGCTCACATGTATTATAATAAATCACAGCACTGCTACCGCCATAAGTCGCCATTCATTTCAAACACCATTCGAACATAAAAATTCGCGAAATAATCAAAAAGTACTTAAAGTCAGGAACGTGATAAAATATATCAAAATGCGTTAATTCATAAAGTTTATAAAGTTGAACGTGAAAAGTAGCGACAAACTGAAAAATGAGTACGTATCTTAGCTACAAGCTGTGTTCGAGAAAAGGGAAGCGTGTTATTATTAGGAAATTTCATATTTTTTATAATACCTACATGATGGAAGGTATATTTAAAAAAAAAATAAAAGATATAATCATGTTAGAATCAACATATTAAAAGAGTATTATTATTTGTTTGAAAATATTTTATTGTATAAAATAACGATAGTTGGTTTGGTATACGAGTAAACAGACGATTTCCTTAAATTATGACAAAGATACAGAGCCTCAACTATGTAACGTCACTCTTGTATTAAACCCAATAAGAAAATATGAACTCTCAGACAACGAATGTGTGAAATTTCTCTCCTGTGGCTCTTCGCATGTTAAGTCCGTTTACGTTACACACCGTTTTCGTAGCTAAGCATAGTTAAAAGAGAATCGTCACCAGCACAGGCGGAAGCACCACGTGCGACATTCAAAATCAAAGCACTTTGCAACTTGGTGTTGGTTCATGAATAAATTTGCAGGTTGTTTGAGTGTTGAACACATTCCCTTTGGCTTTAGTGCAACCATTTCAATTGTTGACTTGCATATTCATCTTAGATTCGCTATGAATCTTGTAAGGTTTGTAATTAAAATTTTACCGTTTAGTACAGCTGCTTCACTAGCAAAAACAAAAACATCTAAAGGTAATAAATAAGGCAATAAAAATATTGCAGGAGGTATTTCAATTCTTAATTCATTTAAAGAGTTTCAAAATTGAGTTAAGCTTACTTAAATTTATATAAATATAGAATGAAAAATGAGCCAACTGAGCTACCGTATGTTGGCAGAGCAACGGGACAGATTTCCAGTGCCCGCGGGTTCGAATCCCTGCCCGTATCGGTTTATTTTTCATTTTGTATTTATATAAATTCATTTAAAGAGACTTCGACACCTATCGTGGTTAATAATTAAATGATATATTAATGTATTGACGGATCATAATTGTTACATATATGGATATTAAATATTTTGTTGAATAACAAGGAAGAATAAATTTTATAACGATAATTTTACAAGGTCACATTTTTCTCTTTCAAAATTAATGCTTATCTTATGACGTTAAGCTTTATTTGCACATTGTGTGTTTGTAATATGGATTATGCACGAAACAATCAAATAACCACCAGTTTAATTGCTTTTCTCGGAGTACCTAAAGTAATAAAAATCCTCTTTGATATCAGAATAAGCGTAAACGTTCAACTCCAACGTTTTGTTTTAAAAACACATGAAATTATTTTTAAAAGATTTGGAAAACATTTTGTTTAAAAATTGTGGTAATCTTTCGTGATATTATTAATTCGATATAATAGTTCTTTAAACGCAACTCATTTATGAATAATTATATCAAATATTATATTTATAAATATCTAAGGCATAAATTTAGATAACATTTGGATGCTTTCTAAGATACGGAAAAAGCTTTTATCAAAAATCTATATAAACGTATCTATTCCTTATCCAGTATAAGAATTTCTTTATTGATTATATTGAAAGGACTGCACGGTTAGATTTGTTGCCTCTAGGCTTTTAAAACTAATGCAAGTGAATCCAAATGGCAGTTGAAGTGATACGAAATGACTAAGTCACTGTGAGAGAATTGTGGTAAAATTGCAGGCTACGTATCAATCTATTCGTCTAACGCTAACCACTCGGTTGGAGTGTTTGTACGAGCTAGTGCACTCGTTCTAGTAGATGTTTTATACAGTGACTCTAAGAACACTAACTCGGTTCTTTTTTTTTTTAAATAATTTATAAGATGTGCTACTTCACACACAGTCTAATTGCTATTTTTATCTACCAAACTCGTAACGTAACTTGTCACATCACACATTCAATAACTGAAAATTACTTTCATTCTATAAAATGCACATTAAAAGTCAAACTTTTAAAAAGAAAGTATCTTGTAAAATAAAAAAAATAAACCCTAAGCTAGCAAACTAAATGGGCTCAATAGATTTGATAGAAGCATTCACGGATGTAATTGCTGACCCATTGTGAGACTTTGATAGCCGAATTGCAGTATTACTTTCCACAATTATCTTACCTTATCTCGATTTTACTATTTAGATAATTTATGGTATTAAATAAGTAATCTAGAGATACGTTTTCGTTCCTCTTCAAGATTAAATTGATTTAATTTTCAAGGTAATAAAACTTTATCTCATATTTATGATTGAATTATTTCAAAGGTTGTCTACTTTGAGATATTTTATATGATTTTATTTAGGCATTTTAAAAGTACCTGAACGTTAAAGATTAGTATGTTACTTCTTAAGAGACTATTATAATTGATTCACAAACGAACAACATCAAGGATGATCAGTAATTTTTGTTTCTATATATTTTTTTATCAATTCCAACCCAAAAAGAGGAGTGTTATAAGTTTGACTTTTGGCAGACGGATTTGAATGCAATTTCTTTTAGTCGAAAGCCTGGTTCGTCGAGATGGTTCTTAGCTATATTTGGGCGAAATAACAGCAGTTGTTTCCAAGATATTGAGCTTTTATTGGTGCTGGTGAAAGGTTCTTATAGAACATTGTTAATGATAACAAATGAAAAAAAGTGTGTTCTTAGGTTCATTTAGTGCAATGTTTATAGAAACTTGTAACACAACGTTAAAAAGCGGTTTAATAAGTACATAATTATATTATTTTTTATTCTTTTTAGAATTCTGTTTGTTTCGGCAGTTTTTTTATTATTATTTTTTTTGTAAAATTGGTTACCTTACCTCATGTATTCTTTTTTTTTTGAGGAGGTATTTTGAAATATACAAAACCTTTTTCTTAAAACATTCTTTGACAATTTAATGCAAATAAATTTAGGTCATGTTCACATTAGTAAATTTTAAAGCGTATTTTCTAAATTTTATATGGCTTGCCATAAAGCAACACTTTTCATCAGTTAGCGCCACCTGCTATGAACCATTTAATTGAAATATCATGATAATTGATATTAAAATTGTCGCAAACAGTTTAAAATAACAACGATTGGACTCACTATCAATCAAGCCGACAGCTGGATATGAAATACTGCTTAGTACAGGTAATAAATAGTGTGAAAGATTTTGGTATTAACATTGTGTATTTGTATTTTTTTTTGATAAATGTTTGCAATTGTTTTCATATATTGTTGTATTTGTTATTCCGCAAACCTTTTTTTTTATCCTAGGGACGTAGGAAATACATGTATGATGAGATCGCATAGCTGCATTTATGTACAGTCAACATTTTACACGTTGCTGAAGCATTTTCTTATTAAAATATTTATAACATTTTAATTCAAATGATATTAAAGAATCTTAAGTTATCGATCACCCCAATTTACGAAAAAACAAAAACAATATAATTTTGTCATAAAGCTCAATACTTACCATGAGTATCATTGTGGTATTAATGTTCGGTATAAATAATTATAAAGCAAAAATTTTCATACATAACAATGTCATAGTCACTAATCCATTTTCTATAATTACCTGAAAAAGAACAATAGTAACAGCATGCATATTCAAAGGAAGTCGATTGAGTTTCAAAAACTATTTCTTTTTACTTTTTTCACACTAGCTTCCCGTTGGCATTGTCAGTTTGCTCCCAAAATAAAATTAGCGCGGTGTGCATTCTAGTTTTATGGTCGGCAATTTCAGGCCTTTGAGAGTATGTTCTCTGAAAAATCAACAGAATGTGTATATATACATATATATTATGTTTTGTAGAGTTCAATTGAAATATTTTTTAACATGCCAAATAACAACAAGATTATCGAGACTACGAAAGCTTTGTGTTTCATATCAAGATTCCTATACTCTATACAAAATTCTTAATGAAAGTAACTTTATACATACCTCATTATAATAGTTTTTATCAATTATTGGAGGGGAATGATATATTCTTGTGCATTGAAATAAACTATTTTTACGAATTTAACTCTCGTATAATTAATTAAATTTACTATATAAATATACGCGTAATTATTTAAAAAAAAAATTTAATTAATTATACGAGAAAATGCGAAGACCGACGTTTAATATTTCAGTAGATAACGAAAATCTTTCTTATATAAACTATCTATTACCAGCGATGCCTTTTGATTCTTTAGAATAATAATTTTAAGATCTGTTTCATGTACTTCATATGTAGCAATTATTTTTTCTTTATATTACTGTATGTTTAATCAATTATACTTTGCTGTGTGGCTAGTAATTGCAAACTAGGTGAATTAGAGAGAAGTGAAAACTGTCTTACCTGTGATACAAATTACCACATACTTCAAATAAGAAACCCTAGAATTAAAAAAACTTGCTAATACATACATTTTAAGCATACATCCTAAATGGCGTATCATTTAGAACAATAGAATGTTGACTTTAGCTTCGAATAATTTAGAAGTTTTCCCATTGGAATCCCATCAACAAAGCCTTGCAATCGACACCCTCGCTGGTGACGGTTTTTAATTGAACTCGGCTTCTTTGTTCCTTCTGGTTGGTGGGAAATTTCATCTTCTCAAAATTATGATTGTAACTGTTTTAAGTAAAGCGGTTTGACTAATTAGATTTGTTATTTTCTTACTTATAATAATAGTAAATAATATAACTTGTTATAATTTGTAGACGTGGCTAAGAAAATAATATTATTTGAAACAAATATAAATAGTAAAGCCTACAACGCTTCTAAAATATATATTTCAAAAAAGTATAAATTTTATTTGAAAGGTCATCATTTTTGACAGTTAATTAGCTTATTACAAAAATAATTCAACTAAAATAACACTTTATTAATAATTAATTTGACTTTTTAGTAAAATTTTAAATAGTTGTTTCATAAAATAAGAAATTGCTTAAGAATAATAAACCTAATTATAATTTCTTTCCTTTTATTTAAATACAACTTGTTATTTGAAAGATATTTAATAAAAAAAATAACGATATATGAAATACATAACAGAAAAATATGTTTTTTTTTGTCAAAGGAAATATCACGATAGAATATCGCAGTGTATTTTTAAAAACAAAAACTTGTTATATTTCTGGCAATTTTAATTGGATTTTGGATTCTTTTTTTCAGTAGCTATAAATTTTATTTAAACAATAAAAGTAAAACTAAAACCGGTTAATCTAATACAATGGTAGGAGCATCATTTTTTATCTCTTCATGTCAACATCCGACAATACGTCACCAGCGGATAGATGACAAAAGCACAATGCTAAAATGTTACACTTATCTATTTTTGCTTACAAATAAATATATTTTTCGAGCCAACACTCAAAGATGTTTGTGTAATCGTTTATTATATGTTAGCCTACTTTTTGAGGGAAGATTGTGGTGTTTATATTTTGGATACAGAAAATAGGACAATAATAGCTATCTTCGGCTCTTTTTGTATACAAAATAAAGCATTTTATTGTATAGGGTGTGTAAATTGAAGTAGCTTGTTTATATTGAGATGTATATGATACATAACTATAGGATGTATATTAAACATAAATATTTTATTAGAATGGGGTGGCCCATTGCAAAATATCATATATTTATTATAAAAATATCATTTTTTTTTGTTATTCCTATAGTTCTCAGGAAAGGTCTTTACAAAAATATTAAAACTTTATATCTTATATCTTAATTTTAAGAGTTGTAATTTTGTGTTTCATTTTTATACGAAAAGTAGATTTAGTAAAATTTGGAAAATAAAGACATACAGATTTTTTTCTATTCTTGTGCTTGCAAAGTATAAGTGTAAAGGTGGGTAGAACAAAAGAAGGGAAAAGAAAAACTACTAGGCATCATAAGCTACTATAATGTACTTATAATTATAGTAGCTAATCGTACATAACACTGAGAGGAGCTTACTAATACGTTTACTACTTGACAAAACTTGACCTAAATATTAAATATTTAAATTATTTTCCTAATCATCTTGCTTTTAAGGTAAACGTTCCTATGCAATAATGTACTGATTAATTAATGTTAATAAAGACGATTTTGCCTTACAAAGTAATAGTTTTAGTTAACAATAGCCTTGTTGGCTTATATAAATTAATAGATGATCGTAAAACAAAAGAATATAAATAAAGGGTCCCGAGAGGCCTTTTATATAACTTTTGGACTGTTTGAGATCATATACGCGATGTTACCTCAATGACGCGAAGAGTACTCCTGTTTATTTATTGTCAACTGTTTCCTTTAATATCTTTATTTTTCTTTAGTCTATTGTTGTACAACTCACATAATAAAGATTTGTTATATTGGCACTTATTTTTCAACAGAGACGAAATAAGAGAAGAAGTTGTGACTAACCTTCTAATGATTTGAAATTCATTTTCTAAGAAAGATTTAAAAAAAATTAAAGAATCACAACACTGTAAAACGGAAAAGCACTAACATTCTTTCCATTGTCACGTCATTCAATCGTTACAAAAATAATCCTGCCGTTCTTTCCTGATTCTGACTTTCAGATTAGTTTTCGGCTACACTTAAGTTTGTCTATTGTTTATAGAAACCATACATATCAAAGAGCTATTTCAATGGTACATCCCTCAACCACTCTATCCAGTTACTTATCGTTTATAAATCTTTCTTTCATAGAGGACAATAGCTTCTTGACGCTGAACACCTAGAAGATGAGTTACAATATAATAATACAAGCGTTGGTCAATAATATCCTACCTAATTGTACCCCATCAGCATTGCAGATGCCCCAACAGGCCACCCACATTTTCCTATTACTATATGTATTACTGACAGAATTTGCAATGTCTTATATAAACTTGACTGTGAGCTTCATACTTTGATCAAATAAAAGTAATGTCGATATAAAAGTCAAAGAACAGATATAGAAAATAAAGAATAGGTGTACTTCGAAGTTAGATATTTGTACACATACCTACCTAGCAAACAATTAGATTTCATAAACCACAAACATTCACTAAGGATAACCTTTACGTACCAAGAATGTTTCACAAGGCTATAAAAAATTAAAACAACCTTATTTGAGTCCTGGGCATTGTTTGCACTCCCATCCATGCAATCGTACCCACACCCGCGCGTTTAATCCTAATATGGAATGCTAATAACTTTTTTCATTTGTTCCTGAAAATCTAAACAAACATATGATAAGTATCGCTGTAGCGTCTCGCTGTCAGCTTTTTAAGCTTTTTGGATTTCAATGGTAAAGTAAAATTTCTTTTAAAGGTAATACGTAATCTAATCTTCACTTGATGATCTTTCTATAAATTATTAGAAATGTTTGCAATGTAATTTGATACACTAATTCTTTTTAGTTTTTATATAAAAATACAAACTTTTGATATTATTATTATGTCTCATATAGTTCATAAAATTACCAACTCTAGAAGGGTAAAAAAAGTTTTTTGCTAGTCCACTCCTAAAGTAGCTTGAATTTGAATATATATAATAAGTATTAAAATATAATATTCATAAAAAAAAACTATTAAAAATTATTAGTTTTTATCATTTATAAATGGTGTAAAAAACCGCAACTGACACCTCACTTAATGTCGTCTTTAGTTTATTTTGACTGTTGTCAAAATTTGAGTTATTACTTAAAAAATTTAAATGGTTTGATCATGAACAAAATTCAATTGACGGCAGATGTAATAATTTATGTGGCTTATTTTGAAAAGTTAATTTAAATTGAAGTAGACCGGTTGATGTGTTTGTTTTGTGCAAGTGCGATTATTCAAATAAATCTTATTGTATCAATATTATTGTTAACGACAGTGCAACCAAGAAGGCCTTATCATTCCCGAGGAAGCATAAATGCAATTAGGATTATAATTTTTTTGACTGAAACTACGGAAAAGAAACAAAAATCGCACGTAAAAAGCTCCAAGGTAGTACGACCCGACTCCGTGCTTTTAAAACACAAGAGCAAAATCTGGCAGCCACTGAGACAGATCGGTTAGCAATGGAAAATCACCACGCAAATATATAGCGTGGATATCAATGATTTACTATTATTTGGTGTGCAACGAATTTTTTTTAATATTTTTTTTTATGTGCGAGTAATTTATTGTATTTTCACCAATATTAGCATAAAACCACAATGTTTAAATAACATTTCACATCTATGCAATATATTTATCTATTATGTCTTTTATTATATTAGTATTGAAATAAATCCATGTTTTACGGATTTAACTCACGTATAATGAATTAAATTTTCAATTTCATTTTAAATCTACGTTTCGAATGCTTTGCAGCAATCGTGTTCACGGTAAGACGAGATGGAGGTGTCTCTCAATAAGTTAGTTAATTAATCAGCCTCCAACGGTTTCTAAGTTGCCGGGGGTACAGTTCAGGATTCACATAAAACTCACTAACAGTATCTTGAAGTCTTACGGCGCGGTCACGGACATGGGATTTTATGGGATTTCAAGAGTGGGTTCCAGTAGTTAGATAATCCCCAACCATCTTCTCTATTATCTCTCTAAAATTAGGATGTTTTTTAATTTCAATAGCCTCACGAACCATTCTTGGAATATAAAGTCGTTCTTTAGCGAGGATTTTAGGCTTATCAAATCTTATGTAATGATTGGGCTCGTCTATGGTATGTTCACCCACTGCTGACTTAAATGTACGCCTATGCATGATATCCTAGATATGTTCACTAACTTTTATACCGACGCTCCTCTTTGTTTGACCTATGTATGATAAGCCACAATCGCAGTCAAGTTTATATACCGCAGAACATTGTAAAGGAATATTACTTTAGATAGGTCTCAGGAATTGGCTCATTTTCATTTAATGTTTGTAGATAGTTCTTAAAGAAACCTTTTTTAAGATGTTGCCGATTACATAATTGGGTATTGCTGACTGCTGGAATGCCGGCTACTTACAGAAGTAGCTCCTTTCACATATGGTAGTAGGGCTGGTTGACGCTCAACTGTGGGTGGCTTGATGTGGTTTCTGCGATGCTGGCGAGGTACGGGCAGGTTGAACAAGTCATGTCATGTCAGGATTCCTGACGTTAAAAAAAAAAAAAAAGGTTGAACAAGTCATGTCAAGTATGCCTTGTTCAACAATCAAAACCAATTAATGCCAGTTCAGAGGAACAAATAAATTGTGTATAGGAAAACTTAAATTTAAAAAAAAAAATCAAAAATTGATTTCGGTAGTGGCATCTTTTCAATGTTTATCTATACTGCAAAGTTAGAAACATTGGTTAGGATTTTCGAAAGAAACCTAATAGATGTCACCACCGTCCCGATAAAGACGATCACATATAGAATGCTTAATTCACCGAGACGGACAGCGATACGGTAGCTCAGTTGGTAGAGCGACGGGACGGTTTCCCAGTGGTCGCGGGTTCGAATCCCTGCCCGTATCGGTTTTTTACATTCTATATTTATATAAATTTAAATAAGCTTAACATGGCTATACATGTTTAAAGATATTTTCAAAAATTGATTTCGGTAGTGGCATCTTTTCAATGTTTATCTATACTGCAAAGTTAGAAACATTGGTTAGGATTTTCGAAAGAAACCTAATAGATGTCACCACCGTCCCGATAAAGACGATCACATATAGAATGCTTAATTCACCGAGACGGACAGCGATACGGTAGCTCAGTTGGTAGAGCGACGGGACGGTTTCCCAGTGGTCGCGGGTTCGAATCCCTGCCCGTATCGGTTTTTTACATTCTATATTTATATAAACTATTAATTTATTGAAAAAGTCGTAAAACAAATTTTGTTGAGATTAATGTAAAGAGGCTGCCTGCAAAGGGTAGCCAATTAATTACAAACAACCCTGCATATTACGATAAAAAAATTACGTAGTAGTGTAGTTATTTTAGAGATCTAAAGCTGCTTGTTTATTGACTGTTAGGCAGAACAAAGTTTGGCGGTTGCTAGTATAAATCTCTTTCAAAATGAATCAAAATACGTACATACACTCTTATGTTTTTTAATATAGTAGAGATTATAGAATATTTAGATGAATTACGATTACGAGTTTAGTTGTACAAATTTAATTAAACTTCTATAATAGAGTCTACTATGTGTTCAATTATTCAGTTGTAGTTCGACCCCGATGAAACTGAATGAATTGTTAATTGAACTCAGAACAGTTTTTAAATAGAATATATGACAAGTCATTCATATGCCCAGCTATTTGTAAGACAAGCGTTGCATTTGGAATAAATTAAATAGTATTGCTTTATTTACACCTTAGTGTGTATATTAAAATAAGTCGTCCTTAGCATTCCATTCAGCATCTAACTAAATCCAACAATGATGTCAGGAAAATTAGACATGATATTCTCATTTCACAATACCCTGAATCTAGCACAAAATTTCGTTTTACAAACATATTATTTCCGGGACCCTTAAAAATCTAATTATGTTTCACTGTATGCGGGGCGTTCTAAATGATTTCTTTTCTTAAGATCGGCCTTTTTTCATTTCGTATCTGATTTTATTAGAATTGTGTATTATGTTGAATGGTATTTTGTTTATAAATATTAAGATGAAACAATAAAATATTAGTCTTTTATTTGATAATGAAATCTGTTATTATATAAGGTTGTTATAAAACATTGATACTAGTGTTTCCCATACTAAGAAGGAAATCACCATCACTAGAACTATTGCGCTATTGTACTATACCAATGTATTTGTTCGTGTGACTTTATACTATTTAAAATATAAAAAAAAATCGAAAGTGAAGACTTTTTGGCATTATATTTGTATAATGTATCATGTATAATTCTTTTTTAAATGATTTAAAAATAATAAAAAAAATACATTTTATTTAATTACTAAAACCCTTTTAACATTAGTATTTGTAAAAAGATATAACCAAAAAAACTAAAATGGGAGTATAAAAATAGTGTCATTATAGAACGGTATTTAATAAAATATATTATTTTAAAATAATTGTCTAACTCAGAAGTGCGTTGCTTGCTTGCTTGAATAGTTTTGGATTTATTTAAAAAGTACTGGTGGATTACTACCAGTACTTTTTATCTTTTACTTTATCTTTTACTTTGTAACATCAAACTATCTTTTGTTAATACAATTATTAAAATAGTCAATAAATTCAATTATTAAATAATTAACAAATACAATTATTAAATAATTAATATAAATTTAAAAGTTTAATATCTTGGGAAAATACTAACTCTTTATGATATGGCTATTCCTATTTTAGGGGTCAAAATACAATTGATAAGAAATTGTTTTTTGTTTACTTACACTAAACTAAATAAAACTAAAAACCATTCAGTAGTTTTAGCGCTATATGCAAAAAATATCTAGATAAACAGACAAAAATTTTAAAAGATTTTGTATTATACATTAGTACAGACAATTCATATATTCGAAATAATTTTTACTTTAGAACGCTTTACAACTATCCGCGGAGTTAAATCGTAAGCTATGCATTTGTTTGTATTTTTCCAGGAAATCTAGAATTTAGTGCAAGTATTGAGGCTATAGGACGTGCGGGAATTCAGACTCGTGACATATTTGTAGAGAAATAGAACAAAGAGTTTTGATATAGGTATTTTTGCTCTGTTATATTGGAAACGTTTGGTTATTCCTTTGAGTTACTTGTCAAAGAGTTTAATACAAAGAAATATCCAATTTATATTTAAGTTGTTATAAAAGCTATCACATTGGATGTCCAAAAACGTATATTTCAAATTTTATAATTCAAATCTTTGATTAGGTTGTAAATACTAATTACATATTTTATATATTTCCTCTATATCTTGAGTCTTATTCAATTTAGACCTCTCTAGATTAAAAAAGACTTAAAAACAGATCGCGTATAAAAACAAATTAACAATTACAGTTATCTATTCTATCTTGGAAGTAGGAAAAAGCAATGTTTTTATTAGGTATATAATAAATGGTTACAATAAGGATAATTACCGTAAATTTATTGAGAATATAATTAGTTTATTTATATAATTAGTGACTAACGTAAATAGACTAGCAATTATCTTATACTAAATTCTCTAGCAATTCTACCTACAACTTAACGATATCCTTGAAAGCGATTAGTAAAGCAATATTTTACATAAGTAAAGATTTGTCTTTCTCTAATGCGATTTTTGTCGTTTCTACTGGATTACGAAGGTCTCAGAACAATGCCATTTATTTATATTTACGACGTACGTATCTCGTTTATGGAGACATCAAAATTTCAGTTTCAGTAGCATGATTTTAAGTTGATTGTATGTGTTGTAGAAGTGAAATATTGGTAAGTATTTTAATAATAATAAAATCGATACTGTTATTTTTTTAGGGATGTTCCTTATTAATAATACTATACAAGTAATTAGAGTGATATTATGTTAAAAATAAA
The DNA here is from genome assembly GCA_959347355.1 of Napeogenes inachia. Lineage (NCBI taxonomy): Eukaryota > Metazoa > Arthropoda > Insecta > Lepidoptera > Nymphalidae > Napeogenes > Napeogenes inachia. Next base: position 15,236,014 of record OY365793.1, on the reverse strand, counting down.
AAAAAATCTTTCAAAGAAAATAAACCATAAAAACTAAGTCAATAAAAATCATCAATGGGTCCCTATCATCGCCTCCTAGCTGCTATTAAAGAAATTACCAACCATTAGACGTCGCATCGGCTCTTTTTGAATTGAAATCGCAATAAAACAACCATCACTTATTTTATGAGCATCATTTGTTCTGACGAAATTAACGCTATTAGCGGGTTACGGGCAAGTTAAAATTTGTGATGATGTCTTTACTAAGACCATTATTATGAGTTATGATAATACAAAAGATTTAAAAGACACCGGTCCTAGACCATTTTAGAACTTTGTACATCCCTTGAGCAAACCTCCTTTCGTTGGCCACTGAGATTCAGGTAGTTTCCTGCTTAACGGCTAGAGGCATAGGAGATCATATTTTTGTCTTACTAGTGCCTTCCTGTACGCAGTCTGTTCGATGTAAAAGTCAGTCTACCAAATTATTTTATTTATGTATCGATGGCCTCTTATATAATTGAGATAAATTCTGTGATAGATTTTTCCTGTGATATTTTTAAAAAACATTTGAAAAAAAAAAACGGAATATTTTTATGTCCGTAAAAATTTTACAAAATATCAAAAAAGATTTAGGTTCACGAATGTCCCAACAAAAGATACATGTGAAGACTACAATGGAGTTGAATTGATGCAATATAATAGACAAGACTAGAGCAATTTACATACTAAGGAGATCGAGTACACATTGTACTATACAATAATATTGGTGTTGTCCTTATTGAGTTTTTGTTTGGTTTTCAATTCATGAATATTCGATGCGCAGGAATTGTACTGTCAATTAAGGTTAATAGACTTAATACCATGGAATTACGCTATTTTCTCAATTTCTATACGTCAGATTTATACTTACACATAATAACACAAAAAGATGCCACATTCTTAACAACCTTGTGCCAACCGTAGATTAGACTCCACACAATGTTCTAGCAATCTCTACTGCCGTGCGAATCTAATTAACACATTTGCCCGCTAGCGTCGCCTTTCATTAATCACCCTCCTTCACAACTTAATCAGACTTCCTCCAGTGCTCCTTCCTTGGCACATTGAATCCTTCTGGCAATGATCCCGATAAATCAGATTCATTGTTTAAATGAAAAAAAAAAAATTAACTCAACTATAACACATTATTATTAGTAGTGATGATTAATATTTAATACTTAGTAACTTTATAATAAAGTCAAAATAAGTAAGACACTAAGCAATCGATAAAAAACTAATTTGAAAAAAAATAAAAAATAAAGTATATTAAATCCTCAATTTAAACATTCAATTATTCTGATATTAATATTATATCAAGACAGATCAATCAATGGGTAAATAAAAAGTAATCCTCGCTTTTCATTTTATTTCATTCTGATCATATTTTCAACTTGTTTTTTTAATAAATATTGAGATCTATGCTGTATAAGAGCTTTTAAAAATTATTTATCAAGCTCTATATCTCTGGCTTGCTTTTTAAAATCAGAAAATGGTAAAAATATATATCGAGGGTTGTATTTCTGTATTGTTTTTATTTTTATATAAATTCATCCGATAAATCTTACTAATATATTATTGCGAATGTTTGGATATTTGAATGAATGGATTATTGTTACTCAATCACGCCAAAACAAAATCAAAATCCTTTTTGAAACGGATTTTGATGAAACTTCGCAATATTGTAGTTTCTGTACTAGAATAACACATAGTCTATGGAAATAATAACTTTTGACCCTGGATTTGTCTGTGACATAACATAGATTGTAGTGCAATTACGTAATTGCCACGGGAGTTCCAATTTTGAATCGTTTGGTTTACTGATTTTTACAAAGATATTTGTGAAAATCCTTCTTATTTCCCGACGACTTAAGAACGAGTAGTATAATATACAAATATACGTATGTATGTTAAAAGAAATATAGCCAATTATGCTATTGTTATGATCCCTGCTACAGCCTAAATAGTTTAAAAGATTTTGAAGTATGAGTTATTGGTAAATACGTCTTGATGGCGGAAATGACCCTGAGAAAATGGTGGTTTTTGGACGCCATATTGTGAGGTCTAAAAATGATGTTTACATGCAAACCCATCCAGGAGGATATCAAAATGAAGGACGTTAGATAGCGATTTCATATAATAAAATTTAAAGTATGACTAACTTTTGCCCGTTACTCCGTTCTCTCGTTCTCTCTCTCGTTCACGTATTCTAAATTTTTTTTTTTGGGCTAGGAACAAAAGCGATATAAATATTATTTTTACAGTCTAGTCTACGTGGGCGGTGTATAAGGTAGTTATTATATATATTATTTAGAGAAGATCTCCTTGGTGTTTTAAAAAAGTGTGACATCAGCATTGACTATGGAGTTTCTTGTCGGTTCCCATGGAGTTTCTTGCCGGTTCGTCTCCATGGACCTACCCTTTACCTTTTACCCTACCAATGTATGCCTATACTAAATTAAAAAAAAAATACTTGACTTTGACTGCTGCCGCCACGTATACGCCACGGTTACTACAACAATCGTGATGATGGTTCACAGTTAGGTCTTCAAAATTATACTTTATTAATTATAGCTTCGTTTATTCAACGGGCATTTTACAACTTTTTAAAGTGATTCGTATATAGATAGGTGAGTGCTAAATATCAACAAAATGAATTATCAAGGTTAAATGTTGGTGATTAAAATATGATCTATTAAGAAATAAACCTCAATGTTTATTTTATTTTAATTGTTATTTAAAGTAATGACCACGTAGTATGTGGTGCCAAAACACTGTGTAGATATCACCATATTATACTAAAGCAAGAACTAGAGAACTAAATTCGCAAAATAATAAAAAGTTTATAACTCCAAATCTTCAACTTGATACAATGAAAAATAACTGGCAATACCAACTTTATCTGAAATGATTGTTTTGAAACAATTTGAGGGGTTGTTTGTTTTACGGCCACTGTTTCGTGTGATAAGCGGTTTTGTACGGTCCTATGTATACTGGCAAGTGTTAGTCAAATGAGGCTTAGTGATATTTGTGTGGTTAGTTCTGGTCGATTTGATTGAATTTCAGGATTTGTTTACGATTAGAAATATAGCTAGGAAACAAGATGCATTTTATCAGCGGCGTAAGCAGTACATGGTATTTATACAATTAATTATTTTATTAATACTTTTGTAAATTGTATTATGTATGATATTAACAAATTTTATTACAAATTGCTAAGAAAACACAATTATCAATAATTATTAATGGAACTAAACAAAATCTTAAAATTAAAACATTTCAAACCCTGTGCACTTCTTAATGGTATCTTAAAGAATAATATATTTTTTTTTAAATGAAAATATTTGCTCTGAAATTATATTAGGGCTCATTTAAATTATTGCATTCATTATGATTTAACTAACTTAACTAGGTTATTTATAGTTTCGCAATTATGAGCCATAGCGCTAGATGAGTGGTTTTTGGTTGTTTTATCAATGATATATGACGTCATTCATGTTTCGTTCGCTCGGCCTGAGTTATTAAAAAGGAACAAAACTAACGTTACCGATTTGGTATCACCCACACAGATATTAGATAGGTTATCCCTAGCCTAAGGTTATTTATGATTGTCATCTTGTTTTTATTTATAAATATTGTTAGAATAGCGACAATGATGTTTAATTCGACATTTATTGACAAGGCACAGAAAGTGACTCTTACATTCAAGTAGTTCTAAATCAAATATTGGTTTGATTTACCAATATTATTACTGAGCAATATTAAAACCATTTTAAGAGATTGACAATGCAACTCGATTAAATTCAAGCTAACCCCAGCTCAAGTTGACCCATTTTTATGTTCTCTGTGATTTGTTGTGAAAAACATTTTTATGATTATTTTATGTACATTTCCCTGGATCGGTGGGACAGATTTGTTTATTGGATTTGGAAGGTAGTGCTGCTATCAGATTCCAGGTTTGCAATTGGACAAAATCTGTCAGATCAGAAATAAATTTAAAATATGAATAATAATTTTGCTTAGACTTGCGGTTCTGTATGATAATATATTTAGTTTTATATTTTTTATTGCCATGATACAATCATCAATCATAACATCTTTCTGGTCGATAAAATAATAAAAAAGTGATTTTCATTCATCTTAAATTCCTGGGGAAATTATTAGCTGTACAAAATGTCGAGAGTTTTATATTCTGATATAGATTGTTCTGACATTGTGACTTTGTTTATTTTTTATTAAAGAGCTTGCAACAAGGAAAAGATAAACCATATTTTTATCGATTATTTTGTACGATAACAGACAGGAACGGAAATTTTCTAGAATTAAACGGTCTTGTGCATAAACTTAAACTCCTTTAAAATACGTGGATCCTGTTTTAAAAAAAATGTTTTATATATCCCTACAAAAAAAGCCTATATTAAAACTTTTTTTGTTGCAGATTATTTCTTCCTGGCGTTGATGAGATCTTTGGGGTAAGGATATGAATATCTTTGTTCTTATTTCTTATATAAAAGGTCAAATTAATGTACCCATATAATGTTATCAAGAGATATGATATGACCATCCTTAGAGTATTACCCTTACAGATAATAAAACAAGTAAGGATATATTAAGTGAGCGGAACATTGTCTTGTGTCGCGTTAAGTGCGACATAAAACGTGATATGTAATTTATTATGATAATAAAGAGACAACTTGGAGTGACTAATAAAATGTTAACTGCATTTCTTGGAACCAGCCTAATTTTATGAAGGGTTTATGGTTTGGAGCTAATGTGTGAATATTGTCTAGAGTTTTATTGACATACATTGGTAATGAAAAAGTAGTGCTTTTTTTGCCCACGGCCGTCCGAGTGCAATCGGGACAACTTTTATATATTCCAATACAATACTTAAACTTTTAATAGCAAAGGATACAAATTAAAGAAAATACCAATTGCCAAATCCTTACTTCATAAAATAGTATGCAGCATGGTTTTTTATTTATTTATATAGAATATGCCGATTTATTCAGTTACAACATATTATCAGTAGCAACAGTAAATATTCTACGTTACACGCATCAGGTGTAAGATACATATAACTACGATCACTATAATTTAACTTTACATTCTTACAATCATTAGTAGGTTCTGTTGCAATTGACTTGGGCAATACTTAAAAATGCTTTATAATCACTTATTTAAGATAAAAAGCACAAGCTTTTCTAATAAACAAAGGTTAATTAGTATTTCACGAGAAAATTGTTTTTTAATTGGCCATCAACAGAAACACCACCGTAGATATTTATTATTACAGCTTGAACTTTATTCTTTGGTATTTATCACAATTAAGGTAAATTTATTTCACCCCAAAATAAGAAATGTCCTTTAAAAAACTGTAAAGAGGTTTAGCACCTCTGTTTTATTAAATCTTTATTTTTAGTAACTGAACTGATAATGAAAAAGAATTAGACTATTAGTCTTTTTGGTTGAAACCGACAAATGTGGAATATCATGATGTACCTATAAATTAATCCTTAGTATGAAAAATGGACAGAAGAAATAGGTAATGTATAGAAAATAAGAGGATTACATTCATAACTTTTTTTATTAGATTTATTGATAAACATTATCAGCATTCATCAAGTCTAGACTCGTTATTTTCTTCTCCATCACATTTTTTTAAGCATGTAGTGATAAGCATGCAGTAAATATATCTTTTCTATTTAACATTCTGTGATGTTTTTTCCTATAAATATTTGACAATACTTAAAAATGTGTCAATAGAGAAATGAAAATGGTATAATTATATTTCGTCAACTCGTACCAATATTGGTTTTGGAATCAGCTGGCAAAAGTGCTAAATAATTATCAGTGCGTACATTATATATATTCTCCAGTAAAATTATAATATGATAATAATAAATTGCTTAGAATGTGCAGATAATTCTGCTCATTAAAATATATATTACAATTTAAAAATTTAATAAATAACATATTGTAATTTTCTTCCTTCTTCTTTATCCTTTATCACTCGTATTTGAGATTATAATATCCCTATGTCGTTGGGAGGCTTACAAACATATAAATAACGGAGACAAAGTAGGTACACCCAGACTCGGAACAACAACCAACAACTCGGGAATCGAACCCATAATCTTTAATTCAGCAGTCAAAGTTACTAACCACCACGCAAAACAGTTAACTGAATATTATATTCTTTATTGAACAGATTAGTCATTTTAATTATTGAAGTATAAATCTTTATAAACTCCACAACTTTAAAGACAACGAAGGCAACGAAGACGTTAATACTAGGATATTCTTTATATCAAAGAAATTACAGTAGATATCTAGGATCTGGACCACTTTGATCATGGCTTCATTAATCACGAGTAACGCTACATTCAGTACGGCCGAAAATAATAATATAAGTCCGATGATGGATTACATTTTTTTAATTTTTAATACCTCGTGTCAAAGGACATCGATTTTAATGGGTGCAAATATTTATATTTTTTCGGGTAGGTCAATAATATTTTCAATTGACCACCAATAAAAATATTTTTCCAATAACTATAATTAATAAATAAAAACTATAATCGAAGAAAACCATGTCAATAACTTATGTTAACTGTTTCTATAATTAATCCAAATTACATAATATATGAACATTTATCTATATTTGGTAAGAAATTTATTTTTACTGCATTCTCTTTTGCGTGAATGAGAAAGTGGGGTCATTTTGGTAGGCAAATATATATAAACACATATATATATATAAAGAAAATAAAAACTTGTGTGGTTTTATGAAACCACCGTAAAAGTGAAACTTTTTTTCACATTATAGACATTTAACTAAAAATTTTCGGAATAATATTCCATTAAGGGTATAAAAATTGCTTCATCAATCTTAATTTTATACTTAGAAAATGGGAATGATAATGGGAAATGATAAAAGTAGACTAGGTCTCCAACTAATATTTTTATTGAACTCTGTGTCTTAGAGTACGACATACATAATACTTAACAATTATTTAGATGATATACACATATTAAAACACTGAAAACAATATTTTATAATCGTTGAGTAATTTTGATCCGTTTTTCAATTATTTTCAATCATTCTATTATCAATTCCATCTTCATCATGAATTTCACAGTTTATAAATGTAACCAATATTTTATGGTAACTAAAATACGTGAACAGTGACTTACATTCGATTTTTTCAATGTATCTAGTAAAAACCGCATCGATACGACTTTTCACTTTATCCCTACTCCGCGGCCGACCGTCACGCGACATGCAACACACAGACGAAAAAGTTTGAGACGATGTAATAAAAGTTTTACTTTAAAAAACAAAAAATATAAATACTAGATACTAAATACTACCTGTGAAATAATTGTATAATTAGTTTTTGCCAGGGGCACGCCAGGGGACAACGTGTATGCATAGTTTAATAATGATAGTTTGAGTAAGTAAAGTACTACTTAGTAAGTAAATAGTACGTAAGGTTTAATATTAACAAACAAACTCACATTAACATTTACAATATTAGTAGTTAGGATTTTCTACTCAAACATTATAAAACATTTGTTTTACCGAATTAAACAAATGACACAATTTAATAATCACAGTATTAAATCAAAGTCTGTTGACTTTCCCCACTTCTAAAAGAAAATCATTTTTTAATCGTTAGTTGGTATTTATTTAGTGACAACTTCATTTCTTGAAATAATTATATTAAAATTAAACATAACAAATGTTTAAACTTATGTTTTATAACTGGAATTTATTCGTTTTTAAAGCCGTGAAGAAATGCTTTTGATTTCGGATTGCGAGTGAGGAGTAAGCTGGATAAAGATTTGCAGTGTTAGTTTCTGGCACCTAATATATTACTGGCAATAGTTTTTGTCTGAAATCTTAATATAAGGGAATTAAATATTGAATAAATTAAAATAGCATCAGAACATTAACTCAACTTTATTATCGTAATACAAATAAAAATTTTAACCTTTGTTTAAGTGCCGCATTTATTACACTATGTTTAAAAGAGGTATGATCATATTGTACATCTATCTTAAAATTGTAAGCAGAAATAAGAAATAAACGAAACAACTCCCCAAAACAAAATGCCAGGTATGCAGTTTCTGAATTCTTTATCACCGAAATAACCAGTACGGGAATATACCATTAACAAGAAATGACAAGGGTAGATGTCTACGGCTCAGCACTACGGAGTGGATAAAGACCCATATATTATCTTTGCTACTGACAAGCCAGCTTAGGGTAAGAGAAATTCAAGGAACATTAAGAAATGAATTTTGTATCTACGTAGCAAAATGCTAAATATGACGTCACTGTTTGAATACCAAATGGAATTTTCCAATTCACTTAGTGAATTTATAACAAAGATTTATGTTGCCAATGGTAATATTAAAAATGGTATAATATAAATTAATTTGAGCATTCTGCTAGATTTCTTTTGAATTATTGACATCAGTAATTTGAAATTCTGTATTAAAATATATTTGAAATGAAGCTAAAAAGTTATTACTGGATAATGGTTTTCAATTTGATGAAATATTAAATATAACTTTCAAGATCTGAAAACCATCATTTTGCTTACAAAATGTTGAATTATATCTTACACAAAGATGCCTTTATAATTTGATTTAAAACAACTAAACAATACCCACCGAGTATAATTCATTTAGATAAACTTGAAACTGGATTTACACTAAAGGAGTTAGTAAAATACAAACATGTATTCATAAAGTACCGTTAATTTGCAAGTTGACTTAACATATGGCTTTGGAAGCAAACAAGGCCAAATAAATATAAAACATAGTAAACTATGTAACAATTGAGTTAGTTCCAAGTCAAACTTTGATTTGAGTTAGATTGACTGAGCAAACTTGTATTTCTATGTCTACTTTGTAATTTGTTGGAAAATAAACTTTATGCGATAGAGATAGGGATCATATACGTTTATTATACATTGTATAAAGTAGTCATATCTATTTTATAGCTTGAAGGTAAAGCTATTTACACTTTCTTAGGCATGATTATGTAAGGGCTTTTTAAATATCCGTATAATACTTTTCAAGTTACATTAATATCCTCGTAGTTTTACCAAGGTTGGATTTGTTTAAAATTTATTATATGCTTCTTCTTATATCGTTGATCGAGTTCATAAGATTCAATCTATTTTAATATGATAGTTAACGACTTATATCACATAGTAATAAATGTACCGACTACCTAAAGGGTTCCGAGCCGAAGATTTGATATATAGGTAATTACTTTTTGTAAGCAGCAAGAAATTTGAGTATTTTTTTTTTGATATGTGCTTAGATTGTGTTAACCAAATTTATGTATAAGTTATTCATATTTTTATTTAATTAAAAATGGGTTTAAAATATTATGTTTATATAAAAAATATATAAATTATTTTCTTTTGTTCGTAATTCATGCTAGGTTAATATATAACCTAGCACACACACATACATATACTTATACATATATATATAAATGTTATATATATATAAGTATGACCTCTACTTCGTGTAAATATTGCATTTAGATGTATATTACTATTTTTTTTTTTATTCTTACCAAAGTTCAACTAATAATTATTATTTCGTTGATATAAAGACCTTTTCCCTTATCATACACTTAATGATCATATAGTTTATTATATGAAATTCACTTAGTAAATTAGTTATGTACATGTCAAGTCAACTACAATCAATGGCTCTGTTACTAGGCTTTACAATAGATTTACTACGAAGTCGACATATTATCATGATGTACCTACAGAGAAATATAAAGCAGCACTCGTAGTATATTAATCAATTATATGATGAATCAAATGCAGGGTTGTTATTTATACAACTGATGATGGGATGTCAAACAAAATAATAAATATTTTTTTATTAAAAATTGAAAAAGAACACAATTATAAATAGATATATAAACAAAATTTAAAAACTCCCGATACAAAAAGACTTCTAAAAATAATAAAAGTCGTTGCATCGGGGGACTGTTGTACGTACGTTGACGATGGTGTCTATTTTACGAATTTAATCATTGAGGAGTTAGACTATACGATTCGATATCGTAATTTCTTAATTTGCCTTGGTAACTTACTAGAATTTTAATTTCTTCCTTTATTAAACGGTCCCCCGACGCAACGAATTCAATAAGTACATAATAATATTATTTTTATTCTTTTTAGAGGTCCTTTTGTATCGGGGTTTTTAAATTTTTTTTTTTTCTGTTTTTTAAAGTCATGTTAATGGTTTCTGAATTGTACTAAATGAACCTACAGACACAAAAAAATTCAATTGTTTAAGTATTTCTATTTATCTGTCCTAAAAAGATTATAAAAGATTATATTATAAAGAGAAAAGATTTGTTTGTTTGTTTGAATTGAATAGGCTCCGAACCTACAGGACCGATTTAAAAAAATCTTTTAGCATTAGAATCCTAAATTATCCCTGATGAACATTGGCTATATCTTATAATAATCATCATCATTATCACTAATATTATAAAGAAGAAATATTTGATTGTTTGTTTGAATTGAATAGGCTCCGAAACTACTGGACCGATTTAATAAAATATATTACCTTTAAAATCCCTCTTATGTACAAAGGTAATATTTTTAATATGACAATGTTATAAATTATAAATGTATTAAGTAACATGATTCAAGACCTTTCATATGGGTAGGTAGATAGATAGGTTTCATATATAAGAATATTAATAAATATAAACATTTAGAGTAAAAATGATTAATAATCACTAATAATACTATGGTAAAGGGATTTATATTATCACTAGCTGTTTCCCGTGATTATTTTCGACTGCGATCATAAGCCATACTTTTTACAGTCTACGTAAAAGCAGTTACGGGCTACAGCTATCCCTAATAAAGTACTTTAGCTGAGTAAGTGTAAAAATCATTTGGCCTTCATAACAAGGCTCTTTTTCCTATATAGCGCGGGCGAAGCCGTTGGGAACAGCTAATTATTGCATAAGAACCTCTCCCCGCGAGAATAAAACTTCAATATCTTGGAGACGACTATTACTATTTCAATCAAAAATAGATAAAAACCATCTCGACGAGCATTGCTTTCGATTAAAAAAAAACCGCATTCAAATCCGTCTACGCGTTTGGCCGGAAATTTGCCACAGATAGATACACATATACCCAGATACACAGATCGACAGGTCAAACTTATAACACCCCTCTTTTTAGTCGGGGGTTAAAAAAAAAGATGTCATATAATTAAAAAGGACCAAGCTGAGTCTTATCAACAATCAAATAATAAAAATTTACATCTTATTCTTTATTCTTCACAATAAAAAACAAAAAACGTAAAAATATTTTCAATTTTTACCATTTCATTCAATATTCACCTGTAATCATCCAAATAAGGAGAAAAGTAGTAATTATTATACCGTCGGTTGTCAGCGACAAAATGTAGGCGTATCTTGGCATATAAAAGAGAATATTCGTACACATCATTTATTAAAGGCAGTTGGTGCAATGAGAGTTATAAATTTTACATTTTTTTTTAAAGTATTTATTTGTAACATATATTTAATATGTACTTATAAATGCGACAATTAAAGCTATCTAGTGAAAAAAAAACAAATTTATAAACATTTAATTACAACCCTAATTTAAACACAAAAAATTTGTATAGAATAATTCTTTTTTATGAATTAAAATGAATACCCGACACTTAAAATTAATTAACTCCGAATATTAAATCATCAAAATAAATGAGTGCACCCGCACCTTTACAATGCTTGAGCAAACTCATCGTGGCTTTAACAAATGGGACCTTTAGTCAACGTGAGTGAAACACTCTCGGCAAATGAGACTTCTTTCATGCCGAGCTTATTTACGTATTTTACTTGTTTATATACATTTGGCAACGTAGATCACGTAAGGAATTGGAAACCTTTAATGCCGTCTCCTTACTTTGCTGTATCATACCATGACCTTGCAATACACGTTTTCGTATCAGGTACACAGTATGCAGTTGATTTTCTTGGCTTTTGTACTATAAAGTAGTGGGACTATCAGAAAGTGATATGTGCCTATTTTGACATACTTATATATGTTAATAATACGAAACGTTCAGTACAGTGCACTTACGTGATTATCAATCTAGTTGTAGTATGAATTATTTAGCGGAATTAATAACTTTTTTATACAATTATTTCACATAACATAATTAACTTAAAAAATAGTTGTAGCTTATCTAAAAAATTGAAGCTTATTTTCTCTTTTCCCCGAAGCGCTAGGATAAAATATGTTAATTGCGTTCTTATTGAACGTAAGTAAATAAAGTCAAATTACACAAAAAGTCTCAAACAACATCTGTGTGGGTGGATGTACGACGAGATCTTATATAGAAACTTAAATTTTTGTTTGTTGTGAATCTAAATTTGGGCAAGGTTTGTACACATTTTAACAAGTAATATCTATTATATTAAATTAAATTTATCCGGTTAAATACTAAAAGATTTAATATTTAACAAAAGGATATTTAATTTAACCTTTAAGTTTATTCGCGACATAGACCTGCTATCCCCAGTGCTATAATATAAATAGTTATATATTAGATGAACTGACTGAGAAATTAGGGTCAAAAGTACGGATAAAATGTCACGAGCACGCTCATTCGTATTCTAAGCGTGACCAATCACACATGAGTACGGTTCGTATTTGGATTCATGGTTGTCGGACGTTATAAGTAAATCAGGGAAAAAAATCTTTGGATCAATAAGGCAAGGGCTAAAGATAAATTCCAGAAAACCTTAATTTTAAAATTTTCCCCATCTTTCATTATTTATTTTATTTCATAATTAAAAAATAATAAGTTTATGAATATAATTTAAATAAAATAAATAAGAATAAATAAACAAAATATACATTTGTACTACTTTTATTATATAGTACGACTGTTTTATAGCTATTTAGAAAAGTAATACTTAATAACAACTAAATTTACAAAATATATCCTTAGCACTAGTCATTTACAATGCTTAACAAGGCCGCATCTTAATGAACGGTCTAAATAACACCTTGTCTGGACCAAAGCCAGACCACTGCACCCCGAATGTCTGATGAATTCTCCGCTCGTATGAACTTTGAATATAAAGATGTCTACACAAGACATTGCTGCCTTTGAACTTAAACTGGAGAATTATTATGAAAGTTTTTTGTTTCTGCTTTCATGCTCTCTGTGAATGAAACTGACGCATTATGTCTCCGTAATATAAATAGATATACTTGTGAAGGTTATGTTATTTAACATTAATGCAAAAAGGTCTGAATAGGTTATACATTTGCCTTTTCTCTTTTTCTTACTTTAATAAAAGGAATCTTCTCTCTCACTTTTTATGCCTTTTTCCTGTTTTTTCATCCTCACCGCATTGAAGCTTAAAGCCAGACAAATTAAAAATTATTTATTATTTATCGATTATTCTTTTAGATTATTTGCCATCGTATTTTTTTAGATTAGTTAAGTTTTTCTAATATAATATAATAATTAATTAAGTTTTAAAAAATTATGTACAACATATTATAGCTACAAAATAATAGGAATCAAATACCTTTTAACTGCCTAGTGTTACAACCACTTTACACAGCTTGTGAACACGATTGCTGCAAACAGTTTTTTTGATGATGATGATGGAGGAGGTTATGTAAGACTCCTACTCACTAAACCTGACGGTTTTGGCCGTGACCCCCTTCCGTGAACCCCTTTGAGTCGGTTCCATGGAAACAGATGTAAAATCTGACTCGACTATCATCGACGTTGTCTCCGCGCCGACTACCACCGCGGTAGTCTCTCCGAGAGATGATTACCGGTCAGGCCTCCAGGATGACCGGACATTCAACCCAGCGCGGCGGGTGCGCGGACGCCTAACCGCGCACTCCCACAGCTCCCTCGTAAGAAGTCCACTCAAAGTAGGGAGCCCAACGTCAAACCCGACAAGCCTTACTGCCCCTATCTACTGAGACACCCGGCGGTAGATAGGTTTTCAGCTGAACTACGGGTCAGCTGCTAAGATCATGGTACTATGGGACCCCGGTACCTAAGCCCTCCCGGTAGTGATGTATGCGCTTGCGTGTGTAAACTACCGGGTTACTGGTTTTGGTGTTGGATTCGTAGTGGTAATATGGTTAGCTGCAGAGATTCGCTGTTCGTCTGGGTTCCCACAGTTGTCGGGGGCTCGTCAGATCTTGTGCGAAGCTAGAGGTGATTGAATAGCCTAAGGCGAAGGGTTGCTGCGGTCTTTCACTTCGGGCTTGTAACGGTCCATCTGCCAGCTGTTGTATCTGCTTCCCGCCTTTTAATCAAACATGCGAGCTGGAGATGATTTGATAAAGTTGTACCCTCACTATATATTTTTAGTTATTCTGTTCTAAATGTTATAAATTCGTTTTTTACATTGCATTTTTATATTTTACAACTATGTTCTGATTTTTTTATTAAAAAATATTAATCGCATGTCCAGGTGTTATATTTTAAGTAAGTTTTAATTAATAAATACAATATGAAAATATTGACTTTCTCATACCTTACTATTTTCTGGTAATCAATACGAAAATGTGTTAATAGAGATACCATTACGATCGTCTTATATCATCATCAAATCTATCATAACAATATTTGTCATGTAATACCACATTATTCAGTCTTCATTAGTATACCATGGTATGTCGCATAAAGCGCTATATATTATGCACTAATGATCTTAGGATATTAAGTATTAATATATCTTAAGTAAATAGCTCTACTTAGTCAGATAATAATAAATGAAGATAATTAGCATACAGTCCTGTGCAAAGCTTCCTAATTAGCTTAGCAACTGTTAAAATAAACTGTTATGTGGCTTGAGGATATTATGTAAATTAGCATGGTAATATTTTAAATAATTATACAAATGATGCAGATAGCAGAAAGCACTACCACATCCCGTATGTACAATTTATAAAAATGTGTTTATTTACAATTAATTGCATATACAAATATTTGGAAAATCTAGATAAGATTGCTGATTTTCACAGTAGAATTGCAATTAAAATTTTCGATCAGTGTGAAGGTTTGGATATAAATTATTGTAGTGAATATCCGAAGTCAAACGCAAAAGGCACAGTAATGGCGCGATTCCATTGGAATTGTCATAAACAACGAGTCGGGCCGTTTGTTCGCACATAATATCCGTACCGTTTGGAGGGCAAATGTGGTTCTAGTAAATATCGCTTCAGAATGAAGCAACTAGTATAAAGTGGAAATTTTGTTTATCTGAAAAGGAAAATCTAGTTATAACTTTTCAATTTGCTTAGTTTTACACCGCCAATATGTAACTTGCTTATATTTTTTGCGGCATGAACTGATATACTAAAACAAATTGATTTTGTTTTATTATAATAATTAATTAATAAGTTTTTTGTTTCTTTAACTTAAACTCTAATACCCTTTCAAACAAATTATAATTTCAGTACAGTGCTAATGAACCATTTCTTTGATTAAAGTGATCTTAATTAATGAACAAGTTCACCTGGAACTCATGAATAGAAACCTAGAATGATTTCAAAACAAAAGTTTAGAATCATAAAAAAAATATATTCATACGATAGCGTAGTACATACATATCAATACATAGTTATTTCACAAAAGTTACTACTAATTAGTGCTTACGTTTAAAGTTTATGTTCGTATATTTACTTTGCCGCAAAATATGTTCGGCGAGTCAACTTGAAACCTACAGATTCCAAGGATGAGCTTAATGATTTGTACTACTACGCCAGGCGGTCTTTATTATTATTTTTAACACGCATTCTTAACTTAAACAATTTTTTTAAAATGTTATAAAATTTTAAAATATGAAAAAGGTTACAAAATATTCATATTTTTTTAAAAACATTTGGTATAAAAATAAATATATAAATGATTATTATTGAAATTTAAAAAAATATATTTTATTGAAAGTTTTTAACCAAGCAACGAAAGCATTAGGAGATTCCTGTACACCTCATAAAACTGCATCCATTCAAAGCTATACTTAGAAAATATAGGTTTATTTCATGTAGTTTTTAAAAGTATAGTAAATAATGTATCAGTTTGTACGTAATACTAGTAAATGTTTCAGATGTTTCTATTTTGTTTTATTACGAAAGTACGTAGCAATAAATGCTTAGAAGTTGAACTATGTTTCGAACTTTGTTGTTGCATTGCTAGCATGTTGTGCCGACAATGAACAAAAGATATATGATATCTTATATTTACCTAAAATGCTGTTTATAATGTTAAATAATGTACAAAAAAATATTTTTACGGAATTTAAGTACATTTGCGATGCAGTAAATTTACAAACAGGGTAAATAATTGTAACCATCGTATTTCACTTAAAACGTATATATTAAACGCGGCTTGGTCACGCTCCAAGTATAAAGGACTTAACTGCTGAAATAAAGCTCGCTTTACGGGCCTAAATTCAAGGTCCGTTTAGTCCCCAAAGCGGGAACAATTTTCCAGTGAAAAGAGGTTTTTTAAAAACCCAGCGGAGCTTTTAGAAGCAGCTCACTGATAGTGCTCAAGTGCATGGTTACAAAACTTCATACACTTCTTTTTAGTAAGATGTATTTTGATTCACTCACATAATATAAAATGTAATCTGTCATCAATTGTAAATCAAACATATTTCGCGCATATTATTTATATACAATTTCTTACCTATAGATTGGGCGGTGATGGTTCGATTCCCGAAGTAACCGAAAATTTATATTTTGAATTTTTTTAGTTCGTAATCTGGTCTTACTAAAATCTTAGAAAATATAATCTGTTTAAAATACTTCTACTTATAAAATGTTTTTCTTGTAGTAACTTTAAATCAAAGCAAGTATTATTAAAATGCTTAATTTATAAAAACCGCAAATGTCAAACACAGAACGATCGACAGTAAAATCAATTACGAAACGAGAGAATACATTAAGCTCTCTCTATTATTATGAAAGTGAAAGAGACAGTCTATAATGTGTCTGCCTCATGATTAGACATTGGACAGTAGAGTGAAGCTGACACGAAGGAAATTACAGGCTTTGAATCGGGCCCATGTTCAATTTAAACGTTTAGTGGAGATTCGGTAATTTCGCTTTAATTAAGTTTACGGTTCAGTAATTCATTCATTATAGGTCTATAATAACAAATATTTTAGGCATAGGACTAAAAACTCTAATGGTTGCAAATTATTAAGTCTACATACTATAAAAGAATAAACATTTTTTCCATTCCTTTTGGAAAATGTATCATGTTTTAGTATTGCGAAGGCTTAATGCATCTTCGGTAACACGGACTACGGATATTGCGAACCGATGCATTATTTATGACTACTGCTACAGCTATTTTCCAGTTTTAATACAAGAGTATATCAAACTAAGGAACATGCAAAAACATCAGTCGTTTTTTTAAATATCTGTGGACTTAGTATTTTGTAGTATGAATATATTTTAAGCACAGTTTACATAAGTAAAGTATAGAATCCAATATTTTTATTTTTCACAAAAAACATATTTAAATCTTCTATCTAGATACTAATAGTAGGTCTTTACGTAAGTATTAGTAAACAGTATATAATCAATTTGTTTTCGCTTCTTAAAAGAAAAAAAACATGGCTATTTAAAATTTATTTATACATTTGACTTAAAAGTTTGTCATTGAATTTTATTGTTTACTGATAAGAACATAGAGGGTTACAGTGATGTTAACTTTTTAAAGCTTTCATATAACTTTATAGATGCATGTATAAAATTACATAGGTATATATGTCTATACATATTTTATAAATTTAATTTTATTAATTATTGATTTATGCTATTAAATTCATTAATTAAATAATTATTAATATCATTAGCAATTTTTATTTTTTTTTGTTGTAATATTTAGTGGCAATGGCAGGACAGTCCGACATCTGAGTAGTATCGACCACTTATCTTTTAATGAAGTTAGATATTCAATAGTATCTTTACAAATACATAACAAACGTATTTAACTAGTCTATGATTTAATCACGGCATTAATGCATTAATATAAGGATTATCGATGTAGCACGAATATTCCTTTAATCGACTGATGTTGCAGTCATGAATATTATTTTATAATATTATACACATTTTTTTTTATTTATTATGCAATTATGTATTTGATTATATATTTTTTTGATAAAATGATGCTAACTTTCACTTTGTGGAGGATAACTTAGTCAAAAAATAATAAACCTTCAAAAATATATTTTTTAATATGCCTATTAGGTTCCTTAAGAATAAAACAATGGTTTTCTTTTGTAGATTTAAAAAATTAAAACTATACATATAGCACTGGTAGGCATTTTGATTATGACAAGACCAGACCCTTTGAATACTTATCACAAAAATTCTTTGACTAGACCAAAAAATATAACTTTTCGTGATACATATACTTTTATTAGTACGTCCGAGTATCGAAGCCGAAACCCATAGATTCAAAGGTACTAAGAAGAATAAATGTAGTCATACCAAGGATGAGATAGCATACTAAATTCAATATTCAAATACAGCCTCCACTATCCCTAATGTAAACTCGTATAAAGTAAATAAGAAAATTGTATCTTAAAATTTGTCACGTAACCCGTGAGCACTTTACCATTTGAAGATTCAGACCTCACTTACAAAAATGAAATGTATATCTATGAGTACTTTTGTCAATACGCATGCTAAAGTATTGATATTTAATTATTAATAATAATAATACAGATGTAGATTTAACTATAGTTCATTAATTTATTCTGAAGTTACATAAATATAAAATAAAGAGCGGAATAAAATAATTGTAATAGACTCAACTTTTATTATCCTTGTTTAAACTAAAGAATAAATCTATGTGTCCGTTTCTACGGAACGAAATTTAATTAAACATGGCTTAGCTTTTAAGTCGGACCTCACGCCACAAAACTAAAAAGAAGTTTTCACATGACACAGACTAAGATATTTGGTTTAAATTAGTTTTAGAAACCTGTAAGGGTATTTGTAAGTAAAAAATAAATTAATCGTTATAAGTCCAATTTTATTGTATTACCAATATACTAATTACTATACTGTTGTTAATTTATATACATTTACAGAAATCGAAAAAGATTGTTCTAAAAGAAAATAAAGATAGACAAAATAACGTATAACATGTAACACATCGTTACGCTCAAATAAATAACCAAAATATTCGCGGCTTATCACGGATAATTAAATATCTTTGGCAAAAAAACTTGTTTACTATTTTCCCTGCGGGATATCAAAACTTTTTTCTCTCTGTTTTCGTGGAAGGCACCGAGGCAAGAAAGATATATGCCACTTTCATTCCACCTCTTACCTGCGGATGACCACAAAAGAGAAAAAACATTCCTTTTAGTACAAAGTTATCTAAGTTTGAACGATAAACTTTTGGGTCCTTTCGAGTAGTGTTGGTCAAAGTTCCAAATAAGATTGGCAATTTTTTTCTTTTCTCAAATCCTTTTGGTAATTTGTTAAAATGTAGTTAGTATTTTATGGTAAGAAATACATTCCCACCTTTAAATTGTAAATATATTTGGTTTGGGGTATTTGGTTATTTCAACAAATGTCTTTTCACAACAGTAATATCGGTTACTCGTTAACAACTCGTTTTAAAAGTACTATTAAAATTTGATATTCATTTATGGTAGTTTAAATTGGAATATTTATTTATTTCTTAACTATTTTATATATGATAGATATAAATTTCATACTGTGAAAAGAATATTAGTAAATATCATACATCATTTAAACATCCCTCACAATAATAAGCATAAAATTTAATTTGTCTTTTTTCAAATAAATTAATAAACATTAAATAACTAATTAAGCAAAAATCACTAGTAATATTTTTAAAATAACTTTATATCTAATACTTAATTTTCAAGTTTACAATTTTGTACTTTAAATAAATCACTTTAATTATATGAAGAAGAATCACTTTAATGGAAATATTGCGTTTTGTTAAAAAAAAGAAAGAAATAATTTAACTTCACATAAATAATGTATATTTTAGAATGTATAAGTAATAGCACATTAAATGTAATCTTAATGTATTACCATTTATATTGATTATTATTAATACAGAGTATTATCCAAATTTTGCAACTCTTAAATGAATAACTAGGAACAAAACTTTTCTAACATATTAGGAATATAATGAATAGCTTTACCAAAAAAATCCTACAATCAAGACTAACTTGAAATCAGTCCTGATCTTCACAGTTGTTTGATATACGGTAGTTCTAAATCAGCCTTCTTGGACATAAGCCAAACCGAGACCTGACAATACGTACGGTCGGCTTCTAAGTTGTATGTTATATTACTGTGAACTGAACATATTTTCATACATATATTTTAACCTCATAATTTTTTTAAGTATTAACCGTACTCTGTATTTCAATTTAAAGACTTACCAAATATTTCTGTTGATCTTTTTTTAACCTCAAATACAAATAATAAACGTTAATCTTATTTATTATTTTTTTAATAATATATTACTATCATCATTTAAAAGTATATCTCGTTTATGTGGTCATGAAAAGGATCATGATTTAACTTTAATTATTATATTGTTGACTTACGATCTACAATTATTTAAAAGTCCATAGAAAATTTTAAATATCTTTTGTGAACCGTACTAGCTAGGCAAAGTTTAATATTTGTCGTTGGGAGATATATTGAAGTTTCCCGCAGAAAATATTAGGTGTCGCCTTTGTGGTCCCTCTGTCAAGCCTGTAATATGCTTTTAAATGGCCCCTTTTGCTCTTTATTGGGAAGATATTAATTTCATTGTATTTTATATTAATTTTGCATTATCATTGAAGTATCGGAAAATTTGTGTCTGGAAAATTACCTTAAGTTATTCACAAAACAACTTTAAAACTTAACATTAAACAAACCAATAGAAAACTAATAACCCTAACTCATTTTATTACCAATTCTATTAAAAATAATATATTTTCTAGATCTGTTCGAAACGGTTGAAAGAAAATTCTTTAAAACGATTTCACGGACCGCTGGCTTTTTAGAAATCGGTGCATGGTTCAAGCTGTGATCATGTCTCCAGGATCAAAATCGGACTCGGATACTTTTATATGTATTAGGTATTCTATTCATTGTTAACTGTTATTTTATGGTATTTATAACCCCTAATATAATAAATGAAGGTATTTTTTTTATGTCGTTTCAATTATGGTTTGACACTTTCATGATAAATATATATGTAATTTGATTTTTCGACTGATTTTACGTTCAAGATTATTACTTTTTCTATTTTCTATATATTTTTACTTAATAATGTTTCCAAAAAGAAATAACAAATTATAAGGTCTTAAAAGATAAACTTTTGTATATTTTTTAGTAATGTAACACTTAAAACAAAAATATGAGTAATATAAAATAAAGAGCATATATAAAACACAAATAAATTTAATTATCTTCTAGACTTTGGAGAAACTCAGAGATATTTGCAGCCGACGCCTGAAATAGGAAAAGCGCTGGAAATCCTTCCATCTTATATAATTAAAAGTAAATCTTACACGAAACGTCCGTAACATTTCACTTTATAAGACTTTAATTAAAAATTTGAAAAGTCATCGTATATTACAGTAAAAAGTTATTATAACAACATCCTAAAATTCAAATTTAATTTAGTTTCTTTATATTATGTAAACAGACAAAGCTATCCATATTCAACATTTCAAGGCAATAAAAAACCATAACTTATTTTTTTTGTTAGCCACAACGTAGTTGGTTCAGTCATAAAGGAATTAGAATGACAAGGCATAAAGAGAGGTTTTTAAAAACCACTAGGAAACCATAAACAAGTATTTGCAGAGATGTCCCCGAGTGCGGAACTGAATGAGTGAAGTAGGTTTTTCATACTGAATGTGGAAAAAAATATTATTATATTTTATTTTCTACAAATTGAATATAGAAAATATATGTTTTTTGTAATGAACTACGATTATCTTTAATAAAGTTAGCATTGACTTAGTCACAATTTTTAGCATAAAATATAAAATCCAAAGAATATAAGTATAATATTTATTTCTAACATTTTCTTGTGTATAGTATTATATATTTAATCACATCTAATACCTAAACCGCCTTGACACATTTCCCACATGTAACAGTAAACGTTTTTTGTTGTAAGTGTTGGAACATACAAGAAACAGACTAGCTTAGTACCTCTTTGTGGAGAGCTCCCCAACTGACAGTGACATGTCGACGCGAATACAAGTTTGTGATAAAGAGTACTTATATTGCACTTATATGATCCGCTTCGAGAAATGGAAAAAGATAAAAAATATTTCTGTCTTAATATTATTAAATCTACTTTTACAGAGCTTGTAAATTTCGTATATAATGTTATGGTCTTAAAATTCAAGCGATCTGGACCTTCTGAAACAAAAAAAGTTTCTTCAGTCCATTGTAGTAACTTCAGGATATTATGATTACCGTTTTTTTGTGTATTGAATTTACTGTTATATTAGCTTTTATACTATATTTTATGTTATAATTGTAATTGGTCCAGTTTGTGTTTAGAAGTTCTTTAACAAAAAAATTATATGCTCTCAATATACTTAATTGCTACTCAAAATAAAGACATTTAACATAATTCAATAGTAAATAGAATGACGGTAGGTTATATGAAGAATCGGTACGATGACTTCAATTAAAATATAGAGCAGTAAGAACGTACAAAATGTAATCTAAAATGTACATATTCGTAAGTCCTACTCCGATATTTCCAATAGTTGCCATTTATGTTATCACATTTAGCTTATACGATAACTTTGTTGAAACTTGGGCAGTGTTATTGAAATAGGCTTTCAGGATATGAATACAAACTGTATCAATATACATCTGATGTGGTTTATGTGGTCTTTGAAATGTAAAGCTACTTTGACTGAATTTAACTCAAATCAAATCAAACTAAATTCTCTTTATTTGGTCATTACATATTAACCATACTAACTAAAATAAAATATTAAATCTAAATAATAAAAAAAAGATTAATATTATACAAAAAAAAGTTATAAATATGATGCCCAAATCGGAGAGCCACTCAGCTATTGTATAGGAAACTGTCCCCTTACGCTGATTTTCAGTGGCCGCCGTTTAGTGACAGTACGAACCCTGATGATGGACTACATGCACAAATAGCACAAATAAATATAAATACAAAAAAGTAAAATAAAGGTAAAATAATTACCAATTATAACTAATATCTACTATAAACCAGCAACTAATAAACAAATAGAAGTGATCTCCAATCGCATTAGCATAACTCGTGATTTTATTTGGTTATAATATTCATAATTTGGTACATACTAATCGACGGTGTATTATTTAAATATAATGAATATTAGGCAAATAATAAGTAATTATTAGTACTATAAACACAATGAACAAATTACGTTGTAAAGATATTGACTAAACTGAACCACTATTATAGAGATACGTAATATTTCGCAACTAGCGGCCAGAACTATTATTTGTAGTGAGATTTAAACATTAAAATTGGCCAACATCTCCTATAAAATTGTTTATGGGTGTACTTTTACGATTTTCAACCCAATTGTGAGATAATAGTCTTTTACCATTTTTATGAGACGACAAGGGACCTTATATAACTAATAATAATAAATATTCCTTATAGATTGTTCTTTATCATTAAAGAACAATCTCTCCCAGCCCACCAATAAGATAGCGATATCTAATTAAGGCATTGAGAGACGTAGTGTTGAAGTGTTTAAATAGAAAGAAGAAAAACGAATTCTTACACATATGTGTTAAATACAAAAAAACATAAATTTTTCAAAACAAAAAAAAAACAAAAAATGTACAAACGACTATAAGTTTAAAAAGTAATGTTTTAGGCAAGGTTTAAGCGAATTGCATGAAAGTGCATCTTTAATATTTAGAGAAAGATAATTTCAAATTCAAGTGACATGTACACTGAAGAAGTCCGAGCAAAAAGAGGGTGAATGGGATGAAACTCTAAGGATAAGGTTTTCATTGGAAAAGAAAAGTGATGACAGGTACTCAATATATCAATCCATTCTTTCAAGTAGAAAGGAATGCAAGGGTTGAACAGTAGACTATATAGAAGACTATGCATATGAATATTCTTGCAAAAAACAAATCGAAACCCATTTAACTGTTAATACCATAATCTAACGGTTGATTAGGCCTCACCTGATATCCAAAATGTCAAAAATGAAGTTTCACTACGTACTCTTAAATAAATGTTGGTCTTGTCAGACTTAGTAGCACCATTTAGTACTGAATGGAGATAAATATTGGTAAATACTGTTTAGATTTAGTGAGTGACTGAGTGTCAAAGAGGTTACTTAAAAGATAATTTAAAAAGTGGCTTACTAATCCAGAATACGTGGTGTGAATACCGCAGACTAGTCAATATTAAAGACTCATAGTGAAGTCCATTTTAGAAAAGTTGCTCCATTGTCCTTGTCCGTTCTAAAAAAAAAGTTTCAATCTTATAAGATAAATTAAGAAGAAAGGTTACGATAGGAAACAGATAGTGCGGAGCATTGACCATGTTTTCCTACGGATAAGAACCAGATAAAATAAGGAACTACGTTCTAAAAATACAGTAACAGTGAAGGGCATGATCTGTAGATGATAACTGGTTAATATTCATTTAATAGCCTTGACCATGAAGTTAAAGCGAGCAAAGCTATATTCTTTTATAAGTGGATAAGGCTAAAAGTCACATATTATAATTTAATGACTATGAAAAGACGAACTAGTTTAGACACAAAAGAGAAGTTTGGAGTGTAAAATTGTTAGTTCAGTGATCAGACGTCAGTGATCAGACGATCAGACGACGATCATGCGCATATTAAGTATTAATCTAATCTAAATATTTTTTAAGTCTTATCAGAATTCCTTTCCTTGTTTGAAATTGAATATTATATTATTATAGTAACATTATTATCACTTCAAGATTAACAAAGAGCTATTTAATAAAAACCACAATAAATATACTTGAAAATAACGAATATTTATATTATCATTGTTTCTATTTAAATGAAATATCTTCGTCCATATCCCTTCCCTGTACGTGTTATTCCATGTCTCATATCCCAAAAATATCCCTAAATGACAAGAAAGATGACAAACGGTCTTGTACTGTTCTCAGGCCACTGATTTTTGAATGAAGCTGTGAAATTTAACACGGGAATGTAGCTGTTATTCCGTTGCGAAATAAGCGTAAATTGCATAACATATTTTGTTTATATTTAAGCACGTTTCGATGTTCATGTATACCAAATGTGACAATTTTAACAACGGTTTAGCCCAATTGTGCTTTCATTGTTGAGTTTGCGAGTTTTGTGGTAAAGATAATATTAAAATTTAGTGCTTTACCTTAATGTTACATTTTTATCAAGTGTATAACTTTAGAAATATAAAAACTAAACAAATATATAACATTTAATATCATTATACTTTCATAAATATGTTAATTGCTCATCATTTATGTGCTTATTAGAATGCTCTATATATTATAGCCTCTTAAAATTGCTGCTTTAGAACTAGTGATTGATCACCAGTGATCGGTTATTTTCCAACGTGGGTTAGAGTTATAACTACTTATTATAAATATAATAATACTTTAACCACCCGTAAAGAATACCATTGAAAATATACAACTGAAATTAATATTTATAAACAATTTAAAACACGACGGTATTCCATCCTGTATCCTGCCCATGTAGATACATTATTCATTCTACATTAATTATTATTTATTTCTAATAATTTTACAATAGCTAAACTTGATTATAGACCATTTTAAACAATAATAACAATACGATTTTCTGTTTATAATATATAATATATAACATATTTTTTGTTGTTTTTAAGTTTGGTTGAACTGACACGGAAAATGTTAATAAAATTTTATAAATACATATTTATATGCAAATCTTCAGAAGTATTCTTGACTTGGTAGGCATTTAAAAGGAATTCCTTTAATAAAATAGACGGTTTTATATACTATAGAATTGTTGGAATTTAAAACTTTACTTCCCTACAGCTTATACGACGACAATTTCTTAAGAAGAAATTTCATTTTATGGCGACACAAGTAGCCATTACATGGCATTATGAATTAGCTTTGCGCATCCATGCATTAAAAAAACTACAGTTTATCCTTTATCCTATTTGCCCACTGACCGTGCAGTTAACAGACTGTTACACAAAAAGGGTAAAGTTGTGCGTTGACAGAGAAATATTATAGCTTTTTATGGAAGAAGTTATACAACTTGGCATATTATGGTAGAGTTTATAAGATTTCTCTGATTTTATATCACTCACTGATTGTTGTGTATATGGATATTTTTTTCACTATTATTAATGTTTTATATTTAAACTATTACAAAAAAAATTGTTTACGACACAAAATAATGCCTGTCAATCGATATAAAATAGAAAAAAAAAATATTCATCATATTCATTTTACAAAAACCTAAAATTATAAAATCTTTAAATTCTGATTGCGTTGAAAGAGTTGAAATAAACGAAATCAACAATAAAGTTATAAAATTAAATTATTTTTGTCAAGTTTATTTTATCAATCATTTTACTAAAAATAAGGCATGTAAACAATAACATGAACCACCTAATAGAGTGAGGTGAGTAAGCGTTACGATGTAAATATATTAAAACGCTTAAATACTCGAATTTAATACTGTTATAAATCTAAAATATTATTAGGTTATTGTTTTTAAGCGTCAAAAATCTGGCGTACCAAGAAAAAGACCGGCTCTATTGATTTCGGCTATGATAATATATAATATTTTTATTTCCTTAAACAAAAATCAATGAACCTCCAAAAAAGCAACCCAGTAGGACTATTACAATAACCAAAAAGTTATATGTCTTTTCTAAGTCAGTGAATAATTATGTTCTTAAAAACCATATTAATTAAAGAGCCCCCTTTTTAAAATACATTCCTAAAAGCCAACAATCTTATAAGTGTAGCGTACTTTCGTTAAGGCATTTAAATTGGAGTTTATAACTTTACAAATGAAAACCCAAATTGAAAACTACGTCTTACGAAATTAGCTTTAACTTTAATGCCAGTCTACACACGACCTAGCCAGCCACTCTGGCCTACCACTTGACGCTAGCGCTAAGTTCGTTAAAGTGCTTAAAGTGAGGAAGTAAGGCCAGTTTGCCAACCACTGGCATTGTTTGATGTAAACAGGCTCTTATAAAAAGTGTCAATTATACAACGGGATTTGAAACTTTATATATTCTGTATCCAGCTTTAAAGTAGGTATAGGCTTGTGTTTTGTGTTAACTATTCCATTGTGCATAAATGTGCCTACCTACTTTACGTCATAACTGTACAAAGTAGAGCAACGTAGTTTTTTTATTGAAGAATAGTTAGTACTTAACTGTTACTTTAAGAAAATAAAAGCTAACAATAATCCATGTTTCTGAATTTACGCTTCTATTCTATTAATTGAAAGAGATGAAACAAAAATACATGTTACCTTTTTATTTTCATAATGTAATTTATTTCGGTAGGCTATTAAATATATACACACATATGTATTTAAACATAACACTTAAATTAATTTACTTTTAAATTTTAATAATTCTACATGAATCTTACGCTAAACCCGCCATGATATCAAATACGCAAGGGATACGCAAATCTTATAAAAGACAGCCATCAAACAGTGTACAAATTGCAAGGATTCGATCCTGGAAGGATTGTCAATCTTCCAAAAGATCTGATAAGCGATGTTGGTTATACATGATCAGGATAAAACTCAATTATTGAAGTTTGAAATAAATTTAGTAACGTTGTTTAATGTTATGAGAAATAAATGTAAGATATTATTTATATATTAGTAGGATAGATATCAAAAATATATTTATACTTACTTACTTTGACCTGATTTATAAAAGAAAATACCGGACTCTAAAAATGCCAGCCATCGCAAAAATATGATAGGTGCTTGGACAAAAATATGTAGATTAGATTATCCAGACACATCTAACAAAAAAGAGATCGCATGCATTTAAGTGTCTTCAGAGTCATACCGCGCTGAGGTTTACAAAATGTTATATTAGACTTAATATATTCAAATTCAATTGTTGGGACGTGGAATAAATGTACAATTCTACAAATACGACATCATTATTTATGTAACACTTTTGTTAGATTAAGTTTTCATGTATATTTGTTACTAAATTTTGCCAGATGCTACCACGTATGTAAAAGTAACAGAATTGATTTACTGCAAAATATCCAAACATTCAAAATGTTAAATTATTTGTATTAGTAGATACTTGAATGCAGATAATTTTGAAAAAATATAAAGTGAAAAAGAGAAGCCATAAACAAAGTCTATTTTATAAGTATGAATCTTATAGAAAAATAAATATTATATGTCTGTTGAGATTACAAGCACGAGCTTATTTTTAATTCTAAATATAAAATATTTTATGGAGTGTCCTGGAAACCTTTTTGGCAACTCTTCATTTTGTTTGGTGCCAAATAGATGGAAAACGCTACGAGCGATCATATAGTAAAATCCATCAAAAATAATAACAAGTTCGTTAAACTAGCCATTATTTAAAAATATCTTTAAATATGCTACTCACGTTAAGGTTATTAAAATTAAAAAGTATATATTTTAAAAAATCAATTAATACGGGCTGAATTCGAACATGCGACCTGTAGAAAACTGTCTCGGACAAAGCTGTACATCTTTAATTCAATATTTATTAAAAAAATTACGTGGCTAAGAGTTAATAAAATCAAAATGGAAACCAAAATTTAAATCTAGTATATTTATAATAAAAGCAATGTTAATTGAAATTTGAATCAATATTTAGTCTCTTTATTTAAAAATAAAAGTGTAATTTTTATTCAAATGTGATCCTATAAAAAGGAACCGTCCGGTCTCACCATACAAAATAAACACACATAACATTTGATACAAACCCGAAATAAGTATTAAATAAACAATAAAATTGAATACAATATCCTCAAAAAGAATAAAAAAATCCTTCATTTCATTTTCTACATTTAATATCTACTTTTTTTTAAACCGCAATTATTGATATAACCATGTGAGTCATGGCTTAATTTCCTGATAATTGGAGTTGATACATTTGTACAAAATTATAAGTGTTGTGTTCTTCGAATCTCATCATAATAATGTAGCTAAAATCAATAATCATTGGTTATATTAATATTATAATTAGGTTGGTAGATAAATTTGATGCTCTGTGGTTAGGTTTAGCTGCCAAATATCCCAGCATTTTAATTAGTTAGTACTGAATTTAGTTGAACTTAATTAAAATTGAATTGTGTTTTAGTTTCCTAACTGTTTTATCTTTTGAATATTGTTCGGTTTAAATTTGTTAAATCGTCAAAAAAATTAAGTTTTTATATTTTAAAAAAGTTAGTGCTACTCACAAGTTTTTATATTAATGAATAACTTTTGTTCCTTTTCTACAATAAATAAATACTGATGATAGTATATTATAGCTTTTTAAGAATCAAAGTTCTTAAATTGAAGGAAACAAATATACTAGACGTAACAAAAAGTTAACAAATAAACTTAAAGAACAAAGGTGTATTTAAACTGAACAAATCCTGTTCGTTCCGAAGCTGACTCGCAACCCAATAAAGAACAAAAGAAATATTCCGAACACATTCTCGGTCACATTGATCAGAAGAAACTTGTGATGTCCGCGGAAATCTCTTATTTATATCCGAAATCATTTGAGAAGTAAATCAAACGGGAATTCAATCAAACCACAGTGATTTTAATTAAGCTTATATCGATAAATTCCAAGTTTTTATTTTGTTATTGTAACAATTATATACTCATATTGTTACATTTTATGAGCATTTAAGAGAATAAGAAAAAATATGCCAATATATTATTAAACTACACCAACAACAACAAGTCATCAAATGTGATAGCTTTATTGAAATGAATTTCTTATTATCCTCATACATGTAAAATTAATAGTATTAATAGGCCCATCATTCTGTACTCAGCATTATACTCTATCTGCATTGTACTCTATAACGATAGATCAGTTGGTAGAGAATAAAAGAGCATCTTAAGTGTGCTCGTTATAAAGCATTTAAAATACCTGTATATACTTTTTGAGTTTTCCTAACTCATTCTATTGCCTTCACAAATTTGCCATTATATTATATAATTGCCAATTATCGTTAAACATGAAATCACGTAGAAAATTATTGATATGTTTGATTGTATATTTGTATTATATTACTTTTATCAATTATAACTTCGCTTTTAATTAATTTTATTGAGTTTAATTTATTATTTAATATCGATTTGACAAACTTAATTATTTTATAATAAAAAAGCACATATTCGTTGAAAATATAATGACTGTCATAAAAATACCTTTTTACCAAACCAAATGGCGAAAATAACTAAAATTAAGTTGTATGGGCAGATCCAAACATATTAAAATATTTATACCAAAAATTAACGGTCCGATTTACATGTAATTAAGTATTTATCTTACCATGTTATATTTATTCAACCCCCGATATCCTTTGATAAGAATACTAAATGAATTGAAACAAAGTTGATTAAAATCGATTATTTAATGTCGTTTTTCTACACTCTGGTATAAATGATGTAGATGTTATAGTTTATCAAGGTATTATAAACATGTATATAGATAGTTTATTTATTAATTGCAATTTATTTAAAAAAAAAATTATTCATATTTAAATAAATAATTTTAAGATACTTATTTTTATTCTCAAATGAAATTTCATAGCTTACAAATATAATGTTAGTATATTCTAAAGCTATACTGGCACTCAAAATGTAATAATCTATTTTGTTTAATATTCAATATCCAAAATGTTGATACAAGTATCTATAAACCAAATCATTCACCACTGGGAAAAGATCGAACGCGTTCTGAATACAAATAGAATAAATTGTTTATACGTAACCAATTCAAAATAGGGCTATGGAATTATCCCTAATATGGTTTCGGAAAATGTCCTTGAATTATCAAATAGATAGGGTTTAGTCCCTTTATATTTTATTGATAGTTGTTGACAATATCTACAAATAAAGATTGTTTTATAACGAGACAATCGCTTGCATTTGTATAATTATTTACTTAAATAGAAAATTAAATATAATTAAGTTATTTTACTCGTATTTAGTATAATATTATCACCGGGTTAAAGTTATTTATCTTCTGTTTTGTTTTATTTTTTGGTTAAGTGGGATATACTTCGTGTAACTTACTAACGTACCTTAATTGTATTTCGATACTTAATCAGTTGTTCTTTGTATGTCGAAATTGTCAACAATAAAGAAAAAAAAATATTTGCTTTAAACTGTCTTTATTTAAAAAAAATAACCTCATGCTATTTTAGCTAATTACAATATACAAATGTTTATATTGGAGAGAAAGGTATCTCAAACTGAACTCTAAAACATTACTCAAAATGTAATAAAGAATGGTTATGTATAAAAAAAATAAACATTTATGAGTTCTTACCCAACTTGAAGATTAATAGAAAACAACCGTGAAAGTTTAAGACTGAATACAATAAATAAACAACTCTTAAAGTATAAACTCATTACCTTTTACTAATTAATTTTTATTTAAGACTTAAAAATGTCTTGCCAAAAATTTTGTATTAACTTTTTGATATATTCTAATGTAATGGTACCAATGCTGGCCTTCTAGATAATCACTCCAGGTTACATTTCATATTGGTAGCATATATAAAAAAACACTATTTCAATACATTCAGTTGAAAATAATACTAATGCATAAATGGCCTATCGGACGGCTTCAGACAAAACACTGAACTAAGGAACAAAATGTTCTGTAACATATCACAATGATATGGTGTATATTAAGAGTATATAATATACATAAAAACTCCATTTCATAGTAAAAACTATATATATTAATAAATATACTTTATATAAAATATATTGCCTGATTTATTATACCCGTTGTATTAGATGACTTATACGTAAGATCTGCAAATTGTCCATCCATATCATAGACATAAAAACACGAGTGTGCAGTATTGGTATTGGAGTCCATCCAAATTCTGATGTCCACTCAGCGGAAACCGATTTTATATTAGACGCCGACTATTACAGTAATAGTTATAACCTATTGAACGTGGTCACATTCTGCGAAATACGTCTCGAATATTAACGTGATAGAAAGGGTAATGATAATATATTATCTTATGAAACATTTACCGAAGATTATTAGTATTGTAAAACAACAGTACACTAGATAATAACAAAGATATAGAAAAATATACATGAAATATATTATTCCAGCGAATTTGACACTATTGAATAAATTTATAAGCCGGCATAAAATAAATTACTGTTGAGAGTTTTGTTATTATAACACATATATATTGTGTGGCTTTAGACACACATATAAAGGAGGGACACAAAGTACCTCTGAACTCGGAACAACTATCTGTGGATCAAACAAAAATAGGAATCGTACCAACAACAACCACTTCATTTTGTTAATTCAAACTTATGGTGAAGTGTCTCTGATTGCATAACGGAGGTAAATAGCTAACGTGAACGACTGCAGTTAGTTTTATTTCGAAAAATCATCAAATCAACATATACGAGTTGACTCCCAACGCCTTGTTTTATAAACATTGCGGTTTAGAAGCGCCCTATACCTTCCCGTGGGTCATCACCCTAAAAGCAGGCTAAGGAGCAAAAATACTATCTTATACTACTTATCTGAAATGCGGCGGAAAACTCACCAACGCATTCCCAAGGAGGGTTGACGTTTTGCCGGCTGCCTATCTCAAAAACTTTTTCCAAATCGACTGCAATATGTTAAAGTGGATACATTGCGCCGTCCCTAAGGAATTCGGATAAGGGCATGAGGTGCTGGATGATATATCAATAGATTATTATAATCTGTGTATAATACACTTTTTTTTGTTTTAGATGATGTTTGTAAAAATTACGTTTTTTCTAGTTACAAATACCTCATTGCTGTTAAAATTTGGTTGTCTAAAAACAATATGATTTTGTTGCTATGACATCTTTAAATGAACATAATATAATAATAAAACATAATCATGTTGCCGTAAATAAATATATATATATATATATATATATATATATATATATATATATATATATATATATATATTTTCTCCGACCGCAAAAAGTGTGTTAGTCCTGTTAGGCTTACAAGTTTTTAACGCTAGGTTTTATAGTATTGACTTTGTCTAGCTGAAATTTAACATTTTTAGATTAATTTTTATTTCCTTTTTTATTCATTTACGTAAAAATGTTTGTATTTAATTTGGCCTCATACTTGTTTTGCATGTCTGAGGTGTTTGCTGTCGTATTTTCTAAGTGGTTCGTGTTAAAACTAACGTTTATATCACGTGCTGCCTTCTAATGAAGGTCCTTAAACACGACCTTTTTAATCTACAATACTTTTAGAATGGTAACTTATGAGACATACTTATTTTATTAACTATGTTTGTAAGTTACAATTTGTATATATTTAGAACTCGAAGTAATATCTCTAACAACCAAATTATTTTCTTTTAGAGAATGACTATAAGGATCTATGGCAAGATGCTCTATAGTAACCAATTATGTTCCATACCATATCGTTTATTTTAAATATTTAAACGACAATAAAAATTTTAGTTAGGGAAAAGTAGCATTTAAATGTTTATTTTATGGATGCTTTTCTTTTTAATTATTCTGAATTGCTCACAGGATAGTCATTAAAAATACGAGGTTGGGTCAGAAAATAAATAACTCTGAAACTCTGTAAATTGAATTAAAATATTTACGTAACCTTTAAAGTTGCTTCAGTAGGGCTATTAGGTTTACTCATTTATGTTTATATCTTCATTAATATACAACATAGATAAAGTATCAAGAGCTTCCCAAAATGCATGTAAATTTATCTAAAGCTCCATTAAGTATAAGATAACAAAACCATAACTTATTTAATTATTTCGTGTATATATTTTATATATGGTTTTAATTATGACTGAATAAATGCTTTTAGTAATTTAGTTAATACAAAAATATATTAGTTTGTTTAAAAGTCACATCAAGTGAATTGCAGTGTATTTTTTCATTTAATACTTTGAAGTGGCATATCTAATAAATCTATATCCGTAATTTGTACCTTACATCTTAAATCCCAATAATAAAGATAATATTTTATGAACCTGGCAAGATCCTGGACCCCTGGGGCGAGTTTGATTGGCAAATACTTTATGTGCCGGATATTAGGGAGCCGAGCCACGGAATAATTTATAAACAAACGTTCACAATATTGCCAATATAACGGGAAAACTTATTAAAATTTTTGGAGTTCTGGCGTCTCAAAGTCAATAGGAAGGAAATGAAGATATTATAAATGAGATGAATAATATTTTTTAATTAAAAAACGTACTATACAGGATGTTATATTTTTACTTCAATCGGAAAAAAAATGAAGTTTCAAAACCAAATGTTTATAGAATCTTATTGATGAAAATACTTATGAAAATGTGTTGCTACGCATGATTATTTTCAGTAAAAAAGTCGATTAAAAAATTAAAAGTACTTAATACTTTACATTTGTAATGTGGTTCCATGTTTAATATAGTTAAGTTAAAAACCGGACCATCACCTCTACCAAAATAATAACCTAGTTGTACCCAATTAACTGCAGTTCCTATATACACTGGATATATGTCGAAATAGTATCTTTACCTCACGAAGATCAACGTGAAAGCTACGTAGGTTGTTTTTAATGAGATGACATATTCTAAATCCTATTTTATATTTTATAACAAAAATCTACTACTTGTAACCGAGAAGTCTTGCAATCCCAACAATCGTGCAATCAAATAAAATAGCCGTGCACAAGTAAAAAAAAAATCATAATACAATTTACACAGAAAGGGTATAAACATAAAGACCTTAGACCTTTTTCAATTTTATCTTAGCTTTACAATTTTAGATTTCAATTACGGTGATTGATATATTTAAATATACGGAACCTAAGAACTTCATGACCTAGACGTAAGTACATTTAAACTTTCTCTATTCGTTTCCCGCTCGTATCCGTGTCATTATAGTGTGCCTGAATAAGGTTTGCGTTTGCATGGTAGCTATTTAAATTGTATGAAATATTCCAAAGAGGTTATTACTTATACTCATATGAGTTCGTAATGTACGGAATATATTTGGATGGTTGAATGCGAATGTAATTTGTTTGAATGTTGATTTTTAATTTTATTTCTTTAAAGATTTTTCAATAATATCATAGTAGTGTAACATGAATTAATACTACAAATAATACATATATAAGATTAAGCTCTAAAATAAAAAAAATAGCAATCTACCATTTCATTAAATCGTTCCTAAAACAACAAAAGTTTAATAACACAACAGAATAATAAAGAGCCGCTCCAGAATCGTAAGGATTGTTAAGATTCGAATAAGAATAAATATCGTCCAAATGAGAATAAAACTCGAGTAAGTAATATTATTAGGATACACCGCTCGTAAAGCAGTACTACATTATCCAGTTCAATAAGAAACTTTTGCTTACACAATTACGATAAAGTTAAGCCTGATCCTCTTAAAAGTGGGGTCGAAATACTTATTGGATAAGGAAAACAATATTATAGAGATACGTAATTGGAATTAACAATATTATATCTGTTTAACTTTAATGCATCAAAACGTATACCTACATACCAAGGTACTTAAAATACTTAAAAAGATTGTTTAACTCAAGACTATTTCACTTAACTTAATATTTAATTATTTATGTGACAAATATGAGACTTATGTTTTAATCTTATATACTTATTATGTCAAAGTTTTTTGTAGGTGATTCAATTAGTGTTGAAAAATGACATCTAACGCCATAATCTTTATGTACAAGTAACGTGCCCTCCAAACTAAGGAGATGCTTATTTTGCTCGTAGGGTAAGTTCGACAGTTATATTATTTAGATTATTGTCAGGCTTGAACTTTTAATGCTCAAAACATTTTAAAATTTTGAATTTAGCAACTGGATGTAATGAAAAACCATATTATTTTAAGTAAATTTATACAGATCAGTTTAAACTAGACAAATGAAACTTTCTTACTTTATCAAAATAATAAAAATAAAACAGTCTTGTAATAACCGGTTCACTACCTCTAGTTTCTATTATACTAATATTATAAAACAAATATTATTAGGTGTTCGTATCAATTTTATTATATTAAAAACGGTTACAGGTAATATCTAGCTAAATAGAAGGGTGGAAGAAGAATATAGGTAAATTATTCGCAATACAGGAGAAACAGCACACGGTATCACAAAGTATTTACTTTTAAAAGCTCTTAAAATTCTAAAAACAGTAGCATTTCTAAACGAATGTCTGATGTCATCGGGCTTTATGTAATCCATATAATATTTCACACCGTATAAAATCTGTGATTTATTAACATCATAAAAATATATTTAGAAGATAGTAAATCTATAAATATAAATGACGAACAATAATAATATTTAGGTAATACAAAGAAATAATCTATTAATTGGCGAACCTCCTAAAAATTGGGCATAGCAAAATATGTAGTAAAATTTGATTACATGAATAATATATTTGGAGATTTCAGTGGTCTCTCTAGTTTTGAGCCTATTGTGCTTGTTTTTTATCTGTTTATTGCAACCTTTGGTACTCTGGCTTAGTCGTTTAAGATGATGTTGAACCTATGTTGATTTTGTATTTATAGTCATATAGTCCTATGACTATAAATACAAAATCAACGCAGATGGGGTTAAATCATGGCAGTTCACGGGAACAATCTAAGACTCTCGTTATTTCATTATTCTGAAGTGCAATAATTATATGTCAATAATATAGTATGGCGTGTGTATGCTTCAGAAAGTAGATCTATAAAGGGAATAAATTAAATGTAACTTGCAAATGCATGTTATTAAAATCGGCGTTGTGAGATGGATTCACACGTCCATAAATGGATAAAGTAAGGTAAGTAATAAGGTAGTATCGCATCATAGTAGCACCGGTGATAGAAGTAATTGCTATATTTGATAGCTTTTCTGCTCGGTCCACTATCATCGCTTTTGTTTTAGCTCTGTTCACAGCTAGTCCAATGTTCTACTTTCTTACCTCGAGTCTCTGAAACAGCTTCTGCATGTCTTCCATGCATGTTGTCAAAAGAACGGTGTCATCAGCATATCGAAGATTTGATATTTTCCTTCCTCCAATAAAAAACCATTTTCCCACTTTTCAATGGTTTACCGCATAATGTGTTCTCCTTTTATGTTAAAAAGAGCAGGGGACAAAATGCAACTTTGTCTTAGTCCTTAGAAAAACATATGGAGAAACATATATTAAAAGTTGAATAAATGATTTGATACAAAGATGGGTTCGAAGAATATAGCACAATTTTTTTGAGGTTAAGCCTCACGAAAGAACTTAAGGCCCATAGGAGGGAGTTGTCGGAGCCGAAGGCATCTACGGCTAAATCATAGCAGATACACGAGTTGAGGCGCTCTGTTATATTCCCAAAGGGTGTTTTGATAAAAGCCCACTTTGCAGGTATCGCCCCTCCACCCGAAGAGAAATCGGATACACGGAGAAAGGCAGCCGTAGCCGCGATTACAAGACGGGACATACGTTTCCACACTTTGGGTTACCTATCCTGGCAGCATGGTTCCTACCATCGTAGCCTCGTGAGATGCCTTCAGTGACGCTTGTTATTATTACAGATGAGGTATAGTCTGTGGTAGTGAACAATCCCAAAGATTTAATTCTAGCCCAGCATGTAAAACTGCAGCTCACCAAACTTATTTTAAAACGGCACAAAGTCTTGGGCTCTCTGTGGGTCATAAACGTTTGAGCCGAGCTTACGCAAAAGATTAAAAGCGGCTGCTGCTGTCTTAAGCGTGGACCATCGCCGACCACCTGCTGGTGTCATGACCGAAGGGTGCTCCGTCGGAGCAGGCTGATTTAGACTTCGCGGCAAACCTTTGGATTTTTTTTGCCACTCCTCATTTAGCATTAGCTCAATTAAATAAAAATACATAATAAACAAGGCGTGCGAAGGAGCCCCGAAACTTTGTTTAGGCTGAAAAGTCTCATTGTCTGGTTTAATTATTTAGCCAATATTGTTGATACGTGCCGTAGTTAATGAAATTAAAATTGTAATGTAATAATTAGCTGATGTGAAAACAGCAGTCCGCTTCTCTTATTATAAACAGTCTATTATTAGCTCTAAATATAAACAGTGAATTAAATATAGGATTAAATTAGATTTGCAATAAAACTACAACCAAAACCTTCACATATCACTAAATATCCATCCATAAAGTTATGACTCAAAAGTATTCTACTTTGTTTTCACTGATTAGCAGCTACACAATGACAAATTATTAATATTCTTAGTTTAATATTAAAATTAAAAATATTTAATATTTAACAATTAATTACGCAATAATAAGTATAATTTGTTTTCGGAAAGTTATTTACAAATATATATTATGGACCAAGTAATAATAAACATATTACGGTACTTTATAAAATTTACTATATTTTTATTGTGTATTCTTTGAACATAGAATACTTTAAAGAATTTGTATTGGTAGTTTGTTGAGTAAATCCATGACAGAAAGGAATACAAATTTGTTATAATCCGCAAGAGAAAATTGATCTTTTATTTCTGCTAGAGCATGTATTCTATTTCTCTGAACATTATTTTAGGCCTAAGAAGAATATTTGTTATAAAAATGTTGACGTGACAACGTCTTATAATTCGATGGAGCAGGCTGCACGCACCAAAAAAATATGACGTATGTGGCATTACCTCGCTTTGAGGCGTTCCATTTAAGGATTGAAGTGCAAGCGAGAGCGCGGAACGAGCAACAAAGAGGCACAATTGACCTCCACGTTCGGCAGCATTCGACATGTGACACATAAATAAAATTAAAATTTTCTTTTGAATGATGCAGCTATTCCATCAGTATTTTCTTATAACGTTGCACTATCGTCCGTGAAACGACTTTACAGACAACCAATTTTCTTTTTATTTAATATCTAATGACAAATCCAAATTTATTTTTTATTTTATAATGAAAAGTAAAATAACTAATTTGAAAATAAAACTTTCATTGCCTTTAAGATTCCATTATTTATCCTTTCATTGCCAGTAAGATTATGCACGACTATTTTGTACATATCAAGTTGGCTTGGAGAATTTCAGTTCGTCGTAATAGTACACATTAGTAAGCTAAGGATTAGAACTAATGCGATTTGCTGTCGAGATAAATTACAGAATTTGTCTTAATATTAACCTTCCGGATTACTGGTGTTCATTTTGAAGTAGTGGAATAAGAAATACCTAATACCAAATCGGGAGTTAAGGCTACTTACACGAAAATATTTATTTATTAAATAAGTGAGAGTCTTATTTTTTTCATTAGACATAAGATGCCTGTAATAACAAATAAATACAAATTATACCGAAAATTGCAAAACGAGCACGTTTTTTTAAACAAATATCTTTTTTCATATCGATCGCACCGAATTTTATTGAACCTTTGAAATTCGTACATAAAATGTTATTACGACACCCAGACAAACATACCTATAATTGCGTGTATTGAGCTTTATTCAAGTATATAATACACAACGACAGGCCGCAGCCAATATCATACTGCGGTCAGCAAACATGAGATTGGCAACGCGAGCGACGTCACGTGCCAAACATTACCTATAAGGCTGATATGTAACCATTGTTTTTAAAGGGATTAACCCAGCTTTGGAATCATCAAAATTAATTGAAAAAACATTAACATGTTCATTAACGTTTCGTATGGTTTGCCAACTTTTATAAAATAATCATATAACCATACTGGACCAAATATTAAGCTTGATGTCGGTTAAAAATTACAATATAGTTATATACCACAAAGAAGCAGACAAAGAGAATCTCTGGATCATCCCGACGTTATCAGGCGGGTACTAACACGATAGTTCGGTTTGTGTAGCGACATGTTGTATAGAAGTCGCAAGTCCCTTGCAATGAAATAGTTATTTTATTCTCGTGTATGTTATCATAATTATTATTTTGTATATCTTTAGATAATATTTTATATAAAAGGACAAAAATTTATACTTATAATTAATAAAACGCACAGGAGATAAAGAAGGAAGAGTTGATTTCATTCTCCTTTTCTAATCTAAGATTCCAAAATAGAAATATAAAATAAAGAAACAAAAATATATATATAATGAAACAAATAAATATAAAAACACAAGCATGTTTTAAATATTTAATTGCTAATTATATATTTTATTCACACAATAATTCTTACAAATCAATTTATGTATAAGAAATCAATAATAAAACTAAAATCAAACTTTGTCTCTTGTTAAGGCATTTGTTGAATTTCCTATTTACTAGACTCTGGCATTGGAATCGCTAGTTCTTGCCAAAACGCTCACGACGTAATTCATATTATGTATAGCTATTTTATTATAATGAATAATAAATTGTTATAGTTTTACGATTGAATTTTAAGTAGCAACTGACTGTTTTATGGTTGGTGCTGGTTCTAAAATATTCTGTATGTGTGCCAGGCAGTTTTAAATGTATGTTAGTAATTAAAATGTCTCAAAGAAATGAGGAATAGAGACTTTGAAAATACATAACGTATGTATTTATTGAAAACCTTTAACTTATTTCCGATATTGTATAGTGATAGCATATTTTATCCTTCCTTATGAATGTTTAAAATTTGGAATTACATAGGCATATGAATTAATTTTTGGGTTAAGCTAAAAGTTGAAGTTGTGCTTTTCTCTGTTTCTCAGACATTCTATTTACATATTCATTTCACTCAGCCCTAATAAGAAAGCGTTTAAAATCTTATCGGAAGAGCAATATCTTAATAAATAACATATCATATTTAACAGCCCTGTTGGCCTTGCGGTTTAGCGCCGACGCTTAGCGTATAGCGACGCAATAGGGCTAGGGTTCGATTTCCGACAGGGATTGGTATAGAGCATAGATGTCTGTTTATCTGGGTTTGGTCGTTTATTAAATATATTCTCAGTATTTATAGTGTGTATTTCTATGTAATTGTATCGTTGTCTAAAACCCTTAAAAAACACAAGCAAATACTTTGCTTACTTAGGGGTTAGAATTTAGATCAATGTGTAATTTGTCCTCATATTATTACTATTATCGTCGTTACATGTGTTTAGAAATAGCACCACCTATGGACAGTGTTGTTAATGATAGTATTGTTTATGATATGGTCGATCTCACGTTTTTTATTTTAGCACTACACATGAATGACTGACTGACGTGACCACATTTACAACTTGTTACCGAATGGGTACCATTTGAATCATATTTTATAAATTTCATTGATTATGAATTTTTGGGTTAGGTATTATTTTTTATATCAACCTTACTAGACGATTTTTTTCAAAGACTTATGTTTAATATTATACCCTGGTGATAAGCATTACGGGTGTTATAATAACAAAAATATGTAATTTAATAATTAATCATAATATAAAGTGTAATCTAAAAATTAATATAATTAAATCTACGCAATGTAGGCTTAATTTTTTTTTAATTAAAATTATAATAGTATGAAATTTAATCAATACATAAAAAAGCAGTAAATAAATTAGAAAAAACGCAAATATAAAAGAGTTATTTATTTTGTCTGACCTTA
Organism: Napeogenes inachia; assembly: GCA_959347355.1. Classification (NCBI taxonomy): domain Eukaryota; kingdom Metazoa; phylum Arthropoda; class Insecta; order Lepidoptera; family Nymphalidae; genus Napeogenes; species Napeogenes inachia. The sequence continues at coordinate 15,194,090 of OY365793.1, read as the reverse complement.
TATTTAAACCTTTAATGAATATTATTGAACATATATTTTTACAAAGAGCTTAGTTTTCTATCATGGTATTACTTTTCGGTTTTAATTAGAAGTACTTAAACACTAAAGCAAAATCTGAAGCTTCTATGTGTTTTGAGTGTTGACTTTGTGTAACTATCACTTTTTTTTTCTCCCTCTATGCAAAGACGCCTTGCAGTCAGAAAATATACGTGACTTGCTTTTGTTCTCACATGTGGTAGCTGAAATAAAAATACTATTTCTCTGCGCAAATCCTCTGTTGCATTTCAATTAATGTTCTTTGATAAAATGACTACTGAGTGGTTTTATGAAGAATTCTTTACTCACGTTGACAAAAAAAAAACAAAAAGTTTCAGCTGAACATGTTTCAAATTAATTCAAAAGTCTTCTATATCACTGTAAGACTACAAACCTCAAATCATATGGTATTATACTACACATTAATTGCCTAAATTACATATATTTTCGTCTTCAAAATATAAATAAATATATCGCTAAGCTGGCTATCGGTCTCCTATAAACAATTATGCGGGCAAAATAACAAAACATCAAAAATTTCTCTAACTGGCTTAATTATTGTAAATAATTATCTAATAAATAAAGTTTGAGTTGTACAAAGAGCTACTTATTAACATTTTAAGGAATAACTTAAATATCCTTTGCCTGTTCATCCGCTTAGCTATATCTAAGATTAAGAGAAATCCTTTGTTCGAATGAAGCTTTGTACATTTTTACTTACTCCTTTTTTAGTATATAGCGTTAATAAAAATACTCCTCTTTTGTTATACTTTAAATAAAAATTTCAGATGGTTTCTCTATAATATGCAACGTAACATCTTTCTTGAAAAAAAGAAAAAGAAATTATGAAGAATACATAATCTTCTTCATAATTTCCTTTTGTTTTGATAATACTACATCAGTATTAATTTTCCTTTAGATAAGGAGTAATACACTTTATTGTTTTTTGTTTCGATTGAAACGTATTATTTTTATTCTTACTCCAGCTTTTTATGTGTTTTAAATACTATCTCCAGTATTTTAAGAAACAAAAGTAAAACATTATATTAACGTAAAATATTAAAATAAAATTAGATGTAAAAAAAATACAGTTAAATTATCAAAATAAACTTTAAAACGAATTAAATTTGGAATAAACCCGACACCCTATAAATCGTATTCTGATTGAGTTATCAGCGAAGTTGGGACAGGCTGATAAAGGTATTCGTAAAATTCATTCAGACCTCCATTACCGTAGCTTGACTGAAATTTTGTCTCAGTCCAGTGGGACAAAATGTCAGTGCTTAATAATAACGTAATTTATAAAGTCATCTTATTTCTTTCTTGAAGGCAACCGCACTTTTTAAGCTAAACCCTAGCTTAAAAAATAAACATTATACAGGGTTATTTTTAATTAGTTGAGCACCTTTTGCAGGCAGCCTCTCTACATCAATCCCAACAACATTTGTTCTACGACTTTTAAAAAATCTTGATAAATAATTCAGAATAGACGAAACAAAAAAATTTTTGCTCCCTCGACTATTTATTACTCTGTATTTTGTAAGCAGTCTAAAGTATAGGTCGCGGCAGTCTAGCGCTGTACGAAATTTGTAAAGTACCACGCACATAATACTATTATAACTTATTATTATTTTTTGTTTTATTTCAAACAGTATGTAATAATTACCCAATCATCGTATTGTGTATTAAAATTGTTAACAATTAATCAAGGTAGAATCAGATTATTTACAATAATACAATGTGTTATTTACAAAAGGATTCAATATTTACAAATTACCTCTTAAATTTATATCTCGTCGATACCGGTGCAAAATAGTCCCCTTCATATCCAACACAAAGACCACACCTAAAAATCAACTGTTCACCGATTCCTCTTACCACACTTAGCCAGCACTCGCACTATCTTGGTGTACTTGATATTTGTGTTACGGCATCACAGTACTGTTTTCACTAATCGAAATTCGGTTACCGAGTAACGGGAGCTAGCGGGTCACGCAGCACACGCTTATCTAATTGACCGTGACAAACGACTGGATCAAGTTCAAACGTGCATCGCCGCCGCTGCATCACCCCGCCCCCCGCCACCCCGCGCCCCGCTGCTCGTGTCCTTGGCACGTATTTTGCCTACGCGAGGTGCGTGGCCTCTCTTTGCTCAAGGTTGCGAGGTTGTTAAATGCTCGTTCAGAGACAGTAAATAAATTTTGTATGGGAAAAACTAAATTTTTAAAACTATTAATTTTAAAAAGTCGTAGAACAAATGTTGTTAGGATTGATTTAGAGGAGCTGCCTGCAAAAGGTGCTCAACTAATTACAAATAACCCTGTATATACTAAATTTCTCAAGAATCTTCTCAAAGTATAAAATCTCATAATAGATCTAGCATTTTTCTCACAAATTTAATGTAACTTAATTTAGGCTCTCCAAAAGGAATTACAGAAACATTATATATTATTTGCAACTCATTGGAATTACAGTTCTTATTAAAATAATACAAAATAAATTAAAATGCAACGTTATACGTTATGTAAGCTCTGAAGGATTAAGCATTTAATAATGTACCTACTAATTTAATAATGAATCTCTTAAAATGAGATAAATTAAGTTCATATTTTATATTATATTTAAAAATGTAAAATACGGATCTTCCTTCCTTCCAGAAAAATAACAATAAGATAACGGATCTCAAACTAAAACATAATATTGTAATAAGTAACAAAATAATTATAAGCCGTATAAATATTGTAGAACTTTTATTCAACTCTAAACACTCCTCAGAGACTAGTTTAACTTGAATGTCGGTGTCTTTTAGTACTAATCTGAATAAAAGGCTTGTAACATTGTATGATTTATTACTGTACGCCTCTTGAGAATTGTCACTTTTTACATAAAACTAAAATTTATCTTTGATACCAATGACATAAATATGATTTATGTTTTTAGTTTTTTTTTTAATTATCCTTATAAAGTATATTTATGCTCAACAAATATTTAAAAAATATAAAATAATATAAATATAAAAGATAGATAGATAGATAGATATCCAATGATAGTTCATATCCTAGTAGCGTCAAAATCACTTAATATTATTGTTTTATAAGATATACCTTCTTTAATCCTCAATATTTGAAATCAAATTTCGTATAATTGATTTTCTTCCATAATAATCAATAATAGTTAGAAATGAAATGAAATGTTATTTTCTGCAAGGTTTTTAAGAAGTTGACAATGTTATTAGTTTTTGTATTTTACCAAAATAAAAAAAAGTAGAAAATCCAATTCTAGACACTTAAAAAAATACTACCGAGTTTTACGAACCTCTTCCAAAGTAAATGTATGTATATATTCATAACTGTATTTCTGAAATCATTGTGTACTGTGTTACTTTCTTAACAAATAAATCGGCTTAAGTAGTTCATAAAAAAATAATCCTGACGTTTTCGCCCCTACAAAAATTTAATATTACAGAATATAAATATTATTTGAAGATGAGAAGCAAGCAAGATCAAGAAAAACTTAAGCTACATATAAGATTAAAGGTTTTTAATGACATATATTTCTGCTGTATAACATTATTAAAATTATATTTTAAATTAATTGTAAACAGACCATCTAGAATTATTTTGCACATATACCTTTATTGGCTTTATTGGATATTTAAGTTATGATATGATATATAATTGAGTAATGAGCACAGAGACACAAGATCAATTTTTACGTACTTTTTATTTTTACACAAAAAAAAAGTTTATTATCTACTGTATACATAATTAATGGCTCAATGGGATTGGTCTTTTTTCAAAATTATTATGATTTTTTGAAAAAAGTATTTTTTCCTAACTTTCAGAAACATAAGTCTACATAAAACATAAAATAATGTAGTTCTTGAGGCTTTACTCAAAACTCTATAGGGTGAAATATATATTTTACCCTATAGAGTAAGTATACCTATTTTATAAATTTTCTTAAGTTTTACATTAAAATATACAATTGTTAATAATATCTATGATGATTTTATTGTTTTTGTTTAAACCACAAAATGTTAGAAATATGATTAATTTTGTAATTATAATTTTAGTTAATTTAAAGCTATCTTTAGGATAATATCACATTAATGGATTACATTTTCAACTAAATAACAAAAATGATAAATACTACTATGTATTACAGTAACATAATTTTAGCAGATAAAGACCGATGACCCACATATCAATTAAATAAACCTAGTCCTTCCTTATAGAATATCAATTAAAAATAATAAATATAAAAAAAAATCCATGAGTAAAGAACTCAAATAGATTTATATACTTGAATAAGTATAGAAAGATATAATTACGAAAATTTTTTATATTTTTTATACCGATAAAAAACCTGTAAAATTCTTTGACATAAAAGAATCATTACTTCAAATCTCTACGTACACATTTTGACATACGTGTTACTTTTATTACCTAAGTTATAGCTATGATATATGATTATGATATGTTATTAGAATGTGTTATAAGCGCACATGGAAAGCTTTTACTTAGGTATAACTAAACACTATGTCCGAGAAATAAAATTAAATAAAATTAAAAAAGATTTTAAATAAATAAAATTAAATAGAGAAATAAAATTAAAAAAGATTTAGGTACACTATATATGACATGCATATATTATATGTACTAATCTCATTTCTGAAACCAAGATCAGATATGTAACACGACCTTCTGACTCGCTTTGAATTTCAAATTTACAAACACATGTTTCATAACGCTTATCTGGTTATGTTTAATAACGTTTGAGAATAACTTTGTGTGTTATGTTTTACTGTCATAAAAGATTATACTCTCAATAAACATTACATATATAAAACCCTCAAAATAATTGCACTATATTTGAGTATTGACAACATATAAGTATTATATCCATATAGAATTTTTCAATTACGCAGATAACACTTAGATGAGGAATTACTTTTATATGTAACATATTATATTCTATAAAAAATCTGTCAGTTTTTTATTTATTAATTGTATTTATTAATATGTGTAAATAAATAATTAAATTACTAAATTACATCCATGATAAATAAAGAGTCGGACATTACTATGATTTTAAACAATAAATTAAGTAAATGAAGAGACGTAAAATATTACCTAGAGCCCAATACATATCGATTGATAATTGATAATAACATATTGTGATATTAATATAATACACAGTAAACATCCAAATTTATATAATATATCATAAGCAACCAGCGTGGATAATACAAAATCAATAATGAAATTTATAGCCAATAAATTCGTAACACTAACTAAACACTAATAATTATTATTTATACATGATGCAGGCGGTTTTGATAATTTAGATTAGATTTATCGGATGAACGTAATTAATAGTATTGAATATGGAATAAAATGATAAGAAGAGAGGATTGCAAAAGGTATATGTGATGACTAGATGATATATACTATAATATTACTACTTTTTATATATAATTGTGTATAAAATTCTGAGAATATGAAAGAAATAAGTGTTCTGCTGGTTCTATTACATTTTACGGATAATAATGGTAGTAATAATACTATTATGTTTATAATCCTCATAAATAAATGTTATTATTATTATAACAATGCTCAATATTTACTTTTTTAATAATAAATAACTTTCTAAAGTACTTTGGATTAGAAATTTAAAAAAAAGAATAATTTTAATAAGGACGATATGGAAAAATACCTACTGTTTATGGTCGTTATGAAATTAATGAGATCAGTTGAAGTAATTATTGTCGATAATCAGACGATTGTGAAGTCAACTGTATTTATTTGTAATTAAGTTGTAAGTGATGAAAAAATCATATTAGTAGTTTTTGTTATAATCTATAGTGTAAAAGTATTATCTGGTGTTTTAATGATTTTTTAATTATTAGTTATGATATATACATTGCTAAATACAAAAAAATACACAAAAAACCATCTACTTTGCAGTGTCGAATAGGACTTCGTATTTTAAATTTTTAAAAGTTCCTTTTTACATACTACTTTGTTATAAGTGTTTATATTTCTGATCATTTACCGATCTTAAAAATATAACAAAAAAATAAAATATGAAAAGAGCACTGGCGACGTGTTCGGAGTTGAAAATGATTACAATTCATTATTTAAAATTATCTTACAAATATTTTTTTCTATATATTTCTTGTCGGTGGATCGTACTATTTTTAATAAACGAAACGTTTCTCTTGTTTCAGGATACGAAAATGGAGCGAAGAATAGCAAAAATAATGTGCATATTGATAACTTTTGCGCTAGTTAATGAGATGTCAACAGCTGTCCAAGCGAGAGACAACAATAAAAGACGTAGTAAAGAAAAATCAGGTGGCTTTCAAAAAAATATATGTGATATAACAGATAGAGACTCTAAAGTTCATTGCTACTGCGAGAATACAAGGGAACCAAGAAATGCGACGAAAGCTGAATGCTGGGTATTCAACGGTGGTATACCCCGTGACGATCTCATCTGGCAAAGTTTTGCATCACAACCGACTTTACAAACTTTATCTTTCAACGTTCGTGTCGATGGAGCGCTGGGTTACGTGCCGACGAAAGCGCTTCAATACTTACAAAAGCTTAGATCTATAAATATAAAATATGGAAACATACTTGAAATCAGTACATACGCTTTTGCTAATAATACTAATTTAAAAGAAGTATCGCTATCTCAAAATCAAATAGAAACGTTACAGCAATATGCATTTGCACATTTACCAAATCTAACTATAGTAAATTTAGAGGAAAATATGATCTTAGAAATTGGACGGGACTCATTTTTTGATGTGCCTAAGTTACAAAAGTTGACATTAACTAAAAATAACATTTCGACGATAAGCAACGGAGCGTTTCAACAAACATTTAATCTACTAGAACTAGACTTAAACAAGAACAATATATTTTATTTGAATCGCCACACATTTGATGGCTTGGCTAACTTGAAGAAATTGGATCTAAGAAGAAACCGTATTTACAATTTGACCGAATTCACTTTCGCCGAGCTTTGGAATTTGCAGGAATTACTTTTGGGAAAGAATGATTTAAAATATATATCAGAGAGAGCATTTGATGGTTTATCGCAACTTCGTAAATTGTCCCTCGATGATAATAAATTAGCGTCTCTTCCTTCCGGATTGTTCGAAGGTGTGAGAGGACTCAGCTCCCTAGATTTGCGTTCCAATGAACTACACGCATTAACTTTCGACAACATAAAACCCATATTGGATAACTTGAAGCCTGCCAGCAGCAATCTACTACTTGAAGGTATAATAAATATAATCTATACTTGTTAAATATTAATACCAAAAGGATAATATGTTCCTTAAAAACCTCTTGAATATTAAACAAGAAGAAAAAATAATTTCCGTTTAACTTTGATATACTTTGCAATTTCTCTCGTTATGATCCCTCAGGGTGTTTTTAAGTCATACAGAACTATCTTGGCGATTATCGCACTCGGCGTCTGTGAGGAAGTTTGTTGGCGCTAAATGTTCAGTGCTACTATGCCAAAGCTTTGTAATAGAGACAAAACAACGAGTCTTATATGTAAATGGATCTGTTTTGCACGTGAATAGTAAAATTCCTTTTCTGTGTTAGGGGTGATAGTTTCCAAAGAACGCTTTAACTATAGGCCATACGAATATTAGAGTTACAGAATTTTTAACAAATTAATTCTTCATGACTATGTAGCGACAAAAAAAAGTAATCCATTATAAAAAAATAAATACAAGGGTAGTATGTAACCATATCTTAATATTAGATAAGATAAAACTACCTACCCCTCATAATATTATTAGTTTTGTAACTTCATTTTAACTCACTTTCAAAGAAAGAAAGAATACAAAAAGCTATTACTTAAAATACCAAACAGAAGATAGAAATATATCTACAATTTAAATATAACTTAAATAATGATGTCTTATCTGTTAAAGGTAGATGTTCTTCATATACAGACAAAATATCTTTATGGATTTTATTCGAATTTCCAAATCACTTCTTACATAGAATTTATAAAATCAATATAATATTTTTATGATCTTTACAGAAAATAACTTTGTTTGCGACTGTCGCCTGAAATGGATGCACACACTTCGTAACGATACCAGAAGTCAAAACACAAAGGATTCACTGGAGGGAGTTACTTGTAAGATGGATCCACCAATAGTCAGCTCCGCGTATAATAAAATGCCTGAAGAAAATCTGAATATAATTAAGAACACACCTCACACAAATATTATGATTGAAACAATTGCAAAAACAAACTTAACAGAAAAGAAAGATATGAGTAATGACATAAATACAAAGAAAGGTGTTAAGAGAAACGTGCTAAAGATACAGCCAGAAACGCTTCCCTGCCCCGTTGAAACAAAGAAGCCAACCGAATTTCCGCCTTTTATAGCAGATCCTGTTATACCAATTCAAAACGAAATGAAGACCTTTCGGTTTCAAGAGATGAATGCTGGTCACAACACGTCCTTTGTATATAGTATTATTTTATGGAATATTTGCTTTGTCTTCTTTTTTACTTAGGTTTATTCAATTAAAAGAAACTAGTTATTATGTTAAACGAGATACAGACTCTTTTATACTTAAACAATAAGTAAACGCAATTTAAATTATATGCGTAATTGATAAAAGTAATATTAATTTTAAAATGTATGAAATGTATTTAGATCATATTTATTGCTTAAATTGGTTCTAACATGAATTATGATTTTCCGTTAATTTCTCCACAATCAGGTGTTTAGTTTATAACTTAAAATGAATTTATCTATTTCCATATTTTCCCTTTTAATATTTAAAACAATGATATGTTCAATTAGTATAATGTAATATAATCTAATAAATAACATGTTTATAAATATATAATATTTATTAAAACAATGTCCTTATATTTACTTAATAGTATCACTCATTAATATGTTTGTCCATGTTTAATAGGTAAATAAAAAAACAAGCAAACTTACACAATTATTTATGTATTGATAGTTCAAATTGCGTTTATTTATGTTTTTATTAGTTTTAAGTAAGCACAAAAGAAGTATTTCAAAATATCTGGAAGAACATTAAGTTTAGTGTTGTAAATTATAAAATATAAATATTATATTACAATTTTATAATATAATAAAATAAATTATTGTTTTCTTACAAATAAACATTAAATAAAATAATCTCGGTAGTAATTCGTAAGGTTATTTACATATAAAATCTTTTTTATTTATTACTTATTTCATTAAATACTCAAACATTGTAATATGTAATGTAAATACCTGTCTTTGTTAGTATTAATGTAATAATTAAATGTTTACTGTGAAAAAAATCATTCTGAAGCTTAGATGTACGTTTTGCTATGAAATCGCACTAAACACTTTTCAAATCAATTTGTAATATTAAAACTTATTAGTTACAATTATTATTAATAAGACTTAACTTAAAATTAATCTAAATGCAGGTCATAAATTAGAGACATTTAATATCGGATATTATTTACCACTTGAAGTAAAACTTATTGCTAACTTTAAGTAATTTATAGGCACATTTCGTTAAAATTTAAGTTAGATCTTAAATGAAAAATATTTATAATTTGACGGAAATTTTGTATGAATAAAAATAGATGTAATGATTTTTATAAAATAATTGTTTTATTTACACCCTAATAACTATAAAGTTGAGAATAACGAGTAGCTCTTAAATAATTACTCATACATGTTTAAATATCAATTTATACTGAATTTTTACTATTTAAAATTATATAAATATTAATCTGAGAACCTACTTGAAATAAGTTTACGTTAGTTCCAAGTTCTATAAATGTCGAATTAGTAACGGAGTTCATCTACTAAGACTTAGTTAAGTGCTACTAAGTAACCGGGAGTGATTTCAGATACTCTTTGAATTTATAATAACCAATTATAATATTTATAATATAGTCAACCATCAAGCAATCAAAATAAGGTCACTCTCGGTTTAAAAGCTTTATTTATTCAAATAAATTAGGTGTCTTGCAGATAAAGTGATCTTCAAATGTACATAAATAGTTTAAGAGCTCTCACTCAGAATCACAACACCATATTGTAAATCCACTAATTCCGTTTTCAAGCAGGAATAAGCCGTACTATAAATTGCATAGAATATCCCTTATTGAGGTCACAGTGACGTTAAATCACTTAATATATCCTCTTAGACTTGCAGTTGTTTTTTTCTTATATTCACAATATATATAATAGGGCAAAATTCCATTTGTTTCTTAGAATCTATAAAAATCACTAAAATTACTTATATCTTCAAAGTAATGATGTTTATAACCTTACACTAAGAAGTGACAAGATTTAGATTATTTATTTATTTTTATATTTAGCCAGTAGGAAGCCAACGTTAACTTACTCTTAATAAAAAAACAAATTTTCTTAACTTATTAATACTGTATAACCATTTCAACTCATCACCATCACCACCTTGGTTTTTCAACGACAAATGTAAATAAAATTATCAGTTATATCACTTTAATTTTCAGTTTTCCAGTGGTACAGTTGATCAGATTAATAGTATCTATATTTTCATTTAATTTAATATTGACGATACCTAATGTGATATACGACACTAAAAAATAAAATAAAATAAAATACTATTTTAATCAGTATATTGGATATTTGATAAATTTTATCGCATTGCAACATAACAGTTGTAATAAATGGATGGCTTGAATCCCTACTGCATATAACTGCATCGGTATTTGCTTACTGCTTAAAGCCACAGCTATCAAGACGGAATAGCATTGACCTCGATAGTATTTTGAGCATTTTACACAAATTAAGACATAAATTTGAAAGTTTTACAGTATTTAATTAGGTAAAAAGGTTAAAATTTGCGACAATATATCAAAAAGGGCCTTAACTTTACTATAAAAGATACTATTTCTTTCTTACGTACTATTAGTAACTACTACACAATTATATTATATATAATTAAATCTGAAATACGTGGAATGATATTTTTAAATTCCTAAAACTTCAAAAGATAATAAAAACTGGTATAATAAAATTCTGAATAAGCACATAAATTATTTAATCAACTAAGTCAGATGCGTTGTTTTATGTTAGAACATCACTAAATTCAGACCAAACGTTTTATCTTAAGTAAAAAAGGTTTTACATGTATCTTTAATGCATTAAAAATAAATTAAACCATTTATATTATTTTAACTAAGTATCATTTATTTTTAGAAATTTGTTGGTTAAATCCAATAAGAATAATTTAAATTTCCACGTTATATACATTATACATATACATTAGAATTATAAAAATTATCTGTCAAAGAAAACCAAGAATAGAAAAGCTACAAATTTTAATGTATTTTAAATTAAAAATAAAACAATATGATATTAAAACAAAGGTAGAATAATTTCAGAGATTCTATGAAGAAGTCATCCAATAAGACGAAGCTGCTTAACTGAAACGATTATTAAGCTTGGATAATAAGATGGTAGATGTAGCAAACGAAGGCAGTGATGAGTCGCTGTTTTATGAATAAGAGTTGTACCTTCTTTTATCGATTAAAAATATTAAAAGTGTTAAAATATCATAAACTTGTTATAATTAAAATTTGCAGTTAAAATTTTGGTGTAATATAACTTATAAAATTTTCAGATAAAGATGATAATAAAATCTCACTAGCAATTCTTTTTATTTACATACACAACTTCTTTCAACTCTGTTCTAAGTATAGAAAAAAGCTAAACGCACGTTATATAGTAGGATAACAAACGATTAGTTCATAGCATTATATAATATAACTGAATTTTAATAAGAATTACTAAAAAAATATTTTGTCCCTGTACGTAATAATCAAATTGCAAAGAAAAGTTATAATTCAGTTTCAAAACGATTTCTCATGGGTCTTAGTATTTATTTTACTAGTCATGATATGAATAATGAAAATACGTGAACTAAATTCAATTATCGACAATCGACAACTTCCCAACCCTATTTATGAAAGAAACCAAATGTCTAGCTGCATTTTCAAATTAATCAACAAAATTGAACTTTACTCACCACTATTAAGATTTATTCTTCAGTGTTTTATTTAATTACTAAAATAACTGACTAGTTATCTGGATTAAAATTTTATGACCTGAAATAGTTTTTGTGTTTTATTTTTTTGGGATTCAAATGGAAATCAAATTTTCTTTTTTTTTACCTGTTTTATATAAAAATATTCATAAAATCAAAATATAAAGTTAAAAAGGACTTGTACAAACTTAAAAGAATATATTTTGTTCAATATTTATTATAGGAAATTCTGTAAACGGCCAAATGTCAGGGCTGTCAGATACATCAGTCAAGACATGTATGATATAATAAAAAACTGCATCCCTTTTATGGAAATGAAAATGCCTCAATATTCTATTCAAAGCTACAAAAACCTTATTGGTTATCCATTCATACGTTAAGATTCAAAAGAAAATGTCCACCTATCGTATCGATTTTCTTATATTTCAAGCTCTATAAACAAACAAAACTCTATAAAACAATATACATATTTGTGCATAGATAATTCTATAATTTTTTTGAACCTTTCGTTCATTATTTTAACTAACAATTAAGAAAGTAAATAAATAATAAGTATAATAAGTCGTTGTTATTCAGAACATAGGTATGTACTTTAGTTACTTTTCTTTGACAAAGGTTAAATTCTATCTAACAAAATTAAGAAAGTAAAAAAATAATAAGTCGTTGTTGTAAAGAACATAGGTTATAGGCTTTTGTTACTATTCTTTGACAAAGGTTAAATTCTATCTATCAAATAGTTTTTTATATGAAATTAAATATATACTTTCACTTTAACGAATATGTCAAATAAAATATATTAATTATTAATTAGTAATAATTAATAACTATTTTAAGGTTTATCCATAACTCATACCGCAAATTACTAAAATTCGTTATTTTATTTATGTTTGTCAACGAAATTTAAGGACAATATTGGTTTTAGTCACAATTTATAGTAAATACATAATTATGTGATGTCATGCTGAAGCTAAAGCCCTCGGAGTCCAGTAACTGTGTGGAAAAATATGCATCTTGTAGTGCATACCTCTATATTGATGCTACTATGTTTAACTTTGGTTAACTTGATCATCTTCATAGATAATTTCCTTATATTCATAAATCCATGACTTGTCATCTTTTATGGTATCGTAAATAAAAGGGAAAGAACATGGTTTTTTATCAATGATAATGACACCCTTACTCTTTCCGCCTGTTTCTAAGTATCGTTGTGGTTGTGTATTACCTAAACTGCTTCTTCCGAAATGTTGGTTATGTAAAATATTAAAAATACTTTTCGATCGCATCTGCAGGTTTCATCTCCTTATTTAATAAAATTCCACAGCTGAAAAAGCTAGCGGTCATTTTTAATGATATAGCTTAGAACTATATATGTTCATAGTGCTATTCACTACCTGTATAATTTGTAATACAAATTTTGTATTTTTATTATGTACACTTTTGTCTATAGGAAGACAAAGAAATTTGAAGGTTGTACATTTAATAGCTCAGTAAGTATTTTTTTTAAATATTTATATCTTAAATATAAGGAAGAGCACTAAAGAATTCTGAAACGGAGTATTGTTGTAAGCATTTGCCTTTTATATATATATCTTTAAAATTGTAGTTTTTGGTTAATCTTTAAAAGTTATTTTGAACATAAAATGAACTTGGCAATCAACATAAAACTCACTAAACATTGCATGAAAATCCCATTACAACTTTTATCAGAAAACTAAACAAATTTGTTACCGAGAAACTTTATATTTTCCCATCTCAGTCGTAAGGGACAATCGTAAAATACAACAGCTTAATAATCTCTATTTATTAAGGAACCCGACTAGTCACCAAGTAACTACCTACTAACGCAATATTTGAGTATAATGAGATAACTTTAAGGGGCCACGAACTCAGGTAATATATTAACGATATTTAGAAATAGCTTAAGATTGAGTAATATTTAGAAAGAAACATTATAAAATGCATACTAATACAAAATTAGAAAAAGTACTCCAGTTTATAAAATGGATTGTACAATATGATAGTAATATTTGGTAAATTAGTTTATACTCCATTTTGGTATTTAGTCACTTAGCTAGCTGCAACTTGGCAGCATTGGACGCAGTAGAGGAACTAATTAAATATTAATCATAAAATTTCTGTTAGTTTTGGCAGTAATTTTGAATATATTTGTCGTGGTTACTTTCAGTAAATTAATTTTAAGTCTACCTCTTACAATGCGATAATTTTGCAGTTTTATAGTATAATTAAATTTATTAATACCGTAAATTCGTCAGCTCTAATTTTCACAACACTATGCGTATTGTAAAAAAATATAGAATTAAAATTAACTGTTTCAGGCAACGATTTGAACCCGCGACCTCTGGGAAATGCGGATATATATCCCTGAAATTCAAGAAGAGTCAAGCAAAAAATAAAATAGGAAACAACAACAATAACAAACACATGAATAATGCCTCAAAATTTTTAATGACATTAGTTTCACTTTAATGTTTGCTTATTTCATCCAGATTTTTATGATTAGTAATTTCATAAATGTGGTTGCCTTGTTTTTGTGAAAAATTGCATAATCATCACCTTTGCCCGTTTTGCGTGGAAGTGTTTTTACAAAGAGTGGAGATAGAGACATGTTGCTGCATAAGACAGCTTACATTCAATTTAGACATTTTAAGAGCTTTGTATATATACTCTTCACTATGACCGAAGCAGAAATCATTTTTAGGTTTATATACAATAGCAAATCTTTTCAATTTTGTCAATACAACAATAAAGATCGATAATGCAATCGAATACATTTATACTCGATTTCATTATCATTCGTCTCTACTCGTAATTTATGTAAGAAACTATCAAATTTTTATATTACTACTAAATTTATTTGTAATAAACATAATATGTTTTAAATTAGATTCATATTATATACTGTTTAGAAATAGTTTAATAACTACTATACTTACAATAATTTTATACGTTTTAGTTGAAGAAACAATTAATTGTTGATTATATGTAAATTGAGACTATTTGATGTTAAGAATTTATGTTTGCTTTACAATGAAATATTGTTGTAATACTCGTATGTATAAATTTGATAATCCTGATAGATATAAACTATTTTATAATAAACTATTTAATAAAATAAAGTACATGTAAATACGACCTATGTACGTATTACGTAATTAGAATTGTAATTTAACTTAAATTTTAACAAAAAGTATAGTTTTTAAAATTTGTTACTCTTCGTTTCCTATACTATACTATATAGTAATTTTGTTGTAGTATACAATTTTCTTTGTGTAATAATTATTTTTTCAGTAATTGTATAGCATCTCGCTGATTGTGCACGTGTTTGAAAGAGGCACGGATGGTAGAATCTGGTACCGTCTATTATACCACACCCACAAAGAAGACCGGCATGAGCGTGCCTTTTGCGTAAATAAGTGTAGAAAACCGACTTTCAATCCTCCTTCCATTGAATATGACAAATTAGGAACTAGTTCTTCTTATAAATAATTTTGAGGATTTCATTCGGTTTCACTTTAGCATTTAACTAATGTACGTGGCGACGAGGAAAAGTCATGAGCAACATGAAGGTAATTGGATCATGCTGCCCTGGTGGGTTATGCGGGATGAAGAATTATTTTATGCTATAGATGACGATGAGCGGTTGTCGACGCTGGCGACCTGTTTTTATTTTTTTTTATATGTAAGTTGTAAGTAAAACTAAATATTGTAATATTTAAAAGTTATTTCTTTAATAAACACAGTTTCATTAATATATTTCAGTATGTGCCGTATGCTACATAGAGAAATGAAACTTCAGTCACAGCGGAGCTAACAGACAGTTTAATTGTGAAACTGGTCTCAAGCAATCAAATCCAGTTAAAAATATAGTAGTCTTATATAAAAAAAATGTTTTAAGATTATTATTTATTATCTTTTTACATTGCATGGTAATTAAATAAAAAAATAAGTAATATTTCTTTTTATTTCTTTTGAATAAAAAAATATTAACATATAAATTTATTGGTTTTACAATCCCCCAATAAAAAAAATATCTTTGCTTCGTAGAGGGACCATAAATACAATTATTTACGCGCATGTGAAACCTGTGAAGTCGTGCTACAAAATTTTTTCCTACACTGCTGTGTGGGATAAAATTTTGTAGCACGACTTGTTTTTTGCCAGTTTAGATTAGGTTTATTTTTAGCAGATTTACACATGAAAGTGATATGTGATAATTATAACAGATTTCTCACTGCTCGAATCTTCAATTTACACGTCTAAAGCTACTTGATTTATTTAAAATGTGCACTGGATCTCGGACTCAATTTTTCAAACCCTAAATTATATTAAGTTCAGGCTCATCAGATAAGTCTGCTTACATTAGTGTACCAAACTTGGAAGCCAATGTTTCGAAGTTTATGAATGGCACTCATAACTGTACTTAATATAATCTTCAATACCTGCACTTGGTTCAAGCGATGTTGATAAATTACATTCGTTATTCAAATTTCTTACTAATCTCTATGTAATCCAACACATCATTGGCAATTTGAAAATCAGGATCTTTAGATTAGTTTTGAGTGTTAACAAAATAAGTTTAAATTTGAAATCTTTCGCCAAGCCGATCGTTCTTACTGTATTTAATGCTTACAGCCTTAACATATTTATAAATGACGAGAACTACGAGGCTAACACATGACCCCAGTTTACACTTAACGGCAAAACTTTTAAAACACTTTATATTTCAGATTTCTGTATCTTAAATAATGCTCTGTTACTATGAAAGATTTTTATGAAATCAAGAGCTTATAAAATTAAAAATAAATACTTTTAAAATTAACAAGTTCAAAAAAAAAAACTTACATTAACAATGATAATAGAACGAGATAAGAAAAATAATGTGCCCACGCTGGAAAACTTTTAAATCACAAAAATTATTAAGTTGGCGTTCCATAACTATCAATATCACCGTAAAAGTCTTTGAAAGTGCAAAATTGTTGTACTAAAGAACTAATCTCATCCAAATGTTAGCTTTTAATTACTAAGATTGCATGTATCATTCATCAACCTGTTCACACACAACGATCACATATCACCTTCATTATAAAAAAACATTGCCCACTCGTGGGCTATGAATATACTTCTTTTTAATATCTAAATGAATAAAACAAGTACATTAATATTTTTTATTCTATAGCTTCCATAAATTATTAAGAAAGGTAAGGATATAGGAGTAGTTAGCAAACTTTATTATTTGTTCCTTAAGGTGTTTCACTGAACACCGATTAGTTTCGTTAACTTCGCAATTATTTTGACATCTTGTTAGTAAACTTTATAGTATTGTTAAAATATAGAATCATAAGAAACTCCCTAAGCTTGTATGTTAGAACTTTATAATAGGAGATGACAATGTTAGAGAAGAATGAACAAGTACTAATAATATACCAAAAATTCAAGCAAGTAACAACAACAAACATAACTTATAAATATCTTATGGGTACCAATATTTTATTTAAATAATCTATATGTATATTTTTAATGAAGTTAAAAAAAAAATATAATAAAAAAAATATTTGTACTATTAAAGTATATTGTATTGAAAACACGAATATAGTTTATTCATTTCTTTATTTATTTTATTATGTTTGTCTATGCTAGAAAAAATAAGACAGAATAAACTGGTGACATCTTTACAGTGTTTTTCTTTACTATGTATAAGTATAGTTAGTTAAGAGTTCAAAAGAAACCTAATAGATGGCATGTGCCTCTAATTATAATGAATATATAGTAATTTTTTTTTACGTAAGGTAATAGCTTCAATAACAGTGGGTTAAGATTCGAGGTTTACGGGTGCTATTTCTTTGAAGACTTGTTTATTCTTTTCATTAATGTTTTTAACAAAATTAATATGTTAAATTAGTTTTTAATAGAAAAAGTATTATTCTCCGTATAAAAATACATCACCAAATCAAGAACTAGTTTCCAAAAATTTATTTAATTTATTTCATATATTATAATGTTATCTACATTAAAATAAGGTCAACAAATCTACAACTACTAAAACACCGTTGGTTAATGGAATCCATACAAAAATATCTTTGACTAAGATTTTACCTTATTCATGCGGTGCTCAGTACAGAGTTAGTCCTGTCCAATACATTGTAAGACGTGTAAACATCCTACAGATTGATTTCCTTTATTTCAGAGCGGGTCATACTCAGAGCAATAAGAATCGAAGCAACACGATTCTGTAATCACGATTGTGCAAACGCTGCCTTTATACGAGAACTTAACTCGTGCCTGAATTGCACTGAGCAGGTCTCAACCCATTTTACATGTTACGATACGATTTTATTAATGAAAATAAAATAATTACACGCAGGTTTAATATAATGGCAACATCAACGCTGGTTTTAATTATGTTAGTTTTTAATCTTATATGATCAAAATTATCAAATTGTGACACTCATTTAGAATATAATACTAAAAAAGATAACACTTTAAGATCTCGTTGATTTTTATCTCGATAACATTCCAGAGACATTTCATTAAAAAGCTGTAAATAAGATATAATTAATAAGGCTGTAAATAAGATAACTGCAAATAAGCATAAGCTGTAATAAAGTTGTAAATTTCAACAATCACATATTTATATATGAAAGTATGGTTCACCCAAATAGAATCAACTAGAAAAAAAAATATTTTCTAATATATCGTAAACTATAAAGGCCTTTAAGGCACAGCTGTGGCTAGAGCGTGTAATACTGCCAGTGGAGCGCTATCAAAACATAACAGGCAGATAAGAGCACTCCGCGATATCCGTTCATTGTTGATGATATACAATATACTACTAACATTGTTTATATCATGGAATTTTCTTACCTCTTAAGGCTTATCTTTTAGAAATCCTACATTATAAATGCTGTGTGAAGCAATTCTTTCTCTAACAACAACATTATTTGAAGTATTTTTTCTTTTGATATTCTGAGTTCAATGTTTTTCCAACCATGATAACTACTAAATTCGTTGAACTGCTTATTTTAAAGTATTACTAGGGGAAAATATTTGTAATGTCTAGGAAAACGAGTTTTTTTGAAAATTTTATTCATTTAACTATTTAATTTTTTCGCGGGTAGTTGTACAATAAGCAACACGTACTTTTTGATCCTCAGTTTTTAAAAATTTATTAATAACTATAATTCTATATATATTTAACAAAAGACCTCATTAAATGTACGAGTAACAATCCTACTTACGTGGCATTAATCAACTTTCAAGACTAACAGTTCTCACTAAACATCACAAATGGATTTGCACACTCAACTATGTAAGAACATGGACGAGATTTCTAATATGTTTGAGTCTCGTATGGATCTTTTTGACAAGGAACTTGCACAATCTCAAACTTCAAAAAGTTCTTCTGGCACTCAAAAGGATCTTTCTGGACTTGCTTCTGAATACTCTGCATTTAAGAGTCTGGTCTGGAAAACATTATCTATGTTGCGGCAGCAGTTGCAATTATTATCAGAAGGATTTGATAAGCACGAAGCCAGATCTAGATGTAAAATTCTCCTCTTTCACGGTCTGCAAGAGAGTACCGATGAGAAGACAGACTCCATATTAAGGACTGTTATTTTAGATCACATGAAGCTGCCAAGTACAGTTGTAGACAATATAGATGTCTG
The DNA here is from genome assembly GCA_959347355.1 of Napeogenes inachia. Lineage (NCBI taxonomy): Eukaryota > Metazoa > Arthropoda > Insecta > Lepidoptera > Nymphalidae > Napeogenes > Napeogenes inachia. The sequence goes on along the minus strand of OY365793.1, from coordinate 15,174,268 downwards.
CCATCGACTAGGAACAAAAAGAGATCGACCACGTCCCATTTTGGTGAGGTTTCTGGGTTTAAGATTTAGAAATATAGTCTGGAACTCTAAAACCGAACTTAAAGGAAGTGGTTGCACATTAACCGAGTTCCTCACTAAGCCCCGGCAAGAGGTTTTCGCAGCTGCACGTAAGCATTTCGGGATCAGGAACTGTTGGACCTCAGAGGGAAGCATAGTCATTGCTCTGCCGGATAAAAGCAGGAGCAAAATAGTTGCTTTATCGGAGCTTCAACCTTTACTTCATAAATATCCCTCTGAATCTTCTCCTTCGGCTAATCAGGATTACAAGCAATCTTCCAGGACCCGTCGCGCTCTTAAGGTACCAACAACAAAGCATTGAAGTCCGAGTTGTTAAGATTTATTAGCGTCACTTGGCGAATTGAATTTTCTCCTCTTTTTATTTTGAAATGCGTTAAGTGTGTTTAAATTAGTTCAGTGCATATGTTTTTTTTTTTTTACTTTTCTTATTCACAAGTGTAAACATATAAGTGTTAGACAGTGATAAAACGTAATTATAATATTTGTTAGTGTTTTGACATTTGTCAGTTGTCACTAGCGCTTCAGTTGAGCGTTCGGATATTCACAGTAGAAAGGTATCACCTTTTTATATATTATTATTTCTTTACATATTTTAAGATGCATTTTTCATATTTTGTTTCTTTTATGTTAGTATTCTACTGTAACCTATTTACTTTGTGTATAGTTTCTAGTGTTTACTATCAAGTCTTTACCAAATTATTTTACTATACTTTCCTTTTGCCACGATGAATGTAGTAGATTGTTATTTTGAAATGTAAAAGCATATATATATTATATATTTTTTTGTTATAATAAGGTTTTTATACCGTTTTGTATAAATATTTATTTTATTTTATATTTTTAGTATTTATATATTTATATTAAATTTATGTCAGATTTACTGAATTTTGAAGATGAATATTTTTCTTGTTCTTCAAATGACGACTTTGTGAGTGTTTCTAGTAATTCTTCCTCCCCTTGCAGCAGTTCTCCTTCTTTTAATGCTCAAATTAATTCACTCTTTTGCAACAATTCCGAAAGCATTAATTTTGTTCATATTAACGCGCAAAGCATTCCGGCTCATTACTCTGATCTTCTTGCATCTTTTAACAACGTTCATGTGGATGGTATTCTCGTCTCTGAATCCTGGCTGAAACCCTCTCTTGCCTCCTCTTTCTACAATATTCCCAACTTTACTCTAATACGCAACGACAGAATTTCTAAAAGAGGTGGAGGTGTCTGCATATATCTTCGTGAAAATATTTCCTTTCACATAGTTAAGCAATCAAATCCTTCAGATGAACCTACCTTAGAATATATTTTCATAGAAATTATAGCTCGGCATACCAAACTTTTAGTTGGCGTTCTTTATTGCCCTTCTCTTCATGTTAATTATTTTACTACTTTAGAATTTCTTCTCGACACGTTATCTCCTTCCTATAATAACATTATTTTAATGGGTGACTTAAACACTTGCCTAGTTAAAGGTGATCATAGAGCTCAAAAACTTAAATCATTGATTTCGTCCTTTAATCTTACCTTACTACCCCTCTCTGAAACTCATTTTGCACCTAATACTAAGCCATCACTTCTTGATCTCATTATTGTTTCAAAATCAGAAAATATTTTAAGTCATGGTCAGCTTACAGCACCTTTCTCTTTTCATGACCTCTTATTTCTTTCCTATAACTTACCTTCTTTTAAACGTAAACATAGGTTTATTTTTCGTAGAAGTCTCAAAACTATAAACTCTTCAAATCTTATATCTGACGCACGTAGTGTAAATTGGTCTGTGCTGTCTGATTTTAAATGTATTAATGAAATAGTAAACTTTTTTAATGCAGAGCTTATTAAGTTGTATGATATCCACGCACCTGTAAAACGGATAAGAGTTCGATATCCTCCCGCACCTTGGCTTTCTCCAACGATTAAATCATTTATGGCCAAACGGGATAAAGCTAAAAAAATTTACAAAAAATATCCATCACAAGAACAGTTTGACAATTACAGAAGGCTACGTAATCACTGCAATAGAATGTGTAGAGATGCAAAACGCCGTCATATTTTTTCTTCTTTACACAATCTCCAAGGTACACAAATGTGGAACTTCTTAAAATCACTGGGTGTGGGTAAAAATCGCGATACTTCCAATCATACTATTGATTTAAATTTACTTAATACACATTTCACTACTCCGCCTATAGCTCTTTCCAGGGAACAAAAGTCCAAAACTCTGCAACAACTGAAAGATTGTACCCCACCCATCTGTGATTCTCCCTTTGTCTTCCAGGAATTAACGGAGGGAGATGTCAAGAAGTCATTGTTATCAATCTCCTCTACAGCCGTAGGGAATGATAACATTAGTAGAGATATGCTTATTCCCTTAATCGATGTTCTGTTACCAATAATCACATTCATTCTAAATTTTTCCTTAAGAACCTATTCGTTTCCCTCTGCTTGGAAGGCTGCCCACGTTATTCCCTTACCAAAAATTAAAAATCCTACTTTACCTTCTCATTATCGACCTATATCCATACTTCCTACCATTTCAAAACTTTTAGAAGATGCTGTCTACAAGCAACTCTCAGAATTCATTCTTAAAAACAATCTCTTAAGTACTTTTCAATCCGGTTTTCGTCCTCACCACAGCACTGGAACAGCATTACTCAAGGTCACTGATGATATCCGTTACGCAATGGATAGGAAACAGCTTACTATAGTGGTTCTTCTTGACTTTAGTAATGCTTTTAATTCAGTAGACTTTGATATTTTACTTGGCATCCTCTCCAGCTTCTCGATATCTCCTTCCGTTGTAAACTGGTTCAGATCATATCTTTACGGGCGTCGGCAGGTTGTGAAGTCTGATGAGAGTTCCTCTGATTGGATTGATCTTTCTGCTGGGGTCCCACAAGGCGGCGTATTATCTCCCTTGCTCTTCTCTATATTCATAAACGAAGTCTCCAAAATAATATCTTCTCACTACCATCTCTATGCAGATGATTTACAGCTTTACAGACATTCCACCTTCTCAGAGCTAGACCAATGTATCAAATCTGTTAATAAAGATCTGGATAATATACGCTTGTGGGCACATGAGTATGGTCTTTTAGTTAACCCTAATAAATCGCAGGCTATAATAATTAGTAGCAAACAACTACGCAATAATTTAAATATGACGAACTTGCCCTATATAGTTTATAATAATACTCCGTTGCAGTATTTGGACACGGTTAAAAATCTGGGATTGACTATAGATTGCCATTTCACCTGGATACCTCAGGTAAACGATGTAAGCAGGCGCCTCTATCATTCCTTACACTCCCTCAAACGCCTTCAAAATTTCCTTCCCGTTAAAACTAAAATTATGCTAGTGCAATCTCTATTGATTCCTCTCCTTGATTACGCGGACGTTTGTTATCTAGATGCAACTGATGAGCTACTTGGCAAGTTAGAGAGACTTCAGAATTTGTGCATCCGTTTCATCTATGGATTGCGCAAATTTGAACACATTTCAGAGTACCGCCAAAAATTGAAATGGCTCCCGATCCGAATCCGCCGGAATATGCACGTGTTAACGCTCCTCTACAGAGTGCTTCAAAAATCTTCTCCTTCTTACTTGCGAGATCGTTTTCAATTAAGTCCACCCAGAAATTTACCAGAACGTTCCTGTCTTTCCTTAAAATTTCTTGATGTACCGCGGTACAATACTATATTCTATCGCAAATCCTTTACTGTTCGTGCTGCGCAACTCTGGAACTCAATCCCTAATCACATTTATAAAGACTGGCCTTCTATCGCTTCCTTTAAGTTTAGGTTGAAGAATTATTTACTCTCACCTTGAAGAATGTATTGTGGTTATCGGTATATCTTTGCATGTATGTATTTATTTGTGAGTATGTATGTATGTATGTATACATATATCTATATATGTAATTATATATGTTTATTATAACTTAGTATGTATATATGTGTGTATAGTTATATAATATACATTTATTATATTTAAGTGTGTTAGCTTATGTTAATTTAAATTATTTTAATTTTTAAGCTTTTACGTACCTATACCCTCAATAACACAATGTCTTTATTAAGGGTTTCTGGAAGAAATCTCTGCTAAGAGATAAGTAATCCTATGTATTAATTATTTCATAAATACATTGTCATTTATATTTATCTTGGTACATAAATAAATAAATAAATAAATAAATAAATAAATAATCTTCAATAAATTATATTATAAGTAAAAAATATTATATAAAGAATCAAGGTCACTTTTGTAATCTGTTACAATGATGTAACGATCAGGAACAATTCCAAATATAGTCGTTATCTCAATAATTGAACGCTGTTAAAGTCTTTCATTAAAATCGAGCATTTTGAATTGTACTTGAACAATGCTTTGAAACTGCCACAGTGTGTAAAATGGTGAAAAATGTGAACACGAAAAGAAATAATCATATCCTCTATTATAAAAAAATATTTACGAACAAAGAGTTGCGGATTAAAAACAAAAATTCTGAGTAAAAAGAAAGGTAGAGGAGTACTTTTTGTGGTAAAAATATTTAAGTATATTTATCAAATTAAGTTTTTATTAAAATTACTGCACAAAATAGTTGACATCGAATCTAATTGGTTTCATTCCATTGGGACATTTACCTTAAATTGTCAAGAAACAATTTCCTTGGGGTAAAAAATATTTGAAACTTATCATTTGATATTTTCTCATTATATATTTTTAAATAAAAAACTGTTTCATTTAAGTAAACAAACTCATTATAAAGTCGAATTTATTTTTTTCTCCGCTAGTTAACATCTAGACAGTAGCTAGCTAACATTAATGCCCCTATTTAAGTTAACTGAAAGTTATGTCGTTGGTAATTTCAATTTAAGATACAAAACGAAGCGAAATTTGCATTTGATCCCTTAAAATTATAATATCTAACCATTATTTTGTTGACATATTTTATGAAATATTATTTTTATTATATTCTATTTAAATTAGTTGAAATAAAATCAGAATCAGAATATATTATTTCTGTATCTAATAAATATATTACTATTTATTTATTAAGAAATATATATTGTTACTATATTACTGTTAAACTTTTATAAATATATTTGTAGCATTAAATAACTTTTATACGGTGTAAGTTTAGTTCATATACCGTACCCCAAATAAGAAGGCTCCATTCATTAACTGTATTATGTGCTGGGAAGTGAATTTTTCTTTTTTTTACTAACCACTAAGCGAGTGTCGGTGTTTACCTTTGAAAAAAGTTAATAGCTTCCTGCGAACAATAAATAATTCTTTTCATAATTTCTAAAACTATAAGTCTTAATACTTTTTGTTCATAATAATTATCATTATAGATTATGTATCAATAATATAAGTAGTAGATTAGACGTTCATATTAAATAAATATACTGTTTATACATTTTGCACCATTATCATAATCCTTTTTTTTACACAGACAACCTAAAATAGATACGGCCATAAAGTTTTAATGTTAGTGAGTATAAAAGGTTACTTTTGATTTTATTATACTAAACATCTCCGCTATTATTCATAATAGGCTTAACACGAATTAATTTATTTAATTAAGTTTTATTTTTTACTTCATAATGCCCTCGCAATTCTTTATAGGTGGCATCTCTTAAAATTCGTTCTTGTTAACTTTAATAAATATAAATGGTCCAACAAAATATATAATTCTACAAGACATAACAAGTTCTATACCTAATATATATTAAGGCTATAATTTGAAAATGTGATGTTTTCTTAATTAACGCCCTCTAAATCCTTCATGTAAATAAAAATTCGTGACATCCGTACTTAGCTATTACTTCTTACTACTTGACAAAAATAATATACTTACCAAACTTCACTACAAATAGTTCCAGAGATATCATGATGAATCTGCACATTTGTGAAAATCTTTTATATAAACTCCGTTATACCTATTTCAAACAATATCTATGAATATGTTTAAAAATTTTGTCAATTTCAGAAGTTCTCAGGTTCTTTAACCTAAAATAGATTAAAACAAAATTTTTGCTAAATTTCATTATTTATTAAAAAGGGATTTCATTTATTAACAAAAACCGTATGTATTTGTCCCAAGAGTCAATTATTTTTAAACTCTAAAATTAAAATTATACATTTCATAAGTAAAGTTCTAAAAGTATAATCAAATGTTATATTCAAATTTATATTTAAAAGCAAACGAACTATTCTGGAGTGGCAATTGTGTTCGTGCCTTGGCACGGGTCAGAGTGGCTTCTGATTTATATGTCCGCTTTCCAATTAGCCACTCCAAGTGCTTTTATTTATCACACTCTTTCCATTTTCTACGTTTTGGTTTAGACGCATTTTAGAATATACGACATGGTTTTTTAATTTATAATTTTTAAGTCTTTTTCAAAGTATGATCCTAAAATTTGTTATGTTCATTTGATAAATGGTTTTAAACAGATTTAATTCAGTATTTGTCTTGCAAAAAGCAGAGCACAGCGAATAAAAACATCTTTATTATATGATAAAGTAGGATGTGTATATATTTAAATAAGATAAAAATCATTTATTTTATTTATTTTTATCATTTATTTTCATCATCTTATGTATCTGAATTATTAGTATTTTTAATATAATATTTATTCTTAGAGATGTCGTATCGTGACTTCTAAATAGATTATTCCTTTTAACCGTTACGCGGTCACACATTCTACTCTCACAGTGACGTATGTGATTTTTGATTTAGTCCGAAATGCACTAAAACTTCTGTTTTGGAAGCTTAGAGGAACTATATTAGATTAGAAATCTTATGAATTCCGTATAATAAAATCATCTAAAGTTTTTTCAAATCATACTGTTAAGAAAAAAAAATGTTTAAAAATAATATAATGTTATGTTATGTTATGTTAGAAAAATAGGTTACGAAACTAAAATTAATTATTTTTCTATCTATTCTATTGTTGTTTTATCATCAAACGTTAAATTTCTAATATATTATTTTGAATTTTCTGCAACTAAGGAGGGTCTATTGATGTCGATAAATTAATTAAAATAGCTTTTCAACTTTGAGTCATCCACTTTTGGATAAGGAAAACGTAATTATTATCTGATAACATATTTCCCGCCTTTTATGTAATAATTTCGATACATCTATTATGAGAATTGTTATAATATATATTTGTAGAAAAATCATTAAAACCTAAAATTCATACTTTTGGTAACAATCTAGGGTAGTTGTTTAAACGCACTCTTAAAAAAATAACAAAAAATATCCATATCGATAGAAGATACTTCACTAACTTCTTATAGGAACTATTTCAGTACGGACTGTCTGAACAAACCACTGAAGTAACCTATGTTTATCTTGCACGCTGGATGTGATAGAGACATCGGAATTTCATCACTTCAAATTCCTCGAATTATATTGTAGATAAATTTATAATTTTTTTAAATGTTCAAATCTCTTTTCCAGTACATTTAAGACATTTTCTCTAACGTATAATACATTTAGTTACACATTATTCATAGTTATTTAAACATATAAAATACATAGTTATGTTAACATTATCTACATAGTAATACGTATATTTTATGTGGTTTCGCTTATATTTTTAATATTTAAGCAAAAATTATTCATATTTAGTTTTAATACGTTGTTATCCATATTATGTGATCCATGTAGTCGCACTGTGTATACATATGTTGTTATTATATGCCTTATTGTACGTTCGTTAAGTTATAATTACGATGGGTAGGATGAACATGAAGTATTATAATTCTAAGAATAATTCTAATTTAAATATATATAAGATTATTTTACTTCATAAAAAATATATACTTTTTAAAGGGTAACAAAACTTATAGCGGTCTTGCAAAAACAATTTTTCCTCCATTTTACCTGTAGGTGAAAAATAAACGGGTTTCGTTCAAAGTAAATTAATTAATCAAATCTAAACAATGGATGAAACGCCCTTAGCGATATTTAACTAAACAATAGAACGCTGCGAACTAGAATTATTTCCAGGAACACTCATATGCAAATATATGCATATCTAATATGCGCGTATATTTTTACATTTTCACTATTTTTTACACTTTGTTTGGCTTGGCTCTAAACGGGTGTCTGTTATTGATTGCTATATATTTTTTTGGTCTTAAACGTTTTAATTGCTATTTCAACTGGTGAAACCATTTTCGGTAAAGTCACACTGAGTTCGTTAATTGTAAATGTAATTGAAAAAAAAAGATTGAATATATGTACTACAATACTACAAGATAATTGACCGTTAGTATTATTGGTTGTAGAGATGAGATGAGATGTCAATTGCATTTATTATATAATATAGAATGGCAAATTGATCAACAGAGACATTTAAAGTACACCATGAAAATATATTATCTTGTCCTCTTAATATATAAATGATGGACTGGAATTAAAATCAAGTTAAACACATTAATATATTATGCTTACGCAGACAGAAACTGCTTGCATACCTGTAATGCAGAAAATTTGCACAATAATGGAGCAATAATTTTAACGGTACGAATGAACTGTTCATTTATTACACGAGTGACCCCGATAAACTGTAACTTAACGTATCAACTTATTTAATGAAAATGTAAAATTTTAAAGTAATTGAAGGGTGGGTTTGCTTTTTTTATTTATTTTTTTTCAACGTGGATAAAAATCCACAAGCCTCGGTGCATTATTAAAAATTCTTATCTAAATCTTAACCTTTTTAATCTAAATGTATATTTTCTTATGTGTGCAAAACGCAAATGAAATTAAAAAAAAAACCTATGGTACAAATGATATTTGACATTGTCCGACAAGTATAAGGATCAGGCTAGAAAGAAAAACTCAAACTCTAACTCCAAAAAAAAAGCATATTTACAGCGTAATGAAATACTGGAACAAGGAACTTTTTATAATGTATATAATAATAATCCATTCCATATGAACAAACTTTTTTGATTGGATGTACAATAATATTTCTTAACTCCAAAAGAACCACTACGAAGTAGATTGCGTGTAGTAGTCATTGGCCTTTGCCTTCTTTTATTACCCTTGAATCTATTGCAAAAAAATAAAATAACGGTTAACGCAATAGCAAAAACAAACCTTTAATACTATTATTATACAAACATTTTTGTGTGTAATTAAAAATTTGAAATATTTTAAGTTCGAATAAAGCTACAATATCAATATGCAAAGTTTTGAGAAACAAAGGATAAACGATATTTTCAACAAACAAAAGGACTGTCAAGATAACAGATGTACAAGAATGAAACGATTTTTTTTATTTAATTTATTTTATATATTGAATAAGAATTTAGTTCTAAACTTCCAAGTAGTTGTTGTTGTTACTTATAAAAGTATTTTAGTAACTTATATAGTTACATTTATAGATAACTGAAGCTAAATAAATTTATTTATATATTTCTAGTCACAAGCGAGTAAATAATGATGATGAATTATCTGTACAAAGAGACTTATGCCATCAGAAAAAGCAAAAGCGCTCGGGTAAATCGGCCGTGATAGAGTTTAAATATATTTCGAATACTGTTTGCTAATTAATATGCTTAGTTTTTAATTGTAACAAAGAACCTTTGTCGTTTATCGCTTCTTTTTTTCCGAAAGATTATTACATACGACCCTCCGGTAAACCTCTCTGAGATATCTTTGTTAAAAAATATTTCGGCTTAATCAATAGGCAATTAATGGAAATATTATATTATTAAAAATGATTACTGTTATTTACAACTTCATTAAGATTTTCTATGTAATTAGTAAAATACGTAATTGTATTGATTTTTTACTATATAATTGTATTTAGCTAATTTAATTGATTTAGTATATATATTTATATGTATAAATTATAACTTCACATATTGTTTTTGTTGTTATCATATGTTTAAACAATTAATGAACAATTAATGATTACAATGATTCAAATCTAAGAAATTATATACTTTTGAGACCTGCATTTGTAATACTGCGACAACTTATTATTCAGTTATTTTTATGGCGGGGAGAGAATCTAGTGATTATAATATTAAGAGCCTAAAGACTTTTTGCTCGACCAGACGAACAGCATCTGTCTGAAAAGTTGTAACATGACCCGTTAAATAAACGAAGCTATCATTAGTTTTAAAGATCTCATAATGAATCAATATTACAGTGACTACAAATGTATCGGCAGAAATGCTGACGTCACACTCCTTAAAAATACTATCATGGCCAATTTTCTTGGTACGAAATATCATCTTGGTACAAAAAAGTTTTTATTGATTGATCATTTTGATATTTCTTGTAATTATTGTTTCTTTTTTGTTTTTTGTTTCAGCAAAGTTTTGAGCATTGCATTTCTATAACATGCATAAGATATAACATATAATGCATGAATTACATTCATAGCAATCATTGAAAATGAATTTTATCTAAAATATTTGTGCCAAGATTTTATACCGGAGATTCACCTCTTTTAGTTTATCTTTAGCGTGTTATTCGTAGTTTTATGGATAGCTTAGATACTAAAACTAGAGTATTTTCGGCTATAAGTTTAATATTAAACATGAAAGCTCGTATCTTGTACGCTTTGCTATCTCTTAAGTAAATGTGAGGTAACCCAAATACTAGTAATTAATATTAATTTATGAAACTTGTCTAAATATTAATTCTCATAATACCTAAAATGTATCTATATTTAATAATACATTCTTATATTTAATATTAATTTATATTAGGTACTTAAAAACGTAGGCTCATTTATTATACCAAAGTTTTTAAAAATACAATAATTTTATTATATTGATGGGACCACGTCTCTTATATTCGGTTATCCACTTGATGCGTAAAATTTTCGACCTTGTTATTTTTTTATTTTATATTTTATTGGACTTTTTAATCATTTTTGTTGGTAACTAGAAGTTAGTTACTTATCCACATTATTCTATTCCCTGAAAAGGAATGATGAAACGTTTTATGAATATTTAATAAGTAAAAAGAGTACAGGAATAGTATCCATTAAAATAGTTTTATTCCAAAGTGTCTAATTTGCTACTCGTTGCACTGTTATGAATATTAATTTTTAAAACCTTTTTAAATAAGCTCAAATAAAAAATAAGTAAAAGCAGCTTAGTATCATTCTAGATCAGTATGATATGTTACGTTATCTGTGATGAAAAACAACATCACAATTTCATTTAACTTACTATTTCAGGCTAAGTGAACCACAAATTCGAAGTGGCAATTGTGTTCGTGCCTTGGCACCGGTCAGAGTTGCCTCTGATTTGTATGTCCGCTTTCCAATTAGCTACTCTAAGTGCTTTTATTTATCGCACTCTTTCCATTTTCTACTCTTTTGGTTTTGATCCATTTTAGACGATACGATTTATCGTTTTGTGGTTTAATGTTTCCTTGTGATGCTAACTTTAACTGCTGCTATAACTTTAAAGGAAATATATAAAACATAAGTAATAAATAATATTAAATAAATAATATATGATGTCTTTTTTCAAGAATTTTTATTAAAGTAACGTTATGATTTATAACAATATCATGAACTATTATGTGTATTTTTATGATGATGTTATAATATATTTTATCGTGTCGTCGTCCCTAAGCAGAACTTTCGCTTTAACCGTAACGCGGTCAAACGTTTTGTTCTGTCCGTAACGTATATGATTTTTGATTTAGACCGAAATGCACTCAAACACATCTGTTTTGGAAGCTTTGAGATACGAAATTTGATTAAGGTTCTTTCCCATTATGCATTATGGAACCGACTAAGTAAAGTAAAAAAATTCTAGTCTTATTAGGTCAATGGAGCAATATCTCATGTTTCTGAAGTAATGACAAATTTTATGTAATTTATTACTAGAACGTGAAACATATTTTTCTTAGTTTTTCATTTAAAACAAAAGAATGCTTTTAAGCTCTCTTCTTTGTCTATTTTCCGCAACTAACGTTAAACAATTGTTTTGATATTCATCAAGTCATGTACTTGATACGTTTATTTCTTTCATTAAATAGTTTCCTAAATAACCTTGAGTGACATGGTCCCTTTTCAAAAAAAAATATATTTAATTATTTGAAGTTTTAGTAATTTTAAGGTCTCATACATTAAAAAATGGTATAAAACAGAATTTAGATCATATTATAGCCTCTGGAAGTCAATTCAAAAAGATTTTATATTAAAAGAATATTTGTTAAGAAAAGCTTAAAATTATTAATTACCAATAACATAATGAGAGTCATTGATATTAAAAGTAGGATAGGATAACAATAATCTCGAAATACTAGAAAATTGAGTCTTGCCAAAAAATTGGTTAGAAGAAAAACTTTTGCTGCCATGAGCTCACTAGAACGTTTGCGAATAATTTGACTATACCAAAGTAAGTTATTCTAATCTCACTGAGGCACGTCTAAATAAATTAGAGAGAATTCAAAACTTTGGTTTTCATATGCATTAAGATTACGCAAGTTCATACTTGCGTAAGCTAAATATGAACAGTGTGGTCATCCACTTGTCTGAATTTTGAACTCAACTCAAGTGGTTACTATTCGTTTTAACTGGAATCTACATAATATCCTATTGCTTTTGTAATGTGTGTTATTTCTTCCAACATTTCTGCTTTATTTAAAATAATAAAAAAAAATTCTAGACGCTCATACTAAATCTTTTAGGTTTTCAGATGACCTCACTGGACTTTGGCCGTCGCACTTTATTCGCTTAAAAAAACTATACTGCATATATATTTTGCTCTGCAATACCTTACTTTACCAATACTGATTAGACAAGCACAATCTTTGAATACCTTCAAGGGATTGATCCGAGGTCATTATCCTTGCCTTTGTTCTCTCTGAAGGTGCTATGAATAATATTTTTCAACGCTTTTATGTATGCTTTTATGTCGGCTAACACTTTCGTAAGGATCAATCAATAAATAATCAATTTAGGAATTCCATTATTCAAATGAGTCTTGTAACTTAAAATTTCTTTCAGGTTTACTATAATATTATTAAAATAAGTAATTGTTTTGTCTTTTTACTAAGCGATTGTGTTTAGCTGATTTAAGCGTTTTAGTAATACTTTAAATGATTGTCATGCTTCCTAACTTAATTATAATTGTTTTTTTTTGTAATAATCATGATCAATTCATAATTAATTATAGTCTTGCATCAACCGAAATGTAAAGAACTATTTATTAATGAGATTAGCAATTGTAATGCTATCATAACTTTATATTATTGAGTGATTGCTATGGCGACAGATGATCTATGGAATTTAATGAAGTAATTTTGAATCTCTGATAAGTTTTACCACTACCCGTTGAGTAAACAAAGCTATAATTAGTTGTGCTTTTTTTTTGAAAACGTAATAATAAACAATCGAGGATTACGACAGTGGTTGCAGCAATACTGACTTTTCATTTTTAATACGCTTTTATTAGCTTGGGTTGTATGTATCTGTGTATGTAACGGAATCTTCGAGCTTAATTTTCACCAGGTTCCAGCGATCCGATTAAATTGAAACTTTGCACACGTATCAAGGACCGATGACAATGCAATAATTTGATAAAAGTTTCCCAAAAAAAAAAAAAAAAAAAAAAATAAAATAAAAATAAAGAATAGTTTAAAAAACTAAAAAAACACGCTTTTATTGCTAACCGAACTAAAAACTAAAAAAATATTTTTTAATGACTAATAAATACTATTAATTTAATAAATAAATATTAATTTTATTGGAAGAGATACAATAAAGTGGCCATAGATGCCTTTAGGCCTAAACATTCGATTTAGGCTTGTAAATTTTATAATATATATATATATATATATATATATATATATATATATATATATATATATATATATATATATATATATATATATATATATATATATAAATATGGCTTCAATAACTGCACATATATTTCTTAAGATAAATAACAACATTGTTACAAATTCTCAATTTACGCATTACTCTTGTTGGTGAGCATTTGCGCGACCGTAAAGGCATCCTGCAGTTGCTAAGACTAATGTGCCAAACAATACGCGATTTTTTTAGGAAACCCTGTCAGGGACCCGTCTGCAAAGATACTGAAGGTCAGAAAAAGGTTGCAAGACTGTCCTGCCAAAAAAGACTGAAAAAGTAATTGAACTTGACAGAACTGAAACAAATATATCTGCACTAAGTTTGCAATATTGTACTGTAGAGACTGCGCATATGTAAGCAATGATATGACTGATTCATAAAACTAATTTGTAATTTTATTTGTAGTCTTATTAAATGTGATTTACATGTATCCTAATTATTAATATTTTAGAAAAAAAGTTTATATTTGGTTCAAGTTTTGTGACTTTAAAGCAAAGGTTGTTATTTTTGTTAATATTTTGTTCCACTATCATAAAAAAAATATTAAAAAGAAAGTTTTACTTCAAGTTCTTTTTACTCATACATGACCACTTAAACTATAGTCGTTTTATCCAATTACAGCCATATATTAGTAAATTTCTCGTAATTATTGAAATTATAACGATTTTCTTCACGGGTCTCCTGGACCCAACCCTACTATCGTTGTAACATATTTTAACTGTGCTGACGCCGGGTTAATGAATTAGACTTATTCCTAAGAGACTTCAACAGTAGAAGTACTAAGGGTCTATTGACAACTTAACGACGTCAATCTGGATTTTTCCATTAATTGGGAGGTAAAACTAACCACAATGATGAAAGTAAGTCCCATTGAACCGTGAAGGCGATTGATTTCGGATCAATGCCCGTTGATCGATCATACGGAGACCACTGAGTGATTCTTTCTAAAAAAATCTAAGTAATGAAATGATTTCTCAATTTATGAGTTTGTCACAGACTAAAAAATAAAAAATAAACAATAGTTTAAAAAACTAAAAAAAACACGCTTTTATTGCTAACCGAACTAAAAACTAGAAAATAATTTTTAATGACAAAGAGTATAAAATTACAGTAGTAGAAGATCGAACAATTAATCATAGTGAATCGCCTTAATATAAAATTATAATAAAATTTAAGTTATAAACAGAATAATTCAATTCTGAGTAAAAAGCGTGGGGTGCTCGATATTTAAGGTATTACAATCATTCTATTAGCAACTATCTATGAGAGGATAGTTAAGAATCACAGTAAAATGCACCCCACGGTTTTTACTCAGAATTGAATTATTCTGTTAATAACTTAAATTTTATTATAATTTTATATTAAGGCGATTCACTATGATTAATTGTTCGATCTTCTACTACTGTAATTTTATACTCTTTGTCATTAAAAATTATTTTCTAGTTTTTAGTTCGGTTAGCAATAAAAGCGTGTTTTTTTTAGTTTTTTAAACTATTGTTTATCTCTACTTACTGTGTGTCTCTATGTATGCATCGATCCTTAAATCTGCCAAACGAATTTTAATACGGTTTTTTTAATAGATAGAGTGATTCAAGATAAATTTTAATATGTATGATCCATATATATTTTTGAACAGAAAAGCCGGAAAATTTAGAGATTTGTAATGATATGCCACAACCAACATATTTTTGCTTAAATCACTAACACTGGCTAAATCTTACGAAAAAGATCAAACTAATAAACTACAGAATTGTATATATATAAAATATCGAAATGAAACTTCGCAATGGTTCATATTTATCTCTGAAGGATAATCCACAGTTATAGTATATGTGTACTAATTAAATGTTTTATTTACCAAGTTATCCCAATATTATCAACATTACACCCATGCTAAACCAAAACGGACCGTAAGTTAAAATAATAAATAGCAATAATTGACAATTAAAATAATATTTTTACATACTTATTGTTTTTGGTTATTTTTAAGGTTAAGAGGCTAACAATAACAAGTACGATGTGGGAACGGAATATGAATGACAAATTGGGGAATAAAGTTTAAGATTTTAATATTATGACGCTTCAAGGTATGCTTTCTACGCTTTTGTTCACATTTTAATTAACTAGCGCAGTAACTAGGACGATTAATACAATAAATATAAAATTGTAATTGGTTAATATAATAATTATAGTTATTGTTACTTTTAAATATAATAGTTTGTGTAATTTATATATTTTATAAATATTATAAATTTATAAATGATCAAAAAAGGTTATTAGTTAAATAAAGACTTCATTCAATAATCGGTCTTCTATCAAAAATCTCATATAATCCAGATTATAGTTTTTCTTAACCTCTATCTACACATCGGCTCTTGATATTAATAATTCAATGATATTGTAAAAATGTATTAAGATAAATTATCTAATAAATTTAGCAAATAATTTTATCAAACGCGGTGTCTAAGAACAAATTTGTAAAAAAAAGGAAGAGTTTGATCAATAAAAGTACTTTCAGTGGCTAATTGAACAGCGGACATCAGAGACACTCTGAAACGTGCCAAGGCACGAAAACCTTTGCCACTACAAAGTTTTTAACTTACTTAAACTGATATTCAAATTTTAATTGTTTTATAATTTTAGTGAATTATATATTCAGAAGAAACTTGTCTGTAGTTGTCGTTGTTTATAAAATGACGTTATTTTTGTACATATATATCATAAAATAACATATGTATATATATATATATATATATATATATATTAGCGTAAAAAGGTGATTTATAATGAATACACAACTTAGCATCCAGTACTCGTATTGTTAGAAATGTTGAACGTTTTATTATGTGAAGCAAAATCTTCAAAGAAAGGTCTCGTTTTAGTACTGCCTCTTTTGCATTTGGCCAAAAGATTTTTTAAGTGCTAGCAAATTTATCTGTATAATCGTTGTTTATATTTTTTATTGTAATAAATAAACACTACTTGTAAAAATCTTAGAATTGCGACAGATTGAATACGTAAGATAAAATTTCACACTCAAAAAAAATTTCTAATTTCATTGTTTAATCTAAGTTGATCTTTAATCTAAGTTTATCCTAACCTAAGTTTAAGACCGTGTCTAATCTATTACTGCCATATATGTTACAGCAAATACAAATTAAAGTTTTTTTAAAATGTAAACAAAAAAGTTTTTATACTTTGTTGTAGTTAGCAGTTATTACACTTATAACGAAAATTGTATTAGGTATATCGTGTAAAATTGTATTGTTTGATTCTTAAACACTAAGGATTTTTAAAATAATATAATAAGTGTATTTTAATTTTAAATTAAAAATAAGCAACCAAAGTATTTCTTACCACACAGATTGGTAGTTATCTTAAATTAATCATAATATTTATAAAGCTATATTAATTAATTATGAACAATGTATTAATGCTAAACATCACGCAGTTCGAATATCCTTAATTAAATAATAATATACTCTAAAAAGATTTTAATAAAGCTTATTTTTAGAAGTTTAGCAGCAGCCCAGTTTAAGGAAAAAAGGTGCATAACAGTATAATTGATTGGTTAATTGCTTTGTTTTGCGTAATGAAATTTATAATCAATTCTATTACAAGATATAATACCCTAGAATCCAAATATTTTTATAAAGAAAAATGTTATAACATTAAATGTACAAATGATTAATAATACTCTTTCCTTTGCAAACAGTAATAAAATGCAATTTTTATTTTTATAGTAATAATTTTAAGGTAATAAATTAAAATGCAATTTATAAAATCAATCCACGTATTCTGTTTGGTTGAATATTTCTCGGGACTCGCTTTATTATAATAGTCATTGTTTAGACTATTTTAATTAATTCTCATCCAACGAAATTCGTTTTTTTTTTCATTGGAAGCGCGAATGGAGAGGTAATTTTACTGCTGTCGAGAATATAAAGAACTGCATATTTGGAGTCGGATCTTTGAAATTATTGATTTTTAATAGAAAGAAGTTCTAATCTACAAATTTTTGGCACAAAAAATATGTGTGTAGTTTATACCATCAAATATTTGATGTAAAGTAGCGGACACAATAGAGAATTTGCATAAATATTAAAATGGTTTCAAATATTTTTTTCTCGGATACTTATTTTCATCTTATTATAATAAAAAAATATTTTTTTATTTACTTATTATTTAAGGCCGAAAAATAATTTGCGAAAAGTGTCAATTAAGGGAGCGAAATTTAAACTTCCAAAACGTCCTTGTGACGTCATAGTCAAGTTCATATTCTGGTATAAGAGTGTCTGAGACAAATAAATAATTGAAACCTATATTTTCGTGCTTAAAAGTTTTTTTAAATAATTCTATTGTTAGGGTTAAAAAAAATCTAAAAAAAATCTCAATGCTCAAACAAGTCTAACAAAATAACTACAAACTCTTTTTCAATAGCAGTGAGCATGCTACTACACATTACATTTTTAAAATGCTTCTTGCTCTGAATAAATTGTTAATAATCAGCAGATATAGAAGTACTGTCAACTGTGTTTTCAGTAAACAATTTTCTTTTTAAAACAGATACTTTTACTGGTAAAGTTCTAATATTGTGTGTTGAATGAGGAAATGGTTTCAATGATACATTCTGTTTTTCGGCAGGTATATTTACATTCACACCTTTACTTTTATACTTCGGTTTAATATTTACTACTAAGTTCTAGTTTATTAATATCACAGACATTTGTTTGAGCAGTAGGCAGTAGACAGGACTTACTTAGTGATCACTTCTTTGTGAAGATTCATGATTTTTTGAAACATTACTAATTTTGATAGCTAACTATAAAAGGGGCTTTATTCACCGGTGTCAATATTTGCCTTTTGACTACGCACATTCTCATTCTCTCATCTTGTGTTTTTTGGAGGCACAACTCCTTTCTTCAAACTTAGATTACATTTTTTCCTTGTTGTTTCGTTATATTATATTCAATTCAATATGCTGTATCTTCCTTAACCTGAAATAAATCGACAACCATAAAAAAATTGTAAAACCAAAAAAGAATAGGGCTTTTATAGAAAGTTATAATGAACTGAACTAAACTAATGCAAAACTTACTTCTTACTAAGTTACACTAAGATGTACATAAATAAAGTAAACCTACGTTAAGTTAATCTTCACAACAATGTAATTACGATGTTTTCGAAAGCAAGAAACATTGAGAGCAAAACACATATCTCTGAATTTATAAAATCAGTAAATTATTTTTTTCGTATATTATATCGTTTTCCTCATTTATCGTTTTGTTTTGCACTGCTTAATGAAGCTTTTGTATTGGGGTTCTAAATAAAGATAAAAGATACATTCATACAATGGTGACTGTGACAATGATTAATAAACTTCGTAATACTTTCGGCTATTGTTTTGCATTACTCAATTAAATCATTTTTATTATATCTGTTAATCATCACATGTAAAGGTATTAATTTCTATTCTTGCGTATTTACAGGAGAAATTATAAATAATACAATTAAGGTTGGGTCACCCTGCTACTTATTCATTGACAATCATCTAAAACATGAAGGCTTTTTGATTATGATTTGATCTTCACATATGACCATATTTCTTAATAGCAAGAGATATCAGCATAACAGAACTTATACTAATCTAACCAAGAACTTAGATTCAAAATCAACTTTCTTAAACAATTTTAT
Source organism: Napeogenes inachia (assembly GCA_959347355.1). Classification (NCBI taxonomy): domain Eukaryota; kingdom Metazoa; phylum Arthropoda; class Insecta; order Lepidoptera; family Nymphalidae; genus Napeogenes; species Napeogenes inachia. The sequence continues at coordinate 15,154,627 of OY365793.1, read as the reverse complement.
AAGATATTGAAAAAGCAATCATTGTAAGGGATGTCTGGTAATCTATAACCAATAAATTATAAGGCTCTCTGCGATTGAGGAGCAGTATTGTAACTCATCTCCCTCCTCTCAATCTCGTCATAATAAAAGAAGCTATATATTTTTTTTTAAACTACACATAACCTACTATTATTATAAAATAATACTCACTTACCTTATCACTATAAAAATTTTTTCGACGTTAACGATTTCTTCCGACCGCCCATCTTCTAAAAAACTCACAGGATTCAAATTATACGTGTGATTTTGGTTTTTATTTCCCATTTAAAAGATTTGACATATTGCCCAAACAGGTTTTGTTTTTTTTTTCTGAGGTAAATAACATATTTTTTTAATTAAATAACTCCAAGTCACATCTAGTACTATGATTTTTGATTATGATTAATACACGGAAGACAAAAAAAATGATTGTTTTAATGTTTTGAAAATATCTTTAAACATGTATAGCCATGTAAAGCTTATTTAAATTTATATAAATATAAAATGAAAAATATACCGATACGGGCAGAGATTCGAACCCGCTACTACTGGGAAACCGTCCTGTCGCTCGACCAACTAAGCTACCGTTTCGCTGTCCGCCTCGGTGAATTAAGCATTATATATGTGATCGTCTTTATCGGGACGGTGGTGACATCTATTAGGTTTTTTAAGAAAATTCTAATCTTAATTTATTCGGTATTTAATTCCTTAATTTCGGTAGTGACATTTTTTTAATGTTTATCTATACTGCAAAGCTAGAAACATTGGTTAGGATTTTCGTAAATACGATTTCGATTTTTTAAATATTAAATATGTTTTTTTACTAAAATACTATATTTACATACAAACGCATACATTTAGAAATTATTTAAAATACCGAACGTAATTCCAAAACGATTTTTCATTGTCACCATAGCAATTTTATTAATGTATCGTTTTTTATCTAAATTCAGAACTTCGATACAAAAGCTTTACGAGGCGTTAAAAACAATGGAATAAAAAACCTAAAGCTCCCATTATTAAACAAAAATGCGCATGAATATGAACATTTATACTTTATGTAATTAAGGAAACCTTTTGTTTTGTTTACTTTGAAACCCTGTTATTATATTTTTAAGAACGAATGTTTTAATGTAAAGTATAGCAATCCAAAGTATTTTTTAAATAATAAAAATAATCTAGATTATAAAATATTTGTCGAACTAAAAATTTAAATTAACTTGACATATATAAAAAGCTACAGAGAAGAGATTCTTAAAAAACTAATACGCGTGCTTTGTGGCTCCTCACGTACAAAGACGTGTAATAAATATACGATTGCCAAGAGATCTAAGCTTATGACTTGAGTTTTAGGTAATAATATTTATTTATTTATTTAAACTTTATTGTACAAAATTATACAATTGGCGGACTTAATGCTAAAGCATTCTCTACCAGTCAACCGAAACACTATACAGAAAAATAAAAAACTACAAGGGTACAATACAGAAAATAAAAAAAAAATATATAAAATTCAAAACTATGACTAAGGTTCTTAAAAATATAATACATATATAAACTAGAATATCATAAATTAACAAACTTTAATAGCAATATGGTTGCAAAAGATTTCCAGGATCAAAAAACCAGCCAAGAAACTAAAATTGACTGCTGTAATTTTTTTAATATTTATACCTGAAGTAGGTGTTTTGATTTTTTCCTTTATTATATATTATAATCTGAGAAAAACAGACTCATATGTTTTAAGTAAATAGATTTGGACTGAAATTTGCAATAATTATTGATTTTTAGTCTCTAAAATTGTTAAATATTTTTTTTTATTGCTAAATTCCATATTTTTTATATTAAACAGTTTTAAAGTGTTCTTATATCAAATACTCCAAAAAATGTGTATGCATATAGGAGCTTGTGAAACAAGTCCACAAAAGTGTTGAGGAAAAATTACTTCCATACTTAAAAGTTAAGATAAGTATGGTAAATATTTTAGTATTTATTTTTAATTTTATTATTTTAATTATTAAAAGTAATTCTTAGAAAACGTGTTACGTAATTAACAGATGTTTGCTTTTTTTTTTTACAAATAAACGAGAGTACCTACTAGTCTTACTAATGGCTTTATTATTTATTCGGTTCAATTAAAATGTTCATATTTATTTCACGATTTTTCTTTTGCTTTCACTATAAAATGTAAGGACTTTATAAAATTTAAATATAACAAAAATTATATGGTATGTTGCAAGTTAAATAAAATTTTAGCCAAAGATTTAGTAATTTTTTAATTAAGTGTAATATTCACTTTTAAAATACTCCCTCTTATGTATAAACTGTATGTATATAGTTTTGGTAATTTATATATGTTATAACTACTTTAGTTGAATGTATTGACTTTGATTAATTTAATATTTAAGTATATTTATTGATACTAAATAAGACTAAATAAATTATATTAGTTTAAAATTAATAATAATAGACCATCCATTTGTCATCAGTAAGACTGCACCCTGAATATTTCGATTGCGCTTAACAAAGCCGTAAACCGTTCAATTAAGATGCACCTTTGTTCCAATTATTTGACTATAGCAGAATATTTAGCAAATTTCCAAAACATACTCTAAGGTTATATACTTATAGTTCAATATTGATTGATACCAGAAAATCGAGGCTGTCTATGTTATTCATATGATTTATCTTTGGAAATCTTATATAAGTAGATGAATATAACAATAATAAAAACCTTATGCTTTTTGTTTTTCAAAAGTGATTTTAAATGACGTGTCAATTTTTTAAATATTACGTAAAATATTTTCATTGTTTATACGAAAAATTAATTACTTTTATCCGAAAAAGTTGAACAGATTTATTAATGTACAAACAATATATAGATTATAGCCAGTATATTAAAAAAGCTATTAATTTCGAAATTTGGGCATAATTGTGAAGTTTTAATTACAACGGATGTAAATTCGTCGAAAACCGCGAAAATAGGTACAATACAATCCATCGAACAAATTAGTGCGTAATTGCAGACAGACAAGGTACATGTTAACCTAGAATTAAATATTGTACATTTAAACGGTTTAAATTAAATATAATAGTAGCAAAAATAATTTTATAATATTACATATATTGAAGTACAAAATTAAAAAAATGTATTAATTCAATCGGTTTATCACATGGATGGTAACTACCTATTACTATTAAAATTTCTATATATAAACGATGTTTGTTGTTTTATTAAATGCTACAATGATCGTTATAGTGAAACATTTTAATCTATTCTTACGTGAACATAAACCGCGTATAATGCACAAAATTTACACAATAATGGGGCAATAATTTTACCGGAACGAATGAACTGCGTCTCATATTAATAATATATGAGCATGATAAGCTGTGACTTAAAATAGAATTGGCTCAATGTAAAGAAAATTCAGTAGTTTTATTGGTTTGAATATTTCATTAATAAACATTTTTTTATTAACTTAATAAATATTGTAATTAAAATAAGCTTTGTTGAAAATGTTTATATATATGTCTATGGTTCGTTTTAGTGGGTGAATATTCTTAATATAGTTAGGTATTCTAAGTCCCAATTCCGAGCCGCGTACGTGCTACATGCTACGCTGTTATTTGCTACGAATGCTATGAAGCTACGAGACTTCGGACTACAAGTATGACACATGACATGTCAAGCTCGGTTCAGTAACTTCGTAAAAGTTACAAGAGAATGTCATATAAATAAAGTATTTCGCTCCAATTTCATGTAAATTCATTTTATACATAAAATTTAAACATTTATATTTATTACATATCAATTTAGTGTATAGTCTTTATAGATAATGTTGCCGCACGTTTTATTAGGTTAATACGGAACTAAATCAATTATACCAAAATAATATTTTATAACTTATGAAAGATTGTTAAACATAATAAATTAATGATTAAAATTACGGTTCTATAAAATAAGAAATTTATTTTTTTGGTTTTATTTTAAAATAATAGTTAAAAAGATATATTTTTTCGAAAATCATAAATAATGTACAATGTATATAATTGCTAACACCTAGTTAAATACTATTTTTATATAAATTATTAAATATGATCATAGTGCTAGGTTTTGCTAAAACAAAACTACTAAATCAATCTCCATGCAGTTCAAAACTAGGTCGGAGCATGCATTAAAAAGATACTAGAAGTGGTTGAGCAAACTGTTATTCAATATCGTAGCGTAAAGCGTAGGTTGCAATTTATTTACGAGTCTCAAATATACTATTCAAATATATTTTACGGAATATTGATTCTTTATTTTTAAGTTAATAATGAATTATTGGAAGTCTTTTTGAATAAGCATTTATTATATAATAAATGTTAATGAATTGTTGAATCCGCATCATAAAAAAGGCTAAAAACTAACTCTAAAACTAAAATTGTAATACGTACAACTGTACTCCTATTAGTTTTTCCAATAAGTATTTCAATTTTTTAAAGAGTTTTTAATATTTTTCTTAATATTTGTTTATGCACCATGTACGATGGCATATCCAGTAATTTTATTTCGACGCTGTTCTTCAGCGATGCGTTCGTCGTCACCAGCTGTCCGGGCTAGATTAATGAGTAAGTTGCATAGACAGATGTGAAAAATCGCTTTTAAACCCACTCGCCTGTCGCGTGAGAATTATAGGACTTGAGATAGAATTTTTAGAGTATGTCTTAAGATGGGATGTCTGAAATCTGAACACAATCATTATTTACATTTTATTTTTAAATGAAACACATTAATTTATCGACTAGAGTAAATGAAGGTTTTACATATTATAAAATTGAATTAGGATTTGTTGCAATATTATAATAATTTATAATGTAATAATACAAAGTTTTCCAATGATAAATATTGCATTATTCTGTAAAAATATATTTCGAAATATCTATTGAATTTTAACATAGCAAATGATACATAATATATATTATAATATAATTGTGATTTATATTGCAATACTAATACTAATTGTACTAGGCAGAAGGTATATGCTCTATACGTATACATTATCGCCATCTGAATATCAAGCGTTTAAATCTCTTTAACTGCGTGACAGTTTAATAGAAAAATACTAGATGGCGCTATTTACAATGCTTTTAAGATGACATTCGATTAATAGTAATTCACTCTAAAGAGATAACAGAGGATTGTAGATAATATATTAAATGAAAAAAGGGATTTAATAAACATTTTAAATAACAGATAATAAAAAAGTAATGTTCTCATTTTAAAAAATACTTCTTATTTTTTTTAATTCTTTAGATTTGTATGGTTTGTTTATTTAATATTTTCTATCTTATGAGAGTTACTTTTTTAGCGAGGCAATTAACAATAAAATAAAATAAAACAAAACTGTATAATTTATATTATAACATTATATTTTAACAACGTTAAATTGTAATAAAAATACATTAAAATACAATCTCAATATCTTACAAAGATTTCTGAACGCAGATGGCTACACTCAATGGCATATAAAAATGCTATAAAACAAAACATTACATTTCAACATCTGAAGAAATAAACTTTATAAATTGGTTGAAGGATAGAAAGATGTATTATATTATTTTTGTTTCAAAAGTTCACTTTGTAATAAAATAAAAAATATTAGCTACAATTAGGTAGGTACTACTTACTGTGAGAAGCTATTTAAATTGCGTACTTTGATCGCCCAAATCCGGGTTTGTAAAACCTATGTTAAAGTTTTTTTAAAAAGTGGAACTCCACCTCCTATACAGTTTGCTGGAACAAATAAAGCATACCTACCTGAGTATTATTTCATAAGAAATTATCCAAAATATTATTTTGTTTTATTGTAGTGACAAGAAAACCGATTTAGCAAATAAATCTTTTTTTAATTTGAGTTAATGTATATAATATGATAATACTTTGATCGTGTTCAAATAATATTAAAAAAAAATGTACTAATGCTTAATAACATATTTATACCTATCCTTTACTTCTTACTTAACTTTTTAGAGCAATTTAAAGAAAATGTATACTATTTTTTGTACAATTTAATTTGTGAAGATTGTTTCACAAGAAGATCGAAATATAAAAATCGTGTTTTTACTATAATAATAATCAACTCGTTGTTATTTTAATGCAACATTAGAAACACTTTTAAAATGGAGGCTAAGGGAAAGCCAATATACATATTAGGTAATGTTTAAAATCTAACAGTTACCTATAATAATAAACAATAAAATCCAAATATGAATAGGTACATCAACGATTTTGCACACGCATTGCTTATTCTGCACTCGGGTCGGAATAGTTTACTGGATGACTTAGCTTTATGGTTTTAAGACCCCAGTATTGGTACAGAGTTCTGTAGAAGATCTATATTTATTTGCACAGGTCTAAATTTTGGATAAATGGATCTAATGCTCTAAAATGCTGCCTGTGTGAAGAGAAAAGTTAATATTTTTTTCATTTCTAAACATAAATAAAATGATGTACAAGTGTAATAAACAGTTAAAATTGCATTTAACTGTTTAAATTAAAATTTGGGTTAGATTTAAAATGTAAATTTAAAATTTAATTCAATATACGCGAGTTAAATCCGTAAAAATAGTTTTATTTGAGTTTGAGTTAAAATTGAGTTTCCAACTTGTATTAAGATCATGCTGAAAATTTAGTTAAGTACAGATTTTTATGTCTAAAAAATAGCTTAAATATAAACGGAAAAGTCACTGTAATTGAAAACGATACATTAAGACTTTTATCTAAGAGTTCAAATTAAATACTTAATTCTCGTTACCATCAAAACCTTGACAGTGGAAGACATTAAGGTTGTATTACTTTATCTAAAGTAAAATCGTTCCCATTTTAAGCCCTATTATAAAGACATAAGAAATGCCACTATCTTACTAATACTTAGTATTAACAAGGAAATCGTTTAAAAAGGAATTCATTTTATCAATTAGTTTTAGTATCCGTGTTGTTTACGAGCTCTTTTATGTAAATAAACCTAATTGCATTTAGAAAAGTAGTAATTGATTCTGCTCATTACATAACAAGAAAAGATATTGCTCATAATGCAAAACATATAATACACGTATAGATTTATTATTTATTCATAATTACTTATAATAGTGTATTATATTTCTTGAATTGAAATTATAATAGTAGTATGTTTAAAAACGTTATTTAAAAAAATGTAGAGATCTAAATAGAGTACAAGTGTGTTACATAATATATTGTTCATAATATTTCCTAAAAACTTGTAATTTTCTATTGTGGTTCTAGTGTAGTGATTGTAGTAAATTAAGAAAACATTTAATGTACCGAAAATCTCAACAAAACTCAACTCACCTTAAATATATTGAGTAAATATAACAGAAACTCGTCTAGGATAAGCAAAAGAATTTATTTATTCACGCAAATTATAACAAATAACAATAAATCTATTCATGCACACTAGTTAAAAAGTACTTTCAAATTAATTGTCAAGTAAATTGAGAGTAGAAGTTATCAATTTAGAGAGATTGAATATTGAAATGCAATAATCACTGGAACGGGAGCTCTGTTGGGGGGGCTGTCAATTTGTGCAACCATAGGACGTCCTGTAGCCAACCGGACTGAGGAGTCACGAAAATATGGAGAAGTTTAATTTTGTATTTATAATGAAAAGGAGACGGTAATAGACTTTAGATACTAGCGTTCATAATTTACTCAGTTATAACATAAATAGTTAATTAATTATATTATATGTACTAAATGATAATAATAAGTAGAAAAAATCTTATTCTCTTGCTACAATGCAAGACTGATGTCTGAAAAAATAAGAACAGATATGATTATAATCTGTTCTTATTTTTTTCCCTATTATCCGTAAACTTAATAAAAACTAGGTAAGTTTCATTATTTTAGTAGCTCTGTGTTCGTTTAAAGCAGAACTCTGTGCCTGTCAGTTGCTTTAGTAGTAATAAGCGAAACTGGAAACTATTTTCTTCCCATGGCTATACTTCCTATAGAAATTTACTTTATTATTAGCAGTAGCTAACTATAACTAACTACTATTATTAGTAGTAACTAATGCCAATCGATTGTTTCAAACTACTAGTAAGTAGTTTGAAACAATTGATTGGCATTAGTTATTATAAAAATTAACACATTTTTAATTAATTAGTAAATGCTTTTTTTTTCTAATGCTATTTTCAAAAAATATTTATTATGCTTTATTAATATTATTTAATCCCTTATTGAATGCTGGATTATATTTCTATTTTTTTTGTTTGACGTACATCGCATTATTATAGATAAATCAATGGTTGATAATATAACTTAATATTATATTAATTCGCGTGTAACTAAAATTTATTGCACTTAATGGATGGTACAATTAATAATTAACTCTTCACTCGACTACATTGAATTACCGTTTACAAATTAATATTAATTATTTAAGTATATTGAATTTACAAAATTATTTACACACAATAATCAATTTATATCAAAAAATAATATAAAGCGTTATAAAATATCTGAGAGTATTAATGAACTTTAATCATAAGCCACAGTAAATTATCAAAACTGAACATTTTAACAAAATAAAATGAAATATACCTATAAAAAAAAATGCGAATGCTATTTGAAGGAAGAAAAGTTTCTAACTTGAAACTAAAACTGTTATTGACAAAATAAGAAATGAAACATCATTAAAAGAAACCTCACAGAAATGGTCAAATCTGTAATAAAAATGAGAATGAATAAGGACTATACATACATTGATAAAGTGTGTGGAATAAATTGATAAAAATGAGAATAAATACAGACTCATAGCTCCCCGTTGGTTAAGTGGTTAGCGCAGATGCCTATCGTATAGAGATGCAATGGGGCTCGGGTTCGATCCCCGACAGGACAGGCATTTATGACGAACATATATGTCTGTATATCTGGGTTTGGTCGTTTATTAAATATATTCTCAGTATTCATAATGTTTATTTCTATGTATTTGTATCTTTGTCTAACACCCTTAACACAAGCAAATAATTTGCTTACTTAGGGGATAGATGAATGTGTGTAATTCGTCCTGTATTATTATTATTAAAAAAAATGACTATACATACATTGATAAAGTGTGTGGAAAGATAGAAGATTTCTGTTCGGATCCAAATACAGTATTAACCAAGAAAATGGTTAAGGATTTTAGATTAAATTGTTTAGATGTCGGTATGTTCCGTGGCATCCTGCTCTCCTCAAATTCAGTTGCAATCACGGTTAATTATTAAGTTTGTTTTTCATTATGTGATGCAAACAACTTCATGCCTGGTTGCAGTGTGGTGATCCCCAGAAAGGAAACTGCTTAAAATACTAGAGAAATGACAAAATATGCCATACAATACAATATACTTCTTTTTTATTATAAACGTATTCTTATTGTTTACATCCAGCTCACAAAAAAGTATTCTAGTAAGTAATTACCACAAGAAAATACATAAATAATTTCAAACACACTTTTCATGATGTCACAACAATTATTTCATTTTATTACTTTATAATTAATGTCAGATGTGGCCTAGTTATGTACTAACTCTAAATACAATATTCATTTGTAGCTTGATTGGTTAGTTTAAAACAAAACTTTTGAAATGGAAATTCATTAAGTCAGTAAATTTCATTTTAAAGCTCTTTAACCCCCGACAAAAAAGAGGGGTGTTATAAGTTTGACCTGTGTATCTGTCTATGGCAAATTTGCGGCCAAACTCGTGGACAGATTTGAATGCGGTTTTTTTTAATCGAAAGCTATGCTTGTCGAGATGGTTTTAATCTATGTTTGATTAAAATTGAAATAGTCGTCTCCAAGATATTGATTATTGATATTGACGTTTTATATCGTATAGGTATTTTAAACCTACCCATATGAAAAAGTTTTGAATCATGTTACTTGATACATTTATAATTTATTACATTGTCGAAACTTTTACGTGGAATTGTATAGTCTAAATCCTCAATGATTAACTTCGTAAAATAGATACCATCGTCAACGTACGTACAACGGTCCCCCGACGCAACGACTTCAATAAGTACATAATAATATTATTTATATTCTTTTTAGAGGTCTTTTTGTATCGAGGGTTTTTTGAATTTTTAATTTAATTTTTTTATACAAGGAAGATATGTTAATTTATAAAACCTAGTCTATAATTTATGTATTATGAATAAACACCGAATTTCTTTTATTGATGATTTACATTCAAATTTAAATTATTCACTACAAAAAGTTGCGGGTAAAATAGACAATTGACATTTAAATTTTATAAAAATGCTGAGACTCAATTTAACTTCGAAATGAAATTAAAAGAACAAATCTATAACCAGAATTGGTATTATTAAAGTTTGCAAATATTTTTTCTTTCTTTATATTAGAAAAGTGTAAATGTATGTTTAATTTGCAATAATTGTATTTTGAAACTTTCCATGAATAACGTTTCTCGAGGCTGGCTCTACTTACAAGAGCATCGATTTTGTATTATACACAACGTAAAAAGATTGCATGGTAGAGTTAGATGAACCCAAAAGGATGAGGTGAGATATTTCTGTTACAAATTAAAAATAATTAACGTGTAAGTCCATGTTTATGGATAAATCATTTAGTTTGTTTTGGGTTTGAAAGTGAATTAATTAGTGAGTTTGGAATTGGTTTTGGAAGTGCGAGCAATGATTAAATGAATGAATCAATAATTTCTGAATTATAATAATGAAGGAAAAATATAAGAAGAAGTAAATAAGAAGTATTCTATTGTATGTATATTGGGTAAAACAATTTATTATTTATATGTATATTGGGTTAAACAGTTTATTAAATAAGAAACAGCAATTCAATCTTTTTTTGCAGAAGCTATGGGCTTTGAAATTATTTCTAATGTTATGTTTAAAACCGGTAAAAGAGGACAAAAATTATTATTATTTTTATAATATAAAACAAGTTTCCGTATAGTTTAAAAGTTTATGCAGTACAAGTACTAAAATGAAAATACATAATTCTTATTTAAATTACCGCGGTACACCACGGTATTATAACTAAGACATGGTTACAGTAGTTCCTTTGCTTCACCTAAAATCTTAAGTTGAATTTAAATAGCAAAGAACAACAAACAAAGATAACGAAGCTTGTCTCGAAAACAGTTTCAAAGCGGGAATAGCATTAACACATAAAGGGATGTTTTCTTTAAATACAAACTTCGTTCCATTTAAACCCAAATGTTTGCGGACTCAAATGAAGCTGGATAAATATTCACGAGTACATTTCACTGTGAATTAATGCATGTCGACATCTATATTTTAAACTCTTTATTATGCGGTAAATCGATCAGGACCACAGATTAAAAAAACAAAGATACCCAAAACGATCGATTATAAAAAATAATTGTTTATTTATCACGGTGTCTGTAAACAAGAAGTAATATGCAGCTACTATTAATTAAACAACCTAGATGGAGGTTTGCAATGTTACTAATTATGTTTATGTAATATACAACCAGTAAAATGATATTACACTGTCGTATTAAATGCGTTATTTAATGGTATAATTTTTATGTTTAATCTAGTGAAAGGATACTATATAATGTATAAGATTAGTAATCTCTGTCTGTTTGGTCCAAGATTATGTGTTTGCTTCCCATACAAAGAACGAATTTATGCTTTATTGTAGTTTCTAGCCTATACGTAGTTTTTCTCCGTTATTTATGTCCTTGAATCCTCGCAACTCATTGATTATTTTACATATATACACCAGGAGTTGTTTTTGTTGTTAAAAAAAACAAATGCATATAGTAAATTTTAACTACTGATATATTTATTATTATATTTACTCTATGTCACAGAGCAATCAGGAATAATAAAGCGTTGTGTTGTGGTACAATACTACATTGTGTATAAAAAAACCTTTTGCGCGGTCGTGACTGTGTTTGTATTTGTGACAAATAATTAATCATCGATCTTTATTAAATATTAAATTAAAATAAATACAAAAAAATACTGTACTATAACAGTAGAGTTGTTTTAAAAATTTTATATATTACATATGAAACAAATAGCAGCATTTGCTTACAATCCTAAAATAATTACATGTATTAAAAAATATAAAGTGAAGCATGCATTAAATTACTATAATTGCATAAAAACATTCGAATAATATATGATATTCAGAAATTTAACCTGAATTTCCTATTCATAATAGTCATCTCGCAACAAAAAACCTCCACTCGAAATTCTCTATCGAACCCAATTTTGAGGATCACATCTCGAATGATGGATGCCAATCGTTAAGCGAATCTAGACCGTTCTCATCCCTATTATCCCTGTCCGTAAAAGTATCTTTAACCTTTGAGTGGCCATCATTATATTGATGTGGTCAAGTTACTTTTTATAGGATCCGGTTTAAGATAAATAGGATGGTGGGTGAAAAATTACATCTGTTATTTAGATGAAGTTGGGTATCCGTAGTGTTTTGAAAGGAAAGAATTAATTTAGGACAATATTATTCGATAGTACGTTGCAGGGTTAAAATACTCCACAGAAATGATATATTATTGATTTGTTGATACAGAATGGCCTTTTACAGTGTCAACAAATATAATCGATTATGATTATTTACAAAAGGTTAACTGAATTTAAACTCAATTGCAAATAACTGTAATCATACTATGTAGTCGTATTACAATATATTTTTTAATGATATAAATAGAATAACCATCGCAAGAGAATAACCATCGCAGTATTGTGGTAAATCCTAAGGAAAAATATGCAGTGAGTAAGCATTAAAACAAGTATTAAATGCAAAATGTATTACGAACTTGAAAAGTTAATATTAGCAGCTTTATAACGTTTCAAGATTTTAAGTTTAACTTTATAATGTTAAGTATTTTAACTAATATATAAAATTACTATTATTCATACTATTAAATATTTGAGTCACAGACACCTATATAAAACAAAGTAGAATAATCGTCAAACGTAGTACCAAAAGTAAGTTTCTTATTGTAAGAAGTAAAATTTTACAGTAATTGTAAAACAACTGAAAAAAATAAAACAATAAATTATGCTGACCTCCTAACAATAAAAATTGCTTGAAGACTGAAATTGTTGTTTTTATAGACATTCTCTACAAGTACATAGACTTAAAGTAGAGCAACTTGCATTTAAAACTCTTGTAGTGGAAGATTAAAAGAGGTGTCTTCTGCAAGAATAAATTATTCGCTACACATATACAATGTAAATACACTTTAACATAAATAATGTAAATGTACGTAGAGTATATTACTTAAAGGTGTATTTTTATTTTGATATATTTATTATATTTTTATATTTACACTATCTGTTACCCGCGTCGCTGTCCTCTCGGTTACGGGAACTAAATATTAATAAGGAGTTGTTTCCCAAACGATACATTTGGGATGTACGCTTATGATTAATGCTTTATGCTTAATAGATAAAGTTTAATGATTAACGCGTAATGCTAGCGCTTAACGCTTTACGCTTAATGATTGATGCTGGACACTTAATGCTTAATTCTTGACGCTTTATGCTTAATTCTTAAAGTTTTATGCTTAACGCGTTATGCTTGACGCTTAACGCTTGGCGCCTAATGATTGATGCTTGACGCTTAATGATTGAGGTTTTGTGGTAAATTTTTGAAGCTTAATACTTGATGGTTTACCCTTAACGCCTTATGTTTAATGCTACATGCTTAATGCTTGACAGTTAATTAAAGATCTGAAAAACTGAAGTGACACAGCTTTATGCTTAATGTTTAACGCTTAATGCTAAATACTTAATGCTTATCGCTTTATGCTTGACGCTTAATACTTAATGCGGTTCCGCCATTTTTGCGTGAAGTAAAAACCAACAAACAAACGAACAAACATAGAATCTTGAGAATTCACAATATTAGTCGGATTTCATGAAAATCTGATAAGGGCTAACAAACAAACGAAAAAACAAACATACAAACTTTCGCATTTATAATATCAGTAGGATACATATTTACTAACATATATTTTTACATTAAAACGTTGGTGAATTTATAATTTTTATATATTCTTTATTAATTACATGACTTTCTAAAATGACTCATAATATTTTTATAAGGTTTTCTATTTTATCACACAACTATAATCCATTTATTTTAATATATATTAAATACTATCAAATTGAATACTGGTTGGTCTCCTATTAACAATCTCTGGGTGAGGTGATGATAATATGAATACGTGCTCAGATTATCGGGAAAAGTCATCAGGATTCCAGTATCTCCTCATATTGCGTTCTGGCAGGTCATGAAAAATGACCTGATGCAACTTTTGCAAGTTATTTGATGGCTTGTCCACGATCCACCTGCTTTTCGATTTTAAAGTGGGTGTTGTGATAAGCAGTATATAACGGAGGAACTCAGATACTTCACATTATTTGATACTAGAATAGATTATGAGTAAAGAGGAAAAATTTTATCATCGACATTATTATGCTGTAACCAATGGCATTCATCAACTCTAAGTACTTAGGTAGTACTCCAACATGTTGACAGCTAAACCACGAATCATCCATACATATAATTATCATAGACTAACAATAAACCCCACACGTAATTACTGCAGCCACTTAATTAGGAAGATCCGACTGTTGTAAGTGAGAATAGTATTAGTACTATCATAGATCAACAAAGAAAATAATACATGCAAGAAATATAGTATTCTTAAACATAATTAAAAATTTTATACCACGGTAAGAACGTAGTTAATTTTAAATTAATATTTGGATGACTTGAAAATGTTTTTAATAAAACGGTATTATGTATATTGGCTACACAAAACAAAATTTGCCATAATTATCTGAATTCTAATATTTGTATATTGATTCTAAAGTATTATATGAGAATTTTGTATTCCACTCGCTTTAAAATGTCACAGTCTATTTTATGTTTGATCCCCAACAAGATTAAGTTTCGACCTTAATGCATTCCAAAATACTATCTTAAATCGGTTATCTATTTTGTAAATCTATTATTTTTATTGCTTGAATTCAATGAATACTTTTACAAATACACTACATTAAATTGTTGGTACAATACTCTAACATAAATGAGTGTTTTAAAGATTTTTTGTTGTATAAATAACCACAAACCAGCAAAATAATTTGTATATATTTTCAATAGATAACATTTTAATATGACATATCTATGTTATTAATATAAATATATTAATCTATGACTGTTGCTTGAGTTAACTTAAGGAAGTAATTTGTAATAGTAGCTAATGTCTAATATCTTCTGCCTATTGTTATAGCATTGTTGCATAACATTAATAGCGAGTAAACATCTCAATAAATTAAATAATATGAAACCTCCATTGATATACGATTAGTTATTTATAAATGTATTGTTATTAATTAACACAATTAACGCGAGGTTTTTTTGCAAATACTTCATATACTCAACTCTCAAATGTATAAAAAACTCATTCATAAAGTTTGTCCTTTGTTTATTGCTTGTTTTGTTATATATTATATTTTATTAAGGTTGATAAAAAAAACATGTTCATTAAACAAATGCTCACAATAAAGAAGCAGAGTAAAACTATCAAAAAAAATAAAAAAGAGTAAAGCGATCACAGAATCCATATAGCGCATGTAGTTAGATAGTTATGGTTATATAATGTTTTTGGACGAAAATATTGGTTACCAGATGAACATTGAATTAAAAGAATATTCAAGTAGAAAGCGAAAAGAGTAGTAAATATACAAATTTTAACGAAGCAATGTCAAAGCAAAAATCTCTGTTATCTTTAATTCCGCATCTATTAATATGTAAAATACAAAAAAATAAGTGTTTTCATTAATTGGAAAATAATGTATAGTTTTCATGTAGTGTTAATTATATTTCCGCTAGTTATTTCTACGTTTAGATATACATACTTTTTTAATTCATATTTTAAGCTGAAGCGCGTTTGCCGGTTTGCAAAGTAGTAGAAGTTCTTAACCCTTCGAGCACTGATGCTACGGTGGAACTTCTACTCGTAAACAATGCGATATTTAAGATATTTCACGCAAAGAGAAAGAGAAGAAAAAAACAATGCGATATTTAAGATATTTCACGCAAAGAGAAAGAGAAGAAAAAAACAAATTAATGACGATCAACGAATCAAAAATACATGTGTAAATAACTGTAAAATTTTAATTTTGAATTCCTTACCAAAGATGAGAAATTTGTGATTACGTAAAACTTATACTAAAGTACAATAAAGATAACATTTTAAGTTAGTTTTTTTATTCTCTTTTATTTGGCAAATTACGAATTGAATTTCTTGAATGTCTTTTTAATATCGTTTTATTAATTAATTTATTTTTTATAAACTATTTTATGGTTCGTTCTAATTTCTATCCAATTTCATTCAATCCGATTCTGTCAAGTAAAATGATATAAGTGATTGCGATTTCATTGTGCTATAAATTAAAACTTAAGTAAATTATTAAGATACGTTTTGACTTAGATACATTATTTAGAACACGCTTTCGCAAATCAAAGTGTTATTATAAGTGAATTTTAAATCAGGTCTTTCAAATCAAATCAAATCAAAACAAATCAAAAATCAAAAAACTTTCGGATCCAACTTAATTTATAAGGTCACTTTTTATTCAAAAGATATATTTTAACTATTCTATTCTCTATTCTCGACTCAATGGTCCGAATGTTACATGTTTCTAAGAAATGTCTGAAATATTTTTCCATTTTTTACTTGGTCAATGGTACCAACCAACCACGATGTAAGAGAGTTATTTTTTTGAGTAATTTTGTTGAACATAAAGCCGGCAAATATAATTATTTCAGCGAGCTTTTAATACTTTGGCAACTATATTATTATATAAAAAATTCTGACTTTTTTGATAAGATCGACATTTATTAAAGTTTAGTTCAAATACTCGAGGGATATGGGAATATAATAAATGTATTTCTATTCAAACTTCATAAATCTGATTTAATATAAATGTGATTACTTTTATTCGAATTTTATTGTTAATCAACAACAATATTAATGATAAATTGTTATATATTGTAAACTAATAATAATAAGTATAAAGAAAATATCCAAAAATAATAACTAAATACTATTTATTTATTAATATTTGATATAGTACGGAGTAATCAATTTCAGTACTTATCAACCCTTTAATAGTAAATTAAGTATAAATCAAACCCAAAAGTCTATGTTAATAATTACATTACGATATAGTAGGTACGTTCTTTTAAACTATTTCAATTAACAATAAAAGTTACAAAAGTCATTCATGCTTTCTTAACAAAAGATAGTATTAGACATATTTTGTATTTTTTTTATATTGTCGTCTCAGTAGGCAAATGTGTATTATTTTTATTCCACAAAAGGAAACTTATTTTATTTTAACCTCTATACGTATTTTATATTACACAGTTTTATTAAAAATCACAAATATAAAACATCTTCATTTTAAAGTACCTAATTATTTGGTGAGTCCGTAGTGAATTGTTTTCTGTGTATTGTGATGTCACATTTTTTGGTATTTCTTGATAACTTTCATCTAATATTTTAATGTAACTTCATAAAAATAAGATAAATAAAACAATAATCATAAAATGAAACTTCATTTTATCATTATTTTTTTATTTATCTTAACTAATACAACTGTATTAACATTACTCTGTATTACTTCCTATTTTTGTAACCGCAACCAATCAAGTCTCTTACAGTTTAATGGGAATTTTCTATAACATTTCAATAATGCAGCGCTCAACCAACAACGTTTAAATGAAAATTGAGATATTAATAACGATAATATTTAGTTTATTATAGCAGTACGTACATTAATAGTAAATAAAAAAAAATATTAGTGATAATTCGAGCTTTATGGAAAAATACCCATAAGTGTATAACATAAATCTAATAACATACTGGAAAGATAAAAGATAAAACAGTCAGTAATAAAAATTGAATTGCAGAGTTGGAGTACAACTGGTGGAATAAATCCAGCACCCTTGTCAGGTTTTGAGATAAGTGCCCGAGTTCTTCCAAACGCTTGTTTTATCTTAGTTTAAATCGCGTAAATTTTTCTAATCTTACCGGCTATTTCTTTTATTTGAGACCTTTCTTTCCAAATGGCGTTTATTTGGACATTGAAATTATATTTTAATAGTAGAAGTTAAAGAGTCACATAGACCCCCCGAAGCTAGTTCCTCTTATTAGATTGTAATGGTGACTGAAGTGGTAAGACGTAGAGTATGTAGAGTAATTTAATTTTCATATATGGAATCTTTATAAAATTAAGTTTCTTGTTTTGCTTACAATTAAACTTGTCAAACTGAACTCGGTGACAGTTTGGATGACGTTCTAATTTTAATTTATTATTTAGCTCGTTCAATGTTCCTAGTGCTTAGGTACTGAATTTATTCTGACTATAAAATATATTGTTAGAAACACATAATTAATTAAAATTATCAAATGTAAGTATATGAATGAATAACAATTCAAATGAATAACAATTTATGATTGTACTATGTTTCGTCAATAAATACAATTACCAGATAATCTGGTTTGAAGTAGTGTAATATATGCAAGTGGGTGATAACGTTCAAGTTAATTTTCACTTCTTCGGAGTTCTAATATTAAACGTTTGTTTCGATTTATTGAAATGGATACTAGTAATGATTTGGATTTTTTTTGACGTGACAACGTCTTAAATTAGGTTAAGCTGGGAGTCACTTATGAAAAAGTGTAACGCCCGGTAACGTTACGATGAGTCACCGAACGAGAGAGAGGCCCGCCGAATGCCTTGCGTCTCTCTCCCACTCAAGCATGATCGGTCCGCCGAGCAATGTTTTGATTTTCAAATTGATTCTTTAAAATTACAAATATTAAGAAAAAGTGGCAGATATAAGAAAACTTGATTTAAAATGTGTTGAGCAAGAATTTTAACATCTAATTTAAGTAAATGTTTTAATTTTCAACTTCATTATTTACAATTACAAATTTTAATTAATTTCAAATTTATTTAGCAAAAATTTGAACCTTCGATCTGAATAAGTGTTTTGATTTTCAAATTAATTCTTTAAAATTAAAAATATTAAAATATATAAAATCAGAAGTGACGTCACATAAAATTATCTGTACTTATTATTATTTAATATGTAGGCCAGTACATGTGACCATACTTGGTAGACACAATTGGAAATAGTATTTTTTTATAACTGAAAAAAATAAATATATAAAATACTGGTAGCAAACAATAACTTCAATGATCGATATCTCCGCAACTAATTGATGTATCGAAAAAGTCTGTAAATAAATTTTGTAAAAAATAATAACATCAATAATATAATTTAAAATAAATAATATATAAAATGATTTTACGTGACAACGTCTTCATCGTCCTATCCTCAACAAAATCACTCAAATTATTAAAATATTGTGCAATTTAATAATATTCATATCAATAAATATTCTACCGAGAAAAAGACGTGGTCACGTAAATCTTCGCCCGTAAAACCGACTTTACAGGCAACCATATTTTGTTTATCAATGATTTTTTTTTATTTATTGAATTAAAATTAACAGCTTTGTTTAAAATTCAATATTAACCAACAATTTTGATATTATTGCTATAATGTATAAAAATGGTTATTACTGTAGGTATTTTTTTAATTGTTTTACGAATATGTTTTACCTTATGATCGAACATCAGTATTGCTCTGGTAAATTATTTCTGATGATCCCGTTTTCGTTCATAACATTTAGTTTTAACATTTTATAGCTACATATGCCCCGTTCTTTGGGTAACTTCTAGTTTAGTAAAATATATAGAGAAAATGTTCTTTTTGAATGTCATCAGTGCGTTTTATCGACGAGTGGCTTATAATAAATCACCCACTTTTTATTGTTTTTTAGGGTCCAGTTACCTTCATAAATTTGAATATTGACTACGCGGTAACACTGAAATAACTTATAGAATCAATTTTTTATTGCCTTTAAGATTTTACGAAAATTGCGCAGACGAAGGAGTATGAAATTTGGCATCCTTATAGTATATGATATAGTTTATGGTATGATGATATAATAGAACGCTAATATTTTTCAATAATAACGCACTTTTAATCCATAAAATTAATTATAAAAACATTACACACTGCGATGAGAAACATTATACAGACTACTTTGTTAGTAACGTAAACGTTGACTTGTTTAATGTATGTTTGTCTGATGTCAAATAATCACACAGAGTTGACAGTCACTTGACGTATTAGAATAAAAATCAAAAATAAATATGCATAGAGGTTTTAATCCAAACTTTCATAAATATTAACACTTTAGATTACGGTCGAATTTTGGTTCGGCGATCACTAGTAAATAATAATTTCACAATGCTTAGTAACTTTCAAGGTTTAATTTGATGATAATCTCAGTTAAATGTAGTGATGCCAGGAAAAGCAACTTGTCATAAGGCTTGACTGAAAATGATATTTCACACCTGAATTTACCTTATTTTATTTTTATAAGTATTTATTAAACGAATAACTATAAAACATCACAAAGTTCATTAGCAGTATTCGTAAGTCCTGCCCAAATAATGAAAGGTCAAAATGTAAAGAAACCATAAGTCTTTTAAGACGAGGGTCCAAGATTTATGAACCAGTACTCTTTTAATTTGCTTGCTTCAAGAGGATTATAATTAATGCTTTATGATTCTGAGAGTTTAAATATAAGACTTACATAAGTTGAAATAATGTTAATATATTGTATTCTATATTCCTTTTCTTTAAACTATAAGTAAAGTACCAATTTGAAACATTTTTTTATAAATTTTACGAGTTTATTAGGCATTATTATATTACATGGCTTCAATCAAAGGAACTTCGAAGGAGCTTCAAAGGAACTCAAGGGGTTTTTGTGAAAGTTGGTGTTGGAATAATGTTATTATTCATGCCAATATCATGTTTAACATTTTTGTAAATTTCTCCATTATCCCGGAAAAACAATTGCATAAACAATCCCAGTTGTAATTGCTTGTAATACTATATGGTGCATGTTGAATAAGTATTAAAATCATTAAACATCCGTTTCATGTTCGCAGTAGGTAGATTCCGAAAAATATTTATGTTTTCGCGAGTTGTGACGCCATGCATATAATATTAAGAAGCGGAAGCGGGCGAAAAAAAAAATTTTAGTATATTGCAATTGTAATTAGAGCTTTTTATGTAAAATGTATTTAAATGGTAAATAGAACTAATATTAGTTTGTATGTTATTGTGAAACAAAATACTTGATAATGTAGGATATGTAGTTTGCGTTATATAGGCTGTAGTCGGAAAAGGAAAGAAAATCATATTCATATTTGATAAAACATATACAATGAATACTTAAAAAATACTTTAGTTATCGCTTAAGCTTCTACTGGTTTATTAATCCCATATCTTCGAGCAAAGAATTCAATTGCAATGAGAGGATCTGCGAGTATGGGATATCCTATTAGGGTAAAGTTCTTTTTCAATATCAGTTATCCGTTTTATTGACGAATGGTTTACGATAAAGAGCCTGTTTTTATTGTTTTCTTCGGGCTCAGTTACGATCATAACGAATCATCGATCATACGAAAACAATTTGTGTTAGGTTAGCTTTACATACATTTGTTTAATATTTGCAAGTATACAACATTGTGTAAAAAAAGGTTTAACTACATAAAAACAAATAGCATATTTTTTTAATTGTAAACATATTAGACTTGTACAATACATTATGATTAACAAATAGTTCAAATAGCATTTTCGTATTTTTCCGTAACTTGAAGTCTTCATCATCTGATAGGTATATTTCGGTAAAAGTAACATAAAATATACTTATTCTTAACAATATATTATGATAATTAAAACAACATTCATAATTTTATTTTGATCTAATGGGTATACAATACTTATATTATTTATATGTTAGGTGAGTTTTATATTTAATTACATTAATAAAAATATAAAACGTTTATATTTAATTACATTAATAAAAATATTTATTAGTTTTAAATGTACAATAAAAGACACATAATTACATTTTTATAATAATATTTGTAAACTTGAAATATATTTTGTACGTTCAAAAGATGAAACAAATGAAATTAATTTTACCAAAACATTTTTAATCTGTATGAGACGATGCCGTCTTATAAAAGAATAATATAGTTTATGTTACTAAATTATGAAATATGAAATACTAATGATAAATGTTATATAAAGCAGTACACAAACGGCACCTTCCGTCATAAATGACAAAAGGTTGCAAAACAACGACACAAGATACGATTCTTAAGAAAATAATAACGCCTCAAATCAATATCATGTCTCTTGGAACTGTTTTGACATTTCCACAGGTGGTGGGAATAAACATTTTGAGCTTCATCAGGACTGAAGACTGGCTATCACCTGTATTTTCATCCGATATATAATGATTTATCATTTCAGAAGGTATGATTTATCCTTAACGCAATGATAATTTGGATAGCCTGAAATAATTGGAATGATTGGCACTAGAAAATTTTGTCATTGAGAAAGTGCACATTCTTAATAAAAACTGATCTCAAACTTTAAAGGACTATAAAATCCGATGGAGATCATATGCTTTAATTAGGTACAGTTTATAAAGTAGCACACTTTACAATAATAAATGTTTTATTAAGTAAAATCATTTTAAGCCTTTTGTGTTTATAAAAGGATTTAAAATGATAAATAACTTAAACCCTTTTCGGTTTTGTAATTATTGTTACCCACTACTTTGAAGTAATTAATAAAATTATCTTTATTCAAAACCAATTTAAAATTATGCAATAATCATAGCAAATTTTGCTTATGACACTATAAAATCATTTAATTTCTTAATTTTAAAAAGTACATGATTCCAGCAAAAAGGATTGTGAAGTAACTGATTAGCATAGGAATGGAATCAGCCTCTGAACTTAGCACCAAGCTTTGCGATTGCAGATTCAGATTTCTCGCTACTCATAGCACGTATGGATTTGGCGGCTTATATTATATACTTATTGGAAAACCATATTCATTTGTAAGCAAATAATTTAAAATATACTTTTAAAATACCACCTTAGATAAAGTCATCCAAATTGTATTTATATCTATTTACTAAATAAGCGGTAGAAGAATCATATTTAACTTTTTGTTGATAAATGAGACGTGCAGCGTCACATAAGTTCTAATAATAGTCAAATCAACCTTCTTTAAGTTTACAAAATTATCAACAACTTGAAATTAGATAAATCTAAATATCATTAATTATTAAAATGAAGGTTTAAATTACGAAGCATATTGATTCTCTTTAAATTAACAATTCATCTCATTTATATAAACAATTCCAAATATCGCTAGGAAAATAATTAAAACGATGTTTTAAATAATTAGATGTAATCGGTTCTTTTTATTTAATCTAACTCATCCACTTGTTATTATAAATTAATCAATACAATGACCATATAAAATCAAAGTAGTTAATAATCTATGAAAACCTCTACAAATTAAAATTATATTATAATGTAACCTAACATAAAGTAGTAGGTGCTTTAACCAATGGTTACTCATGTTTTACGGCTTGGTTATTATTGAGCCTATTGTCTGTATCAGTACACTATATTTTATTAAATAACAAAATATCTCAAATTATTGTTTAAAATGCTACAAATCTTACTATTCTGGTAACGCAAACAAGCACCCTATATAAAATTCCATCTGCCAGCCAATGGAAGATATTATAGACGGTAATCCTACAATGAGATAATGGAATTTTACAACAGAAATCAGCTTAAGTGCTCGTTGGAATACTGCGTAATAAATGCGGTAGAAAACGCATAAAAATGTGATATCTCTTCGAAACGCCAAAATGCCTAGCCACTGATAGATCACTTGGTTTCCAATAACTTAAGCTGCTTGTCATTGCACGTATACATAAAAAACAGTTATTGGGTCAATCTGGAACAGAAATGATAACTTAACTCTATACTTTTGCTTTACAAAGTGCGAGTCTTTGGTGCGGTGTGAATTGCTGTCTCGAGCTCTTGATCCTATGGTAGATGACCATGTTCTCAAACCCACCGTGAATCCAACAATCGTGCAATATATCCATGTACTATAATAATATCAGGCCAAATTACACACTGATCTAACCCCTAAGTAAGCAAATTATTTGCTTGTGTTAAGGGTGTTAGACAACGATACAAATACATAGAAATACACATATAAATACTGAGAATATATTTAATAAACGACCAAATCTAGAAACACAGACATCTATGCTTATCACATAAATGCCTGTCTCTGCCGGGAATCGAACCCCAGCCCCATCGCGCCGTGACACGTAAGGCGTCTGCGCTAACCACTCGACCAATTGGATGGTTACTATATCCAGTATTTTGGTACTTGGCGAGGTTTTTAAGGGTATCCTCTCCAACGTAACGAGTCCTCATACCAAAACTTTCCCTAGGGAAGTTTCAATAGAAGACACAAGGTTATTTTGGAACTTATCCCGAGAAAGCCATAAACGGCCAAAAAATACAGCGTTCTCGGTGCTGTCATTTGCATAAAAACTAACCTCTTTATATCTTTTAGGTCGCAGTGACACTGGGCTCTTATAGCCCTGCATAGCCGTGCTTTTTAGATAATAATACCTACCATCAGATGGAATGTAGTCAAGCATTGCCCTAGATTATATAAAAAAAAGTTAATACGCGACTACATATCCTATTATAGCACTCTATATAATATGATATGTCGGTTCATTTTTCATTCAATATCTATTAAATAAGATTACAATAACTATACGTTAATATTTTTAACCCCCGACTAAAAAGAGGGGTGTTATAAGTTTGACCTGTCGATCTGTGTATCTGTGTATCTGTGTATCTGTGTATCTGTGTATATGTGTATCTGTCTGTGGCAAATTTCCGGCGAAACGCGTGGACGGATTTGAATGCGGTTTTTTTTAATCGAAAGCTATGCTCGTCGAGATGGTTGTTATCCATGTTTGATTGAAACAGTAATAGTCGTTTTCAAGATATTGACGTTTTATTCGTGCGGGGGAGAGGTTATTATGCAATAATTGGCTGTTGGCGGCTGAACGCGTGAACGGATTTGAATGCAGTTTTGTTTAATCGAAAGCTATACTCGTCGAAATATTTCTTATCTTTGTTTGATTAAAATAAAAATAGTTGTCTTCAAGATATTGACGTTTTATTCGTGCGGGGGAGAGGTTCTTATGCCATAATTAGCTGTTTGCGGCCAAACGCGTGGACGGATTTAAATGCGGTTTTTTTTTAATCGAAAACTATGCTCGTCGAGATGTTTCTTATCCATGTTTGATTGAAATAAAAATAGTCGTCTTCAAGATATTGACGTTTTATTCGTGCGGGGGAGAGGTTCTTATGCAATAATTAGCTGTTTGCGACCAAACGCGTGGACGGATTTGAATGCGGTTTTTTTATCGAAAGGTTTGCTCGTCAAGATGTTTTTTTCCATGTTTGTTTAAAATAAAAATAGTCGTCTTCAAAATATTGACGTTATATTCGTGCGGGGGAGAGGTTCTTATGCAATAATTAGCTGTTCCCAGCTGTTCCACCCGCTTTATAGGAAAAAAAGCCTTGTTATGAAGGCCAAAAGGTTTTTACACTTACTTACTCAGGTAAAGGACTTTATTAGGGATAGCTGTTGCCCGTGACTGCGTCCACGTAGACTGTAAAAATATATTTATATGGCTTATGATCGTAGTCATAAAGAATCACGGGCAACAGCTAGTGATAATATAAATCCCTTCATCATAGTGTCATAAGTGATTGTAAATCATTTTAACTCTAAATGTTTATATTTATTAATATTCGTATATATAAAACCTACCTATCTACCTACCCATATGAAAAAGTCTTGAATCATGTTACTTAAAACATTTATAATTTATTACATTGTCGAAACTTTCACGTGGATTTTATTATATATAATATATCTTTCTCGTATTAAATGTAACCTTTGTACATCATAATATAGGATTCTAATTCTAATTCTAATAGTCCTGTAGCTTTCGGAGCCTATTCAATTCAAACAAACAAACGAATCTTTCCTACTTAAACAATTGAAAATTTTGTGTATCTGTAGGTTCATATAGTACAACTCAGAAACAAGTTACATAACTTTAAAAAGCAGAAAAAAAAATTAAATTAAAAATTTAAAAAACCCCCGATACAAAAAGACCTCTAAAAAGAATAAAAATAATATTAGTATGTACTTATTGAATTCGTTGCGTCGGAGGATCGTTTAATAAAGGAAGAAATTAAAATGCAGGTAAGTTAACAAGGCAAATAAAGAAATTACAATATCGAATCGTATAGTCCTCAATGATTAACTTCGTAATATATATACACTGTCAACGTACGTACAACGGTCCCCCGACGCAACGAATTCAATAAGTACATACTAATATTATTTTTATTCTTTTTAGAGGTCTTTTTGTATCGGGGGTTTTTTAAATTTTTAATTTAATTTTTATTTTTTAAACATATATTTTATCAACAGTGGATCTAATTTACAATAGCTTTATTTCATATAGCTTAATCTTGAAACAGAAATTTAAATTTACTTTAACTATCTGAATTCTAATATCTGTATAAGATTCTAGTATAATAAGCTGGCAAATTACTTATGACTTGCTTACTCTTACAGCAAGCCGGCAACTTAACAGCTGTGTATTGTGGACAATATTGTGAGCTCGTAACTTTTGAGTCCTATTTGTTGTTTAGTTGTTATTAACAATGTTATTAAAACTTTGTTAATGAAGTTCAGATTTACTAAAGTAATAAATGTCTGGATAATTTAGTACAAAAGATTTCATACTTTGTAGATGTTTAAAAATTTGTAATGATCGAACCTTGGAAGCTGTGAAAATTCAAGTTTGGAATAAGTTGTTTATAAATCTTATCTTTAGACAATTAAAATATTTTAAAATGTTCATTGTTGCATATTGATTGGTTGCAGTTAAATTTGACCGGTAAGAATCATAGGATATTTTGTACAATATTACAAATACATAATTACAACCGTCTCATCACAAAACAGGATAGGTTAAGCCAATACAGCTATAAAAAAATAAAAAATTGAAAATAAAGTTAAAAGGTAAAAAAGTCGTAAATAATACTAAAGTTCACCATAATAGTTTTTATACCTTAAGGATATATCTTACACTAACAATATTTTCACATGTCCGTTGATGAAGGTAACTACTAACTTTTATGTCGTGTTCGTCCTCGCCTTAGTCTTAGTAAATTAACGCAATTAAACAGTCCAACAACAGACAGATAAATATAGGCTTAACATGGTTTATGTAATCTTAATATTATTACATTTCTGTACAATGATTATATCACCGTACATTCTATTGATTATTTTCTTGAAAAAAAAAAACATATTTACCTATATTATGAAAATTTTAAAATAAACCTAAATCCGATATAATATTAAGTATAAGGTATAAACATCAAAAATTTACATTCTTTTTCCAGCATGTTGAAAATATTATTTTATAAATGGATTAAATTTCACGGTCTTATCAATATCGTGTTATTGAAGTTTGAAATGTTTCATAATGTTAACGAAGTTTATTTTATTCGTCTTACAAGAAAAATGAGATAATTCTTCGTCAAAGGTTTCATCTTTTTATGAATTAGAGATCATAATGGTATTTATATAATAATGTTAAATAAAGTAAGGAATATCTAACTAAAATCTCAAGGTTTATATACAATGGACAATTATAGCTTTATTTTGGTAATTTTTCGTGGATTTTTTTTTATGTGAATTCGTATAATATTCTTTTTTTATACTTTTTTAACCACATTCTTGAAATGCGGACATGTACATATAATCGTTGTAGTATGACAGCCTAGCATAGGGTTCCATTTTTTAAAAAAGCAGTATATTCTTGTGACTGTGAGTATGCAAGAGAATCATTTTAATTTTACTTGTTGACGTTCTAACAAAATGTGATTACTATTTTATAAAATTCATGCAAAAAGTCGATCAGAAAATTTCAATAAAAAATTAATATCACCCGGCGACATTGCTAAGTAAAATACAATCTTTAAGTTTAACCTAGATTCAGTAAATTGGCACATCGCAACCCATACGTTAGTTAAACTCAGATCGTGATAAATTTTTAAATGAACCGTTTAGATTGTACCATTTACCTTTAAATTTTTTATGTTTTAACGCGGTAAATCTGTTATCACATTTCATATATTTTTTTAAATTACCAATGGCACTATAAGACATTGATTTAAGACTTTTTAAGACTTGTTTTCTTATTATATTGTATGTCACAAAATTTGGTGCTTGAAAATACAAGTAACAACTGTTTTAGAATTTTCCTAAAATGTAATCCCTCATGCATATACATAAATTACATCCTTACATTCAAATGAAATTATTATATCAGTGCAAGTTTTTAAGAACATAATAAAATTATGATATACAGCATTTGATGAAGGTTTTAACGGTGTTGTATAATTAATAATTAGGCATAATGATATTTTATAATTATTTGATTAATGTTTTTTACAAAGAAAATTTGAAAATATTCTAAAATTGTAGTGCAAGGAGACACTTGATATTTTGGAAATTTGAATAATCTTATTTATATTTAATAAAAAAATTGACTGAATTAACTGTCTGATTCATTAATAAAATCGTTTTTTTTTTGGTTCAACGTCGTAGTACTGTAATATGCAAATAATCACAAAATTTCATTGAAGTTTGATTTATTTAAAACAAAAAATAATAAATGTACTTATTTATAAATATTGAAAGAGTTTTAGAAGTGTAAACGTTTAATTATAAGGACTTGATACCGAAATTGTAATATTATACCAGTCATCATAATAATAACAATGTAAATGCTAGATATCCTATTTCAACTTATTCCTTTATCCGAGAAGTCAATCATATAACAAATTTATACGAGAATAAAAATATTTTTATCACAAAAGTAGAAAAGAAATTATGTCATATAAGTTCTCCAACCTAGTGATTACTAACAATCCAGTCACGTAATAGTGGACACGTAAAAACACAATAAAACGTTTCAAATCGCTTGGGATGCCAAATGAAGTTCGGAAAGATGAGTTACCTACAATTAGTGTTATTTAATATTGACGAATATGTTCATTCAAAATATTCGGTTTTTAAACATTTTTTTCTTAAACCCTGCTATTTTTAAACTCCCTTCTCCCTAAACGCAGTTTGTATAAGCTCAGTTGTATATTCTCTATATTTTACAGAAGGCAACAAAACAAAATAATTTGTCTCTAATTTCCATATTGACTACATTCAATATTGACATTTAATTACTACATCCAAAATACAAATAGATGTACATAGATTCACATAGGTTATGAATTTAGCATAGCTAGCAACTCTCAACAGTTATTTACAATACCCTTAAAATGAAATACTCCGACATGTTGACATATTAATCACAAATCATAAATAAGTATACTAGTCTCTGACTAACAACAAATCTAAAACACAATAACAGCATCCATTGTATTGTATTAGTATTGTGTTTGTCGTTATTTAACTGTAAAAAAAAAAAGTTATGTAACATTAAACACAAAAAAAATGTTTTTTTTTACAGATTGGACCGTTCTTGATTTTTGAAGTTTATGAACACTAAGTTGTTCATGATTTTTTTTGTTTTGAAATTAATTAAGGGGACTTTTTTTTGTTCGGTAAGTAACCATCGCTTACTATTTATCGATATCTATGACATTATATTATATATAACCACATACAAATAAATAATAAAAAATCGCCTGTTTGTGAGGAAAATGTGTTCGATAGCTTTTTCATTTATTAAATACTGAAATTGGCTAATAGACCATGATAGTTATTTTCTAAAACTGTTTTTTCTGGTGGTGAGATAGAAATTTACGTCATTAGATACATATAGTTAGGTACATATATTTAAATAAGACGTGTTGTTATTTTTATTGTCAACGTGTATAAAATCAAATAATTTATAGCGTATCCGTAGTATGACTACCGGTTTTTGAGAATGATTTCCACTGGGATAAAATCTGGAAACATGTATAACATCATCATGAGCTCAAAGCATAGCGGAATTGCAGGGTGAACTCTTTCTTGAAAATAGTCGGGAAAATTCCGATTAAATTGTGTCATTATCGCCAGGTGTATATATATATATATATATATTTTAATAAATAATAAAAATATATACCTATAATTATTATTCTGAAAAGTCAATGCTTTGACAAATATCACAAAATTGTGTATTGAATAAATATAAATTGTATTCAATTCATTTTCCACTCATTGTCCTGAACATTAAAATTTGTAATTTTTTTCCACCAAACAAGAGAATAATTATTCTGAACCATACGGAAACGTCAAAAATAAAGATAAGTAATCAGTATCAAAAATTTAATTGCAGAGTTAGTGTACAGCCGGAAAAATAAATCCAGCACCCTTGTCAGGTTTCGAGATAAGTGCTCGAAGTTCTTCCAAATGCTTGTTTTATCTTAGTTGAAATCGCGTAAATTTTTCTAATCTCACCGACTATTCCTTTTATTCGCTACAGTGCTTGATGTCCATTTTGCTAATTGAAATGTGAAATATGGTTGGGCAAACATTTGACGTCTATTTAGGTTTTGTACCTTTTTCATATTTAACACTTTTTTTTTAATATTAGAACTTAAAAAATTTGTTATTGCTGGGAAATTCACATCTTAAATGACAACAAGATACTATCAGTAAAAGGCTTTTTTTTTTAACTTTTAACCAACATTCTGTGATTTGGCACGTCGCGTTCTATACGTTAATTTATAAATGCATTACGTGATAAACTTCAAATCAACTACTTTCGGTTTAATTCCTTAACTTAAAATCGGTGCTCTTTAAAGTTCAGGTTTTCGAACTGTCTTTAGTCTAACTTAGTAGATTCCATATTATATGGCACTTTAGTTACATTATGATTACTGATTTTATGTTGGATTTTGTTTTGATAATATCCAGTTTAGTTCCCGTTAAATTTAATAAAATGTGTTAAATTTGCTTCAGGAACTTCTTAACATTAATTTAACAAATGCTTCATGGGCTTGAGTGTACGTATATATAATAAAATTTCACAAGATATCTTAGAGCTTCCTTTTCTTAATATTTAGTCTAGAATTAAAATTATATGATTAAGTAGATCTTGTTATAACATTAAAAAGTTTTTAGTTTATTAAAATGTGTCTAATTTGGGTTCTTGACTCATTTACGGAGTTGGTGTTATAATGCATACGTCAAACATTGTTAAAATTCATTAAAATAACTGTTGAGTTTCTAGCCAGCTGTTCTCAGCAGATGATCGTTTCAAACTGGTGGTAGCTTGCTCACGGACTGACTATACTGACCTTTTTTAATGTAATAATTAACGACTTAAAAGTATTTGTAAATGCCCACTGGAATAAAAATATTTTGCATTTGAATAGCTCAACTTTTCTTATTAGTATAAAAAACAGGAGTATGAACAATGATTTCAAAAATATTATAGTTTCATACATACAAGAAATGCTGTTCTTACTTAATTAATAATTAAATATATATTGCATAAAAAAAAAACATTGAAATTCAAAATAACCCTTAAGCACCAAATAGTTTTTTCTTTTCCACAATAATTTGTTCAGAACTTTCCGCTTACAATATGGACGAGAATCAAAAGAAACCAACTAGTAGCTACAACAAATTACAACAATAGATCACAACAACAGGCAAATTTCTCAATTGAAAACAATATGGATTCCGGTTGAGGAGGGTGCAGGATCATTTCGTTTTTTACACTTTCTTGATAGTAGGGCATAAAAATGACCCGCCAGCAAAGTTACTACCTAAAGCCATAATGCAATATAATAGTGTTCCTGCATGTTATATCATAAAGCCGCAGATGGGAGAACAGCTGCGTTTCGCTAGCACAACGGCTTTGGAGGTGAGTTGGAGTTTTGATGTCTTTGAAAGAATAGAAATGGAGGAACACAAAGTATTTAAAATAAAAAAAGACGGAGCCAGGTAGTCCGAGATGCCTAGGTGACATAACCAAAATATTGGTTGACAAGGAAGAAAGAAATAGGCTAAGAAGATTTTAATAAGAAAAGAGTATAAAAGAAGAGTAACTAATTGTAGTATCTTCTTCTACAACAAACAATTTGTAATGTCTAAAAGATGTGGAAGAGTAGACTTTGTATTCTGAATTCAGTTTACCAGATGCTTCATGTCATGACAAAAATTTACAAAGAGGTAGAAATAATCTTATAACCCCTAAACTAGTCACAGCTTTCACTGTACTTTTATTACGTTTAAAAACACGTTGTCCAGACAAATATTATATCTTTATTAATGTTTTATAAGGCAGAACTTGACCAAAATTGTATAAGAGACAATTACCGCTTTATGGTTGAACTATTCGAAGTGTTTTTGTGAGAAGATACTAAATCTCGGGCCCCTCGGAGCCATGAATCTGGAACAATGGATGTTAAAAGCTATAAATTCTTTGCAAAATATACACTTTAGTCACAATTCAAAATTACTAAACTAAACAAAGAGTCATATAAGATATTTGCATGTTTATAGTCCCATAGTAAGCTAATCCTTGGCTCGAATGCTTAATTAAAGCACCTTAGCAAGATGTGTGCATCCTGACGATGTTAAAAAATACTAAAAAGTTATTGCAACAATTTCAACAGCTTCTATAAACAACTTAAGCCATCACTTTTGATATTTTTCTAAAAATACAATTATTTTAACACTTTTCATTGATGTTATTAATAACCAAACAAAGATTGCCAACTTAAACCGATATAAAATCAGAGATTGTCCATGTAGATTTTTGATGGGACCATCGAAAGAAGAACGGACCTAAAAGTTGTTTGGGTTAAGCCTAAATTATTTTATTTTATTTACATTTCCTGTTGTTGTTATGTTTTTGTGATTCCCCTTCTTTTTTTGTTCAGATAAAAAAAAATATTATTGTTTTATCTGAACCTCAAAAAAGTATCGGAATACAGTTACTCTTTTCTAAACTACAGATCGATGACAGTTTTTTTAGGAATATGTAGGATAATAGTGAATTCAAAGTTTGTACCCAGGGCCAATTAATTTTATTATTGAATGAAAGAACGAAAAAATCATAACATGAACTTTTGAAATTAAAATCCGGTTAGTAAAAAATCAAATAAGTTTAATATGTACTTTTTTACTTGCTTTTAGATTTATTTATAGTTTCATTACAAACTGCAATAAAACTGCAATAAAGAATGAACTGCCCCGGGCATATTTAATAAAATTATACTTATATTGAAACAGTGTTTTTCAAGAAGACTTTTTGATTACATCACAATAGTCTTCATTTTATTCCCTCTGGAATCAGTCTCTTTTATCAATCTAGTAATAATATTCTTATTCTTACTAAGCTTCGTATATGACAGTTAATTAATTTATATTTTAAAAGTAGTCTATTATTCATTTATTGACGTGACAACGTCTTAAATTAGGTTATACTGGGAGTCACTTATGAAAAAGTGTAACGCCCGGTAACGTAACGGTGAGTCACACACACATAGAATGCCTTGCGTCTCTCTCCCACTCAAACATGATCGGTCCGCCGAGCAATGTTTTGATTTTCAAATTGATTCTTTAAAATTACAAATATTAAGAAAAAGTGGCAGATATAAGAAAACTTGATTTAAAATGTGTTGAGCAAGAATTTTAACATCTAATTTAAGTAAATGTTTTAATTTTCAACTTCATTATTTACAATTACAAATTTTAATTAATTTCAAATTTATATAGCAAAAATTTGGACCTTCGATCTGAATAAGTGTTTTGATTTTCAAATTAATTCTTTAAAATTAAAAATATTAAAATATATAAAATCAGAAGTGACGTCACATAACATTATCTGTACTTATTATTATTTAATATGTAGGCCAGTACATGTGAGCTCTCTTAAGTTAGCGGGGAGAAGTAAAATAAAAAAAGTAAGACAAATTTTATCTCGCATAAATACATCAGATAAATATATAATAAATAATAGAATTTATATACTTCAGAGTATCACGAAAACATTCAGTAAATAAGAACCTGAGTTTGTTTACGTAGTTGTGATAATATATCGAAATAGTCAATCAACAAAAATAAAAAATATTCATTTTAAGGATGTTAAAACAATTAGTTATTTATAAATAAATCCTAATCAATAGTTTTATAAGAATGATAAATAACAATAATAAATATATTTGCTTTTCAAATACCGTCCATGTACTGGAACTCCTTTAGCGTTTGAATAGCAAATATATTTTCTTGGCAAATATTTATTTGAATATGTGCAGGAGCGTGGGTGTAATGATATTAAAAAAATGATAATAAAAAAATACGATCGAACAAACGTTCTTTTTAATCGAACAAACAAAAACTCATCAAAATTGAATTAAAAAAATAAAAAAAAGTACAGACAATTAAATATAAAGAGCCAGGTTCAAATAAAATTTTGAATAATTATTTAAAAAAAAGTCCTTATCGAACAAACGCTAAATTTAATCGAACAATCAAGAACAAACGACGAACAATCGAATTAGCAAAAAAAAATACTTCTCCCCGCTAACTTAAGAGAGCTGTACATGTGACCATACTTGGTAGACACAAATGGAAATAGTATTTTTTTATAACTGAAAAAAATAAATATATAAAATACTGGTAGCAAACAATAACTTCAATGATCGATATCTCCGCAACTAATTGATGTATCGAAAAAGTCTGTAAATAAATTTTGTAAAAAATAATAACATCAATAATATAATATAAAATAAATAATATATAAAATGATTTTACGTGACAACGTCTTTATCGTCCTATCCTCAACAAAATCACCCAAATTATTAAAATATTGTGCAATTTAATAATATTCATATCAATAAATATTCTACCGAGAAAAAGACGTGGTCACGTAAATCTTCGCCCGTAAAACCGACTTTACAGGCAACCATATATTTATTTTTTGCACTATTATAAACAAATACAAATTGAAATCATTTAAAATAGTATTAAATAGTAACCAAGTATTTACCTGTCTAAAATTAAACAAAGGCAAAAAATATTAAATATTTCATAAGTAATATTATCTACACTACAGAGTACTAATACTAGTTTAAATCAAAGTTAATAAACGAAGACATTAATTTTATGAAAATGTTCTTCAAAATCTAGAAGGAACAAAATATAACAGCATATCTGAATTAAGTTTTATTACCATAAATACCAAAGTTAAAGTAGCACTAGTTCAACAAATTTAAAACAAACTACATAAATTTCAATAAGTCTATACAAGTTGCTCTTTTTACATTCAGAAATTAGCCAATTTGCGCTCGTGGTTAAAAGTTTTAGTTGGTTGTTGATGAAAACAATTAACTGTACTGCAACTTGCCTGCAGTGAGTCAGTGGTTTAATAAACGCTGAGAGTAACAGCCATTCACTCTAACTTGCCGACTTTAACCGATATTTATCTTCGTCAAGTATTTTAAGATTGAAGGCGAAAAACGTTCCTTTTTTCATGTTTGGTATCATTACAGTTTTCATATAAAATAAAAAAAAAGTATTAAATAGTTAAAAAATGTAAAGTTAAAAAAGTAAGTTATTATAAAAGCGAAAAATGACTAGATTATAAACATAATTGCCTAAAATAATAACAATGTAAAATCATGCTAAAAGATCACAGAAGTATGCGAGTTCTGAGGATATAAATCAAACTGCAACGCATGGGACACATTATGCATATTTTCATGACCTCCATCTGCTACAATTTGTTATAACACTCAGCTTTTTTGTAAACCTTACTTAACTTAGTAACATGTGGGTTTTAATGTAAAAATACCCTGGGGAAACAAAATATAAGTGTCCTATGGTTAAGA
The DNA here is from genome assembly GCA_959347355.1 of Napeogenes inachia. Lineage (NCBI taxonomy): Eukaryota > Metazoa > Arthropoda > Insecta > Lepidoptera > Nymphalidae > Napeogenes > Napeogenes inachia. The sequence continues at coordinate 15,118,557 of OY365793.1, read as the reverse complement.
AGAAAAGTATCATTAATGAAAAATATCAAAAGAATGACAACTAGGAACTTATAGATATCGTATTGGTTTATAGTCTAAAAGACAAAATGTTGACAACTACATAAATTTAATTCAACGAAGTGGAAAGAAAGAAATGAAGTCAAATATTAATTATTAACTTATTTTATACTATAGCAAAATTTGACATATTTAAGGTGACCGTTTTGCCAACTTGTACTCTTTTCTCAAAAATTATTAAAGCTAAAGCTAAAAAAATTAAAGCTTTAGAAATTTTAGAGCAAGAACAACAAGTATGTATAGTGTTATAAATTATGTCAAATTGAAAAAAATATTATAACTATAGAATAATGACATACATGACAACCAGGTCACAAATCTCAGTTTGAAAACGCCATAAATCTAACCCTTCTCATCTCAGCCTATCGAGCACGTGCCTAACATTACAACCTGAACTCCAGATTGGGTGAGGTAACTCGGAAATCGGGTAATACCATTTCATATTATCGACACTGATCTGAGTGAGTTATAAGACTCTACTTACTTCTTAAAACTGCTACTTTATATAACGTCGATTTTGCATTAAAAATAAGTATTTTGTAATAATATATTATTAAATTTATTAGTAAAGACTCATTTATCCCCTTAATTAGTTCTTCACACCTAAGTTCTTCTACGTTATTATATAAATAATTGTAATTATTAATACTATTCACATTCACTTTCATACGAAGATTTTGTTTTTTAATTTTTATATTAAAATTATAAAAAAAATATATTATAAAAAAATAAAAAAATATATCATATTAAAAGTGTTCTTTAAGCTTAAATTTTAAATTATGGAATAAATTTAAAAGTGACGTCAAGATTCGAGTTACCACATCAAACAAACAGGTAATAAAAAATCTATTATTACGTATTCCGTCGAAAGAAGTGCTACTTCAGACGATACTACTACTACTTTTTCTCGAACCGAAAAAAAATGACATAACATATATACAAATAGATAGGTAAACTTTTTTGGTACCGCATAAATCATTTTGCATAAAAACAGAAAATCTTTAAATAACAATAAATATAACGTTTTTATGTAATCGTTGAGATCCATTCTGTAATCAAGATGCTTTGATTAATTACAGTCAATCTGTTATACATTAGTCAGCGATAAAGGTTATCGAAGGCATTAATCAAGATTATGCGTTTGACTGAGGACCCAGGGCCTTAATAAAGCAAAATCTAATTGTCAGTATAAATCTTTATATTTTATTAAATATATTGTAATACTAAAATAAAGTATAAGTTTCAAAGAAACCATGATACTGTATGTTTGAAAAGGCCCAGAATTATGTTAATCTTGTCATGCCATGTTAATGTTATTTATTTTTTATTTGTCGTGTTAATCTTATTTGTCATGTCGCATGTTAATCTTTTTAATCTTATTAGGTTATTTAACCTATTTTATTTATTATAAATACAATAAAAAATGTAGATTAAAAATATGGATACGGGTAGAATTCCTGTGACCGTACCTAACGGTATCGTATCGCTACCCGCTGGGATAAATTTACCATTTTAAATGTAATTGTCTTTATTGGTACACCACGGAGATTTTTTTTTATTATATTATTATTTAAATTATAAACAAACTTATTTGACATACCTAAACACGATTATAGACAATTTAAAACATGTTTCAAATGTTATTCTATACCCATTTCAAAGTTTGAAATGTTAGTTCAGATTTTGGAACAAAGCCTTATAGATGTCACCACCGTCCCGATAAAGACGACGGACAGCGATACTGTAGCTCAATTGGTAGAGCGACGGAGCGGTTTCCTAGAGGTCACGGGTTCGAATCCCTACCCGTATCAGTTTATTTTTAATTTTATATTTTATAAATATAAATAAGCTTAACATGGCTATACATATTTAAAGATATTTTTAAACATATTGGTTATAATTTTCCAATCAGGTCTAATAAATGTCACCTCACTTTATTATTACTTAAATGTTTAAAGTTAGACACCTTTTAAGCGTTTATAAATGTGAGGGAAGTAGTGAACTAGTAGTGACGTGGTTGGTTGTTCTAATATTTTTTCTATGGTACGTACTTGAATTCTAATTTGTACTCTCATATCAATCATGACTGTGATTCAAATAGTCAAAATTACTAAATATATATATTTTCACATATAACTTAAGCATCAATATTAGTAGAATATCAATTTACCTGCTTGCGAGTTCTTCTCGATGTTTTGGGAAACTAAAATCTTACGTTTTAAAAATATAACTTTTCTTTAAGATATTTCAAAAAGTTATATAAAATATAGTTTATTGATAAACATTCGAACAATTTTCTCCCTAGGCTGACTCATCATATTAATAATTTGTATTTAGATCATCCTGTTTTCATTTTGTACTTTTCAAATTATTAAACCTTGACTCACTTTGATGGGCAAAATTTCATGAATGTACAGACAGAACTGTACTAATAATGGTAATGAAAATTATGTTATTGGTATAAAAATAAAATTATTGGTATATTACAAATATTTATATAAACGTTAAAATACACGATCAAATAGTAATTCTAGCATTAGTTTTTAATTAAGAAAAAAAAATGCATTTTAAATATTTTCTGTTCGTGAAATTTGTGAGTTTTAAAAATGGTAGCGCCACTTTTTCATTCCAATTTCGACCAGTCAGAAAGACTTTAAAAAATAAATCCCTGGCACGGAATACGCTTGTAATAAAATGAAAAAGGTGAGTAAAAAACTCATGTTATTACGTAAGTGTCAAAAGTTGCCACAAAAGTTAGAGAATTGATTAAAAGTTGATGTAATAAAATTTTAGCTTTGACGTTTTACCACGTTAAAGTAATTATTTTGGGACTAAGGGACTATTATTAATGTTGAAATGTTTTAATTTAAACTGTACAGTAGTACCTATATATTTTACTGTTTTTTATTTTTAATAAAATTTTACTTGTAACATTTTACAAAATTCTGCATTATTTTAATGTACGATTTGAAATGCTACAAATAAATTACCTACCTAATAAATTATTAATTATTCCAAGTTTGAACTAGTCTTGCTAGGTGTACTAATGTACTGGTGTTATTTGAAAAGAAATCTGATCACTGGTTACATACTCTCAGAACATATCGGTACCCTTATAAAAAAAAGAAGTATTATTTTTTTATAATTTAATTACTTTTGGATTGAGAACGCGACTATACTTGGAACAAAATGTTAAAACGAAGCGGATCGTGAATGCACACAATCCGTATCACAAGATTATGCTCAATAAATTATACCATTAACAAGGCTATGGTTACCATTAACACATTCTTCTATAGACAGAAAGACAAGAGATCTGATGATCCGACGCAGGTATCCTGGGTAAGTTATTTTGGGAGCAAAAAGCGTTGCTACCCTGGTTTTTACTTTCATATCAGAAAAGAACGATTTTATCAGGAGTTACGTACCTCGTAAGCGTTTCTTAATAATAATTACATATGTGTGCTGTTTAGTTACTACTACACACTACTAATGTGTCTGTATTATTAGTTTTTATTATATTTTCTACAAAAATTGTAAAAAAAAAACATTTCAATTAATATTTATTATTTCTACTGAAACTCTTGGGTCATGGAATGGAATGGGCTATTCAAAAATAATGTGCTGGAGCCATTCTCCAGCTTCTCCTCGTGGATTAATCCAGTACAATGTACATATATTAGTTTAATTATTATATGTAAATTTTGTTTCTTTTTTGTAAAAAATTAAAATGTTGTTGCGAATAAATAAAAAAGTATGCTTTTATTTGTTTATACAATTTAATAGATGTTATTTTTATACTTAATAAAAATCTTACAAATCGATTCCCAAAATAAATATAATAATTCTCCAACCATGTAATAGGTGCATTCCTTCAGAGAGCGGGTAATAAATTGCACCGTCTATCAAACGATGCAGCCGATATAAATCACGGATTTCGCATACGCAAGCTCTAAGGAAATGCATTATCTAAAATAGAGTATTTATAGACTATATGAAATATATTTTTTAAGTTTCATACGTCAAGACAAACAGAATTAATATGATAAAGATGTAATTACGTTCTACCATGTATTTTATATAGTACTTTGGTACTATACAATATAAAATATTAATTTAAACACTCAGCTGATTCCTAGTACAAACGTCATAATATTACAAAAATCTACTAAAGTATCAATCAAATTTGTATAATATTATTGTAGATTTAACTGCCATTAGCAGATAGGAGTATAAAAATCAGTTCTTAACACCTTCATTTAATCAAAGTTTCAATTACTTTTATGTGAAAGTGACAAAACAAAAAAGCAGTGTCAAACGTAATTAAACCTTATTGTCTGAGAGTTTTTTGATATTAATGATTGAAACAAAATTGTCTTTAATGCATTTTAAGTACAATGAATTTCCATCCTTAACCATAACAAATAAAGTTGATATTTCAGTTCAAAGAAATTTGTTTGATAAATGCAAGTATTCAAACAACAGGACCGAGTGAATTGTAATTAATGCAATTGATTAAAGTTGTAAGTGGTAAAGAACCATTGTTCTTGTCCATTGACAATGAAGGGGATTTTAAAATCTCCCAGTAATTATTGAAGCGTGTATCAGTTATTATTTCAGAGTTTATCCTTTAGTGATTTTGATGTTTATTATTATTTTATTGTAACTTAATTAAGTACGGTGGCAGCCGAGGATCCAAAAAAAAACAAAGTTATAAAAATACTTTATTTAAAATTACAAATTATGTTATAACTAAAATGACGACTGCTTGCCCGATATTAGAAAACAAGAGTGACAATTATATTTAAAATTAATTATAATGAAATACAATGGTGTGAAGTGCAGATTCAGCATTAGGATTGTTATAAAATTATAATAAAATAATACATTTATGTGAAGTGCGAATTAAGCTTTTTGATTGTTGTAATTCCTGGATTCTGATGCAATGGAATGTACATATTGCACCATCGCTTGCTAAGCGGTTCCCGCGATGCATGGGAATATAACTCCTCCCTCCTGAAGAACAGCATCTATTTGACGTCCTTAGATCTCGAGTAGTGCTGTAAAATCTTCTCCACGTGATTACAATTTCCTTCCTCGTCCCCTGTTAGCTTTTGTTCTTTCTTGATTTCAAGGCTTTTACGATTCTTCAGGTTTTTATATATTATAACAGCAATGCTTAGTGCGCTTGCACTTAATATTATAACATATAATGGGATTGTAGTATGATAAAGACTGTTTGTTTCAGTTGTTCCTGAAATTTTCGGCTGCAATGATATTTCGTTATTTATTTCTTGAAGTTTTTTAAGGTCGATAGTGTTTAGTTGTAATGACGTTTGTGAAACTTCAATTTTTTCAGAACTGTGTAGGTCTATTATTTTCAGTGGGTTTCCTCTTATGTGATCATTGCTATTAATTATTGTAAATTCTGAACTTTCTATTAAACATCCCAGAGGTAGTGTTACAAGATAACTGCCTTGTACTTTTATAAATTGTTGCTGATTACAGGATAATTTTAAACTTGATGGCTCCGGAAATGTTATAATATAATGCTTGTCGTCAAGTTGTTCGACGGCTTCCGTAGTCAGGATCAAGGATACAAATTGACATGAACTTTGTATCTGCTGCGTCGTAATGAGGCGTTCTATGCAGTCGGGCTGTTTTCCATAGGGATTGTTAAACTTGTTATCACATAGATAAAATCCGTTGACCTTCGGGCATTCAGCCTCTATGTACATAAAATCTTTATTGTGAATTGCTAGGAATGGTTTAGGGGGAATAAGGATTTGGTTATTCTTATTCGGTACTGCGGATAGGTGATACAAGAAATAAAATTTAGGAAAGACAATCGGAAACTTAAAGATTAACACAATATTCCTATCATTATAATAATAACCTACTTTAATAACATCAAAATAGTCTCTAAAACTAATGTCTAAAAGTTCCTCTTTCTTGTAGAGGTTATTTAGCTTATTTAAAATATCTTTATGCGTATTTATAGATAACATTGAATGATGTGTACTTTGAGCATGAATGAAAGCTAACCAATTTTCTAATCGAAATAATTCGTCCGTTATAGTTTCAATATTATCTCCTAAAATTAAGAAAATTTGAGTCATGTGCGTAAAAGTTGTAATATCCGTTTCGAGGATACTATTGACACTAGTTAAATTATTTATCAAATTTTCCAATTTTCTTTGATTAATGGTTAAGTTATTAATAATATCATTATTTTGAAATAACCATTTTTTGGTTAAACTAATGTGATTGTTAAATTCGTTAACAATTTTATTATTATTTCCTTCTAATATTTTAATTGCATTATCATACTTTATAGCATCCGTATAGTCGAGATTTCCTGAAATAGTCTTTATTATTGAACCTAAACCGTTAATAAGCCCTCTTTTAACACGACTAGTCTCAAAGGTTTTCAATTGCTGTGAAACTTTTTCTAACTTAGTTACAAGATATTCAGTGTGCATTTGAAAAAGTAAAAGGGTTTTATTTCTTAAAATTGGATGAATATTATCGATTTGTTCCTGAATTGAGTTTAAACTGTCACGAATCTTAACTAAATCTACGCATTGTATGAAGGAGTGGTAGTGGGAAATGATTCTAGCGGTTCCTAACTTAAACGGTAAAATACCCGGTCCATTGTCCAGGCTACTTAGGTCAATTTCTTCTGCTTTCGTCAAGGTTGCTAACAGGATCGTCATTCTGTAACAATTGAGCACTTATAGGTACTCTTTTGAGTCTAGATTTGGCTATTGGGCCTCGTTTCTTTTTCGTGTAAATGTGTATCGGTAAGTCAGCTAATACTTTGTCACGAGTAAAGCGAGGGGCAAGTTTTTGTCGGGATGCTTTAGGATTTCGTATGAATATTTGTTGGTCTGGTAAGTAACAAGTCTCAGGTTCCCTATTTTTATTAATGTTTTCAGTAATTTGGGTACGCTTATGTAAAGAGGATTCATTTATAATATCATAAACTTTAATCATGCGGTCACGATGGTCTTGTGTGTATTGTTGTAATAGTTGTTCTGTTAAGTCTATGTCTATAGGGTCACGGGGATCAAAATGTCCAGTTATGATATCTATTGGTCTACATTTAGTAAAGCTATGTATAGAGCTATTGTAAGCTAGAAGAGCATATGGCATAAGGTTAGTAATAGACTCTCCACGTTTATTCAATCTTAAAATCCTTAAATGTTCTAATAGGGTGGAATGAAGTCTTTCTATTAATCCATTTTCATTGGGTGTGTAAGGCAAAATTTTATGATGACTTATTTTGTGAAGTCTAAGAAATTCTAAAAATAATTGATTTGTGAATTCGGGACCTCCATCAGTAACGATTGTAATTGGAACTCCATGATGAGTACAAAACGTTAATAATCCCTGTACGACACTGATTGCAGTACCGTCTCTTAGGTTATAGCTCTGTGCATATTTTGAAAAAGCATCGATTATTGTAAGATATTTTTGATTTTCGACACTGAATAAATCTAAATGAACTATAGCAAAAGGTTTACTTGGAGGAGGGACAATTTTAAATTTCTGTTTAATAGGGTTTCTATCGTATTTTGCTTGACCGCAAATTGGACATTCATTTATATATTTTGTGACTTGTTCTTTCATTTTTGGCCAAAAATATCTTTTTGACAAAGATAAGTAACACTCGTTAATGCCACGATGATTAGTTTTACCTTCGTGGTAATTTTTGATAATTTCTTGCTGTTTAAAATAATCTTTAACGTTATCTAAATCAGTTTTTGTCAGAACAATGTCCATAGCAGAATTTTTAAAATTATTTTGGATTACAGGAACTATTTTATACATTCCCAACGGAGGGTTGATGAGGATACCAGTTTTTATTTTAGGGTTGACGTATTCTTTTATTGCATTTATTACATCATTTTCTAAATTTGAGCTCGAAGTCGATATGGTAGCTTTGAAGTAGTTTTCAAATAATTTTGTTACTATGGGCTTATTTTTAATGTCACCAACGATATTAAAGATGATTTGTCTATGAAATTTATTTAGGGCGTCGTCAGTTATGGGGATTTCTAAAAAGGGATTTTCTGAGTCAGAATGTACAGTGGCGGTTCGAGAGCTTATATTGGAGGGTGATTTTTCAGAAGGATTCACAACTGTTGAGCTAGCCTCTTCATTGTGAATTTCAATTCGGGATAGCGCGTCTGCATTACTATTATACTTACCCTGTTTGTATATTACAGTAAAGTCATATTCACTTAAACTAAGTCTCCATCTAGTTAATCTTGAATTAGGTTCTTTAATATTCATAATCCACTGAAGTGGCCTATGATCAGTCATAATTTTGAATTTTCTTCCAAAAAGATATGGACGAAAATATTTAGTGGCCCAAACTATTGCTAATAACTCCTTTTCGATCGTACTATAGTTAATTTCACTGGAGTTAAGAGTTCTAGATGCGTATGCTATGGGTTTATCAGAGCCAAGGGAGCCTTGAGAGAGTACTGCTCCTATTGCTAAGTTTGAAGCATCTGTGGTCAGTATAAAGTCTTTGTAAAAGTCTGGGTATTGAAGGATGGGGTCATTAACAAGTAACCTCTTACATTTTTCGAAACCGTCAATGTAGTCCTGTCCTAAAGTTATTTTGTAGCCTTTTTTCAAACATTGAGTCATAGGTTTTGTTACTCTAGCAAAGTCAGGAATAAATTTTCTATAATAGCCCAGCAAACCTAAAAATCGTTTTATTTCCGTAGCTGTTTTAGGAATAGGATAATTTTGGATAGCAGCTATTTTATCAGGGTTAGGTTTTATTCCTTCTTTAGTAATTATATGTCCTAAATAAGAAGTTTCTGTTTTCAGGAACTCTGACTTATCCATTTGTATTCTGAAGTTTGAATCTCTTAACCTTTTAAAAACCTTTTCTAAATTAATTATGTGTTCTTGAAGAGAAGTACTAAAAATGATTATATCGTCGAGATAAACGAGACATATGTTATTTTGTAAACCCTTCAACACATTATCCATTACCCTTTGAAAGGTTGATGGTGCGTTTTTCAAGCCCATGGGCATTCTTAAAAATTCAAAATGCCCATGTTCTACATTAAATGCAGTTTTCGATATATCAGAAGGGTTCATCTCAATTTGGTGGAAGCCACTTGCGAGATCTAGGGTGCTAAAATACTGACAATTACCTAATTTATCCAGAATATCAGATATATTTGGAATGGGATATTTATCATCGACGGTTTTTTCATTAACTTTCCGAAAGTCTATGACAAGGCGCCATTTAATTTTCCCTGAAGCGTCACTTTTCTTAGGAACTACCCATATTGGAGAGCTCCAAGCTGAGTCAGAGGGTCTTATGATACCTTGATCGAGCATTTTTTGGATTTGATCCCTAACTTCTCCCCTATGTATGAATGGGTATCTATAACTTTTAGTATATACGGGAATTTCGTCTGTGGTTTTAATTGAATGCTTAATAGTATTACTAAAGGTTAATGGCTCACCCTCTAAGTAAAATACATCCGCGTACCGGCCACAAAGAATTTCTAAATTAATTTTTTCCTCTTCATTTAAATGATCAGTTCGAAGACGAGATAGTACTTCCTTTTCTCGTTCACTAATTGGTTCAGTATTTAAATATTCAGTGTTATATAGCTCAGCTTGAATGGGCTGGTCTAAAGAAAATATTATGTCACTACGATTTGGATTAAAAATTTCTACTATAGCTCTATTATCTTTAACAGATGTCAAACATTCTTTTATAATGCAACGCGAAATCGTTTGCTCTGGGACTAAAATTTCCCCTATGTGAATATTAATTGGTAGTTTAACTAATTTAGAGGAACCAGCGGGTATTATATCCTCGTATAAGTTTACATTACGCGAATTATAAACCTGTATGGGGTTTGAAGCATTTTTAGTAACAAATAACTTTCTCTTATAATCTATGGTTGCTTCCCATTTGTCTAAGAAATCTGTACCTATTAGACCATCGAAATAATTGTGAAATTTATAAATGTAAAATTTTATATGATCATTACTTTTAAACTCATTAAAGCAAGGAACGGTTATAGAATATTTATGTTTGCTCACAGAATGAACATTAGATACTTCAAAAGGTTCATAATTTAAATTGAAATTATTAAAATATTTTTCAACTGCATCTGGACTTATAAAGGACTGATTTGCACCAGTATCTATTAGAAACTTTAAGGGCGGATTTTTAATCTGGATATAAGGTAACTGACGTTGAGATTGAACATTAATTTCTATTTTGGTTTGTCTAATGGTTTGATTTTCTGAAAATCCTGTTCATTGTTGGAAGTTGATGGTGGGGGTTCAACAACAGTATATTCAAAGGGTATGAGATCATTTGGTTATTGAAGACACTGGGGTTTTTCTACAGGTTCGTAGTCACTATAATAATATTCTGGGTGTTGGTTATAATAATCGTCATAGTAATCGTCAGTCTCATAATAGTCATAACAGTCATAATTTTGATTGTTGCTTTCATGGAAATTCATTTCCCGAGTCTTAAAATAATTTGATTGGGGTGGATTTCCATGTTTCCTCCAGTCATGTCCAGCAGGTGGTAAATTTTTAGGTACAAAATGGGTTACACCGCTCATAGGACGGGATGGTTGGGGATTTTGGTTAGTATGTTGATAAAAATTACGTTGGGGCATTTTAAATGCATTATTGGGATTATAATTTGGAGGTATGGCCCTAAATATTTGTTGAGTGTGTGAGGGACCTGGACCCGGTTGAGGTCTAAATAAGGGTCGTTGTGTGTGTGTTGGGAATTGATGACGCGGTTGGTGATGGTTTAGAAATGTATATGGCCTAGACTGTGTTGTGTTAGAATTATAATTTGAATTTACCTTAAGAGGTTGAGATGAAAATGCCATAGGGTGTTTGTTCCTTTCAGGTTCATAACGAGCCTGTAAATACATAATATTTAACTCGTCTTGCACGAATTCCAATGCTTTCTCTATTGTTTCTGGTCTCATACATCTAATACGTGAACCTAAAGGATCTTTTAACCCTCTTAAAAAGGCTTGCAGAGTTAATTTCTGATATAAAACCCTTTTCGCTTCAATTGTTGTACTAATATTCTCATGTAAAGCTATGTATGTCATAATTGTACTAAACAAGTTCTGACAGCGCTCATAAAACTCCTGAGGTGTAGTGGAACCTTGTGTTAAAAGAGCAAGATCATTGTACAACGCGGTTTCGTCTCGTTGATCGGAAAAGTTATTAATTAATGACTTACGAATGCCAGTCCAGTCTGAAGGGATACCGTTAGTATTAATTAATCGTGCTGCAGACCCTGTTACTTTGTTTAAAATTCCATTTACGAGAGCAACATTTAATAAATTGTTATCAGGGTTATTAATCACAAACTCCTGAACTAACTGGTCACATAATTTTATGAATCTAGGTAATACATTTGGGTTTCCATCGAATTCAGGCAATAAGCGTAAGGCTTGAAAAATGTTACCTAAATCGGCCATATTATATTTTTCTAAAATTAATTTATCGTTATTATAAGATATTAAATTTCTATTCGCGTCTTGGAAGCGCGCTCTACTACTATACGTACTAATCCTAGGGGTCTTCGATTGCCGCAGAAGGGAAATCTTGGAAGGAAAAATCTTATAAAATAGGGATAAGCAATCACTAGAAAGATTCTAATGTACTTACAGTTTTAATTTGGGTTTCTCTGGAGTATCAATGTTCGGATACGCCTCGCTGCGCCGCCTCGTAGATTCAGGATACTCGTGTTGAAACTTGATAGCTTCCCGGATGGACCGCAAGACGATAATCTTGATTTTAAGAATTTATAGTTTACGTTGCTCGCGACCCGGCCCGCGAGTATCCTACCGACTGCGCCAATTAAGTACGGTGGCAGCCGAGGATCCAAAAAAAAACAAAGTTATAAAAATACTTTATTTAAAATTACAAATTATGTTATAACTAAAATGACGACTGCTTGCCCGATATTAGAAAACAAGAGTGACAATTATATTTAAAATTAATTATAATGAAATACAATGGTGTGAAGTGCAGATTCAGCATTAGGATTGTTATAAAATTATAATAAAATAATACATTTATGTGAAGTGCGAATTAAGCTTTTTGATTGTTGTAATTCCTGGATTCTGATGCAATGGAATGTACATATTGCACCATCGCTTGCTAAGCGGTTCCCGCGATGCATGGGAATATAACTACTTAAATCTTTATATGCGTAAGAGATATACTCGTATTATAATGTTGCCGACGTCAAAATTATCCGAGTATTTGAGATATTTGAGAATTTTATTCTAAATCTATTAATATAAAAATAAGATTAAAAAATGAAAACGATAAGTATTGTTCTAAAATATAAATGTTTTATGTATAACATCTTAATAATTTAAATATTTATTAATTCACATTAATACCTACGAAGTGTCGTGGCGCGCTTACGTGAATGTCTCTTGACGCTACAGTTAAACATATTCCTCCTACCGTAACATGTGAGTTGGTGAAACGTTATATTTGTCGCCAGAAATAAAATAATTTGTATGTGAAATATCCTTAATCGACATAATATTTATTTTTCATCTTTAAAAAGTATTACATGTTTTTTGTTACAATGTTACAATTTCTTAATATAATATACTTATGATTTAAGAATAACAAGTGAGTGATATTGGTCAATATTATTTATATATCAAGTGACTGTATTCATAATTTTTTAAAATTAAAATATTGATTTATATTTACATAAATTGAATTAAATTTAATTATTATATATTATTTGTGTGGGTTATAAAACTTATGAAATTCTTATTAATTTGAATTTCTTTAGGCTTTCGCATAATCTTGAGTAAAAAAACTATATTCCTACAATATTTATATAAAAAAATAAAATAAATGAACATTTTCTCGAAAGCCAGCAACAGCGTTGAAGAGTTATAGAGCGGGCGTGGAACTATAAATATGTCAGAAAAAGAAAAACAAATACGCATACACCTCGTATTCGGATACTATTAAGCTGGCTTCACACAATCGACAAATTTCAACTAGAATAAATACTTTTTAAGAAAAATATTATATAAAACATGAAATGTTATTATTATATTATTGTTATATTTTTTTTCTCTGATCAATTAAAAACGTTACGACAGCATCTCAACAACCGTTAGATATATTATTAAGAAGAAAATAAATATGTTTTCAAAGTGTTTTTACGTACTATTTCATTTTACAGATATTTTTTTTTATGAAGTGACACAAAAAATACAGAAGATAGCATTGTCAATAAATCTGAATGGTTGTCATCAAATTCTCAATAGATTTTAGATTAAATAAAATTAATTAGTAATAAGGGATGGTTTGAATAGTTTAATTAATTACGTAAGAAAATAAAGAAGTAGAAATTATTGATATAAGAAATATGTGAAATTTTTGTATGTTCATGTTATAAATTATGAACTATTTAACTATGTCATGCAAAGATTGTATGAAAGGTGCTTTTATAGTTCATACTGTCTCTTTTTGTCTTCCGTCTTCAAACGGTAAACATTTTGTACCCTAAGGCTGCGTGTAATCGTTTATTATTTTAAATATTTTTTTTTTTTTTTTTTTTTTTTTTTATACAAAACTAGGTTAATGCTTGACTACATTCCACCTGATGGAAAGTGAAATGTAGTCTTAGATGGTAAAGCGCATTAACCTAGCAGCCTATTCACTCTCCTCTTAAAGACACCCACATTATATTTTGCCGGAAATACCGACGCAGGCAGATTGTTCCAGTCCTTCGCTGTACGCACTAAAAAAGATGAAGCATAGCGCTTCGTTCGGACAGGTGGAGTGTCCACAACGTAAGGATGGATACCCGCCGTGCGTCGGGACGTCCGGCAAAGGAACGGGGATGGGGGAATTAGGTCATGCAATTCCTGCGCACACTCACCAAAATGTATCCTATAGAATACTGAGAGGCTAGCAATTCTACGCCTATGTTCAAGGCTGTGGAGTTTGGCGTCAACCAATTTAGGGTCGCCAATAAGCCTCTTTGCTCGCCTCTCAATTGAGTCCAGAACTGCAAGATGAGTCTTTGCGGCACCAGCAAATATATGGCCACAGTACTCTACACACGACCGGATCTGTGCTTTGTATAATACAAGAAGCTGTCCCGGTGTAAAGTACTGTCGTACCTTCGCAAGTACGGCAAGCTTTCCTGCAGCTGCTCTTGCTCTGGACTCAATGTACCGACCAAAGTTGAGGTTCGAGGAGATCTCTAAGCCTAACAACTGAAGCCAGTCACTGTATTCCAAGGATACATTCTGGAAAGTAGGAGCCAAGGTGAAGGGGCTCCTTTTGGCGGTGAACAAACACGTCTGCGTTTTGGTGGCGTTGAATTTGACAAGATTGGCACTGCCCCATGCGGAGACTGCCTGAAGTTTGTCATTCAAACGTTGCACCATGGCTTCTCTTTCAGATTGTACTTCATCTCTACTAGCCCGAGAACTTGGCAGATATCTTTCTACGACTGTGCTGTCGTCTGCATACCCATAGATACCGGGCTTCAGCAGATCGTTAATGTGCAGCAGAAAAAGAGTTGCAGAAAGAACGGACCCCTGAGGTACTCCCGCATTTATTGTCAAGGGTTCCGAAGAACACCCGTCGACAACAACACGGAAAGATCTCTGGCTCAAAAAGTCCGTTATCCAGCCAATCAGACCAGGAGATATACCGTACGCTGAAAGCTTGCTTAAAAGGCTCACATGCCAGACCCTGTCAAAAGCCTTCGAGACGTCCAGAGAGACGGCGACCGCTTCTCCGTTCCTCTCGATGGCTTCGCCTAAAATGTGTGTTGCGTACGCTAGAAGGTCCCCAGTGGACCTATTTCGGCGAAATCCGTACTGTCGGTCACTGAGGAGATCGTTACCTTCTACGTACGCTAGAAGCCGCGAGTTCAATACACGCTCCATAATCTTGCAGAGTATGGAGGTGATTGAAATGGGCCTATAATTGGCAGGATCGGCACGGCTGCCTTTTTTGGGCACGGGTTGCACGTTGGCAAGCTTCCAGGATTCCGGCACTTTTCCAGTCTTGAAAGAGAGGCGATACAGACGTGTCAATACAGGAGACAACTCACCTGCGCATGTTTTGAGCAGAATGGCTGGTATGGTTGCTGTGTGGGCCAGGGATCCATCAGGCTTCAGCAGAGCAGGCAGTGAGGGTTGGCAGAAGTTCGACTCGATCTCTTTCGCAAGAGACCAGAAAGCTCGACTGCCAGTTGGTCTGACAGAGAGCTTTTCGCCATTCTTAACGATCCGATCAAGACGAGCCTTCCGCAATGCCTTTTTATAGGACTTGGCAGCTTGGTTGAAGGCTCTCTTCTTTGTACTTACATCCGGAGTTTTGCGGCTTCGAGCATCAGCCCAAATGAGGTATGCCGAATGTTTTCGGTCATGTGCATGACGACATTCGGCATTAAACCATGGGCGAGCTTTGCCACCGATGGGTACGTTAGCAAAAGGAATAAAATACTCCATTGCCTGATGCACCACATCGGTTATAGCATCCGCGCAACTCGACGGATCCAAAGAAGAGAAGCAGACCTGCCGCCAAGGATAAGACGCAAAAAAGTGCCGCATCTCATCCCAATCTGCTGACTTGTATTTCCATACTCCTAACACCATGTGGTTCGAAAGCTGGTGGGGAATATGTAAATACAGATTTCACCAGACAGTGATCGGAGGTTCCCAAGGGGGAGGTGACCTCAACACGATACCTGTCCGGATCAGTTGTCAGCAGAAGGTCCAGGCAATTGGCTGTATGGCCTACCACATCTGGTACCCTTGTCGCTTGCCTCACCAGCTGAAAGAGGTCCAAGGACAACGCAAAGTTCCGCGCTTCTCTTCCAGCATGGTCGGTTTTCTGGTACGGGAACAGCCAGTCTTGATGACAAGCATTAAAGTCCCCCAGAAAAACAAGCTGCGCTGAAGGGTACTGATGCAAAGCCATATCAGCAGCCTCACCGAGATACTCAAATAATTTAGTTGTCTCCTGGTCACCGCTGTGCGAACGGTAGACACAAGAATACAGGATTTTTTCGTTTCCTGTGTCTACTAAAACCCATAGGGAAGAAAAAGTGGGGTCTTCAAGGTGACGGAGACGCTGAACACAGAGGTCGTTCCGCGCGTACACACTGACTCCGGCCCGTGAGCGAAAGTTGTGCTCTAACGAGTAACCGGGATAATCCAAGTATGCAGCGCTCAAAGGACATTGTATCTGCGTCTCCGTCAAAAAGAGCAAGTGCGGCTGCTCTGTCTCCAGGTGGTGGTGGACAGCTAAAAGATTTGAGTGCAAACCCCTGATATTAGTGAGGTGCACTTTATATGAGGAGGAGTGCAACCGCTGTGTATCCTTGTTCCTTTTTCTTGACTTTTTCATAAAAAAAAATAAATATAAAAGTGAATAGGGATGGGAAATGGCAGTTGAACGAGACGGTACGTATCGAACCCGACGTCGAAATTGGTGATGTCTTGCCACTGGGAGGCTAGCCTGGAGACTGCGGGGACGCCCGAACCCCCCCAGGGATCGCCATCGGGCCTCCTCGTCTGGTCGCCAACCAGCACGATCGAGCCACCCTGGGATTTTTCACAGCTGGCGGGGCAGCCTTTCGTGGTTGGCTATCCCACTAATTGGGCCCCCAACTATCTGCGGGCGGCCAGCGGAAAGCCGTCGCTTCGGATCCCGCTACCCTCCTTGACTAGACACCCGACAAAACAAACACCAACCCGACGTCAGACCGGTTCGCCAACGCACCGCAACTGTTCAGACCCATTTCCCATAAACGGCTTCATCGAGCAACGTGCCGGAACACGACTAGGTCGCTTTGCGGCACGACTCTGCCCGATGGGTGGTAACTTTGCCGGCGACCGGATGTTATGGTCTACCACCAAGAAAAAAATAAGTTCAATATAAAAGTAAACATTAAAATTAGTTTCAAAAAATTCTAAACAGTATTCTGAAATAAGTAACATATACCTACAGTTTTGTTCAGTTATATTTAATTGCAGAAAATATGCATTCATATTTTGTTGAAGTATAAATTCTTTTTTTTTAATAATGTACGTTTTTCAATAAAACGTATTCTATGAAATTAAGGTAGAATATATTTTTCTCTTGCAATTATCAATTAAACAAATGTCTGATTGCACAAATGTAGAATTTAGTATTACTGACTTACTTTGTACTAGCAAAAATATTTCACAAGTTGCGTTTTGCAAGAACTAAACTGAGAATTTTTATGAGACCATTCACAGATAAAGTATGTGGATAGAAGAGACTTCATAAACGATATAATATTCCTTAATATATGTATGAACTGGGAATATAATATATGAGTGTTAAAGATATTCGGGACCCAACATTATATTAAATATCTTTCTTATGAGAATAACAAAGATTACTTTGTTGTTATCAAGGCACAACGCGTATATAGCAAATGTCTCTGATGTTTTACTTATCCCGATTTACAGTGTCTATATTATCGATATGTGTGGAATATCATATCGATGTATACTTACTTATTTTAGAGAATAATAAAATCATTAAAAAAAACCACATTCAGTAAACGTACCTCTTGGTAAACAACTAACAAGGCAGCGCCCAGGTACCTAATTGTATGACAAACGATATCCCAGGTCGGACCGTAAGCTTATTTGTCGAGTTACCGCGCAGCAACTATTACCTGTATAAACGTAAACAACTATCTTTTACGTCCAATTTTTATGGTGCAATGTATAAATTACTTAACATTTTGTTTACGATGGATTTTAACTACAATTATGAAGACATTCCAGCAAATCAATACTGTTTTTATGTTTGTTGTTACTTTTGATGATTCAAATTGTATACCTATGAGGCAGAGACAAGAATAATTATTAATAAGAACGATATATTAATATTACAGGATGTTATTAAATTGTTGTTTGCCCTTAAATAAAGTATTTTCCAGCAGCAAGCAATATTATAGTCATAACTGAAGACCAGGATTCAGAGTAATCACTAAATCCTACAGATAGAAGCCGCCATATTGCAATATACGGCTTGTGAATCGTTCCCTAATACCTACTTTTAGCGCACAAAAATTCTAAATGTTTATTATGGTAACTTCGTAAAAAAAACTATTTTTATTACACATTTAAAGATATACATTTTTTTCATCTAATTAATAAAATCGTTTGTGTCATTTCTCATATAAATTATGTGTTTTCAGTTTTGTGAATATATAACTAGTATTAAACTAGTAATAGTAAATATTACACCAATTTATTGTTACCAAAAGAACCAAAAAATTTTGAGTTGAGATTGGGGTTGTAGTCAAGCATTTTTAACGATTTAGTTTCAACACACTTCATAATCTTGGGCTTACCGTTAAAAAAACTAAATTGTGTCTGTACACTAAACACTTCTCTTAAATACGCGAAGTCGGCTCTAATGTAAAAAAAATAAAAATGACAAATATAGACACGATTGTAACTCGTTCGTATTTTAATGGTTCGCCATGAAAAATAGTAGTTTGAAATATCTTAGAGATACATAAATTGGAAATTACAACATGCAAGAAAAAGTAAATTTGATTGTAGAAAAACATATTACGTAACAATTTAGAAAAATGTATAGCGCTTTTATAAAATTTCGGTGAAATATAATGTCAAAACTACGATGGATAGATTAAACTGTAACTTCAGAAAGGCTTTCTAAATTTATTTTCAAGCACAATTTTCTGTGTTACAATAAATGATTTTTAAAGTAATGTCTTAATAGTTAAATAACTTTCAATTTTACTTATTCTTCAGCTTGAATATTTATATTTTATCTACATTAATATATATAACCATATTATGTTGCTTAGGTATTAACTAAATTAATTATTTATTTAAATTATTCTTTTCTTTTTAACTCCCGATCCAAAAAGAGGGGTGTTATAAGTTTGACCTGTGTATCTGTGTGTCTGTCTGTGGTAACGTCTGCTACGTTTAAACGTTTAGACGGATTTGAAGGCGGTAATTTTTATTGGAAGCTTGGTTTAGATGGTTCTTAGCTATGTTTTGTCGATATAGAAACAGTCATCTCCAAGATATGGAGCTTTTATTGGTGCTGATGAAAGGTTCTTATAAAATATTAATAGTAAAAACGTAACTAAGTGAAATTAGTGTGTTTTTAGGTTCATTTAGTACAACATAAAAAAATTAAAGAAAAATTGAAAGCAGCAAAAAAAATCACCGATTCAAAAATACCCCTAAAAAGAATAAAAATAATATTATGTACTAATTCATTAGCTTCAAAAATTTTCTAAAAAAGTAACTTCAATAAGTACATAATAATATTATTTTCATCCTTTTTAGAGCTCTTTTTGTATCGGTTGTTTGTTAAATATTAAATTTATTTTGTTTTATTTCATTAATCTATGATTAAAAATGCAGACAAACGATAAAGGTTTTCATTATATCTTCAAAAGAGGGTCAAATAAGCCTGCGGGTTATCTGAAGATAAATAATCACCACCCCAATCATAAGAAGATGCACTATTGTGCAGCGTTGCCGACCTTTGAACGCTTTCCGTAACTAATGCGGTAAATAGACAACATAAGAGCTGAGCTCAAGGTTCACAAGCATGAGTTAGTGGCAATGAAGTCCTCGGCAGCAAAATCTGCAGTTGGTCCTGCGATAAATCGCTATTCTGATTTCGTAGAGAATTTGAGGAACTCGGTCATTTACTCAGTTGACTTTTATTCTTATTATTTATTTATTATTTCATTTCATTACAACAAGTACAGGAGACGTTACAATTAACTACATAAAATTTTGTGAGAAGTCAGGAGGGATGGTTTGAACGCAGTTACTGACCCTGGATATCTCACTAGGATACCCTGTGCTGAGATATCCAGTGAACTCTTTAACCGTACTACTACACCTAGGATGCAACTTTTATTTATAAAATTATCTATTCTCATATTATTACATATGGTTACAACATACTTGTAAATAACCTTAAAATAATAATAATAATAAGAAATATTAATAATAGTAAATAATTATAATAATATAATAAAATAATAATATAATATAAAAAGTATATATAATATTAATAATCATAATTATAATACTAATATAATAGATATATATATATTTATAATAATAATAATAATAATAAGTCTTTATTTCGAGCAACACAGGCACATTTTGTTTCATATTACAAATGAAAATTAATTACAATAAAAATAAAATTAATGATGTCAAATTTAAATTTAAAAATTATCCTAATATACAATAAATCCAATTATAATAAAATAAATATTGTATTTACACCTTAAACTAATATACTAATAAAATGCTTTAACAAATGTGAATCGGTTTTAGATGCTAACATTCTCAGAACACTGTTAAAACTTAACCGCATTCCTTTCAGCAGTGAAAACGTCTTATTCCTTATTACGGCATAAAAGTCGTTTGTCCTTTCGGAGGCAAACATGCCTGAAGCTGAACAAAAACGAATTATATAAACTCAATATAATTTCGGGTATATACGGGGATATAAATCAAATATTACCTATAAAAATGACAAAAGATTTTCTGTACTATCATAATCTAAAGTTTTTAACCATTTTATTAAGACTTTCTTAATATTTTTTGGACGCATATCTTGAAAGTTTAATATTTTATTCACTTTATTTGCTAAAAATGGTCCAAGAAAAGGAAAGAACTTTTGAGCATATCTTGTTTTAGTTTTTTTTTTTAGACTTTATGATTATTAGCTTTGCGGGTATTTAGAAGTCCTTCCTCCCTGGAAAAGTCGTTCATCCGTTACTTGCTGCAGATCGGGAGAAAGAAGCCCCTGAGGCTGGCAATCGGGACACACATTCTGGCGTGAAGTCTGGAGCTCAGATGGAGTGGACGAAGGTGTATGTAAGTGAAAGTCGTCAGTCTCCCATCTCAAAAAGGTACTCCGGGTGGGGAAGGCTGTGAGAGAGATCCCGTCTCCTTCTAAACAGGCTACCCTGTTGGAACACCCGTTGATCATGGCACCATTGCCTCAACCGGCTGTTGGGTGCGCTTTAGACTCAAGAGACAGCTGGGACACCAGACAAGGGTAACGCCCATGCTCCCGTAGCCCTAGCAAATCTCCCCTTCGTGAAAGGCTTCGCTCTTCTTTTTGCGTGACAGAGACATCCAGTTCTTTTATTTTGAACATCACTAGCATTTTATACAGAACTAGCGGAAAGTATAGACTAGTTTTATGTTTTTTTATGTTGCTGAGCAACATAAAAAAACATAAATTTTTTATGTTGCTGAGCAAGATATATATTTTCAGAAGAAAAAGTCCAGAAATACAACATCATATCTTATGAAAAATTATATATTGGTTAGTATTCTCTTAAATAACGTAGCTAACATTGGGTCAGATGTATTGACATTGCAGTTGATTATGTACACATTAAATAGACAGTCCTAATGTAAACCCAGTCCCCACTATCGGTGTCATGTGTCAGCAAACGTACTTAGAATTGAATCAATCGAGTGGAGCTATGAAATAATTGAAATTTTATTTATATAATATACGGTAACTTTTATTTCAGATATTTATACTAATTAGGTTAACATTATCGTAATTTCAATAAATGTAGTCAACGTTTTTAACACACTTTAAATTACATTAAACTCTATATTTAACCTGAAGATATCTAGTGAACGTAAAACTTAAACACATTTTTATTTTTACTAAAAAATAATACCATTTTGGCTTTTATACACTGTTGGTTTTAATAGCCTCATTCCTGACTCCAATACACGAACTACTCTGCTTCGGTCGCCGAGTGATTAAATCTGACTGATCTTACATTAGATTATTCAGCCAATATGGTTAGTATTAATGTCCTTATCAATTAGAAACAGATAAGCCGAATTGAATATATGATACAACACGTATGGAATTACTGATTGATTATATTATGATACATCAAAAAATATTTAACCTATGATTAATGATACTTCCTTTTCTTTTTGTATCTGAGAGACTAATTATTAGAGATCCAGCTGAATTACATTACGCTATTTTTATTGTTATTGAGGGTTTTAATAAAAGGCTATATTATTATTATTATTTTTATTGTTACAAATGTTTTTTTATATCGGTGTCTATTAACTAAAATTTTCCGAATGTGTCAAAATATCATTTTATAGCTTAATTAGGTAAGATAAAATATAATAATATTATAATATACCAACATTCTTGTCACCTGCAATACTCACTATTTTAACAATGTAATTAATATAAATAAAAATGTATTTACTATATGTGCAACAAATATCTTTAAGAAATGAATTTGCCGCTAAGTACCTACTTCTTAAGCAAAATTTTATAGTCCGGTATGTTGAGAGTAGCAATCGTAATCAAATAATCTAGTAATCCTATTTTTATAAGAAAATCCTCTTAAAGACCCTTCATTAATAAAAGCTACATTCATAACCATAGAACTTCTAATGTAAGTAACACTACTTCTAGTATATCTATCTAGCTGTGACCATTCCCCTACAAGTAGAATATAACAAACATGTCACTATGAAACGTGCACGCATGCATTGATGTCGTCACGTTATCCACTTCAAAGTTCCAGTCCCTTTGACTGTTTAATGGTCCAGCCGGATGTATGCCATTTTCACTTTGTATGACAAGCGGTCAACTGCTCCTACAAATTATTTTTAAAAATCATGCTAATATATCTAATCGACTATACAAAGATATACTTAGGAATAGGGATAACCAAGTATCTTTTTAATTTATATATATTTTTAATTTATATCATAACCAACATTTTAATGGTCTTATTAAAATGAATTTATACATATAATATATTATAAAATAAAAAAGCAACTAGACAAAATTTATACAGTTAATATATTTTTAAATAATTGATAAGTTTCAGGAAGAGTATGACATAAATCTTAAAGCATTTTTTTTTTGTTGAATACCAGCCGAATTTGATTTTTAATGCCTAGGTAAGCAAATTTAATTTTAAACAATATCAAAATTTAGGAACCATTTTTTACTTAGATTTTTATCTCATTTGAATTTCGTCCGATCATCTCATCTGCTTTAATTTGCATTTAACAAAACTACTTAAATCCTATTTAAAGAAATTTAATGAAGACTTGTTATCTGAGTCAATATATAGGCTGATTTTACTGAACTTTTTATGATTTTTTTTAGCTTTTAACTTATAAACAGTAATGTTTGAAAATATTTATAAAAATGTATAGCCATGTTAAGCTTATTTAAATTTATATAAATATAAAATGAAAAATAAACCGATACGAGCAAGGATTCGAAGCCGTGACTACTGGGAAACAGTCGCGTCGCTCTACCAACTGAGCTGGTATCGCTATTTATGTTTATAGATATTTTCAAACATTAATTTCGGTAGTGGCATCTTTTCAATGTTTATCTATACTGCAAAGTTTGAAACATTGGTTAGGATTTTCGAAAGAAACTTAATAGATGTCACCACCGTCCCAATAAAGCGAAACGATAAAATGTAGCACTAATTACAATTAAAACAAACCTTATGATTAAGAACGATATGTATTGCAAGAAATAAAATGCTTTTTACTTTAATAAAAATATACTGACCAAAATTACAGTTAGAAATCATTTCTTAAAGATATGAAAATCTACTAGATAAAAATGGATCTACTTCAACATTTAACAAGGTCTAACATCGTACATACGTAACATATATTTATAATATAGATATAATTCACCAAAACTTACTACATATACTTCTTCCGCTAAATTTGTAGGTAAAAGCATCCTTGTCTAACGTAGGAGGTAGATGTACGTGTGTAGATTGAATTGTGCTAATATATTCTTTAATGTCTAAAAAACTGGAAGCTGCATAACGTACCAAAAGACTAGAATTATACTACTATTTAATGACGTAGCTTGTAACTCTTGAATGTAATTATTTATTTTTTAATATTTTAAAACCTTAAAATACCACATTGTTTATACAATAAGTCTAATTAATTAATATAATATAACCTAGAGCTTAGTATCTAACAAGAACTGAGTTAAAATAAGCAATAAAGTAAAGCTGTTCGGGCAGTTTTATGTCACTACAAAATGTTGTATATTTTCTTGACACATTTTAGTTGTTTAGATAACTGAAACTTTTAAATCATACATTTTTATTCTACTTTTGTGTTCAATTACATTAAAGAATTAAGTAAGTAAATAAGTGCCTAATGACAAAAACAATGAATTCTTGGCTATTTATCATTTGGGAAAGGAAGACTAAGTTAATAAAAAAACATCAACCATGAATTATTATCAAGTACTGTTGAAAATTAGTCGTAACATGTATGTATGTATGTCGTAGGATTTCATTCATTTTAATATTTTGGGTATGCACATAGTTAACTATTCTAAATTATATTCTTATTATAATATTCTAAAATTAATTATTCTTATATCCTAAAAAATAACAAAACATAATTATGTTTTGTTAATTTTAAACTAAATTACTCTATATAGATGAACAAAATTTAATTCGTTTTTAGATTTTTTGATATTTTTAGGGTTCCATACCTCGAAAGAAAAAAACCGAACCCTTACACAATCATTTTGTTGTCCGTCCATCTGTACGTCTTATTCGCAGGAACACATAAAGGTATCAAACTTAAATTTATATCAAATACTTAAGTTTACTGTCTCTTAAAGCTGTGTAAAAATCAAACTTCTAAGCCAACGCAATCAAAAGATAAATATAAAGCCGTTTATGCCGCAAATTGCCTCAATTTTTCGAAACTCGTAAGGGAGTCAAATGTACAGGATCTTTTCGTAAACACAGAATCTTGAAATTTGGTATCGAGCAACGTTTTAAAGCAGAGATAAAAGCAAAAATATGACAAAATTGTGAATTTTTAGTTACATCATATTATAATAAAAACACTTCTTATAAATTTAAAGTTAATACCCCTTTCCTCATGAACGCGTAAAGGAATAAGTGTGAAATTCATATCAAATACTTAAGTTTATAAAACCTTTAAGCTGTAATAAAATCAAACTCCTATGTCAACTCAATCAAAAGTAAGAGCAATTTAAGCCGAATATTTTTTTTTATATTCAATGGTACGGAACCCTTTGTGCGCGAGTCCGATTCGTAGCTGGGACATATTTTTTTTATTAAAAAAAAATAAAAAAAATAAATTGATAAATTCATTAAAGGAATATTCCTTTAGAAGATCCAGAAGTATATAAAGTAGACTACAATTGTGATCTGTCATACATAGGCCAACCAAAGAAGAGCGTCGGTAAAAGAGTTAGGGAACACATCTCAGTTATCAAGCATTCATCGTTATCAGGCGTTCATCGAAGTCAGCAGTATGTCAACATACAATAAACAAGCCTAATCATTATATAAGATTGGATAGACCTGAACTCTTCTTTTTGAGAAAGAATGTTACATTTAACATACAAATAAACGGTATTCGGTAACGGTGAAAATCATCAAAAACTTATCCGATATGACTGGTTATTCTTTAGATCCAACTAAAGATATCGATTTTGTGACCCGTGTTGCTATTCAAAATGATGTTGATGGTTTATTTCCTAAGCCTATAATTGTCAGATTACTAGCAAGATAAAAAAAAGATGACTTCCTATCTGTTCGGCGGCGTCTTAAGAATTTAAAGGCATCTGACAGAAGATTTCATGGAAGGGAAGATTTCACTACCATGAAATCACTACAATAAAATACTTCTAAGTGTTGTACGCTGTTACTATCAGATCAGTCAGTACATCAGTTTTTTTAAATGTATGGATTTTTCGTAGTCGTGTATATCATAAAATTATACAACTATAACAAAATGATCTATTACGGTATAAATCAAAATATTGCTATGTGAAAAAAGTACATAGCAATATTTTTCTTATCCTAGCAGCAGAAAAAGACATTGTCACGTGACTTGCACGTGTCTGCAATAAATTATCTATGGTGAGGAAAACGTATTCGAAGGTGAATGCTCCGAATATTCAAGATTACATTCAGAAGATTTGATTATATAATAGGTTACTACCATACGGTTGGGGTAGGAATAGGATAACTGTACTTGGCATATCCATTACTATGTCATTGCAATGTTTGATGCTGTTTCAGTTCATAGTATCCACATAACTGAGGTATATTTAGATGTTAGAGATAAGTTTATAATTAATTGTTCTAGTTCTTTGAATATTAATAGTTAAGAATGATTACGAAATAAACACAATATTACAATTCAAAGAGAATATAGAGTTTATTAGTACATTAACATTTTCTTAAATATCAATAATTTATATAATAGTTATAATACCTTTTTCTAAGACGAGCCACTATTTTACCGTGATTGTTGTCTGCCCCTGTGGCCTAATGGATAAGGCATCGGCCTCCTAAGCCGGGGATTGTGGGTTCGAGTCCCACCAGGGGTAATTTAAACAATTTTTGCATAAATTTATGTT
Source organism: Napeogenes inachia (assembly GCA_959347355.1). Classification (NCBI taxonomy): domain Eukaryota; kingdom Metazoa; phylum Arthropoda; class Insecta; order Lepidoptera; family Nymphalidae; genus Napeogenes; species Napeogenes inachia. Next base: position 15,091,944 of record OY365793.1, on the reverse strand, counting down.
CTACTCTTTTTAAATTATACATAAAATATGAAATTAAAAGTACATGTTATAATTTTTGTTACTCTATTGTTTGATGTTATCATTTTAAATATAATAATATTTAAAAGATCAGTATTTTAAATAAAAAACAACCTAATTTGTATGAAACATAAAATAAGATAAGCAACATAGCTTGATGTTTATTTTATTTTGTTAGTTTTCTATTGTAATGTTCAAACGAAATACAGTTTTAACTATCTATAATAGATTAACGAATTCTAAGGAGAATGTCACAATAGTTTTGAGGAGTTATTGAAAATTATATACATATCTTGGCGCCTGTAAGCTTAATTGTTTCATTAGACATTAGTGCTGAAGCGGCTAGCTGTCACCGTTTTCATGCCAAACGCTGTATTAAGCCGCAAACATCTTTAGACCACGACGAACAAATAACTGGATGCGGAATTTTACTAAATTAGAAGATTATAAGACATATTACCTACTTTAACACTTTTATGTTTTTATTTGTCTGTGAAATATAAATCTATTTAATTAAAGTAAAATATTATTGTCATATTTACTCAACTTACTCATAACAGTATATCGTGGTTGGGCCTGAGAATTTTTTGACCAGTGATTTTATGATACAGGCTTAGAAGATGTATTTACTATGTTATGTTGCATTTATTCATAAAATTATAATATAAATATAAAATTTTACATTTTCTACTTTAAAATAATATATTTTTAAAACATTTCCTAGCTTCATGGTATAATAGGAATGCCTTTGTGTATCATAGACTGCAAGGCGCATAGCGAAGCATAACTCGAGAACAATTAGAGCAAGGATATCTCTACAGGGTATAATATTAACATGTTCTTTTAATAAATGTACATTAACGCCTTTTTTGCAATATAAATTAAAACATATAAATAAAATATTATTTATTTATTTATTTATTTACACTTTATTGAATCAACAAAAGGCGAACTTAATGCCTAATGGCATTCTCTCCCAGTTAACCTCTGTGTATGGTGAAAAATTGTGGTAGGGGTTTAAAAATAAAATAAAAATAATTTAGAAAACAAAAAAAATATATAATATATAATATAATATTTGTTTAGATTGTTTATGAACATGTATATCAATGTTAAGATTATTTATATAAGATATTAACATACCTACAATGAAAGATTAATAGTAAAACTTGAAATCTCTGACCTCTGGGATACCAATATAGCAATAAATATTCTTAAAGAATAGCAATAGCAATAGCAAGATATACACGATACGGTAGCTTAATTGGTAGAGCAACAGGACGATTTCCCAGAGGTCGCGGGTTCGAATCCCTGTCCGTATCGGTTTGTCATTCTATATTCAAAAAAAAATATTTATTTCTTTTTACTACAATGTAATATAAAAAATATAAATATATTATGTAGGTACCAGATCCTTATAAGTTGGCTTAGCTATATTGTAATAAATAATTAGTGTGGAAAAATAACTGACGATGGTTATAAGTATGAAGATAGAAAAAATATGTAAAGGAGCATTAAGTAAATGAATAGGTTATACATTTGCTTTTCAAAAGATCGTTTTACTTTCATACTGTCGTTACAAAGCATTGTCAACGAAGGTATAACTTCTAACTGTCTCTAATAGATGGCGCTAGAATTAAAGTTCTTTAATGTTAAATATATGTTAAAATGTCATTATTATATATTTTTTCATTAATTACCTTATAAACTTAATAACCAAGAATATATGAAATCAAGTAAAGACAATTTGTTCACTGGTCGTTTTTTTAATACATATACAATGTTAGCCCCTACAGTCCGGTAAATAAAACAAATCTTTTATTTCTATATTTTATGTATGGAGTAGGTACTAAAACTTAATTCTAATTTTTTTCTTCTTCTTTTTTTTGATACATAATATTATAGTATTTTATATTAAAACAAATATTCATTCATAGTATTATAATAGTAGTTTTTAAATAAATTATTTAAAAAACATTCTGGCCAAAATCACAATTAAAATTTTTCTTCTTGGGTAAATTAATTATAAAAAAATTAAATTAATTTATTATAAGTAATTTGTGAATACTTTACCAATATTTCTTAAGCTGAAGAATAACTGTACATAAAAAATATATCTTCTAATTATCAGCTTTAAAAATACATGTGCACTAAAAAAATTCACCTCAAGAATGCTGCAGCTATCATTAGTGCACCGAAAATGAAAGACTCGTTTAAATGATGCATCATAACTCTCTACAGACATGAAAACCGCTTAAATTGCAAGCAACTCTTATATCTGTAAAAGTGCATTCAGAAAAAGTAATATTTATAATTTTAAATTTAATTATTTCCGCAACATATCAGGTTATTATTTTAATGATTTGCGAAATGGATAATATGTTTATAAAATATTATTGATATTATCGTATAATCGAGTTATATCAAGTACCATAATTTGTTGATTTACTGTTCATAAAATAAAGCTAGAATTATATACATTTTAAAAATGAATTTACTGTGGCGGTCAATTTGCGTATATTCTGTCGGTTTTTGTGTCAACTGCTATTATTCAATTCAGTAACTATAAATTGAAACGAAATTGGCCTGGGATTGAATTTCTGTGCAGTTTGTAGACGTTTTTTTGCATGATTTCATGGTTGGTTTTATCACGCAGATTGAATTTTATCATTTTATTAATTTACAAACAAACACCGGTAACAAAACAAATGTTTATGTATAAATTTAATAAATTTTATCTATAACTTTATTAACATCCATTTAATTTGGTATAAATCCATATATATTTAATTTGATGATTTTTACCTCAAATGAACCCGTTAATTCAAATAAACTTTGTATTCGGTTCAGTTATTAGTTTTGGTATGCGATCGTCTTCAAATTGTTGCATTACATACCTTAATCAGCAAGCCACTCGAAATGATACCGATAATTGTACGTAATATCGGGAAGTATTATGTACCAATAATTCATCAATATGTAACACATCCTCAGATCTGATTATTAAGTTTAATCTAACTGACATTGCATTAATTAAAGACAATTCCACTTAATCAATTAATTTACAAGGAATGTGAAATTAATTGGTATGAACAGTTTTATTTATTTATTTATCTACCATCTACATAATTAGACCTAAAACATGTTACCCTATTAGTAGAACATTTTGATCATAGCGTGATCCAATTTTACTGATAACTGAATTAAAATTAATAATACATATAAAAATTATATACAATATACACTTTAGATATGAATTTAATATGTTTATTTCATGTAAAAGTAAATCTTATGTTCATCGTCTTTAATTTTGTACATAGGGTATTCAAAAGAATTTATTTTCCTTCACCTTCTATTTTATAAGCAACCTAAAATGAATATCCAATATTCACTGGCTCGTAACCCACATCAATAACCATTACTTAGCAAAAAATCTGTAAAGTTTTTTAATATAACTAAAATCGGGAACAAAAATTTTCATCAATCCTGAAACCTGTTATAGGAATAAAACAACGAACCAGAATCGATTAAGAGATTGAAGTTGAAAAAGTGGTATTCTATTAATTAGGGTCTCATCGATCCCGCCGCGTATCAAATATAGTGGTCGCTTTTGGTTAATTAATTAACCAGTCGATTGCTTTTAACGATATTATATTTTTGCGAGTTCATGATTCTTTTATATATCATATATTTTTTGTGAAACTTTATACGCTGTTTTACGAGGCATAAAGCTTATTTTAGTAAAGTTACCGCATGAGGTTAGCAATGTTAATAACGTTAATGTGTTATTCTAGGGTACGTTATTTTTGTTTTTACTAAAATATGTATATATAATATATTTATATATGTAAATATATTATTTATACATATGTGCTTAATATCCTAAATATGAATAAACAAAAATACATAGGTAGGTGAAAAATAAAATGTTTCAATATACAAAATATAATGTATATATATTATATTACGAACAGAAGATGAATTGCATAAAGAAATATTCAATAAATCAAATTAGCATCCAACTAATTAAAATGTTGCTTACAGTTCTACTTTCTTCCAAATATCAATTTAAGAAATATTAAAACAAATTTTAGGATCCAATGTAGGTATAACGTTTGACGTAAAACAAAAATAAAGATAACAAGATATGTTATTATTAGGTAAAAAAATCGCACCCTTTTAATAAATACAACAAAATGAATGCCTAGCTATAGTTTCAGTTGCTTACTGCTGTCGTGAATTAAAAATTTAAGTGAATATGTGTATAAGGGCTGATGTGGGTGCCCATGGATGAAGTATATACAGCATTGATTATTTTGCCGCTTGATTAGGTACTCTATTTAAAGGAAGGCCAGTATCACCCTTTATTGATCTATTAATGATAATATAATATCTCCTTGGTGTTTCTTTTTTACCTAGGAAGTTGTGGGTTTAATATTATGTATGATTTTTTGTTTTTGTGCGGTAAATTATCCAGAATGGTATTTGAAAATAATTTTATAATAATAGATACTTTTCTGTTATCGGGAATAAATATCAAAAGTTAAATATCACTTTTAAATGAATGGTTATAAATACCACTGGGATTTCATAGCGATATAATAATCAGGCCATAGCCACAAAACCGCGTTAAATAGTTAATAATAATTGTACTTTAATGCATACGCTTGCACTTAAACCGCACGTGAAAATTATTCAAGGTATGTCATTAGAGGTCTGTTATGTATATTAAATAAAAAACAATAATACACCACAATATTTACAAACATAAAATAAAGTTATCCTTATCCAAATAATAAATATTTTTCTCTTTTCTATTATAATAATATATTTTAATATTTACCTACACTTTGGCGAAAACAAATGTTATGCGAGTCAAATTGTAAAGTTTGTATATATGTAGATACGGTACGCGATACGGTAGCTCAATTGGTAGAGTGACTGGACGGTTTGCCAGAGGTCGCGGGTTCGAATCACTGCCCGTATCGGTTTATTTTTCATTCATAAATTTAAATAAGCTTGACGCGGCTATACATGTTTAAAGATGTCTTCACATATTATATATATATGAGATAATGATGATAGTTGAGAATAACAATATAACATCTATAACACAATGCATATGTGTGTACATTTGTGAAGTAAAAAACATAAAAATATAAAATTACTTCAAAAGTAACCCAGGAGTTTTTGAAGTTAAGTAAAAGAAATAAAACTATAATTTGTATTTTAAGTAAGTTAAACCAAGAAATTCAACAAACAAAAAGCTACTTCCATGAAAAATTCTCATAATATTTTACAAGTCCATAAATCACTTGCTTAAGGCGTTAAGAACAAAAGTCTTGGGAATCAAACAAATAGGTCCATTTCCTACGATCTATCAACAGCTAAAGATTCTGTCAAAGAAAATCTTCGAATAATTCGAAGTGACATGATCACACTTACGCACTTAAGTTATTTGTGAACACATTAGCTTTTGAAAATGACTTTACATATACAAAGATATATCTATATATAAATCTTTAATATAGAAAATATATTTGAAAATGACTTTACGTAGATATGTTTTTATCTTTATAAATGGGAATATTTATTTATAGATAGATAAATAAAACTAATGTGAATATTTATTTACAGATAGATACCTATCTATCTTTAAATAAATATTCACTTACAGCTAGTTAATTTTTAATGTTACTAAAAATATTGTTATTACCTTATGCCTACAACAAAGTTTCAAGTGTGTGTTTAGATATCAACGTATTTTTTATCTCTTGGGACATGTACTCGTAAGTGTGATGTTTTCTTGAAAATTAAGCTAAATTGATGGGTGGAGATTCCTATCGATTTCAAACTTAATGGTTCGACAGAATGAGGTTATGTACTCAAGATTGTATGGCAATATGCCAACGGTACATATGACCTTAAATATTTAATGACAATAGTGTTATATAAATTTAGAAACCTTTGAAAAAGAAATATTTCTCGTTAACTTCACAATAAACGTTTAAGTTGTTGTGATAACTTTTTTGATTACTAATATTAAAATTTATGTATGATATATTAATAATAAAAAGAACTGAAATGTAGCCCAATATTATGTCTTTAATAATTATCTATGTCAAATGTAGTTAAACAAAAAAATATGTTTGTGTTTATTTTTTACATTTTCTAAAAAAGCCCTTTTTTATCGTTTTTATAGCAGGCATATGATGGTCGAGAGAAGTCACTCCCCTCTCCTGCCTAGGCAATACAGCTGAGGCTACGGGCGTAATCCCGGCTCCTTCGACCCAGCCAAACCCGGCAGAGCGGCTGCCTCTATGTCGCGCTCCACGGCCTCCTTTGCGGCAATGACTTGCTCGCAGAAGGAGGCCTTAGCGACCCAGCACCTCTCGTCACCGAGCATCGCGGAAACAAAGCTCGGCAACGAGAGGTCGCTGCCAACCATGGCCGCCAGCTCAGTACGCTGACGGTCCCAGGCTGCGCACTCCGCCAAGGTGTGACGAGCTGTGTCCACGGACTTGTCACAGTGGTGGCAGGAGAGGGCCGCCTTTCTGCATGCAATCTTGTGCAGGTACTAACCGAAGCACCCATGCCCCGTGAGTACCTGCACAACACGGAACGTTACAGTCCCGTGCCGCCACCCGATCCAACGATCGAGATGGATCTGACGTTGGGAGTATTTGCACAAGGTGGCGAGGAGAAAGGCGACCCCTTGCTGTCACCACTGTGACGACCCGCAGCCGCAGGACTCGGCTCGTCACACCCTGGAGAAGTGTACGGCGTGGGATCGCAAGCAAGAAGAGCTGGAGGTCGTGGGCGGCAGCAGTGTTTCGCTGTCGAGCGTCATTCCAAAGATGCTCGACAGCGAGGAGGATGTTTGGATCGCCATGACCTCCTTCTGCGAGCAGGTCATTGCTGCGAAGGAGGCCGCGGAGCGGGTCAGGAATCTAGCCTCCACCGCTGACCCGCTCCGTAGGGGTAGGCGGGGAAGAAGGAGGCGGGAGTATGCCCGCCGCGTCCTTAGCCGTAGTGCCTGGGTGGGAGGGTGACCCCTCTCACCTATTATAAGCCTAGGTCGTGAGGATCGTGAGGTCGTGAGGATGGGAATTGTCCAGTGCGCAAAAACAGGTTGAACAGTTCTCGAAGCCTGCCTCTCAAGTATTCCAGGGCGATGACCAACACTCGCCCCGAAATACTGTCCCCGACTTAAAGTAGGGGGAGCCATCACGGGAGGAGAGTGGCCCGTGGAATCCAGGGAAAAGTTCCTCCCCCGGCCGCTCGAGGAAATGCAGCCGAAGGGACTCCATGACCGGGGCGGTCGCGGCGTGGATTTTTTTCCGCGCAAGGCGATGCGGTTGCCCTGGGTCTTTATCGAGACTGGTCAAGATTTCCTCCCGAGCCAGGTCCTTCGCTTTCCGAATCGCGAGCTGCAGAGTCGTTTTCGCTTCGCGATATGACTCTGCAACTAGGCCTCCATCTCCGGGTTTGAGCTGCGTCTGGGGGCGACATCAGAGGAAAGCCCTACGAGCCCTACAACAGGCCGCCCGAAGTTCGGCTATTTTGGGCGACTTCTTAAGAAGCCTACTTGAACACAAACTTTATGTTCAATAAACAGCGTGAAAGTTTAAAATAGGTGTAATAACTTAAAAAAGGATATTTGAAATATTGATTTGGCTAATTTGTGATATGAAACTTGGTTTAGCATATCTCTGTTACGTCTTCACGTGTATTACATTATTATGTGTATTGTATTACAAATGTGTCGATAAATTTGCATCTGTGTCAATAAATGTCGTAAAATGAATTTTGTCCCCTTTATACGAATTCCAAATTATACTTTTACTTTGATATTAATTTGTGTTTTCAGATTCAAAATAATATGAGTGGGAAGTGGTTAAATTTAAATTTAATCACTCGGAATCAATTGTTTTCGTTTCATACAAAAATCAATGACTTAGTTTGTGTCTATAAATTTTATTAACAATAATCTTCGAAAATCATTTGAATGAAGTTATTAACAAAGAATTTAAAATTACTACAAAAGAGAGCAACCATGTTATTTCCCATCTAAAAAGTTATTAATGTTTTCTGTAATTTTTTCTAAAAAAACATGGAGAAAACCCACTAGATAATATTTTTACACTGTAGTTGGTGACCAATGTTATTGGCTACCACAATCCGTCATTGTTTCCGGTAATTATGCATTAATGGCGTCATATCAATATGAGAGTTGAAAAAAAAAATTCCTTTTCTACCAGATACACGGAAAATTCTTTAGTGATTATTTTTAACATATTCGTAGCATTTGTTTTACTGAATGTTCGGTTAAATTTTCACATTATTGCTTTACAAGAATACCATTTCATGAAAACATATGAATCTTTAAAAAAAATTTAAAATAATGGTTTTTAAATAATCTTCAAAAATATTACCTTCGTCTTTTGCCAAATGAACTAGTATATCTGTAAATATATCTCTTTAGAAACTACAAAGTAAGTATGCAACTTTATATGTAGCAATGGGTTACTTTGACTTCTTTTTTTGTCGGACTTAATTCAGTATGGATCAGTATATAAACACAATCACTACACTTCTCTTTATTTTTTTATTTTTTTAAAGGTTCTAACCAAGTCAATTAGCATTCTTTCATAAACTAAAGCAAATTTTTAGTCTAGAACTCTCGCAGTTGATAAAATTAATCGGATGGAGCTTTATGGCATAAATAAGTTGTATAAAAAGGAATTAATAGTACTTTTATTGCATATTAAATTTAATAAAACAACTAAAAGAACAAAGATGAACTTATTAATACTGTAAAATAGAAAGCATAACATTTATACAGTTAGTGTTAATAGTTAATGATATATAAAAATAAAATAGACATCAATCACACTAGTGAAATGTCAAAATCTAGGTGCACAAATTGAAGAATGTAAGTTTTTGAGGATTAACACGATTGGTACTCTACTATTATAATTATTACTGTGTATAATTGCTAGTATTGATTATTAATAACAGTCATAATTGATCTATTAGACGTCCTCAACTATTAATATTCTAAATAATACAATATTCACAACGTAACGTTCAGCAGCTAACTAGTCTTAACTTGTCTAACTACTCAGATCTAACTACTCAAATCTAACTACTTAAATTAGCTAAATAGAAATTGTAATTAAGAAATAAATATAAAGAAGTGAAAAGTTAAGTGACGTGTTGCAATATACTGTAAATCTCCCTAGAACTGAGTAAATATGTATATGATAACGATTTATTTAATATTTATTATATTTGAAGAACTATTATGTAAAATTATAAAGTCATTTTATAATCCTATGTAAAAAATATATATAATACCATTCCTTTAAATCTAAAAAGTGCATATAATATGGAAACATATTAATGATGAAATCCGAACTAATACAGATAGTACATAATATCTAGGTAAAAAATATTTACCATTTTCGTCTAGTGACAAAACTAATTGGTAAATTATTCCGAGTCCCTGACCATTATTCCAGCATTGAACCCACTTCGCTGATTGCTCTACTTGATCCAACCGATAACAAGAGTAGTGAAAATAGTTACTGAGTAATAATTACAAGTCATATGCTTAAGATAACATCTTCATATTTCTGGGATAATGGCAAGATTATCTTACATGCGATATACACAGACTAATACACACATACACAAACACAAAACAGCTAAAATCGTGTACAGTCCTCTACACTGTGGTTAATAATATACAATAGTATCCCAACTATTCCTGAATTTGTTAGCAAGAACATCTTGATCCCGAACTCAACTTGTAGCCCTCGCATAACTAATACATAACTTATCTTATGCGAATTAACCCTCAAGCTGTTGAGGTTAAAGGTCGGTATGATAATTTAGGTAGCGTATACCTTAACTACATACAAATTTGTAGTAAAGAATATGTCAAAATCATATATAATCCATACTGATATTATAAATTCGAAAATCTGTCGGTCTGTCTTTCTGTTACGATTTCACGGTTTGCCGTAGGTGGTTAAGACCACCAATCTGATTTGAATGAAATTTAGAATGAAAATGGTTATAGACCCAAGCTCAAATATAGGCAGCTTTGTTTTTTAAATCAACCCTTGAGTGGTTATGAAAATGTGTAAAAAAATACCACTTGACTGCCTTCGATCAATTTTGTCGGCCAGATAGTTAATAATGCAAGATCCAATACAGGCTACCTATTTTTTTTAAAACCAAACTCTATGGATCTGAAATAAGAGATGAAAAATTGTATGAATAATCTAAACCGATTAACCGATTGTAATGAATTTGGTCATAAATATTATTTGCCCCTGATACAAAAAAACATCAAAGAATTATAAAAATAATATTAATTCGACTTATAGAAGTCATTGCGTTGGACGACTGTTGTATGTACGTTGACGATGGTGCATAATTTATGAAGTTTTCGGAGCTAATGACTGAGGACTTAAACTATAAGATTTGATAATGTTTTTTCGTTATTTGCCCAGCTAACTTATTTTTATTTGGACTTCTTCCTTCATTTAGCGGTTCCCGGATGCAACAACTTCAATTACATAGTAATATTATATTTATAATTTTATGAGGTATGGTATCGGAGGTTTGTTTTTTTCTGCTTTTTAAAGTTATGTTACTTGTTTCTTTCTATATTGTACTAAATAAACCTACGAACACACAAATTTTCACTTGTTTAAGTATTTACTATCAATATTGCATAAGAACCTTTTACCGGCACTAATGAAAGCGCAATATCCTGGAGACGACTGCTTTTAACCTTTGCTTACTGTTGAAGGAACTGCTTTTAAAGAATAATTTCGACCGACCAAGCTATCAATTAAAAAAACCGCAATCAAATCGGTCTACTCGTTTGGCTGTTACGATTCTATAGTCAGAATCTATAATCTATAGACACGTCAAACTTATAATACCTCTCATTTTAGTTCGGGGGTTAAAGAAGTATTTAATTTTTTAAAGAAATTATTAGGTAAATATCGTATGTGATAGATTATGTTATTAAAAAAAAAACAAATGTATTTATAGTAACTACGTTTATAAAAACAAACCAAAACTTAAAAAAAAACATCGATATTTATTTGATTATTCTAACAGTCATAAGAGTTTTAGATTCAAATGAATAAATAATACCATCACAGATTCTAAAAGGTGTTTATTTTCAACCGCTACAATTTTTGAGGTTCTTAAAATTGGTTAGGATATGAGTTAAAAATATAAATGATGTTACAAAAAACGTTTGGTTACATTGAAACAAGAGTTAGACGCTAGAAACTTGATAGAATTTATTCAACTTTTATAGGAGAAAATCGTCGACGATTTCAATTTGTTATATGACAATAAGATTCAGAGTATCGTTATGGATTAAAAAAAAACAAACAATATTAATAGGATTCGTATGTATTTAGTTTTGATTTATGTTCTGGAAACGGAAATATCAAAGATACTGCTAGTCATTCAGTTTGATACCATCTTATAATATCCAAGAAAGAAAACTAAAACTTACAAATAGCAATAAATCACATTATTCTTATTATGTTTCTTAGACTATTAAATATATAATTATTTCATTTCACCTTCATCGCCCTATATCATCTTTGAAAAAATAATATTTTGTTAGTAATCAAGTTTTTTTTTTCAATCCCCGACCTAAATAGAGGGAAGAATATTTACCTGTGTATCTGTGTATCTGTCTCTGGCATCGAATCAGCCAAATGAATAGACCGATTTAATCGCGTTTTTTTTAATTGATAGCTTGGTCCGTCGAGATGGTTTATAGTTATATGGTCGAAATAAAAGCAGTCGTCTCCAAGATATTGAGCTTTTATTGGAGCGGGTAAAAAGTTCTTATGCAATATTGATATAAATAAGTATTGAATAAACAAGTGAAAATTAGTGTGTTCTTAGGGTCATTTAGTACGGTAAAGAAATTATTAAACTATCTTTAAAAACGAGAAAAAAAATAAAAAAAGCCCAATACAAAAATACCTCTATAAAGGATAAATTAAAATTATAAGGTACAAGTATTAGGTAATATATTAGGTTGCTTTGGCACTGCTAAATATAGAAATAAATCAAAATGTAAGTAACTTACCAAGGCAAATAATAAAATATCAATATAAAATCATATAAATCCTCAGCCATTAGCTCCGGATACTTTATAAAATAGACACCATCGTCAACGATAGTACAAAGGTTTCCCGACGCAATCACTTCAATGAATACATATCTAATAATATTATTTTATCTCTTTTAGCGGTATTTTTGTATCGGGGGTTTTTTAATTTTTAATTTATTAATATCAATGAAACGAAAACATAAATGTTTTATCTTTCATTATGAGTGAAGAATAGGAAGAGTTGATATTATTTTACTAGGACAGTTCAATAAATAAATTCTCGACAAAAACTATCATATTATTTCTGCAAAATTAATAATATTTGCCACTATTCGTGAGATTTCTAGGGTCCACCTTCAGCTACAATGCGACGTGCTTAATATTTGTAGACCTAAAGGCCTTATTGCGCAAAACAAAAGGATCATTTCTATTTGCTGTTGTTAGATACCCGTAAGGTCTCATTCGGAGCCTGCGCGAGGTTTAGCATTTCAGTTCTGTTGAGGCTTTCGGAGAGATCAGTCGTATCGCTGTGCAGTTTACGCGCGGGAAAAGTGTTCTTTTAAATCAAAAGGTTCGTCCTTAAGACCGGCGAAGTGCAGCCGATGTGATTTAAATATAAACGGTGAGTGTGGTGGCTTTTTCCCTTTATATATTTTAAGTGTTCCAAAACAGTGAAGTTCACGGTCCATTAGTTTAATATTTTTTCGCATGGCAGAATTGTTTGTGTTATACTAAAGGGCACCGCCGGCGGTGAAATTTATGCTCTTGTTTGGAAGTTCGGTAGTGATAATAGGATTTTATTATACTGAAATGTATTTATTGTCTGCGATACCATGTTTATAGTGTTGCTCACGTCCTGATCTCTTTATTTTTATTGTAATTGGAGTTTACGACATGGCTTTTGTGTCATTGTGGTTTATGACTTTGGTTTTATATTTTTGGATACCATTTATATATTCAACTATAAGTAATTAATATAATGTTAATCTCAAACAAAATAATTTTGATTCTTATAATTAAATGTGGTATGCATAAAAACGATAGTACCTACATATTTGATTAATTGAAGATTTGATTGATTGAATTAAACGTAGTCATAATACTACTACAATTGATTAACACTTTAAATAAATAAGATTTATTAAAAGGTGCAATTAAAATATCAAACTATTAGTCACTTATTATCGTCATACTAACGACATAATATAAAACTTCGAATTGTTGGAAAGGTTTGACCTCATTTATGCGGAATATTAATCAGTTTTCAAGCAGACTCTATCAAAAAGTTTTAACACACATTAGTAATAATTATTTGAAATTGTATTTAATACATACTATATATATAAAATGATTTGAGTATAGATTTTCTTAATTCATATTTTTTTTAATACAAAACAGCTTCATTATTAACCAACCTTATCAGCCAATTTAAAAAATTGAGGTAACAATAAATGGTGGATAAAATTAATTTTTATTAAAATATTTTTAAAAATAATAATTTTATTTTTAATTAACTGATATAGGGTTTATTTGCTTATTTACTGACATATGGTTGCCATCATAGACCGGTTAAAGAATAATATGTAAATAATATTTTTAGTATCATTTTAGGAATGGACTTATAATAAAAAACTTGAATCTTCAAAAAACTATTAAAAACAGAACGCAAAATTATAGACTCTGCATAAAAGAAGCCATTAAGATTAAGGTATAAAGAACGAGCTGCAGAAATAAAAATACGTAGCCAAGACGTTGGTCTGCTAAGTACAGAGATTGGTGCTATCTCTACAACATGATAGCCATAATATTGCCTTTTCTTTTCTCGTACAATAGGACTCAAGAAGGTATTATATTTGAAAAGAAAATGTACCCTTTTGATCTTTTTGATGTCAAGCTCCATCTATGACTTTATCCGCAACCTGCTTTGAAATTACAAATACTTTAAATGCAATTCACTTGTTACGCCTAAAAAGATATTATAAATACTTAGCTTGTATCTGGATACTAGCCATCATTTTTAAATAGGGCATAAGTAATGCAAATTTGAAAATTTTTATAAAACATAAACTATGAACATACAAAGAAAACATTTTTCTATTTTTTTCATTTTATTGTAAGTTGAGATACATTTATCATTTGTACAATTCGTTAAGTTCACCTATTTAAAAAATTAGAACCGTCGTAGTCCTAATTATGGCCAATGTAATTGGTGCTCCAATATAGATTAGGTTTAGTTCTCAGTGATATACTAGTATTTTTGATAAATTCTACTTTTTTGTAAATTTCGAAACAATGAAAAACGAGTGTTAACTAATTCTATAGTCAATTGAACAACTCATAATTAAACAATAAAATATTAACAAAAATAATATGGTCCTTGTTACCTAATAGTATTTTTTTTTTTATTATTTTAGGTCACAAGAATTATAATATGGGTGTTTATTAAATTAAACAAAAAAAAAACATCATTGAATATTAAGAAGCTTTCCGTTTTCTTCAATTTATAATATTATTAATTGAAATATGGTAATTTCTCTTAATAATTTATCCACCTGCATTTATACCGTCAGCGTAATATGTCAATTCCTTACACGTTCTTTATCAATTTTAATAAAAGAGCAAATCTTCGCTAAAATGATATACGATTACATCATCTTACCGAGACTTGCTTATTTGTCATGCGCTATATACATGTCTTCTTCAGCCACCCCGTCTTTTCTAATAACCATCCATATTCATAGTTAAGATTCATCTAGTTACATCCTTATTATCCCTTCGCTTTACGTGACCATGCCACGATCAACGATTACTTCTCATCTTTTTTATAACCAGTGCTTTCTTTGAATGTGGTCTTTTCAAGATGTGGCATGATGAGAATGGTTAAAATAAGAGCTAGGTATGTGTCTTATATACATGACTCATGTTCATCAGGCGCTTTCACATTCGCATGAGGACATTTCAGGCGCTTGCAATTGATTTTTTTCTATATCGTAAATAAAACCGAAATACATTCAAAATAAAATAAAATATTTAACAGAAAGAATATTAAAAGACGTTTTCTTGGTTCTCATTAAGATGTTTTAATAGAGAACGCTAAATTAACTAAGGCGATTAGCTACACAGAAGTTCGGCACACGACTCGGTTCGGCAGGAGACTGCACGGTATCCCAAACATCGAAGGTTTGAGTCGTGCCTGTTTTGATTAATTTGTCATTCTATATTTATTTATAATTAAAATAAGCTTTTCATCATAAGCTAATCATCATTTTAAAAGAAAGTTTATTACACCGTCATTTAAAAAAGTAAACAATGATTACTTCATACGTTAAAAAGTTTATTTGTCGTGTGTTGTGTACTATTTCTTCCGATAAATGAGTAGTCCACGATCTTCACGAAGCGCTTGATCCAAATTGCATAAATGAACTTTTATGCTAATTACTTACAAAAAAATAATACTAACTGTCGTGATTGCTTGTCGTTTATAAATCAGATTTCTTTCACGTCTAAGCAGCTGTGGGAGATCTTTTTGAAAGAATGAGCTATCCCATGTAAAATTGTATCAAATAAGTAACTAATATTGTTATAACTAAAAGCAATAAATTTATAATCATTAATTTTTAAATATTAATTAATTTATGTCTGTCAAGAATTATAAACAAAGGGTTCTATTAAATTTTTCGCTAAGACTCACATCTAAGCTCCTAAGTAGGTACTCCTTTTAGAGTTGTAGCTCTAACCTATTTAACACTCCTCTTTAAAAACAAAAACTAAGTATTTAACTGTTTGGAATATAATATAAAATTATTTTTTCATTTTTGTTTTTCAAAAAAAAAAAGTTTCCAACCGTATTCCAACTCTATTTCTGATAAAAGAATCGAAACTAAAGAGTATCTGCTCGAAGATAAAAATGTCTTACCAAAAATAAAAGTAGCACTCATAACTTTACAAAAACTTTTGAGACTAGAAATCAAATAAAACTAAACACATTTGTTGCTTTGACGTATTTACTTTTACTTTTGTTGCTTTCAAGTTCTGAGATATATTCGGTTTTTCTAAAAAGTTTTATCAAACCTTGTTTGTAATAAAAAAAAATCTTTAAATCTTACGAAATGTTCTTTTTACGAAAATGTTCTATAGTGGATGAAATTAATATTTAAATCAGTGTTGAGGTTTGATTAGGCCCGGGTTGGATCGAAGTATTAAATAACAGAAATAAAGCTCGTCGCGAAATTTGCTACGTCTATCGAATTAAATACTTCGCACCGCTTTGAAGGCTTAAAGACCGACAAAAAGTAGTTACTAAATTAAATGTACACCTATTTATATAATTATTAGACCGATGCAAATAATATGTCTTGCAGGTAAAATTTACATATTTTTTAATACTAGGTTGGTGGTATGTATAAAATAAATAATTGAAAAAAAATCAAAACCAGCATTTTGGTGTAAGGTGCATATGGGATACTAATATTGATCGAGGTTTTTTTCAATTTGTAATTTATCTTTTGTTGTGTGTAGTTGTTACAAACCGCCTCCTTAAGTAAAAAATAATAATTTGTTTATTCTAAATAATATTGTTAAACTTCTTAGATGTTGACATTTTCTACAAATAGTTACTTGTATTGCATAGTTTCGGAAATAAATAACAATAGTTAAAAACGAATAAACACGTATTAATAAAAAATAAATGAAAGTAAAAAGAAACAAAAAAAAATTGTTTGTTAAAAAAACTGTGGGGTGAACGGTGTCGGTAATAACAAATATATTTTTTTTATAAATATGAGAAGAAGGACAATAATTTTGAAAATATTTTGAAAAGCGGGCCACGCTTTTTGCAACTATATATATTATTTTTTCATAAATAAAACTTAAAATCTTAAAATCTGCAAATGTTTGCTTATGCGTATAATACATTTTTTAAATAATATGCTTGAAATGTAAACCATATCGTTGTATTATTTTATCCTCAAAGAACTTTAGTATGAAACAATAATCTTTTTGCTATTCATGGGATCCTGAAGAAGTGATTTTTAGTGTATATGATAAAATTTTAATCACAACTGTTTTCTTAATGATGAAAATAACCATGGCATGTATATATACAATGCAATTAAAGAAATGTAAATATTATAAAATGATAACGTTGCGAACTATTTTTGTAAGATAATAATGAAAATATTATGATAAATAATGATGGATTTTTTCTGCTTATCCCACTCATCCAAAATAAAGCCTGAATTTGTTCAGATATCAATGTAATCATTATTGTTCATGTGGGATTACTTACAAAATTTTAAATAAGCATAAAAATAAGCCAATTCTGGTTTATATGTATTTTAAGTAAATGCCTTAAAGATAATTGAACCTATTTTGGGCAAAAATTCTTTTCAATTTTCATCTGACTTAACAAATCGTTTTCCACGAAAGGTCAATCTTATTGTAGGCAATTTTATGCTTTGTTATTTAAGAGTATGTTTAGTTAGTACTTAAATATATATTTAGGTAAGTTACATAAACAGCGACCCTTAAAAATATGAGAAGGTTCAAAGTTAACATATAAACTTTATTAGCTTATCATTTAATAGTATAAAATTACCTGTAATATTAAATAAATTTATTTATAAAATATTTAAGGAATGGAATACAAAACTACTATATTATATAAATAATATTACTCACTTCTAGGAATTTAGTATTCCATGTATAATCATTATCGGTAAGGAGGCAACATCTATATGGATTCTTTTGAAATCCGAAACATTGTTGCGAAGTTTGGAATGTAGATTGCCATTTCAAAATAGTTTACACCCGACCCGAAATAAATGTTTCAAATTTTTTAAAATATATTTAGCCATGTTAAGCTTACTTAAATAATTTTAATAAATAAAGAATCACAAGAGCTGCTGGCGATATGGTAGCTCAATTGGTAGAGCGCAAAAAAGGGTTCCCCAACAGTGGTGAATTTGAATCCTCCCAATATCAGTTATAAATTGATTCTTTATTTATTTCTAATTAATTTAAATATTATAATTTTATCCTACTTAGTTTTACATTTTATTAACATAGACGAAATGAGTTATATAAACCTAGTATATATATTAACATTATATGTATTGTATATGTTATAAATACATGGTAAAAAGAGAATATATTTTATCATGTCGTCCAGGTGACATCAAGTTGAAATGGTAATAACAAACAGTTCCCTGAGGAAACTCCACTTACAGTCACGTATCGTAATTCCCGCAGCGCCCTGTATTTGAAATAAATATATATAAATATATAATAAATTGTGAGTAAATAAGGCATAACAGTAAGCTAACATATAGCTACGTTCTATTTTTTATCAAATAGCGTGATATAATTGAGAACGATGTCAGCCTGAGAAAACGCAGGTTCTAATCGATTGCATTTTTTTTATGAAATCTATAGTTATGTAAATATACTTTTGAAAATAAACTTTCAGTCTCCGTTTTTGTAAATATTATAAATTATCCAAGTACTCCTAAATGATCAAGATGTTCTCATAATATACTATTAAATCTTTTCGTAATGAATGTAAAAAAAAATCTATCAATATTTTGAACAAAATAAAAAAAGAATAAATGGAAATCACCATCTCAACGTTATTTCACAAACGCTAGTGGAGTAAAATTGCGGTTGCCAAAACTATTTTTCTTATCTACCCATTGATAAGAAGTGGCGTACATTTATTTATAAATTATTTTTCTTGCTGCTTTAATACATTATGTGGCTGCTTTTGATATTTACATAAAGCTGAGAAAATTAAGTGTACGATATTTTAATCTAATTTAATAGATTTAATTATTCAAATAATTAACTATAATCTGGTTCAGTCTGTGTGTCAGTTCTGTTAGAATAGACCAACTGACTTTGACAGCGTTACCGAGGGTAGGATGGGAAGAGGGGGCAAGTGCTGATATCCCCTACGAGATATAGTGTCTGTTAGTGATGTTAATTTATCGTATTCCTCCAACGGTTCCTTAGTTTCTGATTTCAGTCCGCGATTCAAAGAGAACACAACACACTAGCAGTATTTTGTGGTATTTTGTTTTTGTCCTAGATGTGTTCAAGACCGAAACACCATTCTGTTTATTATATTTTATTTTTATACTATTACCAAAAGTTAGGTCTACTATGGAATATTTAACTCAAAATGTAATGTCAAAATTATTTTGTGATGGTTAAGATTTTATAAAATTGAAAATGAAAGGTAAATTAAAGATAATTTAAGACATGAACTGAAAGTTATTAACAAGTTACTAAAAGTGTATTAGAAAAAAATGATTTTTTTTTATTAAAACCTAAATAGAGAATATTCTATGAGACTTACAGTCAATCGTTAAATTTGTTTGAAATATTTAACAAAAGCAACTGTTAACTGTTGAGTACAGTATTTAAATAAAAAATTCTTAAATATCATAACAATTAAAAATTTTGTATCGATATGTAAAAATTAAGGTTCCGTATATAAACTCCAAATAAATATCAATTTATAAAACAATCGTGTTACAAATTGCGAACATTTCTATGCTCTAAATAAACAATCAATAAAAAAATAAAGCACCAAAGTACTATACAAAAATGCCCCGTTCATGATCTAGACTCTGTCTTAGTTAGAAATTAGTCAATTGTGTAAATGTGATACGTGCCGCGTTTCGATCAGCGTCTATTCTAACGACTGTATTAATTGTATAATCAAAAAATATATAAAAATAAAATTGTTCATAAAATGTTTATATGTACAAACATTTTGACCCGTGAATACATTAGTCATTGCTAAAAAAGGGGAAACCAGAAACAAATTTGACATAAAATAACCTTTTTTCTTAAAAAAACACACTCTTCCAGCATTCAGACTAAGAGTTTTGTGACTGGTGAATACATATATCAGCATTCTTTGACCTTAATATTAATTAATGATAGCATAGTGCAGCACAAGTTTTTGCAACACAAATTTAAACAATTGAAGCCATTGTTAGTTTTTGTATTTGTTATTATTAAAAATATATGTATTTTTTGAAATTAGTTTTTGCATAAATAAAATTGTACAAATTGGCAAGAAAATAGCTATTATCAAATTTCACATCTGTATCAAATTGGTATATTGATTGAAATGTAAATAAAATCAAATTATATGTATCGTTAAGCAACGAAATTGAGAGAATATATTATAGCGAAACCTAGATTGAATTTGAGCATCACTTAATAAAACGAAAACAAATTTTATCAAAGTTTTTTATTATGATACTTCATTATAAAAGTATAATTGTTATTTAACTTGCACTTTTATAATACTGTTAGGTATCAATTAGTGAAGTTTCTTTTTTATTTCTATGTGGCCTACGTAGAAATAAAAATAAAAAAATCTCTTAGTTTGAGTTTTAACAAACTTTAGTGCTAGTAACGTGAAGAAAATCTTTAAAAATATCAAATTATTTGGATTTTGAGATCAGTTCAGTTCGTTTAATATTTTATATCATGACGTAACCTATATCATAATCGATTTAATTAGGTATGAAAAGAAAATTCTACACTAGTTGATACAACTATCAGTAATGATACTACTTAATTAAAGGGTTAATATCTCTAATCAAATTATTATTATCTCATATATGATGTAAGTTTTTGATAATTGTGCTTTGATCAGTGAGATGATGTTATCAATAATAACTAGATTTTGATAATAAACAACTTGTATAACTTGTATAATATAACGTCAAGATTGTCAAGATTGTATAATGGCGTAGCGTTAATTGTACATGGTATTAAAATAGATAGTCATTCAAAGAAATAATTCATGAAAATTCTAGTCAAAAGAAAGGTTTGCGATTCTAAAGAATAACTTAAATTTAATTTACAGGGTGGTTATATTAATTTGAATTATGTAATGAAAATTTTAAATTTTAGATTTTTATAACCCTTTTTTTCAAATGAACGATACAAATATCACATACTTTTCCTTATTAAAAAGTATGCCATATATTGAGTTATATATTAAGCCAACACGTCACCAAACTTATATAAAAATCTGGTGATTTTATTGTGTTACATTTTTCGTATTTTTTCTTTACATAAATTTATTTTACATATTAAATAGTATCACCATAGCAAGGTGCCTTAAAATATTTGCGGTACTTTTTTGCTTTATGAGCAAACAAGCAAATAAACAGACAAACAAAATATATATAAAATCTTATGTTCTAAGTTCTGTGTCATGTAGGGAACACGTAGTCAAACAGTCGTTTTTTTAATGTTCAAAAGACAGATTATGTCTCGTTACCACTTTATTATATCTTACTTAAAAAACACGCTTGTTACGATACACAACTTCTTATTATCTAATACCATTACAGGGTGATTATTCTACAAGTGAGAGCTTATGGTAATCCTGAGATATATTTAATGAAACTTGATCTACTAACAAGTAAATAACCCATATCCTAGCCACGCACGTTTTGGCTGGATTCCATGCATTATTACGTTGACCTCTTTTATGAGGTAACCAGTAAATCGTGGCCACTATTCAGACTCTAGGGACTTTTAGTTTATCACCTTTATTTCGACGAAATTCTAGGCTATTAGAAAATTGTATAATATAATGGCTTTCATGTATCTATTACCGCAGCGTTAATGGTACATGGAAATAAAATTATGATTAAATAGATAGTCGTTTCGAACATAAATAGATAAAAGGTATAAATATAAATAAAGGTAAAGAAAGGTTTACGAGCCAAAGAATAATTTTATTAATTTAACAGGGTAGTCTTGTGTTGAAAAAAATAAATTTTTATTGTTTTTATTTCGAATGAAAAAAACAAAAATATCTTCATTGTTTTAAAAACGTCACAGTCAATTAAGCATTCTGTTGAAAAAAATAACTAAAATATTTTTTATAATATATTGAACAACATAATTCATAAATGACTTTTAACAAAGTTTAATCAAGGAAGAAAGAGTTCTTTGTGAGAAATTACAGAAAATTCTTTGACTCAGACTTTAAAGGTAAGTAAATTTAAAACTTCAAAACTGTTTTAAGCTTAACTTAACATAATTGGATTTTTTATTCTAATGAGCGGCATAACAATGAATATTTTTCACGTTTTTCAAGTCGATGTCACCTAAATTAATAAAGTTTCGACTTAAAGTAAAATAGTTACAGTATTTATTAATTATTTGTTGAAAATTGTGTTAGAAATTGATATTCTTACATTAATTTCCAAGATGTTTACTTATATATTTATATTGCATGGTAAATAGTACAATTAAATTATTTAAATTATTTAAATTAATTAAATTATTGAAATAAAATTGCTATTAGAGGAATAAAGTAAACTTAATTTCTTAACTTAGTTACTTAAGAGTACCTTTAATTAGTTTTTAAAGATACAGATAATATTTTAATTTATAGAACGCTCTAAGTGCACTTAGTAGCTTACGTAGACTATATACATCTTGATATTTAGAACACCTTTTACTTGAAACTGCTAGAACTGAATAATAAATAAGCCACTCAGGCATTTTAATTTCGAAAGATATAATATGTTATAATACTCTACCTACAAAACTATTACAAGAAAATTTTCCAAACAGCTCTTTCATATTTGATTTAAATTATTAAATAAATAAAAGGTCCTTTATATTAAAAAGAAAATTATAAAAGGTTATTTTTAAGCCTATAAACATTTTTGGCCATTTTTAATATACAACTACAGACAATATAATTTTAAATATCTCAAGTATCCTATATATCGCAGGCTATAAGGAATTTTTAATTTTCATTTTTAAAAATTGTATTAAGTTTCTTATATTTACCAGTAACCAACAATAATAAAAATAAATTATGTTACAAAATATCTGAAAATTACGAATAAATATCTGATGAAGTTTTCATATATTTGTTATATAAGTATTGTGTTTGTATCAAACAACCAAATAAGGTTTGTTAAGTTTAATTCTGATAACCTAAACATTTTTATTAACTAGGTATGTGTTTTCGTACATTTGTAAATTCAAACATGCGAGGTAATAATATCAAAACTCTCCACTATTGTGATAACAGTCACGCGAATTTGAATAGGTTTCCTTCCTTCTATTTAGATGATAAATAAGCCTTAAATTTTGTTTTTAAGTCTATTGTATAATGTAAAAGTAATCTCCATAATGAATTTCATTTTTATACTTTCTCATACTTTTATAATAAATACGAATCCATACCAGATTTTGATGAGAATTTTATGAAATTGTATTTACTGTTTAAAAGATAATTTACTATTATCGTAATTGTACGGCTAATGATACCAATACATAATAATTGTAAGATTTAACTCATTATTTACCTCTTATAAATTCATTTATATCATCCATCTATTGTTATCTTAATTAATTCGGGGTCGGAACAATATATTTAACATGTTACAAGACATTTTGCCAAAAATTCTTAGGACCAGTAGCCCGCCTGACGACAACCCTACTCGGGAATGCGTGGTGGGATTTCTACCACATTTGGGATTAGTGGTGTACGGGTATACTTGTCTCTTACTCTCGGGATAGCGTGGGGCTATCTTGTTCAATGCCGCGACATCAAGGTAATTATTATAAATTTATAAGATTATTAATAATAATTGGTTATAAATTTATATGGAGTTTATATGGAATTGATATGGAATTGTATTTCCGGCAAGTGTAACCGGACATAAACTTTAAAAAAACCAAATTGAAAATGACTTTGTTTGTATTCCATTTAACATATCAGCCGTGAAAATCAGGACAAAAACCTAAAACTATACTTAATTTCATCAAAATCCGTCCAGAAGTTTTTTAGTGATGTGTAACCAAACGAACAGATAAAAGGACTAAAATGTACAAAAAAAAAAATATGGTTGCCTGTAAAGTCGGTTTTACGGGCGAAGATTTACGTGACCACGTCTTTTTCTCGGTAGAATATTTATTGATATGAATATTATTAAATTGCACAATATTTTAATAATTTAAGTGATTTTAAATGTTTTAAATGAAAAATATATGCTTGTACTAAGTTCCACTATTTAATGATTTTATATTTATGCTATGCGACCGGTTTCGAACATCATCGTCAGGCATACTAAAATAGATTGTGTTCATTGATGGGTAATTTACAAAAAATAATTTTTACTTACTACCCACTAAATTTACAATGCAAGCTATTAAGTTACAATCAATTTTTAATATTATTTAAAAATTTATAATAACAAATTCATAATAATTAGTATTGAAAATAATGTCAAAGTTTTAAAAAATTACAATAATGTCAATAGAGAATAATTAATAGTTAATTGTATATAGATAATCATAAATTCTGGGTTATAAATACTGCTAATTAAATTATTTAATTTTTGTTGGGATGTACTGTAGTAATGGCGATGTACTTAATTGCTCCTGCTCATTAAGTAATAATTCCGGGTGTAGGTGTTTATGTTTGTTTATTTCTATAGCTTCTAAGGCGTTCAGTTTTCGTCCTTTGTCACACACATGTAAAACAGTCATGTCTTTTTCGGGGTCAAAAGTATGTTTGGTCTCATGTAAATGTATTGCGAATGTGGATTTTTTATTATTATTTTTCCAATTTCGTATATGTTCTTTCAGTCTTGTTTTAAAGTTTCTTCCTGTTTGACCTATGTAGAATGATTCACACGTAGAGCACTTTAATTTGTAAACTCCAGCTTGTTCCAGAATAGGGACTTTATCTTTATTATTACATAAAATACGTTCTAAATTATTATTATTATATAAAACTGTCTGTCTGTCTTTGTTGTCTATGTTCTTTTTTAATTTTACAGAAAGTTGTCCTACATATGGAATTTTGGTCCAAGTTTTCTTTTTATTTGCGTCCTTGTTATTGCTACAATATAATAGATTTTTAGCGATTTTTCTTTTCTTTTTTCTTGTAATGTCCCGAATTAAATTTTCATTATAGCCGTTATTTTTTGCAATGATTATAATATTGTTTAATTCGGTTTTATAGTCTTCCCTGGTCATTGGTATATTTAACATTCTATGAATTAGTGAATGAAAGACTGCATGTTTGTGTGTACTGGGGTGTCTTGAGGAAGAATGTATTATGATATCGGTATAAGTTGCTTTTCTGTAAATTTTGTACTGCGGTTTGCCTGAAGAAATATCTATTGTGATGTCTAGAAAGTTTATGAGATTGTTGCCTATTTCCATAGTAAAATTTATGTATTTGTTTATAGAGTTTATATATGTAAGAAATTCATTTAAATCTTTTTCCGTACCAGTCCATAAGCATAAAATGTCATCAACGTATCTATACCAGTAAGTAATATATTCTTTGTATTTAGATTTGAGTATATTTTTTTCCAAATTGTCCATATATAAATCTGCACATAATGGTGAAAGAGGGCTTCCCATGGCAAGTCCGTCTGTTTGTTTAAAATATTTGTTCTTATATTTAAAGTAATTTTGATCTAGGCACATTTTAAAAGCAGCTTCTAAATCTATAACTTGTTGACATTGTAGGTTTGATTCACACAATTGTTCACTAATGATACTTAAACAATCCTTAACGGGAACACTTGGAAATAAGTTACGAACGTCAAAAGAAACCAATTTCGCATTAAGGGGAATAGGAATTTTGTCAATTTTGACAAAATTATACTTTTGACCCCGAAAAAGACATGACTGTTTTACATGTGTGTGACAAAGGACGAAAACTGAACGCCTTAGAAGCTATAGAAATAAACAAACATAAACACCTACACCCGGAATTATTACTTAATGAGCAGGAGCAATTAAGTACATCGCCATTACTACAGTACATCCCAACAAAAATTAAATAATTTAATTAGCAGTATTTATAACCCAGAATTTATGATTATCTATATACAATTAACTATTAATTATTCTCTATTGACATTATTGTAATTTTTTAAAACTTTGACATTATTTTCAATACTAATTATTATGAATTTGTTATTATAAATTTTTAAATAATATTAAAAATTGATTGTAACTTAATAGCTTGCATTGTAAATTTAGTGGGTAGTAAGTAAAAATTATTTTTTGTAAATTACCCATCAATGAACACAATCTATTTTAGTATGCCTGACGATGATGTTCGAAACCGGTCGCATAGCATAAATATAAAATCATTAAATAGTGGAACTTAGTACAAGCATATATTTTTCATTTAAAACATTTAGCTATGAAGTTCCATCAAGAAATATCAACACAAAGTGTAAATTACTTAAGTGATTTTGTTGAGGATAGGACGATGAAGACGTTGTCACGTAAAATCATTTTATATATTATTTATTTTATATTATATTATTGATGTTATTATTTTTTACAAAATTTATTTACAGACTTTTTCGATACATCAATTAGTTGCGGAGATATCGATCATTGAAGTTATTGTTTGCTACCAGTATTTTATATATTTATTTTTTTCAGTTATAAAAAAATACTATTTCCAATTGTGTCTACCAAGTATGGTCACATGTACTGGCCTACATATTAAATAATAATAAGTACAGATAATGTTATTTGACGTCACTTCTGATTTTATATATTTTAATATTTTTAATTTTAAAGAATTAATTTGAAAATCAAAACACTTATTCAGATCGAAGGTTCAAATTTTTGCTAAATAAATTTGAAATTAATTAAAATTTGTAATTGTAAATAATGAAGTTGAAAATTAAAACATTTACTTAAATTAGATGTTAAAATTCTTGCTCAACACATTTTAAATCAAGTTTTCTTATATCTGCCACTTTTTCTTAATATTTGTAATTTTAAAGAATCAATTTGAAAATCAAAACATTGCTCGGCGGACCGATCATGTTTGAGTGGGAGAGAGACGCAAGGCATTCTATGTGTGTGTGACTCATCGTTACGTTACCGGGCGTTACACTTTTTCATAAGTGACTCCCAGCTTAACCTAATTTAAGACGTTGTCACGTCAAAACTTTTATTGTGGATTCATTATAATACAGTGCATGTACATTAATATTTTTTTTAATATCCCCAATATAGATTTGAGTTTTTACTATTTCATTACATTACTAAAAAAATGAGAAAACACATATAAACGTTTTGTTTTCTTTTAATTTTTTATGTTTATCTGTTTGTTAAAAAAAAGAAGAAAAAACGTAGTAGGCGGTGACAGGTAATTATAGATAATAATAATTGCTACATTGAACTAGATGTGACTTTACCGATCGAATCCACATTTAATATTTTGCGATATTTTTAGATTAACGAAATTAATTGTCTTAGAACTGGGATTCTTAAATAAATCCGTAGTCACGTCATTGATGTGAATATGTGGGCCTAGGATAATAAAGCTTATATATTTTATAACGAATAATTTTCGTTTGACCTTAGGCTAAACAAACATGTATTTGTTTTATTTTTGAAAAAGAAACGCTATGACAGATATATAAAAGAGGTCATAACATTCAAAATATTCATATAATTTATTAAGGATCAAAGGAATAGAATTATCATATACATATGTTTATTTCTTCTTTATAAATTCTAATACTAAGTTCATTTTGTAATTACTGGATTTTGATATTAATTATCCCTTGGGTTAACCAACCTAATTACAATTCGTGGTAATTTTAGTTAATAATAATTATAGTATGCTCACGTTTATGATTTTAAACATCATCTAATAAAAACACTTAAAATTGCTTTCATGTTTTGTATATTTTATTGTAAATAATACCTACTATCTGCATCCAAGCATGGAAACAATTACGTAGTTTAGATTGCCCGCGGACATTATAACAAACAATTCGTTTTACTGCGCTAACGTGTAAATGAGTGACCATTTATCAACAAAGCTTTATTTATATTTTCAAATGTGTTGGTGAAATTACAGAATATTTCGGTGAAATTATTTTTTATTTATACATATTATTTGGAATACTTGTAACTGACTGAATTTATAAAGCATTGTATGATGTCTAATTAATTATCTCTTTTGTAACAAAACTGGTGTCATATACAAAATTTAACAAACAATACCACATATTCTCTTGAATTTTATATTAAATTATTTTAAAATAAATCAATTCAAAGGTTTACAGAATGAAACATATTCTGTTTGTGTTAATTTTTATAATAATTGAAATGGATATGCCTTATTAGCATTGATTAATTACGCTGTTATAATTACGTATAAATAACTCGATAAATATGGGTTTCTAATAATATTACTATGATATATATTTTTTTATATTCTGGGTGTTTAAATTAAAACTTAAAGCACAACCATACTGGAAATTTAAGAAAGTTACACACATTTTTCTTTTATATGGACTAAAATCCAATCGTATTTTCAAAAAGTTTTTACAAACAGAACATAAGTTAAACGCTAAAGTAGTTCACAATATGCTTGTTTAAGGTTCGAAACTCGTAGGTTACGGAAACTTTGTGCACACTTAACGAATGCATTCCGAATGCGAAGTTGCTTTCGGTGCGAAATTTAAGGTAGTAATATAAAACATGATCTGAATATATAATTCCTGAGGATACTTATCTCTGACGCATACTTGTCTAGCTAGTTATATATTTTTCCTTAATATTCAGGATGTTTAGCTTGTGTTTAATATGCCATATTTGGAAATTTAAAGAGCAGATGCCCATAGAAAAACATAAATAGTTGCAGCTGCATTAATACCCTTGAATAAAAGAGAAAAATAAAGGAAAGGAGAGGAGAGGAGGGAGCTATTATACAATAACCATACGAAAAGAGTCTAAAAGCTAATTTAAACTGATTTTATATAAAGCGAGCCAGCCCTTAAACTCGGCTAAAGCTAGACTCTAGAACTCTATTAATGTGTTGAAAGTAGTTCTAGCTTTAAAAAATTCAATAACTGTAAAATTATATTCAAAAAATTTTGAAAACTTACAAAATTCTTATTATCTGTTTATTAATTGTGTACACCCATTATTTTATTGTCTGTTAGCGGTGTTGGTTAACTTTTAAAAAATGCTTTAGCATTAAATCCACATTGTATCTTGTACGATAAAGTGTTCATAAATAAATATATTTTTTTGTGTTTTTTCGAAATACCTACCTAGATAATTTACCTTGTCTAAATCTGTTCCAATTAAAAAAAACTTCATTACTTTGGTTTTATGTGACACTTATAAACTATTTGATAAGAATTACTTTTAAAAAATATATGAATATTGATTGTGCCAAGTTAAAACTGATTCTTATTTTTATGTCATACTACTGTACATATTTGCTTTTAAAAAATAAAGCTTATTTTTAAGACAAAGACAATCTCATAGCTATTTTATCAGAAATTCTTAACAATAGAAAGTTAGAATCGAGCTCGCAAGATACATTTTCTCATTTGCAAACATGTCGGAAGCAGCTATGAATGTGATAGCGTTTCGTGCTTTTTGTATGAAAATATTAGTCAAATTCGGTTTACGTTTTCTATTTGGGTTAGTGCACGTTTCATTTTATTTGAATTCATAAGGCTGACTGTATACTGTTTTTTAATTTTTCTGAGATATTTAGTGGTTAAAAACAAAACATTCGTTCATTAAAAAAAAATGCAAACACAGTATATTATATTTGCAAAATAAATAACTAGAACACAGTAAAATACAAAAATAAATACGACTTAGAATATTATGGTTTCTTACATAGAACATACTTTTATATATTTTCGTCTGAATATAGTAGTCAGTCTTCAGAAAGAATGATAAAAGTAATGATGATAATAAAAAGGGTAGGCTATGTCCGTTCAAAAAAATAAAGAAACGAAAAAACACTTCTTTGTTCTTTAGTGATGTTCAACCCGAGAACATACTGCGACGGCTTTGGATAGAATTCATGTAGTAAGAAGAAATAACTGTTAGGTAACTTTGAAATAGAATTTTTTTTGGTTATTATAACCAATGGAGTATAAATAATAAATGACCTAAAAAAACTCGTTTTTTCTAGTTTTTCGTGGTAATAGAAGATGAGATCAAAGATAAATTGCATTTCTTATTTGTTTTCGATTCACTAACAATCTTTCTGCTATCATAACAAAAAAATAAACTATTTTTTTTTAAACTTTCATAGGGATTTTGTTGTTTTTAATACATTTAAGTATCATGCTTTATAAGTATGCCTTAAATCATTTATAAGTAGTCTTTTTATAATACAACGCCTTGTAAATAATTAGTATTCATACTAACGTGACTATAATTAAAAACAAAATATCAAAAATTTAAAATAAAATATAAAAAAGAACTTTGTTAGCGCGTGACATTGAATACATTCAATGTAATAGAGTTGGTTTTATTGCCATTTAGTTCTAAGGATTGCTTTCTCGTTTCTACTTCAAACTAAGTTTGAGTGCAGATTTCAAAGTACGGATTATTTTGGTCAATGAGACTGTTGCTATTTCAGTAACCCGTGTAATTAAATACATAACATTCAGACAAGGATTTCCTAACCATATATATTCAAGGGTTTAGTATTTCTACTAGCAATTATGTTATACTATGTTTAAGTAACGTGACAATCGAATATTAATATTTAATTTCCATTTTAATAAACTAAAGTTATAAAGATATCAATCCACACTTTTTACACACACCTCTATGATTTCCATTTCTCTCAAGAAACAAATAAACTTTTAAAAATAAATCTTACTTTATCGCCATAGAAAAACTAAGGCCACGAAAATAAGTACTTAGCTATTCCCCACGATTGATAAACTTAGTCATAAAGATTATATTTATAGTTTGTAGTAAAATGTTATAGTTGTTATAAAAATCCTATACCGCATCAATGTTTTTTTTGCCCTAGTTTTTTGCTTTATTATTGTTAAGATATAGATTAAGACAAGTTAATTAAAAAAAAAAGAGTTATTTTAGCTTTTTATGTAAAACCGCCCCATATAAATCTCTATAATCTATCTGCTTGCAAGTCACTGTCCTCTACTGACACTGGTTACAAAAATGTTATTGTGGGTGCTTATTTACCACAAAGAGGTGAAAACAATGATTTAAATAATTAGAATTATTAATTATCAAACATAACTAAAACTAATGCATTTATTCTTCTAAATACAGATTAAACTAAACATGCACATTATTTATACATTAACTAACTAGAATTTATTATTTTTCATCGATGTGCTGTTTTTCAGGATTACTTTCGGAAACATTAAAATAAAATTCAAATACATTTGTTTTTTTTAACTTATTTCATATCTATATATATACAGAAGGATGTTTGTATATATGAAATCGATGAACTCAGAAACTATTGGACCGATGATTATGAAAATTGGTATGTATATGTATTTTTCCACGGAGAAGATTTATATGGTATGCCCATTGATGTAACTCGCCACCAGGCGGCGCTGTCAAATATAGACTTCCGCCCCGTTCAACCGATTGTCATAAAAATTGGTATGACCATGTATTTTTCCTCGAAGAAAACGAATATGCTATGCCCATTGATGTAACTCGCCACCAGGCGGCGCTGTCTAATATAGACTTCCGCCCCGTTCAATCGATTGTCATAAAAGTTGGTATGACCATGTATATTTCCTCGAAGAAAACGAATAAGCTATGTCCATTGATGTAACTCGCCACCAGGCGGCGCTGTCAAATATCGACTTCCGCCCCGTTCAACCGATTGGCATAAAAATTGGTATGACCATATATTTTTCCTCGAAGAAAACGAATATGCTATGCCCATTGATGTAACTCGCCACCAGGGAAAGTAAGCGTTAGCCCAGCGAAGCGGGCTGCGTTCGCTAGTATTATATATATAAGATCTTTTAAATTAACGCTCTACTTCATTTACATAACTTTTCTTTTATCTACCCGCATTTTGAAGGCAAGTCGGTCTTCGTATTATAATGGCTACGGCCGATTGTATTTTTTCACGGATTTCACTATTAACACTTCACTTTTATTTACTTGTATTTAAACCTTCCTTGGTACTATACAGCAGCATCTCTCTCGAATATCGTCCTAAACTCTGTTTATATCCCTTTTTTTATACAATCCCTTTTCACATAAACAATAATCATAGTCAAATCATCTACTTCAAAACGTACAAAAATAACAACTACTCGTAAATGAACAATTGTAAGTATAGGTAAACACGGTATTAAATACTGGATTTAATTATGAAGTCTTAATGGTTTTCACTTTTCTAGCTTATTCAAGTATTTACTAATTAAGGAAATATCCCTCCTCACATAAATTAGTCTTAGTCAAATAAACTACTTTAAGCAAACAAAAATAACAATTACTTGACATAACAATTTCAAGTATTACTATTTAAGTTATTAAAACAATGATTTAAATAATTAGAACTCATTGGTTCTTCTTATTTGAGTTTATCAATAATTCATTAATTTACATGGATCAATATTGTGACCACAAAAAATATTGAAACGATTCAAAACATTACGAATTATTATAAAATAGTCGTTTAACAATCATTTAACCTAACAGTATTGTAAAAGTAAGTGTTGTCATAAACTTAAATTCAATTCAATTATAATTTGGTCAAGAATGAATAGTAAAAAAAAATATAAATAACACTAACAATTTTTGTATAGTGCATAAACCTTTCCTCTACTAGAATTAAACGTTCACTGAAGACGAAACCTGTTAGATGATTGAGTTGAGAAACTGCAACTAGATTTTGATATTCAATGAAAATGCAATGTAAATAGGATTGAAAATAACTTTTTCTTTGATACCGGATCCTTCTGTTCTACTCTAAAATAACGTAAAAATATAATCAATATATTGTTTTACCTTTAAAAATGTGATGATTATTGTTAATTTTTAATAATTTTAAAACAATTTACAATTACCTACAATTCTCACCTTTCTTCACATTTCTAATTTCCATCATTTTAATTTATGTATTTATGCTAATTTGTAAAAAAGAAACCAAGCATTCTTATTGTTTTAATACATATTCACGAATGTAATAAATACCCGTCACAGTTTTATATACCATTATGAATATTACATTATATTAATTTTATTGCAAGTACAATGTAAAATAAAAGTATAAAACTGTTACGTTAGATGAATAAAACAAAAGAGAAATGTTACAAAGAGAAAATAATTTATTAAAAAATTGCTATAGAAGAGATTAAAATAAAATATTTTATATTTAGTTCCACGTAAAGCTGAGCAAACTCTCGTATAAAATATATCATTGTGGTCATATTTAAAACGTATTATTAAAAAACTTAAGCGCCAAAAGGAAATAAAACAGCAATAAAATCGTAAAATCGCGAATCACTTGACTAAAAGTATCTTGTCTGCTGCGACCTTAATAACATTGTCACTTTAGTTCATTACTATTGTCATAAAATGTCATCTGAAAAAGTTTGTGTAAGTATAACCAAATAATCTTTTAAAATAAGTTTTGTTTCCTACGGAGTAGGTATTTAGTTTTCTATGTGATAAACGAGCTTTCGGTGTACTAATATGGAAATTGGTACCGTGTATTTAGATGAAAATGTTTATCATTATTGAAGAATGAGGAATAGTCTAGGATTATGACATTGAGCGAAGCCAGATTTTTTAACGCAAAACTAAAACTCTCAAAATTATTATCTTATTTACTGTTCATTAGAAAATTAATCATACTACAACATATACAGAAAAACCGCTCAATAATACTGTTTTCACAATAAGAATATTCCACCAAATATAATTACATTTTACCATCATAAAATCGTTTTATTACAATACTATTTGCGAGCTTCTGAAAAAAAAAACAATTCATTAAAAGAAAATCAGACCAAATATTATGTTGCTATAACTCATACCTTACTCACTGACATTATAATTGTTCGTTATACATTATTAGAGTGTTCAAAATATTTCAGTCGTCATCAATTGACGTTTTTTATGGGATTATGCAAACTACACCTATTACATACACATATTCATATAGGTTCCATGTTACATATTACACACAGAGATCCGATACCTATTTCTGTTGTTATGAGACAATTTAAGGTTCGTCAACCCTCGATATCCTCAAGGTAAAATCCTTATGTAATTACAGTGGTTCATTACTTTTAAACCGCAACGGGTAATAACATCTATGTTTAGATGTCAAAATAAAATGTATTCGTTATATTTCATATGAATACGCGCTTCGCTTCGCTTTTATTATTGCTATAACCGAGTCCCAAGGACGTTTAGTATGTAATTCATAAAATTTATGCCAGTGGAATAACGTATGGTACCATCAAATTATTATGGAAGGCGGTGGCCGTTCCAAGAAAGGTTTTACTGTTTGATTTCCGCTTTTATGCGAAATTTACACGTGTGTGATAAGGTGATATTTTGTAAGGGAAATTGAACCCTAAAAGGTAACTTATGAGTGTCATATTCGATTTATATGATTTTATGCTTTTCAGCCTTAAATATGATACTAATTTATTAATTAGGTATATTACATATTCTTTAGTAAAATGATATTAAAACTGATTCCAATATATTATATTTAGTATTTACATATATGGAAAATTTAATTTCAATTACGACATGCTCTATGCCTCTGAATAAAAACTAATTTTGATAATGTCACAATTATCTTTTAATATAAATTAATATTGATTTTGACAATAGATGAAAATTGTTGCTGAGACGGTAAAGATAAATTAATTTGACAAAAAAGAGGTAGTTACTGTCATCGTATCTGCATGAAACATCAGAAATTTTTTTTTTATAATTTTTTATGAGTTTCTATACTAAGAGTTTTTACTATTAGTCAAGAAAACTAAACACTTAGTTGTCTTTCTAATTATTCAGTTTTTTCATAAGACAACTTTTTATTACGGGTGTAAAAATGAAATGCTAATATTTATTTGGCATTACCTGTACCATATAAAATATTTACATTTTTGTAATAATATGATATAATAAAGCTACTATGATATAATACAGTAAGATATAGTTCTAATACAAATGAAATATAGTTTATTTTTCATATTAATTCTTCACTTTTAGCAGTGATAAAAATATATATACATTAAAAAACATGGGAGATTTAAATCCTTTTATAATTATTTAAGCTAAAATAATCTAAGTAATTTAATTAAATGACAAATTTATAAAATACTAACATGAAAGCAATATCCGCAACAAACAAATTGCTGAGTAGCTCTCATGATATCACTTAATTAAAATTCCCTGACAAACTCTGACCTTCAGACCTTTTGGTATAAGGCCCTAGGTTTTTTACGGGCTTGGGGAATATGAAATGTCATTAAGGACTTAATACATTTTTTATATAACTATATGTGCGATATAATTTTGTACACGTTAAAGTGGCTGTTACTTTTTATGATAAAGAAACCTGCGTAGACCCACATATGAGTACATAATGGCCCATTAGAATGAATCGTCTTTTCAGATAGGCATTTAAGTTGTTTGGAAGAAATTAGAAATAGTAGGAAAAATAGCCATAAAGCTCAACTTTATGAGATTATTACATATTAGATTAGTTTTATTAACGTAATATAAACGTGAGTAAATGTTTTATTAATTTGCATAAATTTTACGTTTGCACAAACTTTATAATAACTTGCATTATTCGAAAGACATTTCTTAAGTACCTACTTATGTTATTGTTATTTTGTTTGAAAAAAATAATCATTTTGAAAATAGACAAATTTCTTGGATATAATAAGGACTTATAAACCTTAAAATAATCGTAGCACGTTTTTGTGTATTCTGACTTTCGAGCCCATAAATTAAATAAGTTGAAGATAGACGACAAATGACTTGACTTACTAACTAATGTATTTATGCATATACCTATCTTGTTATTTAAAAAAAAACGGTTAAATTTTATTATATAGGTGGAATGGTATAAAATTATTATAATAGGTGGAAAATTTATAAAATTATTTATATAAATAAAAGGTTTTATATATAAAAAGATTTATAGTTTTCAAATATCAAATTTAAATGCCCTATGAATAAATAAACACTTTACACTCAACCATTCACTATTTGATTGTGTCTTCTATTTCGGGTTTGTAAGACATTCACAATGACACTGACGAGCAACAAAGCCCAAACAAATAAATTGATTAAATCATAAAAGTCAGTAGGTCGTACTTATATAGGTACTATGTTATGTAAGGTATCATAATATTTAAAATTTATTTATATGAATCATTAATTTCTGAACTTTATCTAAACCGTCATAAGATTTTTTTTGATATCTCACTCTCTAGTTTAATAATAATAAAAAATCAAATTAAAAATTTAAAAAACCCCCGATACGAAAAGACCTCTAAAAAGAATAAAAATAATATTATTATGTATTTATTGAAGTCGTTGCGTTAGGGGACCGTTTAATAAATGAATAAAGTAAAATGCAAGTAAGTTAACAAGGCAAATAAATAAATAAATATATTTTTACAGTCTACGTGGACGCAGTCACGGGCATCAGCTATTCCTAATAAAGTAGATTACCTGATTAAGTAAGTGTAAAAACCTTTTGGCCTTCACAACAAGGCTTTTTTTCTTATACAGGGTTATTTTTAATTAGTTGAGCACCTTTTGCAGCAGCCTCTCTACATCAATCCCAACAACATTTGTTCTACGACTTTTAAAAAATCTTGATAAATAACTCAGAATAAACGAAACAAAAAAATTTTTGCTCCCTCGATTATTTATTACTCTGTATTTTGTAAGCAATCTAAAGTATAGGTCGCGGCAGTCTAGCGAAAGTCAGAAACTGTTAAATGCGCGCGCCAGCTTTTTTCGTATAGCTTCATCTCTTTTACACCATGTTGCTATGGAAATACTAAATAATTAAAATGACAAGTATGTGGATTACAAAACACAATTTACATTAACCAAAAAATAAAATTATCGGATTAGAGTTTTATAATTAAATAATGAATTGTAATTACATACTGGACAATACGATTTTATGGACGTGCTATTAAAACTAATAAATAAATTTAAGATTATACCTAACATGAAGAAGAAATTATGAAGAATAATTTTATTTGTGACGATCCAACATGTTAAGAAGCCTAAAGTTATTATTTTTAAAGTGGATTGTGTACATTTGTCTGTTTTTATGGTACTTATGTGTTTCTTAGTAATAACGTTTTTTTTGTTTTATTGCGAATAATATTGTAATAATATTGTGTCTAAGATAGTTTTATTATTTTCAATTAAACAATTTTATACCCGAATGTACAATACCTACTACAACTTCCCCGCGTTTTTTCTTAGCCGGTCAAATTGAAATTAAATTTACTAGGAATTTAATAACATTTTACAATTTATTCAGATTATTACATTTCACCTCAATTTATGAATTTAAAGAAGTAAGTTTGCTAATACTAAAGAACGTCGCGATACCTACCTACTAAGCACTCGATCGCACTCTGAATCCACTTTCCCTTCATACTTAATCAGGCTTAGGACTGGCTACATTATTCCTTTAAAAAGTTACTAAACCAAACTTTTATTGTTTAATGCAGGCGTATTTAAAAAGTGGAATCAGCTAATAATTTACAATAATCAAATCATTTACAATAATTCAATGTCTCATTTACAGTTACTTAGGTAATATGAAAAAAATAATTACAAATTACCTTTTAAATTAAAATCTCGCGGATGCCGGTGGACATCACGCACATACCGTTCAAAGTAGTCCCCTTCGCATCCAACACAAAGACCACACCTAAAAATTAACTGTTCACCAACCACCACCGGAATATTCAATTATCAATAGCAGGCTTTAGCTTTGCGCACATTGTCAAAAATAATAATGTCAAATTACAATAATTTTGGAGAATTAGTGTTACCATTAATTAAAAAACATCACTGTAAAATATTAAATAACAATATTTAAAATAGCACCATCTTTGATCTCAAAAAAACTTCATTCAATGTTTTAACACCATGGACCGAGTATGGTGTTATAACTTAGAAAAAATAAGCTCAAATATTAAACTTATAATTTAAATAAACTTCCTATTATTTCTCCTGGTGTTTCTTAATATTTTATTTTGTCGGATATCTGAATGAAGTTTATGCTTGGGATCACAAGATGGAGCCATTTTAAATAATGTTACTATTTTACGGTGATGTTTTTAATTAATGGTAACACCAACAGTTGGTGTCAGTACCAAGTGTCCAAACTCCAAAGTTATTGTAATTTGTAATTTGATATTATTATCTTTGTTATTTGATAATTGATATTTCATTTGTCTCGTGAGATTTATGGTGACGAAAGTGTGTAGTATTACTGATATTTTATATTAACTACCTGGATTGTTTCTGTATACCGACGCTTCTATTTGTGACTGACTGCAATTTCTAGGAACTTCGTAAAGAAATTCGTAAGTAACCTATTGTTTTATTGTAATGATATAAATATTAACAAACGAGATAAAATGATATGTATAAAGTAAGTTAAAGAGAAGTTATTGTTATTGTTTTGTAAAAATAATATTTATCGAATTCTCAAAGAAAATACGCTATATTAATTATTATTCAAAATAATTTTGGGATCAAACTAGTTGCATACATTTTAAAGTGATAGTATTTTTAGTGAATATAAATAATATAAATGTAATCAAGTATTACAAATTTTCTAAACATAGAAAAGTAGTTCTTATTACTAGGTGGGAAACTTTTTAATAATAACGTAAATATTTGCAGGATCAGAAAAAGTTACAGTGCCCTTATTTCATAAACTAAATAAAAATATTAAGACATTCAACTTGTGGACAACGTCTATTGGAGATTTTGTTTTTTCATGAGATTCTTAAACAGTTAGACAATATTTCAATTAATTTATTCCTTTTTAATAGGTGTAAATATTGTAATTAGATAATAAATGCTTTTTTGTAAAAATGATATTATACAAAAATATGTGTTTCGACTATTGTAGAAAATATTTTAATAAATAAAAGTGGAAAATGATGCTATTTTTTATTACACCTTAGAAAATGATCAAGTTCTAACGTGCATAGCCGCCGCTGCGTCACCCCGCCACCCCGCGCCCCGATGCGCGTGGCCTTGGCACATATTTTGACAAGTTGCGTGGCCTCTCTTTGCTCAAGTTTAATGCACGTTCAGAGGCAATAATTAAATTTTGTATGGGAAAAACTAAATTTTTAAATCTATTAATTTTAAAAAGTCGTAGAACAAATGTTGTTAGGATTGATGTAGAGGGGCTGCCTGCAAAAGGTGCTCAACTAATTACAAATAACCCTGTATAGCGCAGGCGAAGCCGCTGGGTACAGCTAATTATTGCATAAGAACCTCTCCCCCGTACGAATAAAACATCAATATCTTGGAGACGACTATTTCTATTTCAATCAAACATGGATAGGAACCATCTCGACGAGCATAGCTTTCGATTAAAAAAAAACTGCATTCGAATCAGTTTACGCGTTTGGCCGCAAATTTGTCACAGACAGATACACAGATACACAGATCGACAGGTCAAACTTATAACACCCCTCTTTTTAGTCGGGAGTTAAAAATAAGTTTGAAATATACTTTCTATTACTAAAACAAATGTATTTTGGAATATTCATAAAACAAAACGTTTTACTATTAATAAAATAAATTAATGTACAGTGATAGAGTACACTTTGCAGCACACTTTCGAAATACCTTTATTTAAAATAATACATATAATTATAAATCTCCGGAAAGAAAACTTGATTAAGTAATACCATATTTGCATAAAGAAAATCATTATATAATATGAAATGGTATCATTACCGTAGGTTCATTGAAATTCTTGTATCTCTTTTATTCATCGTAAAACATTTTAAATGTATGTCTCCATACACTAGTAGTACATTAAGGCACGGTATTCAGAAAACCTTTTCCTACAGATAACTATTTCTAGTACTCGTTGGTTGTAAAAAGTATAAATTACAACATGTGTTTTAGCCGCAGTGCGTCGGATTAAATGGAACTGACTATTGCGAAATCATTTAATGAATATTGTAATAATGCTATTTTTTTTCGTTTTTTATGTAACGGTAAGAAATTAAATAAATTATTCGAAATTTTAATTTTACTATACCTAATTGTCATGTTTTTACTATTCTAAACTAAAACTAAACTGAGTATTAAAATTACTTCTTAAAGTTGGTGTCTTATATAATAGATTACGGTAATAATATTGTTTCATAGACTATATAAGTTAATACACTAAAACTTAATACCGTGGAAAAATTGAAGAATATGATTTTTAAACTAGATTTTACGGGTCGTAAAAGGATTGATCTATCGCGGTAGTAAATAAACTAAATTTTATAGTATCATTTTTGTCCGTAAGAAGGGGATGACCAACGCCACTCTGTATCTCTTTTTGGCCCCTATTACCTATTCTTTATTGTTTCATTCCA
The DNA here is from genome assembly GCA_959347355.1 of Napeogenes inachia. Classification (NCBI taxonomy): domain Eukaryota; kingdom Metazoa; phylum Arthropoda; class Insecta; order Lepidoptera; family Nymphalidae; genus Napeogenes; species Napeogenes inachia. Next base: position 15,051,318 of record OY365793.1, on the reverse strand, counting down.
CTTTCTCAAAGTGAAAGTTTTGCATACCCGCAACAACTTCCATATTTGCGAATATTCATTGGTAATGATATCCATTAAGTGTGTCCAGTCTAGAATAAATCAAGCTACCTCTGGCTAAAAGAAAATGCGATTATTCGTGGTGTTCATAAATCATGTGTATTGTAATGTATTACTTTTGTAATCAGCATTATGACATAATAGTAGATTTCGGAAACTTCAACAACCCGACAATTCGCACCGGTCCTATTTTTAGGTCCCGGTCCTATATTTTTTAGGTAAATGTCTAAAATTTCGTAATTTTCATCAAGGATTAAGAATTTACAATGAAGTAATGTTTTATGTTGGTATTTTTTGGTAAAATAATAAAATTTACTAAAAAAATTACAAGAGACAAACTATACACCTAATAATGAAAAAAAAAGTTATAATAACCAAACTTAATTAATAGTCACGCTTCAGTTTATTGCGCATTTCGAAATAATAGTGACATTAAAAGCCACATTTCTATCCCACAAAAAGCCATTCCTACAGGAAGTTTCTAAACAAGTTGAAACGAATGTAAATGCTAAATGCAACACAGCTTAGTTAAATGATGCTAGTGTTTGAATGTGTATCATGAGGTGTCACTAATGAGCATACGGATTTAGGTTAGTTCAGTTTAGAATGCACAATTATTGTAATGTTTAACATAGTTTACGTACAATATTTTAAAATAAAAAGCTTGGATGATTATTAAACATAGCTTTGAATCAAAAAAAATAGTCATAATTACTAAAAGATAAAAGTTATAAAAACATAAAAAATATTGTAAAACCAAAAAAAAAACACACTATTCCTACCACAAATGAAAAATAAAACAATTTAGGACCTTCAATGATCTTAGGGGTTTCACAAACAAAAACAATGGACACAAAGAGGAACTCACAGATTTGGAACAAGAGTCAGTGGAATACACAAACAAATTGTTCGTGTAGAAATAGATTCCACATTGACATATTAATCAATACTAATAATAAACAAAGGACTTATATTTTTAGACATATATTATTCTTAATATTATTATTATTATTCAGCATATCACATGTTATTACACTTATAGTCAGTCACACACACACACACTATAATTTACAGGCTGATATAAGATTCAATTTAAATATGAAAGAGAGACTTTAAAAGCTATTTCTATCAAATAAAGCACACTTAAGCTTGAAACCCATTAAAGCGCCTTAGAATTCCAATAACTCAAGTAGTATTACACATCAGAGAGGCTGAGGTCATGCTAGTTAAATTACGAATACTCTCGCACTTCCTAATACTCGTAACTCTGAATATCTAAATAATATTTCAACTCATGGTTAAGTTCATCAGATGTGACACTTCGTTTAAATTCAGAATTACTTTATTTATATTTTATAAATATATATATATATAAGTGGGTATATATAGAATGTATATTGTTTATGTCAGAAAGCGTAACATGGCTAAGACACTTATAGACAAATTAAAGTAATTATATATAATGTGAAATTAACTAGATTTGTAAATTTCAAAACTTTAAATAAAGTTTCGTACACAGCTGAGAATTAATGAAAAAAGTAAGCTTAGTCGTTTTATTTAAGATTCCCTTTCAACCTACATTGATTTGTTGCATTATATGAGACTTGTGTTCATAGCGAAGCAAATAAAGAACTGTTTTGTTTTATTAATAGCGATCCAGCCTAGGTGGCGAACCATATCGCATTAAGACTGATTTTCTATTAGAATAATAGTCAGTATCGAGAATAACGATAGACACTAGTAAACTCTAAATCTTGAAATATTTGTTAATCCCCTTTTCGACAACATTTTAGTTGATAAATTAGCAATATAAAAAAAAACTTAGCTCACTCCTCAGATTCGAATAGAGATTTAGTTCGATTAATCCCTTCTCCACGAGCTTACTGACAGAAAACGGAAGGCCCACATGTGTTTTTTGTGATTTAGTTATCAATCACTGGGAATGCTATAACAAAATGACTATATATCCTTTCATTTCTTTTGCTAAAAAACTTGTCATTTTGTCGACCCGCGCAATGATAGGTCGATTATAATAAATATTTTATAAATAACAAAGTTGAAAACATGTGACACAAAAAAAAACAAAATAAATAGTGCACCTACAAAATAAATAACAAGGTATTAATCGAATTTATATTTTTATCTATATTTATTTTACATCCTAAAAATCTAGCGTACAATAAATCCTAGCGCTTACTATAGGGGTACTTAATGCTTGCACTTACTTGCTAAGCAATAGTGAACTGTAAGTCGCAGTAATGTTCACGTGTCCGCAATAAAACTTTCCCACACCGAAATGTACACAGTACATTTACTGCTTGTTACATATTTTAAGTAACTTATATTGTTTTGGGTAAAATAATAGCCATTTTCTTCTCTCATATTATACGTATTATTCGGGCAACTCTGAATAAATACAATTGCTATGTCTTAACCGAAGAACCTGTATATGTTGTATGTATGTTTTGTTATATTCCTAGTTTTTTAAATGTATAAATTGTCAAATAAGGTCAAAAAAACCGAAGCTATTTCCATCGACATAATTCACATTTGTCGAAACTTAAGACGAAAAGATATATCTTATTTTATAAGAAGTGTAATGGGGCATTTTAATGTTTTAATAGTTATTTAAATTAATTCAATAATATCACAATTTGTCGATTATGAAAAATATTAATCTTATATATTTAATCTGTTCAGCTATAGCGTCACGGGTTCAGATACATATACATTATATTTTTATCTATAATGTAATGTTCCGAAGTAAGCAATTCAACATGAATTATTTTAATATAGATCATTATGTATTACTAATTATAATATACTAATATATACTTATTAATTAGTAATATAGATTATTATTTTTCTTTTAAAATATTATTTATTTTCCTTGCACCTATCGTCTGAGAAGCGATATCGCAATCTCTGTGTTTCATTTATTGGAAACATAAATTGTATCGGCAAGTACGTTCGGACGTCAATAGGTCGTTAGTGTACTGATACATTTAGATAGAAATTGCGATGTAAATTGTAGGCGGTAATAAATGTCACTTAATAGTATAAGCTATCGGTAGTTTAAGGGTTAAGAATTTTAATATCGCACTTGATTGAAATTATACAAAATATACAGAGTTATTTGTTATAAATTGGCCACCTCCTGCAGGCACCCTCTCTACAAAAATTACAAATTATCCCGACAACATTGGTTCTGAGATTTTTTAAATTTAAGTTTTCCCAAAAAAAAATTATTGTTGCCTCTGAACTAACATTAACTCTGTGCGTAGGTATAGCTCCCGGGCGTTGGTCTTTTAAGTTCTTCTTACGACATACAGAGTATTAAGTAAAATAGGGACCAAAATTGTTTTGTTTCGTTTTTTTTTGTTGTTTATCAAGATATACAAAAAACCAAACAAAAAGTCGTAGAACAAATGCTGTTGATATTGATGTAGAGAGGCTGCCTGCAAGAGGTGGCCAATTAATTACAAATAACCCTGTATAAGAGAGAAATAACAATACGGTTATAGTAAACATCGTTTACAAAGCGGTGAGAAAATAGTTTTTTTTTTATATTTAAGTAATTTAGTTATATTTATAGTTTGAAATCCTAAATAACATAATTATTCAGATCCTAAATCGTAAAAATATAAAAACTACCTTGTAACTTCCAATAATTAATCGAAGAAACAAAAACATTTCAGAACAAGAAAGGCATCCGCTATCCATTTCCTTAAATGCCCAAATTAAGTGAAGTACAATGCGATGAAACCTTTTAAATGTCTGAACATAATTCAATGTTTATCTTAAAATACAGCGTACTTATTTGTCTTTAATAACGTTCACATAATAAAATTCATGTAATGGTTACTTATACGCTTTACAAAAGAATGAACATATTTTTGTATGTTTCTATGACAGAGACAAAAAAAGGTTTTGATGACCTGATTACTCTAACGAAATGATTGGATAGATGAATAATAATTTGAATCACTTTCTTTACACATTGATTCCTTGAACAGAGATATTTTTTTTAAATAATTATTAATTTCTGTTAGAAAAGTTCTTGCTTTTCTTGCTAGCTTTTATGATAAACGATATGTTTGCATATGCAAACGGGCTTTTACATAATAAAAAGCATAATATAATTACCTATTTAAACAATGTTTTAAGCTTTCGTGCCCCATAATGACTATATAAATAGCCGGTTCTATTTGCGTCAATACCCTGCTTACAATGCGCGAAGAGATGCTGCAGTTCAAGCCATGAATCCATCACGTTTCGAGCTCATGAATGAAAACCTCTTATGGGTACGAAACTGGTACTACAGCCGAACAATAATATTAATATTTATATAATTATGATATTTAATAAACCACTATTCATTATTACTAAACATTTAATTTGTGTTTGTCAATTTTATCTTTTTGCTGACTTTGTTTTCTATTCTATTGTTTTCTAATTCCCTCGAGGCACTTCAGTAATTGCTTTAATTTTGGGACCTAAATTTCATCAGTAACATTTAATCTTTAAGTTAAATGTCACCGAGACATTAATAAAATTTTAAATAAAATAGTATTATATCAAGTAAATATTTTAAACTGAGTTTCCAATATAAATAACAATCTCTAACTCTTATATCAATAACAATCCTTTGGACTTGTCTAAATAGATTCTAAAATACAAACAAAAGACTAAATTGTATAGCTTTAATAAAAGCTTTGATATCAAATAATCAAAGTAAATAAAACAGTATCATTAATTTAAGCAAGTAACAAACTGATAGGCAATTTACAAACAAAGTTTAGTCACAAAACAATAATTAATGTTCATCGCATAGAACAGTTACTACAACATTGCTATCTGTTACAAAGAAATTATTTGAACACAATTGAATTCTATATACATTCTGTAATTCAAACTGATGACAAACTAACATTTCTCTCAGATTAGCGTATAAATTGAAGTCTTTGCAAGTAGATTAAGAAATAGTAAATATCCCTATTTCATGGTGACATATTGTATCCATATTTATATAATATTTCACTTTATTGATTAAAAAATAATTATACTATAAATTTACAAAAAAAATGTAGGTATAGATTTTCTTTTTCTTTTAATAATAATAATATCAGGACAACACACACACACACATTGATCTATCCCCTAAGTAAGCAAATTATTTGCTTGTGCAAAGAGTGTTAGACAAGATACAAATACATAGAAATACACATTTAAATACTGAGATTATATTTAATAAACGACCAAATCTAGAAACACAGACATCTATGCTCATCACATAAATGCCTGTCTCTGCCTGGAATCGAACCCGAGCCCCATTGTGCCGTGACACGTTAGGCGTCTGCGCTAACCACTCGACCATGCAACAGGGCGGGGCGGTCAATTAAGCTATGCATTCGCTTTACTGATTTTTGTGTTTACAATATTTCAATGCAATAAACAATATATTTGAATAATGTTTCGTGTTTTTATCAAATACATTTATTAAAGTGAATTTAATGTAAGAAATTCATATGTAATCTAAATGCTTTAAGGTCTAAAACTATGGTACAAGGAATTCGGTAATTATGTCTGATTATTTTATGTCAATCAATAAAAAGTAATACTTGTAATTAATTCAGCTGTAACTAAATACATCAGACAAATCAGGAGATATTATTTAATTTAATACTCCGTTCATACAAAAGATTATACATTAATTATTGCGTCTCTAAGAAGTATAGATAAAAATGTAGAGGAATATTTTTTTATGTCTTCATAACGTATTTTCTTTTAATCTTATCATAACATTTTTTTAGAATGTAAATAAGTGATCTTTTTAATATTTTACATAATCCTTTTAACTAGACATGTAATATAATTTATAAACTACTTTTTTAATCTTAAAAAGATACACAAGCAAATAAATTAAGAAATAAAATAAAAAATATAAGGGACGAATGTATCATCTTAGTTTAATTTGAATCTGAGCTTCCTTATTATCTCTGTTGTTTGAGAAATGTGTACCTACCGACAAATTTACACAAAATAAGATTAGTAACTCATACAAAGTCAAAGAGACTCCAAACGTTGGATGCTATCAGTGTCACAATTTTTTTTAACCAAAGTTGTAACAAGTGACACTCTACTTTAATATCTCTAAGTTAAAAGGAGAACCCACACGTATCCGTAGTTTAAACTTAAATATTGCAGAGAATATAAACTCTGAGGAAATTTCAACTGCTATTTTCAGTTGAAAGTAGTTTATAATATAAATCAAATTTCATTATATTTTTGTAAGGGTTGGTTGCAATTTTTTGTTCATATTTCATTTTAATAATAAAACTTTTATGTAAATTTTAATTCCTAATAAAATACTTTTTTCTACTATAATTTTATTCTTTAGTGTTTAAGTGTTTTAAAATATTAAATGAGTCTTAAAATACATTGAACGAAGTATAATAAGTTAATTGCTTATATAATATGAAGTTAGTCAACGTTCACAACTAATTAGCTGCAGTTAGGTACAATTGTAGTTCCTCCTCCTATTGTTTGTAGATTTCAGAAACAGCTAACGATTTTCCTTCAATTTTAGTAAACAATTCGCTAACTTTTCGCAGCTGGACGCGCTGGTTTAGCAATTTAGTATCTACCAAAAGTTGGAAACTTAGTCACTAGCGTCCTAGAGGTTTCATGTCTAGTTACTATGAACTAAATGATTTATAATTCATATTTATTATACTTATTTGTACAATTTTAAATTATAACTAACATTTTAATACTTTTAAATAACATATATAATTTACAAATTTTACTAATCTAACATATTACATAAACAGTAACCAATTCTTAAACATTGTGATGGATTATGCAACATTAAAAGGGTGGTTAAGTTAAGAGATAGTTATGTAGGTAACGGTAGGATATCTTCTAAAAATAGAATGGCCACACCTTTCAACGAACCAAGTCCTATTTCACACTTCACTGGGACAACATGTATTTATTAGACTTCCCCAAACAATAAATATCATTAGACAAACCACTTATCCTCTCTGTGGAATACACATTATGACTATAAAATACTATAAAAAATATTCAATTTCGAAGGAGAGGATGCAATGGTGAGAACCTCTCTCATTCATCTTACGTAAAATATAAAGTATAGAAACTATTGTGAGATCTCAAGTTTCTGTTGGAGTTTTCTGAACACTATTTTGCTAAAATAGAGATTTTGGGGATAAATTTCAAGTTAATAAGCTAAGTTAGTTAACTTACATATAGAACTAGTGCTGCGCAGCAAACATGGGCCTAACTATTGGATGTAAAAAAATAATCAGTTTTGATTACCTTTGTATGGAATCTCTTTTTAATGAAAATATAATAAATATAAGCGCCAAACATAAACCGTGCGGTTTTCTGCATTTTTCATTCATTACCAGTAATATATTCTTTAACACGTCAAAAAAGGAACGCCAAAAGTATTGAAAATATGAATATTAATTTATATAGTATGAATACAGACAGATTCAATTTTGCTAAAATTGTTTTATGAATATAATTTCTTCAGCCCTTGTAACACATTTACATACAAGAAATCTTAAAAATTATGAAGTTTTCAGTTTTATTGATTTTAACATGAAAAAGCAATATTTATCTTTCTATATTATATAGTGTACATGTTTACGGAAAATCTATCATTTTTTATTTTATTTCGGTTCGATAATTCACTATTCATTAAATTTAAATATTTTTTAGTTTTATCATCTTTACCCTCAACATGATTATGAAATAAGCGAGATGGCTGAACTAGAAGTCTTTCCAGACCAAGAGAGACATTGTTTAACATTTCACTGCCTTCATGTCAAACTTCAATTCCCTCTGTTTCAACTTGTTTCATTTAAACTAAGTTCATGTTGACTTATAACTTGGGACAAAGCCCAAATAGTAATATATCTTAGTCATGATTAAAGCAATTCAGATTTAGAATTAACAATATGACACAGAGATTGTTAAGGCAGCAATTAAATTAGGTATATCCTAATATTAATAATTGCAATTCAAAATTTCATATTAATGATCAAAGTTTATATCTAAATAGCTTAGTTAGTGGTAGGAGTAAATATTGAAATTAATCAGTTTAGCTTTGTTATAAAAAATAATACAAATATATAATATACATTATCCTAAAGATAACTTGGTATAAGCAATAGATAATTATTTGTGATGATTTCGACCCTCTTTTCTCGCCTAATACTTATAGTCTTTAATAAATTCTTGCATATGATCTTTTTTCAGACTAATGTGCAAATTCATCTTTATATGAAAATATCTTAAAATATTGTTTTACTAATGTTACAGACAATTTCGCAAATTTTACTTATCAAACATTTTTTTTATATTACTAAATTTTAAAAATTATACAATTGTACCCAGTTTTTTATTCTTCTTATCCCTAAATTCAAATACACTTTGAATGTTTATATGTAAATATATTAATAATATATTATAAGAAAAACCCTCAAACGTCTAGAAAATGTGGTTTTATTTAAACTGTATCAAAGACTCGTTGTAGACTAAGCTTTTAAACGCTCCAGGGAATGAAATGTTATTTACCGTATTTTTTTATATTTTATTAAATATGAAAAAGGCTGCTCCTTGAAAAGCTTTTTAATACCCACTAATATGTGTAGTTAGTTTCTTTATATTTCTTTATATGTATACGCTGTATTATATAATAATGCTACCCATAGAAGTTTTTAAACATTCAACGAAATAAAAAAGAACTTGTGTTTTAAAATATCTTATTCATTAAAAAAAAAAACATTGTCCCTTATAATTAATCAAGTTACACAAAATAAGAAAATGTCTAAAATTATGCCAGCTAGACTCAGTGGTGGGTTAAATACTTGAGATAACACCTTGATTTTAAATTATGCATAAATATTACTATAAAAAAATCCTAGGGGGCACTGACAAATTATAAGCGAAGACATATGCATGATCCTCCTGCTTGTCAGTACTGGAGAATCACAATCAAATGCACACATTTGATGCTCCAGTACTGACAAGACTGATTCTCCAGTACTGACGCCGCGTTACAAAATTCATATTAATCGGAATTCATATTAATCGGAAGAAGACCAATATTTAAATAATTTTATCACAGTACACTAAGATTTTGTAATTAGCTATGAACAGTCCTTTAAATTTACCTTGTCTACGAATTTGACAGATAATAAGAAATCGCTAATTTTAAAATTATAAATATTTCAATATCTACAGAAATGAATTTTCTATATAAGTGGTTATATAAAAACAATATATCTTTTTGGTACATAATGTTTTCTTGCGTATATGTACTTATTATAAAAAAAAATATAATTATACTTTACAGTTTATAATTATATTATTTAGCTAGCTGCTATGTTTCTTTTTGAAAAAGCAATAAGAAACATAGCTGTCAATTGATAGAGAACGAAAAGTTACCACGTTCAGGATTCGAAAACCAGAACTCTGGCAAAGTATGTCGCATTTCTACCTATTAATCTACCGCATCGCTACCTGCTTCAAAGAATTTAGCATTCTGTATTATATAAAAGTCTAAATGAAAGTTTATATCTACTCGTTATCAGTTTATTTCAAAACTGCTAACCAATGTTTTTAAGTTTTCATTATAGACATTATGAAAAAGATGCCACAACTAATAGCATCGCTACATCGTATCGTTCCCCGATTCCATTAAATTCTTTATTTCCATTAAATTTTCTATTACTAGGATGTGGATAGGTACTATCTATTTATATATGGGTAGGCGTAGATTAATGAGCATCAAGAATAAAAAGTGGCACTTATTTTATACTACGTCATACACATTATAATTTGAAATTAATTTAAAAGAAAACACTCATCAACACCGGCAGACCTCAACCTGTTCGTTTGAAACTTCATCCTCATCGGTGTCCCCTGATCGTCATTTAATCATCAAAACTAAAAACAAATATGATATCCAAAAGAGATGCCAAAGACCCAAAACTCTCAGATTGTACTTTTCATCATTGCTTCAATTACTTTTTACAACTATGTTGACTATCCCTTGCCCTTTGGTTTCACAAAATAAGGTACCTCATTTTTCTTCATATATATGTAAAATAAGAGAACACATTTATATTTTTAAATAAAAAGCAACAAAGTTATTTACTCTGCTAAAACAAATGTATACAAAATGGGAAAAGAACCCAAAAGTTTAATTTAACACAATAATAACAATATATTTTACCAAAATACTTGTAGTAGGTTCTGAAAATATATTTTTTTTATAAGTTAATATAACAATATATAAAATATAGTTTACATATAATGAAATGTTGAAACAATGAAGCTGTGCTAGTTTATTCGACCAATTTGGTTTTATTTATTTTTGTCATTATAAAGAAATTTATGCTCGAAATTCAAAATTCTTTCATATTTTTATTTGAACACTAAAATATATTTTTGTTGTTATAAATATCAATATTTTTAAAATATATATTTTTTTACTTAAATTCTATTGTCTTCAATTTTTGTATCCTTCTTATATCTTTTGAAAACTAACTCAATAGCTCAAATAAGACGGTTTTCATATAAAGTAAAATTTTATTTTTTTATATATTAGCTATCGCTAATAATATATATTTTTTATTTCTGTATGTCCACAAAACTTCAAAACAAAACAAAAAGTCAAAGAATGGAATTGAAATGTCTACATAACGTAACATTTCTATACAATATCTAGTCTTATAAAAGATCTTGTAAATGACCGACGGTTCCTTTCTCACTATAAACAAGGGGATTTCCTTGCAATCTTGTTTTCTTTGACTTTTCACTCCATGTTGTAATTTCATTATAACCACTTATAAAATATTGAAATGTCGGGTAATTCTATGAAGTTTTTAGTAAAGAAAATACCTACCATTAGATTTTTTAAATCTTAAGTATAAGAATAGTACTTATGGTTAGGCAACAGATACAACTATCAAATTGAATTTATTGATGAAGAATTATATCTAATTCAAGATAAAGATAATACTCTGATATTTTTTATTGATATAATGCATATGGACTACGTAATAGTAATTAATTCCTTTCTTCCTCTTATAGCTTTGTTTGAGATGCGAGGACAGAATTATAATCATTAAGTTTTTCAAATTCTCCATTGAAGCAGAACAATTGCGATCATTAGGGGACTACAATAAAAGAATGGCAAGAATAACGTACCATATGTGGGCTTTATAGAATTTTTCAATTATTTCGCATTGTTTCTGTTTTAAGACAAAAGTGTGAAAGGTTAAATTGTGTGAAGGATATTTTTTTTTTGTTCTGAAATTTATAATTTGATGTCGTTATGTGTGAAAATAGTAAATAAATTGCTTCTTTGTAAAATTAATTATTTTTAGTAGATTACATTGCCATTAGACTTATCTGTTTCTTTAAATTATAACGAAAAGTTAAACCTAAGAACTAATGACGGCCTAGCTTAGCAATAATAACATTTTACATAAAAAATAATATTAGAAAATATTTCATTTTTATTTCAATTAAGGTAACGACAAGCCATAATATAGGCTTAATTGGAATAAAATGTGAAGGACGACTAAGGTAACCTAACAAATTTAAAGGATATACACGCAGATATGGTATACTCTATGTTATAACATTAGCTGTCTGAAGACCGAGTACAATAGACGCTGCATTACCAGGGCGAAACCTATCTTATACGAGTATATATTTATCTATATATATGTATAGTATATCATTTCATAGAATAATATTTATATTTCGTTCGTTTTTTCTGATCAATAATACCTTATGTACATATGTTACTTGTCAAACGCATATTGGTCAAACACCAATTCCCTATCCTATTTTTCTTCGAGCTCGGTTATATACCTACGTTTTTCTAAATACCCACCTTTTTATCGTTACAAATTTAAAACTATTGGACTACTAGCTTCAGCTGCCTAAAAAAATTACCCTTCTGACTTGGCCTTAGTGAGACATCACGGAATCGCTTTTGACTATTTTTTATATCCGGCTGAGGACCAACTTATATTCTAGATCAACCATTAGCAGGTATTGCTGAAAATTTTAAATAATTAACTTATAATTACTATAAATAAAATATAATCTCGATGACTTAACAAATTGTAGGTACCTATATTCTAATATGGCTATAGTTATCGCAAAGTGTATAACTTTATAAGACTTCAACAGCTTAAACAAAAAACCTTGTTTAATCATGAATTTAATTTAGTAAAAACAACAGTAGTTGATCTATTATTCACTAGTTTCAATTATCCTTATTATAAGAATATTCGCAAAGCCAACTGCGTTGTAGCCATGTTGGTTTCTTGTACTGACCTATTTACCATATTTTTCCTTTCAGGCTTAATCATAGCTGGAACTGACGGGTAATTAAGTTTGTCGATTTTTCTCTATTGCGGTAAATATTTTATACATTTATAAAAAAAGAGACCTAATGTCAGGTGCTTATATTTTTTGGATTTTTATATTGTATATTATATCAATTTGTATTATATCATGCACTTCTCCATAATAAAGTAACCAGCTAAGCAATATTTTTGCTTTCCTGTATAGCATAGAACTGAAAAAATGCCAAAACTTATATGTTTGAAAACTGTATAATGTAGGCGTTAAATTGAAGTGGTTAAGGATTTAAAAAAAAAATAAGGATACAATATTTCTAAGGGTCATATGTTCGAATCCTGTATCTTACGAATAATTTTCCGTTTAAATAAATTTAAAAAGTGAATATGTTTGATAACAATAAAATTGGCCATGGCTTTATCCCAGTACATTGCTCCTTTTAAATATCATTTCTTAAGGTAACATAGCTGGATTCTTACCTTATAATAGAATAGAACTACTCAACATTGCTAGCATTATTTAAATTTTATTACATAAAGTTATATTCTATGTTTGTCTTATGTGAATCAACACAATCAATATAATAACCAGACCGCGTTTTATATAACAAGTTTTATGATCGGTAATCTGCTATCGACCGTCTTAGCCATCAGTCAGGCTTAAAGTCGCTTGTAGACCACATTTAGACTGATTAAGATATATATTTCTGATACTTAATGCCCATAATATGATATTTGATACTTTCATTTCGTTTGATATACTTCTTTAAACTTAAGTTAAAAAAAAAAATGAAAAAACCCCGATACAAAAAGTCCTATAAAAAGATAAAAATAATATTATTATGTACTTATCGTTGCGTCGGGGACCGTTGTACATACGTTGACGATGGTGTCTATTTTACGAAGTTTACAGATATAAAGAATCAGAATTTACACGATGCGATGTTGTTATTTCGTTATATGTCTGGGTAACTTACTTGCATTTTGATTTGACACAGTGACTTCGATTAGTACATAATATTATTTTTGTTTTTAGAGGCTTTTATATCTGCGGTTTTTTTCTTTCCTGCTTTTTAAAGTTATATTACTCGTTTATATACTGTACTAAATAAACCTATGCGCGCACTAATTTTCACTTGTTTAATTATTTATTATATCGTATAAGAACCTCTCATCAGCAACAATGAAAACGCAATACCTTGGAGACGTCGACGAATACTTCTATTTCGACTAAACATAGCTAAAAACCATCTCAACAGTTCAGTCTTTCTTCAGAGTTCAGAGCTTCTTTTGGCGGTGAACAGGCACGTCTACGTTTTGGTGGCTTTGCATTTCACAAGATTGGCATTGCTCCATGCGGAGACTGCCTGAAGTTTGTCACTCAAACGTTGCACCATGGTTTCTCTTTCAGACCGTTATTGATCTCTACTAGCCTTTCTATAACTGTGCTGTCGTCCGCATACCCATAGATACCGGTTAACGTTCAGCAGAAAAAGAGTCGCAGAAAGAACGGATCCCTGAGGCACTCCGTCATTTATAGTCAAGGGTTCCGAAGAACACCAGTCGAAAACTACTCGAAGAGATCTCTGGCTCAGAAAGTCTGTTGACCTGCCAATCAGACCAGGAGATATACCGTACATGAGTACGTGAGCAGAATGGCTGGTATACCATCAGGACTACTCGGTTTATTCACAACTAAACGACACAATGTTCTCTATACCTCTTTGTTCGTGATGCGGATTTCAAGCATCGAAATACCGCAGTGAGGAAGATGTGCTGGAGAAGCATTTCCAGTATCTAAATGTGAATTATCAGCAAACAGAGAAGGAAATACATTCGCTTTCTCTGTTGCAGTACTCTAACGTGTATCCGGGATAATCGAGGTGCTCAGTGCTCAAAGGACATTGTATCTACGTCTTCGTCAAAAATAAAAGCTGCGGTTCCTCTGTCTCCAGGTGGAGACGGACAGGCAAGATATTAGAGTGCAAACACCTTATATTACTGAAGTTTTATCTGCGAGTATCAAGAGATGGGGGTTTCACTCGAGCTTTCTAACTAAAGTTATACCTAATAAAGTTGTTGGGTCAGTCAGTTCTAACACTTCATTGTTAAGGAGTAAACTACAATTTTAACTTTTTACATTAGGAAGTGCTAGTTCCATGCATTTAGTTTTCTTAGTATTTAAGACCAAATCATTAATTTGGAACCAATGAAGAACACGTGACAGAGCACTGTTGACTTTGTTAAAATTAGCTTTAATATGCTCAAGTTTAAAAATAAGCAAGGTACCATCAGCAAAAAATGCAATGTCACATATGTAGTTCTTTTACGTTAAAGAGCAAATCATTAATATAAAGTATAAATAAAAAGTAGATAAGAATAGATCCTTGTGGAACACCCATCTTTAGGTAAGAATCAGCTGACTTACAATTATGTACATCAACCACCTGAACTTCTTGATTTAGGTAAGAGGCAATAGATCAAGTGCAGAATTACTTACACTATAGTGACTAACTTTGTTTAGTAATCTTGGATGATCCACGCAATCAATGGCTTTAGATAGTTCACAAAACACCTCTATTGCATTCTGTGACTTCTTCCATACTTCGTAAGTGTGCTTAAGAAGCGTGGCGCCCGCATCAGTTGTTGAACATGGTGCGTAAGCTCAGTGTTTGTATTACATCGTTTTAATTTAAGATTCCTTGAGAATTTTTAGTCTTGTAGTATCGGTGTCTTTATTAGTTTTGTAACCAAATAAAACGTTAGTAGCAATTTCGCGGAGTTTAATAATTTATTATTGTTTAAAATTTACTATGTAACTATTTACTAACTTTTATTATTATATAATGGTAATATACCTTGCTAATGAAGATATATACTTTGTTTAGGTAAAGTTCCTCTTTAGTTAGATTAGAATACAATTTTAATGAGACATTTTACAGAGCTATAATTTTAAATTGCTTATGCGTAAACTTATATTCCTACTTATAACATTAAAAAATATAAGATGTTTTAATTAATTAGTCAAAGTTAAACTTAATGTTTTATTTCTCATTGCGGGAATTTTGTCGGAAGTTTTATAAGAAGATGACGTCAGTTTCAGTCCATTGTTATGAGAGCATTCTTCACATAATTAACATATAAAATTCTTTGAATGAGTGTTTGAAAAAATATATAACTATTACTTGACTTTTATTAGTTATATGAAGTGATTAAAATTTAAAATATTAATTAAATATTAGTATGACTCGTCGTACATGTTCTTGTTAAATTATATTTAATTTCATTGAATTATGTTCTTTACAATGTTCTTAGGTATTATCTCATAGAAACTTATGTAATTATTTAATTAATCAAAATTCAAATTCAGTAATTTGTGTCAAGATCAAATTATATAATATCAAAATAGATAAGTATCAGATTTCTAGAACTTTCTATGGAAGTTTGTTACAGCTGCTTACCGAAGTCTTTTATATAATTATCCCGACAGTCACCGGATCTTTAGGTATACAAACTTTACAAAAGGAAAGCATACAATATACTGTCGAAAACAAAAAAGTTAAAAGCTGATTCTAAGAAAAAAATTGTTTTTACAAATTGTACTCGCATTGTTTACAATAAAGATCTAAATGATTAAAGAAACAGTTAATTTATGACTATAGTTACAAAATATTTTTTTAGGCGTCTATTTAATGCCTCTAAAACTATAATATATCGTAAAAATATTTTATTTAGTTATTTTTTTACAATATAATTTGGAAACGTACGATTCTAGCACTTTATCTATTAAGGAATAAATACTAGCTTTTGTCGGGCATGTGTACTACTCGAAAAGGATTTTTAGACGGACATATCAACGACTCCAAACATAGTTGAAAATAAGCCTTATGATAAACCTACGTTTATTGATGTTCAGAAATAAAATAGATAATCTTTGTATTTAATTACTTTTAAATGTTATAATAATACTTTTCATCTTTTATGTTATAGGAAATTTATATTTTAACTAAATATAATATGCTTATATTAAAATCATGTTTATTTTAAGGTTTAAACTAATTGTATGAAAGGGCTTTTATTATATAATCACTAAACTGAATAGCCTAGATTAAATAATTTTGTATTTTATTCAATATTAATTTCAATAACACATCATAAGTCCGCATTTATCCTGAAAAAGGTTATATCAAAGCAGAATCTCCTTAAAATTTATTCTCTTGACTTCTACTATAAGCCGAGAAAGTCGTTTCTAAAGTGTCCTCTGTAATACCGGATAATGGTAAGTAATTTTTGATCCTCAAAAATAGGAAAAATAGCTCCTTTCTATAAAAAGTTGTATACTTTATTGATTATTATTTTGAATAATATCTTTTTAATTTAACAAGATAGTCTATATTTATATTATTACCGATTTTGTACAGAAATAATTAAAAAAATTGTATGAAATTAAAAAATGCAATCCATCCTATAAAACTAAACAAGGAAATAAATTATTACACAAATTATAAAAAAGTTTGAATTTAATTTAAGAAATGCCTCTCTCTGTATTGAAATTTATTATATTAGCTAGTATTATATACGCGAAACCCTAAACATAGAATAAAACACCTTATTTACATTAGGTGTTAAATTATTCTGTAAGCAATTATAACAATTTATCTAAAAGCCTTCTTATTTGGAATTCAAATAAGTAATATTTTTCAAAGGTTAAATTACATTTCGCTTATACTGAAGTTGAAGAGGAAAAGCTTCGGACATTTGAGAATAACAAGAAAATGATAAAGTGCGTTTTAAAAAAATACTTATTTGTTAGCCGAGAAAGCGTTAAGGTAAAAAAATGTTTTTATAGAGAACCACGTTCAGAAGAATTGTGTTTTATATTTTATGATGATTGAAAAACTTGAGAATACTTATTGCTTTGATGAAAGCTATGATAGAAAAGTTTTTTTAATACAGAAGTTGATATTAGACTTTATATATATACGTTGTAATGTTGGCTTTAAATGGTACAAAAAAATTCTATGTATTACTTAATTAGAAAAATATTATTTCCGATTATGTAACTAAAAACGTTACTTGCAATAAATTAACTAGAGTGCATAGTATTTGGGAGAACAGAACAATGTAAGTTTTTCCCGCATAAATCAGTACTTAAGTCATTAATTCGAACCCTTTAAATAAATATTTATGAACATTTTCGTTCTAGTTTTGAAAACAAATCATAAATACTTGTAAAACATGAAGCACATGAAATCTGAAATTGTAATATAAAGATATTCGCTTTGTTGTTTCCACGTAGATATAACATTACTGAGTATGATGCCTTCACAAATAGATAAAAAATATTATTTCAAAGAAAAGTATATTTCTGTATTGTAAATGCAATTACAGATACAAAATCAGAAAAATGTATTAATCTTAACCTTTTTAGAGAATATTATATAAGCTTTGGTTCTAAAATGTTATTTCATTCCAATAAACGTATTATAGAAAAGAAGGTAAGAGACGATATTTAAAATAATTGTCATAATAATGTATGTAATTAAGAAAAAGTTTAGCTAATAAAAGTACATACTTACATGCCATTTAAAAGTTTAGTAATTTATATTAATCGCCTACTAACAGTTTAATATGTTGTGGGAACTATAAAGTTAATGCTGAAACCACATTTGCTCACGTAACTGCAGTTGACCAACTACGATCCAATATCACTAACGATTTGGAATTCAGCTTACATTTCGTAGAAACGTTCTAACGTAAAGATTTCGTATAAAATACTACATTTGTAGAAAAAGCAAGTCATGATTATATTATTACCGTGGTCTTAAAGATTTATTAATTAGAATTGTGAATTATTTTCGACTGTTAAATAATTATAAATACATTTTTAATTTTCTGGTGTTTTCGTAAAACAAATATTTTATCTATTAATAAAAGGTGAAGAGGTTATTTTTAAAGATGAATTTCATAACCAGGAGAGATAGAATATTTACTTAAACTATTTTAAATATTTTTATTTTTTTTGTAATAACTGCATACAACGGAGCGCTTTATGTGATATTTATATTTCTGCATGGCAACTTGGCTGTAAAGTATAGTTGAAAAGCACTTATAGTGATTATAGAAAGAATGTTATGCAGTGGAGACAAAAATGACGCATAAGTCAATATCTTTATAGTTTTATTATTTTTGTTCTTATTAGAATGTTTAAGAATGGTAACAGACAATAATATATTTTTATATTTTGTAAATTAAAATATCAAAATTCTAATATTAATTAAAATTAGAATCAAATAAATTTGATACTTGTAAAAAAACCGATCAAGTGCGAGTCACACTTGCGCA